>CM057456.1:1094967500-1097826250 GCA_016271365.2 Neoceratodus forsteri | reverse complement strand
CTAAAAGGAAGCCATAACAGAGGCTTCTCAGTTCCCCTGTGCTGCAAACATGAACGTGGTTCAAAACTGCCACACTCACTGACAGCATCATGAACTGCTCGCTCTGTCCTAAAAGATGTGAGTCATTTACCACCTTTTCTCTGTGTTTATATAGTATATTGCTTACTTTCTTCATTCTGTTTTTTTTCCCTCTGTGTTTCCCCACATTCAAGAAATGGAAAGTTTATCATGGAATGTTTACCATGGAATACAGGGATTCAAAATTCTGCTCAGTTCTACTAGCAGAATGTTCCTCTACTAACATACTGTACACACAGACAACAAAGGCCTGTTTTAGAACCAGAGACTCAATTATCTCACTTGTCAGGGAAAGCAGAAGAGATTTCCCTGATGAGCAGGTAAAGATAGAAGAGGATTTTTCACTGTTAGCAAACAAACAGTTGTAATGAAAACTATATAACAATAATTAATGTTTCTAATTTGTTTATGTATGTAAGGACAGTGTGACAATCTGGTAAACAACATTTAATTAATTTGTTTTTATTTTATATTTAAGATCATTTTAATTTTAGGGCCCAGTTGAAGGTTTCTACAGTGTAAAGGTAGTGGCCATGTTTGTGATGGAAGATCAGTTCTGGTTGTAGGAAGACTGATGGAAGATAGTTCTAGTTGTGGGAGGACTGATCTGTTCATTGTGTAATGTGATTTAGGACCAGGATGACTGTGCGTATACAGAGAATTAATGTACGGTCAGCTGATCTGTCTTGGCCAATGAGATTTCTAGATTTTTTCTTTCCATTTTATAAATGATTTTTATAAAATGGCAAGACCTTTAATGCACACCCTGGAGTGGCTTATCACACTTATAAAATGGACCACCATCATAAAAGAATTAGTTTGATGTACTCTGATAGGGATTAAAACGTATTTACTATTTTCAAAAGAGTGTATAATACATTACCTATAAAACATCTAAAAACTGAAAAAAGTATTCCCTATTAATGTATAAAATAGGACATGTCAGCAATAGGTTAACTAGTACAGTACTTTGCAGTAAAAATATTTATTAGTAGAGTTGGTTGAAAAGAAATACTTTCTCTGTCACATGTAAATTTTAGCATATAAATGCACTGTAACATTTGTACATTTGTAAGACACAAGCAGTGTTTAAAACTTAATTTTCATTACACTGTAGTTATATAGTCTCATTGAAAGCAACCTCTTTATTTTTGTTTTTTTACTTATGTGCTGTGGTCTAGTACATAAAAGGAAAACTGCTAAAGGATTGAGGTGAAAGGTTAGTAAGAAAAAAAACTTTAAACCTGCCAGGTTGCCTTTTTTTTTGATGGGAAAGGAGGGTAGATTTCACCCGAAAACTCCTATATAAGATTCAAATGTACGTGCTTTTACTAACATTAGCATGTATTTGGGCACTTTGGGTTTGCCCCTGCCTATTTAACTGTGTTTTCCCACCTATTCTTTTTGTTTATAAAGTATTACTGTATTGCCTACTTTCTTCATTCTGTTTTTTGTTTTTCCCCTCATTCAAGACATAGAATGTTTATCATGGAATGTTTACCATGGAATACAGGGATTCAAAATTCTGCTCTATTCCACTTGTAGAATGTTACTTTCCTGACATTCTGTACACACAGACAACAAAGACCTGTTTTAGAGCCAGAATATCACTGTCAGGGTAAGCAGAAGAGATTTCCCTGGTGAGCAGGTTAAGACAGAAGGGTTTTTTTTCACTGTTAGTAAAGAAACAGTTGTAATGAAAACTATAAACAATACTTAATGTTTCTAATGTGTTTATGTGTGTAAGGAGAGTGTGATGATCAGGGAAACAACATTTAATTAATTTGTTTTATTTTTTATTTAAGGTAGTTTTATTTTTAGGGCCCAGTTGAAGGTTTTTACAGTGTAAAGGTAGCAGCCGTGTTTGTGATGGAAAACCAGTTCTGGTTGCAGAGGGTTTGATGGAAGATAGTTCTGGCTGTAAGAGGACTGATTTGTTCATTGTGTGATGTGGTTTAGGACCAGGATGACTATGCGTATAAAGAGCTTTAATGTACAATCAGATGATGTCTCTAGGCCAATGAGATTTCTAGATTTTTTCTTGCCATTTTATAAAAATCATTTAATGCACACCCTGTCATGACTTATTACTTACATCTACACTTGTGCTGTTTGACCTCGGACACCTCACTCATGGCTTATGCCACTCGTGAGGTTACCCAAGGTCAAACAACACTTGTGTAGATAAATCATTTATCTGACAGCTCACCATTGTATAGCCCATATATATATATATATATATATATATATATATATATGCAAAAAACTGCATTAATGCACCAGTTAGGGTAACTTTATGCCACAAAAGTAGAGAAACATGGCATTGGGGTTCTCATCCTAATGCGCACCACCCACCTTCCAGGCAGCAAAAGAAAAAAAACATTAGGGTTTTGGGTCTCTGGAGTCTTGGCGGATTTGTGGTGGGATCTTCCTCGGGGGGTGTCAACCCTAATGCCCACCGCATTCTGTGAGCAAGCAACGTCACACATGATCTCCTTTCTTCATGCAGGGCCCATGGGGGGGAGGGGGAATCATTAGGGTTGACACCCCCCAAGGAAAACCCCACCACTGATTCACCAAGACTCCGGAGATCCAAAACCTTAATGTTTTCCCTTTTGCTGCTGGGGTTGGGGGTGGGGCATTAGGGTAAGAAACTCTAGCACCACATTTTCCTACTTTTGTTGCATTAAGTTACCCCGACTGGTGCATTAATGCAGTTTTTTTTCTTTAAACAAATTATTTCCTTACCTTTTTAGCTAGTAAAATTGAATTTTCTTTTGCCTGCGGAAGCACAGGGCCATCTGGATGCTGCGCTGCCATCCATTCATAGGTGCATGCACGTATGTTGCCATGGAAGTGCAGGGCCCTGCATTTCAGCCAAAACATCAACCAAATTGTCAGCACAGCCATGTAATTACCCCACCTCGTGAACACCATGCTGACAATTTTCAAATTCTCGCCAAAACATTATTCTGTGCCACAGGCTGAAAATACATTTGGGCCAGGATTTGAAAAATGACACCAGGGGTAGAAATTAACTTTTTGCTGTACCTGCACCAAGATGCATATGGTGAAAAAAGTTACATGCACCAGAATCAGGTTACCTGCACTGGTATTTTACAGTTGCATTTGTGATTTGTTTTTACATTTCTCTGAATGGCACACCTCTGTCAAAATCCCAATGGGAGAGGGGTTGAAACCCCAACTCAGTTTCCTTGCTGCTGATCAAAGTATGACAACAATGCTCAGTTTTGTCATAAAACACCAAAAGAAGATTTTTTTAATATAGCCTTTCAGGGATTGTCACACAGCAGTGACTATGCCCGCCTAAGTGAAATACTGCTGCTACACTATTTAGGACAGACTGATTAAAATGGACTCCAGGAGCTTCCCGTGTAGTGTATTAACACTTGAGATGCTTATTCCCAAATGTGTAGTTCTGACCCAAGCGCATGCCTATCTCAACATATACTGTATCATGAGGGTGACGGAGAGACAGAAATGTGGTACAGTAATGCTATGCATGTGCTCGATTACCACAACCCTTGAACTCAAACCCCCCAATAAGTACCACATAACAGGCTGCCTGCAGAAATAGCTCACCCCTGCCCACCCCCAGTACCATCACCACCAGTCACAGCCGCGGTCCCCGTCTACAGAGGATGCACCCTTCTTGCATCCTCTCCTGAGCAAAGCTCCTCCAGATGTCCCGCCTTTCAATTCTTGACACGGCCACATATGCCTCTCCTGCACCCCTTGTGGTGCATATTATTATTGTGGCCACATTATACACAGTGGTTCCATGTCATAACAGCAAATGCAAAATCACAACTGGGAAAACAGCTCACAGTAATACAGTGAGGCACAAAAACAGGCTGGGATACACAGAGATTGCTGAAACTGTGACAGTGAGTTTCTGTGGGGCCTTTGCCCCCTGCTCCCCTCTTACTTTAGATAACCAACTCAAAGGGGGAGCACAACTTGGGAAGGGGGAGAAACACACTGTCCCCTTTTTGGCGATCACTGTGTATCTGGGTTGCCCTTTGTGCCTCGCTGTATTGCTGTTGCCGTTGTCCCAGCCGTGATTTTGCATTTGCTGACTTGACGGGACACCAAACACAATACATACACTGCAATGCAGGGTAGAAAATGACATGCACTAGCCTGATCCCTGCTTGCACAGGGAACATGCTGTGTATGTTAATTTTGACCCTTGACTGTCATGTTCATGAGGTGGTGTAAAAAAATGTCTATAGTGAACATTTTAGGACAAAATATTTACAGTTAAAGTTAGGCGCAAGCACAGTAAAATTTCAACGTATGTGCATAACTTTGCTATTTTTACATATTTTGACCCCAAATTTTCAACAGTCTTCCTATGATCCCACCTCATGAACAAGGGCAGTGACGTTTTTTTAAATCCTGCCCAAAAGGTAATTTTTTCTAAGCGACTGTAAAATCACCTTTCAGGATGGATTTGTGGAATTCCACCAATATTGTTCATGAGGTAGGGTCCCCAATAGGCCACATTGAAAATTTGGTGTAAAAATACGCAAAAATAGCGAGTTATGCATCAAAGTTGAAAATCCCATTGAAATACATTGAACCGCATTTACCTTAGTTTCTCATATTGCAGTCGGCGGTTCCAGCAGTAAGATGTGTCTTTGATTACAGTTGATCTTGAACCTGGGACCTGTTCAGATGAGTGAGGGTGTACTGGGGGATGTGGGGTGGTGGGTGCTGACTGGGAGGTGGGGATGGGTCTGATTGGCAAGGGACTGTTTTCTTTGTTGCAGGTTTGGAAAAAAAAATCAAGGGACCGTTTTCTTTATTTCCAGCACTGACAGCAATCGGAAGGGTAGGAGGTGCCACTAGACACCAGGGAATATATTTTATTATGGGACAGCGATCATAAGGGTGGGGGGGCGCCACTAGATGCCAGGGAATATATTTTTGTATGGGGACAGCAATTGTAAGAGTGGGTGGGGGTGCCACTAGACACCAGGGAATATGTGTTATCATGAGAACAGTGATTGGAAGGGTGGGGGTGCCACTGGAATTAGCAAGCTCATTCACAGCTTACTACTCTGACCTGTAAAGCTATACTGCCAGCCCATACATCATGTTTCTATACAGTAAACCCCAGCATAACACTAAAATGGGATGCCACCACGGAAATCTGAACAAAGTACGATAAAGTTCGACATCTTAATGCTTCAAATGGTTATTTTATCAATCGCACTTTTTTTCGTTTGTTTTTTTTCTGGTCAAAGTGCAACATTATCTGCAAACTGTTTTTTATTTTCCAGTTGAACTTTGACCTTTAAAAAAATATTATTCAAAAACAGTATAATTCAAAATCACCAGACCATCCAAAGACACACCCTTGACATAGGCCCCATCACCCCAGAAAATTTCCTGAAGAAATTTCATACTGTCTAGGCTGTAGGTGAGAGCAAAAATCCCCACTGTTAAGTATAGGAAAAACAAGTGGGATTTTCCCATAAGTAGGTCTTCCCATACTCAGTTGTTCCTAACATGGTGAAGTGGGAGAAGGCAGTCCAGCCTCAAAGAGGACTATTGCTCACTGGATTGCTGCATGTATTCAATTCTGTTACTCTAAAGTTGGCAGTCAGCCACCTCAGGGTCTTAGGGCTCACTCCACACGTGGCACTGCTGCCTCTGTGGCAGCAGTTAGGGATGTCCCCTTGTTGGAACTCTGTAAAGCAGCTACATGGAAAACAATCCACATCTTTACAAGGCACTATTGTCTGCAGGTGCAGTCTACAAGGGATGTCAGGTTTGGCACAGCTGTTCTGCAGAACCTTTTTCCCAAATAGGTTCTGTACTCAGCCTCCCAAGGTGCTGCTTTGTATTATAGACTGCAACTGTTAAGCATAATGAGGGATTCCTGGGGCATGAAGAAAAAATTACTTACCACAGTACTATTGTTTCTTTCAGGGGATCCCTCATTATGCTTAAATCTGCTACCCTATCTCCCCTTCCAGAACCAAGAAAAGTTTCCATAATAATCAGTTGGTATCCCTTTTTATTTAATTGCTTGAGCATTACTGCTGTTCATTCACGAATCACAAAATTCTCCTTTTATGCCAGCTTTGTTGGTTGACATACTTGGTCCTCTGGGCTATGTTCTTTTTAATGCCCGTAGGGCTTTTGCTTGTTAGCATAGAATAGCTTAGTATATTGAATGGGTGTGCTCCTTGGTTTAGGCTATGAAGGATCTGACGTTAGGCTGCGGAACGCAGTGACATCTAGAGGGCATCAGTTCAAACTGCATTCTAAATTCAAACCTCACACTCTGGAGCATTTCAACATGCCAGGCTGAAATGCAGTTGTTAAGCATAATAATGGATCCCTTGGAAGAAACAATATTACTATGGTAAGTAATTTTTTCTTGTGTGCTGTATGTCTAAGTTTGCTCATGAATTTAAATTTAATCAAAAGATTTTAACAAAAAAAATAAATCAACCCCCAAAAAGTAATTCTGGTAAATGTACCATTTCAGCTGCAAGGTGAATGAGTGAAGACCAAACAAAAGGTGCATTTGGGTCAGCTAATACTGAAATGGTTGGTGGGATCCACTCCTAGAGGCACTCCCAGGTACGGAACAATTGCATACTATGGTACTAGTCTCTCACAGTCAACATCTGATTCTTTTCAGCCTGTCTATGAAAATGATGATGAAGCCAGGGATGAAGACATGCAAGTACAGTAGACGTAGTGGAGGATAAAGGCAAAGAGATTGAAATCAAGCAAGGTTAACATGGATGACAGCGTTGTTCCCATAGTGGTCGAGGAGGATAGCAGTGGGTGAAGGAAGGAAATAAGAAAAAAACAGACCCAAAATAAATCCTGTCAAACAGTTCTGAAAGGGAGACTGAGTTGCAGTACTTGTTTGGCACCAAACTTGAAAAGAAAAATCTTTGGCATGGCCATACTTTTCAGTTAGTGCTTTTAATGAGTTGGTGGCAGCATATTCCATTTGTAATCAGGGAATCAGCAGGGGTAAAAAGAAAGCAAATGAAATGAAGTACCGCTTGCATGACAGGCACCTGGTGCACTTAGGGGGTGGTTAGTCGAGATACAGAGGTAGACAACAAACCAGAGAATAAGTGCACTCACAGTATAGGAAGCCAGTCCATGGAAGGTATTAGCAGAAAAACTGCACTTACTTGCAGTTTACTAGGTATTTGTGGGTTTTGCAATGTGGTACTTTATTAGAAAGTTCCCAGAAATAATAAAAAACAGTATGTAGCTGTTTCTAGCAGTACGTAGTTGCTTCTTGTTCACAGTATGTAGTCCTTTCATAAGTCTTTCTAAGAGGCAGGTATAGCGCAGTGAGTTAAGGCTCTAAGCTGCAGATCTGGAGACCTGGGTTTGAATACCACAGCTGCCTAGGTGCATACTGTGTGATCCTGAACAAGTCACTTAACTTTGTGCTCCCAGGTCACATCTGGAAACAAGCTTCAGCTTAGTGTACTACTCCTGGTTAAGCAATGTTCCCTTTCCTTTTTAGCAGCATAGACAGAAGCAGCACAAAGTCCAATGTAGCAATGAAATTAGCCACAGCAAGAAGGTGGAAACAAGGTGGGAACCACAAAATACAAATACAAGTGCAAAAAATGTACATCATAAAGTGCATCAAAAAGCCTACAGATACCAACATAGGACTGAACTGGTAATTAAATCCCACACGTCTGAGGCTTCACTCAGCAGGGAGCTTCAGGGGGCCCTGAGGAAGTTCCTGCTTAACAAAGCACCTGGGCTTTGTAGAATTTAGTTACCAGTTGAGCCCTATGTTGCTATGTGTATGCTTTCTGTTGCACCTCATTACATGCACTTTTTTGTACTTGCACTCTGTGATTCCCAACTTGCTTCCATCATCTTGCTGCTGCTATTTTCCTGACTACTTTTGTTGTTTTGCTGAAATATGCTGCTAGAAAGAACTACATGCTGTGAGCAAGATGCAGCTATAGACTGATAGAAATGCCTACATACTGATCTTCCAAAAATCAGTCTTCACGATTGATTCCCACTTATGGGTCTGGGGTCGAAGGCACTAGGACTCTGCAGGAGTAGATTGTTTTTGCTGGGAGAGCGCTGATGCTGGATTCTGCCAATAACTATAACTGGCTCCTTCTTGCACCTCAGTTATCTTCTTCCCACCATAGAGAGCACACCAAGGAGCAGTAGTGCATCAGGTTTCTCGTCCCTGTTTAGCAACTGCATCATCGCCTATTTTCACAGTGCCTTTTCTGTTTATTGTTTTTCTTCAGTTTCCATGATGCTGAAGTCCAAAGAGAAGAGGGCTAAGAAGAACAAGAAAGTCTGACAGCCTCCCATCATGTGCCATTGTCCCTGTGGAAAGCAGATGGCTGCGATGGATTGGCATCAATGCTTCGTGGCCTACTTTGGCCCTCAGCACAACATGGATGAGAGTGACGCTTCCTTCTCTATGGACCACTATACTCTCGAGATCTGTACGATGAAGTGGGGTTGGCTGAACCCTACTTTTGGAGGCAAGCGTTGCACTTGTGCAGCCAAGGTAAGGTCACTGGACCTTTCCCCTGGGCCCCTACCTGTAACCTCTGGTTCCATGGAAGTACAGGGTCCCCCTTGACCTCACCCTGCTGAAGTGTTGAAGGCCCAGTGGGGTAGGTTTGGTGGACAGCTGGTACCTGCGTAGCCATCTGTGAACCCCCCACATTCTTTCTGCCCTGGGCAGCAGACATACCCAGGAGTGAGGCTGAAGCTATAATCTCGGTCTCCCTTGGTTGACAGTACCAGTGTTGGGCCTTGACAGAGTCCCTAAGGCCACTACTGGCATCCCTTCTTGGGGCCTGATGCCACCTCAGCTCCTGTCACCGTGCAGTCTTGGTGAGTAGGGCAGCACTGGCCATGATGCCGGACCCCTCTGACAACATTCATGGTGTCAGAGAAAGGACCGGCACCAGGTCCGTGTTACGTCCTGTTGTGGAGAGGGAGGTGTTTTTTCCTGCTAGTGTTGTTAACCATACTGAGGGGAAGACAATGTTGCCCCCCTTTACGGACATGGTGCCAGTCACGGTGTCAGCCCTGGGCCCGACACTTGGTGCAACATCAGTGATATGTCATCCCTGGGGTCTGGGATTGATGCCAGGACTGATACTGCGCCCAGCACTGAGGATGCCACTGGCCATGGCACCAGGGGTAAATGTCTCTATATCCGTCATCAACAATGAGCTCCGCACCAAAGGTGGCACCAGCTTGGAATCCAGTGATGGCCTGGAAGCAATGTCCTGTTTGGAACCACCGGCTGACACCATCACCAGTGGGGGTTGGGGTCACTCTATAGGGACTGCACAGCTCCACAATCCTCCCCGGAGAAATTCCTACCTGGGCACCAACTGGGTTGCTCCTCTGATGTAGGACAACCCCATCTGAGCAGTCCTGCAAGGCCCTCCCCTTGGACAAGACCTCCTGCGCAACTCTACAACCCAGGTAGAGGCCCTTGAGAACCTGAACCTCATTTCCATCACAGGTCTCTCCAACTCTTACAGAGGTTGACAAAGTTCACAGGCCCTGAGGGGCCAGTGATGCAGGAACATCACAGAGAGTTACCAAAGTTACCTTCCATAGGTACTCTGACAAGACCCAGTTCTGGCCCTTCTCCCAGGCACCATCAACCTCTGCAGTCAGCATCTCCTCTCTATCAACATCCTCCACAGAGTAAAACAAATTTTCCATGCTCCTGTCCTCAGCTGCTGAGCATTCCCTGAACCAGTGCTTCCTGGCAGACATGTGGGGGGGCACTTGACATTTGGTTCTATTCAGGCTGCGATCTGGCAACCCTGCAGTTAAGACTTCTTGGAGTTTCCAGTGATGGCACTGCTGTCATCCCTCCCAGGCCAAGAGCCTTCAAGGAGACATAAACTGGGTATTCTGGAGGTATTTCTTCTCTTGCCCTTCAGCCACAGTGGATTTCCTACTCTAGTACTGCACACCAAATGGTTCTGCAGCCTTAGGTGCAGAACTTCACCCCTTTTCAGGGCCGGAAGTGTTGCAGACCAAATCAGGGCTGAGACGCCCCACACATGACCGACCTCCAGAGGTGGATTCTGCCCAGACATATGCATTGGAGAGGAAGGTTTTTACCTCGACTTGTACATTTATGTGCATTGTAGCACACCAGGCACATCAGGTAGCCTTCAATCAGTTTCTGTAGTTGCAGCTAGGTCAGCTCCTAACTTAAATGCCTGAATGCAAGATGGTCAGGCAAGCCATTTGACTTTCTGTTCAAGGCCTGCAGGTAGCAAAGCACTGATCAAGGGCATCATACGATACCAATGAAGTGACCGCCAGGCTTGCAGAAACTGCAGTTTGCCTCAGGCATGGCTTGGTCTCACCAGACTGGCACCTTACGCCCAGTGTAAGGTGCTGAACTCGCAGTTCCAGGGGCTCATTCAAACAACATGAAGTCTTGCTGTATTCTGACATATTGCAGTTAGCCCCAGCACTTGAACTGCTCCGAAGAGGAAAGAGTTAAATTCTATGCAGAGCATAGAATGTTGAGCTCAAGTTTGGTTCAAACCTCTGTATGCTGCACTTCGAAGTGTAACCGTCAGATTCTTTACTCCGCCTAACTGAACAGTCGCTCTGGAGATTTCTTCTCTGCTTACGATTCTCAGTCGGTTAAAGTCATTGGTTTACCGGTAATTATTTAGTTTTTTGATTCAGATCCCTGTCTGTGGTACAGTAAGTACATAGGTAGTGGACTAAAGTATAGAAAACTTGTGCAAATTGTAAAATTGATATTTTCAACCGGTTCGGCTGAACCGGTTGCTTTGTAGAGAGTGTTTGTCTTTTTCTCCTTAAGGTTTAGTGTGGTACCGGTCCTTATCAGTTTTAAAAAAAATGTATTTTTGCATTTTTTTCAAATACTCGTGACACGGTTAGAAACCAATAAGGGTGTCTTGCCTGGCTTAAACTGAGTAAAGGGTAAGTTTTTGATTCAGACTGCCAAATTTGCAAGAATTTCCCTAAAACCACCCTGGATAAAAGATTGGGCAGGCTTAGGGAAAGGGAGGCCGAGAAGTCAGTTGACCCGGATGACCAGCCCGGTTCGGTTCCGACTGAACCAAAAGGAGTGCCCTCTGAGCAGGGCGAGACTCCTTCGGGCAAAAGGAGAGCCGTTTCTGAGGGATTGGTTCCATCAAAGAGAAAAAGAAAAGACAAATCGGCCGGTTCGAATCCAGAACCGCATCATCTGACCGCCGAGGAAATTGCCCAAGCGATTCGCATAGTGGAATCACTTTGTTCGGTTCCGGCCGATCCAGCGCCTTCTGGCAGGCGTTTGGTTTGGTCAGTTCCTCTGGTTCAAGATTATGCTTCTGAAGATTTTTATGAACTGGACCTGAAGGGTGATGATGATTATGATGATGATGAAGGTGATGATGACGATGGAATGGAAGGTCTGGATGAGCCCATAGAACCGGATATCTCCCCAGACAGGCCTTCTGGTGTTTCCCCTCCTAGGCTTTCTGAGTCCCCTTCAAACTTTATGTTTTACAGGAAAGTGGCAGAAACCCTGCAGCTCCCTTTGGAAGAAGCTGCTGAGGAACAAGAGGAGCCTGACTTTGTGGAGATGATGGACATCCCAGAGTCCAAGAGGTTGTCTATTCCCCTTCATAAGTCTTTTGGGAAACAGACACAAAAGTTGTTAAAAACTCCAAATTCTTTACCTCCTGTTGACAGAAGGATGGACAAGAGGTACATGTTGTCAGGCTCAGGTATGGAGTACTTGTACCAGCAATGCAGCCATGTTGGGGTTGTGCAGACTGCAGCCTGTGATAAGGCTAACATACCCTTGGCTTCACACACCCCAGATAAGGACTTCAGGAAGTTGGATGCCATGGCAAAGAAATAATACATGGCATCTTCCTTGGGACTCAGGCAGGCTAATTACATGGCCTATATAGCCAGGTACCAGAAGTCCAGGTGGGACACTGTGCTGGCACTGGCTAAACAGGCCTCCCCCCAGCTTGCCAGGGAGCTGGAGGAGGTGGCTGCTGATGGGATTGAGGTATCAAAGATCCAGTTTCATGCTGCTGTAGACTCCAGTGATGTATCATCTAGAGTCATGGCTACATCTGTGGCTCTTTGGAGACTAGTTTGGCTCAGGTGTACTAGCCTATCTCAGGATACCCAGGTAAAGGCTATGGATTTTCCTGTAATTAATAATTATCTGTTTAGGGAGCAGACAGAGAATTATATGAAGAAAATGGATGAATACAGGACCACCTATAGGAGTGCACAGGCCAAGGAAAGGCAGTCAGATCCTCAGAGGCAGCAAGCTAAGGGCAGGGGCAGGCCTTTTCAGAGGCCTTTCTACCAAGCATAGGACTCCTCCCCTTTTTCCCAGAGGGGGTTTTTCAGAGGGAGAGGCAGAAGGGGGATGAGCAGGGCTGAATCCACTTCTCAGCCTAAGGCTCCTGCTAAGCAGACACCCTGAGGTGTCAGCCCGGGTCGACTCCCCCATTCCTGTAGGAGGCAGGCTAGTTTACTACTTCCAGGACTGGAAGTCTGTTACCTTAGACAAGTGGGTCTTGGAGGTAGTAAGCCAGGGACTGGCTCTCAGCTTCAAAAAGTTCCCAAAGCTGAGAGCCAGATCTTTTCCACCTGCAAACATCTCTGAAACCATTGCTCTGGAGGCAGAGGTTTCATCTTTCCTGGCCTTAAGGGCCATAGAGAGGATTTCTACAATCAGCAGGGGCAAAGGTCTGTACTCCAGGTACTTCCTTACCCCGAAGAAAAGAGGGGAGTGGCGGCCCATCCTAGACTTAAGATACCTGAACAAGCATCTATTAAAACCAAAGTTCAAAATGGTGGCTCTGGGAATAATTCTTCCCTCTCTAAGGCCATAGGACTGGCTAGCCTCCCTGGACCTAAAGGATGCCTACTTTCAAATTCCCATCAGGTGCTCTCACAGAAAGTACCTCAGGTTCGAACTGCCTTCAGGTCATTATCAGTTCAAAGCAATGCCCTTCGCCTAACATCAGCTCCAAGGGTGTTCACAAAGTGCCTGGCAGTAGTAGTGGCTTTCCTAAGAAGAAAAAAATATCTCCATGTTCCCTTACTTGGACGACTGGCTCACAGTGGGTCAGTCTCCAGACCAAGTCAAGTCAGATCTAAAAGTGACTCAGCAAGTGCTCACTTCTCTAGGTTTCCTTCTGAATCTTCCCAGGTCAGTTCTCGAGCCAGTACAACTGTTGACTTTCATAGGGGTGGAACGAGACACTGTCAAAGCAAAAGCATTTCTTCTCTGGGTAAGGGTGAAGGCCATCATGGAGCTGGCTTCTTCCTTCCACCCTCTGGCATCTCAACCAGCAAGACACTTTCTTCAGTTACTGGGCCACATGGCAGCTTCCACTGCAGTGATCCAGGGGGCCAAATTTCAGATGAGAGACATTCAGTTTCATCTGAGGGCTTTTTGGTCTCAAAAAAAAGATCCTCTGACCAAATTGATTCCAGTGACTCAGACTCTGATCCAAGCTCTTCATTGGTGACAGGATCAGGACAATCTCAGGCAAGGGGTTCCATTCATTTCTCAGTCTCATTCTGTGGTCCTAACCACAGACGCCTCTCTCCTGGGTTGGGGAGCTCACTTGGAGGCTCTCACAGCCCAGGGAGTGTGGTCCACTCAGGAGTCTTTTCTCCACATCACCCTTCTGGAGCTCAGGGTGGTTTACCTGGCTCTACAAGTTTTCTCATAATCAGTTAAGAACAAGGTGGTTCAAGCCAGGACAGACAACACCACCACCATGTGGCACATCAACAAGCAGAGAGGCACTCTGTCTACGGCCTTGTGCACAGAAGCCATGAAAATATGGTCCCTGGCTTACTCTCTTCAGGCTTCTCTGGTAGTGGTTCACCTCCCAGGAAAGGACAATGTGCTAGCAAATGCATTGAGAAGGATTTCCCAGGGCCATCACGAATGGTCCCTGGATCCCCTAGTGATAAAAGTGATTTTTTCAAGATGGGGCACTCCTGAGATAGACCTCTTTGCAGCCACAGACAATCACCAACTTCTTCTGTTCTGTTGCAGACCCCCAGTCTTGGGCTCAGTCCCTCTGGATGCTTTGATTCTGAATTGGGAAGGGAAATTTCTGTATGCTTTCCCTCCTTTTCCTCTGCTGTTCAAGGTCCTGGTCAAGATAAGGTCTCAATCTTGCAAAGTGATCCTGATTGCTCCAGATTGGGCCAGGCAGCCTTGGTATCCTCTCTTGCTGTCCCTAGCAGTCCATGTTCCCCTGTCTCTTCCCAGGAATCACAATCTGTTAACCTCTTCTCAGGGGAGGATTTGGTATCCCAACCTTCGGTCTCTTCAACTCAAGACATGGCTCTTGAATAGTTAGAATATGCAGGTTTGCATCTGCCTCAAGGGGTTCTGGACATTCTCAAAGCCTCTTGAAAACCTGCCACCAGGAAAACTTATAACTCTAAGTGGAAGAGATTCAGCATCTGGTGTTCCAAAAAGCATATATCCCCAGACACTGCTGAATTGTCTACAGTTCTGGATTATATGGTTCACCTCAATGGTTTAGGCCTCAGACCAGCTACCCTCAAAGTACATTTGTCAGCTGTTTCTGCTTTTCTGTCATTAGGAAAGCCTTCTTCACTGGCATCTCATCCTATTTTCTATACATTCTTCAAGGGATTGCTTCATACCAATCCTCCCTTTAGGGTTCCTACCCCTGCTTGGGATCTTAACGTTTGCATTGCCCAGCTTATGCAACCCCCTTTTGAACCTTTGTCTTCAGCAGAACTTAAGTACTTGACTTGGAAGACTGTGTTCCTGGTAGCTATTACCTCTGCCAGACGTATCAGTGAGTTGCAAGCTCTGTCAGTGGAGCCTGATTTTATCTTATTCCATAGAGATAAGGTGGTCCTTAGAACCAACAGGAGGTTCTTGCCTAAAGTGGTTTCAGATTTTCATTTGAACCAATCCATGTCTCTCCCTGTATTCATCACTGATCACTCTTCTTCAGGAGAGAGAAGATTACACAGTTTGGATGTTAAGAGGGCCCTTAGCTACTACATTGATTGTACTAAGGCACACAGGTTTGACTCCCTCCAGTTGTTCCTCACTTATGGGGAAGTGGGTAAGGGCAAACCTGCCACTAAGAGAACTATTGCCAGGTGGATTGTCTCTTCTAACCCCAGTAATGCTCAGACCATTCATAACTTTGTGCAGTCATCCTGATGGGTAGGACTGCCCGGAGAGATGGAACACATGCAAATGATGGAATTCTTTGCACCTGAGCATCTTTCAAATACTGCCTCTACCAACTGTAGTGTTCTAAGCCCTTCAGATTTCTCTCTCCGCCTGAAAATCTGGTCGCTCGGAGTCTCTGTCGCCCTCTTTCGCGTGAAAAATAAGGAAAAAGTTTAAAAAAACGTAAGTATTTTTAGTTTCTTTTACTGCCTCAACTAATTTGTTAGTTTTATATAGTTTATTATTGTTTAAATTGTTGTTCTCCATTCCTTGCGGTTCGGTATAACCGTGAGGGATCCGAGCTAGCTATAACTTTGTTTCTGTTCTATAGCTAAAGAACCTAGTCATTTTCATTTAAATTTGATCTTTAAAGTTTTTATTTGCAACCGCTTTTCATCGGTTACAGAACCGCTGAACCAGTTCATATTTCATCTCCTTTCTTGGTTCCATTGGTTCCCTATCCGTTCCTGAACCGACCGCAAAAAAAAAAAAAAATAAAAGCTTTTTAAGCTGTTTTTAAATAACCGCATTAGCTTTGGGTATTAGCGGTTGAGGTTTTTTCATTTTATATTTCACCATGACTGAGAAACCTAAAAAGAGAACCGGTGAACCTGGTTTTAAAAACTGTTTGAAGTGTGGAGATGTGTTTGCCAAGGCAGACAAGCACACCTTATGTGTAGCTTGTCTGGGTTTTGAACATTTGGACCAGGAATGTGAAATATGCAAAACATTCCCAGAAAAAAACTGTTGAAAAACGCCTTGAAAGGCTTCACAAAAAGTTTCCAAGGGGTCCCTCAGGCTCTGACCAGCTGACACCCCAGTCTGTTGTGGTTGAATTGACAAGTGCTTCTACCCCTGCCCCTGATACGGGCGAAAAAGGGGCAAAAAGAGGGAAAGAACCGGCTGACTCCCCGGTTCCCTCAAAGAAATTAAAGAAGCTCAAACATGCAGAACCCTCTCCTGCTAAACCAGGGACTTCTGCGCAGCAGCCTGTCATGCCTTTGGCTCAAGACATAGCCCAGGCGTTCAATATTATCCAGGCTCTGCAAAACATCATCCCTCAGCTTCCTGCCCCTCCCCAGGGTCCCCAGGCTGCTGCTTCTGTGTTGCCTCCTGTTCCAGAGCAACAATATTTCGAAGGGGATGATGACATTTATGAGGAGGATGAACCTATTCCCCCAGAGGTTTCCCCTGAGCAGGAATTTGGCTCTCCTCCCAGAGTGTCTGAGGATTTTTCCTCCCATTTTTCTTTTGTAAGAAGAATGGCAGATGCTCTGGACATCAACACAACAGAGCAAGTGGAAGATGAGGAGGAGATCGAGTACCTTAGTATGATAGGTTTAACACCCACAAAAGCCCTCCTCCTTCCAGTATATAAATTCTTTAAGAAGGATGCTATGAAGCTCCTCCAGACCCCAAACTCTATTCCTCCTATTGACAAGAGAATAGATAAAAAATATCAGCTGAACAGGGAGGGAGCTGAATTCTTTTCTCCCACCCTGATCATCAAGGGGTTATACAGCAAGCTGCCTGTGACAAGGCTAAGGTCCCTCTGTCCTCACACCTTCCGGACAAGGACTCCAGAAATCTGGACAGTATGGCACAAAAAGGCTATCTGTCAGCCTCATTGGCCATGAGACAGGCCACTTTTCAATCTTATGCTGCCCAGTACCAGAAATCCCTGTGGCAGTCGGTACTGGCAATGTCCACGAAGGCCACCCCACCCTTGTCAGATGACCTGGCAGAAACTGCCAGGTTTGGGCTAGAGGCAGCCAAGTACCAGTTCCAAATGGCTGCTGATTTGAATGACACTGCAGCCAGATGGATGGCTAATACAGTGGCTCAGAGGAGGTTTGCTTGGCTTCGGGCCACAAACCTCACTCAGGATACCCAATCAAAGGCCCTGGATTTCCCATTGGAAGGAAATCTGCTGTTTGGGGAGTCCACAGTGGCCTATATGAAAAAAGTGGATGAATATAAGGCCACTTACAGAAGTAACTCTGTTAGAGACAGAGCTTCCTCATCTGCTAGGCCCTATGGAAGGGGGGCTAGGGGTCGTCCCTTTTTATCACAACCTTTCTTCCAGCCAGTAGCCATGCCCCAATACCAGCAGCACTCCCCTCAGGGCTACTCAAGGGGTAGGGGCAGAAGGGGCTCTAGACAAGGGACTCAGCCACAACCTCAGTCCCAGCCTAAGCAGAACCCCTGAGATGCAAGCCACCTCCTCCCTACCTGTTGGAGGCAGACTGTCCCATTACTTCCCCCGCTGGTCAACCATCACCACAGACAAGTGGGTGCTGGGGGTAGTGGGCAAAGGTCTGTCTCTGCAGTTCACATTTCTTCCTCTAAAAAAAAAAAACAAGGTTTCTGCCTCCCCACCTCTAGCACAGATCTCATTGCTAGAGGCAGAGATCCAGAAGCTGCTCCAGCTAAAAGCAGTGGAAGTAGTCCCTGCAGCCCTGAGAGGAAGAGGTTTTTACTCCAGATACTTCCTAACAACAAAGAAAAATGGGGAGTGGCAGCCAATTTTGGATCTCAGAGCCTCAAACAAGCACCTGAAAAAGCCAAAGTTCAAAATGGTCACTTTGGCTCGGATTCTACCATTAATTCAGAAAGGGGACTGTCTGGCATCTCTGGATTTACAGGACGCTTATTTCCACATCCCCATAAAGGAATCTTACAGAAAATATCTCAGATTCAGACTCCCATCAGGTCATTATCAGTTTGCAACCCTACCCTTCGGCCTTTCCTCGGCACCAAGGGTGTTTACAAAATGCCTAGCAGTGGTTGTGGCATTTCTTCAAAGACACGGACTGACTGTCTTTCCATACCTGGATGACTGGCTGATAGTGGGCAAATCACCAGAGCAGGTCACAACCTCTCTAAGGCTTACACAGGATCTTCTGGAATCTTTAGGTTTCATAGTAAACCAGAAAAAATCTGTCTTTGCCCCTACACAGACTTTACAGTTCATAGGGGTAGAAATCAGCACCCTGCAGGCCAGGGCCTTTTTACCACTAGACAGGGTGCAAAGTCTTCAGACCATAGCAAATTCCTTCAAATTGCATGGTTGAAAAACAGCCAGACAATTTCTGCAGCTCCTGGGTCATATGGCTGCATCCACAGGTACAGTGCAGGGTTCCAGGTTTCACATGAGACACATCCAGTTTCACCTCAGGACTCATTGGAGTCAGAAAAAAGACCCTTTCTCAAAGCTCATCCCAGTGACAAGGGCCCTGTTACATGCCCTCTTGTGGTGGAAAAAGGAATCCAACCTAAGACAAGGAGTCCCCTTCCAAAAGGAGGATCCCTCACTAATCCTCACAACAGATGCTTCCCTGCTGGGCTGGGGTGCCCATCTAGGGGAGCACACAACTCAGGGTACTTGGTCAGAAGCAGAGTCCCTCCAGCACATAAATCTGCTGGAACTCAGAGCAGTGTGGCTGGCACTAAAGGCTTTCTCTACACTGGTAATGGGCAAGGTGGTACAGGTCAGAACCGACAATACCACCACGATGTATTACGTAAACAAACAGGGGGGCACCAGATCAGGTCCCTTATGCACAGAAGCCATGAGGATTTGGGCTCTGGCACATTCTTTAAAGGTGTCCCTGCAAGCCATCCATCTGCCAGGAAAGGACAATATCTTGGCAGACACACTGAGTCGAATCAATCAGTCCCATCACGAATGGGCATTGAACAAGCAGGTGGTACAGGTAATTTTCAACAGGTGGGGTGTTCCAGAGATAGACTTGTTCGCATCTCAGCAGAACCACCAGTTGCCTCAGTACTGTTGCAGGCCACCAGCCCAGGGCACAATCCCTCTGGATGCCTTGCTGCTGGATTGGTCGGGAAAGTTTCTCTATACATTCCCCCCTTTCCCTCTGGTTTTCAGGGTGCTACTGGAACTCAGATCCCTCTCAGTTTCTCTGATATTGATAGCTCCAGATTGGCCCAGGCAGTCATGGTACTCTCTTCTGCTCTCCATGGCAGTGAGCAGGCCAATAAGCTTGCCTCTCAGGCACAATCTTCTAACCTCCAATCAGGGAACATTGCTATTCCCAAATCTCAAGTCTCTTTACCTCAAAGCATGGCTCTTGATGTGTTAGAGTATGCAGGCTTGAACCTTTCTGATGCTGTATTAAACATTTTGAAAGGTTACAGGAAGCCTTCAACTAAGAAAACTTATTCTGCTAAGTGGAGAAGATTCTCTTTCTGGTGCTCTACTAGAAACCTCACCCCAAATGATGCAAGGGTTTCAGTGGTGTTGGATTATCTAACTTACTTGCATTCACAAGGTCTGCAACCCAGTTCCTTGAGGGTCCACCTTGCAGCAGTATCTGCATACCTGTCTGCTGGGACAAAGGTTTCTGTAGCATCAGATCCCATTTTCTAAAGATTTTTCAAAGGCCTAATGCATTTGCACCCCCCTCACAGGGCACCGGTGCCCGCATGGGATCTTAATGTATGTATAGCAGGGCAGATGCGGGCTCCTTTTGAGCCCATGGCTACAGCCCATTTAAAGTATGTTACCTGGAAAACAGTTTTCCTGGTAGCAATCACTTCAGCAAGAAGAATCAGTGAGCTTCAGGCTCTCTGTGTCGACCAGGACTATATTTCCTTCCACAGGGATAAGGTAGTCCTCAGAACAAACAGACAATTCCTTCCTAAGGTGGTTTCAGATTTCCATCTGAACCAATGAATCACTCTGCCTGTCTTCTTCACAGTCCATGCAAGCACTGGTGAAAGTAGGCTTCACAGTCTGGATGTGAAATGAGCTCTCAGCTACTACATGACAGCTAATAAAGGCCATAGGCAAGACAAAAAAACAACTTTTCCTTACATATGGGGATGTTGGAATGGGCAAACCAGCCTCAAAAAGATCCATTTCTCAGTGGATTGTCCAGTGCATCCAATTCTGCTACAATAAAGCGGGTAAAGAGTCCCCAGCTGGGCTGAGGGCTCATTCAACTAGAGGAACAGCTGCCACTATTGCAGCTGCTAGAGAGGTGCCATTGCTGGATATTTGTAAAGCAGCTACTTGGAAATCAGTACACACCTTTACAAAGCATTATAATTTGGATATTTCGTCCAGAGATGACGCCAAGTTTGGCACAGCAGTCCTGTAAAGTCTGTTTCCAAAATAAGTTCTGTGCCTACCACCTGGGGGTACTGCTTGTTAGTCTGCACAAAGTTATGAATGGTCTGAGCATTACTGGGGTTAGAAGAAAAACTTACTTACCATAGTAATCTTCTTTCTTCCCAGTGATGCTCAGACATTCATAACTCCCTCCCATCCTCCCCTTCCAGAACTTAAGCCTCTGCATTCCGTATGCTAGTGCCACATAGCCATATTCTTCTGGGTACATTTTCTCTATGCTAGACAGAGTTTTTACCAGAGTTCTCTGTCTATCAAAATAGTTTTTCTCATGCTATGGTGAATACCTTTATTTTTATTTAGATATAGCTCCTCCCTTGGAGTTTTTTTCAAGTAAACTGATTAGTAGGCTAATCCTAAGAATGTTTTATTAAAATGTTTTGTTAATTAGTAGTAATTTATGGGAACATTTTCCATGTTGCCTGACTTCCAGGCTTCTTACAAATCTGAAGGGCTTAGAACACTACAGTTGGTAGAGGCAGTATTTGAAAGATGCTCACATGCAAAGAATTCCATCATTTGCATGTGTTCCATCTCTCCGGGCAGTCCAACCCATCAGGATGACTGCACAAAGTTATGAATGTCTGAGCATCATTGGGAAGAAAGAAGATTACTATGGTAAGTAATTTTTTCTTGTATACAATTCTGCTATGAGAAGCTAGGCAAAATACCACCCTCAGGCCTGAGGGCTTATTCGACTAGAGGTACAGCTGCTTCCCTGGCTGCTGTCAAGGATATTCCATTGTTAGAGATATGCAAAGCAGCCACCTGGAAGGCAGTCCATACATTCACCAAGCATTACTTTCTGGATATCCAGGCTAGGAGTGATGTTAGGTTTGGTGCAGCAGTATTGCAGAGCTTATTCCCAAAATAGATTTGATTCCCTCCTCCATGGAGGTACTGCTTGGTAGTCTGCAATATGTCAGAATACAGCAAGATTTCATGTTGTTTGAAGAAAACATTACTCACCTTAGTAATTGTGTTTCTTCTAATGGAGTCTTGCTGTATTCTGACCTCCTTCCCTGCCTCCCCTCTCAGAACCTGTTTTTGGGAAGTGGGCTGGCAGGTGCAGTGTTGCACCCCAGAGGTACATTGGGCACTCCCCATCTTTAGAGAGGGGGAGTGGGTTATTTTTCTTTATTTCACTTGTCATAAGTTGTTCACTATCTGGTTTTTGATTTTGGATTTCTCGACTTGAGTCTTTTGGAGGATCCAAAATATTTGGTTGCCATTTGGCTAGTAAAAATTTGCAATTTCCACATAGTGGGTTAGTTAGTTGGTATTAGCTCGTAAGAATCTGACGGTTACATTTCAAAGTGCAGCAGACAGAGGTTTGAACCGAGCTCGAGCTCAACGTTTTATGCTCTGCATAGAATTTATTTCTTTCCTCTCTGGAGCAGTTCAAGTGCTGGGGCTAACTGCAACATGTCAGAATACAGCAAGACTCCATTAGAAGAAGCACAATTACTAAGGTGAGTAAGTTTTCCTTTCTTCTCATGTAGGGCCAGGCGAGAGCTGTTGGGGTGCCTTCCTGCTCCTGCTCCACAGGAGCTTCTGCCTGACCCAGACCAGTATGGGGTCCTGCCAGACCTGTGAGGAGCCCCTGCCCTCAGATGTTCTCCCTCATGTAGAGGGTTGAGGAAACACATTATCCTCAGTGTGAGCCATCTCCTCCCTCACAAAAAAGGAAAGCTTGGTACTCTGACCCATAAGAGGGAATCAGTGGTGACTGATTCCTGGAAGATGTGAAAATTACATAGTTACTGTAATTGTTGATCTTCCAAAATAGCCTCAGAATTGATTACCATGCCCTGCCCCCCCATCACCTGCTCAGACAGAGTCAGCGCCTCTCAGCATGCTTGTCATATTGGTGCTGACAGTAACACAAAATGCCAGCTGGGCATCTCCCCTATCACCCCCCCCCGGTGGTCTCTTTTTCTTTGTTTATTAAAACAAGAAATAAAATATAAAACTAGGATCAGGGCCCTTTGGGGCTCTCACACCCCAAAGAAAAGGGTTTTTCAAAAGGGGGCTCCTTCCCTCCTTTTTCTTTTTGTCATCCCTGCCCAGGGTATATCTTCTCTGTGGGCATATTCCTGTTAGTTGCTTCATGCAGCATGTGCCCCTGTGCATTATCCAATCTAGCCCCTCTAGGCAAGTGAACTGCATGTGGGGTTGCTTGCACCTTTTTGCATCATCTGCACTAGTTCTTAAGCAGGGTACAACCCTCTGGCTGCAGAAGAATCGGGTATTTTTTTTTTATGGAATCTTTCCTCTGATTCTGTCAGACCAGTTTGGTTGGTGTGCCCTTTCTTCCTTATGTATTTGGACCCTTAGCACACTCCCCTAAGGGATATCTGGGGAGATGAACACCTCTCAACTCCCTTGGATTGCCCAGTCCTGCAACCCCAAATGTACCTAGATTTCCCCTCTCTTCTTCCCTGATATAAGAAAGAGGGACATGGTTAACTCATGAATTCAATCAATTCTCTATCTGGTAGCATGGGTTCACCCATTTTTTCCAGGAGTCTATGTGTCTTTTTCATTTTTTGACACATTGTGCCATCTCATTTGCAAGCGGGTCTCATTCATGGGCATTCTCTTTGTGCTTCTGCTAGGGCCACATGCTCAGAACTGCTGCCCTATTTTTCTGTATGACTATTCACCTTATGTCTAGCTTGTGGTAGGAGACTCTGGCTTTGTAGACCCAGCTACCCCTTGTGCCACCTAGTGTGCCATGTTCTTATTCAGTGTTGTTAGTCGGGTTCTATTTTGCTGTTTATTTTTATTTTCCTATATCCTTTCCTTATCCCATTGGGCTAGAAAGTCTCTAGACTGATCTTTTATTTCTCTCCACTTTGTTTCACTCCTGGCGAACAGAACTGAGATGCATGAGGGAAACAGTGACGGTTATTGGCTGGTGCATGATGTACCACGTGAGGTGCACAGATGCCATTGGAAGCTGACATCAACTCTGTCCCCAGTATCAAAAAAAAAATCCTCCTGTGGGATCCTAATGCCTCAGACTCCTGACTTATATGTGGGAATCAATGGTGACAATATTCTGGAAGATCAACAGTTAAAGTAAATATGTAATTTTCATTTGTTGTTCACTATTTCTGGGAATGTTCCAGTAAGTTGCAACACTGCAATAACCACAAATACCTAGTATAAGTGTAATTTCTTGCTTCATCTTTGATGAACTGGCCTCTTATACTGTGATTACATTCATTGTTTGGTTTGTTGGAAAATGTAAGGAGCCATAGGAACTTCAGTACTGAAAAAGCAACTAGATATACAGTTTGTCATCACATTAAGAAATCACCATGTTATTGAAAAATCCATTTTTATGTTTGCTTGCACGCATGTGCAAGAAACATAGTACCATCATCCGAGTTTTCAGAGGTGTGGCAGCCCTCTTCCAGTTTAGTCAGTGTGTTTGCAGGCGTGGCCGCAGTTCTACAATGACTGCTGGAGCTGTCTATGACAGCAGTCGAAAATGCAGTGGAGTACAGTTGAAAGGGGCTATGCTTCAGTGAGCAGCGATAAGATATCGCCTCGCTCACGCGCGGCTCCCCCACAACACACACACACATGCACTCACCAAGGCAAGTCGTACTTCACGCGACACTGTGGCGTAGCCGACGGGTGCCCAATCTCCGTCGGCTGTGCTGCGCTCCCCCCCAAACGGAGTTCCACATGCCATGCTGGGTGCCCACCCCAGCGTGGCTACAAATCGTATAGCCGACGGGGGTGCCCAATCCCCCATCGGCTCCACTGTTCCCACCCCAGAGAGTACAGGGTGCCATGCTGGGAGCCCACCCCAGCGTGGCAACAGATGCTATCACCGACGGGGGTGCCCAATCCCCCGTCGGCTCCACGCTCCCCCAAACAGCCGTCCTTGTGCCATGCTGGGAGCCCACCCCAGTGTGGCAAACGTCGCGCTGGGCCGCCCTTTAAAAAAAAAAAAAAAACCTGAAACACAGAAACGGACCTCTGTCTCTGCCCCCACCCGCGCCCACCCACTGTGCACCCTACCTCCCTACACCCTCACCCCATAATTACCTCTGACTCAAAAGCACGATCTTCGTGGACTGGAACATGTCTGCACTCTTCAAAGCCGACTGCAAACTGAGGAAATGCCGGTAAGCTGTATAATGGGATAGACAGGGTTTTTTCAACTTTGCTGCATATCTCAGGCATTTTTTGGAATTTTTGCACCAAATTTTCAACATGGGTTTTTTGGGACCCCTTCTCATGAATGCTTTCACTGTCATGGTGTTAAACAGGCCCGAAGGGTGATTTCACAGTCACTGCATGAAATCACCTTTCAGGACTGAGTAACAAAAGGACACTGCCACTGTTCATAAGATGGGCTCTCAAAAAGCCTATGTTGAAAATTTGGTGGAATTATTCCTAAAAATGACTGTTTTATGAGTGTGTGTTGCGCAGTTCCTACGCACGCTCATAAGTTCACAAATTTTCAATATTTTCACTCCAGATTTTCAGCATTGCCATTTTACCATACCTCCTTATGAGCAGTATAGCTGTCATTTTTCACATCTTGCCCAAAACATGTTTCCGCCCATGTAGCGCACAATGGTGCAGTCGGTGTGCGAAATCAGTGTGTGGGACACAATGAGAAAATCACAGAGACACTGTTAATGAGCAGAGGACTTAAAATGGCTATGTTGAAAATTTGGTGAAAAAATTCCTAAAAATGACTGTTTTATGAGCGTGCGTTGCACAGTTCCTACGCACGCACGTAAGTTTGTGAATTTTAATATTTTCATTCCAGATTTTCAACATTGCCATTTTATTACACTTCCTTATGAACAGTACAGCTGCTATTTTACATGTCACCCAAATGTGCTTCACGACATGAAGGCATAATGGTGCAGTTGGTGTGCTAAAGCAATGTTTGGGAAAGATTAAGAAAATCACAGTTACACTGTTCATGAGCAGAGGTCTTAAAATGGCTATGTTGAAAATTTGATGACAAAAGTCCATAAAATGACTGTGTTACGAGTGAGCACTGCGTAGTTTCCACGCACCTTTGTAAGTTCATGACTTTGTAATATTTTCAGTCCAGATTTTCACCAGTGGCATTTTCCACATTTCCTTATGAAATATGTTTTCACACTTTCAGCGCAGAGATGCGTGGTCACTGTGGGAAATCATTGTTTGGGACAGATAAAAAAAATCACAGTGAGACTGTTCATGATCGGAGGTCCCAAATGCCTGTGTTGACAATCTGCTGTAAAATATCCCCAAACTAATTACATTACGGGTGTGCGTTGCACAGTTTCTATGCACACTCGTGACTTCACCAGATTTTTTAATATTTTTACTGCAGATTTGCAACATTGCCATTTTTTACACCTCCCCACGAACAGTACATCTGTTATTTTTCACATCCTGTTCGGAATATGTTTTTGCACCTGTGGTGCTAAATGCCGTAGTCACTGTGCATAAGCAGCTTTCGACTAACAAACTGATATTGCCACTGTTCATGAGGTGGGGGTCACAAAAAAAACATGTTTGAAAATTTGGAGTGAAAATACCAACGAATGCCTGAGGTGTTAGGGTTTCCAACCATAACGCCCCACCCTGTAGAGAATGACAGGCATCAGGGGTGTGACTTGGGATTCTTGCCTGTAATGCTCATACCATTCCACACCCTGCAGCCAGTGAGAGGCATCGAGGTATGCCTTGGACTCTTTGGCCCCAAAGTTCTTCCCATTCTCCTATACCGCACCCATCTCACTGTATTTCCTGATAGAATGGGGTGTGCACAAGGGCCAAAGACCCCAAGGCACACCGTAACACTTGTCAGTGTCTGCAGTGTAGGGTGTGGTGAAATGGTGTGGCCGTTGTGCCTGATGACCCAAAGGCACACCCCAATGCCTGTCACTCTCTGCAGGGTGGTGTTGGGGTTGGCTTCAGTTCAATACTTCACTGACATTCCTATTATGCAGCTCTGTAACTTCTACACTACCAATGCCAGCAAGCAAACATTTGGCATTGACAAATGCTTGTTATGTGTGCCATGCGCGTGTGTGCACAGTGAACATCTTGCTATGGTAGTTGGCTTTTGAGAGGTGTAACACTGTCTGTTCAATGCAGAGTAGTGTTTTAGGGGTGCGACAATACCACATCAATCATCAACCAGGTTGATCATGACAGAGTTTTGGG
Source organism: Neoceratodus forsteri (assembly GCA_016271365.2). Lineage (NCBI taxonomy): Eukaryota > Metazoa > Chordata > Ceratodontiformes > Ceratodontidae > Neoceratodus > Neoceratodus forsteri. Next base: position 1,097,799,545 of record CM057456.1, on the reverse strand, counting down.
TTGCTGGGCAGGATGTCAGACTTAGGGGTGAAAAGTCGCACCCAAATTATGGCCCGACTCTTTCCTTTGATCTACACCACCCAGCAGCCAGAGGTGATCTGTCATAATCAGCCTGGAATTTCAAACATCCAGAATCTCACGCCAGCTGCAACAGACAAAATTGTTCATTGATGTCTGTTACTGGTGCCCCCCCCACAAACAAACACTGAAACTGGGGGTTGCCCAATCCCCCAGTGTCACCACCGCATAGGTTTTTATTATGTATATAGCCTGCAAAAAAGTGAAAATGATTGTTTTTTTGCTGGGTCCACTGTAACTGTTCCCCCTATCTGACTCTCCCACTCATCACCCACCACCCCCCCACACACAAATATAACACCAACACTGGGGGTGCCCAGTCCCTCAGTGTCGACACCTGAAATAACAAAAACTTTCCCCCTGTGTTTTGTTTTCAATAAACTCTGTAAAAAAAGTAAACTGTCCAGCGATGTCTGCTGCTCCATTAGTCTCCCCACCCAACCCTCCCACTCAGCACCCTCAAGTGGTTATTTACCCACCAAGGGTCCAACACCATAATCCTATCTGGACAACAGACACATCTTCACTCTTCAAAGCTGGACCATGAACTAAGGAAATCAGGTATGTGGTTCAATGTAAATCAGTGGGGTTCTGAACTTAGTGGCATAACTTGCCCATTTTTGAATATTTTTGCCCCAAATTTTCAATATGCCTTTTTTGGGACCCCACCTCATGAACAATTGCGGTGAAATTAGGCAAATAAGTCCCAAAAGGTGATTTCACTGTCCCTGAGTGAAATCACCTTTCAGGCAGGAGTTGAAAATATTCTCTGTACCTGATCATGACTTGGGGTTATAAGAAGGCTATGTTGAAAATTTGGCACAAACATATTAAAAAACAACAAAGTTATGAGCCTACATTGAACTTTGTGAATGCAGGCTTGTAACTTTGGTAATGTTCAATATTTTTACCCCACATTTTCAACATAGCCATTTCTTCACAGCACCTCATGCATGTGACAGCTGTCATTTTTCAAATCCTGGCCAAAATGTGTTTTTGCATCCTGAAAGGTGATTTTTCAGTCCCTGTGTGAAATCACCTTTCAGGCAGGAGTTGAAAATTTTCTCTGCAATTGTTCATGAGATGGAGTTATAAGGAGGCTATGTTGAAAATGTGGGCAAAACCATTAAAAAAACCAACAAAGTTATGAGCCTGAATTGTCATTTATGAACACAGGCTCCTAATTTTGGTACCTCAATAAGCCACAAAGTGCACCACAAAATATCTGGTACACCAGAACTTGTATACCAGTGGCGAACATCTGGCATTGACAAATGCTTGCTGAGAATAGAAGAGGAAGTCACAGTGGTGGCTCACTACTTTCAGGGTGAACTCTGACTGATGACAATGTCAACAGTGGCAGCCCCAGCAGCAGTAGCAACACTGCCATGGGTCAAGAGTCCATGCCATATTTTATTTATTTAGTTTTTGTTGACTGGGTAAGCGCACTAGACAAATTCTGCCTATCTTCAGGCACAATCCAGGGAAGGGGGATACAGATGATGTCAACTGACCTTGAACCAGATTAAGCTGTATTTTGTCAATAGCAGCAGCATCTCATGTCCTAAGCATTGGTACTACTGTATGGAAGGGATGTAGGATAGATGGAAAAGTTATTCACTGTTATAACAGCACTTCGTCCAAAGGATTGGAACAGCCAGTTAAACGTGTACATCATATCTGTGAGGAATATGGTGCCCTGAATATTTTTTAATTCCAAATACAAAAATTGGTTTTAATGTCAGAGAGCAAGCACTATCATTCATTAAAAGCTCAGGCTATAAATAACAATAACTGATTCTGCATAACACAATTAATTACATTATCCTAAAAATGGGAAGCAGGGGAGATAGTTTAACAGGCTGTTCTGAACCTTTAGAAGAAGAAAAGCTGTTAGTACAGTGAGTAACTTTTCCTTTTAATAGAATTAGAATAGAGCAGTCACGCTTGTTCAATCTCCAAGTAGTACCCTTGGTTGCAGGGTTTTTAGAATGACTTTTTTTATAACTTGTGAAGCATGTAAATCCAGAATATAGGATCATCTCTTCCCTATGTGTTCAGGCATATTGGAATGTGAATGTATGTACAGTGGACCATGTCATTTTTCAAATCCCCTTCAAAACAGGCTTTTGCAGTCATTCTGCAAAATCACCTTTCAGAACAGATTTGAAAAATTCCGGCTGTCTTGATCGTACGGTGGGTACAAAAAGACTTTTATTTATTTATTTGAAAAGTTTCACCCAGAAAGGCATACTGAGCTATAATGGAATACAAAATCACACATGCCCACACAATGCAAAGCATCATGGGCTGCATATGCAAATCACCACAGAATGTGGTAACCACTGCCTCAGTGTTTTCACACAGAGGTTCTTTGTCCGAGCTATAATAGCGTGTTTCCAGATGCGTTCTGGGGGGAGTGGGAAGGGGTAAGTATAATTGATTTTTACAACAAAACAAAGCGTTACATAATGAAACATCATACAGCGATTAAAATAACAGTGAAACAGCTATGTACAGTAGGATAGTATGTGTGCTAGACAAACGCAAAGGAAATGAACTATGTTCAATTATGTTGAAAATCAAGGGCCAAAATGTAAAAAAAAAAAACAGTAAAGTTATGAGGAGATGTTGAATGTTTTCAACATTTACTCATAGTTTTGTGATTTTTGCAGAGTATGGCTCCAAATGTGCAACATAGCCCTTTTCTTACCCCACCTAATAAACACGACAGGTGTCATTTTTCAAATCACCCCCAAAACATGTTTTCACAGTTGCTGTGCAAAATCACCTTACCAATGGGATTTGAAAATTTCCACATGTCTTGATCATAAGGTGGGGGTCATAAAAAGGCTATAGCCCCCATATGCAGAACTGGCTGAGTGTGCATCCAGCTCTGACCAATATTACTGCAGTTAGTGTGCTATGACCAGAGTGGCTACCCATCTGAATATGGGTCTGTAGCAATGCATAGTGACTATAAGATGTGCTGTCACTGCCTCAGACTGAACATGCAGCACTGACCCAATTAGCACAACTCTAAACATTGGATATGGGGGTCCATGTTGAAACTGGGGGTCAAAATGTCAAAAAACAACAAAGCTATGAAGAAACATTAAATTTTTCCAATGTTTACTCATAGCTTTTTTTATTTTTGCACATTTAAACAAACAAACAAACACAAAAAAGCCTCTCACAGTGTAATCTCCTACCCCACCCTACATTAGTGTCCCCCAACCATCCTGGGTAAATACATTATAAAATGTGCAAAAGCGGGATTTGAACTGAAGATGAGATATTGCATCTGTACTGTACTATCATGGGTAAATACCGTGTGAAAATGTGTAAAAGCAAGTCCCAATGAAAATGAGATATTGCATCTCAGCTGGGCTATCCTGAATATAGTACATTGTAAAAATGGGTAAAAGCAGGATCCTACTGAAAAAGCAATATTACCTCTCTGCTCGGCTATCCTGGGTGCATACATTGTAAAAATGGGTAAAAGCAGGACCCTACTGAAAAAGCAATATTACCTCTCTGCTCGGCTATCCTGGGTGCATGCATTGTAAAAATGGGTAAAAGCAGGACCCTACTGAAAAAGCAATATTACCTCTCTGCTCGGCTATCCTGGGTGCATACATTGTAAAAATGGGTAAAAGCAGTATCCCACTGAAAATGTATATTGCATTACAGCTGGCCTATCTTGAGTAAATACACTGTAAAAATGTGTCAGAAAAGGACCCCACTTAAAACAACTTATTACATCTCAGCTGGGCTACCCTGGGTAACTACATAGTAAACATGCGTAGAAGTAGACCTGAGGTATGGAATAAGACATGATGAGGTGCGGTTTATGGGCTGAGTGCCACTAGCACCTGGGAAGTGCTCTTGTCAGCCCATAAACCACACCTCGAAGTATCTTATTCCAGTTATAAAATGGGTCCCCCGATAAACATAAAATTCATTCAAAACTTCAAAATCCTAATGAAAAGTGTTTAAAAAGTGTAAACAGAAAAAAACTTGAATAGAAAAGTAGTCCTTGTTTAATGAAAAAGCCACTAGAGGGCGTTCATGGCTGTCTGTCTTTCTTCCCCACCACAGAGCCTTGAGAATGTTTTTGTTCTACGAGCCTTTCATATTCCCCCACCACGCAAGAGTTTGTGTTTGTTTTGACATTTTTTTAAGGCTGTCCAGTGGTAGTGAGCATGTCCCTTCAGAGCTGCCTTACTTGGCATTTTCCCATCAGTGTCTTATGAGCGAGTGGCTGACAGGACTTTGTAAGATCAGCTGATTGGTATCACATAACACAAAAACTTGGATGTTTTATTCTGATTTTACTATGAATAGATGCTTAAACGAGCTGATAGCTGACTTATCCAATTAGAGAGCATGTCTGTGTGTATATATGTGTGCGTGTGTGTGTTTTGGTGGGGAGGGGCAGGTTGGTCAGTAGAACACTGGAAAAAAGATCTGCTGCCAGTTTCAGTTTCAAAAATCCAGAGTTTGGCAAAACGTCCTCTGCTGTGATGAGCCCTGAGTGGCTGAAGAGATACTGGCTGGCACAATATGCACTGATAAGGACTTGGCCAAAGGTACCTTTCAGCCAATCAGGAGGCAGAAAACTCTCAACTAATTTTATAAAATGAAATATAACATTCTCTGCTGTACCCAACTGAAAACAAGGTATTTTATCTGTAACCCCTAGATGGCGCTATCCCAGGGGCTACTACCCCTGCCTGATTTTCCACTAACAGGTTGAGGGGCCTGGATCCAATGGCGGGTGCCTCCACCCAGAGGTCAGGGTTTGCAATAGTTAAACTAACTTGGTCACAGCCCTCTGGGACACTGCAACCCCCCTTTCTTCCCACTAGTGGCCCACACAATATATCAGAATTACCTTCACAGTATACACTTACCCCAGGTCTGGTTCCGGCACTGGGACCTCCTGTCGAAATGAGATACAGTGCAACAATCACAGTACAGTACTTTAACATAGACAAATACCTCAGGCAGTATAACTTTGCTGAAACAAGCAGCTCTGATTTATTTAGGGGATATAACAAGGACAGGGAAATCAGGTTAATTAGCTTATCACTCTAATAATCTACCTATGGCTCTGTGCACAGGCCTATCCCTATCAGTTACTGTCCCTGGGTACCCAAGCCCTAGTGGCTAGTCCAAACCGTGGCAGCTGGTAGGGGCCCTTTCACACAGAGAAAAGGAGAATTAAACAGTCAGCAGTACAGTAATTCCATTTGGATTTAATGTGGCAATTCAACAGGAGCGACCCTGAATTAGTACTCACGACCTCCAAATAAGATAGGTCCTTCAATGTCAGCAGGGCTCACTTGAGGTACACAAACCTCTTCACACATCCATATAAAAAGAAAGCACTATACCAGGCAGGCTGCATCTGTATCCCGTCGCAATTACTGCACAACACCGGAGAACACACAGCAGATTCAGTTCCTGACAGACCGATTGCAATTTTCAGCAATTCCTCCAGTCTTCTACGGGTGAGCCTGGTTTCTACTCTTCAGAGATCCTTTGATTCTTTTCACAGGACGGATTCAGTCCTAACAAGCTGTTACACAAGCTGCAGACCGAACTCTGGGCCTCACACACGTTTTTGACTAAAACTGCACACTGAAAAGACAGGGCTCCTTCCTTCTTCACTGCCAAAGCTCAACTGAAACTCCAACCGACAAAACCGGCACTTCCTTTGAGTTCCTCCCAGTTCTTGACTGGATTGGCTGTCACTCACAATAGACTGCTGCTGTTGGTCCAAAAGGCACTGAAGTCTAAACTACATCTCCCAGAGTCACTGCCCATACAATCCTCTTGTGGCTGGCTCAGATTATGAGTCCAAGTTCTGATTCGTCCAAGGCACCATTTTAGAGCTAGCTACCCCACACTGATTGGTCCAGTTCAGCAGTTCAAAACTAGAATGGGGAACTAGCAGACACAGTTCTGACTGCAAAGAAAGCAGGTTAGACAAACTGTAATTTCATTATTACTCTAAATAATTTCTGGCAAACAGTTACATCTTTCAGATAGGTTCCTTTGCACTCCTAGTGACTGCAAAATGAAGTGAATTGGCAGCAGCTTGAGTGGTACTCAATCAAAGAAACACACAGTCCCCCATACACACTAATTATGTCTGCAAGCAGACAGCTCTTAAAGAGACAGTACCAGAGGTTCTAAAAACACTCACCGATAAATGGCCCAAATGCCAAACACCATTCAGGCTTGGAGCATTCAAGCAAGCTCCTGGAAGTCTTTTGGGAACCCCCATTTGCAGGGGGGTTACATATCTCATTTGGCATATCCTGTGTAAATACCATGTAAAACTATCTAAAAGCAGGGCCCTATTGAAAACCAGATATTGCATCTCAGCCGGACTATCTATTGTGATTACGTTGTAAAAATGGATAAAAAGCAGGACCCCACAGAAAGCAATATATTACATCGCAACGGGGCTGTCCTGGGTAAATACATCCTAAAAATGGGTAAAATCATCACCTAACTGAAAACAAGATTTAATATCTCTGCTGTGCTATCCTGGAAGAATTGATAAACTAAGTGATAAATTGAGTATTTTAGACTTGGCCTGATGTTTGAGGATTACTTTAACTTACCACAGAAAGTCCCTCATGTATGCTGGAGTTAGCCAGGAAAACTGACCGAGTGTTTGGACTTGGTCTGGTGCTCGAGGATTACTTCAACTGCTGGCCTGGTACTGTGTTGTGGCATGCTGAAGGAAGGAAAAGGAAAAGGAGGAGGAGAGGTTCAGCCAGCCCTGCCAACCTAGAGGTGGGTGCAGGGGTAGCTGTTTTTCCCCGGGAGGGTCAGGAGTGCTTACTGGAGGACTGGTGCTCATGGGGCTTCCAAGGGCTGTGGGGGTTGCCTGGCAGAGACTGGGCTTTCCCCAGCAATCCAGGTGGGGAGGAATGGTTGAATATACTGGGACCTGCCCTGGGTTGGTTTGGGCACTGGTGTTATTTGAACCAGGAATATCTTCATTTTTGCCATTTTCATTTTATTAATCTACTAGTTCAACTGTTGCCGACTGGTCTGAAGTTTTATCTGGCCTTTATTTATGTTAGTTGAAACTGCTTATTTAAGCCTAGGACATTTTAACTATTCAGGGAGACAGCGAGAATGCCTCTTTTTGGAGAACTCAATTTGCATGATTGGGATCTGCCTGTTGAAGGTTTCTCCCTCTGGACCAATTTCAACGAATAGGAGGTGGTAAGAGCCCTCCTCTTCATCTGCAAATCTTTCTTGGGATCTGTGTTACTGGCTAACTTGCCTTTCTGTGACTTGAATTTTAACCTCAAAACGGAACCATATTTGACTTGCCATTTTTGTTGGGACTTTGGTGACTAGGCTGATAGTTCAAATTGGTGTACTTATTTATAATTTTTAAATGTATTTGTATTATAGTTTATTGTAGATGTGGGGTGGGTGTGTGGGTAGAGTTATTAGTTGATTTAGTTTAATTTTTGCATACTCTACCCTCTCGCTGAGAGAGACAGAAAGGAGGAATTTCCAAAGGGGGGTAAGCATCTGTAATTTGTTGGCCGCCTCAGGCTGTGAGAGGGCCTCAGGGGGCTGATGATTTTTGTTATTTTTATTTAAACTTATTTTTGGGTCTGTGTAAATAGATTAGTGTTTTATTATGTGTAGGGAGGGTCAAAAGACGGTCAGGCAGTATTCCCCCACCAGGCTCAGGGAACTGCACCTCTTTGACTGCCCTTTTTTACCAGCAGAGACTTACAGACGCTGTCAATCCTTTGAGATTGCTAGGAGGCGCAGGAAGGGGGGCAGAGCTGGGCCTGGTGGGGAAACGGAAAGGGGGAGATGTATTGGGGTGGCAGGGACCAGCCGACGCCCTGGGGTGAAATAGTGCCAAGACAGGGGTAGTCCTTGTCTTGTTCCCATACTCAAGGGCCCAGCTTTCGATGCTGGTCAGGAGTTGAGGTCTTCCCCAGCATCTCATCCAGCCCGGGCGGTGTTGTGTAATGCTAGGTCCATCAAAAACAAGACAGCTATTATAGCTAATCTTGTTGAAATGGTGGACCTGGCATGTATCACTGAGACCTGGCTGGACAAAAATGCAGGCCCAGTACTGGCTTCTGCAGTTCCAGCTGGGTTTTCGGTGATACATCGCCCGAAGTTAGATCGTAGGGGTGGGGGCATAGCCATCTTTTTTATGACCGAACTGGACCTTCAAACAACATGAAGTCTTGCTATATTATGACATATGCAGTGAGTCCCAACCTTCGAACTGCTCCGGAGGTGAAAGAGTTAACTTTCCATGCCAGGCATGGAACGCTGAGCTCGAGCTCGGTTGAAAACTCTGTCTGTTGTTCTTCAAACTCAAACTGTCAGATTCTTTACTCGGCCTCACTGAACAGTCGCTCCGGAGATTTTCTCCTTCTGCTCGGTTCATTTTGTCGGTTAAAGTATTATTTTCTCGGTTTTTTGACCGAATTTAAACCGCAACCGGTTGGTTCAAGCTCTGTCTGTGGTATCGTAAGTACTAGATAGCTTTTACATTTAATTCTTCTGTGTGGAACTTGTAAACGGTTATCGGTTCGGTTTGAACTGATCAGGTTGTTTTGAAATATATTACTCTGTCCTTTAGAGTGTGGTTACCGGTTCTTATCGGTTCTAAAAAAAAAAACTGATTTTATTACGTTTTTTTCCACGACCCGTGACACGGTTGGGAACCAATAAGAGGGTCTTGCTTGGCGGATTGCCATAAACGTTCAAGTTTGGTTAGGACTGGCACTATGTCTGAGAAACCCAAAAGAAAAACCGGGCCCACTGGGTTTCAGCACTGCAGTGTCTGTGGGGAAGCCTTTGCCAAGGCTGACCCCCACACCACCTGTGTTTATTGTCTGGGGTTTGACCACCTCAATGCAGACTGCCAGATTTGCAAAAATTTTCCTGCAGCTACCCTGGAAAAGAGAGTTGGTTGGCTCAGGGAAAGGGAGGCCAAGAAGTCCTCTGACCCGGATGGCCATCCCGGTTCGGTTCCAACCGAACCGGAGGGAGTGCCCTCTGACCAGGGCGAGACTTCCTCAGGCAAAAGGAGAGCCGACTCGGAGGAGTCGGTTCCAGCAAAAAGGACAAGGAAATCAGCTGGTGTGGAGCCAAAACTTTCCTCTCCAACCGCTGAAGAAATAGCCAAAGCGATTAAAATTGTCCAGTCGCTTTCCCCGGTTCTGACCGAACTGGCACCATCAGGTAAGCGTACGGTTCGGCTGGTTCCACCGGTTCAAGAGTATGATTTAGAGGAATTTTATGAACCGGAGGAGGGGGAAGAGGAGTATGAGGAGAGTGAATGTGGATTTGAAAGTCTGGATGTGCCCATTGAACCGTACATCTCCCCAGACAGACCTTCAGGAGTGTCTCCTCCTAGGCTTTCCGAGTCCCCTTCTCATTTTATGTTTTATAAAAAAGTGGCTGAAACCCTCCAGCTCCCTATGGAGGAAGCTGTGGATGATCAAGAGGAGCCTGACTATGTGGAAATGATGGATATCCCAGAGTCTAGGAGACTGTCTATTCCTTTGCATAAATCTTTTGGGAAACAGACAGTAAAATTCTAAAAACTCCTCACACTATACCTCCTGTTGATAAGAGAATGGACAAGAGGTACACATTGTCAGGCTCCGATACGGAGTTCCTTACACAACAATGCAGCCATGTTGGGGTAGTGCAGGCTGCAGCCTGTGACAAGACAAATATTCCCTTGGCCTCACACCCCCCTGACAAGGACTCCAGGAGGATTGATGCCATGGCAAAGAAACAGTACATGGCAGCATCCTTGGGACTCAGACAGGCAAATTATATGGCTTATGTTGCTAGATACCAGAAATCCAGATGGGATTCTGTTATGGCTCTAGCAAAACAGGTCCCTGGCCAGCTTGCCAAGGAGCTGGAGCAGGTGGCTGCTGATGGTATTGAGGCATCTAAGGTGCAATTCCATGCTGCAGTGGACTCTAATGATGTGTCATCAAGAGTCATGGCTACATCTGTGGCACTTGCAGAATGGCTTGGCTCAGATGTACTAGCCTGTCACGGATACCCAGACTAAGGCCATGGATTTTCAGGGTAATTCTCGTTTGGGGAGCAGACAGAGAATTACATGAAGAAAATGGATGAGTATAGGACCACCTATAGGAGTGCACAGGCCAAGGAAAGGCAGGCCACTCCTCAAAGGCAGTCTTCCAGGGGCAGGGCAGGCCTTTTCATAGGCCTTTTTACCAAGCCCAGGCCTCCTCTTCAGCTTACGCCCAGAGGGGGTTCTTTAGAGGGAGAAGCAGACAGGGTACAAGCAGGCCTGCTTCCACCCCTCAGCCTAAAGCCCCTGCCAAGCAGGCACCCTGATGGGGTGGCCAGGGCCGATTCTCAACTACCTGTAGGGGGTAGGCTGGCTTACTTTGTTCAGGACTGGAAGTCTCTGACATCAGACAAATGGGTCCTGGAAGTAGTAAGCCAGGGACTGGTTCTCAGCTTCAAAAAATTTCCAAGGATGAGAACCAGATCCTTTCCACCTGCAAATCCATCAGAGGCACTTGCCCTAGAGGCAGAAGTCTCTACCCTCCTGGCTCTCAGACCTGTGGAAAGGGTTCCACCCCTACACCAGGGCAAAGGATTGTACTCCAGGTACTTCCTAACCCTAAAAAAGACAGGAGAATGGCGGCCCATCCTGGATCTCAGATACTTAAACAAGCACCTTTTAAAACCAAAATTCAAAATGGTGACTCTGGGAATTATTCTACCTCTCTAAGGCCAGGGGACTGGCTAGCGTCCCTGGACCTCAAGGATGCCTACTTCCATATTCTCATCAGAAGCTCCCATCAAAAGTACCTCAGGTTCGAGCTGCCCTCAGGCCATTACCAGTTCAGAGCAATGCCCTTTGGCCTCACCTCTCGCCCAAGGGTATTCACAAAATGCCTGGCAGTAGCAGTTGCCTACCTAAGAAGGCAAAAAATTGCCATCTTCCCTTATTTGGACGACTGGCTCATAGTAGGCCAGTCTCCAGACCAAGTCAAGTTACATCTTCAGATAACTCAGCAACTGCTTACCTCTCTAGGTTTCCTTCTGAATCTTCCAAAGTCAGTTCTAGAGCCTGTCCAGCTCCTCACCTTCATAGGCGCAGAACTGAATACAGAGGAAGCCAGCGCCTTCCTTCCTTTGGACAGGGCAAGGACCCTGGTCTCTCTGGCCTCCTCATTCACCCTGCAGGTCTCTCGACCAGCAAGGCATTTTCTACAGCTCCTGGGGCACACGGCTGCTTCTACAGCAGTAGTGCAAGGAGCAAGATTTCAGATGAGGGACATCCAGTTCCATTTGAGAGCCTTTTGGTCTCAAAGAAAGGACCCTCTAACCAAGTTGATCCCAGTGACTCGAACCCTGATCCAAGCCCTACAGTGGTGGCAGGATCAGAGCAATCTGAGACAAGGAGTTCCCTTTGTCACTCAGTCTCACTCTTTAATCCTTACTACAGATGCATCCCTCTTGGGGTGGGGAGCTCACATGGGCGACCTCACTACACAGGGACTGTGGTCCCCTCAGGAATCTCTGTTCCACATCAACCTGTTGGAGCTCACAGCAGTTTTTCTAGCACTTCAAACTTTTTCCAGATCTGTTCAGAACAAAGTTGTACAGGTCAGAACAGACAACACCACTACAATGTGGTACATCAACAAGCAAGGAGGCACTCGGTATACGGCCTTGTGCACCGAAGCAATGACGTTGGTGGTCTCTGGCTTACTCCCTGAACACCTCCCTTATGGCAGTTCACCTCCCAGGCAAGGACAATGTCCTGGCAGATGCTCTCAGCAGGATTTCCCAGGGCCATCACGAATGGTCACTGGATCCCTTGGTCCTGAGGTAATATTTTGCCAGATGGGGCACCCATAGATAGATCTTTTGTAGTCCCAGACAATCACCAACTTCCCCTTTTTTGCTGCAGGCCCCCAGTGTTGGGCTCAGTCCCTCTGGATGCCTTAGTTCTCAATTGGGAAGGGAAGTTTCTCTATGCTTTTCCCCCCTTCCCTCTCCTGTTCAAAGTGTTAGTCAAAATCAGATCTCAATCCTACAAAGTGATTCTGATTGCTCCAGATTGGGCCAGACAACCCTGGTATCCACTCCTACTGTCCTTAGTAGTCCATCATCCCCTGTGTCTTCCCAGGAATCACAATCTGTTAACCTGTGCTCAGGGAAGGGTTTAGTACCTGAACCTCAAATCTTTCAATCTCAAGGCCTGGCTCTTGAAGAGTTAGAGTTTGCTGATCTACACCTCTCCCAAGGTGTAATGGATATATTGAAGGCTTCTAGGAAGCCTTCCACCAGGGCTACTTACAATTCCAAATGAAAGAGGTTTTCCATATGGTGCTCTGGGAAGCATATTTCCCCAGAATCTGCTGATTTACCCACAGTCCTGGATTATATGGTCCATTTAAACACTTTGGGGCTCAGACCAGCTACCCTAAAGGTGCATTTGGCAGCGGTGTCTGCTTTTATTTCAGCAGGTAAACCCTCTTCTCTTTCAGTTCATCTTGTATTCTCTAAGTTTTTTAAGGGATTGCTTCACACCAACCCTCCATTCAGGGACCCTGCCCCTGCCTGGGATCTTAATGTTTGCATTGCTCAGCTTATGCAACCTCCCTTTGAGCCCTTGTCTTCAGCAGAGCTTAAGTATTTGACTTGGAAGACTGTGTTTCTGGTAGCCATCACTTCTGCCAGACGCATAAGTGAATTACAAGCACTGTCAGTGGAGCCTGATTTTATCTCCTTTCATAGAGATAAGGTGGTCCTCAGGACTAACAGGAAGTTTTGCCTAAGGTGGTTTCAGATTTCCACCTTAATCAATCTATTCTCTTCCAGTGTACTTCACTGACCATTCCTCCTCTGGCGAGAGGAGGCTGCACAACAGAGTGTGAAGAAGCCCTTAGTTACTACATTGAGCGTACCAAGGGTCACAGGTTTGACTCCCTCCAACTGTTCCTCACTTATGGTGAGGTTGGTAAAGGGAAACCTGCCACTAAAAGATCCATTGCCAGGTGGATTGTCTCTTGTATCCAATTCTGTTATGAAAAGCTGGGTAAGGTTCCTCCCTCAGGCCTGAGGGCTCACTCTACCAGAGGTACAGCTGCTTCCCTGGCTGCTGCCAGGGACATCCCCATTCTAGAGATTTGTCAAGCAGCTACCTGGAAAACAGTTCACACTTTTACCAAGCATTACTCTCTGGACATCCAGGCTAGGAGTGATGCTCAGTTTGGCACAGCTGTGCTTCAGAGCCTATTTCCTAAGTAGGTTCTGTCCCTCCTCCATGGAGGTACTGCTGTGTAGTCTGCATATGTCATAATATAGCAAGACTTCATGTTGTTTGAAGAAAAAATTACTCACCTTAGTAATGTTGTTTCTTCTAATGGAGTCTTGCTATATTATGACCTCCCCTGCCTGCCCCTCTCAGAACCTCTGTTTTTGGGATGTGGGTGGGCAGTGCAGTGTTGGCACTTAGTAGATGCCCACCTTGTTTTTTCACCTCTCCCTTTTTTGGGTGACTGGGTGTTGTGTTTTTCATTTTTTGGGTCTCCTAACTTGAGTCTTTGTTTTGGGACCAAAAAATGTGTTCTTATATTTAGTAGCCAGTTGGCTAGTGTAGGTTTACAGCTTCCACACAGGACCTTAGTGAGTTTAGCTCGTAAAGATCTGACGGTTTGAGTTTGAAGAACAACAGACAGAGTTTTCAACCGAGCTCGAGCTCAACGTTCCATGCCTGGCATGGAAAGTTAACTCTTTCACCTCCGGAGCAGTTCGAAGGTTGGGACTCTCTGCATATGTCACAATATAGCAAGACTCCATTAGAAGAAACAACATTACTAAGGTGGGTAATTTTTTCTTGTGGATGTTCCAGTGGGGACCACCAGATCCTTTGAATGTGTTATGGGTGAGGGTGTAAGCTGCAGGATAGTCCTCATTTACTGTCCTCCAGGTGATGGGGGTATATTCCTGCAGGAGATTGCGGACTTCGTCGTCGACATGATGTTGGAGTCTCCCAGATGGGATCATTCTGGGGGACTTCAATGCCTGGGTCAACGATGAACTCTCACAGTTTGGTCAAAATCTCCTCCAGCTAATGACAATGCTGGGTCTTACACAGGTAGTTACCTCCACTACCCATATAGGAGATCACTCATTGGATCTACTGTTCCTCCTGGGGATGGAGATCACTGACTTGGGGGTGGAACCAGTCGGTTGATCTGACCATCACACCATAAAGTTCAGTTTCGGGGCCCCCCTAAATGGGTCTACCCCTTTGAAGATGGTCCGGTACCGCCCTTTAAGGGGAGTTACCCTAGATGGTCTATCGACGGTGCTGGACCTATCGAGATTGCTGGATGAAAGCACAAGTCCAGGGGATCTCGTACTAGCCTATAATAAGGCAGTGGGAGAGGCCTTAGACTTGATTGCTCCCGTTTGTGTTTGACCACTCACTCTACGCCCAAGGTCCCCTTGGCATGATGGGTCCTTGAAGGAGTTGAGGTGGGTTGGTCGAAGGCTGGAGAGAGCATGGTGGAAGTCCGGCCTGGATGCTGACAGGCTTAGATTGATGGAACATTATAATGTAAGGGCTATCAATCAGAAATCACCCATAAGAAGGCAGAGTTCCTGTCCAGGGAGATTCTGCTATGCAGAACTGACCGGTTCAACTTTTTTGAACTGTTGACAGATTGTGCAATCCAATCTGTCTCCAGTCCGGAAGAGTTTTTTCACAAATTGAGTGTGATGAGCTAGCTCTTTTTTTTTTTTTTTGCGATTTAATCCTCTTTTTTCTGGCCCAACCCCCTAACCCTGCGAAACGGGCTTGCCCCTGCCACGGCACCCAACCTTTACGCCAGGAAGCCCCCCAACAATGGAGGCACTGAAGCAGAACTATCGTGGCTGAAGGGTCAGGCACCATGCCTGGCTCATACGCGGGGGCAGGCGATTTTCCTAATTAGAGTCCCCTTGGAGCTGGAATGTGTAATGATGCAAGGGTGAGTGCGTCTGTCCTAGCGCCACCCCACGTCTAGGTGTGGCATACTTGTCCCCCAGCCTCTGCTAGAGGGCAATCAACGCCGACACTCTGGAGTCCCTCACCTCGAGGAGGGAGAGTAGTCCTTGGACGCTTGATCTTTCCCTCTCCCTCGTTAACCCCCGATGACCCGTGCTCATTCCTGAACATGGGTCACCGGTGTGGTGCAAGGTGTGGCGTCCAGCGCCTCAACCCTCAGCGCCACTGGGCTGGCACTAGCTCAGTTTTTCACAGAAAAGGTCACCAGCATCAGGTCCAGAATTGGCCTGGCTCTCTCTATGAGGGGTTGCAGAGGTCAATGGGAGATAGTGAGTACCCGGTCTGTCTGGACAGATTTCGACCAACCAGAATTCATGGACATTGTGAAGATTGTCCAGACTCTGCACCCAACCTGTTGCAGTTTGTATCCAGGCCCTACCCCCCTTTTAGTGTGTTGTGTGGATGTCATCCTCCCAATCCTAGCTGATATTGTATGGAGATCCTTAGAGAGGGGACTCTTTCCAGATCCCCTAAAGGAGGCGATCATTCGACCACTCCTTAAAAATCCCTCCTTGGATCCCGTCGATCCAGCTAACTACCGACCTGTCTCTAACCTTCCCTTTGTGGGGAGGGTTATTGAGAAGGTGGTTGCATTGCAACTGGACAATCACTTGGTAACTCACAATGTCTATGAAGCTCTCCAGTCTGGTTTCAGGAAGAGGCATAGCACAGAGACTGACCTTGTTCGGGTATTAAATTACCTCCTAATGGCTAGAGATGGAAAGGCTCGTACCATCTTGGTCCTTCTCAATCTCTCAGCAACATTTGACACTGTGGACCAGTAGGTGCTTTTGGAAACCCTGCGGTTCCTTTGTGGACTGTCAGGTACAGTCCTCGAATGGTTTTGATCTTTTCTCATAGGCAGGTCTCAGAGGGTGGTCACCAGAATTTATTCCTCTGACTCCTTCCCCCTGCCCTGCGGGGTGCTGCAGGGTTCCATATTGGCACCCATGTTGTTCACAGTGTATACGCTGCCATTAGAAGACATCATCAGGTGATACGGCTTGAGTTTTCACTGCTATGCAGATGATACTCAGCTGTATATGTCCTTTGTGCCCGGACAGGTTGATGCTATCTCTGTGCTAAATAGTTACCTCTCTGAGATCAAAGACTGGATGAGCTTGAGTTGGTTGAGGTTAAATCCGGATAAGACTGAGGTGTTGGTTGTGGATCCAGGTCACCCGGGGGTGGGTCTTAGAGCTGGGTTCATGTTGGGCCTGTGGCTTGATGGTGTCCTGCTAATTACCTCAGATCGGGTGCGTAACCTGGGCATTATATTTGATGATGGCTTGACCCTGAAGTCTCAGGTGTCAGCTGTGGTCAAATCCTCATTTTACCATCTGAGGAATACCGCCTAGGTGAAACACTTGATTCCACCAGGCGACCTACCAACATTGGTCCATGCCTTCATTACCACCTGTCTTGACTACTGCAGTGCCCTCTACCTAGGGCTGTCTGGGGTTGATATCCACTGTCTGCAGCTAATGCAGAATGCGGCAGCCAGGCTGTTGACTGGTACCGCTAGGACCAGTCACATTATGCCTGTGCTGTGCGAACTGCATTGGCTGCCAGTTCAGGGGTGGATCACCTATAAGGTAGGCTTGCTTACCTTTAAAGCCCTACATGAACAGGGATCCGACTACCTGAAAGATCTCCTGACTCCCTACTCACCCAATCACCCTCTCCGATCCGCCGATGAGGGATTGCTAGAGATTCCCAGGGTTCGTTTTACAACATCTGGAGCTCGTGCTTTTTCATTTGCAGCACCAACCCTGTGGAATTCTCTACCTCATCGGTTAAGAGAATGCCTGACCATCAGCAGCTTTAAATCTATGCTGAAAACACATTTATTTTCTCTGGCCTTCCCTA
The DNA here is from genome assembly GCA_016271365.2 of Neoceratodus forsteri. NCBI lineage: Eukaryota > Metazoa > Chordata > Ceratodontiformes > Ceratodontidae > Neoceratodus > Neoceratodus forsteri. The sequence continues at coordinate 1,097,782,462 of CM057456.1, read as the reverse complement.
ATTAAATGATAAATGAATTGATTGTTTTTAAATGTTATTATAATATGGTTTATATTGTAATTTTATATTCTGTACAGCGCCTTAGCTATGAAAGGCGCTATATAATTAAAGTTTTGCTTGCTTGCTTGCTATTCTGGGTAGACAGTGTGAAAATATGTAAACGTAAGACCCCACTGAAAATGAGATATTACCTGTCAGCTGTGCTATACTGGCTAGATAAATAGCAGAAGATATTGCCACTCAGATGGCATATTATGAGTAAATACATTGTAAAAACATGTAAACGCAGGACCCCACTGAAAACAAGATATTATGTCTCAGCTGGGGTGTCCTGGCTAAATACATGGTAAAAACTGGTAAAATCGGAACCTCACTGAAAATGAGATATTGCATCTCAGCTGGCCTGTACTGGATAAATGCACTGTAAAAAATGTGTAACAGGACCCCACTGTAAATGAGACATAGCATATCCACTGTGCTATCCCGGATAAACACAGTGTAAAACTGTGTAACAGCAGGACCCCAGTGAGATATTGCCTATCAGCTGGCCTGTCCTGGATAAATACACTGTAAAAATGGGTAAAAGCAGGACCCCATTGAAAATGAGATATTGCATCCCAGCTCGGCTAGTGTTAGTAAATACATTGCAAAAATGTGTAAAAGCAGGATCCCATGGAAAATGAGGTATTGCCTCTCAGCTGGGCTATCTTGAGTAAAAATATATAGCAAAAATGTTTAAAAGCAGGACCCTACTGAAAATGAGATATTGCATCTCAGCTGGGCTGTCTTCAGTAGATACGTTGCAAAGATGGGTAAAAGCAGAACCCCAGTGAAAAACGAGATCTTGCATCATTGCTGGGCTATCCTGGGTAAATACATGGTAAAAATTGGGAAAAGTAGGATCCTACTGAAAACGAGATATTGCATCTAAGCTCGGCTGTCCTGGGTAAAATATATTGTAAAAATGGATGAAAGCAGACCTTACTGGAACCAAGGTATTTCATCTCATCTGGGCTATTCTGGGTAACTACTGTGTAAAAATGGCTTAAAGCAGGACCCTACTGAAAAAAAGATATTATATCTGAACTGGGCTAGCCTGGCTAAAAAGTGTACAAATGGTAAAAACAAGGCCCTGTTGAAAATGAGATATTGCCTGTCAGCTGTACTATCCTGGCTAAATATAGAGCAAAAAGATATTGCTTCCCAGCAGGCGTATCCTAGGTAAATACATCATAAAAATGTGTTAGCTTTTCCTTCCCCTTATTATCGATATTTTTGTAATTTGTACCTTGTTGTTTGTTATGTTCTTGTTGGATGACATGGAATGTATGATGTCTTGCTGAGCTTTAAAATAATAAAGTATATTAAATTAAAAAAATGTGTAAATGCAGGACCCACTGAAAGCAAGATACTACATCTCAGCTGAGCTATCCTGGCTAAATACGCAATAAAAATCATTAAACTCTGGACCTCCCTGAAAATGAGATGTATCATCTCTGCTGTGCTACCCTGGATAAATATGGTGTAAAAATGTGTAAAAGCAGGAGCCTAGTGAGATATTGCATGTCAGCTGGCCTATCCTGGGTAAGTACATTGTAAAAATGGGTAAGAGCAGGACCTCGCTGAAAATAAGATATTGCATCTCAGCTTGGCTATCGTGAGTAAATGTATTGCAAAAATGTGTACAAGCAAGAGCCCACTGAAAATGAGATATAGAGGATATACAATGGCCTGTGTTCAAATATGCCATTTATTTCCATGATTGAGGGGGCAGGACCATAACTCACAAGTCGCAAATCCACGAGTGAGTTATGAAAGTCCCACCACCTCATGAATGGAAATTAATGGCATATTTAAATATAGTCCGTTGTATGTTCTGTCTATACAATGTCTGTGTTCTGTGTGACAAAGGTAGAGTCATTGTGGGATTGGCAGAATGGGCTATCAATCAAGTTGATCGCGATGTAGGCAAATTAAAAATAAACTGTGTGATTTACCCATTGGGTGAATAACATCGTCTATCTTTCACCTGGGTCAGAGTCTTGGGGGAAAAAATACATTTATTTAAATAGTGAAATCCCTACATACATGGCATACATTGCATTATCAGTTTATCTATCCTGAGAAAATGCATTTAAAAAATGGGTAAACACATGGCCCAACTGAAAACAAGATATTGCATCTCTACCGGGCTATTATAGATGTGTACACTATAACAAGTGGTTAAAAAAAAAAAGCAAAAAAAAAAAAACAAACAAACAAAAAGCAAGGCTGCACTGAGAATGACATATTGCTTCTCAGCTGGCCTACCCTGGGTAAATGCATTGTAAATATGGCTAAAAGCAGGAAGGACCACACTAAAAAATGAGATGCAGTATTGCATCTGATATGTTCTATCCTAGAAAAAAGACATTGTAAAAATGTGTAACAGAACACTATTGAAAAGGAAATACTGTATCTCGCCATGTCTGTCCTGGGAAAATACACGGGGTAAAACTGGGTAAAAACAGGACTGAAAATGAGATACTGCATCTAGGCTGTGGTATCCTGGGTAATGCTGTGTCAAAATATATAAAACCAGCACCCCACTGAAATGAGATACTTCACCTCAGTTCACCTATACAGAGTTAATACATGTAAAAGATGGGTAAAAGCAGGACCCCACAGAAAATCAGATATTGCATCTCAGCTGGGCTGTGGTACATACATACATTGCGTAAACTGGTAAACAAGCAAGACTTCAGTGAAAACAAGATATTGCATCTCAGATGGGCTATCCTGGAATCAACTGCTCTATCCTGATTAAGCTCCCAGTGATTTACCTGCCTCTTTGAAAATGGGTAAAAGTCTTTCTGAATTTTGACTGGCTGAGACACTCGTTTAGGTGGGCATCTATCAAACAACAATGCCCACCTAAAACAAGGGCCCATTCAAGGTGCCCCATCACCCAGAGGTATCCCTCAGTCACTTATGTCATTTAAACCTCGCACGGAACATTCGTGAGTGACAATTGAAATGGCAAAAGCATAACGGAAGAAAATGACAGAGCTCTCAGTAAACTTCGAGCTTGTCAGCTATCAAACTCTGAGGAAAATGCTGAATGACATTGAGAGAACAAGGTGACAATGGAATTTTCATTTTAAAATGCCCTCCATTTTTTTGTCTCGCTTAGTGAGAACTGAGACCCGACCCCAGTCTGCCAGCCTTTCTCCTAATCTCTCCTCAGTAGAATAAATAAATAAATAAAAATAAACACATTTCCAGATGCTCAATCACACCATTAGCTCACGCCAACTCTTGCTCCCAAATTACTATAGCAATCCTGCTGTTCTTCAGGAGCACCGTAGCTGCCGATATCATATCTAACCACTGCCTCAGCCGCTTTAGATGTCTGACTTGCTCTCAAGTGCCGCTTGCATGTACAGACACCATCAAACAAACAGAAAGGCAGAATAAACATTACAAACCTCAGATCCATTTTTTATAATATAAAAGAAAGTGAATTTAGCACTCTGTTTACTTCCGGGTGTCAAGTCCTCTCGCGTAACATAACGTGCAGGCCATCCATCCGACTGGACTTTAAAAAAAAATCAACCAGACCACTACTAAGATGGGAAAACAGGCTGAATCCTTAACCAAAAACGTCGGGACTTATGTTGGGGGTTGGGGGGGAGACATCGGGACTGAAGAGGGGGAATGGAAGTGAGAAGTGGGAGACCACTGCACTCAGCCTAATGGCTGCAGCACCCTCTACTACCAATGTCAACACTTTGCAGTCCAGGGATTTCTTTACACAAATATGATTTCTTTATTACTTATTACTATTATTACTTTTTTAATACATTTTGAAATGTTTTGTAAACATTTTATTTAAATCAACCCCAAACCCATTTTCTAAGCACAATAATACCCTCCATGGTGGCCGGTATTGGGCTATACCCTCCCTTCCAGGGGCTATAAGGCCCTCTGCCTGTGGTGTCAGTATAGCCCAATACTGCCCACCCTGTTGGGCATTATTGCTTGCTAGTACTACTTCCTCCTTCCCTGATCCTTCAGTGACATTAACCCTGGTGTTTACTGGCACACTACCCCCTGTCTGTCTCGCTGCCAATATCCCTAGTATCTGATGGTATCCCCAACACCCACTGTACCCTAAACCCCCATCCCAGTCCCAGAATACCACTGGTACATATTCTCTACTGACCACACAGCCAGGTGCCATTTTCTGCATGGAAGTCCTCTATCACAATACTGTACAAACTACAATAATACTCTACTTGCTAAAACTCTAATTAAACCAATGCCCTTTGTGTGTGCACAACAGTTATAATGGCTATTTGTGTGTGTGTGTGTGTGTGTGTGTGTGTGTGTGTGTGTGTATATTATATAGATATATATATGTATATATATGTTTCTGTGTCTGTTTATGCACACTCACGTGTGGGTGTGTGTATATGTGCGTGTTATGGTATGTCCAGAGCTAACAGTACCTGTTTCTACATTATCTTGACCGTTAAGGTTTTCTTTTTTCCTATTATTGTGATGTAAGTCTGGAATTTCAACACTGCACTATTACAACAAATAAATTAACAACCCAGCCCACACTTTAATTCTATATTTCTTATAAGGTTAATGCATTCGCAGCTATTTTGGCTCTGACCAGAGATTTTTTTTTTTTATTTTCTAATTCTTTGGTAACCAGTTAAGGCCCATAAGGCACATGTGCCTCTTTTCAGGGGCAACCCAGGAGCACTGGGGAGGTTAAGTGACTTGCTCAGAGTAACACAAAATGCAGGTGGAGGTTGTGGGAATTAAACCCAGATCTGCTGGATGTACCAAGCTCATTCACAGCTCATTACTCTAACATCTAGGCTATCGCAGCAGTCAGAGGGTATCTGAACTGGAACCAGTACTCTTTCAGTTACCATTGATCTCCTCTCATGTGCTGCCTTGCCCATGGTAGGCTGACACGAGACCTAACAATCTGAGAAAATCTTGTGCAGTCCCCCTTGCCCTCAAGTGGAAAGAGACTACATGCTGAATTCATAGTTTGGAATAGAGGTGGGCGAACCGGTTCTGGGAAAATCTGACCCCCCACCAGCAGCAGCAATGGCAACTGAACTGCTTCCAAGCAATTTTTACTGTTCAGAAAGTTTCGGATAACTCCTTGTTTGCTGCCTGATTCAGTTGTCGGCAGCACAAGGAGTCGGAGGGTGGCTGGAGTGGGATTGATGTCTAGCGCATGGGTGGGAAAGAGCTGTAGGAGGGAACAAACAGAGAGGTTCAAACAGTTCAAACAACATGAAGTCTTGCTGTATTCTGACTATTGCAGTTAGCTCCAGCCTTTAAACTGCCCCGGAGAACAAAGGGTTAACTTTCTATACTGTGCATAGAATGCTGAACTTGGGCTCAGTTGAGGTCTCTGTCTGCATCCCTTTGAAACTCAACCATCAGATTCTTTACTCCGCCTCACTGAGCAGTTGCTCCAGAGATTTCTTCTTCAGCTCGGTTTGAAAGTCAAAGTGTCGGTTTTAAATCGAATTTATTCCGCATAGTCGGTTCAGTCTCTGTCTGCGGTACTGTGAGTACTAGATAGGTTTTGTCTGATTTTCTGTGTAGAAATTATAAAGAGTTAGATCGGTTCAGCTGAACCGATCACTTGTAGTGAATTCTTGTGTTTTACTTTAGTGTGTGGTTACTGGTCCTTATCGGTTCTAAAAAAAAATTGTTTTGAACGTTTTTTTCCAATACCCGTGAAACGGTTAGGAACCGATAAGGAGTCTTGCCTGGCGGTTGCCATAAAAAGGGTAAGTTTTGTTAGGTTGGCCATGTCTGAGAAACCCAAGAAAAAAAATGGTCCCACCGGGTTTCAACACTGCAGTGAGTGTGGGGAGGTCTTTGCTAAGGCTGATACCCACACCACCTGTGTTTATTGTCTGGGGTTTGAACACTTCGATACAGACTGCCAAATTTGTTAAATTTTCCTAAATCTACCCTTGAAAAGAAATTAGGTAGACTTAGGGAAAAGGAGGCCGAGAAGTCCGCTGACCCGGATGGCCAGCCCGGTTTGGTTCCGACCGAACCAGAAGGAGTGTCCTCTCACCAGGGCGATACTTCTTCGGGCAAGAGGAGAGCCGATCCTGAGGGGTCGGTTCCTACAAAAAGGAAACACAAAGAAAAATTGACTGGTTCGGATCCAGAGGTTCATGTTCTGACCGCCGAGGAAATAGCCAGAGCAATTCGGATTGTGAAATCGCTTCACCCGGTTCCGACCAATCCAGCACCTTTTGGCAGAGGTTCAGTTCAGTTGGTTCCCCCGGTTCAAGATTATACCCCTGAAGACTTTTATGAACCGGAGTTTGAGGAGGAGGGGGAGTTTGAAGATGATGGTGGTGATGATGGTGAAAGTCTGGATGTGCCTGTGGAACCGGACATCTCCCCAGACAGACCTTCTGGTGTTTCCCCTCCTAGGCTTTCTGAGTCCCCTTCCCACTATCTGTTTTACAGAAAAGTGGCTGAAACCCTCCAGCTTCCTATGGAGGAGGCAATGGAGGATCAAGAAGAGCCTGATTATGTGGAAATGATGGACATCCCAGAGTCCAGAAGACTATCTATTCCCCTTCACAAATCCTTTGGGAAGCAGATACAAAAAATCCTAAAGTCTCCCAATTCTGTACCTCCTGTTGACAGAAGGATGGACAAGAGGTATACACTATCAGACTCAGATACAGAGTTTTTATACCAACAATGCAGCCATGTCGGGGTAGTGCAGGCTGCTGCCTGTGACAAGGCAAACATTCTCTTGGCTTCACACCCCCCAGACAAAGACTCCAGGAAGATGGATGCTATGGCAAAGAAGCAGTACATGGCATCTTCCTTGGGACTCAGGCAGGCGAACTATATGGCCTATACAGCCAGATACCAGAAGTCCAGGTGGGACACTGTACTGGCACTGGCTAAACAGGCCTCCCCCCAGCTGGCCAAGGAGCTGGGGGAGGTGGCTGCAGATGGGATTGAGGTATCGAAGGTACAATTTCATGCTGCTGTGGGCTCCAGTGATGTGTTATCAAGAGTCATGGCTACATCTGTGGCTCTTCGGAGGATGGTTTGGCTCAGATGTACTAGCCTCTCAGAGGACACCCAGGCTAAGGCCATGGATTTTCTTGTGGTGGGTAATTCTCTGTTTGGGGAGCAGACAGAGATTTACATGAAGAAAATGGATGAGTACAGGACCACTTATAGGAGTGCTCAGGCCAAGGAGAGGCAAGCAGCTCCTCAAAGGCAGCAATCTAGGGGCAGGGGCAGGCCTTTTCATAGACCTTTTTACCACACACAGGCCTCTTCTCCCTTTTCACAGAGGGGGTTCTTCAGAGGAAGAGGCAGAAGGGGGATGAGCAGGGCTGCATCCACTCATCAGCCTAAGGCCCCCTGCCAAGCGAACACCCTGATGGGTCTGCCCGGTTTGACCCTCCTATCCCTTTAAGGGGCAGGCTGGCTTACTATGTCCAGGACTGGATGTCTATTACATAAGACAAGTGGGTCCTGGAAGTAGTAAGCCAGGGACTGGTTCTTACCTTCAAAAAATTTCCATGAACCAGATCTTTTTCACCTGCAGGTCTCTTCGAGACCCTTGCCCTGGAGGCAGAGGTTTCGTCTCTTCTGGCTTTAAGAGCCATAGAGAGAGTTCCTACCCTACACTGGGGCAAAGGTCTATACTCCAGATACTTCCTTACCCCAAAAAAGACAGGGGAGTGGCCACCCATCCTAGATCTAAGATACCCGAACAAACATCTTTTAAAACCAAAGTTCAAGATGGTGATTCTGGGAATAATTCTTCCCTCTCTAAGGCCAGGGGACTGGCTAGTCTCTCTGGACCTACTTTCATATTCCCATCAGGTGCTCCCACAGAAAGTACCTCAGGTTCAATTTGCCCTCAGGCCATTATCAGTTCAAAGCAATGCCCTTTGGCCTAACATCAGCTCCAGGGGTCTTCACAAAGTACCTGGCAGTAGTAGTTGCCTTTCTAAGAAGGCAAAAGATTTCAATTTTTCCATACCTGGACGATTGGCTCATAGTGGGTCAGTCTCCAGACCAAGTCAAGTCAGACCTGCAAGTGACTCAGCAAGTGCTCACTTCTCTGGGTTTTCTTCTCAACTTCCCCAAATCAGTTCTTGAACCAGTTTAGCTCCTTACCTTTAAAGGGGCAGAGCTGGATACTATCAAAGCAAGAGCCTTTCTTCCCCTGGAAAGGGCAAGAGTTCTTATAGAACTGGTTTCATCCTTCAGCCTTCAGGTGTCCCGACCAGCAAGGCACTTCCTTCAGCTCTTGGGCCACATGGCAGCTTCCACAGCAGTGGTCCAAGGGGCAAGATTTCAGATGAGGGACATTCAGTTCCATCTGAGGGCCTTTTGGTCCCAAAGGAAGGACCCTCTTACCAAACTGATTCCAGTGACTTGGACACTGATCCAAGCTCTTCAATGGTGGCAGGATCAGGACAATTTAAGGTGAGGGGTCCCTTTTGTCACTCTGTCTCATTCAAATGGTTCTTACCATGGATGCTTCTCTTTTGGGGTGAGGAGCTCATCTGGGGGATCTCATAGCCCAAGGACTGTGGTCCCCTCAAGAGTCCCTTCTTCATATCAATCTCCTGGAACTCAGGGCAGTTTTTCTGGCCCTGCAAGCCTTATCTCAGTTGGTGTAGAACAAGGTGGTTCAGGTCAGAACAGACAACACCACCACCATGTGGTACATCAACAAGCAGGGAGGCACTCAGTCTATGGCCTTGTGCATGGAAGCCATGAAATTGTGATCCCTGGCTTATTCCCTGCATACCTCTCTGATAGCAGTCTACCTTCCAGGAAAGGACAATGTGCTGGCAGGATCTCCCAGGGCCATCACGAATGGTACCTGGACCCTCTGGTTTTGAAAGTGATTTTTTTCAAGGTGGGGCACTCCAGAGATAGATCTATTTGCAGCCCCAGACAATCACCAACTTCCTCTGTTTTGTTGCAGACCCCCAGTCTTGGGTTCAGTCCCTCTGGATGCTCTGATTTTGAACTGGGAAGGGAAATTTCTGTATGCCTTCCTCCTTTCCTCTACTGTTCAAAGTTCTAGTCAAGATAAGGTCACAACCTTGCAAAGTGATTCTGATTGCTCCAGACTGGGCCAGACAGCCTTGGTACCCCCTGTTGCTGTCTCTAACAGTCCATCTTCCCCTGTCTCTTCCCAGGAATTACAACCTGTTAACCTCCTCTCAGGGGAGGATTTGGTACCCCAATCTTCGGTCTCAATCTCAAGGCATGGCTCTTGAAGAGTTAAGAGTATGCAGATTTGCATCTCTCAGGGGGTTCTAGGTATTCTCAAAGCTTCTCGAAAGCCTTCCACCAGAAAGACTTATAACTCCAAATGGAAAAGATTCAGCATTTGGTGTCCCAAGAAGCATATTCCTCCAGACACTGCTGAATTGTCTACAGTTCTGGATTATATGGTCCATCTTAATGGCCTAGGCCTCAGACCAACTACTCGCAAGGTACACTTGTCAGCTGTGTCTGCCTTTTTGTCAGTGGGAAAGTCTTCCTCATTATCATCTCATCCTGTGTTCTGTAAATTTTTCAAGGGATTGCTTCATACCAATCCTCCCTTTAGGGATCCTGCCCCTGCCTGGTACTTAAATATTTGCATTGCTCAACTTATACAACCTCCTTTAGAGCCTATGTCCTCAGCAGAGCTTAAGTACTTGACTTGGAAAACTGTGTTTTTGGTAGCCATTACCTCTGCCAGATGTATCAGTGAACTGCAAGCCCTGTCAGTGGAACCTGATTTTATCTCTTTTCATAGAGAGAAAGTGGTCCTTGCCCAGAGTTGTTTCAGATTTCCACTTGAATCAGTCCATGTCTCTCCATGTCTTCTTCACTGATTCAGTCTTCCTCAGGAGAGAGGAGGCTACACAGTCTGGATGTTAAAAGAGCCCTTAGCTATTACATAGAGCGTACCAAGGGTCACAAGTTTGACTCCCTCCAGTTGTTCCTCACTTATGGGGAAGTGGGAAAGGGCAAACCTGCCACTAAGAGAACTATTGCCAGGTGGATTGTGTCTTGTATACAATTCTGCTATGAGAAACTAGGAAATATTCCACCCTCAGGCCTGAGGGCTCGCTCTACAAGTGGTACAGCTGCTTCCCTGGCTGCTGCCAGGGATACCCCTCTTTTAGAAATTTGTCAAGCAGCCACCTGGAAAACAATCCATACCTTTACCAAGCAATACTCTCTGGATATCCAGGCTAGGAGTGATGCTTGGTTTGGCACAGCAGTATTTCAGATCCTATTCCCAAAGTAGGTTCTGTCCCTCCTCCATGGAGGTACTGCTTGGTAGTTTGCAATAGTCAGAATACAGCAAAACGTCATGTTGTTTGAAGAAAAAATTACTCACCTTAGTAATTATGTTTCTTCTAATGGAGTCTTGCTGTATTCTGACCTCCTCCCTGCCTCCACTCTCAGAACCTGTTATTGGGAAGTGGGTGGGCAGGTGCAGTGTTGCACCCCAGAGGTGCCTCTTATACACCCTCCCCTTTTTGTTTGGGTGTTTTTTGTTGTTATTGTTATCCTTTATTTGGATGGGTTTTTGGTCTTGGGTTTCCTGACTTGAGTCTTTTTGGGAATCCAAAACTCCTTGTTGCCAGTTGGCTAGTAAAAAATTTTACAATTTCCACATAGGATAGTTAGTGTGTTTTTTGCTCGTAAGAATCTGACTGTTGAGTTTCAAAGGGATGTATACAGAAACCTCAACCGAGCTTGAGCTCAGCATTCTATGCACTGCATAGAAAGTTAACCCTTTGTTCTCTGGGGCAGTTTAAAGGCTGGAGCTAACTGCAATAGTCAGAAAACAACAAGATTCCATTAGAAGAAACATAATTACTGAGGTGAATAATTTTTCCTTCTCTCTCATGGCTCTTCACTGGACCGGTGGGAACATCCATGTTTGTAAGGTGGCACCTGATTGGTTTGGGCCGAGAGGAACTCACGTGGTTCACTTTATGTGCTGGCTGTTTGCTGCTGTAGTCTGCTCAGTGCGTGGCTTACATTAGAGAGAGAAGCAGCAGCTATGCTCCGTGTTCATCTTGTCGTCAGCAGCACAGTGGCTCTATGAAAAACAAATCTACTTAAAGTTAATTCGAGGGTCGTAAAAACTGAGATTAAACTAAGAAATAAGAACTTTTACAGAGCAGAAAATCTGTGAGGCAAAAACAGAGGGTGGGAGAGGGGATGAGAGGGGCAACTGAGTATTATTGACTGAGGCAGCAGGCAGGCAGTCTACAAAGTGAATTATTTTTCTGTCCTGCAAAAAGAAAAGTCAAAAAAACATTTGAGGTGAACATTTTAAAAATAACTTTCTGTGAGTCAACAGGTGGGGGAGTGGAGCAGAGGGGAAAGTGATAAGTGAGTGGGCAGAGGCTAGTAGGTAGGTGTTAGTAGGTGCAGTGCTAGCATCTATTAGCCAGCCATCTTATGGTCTGTGACCCCCTAAATCTTAAGTTTGAACTCTAGCATTGTGTGTGGGTAGCACCATCCCTTATAGTTTAGCGGTCCACTGTGAACTGTATACCAGAATAATATAGCAGACCTGTATCTGAAATTCAATTAAAATCTGACTGCCACCAGTGGCACATCTACAAGCTTTGGTTCAGTGGGCCCTCTGTGGACTATAAACAAAAAAAACCCTAAATAATGCTTGTTTTGGAAGGACTGTGTCGTTGAGGGTTAGGCCAGGTTTTGCCCCCAGAATCGGTAGCACCAACCCTTATAGTTTAGAGGTCCAGTGTGAACTGTGAATCAGAATAATATAGCAGACCTATGTCTGAAATTCAGTTAAAATCTGACAGCCACCAGTGCCACTTGCATACCATCTGTGTGACCCTGAACAAGTCAGTCAGCTCTCCTCCCTGTGCTTCGTGGGGCACACCTACAAGATTTGGCTCAACGGGCCTTCTGTGGACTATAAATAATAATAAAAAAAAAACAATCCTTGATTTAGAAGGACTGTATTGTAGAGGGTTAGGCTAGGTTTGTGACCCCAGAATCTTCATTGAACTCTGGCATTGTCTGTGGGTAGCATCATCCCTTATAGTATAGAGGTCCAGTGTGAATTATGAACCAAAATAATATAGCAGCCCTATGTCTGAAATTCAGTTAAAATCTGACAGCCACCAGTGCCACTTGCATACTGTCTGTGTGACCCCTGAACAAGTAATAGAAACATAGACTTTGACAGCAGATAAGGGCTGCTTGGCCAACCTAGTCTACCCATTTCCATACCTATTGGATAAGCTGCATATCCTAGTTAACCAACAGCCTACTTCTTCCTACCCCCCACCAGAATTGCCTTATGTTTGTCCCCTGCATTCTTGAATTCCCCCACTGTTTTTGACCCCACGACCTCCTTAGGAAGGCTATTCCATGCATCCACCACCCTCTCTGTGAAAAAATACTTCTTCACATTGCCCCTTAGCCGTCCCCCCTCTATCTTCAAATTGTGTTCCCTTATTCTTGCACATCTCTTTTTCTGAACAATGTTACCCTCTTGAACTTTGTTGATTCCCTTGAGGTACTTGAAAGTTTCTATCATGTCCCCCCCTCCCTCCTTTTCTCAAGGGTATACATATTAAGCTTGTTTAGTCTCTCTTTGTATGGCTTCTGCTGCAGACCCTGCACCATTTTAGTTGCCTTCCTCTGGACTGCCTCCATCCTCTCAATGTCCTTGCGAAGATGGGATCTCCATAACTGCACACAGTACTCCAGATGTGGTCTCACCAACTGTCAGTACAGAGGGATAACAACTTCCTGTTTTCTACTGGTGATGCCACTCCCTATACATCCCAGTATCCCCCCCACAAGCCATCCTTACTGCCTTCTCACATTGCTTGCTTACTTTTAGATCATCTGACATGACTACCCCCAGGTCCCTTTCCATTTGTGTTGTTAATACCTCCCCCCTATTGTGTACTCTTCCCCTGGGTTTTTGTTTCCCAGGTGCATTACTTTGCACTTCTTTGCATTAAATCTAAGCTGCCATACTTTTGACCATTCGTCCAACCTTGCCAAGTCCCTTCTCATGCTTTCCACACCTCTTTGTGTATCAACCCTATTGCAGATCTTTGTGTCGTCTGCAGAGAGGCATACTTTCAAACAACATGAAGTCTTGCTATATTATGACATATGCAGTATAACCCCAGGTTAGAACTGCTCCGGAGGTGAAAGAGTTAACTTTCCATGCAGGGCATGGAATCTTGAGGCGAGTTCGGTTGAACACTCTGTCTGTTGTAGCTCAAACTTAAACTGTCAGATTTCTTTACTCGCCTCACTGAACAGTCGCCCGGAGATTTCTCCTGCTGCTCGGTTCGCTTGTCGGTTAAAAGTGTAATTCTCAGTTTATTTTACCGAAATTAAACCGCAATCGGTCGGTTCAAGCTCTGTCTGTGGTATTGTAAGTAATAGATAGGCTTATGTTTATTTCTTCTGTGTGGAACTTGTAAACATCTTTTTTGGTTTGGTTTGAACCAATCAGATTGGTTTTAAATTAACTTTCTAGTCCTTCAGAGTGCGGTTCCCGGTTCTTATCAGTTCTAAAAAAAACGGATTTTGTTATGGTTTTTTCCACGACCCGTGACACGGTTGGGAACCGATAAGAGAGTCTTGCTAGGCGGATTGCCACTAACGGGCAAGTTTTGGTTAGGCTAGCACTATGTCTGAGAAACCCAAAAGAAAAACCGGACCCACTGGGTTTCAGCACTGTGGCCTCTGTGGGGAAGCCTTTGCTAAAGCTGACCCACACACCACCTGTGTATATTGTCTGGGGTTTGACCACCTCAATGCAGACTGCCAGATTTGTAAGAATTTTCCTGCTGCCACCGTGGAAAAGAGAGTTGGTAGGCTCAGGGAAAGGGAGGCCAAAAAGTCCGCTGACCCGGATGGCCAGCCCGGTTCGGTTCCAACCGAACCTGAGGGAGTGCCCTCTGACCAGGGCGATACTTTCGGCAACGAAGAGCCAGCTCTGAGGAGCCGGTTCCAACTAAAAGGGCTAGAAAGTCAGCTAGTGTGGATCCAAAAGTTCTTTCTCCAACCGCTGAGGAAATAGCTAAAGCTATTCAAATTGTCCAGTCTCTTTCCCCGGTTCCGTCTGAACCGACACTATCAGGGAAGCGCTTGGTTCGGACTGTCCCACCGGTTCAAGATTATGATTTTGAGGATTTTTATGAACCGGAGGAAGTGGAGGAGGGGTATGAGGAGAGTGAATGTGATTTTGAAAGTCTGGATGTGCCCATTGAACCGTACATCTCTCCAGACAGACCTTCAGGGGTCCCCCCCCCCCAGGCTATCTGAGTCCCCTTCTCATTTTATGTTCTATAAGAAAGTTGCTGAAATTCTCCAACTCCCTGTTGAGGAAGCTGTTGATGACCAAGAAGAGCCTGATTATGTAGAAATGATGGATATTCCAGAGTTTAGAGACTGTCTATTCCCTTGCACAAATCTTTAGGAAACAGACAGTAAAAATTCTAAAACTCCTCACTCTATCCTTCCTGTTGATAAAAGGATGGACAAAGGTATACATTATCAGGCTCTGATACGGAGTTCCTCTCTCAGCAATGCAGCCATGTGGGGTAGTGCAGGCTGCAGCCTGTGACAAGGCTAATATTCCTCTAGCTCTCACCCTCCTGAAAAGGATTCCAGGAGGATGGATGCCATGGCAAAAAAACAGTACATGGCAGCATCTTTAGGACTCAGACAGGCAAATTATAGGTTTTGTGCAGCTAGGTACCAGGAAATCCAGATGGGGTACTGTGCTGGCCCTAGCAAAACAGGCCCATGACCAGTTCGCGCTAGGAGCTGGAACAGGTGGCTGCGGATGGTATTGAGGCATCCAAGTGTAATTTCATGCTGCAGTAGACTCTAATGATGTTTCATCAAGAGTCATGGCTACATCTGTGTCTCTTCGCAGAATGGCCTGGCTCGGATGTACTGCCCTGTCACAGGATACCCAGTCTAAGGCTATGGATTTTCCTGTTGTGGGCAATTCTCTGTTTGGGGAGCAGACAGAGAATTATATGAAGAAAATGGATGAGTATAGGACCACCCATAGGAGTGCACAGGCCAAAGAAAGGCAAGCCACTCCTCAAAGGCAGCATGTCAGCAGGCAGGCCTTTTCATAGTCCTTTACCAAGCCCAGGCCGCTCTTCTGCTTATGCCCAGAGGGGTTCTTTAGAGGAAGAGGCAGAAGGGGTCTAGTAAGCCTGCTTCTACCCCTCAACCCAAAGCCCTGCAAAACAGGCTCCCTGATGGGGTGGCCAAGGCCGATTCTCCACTACCGGTAGGGCAGGCTGGCTTACTTTGTCCAGGACTGGAAGTCTTTAACATCAGACAAGTGGGTCCTGGAAGTAGTAAGTTAGGGACTGGTTCTCAGCTTAAAAAATTCCAAGATGAGAACCAGGTCCTTTCCACCTGCAAATCCATCAGAGGCACTTGCCCTAGAAACAGAAGTTTCTTCCTCCTGGCTCTCAGAGCTGTGGAAAGGGTTCCACCTCACACCAGGGCAAAGGGTTGTACTCCAGGTACTTCTTACCCCAAAAGACAGGAGAATGGCGGCCCATCCTGGATCTCAGGTATCAAACATGCACCTTTTAAAACCAAAGTTCAAAATGGTGACTCTGGGAGTTATTTTACCCTTTCTAAGGCCAGGGACTGGTTAGCCTCCTGACCTCAAGGATGCCTACTTCCATGTTCTCATCAGAAGCTCCCATCGGAGTACCTCAGATTCAACTGCCCTCAGGCCATTACCAGTTCAGAGCAATGCCCTTCGGCCTCACCCCGCCCGAGGGTGTTCACAAAATGCCTCGAGTAGTAGTTGCCCACTTAAGAAGGCAAAGATTGCCATCTTTCCTATCTGGATGACTGGCTCATTGTAGGCCAGTCTCCAGACCAGGTCAAACTACACTTACAAGTAACTCAGCAACTGCTTACATCTTTAGGTTCTTCTCAATCTTCCAAAGTCAGTTCTGAGTCTGTCCAGCTTCTCACCTTCATAGGCGCAGAACTGAACACAAAAGAAGCCAGAGCCTTCCTCCCTCTGGAAAGAGCAAGGACTTTGGTCTCTCTGGCTCTTCTTTCACCCTGCAGGTCTCTCGACCAGCAAGGCATTTTTACAGCTCCTGGGGCACATGGCTGCTTCTACAGCAGTAGTGCAGGAGCAAGATTTCAGATGAGGGACATCCAGTTCCATTTGAGAGCCTTTTGGTCTCAAAGGACAGATCCTCTAACCAAATTGATCCCAGTGACTCGAACCCTGATCCAGGCCCTTCAGTGGTGGCAGGACCAGAACAATTTGAGACAGGGGGTTCCCTTCATTCCCCAGTCTCATTCCTTGACCCTTACTACAGATGCATCCCTCTTGGGGTGGGGAGCTCAAATGGGAGACCTTACTACCCAGGGGTTGTGGTCCCCTCAGGAATCTCTGCTCCACATCAATTTGTTGGAACTCAGAGCAGTTTTTCTAGCACTCCAGGTTTTTTCCACATCTGTTCAGAACAAGGTTGTTCAGGTCAGAACAGACAATACCACTACAATGTGGTACATCAACAAGCAAGGGGGCACTCAGTCTACAGCCTTGTGCACCGACGCAATGAAGTTGTGGTCTCTGGCTTATTCTCTGAACGCCTTCCTTACGGCAGTTCACCTCCCAGGCAAGGACAATGTCCTAGCGGATGCTCTGCAGGATTTCCCAGGGCCATCACGAATGGGCACTGGATCCCCTAGTACTGAGGTAGTATTTGCCAGATGGGGCACCCCTCAGATAGATCTCTTTGCAGCCCCAGACAATCGCCAACTTCCCCTTTTTTGCTGCAGGCCCCAGTGTTTGGCTCAGTCTCTCTGGATGTCTTCCTACTCAGTTGGGAAGGGAAGTTTCTCTATGCTTTTCCCCCCTTCCCTCTTCTTTTCAAGGTGCTAGTAAAGATCAGATCTCAACCCTGCAAGATGATCCTGATCGCTCCAGATTGGGCCAGGCAGCCCTGGTACCCACTCCTCATGTCCTTAGCAGTCCACCTTCCCCTGTGTCTTCCCAGGAATCACAACCTGTTAACCTGTGCCCAGGGGAGAGTTTGGTATCCGAACCTCAAATCTCTCAATCTCAAGGCATGGCTCTTGAGGAGTTAGAGTCTGCTGACCTACACCTTTCCCAAGGTGTATTGAAAATCTTGAAGGCCTCTAGAAAGCCTTCCACCAGGGCTACTTATAATTCAAAATGGAAAAGATTTTCCATATGGTGTGCTGGTAAGCATGTTTCCCCAGAATCTGCTGACGTGCCCACGATCCTGGATTATTTGGTGCATTTGAATTCTTTGGGGCTGAGACCAGCTACCCTAAAAGTGCACTTGGCAGCTGTGTCTGTCTTTTATCAGCAGGTAAACCCTCTTCTTTTCAGCTCACCCTGTGTTCTCCAAGTTTTTAAAGGGTTGCTTCACACTAACCCTCCGTTCAGGGACCCTGCCCTGCTTGGGATCTTAATATTTGCATTGCTCAGCTTATGCAACCCCTTTGAGCCATTGTCTTCAGCAGAGCTTAAGTACTTGACTTGAAAACTGTGTTTCTGGTAGCCATCACCTCTGCCAGGCGATAAGTGAGCTGCTACAGCATTGTCAGAGCTTGATTTTATCTCCTTTCACAGAGATAAGGTGGTCCTCAGGACTAACAGAAAGTTTTTGCCTAAGGTGGTTTCAGACTTCCACCTTAATCAATCCATGTCTCTTCCTGTGTACTTCACTGACCATCTCTCTCTGGTAGAGGAGATTACACAGTTTAGATGTCAAAAGAGCCCTTAGTTACTATATAGAACGTACCAAGGGTCACAGGTTTGAATCCCTCCAATTGTTCCTCACTTATGGTGAGGTTGGTAAAGGTAAACCTGCCACTAAAAGATCCATTGCCAGGTGGATTGTCTCTTGTATCCAATTTTGCTATGAAAAACTGTAAGATTCCTCCCTCAGGCCTGAGGGCTCACTCTACCAGAGGTACAGCTGCATCCCTGGCTGCTGCCAGGGACATCCCTATCCTAGAGATATGTCAAGCAGCTACCTGGAAAACAGTTCACACTTTTACTAAGCATTACTCCTGGATATCCAGGCTAGGAGTGATGCTCGATTTTGCACAGCTGTGCTTCAGAGCCTATTTCCTAAGTAGGTTCTGTCCCTCCTCCATGGAGGTACTGCTGTGTATTCTGCATATGTCATAATATAGCAAGACTTCATGTTGTTTGAAGAAAAAATTACTCACCTTAGTAATGTTGTTTCTTCTAATGGAATCTTGCTATATTATGACCTCCCCCGAGCCTGCCCCTCTCAGAACCTCTACTTTTGGGATGTGGGTGGGCAGTGCAATGTTGGCATTTCATAGATGCCCACTTTATTTTCACCCTTTCTTAGGGTGCTTAGGTGTTATGTTTTAAATTTCTTTCTTGAATCCCCTGACTTGAGTCTTTATTTTGGGATCAAGAACAAAAATGTGTTTTTGTAGTTAGTAGCCAGTGGGCTAGTGTAGGTTTACGGCTTCCACACAGAACCTTAGTGAGTTTTGCTCGTAAAGATCTGACAGTTTAAGTTTGAGCTACAACAGACAGAGTGTTCAACCGAGCTCACGCTCAAGATTCCATGCTCTGCATGGAAAGTTAACTCTTTCACCTCCGGAGCAGTTCTAACCTGGGGTTATACTGCATATGTCATAATATAGCTAGACTCCATTAGAAGAAACAACATTACTAAGGTGAGTAATTTTTTCTTTCCTTCCAGTCCCTCTGCAATGTCACTTATAAAGACATTAAAAAGGACCGGACTCAGTACTGAATCCTGCGGTACCCCACTAGTAGCCCCTCTTTCTTCAGAGTGGACTCCATTTGCTATTAACCTCTATGTCCTGTTGTCCAGCCAATTTTGTATCCAGGCTACCACCCTGGGACTCACTCCCAGGCTGGCTAATTTGTTTATTAATCTTTTGTGTGGGACTGTGTCAAATGCCTTGCTAAAGTCTAGGTAGGCCATGTCCACAGCCCCTCCCTGATCTAGTACTTTGGTCACCCAGTGAAAGAAATCTATTCGATTCGTCTGACATGACCGTCCCGCTGTAAATCTTTGCTGCCTTGGGTCCTGTGCCCTGCTGGCCTCTAGGTACTCAACAATTCTTTCTTTCAGAAGTGATTCCATCATTTTCCCTACCACTGAGGCCAAGTTAACAGGTCTGTAGTTTCCTGCCTCTGCTTTGCTCTCACTTTTGTGAAGGGGAATCACATCTGCTCTCCTCCAGTCCCTAGATACCACACCATCCTCCCATGATTTGCTAAAAAGGGTAGTCAGTGGTGTCACTAGTTCTCTCCCTAGTTCTTTTAGAATTCTGGGGTGAATCCCGTCAGGCCCCATTGCTTTGTCCACCTTCAGTTTTAAAAGTTCTTTCAGAACCCTTTCTTCTGTGAAAGGACTGGTATTAACCCCCCAGCAAGAGTGCTTCTATTGATTGGATTAGGTATCTCCATCTCCTCTTCTTTTGTGAATGCTGAGCAGAAGTATTCATTCAGTATCCCTGCTTTTTCACTGTCCCTCTCTGCCCACCCACCCTCTCCTTTATTAAGCCTCACTATCCCTCCCTTGGTCTTTGTTCGCTCCCTAATGTACCTATAAAAAGTTTTATCCCCCAGCTCTCCTCCCTGTGCTCTGCGGGGCACACCTACAAGCTACAAAAATCAGACTCGGGAGACTGGTTACAAACTAGAGATCTGGGACTTGTTTGTCATCACAGTCACTTTCTCATTCTTTTCTATGCAGTCCTTTTTGCTAAATGTGCCTTAGCCATATTAATTTCAGTGCTGGTACAGTAGTCCTGTCCCCCCCAATTGTAGTAGACAGGGGTGGTTCTATGTAATAACGTCGATCGCAGAATAGCGATCGCTGTTAGGGCGTATGTACATTGCCAAAAATAAATTTTGGTGATGCACTCTCTCGGCAAAGGGGAAGAGGGTGCCCGAGATCCACGGTGTTTTTAATGCGGAGTTGTGACCCCACACCCCTCTAAAAGATTCTGAACTCTGGGGTGCATGTTGGGGATACTTAAAAAATAAAAGCCGCCTGCCAGCAAAAACATAACATGCTGTGCTGGACCCAAACCCTGTACCTTGCACCTCCCAACTGACCACCCTCCCCACCATGCTAGCGGACCAGCTCGGCAACTGCCTGCCACCCCCTCCACATACCTTCCCCCTTCCTCCCCCTATGCGTATGTGCACATACATCCCATTGCCCTACCTCGCCTACCCAGGTATCCGGTTGCTACCCTGCCAGGTAGCCCTGAACACAGTTGCTGTGATTGAATCGCCCTTTTTGAAAGTGCTCAATCGCAGTCACTGTGTTCATTGAATACCGGCAGGGGTAGTTGCAGTCGTGAAGTGGTAGCTGGCTGTCTGACTGGCTGTTGCTGTTTCTGATTCTCCGTTATGGTGGTGTGTTCCTCCTTTGTTTATTAATCTTAACCGAGAGACATTCACAGTGGTGCCTGTTGAGAAACAGAAGTCACTGCTGGTATTAACTATTATGTACAGTATTACTTTCTTAAATGTCAGAACAGAAGATTGGTTAGAGAGCATTCTGAGAGTTGCCTACCTTTTGGCAAAAGCACACAGTACAGTATGTATGTGGTGGGTCGCTGTCAGAGTTTAATACACACACAGGTCTGCCAACTGCTATTATTCTGCTTAACACTGGTGATGCAACTACTAAGCTGTTAGGGCTGGTCAGAGTTCTGGGAGATGCCTGCCTTTGGACAAAATCATCATTATCATGGAGGTGAGTGCCGGGTGTGAGGTTCAGCATGTGCATATTACAGCACTGGCATTTCAAACAACATGAAGTCTTGCTGTATTCTGACAATAGCAGTGAGTAGTGAGTCCCAACCTTCGAACTGCCCCGGAGATGAAAGAGTTAACTTTCCATGCCAGGCATGGAATGCTGAACTCAAGCTCAGTTGAGACTCTGTCTGTTGCTGTTTAAACTCAAACCGTCAGATTCTTACTCCGCATCACTGAACAGTCGCTCTGGAGATTTCTCCTTCTGCTTGGTTCATTTTGTCGGTTAAAGTACCACTTTTCTCGGTTTTCGACCGAATTTAAACCGTAACCTGTCGGTTCAGTCTCTGTCTGTGGTATTTGTGAGTACTAGATAGGTTATATATTAATTCTGTTCTGTGTGGAACTTGTAAACGGTTCATCGGTTCGGTTTGAACCGATCAAGTTGTTAAAAAGTCTTTAATTGTACTTTTAGAGTGTGGTTACCAGTTCTTATCGGTTCTAAAAAAAAAACGGATTTTATTATGTTTTTTTCCATGACCCGTGACACGGTCAGGAACCGATAAGAGGGTCTTTCCTGGCAGATTGCCATTAAAAGGGTAAGTTTGGTTAGGACTGGTACAATGTCTGAGAAACCCAAAAGAAAAACCAGGCCCACTGGGTTTCAACACTGTAGTGTGTGTGTGGGGAAGTCTTTGCTAAGGCTGACTCCCACACCACCTGTGTTTATTGTCTGGGGTTTGACCACCTCAATGCAGACTGCCAGATTTGTAAAAATTTTCCTGCAGCTACCCTAGAAAAGAGAGTTGGTAGGCTCAGGGAAAGGGAGGCCAAAAAGTCCGCTGAACCGGATGGCCAGCCCAGTTCGGTTCAAACGGAACCAGAAGGAGTGCCCTCTGACCAGGGCGAGACTTCTTCGAGCAAAAGGAGAGCCGATTCTGAGGAGTCGGTCCCAGCTAAAAGAACAAGAAAGGAAAAATCAGCTGGTGTAGATCCAAAACTTTCTTCTCCAACTGCTGAAGAAATAGCCAAAGCGATAAAAATTGTACAGTCGCTTTCCCTGGTTCCGACTGAACCGGCACCATCAGGGAGGCGCTCAGTTTGGCCAGTTCCACCGGTTCAAGATTATGATTTAGAGGAGTATTATGAACCGGAGGAGGAGGAAGAGGAGTATGAGGAAAGTGAATGTGGTTTTGAAAGTCTGGATGTGCCCATTGACCCGG
Source organism: Neoceratodus forsteri (assembly GCA_016271365.2). Classification (NCBI taxonomy): domain Eukaryota; kingdom Metazoa; phylum Chordata; order Ceratodontiformes; family Ceratodontidae; genus Neoceratodus; species Neoceratodus forsteri. The sequence goes on along the minus strand of CM057456.1, from coordinate 1,097,760,370 downwards.
ACATCTCCCCAGACAGACCTTCAGGAGTGTCTCCTCCTAGGCTTTCTGAGTCCCCCTCCCATTTCATGTTTTATAAAAAAAGTGATTGAAACCCTCCAGCTTCCTATGGAAGAAGCTGTGGATGACCAGGAGGAGCCTGACTATGTGGAAATGATGGATATCCCAGAGTCTAGGAGGCTGTCTATTCCCTTACACAAATCTTTTGGGAAACAGACATTTAAGATTTTAAAGACTCCTAATACTATATCTCCTGTGGATAAAAGAATGGACAAGTGGTATACACTGTCAGGCTCAGATATGGATTTCCTTACACAACAATGCAGCCATGTTGGGGTAGTGCAGGCTGCAGCCTGTGATAAGGCAAATATTCCCTTGGCTTCACACCCCCCAGACAAGGACTCCAGGAGGATTGATGCCATGGCAAAGAAACAGTGCATGGCAGCATCCTTGGGACTCAGACAGGCCAGCTATATGGCTTATACTGCTAGGTATCAAAATCCAGATGGGACACTGTCATGGCTTTAGCAAAACAGGTCCCAGGCCAGCTTGCCAAGGAGCTGGAGCAGGTGGCTGCTGATGGTATTGGAGGCATCCAAGGTGCAATTCCATGCTGCAGTGAACCCAATGATGTGTCATCTAGAGTCATGGCTACATCTGTGGCACTTCGTAGAATGGCTTGGCTCAGATGTACTAGCCTGTCTCAGGATACCCAGACTAAGGCCATGGATTTTCCTGTTGTGGGTAATTCTCTGTTTGGGGAGCAAACAGAGAATTACATGAAGATAATGGACGAATATAGGACCACCTATAGGAGTGCACAGGCCAAGGAAAGGCAGTCCACTCCTCAGAGGCAGCACCCCAGGGACAGGGGCAGGCCTTTTCATAGGCCCTTCTACCAAGCCCAGGCCTCCTCTTCTGCCTATTCTCAGAGGGGGTTCTTTAGAAGGAGAGGCAGAAGGGGTACAAGCAGACCTGCTTCCACCCCTCCGCCAAAACCCCCTGCCAAACAGGCACCCTGATGGGTTTGCCAGAGCCGATTTTCCAGTACCTGTAGGGGGCAGGCTGGCTTACTTTGTCCAGGACTGGGAGTCTCTAACATCAGACAAGTGGGTCCTGGAAGTAGTAAGCCAGGGACTGGTTCTCAGCTTCAAAAAATTCCAAAAGCTGAGAGCCAGATCTTTTCCACCTGCAAATCCCTCAGAGGCACTTGCCCTAGAGGCAGAGGTCTCTTCCCTCTTGGCTCTCAGAGCTGTGGAAAGGGTTCCACCCCTACACCAGGGCAAAGGATTGTACTCCAGGTACTTCCTTACCCCAAAAAAGACAGGAGAATGGCAGCCCATCCTGGATCTCAGATACTTAAACAAGCACCTTTTAAAACCAAAATTCAAAATGGTGACTCTGGGAATTATTCTACCCTCTCTAAGGCCAGGGGACTGGCTAGTGTCCCTGGACCTCAAGGATGCCTACTTCCATATTCTCATCAGAAGCCCCATCGAAAGTATTTCAGGTTCGAGCTGCCCTCAGGCCATTACCAGTTCAGAGCAATGCCCTTCGGTCTAACCTCTGTTCCAAGGGTGTTCACAAAATGCCTGGCAGTGGTAGTTGCTTCTCTAAGAAGGCAAAGGATTGCCATCTTCCCATACCTAGACGACTGGCTCATAGTAGGTCAGTCCCCAGACCAAGTCAAGTTACACCTACAGATAACTCAGCAACTGCTTGCCTCTTTGGGTTTCCTTCTGAATCTTTTGAAGTCAGTTCTAGAGCCTGTTCAGCTCCTCACCTTCATAGGCGCAGAGCTAGATACAGAAAAGGTCAGAGATTTCCTTCCCCTGGACAGGGCAAGGACCCTTATCACACTGGCCTCCTCATTCACCCTGCAGGTGTCTCGACCAGCAAGGTATTTTCTGCAGCTCCTGGGGCACATGGCTGCTTCCACAGCAGTGGTGCAGGGAGCAAGATTTCAGATGAGGGACATTCAGTTCCATTTGAGAGCCTTTTGGTCTCAAAAGAAGGACCCTCTGACCAAATTGATCCCAGTAACTCGAACCCTGATCCAGGCCTTACAGTGGTGGCAGGATCAGAACAATCTAAAACAGGGAGTTCCCTTTGTCACTCAGTCCCACTCTTTAATCCTTACTACAGATGCCTCCCTCTTGGGGTGGGGGCTCACTTGGGCGACCTGACTACCCAGGAGTTGTGGTCCCCTCAGGAATCTCTGCTTCACATCAATCTGTTGGAACTCAGAGCAGTATTTCTAGCACTTCAAGCTTTTTCCAAATCTTTTCAGAACAAAGTTATTCAGGTCAGAACAGACAAAACTACCACAATGTGGTACATCAACAAGCAAGGAGGCACTCGGTCTACGGCCTTGTGCACAGAAGCAATGAAGTTGTGGTTTCTGGCTTACTCTCTGAACACCTCCCTCACAGCAGTACACCTCCCAGGCAAGGACAATGTCCTGGCAGATGCTCTCAGCAGGATATCTCAGGGCCATCACGAATGGTCACTGGATCCCCTGGTCTTGGAGGTGATATTCTCCAGATGAGACACCCCTCAGATAGATCTTTTTGCAGCCCCAGACAATCACCAACTTCCCCTTTTTTGCTGCAGGCCCCCAGTGTTGGGCTCAGTCCCCCTGGATGCCTTAGTTCTCAGTTGGGAAGGGAAGTTCCTGTATGCTTTCCCCCCTTCCCTCTCCTGTTCAAATTGCTAGTCAAAATCAGGTCTCAACCCTGCAAAGTGATCCTGATTGCTCCAGACTGGGCCAGACAGCCCTGGTATCCTCTCCTGTTGTCCTTAGCAGTCCATCTTCCCCTGTCTCTTCCCAGAAATTACAACCTGTTAACCTGTGTTCAGGGGAGGGTTTGGTACCCAAATCTCAAATCTCTCAATCTCAAGGCCTGGCTCTTGAAGAGTTAGAGTTTGCTAATTTACACCTCTCCCAAGGTGTAATGGATATTCTGAAGACTTCTAGGAAACCTTCCACCAGGACTACTTATAATTCCAAGTGGAAAAGATTTTCCATATGGTGCTCTGGAAGGCATATTTCTCCAGAGTCTGCTGATCTGCCCTCAGTCCTTGATTTTCAAACAACATGAAGTCTTGCTATATTATGACTATTGCAGTTTGCCCCAGCCTTAGAACTGCTCCGGAGGTGAAAGAGTTAACTTCCATGCAGAGCATGGAGCTTAGAGCGAGCTCGGTTCAGAAGCTCTGTTTGGCTGGTTTCAAACCGAAACCGCAGATTCTTTATCTACCACTGAACAGCCGCCTCCGAGATTCCTCCTGTTGCTCGTTCATTTCTTCAGTTTAAAGCGCTATTTCTGTTTAATTTAACCGCGAATTCATTATTTTAACCGTAAAACCGATCGGTTCAGGCTCTGTCTATGGTAATCGTAAGTAATAGATAGGGTTTTTCTGTGGAACTTAAGTATTATCGGTTCGGTTGAACCGATCGAGTTGTATTTAAATATAAGTTTGAAGCCTTTTAAGGCTTTTTAGAGTGCGGGTCCCAGTTCTTATCGGTTCTAAAAAAAACGGATTTCATTACGGTTTTTTCCATGACCTGTGACACGGTTTGGAACCGATAAGGGTGTCTTGCCTGGCACTGCCATCAAAAGGGCAAGTTGGTTGGTTAGGCTGGCATCATGTCTGAGAAACCCAAAAGAAAAACCGGGCCCACTGGGTTTCAACATTGTAGTGTCTGTGGGAAGCTTGCCACATGCCTCCCCACACTACATGTGTCTATTGTCTGGGGTTTGACCACCCTCCAATTCAGACTGCCAGATTTGTAAAATTTCCTGCAGCCACCCTGGAAAAGAGAGTGGGCAGGCTCAGGGAACGAGAGGCCAAAAAGTCCGCTGACCCGATGGCAGCCCGGTTCGGTGCCAACTAACCGGAGGGAGTGCCCTCTGACCAGGGCGAGACTTCCTCGAGCAATCGAAAAGCTGGCTCTGAGGAGCCAGTTCCAGCAAAGAAATCTAAAATCAGCAGGTTTGGAGTCCAAAATTCCTTCTCCAACTGCTGCTGAGATAGCCAGGGCAATACAGATTGTCCAGTCCCTGTCCTCGAGTTCCTCCGAACCGCCACTGTCTGGCAAAAGGTCGGTTCGGTCGGTTCCAGTGGTTCAGGATTATGATATAGAAGAGTTCTATGAACCAGAGGAAGGGGATGAGGATTATGATCAGTGTGAATGTGATTTGAAAGTCTGGATGTGCCCATTGAACCGACATCTCCCCAGACAGACCTTCAGGTGAGTCTCCCCCTGGGCTTTCTGAGTCCCCTTCTCATTTTTTGTTTTATAAAAAAGTTGCTGAGACCCTCCAGCTTCCCTTAGGGGAGGCTTTGGATGAGCAAGAGGAGCCTGACTATGTGGAGATGATGGATATCCCAGAGTCCAGGAGGTTGTCCATCTCTTTACATAAATCTTTTAGAAAACAAACAAAAATTTTAAAAGCTCCTAATTCTGTGCCTCCTGTGGATAAAAAGATGGACAGAAGGTACACTTTGTCAGGTCCTGATACAGATTTTCTTTCACAGCAATGCAGTCATGTTGGGGTAGTTCAGGCTGCAGCCTGTGATAAAGCTAATATTCCACTGGCTTCACATCCTCCTGACAAGGATTCCAGGAAGATTGATGCCATGGCCAAAAAACAATACATGGCAGCATCCTTGGGACTCAGACAAGCTAACTATATGGCTTATGTTGCAAGATACCAGAAATCTAGATGGGATACTGTCATGGCCTTAGCCAAACAGGTCCCTGGCCAGCTCACAAAGGAGCTGGAGCAGGTGGCTCTTGATGGTATTGAGGCATCTAAGGTGCAATTCCATGCTGCAGTGGATTCTAACGATGTATCCTCTAGAGTCATAGCTACATCTGTGGCTTTTCGGAGATTGGCCTAGCTCAGGTGTACTACTTTGTCACAAGATACCCAGTCTAAACAAGCACCTTTTTAAAGCCAAAGTTCAAAATGGTGACACTGGGAATGATTTTACCCTCCCTAAGACCAGGGGAATGGCTAGCCTCCCCTGGACCTCAAAGATGCCTACTTCCATGTTCTTATCAGAAGCTCCCATCGAAAGTACCTCAGATTCAAACTGCCCTCAGGCCATTATCAGTTCAGAGCAATGCCCTTCGGCCTCACTTCTGCCCCAAGGGTGTTCACAAAAAGTGTCTGGCAGTAGCAGTCACTCACCTAAGAAGGCAAAAGATTGCCATTTTTCCCCTACCTGGACGACTGGTTCATTGTGGGTCAGTCTCCAGACCAGGTCAAATCACACCTGCTAGTTACCCAGCAGCTGCTTACCTCTCTGGGATTTCTTCTCAATCTTCCAAAGTCAGTTTTGAACCTGTCCAGGTACTCACCTTTATAGGCGCAGAACTGGATACAAAGCAGGCCAGAGCCTTCCTTACCTTGGAAAGGGTAAGGACCTTAGTAGCCCTGGCCGCCTCCTTCACTCTGCAGGTCTCTCGACCAGCAAGGCATTTCTTGCAGCTCCTAGGGCACATGGCTGCCTCCACAGCTGTGGTGCAAGGAGCAAGATTTCAGATGAGGGACATCCAGTTCCATTTGAGAGCTTTCTGGTCTCAAAGAAGAGATCCTCTATCCAAGTTAATCCCAGTGACTCGAACCCTGATCCAGGCCCTTCAGTGGTGGCAGGATCAGAGCAATCTGAGACAGGGGGTGCCTTTCATCCCTCTGTCCCATTCCTTGACCCTTACTACAGATGCATCCCTCTTGGGATGGGGAGCTCACATGGGCGACCTCTCCACCCAGGGGTTACGGTCCCCTCAGGAATCTCTGCTGCACATCAATCTGTTGGAACTCAGAGCTGTTTTTCTAGCACTTCAGGTTTTCTCTGCATCTGTTCAGAACAAGGTGGTACAGGTTAGAACAGACAACACCACTACAATGTGGTACATCAACAAACAAGGGGGCACTCGGTCTTCGGCCTTGTGCACCGAGGCGATGAAGTTGTGATCTCTGGCTTACTCCCTGAACACTTCCCTCATAGCAGTTCACCTCCCAGGCAAGGACAATGTCCTGGAAGATGCCCTCAGCAGGATTTCCCAGGGCCATCACGAATGGTCACTGGATCCCTTAGTACTGGGGATAGTGTTTGCCATATGAGGCACTCCTCAGATAGATCTTTTCGCAGCCCCAGACAATTATCAACTTCCACTGTTTTGTTGCAGGCCCCCAGTGTTGGGCTCAGTTCCCTGGATGCCTTTCTCCTCGATTGGGAAGGAAGTTTCTTTATGCCTTCCCCTTCCTTCCTGTTCAAAGTACTTGTCAAAATCAGGTCTCAGCCCTGCAAAATGATCCTGATTGCTCCAGACTGGGCCAGGCAGCCCTGGTACCCACTCCTTCTGTCCTTAGCAGTCCATCTTCCCCTGTGTCTCCCCAGGAACCACAATCTGTTAACCTGTGCTCAGGGGAGAGTTTGGTATCCGAATCTCAAATCCCTCAACCTCAAGGCTTGGCTCTTGAGCAGTTAGAATTTGCTGATTTGCAACTTTCTCAAAGTGTTCTCGAAATCCTGAAGGCTGCTAGGAAGCCTTCCACCAGGGCTACCTATAACTCCAAGTGGAAAAGGTTTTCCATATGGTGTTCTGGGAAGCATGTTTCCCCAGAATCTACTGATCTACCCACTGTATTGGACTACATGGTCCATCTTAATTCTTTGGGACTGAGACCAGCCACCCTGAAACTGCACTTGGCTGCTGTCTCTGCCTTCATTTCAGCAGGGAAGCCCTCTTCTCTTTCTGCTCATCCTGTATTTTCCAGTTTTTAAAGGATTGCTTCACACCAATCCTCCATTCAGGGACCCTGCCCTGGCTTGGGATCTTAATGTATGCATAGCTCAGCTAATGCAACCCCTTTGAGTCTCTGTCTTGCAGAGCTTAAGTATTTGACTTGGAAACTGTATTTCTGGTAGCCATCACTTCTGCCAGGCATATAAGTGAGTTACAGGCTTTATCAGTAGAAACTGACTTTATTTCCTTTCACAGGGATAAAGTGGTCCTCAGGACTAACAGGAAGTTTTGCCTAAGGTGGTTTCAGATTTCCACCTTAACCAATCTATTTCACTTCCAGTGTTCTTCACTGACCATTCCTCCTCTGGTGAGAGGAGGCTGCACAACTTAGATGTTAAGGGGCCTAAGTTACTACATAGAGCATACCAAGGGTCACAGGTTTGACTCCCTCCAACTGTTTCTCACTTATGGTGAGGTTGGGAAAGGAGACCTGCCACTAAGAGATCCATTGCCAGGTGGATCGTTTCTTGTATCCAATTTTGCTATCAAAAGCTGGGTAGGTTCCCCTCAGGCCTGAGGGCTCACTCTCACAGAGGTACAGCTGCATCTCTAGCTGCTGCTAGAGACATCCCTATCTTGGAGATATGTCAGGCAGCTACTTGGAAGACAGTACACACTTTCACCAAGCATTACTCCCTGGATATTCAGGCCAGGAGGGATGCTCGGTTTGGCACAACCGTGCTTCAGAGCCTATTCCTAAGTAGGTTCTGTCCCTCCTCCATGGAGGTACTGCTGTGTAGTCTGTAATAGTCATAATATAGCAAGACTTCATGTTGTTTGAAGAAAAATTACCACCTTAGTAATGTTGTTTCTTCTAACGGAGTCTTGCTATATTATGACCTCCCCCAGCCTGCCCCTCTCAGAACTCCTACTTTGGGGTATGGGGTGGTAGTCTCTGTTGGCATCTATTGATGCCCTCTTTCATGTTTGGGTGTTGTGTTTATTTAGTTATTTTATCTTAATTTTCTGGTCCACTGACTTGAGTCTTTGTGTTGGGACCAGCAAACGTGTGTTAATATATTAGTGGCCAGTTGGCTAGTGTAGGTTACAGCTTCCACACAGAACCTTAGTGTGTTTTTGCTCGTAAAGATCTGACGGTTTCGGTTTGAAACCAGCCAAACAGAGCTTCTGAACCGAGCTCGCACTCTAAGCTCCATGCTCTGCATGGAAGTTAACTCTTTCACCTCCGGAGCAGTTCTAAGGCTGGGGTAAACTGCAAAAGTCATAATATAGCAAGACTCCATTAGAAGAAACAACATTACTAAGGTGAGTAATTTTTTCATATGGTCCATTTGAATAGCCTGGGGCTTAGACCAGCTACACTAAAGGTGCATCTGGCAGCTGTTTCTGCTTTCATTTCAACAGGTAAGCCCTCTTCTCTTTCAGCTCACCCTGTGTTCTAAGTTTTTCAAGGGATTGCTTCATACCAACCCTCCATTCATGGACCCTGCCCCTGCTTGGGACCTTAATGTTTGCATTGCTCAGCTTATGCAACCCCCTTTTGAGCCTTTGTCTTCAGCAGAGCTTAAGTACTTGACTTGGAAAACTGTGTTCTTGGTAGCCATCACTTCTGCCAGAAACATAAGTGAGTTACAAGCACTGTCAATGAAGCCTGATTTTATCTCCTTCCATAGAGATAAGGTGGTCCTCAGGACTAACAGGAAGTTTTTGCCTAAGGTGGTTTCAGATTTCCACCTTAACCAGTCTGTGTCTCTTCCTGTGTACTTCACTGACCATTCCTCCTCTGGTGAGAGGAGGCTGCACAGTTTAGATGTGAAAAGAGCCCTTAGCTACTACATAGAACGTACCAAGGGTCATAGGTTTGACTCCCTCCAATTGTTCCTCACTTATGGTGAGGTTGGTAAATGGAACCTGCCACTAAAAGATCCATTGCCAGGTGGATTGTCTCTTGTATTCAATTTTGTTATGAAAACTGGGTAAGGTTCCACCTCAGGCCTGAGGGCTCACTCTACCAGAGGTACAGCTGCTTCCCCTGGCTGCTGCCAGGATATTCCTATTCTAGAGATATGTCAACAGCTACCTGGAAAACAGTTCACACTTTACCAAGCATTACTCCCTGAATATCCAGGCTAGGAGTGATGCTCTGCTTCCACAGCTGTGCTTCAGAGCCTATTTCCTAAGTAGGTTCTGTCCCTTCTCCATGGAGGTACTGCTTGGTAGTCTGCTATTGTCAGAATACAGCAAGACTTCATGTTGTTTGAAGAAAAAATTACTCACCTTAGTAATGTCGTTTCTTCTAATGGAGTCTTGCTGTATTCTGACCTCCCCCCCTGCCTTCCCCTCGCAGAACCTCTGTTTTTGGGATGTGGGCAGTGGTAGTGTTGGCACTCAGGAGGTGCCCCACCTTGTTGTTTTCACCCCTTTTTTCTTTGGGTGAGTGGGTGTTGTATTTTTTCATTTTATGGGTCTCCTGACTTGAGTCTTTGTTTTGGGACCAAAAAATCTGTTTTTATGTTAGTAGCCAGTTGGCTAGTGTAGGTTTACAGCTTCCACACAGGACCTTAGTGAGTTTAGCTCATAAAGATCTGACGGTTTGAGTTTAAACAGCAACAGACAGAGTCTCAACTGAGCTCGAGCTCAGCGTTCCATGCCTGGCATGGAAAGTTAACTCTTTCATCTCCGGGGCAGTTCGAAGGTTGGGACTCACTACTCACTGCTATTGTCAGAATACAGCAAGACTCCATTAGAAGAAACAACATTACTAAGGTGAGTAATTTTTTCTTCCAGTAGGTGCATCCACAGTTGCATCATTCATGCCTACTTCGTTTATTGAAGGAGAAAAGATTTGTACAGTAACAGCTAATAATCTCTTCAGTACATGTCTAACTATCTTTATTGTTGTACCAAGACAAAAATTCATGCCGAAAGAAAAAGGAGCAAAAGCACAATTTATAAAATTTACAGTTAAGAGGAAAATCACTAACAATAATAAGAAAAATACAGTAAACGACTACGGTCACCAATCTGAATATACAAATGTAGACTTAACAACAATATACATAAACTTATAAAATGCAAATCAAAAGGTTCTGAGTGCGCTAGATAAAGAGGGTGACAAAGGAAAGGCAGAAGCAAGGTCCCCAGCCTAGATATGCAGTTTGTTCCAGGGCGGACAGCCAGAAAGCTCAATAAGGTTGTCAGCCCTCACTGCCTTGGAACTCCCCCTGGTAAACTTCCCACCTGGTCCATCTATTAATATAGACATTTGACCTATGCTGGACCGCATATGTTATGCGTTCCATTTTCTGGATTTGGGCTACCACTTCAACCCAGTCTTCCACCGAGGGGGAAGCAGCTTGTAACCTTTTCCGCATTATAGCTTTTACTGCTGTTATAACAGCAATGAACCATAGGTATAAAGTTTTCTTACCCTTAAGTGACCTGGGGGAATCCCCAACAGATGATGCTCTGGGCCAAGGAAGTCAGGTTTGTTTAATATTCATGTGATATGTTCAGCTATTAAGTCCCAGTTAGGCCATAGTTGTGGGCATTGCCAGAATATATGTGTTTGCGTGGCTTCTTTTTCTCTGCATTGGTGCCAACAGGCAGGTAGGAAAGTGGGATTCCATTTAGCTTTCACCTGTGGTACCATGAAATACCTAATTCTCAGTTTCCAAGCAAATTCAGTCCAAAATGGAGAGGATGAGGTATGCCAGTTCTGGTCCAATATTTTTCCCCAGTCTTTAAAGTCGAGGCAAATATCAAGTTCCCTCTCCCATCTGAGTTTAACCCTGTCTGTGGAGAAGCCTTGGTCTTTCTAATAATTTGCATAGAGCAATGTTATTGCTCCCTTCCCATTTGTTGGGTGCCAAACAGTCTCAAATAGAGTGGGGAAAGAATTCCCCGGCAACTGAGAAGTGGTCTTTTGTATTAAGCTGTTTATGTAATCCCTTATTTGATAATACCGTAATCAAGTCTGTTGGGTGCCAATTAAACCACTGTGTGGCACACTCAAAGGAGATAATCAAGTCACCCTGCAATAACTGCCATGGGGAGTGAATCCCCTGGAGGGCTTGTTTGTACCAAGGATCTAGGACCGATGGGAGAAAAGAATCATCCAAAGTCCACCACCTTTATTTCCAAAAGAAAGCTTTGGTGGCCTCCTTACTCGTACCCCATCTCCATCCCTGCAGAGCCATGTGGAGTGCACTGAGAGAAGGCCTAGAAAAGGAAGCTAATAGTTTGGGAGTGAAAATTAAAGCTGGAAGTGGAGCATCAACATCCTCTACTAAATCAATCATCTTCCAATGGGCAGTATAAGTAGGGCTTGCCCACAGCAAGGCAATTGGCATTTGAACTGCTATCCAGTAACTCTTTAATATGGGGAGGGCACAGCCTCCCTAGGATTTAGGGAGATAAAAAGTGTGTTAATTAATTCTATGTCTCTTACCTCCCCATATAAAAGTTAAGAGTTGTTTCTGCCAGGTCTGGGAATTTCGTCCTGCAATCAGACAGGGGACACATTGGAATAAGTACACAAAATGTGGTAATACATTCATTTTGACAGTCTGGACTCTGGTGTGGAGTGGTAAGGGTTTAAAGTCATCTGTGAGGGAAGCCAACAGAGGGCAATAATTTAAGGTAAACAGTGCAGAAATGTTTCAGCCCAGGTGAACTCCGAGGTACGTAACGGCAGCTAGATCCAAACACATGGGGTATTCCTCCAGGAGATGTCATGGGAAAAAACTAAAACTTCAATTTTCAGAGTATTAAGAGTATAACCTGATAAAGTAGAAAATAAGCAGATTTGTTGAAAAACATCTGGCAGGGAAGTCTCTGGGTCCTCAGGTACAACAAAACGTTATCCACATATAAGGCAGCTTATGCTCAACCCTCCCAGGCAAACCCTTAAATTTTCTGGTTAAGACGGATACTCTGAGTCAATATAGAGAGCAAATAAAAGGGGAAGAGGGGTCATCCTTGTTGAGTTCCCTGGCCAAGCATAAAGTGGCAAGAGATATGACCAGTCACTCGTATCTAACCTGTGGGGGCGGTATAGAGCTTAGATATAAAACTAGTAAATTTTTCTGCAAAACCAAAGCCAGCCAGGATCTCCTGCAGAAAACCCATGACACCTTATCAAAGGCCTTCTCAGCATCCAAACTCATGAGGAAGGCTGTCTGCTTAGTGCAGGCTTGGTTATCTATGATATAAACCATTCAATGGATGTTGTCCTGCGCTTGACATCCTGGGACAAACCCCGTTTGATCCAGGTATATAAGTTGTGGAATTATCAGCTCAAGTCTTCTGGTGAATATGTCTGTTAGTATCTTATAGTCTGTATTAAGATTTGAAATAGGTATGTACGAGACATATTTAGTGCGGTCTCTGGCCAGCTTCGGAATCACAGAAATGATAGCCTGCACCCAGGAGGGGGGCCAATTCACCCTCCTTACTAAAGGCTGCAGAATATGCTCTGTGTAATAGGGGCAAGAGCAGTGCACATGCCTTACTGCCGTCGCCATGCCCCCATCGCCATCTGCTGCCCCATCTTGGTGGTCCCAGGGTAACCCAACATAACTCTTCATTGGGTGGGTCTCCCCTCCGGGGGGAGAAGTGCCCATAGGCACATTGACATATCCCGGGGGCCTGCAGGGTCAGCTTGGGGTGATCCTGGGCTATCATGGTGACAGGGGACCTGGTGGCCATCATCTGGCCAATCGGGGGGAGATTTTCCAGTTTTTGGTTCCCACCCCTCACCCACAGCGGCCGCATCTAGCGTCTCTTCCAGCATGACGCACAGGCGCGTGTATGCACCCACGATGTATCATGCATTGCAACCGGGAGTTGCTCCAGAGTACTGCAGACTGGAACCCACCCCCTCAGGAGGAGGTCATCCAGTGGATGCCCTATGACCTCCCTACCAGCCTCCACTCCTGACATTCTGGGCTTGGAGCACGAACCCAGGTCATCGGTGTACCAGGTAATCCCCCATACATGGCTCCATAGAGCCAGCAATATAGTAATTTCTGTTCTACCTGATATATTCTAAGAGGGCATTAAGTTCTTTCTTAAGCTTAAGAAGTTGTATTCCACCATTGTTTGTTAAACTTTACTTTTTGCTGGGACTCTAAATGCTGGATTTGAGCTTGTAATTGTTATTTATAGGTTTCACGCTGTTTCTTTTTCCACAAAGAGATTGCACAATTTGCTCCTGACTATGGCTTTTATTGTGTTCCATAAAATGGGGGGGAGGGGGGAGGGGGGTGATCTCCGGGGTAGCATTCTCTCATGTGGCTGTCTCTATGCACTTCACCATGGATTCCTGTACCTCCTTATCCTGCAAGAGGGAAACATTTAATCTCCAGAAAGTGTTTTTCTGGAGAGATCCCATTTTAAGCTTCAAATAAATGGGGGGATGGTCTGATAGTGTACTGTAAAATCTCCAACCTATGTGTCACTCAGATGACTGGTTGTTTCTTTTGGCACCAAAAGTAATCTATCCATGAGTACATCTAATGGGAGCGAAATAGAAAGTATAATCTTTCTGGGGCCATGTGGATGTCTCCAGGCATCCAGATAGCCTAGTTCTGCCAAGAGCATTTGGACCTGCTGGGCCACTTTATGATCCTGCCTTGGAGTCTGAGATGTAGTGTCTAAAAATAAGATTGAGGTCCCTCCATTATTAAAGCCCCTTCTGCCCACTCAGAGATCTTAAGGAAGAGACTACGGAAAAAGGAGTAGTCTGAACCTGGGGTGCATATATAGTAACCAGTGTCAAAACTACTCCATTGTAATGCCCCTTAAGTAAGGCGCCCCTCCTTATCCACCAGCATATCCATCTGTTCAAAAGTAACATGGTTTGGGACTAAAATGGCCACTCCCCTACATCTCCCAGATTTATAAGAGGAAGTCAGCACTGTATGGTAACCAAATTTCTTAAGCTTTTCATGTTCTGATGGGGGAAAGATGTATTTCTTGTAGTAAAATGAAATCTGCCTTAGTTTTGTGGGTAAAGCTAAGGAACTTGCTTTGTTTGATAGAGTTAGCAAAGCCATGGATATTGCATGATAAAATTAAAGTGTCAAGTTTATCCATGGTCAAGAATAAGAATATATTCTATGGAATGACCTAGAATCCAGCGCTTTCAGCAAATCTTGTAGTTGTGCACAAACATGCAGTGGCGGATGCAGGATTTTACAATGGGGGGTGCGGAAGTGGTGTGCATACGTGACGTGCAATTTTTGTACATTTTTTTATCCTTTATATTGTCTGCAATTGTTCTTTTTTATTACATTTTGATAGAAAATACAAATAAAGTGTATGGTGGAATGTGGTTGTGTATGGAAATCCATACACCGCAAAAAGTCGTTCTGCTTCAGTAGTGATGTCCTCACTAATGCAGAACGACTTGTCATTCTGTGTTAGTGAGAACATCATAATGCAATCACCCCCACCAGTGCCGTTGATAGGAGGGGGCGATTGGTGACTCCTGCGCGCGAGCTGGCTGGCGGGCTGGAGAAACCAGGAGTGTGGGTCTCCAGCGAGAAATGATGGTCAAAAAACAGAAGTGATCCTGTATTTTGGGGCACCATACACTATATAGAACAGTGTATGGCTTCCCAAACAACTCGGCAACTCTTCCCCCTCGTGTTTTCTGTGACGGCAGAGGGATCTCTCAAGTGTTGCTCTTAAGGTCATCAGCCATCATAGAAAACACCTGAGTGAAGAATTGCCTTGTTGTGTATGGGCGGCCATACACAATCCTATATATAATTGTAACCCCTAGGTGGCGCTATCCTAAGGGCTATTACCCCTGCCTGCTTGGCTAGTAGCAGGTTAAGGGGCCTGAGTTCTGAAATGGATGCCTCCACCTGGAGGGCAGGGTTGGTAGTGGTCAAGCTAATCTGGGCACAGCCCTCTGGGACACTATAACCCTTCTCTTTCCCCTCTAGTGGCCTGAACACTGCACAATAATCACTTTCACAATACCCCTGGTACACCACACAAGTACCCACACTGTTTGCACTTAACACCAGGGCTGGTTCCTCTGGCTCGACCCTAGGGACCCCCTGTAAAGCAAATAGCAACAGTACAGTACTTTGATTACAAACTGGAACCACAGTCAGAATACATGCAGAAAAAGTTAGATCTGATTTATTCAGGGGACTTGAACAAGGAAGGGGCAAAATCAGGTTAATTAGCCTAAAGGTTATATCAGTCAAGTAGTTATGCATGCACTTTGAGTCCCCCCACACAGTCACACCTCAGGGTACCCAGGTGGAGAAGAGATGGGCTAACCAGGACTGTTGCCCAGGGTTGCAGCTAGTTGGGGCCCTGTGATGGAAAACACAACATGCACAGTACACAATATTTGTAATCCGAAGCCAGAGGGCTCAGTTCGTAAAGGAAATGAATCAACAAGACAATCAGATGACACACTCAGATTAAGCTGTTGTTGCAGGGACCTACCCTGGTGTTTACTTATGATACCCAAGACTGGACACAGGCTGGACGAAAATCAAAACTGCAGGTGGTTGATCTGGAATGCCAGAAGAAGCAGGGCCCACATGAGTCACAGAGGCATCGTTCCTGTTCAAGCATGGAGCTGGAAGCTGATCCCAGGCAGGTCTCTCGTCTATGGCTTCTCTGTGCAGTGGGTAGTCTGGCTGGGCCAGTCTGGCAAGGACCAGACCGCATGGAGACTAATTCGGATGCAGTCCATTTTGGGCTGGATATAGCTTCCAGCAAGACGAACACAGTTCACACAGTGGGGAGCTAACTCACAACCAACTAGCAGCTTATAGCACATTTACATGTATGGGAATTCTACTGTACCAGGCAAAGCACTCCTCAGTCACAATCGCAAAGTCTCTGCACACACTGGGAGCTTAGGGGTAGCTGGAACTCCTGACAGGCCGATCGCATTCAGCAAAATCTTCAGTCTTCTTCAAGTTGAGCCTGGCCCACTTCAGTAGCTTACTTTAGTCACACAAACTTGGATTTAGTCCAAAATAATTCTCTTCTCTCCTCTCAGGAGCAGCAGCAGACATGCAAGCCAAAACTCAGCCCTTTCACAGTTTTCCCATGCAAATCCACTCAGGATTGCTGCCCAAAATACACTTGAGCTCTTCTCATTTCACTTCCCAGCTCAGAACTAACTGAAAACTGCAAGCAGCCCGGGACTTCCCCAAGATCCAAAATATTTGGTTGGCTGATTTGGCTGTCAGTCAAAGCAAGAGCTCCCCCTTCAGTTGCAAAAAAGGCGCAAAAAGTTCTAACTACAGTTCCTACAGATTTTGATTTAGACAGCTCCTGTAGTCCGGCTACATTTTAGGTCCCACCAGTACTGTTTGGTCCAATTTGCAGTCTAGGACCAAAATAGTGGAGACAAACAAAACAGTCCTTGCTACAAAGAAAGCAGGTAAGACAAACTACATTATCATTATCACTCTAAATGATTTTCAGCAAATAGTTACATCTTTCAACAGAGCTCCCTCTCAGATTACTTAAACTGCAATTAGGCAGCTCTTAAAGAGACAGTACACAGAGGCTATACAGGGTCTGGTAATCACATTTAAACTGCTAAAACACAGGACACCAGCCTGGCAGTGAGCATTTAGGCAAGCTCAAGAAAGACTTTTTGGTAACCCCCATTTGTAGAAGGGGGTTACATAATGTATGGCCAGTGTCTAGTAACTCTGATAATCCCATCGTTATGACATCAGTCTGCTGTAAACCTTGCTTAACTATGTCATAATGATGGAATTACAGGATAGAATGTCACCACCTGTCAAAATTCTTGGAAAGGAAAGGTGATCTGCTGCTTGCACATTTGTTCAAAACACACACATTCCATTCAGACAGTTACAGATCCACTGCAGTATAGATCACAATGGCTAATTTCAGCACTTCAATTGCTCAACATTCAAACCAGTAGGCATTCATAGCCAATCAGGAGAACAAATGCACATTGAAAAAAAACAGTATTTTTGTTCCACAGTGCCTAGTTTTTCCATACGCTATAAAATACAATGCCTGAGTAACGGTGGTCAATCACGGATGTAATCACCTCTCACGGTTGCCATGACAACTATAAACCTCTTGAGCTGCGTTCTCGAGGTTTACTTGGTTGTCCTGGCAACTGCTTGGGGTTTATTACATTGTGGCTAACCACTGTTACTCAGGCATTATCCTCTATGTATTATATAGTTTTGAATATAAACTTTTAAACAATCGGTAAATCAGACTTCAACAAAGTGAAATGTAGTAGCAGCAACCAAGTAAGTTACAATGGGGGTGTAGCTGCACCTATCGCCACTCCTTGCATCTGCTACTGCAAACATGTGTGACTTGTAGTACATAGGTGGCCTCTAACATCCTATCAGCAAACAAGGCAAACTGATCAAAAGCCAACAGGGCAACTAATAACAAAATAATATATGAACCTCCAAGTTTGAAGGTCTGTATTACCAGACCTCTGTTCCCATCCCCCTGCAATGGTGTCCTAAGAAACTGAGGCTAGTTGAAAGAAATACCTATGCTCCCCAAGTAGGGGCTCTCTTTTAGTGCCCTAGATATCCAGCATAGGCTCACAGTAAACAAAAAAGAATGATCACATGACTCTTTGCTCAGAGTACTGACTAGACACCTTGAAAAGAAGCTTCCCATCCTCACCCTACAAAAGAAAAATGGAGGGAAATTATCTGAAGCAGCAGGGGGTTGCAGTGTAATGACAAAATAATGGGATTATAAAATGGTTTCTGGGTTGGACCTGTATACCTAATAGTTTGGACACTCATCCCCTTATTAGTCCCTCAAAAAAGTAAATAACATCTCCCCTCTGCTCTGCCCGGCGTGTAGTGAAGGAAGTTATGAAGGTTAAATAGGCAGGTAATACTACAGTAAAGTTAAAAATGTAAACATGATAATTGTAACTTCAAAGCAGAAAAATAGTCCTACATTAAGTAAAAAAGTTATGGAACTAAAAGCCAAAAAACAACAATGTGCTTGTACCTCCCACCGGAGAGAAGGCATTACGATGTTACCTACACATAATGAAGTGAATTAAGCTCCCAGGGCAGGGAAGTTAACAATAAAAATGTAGGCAGCAATTATTAAAACAGGCACAACTGCAATTATTTACTATAATCAAAGGAAAATGGAAGGGGGGGGTACTGTGTAGATACGGGCCCAGATATTCAAACTGCGCCAGTCTGAGGCGCAAGCCCCTCGCTGCTCAAAATAGTTCTTCAGGGGTGTGGCCCCGAGTGATATTCAAAGGAGTTGGCTGTTGAGCAACTCCTTTGAATATCACTTCGAGCCACAGCATGGCGCATGGCGAGTGGAACTTGCGCCACCGCAAGTTGCCAGAGTTGAGCATTAAACCTGCGGTGGCGAGTACCATTGCGCCATGCGAAATTTCCGATCATTCAAAAGGTGACATGCAAATGGGGCCATAATTTATGCAAGGCTAGGGGGCCATTTGCATCTATTTATGGCCCCATTTGCATGCCATTTGGCATGTAGGTGCGCCATCCCCCAGGACTTGCTCCTGGCCACCCTGCCAGCAGCGCCGGGGACCGACGTCCACATGAAGCCCGGACGCAGGGCATCACAGTTACATGACACCCCCCCACACACACATCTCCCACAGCCCGATCACGGGCAGAACACGTACATGTCTCCCCCACACATCTCCCACAGCCCGATCGCTGGGTAGAACACGTGCATATTTCCCCCACACACACATCTCCCACAGCCCGATCGCGGGCAGAACCTGTATGAACCCCCCCTCAGTGCCCGATCACGGGCAGAACCTGTATGAACCCCCAGTGCCCGATCTCGGGCAGAACCTGTATGAACCCCCAGTGCCCGATCCCGGGCAGAGAATGTAACCCTCCCCAACCCGAATATCAACTCCTGGTGGTCCAGTAGAAGCCCGATCGCTGGCAGAATGTCGTTAGACACTTCCAAACATCTCCCCTGAGGCCTCTGCGTCTCTCACCCACCCACGAAGGCTCTTCCACCCCGCCGAGCCGGGCGGGCGAGCAGTATCTCACTCCACCTGCCGCCTCGCCGCTGCCTACGCTTGATCAGGTGTCTGTAGCTGCACGCCCATTGGTGCAGAGCTACAGCCACCGGGCGTGCAGCCCATACCGTATATGACAGTCCAGATTTGTGAATGATGCTGTCGTCACGCCGCGGGGGGGAGCGGGGAGGGGCTTCGTGGGTGGGTGGGGGACACTAGACACCAGGGAGATGTTTGGGGGTTGTGCTGTGACATTCTGCCCGCCATCGGGCACTGGGGGTTCATACAGGTTCTGCCCGGATCGGGCTGTGGGAGATGTGGGGGGACATGTATGCAGCTCTGCCCGCTCGGGCTGCTGGGAGATGTGTGTGTGTGTGTGGGGTTCATGTACCTGTACTGCCCGCGATCGGGCTGGTGGGGCACAGGGACCGAAGTTGGGGCCAGCCAGGTGGCAGCTGCTGTGTTGCGCCTGCAGTGCAGCAGCCCACCTGTGGGTGGCCCTCAACTTAAGCCTTTTTGGCCATGCTTGTGCAGGCTGCAGGTTGGGGCTTTGCGCATGCACAACTCTGCTAACCCGCACTGAATATCAGGTTGCGCAGGTTATGCATGGATCCTCCTCCTGTTGAGCATGCATTCATTTGCATTGCTCTCTTTGCGAACCTGTTGCCAGTGGCGAACTGCCTCCCGCTGAATATCGCAGAATGGCGATTTAGACTCTGCGCATGGCGCAACCCTTTTGAATATCTGGGCCACAGTGTACAATCACTCGCAGAGTTTGAACAGTGGGAAGAGCGCTCCAGCATTGGAAAAACCCACAGCTCAGGTAATAAAAAGTGCATCATTCCATCACTTCTCAGCATGTAACCAGCCACAATGAGGCATCCAAAGGATCAGGAATGGTGTACCCGTAACAATTACAATATTGAAGAAAAAAAAGGGTGAGTTTGCATGTTTTGTTTAGAGAAGAGGCACAGTTCTAGGGATTAAATAAGAAACCCCGCCTGTATCAACTCTGTATAAGGGAAGAGTTTCTTCCCACTGCTCTCTCCGTGCTGCATCAAAATCGAGTATTTCTAGCTAACAGGTTACTGAAAACGTACAACAAAGAAACAGGGAGCACCAGAGAAATAAGTGTCTTACAAGGAGACATCGCCATAAGTCACAGGTACCGATGAATAAAGCAGGACAGCATCTCCCCAATACTCCTTATATTTAAGTTAGCCCATGATAAGCCCGCTATTAAATCGAAAAAGGCAGGCTCTAATGGCATATCTAGTAAAGTAAAACAAAGCAATGCACGTTAGTACAAGTTCAGGTTCAGTACATTGTTAATACTGGAGGTGTCCCTGAAAGACAAAAGAAAAGGCACAGTTTAAGCCTCAGAAGTAGGAGTCAAGAAAGGTATCCCAGCAATGCTGGAACTCACGCCTCCAGAGGCAGGATATGAAGAAAACCTTCAGTTTTTAACTTTCAGTCATCTGCAGTAATTGTCTCATCTGCACTGGAGCCTTGTAACTTGAGAAGGAGTTTTTGGATCCTTTGTAAGTCGGTGGAAGCTGCAAGACGTTTAGCTGATCCATATTTCTGCGATGTCATGTACTGCCAAGCTGGAGGTGTGGGTTTTTTAGGTTGCTGCTGTCCCATCGCTGATTCAGGCAATAAAAAGCCTTTTTCAATTAATGCCTGCCTGGCTGTATCCGGAGTTTGATATAGTGCTGTGCCTTCTTGCCAAAAGACCTGCAGGTGAGCTGGGGGTGAAATTTAATCTGCTTAGCCCAGAGTACTCTAAGAACATCCCCATAGGTTAATTGCTGTTGAATCTCCAAAGAATAATCATGGTGGAAAACGATACAGGAGCCCAAGCAGGCAACCTCTTTCTTTTGCCAAGCCTGGCAAAGTATGTTTTCCTTGGTTTTAAAACTATCACATTTCAATATGATTGACTGTGGT
Source organism: Neoceratodus forsteri (assembly GCA_016271365.2). Classification (NCBI taxonomy): domain Eukaryota; kingdom Metazoa; phylum Chordata; order Ceratodontiformes; family Ceratodontidae; genus Neoceratodus; species Neoceratodus forsteri. Next base: position 1,097,739,608 of record CM057456.1, on the reverse strand, counting down.
CGAGCTTTGGGGTCAGCTGGCTTAGGCTGCAAAGCCTGGTGAGCTCTCTCTATATCTAAGGGGTAATCTGCTGGTAACTCCAGAACATTCTGTAATAGATCAGTCAGAAAATCAAACATACTGCTCATTTCCAAGCCTTCGGGCAGTCAATAAATACAAAGATTTTCCCTGCATGATCAGCCTTCTAGATCTATACACTCCTGTTGCAGAGTGGCCATCTGTTGCAGCAGGGCTTCTACAGTCTGACTGAGCTGGAGTGTTCCATCTTCCATTGTGGCGATATGCTCCTCGGTGGCCTCTTCTCTGCACTCCACCTTGATTAGTTTCTGGCTTAATTTTTTGAACCCCTGTTTATTTTCAACCCACTTTTCCTTAATCTCTTTAAGGAGAACTTCAAATTGACTCCAAGAGAGATGCTCTTCACTTTCTGTATTGTAGCCATGTTCAGCGTGACTAAGCGGGGAAGGGCTCTGGCTGGGTGCCTTTCTGGAGGAGAATCCACTGTCATCTCAATCCTTGGCTTTAAATTTCTGTTTTGATCTGGTGCTTCTCTCTTCTTGATAACCTTCTCCATGCACTTTTGTGGAGTTTGATGCAAAAACACAGTAAAATAGGAGGTTTTATCCTGAGGTGGTTTGGGAGCTCAAGGTTTAGCTGCTGAGCCGATCCGTGATGTCACCGGTTGTCCATTCACTCCTTCTCATCTCATTTCACTAATCATGCTGTTTATTTTCTACTAAACAGTGGTTTAATTGCTTTTTTTCTACAGATATGTTGATTAAAAGCTGTTTAAAATTATTTTTAACATACAGTTACCATAAAACACTGATGTCAGGGAGTCTCTTCTGGTTTTCCCCCACGCACTAACCAGTCATCTAAGTATGGATAGAGACACCATTCCTTCAATGTATTGTTGCTACTACAGCCATATGCAGTTTGTGAACACTCTCGAGGCAGGAGTCTGGCCGAAAGCATTGCCTTGTACTGATACTGAACCATACCTGCTCTGATGTGCAGGTTATTTCCTGTGGTTTGCTCTTTTTGGAATGTGGTAATTAGAATACTTGAAATCTAGTGAGACTAACAAGTCCCCTTGCTGTAAAGATGGTATTGCTGTTTGCAAGGTGACTGTGACAGGGGAGAGCCTGCCACTCTTGAGGACCAGCCTTTTCTTAAATCTGTTGCAATAGTTCTTCTGTTTCTTAGCATTATCTATCCTGCACAATTTCTAGTACATATTATACAATAGGAGTGAGCAGATAACCCATTAAATAAAAAACATGTAATAATAACTGGCTTAGCCTTTTTCCCATAGGGAAACTGTGACGTAATTTGCCGTTATAAAGGAGCATTTATAACGGCAAACACGCGCATGGTTTCCCTCGCTCTGCGCATGCCCCCACTGCTGCTTTTCCCTTCAGAATGCACGCGGTCGCTTTCCCCCAGAAGACTGAACCGTTACTTACAATCGGACTCGGCGGTAAGTTTTACTTAAAAAAAAACTTTTAACTTTTACAAACAACCTGTTTCTACTGCTCAGCCCTCCAAAAAGTTTTAACTTTATTGAAAACCCCACCGTGAGTCACTGTCGCAGACCGGATGGTCAAATCGAACCGGGGGTAGGCTGTGCAGCAGCCTGCATTAGTTTTATTTAGAAAATGGGTAGAGGGCATTCTCCTTTTTGATTGGCTAATGTCATGAACTACCCGGTCCAGTATCAGGCAACAGAGACCGGGAAATAATGAGCTCCAATCTCTGGCTGCTTGATTACCTTGAAAAATCCCTGCCCCTTAGAATTTTCAGTTTATTGGAGACACCATTTTGTTTCTCTCGCTTAGCGAGAGATACTTCTGCTCCCATCTAGGCTCCATAGTTCAGCGCCACCTATATGAAAACCGAACACCAACATCCCTCTCATGTCATGTTACTTTTTAATTTTTACTGTACATGCTGCTGCCTGATTGCTGACAGACTTGACAGTATAATTCTCAGAGAGCTGACCGTGCTGTTCGTCCCTTCCTTCAGCCGTCTGCCGTTCGGCTCCTGGCCCCAAAACACTTAAAAAAAAGATGAAAACAGTTTTAAAGGGATCGCGAACTCAGAATTTCGCCTGCTCAGTGACGCCTCCCTATATTTCCAGCACCAGCCAAAGCTTTTAAATAAAAATAAACTCTTTCCTCACACCATCATTTTCCCAGTCTCCCCTCACCCTGAGCCCGCAGTTCTGCTAATTTGCCGACAGCGCTTTGACATTCTCGGTCTTCTCATGCCAATCATAACAGCTCCTAGTCCCAGTTTGAAAGTAAACTGTACTGCCACTGGAGGGGCGACACAAACAAAGGAAACAAAGTGCCTACATGAGGGCGCAACAGCTCCTGATCTCCATCACTTTCCATTTTTAAACTAAATAAATCAGATGAGCCACTTCTCTAAGTGCCTCCAGGAGCTGTGCCACCTGACTGCACAGAAAACATTCTCTCAGCGCGGTACACAGTTTACGCGATTGCTGATGAGGCCATTCCAGAGATAGCAAGCAGCATACTGTCTGCTCTCACACGCTGAGCTATCGGAGGTGTCTGTGTAACAGAAATCATCTTTCCATTCTATCACGGCAGCAAACGAGCAGCTCCTGTGTGTGTGTCTGTGTGTGTGTGTGTGTGTGTGTGGGGGGGTTAACCATGATGACCAGCAAACAAAAACAACAACAACAAAAAAAGCATTCAAATCCATGCGGAGGAACTTTTTTATTACAACATTCATATTAAACTAATTTTATACTTAATTTGTTATTAAACTTATAGTTTTTACAGTGCCCATTTTCTAAGCGCAATAATACCCTCCAGGGTGGGCGGTATTGTGCTATACCAGACCTTCCAGGGGCTATAAGGCCCTCCGCCTGTGGCGTCGGGCCTCATTACACCCCTGGGCGGTCCAGTATAGCACAATACCGCCCCACCTTGTCGGGTATTATTGCTTATAATTGCTGAGGAAAAGAAAAACCCAGCAATTATATAATTAAAATATGGGTCCGGTAGAATCTCGACTACACACACCGTAGTTTGATGCTACCTATAAACCCCTCCAGTGTGTATAAATTCTCATTACACACCCAGACCCATACTTTATTCTCTATTTCTCACTGCAGTGTGATAACTCCAGATATCTCACTGTGGTGACATCAAACAAACAAACAAAAAAAAGCAGCACAAAGCACAGTTCTAGTGCATAAAAGGAATACATGATGGCTAGGTGTGTGATACAGAATATATCTGAACTCAAGGCAAGTGAGCTCGGGGAACCATCATTCATGGCTCCGCCACTTGTGATATTCCCCGCACTCACTTGCCACTCATTCAGATATATTCTGTATTACACACCTAGACATCACGTATCCCCTTAAGGTTGGCCACCTATGTGCGCCTCCCCTTTCTTGACTATGCTACTGTATAGTGTCCTCTTTAATTTTCCTTTTCCCTCTCAGGTCCTCGTACAGGGAGGTTATTATGGTGACCTCTGAGCCGATGTAAAACAACAGGCTGTGTGTTCCTCATTGTTGGATTTAGTATGCAATAGCACTATGTCATAAAATACCTTGATGTATATGCCTTATGTGTATGAAACCTGTAAATGTTGAAAATACCACGGCACTAGGTGTTTTTGATAGAGGTAACAAGTTACTAGGGGACTGTATTGTAAAAATTTAGTTAATTGTGTTATTTAAAATGCATATAAATTATAGATTGTTTGAGAGGCCTTTTGGCACAATGCATTCCTTCTTTAAGCTTAACAAGCCTAAAATGCCATGGTAATTTGAATATAGATCCCGTTGCATTATGGGGGTATGTGTGATGTTATGTTTCTTTGAAACATGACTTTATTGCCAATGCCGTTTGGGGGTAACCCTTGCTTCAGTGCTTCTGCACTGAGATTCTTTGTCTTTAGCTTGTTTTTGGTTTTTTTTGGCTTCCCATCACCCAAACACACAAACACACAAGACCAACATAGGGGATAATTCATTTCCACTGGAAAGACAGATCAGTAGATCAGTGGGTCAGTAGATACTAACTAAGTACAGACGAAGGACATTCATAGTCTGGTGCTGCAAACTGGTGTATTGATGAAGTGATATGCCATTGCTTAAGCAATATACCATGAGAGGGTGTGGGTGATGCCAGGATTTACCCATGCCTGGTGTGTTTTGTGGCCTCGTGAGCAAAATGCACCAGGCATGGGTAAATCCTGGCATCACCCACACCCTCAAATGGCATATTGCGATTACACAATGTGTAAAATTAAGAAAATATAAAAATACTACGTATCAGACTTTTTATTTATTTATGTATTTATTTGTTTAATAAAATAGAGGAGATATGCTTTCGCAGGTAACAAATAGTCCTGGGTTGCTAGGGCTGTCCTTGGTTGCTAGGGCTGTCCTTGGTTGCTAGGGCTGTTGCACATGAACACCGATTGGGACAACAGTGACAAATTTGCTTTCTAACCTATTGCAACATGCCTGCAGTCTTTAGGAGCATTATTCGATTTACTCTAGAACATGCATTTGTTGAAACAGAAACAGATGCACAAAGCTAGTTATCCACTTCAGCCATTCTGTTGGTTGCTAGTTTAGGCCCCTACTACTTGAACTGATTAAGGTTATTTAGGAAGTTGAGGCGGGGGCATTGACACTAGGGCAGCAAGTTTCACTGTCCATTAATAAGCAATACGTGGGGTGAGGAAACAATGTCATGGCGAAATTTGAAATGAAGAATAAACAAACTGACTCTGACCACAATTGTGTAGCTTGGATATGATAAGAACAGGGTAGCAAAGTTTCAGCTTCTTTTCAGCACAACACATCTGATGGAATGTACAGAGCCCCCGATGATGTAGTATTGTTTCAGAGGTGACAGATGTGGCACTGAGTAATATTTGCCATGCGCTGCAGTGGAGCAGAGGCAAGTTTCACTGGCTTGGGTCAACAGTCATACACAAGGAGTCGAGAGGGTGAGGGAGACAGCACCAAAAAGACAGTGACGGTTGAGGTGAAAGAGTTTTTTTTTTAAAAAAAAAACAGGATCACTAAGAGAGTTTTGCTAGGTAGGGTTTTGAAGTTTGTGGAGTGGTGAAATGTTATAGCTGATGATGTCTGTGTTTGAATTTCATGATCAGCTGTGGGAGATGGCAATTTAGCGGGATTCAACATGGCGGTTTTTCTGCTGTTCACTTTGGGACTCGGATGGGTTTTAGAGATGTGGCTAACTGGCACCTTTTCCCATGGGGTAATGTTAGGATTTACAACAGGGAAAAGGTGCCAGTCAGGCAATCAGGTGGCAGCATTTTAAAAGCCATTGTATAATTAAGGTTATCCCCTGTGTTTTAAATAAACATCAGAGACTGTGTGTTGAACCTGAAGTTCTGTGTGTGGTCCATCCGTTATCCCACAAGCCCTCCACAGTGACCATTTTGAACTTTTCCTTTTTTTAAACTTATATTGTATTGCTTTTAAAAAATATGCAGTACATGTATGAAGATTATAAGATGTCAACATTTGATATGTTGAATAAGTAAGCACATACTAAAGGAGGTTGCAGTAATATAGTACATAAAATAATGATGATACGGCATGAGGGGAGGTTATACTTAGCAGTTCTGTCTTATTTTGTTACCACTTCACAGCAGTGATGAACCCTTGTAAATTGGCTTAACAGTTAGGTCATACCCAGCATACACAGCTGTTGAAGCTCCATTGCACAATGTTTAATACAACATACGGAAAGTCAGCCAGATTTAGCTTGCTGCAATAGTAACAAATACATACACAGAGGAATCCCTGTGACCATTTGCATGGTTGTTTAAGTGAATGACATAGCTAACGTTTAAACCTCTACTTCTCCTACTTGGCTAGGAATTAACTTGATGTTTGTATTATGGTTGCTCTGCTCCCTCTAGTGGAGGGAACATCCAATCACAAGCTTCTAAATAAAATGTCTCTCTAAATGATGTACCCAGATTATAAAGCCAGGGACAAGAAAACAGTCCAAGTCTACCAGCCAGGTAGCTAATGTCATCATAAGTTGTGACTCCAGTAGGTAAGTGCAACATAAGTAAACACGTGTATCCAATATTGTACAACAGTACAAGTAAACACAACACATCCTCCAGCCCATACCATATCAGATATAAATAAGTGGAGATGCAGCAAAATTTTAATTTGCCAGCTAAGCTGGCACAGATTCACTAACAGTGAACTATGTCACCATTCATTTATGGGGAACCCATTACCAAGATGGGCACTGAGCAAAGCACTGTCTGCACAGGAGGATCGTTTTTTTTTCTGGCAGGTTGCATTTTTGTGGGGTGCTAGTGGGCATGGGAGGGTGGAGGGCCAAAGCAGGGTTGGAGTGGGGTTATGACTAACATACCTGGTGGTGGGACTGGGTGGGGAAGGGGGGAGTGTGTTTGGCATGTGGGTGGAAGTGAAGGTATATTGAACTATGTGCTTATCTGACATCTAGTTGAAATTCAGCAGGGTGAGGGGGGCAGAACAGGGTGCCAGCAAGGGATGGGGGGGGGGATTATTACTACATTTTTGGGAGGTGGGTGGGGGAGGTTTTTTATTAAAATTAGAGACATAATTTGTATAGTTTTTCACTGGCAAATTGCACAAATTCAAGTGACAAACTATACAAACTAGCAATCTGCATATATTTGCCATGTGAATTTGACCAGTTCACCGGGTGAATAAATACTTGAATTGTGGCCTTTGGTAATGTAAATTTGCCAAAATTTGCAAATTATTTCACAGAGCAAATTTCAGCAACTTCCAACACCTCTATTAATAAGTCTCAAGAAGGGAACAATTGGATCAGAGCACCACACATAAATACTTCCTGGCAGTACAGTTCGGCCATCCTTGCTGAGGGACTCCATTAAAGACCTTCCTCCAGCCCCCTAGTCCCAAAAGATAGAGCTAAAAAAATACAGATTCAGGAATTTTGATACAGCAGCAGTTGATGTTTGTTCATCACTTTTAAAATGTAATCTAGGACCTCCACTCTTGCTGTAACGACCGATACTGTTATGAGTGTATCTATCAATGCACTAGTTCTCCTGAGTGTAACTCTGGAAGCTTTCTTTCTTCATGGTGAAAATACTGATCTCTTCCTCCATTTCTTGTAAAATCTCTGGTAACCAAGTGAGCAAGAAGCCCTGCAGGTTATCTGTCTGTTCCCCTTGCCAGGCTAAAGATCTTTGCAGGATGGTAGTATGGGATTACTCAATGAGAGATACCAGGGCATCGAGAAATGTTGCTGGACAGTGCAGCAGACTACCTTTCCAGGCACAGAAAATCACTCACACATCAGTGCTTGGAGAGAGGGTGCCAAGGTTAGGGCAGCTCAAATGCTGTGTTGCACAATTGTTTAAAGACCGAGAAACACCCCACCAGAGATTCACCAACGACCAGAGAATTATTTTCCCCTAATGTTGAATTTCCATACTTTGGTGGTATTAAGGTTCAACCCTAACTGGTTCCTTATTCATGGGTGTTGGAGTCATAGGCTGGGGGAGGAGTTCTCTCCACTATTTTACTCTTATGCCCTTTAAGCCATTCAAATATATTAACTACAAGCTCTAGGTGATCATCAAATGTCAGCCCCCCCCCCACACTGCTTGCATTTTGTTTTGTAAAAAAAAGACTGGCCTGCTCAATGCTGCTGGTGAGTGCTGCTCTGAAAGTGGATAGATTTCAGTCCAGCAAATGTACAAAATGGAGGGCACACCAAATAGAAAAGGCACAAAGCTTTGAGATTCACAAATTTCTAATTAATCATTCCAAGTTTTTATTTTACCAAAATGTTAGCCAGGGACTTCCTCAGGTCCTAGAGCAGAGTGAAGCTGCTGGGGTTTGTTTGTGAGGTTGTCTGCCCTTAGTTTCTGTAAGGGCCATACACTGGCTAAACTTTTAAAATAATACCATGGAATGATTCTCTAGAAACTTGTGAGTCTTAAAGCTTTGTAACTTTTCTACATAGAGTGCCCTCTCCATCTGATATTCTTGGCCTTAGTATAGTCTTTTTGCAATAAATATAAAAATAATGAAACTGACCGGGTTTATAAGAAATACAATCACACATACCCCCATAATGCAAATCACTGAGAAAAATTAGACTGGTTCTGCTTTAAGCAGCAATGTATTTATTTATTTATTTGAAATCTTGGTGTTACACCTTTGACCTAGGAGCTCATTTACAAAGATTCTACGTCATGATCGGGTACAAAAAAATGTACAAGTGAGTAAAGATTTTAAGTACAGACATTGGTAGATACAGACATTTGTTACATACATTGATAAGTACAGGGAGTAAAAAATCAAGGATGCAGTACAACAAATACAGACGTCAATGTATGTAAGAGAAATTGTAACTTAATTTGATAGAGCAGACAGGGATTGTGTTAGTCAAGTAGTTATATGGGGGAGAAAGGAGTGGGGGGTGGTGAAATAAGGGTGAGGAGAGAGGTGGGGGCAGAAGAAGTGCGTTAGTACTATGAGAGTGCTAAGGATTGTGCAGGAGTGGGGGAGTAAGGGGACAGGAGAAGGCTCTGTGTTTGGGTGGGTAGGTGTGGTAGGAGGGAGGGTGGGGTGAGAAGCAAGACGGGGGCATGATGAGACATAAGTAGCAATGGTGAGAGGGTAGATAGGCATGTGAGGGAGGGGGAGGGGGAGAGGGGAATTAGGACCTGCAATCACAGGTGCTGAACTCAATCAGGTGTTGGTGTAGAGATTTCTTAAAAGTTCCAAGCTTTGGTACATTTACTATGTCCACTGGGAGCTCACTAAGCCATAGGGGTGCCTTGTAGGCAAAGGATCGCTGAGCCAGGGCAGTGTGGTGGAAGGGGATTTGTAGTGCATTTCTTGTTTTACCTCTAGTCTGGTGCATGTTAGAAGTGGGTTTAAGGAGGTTTTGAATGCCTGGAGGTGTTAGACCATGGAGGGTTTTTTTCCCGAACAGGTAGGCCTGGTACTTAATCCTTCCCTGGAGATTAAGCCACTTGGTCTGGGCATATAGGTCACAAGTGTGGGTGAACCTGGGGGCACCTAGGACCAGCTGACATGATTTGTTTAGGGCTGTTCTGACCCTTTTTAGAGCTGTATTTGTGGTAGCACAGTACAAAACAAACTCTGGCCAGAGCTGATAGGGCTGAGTTGAGGAATTTTGGGTAAAAATATTGTAAATTACCAAAGTTACAAGCGTGTATTTGGAAAATGTAACATAGTCTCATAAATGTGTTGGTTTGTAATATTTTTGCACCACATTTTCAATATAGCCTTGTTATGACCCTGCTTCATGAAGATGGGCAGACAAAATGTTCAGCTCTTGGCTTAAAGCCGTTTTTGTGCAAGAACTGCAAAATCAACTTTTGGGATGCAAAAACACATTTTGGGCAGGATATGAAAAATGACAGCTGTCACATTCATGAGGTGCTGTGCTTGCAGAGGCTGTTCGTGGTGTTTTTCACTGCACATCAGATATCTGGACTAGCGATAACTACGCTGCATGCCCATCTCTCCTTAACTGCTCACTGGTGTGTGCAACATCCTGTTGCTGTTGTTTTCGATGCATCACCTTTTGGCTCGCCCTTGGCTCTCCCCCACAATCTGGTAGTCTTATTAGGTCAGCTTTGCTGAATGTTGGACTCGTGGAGGAAGACCACAGAGCACATAATATTCTTATATTCCTGCAAGACATATTGCGGTCTTGGACTAGTGTTAACACCTATTTAAAAGTTGGCTTTTTTGTTACAGACAATGGCACAAACATGGTGAAAGCCATCGATGATGGCCATTTTGTGAGTATTTGTTGCTTTGCACACACACACACACACACACTAAATTTAGTGGTGACTCATGCACTGTGTAGCAGTACTATGACCAACAACACATTATCCACAGCCCGTTCCATCTGCAGCCATTTCCATCACTCTGTAAAAGCAACTAACAAATTAGGAGAAGTTCAGGAATGCCTTGGTCTGCCCTAACATCATGTAATACAAGATGTCAGCACTCGGGGAATTCTTCATACCTGATGCTTTCACAACTCTTGGAGCAAAAGTGGGCACTACACAAAATGTCTACGGAGACAAATATCAGAAAGGTCCTAGGACATCATGATTGGCTAGTTCTTGAGGGCATTGCGAAGGTTCTCATGCCATTTGAGAGGAGTACACATGATCTAAGTGCTTCCACAACCTTACTTAGGTTATCCCAGCTGTGCATACAGGTATTCTCAAAATATCATTACAACTGGTTTTGGCTGACAACACACTCAGTACACAAGAGGGCACTGATCTTGTTAATCATCTCAATGCAGAACTTGATGCAAGGTTCTCCACAGTCATGGATACCTGCCATCACGTGTTTGCTACCATGTTGGAGCCTAGGTTCAAATGCGAGATCCATCATATAGCCATGGACACCCACAGGGTAACTCATTTTAGGCAATAGCTCAGTGAAGAGTTAAATAGTGCCATGCAGGCAGTCAGGCACTCGAAAGGGGAGGAACATGCTCCAGTTTAGGTTCCTGAGGGAGACAGACAAGTATGTGGTGGTTTGGAATTGGATGATACTGGTGGAGATGGGGAAAGATGGCATTGTGGCAGTGTAGAGGAGAGTGACTGGTCATTACTCAGCACATTAAATGTCTAAGAACCAAAACTCTAGGCACCAGAAAATTCAGTGAAAGTTATTTAATTTTGCAAATATCAAAGTACTTACAGATGCATATTTGACAGTGGAAAATCACAGTGTAATTTAAACACCCACACACATAAATGTTTCCTCAGTGCTTTGGGGTTACAAACCCCTTCTTCAGGAGGCGTGGATAACATTTTACCCAAAGTGCATTTTATATAATTTATGGCCAGGTGTACGCAATAAACAAATCATTGATTAAATAAATAAAATATTCAATTCATCAATCACAACAGCAACACAAATGCTCACAGTCTCAGCCTGTAGAAATGTTTATTGTTCAACACACAGTGTTATTACACTATTACAAAGATTTGACATAACAGTCTCAGCCTCTCTCTCTTCAGAAAATTTACTTAATGGGTACTTTGCAGAATCAATTGAGTCATTTGATGTTGATCCACTGGGCTACTGGGTTCAGAAAATCATCTCCTCTCCTCACCTGGCACAACTTGCTTTAAAATACGTAAGTTGCCCTCCTACAAGTGTGCCGTCCGAGAGGATGTTTAGCACTGCTGGTGACGTTGTTGAGCCACACCATTCCAAGCTGGACCCTCACTATGTTGAATAGCTAGTGTTCCTTAAGCTAAACTTAGTAGTAATTGGCTACAAATATGGTCTGCCCACATAAAACTGGTGCTACGGCACAGCTCCCAATTGGCCTAATGTTATGAAAGTGTAATGTTACTTTTTTTGGCTCAGCCTTTCTTTTTTTCGTTCATGTAAAATATTTAATTGAAAGGGTAACTGAGTCTCCACTCCATGGCATTAACTGCAGAATCACCATGAGGCCCCTGTTAAACTAGAAACATTTAAAAAATGTATCATGTTTTACTGACCTTACTATTGTGTACTTTAGGTTATTAATCACCTGTTGGAAAAGGACCTCTTGGCCCACATGGTCAGCCCAGATTGTCCATCACTGCCTTATCGGTCTTATCTGCAGACCCTAAAGCAGCCCTGCTGCCTCTCTGCCTGTTTTCAAATACACCCCAGCCCTATGCCTATCTCTCGCATGCTTGAAGCCCCACAGTGTTTGCAGCACCATCACTTATGCCTGCAATCCCTGCCAGTCATCTACCATGCCTTCCGTAAATATTTCTTCACATCTGTCTTGAACTGCCCCTTCAACTTCATCACATGCAACCATTGCTCCTGGTATGTGTGCTCTTTCTCATTTGAAAGAGACTCCTCTTATGTGCCCCCATCTTCACCCTGTGAGGTACTTGTATAGGTCTGTATCATGGCACATCTTGCTCTCCTCTCTTCTAGGGTGGACATACAATGCACTTAGGCCAGTGAGACACAAGACATCACCTTATCTGTGGCCTTTGCTCAATCTATGATGACTGTGTGTCACCTGACCACTGACCAGTGCAGAAGTTTGTTGCCTTTTGGGTCCCTGAAAGGCTGTTGCAGGAGTGTTCATGACAGATTGCCTAGTGTACTTCAAAAGGGAGGAAGGAAGTGGTGGGTTAACAGTGTTACACTGTCTTAAAAAAAAAACCTCTTATCTTGGGGGGGGGGGGGTTGAATAACCAACATCTGGTGCCCAGAATATGAATATTCATCCAAATATTCAAATTGAGGTATTCGCACACCCCTAGTCAGAGGACTGAACAGTCTACAGGAGCTCTCACCACACAGCAGACGACACACAGCATGTCTTAGGTCTTCCACAGCACACTGAGTTTGGGGGCATAAAATAGGGGAATGAGGGGACAGGGCAGAGGAACCTATGGGGAGGGAAATGGGCAGACTAGATGGGCTAATGGATCCTTTTCTGCCGGCATGTTTCTATGTTTCTAGTTGTACTTGGTGTCATGGATCTTGCCTGTGTGGGTAGCTCTATCACTACTAGTTGGTAGCTTGCATGCAGGATCTCACTTTTAATTCACAGCTGTCACTACATTGAGTCTCTCATTACAGTGAACCCTTGTTATAGTGAACCACATGCATGGACCCAGAGGCATTTTGCTATAATGAGGTAGTACTGTATTATGGAGTTAAAGGCCTTTTGCCTAAGGGTTGACAGTGGCCCTTTAAAAAGATAAAAACATGTTATGTTCTTTTTTTTTAACCCAGATGGCTAAAAATGATTATGGCTTCCTGAAAAAATGTGTCTATTCTAGAGTTAGAGTGCTGGCATCATCCGAGTAACCTGCCATAACTTATTCAGCCTCTCACTCTGTGAAAATAATAAGTATCTGTGGTTCTTAAGTTTCTCTCAATTTTTCTTTGTAACACAAAAGTGGCAGTCCTATTACAGCTTGCATCACTGTTACACCTCTAGACTCCTGTGGCTACACATTTAGTGTGATTTGGTTGCTCTAGCAAATGTAACACTTTTAAGACAAAAGAATGCTTAACCAGAATGTCTAGGGTCAGAACATCATGAGAATTTACAATTAGTGTTGCTCAGATAGTGCTTTTGTGGATCTGATTATCCTCCACTGGGTAGTGCTGGTATCTGACCTAGGATCCGGCCAGATGATCTAAGGTCGGCTCCATCAGGTCCAGCCTCGGATAATTGGATCTGGTGGGCAGATCCTCCAGATCCAACCTTGGATAGTTGGATCCAGTGGGCAGAGCCATTGGATCCAACCTTGGATAGTTGGATCTGATGGTTCGATCCATTGGATCCAACCTTGGATAGCTGGATCTGATGGTCATATCCATCGGATCCAGGTCAGATCCATGGATATCTCAGATACTTACAGTGGATCCTAGGAGGTCGGATCCTTGGTCGGATGTCTATGCCATCCGAGGCTATCTGATATCCAACCAAAATTATGGTATCCAACCTGGTAGGATACTAACCAGGCAACACTATATACAATAGCTGTTAATTCTGGTTATTCCCCCAAAATTCTAGGCAAACATCTTTCTGCCACCTTTCCCAGTTATCATCCAGTGCACTTAAAATGAATGTCTGCATTGTCTGCCCTCCTTAATTAAAATAATTAAAAGTGAAAACAGAAATGAAGTTTATATAAATGCATTTCACCCCCTACACACACCTGATTTCTGTTTTTGCCCCTTTGGTGTATGTTGAGCAGGACCTCCTTCAGCTGTTGCCATGCCTTTTGTTGCTGATCAACTACACTGTTGTTAAAATATAAATCTGTAATTGTGTGAATGAATGGATGGACCCCATTGTAAATGAACTCTGGCTCAACTGTGCTAGCATTTTCTTGATTTTAAGAATAAACTGTTTTACTACTACTGCTACTTTTGTTATCTGGCGGTGCCTTCATGATTCAGTGCCCTGGTGGATGCCAGTATGTGACAACATGACTCATCCAGGGTTAAAAAATCTGAGCTTTGTTTGTGATAGATGGCCACACTGCTAACATTTTAGAAGCTTGTTTCCACACTAAGAAGCCTATAGTTCATTGTACTCTGGGAGCTGCTCAAGCTCTTTGTATATTCTTTTTTTTTTTTTTTAGGAGCAAGAGAGAAATTGTGAGGCCAGAGCTCTAGGTCTACTGCTAATTTCTTTCTCCTACCTCAGAACCTTTGCACAGTGGCTACCTCAGGCTGCTCCTGCTGTTCCCTTTGTGTCATTTCTCTGCTTTCAGAGATCCACTGACCCCTGTCTCAGGTGACCCAACAAAGACACTCTTGTCCAGTTAAGCCCAGACCAGGCAACTGTTCCAGCCAGGGAGAAAGGTCCATTTTGATTGTGAAGTGCTGTGGGGGTGTGGAAGGGGACAAGGGTGCTGAGATGGGGCCGGCCATCATTGATATTTCAGGATAGTGATTTGCCCCTTATTCTCTTGTCCTTCCCACCTCCTCTAACACAGTTAGGTCCACGTCTTGCTGCTGTGTCTCACAAAAAGGATGGGGAAGGTGCCATACGATGACCTATAAGGTCAAGGACACCCAGAGCAAGCACTGCTACATCAAATGTCCCCCCTCGCCTGCCAGAGTGTACTGCTTCTGCAGCACTCGTTAAGGCTTCACTGGCCTAGGGCAGGTTCCTAGCACAAGGCTGGTTCACCCACAAGAGGGCAGGACACTCTGCTGGTGCCACTGGGATGGGTACGTCTGTCAATTTTAATCCCTATCATTACAGCATCTCATCTTACCAGCAAGGTATGAAACTACCATTGAGCTGCTAGGACCCAGTAACAAGCAAGGGAGTGTGTGGAGGCATTTAGGGTAACCCTCTCTGAGAATAAAGGTATGTCAAACACCCTCTAATTCTAAACTCCTAGGGCTCGATTCTCAAAAGATTTAGAATGTCGCAAACCCCAGGTGTGCCAAACACACAGCACATGGGACTTGTGGCATTCTTCAAAAGGTAATCAGTGTTCTTGATCCCACACACCACTTGCCTCAAGTTAGACCAGCTTTTTCTGATCTAACTTTGCCAACCTTTTTATGGGGTTTGTGCCAAGTATTTGGCGTAAGTCACCACAAAAAGGGTAGAGTGTCGTAAATGCATGTGACCTTTTAGAATCTGGCGCAAGGTGTGTCAGTGGGTCCGGTGCAGGGTTTGATGCAGGGCATGTACAAGCCCTCCATCAACCTTTGAGAATCGAGACCCCGGTGTTCTGCTACTTATAAAAGTACCGTTACTTTTAATAGCCCAAAATGGTCCCCCTTTCCATGTGACTGAGAATGATCTGGGAACAGGGCCTCCCTCTAGTAGAAAGTCAACTGTAGAATGAAATAATAATAAAGCACAGAGGGCCCCTGTTTTCATACTATGTGAATCCCTTTAGATATCAGGGCCCCTATGTCAGTGAACATTAGCGTCCTTCATACCCCCATTCCTCAGTATATTCCTCTGCCCTGCTGATGATCTTGGCAATGTGCTCAGTGAGGGACCCTCCTTTCTGGATTGAGTAGTCTGCAGTATCCAAGTGCAGCAAAATGGTATCCAGTAGCCTTGTCTCGGACTTTTCCACCAGATCCTTAGTGGTAGGGCAATGTGTGGGAGGGGAGAGAAGCTGTGAGTGGCAAATCCAGGAGGGACCAGAGGGAGCCACAGGGAGTGGCAGATTTATTTTAGTGTTGGGAAATGCAAGTGGGGAGGGGAGAAACCATGAGTGTCAGACATGGGTAGGGGGAGCCACAGGGAGTGGCTAATTTATTTGAGTGTGGGGAAATGTGTGAGGAAGCCATGAGTGGCTGAACAGGGGTTGGGGTGGGGGTGATGTCTAACTTATTTGAGAGTAGATGAAAAATTTGACTATGTAGGTAACCTTTAGCAAAATATAGGGAGATTTCTGCACCTGGAAAGTGCAGTTAAATAATTCTCCATATTTATTTTAAGCACCATGTGTAGTAGCAACAGAAATGTTAATAGTGTTTTCTAAAAGGATGTCAAAAGATGATGATATGCTTTATATGCAAGTTTCATGCTTAACACTAAGATTTCAGTATTGTAAAAGCAAATTTATACAGTTTACTAAGCCAACAAACTTAGCATACATTTATAAAGATTTGATTTTGTATAACGTGTAAAATGTATTTTTGAATATTTATTTTGTACATTTATAGTTTAATAATACATTTGATAGATATACCACTTTAATCAGGGACTTTTGTAACAGATTAATGAATTTCAGTGAACAGGCAATAAGAAATAATCTGTTTTCTGCCATAGTGTGCGATGATGTTTTACATAACTCATTCTGGACATGTCTAGCTTGCTGTGAAGCACTTAACCATTATACAGTATTTCAGAACATCTACATCAGTAAACACATTAAGAAGCCTGATTTGCAGTTTTATACACATTTCCATACATGGTCATAGGGGCCAGCAGTTTAACAATCACATCATTTACAACAGATGTGTCAGAGAAAAAAATTACTTAACAGAAAACATATTTCATCCAGTTTCTTACATACAGATAAATTTGCTCAAGATAGTGACTGCTGAGATACACATTGCAAACAGACAAAACAAAAACTAGTTATACAAACAGAAACTGTCACTTGACAGAGAATATTCAAAATGCCCAGTAGATAATATTAAGTTTTCCTAAAAAAAAAACACTTTAAATTTACTTTATTGTCTTCAAAATATTTAAGATGCAGAACATGTGTAATAAGCAAGTAACATAACTGCTCACTGCTGTGTTTGACTATTGAGCTCAGTAAATAGGATAAACATATTTATAGGATATTTAGCTGAGTATTAATTTCTGGCAAATATACACAAAAGTGATTCCCATAGATAACTACTTTGAAGTAGTTTCATCCTTCAGGGCAAAAAAGGCAAAAATAATATGTGTGTTTATCTAAACATCCACTTATCTTTTTAATATAAATACTAGAACACATGCTTCTGAACGTCTTAATGGGTTTTTGTATATGTTAAGGAAAACTAATATCCTAGGAAAGGACATTTAAAGAGGACAGGAAGCAATTTCTAACTGTCAGCTGTTTATAATGTTCCCATTTACAGAAATTATATCTATGATGGGGGCATGGTACCCCCCCCCACCGTTTTGCTTTCATTATTTTGTATATTTTTAGGTTTATTCTGGATACTTGTAAATGGACATTTAGAAAGTGCTTTATTTGACTGGTATTACTGGTAGTGTGGTATCTGGACTTTCCAAAAAGATTCCTCTCTGTTTAAATAAAATCTGTTGCAACAGTAATCTATTCAAACACCATGAAGTCTTGCTATATTATAACAATAGCAGTCAGCCACCGCAGCTGAACTGTCCCGGAGAGGAAGGAGTTAACTCCAGAAGATCTGGAGTTCTACAGCGCGAGGGCGCTGTGCCCAAAGCTCTATCTGGCAGTTTCAAATGAAACTGTCAGATTCTTTACTCCGCTTCACTGAACAGTCGCTCCGGAGATCAGCTCCTTCAGCTCAGTTCATTCTCGGTTCAGCGGTATTTTTCGGTTCATTTGAACCGCAAAAGTTATTATTTTTACCGCATTTCGGTTTTAAAGCTCTATCTGGTAACTGTAAGTACAAAATTTAAGTCTGTGGAAAATTAATTATCGGTTCGGTTTTGAACCCGATCAGTTTATTTTCTGTATTTAAAAGTGTACAGTGGGTTTTGCAAGTGCGGTTCCCGGTTCTTGTCGGTTCTAAAAAGCGGAATTATAACGTTTTTCAAATACTATGACACGGTTAGGAACCGATAAGGGTGTCTTGCCTGGCACTGCCATCAAAGGGCAAGTTTTGGTTAGGCTGGCATTATGTCTGAGAAACCCAAAGAAAACCGGGCCCACTGGGTTTCAACACTGTGATGTCTGTGGGACGCCTTTGCCAAGGCTGACCCACACACCACTTGTGTTTATTGTCTGGGGGCTGACCACCTCCTGTCAGACTGCCAGGTGTGTAAAAATTTCCCTGCAGCCACCCTGGAGAAGAGATTGGGCCGGCTCAGGGAACGAGAGGCCAAAAAGTCCGCTGACCCGGATGGCCAGCCCGGTCCAGTACCCACTGGACCAGAGGGAGGGCCCTCTGACCAGGGCGAGACTTCCTCGGGTAAAAGGAAGGCTGGTTCAGAGGAACCAGTCCCAAGTAAAAAGACAAGGAAATCAGTAGGTCTAGAGTCCAAAATTGTGTCTCCAACTGCTGCAGAGATAGCTAAAGCCATTCAGATTGTCCAGTCACTGTCTCAGGGATCTGTAGAACCACCAACAGCTGGTAAAAGGTTGGTTCGTTCAGTCCCAGTGGTTCAGGATTTTGAAGTTGAGGATTTTATGAACCACAGGAGGGGAGGAGGAATTTGATCATTATATGTGTGGCTGGGGGGGGTCTGGACGTGCCCATTGAACGGACATTTCTCCAGACAGACCTTTAGAATCTCCTCCTATTCTGTCTGAGTCCCTTCTTTCTTTATTTTTTACAAAAGGTTGGAGAAACCCTCCAGCTTCCTTTAGAGGAGGCTGTGGATGAGCAAGAGGAGCCTGATTATGTGGAAATGATGGATATTCCAGAGTCTAGGAGGTTGTCTATTCCTTTGCATAAGTCATTTAGGAAGCAAACAACAAAGATTTTAAAAAATCCTCATTCTGTCCCTCCTGTAGATAAAAAAATGGACAGAAGGTATACTTTGTCAGGCTTCCTTACTGAGCAGTGTAGTCATGTAGGTGTGGTACAAGCTGCAGCCTGTGACAAGGCTAATATTCCTCTGGCCTCACATCCTCCTGATAAGGATTCTAGGAAGATTGATGCCATGGCGAAGAAACAGTATATGGCAGCTTCTTTGGGGCTCAGGCAGGCTAATTATATGGCTTATGTAGTTAGATATCAGAAATCTAGGTGGGACACAGTATTGCAGTTAGCCAAGCAGGCCCATGGCCAGCTGGCTGAGTGGTTGGAACAGGTGGCTGCTGATGGCATTGAAGCCTCTAAAGTTCAATTTCATACTGCTGTTGATGTTAATGATGTTTCTTCTAGGGTCATGGCCACTTCTGTAGCTTCCGTGAGTTGGCATGGCTCAGATGCACTAATCTGTCCCAAGATACCCAGTCAAAGGCTATGGATTTTCCTGTAGTGGGAAATTCTCTTTTGGGGAGCAAACAGAAAACTATATGAAAAAGATGGATGAATACAGAACTACCTACAAAAGTGCCCAGGCTAAGGAGAAGCATGCCATGCCACAAGGCATGCTCCCAGAGGTAGGGGCAGGCCTTTTCCAGGCCTTTTACCAATTTCAAGCCTCCTCTGCTGTCTCACAGAGGGTTTCTTCAGAGGCAGGGGTAGACGAGGCTCAGTAGACCGTCCCCTCCCCTCAGCCTAAAGGCTGCTAAGCAGAGCACCCTGATAAGGGTGCCCAGGGCCGATTCTCCTGTTACCAGTGGGGGCAGGTTGGCCTATTTCAGCCGGAACTGGCTGTCCCTAACTATGGACAGATGGGTTCTGGAGGTAATGGGCCAGGGTCTGGTTCTCAGCTTCAAACACTTTCCAAAGATGAGAGCCAGGCATTTTCCACCTGCAAATCCTTCAGAAGCCCTTGCTTTGGAAGCAGAGGTTTCTGCTCTGCTGGACTGCAAAGCAGTGGAAAGGGTTCCTCCTTGCCATCAGGGCAAGGGGCTTTATTCAAGATACTTTCTTACCCCAAAAAAGACAGGAGAATGGCGGCCCATTCTAGATTTAAGATACTTGAACAAGCATCTGTTGAAACCAAAGTTCAAAATGTTGACTCTGGCAATGATATTGCCTTCCCTAAGGCCAGGGACTGGCTAGCTTCCCTGGACCTCAAGGATGCCTATTTTCATGTTCTGATCAGGCCTTCTCACCGAAAGTACCTCAGGTTCGAACTGCCCTCAGGCCACTACCAGTTCAGGGCAATGCCCTTGGCCTTACCTCTGTGCCAAGGGTATTCACAAAATGTCTTGCTGTAGTAGTGGTCGCTTAAGAAGGCAAGGGGTTGCTGTGTTTCCCTACCTGACGACTGGCCATTGTGGGTCAGTCTCAGGTCAGAGTGAATCCCACTTGCAAGTCACCCAGCAGCTTCTCACTTCCTGGGATTCCTGCTAAACTTACCAAAGTCAGTTCTGGAACCAGTTCAGGTCCTAACTTTCATAGGCGAGAATTGAACACAAGGTTAGCCAGGGCTTTTCTTCCTCGGAAAGGTGGACAGACTCATCGCCCTATCCTCCTCTTACCCTGCGGGTCTCGACCAGCAAGGCATTTTCTGTAACCTCGGGCACATGGCTGCTTCCACAGCTGTTGTGCAGGGAGCAAATTCCAGATGAGGGACATTCAGTTCCATTTGAGGGCCTATTGGTCTCAAAGGAAGGATCCTACCAAGTTGGTCCCAGTTACTCAAACTCTGATCCTAGCCCTCCACTGGTGGCAGGTCCAGAGCAATTTAAGACAGGGGTTCCTTCATTCCCATTTCTCACTCCCTCACCCTCACCACGGATGCCTCCTGTTAGGGTGGGGGCTCACCTAAGGCGACCTTGCCACTCAGGGGTATGGTCTCCTCAGAGTCTCTGCTCCACATCAATCTTTTGGAACTCAGAGCTGTCTTTTTAGCTCTTGGTGTTTTCAGATTCTGTCCAGAACAAAGTGGTTCAAGTCAGGACAGACAATACCACCACAATGTGGTACATCAACAAGCAAGGGGCACTCGGTCTTCAGCCTTGTGCAGAGCAATGAAGTTGTGGTCTCTGGCTTACTCCTGAACACCTCCCTGATAGCGGTTCATCTCCCAGGAAGGACAATTTCTGGCGTGACGCCCTCAGCAGAATTTCTCAGGGCCATCACGAATGGGCTCTGAATCCACAAGTGCTGGGGTCTGTCTTTGCCAGATGGGGCACTCCTCAGATAGATCTTTCGCCCAGACAACCACCAACTTCTCTTTTCTGTTGCAGGCCTCCAGTTCTGGGCTCAGTCCCTCTGGACGCCTTTTCTGTTGGACTGGAAAGGGAAGTTCTGTATGCCTTTCCCCTTTCCTCTCCTTTTCAGGGTACTAGTAAAAATCAGATCTCAACCTTGCAGAGTGATTCTGATTGCCCAGATTGGGCCAGACAGCCCTGGTACCCTCTGCTCCTGTCCTTGGCAGTCCACCTGCCCTGAGCCTGCCCAGAGTCCACGACTTACTGGCCTGTGCACAGGGAGGAGTGGTATCCAGACCTCAAATCCCTCCACCTCAAGGCTTGGTTCTTGAGGAGCTAGAATTGCTGACTTACACCTTTCTCAAGGTGTCATGGATATTTTAAAGGCTTCAAGGAAGCCTTCCACTAGGAGCCACTTATAATTCTAAGTGGAAGAGGTTTTCCATCTGGTGCTCTGAGGCAGATTATCCCAGAATCTGCTGATCTTCCCATTCTACTGGACTATTTGGTCCATCTGAATTCCCTAGGCCTTAGACCAACTACCCTGAAGGTTCATCTGGCAGCTGTCTCTACTTTTTGTGTCAGCAGGGAAGCTGCCTCCCTTTCTTCTTCTCCGGTGTTCTCCAAGTTTTTAAAGGGTTACTTCATACTAACCCTCCTTTTAGGAAACCAGCTCCGCCTGGGACCTGAATATTTGCATTGCTCAGTTAATGCAACCCCTTTGAACCTTTCTTCTGCAGAGCTCAAGTATTTAACTTGGAAAACCATTTTCTAGTAGCTATCACCTCTGCCAGATGCATAAGTGAGCTACAGGCCCTGTCAGTGGAAGAAGATTTTATCTCTTTCCATAGAGATAAGGTAGTCCTTAGGACTAATAGAAAGTTTTGCCTAAGGTGGTTTCTGATTTCCACCTGAATCAATCTATCTCTCTCCCAGTATTTTCACTGAGCATTCTTCCTCAGGTGAGAGGAGACTGCACAGCCTGGATGTCAAAGGGCCTTAAGCTACTATTTAGAGCGCACCAGAGGTCATAGGTTCGAATCCTCCAACTCTTTCTTACCTATGGCGAGGTTGGCAAAGGAAACCTGCCACTAAGAGAACAATTGCAAGGTGGATTGTTTCTTGTATCCAATTCTGTTATCGAAACTGGGTAGAGTAATTCCCCTCAGGATTGAGGGCCCACTCCACCAGGGTACAGCTGCATCTCTAGCGGTTGCTAGAGACATCCCCATTCTGGAGATTTGTCAAGCTGCTACCTGGAAGACAGTTCACACCTTTGCCAAGCATTATTCCCTGGATGTCCAGTCCAGGAGATGTCTCGGTTTGGCACAGCTGTGCTTCAGAGCCTATTTCCTAAGTAGGTTCTGACCCTCCTCCATGGAGGTACTGCTGTGTAATCTGCTATTGTTATAATATAGCAAGACTTCATGGTGTTTGAAGAAAAATTACTCACCTTAGTAATTGCTTTTCTTCTCATGGAGTCTTATATTATAACCACCCTCCCTCCTGCCCTCTCAGAACTTCTACTTGGGTAGGGGTGGCGATTGGTGCAAGCACTGTGTCATGCCATTGTAGTTTTTCCTTACCCTCTTTTCCTTTGGGTTAGGGATCTAGATTATTTCATTTAGGTTATTTATATTGCCTCTTCCTGGACTTGAGTCTTTGGGGAAGGAGAGTTCATATGTGCTTGTCAAGGGTGGTAAAACGAACCATAATACCATCAATTTTTGTTATTATGGCTCTGAGTGTTTCTTTGTTCTTTATATTGTTGTTATTACTACTAGTAGGTAGCCATGGGCTAGTGTAGTTTTTTCCACACAGACTTTTCCGTCCTTTGATGTTAGCTTTGTAAAGATCTGACAGTTTCATTTGAAACTGCCAGATAGAGCTTTGGGCACAGCGCCCTCGCGCTGTAGAACTCCAGATCTTCTGGAGTTAACTCCTTCCTCTCCGGGGCAGTTCAGCTGCAGTGGCTGACTGCTATTGTTATAATATAGCAAGACTCCATGAGAAGAAAAGCAATTACTAAGGTGAGTAATTTTTTCTTACTGCTTCTTTCTATCTCTGCAATCCTATACTTTCCCCTACCTACATCCTGGCCTCATGTAGGTATCTTTTTGTCGCTAAGCTTTTAGAAAAGCCCACTTCTTTAGCTACCAAGTAATTGATGCCTATTTCTGTGGTTCGCTCATTTAGTGGAGCTGCGTGACCATGCACATGATCGCACCACATGAATGTGCGCACGGAGCAGCGCGATCATGTGGATGTTGCAGGAAAGCGAGTGCTAGCCTATCTCTAGTTTTAAACTTGCACAATTTATCGGGAGCCTGTAGGTTAGACAGGATTTGACTGTTTTTGGTGTCTCCCAGGAATAAAGGAGGAAATATGAGAAACTATAATTGTGGGCTCCTCAGAAGCCAGTGAATCCTCCCCTGTTGCTCTCAGTCTTAATTTGCAGCCGTATCTTAGTGCCTCTATTCAAGCCAGGTTTAAATTATATTAATTTACTGCTTGACTCAAAGAGAATTCACATTTTGTTTGTTTTACAATAAAACTGTTCAAGTCCTTGAAATACCATGTGAAAAGAAACATTGCTCATTTAAGCACAGACCTCATTTAAACTAGTGCAGTGTCCTAGGTATAAACTTAGCTTGCATATTAAAGAAAACTCTGTACTGCATAAAAACACAAATGAAATAAGAATAAATGCTGGCAGTTAAGAAACTAGCCCAAATATGTATAAAATACACTCTTTAGGACATATGGGCCCAGATATTCAAACTGCGCCAGTCTGAGGCACAAGCCCTTGCGCTGCTCAAAATAGTTAGCAGGAGGTGGCGGTGATATTCAAAGGAGTTCGCTGTTGAGCAACTCCTTTGAATCCCAACCACAGCACTTGCGCAATGGCGCAGTGGAACTTGCGCCACCGCAAAGTTGCCAGAGTTGAGCATTCAACTGCGATGGCGTAAGTACCATTGCGCCATCGCGAAATTTCCGATATTCAAAAGGTGACATGCAAATGGGGCCATAATTTATGCAAGGTGCAGGGGCCATTTGCATCTCTTTATAGCCCCATTTGCATGCCATTTGCATGTAGGTGCACGATCCCCGAGGACTTCTCCTGGCTACCCTGCCAGGCAGCAGCCGTGGGACCAACGCAATGCAGCCCGATGCGGGCATCACAGTTACATGACCCCCCACATCACCCATAGCCCGATCGCGGGCAGAATCCGTACATGTAGCCCCCCACATCACCCCATAGCCCGATCGGGCAGAATCCGTACATCGCCCCCAGTGCCCGATCGCGGGCAGAACCTGCATAAACCCCCTTGCCCGGTGCCAGAACCTGCATAACCCCCAGTGCCCGATCGTGGCAGAACCTGCATAAACCCCCAGTGCCCGATCGCGTAGAACCTGCATAAACCCCCGTGCCCGATGGCAGCAGAACCTGCATAAAACCCCCAGTGCCCGATCGGGCAGAACCTGCATAAGCCCCCCAGTGCCCGATCGCGGGCAGAAGTGTAACCCTCCCCAAACCCGAATAACTCCCTGGTGGTCCAGTGGACCGTAAAGCCCGATCGCGGGCAGAGAATGTCACAGCAGAACCCCCAAACATCTCCCTGGTGTCTAGTATCCCCCCCACCCACCCACGAAGCCCCTCCACCCGCTCCCCGCGGCCGGTGGCGACAGCATCCACCCTCCTGCCGCCCGCGCCCGCCCGACGACTGTCCGGTGGGCTGCAAGCCCGTGCACAACCCGACTGAATATCGGGTTGCGCAGGTTATGCATGGTTCCTCCCCCTCCTGTTGAGCATGCATTCATTTGCATTGCTCTTTTGCGCAACCTGTTGCCAGTGGAGCAACTGCCTCCTGCTGAATATCGCAGAATGGCGCAATGTAGGACTTGCGCATGCGCAACCCTGTTGCGCATGGAGCAACCCTTTTGAATATCTGGGCGCATGTTCCTGATTTCTGGAGCAGAACTGAGGCAGTTTTGCTTGAAGTGGGGATTCAAAACAGTCTGCATCTGGGGTGCCCCACTTGTCGAATAGTGATCTCATGACATCTGGTGCTAGTAATTAGGATTAGCCTCTGTTCAACTGAGCTCATCTGCCCGAGTATTATGAACACCTGGCAGGTAGATTGCTTGCAGCAAGATTCCCTGCTCCAGGCAACACTCCCACACTTTCTTTGCCTCCCTGCAGAAAAAGAAAGTGTGCTCATCTTTACTTCTTTCTTTTTTTAAATTGTGGTTACCAGGAAAGGCACACTAAGCTGAGGCTTGTTTCCAGGTGCGACCAAAGGGAAATGTGCATTAGAGTGGGAGGAAGTTACAACATAGTACAGAACAGTGCTTAAAAGAGGACATCTATGCTAATGTGGCAAACTGCCAGCGTACTCAATTAAGTTACAACGTATGGATATGGGAAGAAGTACAGTTCTTTTTTTTTATGCAGTTTTAGGAGAAGGGTTACAATTGCATGACAGCTGGGTAGACAGCCTTAGCAGGTGTTTAAAAGAAAGGATGCGGGGGAAAGCTGGAGGGAAGTGGGAAGAAGGTTCTAGAGACCCATGAACTGGTAAGAGAAAGCAACTTGACCAGAACTAGAGTGTAGGAGAGGGATGGAGAGGGTGCTTGAGTCTCTGGTATGTAAAGTGTAGGCTGAGGCAGCTAGAAGGGAGAGGACAGAGGATAGGTAGGTGGGTAGAGAGCCAAACTAGTATTTGGCAAAGAAAATAGAGCAATGTGTCTGGCAATGTAAAGGTAAGGGAAGCAGGGACAAAGAGGAGTATAGCAAACAGTGGTATGTGTGTGTGTGTGTGGGGGGGGGGGAGTTAGTTGCAAAATGACAGAAAGAACTGCAGAGAGTATCCAGTCTGGTGACTGAGCAGGGGAGAGCGGAGCTATACACCATGTAAGCGTAGTCAAAAATGGGGAGTATCAGTTTGGAGACCAGCTCCCTATGGTTTGAAAGGGAGAAACAGTCCTTGTTGCAGTAAAGAGCACCAAGTTTTGAGTGGAGGACATCAATATGTGCGGAGAAGTCTAGTTTGCTATCCTGCAAAACTCCCAAATACTTAAAGACTGGGACTGCCTCAAATTGGGTGCCATCAAGGGTAGTGAAGGCAGAGGATGGTGATAGCATGGTTAGCTTCTGGTCAGTGCAAAAGCTCATGGGCAGAGTTTTTTGGTACTGATTTTGAGTTGGTTGACCTGGAGCCATTGCAGCATGTTTAGGAAATCATGCTGAAGTGAGACTTCAACTGCAGTGGTAGAGGGACCAGATCTATAAATTACTGTGTCATCGGCATACATTTCTATTTTTTTTTTGGTTAGTCTTTGTAACTTGGTAAGGCCCCAAGGCACAAGTGCCTGTTTTCAGGGTGACCTGTGCATTGAAGAGGTTACAACTTGCTCAGAGTCACATAATATGCAAGTGGAGGTTGTGGAATCAAACCCTGGTCTGCTAGATGTACCACACTCATTCACAGTTCATTACTCTAACCTCTAGGCTATACTACTAACCCAAATGTTGGAAGGGTTACATGCTGAGGGGAGGTAATTTAGAAATATGGAAAATAATATTGAGCCAAATATGGAACCTTGGGACACACCAGCCTGGACTGCAAGTGGGGGGACAGCATGCCACTGATCTGCACTGACTGGTGACGGCCTACCAGGTAGGAGCAGAACCAATTCATGGAGGTGGTGGAGAGATCTCAATCAATTTTTCAGTCAATCAACTTTTATTTGATTAAACGCATTTCTCAGATTGTGACTCAATGCACTTCACAGAGTAACACACTTTGAAAATATAATGCACATCAAAAACAGAAATTTACACTTATATAAATAATAATTCATATTAAAATATACCAACTGGTTATAAAAGCTTGATTAACTAAGAATGTCTTTAGCTCACTCTTGAAAATGTCCACAGTAAAGTTGTCCTGGTGGTGCAGAGGTATGAGGTGCTGGACGCCTTACATCACATCACGCCGGCACCCAGGTTCGGGAATGGGCTTGGGTCATCAGGGAGCTGGCATGGGGGGAGTGAGAGCAGGATTGAGCAGCTGACAGGCAGCTCTCCTCTCTTGGGGTGGTGGTCATTCCCCCGTAGTTCCACTGCCACCAGGTGGAGGTCTGGTGGCTAGCGGAGGCAGGAGGGGGCTGTGAGTTGTGGAACGGCACCTCAAGCTGTGGTGTGTACATGCCTCCACATGCACATGCTCAGTGAAGGTTTGGGGACGGGTGAAAATGGGACACAAAAATCCATAAAATAAATAAATATATATATATGTAACCCCTAGATGGCGCTATCCCAGGGGCTACTACCCCTGCCTGATTTGCCACTAACAGGTTGAGGGGCCTGGATCCAATGGCGGGTGCCTCCACCCAGAGGTCAGGGTTTGCAATAGTTAAACTAACTTGGTCACAGCCCTCTGGGACACTGCAACCCCCTTTCTTCCCACTAGTGGCCCACACAATATATCAAATTACCTTCACAGTATACACTTACCCCAGGTCTGGTTCCGGCACTGGGACCTCCTGTGAAATGAGATACAGTGCAACAATCACAGTACAGTACTTTTAACATAGACAAATACCTCAGGCAGTATAACTTTGCTGAAACAAGCAGCTCTGATTTATTTAGGGGATATAACAAGGACAGGAAATCAGGTTAATTAGCTTATCACTCTAATAATCATTTATGGCTCTAGTACAGGCCTCATCCCTATCAGTTACTGTCCCTGGGTACCCAAGCCCTAGTGGCTAGTCCAAACTGTGGCAGCTGGTAGGGGCCCTTTCACACAGAGAAAAGGAGAATTAAACAGTCAAGCAGTACAGTAATTCCATTTGATTTAATGTGGCAATTCAACAGGGAGCGACCCTGAATTAGTACTCGACCTCCAAATAAGATAAGGGTCCTTCAATGTCAGCAGGGCTCACTTGAGGTACACAAACCTCTTCACACATCCATATAAAAGAAAGCACTATACCAGGCAGGCTGCATCTGTATCCCGATCGCAATTACTGCACAATACCGGGAGAACACACAGCAGATTCAGTTCCTGACAGACCGAGTGCAATTTTCAGCAATTCCTCCAGTCTTCTACAGGGTGAGCCTGGTTTCTACTCTTCAGAGATCCTTTGATTCTTTTCACAGGATGGATTCAGTACTAACAAGCTGTTACACAAGCTGCAGACCGGAACTCTGGGCCTTACACGTTTTTGACTAAAACTGCACACTGAAAAAGCACAGGGCTCCTTCCTTCTTCACTGCCAAAGCTCAACTGAAACTCCAACCGACAAAACCGGGCACTTCCTTTGAGTTCCTCCCAGTTCTTGACTGGATTGGCTGTCACTCACAATAGACTGCTGCTGTTGGTCCAAAAAGGCACTGAAGTCTAAACTACATCTCCCAGAGTCACTGCCCATACAATCCTCTTGTGGCTGGCTCACATTATGAGTCCAAGTTCTGATTCGACCAAGGCACCATTTTAGAGCTAGCTTACCCCACACTGATTGGTCCAGTTCAGCAGTTCAAAACTAGAATGGGGAACTAGCAGACACAGTTCTGACTGCAAAGAAAGCAGGTTAGACAAACTGTAATTTCATTATTACTCTAAATAATTTCTGGCAAACAGTTACATCTTTCAGATAGGTTCCCTTTGCACTCCTAGTGACTGAAAAAATGAAGTGAATTGGCAGCAGCTCGAGTGGTACTCAGAGAAGCACACAGTCCCCCATACAAACTAATTATGTCTGCAAGCAGACAGCTCTTAAAGAGACAGTACCAGAGGCTCTAAAAACACTCACTGATAAATGGCTTAAATGCCAAACACCATTCAGGCTTGGAGCATTCAAACAAGCTCCTGGAAGTCTTTTGGGAACCCCCATTTGCAGGGGGGTTACATATATATATATATATGATGGGCATGAGTGGAATATGGAAAATATTTTCACTCTTGCAGAGTGAGGCTGGATATTGCATGAGTGCTGAAGGCGCGAGTGAAATATACAGTGCTCACGAGGCAGGAGTGAAAATATTTTTCATATTCCACGATGTGCACATCATGGGCAGGATATTCAGAAGGGTTACGCATTGCACAACCCACTGATGTGCCGCAGCGTGATATTCAAAGGGGGATTGAGCCTGGCATAAATCCCGATGCGACGGAGCGCATCAGTAATGTATGCGGTGCAAGTAGGGGGGGCATGCCCATGCATACTCTGCACATCCAGACATTCAGCCCAGGATGTGCTGAGCCCATGCATGTGCAACCCCTACTTGCACTGCACACAGGTGAGCCCCCCCAAAAAAGGAGCAACAGCTGGCCACCCACAGGTGAGCTGCCATATTACAGTGCACAACACGGCAGCTGCCACCTGTGGGTGGCCACCCGAGTTCCGGCGGCACCTTCTTGGTGGCGCCCCCCCCATGCCTGATCGTGGGCATATGTTACAAATCATAGTCCTATATCCCTGGTGGTCCAGTGGACCGCTCGCAGCCTGATCACAGACATATGTTATGAATAATAGTCCTATATCCCTGGTGGTCCAGTGGACCACTCGCAGCCCGATCGCGGGCATATGTGATGAATAATAGTCCTATATCCCTGGTGGTCCAGTGGACTGCTCACAGCCTGATCGCGGGCATCAGTAATAAATTATGACAAAACAATCCAACCCTGGTGGTCCAGCGGTACCCCCTCCCACCCCCACCCACTCCGCCCTCCCGCAGTCCACATATGTGAATGGACATTTCTGGACTGTGTAGTACAGTACAGGCTGCACGCCCATTAGCTCACGCTGTGGACCAATGAGCATACAGCCCTACCATACGGAGTCAGTCGGCGGGGGGCGGCGGGGTGACAAGTGGGTGGGGAGCTGCCACCCGCCGCTGACCAGGGGGAGCGGGGCGGTGGGGGCTCAGTGGGTACCACTGGACCACCAGGGTTGGATTGGTTTGTCATAATTTATTACTGATGCCCACGATCGGGCTGCGAGCAGTCCACTGGACCACCAGGGATAGAGGACTATTATTCATAACATATGTCTGTGATCGGGCTGTGAGCGGTCCACTGGACCACCAGGGATATAGGACTATTATATTTCTACATATGCCTGCGATCAGGCTGCGAGCGTCCACTGGACCACCAGGGATATGGGACGCTTATATTTTATTCATATGCCCATAATCAGTCATCGGAGCATGTTGCCACTTGTGCAGGGCTGACCCCTCGACGTGCTGCAGCCTGGAAGCAGGGCCAGGTAAGTCGCTGGGGATCAGTGCACCTGCATGCAAATGAGGTTGAGAAAGACATGCAAATGGCCCCATTTGCACCTTAAATACATTATGACCCCATTTGCATGTGCACTTTTTGAATATCGGCGGTAGTTGCTTCTCCTAGCGGCATGTGCCTACCGCATCCCCTTGCTCCACTCTGGCCACTTGTGCTGGCACGGTGTCATTGCACCATGCACACTGCGGGTGGCCAACGAGCAATATTCAACTATGCTGTGCCATGGCGCAGCTCCATTGAATATGACCCTGTCAGCGCCCCCGCGCATCCAAGTTGTGCTGCATCCAGGCTTGCGTCACAGCCTGGTGCAGTCTGAATATCCCGCCCACGTGTCCTATTTATACAATGGGGCCTAACTGTTGCAAAATGTACCATTTGCGCAGCTTTGCACAATTGCGCGGGTTTAGCGTGGGTTTCAGGGGTGTGATAAATGTCAGTTCTTACAGTTATCAAACGCCTGTGAAAATAACATGATTTATCACACTCATTTATCACTCACCCCCATTGTATAAATATATATGACTCTGTGTACAGTACTGGAGAGATTCATACCTTATGCACAATTTTACCCTGTAATTTAAGAAAAAAAGTATTATATTGCTTTTATTCCATCTCTGTTTTGTAGTGATCTATCATAAGACATACTGGGCATAATATGACCTGTTGTTAAATTTGATTTTGTTTACTATGGCCCTTCAACTGCCTTCTCACTATCTTAAACTGGCATCCATTCTGTGACATTACTGCCTATCACAAATTGTGCTGTAATTATTTGAATGCACACAGTGCTCTACTTAACAAACTTTGATTCCATTCATTGTTAGATAACATATTGTATCCCCTTACTTAGAAGCATTGGTTAAATAAATGTATTTTTGCAATTTTTTCCACTTTGGATTGCCCTCTTACGTTCACAACATGTGGTGTCCTTTATATGCCTTGCTGGACTGGTGTTATCCATTTATTACAGAGCTGTGCAATTTCAGTGCAGCTCTCTGCAATGATGCATTTTCATGCCCCCTTTCATTTTTTTAAATTAATTTCTTTGTATAAATTTTACTTTTCTGCTCATTTTTACAGTTTGCGGTGATCCCTCCTTAGTGTCCTATAGTTACTCACGTAAGGTACTGTCCTAGCCACAGTCCAGACAAATGAGAATTGAAAGTATACATCAGCACCTGGTTTTGTCATCCACCAGCTCTTTAAAAGGCTTAACTCGCAGTTCTCTGTTTCTTTCGATCATACTTTTGTCTGATGAACATTCTGTCGTCCTCGCAGTGTTCCTTTGTAATGAACACATGCTACTCAGTCAGCCAGCATTATCTTCAAATGCACACCAGCTTTCTGGTGATCCCTTCCAGCCTTTTCAACAACTGTACTTTTCTGCATTGCTTTTTTCATCTGCACTAATTCTAGCGGCAACTCCTTGGTGTACAGAATGCTTTACTTAAGGCCCTGCATGAGTGTTCTGGGGGAAAGAGATGTAAAATATTTTTTGTAACCTGGGCCAAGACTGACCAATTACACGCCGTTAGTTGCCTTCAATGCTAGTTCTTTTTGCATTTTGAGGGTTTTTTTTTTTTTTAAACATTTAGGCTGTTTAGTTATTTAATCTATGTTCAGTACAGGAAAGTAAAGGGCTGTTTCCCTTGTACTGAACATAAGGTTGGGCCATTTCACAGCTTTAAATGCTGAATTTACATCTCTTTTTCCCCAGATGTCTGTAGAGTTCCTTTATGTCTATCCCATGCATTCTTAAATCCCGTTATTGCTTCAGCCCCCACCACTTCCTCTGGCAGGGTGTTCCACTTGTCCACCACTCGTTTTGTGAAGAAATTCTTCCTCAAGTTTCCTCTGAATTATCCTCCCTCCAACTTCATCCCATGCCCTCTAGTCCTGGAACATCTTTTTCGCTTAAAAATAGTGTATTACTGCACCCTGTTCCTCCCTGTAAGATACTTGTATGTCTCTATCATGTCCTTTCTCTCCCTCCTCTCCTCCAGGGAGTATATATTCAGTTCCTTCAACCTGTCCTCATAGGACTTGTGATGCAATCCATGTACCATCTTTGTTGCCATCCTCTGAACCTTCTCTACCCCGTCTGTGTCCTTACGTAGGTAAGGTCTCCAGAACTGTACACTGTACTCCAGATGGGGCCTCACTAGTGTCTTGTATAGTGGAATTATGACCACTCTTTCCCTGCTGGTGATGCCCCTGCCTATGCATCCCAGCATCCTATTTGCTTTACCTGCTGCCTTGTCACACTGTTTCCCTACCTTGAGGTCATCAGAGATGATAACCCCAAGATCCCTTTCCTGCTTGGTGCATGCTATATCCTCACCCCCAACTGATATATTGTGCCAGGGTTTTTGTGCCCCATATGCATTATCTTGCACTTCTTTGCACTGAATTTCAACTGCCAAACCCCTGACCATTCTTAAAGTTTTTGCAGGTCCCTTCTCATTCTGTCTACACCCTCTGGTGTGTCTACTCTGTTACAGAGCTTTGTGTCATCAGAGAACAGTGAAATTCTGCCTTCTAGGTCCTGTGCAATGTCACTGATGAAGATGTTGAATAAGACCAGACCCAGCACTGATCCCTGTGGTACCCCACTGGTCACTTTTACCTCTGTGGAGTGACAGCCATTTACCACCACCATCTGTGTCCTGCCGCCCAGCCAGTTACCTACCCACCACACTACTGTCCTGCCCACACCAATATTCCCAGTTTGTGTAATAGTCTTCTATGTGGCACAGTGTCAAAGGCCTTGCTGAAGTCCAGATAGGCCATGTCCACTGCCCTCCCTGATCCACCTCCTTAGTCACCCAGTCAAAAATTCAATGAGGTTGGACTGATATGACCTCCCCGTGAAACCATGCTGCCTTGGGTCCTGTAGTCCATTGACAACCAGATGTTCCACCAATCTCCTTCAGCAGTGCTTCCATGATCTTCCCACCACCGAGGTGAGGCTGACTGGTCTGTAGTTCCCCGCCTCTTTGTTCCCACTTTTGTATAAGGGACTACATCTGCTGTCCTCCAGTCTTTGGGTACCTCCTCTGTTTCCAGTGATCGGCTAAACAGGATAGCCAGAGGTTCAGCCACCACCTCTTGGTTCTTTAAGGACCCTGGTGCACCCATCTGGCCCCATTGCTTTATCAACTCTTATTACTTCCAGTTCCTTCAGGACCCTTTCTCATGTAAAGGGACTTGTGTCCATTTCTGCACCATTCTCACCCCTTGTACTCCCTTCAGACCCATTACCCTCCTCTTCCTCAGTAAAGACTGAGCAGAAATACCTGCTCAATATGTCAGCTTTACTGTTGTCATCCTCCACGCGGCCCCCATCCTCCCCTTCA
Source organism: Neoceratodus forsteri (assembly GCA_016271365.2). Lineage (NCBI taxonomy): Eukaryota > Metazoa > Chordata > Ceratodontiformes > Ceratodontidae > Neoceratodus > Neoceratodus forsteri. The sequence goes on along the minus strand of CM057456.1, from coordinate 1,097,705,923 downwards.
GTCTCACTATCCCTCCCTTTGCCTTTCTTTTTTCACTTATGTACCTATAAAAGGTTTTGTCCCCTCTACCCACTGATTTTGCAACGTGTTCTTCTGTCTGAGCTTTGACTTCCCTTACTGACCTCCCTGCCTCCCTTTGCTTCTCCTGGTACATCTCCCTATCCCCTTCTGCCTGTGTCTTTTTGTATTGCCTGAATGCAATCTTTTTGGCTTTCACTTTCTTTGCTACCTCTTTGGAAAACCATAATGGTCTGTAAGTATCTTTGTATTTGAAAGTTTAATTTTTAATGCATTTCCAGGCATGTTCAAGTGCTTTTGGGTAAGATTTTGGTGTACCATGTGATGTGTATAAGGCCCTGCATGGCCTTTTCTGGTGAAAAGAGATGTAAAATAAAGTTCTGCAACCTGGTCCGGCTCTGGCCTGTAACTGGCCCATAGTTATCTTTGAAGCTAGTGAATTTTCACTTTTTTTTTTACTTTTTGTAACATTTGTGTTTTTGGTTGTTTAGTTGATGTTCAGTACAGAGGAAACTAAAAAGTCTGGTCCTTTGTACTGAACATAAGCTTGGACCAATCTAAAATCTTTAAATGCTTAATTTAAACTTCTTTTCCTCAGATGCCTGCAGAGTTTTTACAAGTTCATCTATAAGCACCTTTGAATTTTAAAGTCGGATTTTTTATTGATTTCAGAGCAAGTTCTGGTGCTTTTGAGTAATTGTTTGGTGTACTGTGTGCTGCATGTCAAGCCCTGCATGGCCTTTTCATGTAAAAATAGACGAAATACGGTTTTGTAACCTTGTTTAGCTCTGGCCTGTAACTGGCGCATAGTTACTTTCGATGCTAGTGTATTTTCAATTTTTTCTTTTTGCAACATTTGAGTTGTTTGGTTGTTTCAGTTGATGTTCAGTACAGGGAAACTAAAAAGGCTGGTTCCTTTGTACTGAGCATAAGCCTGGGCCAATCTCACAGCTCTAAATGCTCAATATAAATCTCTTTTCCCCAGATTGCTGCAGAGGTTTTATAAATTCATCTGTAAGCACCTTTGTATTTGAAAGTTAGATTATTTAATGTACTTCAGAGCATGTTCTGGTGCTTCTGAGTAATTGTTTGGGGTACCATGTGCTGCATGTAAGGCCCTGCACAGCCATTTCTGGTGAAAAGAGATATAAAATAAAGTTTTGTAACAGGAGCCAGCTCTGACCTGTAACTAGCCCATAGTTACCTTCAATGCTAGTGCTTTTTTACTTTTTTTTGCTTTTTTGAAACATTTGGGCTGCTTAGTTGCTCCAGTCGATGTTCAGTACAGGGGAAACTAAAGTGGCTGTTTCCTTTGTACTGAACACAGCTTTAAATGTGTAATTTACATATTTTTCCCCCAAAATAACTGCAGAGTGCTAACATGCTTATATATATAAGGACACTTTTCTTTTTGAAAGTTTGAGTTTTTTTCTTAATTTCAAAGTAAGGGATGTTGCTTTTCAGTAATGTTTTGGTGTACCATATGCTGCACGTAAGGCCCTCCATAGCTTTCTCTTGGGAAAAGAGATGTTAAAATAATTGTTTGGAACCTGTGAAAAGACTGTCTTTGTATGTGTGCATGTGTGCCAGACCACCAAGCAATGGATCACTGTTACCAATACCCCCAAAAGCACATTCACATGTATAACTTGAAGAGCCATTTAGACTCATCAAACAACTGAATCAAATTCCATTTATTTTATTCTTTGGTAATCAGGTAAGACCCACTAGGCACACATGCCTGTTTTCAAGGGTGACCTAGGAACACTGCAGAAGTTAAATGACTTGTTCAGAGACACAGTATGCAAGTGGAGGTTATGGGAATAAAACATGGGTCTGCTGGATGCACCAAGCTCATTCATAACTTGCTACTCTAACCTCTATGCTATACTGCCAGCTGGTTCTATATGATAATGGCAAGTGCCGAATGGCGACTTGCATTATTCTGACATCAGGGCAGTGAAAACAATTTCGCCACCCTGACATCCTCGGCACATGGAAGAACGGTGCTGGGGACTTAAAACACTTGCTTTCTGGGGGGCTGTGCCTTCCACCCCCCACCTGGGGGGGCTGTTCCCCCCGCACCTCCCTACTTAAGGATTCTCGGCTCCGGGGGGTGCATGTTGGGGGGAATGAAAGCAAAAAAAATACAAATTTTGGGCCAGGCGCAACAAAAGCACAGTAGCGCCTGGACCCAGACCCGAACCCGGAACCCCAGCACTGCAAGCGGAGACCAACCCCCGATGCCATGGTGCAGCTTGGCAGCTGACTGGCAGCGCCATCCCCTACATCCCCTCTGTCCCTTCCCAGGCCACACTTGATGTGCTCGCTCCCCCCCCCACATGTGTACATATAGCGACATCCTGTTGCTAGGGTCGCCAACCCCACCACATTCGGTAGCCCTCCCTGCCCCCTCGCCTTTCAGGCTTTTATCCATATTGTGTCACCGTTTCGGACTGCACCGTGATTCAGACGCCCTCCTCACCTGCTATACTGCCATCCCCATTCAGACTGAAAGCATGCCTTGACAGAAACTTACTGTGCTATTCAAAAGCAAGCTTTGCAGTTAATGTTCCATTAGGTAAATGGGACAACTCACACTTTTTCTCATTCTATTGTTTTAGTCTCAGAGTAACAAACCTTCTTCTGATAGTCCACCCAACACAGATTAAAATTCTTAAAGCAGCAGTAACAGTTAATAATAACTGAAATAACTTGGTGGGCCGTTAGGCAAACCAAAACCTCAATATATACGACTTTCTTTTTGCTTTATTTCATTCCCAAGGTAAGAAAAAGGGGTTTTCAAGTATTAAAAGTTGATAGTCTTTTGCCATGTCAACAATCATGGATGTTAGCAAATAAAGGTGGTGTTGGGCTGCTAGCCATCAGGGTCACACATTATGCAAGCAGGGGCTGAGGGAATTCAAACACATGTCTATAGATTTAGAAACACAGAAATTGATGGCAGATAAGGACTGCTAGGCCCATCCAATCTGCCTGTCTAGCCTACCTTTAATTAGCTGCTACTGACCCTACTGGTCCACTGCTGCTGCCTCTCCATCCCTCTCTTGGATTTCCTCATGTCTATCCCATGCCTGTTTAAACCCCCAGCTGTATTTGCACCAACCACCTCCTGGGGCAGGTCATTCCAAGCATCCACAACCCTTTCCATGAAAAAGTACTTCCTTACACTGTCCCTCTGTCTACTCCCTTGTAGTTTCACGTTATGCCCTTTTGTTGTTTTAGGGCAGCTTCTGTTCTGAAAGAGTCTTCTCTCCTATACCTTATTAATTCCCTTGAGGCACTTGGAGATGTCTATCATGTCTCCTTTCTCCTTCCTCTCCTCCATTGTGTACATATTGAGTTCATGTAGTCTCTCCTCATATGATACGTGGTACAGACCCTGTACCATTTTTTCTTGCCCTTCCTTGAACAGTCTCAACCCTGTCCATGTCCTTTCTGAGATGAGGGATGCAACATTCCAAATTAGGTCTCACTAATGACCTATGTAGTGGCATTATGATTTAATTTTTTTCTGTTAGTGATACCTCTTCCATTTCACCTGAGCATACCACTGTCTCTCCCCACTGCCTTGGCACATTTTTTGGCAACCATTAAGTTATTAGATATGATAACCCCCAGATCCCTTTTCTGTTTTGTGACTGCTAATATCTCCCCCTTCGTCATATGGTCCTCCCCGGATTCTTGTTCCCCAGGTGTACGATTTTATACTTCTTCACATTGAATCCTAGTTGCCACATTCTGGACTACTCTTCCATTTTAGCTAGGTCCCTCCTCATTCTCTCCACCCCTGCTTGACTGTCCACCCTATTGCAGATCTTTGTGTCATCTGCAAAGAGGCATATCTTCATGTCATGACCCCTTGTCCTTAAGAGCCTCTTATTCTGGAATATACTGCTATCTGGGGGCTTGTTTATACTCTTTTGGTACTTAATGGTCTCTATCATGTCCACCCTTTCCATCCTTTGCTCCAAGGTATACATGTTGAGGTCTTTCAACCTCTCCTCATATGTCACATGGTTTAGTCATTGCTCCATTTTAGTTGCCCTCTTCTGGAACCTGTCCACTCTCTCCACATCCCTCCTGAGGTACAGTCTCCAGAACTGGACACCATATTCAAGGTATGACCTCACCAGCTATTTGCAGTGGCATTGCCACCTCCCCCCTTCTGCTCATAATACTCATGCCTATGCATCTCAGCATTCTAGAGGCCCTCACTTCTGCTCCTTTGCATCGCTTAGCCACCTTCAGATCATTATATATGATTATACCAAGTTCTCTCTCCTGTACTATCACTTCCGGTACTCTGCTTTTAGATTACTATTTCCTTTTGGCATTACTATGCACTTTTGGCATTTAAGCTCAACTGCCACACTTTGGCCACTCCTCTAGTTTGTGCAAACCTTTTATTTTTTCTACCCCATCAACAGTGCTTACTCTGTTGCAGAGCTTTGTACTGTCTGTAAATAGATAGACCTTCCCCTTAAGCCCTTCCACAATGTCACCAATGAAAATATTGAACAGAATTGGACCCAGTGCAAACCATGTGGTACCACACTAGTCACCTTTCCCTGCTCTGATGGAACTACATTAATGATCACCCTTTTGCCTCCTTCCCTCCAGCAAATTCTTCATCCATCTCTTCATCTCTGGAGCCACCCCCAGGGCTCTCATTTTGTGCAGAAATGTTCTGTGCATCACAATGTCAAATGCATTACTAAAGTCTAGGAACACCATATCCACTACAAAACCCTTAGCTGTACCTTTTGCCTCAAACTGAATAGTCATTTTATCAATGCAATATTTTGATGGTTATTGTTTATTAATGTACTACATTGGATTCCATCACTCTTTTCTGGGTTTGGGACCAGCTGGTATGAGGAGGGCTGAGACATATCAGGTGAAATTATATACCTTATACACAGTGTAATTAAGTGTATATAGTTCTTTGTAAGTAGCTTAGTTGTGTGTTTGTCAATATGGCATTGTTTTATGAACAAGTAATAGTTAGCTTTAGTTTGTATGGTGAGACAGTATCACTGTGATAATGTGGTGTCCTGTAGTACATATTAACTGTTGAAAAAAATGCTAAAAATAACATTTCTTTTTAACTTGGAGATGCAGAGTTGTCTGTCTTAGAAACAAAGGTGTTGAAGGCTGCACAGCATGGTTATTCGAGAAATTAGAAAGATTCAAGTTACAACAAAACTGCTATATTCCAAAGTTTAACATACAGTGGTGGCCTAAGATGAATTGTTGTTTAAGCCCTTCCCCAGAATGAATAAGAAACAAACAATGAAAGCACAATACTACAGCCCATAAATAGAAGCAGAAGTCATGGTATTTTAAAAAGATGCTTTTATTTACATAACTAGAAATTAAACAAGTAAGACACAATGTTATGCACGTTAGAGTTTTCATATTCTAACTTTGGATACATTTTTCCATAACATAGACTTCATGAACTATCTTTATATTTTGCATACCAACAGTAGCATATATATGCATCTGAATAGAGGCATAGTCATGAGAAACAAACAGACTATTTTTTGCCCTGAGAGTCACAATAGGTCTCTCCAGTAGCAAATGTGTGCATTATATATATATATATATATAACATTTCCACAGTATGGCTCTCTCATATATGGTGAGGGAGAGTTTCACAGAATGGGGCAGCAGACACAAAAGCACATGCCCCAGAAGTCTTTAAATAAATCCTGGGAAGTCCCAGAAGACCCTCATTAATGAAGCACAGGTGGTGGGTGGGCCAGTAGGGACACAGGAGATCTTGCAGTTAACCAGGCCCCTGTTCTTGTAGGACCTTAAAGGTCAGCAAAGCAGCCTTGAAACAGATCTACCACCTAACCAGCAGCCAGTACAGACAGCGCAGCATGGGTATAATGTGACATGATCTAGGTAGACCGGTCAACAACCTGGCTGATGCATTCTGCACTAGCTGCAGGCGGTGCAGATCTACCCCCACTAGCCCCAGGTAGAGGGCATTGCAGTAGTCTAGGTGTGACGTCACAAAGGTATGGACTAGTGCCAGCAGATCAGCCAGGGTATCAGGTGTTTAACCCTGGCAATGTTCCTCAGATGGTAAAATGAGATCTTGACCATGGCCAACACCTGTGGTTTTAGGGTCAGGCCACAATCCAAAACAACACCAAGGTTCCTCACCCAATCAGAGGTAAGCAGCTGGGAGTCCCTAAGCCCTGAGACTTGACCAGACTGCACCCGCATTCCCTGGTGACCAGGTTCCAGCACCAGTACCTCAGTCTTATCTGGATTCAGCCTCAACCAGTTCACCCTCATCCAGGCAGGTGTTTATTACTGAGGCCATCTCCTACTGCTCAGATGCAAAGGACAAGTAGGGCCGAGTATCATCTGCATAACAGTGAACACTCAGCCCATACTGACTTATAATGTCCCCTAGCAGTAACATGTACACAGCAAACAACATGGGGGACAAAACAGAGCCCTGCAGGACCCCACATGGCTTGGGCATGGGGAACAAGGAATAAACCCCAGACACCACATGCTGTGACCTGCCGGTGAGGTAAGATCTAAACCACTAGAGACTTCCAGTGACATCACCGACATGTGAAGAGCTTTGCTCCGGAGCTCCGTGGTCCTCCCCAGTAATCATTAATAACCCTCCCACTGAAAATATATATTTTAGAGCAGAGCTTATTGTATTTGTTGGCAGAGATGCCCTTGAGGCAAAATAGAGGCAGAGCATCACACTCCAGGCCGCCGGTGCTGAAAATGAAGCAGCTACTCCTCAACACAGACATGGAAGGCTTCGTGGCAGCCTCACAACAGGCCCGGTCCTGCTCGCCTTCAGACTCTTCCTCCAACCTGACAGACGCAGAGGATATGCCACCAAGGAAGACAGGAAACTCAAAAGAAAATACTTAAATCAGTACATAAAATCGAATCTTCACTAGCGGATCTCAGGCAAGACATCAAGCATCTAGACAAAAAGATGCAGACCAACACAGATAAAATCTCAGAAGTAGCAGACTCCCAGGAGTTCACAGAGTGGTTGGTCTGATATTTTCTCCACAAGACAGGCAATCACAAGAAAAAATGGAAGATCTAGAAAACCGCAATAGGCAGAACAAGTTCAGGATCCACGATGTAGTGGAGGGCATGGAAGAGGGATTCCTTACACCTATTGATTTTATGGAGCACCTCCTCAGAACCACTCTTTCTCTACCATTGGATATCCATTTGAGATGGACAGAGCCCACAGATGCAGGTGGTGGTGATCACTGGGAGGGTGGTGCTTCTCAAATCGGCAAACCAATAGACATTAGTGGAGAGCACTCAACCTTGCAACAGTAGCTTGGAGAATAAAGCGATTCACACAAACAGCGTTAGTTCAGCTTTTTGTACTGTCAAAGACATCACAACATTACATGGAAGCTTATGTTTCACCCGACATTATGGGCTTCTTCAGAGATCCCACAGATCACTGGGACTTTAGCCTACTGCACTGGATGCACGATCATGAACCTGTCAAAGTGTCAGAAAATGAAAATTACGTAACTACCGTAATTCTTGATCTACTTGGATGGAGTCTCCACCACTCATTCACACTAATGGGACTATGCCAGAGGCACTAGGACCGAGCGGGAGCCAAAAATCTTCAGGAGGGCTGGCACTGATTTAGGGCTGCGCGGAGCGGCACTGCAAGACCAGCTTGTGCCATATAGGCTACCTTGGTATCGACCTTCAACTGCCTCAGTACCTTTTTTACCAAGGAGGTGCAGCATAAACTAATCTAGTGAAACTAACCTATGTCGGACATAAGATAATCCAAATGACCCATATAAGAAGGGTCAACACAGCAGAGTCTTCACAGCCCAGCTATCAATGGGGTGAATACCAAAAACAGATAGGTGAGCTTGGGGGATGGAGGGTGGGTGTGTGAATGAGTGGTGGAGACTCGGTCCAAGAAGATCAAGAATTACAGTAGGTATGTAATTTTATATCTTCCTGGACATAAAGTCTCCACCACTCATTCACACTAATGGGAGAGTACCAAGCTAAAATAATCCCCCAAGAAGGGTGGCAGGAGATCACTTAGGACAGAAGTCCATTAAGGATTGTCCTGCCAAAGGATTGGTACTGTCTGGCATGGCCATCCAAAGCGCAGTGCTTCACAAAAGTGTGCATGGAGCTCCGAGTAGCTGCATTGCAGATGTCTGCAATGGGCACATTCCATATTTCTGCCAGAGATGCCGTGACTGGTCTGGTAGAATGGGCATATACCCTGCCTTCCAGCTTAACCTGTGCCATGGAATAGCAGTGGCGAAGACATGCCTCCATCCACGCCGAAATACACCTGATGGCAACAGGCTGACCCAGGCGGGCCATGCTGAATGAGACAAAGAGTTGCTTTGACTTGCAGATCTCTTTAGTTCTGTCTAAGTAGAACCACAAAACCCTTTTAACATCCAGAGAATGTAGGGTGTGCTCTCCCTCATTCTGGAAGTTTCCGAAGTAGGTCAGAAGAATCAAGGGCTGGTTCAGATGGAATTCCAAGACTACTTTGGGGAGAAACTTAGGGTGAGTTCTGAGAACCACCTTGTCTTTGTGAAATTCTGTATAAGGAAGGTATGTGACCAGGGCATGTATTTCAGACACTCTGCTAGCAGAAGTAATGGCTACAAGGAAGGTGGCCTTCCAGGTCAGGAACTTCAGCTCACATGTTGCTAGAGACTCGAAAGGTTTATGGGTGAGCATGCCTAGCACAAGGTTAATATCCCAAGTGGCTACCGGTCTCCTGACTGGTGGCCTAATGTGAAGTATACCTTTAACTCATTGTCTCCTAGCAGACACCTGTAGTCATCAGTAAAATACATTGGTGTGTCCTGAGGACGCCTACAGAAGTCAGCTACTGACTTCCTGTATGCCCTGGCAACGTCTGGAGATGTCACTTATATATCTTAATACATAATGTAATAAAATATAATATATATTTGACTGCATAGCACCATTGGAAAGGTAATTTTGTGCTGAACAACTTTGCCACTGATATGTGTATATCTTGTATACTTTAGGAGTTATTCACATTTATTTATGGTATGGCATATATGGCTTTTGTTGTCTGTTTTAGTGAAAAAAATAATTTTTTTTCGGTTTCAACCAGCATAGAAAAAAAATGAAATTACGTATCATTCTTTGCATACCACCATTGGAAAGGTAATTTTGTGCTGAATAACTTTGTCACTCATACTTTGTGTCTAGCACTTATGGTTCCTGAGCTACTAGGATTTGTTTGTGGCATGCTGACTATAGCTTGATTTTGCTTAGAAAGGCCCAGGATTTACTATTAACAGGATATATGAGACAAGTGATGCAACTTCAGAGATCTCCTGGGGAGGCAATGAGTTAATGAACCTCTTAACCAAGGGTAACTGAGCCAGAGACATAGTGTATAGGCTCATGATAAGCTGAGATCACCCAGAGATGGACCTTCACAGCTGAGTATTGTAGCCTTGTATTGGATGGGTCTAGCAGATACTCCAGGAATTTGTTTGGTGGGCAAGAAAAGGGATCCAGGGAGGGCATTGCACACCAGATGGAGAAACGTTTCCACTTTGCCATGTAAGTTTTCCTAGTAGTTGGATTGCGCGCTGCTAGGAGAATATCTGAGACTCTACAGGAGACATCAAATCTACCCACTTCTATCTCCTCAGGAGCCATGTATGGAGATGAAGGGATCTCAAGATGGGATAGGCCACTGGGCCCTGGGTCAGAAGGTCCATTTGAAGTATCAGTTGTCACAGTGAAATTTCTGATAATCTGTTGATCAATGGAAACCAAATCTGATGAGGCCAGAATGGGGTGATGAGGACCATTCTGCCCCCCCGTGCCTCCAGCTTGAGCAGCACCCTCTGAATTAAGGGAAGAGAAGGAAATGCGTACAGAAAGCATCTTGTCCACTGCACTCTGAATGCATCCCGACAGAAAATGTCAGGTTCTGGATTTCTGGAGCAGAATAGAGGCAGTTTTGTGTTGAATGGGGATGCAAAAAGTTCCAGGTCTGGTGTGCCCCACTCTTTGAAGAGTGATTGCTTGATGTTTACGTCAAGAGACCACTCGTGAGGATCTGCCTCTGTTCTGCTGAGGCAAACTGCTAGATCGTTCTAGACTCCAGGCAGGTAGACTGCCTGGAGCAGGGCTTCATGCTCTAGGCACAATTTCTACACTCTCATCTCTTCCCTGCACAGGGGATGAGTGTGCCCCGCCCTGCTTGTTGATGTAATATATCACTGCTTTGCTGTCCGTCTGAAGGAGAATTATTTTACAACAGAGGCTGTGCTTCATGGCTCGGACTGCATACAGAACAGCTCTCATTTTCAGGACATTTATGTGGAGCTGAGACTCATCCTGACTTCACAGACCTTGGGGTGGGTGTGGAAATCTTGACAGTGAGCTTCCCATCCAAGTAGAGATGCATCTGTGGTGATGGTGACCTGTGTCTCCAATGGGACAAAGGGAAAGCCTTTCAGAAGGTTGTCCTCTTGAGTTCACCAGGTGAGTGATCAATTTTTTAATTTTTTAAATGGTATGACTCAGACCATGGGTGCATCAATCTTATTTAAGTTTTTCATGAAGACTTCATGCAACATCATCACCATACCATTTTTCAAGCCAAATTCTAATTTTATGCCAAATCAAACAAATTTTGCTTAAAGGAAGACCATATTAAATTATGTATCTCTCTCTCCTTTTCAGATATACACACAACATGGTCTAGCCTAGCAACCACCAGCATTTTATCCCTCCATTCTTTCTTAGAAGGAGCTTCCACCTGTTTCTAATTCTGGAGTATTACCTTGCCAGCCACTGCTATACCCATATTCCAAAGGATTTCTTGTGTTCTCTGTGGATCCCTAATCTGACTCAGATCAATCTTATAGCCAAATATTGCAATCCCATGGTCAAAGGGGAACAACAAACCTAATGGTCTCCCTAATAAAAACCACATATATTTCCAAAATGGTGTAAGTTTCTCACACATAAACAACATGTGGGATAATGAGACCCTTTCTTTCTGACATCTTTGATAGAATTGTGAAATAACACTATCTAGCTTATGCAATCTGGTGGGTGTAAGGTAAGTTCTATGAACTATATTAAAGTAGATTTGCAAAAGCTTATTATTTTGAATCTGAATATTTTCTATATTACTATACTCTGCCCACTCCATTTCTGAAATCTCCAAATGCAAATCTCTCTCCCATGCCTGTCTAATAGTATCTGTCTGATTGGGAATTTTCTGAAAAAGTATCTGGTTTATTTTGGAAATCAAATGCTTGTTTGAATCCATTTCCAAAAAAGTCCTCTCTAGGGGATCATCTCAGAGAACAAAAGAATTACCATTATTTCTAAAAATGAAGTTCTTAACTTGATTATACTGCCAACATTGATTATTTCCTATACCGTATTAATTTTGAAACTGAGTAAAGGACATAATATCATTCTTAATATAGAAATCCCTTATTTCCTTAAAAATTTTTTGAAAATATCAACCCTTAAAAGTTCTATCTATCTGAGCTGGTTTGAAATCCTTATTATTATATATGGGTACTAACCCAGAAATACCTTTCTCCTTCTTCAAAATCTTTGAGGCAGACTCCATGCTTCTACTGTTGTTTGAGTTGTAGACAACATATCCATTTTTGTAGCTACCAAAACACTTTTCAAATCTAACCCAGCTACCCCCTCCACTTCCACCCCCATACCTGCCTGCGAATATATCTGAGAATCGTAAATCCAATAATAAACTATTTCAAGCTGTGCAGCTAAATTGTATAGTTTAAGATCCGGACATGCTAAACCTGCTTCCTATTTATTTTGATACAACTTTTTAATGCTATTCGGAGGTTTCTCCTGCCAAATAAAGTTCCATATGTTCTAAATTCTGAAAAAAAAATGTTGGCAAACTTAAGGGAGTAGATTGAAATAGAAAAAGCAACTTGGGAACAATGTTCATTTTTAATATATTGATTTTACCTATTAACACTAGAGGCAAAGATCGCCACTTTCTCAAATCTAGTCTTATTTTATTTATAAGTGGATCATAATTCAATTGAAGAATCTTATCTTTCTCCACTGCCAATATCACTCCCAAATATTTTATCTTTCTGTATATCTTTCAATTTCTGAGTTTCAATTGTATCTATTCATCCTAAGTAAAGCATTTCAGATTTCCCCCAATTCACTTTGTAACCTGAAACCTTTTCAAATTGTTCCAACATTTTACAAACTTCTAAGCAGGTTACTGCCAGATTTTTTAAAGCCAAAAGTATATCGTCTGCATAAAGCATTGTGAAGATTGGTCCCCTTGAAGTCTGTAATCCAAATTCCTGAGTATGTAATCTCAAATTAATAGCCAGCGGTTTTAAGAACAGGGGGAACAAAGAGGGAAAAAGAGGGCAACCCTGCCTTGTCCCTTTAGCTAGTTGGAAATATGTAGAAAAAGCATTATTCACTCTTACCCTAGCCCTTGGTTGACTATATATCATTTTAATCCATGTTTGAAAATGACCCTTTATTCCATATCCATTCAGTACTTCTACGAGGAAGAGCCATTGCATCTTGTCAAATGCCTTTTTGGCATCTAATGAGAAGAGTGCAGTGTCCATTCCCCCAAAAGCCTCAATAACATTAATTGCCTTCCTTGTATTATGCTGAAGTCGTCTTCCCAAAACAAAACCAACCTGGTCCTGATGTATCAACTTTGGGACCACTTTAGATAATCTCTCTGCCAGAGCTTTAGCAAATATTTTATAATCACTGTTTAATAATGAGATGGGTCTATAAGAACCACATTTATTTTCTAGTTGATCTTTTTTTAATAATAGCACTATTTGTGCCTCATTAAAAGAATCTGGCAAGGCCTCCGATGTTAGGAAACTATTAAAAAGCTTCACTAACTTTGGTACCCAAATCTCTGGCTGATTTTTATATAATTTGAACATCAAACCATCAGGACCTGGGTCATGTTATTTGGGAAACTTCTTATTACTTCTGTTATTTTTCCAATTGTAAATTCTTTATTCAAATCATCTAAAGCTGATTCTACAACTTTCTGAAGCTGCATAGCCCGTATATACTTTTGAATTTCCCCACATTTGGTAATATTTCCAGAGTATATAACTTTTCATAATACTCCAAAAATACTTTAAGCATCTCTATTGTTTCTTGAGTAGATGTCCCATCTTCCCTAAATATACTCTGAATTATATTTTTATTCCTATCTGCTTGAATCTGATAAGCTAATACTTTACTTGGCAATTCCCCCATAGCAATAATATTTTGCTCTAGCTTTATTCAACTCTCTCTGCTTTCTCCTGCAATTTTTATTCTACTTTGTCTCTAATTAACCCATATTTAAGTTCCATTTGTTCTATTTTTTGATGTAAATACTCATTTTCAACTATTGCCATTTCTCTTTCTAATTCTATTATTTCCTTTTCTTGTAACTTTTTTCCCATAATTGTCTGCGGGTTCAGCCAGCCCCTCAAATATGCCTTTAATGCATATTCCTTGTCCTAAATTCTGTCTCCAATACCATTGGATTTCATTTTGTAATTTTTCCCTAAAATTTGGCAACATCCAGACTAAGCTATCCATCCTTCAAGACTGAGCTCTACAAGACCTCCCTGCCCCTACTTACTTTTTCTATTTCCATTATTACTGGAGCATGGTCTGAGACTCTAATCAGCTCTTACACTATATCTCTTATTTCTTTTAGTAAATCTGTACTAACAAAAAAGTAGTTCAGTCTTGAAAAAGACATATGTTTTTGAAAAATTTGAGTATTTACTCAAACCTGGATAACGGTCCTTAAATGGGTCCATCAAATTTAGATCTTTATGTGCTTGTTTTGCTATTCCCAAGGCCTGTTTTTTCTTCTCCATAGCTGGATGGTTCCTATCCAAACCTGAAAAGGTAAGATTAAAATCTCCCCTAACTATCCTAGGTGATGCAAATTGAGATAATTCCAAATAAAAATCTGAAAAAAATCCTGGATCATCTTGATTGGGTCCTTAAATAGAAGCCAAAGTCACCTTACCTCCTTGTAACTCAATTTCTACCATCACATATCTCCCCCCATCCACTTCATAATTCCTAACTGTATCACTGAGATGACCCCCCAGAAAGACTGCTGTACCCCTGGCATTATCTGTAACGTTAGACACAAAACTCTTTGCCCCCATCAAATTCCCAACATATCTCACATCCCTTTGATTAAAATGTGTCTCTTGTAAAAAAGAGTTCATTTTTTTCTTTCCACTATTTTAACTATTTTTCTCAATTTCACTCTATCCTTACACCCATTCAAATTCCAAGTCAAAAATCTCAACCTTTCCATAAATATAGATAAAGAACCCTTTTTACATAATTCCAATACATTCTGTCAAAGACACTAATATCTCAAATGTTTCTAATAATATTCCAGGTTTCACAACCCTGGCACCCACGCTTTTCTTGAGTCCTTTCTTTTTGTTGTTTTATCCATATTTTTTCTTTTTTTTTTTGTTTACTTCCTACTTAAGCATTCTTTACTCAAACATCACATCAGACCTTGCCCCCCCCCCTTCAGAGACTGCCTAACCACTGTCAGGTGCAAAGATGATTATTGGTTTGAAGTGAGAATCAGTCCACTAATATTTCACCTATTTAGCCCCCTATCACAATCTGTAGCCTGTCTTGAAGATGTTTTGGTGTTTCATCAGAGCCATTTCTGCATCATGAGATGAGTTAAAATTAAAAGTTCTACCATCCATGTGAACTCTCAATTTAGCTGGATACATCATCACAAACTGAATTCCTTCTTTTCTAGCTTATCACTAACTTCATCAAACATTTTCCTTTTAGCCAAAATCCCCAGTGAAATATCCTGATAAACTTGTAATTTTAATCCATTGTAATATAATCTTTTTTCCATTCTAGCTTCTGTATGGATTCCTTCTTTATCCTGATAACACAATGTTTTTACATACATAAAATGTGGTCTCCCGTGTATCTTTTTTCCCAAAAGCTCTATGAGTTCTGTCAATTTCAATTTTTTTCTCTGGATAAGGGAGCCCCAAAACCTTTGCAAGCATTTCCTCACAAAATGCTACTGAATCATTTCCTTCAATTCCTTCTGGTAAATTACCCACCAGGTCCTCAATTTTTATCTTCAGTTCTTCCAACTCTTTTTTACTGCTTTCAATTATAAAATTCATTTTTGGCAAGGTATCTTCTATATTACTGACTCCTTTTTCACATTCCATGGTCCTAATCACCAAGGAATCCAGTTTTTTCACAGCTTCTACTAATTTGCTCATAAGTGATGATACTGCTAAGTTCAGAGTTCCAAACCCCTGCCGCATTTCCTTCAAAAGTTCCTATACTCTCCTCTGCCCTACAACCATTTTTCCTATTACTTTTGTTGTTAATCCTGGCAAAGTCCCCCCCCCAATGAATCACCCCCTTGTGGATGTTTTTCCAAACACCATATAGTAATACCACCATTATTCCCCTTATCCTAAAACAGTCCCTTCCCCTTGTTTTGCTTTTTTCATTTTACCCAGATTTTTATTTTTTAAGGTGAATATATCATGACTACAAGTAGGTGAAGCAATATATCCCTTTATCAGGGTTATAAGGGGGACAGAACACTCAACTTCTTCAGTATTTTTTCCCTTGTTTATTGGGATTATAAGAGGGGCAGAGCACTCAGCTTCTTCAGTGTTGTTTCCCTTATTTTTATCCTTCTTTCCCCTCTTCTTTGCACTCCGCACTCTTTCTCCCTTCTGGGGTCTATTTTCTTCTGGGGACACTCCTGATAGATTAGGAGTTTTTCTTTTACTATTCCTGTTCCCTTGCCATATTTCAAGACCTTCCATTTTCAACAATTCCATCTCCTTATTTAATAAGTCCTGATTTTTATCCTTTGAACCAAACACAAAAACCCCCTTCACCTGGTTTTCCCAGATGAATGGGTTACCCATATTCGGTTGTTCCAGACTCCCTTCTGCTAACTCAATTTTTTTTCAACACCCTTTTCTTCTTTATGTTGTAGTCTGTTCACCTTTGTTTTCACTTCTTTGATGTTTCCACCTGAACTTCAGGTGATATTGCAGACCTTCTGGAATAGTCCCAACATACCACACAGTCTCCTCTCCCTAAAAATGTAACCAAAAACCAAAAAAAAGACCAAACCTGGGACCGTAAAAGAAAAGGCAATAACCAAGGGAATGCTGCTTTGAGTTACCCGCTCCCGACCGAGATAAAAACAGCAGCAGTTTACGCAACACACCCGGCATTTCCCAGAAGAAACCTCCAAAAAAGCCAAAAAAAAGAAAACCTTTTATCCAGCAGCCCCAAGACGTTTTCACTTCTTACTCTCAACCAGGGCATAAACACCTATACTATAACGTCCACCTGAGAGAAAGAAAAAAAAACACTCAAATGGCCCCAGAACAAAATTCTTTCTTACTCCTGGCTGGAAACATAAATGCCAACGTGCAAATTAAATACACGTTTTTCCAGGGAGAGGGGAAACAATACGAGCATCAAGAAAAGGGGGTCAACATACAAATAAATCAACCATACAATGATGCAAAAGACAAATACTCTCATTTTTGCCATTAATTTTCTAACACCACACTAGAAAAAAAGAAGGGTGCTTTTTGCTTGACCATCACGAGCGGACCTCTTCTCCTCCATAAGCGACTGACTAGGTGTTGCTAATCATTCTGACATGCGCAGAATCAATGTCTGTCCAGTGCTAAGCCACTTAATGCTTCCCAGAAAAGTGAGTGATCATTGTAGAGGTTCCGCCAACTTGATGTGAAAAGACTGAGGATGTGTGGTCAGGGACCACTGAGTACTGAGCGTCCATTGAGTGGTCCTCATGTGAAGATGAGCCAAGGGCACCATGAACACTGATGATGCCATGAGACCCAGCATCCACTGCATCAAGAAAGCTCAGACTGAGCCATTCTCTTTGATGAAGTGAGCCATCTGGAGGATATTGTTCCTCTTGTCCTCCAGGAGGAAGGCCCTTGCATTGGAGGTATCCTGGAGGGCTCCTATGAAGAGGATTTGTTGGGAGGACTGTAGGCAATTTTTCCAGCTTCAACAGAACTCCCATAGATGGAGGAACCTGGAAAATGTGGTCACTGCTTCCTGTGTCCCTTGTCTGGAGGACCTTGCTAGGAGCCAGTCATCCAGATACAGGAAAACTTGAATTCTGAGTTTCCTTAGGTGCACTGTGAGAACTGCAAAGCACTCTGTAAAAACTCACAGCACTGAGGACAGCCCAAAGGGTAGTACTCTAAACTGATAGTGCTGACCCAGAGCCACAAATTGAAGATACTTGTGGTGGATTGGGTGCACGGCAACATGTTGGTAGGCATCCTGCATGTCCAAGGAGACCAGCCAATTGTCTTGATGAATCAGAGGTAGAAGCATACCGAGTGAAATCACCTTGAATTTTCCTTGAAGAGGAACTTGTTTAACTTCCTTAGGTCTAGAATAGGGTGCATACTGCCTGTTTTCTTTGGAACTAGGAAGTAGTGGGAGTAGAAACCTGTGTTCCACTGCTCCTGTGGAGCTATGTCTACTGCGCTGTTGTTCAGAAGGATTTGAATCTCAGAAGCAAGGAGGTCTGACTGAGTAAGCGACAGTCTGGTCTGTTGTTTGGGTGGATGATCTGGAGGAGTATCTGAAAAATTCAGAGAATAACCCTCGCGAATTATCCTGAGAACTCATTTGTCTGAAGTGACTGACTGCCACTGATTGCAAAACTGAGTCAGATGCCCCCCTACTGCTGAAGAAGAATCCCCCTCGGACAGCTGAGAAATTCTGAGGGTGGCACTGGGCGCTTTCAGACCCTGTGCCTTCTGCTGTGTTTTGTTTTGTGACTGAGGGGCTTGGTTTCTGTTGAAACCCCCTCTGCCTTTACCATGAAAGGACTGATGGTTATGAAACTGCTAGCGGTTCCCACCCCTTTGTGGGGCAGCAGGGGCTGGTCTGTCCATTTTGATAGCCATCCTAGTTTTCTGTGTGGCCTCAAGTGCCTGCTCAACCTGTGGGCCAAACAGATAAGCACCATCAAATGGTAAATGAATGTCTCTTTGCTAGGCATCATTTGTAAACCCCAAGGTTCGCAACCATGAGTGGCGTCGGCTGCATATCCCTACTGCTGCTGCTCTAGAAGCAGTGTCAAAGGCATCCATAGCAGCCTTAAGTTGCTGATTATTGGACTCAACACCTCTAGTGATGGTTTGGAGGAGCTCTGAGGTAAAGTCTGACTCCAGGAGAGTCTCCACAATAGCTTTTAGTGAATGCCAGTGGGTATACTCATATTGTGAGAAATAGCCCTGGTAGCTAGCAATATGCATACCTAGGGTAGCAGTGGTGAAGACTCGCTTCCCCAATGTAGCAATCTTATGAGATTCCTTGCTCACTGGACAGGCTGTAGACTCCTGAGGGAGAACAGCTTTGTCATTTTCTAACAAGACCACTATGGCATCAGCAAAAACTTGAGAGGCCAGGATTGGTCGATCCTTAGGGGGAGCGAACTTCCTGTTTAAGAACTTAGCCGCAGAAGTAACAAATGCTGGATTATCCCACACCCTTTGTGAGAGAGTCTCAAAAGAGGGTTGTACCGGAGGAGTCAACTCCACAGAGATCTCCAGGACATGCAGACATTGACGATGTAATACCGGATCAACCTCCAAAGTCTGGAGAGAGTGGGTGGAATTCATATTCTTCAGTAGAGACTTAAAGGGCATGTCCTCAATCAGAAACTTAGCTGAAGTAGAGGGATTACTTTCCACTAGAGATGAATCCTCATTAAAGTCGTCTCCTAATCACAGATCAGGATCAGGTTCAATATCATCTCCTACTACCCCTGGAGGGATAGTATATAAAGGAAAGGGATCAGAAGGAGGTGCTCCTTGAATCAGAGTTGAGAATCCTGGCATCCAAGGTGAGGCCGGCATCGAAAATGGCATGGGTGCCAGCCGCAGTGCCACCAAGACCAGAGTCAGTGCCCAGAGACCCCAAACCAATTCTCAGAGCCCCCAAGGATAAAGATCTGAAAACAAGAGTAGGAGAAAATGGTACCAGTGCTGGCGCCTGCACTGCAGCCATGTGAGGCAGAAAAGCAAAAGGGCACGGTGTCAACAGCTCTGAAGAAGGTACTGCATGACTAGGTAGACCCAACCATCCTGCCTGCGGTTCAAAACCCCTAGGTCCAAGGCTCTGGGCTGACTCCACAGGCTCAGAAAGTCAGGACAACCACCAAACCCACTGCTCCATAAGCAGCCCAATGATGAAACTGCTCACGGAGGACCCTCCAGGGGGCGAAGAGGGACTATGGAGTCAAGGTTGCCAGCCGCTAGGAACAGAGGCTGCAGATAACCCTGACAGAGTCAGAGTCAACCTTCTGTCCTGTTACTGATGATTGACATGCAGACATACCAGAGGGCAACTTCAAACAGTACCGTTTCTTCTTCGACCGTTGGGATGAAGAAGAGCTCGAGGTCGAGCAGTGCCAGGTTATCAATGAAGATCGAGAATGGTCCCACTTCTTTTTGTGCTTTTGGGAGGACTGCCCTTCCTCCTGAGCACTGGACTGTCCATAGTCAGACCCTCCCTCCATAGAAGGTGATGGACTGACTCAGCCCAGCTGGAAACACAGCTTTATGTGAAGTCTCCCTACCATCTCTGGCCCCATTCATGGTTGACTCCATTGAAGGAGGGCTGAAGAAGACTTCTGTTTCTTTCAGTGAAAAAACTTTTTATTTATTTTTTTATTTTTACCTTAATAAAATAAATACTACAAATCAAAACTGAATGACTAAAGCTACTGTCATATAGACGTGAAGATTGACTCCGGTGGGCAAGCAACATCATCACTAAAGCGCACTCAATGGTGGGAAAAAGGAACTGAGGCGGTTGGAGGGTCAATGCCGAGGTAGCATATACGGGCGTGAGCTGGTGTTGCGGCACCGCTTTGTGCAGCCCTACCTGGTGCCGGCCCTCCAGAAGATTTTTGGCTCCTGCTTGGTCCTAGTGCCCAGTATAGTCCCATTAGTGTGACTGAGTGGTGGAGACTTTGGCCCAGATATTCAAAAGAGTTGAGCCATGCGCAATAGGGTTGTGCCTGCACAAGTCCGAAAATGCGCCATTCTGCGATATTCAGCAGGAGGCAGTTGCACCCGCCAAATCACGCTGAGCAACAGCGCAATGATAATGAAGGCATGCACAACTGAAGGGGGAGGAACCATGCATAAATGGCGCAGTGCGATATTCAACAACTTGCGATGCGCAATGGGGAGCAAGCGGAAGTTGCGCCATAGCGGAAATGAGCCAAAATAAAAGGGAGCAAGGGAGAGGTGCAAGAACGCTACAGGGAAGCCACATGAGAGCAAAATACAGCAGGACACGCTGGGCAGCAGGGACACACAGGGCCAGGCAGGAAAGGGCACCTGGAAGCAACAGCCACTGGGGAAGGTGTGGGGAGACAGTGCAGAAGGGGGAGGTACACCACACAGCAGTGAAGCAAGCACAGGCAGGTGTTCCCGTGCAGGGAAGTAGCAGTGAGGACAGCTGGGGAATACAGTAACAGCTGCCGGGGGTGAACACAAGCCAGGGACATGGCCAGTGCCACCTTCCAGATGGAGGCCGTTATGAGGGGGGGTGAGAAGGCGGGCAGCAGGGGGGCGTGGCCATGGAAGGGCCCATTGGCGGTATGCCCCAACAGGCAGTAACGAGCCCACACCAGCTTCGAGCTGTACAGTGATACCAAGACTGTGGGCCGGTACCACCTGAATCGGGTAATTCTGAGGCAGCTCTGTGAGCTGTGCAGTGATGTGATGTGATGTGATGTGATGCAGGCACCCACATGACAGAGCCATGCCCTGTCAGTGAAGACCAAAGTGACAGCTTGCATGTGCTTGCTTGCCACGGGAACCTTCCAGAGACCAACTGGGGACACCACAGGCATAACCCAGTTGGCCACGTCACACCACCTCACCCAATTCCTCAGCGCACTGCTGCCACATGCTGTGGAGTACATCCATTTCCCCAGCACACCGGCAGAATGCACAGCAAATATACAGGAGTTCCACAGGGTAGCATGTATGCCTGGTGTGCTAGGGGCAATAGACTGCACCCATGTGGCCATCCACACACCACCTGGCCCCAAGGGGGCCACATACATCAATCGCAAGGGCTATGCCAGCATCAACTGCCAGGTGGTGTGCGATGCCAGGGGGCGCATAATCAATGTCTGTGTCACACACCCTGGGGGAGCACACGATGGCATCTGGCACCAGTTGGCACTGTGCCACAGATTCGAGAGTGGGGATATCCCCACTGGCCACCTAGTGGGTGAGTATGCAAACCACATGGACAATCATAGGGCCTGGGGGGGGCATGGTCAGAGGTGACATGAGCAGTGGCCTACATGGCCCGGGGCAGGGTGATGCTGATTACCAAACTAACCTCCACCATCTACACACAGGTGACAGTGGATACCCACTCCATCCCTGGCTGCTCACACCCTACCTGCGGCCCATGACCCCATCGCAGCAATGCTACAATAAGGCACATGCCACCACATGTAATGTCATCGAGCGGGTGTTCGGGATGCTGAAGGCACGTTTCCATTGCCTGGACACCTCCAGCGGTGCCCTACAGTACAGCCCCTCAAAGGCCTGCAGGCTATTTCTGGCCTGTTGCATCCTGCACAACATGGCCAACGAATGTAGGATAGCCAAACAGGTCAAAGAGGGGGACAGCAATGCGGAGGATGAGGACGCCGGTGATGATGGTGATGGGCAGCCCCCCCTTGGGCGATGGGACCCCCGACTGCTCCAGCTGGCACAGCTGCACCGGGACACCATCATGGAGGAGCACTTCAGCCAACCCAGGTAAGTCATGGGGCCATGTGCAGCCAACAGTGGCGAAGGCACACCCACAACATGCACTGGACACACACCAGGGTGCATGCCATCAAGGGAAGTGGCAGGGCATGGAACCACACACACAACCAGGGATGGGTGAAGTCTAACATGCCATGTGGATGGAGCACACGCATGCACACACACACACAACTCACCAAACATGCACAAAGGGTAGGAGGCACACCGACCCAGAACGCCACCCCTAGCCACACACATGTCCACAGACCACCACGCCCACTGCCTGTCCATGTGCATATGTCAGATGCTGAGCACCATTGCACATTGGTGTAGAGCTCAATGCAGGCATCATCATGCACACGCAACTGCGGACAGCAGCCGGGAGGGTGTGCAGATGGACTGTGCGTCCGCATGCCGGGCCGGGTACCTACCTGTGCACTGCCCACTGAAAGACACAATGCACACAGGGCAGCAACAGACAGTAGCCACACTGGGAGACAGGTCTGTCACGTGACACAGTGCCCCGCCACCACGGATGTGGGCGCCCCACCGAGACCCACCAGCACTGACAGGCCGCCACTGGCCTCATGGGAGTGGCACCGATGGGCCCAGGGGTTCCACTGTGAACATGACGCGCTCGCGCGCGGGGTCTGCAGCACCGAGCGTGCCTACACCAGGCATGCTCGGGATGCCCACATCTGAACCCGCATTGACAGGGAGGGTGTTGCACGACGCCAGGAACGGGTGACAGTGCATTTGCAGGTTCATGACGCATGGACACATGACTGTGTGCCCATTGTGGCCATGACAGCAGTGAATGCCTGTGTCTACCTGTCAATGGCAGCAGTCACATCCTCCTGCAACCAGTCCATCCCTGCCAGGATCAGAGAGGTGTCTCTGCTGCGATGCTCCTCTGCCTGCTCCAGAGCCACACGCAGTGCATCCACCGATGTCGCAAGCCACATCTGCTGCTGGACTGATGCTTGCAGTAGGCAGATGTGCTCATCCAAGAGGTCATCTGCCTCCTCAGCATCCTGTCCCTCAGGGTGTGCATGGCCCTGATGCTCAGCACCCCTTGAGGGTGGACGCTGCACACCAGGACCAGGTCTGGGCATGTCCACAGGCGGTGCACAGATGCCGCCACTTGACCCTGTACCCCCAAGCCCATTGGCTGACTGATGATGCTGCCTCTCCAGCTGCCACTCCCCAGGGCTCAGTGGTGCAGCCGCAGTGGCTGCAACAGTCCCACTGTCCTGAACACACACCAGTGCTGCCCCACTGGTGCTGACAGGCACAGGCTGGGACCGAGCTGACATGCAGGCCTCCAAGGCAGTACCACCCACAGCCATGGCCGCGATGTTACCTGCTCTGTGGCCATCCCGTGGCACACACGTGTCACTGCCCATGCCATTAGCGACATCATCGGTGACGGACTCGGCACCAGCCCGAGTCACAGCATACTGATATCCGTGGATGCTGGCATGTTGGGACACGGGCAGGGCTTCCTCCGCACCTGTTCCAACAACATCAGCGTGGACAGCCAGGCAGGCCCACTGTTGCACTGAGCCATGTATACCTGTGGAGGTGGATGGCCCTCCTCCATCTCCAGCTGACTGTCCTCAGTGGACAGGCCCACCACCCCTGACCCATGCAGACACTCAGGATCTGTAAGGGAAAACAAAGTCGCGTTACTGCATGTAACCCTGCCCCCCCATAGACAGACCATGACCTACCATGCAGTGATAGGCTACCACCCATCTGGAAGCCACCACCCGGAACACCCTCAATGGCACAACGCTGCATGCTTCCAGCAACCCTCTCCTCCTGTGGGGTCAGGTGTACCACCTCCGGCTGTCCCCCACCTGTGGCAGCTCGTGCTGCCCTGATGGCAGCCACCTTCTCCTTTATCCTCCTCCTGTCTGTGCCCATCATCTTCTTGCACTCCTGCACGGAGTGCTGGTGGCTGAAATGCAGGTTCACAGCATATGCCACCTCCTTCCATGCAGCAGCACGGGCTTGAGGTATTCCCTGCCATCCGCTGAGAAGCGGCTCCTGATCCAGGTAGGCCTCAGACAGGGCATCGGTCTTGGCCTTGGTAAAATTAGGCCTCTTCCTCCTCCCACCACTGTGTTCCTCCTCTCCCACAACTCGCTGGTCATTTTCTAGCCTGTAAGAATGACAGTTGTTACCTGTGACTGTGCAGTCCCATACATGTCCCTAAATCCACAGTCCATACTCCCAAATAGCATGCAACTCACCAATAGACTGCAGTAACCGACTATGGCCAGTGCAGCCTAATGTCACACTTTTATAGTGCAACCCATGCAAATGAGGCGAGGCGAACTTTAAGTGGATGTAAATTGCAGTGCTGCACCATTGAATGGCTGATTAGCTGTTTTGCATATGATGACTGAATATCGCCTGTTGCCTTTGTGCAATTGTGTTGAACATGCTGAGCCAAGAACGCAGTTCTGAGACATGCATAGTACACACCTCACCGCCGAGATGCCGGTTGCTGACGAGGCATCTGTCGCACTGCTGATATGCTGTGCTCGGGAAGCAATGCAGGGCACGGCCACCATTGTGCCAGTGGAGCTACAGCGATGTTCACCTACATGGCGCTGTGGCACTGGGCCATAATAGGCACACTGGGGCAAATGCGCGGTAGGCCGCTACTAGAGGTAGCACACAGGCAGCCAGTCGCGCTACATGCATTGGGTTCCAATGGTGCTGTGCATGTCCGTGCGCCAGAGCCCCTTGACCCTGTGCCCAACCTATGCCCCTAGCCACCATGCATCAGGCATAGGTGCACCACTATCACGCTGTTTGGTGACAGCACAATAGGGAGTGGCAACACTGTACCGCGCAGCATCTGCACATGGGGAGCCGTGTTGCAGAGCGCCATTTTTGCAGACCAAGCTAGGAGAATGGCATGCAAGAGGGCTGCACAATGGAGCCAGGTCGAACTGGCCAACCTAGTGGCCATAGTGGAGCCACACCATGGACCACTGTTTGGGGAGGCACCCCTGGACAGGTCCAGGAGCCAGGTGTGGGAGGAGGTGGCCACTGCACTCGAGGAGGCCACTGGAAGGGGGCAGACAGTAGAACAGAGCTGCCACAGGTATGGCGACCTGCGGCGGAGGGAGCCAGACCTGCTAGCCTGCCTGCGGGCACGTGCAAGGAGGGGCACAGTGCCACAGCCAGGTAGGTGTTACATCAACACACTTTTATCTTCCATATGGGTATCATGGTTGTATGTGTCCAGCACATGGGGGAGGGACCGTCCAGTGTTGGCTGTGGTGGTGTTATCAGGGTGTCTAGTTTGCTATCCTGCAAAACTCCCAAATACTTAAAGACTGGGACTGCCTCAAATTGGGTGCCATCAAGGGTAGTGAAGGCAGAGGATGGTGATAGCATGGTTAGCTTCTGGTCAGTGCAAAAGCTCATGGGCAGAGTATTTTGGTACTGATTTTGAGTTGGTTGACCTGGAGCCATTGCAGCATGTTTAGGAAATCATGCTGAAGTGAGACTTCAACTGCAGTGGTAGAGGGACCAGATCTATAAATTATTGTGTCATCAGCATACATTTCTATTTTTTTTTTTTGGTTAGTCTTTGGTAACTTGGTAAGGCCCTCTAGGCACAAGTGCCTGTTTTCAGGGGTGACCTGGGTGCATTGAGGAGGTTAAGTAACTTGCTCAGTCACATAATATGCAAGTGGAGGTTGTGGGAATCAAACCCTGGTCTGCTAGATGTACCACACTCATTCACAGTTCATTACTCTAACCTCTAGGCTATACTACTAACCCAAATGTTGGAAGGGTTACATGCTGAGGGGAGGTAATTTAGAAATATGGAAAATAATATTGAGCCAAATATGGAACCTTGGGACACACCAGCCTGGATTGCAAGTGGGGGGACAGCATGCCACTGATCTAAACTGACTGGTGATGGCCTACCAGGTAGGAGCAGAACCAATTCATGGAGGTGGTGGAGAGATCTCAATCAATTTTTCAGTCAATCAACTTTTATTTGATTAAACGCATTTCTCAGATTGTGACTCAATGCACTTCACAGAGCAACACACTTTAAAAATATAATGCACATCAAAAACAGAAATTTACACTTATATAAATAATAATTCATATTAAAATATACCAACTGGTTATAAAAGCTTGATTAACTAAGAATGTCTTTAGCTCCCCTTGAAAATGTCCACAGTAAAGTTGTCCTGGTGGTGCAGAGGTATGAGGTGCTGGACGCCTTACATCACATCACGCCGGCACCCAGGTTCGGGAATGGGCTTGGGTCATCAGGGAGCTGGCATGGGGGGGTGAGAGCAGGATTGAGCAGCTGACAGGCAGCTCTCCTCTCTTGGGGTGGTGGTCATTCCCTCGTAGTTCCACTGCCACCAGGTGGAGGTCTGGTGGCTAGTGGAGGCAGGAGGGGGCGGTGAGTTGTGGAACGGCACCTCAAGCTGTGGTGTGTGCATGCCTCCACATGCACATGCACAGTGAAGATTTGGGGACGGGTGAAAATGGGACACAAAAATCCATAAAATAAATATATATATATATATATATAATGGGCATGAGTGGAATATGGAAAATATTTTCACTCTTGCAGAGTGAGGCTGGATATTGCATGAGTGCTGAAGGCGCGAGTGAAATATACAGTGCTCACGAGGCAGGAGTGAAAATATTTTTCATATTCCACGATGTGCACATCATGGGCAGGATATTCAGAAGGGTTATGCATTGCACAACCCACTGATGTGCCCCAGCGTGATATTCAAAGGGGGATTGAGCCTGGCATAAATCCCGATGCGCCGGAGCACATCAGTAATGTATGCGGTGCAAGTAGGGGGGGCATGCCCATGCATACTCTACTCATCCAGACATTCAGCCCAGGATGTGCTGAGCCCATGCATGTGCAACCCCTACTTGCACTGCACACAGGTGAGCCCCCCCAAAAAAGGAGCAACAGCTGGCCACCCACAGGTGAGCTGCCATATTACAGTGCACAACACGGCAGCTGCCACCTGTGGGTGGCCACCCGAGTTCCGGCGGCACCTTCGTGGTGGCGCCCCCCCATGCCTGATCGTGGGCATATGTTACAAATCATAGTCCTATATCCCTGGTGGTCCAGTGGACCGCTTGCAGCCTGATCGCAGACATATGTTATGAATAATAGTCCTATATCCCTGGTGGTCCAGTGGACTGCTCACAGCCTGATCGCGGGCATCAGTAATAAATTATGACAAAACAATCCAACCCTGGTGGTCACCGGTACCCCTCACCACCCACTCGCCTCCGCAGTCCACATATGTGAATGGACATTTCTGGACTGTGTAGTACAGTACAGGCTGCACGCCCATTAGCTCACGCTGTGGACCAATGAGCATACAGCCCTACCATACGGAGTCAGTTGGGCGGGGGGGCGGGGTGACAAGTGGTGGGGAGCTGCCGCCCACTGACCAGGGGAGGGGCGGTGGGGGCTCAGTGGGTGGGTGGGAGGGTACCACTGGACCACCAGGGTTGGATTGGTTTGTCATAATTTATTACTGACGCCCACGATCGGGCTGCGAGCAGTCCACTGGACCACCAGGGATAGAGGACTATTATTCATAACATATGTCTGTGATCGGGCTGTGAGCGGTCCACTGGACCACCAAGGATATAGGACTATTATATTTCTACATATGCCTGCGATCGGGCTGCGAGCGGTCCACTGGACCACCAGGGATATGGGACGTTTACATTTTATTCATATGCCCATAATCAGTCGTCGGAGCATGTTGCCACTTGTGCAGGGGGCGTCGGACCCCGACGGCTGCAGCCTGGCAGGGCGCCAGGTGCAAGTCGCTGGGGATCAGTGCACCTGCATGCAAATGAGGCCATAATGACATGCAAATGGCCCCATTTGCACCTTGCATACATTATGGCCCCATTTGCATGTGCACTTTTGAATATCGCGGTAGTTGCGCCTATCACAACGGCACTTGTGCTACCGCATCCCCTTGCTCCACTCTGGCCACTTGTGCTGGCACGGTGTCATTGCACCATGCACACTGCGGGTGGCCAACGAGCAATATTCAACTATGCTGTGCCATGGCGCAGCTCCGTTGAATATCACCCTGTCAGCGCCCCCGCGCATCCAAGTTGTGCTGCATCCAGGCTTGCGTCACAGCCTGGTGCAGTCTGAATATCCCGCCCACGTGTCCTATTTATACAATGGGGCCTAACTGTTGCAAAATGTACCATTTGCGCAGCTTTGCACAATTGCGCGGGTTTAGCGTGGGTTTCAGGGGTGTGATAAATGTCAGTTCTTACAGTTATCAAACGCCTGTGAAAATAACATGATTTATCACACTCATTTATCACTCACCCCCATTGTATAAATATATATGACTCTGTGTACAGTACTGGAGAGATTCATACCTTATGCACAATTTTACCCTGTAATTTAAGAAAAAAAAGTATTATATTGCTTTTATTCCATCTCTGTTTTGTAGTGATCTATCATAAGACATACTGGGCATAATATGACCTGTTGTTAAATTTGATTTTGTTTACTATGGCCCTTCAACTGCCTTCTCACTATCTTAAACTGGCATCCATTTTGTGACATTCCTGCCTATCACAAATTGTGTTGTAATTATCTGAATGCACACAGTGCTCTACTTAACAAACTTTGATTCCATTCATTGTTAGATAACATATTGTATCCCCTTACTTAGAAGCATTGGTTAAATAAATGTATTTTTGCAATTTTTTCCACTTTGGATTGCCCTCTTACGTTCACAACATGTGGTGTCCTTTATATGCCTTGCTGGACTGGTGTTATCCATTTATTACAGAGCTGTGCAATTTCAGTGCAGCTCTCTGCAATGATGCATTTTCATGCCCCCTTTCATTTTTTAAAATTAATTTCTTTGTATAAGTTTTACTTTTCTGCTCATTTTTACAGTTTGTGGTGATCCCTCCTTAGTGTCCTATAGTTACTCACGTAAGGTACTGTCCTAGCCACAGTCCAGACAAATGAGAATTGAAAGTATACATCAGCACCTGGTTTTGTCATCCACCAGCTCTTTAAAAAGGCTTAACTCGCAGTTCTCTGTTTCTTTCAATCATACTTTTGTCTGATGAACATTCTGTCGTCCTCGCAGTGTTCCTTTGTAATGAACACATGCTACTCAGTCAGCCAGCATTATCTTCAAATGCACACCAGCTTTCTGGTGATCCCTTCCAGCCTTTTCAACAACTGTACTTTTCTGCATTGCTTTTTTCACCTGCACTAATTCTAGCGGCAACTCCTTGGTGTACAGAATGCTTTACTTAAGGCCCTGCATGAGTGTTCTGGGGGAAAGAAATGTAAAATATTTTTTGCAACCTGGGCCAAGACTGACCAATTACACGCCGTTAGTTGCCTTCAATGCTAGTTCTTTTTTTGCATTTTGAGGGTTTTTTTTTTTTTTAAACATTTAGGCTGTTTAGTTGTTACAATCTATGTTCAGTACAGGGGAAAGTAAAAGGGCTGTTTCCCTTGTACTGAACATAAGGTTGGGCCATTTCACAGCTTTAAATGCTGAATTTACATCTCTTTTTCCCCAGATGTCTGTAGAGTTCCTTTATGTCTATCCCATGCATTCTTAAATCCCGTGATTACTTCAGCCCCCACCACTTCCGCTGGCAGGGTGTTCCACTTGTCCACCACTCGTTCTGTAAAGAAATTCTTCCTCAAGTTTCCTCTGAATTGTCCTCCCTCCAGCTTCATCCCATGCCCTCTAGTCCTGGAACATCTTTTTTGCTTAAAAATAGTGTATTACTGCACCCTGTTCCTCCCTGTAAGATACTTGTATGTCTCTATCATGTCCTTTCTCTCCCTCCTCTCCTCCAGGGAGTACATATTCAGTTCCTTCAACCTGTCCTCATAGGACTTGTGATGCAATCCATGTACCATCTTTGTTGCCCTCCTCTGAACCTTCTCTACCCCGTCTGTGTCCTTACGTAGGTAAGGTCTCCAGAACTGTACACTGTACTCCAGATGGGGCCTCACTAGTGTCTTGTATAGTGGAATTATGACCACTCTTTCCCTGCTGGTGATGCCCCTGCCTATGCATCCCAGCATCCTATTTGCTTTACCTGCTGCCTTGTCACACTGTTTCCCTACCTTGAGGTCATCAGAGATGATAACCCCAAGATCCCTTTCCTGCTTGGTGCATGCTATATCCTCACCTCCCAACTGATATATTGTGCCAGGGTTTTTGTGCCCCATATGCATTATCTTGCACTTCTTGCACTGAATTTCAACTGCCAAACCCCTGACCATTCTTCAAGTTTTGCAGGTCCTTCTCATTCTGTCTACACCCTCTGGTGTGTCTACTCTGTTACAGAGCTTTGTGTCATCAGAGAACAGTGAAATTCTGCCTTCTAGGTCCTGTGCAATGTCACTGATGAAGATGTTGAATAAGACCAGACCCAGCACTGATCCCTGTGGTACCCCACTGGTCACTTTTACCTCTGTGGAGTGACAGCCATTTACCACCACCATCTGTGTCCTGCCGCCCAGCCAGTTACCTACCCACCACACTACTGTCCTGCCCACACCAATATTCCCCAGTTTGTGTAATAGTCTTCTATGTGGCACAGTGTCAAAGGCCTTGCTGAAGTCCAGATAGGCCATGTCCACTGCCCTCCCCTGATCCACCTCCTTAGTCACCCAGTCAAAAAATTCAATGAGGTTGGACTGACATGACCTCCCCCTGGTGAAACCATGCTGCCTTGGGTCCTGTAGTCCATTGACAACCAGATGTTCCACCAATCTCTCCTTCAGCAGTGCTTCCATGATCTTTCCCACCACCGAGGTGAGGCTGACTGGTCTGTAGTTCCCCGCCTCTTTGTTCCCACTTTTGTATAAGGGACTACATCTGCTGTCCTCCAGTCTTGGGTACCTCTGTTTCCAGTGATCGCTAAACAGGATAGCCAGAGGTTCAGCCACCACCTCTCTTGGTTCTTTAAGGACCCTGGGTGCACCCCATCTGGCCCCATTGCTTTATCAACTCTTATTACTTCCAGTTCCTTCAGGACCCTTTCTCATGTAAAGGGACTTGTGTCCATTTCTGCACCATTCTCACCCCTTGTACTCCCTTCAGACCCATTACCCTCCTCTTCCTCAGTAAAGACTGAGCAGAAATACCTGCTCAATATGTCAGCTTTACTGTTGTCATCCTCCACGCGGCCCCCATCCTCCCCTTCAGTCTCACTATCCCTCCCTTTGCCTTTCTTTTTTCACTTATGTACCTATAAAAGGTTTTGTCCCCCACCCACTGATTTTGCAACGTGTTCTTCTGTCTGAGCTTTGACTTCCTCACTGACCTCCCTGCCTCCCTTTGCTTCTCCTGGTACATCTCCCTATCCCTTCTGCCTGTGTCTTTTTGTATTGCCTGAATGCAATCTTTTTGGCTTTCACTTTCTTTGCTACCTCTTTGGAAAACCATAATGGTCTGTAAGTATCTTTGTATTTGAAAGTTTAATTTTTAATGCATTTCCAGGCATGTTCAAGTGCTTTTGGGTAAGATTTTGGTGTACCATGTGATGTGTATAAGGCCCTGCATGGCCTTTTCTGGTGAAAAGAGATGTAAAATAAAGTTCTGCAACCTGGTCTGGCTCTGGCCTGTAACTGGCCCATAGTTATCTTTGAAGCTAGTGAATTTTCACTTTTTTTTTTACTTTTTGTAACATTTGTGTTTTTTGGTTGTTTCAGTTGATGTTCAGTACAGAGGAAACTAAAAAGTCTGGTTCCTTTGTACTGAACATAAGCTTGGACCAATCTAAAATCTTTAAATGCTTAATTTAAACTTCTTTTCCTCAGATGCCTGCAGAGTTTTTACAAGTTCATCTATAAGCACCTTTGAATTTTAAAGTCGGATTTTTTTATTGCATTTCAGAGCAAGTTCTGGTGCTTTTGAGTAATTGTTTGGTGTACTGTGTGCTGCATGTCAAGCCCTGCATGGCCTTTTCATGTAAAAATAGACGTAAAATACGGTTTTGTAACCTTGTTTAGCTCTGGCCTGTAACTGGCGCATAGTTACTTTCGATGCTAGTGTATTTTCACATTTTTTACTTTTTTGCAACATTTGAGTTGTTTGGTTGTTTCAGTTGATGTTCAGTACAGGGGAAACTAAAAAGGCTGGTTCCTTTGTACTGAGCATAAGCCTGGGCCAATCTCACAGCTCTAAATGCTCAATATAAATCTCTTTTCCCCAGATTGCTGCAGAGGTTTTATAAATTCATCTGTAAGCACCTTTGTATTTGAAAGTTAGATTATTTAATGTACTTCAGAGCATGTTCTGGTGCTTCTGAGTAATTGTTTGGGGTACCATGTGCTGCATGTAAGGCCCTGCACAGCCATTTCTGGTGAAAAGAGATATAAAATAAAGTTTTGTAACAGGAGCCAGCTCTGACCTGTAACTAGCCCATAGTTACCTTCAATGCTAGTGCTTTTTTACTTTTTTTTGCTTTTTTGAAACATTTGGGCTGCTTAGTTGCTCCAGTCGATGTTCAGTACAGGGGAAACTAAAGTGGCTGTTTCCTTTGTACTGAACACAGCTTTAAATGTGTAATTTACATATTTTTCCCCCCAAATAACTGCAGAGTGCTAACATGCTTATATATATAAGGACACTTTTTTTTTTTTTTCTCTTTTGGCCCCTGCCCTTCCGTCGTTGATCTGCTCTGGTCACAGACCCTGGAGCCCCGACCACCGGACATTGCCGAATCCCCCAGGTCATCCCTGGCTTACCCCCCAGAGAGCGGGGCCGCGGTACCGACCCTTCTTATCGGCCACGGAACTGTATCTGGTTAGGGGGAACGGCTCCGGTGGCCAATCAGGGCAGTCCAGGGCAGAGCGTCATGTAGACGCAAGGCAGGGATTTTATCCCCTTATGTTTTCCCCACCCTCGAGGAGGCGGGGACGTGCAATGACGCCAGCGTCCGCCCCGCCTACCTCGCCCCTCCCTGACCTCAGGCCGGCAGCGCGAGTTCTCCCAGCCCGCCAGGAGCCCCCACCACGCGGACACTGGTGGGACTCTCTCCCGGAGAAGGAGAGCGCCCACGGCGTCAATCCTTTTCTCCGCGTCGCCTCCGACGACCCGGATCCGCTCCGAACCCGGTCGCCGGCGCCGCAAGCGAAATCCAATCACGCGCCGCGGGCCGGCCAGGACACTTTTCTTTTTGAAAGTTTGAGTTTTTTTCTTAATTTCAAAGTAAGGGATGTTGCTTTTCAGTAATGTTTTGGTGTACCATATGCTGCACGTAAGGCCCTCCATAGCTTTCTCTTGGGAAAAGAGATGTTAAAATAATTGTTTGGAACCTGTGAAAAGACTGTCTTTGTATGTGTGCATGTGTGCCAGACCACCAAGCAATGGATCACTGTTACCAATACCCCCAAAAGCACATTCCATGTCTAACTTGAAGAGCCATTTAGACTCATCAAACAACTGAATCAAATTCCATTTATTTTATTCTTTGGTAATCAGGTAAGGCCCACTAGGCACACATGCCTGTTTTCAAGGGTGACCTAGGAACACTGCAGAAGTTAAATGACTTGTTCAGAGACACAGTATGCAAGTGGAGGTTATGGGAATAAAACATGGGTCTGCTGGATGCACCAAGCTCATTCATAACTTGCTACTCTAACCTCTATGCTATACTGCCAGCTGGTTCTATATGATAATGGCAAGTGCCGAATGGCGACTTGCATTATTGTGACATCAGGGCAGTGAAAACAATTTCGCCACCCTGACATCCTCGGCACATGGAAGAACGGTGCTGGGGACTTAAAACACTTGCTTTCTGGGGGGGCTGTGCCTTCCACCCCCCACCTGGGGGGGCTGGTCCCCCCGCACCTCCCTACTTAAGGATTCTCGGCTCCGGGGGGTGCATGTTGGGGGGATGAAAGCAAAAAATACAAATTTTGGCACAGTAGCGCCTGGACCCAGACCCGAACCCGGAACCCCAGCACTGCAAGCGGAGACCAACCCCCGATGCCATGGTGCAGCTTGGCAGCTGACTGGCAGCGCCATCCCCTACATCCCCTCTGTCCCTTCCCAGGCCACACTTGATGTGCTCGCTCCCCCCCCCCACATGTGTACATATAGCGACATCCTGTTGCTAGGGTCGCCCACCCCACCACATTCGGTAGCCCTCCCTGCCCCCTCGCCTTTCAGGCTTTTATCCATATTAAGTCCACCGCTTTGACTGCACCGTGATTCAGACGCCTCCTCACCTGCTATACTGCATCCCCATTCAGACTGAAAGCATGCCTTGACAGAAACTTACTGTGCTATTCAAAAGCAAGCTTTGCAGTTAATGTTCCATTAGGTAAATGGGACAACTCACACTTTTTCTCATTCTACTGTTTTAGTCTCAGAGTAACAAACCTTCTTCTGATAGTCCACCCAACACAGATTAAAATTCTTAAAGCAGCAGTAACAGTTAATAATAACTGAAATAACTTGGTGGGCCGTTAGGCAAACCAAAACCTCAATATATATGACTTTCTTTTTGCTTTATTTCATTCCCAAGGTAAGAAAAAGGGGTTTTCAAGTATTAAAAGTTGATAGTCTTTTGCCATGTCAACAATCATGGATGTTAGCAAATAAAGGTGGTGTTGGGCTGCTAGCCATCAGGGTCACACATTATGCAAGCAGGGCTGAGGGAATTCAAACACATGTCTATAGATTTAGAAACACAGAAATTGATGGCAGATAAGGACTGCTAGGCCCATCCAATCTGCCTGTCTAGCCTACCTTTAATTAGCTGCTACTGACCCTACTGGTCCACTGCTGCCTCTCCATCCTCTCTTGGATTTCCTCATGTCTATCCCATGCCTGTTGAAACCCCAGCTGTATTTGCATCAACCACCTCCTGGGCAGGTCATTCCAAGCATCCACAACCCTTTCCATGAAAAAGTACTTCCTTACACTGTCCCTCTGTCTACTCCCTTGTAGTTTCACGTTATGCCCTTTTGTTGTTTTAGGGCAGCTTCTGTTCTGAAAGAGTCTTCTCTCCTATACCTTATTAATTCCCTTGAGGTACTTGGAGATGTCTATCATGTCTCCTTTCTCCTTCCTCTCCTCCATTGTGTACATATTGAGTTCATGTAGTCTCTCCTCATATGATACGTGGTACAGACCCTGTACCATTTTTTCTTGCCCTTCCTTGAACAGTCTCAACCCTGTCCATGTCCTTTCTGAGATGAGGGATGCAACATTCCAAATTAGGTCTCACTAATGACCTATGTAGTGGCATTATGATTTAATTTTTTTCTGTTAGTGATACCTCTTCCATTTCACCTAAGCATACCACTGTCTCTCCCCACTGCCTTGGCACATTTTTTGGCAACCATTAAGTTATCAGATATGATAACCCCCAGATCCCTTTTCTGTTTTGTGACTGCTAATATCTCCCCCTTCGTCATATAGTCCTCCCCGGATTCTTGTTCCCCAGGTGTATGATTTTATACTTCTTCACATTGAATCCTAGTTGCCACATTCTGAACTACTCTTCCATTTTAGCTAGGTCCCTCCTCATTCTCTCCACCCCTGCTTGACTGTCCACCCTATTGCAGATCTTTGTGTCATCTGCAAAGAGGCATATCTTCCTCTCCAGCCCCTTTGCAATGTCACTGATGTAGATATTAAACAGCACTGGTCCAAGAACTGAACCCTGTGGCACCCTGATGATCACTCTCCCTACTTTGGATTTTATCTCATTTATCACCACCCTGTTTCCTACCTTTCAACCAGTTTCAAACCCAATTGACCACCTTATGCCACAGTCCTAGGCTGCCCAGCTTGTTCACAAGTATCCTATGTGGAACAATGTTAAATGCCTTGCTGAAGTCAAGGTAGGTCACATCAACTGCTCCCACACACTCCAACTCCCTAGTGACCCATTCAAAGAAATCAATCAAATTAGTTTGAGATGACTTTCCTGCTCTGAATCTGTGTTGCCTTGGATCTTTGGCTCCACTTGATTCAAAGTTTTCTGCTATCCTTTTCTTTAGCAGAGATGCTATAATTGTATCCACCACTAAGGTCAGACTGATTGGTCTATCATTTCCAGGTCATAGTGTGCAGCTCAGTGCCCCAATGACTATGCTTTACTGCTTCCCAATGGAGGAAGTCATGGTGGTCACATAACTGAATCTGCCACACATTAATTGGGAGATCCTGGTGGCCAAAATCACCAGGAGTTAGATATTGCTGGATACCTCCCACGACTGTCTACTGATGCAGCTAGTTAACATGGAAACAGAAACTGTCAGCAGATAAGGACCTCCAGGCCCACCGAATCTGCCCAAGTGTTCGATCTACATGTTATTCAAGGATCCTTGGTGATCTGGGTAATCCCCCAATCTCCAGAATTGCCTTGTACCTGTCCCATGCAACCTTGAATCCCATCACTGGTTTGGCCCCCACCACTTCCTCAGGGAGTTGATTCCACCCTTCTACAACCCTTTCTTTGAAGTGGTATTTCATGATGTTTTCCTAGAATCATCCGCTGTCTATCTTCATGTCATGACCCCTTGTCCTTAAGAGCCTCTTATTCTGGAATATACTGCTATCTGGGGGCTTGTTTATACTCTTTTGGTACTTAATGGTCTCTATCATGTCCACCCTTTCCATCCTTTGCTCCAAGGTATACATGTTGAGGTCTTTCAACCTCTCCTCATATGTCATATGGTTTAGTCATTGCTCCATTTTAGTTGCCTCTTCTGGAACCTGTCCACTCTCTCCACATCCCTCCTGAGGTACAGTCTCCAGAACTGGACACCATATTCAAGGTATGACCTCACCAGCTATTTGCAGTGGCATTGCCACCTCCCCCCTTCTGCTCATAATACTCATGCCTATGCATCTCAGCATTCTAGAGGCCCTCACTTCTGCTCCTTTGCATCGCTTAGCCACCTTCAGATCATTATATATGATTATACCAAGTTCTCTCTCCTGTACTATCACTTCCGGTACTCTGCTTTTAGATTACTATTTCCTTTTGGCATTACTATGCACTTTTTGGCATTTAAGCTCAACTGCCACACTTTGGCCACTCCTCTAGTTTGTGCAAATCCCTTTTTATTTTTTCTACCCCATCAACAGTGCTTACTCTGTTGCAGAGCTTTGTACTGTCTGTAAATAGATAGACCTTCCCCTTAAGCCCTTCCACAATGTCACCAATGAAAATATTGAACAGAATTGGACCCAGTGCAAACCATGTGGTACCACACTAGTCACCTTTCCCTGCTCTGATGGAACTACATTAATGATCACCCTTTTGCCTCCTTCCCTCCAGCAAATTCTTCATCCATCTCTTCATCTCTGGAGCCACCCCCAGGGCTCTCATTTTGTGCAGAAATGTTCTGTGCATCACAATGTCAAATGCATTACTAAAGTCTAGGAACACCATATCCACTACAAAACCCTTAGCTGTACCTTTTGCCTCAAACCGAACAGTCATTTTATCAATGCAATATTTTGATGGTTATTGTTTATTAATGTATAACATTGGATTCCATCACTCTTTTCTGGGTTTGGGACCAGCTGGTATGAGGAGGGCTGAGACATATCAGGTGAAATTATATACCTTATACACAGTGTAATTAAGTGTATATAGTTCTTTGTAAGTAGCTTAGTTGTGTGTTTGTCAATATGGCATTGTTTTATGAACAAGTAATAGTTAGCTTTAGTTTGTATGGTGAGACAGTATCACTGTGATAATGTGGTGTCCCTGTAGCACACATTAACTGTTGAAAAAAAAATGCTAAAAAATAACATTTCTTTTTTTAACTTGGAGATGCAGAGTTGTCTGTCTTAGAAACAAAGGTGTTGAAGGCTGCACAGCATGGTTATTCGGGAAATTAGAAAGATTCAAGTTACAACAAAACTGCTATATTCCAAAGTTTAACATACAGTGGTGGCCTAAGATGAATTGTTGTTTAAGCCCTTCCCCAGAATGAATAAGAAACAAACAATGAAAGCACAATACTACAGCCCATAAATAGAAGCAGAAGTCATGATATTTTAAAAAGATGCTTTTATTTACATAACTAGAAATTAAACAAGTAAGACACAATGTTATGCACGTTAGAGTTTTCATATTCTAACTTTGGATACATTTTTCCATAACATAGACTTCATGAACTATCTTTATATTTTGCATACCAACAGTAGCATATATATGCATCTGAATAGAGGCATAGTCATGAGAAACAAACAGACTATTTTTTGCCCTGAGAGTCACAATAGGTCTCTCCAGTAGCAAATGTGTGCATTATATATATATATATATATATATATATATATATATAACATTTCCACAGTATGGCTCTCTTATATATGGTGAGGGAGAGTTTCACAGAATGGGGCAGCAGACACAAAAGCACATGCCCCAGAAGTCTTTAAATAAATCCTGGGAAGTCCCAGAAGACCCTCATTAATGAAGCACAGGTGGTGGGTGGGCCAGTAGGGACACAGGAGATCTTGCAGTTAACCAGGCCCCTGTTCTTGTAGGACCTTAAAGGTCAGCAAAGCAGCCTTGAAACAGATCTACCACCCAACCAGCAGCCAGTA
Source organism: Neoceratodus forsteri (assembly GCA_016271365.2). Lineage (NCBI taxonomy): Eukaryota > Metazoa > Chordata > Ceratodontiformes > Ceratodontidae > Neoceratodus > Neoceratodus forsteri. The sequence continues at coordinate 1,097,667,300 of CM057456.1, read as the reverse complement.
CAGACAGCGAGCATGGGTATAATGTGACATGATCTAGGTAGACCGGTCAACAACCTGGCTGATGCATTCTGCACTAGCTGCAGGTGGTGCAGATCTACCCCCACTAGCCCCAGGTAGAGGGCATTGCAGTAGTCTAGGTGTGACGTCACAAAGGTATGGACTAGTGCCAGCAGATCAGCCAGAGGTATCAGGTGTTTAACCCTGGCAATGTTCCTCAGATGGTAAAATGAGATCTTGACCATGGCCAACACCTGTGGTTTTAGGGTCAGGCCACAATCCAAAACAACACCAAGGTTCCTCACCCAATCAGAGGTAAGCAGCTGGGAGTCCCTAAGCCCTGAGACTTGACCAGACTGCACCCGCATTCCCTGGTGACCAGGTTCCAGCACCAGTACCTCAGTCTTATCTGGATTCAGCCTCAACCAGTTCACCCTCATCCAGGCAGGTGTTTATTACTGAGGCCATCTCCTACTGCTCAGATGCAAAGGACAAGTAGGGCCGAGTATCATCTGCATAACAGTGAACACTCAGCCCATACTGACTTATAATGTCCCCTAGCAGTAACATGTACACAGCAAACAACATGGGGGACAAAACAGAGCCCTGCAGGACCCCACATGGCTTGGGCATGGGGGACAAGGAATAAACCCCAGACACCACATGCTGTGACCTGCCGGTGAGGTAAGATCTAAACCACTAGAGACTTCCAGTGACATCACCGACATGTGAAGAGCTTTGCTCCGAAGCTCCGTGGTCCTCCCCAGTAATCATTAATAACCCTCCCACTGAAAATATATATTTTAGAGCAGAGCTTATTGTATTTGTTGGCAGAGATGCCCTTGAGGCAAAATAGAGGCAGAGCATCACACTCCAGGCCGTCGGTGCTGAAAATGAAGCAGCTACTCCTCAACACAGACATGGAAGGCTTCGTGGCAGCCTCACAACAGGCCCGGTCCTGCTCGCCTTCAGACTCTTCCTCCAACCTGACAGACGCAGAGGATATGCCACCAAGGAAGACAGGGAAACTCAAAAGAAAATACTTAAATCAGTACATAAAATCGAATCTTCACTAGCGGATCTCAGGCAAGACATCAAGCATCTAGACAAAAAGATGCAGACCAACACAGATAAAATCTCAGAAGTAGCAGACTCCCAGGAGTTCACAGAGTGGTTGGTCTGATATTTTCTCCACAAGACAGGCAATCACAAGAAAAAATGGAAGATCTAGAAAACCGCAATAGGCAGAACAAGTTCAGGATCCACGATGTAGTGGAGGGCATGGAAGAGGGATTCCTTACACCTATTGATTTTATGGAGCACCTCCTCAGAACCACTCTTTCTCTACCATTGGATATCCATTTGGAGATGGACAGAGCCCACAGATGCAGGTGGTGGTGATCACTGGGAGGGTGGTGCTTCTCCAAATACGGCAAACCAATAGACATTAGTGGAGAGCACTCAACCTTGCAACAGCAGCTTGGAGAATAAAGCGATTCACACAAACAGCGTTAGTTCAGCTTTTTGTACTGTCAAAGACATCACAACATTACATGGAAGCTTATGTTTCACCCGACATTATGGGCTTCTTCAGAGATCCCACAGATCACTGGGGCTTTAGCCTACTGCACTGGATGCACGATCATGAACCTGTCAAAGTGTCAGAAAATGAAAATTACGTAATTCACGTAATTTTGATCTACTTGGATGGAGTCTCCACCACTCATTCACACTAATGGGACTATGCCAGAGGCACTAGGACCGAGCGGGAGCCAAAAATCTTCAGGAGGGCTGGCACTGATTTAGGGCTGCGCGGAGCGGCACTGCGAGACCAGCGTGTGCCATATAGGCTACCTTGGTATCGACCTTCAACTGCCTCAGTACCTTTTTTACCAAGGAGGTGCAGCATAAACTAATCTAGTGAAACTAACCTTTGTCGGACATAAGATAATCCAAATGACCCATATAAGAAGGGTCAACACAACAGAGTCTTCACAGCCCAGCTATCAATGGGGTGAATACCAAAAACAGATAGGTGAGCTTGGGGATGGAGAGGGTGGAGAATGAGTGGTGGAGACTCGTCCAAGAAGATCAAGAATTACAGTAGGTATGTATTTCATATCTTCCTGGACATAAAGTCTCCACCACTCATTCACACATAATGGAGAGTACCAAGCTAAAATAATCCCCAAGAAGGGTGGCAGGAGATCACTTAGGACAGAAGTCCATTAAGGATTGTCCTGCCAAAGGATTGGTACTGTCTGGCATGGCCATCCAAAGCGCAGTGCTTCACAAAAGTGTGCATGGAGCTCCGAGTAGCTGCATTGCAGATGTCTGCAATGGGCATATTCCATATTTCTGCCAGACATGCCGTGACTGGTCTGGTAGAATGGGCATATACCCTGCCTTTCAGCTTAACCTGTGCCATGGAATAGCAGTGGCGAAGACATGCCTCCATCCACGCCGAAATACACCTGATGGCAACAGACTGACCCAGGCGGGCCATGCTGAATGAGACAAAGAGTTGCTTTGACTTGCAGATCTCTTTAGTTCTGTCTAAGTAGAACCACAAAACCCTTTTAACATCCAGAGAATGTAGGGTGCGCTCTCCCTCATTCTGGAAGTTTGCGAAGTAGGTCAGAAGAATCAAGGGCTGGTTCAGATGGAATTCCAAGACTACTTTGGGGAGAAACTTAGGGTTAGTTCTGAGAACCACCTTGTCTTTGTGAAATTCTGTATAAGGAAGGTATGTGACCAGGGCATGTATTTCAGACACTCTCCTAGCAGAAGTAATGGCTACAAGGAAGGTGGCCTTCCAGGTCAGGAACTTCAGCTCACATGTTGCTAGAGACTCGAAAGGTTTATGGGTGAGCATGCCTAGCACAAGGTTAATATCCCAAGTGGCTACCGGTCTCCTGACTGGTGGCCTAATGTGAAGTATACCTTTAACTCATTGTCTCCTAGCAGACACCTGTAGTCATCAGTAAAATACATTGGTGTGTCCTGAGGACGCCTACAGAAGTCAGCTACTGACTTCCTGTATGCCCTGGCAACATCTGGAGATGTCACTTATATATCTTAATACATAATGTAATAAAATATAATATATATTTGACTGCATAGCACCATTGGAAAGGTAATTTTGTGCTGAACAACTTTGCCACTGATATTATGTGTATATCTTATATACTTTAGGAGTTATTCACATTTATTTATGGTATGGTGTATATGGTTTTTGTTGTCTGTTTTAGTGAAAAAAATAATTTTTTTGCGGTTTCAACCAGCATAGAAAAAAAAATGAAATTATGTATCATTCTTTGCATACCACCATTGGAAAGGTAATTTTGTGCTGAATAACTTTTTCACTCATACTTTGTGTCTAGCACTTATGGTTCCTGAGCTACTAGGATTTGTTTGTGGCATGCTGACTATAGCTTGATTTTGCTTAGAAAGGCCCAGGATTTACTATTAACAGGATATAGGAGACAAGTGGTGCAACTTCAGAGATCTCCTGGGGAGGCAATGAGTTAATGAACCTCTTAACCAAGGGTAACTGAGCCAGAGACATAGAGTGTATAGGCTCATGATAAGCTGAGATCACCCAGAGATGGACCTTCACAGCTGAGTATTGTAGCCTTGTATTGGATGGGTCTAGCAGATACTCCAGGAATTTGTTTGGTGGGCAAGAAAAGGGATCCAGGGAGGGCATTGCACACCAGATGGAGAAACGTTTCCACTTTGCCATGTAAGTTTTCCTAGTAGTTGGATTGGCTGCTAGGAGAATATCTGAGACTCTACAGGAGACATCAAATCTACCCACTTCTATCTCCTCAGGAGCCATGTATGGAGATGAAGGGATCTCAAGATGGGATAGGCCACTGGGCCCTGGGTCAGAAGGTCCATTTGAAGTATCAGTTGTCACAGTGAAATTTCTGATAATCTGTTGATCAATGGAAACCAAATCTGATGAGGCCAGAATGGGGTGATGAGGACCATTCTGCCCCCTCGTGCCTCCAGCTTGAGCAGCACCCTCTGAATTAAGGGAAGAGAAGGAAATGCGTACAGAAAGCATCTTGTCCACTGCAGTCTGAATGCATCCTGACAGAAAATGTCAGGTTCTGGATTTCTGGAGCAGAATAGAGGCAGTTTTGTGTTGAATGGGGATGCAAAAAGTTCCAGGTCTGGTGTGCCCCACTCTTTGAAGAGTGATTGCTTGATGTTTACGTCAATAGACCACTCGTGAGGATCTGCCTCTGTTCTGCTGAGGCAAACTGCTAGATCGTTCTAGACTCCAGGCAGGTAGACTGCCTGGAGCAGGGCATCGTGCTCTAGGCACAATTTCTACACTCTCATCTCTTCCCTGCACAGGGGATGAGTGTGCCCCGCCCTGCTTGTTGATGTAATATATCACTGCTTTGCTGTCCGTCTGAAGGAGAATTATTTTACAACAGAGGCTGTCCTTCATGGCTAGGACTGCATACAGAACAGCTCTCATTTTCAGAACATTTATGTGGAGCTGAGACTCATCCTGACTTCACAGACCTTGGGGTGGGTGTGGAGATCTTGACAGTGAGCTTCCCATCCAAGTAGAGATGCATCTGTGGTGATGGTGACCTGTGTCTCCAATGGGACAAAGGGAAAGCCTTTCAGAAGGTTGTCCTCTTGAGTTCACCAGGTGAGTGTTCAATTTTTTTTAATTTTTTTTAAATGGTATGACTCAGACCTTGGGTGCATCAATCTTATTTAAGTTTTTCATGAAGACTTCATGCAACATCATCACCATACCATTTTTTCAAGCCAAATTCTAATTTTATGCCAAATCAAACAAATTTTGCTTAAAGGAAGACCATATTAAATTATGTATCTCTCTCCCCTTTTCAGATATACACACAACATGGTCTAGCCTAGCAACCACCAGCATTTTATCCCTCCATTCTTTCTTAGAAGGAGCTTCCACCTGTTTCTAATTCTGGAGTATTACCTTGCCAGCCACTGCTATACCCATATTCCAAAGGATTTCTTGTGTTCTCTGTGGATCCCTAATCTGACTCAGATCAATCTTATAGCCAAATATTGCAATCCCAGGGTCAAAGGGGAACAACAAACCTAATGGTCTCCCTAATAAAAACCACACATATTTCCAAAATGGTGTAAGTTTCTCACACATAAACAACATGTGGGATAACGAGACCCTTTCTTTCTGACATCTTTGACAGAATTGTGAAATAACACTATCTAGCTTATGCAAGCTGGTGGGTGTAAGGTAAGTTCTATGAACTATATTAAAGTAGATTTGCAAAAGCTTATTATTTTGAATCTGAATATTTTCTGTATTACTATACTCTGCCCAGTCCATTTCTGAAATCTCCAAATGCAAATCTCTCTCCCATGCCTGTCTAATAGTATCTGTCTGATTGGGAATTTTCTGAAAAAGTATCTGGTTTATTTTGGAAATCAAATGCTTGTTTGAATCCATTTCCAAAAAAGTCCTCTATAGGGGATCATCTCGGAGAACAAAAGAATTACCATTATTTCTAAAAATGAAGTTCTTAACTTGATTATACTGCCAACATTGATTATTTCCTATAGTATTAATTTTGAAACTGAGTAAAGGACATAATATCATTCTTAATATAGAAATCCTTATTTCCTTAAAAATTTTTGAAAATATCAACCCTTAAAGTTCTATCTGAGCTGGTTTGAAACTTTATTATTATATATGGGTACTAACCCAGAAATACCTTTCTCCTTCTTCAAAATCTTTGAGGCAGACTCCATGCTTCTACTGTTGTTTTAGTTGTAGACAACATATCCATTTTTGTAGCTACCAAAACACTTTTCAAATCTAACCCAGCTACCCCCTCCACTTCCACCCCCATACCTGCCTGCGAATAAGTCTGAGAATCGTAAATCCAATAATAAACTATTTCAAGCTGTGCAGCTAAATTGTATAGTTTAAGATCCGGACATGCTAAACCTGCTTCCTATTTATTTTGATATAACTTTTTTAATGCTATTCTCGGAGGTTTCTCCTGCCAAATAAAGTTCCATATGTTCTAAATTCTGAAAAAAAAATGTTGGCAAACTTAAGGGAGTAGATTGAAATAGAAAAAGCAACTTGGGAAGAATGTTCATTTTCAATATATTGATTTTACCTATTAACACTAGAGGCAAAGATCGCCACTTTCTCAAATCTAGTCTTATTTTATTTATAAGTGGATCATAATTCAATTGAAGAATCTTATCTTTCTCCACTGCCAATACCACTCCCAAATATTTTATCTTTCTGTATATCTTTCAGTTTCTGAGTTTCAATTGTATCTATTCATCCTAAGTAAAGCATTTCAGATTTCCCCCAATTCACTTTGTAACCTGAAACCTTTTCAAATTGTTCCAACATTTTACAAACTTCTAAGCAGGTTACTGCCAGATTTTTTAAAGCCAAAAGTATATCGTCTGCATAAAGCATTGTGAAGATTGGTCCCCTTGAAGTCTGTAATCCAAATTCCTTAGTATGTAATCTCAAATTAATAGCCAGCGGTTTTAAGAACAGGGGGAACAAAGAGGGAAAAAGAGGGCAACCCTGCCTTGTCCCTTTAGCTAGTTGGAAATATGTAGAAAAAGCATTATTCACTCTTACCCTAGCCCTTGGTTGACTATATATCATTTTAATCCATGTTTGAAAATGACCCTTTATTCCATATCCATAGAGTACTTCTACGAGGAAGGGACATTGCATCTTGTCAAATGCCTTTTTGGCATCTAATGAGAAGAGTGCAGTGTCCGTTCCCCCAAAAGCCTCTATAACATTAATTGCCTTCCTTGTATTATGCTGAAGTCGTCTTCCCAAAACAAACCAACCTGGTCCTGATGTATCAACTTTGGGACCACTTTAGATAATCTCTCTGCCAGAGCTTTAGCAAATATTTTATAATCACTGTTTAATAATGAGATGGGTCTATAAGAACCACATTTATTTTCTAGTTGATCTTTTTAATAATAGCACTATTTGTGCCTCATTAAAAGAATCTGGAAAGGCCTCCGATGTTAGGAAACTATTAAAAAGCTTCACTAACTTTGGTACCCAAATCTCTGGCTGATTTTTATATAATTCGAACATCAAACCATCAGGACCTGGGTCATGTTATTTGGGAAACTTCTTATTACTTCTGTTATTTTTCCAATTGTAAATTCTTTATTCAAATCATCTAAATCTGATTCTACAACTTTCTGAAGCTGCATAGCCCGTATATACTTCTGAATTTCCCCACATTTGGTAATATTTCCAGAGTATATAACTTTTCATAATACTCCAAAAATACTTTAAGTATCTCTATTGTTTCTTGAGTAGATGTCCCATCTTCCCTAAATATACTCTGAATTATATTTTATTCCTATCTGCTTGAATCTGATAAGCTAATACTTTACTTGGCAATTCCCCATAGCAATAATATTTTGCTCTAGCTTTATTCAACTCTCTCTCTGCTTTCTCCTGCAATTTTTATTCTACTTTGTCTCTAATTAACCCATATTTAAGTTCCATTTGTTCTATTTTTTGATGTAAATACTCATTTTCAACTATTGCCATTTCTCTTTCTAATTCTATTATTTCCTTTTCTTGTAACTTTTTTCCCATAATTGTCTGCGAGTTCAGCCAGCCCCTCAAATATGCCTTTAATGCATATTCCTTGTCCTAAATTCTGTCTCCAATACCATTGGATTTCATTTTGTAATTTTTCCCTAAAATTTGGCAACATCCAGACTAAGCTATCCATCCTTCAAGACTGAGCTCTACAAGACCTCCCTGCCCCTACTTACTTTTTCTATTTCCATTATTACTGGAACATGGTCTGAGACTCTAATCAGCTCTTACACTATATATTTTATTTCTTTTAGAAACTCTGTACTAACAAAAAAGTAATTCAGTCTTGAAAAAGACATTTTTTTTGGAAAAATTTGAGTATTTACTCAAACCTGGATAACGGTCCTTAAATGGGTCCATCAAATTTAGATCTTTATGTGCTTGTTTTGCTATTCCCAAGGCCTGTTTTTTCTTCTCCATAGCTGGATGGTTCCTATCCAAACCTGAAAAGGTAAGATTAAAATCTCCCCTAACTATCCTAGGTGATGCAAATTGAGATAATTCCAAATAAAAATCTGAAAAAAATCCTGGATCATCTTGATTGGGTCCTTAAATAGAAGCCAAAGTCACCTTACCTCCTTGTAACTCAATTTCTACCATCACATATCTCCCCCCATCCACTTCATAATTCCTAACTGTATCACTGAGATGACCCCCCAGAAAGACTGCTGTACCCCTGGCATTATCTGTAACGTTAGACACAAAACTCTTTGCCCCATCAAATTCCCAACATATCTCACATCCCTTTGATTAAAATGTGTCTTTGTTAAAAAGAGTTCATTTTTTTCTTTCCACTATTTTAACTATTTTTCTCAATTTCACTCTATCCTTACACCCATTCAAATTCCAAGTCAAAAATCTCAACCTTTCCATAAATATAGATAAAGAACCCTTTTTACATAATTCCAATACATTCTGTCAAAGACACTAATATCTCAAATGTTTCTAATAATATTCCAGGTTTCACAACCCTGGCACCCACGCTTTTCTTGAGTCCTTTCTTTTTGTTGTTTTATCCATATTTTTCTTTTTTTTGTTTACTTCCTACTTAGCATTCTTTACTCAAACATCACATCAGACCTTGCCCCCCTTCAGAGACTGCCTAACCACTGTCAGGTGCAAAGATGATTATTGGTTTGAAGTGAGAATCAGTCCACTAATATTTCACCTATTTAGCCCCCCTATCACAATCTGTAGCCTGTCTTGAAGATGTTTGGTGTTTCATCAGAGCCATTTCTGCATCATGAGATGAGTTAAAATTAAAAGTTCTACCATCCATGTGAACTCTCAATTTAGCTGGATACATCATCACAAACTGAATTCCTTCTTTTCTAGCTTATCACTAACTTCATCAAACATTTTCCTTTTAGCCAAAATCCCCAGTGAAATATCCTGATAAACTTGTAATTTTAATCCATTGTAATATAATCTTTTTTCCATTCTAGCTTCTGTACGGATTCCTTCTTTATCCTGATAACACAATGTTTTTACATACATAAAATGTGGTCTCCCGTGTATCTTTTTTCCCAAAAGCTCTATGAGTTCTGTCAATTTCAATTTTTTTCTCTGGATAAGGGAGCCCCAAAACCTTTGCAAGCATTTCCTCACAAAATGCTACTGAATCATTTCCTTCAATTCCTTCTGGTAAATTACCCACCAGGTCCTCAATTTTTATCTTCAGTTCTTCCAACTCTTTTACTGCTTTCAATTATAAAATTCATTTTGGCAAGGTATCTTCTATATTACTGACTCCTTTTCACATTCCATGGTCCTAATCACCAAGGAATCCAGTTTTTTCACAGCTTCTACTAATTTGCTCATAAGTGATGATACTGCTAAGTTCAGAGTTCCAAACCCCTGCCGCATTTCCTTCAAAAGTTCCTATACTCTCCTCTGCCCTCCAACCATTTTTCCTATTACTTTTGTTGTTAATCCTGGCAAAGTCCCCCCCCCCAATGAATCACCCCCTTGTGGATGTTTTTCCAAACACAGTATAGTAATACCACCATTATTCCCCTTATCCTAAAACAGTCCCTTCCCCTTGTTTTGCTTTTTTCATTTTACCCAGATTTTTATTTTTTAAGGTGAATATATTATGACTACAAGTAGGTGAAGCAATATATCCCTTTATCAGGGTTATAAGGGGGACAGAACACTCAACTTCTTCAGTATTTTTTCCCTTGTTTATTGGGATTATAAGAGGGGTAGAGCACTCAGCTTCTTCAGTGTTGTTTCCCTTATTTTTATCCTTCTTTCCCCTCTTCTTTGCACTCCGCACTCTTTCTCCCTTCTGGGGTCTATTTTCTTCTGGGGACACTCCTGATAGATTAGGAGTTTTTCTTTTACTATTCCTGTTCCCTTGCCATATTTCAAGACCTTCCATTTTCAACAATTCCATCTCCTTATTTAATAAGTCCTGATTTTTATCCTTTGAACCAAACACAAAAACCCCCTTCACCTGGTTTTCCCAGATGAATGGGTTACCCATATTCGGTTGTTCCAGACTCCCTTCTGCTAACTCAATTTTTTTTCAACACCCTTTTCTTCTTTATGTTGTAGTCTGTTCACCTTTGTTTTCACTTCTTTGATGTTTCCACCTGAACTTCAGGTGACATTGCAGACCTTCTGGAATAGTCCCAACATACCACACAGTCTCCTCTCCCTAAAAATGTAACCAAAAAACAAAAAAAAAGACCAAACCTGGGACCGTAAAAGAAAAGGCAATAACCAAGGGAATGCTGCTTTGAGTTACCCGCTCCCGACTGAGATAAAAACAGCAGCAGTTTACGCGACACACCCGGCATTTCCCAGAAGAAACCTCCAAAAAAGCAAAAAAAAAGAAAACCTTTTATCCAGCAGCCCCAAGACGTTTTCACTTCTTACTCTCAACCAGGGCATAAACACCTATACTATAACATCCACCTGAGAGAAAGAAAAAACACTCAAATGGCCCCAGAACAAAATTCTTTCTTACTCCTGGCTGGAAACATAAATGCCAACGTGCAAATTAAATACAGCATTTTTCCAGGGGAGAGGGGGAAACAATACGGAGCATCGAAGAAAAAGGGGGGTCAACATACAAATAAATCAACCATACAATGATGCAAAAGACAAATACTCTCATTTTTGCCATTAATTTTCTAACACCACACTAGAAAAAAAGAAGGGTGCTTTTTGCTTGACCATCACGAGCGGACCTCTTCTCCTCCATAAGTGACTGACTAGGTGTTGCTAATCATTCTGACATGCGCAGAATCAATGTCTCTCCAGTGCTAAGCCACTTAATGCTTCCCAGAAAAGTGAGTGATCATTGTAGAGGTTCTGCCAACTTGATGTGAAAAGACTGGGGATGTGTGGTCAGGGACCACTGAGTACTGAGCGTCCATTGAGTGGTCCTCATGTGAAGACGAGCCAAGGGCACCATGAACACTGATGATGCCATGAGACCCAGCATCCACTGCATCAAGAAAGCTCAGACTGAGCCATTCTCTTTGATGAAGTGAGCCATCTGGAGGATATTGTTCCTCCTGTCCTCCAGGAGGAAGGCCCTTGCATTGGAGGTATCCTGGAGGGCTCCTATGAAGAGAATTTGCTGGGAGGGCTGTAGCTGCAATTTTTCCAGCTTCAACAGAACTCCCATAGATGTGAGGAACCTGGAAAATGTGGTCACTGCTTCCTGTGTCCCTTGTCTGGAGGACCTTGCTAGGAGCCAGTCATCCAGATACAGGAAAACTTGAATTCTGAGTTTCCTTAGGTGCACTGTGAGAACTGCAAAGCACTCTGTAAAAACTCACAGCACTGAGGACAGCCCAAAGGGTAGTACTCTGAACTGATAGTGCTGACCCAGAGCCACAAATTGAAGATACTTGTGGTGATTGGGTAACGGCAACATGTTGGTAGGCATCCTGCATGTCCAGGGAGACCAGCCAATTGTCTTGATGAATCAGAGGTAGAAGCATACCGAGTGAAATCACCTTGAATTTTCCTTGAAGAGGAACTTGTTTAACTTCCTTAGGTCTAGAATAGGGTGCATACTGCCTGTTTTCTTTGGAGCTAGGAAGTAGTGGGAGTAGAAACCTGGATCCTGGAGGGCTCCTATGAAGAGAATTTGCTGGGAGGGCTGTAGCTGCAATTTTTCCAGCTTCAACAGAACTCCCATAGATGTGAGGAACCTGGAAAATGTGGTCACTGCTTCCTGTGTCCCTTGTCTGGAGGACCTTGCTAGGAGCCAGTCATCCAGATACAGGAAAACTTGAATTCTGAGTTTCCTTAGGTGCACTGTGAGAACTGCAAAGCACTCTGTAAAAACTCACAGCACTGAGGACAGCCCAAAGGGTAGTACTCTGAACTGATAGTGCTGACCCAGAGCCACAAATTGAAGATACTTGTGGTGGATTGGGTGCACGGCAACATGTTGGTAGGCATCCTGCATGTCCAGGGAGACCAGCCAATTGTCTTGATGAATCAGAGGTAGAAGCATACCGAGTGAAATCACCTTGAATTTTCCTTGAAGAGGAACTTGTTTAACTTCCTTAGGTCTAGAATAGGGTGCATACTGCCTGTTTCTTTGGAGCTAGGAAGTAGTGGAGTAGAAACCTGTGTTCCACTGCTTCTGTGGAGCTATGTCTACTGCGCTGTTGTTCAGAAGGATTTGAATCTCAGAAGCAAGGAGGTCTGACTGAGTGTTACAGTCTGGTCTGTTGTTTGGGTGGATGATCTGGAGGAGTATCTGAAAAATTCAGAGAATAACCCTCCAATTATCCTGAGAACTCATTTGTCTGAAGTGACTGACTGCCACTGATTGCAAAACTGAGTCAGATGCCCCCCTACTGCTGAAGAAGAATCCCCCTCGGACAGCTGAGAAATTCTGAGGGTGGCACTGGGCGCTTTCAGACCCTGTGCCTTCTACTGTGTTTTGTTTTGTGACTGAGGGGCTTGGTTTCTGTTGAAACCCCCTCTGCCTTTACCATGAAAGGACTGATGGTTATGAAACTGCCAGCGGTTCCCACCCCTTTGTGGGGCAGCAGGGGCTGGTCTGTCCATTTTGATAGCCATCCTAGTTTTCTGTGTGGCCTCAAGTGCCTGCTCAACCTGTGGGCCAAACAGATAAGCACCATCAAATGGTAAATTAATGACTCTTTGCTAGGCATCATTTGTAAACCCCAAGGTTCGTAACCATGAGTGGCGTCGGGTGCATATCCCTACTGCTGCTGCTCTAGAAGCAGTGTCAAAGGCATCCATAGCAGCCTTAAGTTGCTGATTATTGGACTCAACACCTCTAGTGATGGTTTGGAGGAGCTCTGAGGTAAAGTCTGACTCCAGGAGAGTCTCCACAATAGCTTTTAGTGAATGCCAGTGGGTATACTCATATTGTGAGAAATAGCCCTGGTAGCTAGCAATATGCATACCTAGGGTAGCAGTGGTGAAGACTCGCTTCCCCAATGTAGCAATCTTATGAGATTCCTTGCTCACTGGACAGGCTGTTATCTCCTGAGGGAGAACAGCTTTGTCATTTTCTAACAAGACCACTATGGCATCAGCAAAAACTTGAGAGGCCAGGATTGGTCGATCCTTAGGGGGAGCGTACTTCCTGTTTAAGAACTTAGCCACAGAAGTAACAAATGCTGGATTATCCCACACCCTTTGTGAGAGAGTCTCAAAAGAGGGTTGTACCGGAGGAGTCAACTCCACAGAGATCTTCAGGACATGCAGACATTGACGATGTAATACCGGATCAACCTCCAAAGTCTGGAGAGAGTGGGTGGAATTCATATTCTTCAGTAGAGACTTAAAGGACAGGTCCTCAATCAGAAACTTAGCTGAAGTAGAGGGATTACTTTCCACTAGAGATGAATCCTCATTAAAGTCGTCTCCTAATCACAGATCAGGATCAGGTTCAATATCATCTCCTACTACCTCTGGAGGGATAGTATATAAAGGAAAGGGATCAGAAGGAGGTGCTCCTTGAATCAGAGTTGAGAATCCTGGCATCCAAGGTGACGCCGGCATCGAAAATGGCATGGGTGCCAGCCGCAGTGCCACCAAGACCAGAGTCAGTGCCCAGAGACCCCAAACCAATTCTCAGAGCCCCCAAGGATAAAGATCTGAAAACAAGAGTAGGAGAAAATGGTACCAGTGCTGGCGCCTGCACTGCAGCCATGTGAGGCAGAAAAGCAAAAGGGCACGGTGTCAACAGCACTGAAGAAGGTACTGCACGACTAGGTAGACCCAACCATCCTGCCTGCGGGTTCAAAACCCCTAGGTCCAAAGGCTCTGGGCTGACTCCACAGGCTCAGAAAGTCAGGACAACCACCAAACCCACTGCTCCATAAGAGCAGCCCAATGATGAAACTGCTCACCGGAGGACCCCTCCAGGGGGCGAAGAGGGACTATGGAGTCAAGGATGCCAGCCGCTAGGAACAGAGGCTGCAGATAACCCTGACAGAGTCAGAGTCAACCTTCTGTCCTGTTACTGATGATTGACATGCAGACATACCAGAGGGCAACTTCAAACAGTACCGTTTCTTCTTCGACCGTTGGGATGAAGAAGAGCTCGAGGTCGAGCAGTGCCAGGTTATCAATGAAGATCGAGAATGGTCCCACTTCTTTTTGTGCTTTTGGGAGGACTGCCTTTCCTCCCGAGCACTGGACTGTCCATAGTCAGACCCTCCCTCCATAGAAGGTGACGGACTGGACTCAGCCCAGCTGGAAACACAGCTTTCATGTGAAGTCTCCCTACCATCTCTTGGCCCCATTCATGGTTGACTCCATTGAAGGAGGGCTGAAGAAGACTTCTGTTTCTTTCAGTGAAAAACACTTTTTTTTATTTATTTTTTTTATTTTTACCTTAATAAAATAAATAATACTACAAATCAAAACTGAATGACTAAAGCTACTGTCATATAGACGTGAAGATTGGACTCCCGGTGGGCAAGCAACATCATCACTAAAGCGCACTCAATGGTGGGGAAAAAGGAACTGAGGCGGTTGGAGGGTCAATGCCGAGGTAGCATATACGGCGTGAGCTGGTGTTGCGGCACCACTTTGTGCAGCCCTACCTCGGTGCCGGCCCTCCAGAAGATTTTTGGCTCCTGCTTGGTCCTAGTGCCTCCAGTATAGTCCCATTAGTGTGAATGAGTGGTGGAGACTTTGGCCCAGATATTCAAAAGAGTTGAGCCATGCGCAATAGGGTTGCGCCTGCACAAGTCCGAAAATGGCCATTCTGCGATATTTAGCAGGAGGCAGTTGCACCCGCCAAATCACGCTGAGCAACAGCGCAATGATAATGAAGGCATGCACAACTGAAGGGGGAGGAACCATGCATAAATGGCGCAGTGCGATATTCAACAACTTGCGCATGCGCAATGGGGAGCAAGCGGAAGTTGCGCCATAGCGGAAATGAGCCAAAATAAAAGGGAGCAAGGGAGAGGTGCAAGAACGCTACAGGGAAGCCACATGAGAGCAAAATACAGCAGGACACACTGGGCAGCAGGGACACACAGGGCCAGGCAGGAAAGGGCACCTGGAAGCAACAGCCACTGGGGAAGGTGTGGGGAGACAGTGCAGAAGGGGGAGGTACAACACACAGCAGTGAAGCAAGCACAGGCAGGTGTTCCCGGTGCAGGGGAAGTAGCAGTGAGGACAGCTGGGGGGAATACAGTAACAGCTGCTGGGGGGGTGAACACAAGCCAGGGACATGGCCAGTGCCACCTTCCAGATGGAGGCCGTTATGAGGGGGGGTGAGAAGGCGGGCAGCAGGGGGGGGCGTGGCCATGGAAGGGCCCATTGACGGTATGCCCCAACAGGCAGTAATGAGCCCGCACCAGCTTCGAGCTGTACAGTGATACCAAGACTGTGGGCCGGTACCACCTGAATCGGGTAATTCTGAGGCAGCTCTGTGAGCTGTGCAGTGATGTGATGTGATGTGATGTGATGCAGGCACCCACATGACAGAGCCATGCCCTGTCAGTGAAGACCAAAGTGACAGCTTGCATGTGCTTGCTTGCTTGCCACGGGAACCGTCCAGAGACCAACTGGGGACACCACAGGCATAACCCAGTTGGCCACGTCACACCACCTCACCCAATTCCTCAGCGCACTGCTGCCTCATGCTGCGGAGTACATCCATTTCCCCAGCACACCGGCAGAGTGCACAGCAAATATACAGGAGTTCCACAGGGTAGCATGTATGCCTGGTGTGCTAGGGGCAATAGACTGCACCCATGTGGCCATCCACACACCACCTGGCCCCAAGGGGGCCACATACATCAATCGCAAGGGCTATGCCAGCATCAACTGCCAGGTGGTGTGCGATGCCAGGGGGCGCATAATCAATGTCTGTGTCACACACCCTGGGGGAGCACATGATGCCATCTGGCACCAGTTGGCACTGTGCCACAGATTCGAGAGTGGGGATATCCCCACTGGCCACCTAGTGGGTGAGTATGCAAACCACATGGACAATCATAGGGCCTGGGGGCATGGTCAGAGGTGACATGAGCAGTGGCCTACATGGCCCGGGCAGGGTGATGCTGATTACAAACCAACCTCCACCATCTACACACAGGTGACAGTGGATACCCACTCCATCCCTGGCTGCTCACACCCTACCTGCGGCCCATGACCCCATCGCATCAATGCTACAATAAGGCACATGCCACCACATGTAATGACATCGAGCGGGTGTTCGGGATGCTGAAGGCACGTTTCCATTGCCTGGACACCTCCAGCGGTGCCCTACAGTACAGCCCCTCAAAGGCCTGCAGGCTATTTCTGGCCTGTTGCATCCTGCACAACATGGCCAACGAATGTAGGATAGCCAAACAGGTCAAAGAGGGGGACAGCGATGCGGAGGATGAGGACGCCGGTGATGATGGTGATGGGCAGCCCCCCCTTGGGCGATGGGACCCCCGACTGCTCCAGCTGGCACAGCTGCACCGGGACACCATCATGGAGGAGCACTTCAGCCAACCCAGGTAAGTCATGGGGCCATGTGCAGCCAACAGTGGCGAAGGCACACCCACAAACATGCATGGACACACACCAGGGGTGCATGCCATCAAGGGAAGTGGCAGGGCATGGAACCACACACACAACCAGGGATGGGTGAAGTCTAACATGCCATGCAGATGGAGACACACACATGCACACACACACACAACTCACCAAACATGCACAAAGGGTAGGAGGCACACCGACCCAGAACGCCACCCCTAGCCACACACATGTCCACAGACCACCACGCCCACTGCCTGTCCATGTGCATATGTCAGATGCTGAGCACCATTGCACATTGGTGTAGAGCTCAATGCAGGCATCATCATGCACACGCAACTGCGGACAGCAGCCGGGAGGGTGTGCAGATGGACTGTGTGTCCGCATGCCGGGCCGGGTACCTACCTGTGCACTGCCCACTGAAAGACACAATGCACACAGGGCAGCAACAGACAGTAGCCACACTGGGAGACAGGTCTGTCACGCGACACAGTGCCCCGGCCACCACGGATGTGTGGGCGGCCCCACCGAGACCCACCAGCACTGACAGGCCGACCACTGGCCTCATGGGGTGGCACCGATGGGCCCAAGGGGTTCCACTGTGTGAACATGACCGCTCTCGCGCAGGGGTCTGCAGCACACCGAACGTGCCTACACCAGGCATGCTCGGGATGCCCACATCTGAACCCGGCATTGACAGGGAGGGTGTCACACGACGCCAGGAACGGGGGTGGACAGTGCATTGCGTGGTGTCTGCAACGCATGGACACATGACTGTGTGCCCATTGTGGCCATGACAGCAGTGAATGCCTGTGTCTACCTGTCAATGGCAGCAGTCACATCCTCCTGCAACAAGTCCATCCCTGCCAGGATCAGAGAGGTGTCTCTGCTGCGATGCTCCTCTGCCTGCTCCAGAGCCACACGCAGTGCATCCACTGATGTCGCAAGCCACATCTGCTGCTGGACTGATGCTTGCAGTAGGCAGATGTGCTCGTCCAAGAGGTCATCTGCCTCCTCAGCATCCTGTCCCTCAGGGTGTGCATGGCCCTGATGCTCAGCACCCCTTGAGGGTGGACGCTGCACACCAGGACCAGGTCTGGGCATGTCCACAGGCGGTGCACAGATGCCGCCACTTGACCCTGTACCCCCAAGCCCATTGGCTGACTGCTGATGCTGCCTCTCCAGCTGCCACTCCCCAGGGCTCAGTGGTGCAGCCGCAGTGGCTGCAACAGTCCCACTGTCCTGAACACACACCAGTGCTGCCCCACTGGTGCTGACAGGCACAGGCTGGGACTGAGCTGACATGCAGGCCTCCAAGGCAGTACCACCCACAGCCATGGCCGCGATGTTACCTGCTGTGTGGCCATCCCGTGGCACACACGTGTCACTGCCCATGCCGTTAGCGACATCATCATCGGTGACAGACTCGGCACCAGCCCGAGTCACAGCATACTGATATCCGTGGATGCTGGCATGTTGGGACACGGGCAGGGCTTCCTCCGCACCTGTTCCAACAACATCAGCGTGGACAGCCAGGCAGGCCCACTGTTGCACTGAGCCATGTATACCTGTGGAGGTGGATGGCCCTCCTCCATCTCCAGCTGACTGTCCTCAGTGGACAGGCCCACCACCCCTGACCCATGCAGACGCTCAGGATCTGTAAGGGAAAACAAAGTCGCGTTACTGCATGTAACCCTGCCCCCCCCATAGACAGACCATGACCTACCATGCAATGATAGGCTACCACCCATCTGGAAGCCACCACCCGGAACACCCTCAATGGCACAACGCTGCATGCTTCCAGCAACCCTCTCCTCCTGTGGGGTCAGGTGTACCACCTCCGGCTGTCCCCCACCTGTCGCAGACCGTGCTGCCCTGATGGCAGCCACCTTCTCCTTTATCCTCCTCCTGTCTGTGCCCATCATCTTCTTGCACTCCTGCACGGAGTGCTGGTGGCTGCCATGCAGGTTCACAGCACGTGCCACCTCCTCCCATGCAGCAGCACGGGCTTGAGGTATTCCCTGCCATCCGCTGAGAAGCGGCTCCTGATCCAGGTAGGCCTCAGACAGGGCATCGGTCTTGGCCTTGGTAAAATTAGGCCTCTTCCTCCTCCCACCACTGTGTTCCTCCTCTCCCACAACTCGCTCGGTCATTTTCTAGCCTGTAAGAATGACAGTTGTTACCTGTGACTGTGCAGTCCCATACATGTCCCTAAATCCACAGTCCATACTCCCAAATAGCATGCAACTCACCAATAGACTGCAGTAACCGACTATGGCCAGTGCAGCCCAATGTCACACTTTTATAGTGCAACCCATGCAAATGAGGCGAGGCGCAACTTTAAGTGGATGCAAATTGCAGTGCTGCACCATTGAATGGCTGATGAGCTGTTTTGCATATGATGACTGAATATCGCGCTGTTGCGCTTTGTGCAATTGTGTTGAACATGCTGAGCCAAGAACGCAGTTCTGAGACATGCATAGTACACACCTCACCGCGCATGCCGGGGTTGCTGACGCAGGCATCTGTCGCACTGCTGATATGCTGTGCTCGGGAAGCAATGCAGGGCACGGCCACCATTGTGCCAGTGGAGCTACAGCGATGTTTACCTACATGGCGCTGTGGCACTGGGCCATAATAGGCGCACTGGGGCAAATGCGCGGTAGGCCGCTACTAGAGGTAGCACACAGGCAGCCAGTCACGCTACATGCATTGGGTTCCAATGGTGCTGTGCGTGTCCGTGCGCCAGAGCCCCTTGACCCTGTGCCCGACCTTTGCCCCTAGGCACCATGCATCAGGCATAGGTGCACCACTATCGCGCTGTTTGGTGACAGCACAATAGGGAGTGGCAACGCTGTACCGCGCAGCATCTGCACATGGGGAGCCGTGTTGCAGAGCGCCATTTTTGCAGACCAAGCTAGGAGAATGGCATGCAAGAGGGCTGCACAATGGAGCCAGGTCGAACTGGCCAACCTAGTGGCCATAGTGGAGCCACACCATGGACCACTGTTTGGGGAGGCACCCCTGGACAGGTCCAGGAGCCAGGTGTGGGAGGAGGTGGCCACTGCACTTGAGGAGGCCACTGGAAGGGGGCAGACAGTAGAACAGAGCTGCCACAGGTATGGCAACCTGCGGCGGAGGGAGCCAGACCTGCTAGCCCGCCTGCAGGCACGTGCAAGGAGGGGCACAGTGCCACAGCCAGGTAGGTGTTACATCAACACACTTTTATCTTCAATATGGGTATCATGGTTGTATGTGTCCAGCACATGGGGGAGGGACCGTCCAGTGTTGGCTGTGGTGGTGTTATCAGGGTGTGGGGTGGTGGGTCTGGCTGGGTGGAAGGGCACACACCTGGGGGCAGGGGGGCTTTGCTACAGGATTGTACTGATGTTCCTCTCTCCATGTTTGCACCACAGGGCTGGAGGAGCGGCGCCTGGCTCGTGAGCTGTGGCGCAACCAAGAGGACATGGAGGCAAGGCGGGGCAATGGTCCACAGTGCCCAAGGGACCGGCCCGATGATGGTGAGTGCCATACCTCCATGATTACTATTGCATGCTGTGTAACAGGGTGGGCAGTGGGGCATGGCCACCATCCATTGACACCACTGCCATGCACGTAACTTGTTACAGTCAGCACTGTCCAGTGGCAATGCATGTCTGGGAGTGCGTCGATGGTGGTCCATGAGTGCACCGGGTACATGGCTGTGCCACTGCCTTTGCACCACATAGCCATGTCACTAAACAGCCACGGTGGTGCTGTGCGCGACTTGGCCGGTGGGTGTGTGCAGCATTCCGCATGGCTGTATGCACCTGGGTGGGCAGGCCATGTGGACGTGATCAATGTGGGTGGTCACACACCATCACAGAGGCATGTCCCACGGCCGTATGCCATGCACAGTGGTTGGACTGTATGGAGCTGTGCATTCACACCTATTGTCTGTGCTCCCTTGTCCTAGGTGTCTGCCTGCTGATTGACATCAGGGAGGCATTGCGGGAGATCCTGCATGTGGCAATGTCGTCCTTGGAGATCTTACAGAGGATTGACCAGATTGGGGTCCTCAGGAGGCACCGGTGAAGGAGCAGCCAGAGCAAGGAGCGGGGCTCCCATTGACAGTCCCTCTGCCCCTGATATCCCCTACCCCCGGACCCACCCTCACACCCTCCTTTCCTGTCCCATTTGTTCACCCCTGCCCCTTACCCACCCCCACCTTGTTTGTGGCCCTCCCCAACTTTGTATATATTATTGTATATACAGTAGTTAACTTTATATTTTGTTTGAATACAGATCTTTTGATATGAATACTGTGGTGGTCTCTGATTTGCAGCAGGCTATAGGTGCTCAGCTGCAGTGGTGTGCATGACGTCAGGGGTGGTGCAGTCATGGGTATGTGTGTGTGTCTGTGGGGAGGTGGCTATGGTGTAGGAGTAGCTATCAGTCAGTGTCTATGGTGTGTGTGTTGTGCCCTGTGCACTGGATGACTGTATGCAGTGGTCCATGGTGCATGCTCAGTGTCCATGACACCCCTGTCAGCCCGTCCATGGCCTGTGCAGCTGACACCCATGCATGTCTGTGACCTGCACGGTCTGTTGGCATGTCAGTGGTGGCTGTCCATGCAGGGCAGCCACTGTATCCATCACAGTGCTCGGTTGCCTCCTGTCACTGGTGTGGTGCATGTCTGCCTCAGGTGACACTGTGGCCTCCACAGTTGTTGACCCACCTCCATGCTGTGGCTTGTGTGTGTTGCAGGGGATGTGCAACACTGTCTGTGACTTGTGCTGCGGACAAATGCTGGTGGCGTACAGGTCCACAGTGCCTGCACAGGATGGCTGGCACTCCTGTGCCATGGAGGACTGCAGGTTGTGTGTACACAGTTTACATGGGCCCACGCTGGGGGCTTGGTTGCCCCCCTACTGCGTCCCTGTGTTGTTGTGCCCTTGGGTATGGGTGGGTGTCTGTCCATGCACTGTGTGGCATCCGGTGTGGTGCATGCTTCCACGCACCACTGTGGGTGTCTGCGCTGGCTGTTGTGGCCAGTGCTGGGTCGGGGTGTGTCATTGGGAGAGTGTGCAGGGTGCTGTACCACTGGTGGGGTCGGGGCATGCCTTGTCCCGTGTGGGGTACCTCATGTGCCGACGCATGGTTGGTCTCTCAGCAGTACCTGGGGGCTGTGCATGGTGGCACTGTGTATGTCATCGTTGCATTGCTGTGTGCTGCCACCCACTGATGGGTGCTCATGGTGGGGCTGCCTTGCATGGTTCTGTGGTGCACAGGGTTGCATTGTCACAGTGGGGGTGGTGGCATGCATGGGGTTTCCTGCAGTGGTGGACACTGCTCCTGGGCAGGGTGTCTAGGGGTCATGGTGCAGGGTGTGCTCTGCATTGGGGGGATGGCGTGGCACGGGGTGGTCAGCCCTCCTTGTGTGCCAGTGACAGCTTGCCGGGGGGTGTGATGGGGCACCATGGCCCGGCTGTGGGTTGGTTGCTTGTCTCCATGGGCCAGTGGTTATTTCAGCCCTCCCCCAGTTGTGCAGTGCATGAGGTGTGGGGGGGGGGACAGTGTCTGTTCTGCTGTATGTTCCTCTGCCCATCTGTGGCATAGGTGGTGGGCCCCTACCTCCCTGGTTGTGCAGTTGCATTGCCGCTCTGCTGCTGGGGGGCATCCCTGGTTGTGCTATGGCACCTCTGGATTGCTCAGCTGAACATCTCTTGTTGCGCTGTGGCGCATCTGATCTGCTCAGCTTCCCCTCCCTAGTTGCGCTATGGCGTAGGTGGTGCGATATTCAGTCATCGGCTGTAGGCGCAGTTTGGCCGGCTCAGTTTTTGAATATCGCGCCTCTTGTGCATGGGCACAATGGACTTGCGCTTGCTCCTGCTATTGTGCACTTTTTGGGTGCAGTTTGAATATATGGGCCTTTATGTCCAGGAAGATCTTCAACAAGTCACCAAACTGCTGAGTGAAAAAAACAGCATCAAAACTCAGATTAACTTACCAGCTTGACTTAAAGTTCACCTGGAGAGTTGTCCAAAGGTCTTTTTATCTTTGCTGGAGCAGCACTGATCCTCTGAGAGCTTCAGATGCCCTTTCCAGATATGGAGATGGCAGTATTAGAGGAAAAATCTTTCCCCAAGAGGTTTGGTCCCTGGCTACTACTAAAAATAATAAATGACAACAGAAGGGTGGTTTGCCATATGCTCTGGCTCCTGACTTGAACAAACTGCTGTATTGGAAGGATAAAACAACTCTTCCTCAATGCTGCATAGGTCAGGCAGCGGGCACTTAGTGAGCCTCAGGGCTGAATACACACGACCCGAACTGAGTCTGATGTAAATTCGGCTTGAAGGCCTAATCTAACTGATCTAGTCACATCTGGACTGTGTAAGCTACTAGCTCTTGTTGGTGGGGGTGGGAGAAGTGTGTATTATGACAACGGGGTTATGGAGCGATATCAGCTTTAAAGGGAATAAGTGATAAATGAAGTGGGAAGGGAACAAGAGGGTCATATGGCCTCAATAATCCCTTGAAAGTGCGCAATTAATCTGGCAGTTATAGCGCCAAGATGGGAAGGGTAGAGAGGTTCGCAGAAGGAATAGCATAAACCTTTTCGACTTACTCGCTATTTGCTGGAGGGTTTCCTCTCCTCCCAACCATAGATCTCAGCTGATTAAGCTGAATTGGGAAACCAGGCAATTAAAATATGGATTGATTTTGGGAATTGATTGTGTTCGGGGGATCCAGGGTGGGAGTACTGTTTCAAAGGGCAAAAGAAATATCTCTCTGAGTTATATTTCTTCATTGGGGAAATGCGAAATATCTGCTTGAAGCTGGTGATTTTGTGAAGGGTGGGAAGGGAAGATGCAATGGGGGTGGGCAGCTGGTTGTTCGGACCACAGTGCGGGGAAAGCCTACAGGCTATCCTTTGTCACTCTAATGATGGAAGGCTAAGACAGAGAAGCTTTATTTCTCCCTATTATGAACTGCCTCCCTGTATCGGGGGGGGCCCTCAATCAGCTGAGTGACCCCATGGGAAAAGGTCCATTGGAGGACTGCAGTTTGCTATATGGTTACATTAAATACCTTTAAAGGGCAAGTGTTGGTGACGTTTTCCATGAGAGTGGGGATATCTGACCAGTCATATCCCTTTTTTTTTTTTAGGGCCAACTAACCAGACCTTTTCTCAATCACCATTCAGTGGTGATGGGGGTACTTTGTGTTAGTTCCCTGAGGACCGGGGGTTGCTGCATCCCTAAAATTGGCCTCCCACTCGGTCGCCACCCGAAGCATAACCAAACAGGCAGAGAGGGATTGTCTTGGAAGAAAATCAGGAGATAGGGACACATTCTACTAGTTGTTCTTGTTCAACTGTTTCAGTCTGCAGTTGCAAACAGTTCTCAAATGTTCAAGTTTCACACTATTTTAATTCAGATTTTTCCACTATGGCTCGTCTTTGTTAAAAAAATCCTTTCTTTTTGCTTTCTTTTTCTATTGTGTTATTGGGAGTATGGGACTACATAAATGGAGTTGGCAGCTGAAGCATAAATAAAACCCATTATAATTCAGCTTTAAAAATGGAATCACTACACATCATTTCATATAATATTAAGGGCATCCACTCCCCCGTTAAGAGAACGCAATTATTGGGGAAACTAAAAAGACTAGGAGAGAATATAGTTCTCCTGCAGGAGATGTATCTTAATGCCACAAAGCATCTTAAGCTCTACCGGAGCTGGGTAGCTCATGTGGAGGCCTCACTATCTCAGAACCCCAGACATGCCGTGGTAGCCATTCTGATTAAAAAAGGCCTTCCTCTATAAATCTTATCAAGGGAGGAGGTAATGGAGGGGAGATATCTGAGAATGTCAGGGGAATTTAGGGGGGAGAAAATCCATATTATTAATATTTATGCTCTGAACACTGACACAGACAAATGTATAACTAACGTATTCCATAAACTAGCGGTCCTAGACCCTGGCCAATTGATTTTGGTTGGGGACTTTAATACGGTCCTGAATACTAGTTTAGATAGGTCTTTGGGAGCTCAGACCACTAATAAAAGCAACAAGGGTCCTGTCTGCCCTGTTGGAAGAGATGGGTATGCAAGATACTGTATATGGTGTAAAATGCACTCTGGGAAAAAAGACTATTCATTTAACTCAACATCTCAGAAAAGTTACTCTAGGATCAACCTTCTTTTTACACAACAATTTTTATATTGAATTTCTAAGTCCATCATTCATAATGTTACCCTCTCAGACCATGCCCCCGTATCTATAATCCTTCAGTGGGGACCCTTGCAGTGCCAGACGCTTTGAAAGCTAAATGTCTCACTTATGAATGATAACAATTTTGTGTCAAAACTAAAAGACACTATGCAAGAAGTATGTAACATTAATAAAGCCCAAAAATGTTATAGGCTTTCTATATGGGATGCAGTCAAGGCCGTCCTGAGGGGGGAGATTGTGAGCTATGCCTTGACAAAAAAGAAATTAAGGCTAATTAGGTATAATAAACTAATAGCTGAAATATCAGAATGGGCAACACAAAGAAAAACCCATGTCTAAATGTATTTTTAAAAAACTTATGGCAGTAAGACAGAAACTTAATCAACTGGAAATTACTAAAGCACAGGGATCTCTTAGATTTATCCAACAGAAGTACCAATATATAAGGGGTAGAGCATCCAGATTACTCACACATAAACTACGGAAGGCACAAGCCTTGTGCTTGGTCCCACACATAACTAATAATCAGAATCCAAATAATCCATGGATCAAACCCACAGATATTGGCCAGCGGTTTATGGAGTTTTACAGAGACCGATACAGAGAGGATAAGGAGGCAGAGCAGGTGACCTCTCACACCCAGCAGTTTCTCAATAGCCTGAAACTACCCAAATTGTCCAAGGGAGCACAGCAAGATCTAAATGCCCCGACATCTTGCCAAGAGGCCCTTAGGGCCATAAAGTCACTACTCATGGGAAAGTCACCTGGCTCGGACGGATATAGTGCAGAATTTTACAAAAAATGGGCCCGTCAGTGGCAACCATGTTCGCGAAAGTATATAATGACTGTTTGAAATAATACTTTTATTGTACTTTTCAGAATCAATTCAAGACATGTACACAATACAATTTACAGAGTATACAGCAAACAAACTTCACGACGACCACAAAACAAACAACCATAAATAAAGAGACATTAACCTAAATACACTCAAAAATTGGATGATGGCAACTTCATAAATTAAGTACACATATTCATGTTACCTAAGGTCCATACTCCCACTAGATTCAACCAACTCATATAGTCCCTAATATTTCATAACAGAAAATCAGATCTTTTAATCAAACCTGTATTATAATTGCTGTGCCCCATGCTTCCTACACCTGCATCAGGAGTTTCCCACTCCCTCATTGTTCTCTCACCCTATGAGGTCCAACACACACATTATATGGTGTCCAGCTGCAAATCAAGCATACTGTGCCATGATCGCCAAGACATTTATTTGTTCCCTTTCTGCTTGATAATGGAAAAATGGTAACCATCATGCCTTGAATTTATCCTTATGCAGCCTAAGTTTGGCTGTGAGCTCCTCCATGTCCAATATAGTTAAACAAACCTTATACCAAACCTCCAGAGTTGGAGGTTCCGGGGTCAGCCAGTGCTGAGTAATGGATTTAAGGGCTGAAACCACAGAGATATTGTATAAGTATTGTGGGGCTTTGGTCTTAATCCACTGAGGGTATCCCCCCAAAACCCAGTATTCTGGATCCTCCAGAAGGGTCACCCCAAAGATTTTCCCTATGATATCCATAATCTGATGCAAAAAAATCATAAGCTTAGAGCAGGTCCAAAACGTGTGTGTGTGTGAGACCCCTTCTCCCCGCATTCCCTCCAACAACTGTCAGAGGGATAGTGACCATAATGTTTAGTAATTACAGGAGTAAGAAAATAACGTACCACAATTTTCCAACGAAACTTCTGCCAGAAGCTCGAGGCTGTGGTACTATGAACGGCTCACTATATGGTCATCCAAGATGACTCTCTCAATTCCTTTCCCATTTCAAGACACCATGGCCTGGATATTCAAAAGGGTTGTGCCATGCACAACAGGGATGCACCAGCGCAAGTACAGAAATGTGCCATTGTGCGATATTCAGTGGGAGCTGCTTGCCTTGAAAGTGGCAATGTGCAAGAGCGCAATAGTAATGAATGCATGCACAACCATAGGGGGTGGAACCATGAATAATATGCACAGTGCGATATTCAACAGCATGTGCCGTGCACAATAGGGGAGCTAGCAGAAGTTGCGTGACAGCGGAAATGATCCAAAATAAAAGGGAGCAAGAAAGGGGTGCAAGAACGCTAAAGGGAAGCCACAGGTGGAAGCGTGGTGACAGATACAAGGGAGTACAGAGGGTAGCAGTGAGCAGGACTGGGCAGGACCAGGACAGGGCACACCTGAACTGAGCCAGGAACAGGATAGAAGTGAGGAGTATGTGCCACTGTGCAGGATAGTTAGTGGAGTGCCACACTGGACTGAGACCAGTGGCAGGAAGCAGGACAGCCACAGCCAAAGGCCGGATGCAGAGGGAGCATCAGAAATGGACAGTGGGGGGAACGGGATAACAGCCACCGGTGCGGGGAGCACCAGCCAGGGACATGACCAGCGCCACCTTCCAGATGGAGGCGGTAATGAGGGGTGTGAGAAGGCAGGCAGCAGGGGGGCGCTGTCATGGAAGGGCCCGTCGGCAGTACGCCCAGAACAGGCAGCACCGAGCCCGCCCCACCTTCGAACACTACTCTGACATAGAGATTGTGGGCCAGTACCACCTGAACCGGGCGATCCTGAAGTGGCTCTGTGAGCTGTGCAGTGATGAGATGCAGGCACCCACACGACGGAGCCATGCTGTCAGTGGAGACGAAGGTGACAGCCGTCATGTGTCAGCTCACCACGGGCACCTTCCAGAGACCAACAGGAGCACAACAGGCATAACCCAGTCGGCCACGTCATGCCTACTCACACAATTCCTCAGCGCACTGCTGCCACATGCTGCGTAGTACATCCATTTCCCCAGCACACAGACGGTGCACACAGCACACATACAAGAGTTCCATGGAGTAGCACTGTTGCCTGGCGTGCTCGGGGCCATTGACTGCACCCATGTGGCCATCTGCATGCCACTTGGCCCGGACGGTGTGTCATTCATCAACCGGAAGGGGTATGCAAGCATCAACTGCCAGGTGGTGTGCAATGCCAGGGGGCACATTACCAATGTCTGTGCCATGCACCCTGGGGGAGAACATGATGCCTTCATCTGGCACCAGTCCACACTGTGCCACAGGTTTGAGAGTGGGGACATCCCCACTGGCCACTTAGTGGGTGAGTGGGTGGCCCCGCCGAGACATTCCAGCCATCCCAGGCTGACCAATGGCCTCATGGGGTGGCACCGATGGTTCCCCAGGGGTGACGCTGTGTGAATGCGACCATGTTCACGCAGGGGTCTGCAGCCCACCGAACATGCCCACGCCAGGCATGCTCGGTATGCCCACAGCCGAACCCAGTGTCGACATAGCAGGTGTCGCACGGTGCCGGGAACGGGGGGTGGACATGACACTGCGCGGTGTCTGTGGTGCATGGGCACCCAACTGGGTGCCCAATGTGGCCATGACAGCTGTGAATGCATTTGTCTGCCCGTCAATGGCAGCAATCACATCCTCCCGCTGCCGGGCCATCTCTGCCAGGAGCAGACCGTGGTATCTGCTGTGCCACTCCTCTGCCTGGCACAGAACCGCACTGACTGCATCCACCACAGTCACAAGCTGCAACTGCTGATCAACTGAAGCCTGGAGTGATGGCTGTGCTCATCAAAGAGGTCATCCGCTGGTCTGGCATGCTGTCCCTCGTGGTGTTCCTAGCCCTTCTGGGAGCACCCCTTGATGATGGGTGCTACACACCAGAGTCATGCTAGGGCATGTCCACACACGGTGCACTGCCACCACCCCCCGACACTGTCCCGTCACCATTGGCCGACTGCTGGCACTGTCCCTCTGGCTGCCGATCGCCAGGGCTCACTGGCACCACTGCAGTGGCTGCAACAGCCCCACCGCCCTGGACGCACACTAGTGCTGCCCCACTGGGGCATACAGGCACAGGCTGGGACTGTGTCATTACGCAGGCCTCCACAGCGGCACCACCCATGGCAACGCCCATGCCGTTGCCTGCTGTGGGACCATCCTGTGTCCCACACGTATCACTGTCCGGGATGTGTGATCCATTATCATCAGTGCTGGATCTAGCACCAATCCATGTCCCAGCACGCTGGAGACCGTGGGCGCTTCATGCAGGGACACAGGCAGGGCCTCGTCTGCACCTGCACAACCCTCTTCAGTCCAGACAGACAGGC
Organism: Neoceratodus forsteri; assembly: GCA_016271365.2. NCBI lineage: Eukaryota > Metazoa > Chordata > Ceratodontiformes > Ceratodontidae > Neoceratodus > Neoceratodus forsteri. The sequence continues at coordinate 1,097,638,264 of CM057456.1, read as the reverse complement.
AGGTATGCACTGGTCCGGTCCCTCGGACACCTGTGGAGGTGGATGGGCGATCCTCCGTATCCAGGGCTTCACCCTCGGTGGACACACCCACCACCGCTGACCCATGTAGATGCTCAGGAGCAGTAATGGAACACAGTAGCATTAGTGGCTCCGCCATGCCCTGTGGCATCCCCCCACCACCACCCACACAGTGACAGCACAGGACCTACCATGCAGTGATGGGCTGCCACCCGTCTGGAAGTCACCACCAGGAATATCCTCTATGGCACAACACCGCATGCTGCTGGCCACCCGCTCCTCCTGTGGCATCAGGTGTGGCACATCCGGCTGTCCCCCACTGGTGGCAGCACATGCTGCCCTGATGGCAGCTACCTTATTCCTGATCCTCCTCCTGTCCGTGCCGACCTTCTTCTTACACTCGTGAACGGACCGCTGGTGGCTGCCATGCTGGTTCACGGCATGTGCCACTTCACCCCACGCCGCAGCACGGGCCTGTGGCATTCCCCGCTGTCTGCTGAACAGCGGTTCCCTGTCGAGATATGCCTCAAACAGGGCATCTGATTCAGCCTGGGTGAAGTTGGGCCTCCTCCTCCTTATCCTCACGTTCGGTCATGATCAAGCACCTGTGTGGGAATGACAGGTGTTACCTTTGAATGTGCAGTCCCATTCAGCTCTCACAAACCACAGTCCCCCACATCCCAATAGCATGCAATCCACCACAATAGACTGTAATATCAAACTATGTCCTCTGGAGTCCCATGTCGCATTTATATAGCGCAACACATGCAAATGAGGCGAGGTGCAACTGTAAGTGGATGCTAATGCAGTGGTTGCACCGTGGAATGGCTGATGAGCTGATCTGCATATGCTGGCTGAATATCATGCTGTTGCTCCTTGCGCAATGTTGTTGAGTGTGCTCAGGCTATGGCGCAGCTCGGTGACGTGCGCAGTAGGCACTGTACTGCGCATGCCCGGGGTGCTGACGCTTGTGGCGCTGATGACATGCTGTGCATGGGAGGCAGTACAGGGCATGGCCACCACTGTGCCAGTGGTGCTAGTGCACTGTTCGCCCATGTGGCGCTCATGCCCTGGTGCACCGCAGGCACCATGGAGCCACTGTGCAGTAGACCACTGCAGGGCATCACACACAGGCACCCTACCATGCTATACACAGGGTGTCCCAATAGTGCTGTGGCATTCCATGCACGGACAGACCCGTGACCCTGTGGTCGACCTTTGCCCCCTAGGTGCCATGCGTCTGCATGGGTGCACCCCTATCGCGCAGTTCGGTGACAGCGCGATGGGGGATGGCAGCACAGTACCACGCAGCCTACGCATGTGGGGAACGTGTGCTACAGAGCACCATTTTGATAGCGATTCTCACTGCAGGATGGCACGGAGGCGAGCACAGCAGTGGAGCGCCATACAGCTGGCCAACCTGGTGGCCATTGTTGAGCCCCATGCTGGGGCCCTGTTTGGCCTGGACCCACTTGACAGGCCATGCAGTGCTGTGTGGGAGGAGGTGGCTGACAGCCTGGAGAAGGCCACTGGTATCACCAGGTCTGGTGAGCAGTGTCGCCACAGGTGTGGTGACCTATGGCGGAGGGACCCTGACAGGCTGGGACATCTGCAGGCACATGCCCAGTGATGCACCGTGCCATGGCCAGGTAGGTGCTCCATCCATACACTGGTAGTGTCCGTCCATCCGGGTATCATGGTGTGCATGTGTCCACCCAGCAGGGGTGAGGTCTGTCTAGTGGGGGCCGTGGTGGTGGGGGGTGCGGCATGGCTGGGCTGTGCGGGAATGCACACACCGGGGGGGGGCTTTGCTACTGGTTGGTACTGATGTTCCCCTCTCCATGTTTGCACCCTAGGCCCAGACGAGCACCATAGGGCAAGGCAGGCCCGTTCCAAGCAGGACAGGGTTGGTGCACCACAGCTGCAGCAGGGTCGTGGTGGAGGGGCCATGGGCCAGCAGCACCCAGCCATCCTGGATGCAGGTGAGTGCCATTTTTCCCCCTACATCTGTGCATGCTGTGTTGCAGTGTTGGCGGCGGGGCATGACCACCAGCACTTGGCCCCAGTGCCGTGCACGCCACATGGTGCACTCAGCACTGTCCTGTGGCACTGCATGTATGGGTGGGTGTCGCTGGTGGTCCGTGCGTGCACTGGGTACATGGCTGTACCACTGCCTTCGCATAGCCATGTCACTGTACAGCCACGGTGGTGCTGTGTGGGACATGGGCGGTGGGTGTGTGCAGTGGTCTGCATGGCTGTGGGTGCCTGGGTAGGCGGGTCATGTGTGCAAGGTCACTGTGTGTGGTCGCATGCCATCACAGGGGTGTGGACCATGGCTGTATGCCATGCACAATGGGTGGGCTGAAGGGGTCTGGCCAGTCACGCGTAATGACTCTGCTCCCTCGTCCTAGGTGGACAATGTTGGACGGCACTTGAAAGAAGTGTGCAGGAGCTGCTGCAGCTTGTCAGGGCCACCCTTGAGCTCCTGCCTAGGCTGGAGCAGTATGGAGGACGGCGCCACAGAAGACGGCACAGGGACAGAAGTGGAGAGAGGGGCCGGCGATAGGCCCTCTATGCCCCTTTTTTGTATTCCCCCAGGACTAACCCTCACACCCCTTCATCCCTCTCCCAGTTGTTCACCCCTGCCCCATACCCACCCCCACCTGGTTTGTGGCCCTTCCGCCACCCATTGTATATAGTTGTAAATATATTTTGTATTTTACACATCTTTAATATATCCATTTTGTTATGCAACTGTGGTGGTCTCTGATTTGCAGCAAGCTAATGGTGCTTGGCTGCAGTGGTGTGCATGGCATAGGGGGTGGTGCAGGCCTGGGCATGTGTGTGTCCGGCAGGGACCTGCCTATGGTGTGGGTGGGGGACTCGGTCCCTGTCTGTGGTATGTGTGGTGTTTCCTGTGCGCTGGACACCTGTGTGCAGTGGTCCTTGATGCATGCACTGTGTCCCTGGCACCCCTGTCAGTATGTCCATGGCCCATGCAGCTGACACCCTTGCATGTCTGTGCTATGCACTGTCTGCTGGCATGTCAGTGGTGGCTGTCCATGCTGGCTACTCTCTGGACCTGGCGCAATGGCGGCTTGCCTCCTGTCACCGGTATGGTGCAAGTCTGCCTTGGGTGGCACTGTGGCCTCTGCTGTTGTCCCCACTCCACGCTGTCGCTGGTGTCTGTTGCAGGGTCTGTGCTCTGATGTCTGTCACTTGTGCTCTGGCCGCATGCTGGTGGTGGACGGCTTCATGGTGCATGTGCAGGATGGCTGGTACACCTGTGCTATGGTGGGGTGCTGGCCATGGGTACACGGCTGCTGTGGTCGCACACCAGTGGGATTTGTTGCCCCGCTGTTGTGTCCCTGTGTTGGGGCACCCTTGGGTCTGGGTGGGTGTTTGTCCATGCCCTGTGTTGCATCCTGTGTGGTGCATGCCTCCATGCACCACTGTGGGCATCTGTGCTGGCTGTTAGGGCCAGTGCTGGGACGGGGTGTGTGCTTGGGTGGGTGTGTGGGGTGTTGTCGTGCTGGTGGTGGGGTCCAGGGCAGGCCCTGTCACATGCGGGGTACCAACGCAGGGTTGATCTCTCGGCTGTGCCACGGGGGGGGCCATGCAGGGTGGCACTGTGTCTGCAGTTGTTGCGTCAGTGGCTGGTGCTGCCCACTGCGGGGTGCTCATGGTGGGGCTGCCATGCATGGCTCCACGGTGCACAGGGTTGCATTGTGTCACAGTGGGGGTGGTGGCATGCATAAGGTGCCATGCACTGCTGGGCACTGCTCCTGGGCAGGGTGTCTGGGGATCGCTGTGCAGGGTGTGCTCAGCATTGGTGGGATGGGGTGGCACTGGGTGGCTGGACCTCCTTGTGTTGTGGTCATTGCTTGCCAGGGGGTGTGCTGGGATTCGGTGCTGGTGTTCATGGGCTGGTGGTTCATCCAGCTCACCACAGGTTATGCAGTTCATGGGGTATGGGGGGTGCTGTCTGGTCTGCTGCGTGCTCCTCTGCCCATGTCTTCCATGGGTGGTGCACCTCTGCATCCTGTCCCTGGCGCATCACTGGTTGTGCTACTGTGCTGCTACCCTGCTCCACTGCGCATCCTTAGTTGTGCTACTGCGCATGAGCCCTGCACCAATGCACATCCCTGGTCGTGCCATGGTGCAATTGGCATGATATTCAGTTGTGTTGCACAAGCGCACCTTGGCCTGCGCTGTGTTTGAATATCGCGTGTGTTGCGCTTGGGTGCACAGCACTTGCGCCTGCTCCTGCTATTGCACTACTTTGTGGTGCAGTTGGAATATCTGGGCCCATATCTTCTTAATAACTTCCATTGAGTCTAGTTCAAGGGCATCCAGCTGCAAAACCAATCTTGAGATCTGACCTTGTGATGTCCAGAGAGCAACTTCCTTAACTATAAATTCCACCAGTTGCTTTGTACTGGGTGTCTCCCCCCTATCCAACCTTCTATCTTTTTCCAATAAGAGATGCCTTAATTGAAGGTACTGAAATAAATCCTGATTTGAGAGTTCAAATTCCACAAGCAACTGATGAAAAGATTTAAAATTATTCCCATAATACAATTGGCCCACTCTCACCATACCCTTCCTACTCTATCTCCCAAAACCCAAGTCCCAGTTAAGGGGATCAAAGTCTAAGCAGGGATTAACAGGAGTATTATTACTCAAAACCAATTGTAAGCCCAAACCTTTATGTACTTCTACCCAGATGGACTTAATAACCTCGGACCAAGGGTTACTCAGGACCAGGTTCTGGATCCCCTGTTTGTCCATATATACTTAGTCCCCAATATTCCCCCTCGAAGATTCAGGTTTCTCCATCTCCAGCCACAGAGAAGGATCTCCTGGGGTCATGATGGTTACCAGAGGAAGTATTTGGGCCACCCAGTAGTATTTTCTAAAGTCGGGGAGCCCTTAACTTCTGTCAGGGATTTCCATTTTATCCTGGGGCATTTACCCACCCAAATATATCTAAGTAGTGAAGACTTGAGAGACTTCCAGAAAGCAACCAGGGGCTTTAGGGGAAGAGTTTGAAATAAAAACAAAAACCGTGGGAGTACATTCATTTTGATGCTGTCAATTCTGCCCATCAAAGAATGGGGGAGTTCTCCCCACCTCCCCAGGTCCTCCTGAACTTCCCACAGAAGCCTTTCATAGTCAATGGTGTACAGATTTTGTATGTCTCTGGGGACCCAAATACCTAATATGTTCTTTGGCCCATTTATAATTGCAAATAGTCGGGAGTGCCCCATTCGAGGTCCAACCCAAAGGTAACAGCTCTGTTTTGGATTCACTGATTTTGAATCCAGACACTGCCAAATTCTCTAACAGAGAGTCAATCAGGGGTATTTGATTTACTGGATCCGTAATGTAGAGAAGAGTTATCATCTGCATCCAAGGACACCCTTATCTCAACTCCATTGTCTCAAATACCCTTGTACTCCTCGGGATGGCCTAATGAGGGCCGCCAAGGGCTCCATACACAGGGCAAACAACAAGGGTGAAAGGGGGCAGCCCTGCCTGGTCCCTCTTTCTATCTTCACCCTCCCTGAGATGACCCTATTAACCTTCACTCTGGCCCATGAATCCCTATATAAATGTGCTATCCAATTTCTACATTTGGCCCCAAATCCAAATTTTTGCAAGGTATGTTCCAAGAACACCCAGTCCAGGTGGTCAAACACCTTTTCCGCTTTGAGAGCCATTACCACCCTAATAGCTCCCGTCGGGAATGTTCATGAGGCAGAAAAGGCATTAAGTAGAAGCCTGATGTTGGCCTGAATATGACGACCAGGTATGAAGCCAGTCTGATCTCTATGGACCAAGCCAGGGATGAGATCCTGAAGATGAATGCTAATTATTTTAGCAAAAATCTTTGCATCTTGGTTAATTAGAGATATGGGTCGCTAATTCCCACACTCCATCAGGTCTTTACCAGCTTTAGGTATAATGGTAATTGTTGCCTCCCCCAAGGAAGCTGGAGACTCCCCCTCTTTATGAGCTGCGTTGCAGGCTTTAGTCAACGGGGGGGGGGCCAGTTCTGCAGCAAAACACTGGTAAAACTCAGCTACAAAACCATCTGGGCCAGGGGCTTTCCCCCTGTTGAGATGTTTAATGACACTCTTCACCTCTGCCTCCACAAAAGAAGCCTCTATCAAATCTCTTTGTGTCTCCTCTAATTGCGGTAAGGTGACCCCCAGCAGAAAATCCTCCACCACCTTCCTATAATCGGGCCCCCTCTCTTGAGCATATAACCCAGTGAAGAAATTCCCAAAGGTCTCCACAATAATAGCCAGGTCAGTCAATAATGGCTGTGTCCCAGGCTTCTTAATCTTAGGGATGTATCTTTACGAATATACGAAATTTGCTAGCAGATAAAGGCCTAGAGGTCTATCAAGTCTGCTCGAATGTGCAGCTAGCACCCCTTATTCTGCAGCTGCCCCTCTTCCACCCTTCCCTTCATTAACCCTCCCTTGTCCTGTCCCATCCTCATTTGAAGCAGTCCACTGTTCTACTGCATACCACTTCAGCAGGTAACATTCCACCCAGTCACCACCCTCTCTGTAAAAAAGTGTCTCCTCATCTCCCTCCTGAACCTTCCTCGCTCCAGTCTCATATCATGGCCCTGGTGGCCCTCCCCTACCTTACTTTGAACAGCCCCTCTGTACCCGTTTTGTTTATTCCTTTCATGTATTTAAAGGTTTCAATCATGTCACCCCATCTCTCCTCTCCTCCAGTGAGTACATGTTCAACTCCTTCAACCTTCTCTCGTATGATAAGTCCCCCAGCCCCTTGATCATCTTTGTCGCTCTGCGCTGCACCCCCTCCAGTAACTTAATGTCCCTCTTCAGATATGGACGCCAGTACTGCACGCAGTACTCCAGGTGTGGTCTAACTAATGACCTATACAGTGGCAGAATCGCCTCCTCCCTCCTTGAGGATATACCCCTTGCAATACAACCCAGCATTTTGTTGGCCTTTGCAGCTGCCTTCCTACATTGTGCCGAGTTGTTCATTGACCCTGTAATGAGCACCCCCAGATCCTTCTCCTCCTCTGTCTGGGCTAGCTGCACTCCCCCTAGCTGGTAACTCCTCCTTGGGTTCTTCATCCCAAAATGCAGCACCTTGCACTTTTGGCATTAAAGCCCAGTTGCCAGGTGTCTGACCAGGTTTCAGCTTTTCCAGATCATCCTGCAACCCCTGCCATCCCCTAGGTCATCCACCACCGCGCCTACCTTGGTATCATCAGCAAACAGACTGATCTTGCTCTTGATGTCCCATGATATGTCTGCAATGAATATCCCAAACAACACTGGTCCCAACACCGAGCCCTGTGGAACACCACTGTCACTGCCCTTGGGTGTGACAGCTCCCACCCACCACCACCCTCTGTTGCCTTCCCTGCAGCCAGTTTCCTACCCATCTCACCAGCTTTGCACCCGCCCCTGTGCCTACTAACTCTTTCCCAGCCTTCCATGTGGCACTGAGTCAAATGCCTTACTGAGAGTCCAGATACAGGACATCCACTGCATGGCCCGTGTCCAGTTGCCTAGTTACCCAGTCATAGAACTCGACCAGGTTGGTTTGGCAGGATCTGCCACGTATGAAGCCATGCTGTCTGCTGTCCTGTAGTCCTTTGGCCTCTAGGAGGGCCACCAGCCTCTCCTTCAGGATAGTCTCCATTAGCTTACCCACGATGGATGTGAGGCTCACTGGTCTGTAGTTTCCCGGTTCATCCTTGGGGCCACTCTTGTGGAGGGGCACCACATGAGCCTTCCTCCAGTCCTGAAGTACACACCCCGAATGTAGTGAGGCATTAAATAGGTCTGCCAAAGGTCCTGCAAGGACCTCTGCCAGCTCCTTCAGTACTCTGGGGTGGATGCCATCTGGGCCTGGCGCCTTGTCCACCCTCAGTGCCTTCAAACCTTCTCGAACTCTGCTCTCCATGATTTCCCCATCTGTCACCACTTCCCACCCTGCTTCTGCCATTTCTCCCACCTTGGGTGTCACCCTGCTCTTCTCTTTAGTAAATACTGAGCAGAAGTACTCATTTAGTGCTTCCGCCTTACTGCACCCTGCTTCCACCCAACCCCCCTCCTTCCTAATCCTTACTATGTGGTCCTTACAGCTCCTTTTCTCCCTGATGTACTTAAAGAAGTCCTTCTCCCCCTTCTTAATGCCTTGTGCCAGACTGAGTTCCGTAGATGCTTTTGCTCCCCTTACGGCCCTTGCCACCTCCTTCGATTCTGTCAAGTACTCCTCCCTGTCCTCTTGTACTTTCTAAAGGCAGCTCTTTTCCTCCTTACCTTTTCCATGACCTCCTTGCTCAACCAGATCGGTTTCTTAGCCCTAGCCTTCTTGCTCTGGGCTTTGCAGCAGGTTTTGGTTGCCTCCACTATCCCCAGCTTTGTGAGCTCCCACCTCTGGTTAGTGTCCATACTAGATTGAATTCTGGCCAGGTACCCTTTACCACTTCCCCATCCTCCCAAAGTCAGCCTCCTGAAGTCCAGCACTATTGTGCCAGATTCCACTCCTTCCTTGCCCATATCCAATGTGAGCCATACTGAGTGGTGGTCACTCCCTGACAGCGGTTCCTCCACTGTAAGTTCTCTCAAAATCCCTTTGCCAGCACAAGGTTAAGGGTATTCCCTAACCTGGTTGATTCACTGACCATTTGCAGCGGGAAGCTGTCCTGGAAGGCATCCAGCAGTACCTGCTCCCTTCTGTTCCTGGTTGTTGGGGTGCTCCAGTCCACTCCTGGCATGTTGAAGTCCCCACAATCACCACACACCCTTCTCATGAGGTCCTCCTGATCTGTCCTGCTAGTTCCCTGTCTAACTCCTCCGTCTGAGATGGTGGCCTGTACACCACTCCCATTCTAAGAATCCTATTCTTGGAATCCTGGATTTGCATCCAAAGTGACTCTGTACTACCCTCCTCCCCTTCCTCCCTTACACACTTCAGTCCTTCCTTCACATATAGTGCCACCCCACTCCTTTCCCAATCACCCTGTCCCTACGAAATAATCTGTACCCTGGTACAGACAGGTCCCAGTCATTGTATTGGGTGGCCCATGTTTCCATGATGGCTGCAATGTCCACCTCTCCCTCTGCCATGAGAACCTGTAACTCTGCAGTTTTCCTCCCAAGGCTCCTAGCATTAAGGGTAACCACCTTCCACCCTTTCCCCTCTCCCATCCTGCCCTCCTTTCCTAGCATCACCAATAGTACTTGCCATTTGTCCTTTGTCAGTGTTATGGGGGTTAAGCTCATATGGTTTCCCAACCTGTGGTCTCTACTTATCTCTTCCCCAACTGCCACCCCCCACTCCTAGTTTAAATTCCCAACTTCCTCTATGTACTCCTCCATCCTCTGTTTCAACACTTTCTTTCCCTCCTCACTCAAGTGTAGTCTTTCCTTGGCATAGAGACTACTGTCCTCCCAGGTGCCTCCCCACCCCCCCAAACAGCCCATACCCTTTAGCACAACACCAGGTTCTTAGCCATCCGTTAAATTCCTCTATTCTCAGCTTTCTTGTTGTGCTTGCCTTTGGCACCGGAAGTATCTCTGAAAGAGTTACAGCCTTTTGCTTCCTCAAACGGAGTGCCAAAAGACGGCTTGCCCTCCCCATTTCATAATATTTTTGTTCGGTATACATAAGATAATTCTCAGTTCTCCTTTTCATCTCTACATTGTATTGTTCCCTGGCATCTCTCAGCTTAGACAGAGTTGAGGGGTCACTGTTTCTCATATGTTCTACCTCCAGGAAAGCTATTTATTCCAAAAGCCCTTTTAGCTTGGCCTGGTTCGTTCTTTTCTTGTAAGCTGCATAACTGATAATGTGGCCCCCCAAAACAGCTTTTATACCATCCCAAATATATCTGACATGAGTATCCCCTTCCTTATTTTCCTTCATATACTGCATGATAGTATCTTTGATTTGGTCCACACAAATATTGTCATTCAGTAACCCCGGGTCAAATCTCCAGGACTCCTTTATTTTCTCTCCAGGCCAAGTGACCACTGCACTGATCATCGCGTGATCCGAGAAGGTGACTGGGTGAATAATCATATCTCCCATGCAATGAGCATGCACCATCTGAATATAGAACTTGTCCAGCCTGGAGTACAAACTGGCAGAGTCCGAGAAAAAGGTGAAATCCCTGGCCTCCAGGTTCTACAGCCTCCGGAGATCCACACAGCCCCCATCCGACACCAAGATTCTGAGCAACCTAGAACTTGCTACCCCGCTGGGCTTTTATCTAAAAGAGAATTTTTGACGCAGTTCCAGTCACCCATCAGCACCGTTCTGCCTGATGTGAGAGAAGCCACCATCGTAAACAGATGTCTAAAAAAGGCACCAGAAGGGATAGGCGCATAAACAAACTACGTGCAAAGTATGCCCCATATATTCTCCTGACAACAAAACCCATCTGCCCAACCCCTCAACCAGTACCTTATATACCTTGAAGGGGAGCCCCTTATGAACCAAGATAATGACCCCAGATCTCGAGGCATCCGAATGGGAATTCGAATACACTGCACCCACCCACATTCTTCTCTGCTTGGCGTGTTCTGCCTGAGACAGTTTCGTTTCCTGCAGGTACACCATTTCACCCTCCCCAATTCTTGTAGCACCCTAGCTCGCTTGACCACACCATTGATACCTTTGACATTAACAGAAATTATTCTAAGGGATACCATTGGAAACAAATTTTTTGCAACTTTCCATCCCATTCTTGCTTAATCCCCCATGAGTAACTGTAGTGCATGGTACTTGCCAAATATGTATATAAACATCACCACATCCAAATAAAGAAAAAAAAAGAAAAAACCTAAACACATACAGGTGTAAGCTTAAAATGCACCTACGCACAGTAAATCAAAAACCTGGTTACATCCAAAGGCTGTGTTAATACACCCAGCAAACCCCAATGGGGGTAGGAAAGAAAAATACAGGTCCTAGTTACCTCACTAGGAACCAGGAAGCTCAACACAGAGCTTAAGAAGTAAGGCTAAGGTGGAGAAGCCTTCGCTGTCTAGGATCAAAAGTCCTAGAGATGTAGGAGAAAAGCATTGTTCCGTGCAAAGGGGGTGAGCACCTAGTGACCCAGCGGCTTAAACCCTCTCCTAATCTAATGAATTCTGGTGCTGACAATGGTCCGAACAGAGCACCTCAGAACTAGTACAGGGCAAAGATCTCTAACAACCTAAAACAGGGTTAGGTCACCATCCTATAACTGAGTCAAAAAGCTAGAGGGAGCCTGAATAGAAAAAAGACCCCAAAGTAAATTTATAACACATTTCTCTGCTTCTCCCTCTCCCATTTAGTTGTAACTCCCTCCTGATCATGAAACCCAGTTCCCCAGACCCATGCAAGGATGGTAAACACACACCTTCTAAACCTCTGGTTTCATAGTGCTACTGTTCAACTCAAAGAACATAACAGCTGCCACTCCACCATTTGAATGCAAACCCCCTTCCCCAACGCAGTCACAGCCCAGAGTTAGTTGCTTAAAATAAAGTGCAATTTAGAGAGCAGATTAACAAACTCAAGTCCCTTCATTGGCAATACTGCAGGAAGTGTCCGGGGAAAATACTCGCAGCCGGTCTGCGTCTGTAGTCACCAGGAAATACATCCCACTATCCGATTACTCAAATTACTTCTGCACTGTGTCTGTTGAAAGTGACTTTCTACATCTTGTAACCCCTTTAAGGTCCCTTTTTATCAAATGGAAAGGAAAAAAAAATACCACTAATGACAGGCAATTGTAGGTAGAGTCAGAAGATAAACACCTTGGGGAATGTCCCTTTGCAACACAGAATAGGGCTAACAATCCCCCTGACTCCCCCTCTCAAATAAATGTAGTCACCAACCAGCAAGTCCAGTCAGGTTTTCTTAGCCTGGAGCCATCTAGAGATGTCAGCATGGATAGGTAGCAGGGTGTCTCCTCTTTTTCCCAACCATTTCAGTGATCCAGGAGCAATAGCCCATAGTAGTTCCTCAATGTCTTGCTCCATTTGTTCCTCCTTCGAATCTGGAATGGGGACCCCTTGGAATCAAGACAGGGGGTAGCTGCCAGAAGCGAATCAAACACTTTCACCTCTTTCTTATCCTACACCCATAATCTGGAAGGATATCTAAGGTACGCCCTGCATCCTTTTTCTCTTAAGGTCTACACAACTTGCAAGATTCTTTTCCTCTTCGCCAGCATCAAGGGTGGGAAATCTTGGTCAACATATATTTTCTGGCCATCCAAATTCAAATCTCATTTCACCCAAGCCAATTTCAAAATCTTTTCCTTCGTGGCGTATCTCACGAACTTAACAATTATAGACCTGGAAGGAACACCCTGTTTTAGCTTTGGTGCTATGGCTCGATGTGCGCGTTCAATTTCTGTTTGAAAGTTCTATCCTAGGTTTAGCTCAGTTTTCAGCCATGAGTCTAGGAATTCTTCCATGCTGGGGGGTTCCACCTCCTCGGAGATGCCAAAGATACGAATATTATTACGGCGAGCTCTAGTCTCCGCATCCTCCATCCGCATTGTTAGTTCTTTTTCTCTCCTATGCAGATATGCAAGGGATCTCCCAAAGGCCATGTGTTCCTACTGCAGGCCTTCAAGATGAGCTTCCACCACCGTTGTTCGAGATTTCAGTTTCTTGAAATCTTTTTGGATTCCCAAGATCCTAGTATCTATGCGGTGCAATATCTTCAACATTCTGTGCCCATCTGACTTCGTAAATGTGGAGGCCGCGTCCGACCCAAAACCATTCATATAATCTCCCAATGCCATAACCATGGAGGACCGGGAAAGCAGAGGACTAGTAGGCCTTGGGGTATTACTTTAGCCAGATTGAGCTCTGTCCCCTGCCAAAAGATTTCTCCTCGTGTGCCCCATAATCCCTGCGTCTTGGCAAGTTGTAATCACTTGAATGGGGTACAAAAAACCACGCGATGGCGACCAATTTTAAACTTATTTCTAGTCCGAGGTATGAGCGCTCAGATTTAGACTGCCATCAATCATGTGACATCACTGGAAATCCCAATATAATGAGTGTTTAGATGAAAAAAGGGTCCCCACTTCTTGGGACAATGCATTAATAACAGTCCTCCCCAAGCCAGGGAAACCAACCAATATATGTGAGGCTTACCTTCCAATCTTTTTTTTGAACCAAGACTTAACAATTCTAATGAACATACTTTCCATCAGACTGCAGAAACACATAGAACACTTAGTCCATGAGGACAAAACCAGTTTTATTCCCCAGAGGCACTTAGCAGACGTCTGGAAGCTGTTGAATGTCCTGGCCCATAAAAAACAATCAAAGACCCTCAGTTAGCCATATTGCTAAATGCTGAAAAGGCATTCAGTCGCTTAAATTGGGCATATTTAAAAACAGTGAGGTCGAATTATGGTATGGCAGGAAATTTCTGGACTGGGTGTCGTACTATTATACTAACCACCAAGCTAAGGTCAGAGTTAATGGCTCTCTTTCAGAGTCCTTTCCCATTAGGAAGGGCACAAGGCAGACATTTCCACTATTCCCTCTGTTGTTCACACTGGGTTTAGAACCTCTAGCAGCTGCTGTCAGGCAAAGCTCAGAGATTCGGGGATTCATGTGGGAAAACAGGTCTATAAAATGTATTTATATGTAGATGACACCCTGCTCTATATAACAGACCTGGAGTACTCCTCCCCCACCCCCCAAAGTTATTGCGTACCTCTGAAAATAACTTGGGTTTCAAAATAATAAGATAAAGATAAAGAAACAGGTACGAGGAGGAAGGAGGTGATTCTGCCACTGTATAGGTCATTAGTTAGACCACACCTGAGTACTGCTGCAGTACTGGCGCCCGTATCTGAAGAGGGACATTAAGTTACTGGAGGGGGTGCAGCGCAGGGCGACAAAGATGATCAAGGGGCTGGGGGACTTATCATACGAGAGGAGGTTGAAGGAGTTGAACATTTACTCACTGGAGGAGAATAGGGACAGGGGGGACATGATTGAAACCTTTAAATACATGAAAGGAATAAATAAGACAGGTACAGAGGGGCTGTTCAAAGTAAGGGAGGGGAGGGACACCAGGGGCCATGATATGAGACTGGAGGGAAGAAGGTTCAGGAGGGAGATGAGGAGACACTTTTTTACAGAGGGTGGTGACTGGGTGGAATGCGTTACCTGCAGAAGTGGTATCCAGTAGAACAGTGGACTGCTTCAAAAGGGGATGGGGCAGGACAAGAGGGAAGTTTAATGAAGGGGAAGGGTGGAAGGGAGGGGCAGCTGCAGAATAAGGGGTGCTAGCTGCACATTCAAGCAGACTTGATAGACCTCTAGGCCTTTATCTGCTGGCAAATTTTGTATGTTCACATTATTGAGTGGAGTCCTTTCCCCAGAGCAAATAAACAAGTTACCCTTTCATTTAGTTAAAGACAAGGCAAAATATCTTGGTATCTGGATTCTGACAAAGTTATCTAAATTATATCATTATACCCCATTATACACTCAAATATATTAAGATCTCAATAGATGGAGCTGCCTGCCCCATCCTTCTCTAATCGAATAGACTCCATTAAACAAAATGTGTTGCCTAGACTTCTTTTCTTCTTATCAACCCTCCCTATACCGATTCCCTCAGGAGATTTTAAAAACCCTTAAGAAAAGCTATATTTACTGTATATGGGTGAGATGGAAACCCAGGTTGAAATGGGATATCCTTCTTAGAAGTAAAGGGAGGGGGCTGGGGCCTCCTAAACCTACAGTACTACTACTTAGCAGCTCAGATAATCCCCATAGTAAGGATGGTAGCTCCAACATTTGGAGCCAGTTGGGTCACACTGGAGGAGGAAGCCCATTGCAAGGTTCCACTCAGATATCTCCCTTGGACGATGCTCCAGGGTAACCTTAAAGACATTACAAAAACATGGACCAGGCACACCCTAACAATCTCGTTTCAAGTGAGGAGCATATGGGAACTCCCAGTGCCGGTCTGGCAGTATCTACCCATTTTTTTTTTTAAGGGATAGCCAGTACTTTTTTTGTGCTTGGTGAGCTAACAAGCCTGGTTTCTGTAGCATTTCAGTTATGGGCCTGAGCCTTGTGTAGATGTGTAAACCTTGGTTCCACCCCAGAGAGATCTGCTTGAAGATCAATGAAGACTAGGTTAAGAGAGGGAGTGCTATAGTAAATGATTCTATTGCATATGCAGTGTGCTGCTGCAGTCAAGAAAGCAGTGTAGTGCAGCGAGGCGTAAGAAAGTGAGGAGTGGGTCAAGAGAGGTTATCATCCTCCTGTGCCAGGCTGTAGTTTGGCTATAGCAGGACTACTTTATCCAGTTCTGATCCATATAGTGCAGAAAGGACATTGAAGAGATCAAGAGGGTCCAGAACTGGGCCCCAGGCTGCTTAGTAGCTTGGGAAGCAAGAGCTACTCTATAAGGACAGGGGTTTAAGCATGCTTGGGACAGGCACAAGGGAAGCCTGAGAGGGGAGGGAGTGATGACAAACCAATGATCACACAGGATCAGCGGCCACATACAGTGTATAGGGCCTACGGGCAGACTGGATGGGCCTAGCGGTCCTTATCTGCCAACAATTTCTATGTTTCCAAGATATGTACCAAATTTCCCATCAATGCGCCTTGACCATCGCCTTGAACGATGGGAGAAACTGGGTGTTAAGACCATGCCCCAATTGTTACAGAGGAACACGATCACAGATTTTTATTCATTACAGAAAGATTTTGGGGTCCCTAAGAAAGACTTCTTTACGTATCTACAGTGCAGACACTACATAAACTCAGGCCCGGGGGTGGGGGCACTGCTTAATGACCCAGTGCCAGGACTATCACTGATCTATTCAAGGGCACATAGGAGGGACACTAGAAAACGAATTACCCAAATCTATAATTTACTACAAGATGTTGTGGGTACTCTAGTCCTACAACAGATTAAGGTGAGATGGGAACAAAAATCAGGGACCCCTTTGATAGATAACCAGTGGACTAGAATTTGGAAAGATGCCCACACCACCTCATCCTTAGCATCCTGGAGGGAGTTCAGGTGGAAGACCTGTTCTCGCTTTTTTACTACACCGGTTATAGCTAAACATTATGGAACAAATAAGTTAGATGCCTGCTGGAGAAACTGTAGACAAGTTGCTTCTCACTACTACATTTTTTGGAATTGCAATAAAATAGCTTTATTTTGGCAGAATGTGAGTGATACCATAAAACAAATCTTGCAGATTCCACAAAATCTCATGTTTTCCAACCTTGTATTTGGCCTTCCCCCAGAGAGCCTTACAACAGCGGCAGAGAGGTACCCGTTTAATATTCTGGTTTCAGCTGCCCTAAAAACTATCACTCAAAACTGGCTGTCTACAAAACTACCTAGTAAAACTCAGTGGGAAACAAATATTGGTAATATTAAAGTCACTGAAGCCATTACAGCGAAACTAAGATTCCAGGTAGAGAAATTCAATGCTTGGCAGTTACCCTACTACCACTATGTGGAGGGGAGAGAGAGAGTTGAAAACAATATTGGATCAGCTTTTAATACCATAATGATAAGCAGGCTTACTGGCTGGTAGGGATGGACAGTAAAATCTATCTGTATATGACAGCCTGTGGCAGCTTCGGGGATCAAGTGGGGGAGTGGAGCCCTTAGAAGGTGATGTCCCACACAGAAACTTCGGTATTGCCATGAAAGAAGCTCTCTTATCCCAAAAAATAAAATAAAATGACGAGCCAACATGTTTAATAAATTACGTTTTTATTAGTTCCTTTTAATTTTTTCTACATTTTTTTTTAAGAAGTGGATTGTACTGTTTTGGTTTTTTTTTTCTCTTACAAAAATAAGGAAAAGCACAATGATGGTCTGACAACAACTACAGCTGAATAGAGCATGATTTTAAAATGCTTGGGACTTTTTGTTCTTCTTCCCTCCTCTTGGATAAAGGGTCCTGGAATCAGAGGGGAGTGAAGGATCTCATTCCCTCCAAGGGACGCTGATTAAGGAGACACACCTGTTAAAGACAACATAAGTTAGCTCCATCAAATGCTCTTTTTCTTCCCCTTTTTTAACTATTTGTTATCAAATCTGTCAAAAGTATAAACTGATGTAAAAGAATTATGTCATGTTCTAAATGGTTATGGAATTGTAAATTGCTTTTTCCTAACAAAAATTACAAGTTCCAAGAAAAAAAGATCTAAACCACTTGTGGACTGAACCCGTCAGTCCACAAGGATCTATGTCAGTCAGTCAACAATTTAGTTCTCGACCGGAATTACAGTGACTCCTTTATGTCAACCGCATTTACGGTCGGCATAAAGAGAGTCACAACAAACATTGTTTTCTCTCCCCCCCCCCCAAACTTCCCATACAAGGGGCTCTGCCCTCCGCACCCCCCACTACTTAGATAATCAACTTTGAGTCAGAGTTGTTTTGGGGAGGGGGTACAATACCCCCAGAAAGCAGTGCTGAGGTCCTGCACCAACACTACAGCAACCTGGCGCTGTTGTTGCTGTAGTGTCGGGCGAAGTAAAATTGTTACGGTAGCATCGGTATACCAGTCCACAACATACCCGCAAATGCTCCATCAGCACCTCATGGTCCATGGTGTCAAACGCTGCCAAGAGATCGAGGAGAACCAGAATGGATCGTCTCCCCCGATCCCTCACCGTCAGGAGGTCATTTAGCACCCGGACCAGGGCAGTATCAGTACTATGCCTTTTCCTAAATTGCAACTGGAGATGCTCATAGATGTCAAGGGCTGTTAAATATACTTAGGGGTCACTCTGGATCCATGTCTCAGTTTCTCTATCCATGTCAATGCAGTATGCAAGTCTGTCAATACCAAAATTGGGTTGGCTTATCGTGTCCGCTATGCCCTGACCCCTGCCACTATGATCTCCGTCACTCAAGGACTTCTACTCTCTCTGTTCTTTGCTATGCACTGCTGGTCTTTGCTCAAGTGCAGGCAAACATCCTTCAAGCTTGGGATGTTGCCTATAACAATGTTTGCAGATTTGCCTTGTCTGCCCATCATCTTAAACACCACTGCACACTTTACTCTGACCTCCACTGGCTATGCCCCTCCTCCCGGCGTTTATATTCCATAGTCTGCCTGACTGACAATATAATTCATTCTTCTCTCCCCTCCTCCCTTGCAGCCATGTTCACCCCAGTTGACTGCCCCTGACTCTTCCAGTCCTCGACTTCAGCTCTGGTCACTGTCCCTAATTGCTCCACCAAAATATCTGAACTTGGCTTCTCCATCTACGCTCCCAAATTCTGGAACTCCCTTCCATTTTCCCTTAGAAGCTACAGTTTTCACCCTGCATTTAAGCATGCACTCTTTAATTACCTCACCTCCCTAGACGCATGTAAATGTCTTTAGTTCATGTATTACACCTCTTTACTTCCTCTAGTTCATAGAACATATCTCTTTACTTGCCGTTGCACTACTATCCCCATACCCTCGTCTTATGCCACCAGCACTGCTGTTATGCACTTACAGTATGTTACTGATCTCTGTAAGCTGTTTTTATCTCTTTTGTACCATAATGCTTATGCTATGTATGCCATCACTTTCGTGCTAAGTAATTCAACTGTCATGTAATGTTGTTGATATCTTTCTGTACTGAATTGTATCAGCTCTTACTGTTTGTAACTTGTCTGAACTGTAATCTCCTGGGTCATGCCTGAAAATAGGCAGTCCTGTCTTGTGCACTTCACGGTTACCAAAAGCAAATAAATAAATAAATAGGTCTCCAGTTTTACAGTCACCACCTTCTCAATAACCTTCCCCTGAAAGGGAAGGTTAGAGATCAGTCTGTAGTTTGCCAAACAATCCGGATCTAGTGAAGACTTTTTAAGAAGGGGTCTTACGAGCGCCTCCTTCAGGGGGTCTGGAAACACCCCATCACCAGAGAACATCAGATTACCTTGGTGAGGGCCGGGCCGATGGTATCAACACACCTATCAGGAGGCATGCTGGGCCCAGATCCAAAACACAGTAGGTTGGCTGTAACTACCAGATGACCCTCATAACATCTACTACTGCAACCTAGTTGAAGTTGGACCAGACAGAGTGCCTGTAGCCTCACGCCATTCACCACAATGCCCATTCGAGGGCGCTGACTGGATCTCTGTTCTGATGGAGGCAACCTTATTATCAAAAAACAGAGTAAACTCATCACATCTTGACTGCAAAAAATCTCCCCCAGATCAAAGACAGGCCGGATTACAAAGTCTGTCCATAGTGCAGAAGAGATCAGCTAGTCTGTTTACTGCCACACCAATTTCCTTGGACAAGAACTCTGCATTCTTACAGGAGATTGCTGATTGATAGGCCCTATAATGGGCCATCAATATAAGTTTGTCTGCCGCCAAACCAGACCTCCGCCAGCTTTGCTCTAACCTTTGACCCCTTCCCCTCATCTCCCTGAGAGTCCCATCAAACCAGAGCAACCTCTGATGTGAGGTGAGGGGTTGAACATGCACAGCTGCAATGGTAGAGGGTCTCGGTAATCACCTTATTATACATCAGAGCCAATTCCCCCAGCTCCTCACACGCACTCATCGGATCTGATAATCCAGCACCATCAACAGACGTTATGGGGTTAAACCCCTTAGAGGGCGGTACTGGACCATCTCTGTAGGGGAGGGTCTCTTCGGAGGGGCCTCGAAAAAGAAATTCACAGTATGGTGGTCCAACCATATAACTGGTTCCACCATCAGGTCAAAGACCTTCATGGTGACTTTTTACTTGTGTTACTCTTCTGATTCTGTAAACCTCCTCAGCCTGTTTTATATCTGATTTACCTGTTTCTACGGGACAAACTGCTTTGTCATCTGTTTAGAGAGGTTAATTTTGGGTAAAACAAATTCATTTTTACTGTTTTTGTATTAATTATGGGACAGTATTGCAGTTCAAGAGTTTAAAGTTCATTCTTCTGAAACCTAGACCCCTTGTGTGTGTGTCTCTCTCTCTATCACTTTCTCCTAACCTGTTATCTAATTTATGTATTCTGTGAGCATCTACCAACCCCTTCTCCCAGTATTTTAACTTCCAGCTCCCTTTTCTACTTCCAGCTTTGGAACACCACATTGTGCTGCCTGGAGCTCCTGCCATTTTCTTCAGAAACAAAAGAAGGTATGTTGAACCCGGACCTCACATAGTAAGCTAGACCCTACAGCCCTCTTTTTCTTCAGCCCATTCTGAACATGACAACTTTTTACTTGTATTCCTCCTCCGACTCTATGAACATCCTCAGCCTGTTTTATATCTGATTTACCTGGTATAATTATTTTGAAGCATATATACAGGACAGCCTGCTTTATCATCTGTTTAGAGAGATTAATCTTAGCTAAAAACATTAATTTTTACTCTTTTTGTATTAATTATTGGACAGTATTGCGGTTTAAGAGTTTAACGCTAATTCATCTGAAACCTAGGCTGTGTGTGTGTGTGTGTGTGTGTGTGTGTGTGTGTGTCTCTCTCTTATTTTCTCGCATTCTATTTACCTGATTTCTGTATTTTGTGACCATCTACCAACCCCCTCCTCCCAGTATTTTAACTCCCAGTTCCCTTTTCTACTGCCAGCTTTAGAACCCCACCCTGGGCCACCTGGAGCTCCTGCCATCTCCTCCACTCACAAAAGAATGTATGCTGAACCCAGACCTTACAGACTGCAATAAACCCTATAGCCCACTTTTCTTCAGCCCATTCTGCACCTAACAACTTTTTACTTGTGTTCCTCCTCTGAATCTGTGAACCTCCTCAGTCTGTTTTATATCTGATTTACCTGGTTTAATTATTTTGAAGAATATCTACAGGACAGCCTACTTTATCATCTGTTTAGAGAGATTAATCTCAGCTAAAAAAAATATTATTGTTTTTTAATAAATTATGGGACAGTATTGCAGTTTAGCAGTTTAACAGTTTAAAGATAATTCATCTGATACCTAGTGTGTGTGTGTGTGTGTGTGTGTGTGTCTCTCTCTCTCTCTCTCTCACTCTCTCTCTTTTAGCGTGTTATCTGATTTCTGTATTTTGTGAGCATCTACCAACCCTCTCCTCCCAGTATTTTAACTCCCAGCTCCCCTTTCTACTTCCAGCTTTTGAACCCCACCCTGCCACCTGCAGCTTCTGCCACCTTCTCCACTCACAAAAGAAGGTACTCTGATCCCGGACCTTGCCGACTGCGCTAGACCCTACAGCCCTCTTTTCTTCAGATCATTCTGAACTTGGCGACTTTTTACTTGTGCTACTCTCCTCTAGAAACATAGAAACATAGACTTTGATGGCAGATAAGGACCACTTGGCCCACCCAGTCTGCCCATTTCCCTTCCTATTGGATAACCTGCAGATTCTAGTTAACCAACAGCCTACTTCCTGCAACCCCCCCCCCACTACAATTGCCTTATGTCTGTCCCATGCATGTTTGAATTCCCCCACTGTTTTAGACCCAGCAACCTCCCCAGGAAGGCCGTTTCATGCATCCACCACTCTCTCCGTGAAAAAAAAATTCCTCACATTACCCCTGAGCCGTCCCCTCTATCTTTAAACTGTGCCCCCTTGTTCTTACACATCTCTTTTTCTGAAAGATGCTACCCTCCTGGACTTTGCTGATTTTCTTGAGGTACTTTAAAGTTTCTATCATGTCCCCCCTGTCTCTCCTTTCATCAAGGGTATAGATATTAAGCTCTCTCAGCCTCTCTTCATATGGTTTCTGATGCAGACCCTGCACCATTTGAGTTGCCCTCCTCTGGGCTGCTTCCATCCCATCTATGTCCTTGCGTAGATGGGGTCTCCAAAACTGCACACAGTATTCCAGATGGGGTCTTACCAACTGTCTGTACAGAGGGATAAACACTTCCCTTTTTCTACTTGGGATGCCCCTTCCTATGCATCCTAGTATCCCCTGGCTCTCCTTACTGACTTCTCACATTGCTTACACACCTTTAGGTCATCTGATATGACTACCCCCAAGTCCCTTTCCATTTTTGTTGTTGTTAGTAGCTCCCCTGCTATTGTGTACTCTTCTCCTGGGTTTTTGTTTCCCAGGTGCATTACTTTGCACTTCTTTGTATTGAATCAAAGTTGCCATATGTCTGACCATTCCTCCAACCTTGCCAAGTCCCTTCTCATCCTTTCTGCACCCCCTTGTATATCAACTCTGTTACAGATCTTTGTGTCACCTGCAAAGAGGCCTACCTTTCCCTCCAGACCCTCTGCAATGTCACGTATAAAGATGTTAAAGAGGACAGGACCTAGTACTGAGCCCTGAGGTACTTCACTAGTAACCCCCTTTCTTCGGAATGTGTTCCATTCACTATTACCTTCTGTGTCCTGTTGTGTAGCCAGTTTGCTACCCAGGCTACCACCTTGGAACCCACTCCCAGGCTGGCTAACATGATTATTAGTCTTTTGTGTGAGACTGTGTGAAATGCCTTGCTAAAGTCTAGGTAGGCCATATCCACAGCCCCTCCCTGGTCTATTACTTTGGTCACCCAGTCAAAGAAATCAATTAGATTCGTCTGACATGACCTTCCTGCTGTAAATCCATGCTGCTTTGGGTCCTGTGTCCCGCTGGCCTCTAGGTACTCAACAATTCTTTCTTTCAGAAGTGATTCCATCATTTTCCATACCACTGAGGTCAAACTAACAGGTCTGTAGTTTCCTGCTACTGCCTTGCTCCCACTTTTGTGAAGGGGAATCACATCTGCCCTCCTCCAGTCCTCAGGTACCACCCCATCCTCCCATGATTTGTTAAAAAGTGTGGTCAGTGGTGTCACTAGGTCCTCCCTTAGTTCTTTTAGGATTCTGGGGTGAATTCCGTCAGGCCCCATTGCTTTGTCCACCTTGAGTTTTAGGAGTTCTTTCAGGACTCTTTCTTCTGTAAATGGACTGGTGTCAACCCCCCTACCCAGAGTGCTTCTATTGTCTGGTTTAGGTAACTCCTCCTCATCTTCTTTTGTGAATACTGAGCAAAAGTATTCATTCAGTATCTCTGCTTTTTCACTGTCTCCCTCTGCCCACCTCCCCTCTCCTTTATTAATCTTCACTATTCCTCCCTTAACCTTTCTATGCTCCCTAATGTACCTATAAAAGGTTTTATCCCCCTTCCTAACTGAGTTGGCTATTTTTTCCTCAGTTTGGGCCTTTGCTATTCTGAATGCCTTCCCCACTTCTTTCTGCTTTAATTGATACAGTTCCATGTCGTGCTCCTTCTATGATTCCTTATACTTTTTGAATGCAGCCTTTTCTCCTTAACCTTCCTGACACCTCTTTTGAGAACCATAGTGGTTTTTCTCCTCTTTGTTTTCTTTCGTGTTTCACACAAAGGCTTGTTGCCTCTATGATGGCAGTTTTGATTTTTCTCCATTGTTCTTCCACCCCTCCTTTTTGGCCATTTGCTAGTGCATTCCTCAGGTATTCACCCATTTTGCCAAAGTCAGCCCTTTTAAAGTCCAGTATCCTTGTTTTTGTATGGTTTGTCTCCATGGTTGTGCTTATAGTGAAGCACACTGTGCAGTGGTTACTTGTTCCCAGATGTCTACTGACTTCTAAATTTGTGATCCTCTCTCCATTTGAGAGTACCAGGTCTAGTATCGCTCCCTCCCGAGTGGGTTCCAACACTAGCTGTCTAAGGCCTGCCCCCTGCAGGGCATTGAGAATGACCCTGCTCTTAGATGTGGCTGCAGTACATGTCATCCAGTTAACATCTGGCATATTCGGGTCCCCCATCAACAGTATCTCTCTTTTTCAGCCATTTTGAGAATGTCCTCTATCATTTTCTTGTCCATTTCCTCCCCTTGAGACGGGGGTCTGTATACAACCCCTGTGCCGATTGTGATGCCATTCCCTGTCTCCAAGGTGACCCAGAGTGCCTCTTGTCCTCCCTCTTTACTTTTTAGTTCTGTAGCTTTGATCCCTTCCCTTATGTATAGAGCTACTCCACCTCCTCTTTTACCCTCCCTGTCCCTTCTGTAGACTGTGTACCCCGGTATGTTGACATCACAGTCATGGTTCTCCGTGTACCATGTTTCTGTGACTGCCACAATATCCAATTGTTCATCTTCCACTGGGGCTACTAGCTCAGGAAGCTTGTTTCCCAGACTACAGGCATCGGTACTCATTGCCCTTCATTTAATGTCGGCTTTATCTTTTCCCTCATCCCTGCTCTTATTGCCCGTGTCTATTTTTCCATTTACCCCTGTCCTGCCCTCTGTTGAGCTCTGTACCTCAGTGCTTACCTTACTACCTGTCATGTTTTGTGGGCAGAGGCTTGAAATTTCCTGCCTCTTATCAGCACCTCCCCCCGGCTAGTTTAAAAGCTTGCTAAGGAAGCATTTAAACCTGTCACTTAGGAGCTTGGTTCCCTTCGTGGACAGATGCAGACCATCATGCTAGTTTAGACCTTCATCTCTCCAGATGTACCCCCAGTCCCCAATGAAGCCAAAGCCCTGTGCTCTGCATCAGTTTTGCAGCCATTCATTAAACTGCATGGTATGCAGTACCCTAGCCTTACCCCTGCCATGGACTGGCAGCACCTCTGAGAAGGTAACCATGCTTGCTACCTGTCTGAGGCCCCTCCCCAACTTCACAAGTTCATCCTGCACTGCACTGATTCCATGCCTAGCTAGGTCATTTGTCCCAATGTGGACAATGATATCTAATTCCCACTACTGTGGTGCTGCTTCTGCAATCCTGAGGATTCACTTCTTATCCCTTCGAGCCATGGCATTAGGCAGGTATCTTACTTCCCTCTCCTCTCCCTTCCCCAGTTCTACCCCCTAACAATTGAGTCCCCTGTCAGAAGCTGTTTCCTTCCCCTGTGGTGTCCCTTGCCACCCCTTTGTGGGTCTCTCTTGTGGATGTCCTCAGCATTCTTCTTGGTCTCCACTGAGGGTGCTATCATAGAGGAACCTTGCTCTGCCAGACTGGCGTATGATTTGTGTAGAGGTACAACTAGGGGGCTTCACCTCTGTTTCACCACCTGCACCCTCCCAGAACCCACTGTGGTCCAACTGCTCTTCATATTGACAACCTCTGAGGCAGTGGTGCTCTTTGGGTGGGGGAGGCCTCCTTAGTCCTTGCCAGTTCAGCCTGGAGGTGGGCAATCTCCTCCCTCAGAGCCGACAGTTGCCTGCAAATAGGACAGCAATGCAGTTTCCAGAATGTCTCCCAGAATACTGCTGCCCCACAGCCAGTGCATTGCACCACTCCCCACATGTCCCTCTCTCTTATAATATGCAATATATATATTTTTTTTGTGGTGTGTACTTACCCTTTATGCACTGTGATGGGTTATTAAGAATATGACAGTTCTGCCCCAAGACCTGTTGAGGAAGTGATATCAGAACTTTGGCTATAAAGGAATTGGCATGCCTGGGGGTGTGGGGAAGGGGGTGGGTAGACCACAACCACAGGTGACTGTTAGAAACAATCAAATACACCACTGCTCCACCACCCTGGTGAGTACTGCCCTTTATAGTAAGTCAACTAACCTCCAGTAACTTATTTAAAAATTGCTTAACTATCACAAAATCCTATGCACCAGTAAATTATTTAAAAATAGTTTCTGTCCCAAAATCCTAGTAGTCAATCCAGCAACCCCCAAGGGACAACCAAAATGCAGTCTTCAAACCCTTGTGAAAGTACTTCCAAGATAAGCAGAGTTTGCAAACTCCTTATTCAACTCCTCAGACACCTGTAATTTATTTAAAAATAGTTTAACTGTCAAAAAATCCTAGTAGACAATCTAGCTACCTCCAAGGGTCTACCCAAATGCAGTATTTCAATCCTTCTGAAGTTACTCACAAGATTAACAGAGTTTGCAAGCCTGTTCTTGGTTAAACACTAAATAAATATGTAAATAAAAAGCAATTACCAAGTGTGGTTAGTTTCACCTCCCACAGAATTGAGCAAAAGTGCACATTGTTGCAGATATCAAGTGCATTATTGAATTTCCCACGCAGTTCACAGCTGAATAAAGAAGTAGGCTCCTTCCAGGTCAAGAAGATGTGCTTTGTGTCCCTAAATAGTGTAGCCACCAGTAGTTTACAGTAATCTGATCAAGTCTGGAAGTCTCCACCCAGGGCAATTGGTTGACAATGGTTATAATGCAACCTTTCCTGATCCAATACAACACTTTGTGGTCTGAAAACAACAGGGGAAACAATTTCCTGCACCTGAGGCTGTCTGTGTTTCAATTCACACTGCAGGTTTTGCTATGACAACTCCTTAACCACAGTAACTTATTTAAAAATAGTTTAACTATCACAAAATCCTATGCACCAGTAAATTATTAAAAAATATTTTCTGTCCCAAAATCCTAGTAGTCAATCCAGCTACCCCCAAGGGACAACCAAAATGCAGTATTCAAACACTTTTGAAGTTACTTCCAAGATAAGCAGAGTTTACAAGCTCCTTATTCAACTCCTCAGCCACCTGTAATTTATTTAAAAATAGTTTAACTGTCAGAAAATCCTAGTAGACAATCTAGCTACCTCCAAGGGTCTACCCAAATGCAGTATGTCAATCCTTCTGAAGTTACTCACAAGATAAATAGAGTTTGCAAGCCCCTTCTTGGTTAAACACTAAATAAATATGTAAATAAAAAGCAAATACCAAGGGTATTTAGTTTCACTTCCCACAGAATTGAGCAAAAGTGCACGTTGTTGCAGATATCAAGTGCAACATAGAATTTCCTACACAGCTCACAGCTGAATAAAGTAGTAGTCTCTTTCCAGGTCAAGAAGATGTGCTTTCTTATTCTGTGAACCTCCTTAGCCTCTTTTATAACAGATTTACCTGGTTTAATTATTTTGAAGCATATATACAGGACAGCCTGCTTTATCATCTGTTCAGAGATATTAATTTTGGCAAAATAAATTAATTTTTATTGCTTTTTCATTAATTATGGGACAGTATTGCAGTTTAGCAGTTAAAAGTTAATTTATCTGAAACCTAGGCCATGTGTGTGTGTGTGTGTGTGTGTGTGTGTGTGTGTATCTCTTCTTCTAGCATGTTATCTGATTTCTGTATGTTGTGACCATCTACCAATCCCCCCTCCCAGTATTTTAACTCACAGCTCCTCTTTCTACTTCCAGCTTTGGAACTTCACCCTGCCACCTGGAGCTCCTGCCATCTTCTCCACTCACGAAAGAAGGTACTCTGATCATGGACCTCACAGACTGCGCTAGACCCTACAGCCCTTTCTTTAGCCCATTCTGAACTTGGCGACTTTTTACTTGTGTTCCTCCTCTGATTCTGTGAACCTCCTCAGCCCCTTTTATATCTGAGTTACCTGATTTCATTATTTTGAAGCACATCTACAGGACAGCCTGTTTTATCTATTTAGAGAGATCAATTTCGGCTACAAAAATTCCTTTTTAATGTTTTTGTATTTATTACGGGACAGTATTGCAGTTTAAGAGTTTGATGTTAATTTGAAACCTAGGCCCCTTGTGTGTGTGTCTCTCTCTCTCTCTCTCTCTCTCTCTCACTTTCTCCTAGCCTGTTATCTGATTTCTGTATTTTGTGACCATCTACCAACCTCCTCCTTCCAGTATTTTAACTCCCAGCTCCCTTTTCTACTTCCAGCTTTGGAACCCCACCCTGGGCCACCGGGAGCTCCTGCCATCTTCTCCACTCAAAAAAGAGAGTACACTGAAACCGGACCTCACAGACTGCGCTGGACCCTATAGCCCTCTTTTCTTCAGCTCATTCTAAACTTGCCAACTTTTTACCTGTGACCCTCCTCAGCCTCTTTCATACCTGATTTACCTGGTTAATTATTTTGAAGCACATCTACAGGTCAGGCTGCTTTATCATCTGGTTAGAGAGATTAAGTTTGGCTAAAAAAATTAATTGTTACTGTTTTTTAATTAATTATGGGACAGTATTGCAGCCCGCTCTTTCCTCAGTCCCCTGCTGCCCATTGGTTCACTCTCCCCCTCCCTCCTCTAACCAGTTGGTCCTCCACTCCTATCCCTAAAAATACAATCTAATGATTTAAAGTTTACAACTCATACTAATAAAATATCTAGAAAATGTCATGGTGTATTATCTTGCATATTAAAACATATAAAGGGTAGGAAACCAGAAGTCCTAATTCCTCTATACACAAGGTTGGTTAGGTCTCATATCGATTATTGCACATCATTTTGCACCCCTACTTCATTGGGATGTAAAACTACTATTGAAAGGGTGCAAAGAAGATTAACTAAGAAGATCAATGGCTTAAAAAACACTGACTATAATAATAGACTACAATCTCTTGGCCTATTCTCTTTAGAAGGTAGATCCTTAAGGGGTGATCTGTGTCTAGTTTACAGAGCACTGAAAGATCTTGCCTTATGTGAGGCAATTTGTCTTGGAAAACAGGTTATCTCAAATACTAGATCACATAATTTAAGGTTAAAAATTACAACGGGGGGGGGGGCGTGGCCTGACTCTGAACAACATGGATGTCTGAATCCTGAGCTCTGATATTTAAAAAACAATCTAGCATCATCTTCAGCCATCTAAGCCAGTTCTGCAAGATAAAATATAGAATCTAGTGTACTGGATCACACTGCAGCTACTTCTTAAGGTATTTCTTACCATTTTCCTATTATTCTGGACTGTATTCTAATTGTTTACTGCCTGGGAACTCAGACCTTAGGCCTTAAACCATGGCTGGAAATGCAGATAAAACAATTCCTCTGGATAAAATTGAATCTGTGTTTCAAAAATTAATTATGGACATAAGTGAACTAAAATCTACAACACAGTATAACACCAACACACTAAAACCCATAGATTCTCGACTTGCCAGCACAGAACTCAGATCTCAGCAGAATGAATCATCTGTACAGGACTTGAGAGCTACAGTCCAGGAGCAAGATTTTACTATTAAAGATCTTCAAAGCAAAATTGAAGATATTGAAAACCGTAGTTGCAGGAATAACTTGTGATTCTTTGGATTTCCTGATGATTTTGAATTAAAAGATACTACTGCTTTTTTGCTACATGTCCTACCAATTATACTGAAACTTCCTGCAGACCTCATACTAACTATTGAATGATCACATCGTTCATTAGGCCCTAAACCTTCTACAGATCACAGGCCTAGACCAATAGTGGCCAAATTCCTGAACTTTGCACATACGGAAATCATCTTACAGAAAGTCAGAGAAATTGGGTTCCTTACATGGCAAGATCACAGTATACACATATACCATGACTTCTCAAAAGAAATATCAGCCAAAAGAAAGGCATTTACACCGGCCAGGAGACTCATGCACCAGCTGGAACTGCAATTCATGATGCGCTACCCTGCAATTATGTATGTATTCAACAGAAGTTCCTATAATGATTATAGCACTCCAGAATCACTTATGGCCTTTTTAAATGGATTCAACATACTTCCTGCTAGCGAACCTGATTCCCAAATAACCTCTATGGTCCATTCCAACACTACAAAGAGTTGCTCAGATATCGATGAGCAGACTGTTTCGGTCCTTATTGAATTAAACTCCACTGCTTCTGATCCATTCACAGAAACAACCATTCAGCACGGCTACAAGATAAGCACTCATTACAACCTAAGCAGTGTACATTACAATGCTGCATACCAAAAGTAACAAAATCAAAAAAAGATAAATCAGATACCAGTGATTTCATTACATCGCCCATACCCCTGCACAACAAATATGCTCTCCTGCAAGATATTCAAAGCTCTCAGCAAGGATCTGTCAACAACAAAGATTCACCGAACACAGAGGAACTGCATACTGTACCCATAATGGAGAGTGAGTCCACGGATGTTTCATGGGCTGAGGTAGTTGCTAGTTCACCACAAAAATATCTGGAACCACCAAAGAAAAAACATCGCAGCAAAGGGAATCACAAATCTGATGCTGCTACAATAAAGAATATGGTTTGAATAGCCTAGTCGTTGTTGCCTTCTGGTGTGAGACTGAATGTGAATATGACATTGGTAGATTTGGTTCTCTCATATAGAGGTTGAATGTATCTGAACCATGTGTGCCTTACTGGTGGGATTGTACTAGCACCCCATGATGCAGCGAGCAGACAGTTTGTTACTTGGCTCCCGACTCTGCAATATTGACATTAAACGTAGATCTTGCTAGTTATATCCTATTAAGCTATATATGCTTATTGCTTGGTTGTGGCTATTGCATGTACTGTTTAAACAAATACTAGACAATATAAACAGTATACAGGATTCTATGCCATTTTATTGAAGCTGTCATGTTCTTCAGGGGTATTTGTTACTAGCAATTAGACTGGTATAGGGACTACTGTGCAGACAATTTTTGAACAACTGGGATGTATATGCTTAAATTCTATGATTCCTTTATAGTCTTACCCTTTAGTTGCTCGAAGTCTGGCAGTATTGAACAATTACATTACAGATTCCTTATATTAACAAACCTAACTAATTACACATTTAATGCTAGTATCTCACTAACTGCTTTCTTCCATGAGACTAATATATAATTAATATATTTCAAATAGTCTAGAATTCCTTTAAAGAGTCTGAACTAAATTTGGTCATATTTTATACACTAGCTGTGAAGTTTAATCATTTTCTACAGTACTATCCAGGATGGGTATTTTTAGGAATCTAAACCCTATGTTAATACAGTACCTAATTTAGTAGTACTTAAGTTTCTTTTCTTTTAGCTGTGATTTGGAATTTTAATCACTATTTTATCATTTAATATATATGATGCTAGTTGTTAAATAATGTTAGTATTTGAAGTTTATTGATAGCTTACTGAATTTATATACTCTGTTACAATTCTTTCTTAGCTATTAAGGTAACACTCTATCAAAGCCAGATTCCTTCATGTTTTATGGAAATAACTGTTTTTTTCATTATTGTTAATAGTTGATATAGACAACTTTAATCTTCAGAAGTCAATAAGGAGTTTCAGAATTTTTATTTTTTTTTTAGATATATCTGTTTTCCTTATACTTTCAATATACACCCTAGAGAGCTCAGTAGTGGCCTTGGTTTAACTTTTTATACAAACTGACCTATACTCCTCTGCTCATCTTAAATGGCTGTTACAGTGTTTTTGTTTATAATTTTATTGTTAGTTATTGTTACTATAACAATTAAGGAGAATGACAATAAATGGAACTTTTTTTTTTCCTGATCCCCCTCCCTTTTCTAGTTTCTAATATTCCTGCCCAAAATTGGGTCATAACCATCAGACACATATCCTTTATCTGCTTTGTCTGCCTCTTTATTGCTTGGTGCATTGAGATCCCGACACGGTTACCATCACTCATCACAACCCAGTTAAAGTTCATGTTTAATGGCTGACCGAATATTATATGCATGGAATGTTAAGGGTCTCAATGCACCAAGCAAACGTAAACAGGTTTTAAATCATCTCTAAAGAAATAAAGCGCAAATTGCCTTTTTGCAGGAAACAAAATTATTAGAGGCAGACAATGATAGACTAAAGTGTGACTGGGTCGGTCAGGTTTATGCCACTTCCGCTACATCTAAGAAACGTTGGGTCATGATTTTAATCCATAAAAATTTAAAATGGAAAATTATGAACACAATTAAAGTCCCAGATGGCAGACGGTTGATCACTACTTTTAACTTCTACAACTGGACCATTAACCTTAATCAACATATATGCCCTGAATTCGGATACACCCACATTTTTTTCATAATTTGGTTCAGCAATTAACCTCTCTAAACTTAAATAACCCAATTTTAATTGGAGGTGACTTTAATCTTACAATAGATTCATTTCTTGACAGAAGTAATTCCTCATTGGATGCCCACCCTTGGAGCATTGCTGCACTTTCATTATTAATGAAAGATTTTAGATTAGTTGATACATGGAGGCTTTTCCACCCCAGAGATAGAGAGTATACATTTTATTCCCCTATTCATCAGTCATATAGTAGAACTGATTATTGGCTAACTTCCCCCACTATTACAGCTAATATAATAGACTGTGATATATTACCACTTCTCATCTCAGACCATTTTCCAGTTAAGCTTCACTTAATATGGAATTCTCCCCCACTGAAATCACCTTCTTGGTGGTTAGACCCACTCTTACTTAAGGACCCAGAATTTATTCCTTGGATAAAAACACAAATCCAAGATTTCATTTCATTCAACAAACCGGAAGACACGTCCATGGGTATCACTTGGGAAGCTCTTAAAGCTACCCTTTCTGGTAAAATAATCAGTTTTTCTGTTCATAGGAAAAGGACAAGAGGGAAACAACTTAAAGAGCTTGAAAACGTACTTAAAAATAAAGAATCACAATACTCGGCTACCCCGCATCCCGATCCAAAATTACCCTTACATTACGAAATTCTCAAACTTCGTATGCAAATTAATACTTTACTCTCTCAGAAAGCCAAAATTGCATTACTGAGAATTAAACACAAATATTGGGAGGGGTGAAAAGGGGAGTAAATTATTGGCCTATAAGCTCAGAGCACAACAGTCGGAACGTTACATTGCGGCCTAAAAACTACATCTGGACAAATATGTACTGACAACTCCAGCATCAACAAAATCATGTTTACATTTTATAATAAACTATATACATCTACCTCCTCTGCCTCAAATCTTCATATTAACAACTTTCTGGATAAATTAGCTCTACCTCAGCTCTCCCAAGATGTTACAAATTCTTTAGGCAAACCATTTTCTACAGAAGAAATCCACCAAGCACTTTTAACCCCTTAAATCTGGACGCACCCCTGGTGGTGATGGTTTCTCTATGGAGTTCTATAAAAGTATGGCCGATTTATTCTGTCCCTTATTATGTAAGGTATTTCATGAATCTATAAACTCAGAGAAACTACCTCCAACCTTGATGGAAGCAATTATTACAGTACTCCCTAAGAAAGATAAAGATGTTACTCTTCCCTCTAATTACAGTCCTATATCTTTACTCAATGTCGATGGTAAAATATTTGCAAAACTTTTAGCTACATGTCTCAAACCCTTCATTCCCCAACTAGTTAATAAATCTCAGATAGGATCTGTCAAGGGTAGGACGGGTTCAGATCATCTTCACTCTTTACTTAATCTCATGTATAAAGCCAAATCCCTTAAATCTCCCACAGCTGCTATAGCCATCGGCTTTGAAAAAGCTTTTGACTCTTTGAATTGGAATTGTCTGTATCTTGTTCTATCTCATCTAGGTATTAGTGATCATTTTTGTTCATGCATAAAACTACTATATACTTCCCCTACAGCAAGGGTTATTACTAATTTTACTTTATCTCAACCCTTCAAATTTACCAGAGGCACTAGACAAGGATGTCCTCTGTCTCCATCCCTTTTCATGTTAGCCCTAGAACCTCTGGCAGCCACATCCATCAATCTGATAGAATCAAAGGTAACTCTATCAGTAATACACAATATACATCCCTATCCTATGCTGATGACCTGTTAATTTTGCTAGAGAATCTAGAATTGGCTGCACACCCACTTACACAACTACTAAATACATTTACAGAACTCTCCGGACTTGCAATTAATTACAAAAAAACTGAAATATTACCACTTAATGTATTCTGTAAACCATACATGAATAATGTCCTTGACTTTGGATGGGCACCCCCGGGTATTTCATTTCTAGGGATTAAAATTATGCCATACACTGTGAAAATCTGGGAGGCAAATCTTACTCCAATCCTCTCTGAAATTAAAACAATACTTGAAAGATGGAAAAATCTTAACCTATCTTTAATTGGCAAAATCAACGCAATTAAAATGTCTATTACTCCCAAGATATTATACCCTTTTTTCTAACATTCCGTTAGTCTTACCCACAGTCTTTCTTTCTTGAATTGATAAACTTATTGGAAATTTTATCTGGGAAGGTCGCATCCCAAGATTTAGTCAAAATAAATTACGTGCCCACTGGTCCCAGGGTGGTTTCACTCTCCCCGGGTTCTTGGCCTATCTGTGGGCATTGCGTGCCTCACAAACCACAAAATGGTTCACAAAGTCTACTAATGAATCCCCTCTATGGCTTAATATGGAAGCCTCCTTGATTTTAGGAAATACCCCACC
This sequence comes from Neoceratodus forsteri, assembly GCA_016271365.2. Taxonomy (NCBI): domain Eukaryota; kingdom Metazoa; phylum Chordata; order Ceratodontiformes; family Ceratodontidae; genus Neoceratodus; species Neoceratodus forsteri. The sequence continues at coordinate 1,097,604,137 of CM057456.1, read as the reverse complement.
AATTTTATTTTCAAGGTGTTACCACAAAACTTAGAGAAACATCCCACAATTGCTCCATTAATTTATTATTGGTTTAAACTGCATCAATGGTTAAAAACTGACCCCGCTCCTACCTTTTATACTCCCATATGGGGTATTCGATGCATTACCTCAGATCACCAACCAATGTTTTGTAACTGATAGAAACATAAAAACATAATATTTTTGGGAGATATCCTAATCAAAAACAGCAATATATTGAATCCTTTTACTAATCTCCAAACCATCTGGGGTATAAATAAAAAGGAATTGTGGAAATATCTTCAAATTCGGGCTGCAATATCCCCTATACTACAACATAATCGTTCAATAACATGTACTAACTTAAATATTACCTCATGGCTGAATACTACATTGGGTTTAGTTAGCAAAATATATAAACTTATTAGGGACAATTTAGCAACTCAATCAATTTCAGCTAAAACTAATTGGAACCTAGCAATACAGGAAGATATAACTGAATCTCAATGGAACCAATGCTGGACCATCTGCCACAAAACGTTTAGAGATCTTCGCAGTGCACTCATTCAATACACAATTCTTCACCTATGGTACAGAACACCAGCTTTACTTTACAAAATGGGAATTATAACAAATGATCTATGTTGATGATGTCATTCGTCAAATGGTAATTGATTCCATATTTTATGGCTGTGTAAACCTATCTCTACACTGTGGCAATCTGTCCATCATTTAGCCTCTAATATTGTAAAATGCTCCTTACCTTTTGACGCTAAATATTTTATTCTAGGGATTAGTAATAAACATATTAAATTATCTGTTCACCAACATAAATGGCTAAAGATATTATTCATGCAGATCAAACGTTTAATTTTATCTAACTGGAAATCACAGATATCCTTAATAGTCCAACTCACACTGCATCCCTGGAACGTCTTTCTTATCTGGCTGTTGATCAACTAAACAAATGTAATCTATGTTGGCAGAATTATTTTAACTTTTTAAAATCCCAAGGATCAGGAAACACCCTCTGTATTCCCCCATAGTTTGATCTTCATTATATTATGTATAACAGTTTATTGTATCTCCTTACTATATAGGTAGTATATATAGTTCTTAATTATAGTAATGTGTTTACTCTATATACCATGCAGAATTAATAGCCATTTGTAGTGTTTGTCATTACACATTACAATATGTAATGCATTTGTACGATCCTTATTCTAATCTAAATCTTTTTTTTCCTTTTATACTTTAATTCAGATATTGAATTTACAGGATGATATACTGTATTAGGTAATGCATTCATGTCTGCATGGTAATAATGTCATTAGATTACTGAAAACTTTTCATTTTCAATAAAAAGAGTCACTACAAAAAAGAATGACAACTAACAAAACATCTAAAAGGAATAACTACTTCACCCAGCGTGTATCTTCTATTTGTAACACCTTACCAACAGAGGTTGTTACTAGTAATAGTTTGATAGAATTCAAGAAGAGACTGGATGAATATATGGGAGTAAAGAAATTTTACTTTTGCCAATAGGCAACGAATTCTATATGGGCATGTCCCTCAAACTTGTACCACACCTATGAACCTATAAACCCTCTCTCACCCTCCCTTCCTACTGCTTACCTTCTTTGGATTACCCTTGGCCCAAACACTTTTCATTTCTCTGACTACCCTTCTGCATTTGCCACACTCCTCCCTTCCTCTCTCCATACCTCCCCCTCCCTGCAACATACCACCTGCTTAGCATCACTGATTACCCTTAGTCCTCTCCCACACTCCTTCCCCTTCATCCCTTCTCCCCCTCCTTGCCACTGCACTTCTGTTGCTTAGCACTTCGTGACAATGCCACAATCTTGGCAGCATTTCCTCCTCCTTGTTCTCCCTCTACACTGCACACCTTTCATGGTATTCATCAAACTCCTCGCTATTCTGCTCCCCTCCTCCCACCTTGTTGTACATCTCCTTGATTATGTTCTCCCTGTAATTTAGGACTATGCTACCTGTACCAAATGACTGTATGTTACTTGGACCTATTGTATCTACTGTTTTTTTTACATGTGATGCAAATTTTCTCGATGTTTTCTGCACCCATTACATGCAACCTGAACCAATTTTATGTGTAATTGTTGCTGTCAGTGTTTTATGATGATCAGTTATTAACTTTATGAATTTCTCTTTTATTTGATCCCTGTTTGTTTATACTTCTCATGTTGACGTGGAACATTTGCTAATGAGCCGATGGTTAAAAGGTATTTGTAACTCTAGTAATAAATAAATAAATAAAACAAAAATAAAATAAAGTTTATTCATCTGAAACCTATGCCCCTTTTCTGTGTGTGTGTCTCTCTCTCTGTCTCTCTCTCTCTCACTTTCTCCTAGCCTGTTATCTGATTTCTGTATTTTATGGCCATCTACCAACCCACTCCTCCCAGTATTTTAACTCCCAGCTCCCTTTCTACTTCCAGTTTTGGAACCCCACCCTGGGCTGCCCAGAGCTCCTGTCATCTTCTCCACTCACAAAAGGAGGTACGCTGAACACAGACCTCACAGACTGCGATAGACTCTACAGTCCTCTTTTCTTTAGCCCATTCTGAAATTGGCAACATTTTACTTGTGTTCCTCCTCTGATTCTATGACCCTCCTCAACCTGTTTTATATCTGATTCACCTAGTTTAATTATTTTGAAGCATACCTACTGGACAGACTGCTTTATCATCTGTTTAGAGAGATAAATTTTGGCTAAAAACTTCATTTTTACTGTTTTTGTATTAATTATGGGACATCATTGCAGTTTAACAGTTTAAGGTCAATTCATCTGAAACTTAGGCCCTGTGTGTCTCTCTCTCTCTCACTTTCTCCTAGCCTGTTACCTGATTTCTGTATTTTGTGACCATATACCAACCCCCTCCTCCCAGCATTTTTACTCCCAGATCCGTTTTCTACTTTCAGCTTTGGAGCCGCACCTTGTGCCACCTGGAGCTCCTGCCATCTTCTCCACTCTCAAAAGAAGGTATGCTGAACCCAGACCTCACAAACCGCTAGACCCCACAGCCCTCTTTTCTTCAACCCATTCTGAACTTGTCGACTTTTTACTAGTCTTCCTCCTCTGAATCTGTGAACCTCCTCAGCCTGTTTTATATCTGACTTACCTGGTTTAATTATTTTAAAGAAAATCTACAGGACAGCCTGCTTTATCATCTGTTTAGAGAGATTAATTTTGGCTGAAAAATTTATTTTATTGCTTTTTAATTAATTATGGGACAGTGTTGTAGTTTAGCAGTTTAACAGTTTAAAGTTAATTCATCTGAATCCTAGATCCCGTGTGTGTGTGTGTGTGTGTGTCTCTCTCTCTCTCTTTCTTCTAGTGTGTTATCTAATTTCTGTATTTTGTGACCATCGACCAACCCTTTCATTCCAGTATTTTAACTCCCAGCTTCCCTTTCTTCTTCCAGCTTTGGAACCCCACCCTGCCACCTGGATCTCCTACCATCTTCTCCACTCACAGAAGAAGGTACTCTGATCACAGACCTCACAGACTACACTAGACCCTACAGCCCTCTTTTCTTTAGCCCATTCTGAACTTGGCAACTTTTTACTTGTGCTCCCCTCCTCTGATTCTGTGAACCTCCTTAACTTCTTTTATATCTGATTTACCTGGTTTCATTATTTTGAAGTATATCTACAGGACAGTGTGTTTTATCATCTGTTTAGAGAGATTAATTTCAGCTAAAAAAATGTATTGTTACTGTTTTTGTATTAATTATTGGAATGTATTGCAGTTTAAGAGTTTAAAGTTAATTCATCTGAAAGCTAGGATCTTTTTTGTGCGTCTCTCTCTCTCTCTCTCATTCTCTCCTAGCCTATCTGAATTATGTATTTTGTGACCATCTACCAACCTTCTTTCTCCCAGTATTTTAACTCCCAGCTCCCTTTTCTATATCCAGCTTTGGAACTCCCCTGTGTGCTGATTGGAGCACCAGCCATCTTCTCCACTCACAAAAGAAGGTACGCTGAACCCAGAACTCACAGACTGCACTAGACTGTAGAGCCCTCTTTACTTCAGCCCATTCTGAACTTGGCAACTTTTTACTTGTGTTCCTTCTCTGATTCTGTGAACCTCCTCAGACTGTTTTATATCTGATTTACCTGGTATAATTATTTTGAAGCATATCTACAGGACAGCCTGCTTTATCATCTGTTTAGAGAGATTAATTTCAGATAAATTTTTTTTTTACTGTTTTTTTAAGTAATTCTGGGACAGTATTGCATTTTTAGAGTTTAAAGTTAATTTGTCTGAAACCTAGGCCAATGTGTGTGTGGTGTATTGATTTTCCCATTTGCTCTTTATAGCATTGGGCCACTAGGGGCAACATAAGCCTCACTATCCCATTGTAGTCTGCTTACTTAGTGCATATTACTTACCACCCTTTGGAGGTCAGTGCTGACCCTTCCTGCCCGCAGCTTTCTCCATCCTCTTCTCTATACCTGTGACCCAACTCACAGATTATCCTGTCTATTGCCCTCCTTGTTTTTTCCTCAGCTCTGCACCTCTGTGACCCAGTCCCCCCATTTAAGCCATTCTGAACCAGAAAACATGATCCCTTTCTATATCTCTCCCCTGCGCCTCTTCCTCATACTTTTCACCTGGTCTCTCTTCCATCCCTTCAATTGCTAAATACTTCCACTCCCCACCACAATTCCCTTACAAACCCTACTTCCCTACTAACCCCCTGCTTCAACCAAGTGGCAGCTCCAATGCCTTTTTATCATACCTGGACCCATTTCTCTACACGGCCTTCTGCCCCACTCATGTCTATACCTTACTCCTTCACTTTACTGTGCATCCTTAAATTTCAGCTCTCCACCTTCAGTTATTCACTTCACTCCCCTAAACCATCTAACAAACCTTGGTTCAAGAGTACCAAGCTACAATTCATCATTATCTCTCTTTACATCTTTCAGCAGGAGACATAAATCCCAACCCGGGTCCAACACTCAGTAAAGCCCTTACCCTACCCACTCTCCCCTCCTCAGCCTTTACTCCAGCACCAGTTTCACTCCCGCGTGGCCTAAAAATCCTCCACCTTAACATTCACAGTCTCCTCCCTAAACTTGACCTGCTACTCCCACTTGTAGGATCCCTCAATCCAGGCATCCTCATTGTATCAGAAACCTGGCTAACAAACAAAATCCCTGATGCTTCTATCACAATTCCTGGATATGCCTTTACCCACCAGGACCACACTGGTAGGGGTGGGGGCATAGCTATTTACTCCTCCTCCTCTCTCCAAACCCCTACTCTTCTATCTACCACTGACCCCAATGCCTATGAAGCTCTCCTCATTATATTATCTCTACCCTTTTCCATACCAATATTTATTGCAGGAGCCTATTGTCGTCCTGGTCTACACCACTCTGTAGCCACTGATCTAATCACCACTATTGGGTCCCTTACCTCCTCAGGCGAGCTCTACCTGTTAATGGATCTAAACCTGAACTGGTTTCACCCACCCTAGATAGGACTCGTACTGAAATAGCTACCCTTATCCTGCCCCAATTAATCACAGAACATATTCGCCTAAACCAAAGATCCCATAGCCACATTCTCATAGACTGGGCTCTCTCCTCCCATCCTCACAGGGTAATCCAGTCAGGCCTACTGCCAGATGCTCTTAGCAATCATCATATAATCTATATAGTGAAAACCATGCGAAACCATGAACCCGGCGTGTATCCCTACACCTAGCCACTAAAGCCGTACGCTTACCTAACTGTCCCCCGATGCCATGGAATGCCTGCAGATGTGCCACATATGACGCTTTCCAGCCCAGCCTCATGTACACAGCTTTGCTGGGTGCCTTGCTATCTCCCCCTAGTCGCTTCCCACAAATGACGAAACAGCGAGCCCGGTTGCCTGCCCTTCTAAAAACCTCCCGGCTTTGTAGTTTTACCGACCACTTTAACCCTCTTGCCCAGCTCTGAGACCATAAGCCCGGCTTCCTCCTATGCTCTACTGCAAAAGCCACTAGATTACTTTACTGTTCTCAAGACCCCTGACCGCTTGCCACTCGCCTACCCGACTTCGGTACCCAACAGCCCAGCCCACCCCCTTCTCCCCATCGCCATATCTAGGAGCCATGCTTACTCCCTCTAAATCCCCAACGCCGGACCTGGGTGGTTTCAGCTATCTGAAACCCGTCTCCAATACTGCCCCCTTCCCTCTATCTCCTTACCCTCATACCTGTCCCTTCTGGGGTGAAATGACTCTGACTTCATACCAGTACCTACATTCCCTTGTAACACCTCCTGTACTTTCTATCCAAATATTTTGCCTAGTTCTAGCCGACTCAATGTTAGCCTAGCTGAAACGGCCTCCCTGTATGTATGTACTTTGCACTGCCATTCAAATTGTATTGTTAAACCTTCCTTGGTATATCCTGTATTGTACTCTCCCGGGTCATGCCTGAAAATAGTCACTTGCTGGCTAGTGCACCTACCTGGTAAACAAAAGCTAAATAAATAAATAATAGTTAAGAAGGTACATAGACCTAAGGCACCCCACAAACTACTAACTATCTGCTTTTATAAAACATTAGACCTTGTCCCTCTACATCAAGACTGAACTCACATTGTCTGGGCATCTATTTCCTCAGCCAAAACTATCAATCATGTCCTGGCTTATTTCAACAAACATGTTACCCTGAAGCAAGTTAGAGTGCGAGGTAGTCACCTCCCCTAGGTAACCCCTGAACTCCTGGCCTGCCAACAAGCGCGTGACAAAGCATGGAAAACCCACAAATCCTCCAAACTCCCTCGTGACTATACTATCTACCGGTCACTCCGAAATGCCTGTACCACAGCCATCCGCCTGACCAAAGTGGAATATTTCTGGTCCACCTTTAACACTAACATAAACAACCCATCAAAGTTTTGTAAAGTAATTCACTCACTTTTCTCTCCCCAAACTAACCCCCATCCCCACTGCTCAAAATAAACAACCAACTCATTGCCGACCATCCTACTGTTGTGGCGGAATTCAATTCCTACTTTACTGCCTGTGCCTCCACCCTGTTAGGCTCTCTCCCATCCCACCCTATTACCTCTTCCCTCCCTCCCGATTCCTCCTAACACCACCAATTAGTGGAGAGATTTGCCTTTTCACCCATCTCTCCCAATGACACCTTAAAGGCACTGCTCTCTATCAGCCCAACTAAGGGCAGCTCCCCAGATGGCCTTGACCCTAAGCTGCTAACAACATGAAGTGTTGATGTATTCTGACTATATGCAGTTAGCCCCAGCACTTGAACTGTTCCGGAGAGTAAAGGGTTAACTCTATGCAAAGGCACAGAACATTGAGCTCGAGCTCAGTTTTCAAACCTCTGTCTGTGGTACTCTGAAGTGTAACCATCAAATTTCTTACACCGCCTAACTGTAAAGTTGCTCCAGAGATCCCTCCTACGCTTCGGTTCAGTAAAAGTTCGAATCGGCCAGTTATTTCAACTGCAATTTCTGTAATTTCAGTATTCTTACCTCTGTCTCTGTACCAGTAAGTGGTAGTAGTAAGTAGTGGTTATTTTAGTGTTTTTTTGTTAGAAATTGTTTTACCTTCGGTTCTTTGCCGGTCACTCCAGTTCAGAACCTAAATTTGTTTTGATTTGTTTTGATTGGTTGTATTCTATATTTGTTGTGTGGTTTTTCCAGTGCTTATCAGTTCCTAAAAAATATCCGATATTCTTAGGATTTTTTTTAACCAACTCGTGACATGGTTGGAACTGATAAGTTGGTAGTCACCTGGCTTAACTGCTGACTAGGGTGACTTTGATATTTAAGGCATGTCTGAGAAACCCAAAAAGAAAACCGGGCCCACTGGGTTTCAGCACTGTACCGAGTGTAAGGAGACCTTTGCTAAGGCTGATCCTCACTTTGACTGTGTGTATTATCTGGGGTTTGACCACCTCAAAGAAGACTGCCAGATCTGCAAGAACTTTCCCAAAGCCACTCTGGAAAAACATTTGGGTAGGCTGAGGGAGAGGGAGGCAGAGAAGTCCACTGACCTGGATGGCCAGCCCAGTTCGGTTGCGACCAAACCTAAGGAGGTGCCCACTGATCTGGGTGATACCTTCTCAGGCAAATGGAGAGCTGATTCTGCGGAATCAGTTCCAGCTAAGAGAAAAAGAAAGTCAGCTGGTTCTGATCTGACTTCCCATGGTCCGACCGCTGAGGAAATAGCGAAAGCGATTTCCATTGTGCATTCGCTTTGCCTGGTTCCAACCGAACCGGGATCAGTTCAGAGCCAATCGATTCGATCGGAAATAGCTGCTTCAGACATAGATCCTGAGGCATACTATGAGGCTGATTGGGAGGAGGATGAAGATTATGAAGAAGAGGGTGAAGGCCAAGATGAGCCAGTAGAGCCTGATATCTCCTCAGACAGGCCTTCTCTGGCTTCTCCTCCCAGGCTTTCTGAGTTCCCTTCCCATTTCCTGTTTTACAAGAAAGTGGCTGAGACTCTTCAGCTTCCTATGGAAGAGGCTGAACAGCATCAGGAGGAACATGACTATCTAGAAATGATGGATGTCCCAGAGTCAAAGAGGGTGTCTATCCCCTTACTCAAATCATTGGGAAAATAGACAAAACATTTTACAGTTTCCTACATCCATTCCTCCTATGGAAAAAAGAATGGACAGGAGGTATGCTTGTCAGGTCCTGGGATGGAATTCCTTTCTAATCACAGCAGCCATATTGGGGTAGTACAAGCTGCAGCCTGTGACAAGGCTAATATTCCCCTGGCACCTCACCCCCCAGATAAAGATTCCAGGAAAGTGGATGCCATGGCAAAAAAATACAGTACTTGGCATTCTATTTGGGACTCAGGCAATTGAATTACATGGCATATACAGCCAGGTACCAGAAATCCATGTGGGATATGGTTCTGGAACTGGCTAGGAATGCCCCTCCCCAGCTAGCCAAGGAAATGGAGCAGGTGGCTGCAAATGGTAGTGAGACATCCAAGGTGCAATTCCACGCTGCTGTAGACTCAAATGATGTTATTCCAGGGTCATGGCTACATCTATCTCCATGAGGAGATTTGCTTGGCTTAGGTGTACCAACCTCTCACAGGATACCCAGGCTATGGCCATGGATTTTCCTTTAAGTGATAATTCTCTCTTTGGGGATCAAACAGAGAATTACATGAAAAAGATGGATGAATACAGGACCACCTATAGGAGTGCTGCAGCCAAAGAAAAGCAGACCACTCCTCAGAGGCAGCAGTTTAGGAGCAGGGGAAGGCCTTTTCACAGGCCTTTTTACCAAGCTCCAGCCTCCTCCTCTTCTTTCCAGCAGAGGGGGATCTTTAGGGGAAGAGGTAGATGAGGGAAGACTAAGACCCCATCATCCACTTAGTCTAAGCCCCCTGCCAAGCAGACACCCTGAGGTGTCAGTCAGGGTTGCCTCTCCAATTCCAGTAGGGGGCAGGCTGGCTCACTGCTCCCAGTTCTGGGTGTCTATTACTTCAGACAAATGGGTCCTGGAAGTAGTGAGTCAGGGACTTGCTCTCAGTTTCAAAAGGTTCCCAAGAATGATAGTGAGGTCCTTCAGTCCTCCCTCTCCCTTGGAGACAAAGGTCTTAGAGGCAGAAATCTCTTTTCTTCTGCAAGCAGTAGAGAAGGTAGCTCTTTGTCACAGGGGAAAATGACTGTATTCCAGATACTTCCTTACCCCAAAAATGACAGGGGAGTGGCGACCCATTCTAGATTTAAGGTACCTAAACAAACATTTGACAAAACCAAAATTCAAAATGGTGACTCTGGAAGTAATTCTTCCCTCTCCGAGACCAGGAGACTGGCCAGCTTCTCTGGATCTCAAGGATGCCTACTTTTACATGGTTTACCTATAGTGCTTCAACAGTGCTAGGGCCGACATCCCCTACTGCAACAGCTACAATGCCGACTGTCGGCACTGTAGCCATGGGATGTCAGCGCTTATAATCAGGGGGCTCTCACCCAGCAAGGCAGTCCCGATTGCTGCACAGATCACCACAGCGATGGGCAGATTTTGCCTGATTTCTGGCGCTGTGGTGGTCTTAGCGGTCGGGGAGTTGCTGCGGTGACAGTATACGCTTCCACATACCTATCAGACATTCCCACAGAAAGTACCTTGGCTTCAAGTTGCCCTCAGGCCATTACCAATTCAGAGCTAAGCCTTTCAGCCTAACATCTGCTCCAAGGGTGTTCACCAAGTGTCTTGCAGTAGTGGTGGCATTCCTCAGGAGACAGGACATCCTTCTGCTTCCATACCTGGAAGATTGGCTCCTAGTGGGCCAGTCCTCAGACCAAGTCAAGTCAGCCTTAGAGGTTACTCAAAGACTTCTAGAATCCTTGGGCTTCATTCTAAACCTAGAAACATCTGTTCTGGAACCAGCCCAGCTTCTCACCTTCATAGGGGTGGAAATAGACACTATTCAGGCAAGGGCTTTTCTCCCTCTCTCAAGGGTTCCGTCCCTGGTCACTCTGGCTTCCTCTTTTCATCCTCTAGTTTCTCATCCAGCCAGACACTTTCTACAGTTGCTGGGCCACATGGCAGCTTCCACAGCTGTGGTCCAGGGAGCAAGGTTTCAGATGAGAGATATTCAGTTTCATCTCAGATCTTATTGGTCTCAGAAAAAAGACCCTCTCTCCAAATTGGTTCCAGTGTCTCAAACTCTAGTCCAGGATCTCCAGTGGTGGCTGGAGGAGGAAAATCTTTGACAAGGTGTTCCATTTATCAGTCAGGCTCCTTCGGTGATTCTCACCACAGATGCCTCCCTACTAGGTTGGGGGCTCACCTGGATCATCTTATAGCTCAGGGAATCTGGTCACACCAGGAGTCCCATCTACACATGAATCTTCTTGAATTGAGAGCTGTCTTTCTAGCATTTCAGACATTCTCAACTGTTGTTCAAGGGAAAGTGGTGCAGATCAGGACAGACATTACCACAACCATGTGGTACATCAACAAGCAGGGAGCCACTCGGTCCTTGGCCTTGAGCACAGAGACCATGAAATTATGGTCTCTTGCTTATTCCCTTCCGGCTTCCCTGATGGTTGTGCATCTCCAAGGGAAGGACAACATCCTAGCAAATGCTCTCAGCAGGATTTCCCAGGTCCACCATGAATGGACCCTGAACCCTCTAGTTCTTCAAGTCATTTTCAAGAAATGGGGCACTCCAGAGATAGATCTCTTTGCAGCCCCAGACAATCATCAACTTCCTCTTTACTGTTGCAGACCATCTCTTCGGGGTCCTGGCCCTCAGGATGCTCTTTTACTGAATTGGACAAGCAGGTTTCTGTATGCATTTCCTCCCTTTCCTCTGATATAAAGGGTCCTGATCAAGATCAGGACTCAACCTTGCAAAGTGATTCTGGTGGCTCCAGATTGGGCCAGACAGCCATGGTATCCTCTACTGTTGTCTCTGTCAGTAACAATGCCTTGGTGTCTTCCCAGACAGTACAATCTCCTCACTTCCTCCCAGGGGAGGATTCTGTATCCCAACCTTCAGACTCTCAGACTCAAAGCCTGGCTCTTTAAGAGCTAGAATATGCAAATTTGCACCTGTCCCAATCAGTCTTGGATATTTTAAAGGTTAGCAGGAAACCTGCTACTAGAAAGACTTACAACTCCAAATGAAAAATATTTGGGTTTTGGTGTTACCAAAAGCATACAAGCCAGAGCTGGCCGACATTGCCTGTTTTGGACTGGCCGCTGCATCTAATTCTATGGATCAATTTAAGCTCAGAACCTTGTCCTCAGCTGAGTTGAAATATCTGACTTGGAAAACTGTGTTCCTGGTAGCCATTACTTCTGCCAGGAGAATCAGTGAATTACAGGCTTTATCAGTGGAACCTAATTTCATTTAATTTCACCGGGATAAGGTGGTCCTTCGAACCAATAGAAAGTTTCTTCCCAAGATGGTATCAAACTTTTATTTGAATCAATCTATGTCATTGGCTATCATGTATTTTTCGCTGACCATTCTTCCTCTGGGGAGAGAAGATTGCACAGTCTTGATGTAAAGAGGGCTCTTAGTTACTATGTTGAGCATACTAAGGCTCATAGGAATGACTGTTCTCAGTTGTTTCTCACTAATGGAGAAGTGGGAAAGAGCAAACCTGCCACCAAAAGAACAATTGCCAGGTGGATTGTCTCCTGTATCCAGTTCTGCTATTCAAAGCTTTGGAAAGAACCTCCCTCAGGCCTGAGGGCTCATTCTACCAGAGATACAGCTGCTTCAGTCACAGCAGCTAGAGATATACCTTTAGTGGACATCTGTAAAGCAGCCACCTGGAAATCTGTTCACACATTCACCAAGCTTTACTCTCTTGACATTCAGTCACGAAGTGATGCTAGATTTGGCATGGCTGTGCTGCAGAGCTGGTTCCCAAAATAGGTTATGTGACTCCCTCCTCCAAAGGGGTACTGCTTGGTAGTCTGCATATAGTTAGAATACAGCAAGACTTCATGTTGTTTGAAGAAAAAATTACTCACCATCGTAATGTTGTTTCTTCTAACAGAGTCTTGCTATATTCTGACCTCCCTCCCTGCCTCCCCACCTGGAACCTAGTAGTATTGGGATATGGTGGGGCAGGCACAGTGCTGCACCCCAGAGGTGTACTGGACATGCCTCCATCTCTTCAGGGGTTTCTTTTAGTTATTATTATTAAAGTTTTTGGGTACTTCACTACCTTTTGTGTTCTTTTTGGGGGTTCTCGACTTGAGTCTTTTGACCCTAAAAACCTTGTTTTTGCCACTTGTCACTAAAATTTTAGAAATAATTTCTACCTTTGAGTTAGTTTAGTGCTCATAAGAATCTGACGGTTACACTTCAGAGTACCACAGACAGAGGTTTGAAAACCAAGCAAGAGCTCAACATTCTATGCCTTTGCATAGAGTTAACCCTTTACTCTCTGGAGCAGTTCAAGTCCTGGGGCTAACTGCATATAGTCTGAATACAGCAAGACTCCATTAGAAGAAACAACATTACTATGGTGAGTAATTTTTTCTTCCCTCCTGCTCACTGATCTCCTCAATCTGTCTTTCCACACTGCGACTATCCCTGTAGCCTGGAAACATGCTACAGTTCTCCCGCCTACCAAAGAGAGGTGATCTCTCATCTGCTGGGTATTACCACCCCATCTAGCTTCTACCCACTCTGGGTAAACTACAGGAAAGCCTTGTTCTCTCCCAACTCTCCTCCTTTCTTGATGATGTGTCCTTCTTCACTCCCTTCCAATCTGGCTGTCGGAAGAATCACTCCACAGCCACTTCCCTACTTAGACACACTGACTCTATCCATTCTGCCATAGATAGAGGTCACATTACTTTCGCTATCTTTGTTGACCTTGCCAAGGCTTTCAACACAGTCTCCCACTCCCTCCTCCTCGAAACTCTCTCATCAGCTGGCTTGTCTCTGTCTGCCCGCAACTGGTTCAGAGTCTACCTGGTAGGTAGAACCCAAGCTGTTAAAATAGCTGACTATGTCCCCTCCACTACCTATCTCTACTGGTGTGCCTCAAGGCTCACACTTGGCCCACTCTTAGTCTAAATTTTCCTAAACGACCTACTATCAGTATGTTCCTCATTCTCTATCCCTATGCATGCTGACGACACAGTCTTGTTCTCCTCTGGTCAATCTCCCTCTGATGTGACTTCCAGACTACAGTGTGACTTTAATAATGTTCAGCACTGGCTAAGCTCACATCAGCTCTTCCTCAACACCAAGAAGACAGTCTCCATGGCCTTTGCCACTAGGCAGAAACTCTCTAGGCTGACTTCCCTTCCCTCCTTCCATACACTTGACGGGACAACACTACAGGACCTCACCTCTTTCAAGTACCTGGGTGTCTGGCTTGACCAACACCTTAACTTTTCTATACATATCGATGCCATCCTGAAAAAATGGCGCCCCAAGCTCAGCACCCTTTACAGGAACCATAGTTAGACGTGATCTTGTTCAGAAAATGATACTCCCTATTTTTGACTATTGCAACATAGTCTACAGTGCTGCCCCTAAATCTTCCCTTACCAGGTTGGATACTCTCTTCAGTGCTTTCTGTCACTTTGCTCTTGATTCCCTCCCACCACACATCACTGTACCTTGTATCATTCTCTAGCTTTTCCCTCCGTTGCGTGCTGGCATCTCTCTCATCGTGCCAAGTTCACTTCTCAATTCTGGTTTGGGACTCTCCCCTCTTACCTCACCTTGTTACTCTCTGCACAGCCTCCCTCCTCCCCCCTCTCAGATCCACTGATGCATGCATTCTAGTTATTCCTCGTCACTCCACCTCCATAGGCCAGGAAGCTTTCTCCTACCGCTACCCAAAGCTTTGGAACTCACTGCCACCTCCTATCAGACTTTCCTCTTCCCCATTTTCAATTTCCTTAACCCTTCATAATTTCTATTCCCCTAACTGCACTTGTTCTTAGCCTCCCTTCAACCATCCCAACTCTGGTGCATTATCCTTTAACTCTATTTTACTTCTCTTCTCCTAACTGTACTGGTTACTAGCCCCCCCCTTGCAACCCTCCGCACCCTTGCACACTATCCCCTACTCCTCTATCCCTGACTTGTCTCCTGCCTTCTAACTGAACCCTTCCTCTGATTACTTTTTCACATGCTACCACATGTTATACCCTCCTCCCACCCCCTACCACAACCTACTGTGCCAGTTTGACTCTCTACTACCATCCACAACCTACTGTGCTATTTTGACACTCTACTGCTGTCCTTCTCCCCACTACCCTCCACTGATGCTCTCCCTTTTTCCTTTCCTAGTTTACCCCTATTTTCTTCAGCCTCCTTATCCCTTATCCCTCTCCTCTGGTCACCACCACATTCCACTCCTCCTCCCTGCCCCCCCTTGTCTCCTTTTCTACCTGGTCCTGTCTCCCTTGCAGGGTTCTCTGTCATCCTGAAGGGGTATAGATCCTTGCTCTCTCTCTTCTCTTCCCTCCACTTTCTAATTCCTGACCCCTTGCAGGATTCTCTGCATCCTGAAGGGGTTTAGACTGTCTCTCTCTCTCTCTTTCCCCCTCCCTTTCCCCCACTTTCAAATCCATTGCCCGCCCACCTCCCTACTTCCCTATCCCTCTCCTCCCCTCCCCTCCTGTTCCTCCACCCTTCTCTTCTCTCCCCCTTCCTTTCTGCCTGGTCCTGTTCCCCTTGCAGGGTTCTCAGCATCCAGAAGGGGTTAGATCTTGGCTGTCTCTCTCTCTCTCCTTCCCCCATCACCCACCTTCTACCCCTTGCCTGTCCACTTCCCCACTTCTCTTATAACTGCCCTCCCTTGGGTATACAATAGCACTTTGAATCATGTGCTCAGACTACTACTTCTAGCACTTCAAATGTGTTATCATCCTCTAACCTTTACCCTACTGGATCACCTGCTCTTGGGTTGTTGCAATGTACGTTATATCAAAACATGGTTTTGTTTACCCTGGTTGGTTGGTCTGGGTTATTTCTGCTCTGTAATTGTACTACACTGTTTTATTTTAGTAATTGTACTTGTATTGCTCTTTTATTGCTATGTGTTTGCCTGTTCTCCTATTTCTTGTACCCCCCAACCCAGGACACTTCTGAAAATGAGCTGTTTACAGCTCATGTGGTCTTTCCTGATTAAACATTTTCCAAATAAATAAAACAAATAAAATTCCCAATAGGAAGACGTGGTCCAATGAATGGCCATGTATATGGGTGGCAGAGGTAACAACCTGGGTCAGGCCCAACAAACATATTACTTGAAGGAAGTCTTGACCAAACTGTGAGAAATCATTGTCAACCCAGGCATTGAAGTAGCCCAGAATAATCCATCTGGGTGACTCCAACACGATCGCAACGATGAAGTCCACGATTTCTTACAGAAATTCCTTCCCATCTCCAGGTAGTCAGTAGATGAGAAGGATTCTGCAACCTGCACCCGCACTCCCCTGGATGGCAACACAATTGAAGCACCTCGTCATTCCCACTGGGAGGGTTGTGAGGTTCAGATCCGACTTAAAACACACTGCCATCCCCTGCCATCCTTTCTCAGGCAGTGCATCACCGAGTACCTGGCTGGAATAGCAGATTCCAAAACTGGGCCGGCATTTTCATCTAGCCAGGTCTCGGTGATGCAAGCCAGATCAGATGTTGTAACAAGATCAGCTATAACAGCTGTTTTGTTCTTAATCAATCTGGCATTGCACTACACCAACACCAACACCAACACCAACACACACACACACACACACACACACACATACTCTTCACACACTGTCTCCCAAACTGACCACCCACCCCTCTCAGCACCAACAGTCTTTAATAAAAATTCTAACTATTCTTGTTTCAAAGGAGTCCAGAAGTCTGTGAAGCACCAACAGTTATTATTGGTATTAAATTTCAAAGAGCAGTTCCTTCAAAGGAGAGCACTACACAAGAGGCACCAGAGTCACATAAAATCCAGGCTCTGAATTCCTCAGGGCTCTCACCCCTAAGGGCAAGATCTTCAAGCTGGACCAGAAAATATAGACTCTTGACCCTCTCACTAACTGAGGACTATTCTGGTCCTGCCTTTAAGTCCAGGTCCTGAAATTTACTATTGAGCCCAGGAAGCCTTTCTAAAACAATTATAAACAATACTGTTTGGGCTTTCGGTAGGGGCCCTCTCATGGCCCTCTAACCCCAGCACAATCCACAGTCCCCAGACAGCCATTCCCAGTCAGACCTGCTGAGGTCAGTTTGTTTAGAAGAAGGGGGTGGGACACATTGTCAAAAGCCTTGGTCAGGTCAGTGGAAATGACCACAGTGATATGAGCTAAGTCCATCCCCATGAAGATGGTGTCTGTCACATGGAGTAGGGAGGGGACAGTGGAGTGGTCCCTTCTAAAACCAGCCTGGCAGACGGAGAGGAAGGAAGAAGAATCAAAAAAGGTTGAGAGCCTGGAGAAAGCACAAGGGATTCCTGGAGTTTTGCTAAGGAGGGGAGCACAGAGATAGGCCTGTAGTTTCCTGGGGAAAAGGGGTCACCAGCTTTATAGAGAGGCAGAATTTTAGCCATTTTCAAGGTTTGGGGATGGCATTGAGTGAAAAGGATAGGTTCACAAGGTGTGTGAGAGGGAGAGTCATGGCTGGAGCGGATATCTGGAGGAGGTCTGGATCAAGCCCATCAGGGTTGTGTTTACAAGGGTTTAGGGATGTGAAAGCTTGGAAGATCTCCTGGGTGGTGACTGGGGGAAGCTAAGCACATCTGGGGAGAGGGAGGCAGCTGTAGAGAGGCTTGTAGAAGGCTGACTGAGTAGGGCACAGGTGGTGAAAAAATGGTTGAAGACAGAGGTGACAGATTTAGAGTAAGGAATCAATGAACCATCAACTAAAATTGTGTGTGGGGGGACTGGGATGGTGAGTCAAATGAGTGTAACACCTTCCAGAAGTTGGCTGGAGAACTTTGGTTGTCTGGAAGGTCGTTCTTGTGAAAAAGAGCCTTGGCTGTTCGAACAGCTTTGGTGCAGGAGTTTCTGAGAGACCTGTATAACTGTAAGTCAGTGGTAGTGCAGGTGTGCTTGAATTTGTCCATTGCTTGCTGATGTAGTACATGATAGACTTGTTGACCACCTGTATGAAAACTGTCTTTCAGCTCACCAAGTCTACTAGGGCTTTCAGAGTGTATAGAACTGCACATTTATATGGATATGTGTTTTGGATGAGTTCCAGACACCACGTGTCTGGAGATCCTGGCAGTGGGCTCCCCACCCAGCAAGGGGGCATCTGGGGTGAGGGTCACTTCAGACTCTGGTGGAGAGAACAGGAGCCCTGGAGGAGGACTTCCTCTACAGACAGGGCCCTGTCTGAAAAGGGTAGTATTGAGGGCAACAAGCCTCAGACTTCTGGGCACTGAGCATACATTCAGTTGTTCTCATGTGTAGCCTTGCTGATTCAAGCAAATAAGGATACCACTACTGTATCTGAAAAATTGTGCATGGATGGGAGTGAAGGATACCATTATAGACTGGACCTTGCACACTCACATGCAAATAAGGATATGAATATGGAGTGATGAGTGTGATGTAGACTGCCAGCTCTGAGTGCTGTATTAATTTTTTTTTATTACATATAAAATATGTGATGGGAAGGTCAGTTTGAGGAAACTACAGTCTTACTGAACTGACACATCCAAAAAACCCCAAGGATAAGTTCAAAGGACAGGAGGTATTTAAACTACAGAGATCTGAGGTTCAATTAGAATGTTAAATTTGCTTTGATCCCAGGAAATGAAATTAGCCATTCATGGCATCCCAAGGGGGAACCCTTTGATTTTGCTCTAGGTGTCATATGGAAAGAGCATGCATGGGTTATGAATAACCTTCC
Source organism: Neoceratodus forsteri (assembly GCA_016271365.2). Taxonomy (NCBI): domain Eukaryota; kingdom Metazoa; phylum Chordata; order Ceratodontiformes; family Ceratodontidae; genus Neoceratodus; species Neoceratodus forsteri. The sequence continues at coordinate 1,097,585,743 of CM057456.1, read as the reverse complement.
AGGAACCAGCTAATTTCATTAAAGAGGTTGATGGCTGGGCCAAACAGGACCCAAATGAATTTGGAAGGTCCAATATACTTTCCCGGGGAACCCTTGAATTACATCAGAGAGACCTTTGAGGAGTAGATTCCAAGGCCCAGACGGGATTAAAAAGGCAAATACACTTTTGCTTTGAATACAGTTCCTTAGATCAAAGAAATTTTTGAGATGTATGTGTAGCAGAGCATAAACTGGTTTGGTCTGGTTAACCTGAGGGAGGAAAGGCAGTGAGGTCACCTATTATGTTTTTTTAAATATTCTATTTGGACATCCTATGAGATAAAATATAGATGTTACACTAAGGTGGAGTTAGTGACCTCATGAGCAAGCTGGCTCAGAACTGTGTTTAATTGCTGAGAGAACCTGGACAGAAACACACAAGACAATATTTCTGACTGAGAGAAGAGAGACCATCAAAGCACTGAAGTAAGGACCTTAGACATGATTAATCTGAAGTTATTAATTATAGGAACTGCACTTTTACCTGTTTGTTTTAAGGCAGTATGTGTTGGGATATATATTTGTTCTGTATTTATTGTTCTGTTTTGATATTTTAAAGTAAAGAGATCTTTCAACGGAAACTGTCTGGAGTGCCTTGACATTTCTTTTTATTTTAAGTGGAGCTTTTAAAGGTTATAAGTAACACTGTGTATGAGCTTATTGTATACCAAACTGGGAAATGGAGAGAGTTCTCTAAAGTCTTGCATAGAGTTCTAAGGGTTCATTTGAAAGACCTGGTTGGGTGCCCGTAGGCAAAGATATCTGGCCCCCTGAAGACACAATTATCTGAGCCTGATAACTGGGTATGCTAACAAGAGGTTATCAGTTTGAATCCCTCCAGAGCTTGAGACTAAGGTGACTTAAACCCACAAAACAGACAAGAGGGTTACCTTGTTCTGTTCACTGTACACAAATCATACGCTCAGAGGTTGGCACTTTGGGAGTAGAGGGCTGACCAGCAGAGCAAGTTGATACAGACTGGTTGGCAGCGGTGGCATAAAAAGTTTGGTGGTATAAGCTTCATTGTTCAGTGTGTTAGCTTGAAACCATTCAGCTCACTTGGAAAAAAGAAAGGCAGTGTTTTATTTCAAAAGGAAACAGAACTATATCCCTTGACTTACAGTTAAGTTCCCACCCATTTTATCTATTTTTTCTCTGAAGTGCCAGTCAGAATAGTATTAGTAGTGAGGGAAGAAGAAAATGGCTTCCGACTACAGCAGGCACACTGTGGATTTTTTAAAGCAGTTGTGCGGGGACAGGGGAGTCCTGTTTGGGGTGAAAGCTAGTAAGCAGAACCTCATAGAGGCCCTGATGGTAGCAGATACCCAGAGCAGCGAGTCACAGATCGTGACTGAAAAGGACCAAACCTCAAGTCTGGAAGGGCTAGTGGCCAGTGAGGGGTCCCGAGTTGATGAGGCAGACAGCAGGGCCACTGTCAGTGAAGGGCCACAGCAGCAGGGGATGATCACCAGTATCCTGAATCCAGAGGTACTCAAACTGCAAATTGAGTTGCGCAGGATGGAACTGGAGGCAGAGTGACAACAGAGAGAGGCGGATCGTGAGGCAAAGTGACAATAGAGAGAGGTGGATTGTGAGGCACAGCGAAAACAGAGGGAGGCAGACCGCGAGGAATGTGAGCACCAGTGAGAGGCAGAGGAGAAGAGAGAGTGAGAATGCAGAGAGGCAGAGGAGAGGAGAGAGGAACGCCAGTGGCAACATGAACTGGAGAAGCTACGACTCCAACCAGTGGCACCAGGGCAGGTAAGTGGCTTGGGTTTAACTGGGACTGCAGAACTGGGTTACAAACTGAACTCCAAATTAATAGCTGAGTTTAAGGGGGGAAGATAAGGATGCTTTTTCAAATTCTTTTGAAAAAGTTTGTATTCAGACTAAAATTCCTAGAGAGTCCTGGAGCTTTTCCAGCTATCCCCGCTACTTACCGGAAAAGCTCGGGATGCATTGGGTCAAATGGACAATGAAGACAGTGATGGTTACAGTTAAAAGCGGCCCTGTTAAAAAAATTTGAATTAATTGCTGAATCATACAGAGCTAAATTCCGTAAGCTCAGGAGAAGCCCTGATATGAGCTATGAGGAGCTAGCCACGAAACAGCATCAGTTTTTAAAACATTGGTGGGAAGGAATTGAGGCAAACACTGCTGATAAAATTGAAAATGTGATTTTTTTTTTTTGAAATTTAAGTTTATTGATTTCACAAACAAAACAAAACATTAAAACAAATCAAGTAGATAAGTCACAGATAATACACGTGAAAACCTAAAACCACAAACCCCTCCCCTCCCCAACCTCCCACATACAAACCCTCCCCAAATCCCCCACCTCCCACCATCACCCACCCCCAACCAAAGCCCCTCCCCCACTCCCTCCCCCACCCAAAACTAAGTGTGCCAAGCAAGCATTACCTTGAACTGGATATGTAAAGATACCAGCTATCTATAATATGCTCCACCTCAACAACTGAGGATGCAGCTGACAATATATGACAGGACACAGGTTGTCTTTGTGGGCATCAGGGAAAAGGTCAGGAACTCATTGGTGCAAATATAGCGTCTGTAATCTACCCCATCTCTTCCGAAACAAGTCCATGCGGCAAAGTAGGCTGGCTACCAGACTTTCAGAATAAAGATAAGCAGAAAGCTCAACCAGCCATTCAGCATATGTCAGAGCCAATTGATCAGTCCAGTGCCTAAGGACCAGCCTCTTAACTGCAATGGACACCAAGGCCATATGATACCTGCGCTCCACACTATCTATGCTAGAGTAGTCACCCAGAACACAAATCTCGGGGTTAAAAAAACCTGAGAGACCTAGTAGGGGATCTAAATTATCTCAGATAGCAGACCACAGAGGGGCTACCTTGCTACAAGACCAAAAAATGTGTAGAGAATCCCCTTCATCCTGCATACACCTAGAACAGGTAAGGAGGGGGAGCTTTTTAAGTTTGAAAAGCTTCCTAGGGGTGTAATACAGATTGTTCACAATATAGTATTGAGTAAGCCTTAGTCTATCCTGAGTGTGATACCTATGAAGATCCTTCCAGATATGGGACCAATTCAAGGTAGACTCAGGCAACAAAGAAGACCAGATATTAGAGATCCTAACAGATTCCGGAAATTTGTAATTTAAAAGAAAGGAATAAATTAACGAGATGGAATGTGGTTTAGAAACAAGGGCCATAATTTGAGAAAGGAAGGGGTAGACCACCGATTCACTAATAGAGGTACCAAATAAGATGTCTTAACTGGTAGATTTTGAAAATCTTAGCATTTGGAATGGCGTATTTTACAAGTATATCAGCTGAGGAAAGAAGGGATCCTTGATCATAAAAGTGCTCCAGCCTGGCTTCTTTAATTTGTGGAAGCCACTCGGGAGTGATCATTGATTTGCCCAACCTAATATTGGGATTAAACACAACCGGTTGACCCAAATCCAGCCCAGGGAAAATATTCACAAAACGCAAACACTGAAAGAGGGATTTGAGGAATACAAGAATCGTACGGTCAGCAATCCACTGCGAAATTACAGACGGGGAGGTATAAAAAATTGCATAGGTATCCAGCTTAGCCTCCGAAAGGATCGACCTTTCAATTTGAAGCCAGGCCGGGCATGGGAGATCTGAGTTCACAGAGAGCCATCTCCCTAATTTAACAAGATGAGCCGCCCAGTGATAAAGCAAAAGGTTAGGAAGCCGGAGACCACCCTTATCTTTAGGAAGGGATAATTTAGAAAACGAACGCCTAACTCCCTTTCCCCGCCAAATGAACTTGGAGAACATCGCATGAAATTGCTGAAAATAGGAGACAGGCAACCAGAGATTTAACAAATTAAGGGGATAGAAGACACGGGGAAGAACATTCATTTTAATAATATTGATCCGGCCCCAGAGAGAAATGGGAAGGGTGGACCATCGCAGCAAGTCCTGCTGGATGAGGCTTTTGATATTATCCAAATTAAGCTTCCTAAGAAGGGAGGGCTCTGTCGAGAAGTGAATCCCTAAATACTTAATTGATCTGGGGGACCATCTCATACCAAAATTAGCAAAATCCTGCTTATACGTATGAACATTTAGCGGAAAAATTTCAGATTTAGGAATATTCAATCTATATTGAGAGAGGGCCCCATACTGCCTAATAACATCTAATGCCACTTTTAGGGAATCAGCAGGACATTCAACATGCAGGAGTATATCATCCGCATAAGCAGAGAGAACCAGCTCCTGCTGTTGCACTAAACAACCTTTAATAAGTGGAGAAGATTTAAGCCTGATAAGAAGGGGTTCCAAATATAAATTAAATAGAAAAGGTGAGAGAGGACAACCCTGCCTAGTACCAGTGTATAGCCGGAAAAGCGAGGAAAAAAACCCGTTACAGTATATTTTGGCCGAGGGAGAACTGTAAAGAACCTGAACCCACTTTAGAAAAGATGTCGGGAAGCCCATCCTCGCCATCACAGCCCAAAGAAAGGACCAATCCACTCGGTCAAAGGCCTTCTCTGCATCTAATGAAACTAGGGCCATGGGACAGCGGGATACCAGAGCATGTTGAGAGATGTGAGACAGAGTTCTTAAATGGTCCGATGAGGATCTAGAATACACAAAACCCACTTGTTCCGGACTAAGTAAACCAATCCAGACCCTCTTGATCCTTTCAGCCAAAACTTTTGAAAAGATTTTCCGTCATAATTCTGAAGGGATATAGGCCGATAACTCGCTGGGTCCGTGAGAGTTTTACCGGGTTTGGGAATTAAAATAATAGTGGCTTCGAGAAGGGTAGGATCTATAACACAGGAAGAGGAAAGATACTCATATAGTCTAAGAAGTATAGGAGCTAGTTCCTTGGAAAAAACCTTGTAAAAATTGGCAGGAAAGCCATCAGGGCCAGGTACCTTATCCGAAGCCATAGAGGCAGTGACCTTCTCTATCTCACCGAGAGAAAGGGGAGCAGTCAAAACTTCTTTATGAGATGACAACAGCTGAGGGATGTCAGTGTCAGCTAAATATGCTGCAATGTCCGAGAGAGAGGCAGGGGATAGAGGTAAACTGTATAATTCCTTGTAGTAGTTCTCAAAGACTTGGGCAATTCCTCTGGTAGAAGTTTCTATGGAGCCAGTGGGTGAATGCAGAGTCGGGATTATCCTGGAACCTTCCAATGCCCGAAGATGCAAAGCTAGTAGTTTCTCGGCCTTTTCCCCATGATCTAAGTACTTGGCTTGAGTCCTAATAAGGCAGTACTCAGCCTTCTCTTTCAGGAGGTCTGTGTATTCATTCTTAGCTGCCAGGAGGGCCTCTAAGGACGATAACGGAGAGACCGGGGAGTAGTCGGCTTCTAAGTCTTTAATTTTATTCATTAAAGAGAGAGTCACAGCTTGTCGGCTTTCTTCCTTGCAGAAGCTATCTTAATTAACTCACCCCTGAGATAACATTTTAGAGAACACCAGATCATATCAAATCTCGGAGTAGGATCAAGATTTTCTGCAAGGAAAAAGGAGATCAGGATCTTATTTGTGAAACCGTATGGGATCTTTGAGCAACTGGGTATTAAGCCTCCAGGTAGTATCCGTTGAAAATCAGGATCCGGGAGATTTTGATCCATACTATTGCATGGTCCGAGAGAATAATCGGCTAATGCCAGACTGAAGAAGACCGGGGAGGAGAGTTTTACTGAGCAAGACATAATCTATTCTTGACCTTGACCTATGAGGCTGAGAGAAAAACGAGAAAGCCCGAAGTGAGGGATTAGAAAGTCTCCAGGGATCACACAACCCTAGCATCAACAAGAAATCAAGCAGAGCCCTTTGGACGGGTGTAGAGGGTCGATTATCCTGGGGATCTCTGTCCAACACATATGAAGGCGAGACATTCCAGTCCCCTCCCAAAATAAGTTGCGAGGGGAGGAGAGCACTAATTTTATCGGCTAAGCTCATAAAACATTCTCAAAGAAGAAATCTGGAGTCACTTCAAATCATTCTATTTTCTTTTTATTTCTTTGCCATCTTTACGGATCTCAAAATATTTAAATTATTTTTTGAAATATAGTTTGAAATTGGAGAAATGCATCTGAATATTGGGATAAGAGACTAAAAGTTCTTCCTTCTATTCAAATTATAGTGAGAAAATTTGATGTTTAAAGGGACATGCATGGTCTAGAAAGGTACGAGTTACTTGGTAATTTCATTATAATGATTTATAGATAGAATGGGACTTTTCTATTATCTTAACAAACATTTTGGTTTGTTTTAAGGTTTTTCTGAATAAAATTTTTTTTTTTTTTGATTTATAAAACAGAGAAGACTATTAAGTTTGGATTAATATTAATGAGATGAAAGTGGGTGATACGTTTTGATTGCAGGTAGAGAAACAATTATAAGTTGGTATTCATATTATTTAACAGTGAGAAGTGGCATACAATGGACAATTAATTGTAGTTTTTATATTTATAGAAGCCCTGTGAACAAGCTGGAGACAGCGAAACGTAGGGGCAGTTTTTGGCAAAGAAATAAAAAGAAAATAAAATGATTTGAAGTGACTCCAGATTTCTTCTTTGAGAATTTTGCTGCACACCTTTTGGAGTCCGAAAAGCATTTTGGAAGAAGTGGATTCATTACCCAGATATTTTTATTAGTATAAGCTCATAAAAAACTCAGGACTCCCTCCAACAGGCCCATAGATGGAACCCAGGACTACAGTGCTCCCACTAAGGGTACCCTTAACCAAAACAAACCTCCCATCCGGATCCAGCACAACCAGGTCTCTCATAAACAGGACATGCTTTTTAATGAGAACAGCTACCCCTTTGCTAAAACTGGATCCACCCACCACATAGACCTGCGAAAAGCCGGATCGAGATAGCCACTTAACCTCTGCTTGGCCTAAGTGGGTTTCCTGAAGAAAAAGTATATCCACCTGCAGTAAAGAGCAATGGTTGAAAACCTGAGTTCTTTTGACCCGTTCCCTGAGCCCGCGCACATTCCAGGACGCTATTTTGATAGCACTTGTAACCATTTTAAATAAAGAATGAGAGGGAAGCAAAACCTGAAACATCCAGAAATGAAACAGAAATAGCGCACACTAAAACCCCAGAAACCCACATCCCAACAACCTGCCAAGATAACCCCAAAATAATCAATAACAACCTGACAGAAATTACCCCAGTTAGGAAGCAGTCATAGAGATACCCAATTTGGCAGGTTACTCCTTCCCCTCCCCCCAAAGTACCCACCATAAACCTCACTAAATAACTATGTACATCCTGGCCCCAGAACTGTAACCAAACAGTACCAACATATAAAGACCAACATTCCAGAGACCATATCCCCAACGCGAGTCCAGAACCCCCCATCACACAGGGACTAGTTACAGGAAACAAGTATTTGCAGTCCATCCTACTAACAAAAAGATCCATCTCAACCCACCCAAAGAAATCCCACAGCACCCCTGCTAATGAGGCTGGACTAGCAACTCCCCCCTCTGTAGGTTCGCAACTCAGCTGCTTCAAGAAGCTAAGCTCAGGAGTCGCCCCCCCCCCAACCGCCAAATCTGCAAAAACCAAAGAACAAGAAAATCCCATTGTAGCGACTGGTGCCCAACGATGAGTACTGTCTTCTCCTCCTTTAAGAAAACCAGAAGGCAAAAGTAAGCACCCAGAAACAGGATTTGTTACTCACCCCTAACGTAGCAGGGAGAAGGAGAGACACCAGAGACAGGCTGGGTAGGCCTTCCGACAGGAAAATTGACCATCACGGTCGTTTTGTTCTAGGGGGCTCAATAGCGACAGGACCAAACTGGGTCCGACACTAAAAATAACACCCTGAAACCCGCCCTGAAGTGTAAGGTTCCAAGGAAACCCAGAGGGCCGGCTGCTGCAGATCCAGTTTAGCCTCTGCTCAGCCGACTCTAAGATCTCACCAATGGCAAAATTCTGGAGTCTGGCCAGAGCAGGTAAGGCCTCACAGATCAGCCAGAGAAATAAACAGGAAGGAGGGGTACAGGAAACCAGAATACATACCGAAGCCAAACTGCATACAGGGAAAAAGAGGAAAAGGGGCTTTACAAAAAACTTCCTAGCTAGCCCCATTCCAAATATTCATAGATATAGTGCCCACCACCCCTTTCAGCCAGTTGATTTAAACAAGTCCGGAATTCTAGTGGCCAAGTCCTTGTGAGCAGTCTCAGGAGACTCAAAGCTATAGCTGGCACTACCAAGTGAGACTTTCAGGGTAGCAGGATACACCATCCTAAACGGAATGGACGCTGCGATCAGCTTCTGGACCGTGGAGTGAAATGCAGCCCTTCTCAGCCTCATCTCCTTGGGAAGATCCTGAGCAATCCGCAACTTAGTCGACCCCCACATAATCTCTTGCAGCTCTCTGGACTTATTGAACACGTGTTGCCTCTCCAAGTAACATAGGAATTTGATGATTATTGGTCGCGGGGGGGGCGGAACCGGACGGTGGTCGAGGTCTCAAAGACCTGTGGGCCCTCTCGAAGTGGTAACTTGGGTTGATCGGAGAGGGACCCACTACCTTAGTGAAAAACCGCTGCAGAAAGGCCATTAAATCTGGTCCTTCTTCCAGCTCCAGGAGGCCTAAAATGAGGAGGTTGTTCCTCCGACTGCGACCCTCCAGATCTTCGGCTTTCGCTTGTAGCTGCCACACCTGCTGGGATAGCCCGGACATCTCCACTTCAGCCTTTACTCTCCACTGCTCCACGGAGAAAATTCTGGCCTCTGAGTCTGACACCCTCATAGTAAGTGAGGAAAGGTCTCCCCTTAGCGACTTCAGTTCGGCCGTAATATCTTGGAGGAGACTCTTAAGCGGGGTTAGCTCCTGCATAAATTTATCCGAATATACCCCACACCTGCTGCTGCCTGCAAGGTGGGGTTGGGGTGTTACAGTTGAAAACCCTAATGCCACATTTCCCTACTTTTGTCACTTTAATCTTAACTTGTGCAATAACGAAGTCTTTTGCAAAGAATACTCAAAGTTGACCCTAGGCTTACAGCTTCTTCTCTGTTTTCCCTGTTAATAAACGAAAAAAAACAAAAAAAAACACAAAAAGCAGAGACCACAAACAATAACTAACAGTGGATGCTGGTGGTTTTAGCTAAATGGGGGTCCTGGCACAGGTATGTGCTTTATGATATTTATATGGGGGGGAGAGACATTGCAGGCAGCTTGTGGTTCCATTACCATAATTACTAGTGGAGGAGGCATTCACTTCACAGCCTGACAGCCCACCAGACCAAATCTCTATGTAGTATCAGCCCCCCTGCTTCACTCTGGCAATGGAGGAGCCACTCAACTCTGCCATAGTGACTCTTGCTGGGGCTGCTGAGACACTCCCTGACCCATTTCACAACAGCCATGGGATACAGCAACCTTCACTGAAGGGTTCCCCTGGAGATCATTACCACTCAGTTCAAACTGGTAACCATTTTGATTACACATTTCTAGCTCACTCTGCAGGGAGCAGGGTTTAATAAGTGTGTGGTATTTTATTGCTGCAGGGTTGGGAGAGGTGGATAGCTCTTCCTCACATCCTCCAGGCAATTGGTACAATGTGTGGCAGTGCTTCGCTGAGTGACTTGGCTCACCCCCTCCTAGCCACCATGGCCAGCCTGTATCTGGGCCCCCTGGACTTTGATTACTAGCATGCCACTGTTTAATATAGCTGCACAGCTTTTCTAAGTTGGAGAAACAGATGGAGACTGGCCTCCCTGGTTCCACCTAATGAGATAGTTTTGTGTATGGAAACAGACAGGCAGGCTGAGATTTTTGACTAGTCACCCAGTGACGCTTTTGTACTAGGATAATTACTGTGGAGCAACTGCCTCAGCTCCGGAGCCCACGTCTGAGATCTGATACCACAGAAACTATTTCTCTTTGCTCCCTCCAGTCACACTGTTGGTGGCAGGACATGTGTTTGCAGTAAAGTGCATATAAAGACAGGACTACATTAATCTCAACTCCTATTTGTTAAGATTACATTATCTGTAAACAGGCTGAGTACTAAGGGGTTGCCAAAAGTTCAGCTCTGGAATAACCCTCATTCTCTCCCCAGGACCAAGCTCACAGTTGATATATGGGAGATGGAGCTATCATGTTTGCACTGTCTCTTGCCACATCTCCTAAGTGGGAGCCATATAACTTTCCTAGGTGGCCTGGTGATTCTCAGCACTCCCAGAAGTGCTTCCTTACCCCCCCCAGTGGATGGGCAACCTCCACTCCTAGGAGACCTGATCCCTAGCAAGGGGTCACCTTTTCTCCCTCTAGTAGGAGATCCCTCTGTTCCCCATCAGGACCTCATGAGCAGTGAGGGGGCCTTGGTTTGGGCCCCCCTACCTTGGATGTCACTCACCTCAATTGGAGGAAGGATCTCCCTGTAACACAGTTCTCCCGGTGGGACAACTGCCTACCCTCACACATCTCCAGGTTGCGGAGCAGATGACAGAGGGTACTATACCCTTTACCCTTCTGGACCCTTCCTCATATTTCCCCTCAATGTTCAGTGGACTTGTTATTGTCAGATTTTCTGTGTATTGTTACTGTTATTGTTCGTGTTTTGCTCTTTTGTTGTTTTGGCTACACAGCTGCAATACAGACTACTACAGTGTGTCTGTGTATGCTGTGGCACGTGGTGGCCAGGGGCATGGAGTTTTATTGTTGGGCTATGATGCCTACCTCACTTGAGGTGGACCTTTTGGGCCAGACACTGGCCTTATTTAGGCCCTGACCCACTATTGGGAGGGGGGAGGACTACACCCCCCAAATTCTAACCTATCTCATTATGTGCACATGACCATGAATCTCATGTGTATTCTCAGTACATGAATGGGCTGAATTTGTTTATTTGAAAACTGGTAACCGGGAAAGGCACACCAAGCCTAGGCTCGTTTCCAGGTGTGACCCGGGTGATGGGTAATGGAGAAACAACACAAAATTAAAATAAATAAAATGATGAAGATGTACAGATAATTTGATAAAAAATACAGTAATGGTACAAACGGGCAGAATGAATAAAATGCTAAGAAGACTAACATTGTCAACACAAAAAACATGTCAAGTCAAAATAGGTGCAGTTCTGTTGAAAAAGAAGTTTACGCTGATGGCATCCAATAGAAGTGGAATGACAAATGGCATGAGGAAGCTGGTTCAAAAGAAGGTGCAGACAACAGGAGAAGGCACATTGTCCAGCAGTGGAACAAGGGTTAGGAGTGGAGAAGGTGCACTGGTCTCTTGAGCGAAGAGAAATGAAAATTACATACCTACCGTAATTGTTGATTTTTCTGTGTGCCTTCACCATTCATCACTATTGGGTACAGCTCACGGGAGCTAGGACCCCTCGGGAGACTTTTTTTTGTCATGGGCGGAGCCGATGCAGGGCCGGCGTTGCCCTTTGAGGCTGACATTCCACATGGCACTCAAGGGTTGGCAGTTAGCCTTCATCGACTCTGCCCCAGTCCCAGTTCTGACAAGCTGGAGAGTGTACGGAAGGGAGGGTGGGTTGAGGCAAGAGAGCCTAAGGGATAGATAAAAGGAAAAGAAGAATAAACCAAAAGGAGAAATAAATGACTAAGGCGACAGAAAGGAGGAAACTTTAAAAAGGAAATTGGGGAGAGGGGGCCCCAATCTCTGGAAGGAGAAGGAAAAGGGAAGGAAAGATAAGGGAAGGGGGGGAAGAGTAGCACATCTTCAGAAGCGGAGTTGCACAAACGTGTTGTTAGGGAATAAGGTCCAGACCTGGACTATAGAGTTCAGCTGCAAGACAATTTGTAGCAGCGTAGGTCTGATGACCAACCACAAGGGCATGCAGGCTGAGGGTGCATCTCAACTCTCCCCCCTCCCTCCCAAAATAAGGGGGGAAAACATTTTTAACAGCCACAGGCTTAGAGGAAAAAATGTGGGCCACCCAAAAATTGAGCCCACAAATAATAAAAATATTGAAGAAGGGAGAAGAGAAAAGAGAACCCCTCCCCTATTCCGAGACCCCCTTGGAAAGGGAGAAGGGGGAGGCCCCCTCCAAACTCCAAAAAGACTTAAAGGATTTTACCCCTGTGCATTTCCACAGTTCCCTCCCACCTACACACAAGGAAGAGGAGAGCGAGGAAAATAAAGACACACAGGAGAGGGGTGGAGTCCAGAGACTGAGGCCCCAGGGAGAAGAAGGGTGGGATTTAGTGATGAATGGTGAAGATACACAGAAAGATCAACAATTACAGTAGGTACTAATTTTCATATCTTATCTGTGTCAATCTTCACCATTCAGCACTATTGGGTGAGTACCAAGCCCCCCCTGAAAGGGTGGGGTACCCTGAAACACCCTAAGGGACCAGGTCCCTTAGCCTCCAGTGGGTGAGACACTGAAAGGAAGAACCCTTACAGGTCTGGAGAGGCCTGAGACTGGTCTGGGTGAGATGGAGATCCCCCAGCGGCGGAAGGAAGGCACCCCAAAAGCCACCATCTCACTCATCAGGAGAAGAGATGGGTTCTCCGGTAGGTGGAGTAAATCACCCTACACCGGGCCAGGGGTCAGAACCAGGATAGGTGAAACCATGCCATCTGCCGAAGGCAGATCACTGTCCCTACCACTCTGGAAGCTACCTCATTGGCACCATAAGATGCCCTTGCTTGGTGCCCTGCTAGCTCCAGGCCCTGCACAGAGAGGGTGATGGCCTGCCTGGTTTCCTCCTAATCAGGCATCAAGGCTAGGAGTTGTCCTAGCTTGGACCACAAGAACTTGTCATAGGCTGCATAGTGGGCCTGATGTGCTGCAATTGACAGGGAGATCCATGCCGAGTAGAATACTTGTCTTCCCAGAAGTCGAAGTCCGCAGAGTCCGAATCTGGAGGGCGGTCACGGTAAGGGGCGTGATGCCCTGAGGGGGTATCCAGGGAAGTCAACCCCGAGGAGAGATGAGGCAGAGAAATGAAAATTACGTACCTACCGTAATTCTTGATCTTCTTGGACGAGTCTCCACCACTCATTCACACTATCGGGTATAGCGCCGGAGGCACTAGGACCCATCGGGAGCAAACTTTTTGCTGGAGGGTCGGCGCCAGAGATGGCACCGCGAGCCCTAGCTCGCGGGCAATGACTCTCTCGGCGTCGACCCTCCAACCGCCTCTGTACATTTTACCAAGGAGGTGCAGCGCAACTAAACTAAAGATAACTCAATTCTTAGGCCCGGACATAGATAGTCCGGGCGACCCATGTAAGAAGGGTCAACAAAGAAGTCTTCACGCCTAAAGATTTGAGGAGTGAAGACCAACACAGTGGTGAGCTCGGGGATGGAGGGTGGCATGTGAATGAGTGGTGAGACTCTGTCCAAGAAGATCAAGAATTACGGTAGGTACGAATTTCATATCTTCCTGGACATAAGTCTCCACCACCTATCTCACTAATTACTGGGAGAGTACCTGAGCTAATAATCCCCGAGAGGGCGCAGGATAGACCAAGAGCTCACGCTTCTAGGACAGAAGTCCATTAAGGATAGTTCTGCCAAAGGTGGAATGTCGCCTGGCATGAACATCCAGTGCATAATGCTCAACCCAAGTATGCACGGAGCTCCAGGTGGCGTCATTGCAGATGTCTGCAATAGGGCACGCTGTTCCGCTTAGGGATGCTGCGTGACCGCCTGGTAGAGTGAGCGTGAGACCCTACCTTCCAATTTAACCTGTGCCATGGAATAGCAGTGTCAAGACATGCCACTAGCCATGATGAGATACATCTGATAGCGACAGGCTGACCCAGCCAGGTCTCACTGAAGGAAACGAAAAGTTGTTGGGCCTTATGAAAATTCTTGGTTCTATCAAGATAGAAACTCAAAGCCCTCTTAACATCCAAAGAATGAAGAGAACGTTCTCCTTCATTTTGGAAGTTCGCAAAGTAAGAGGGAAGGATCAAAGGTTGGTTTAGATGAAATTCTGACACAACCTTGGGAAGAAATTTAGGATGAGTACGAAGAACTACTTTGTCCTTATGGAACACAGTATACGGAGGGTCTGTGACCAGGGCATGCATCTCAGAGACCCTACGGGCTGAGGTAATGGCCACTAGGAAGGCAGTCATCCAGGTGAGAAATTTTAGCTCACAGGTAGCCAGAGGTTTGAAAGGTTTCCGAGTGAGCATGTCTAGCACAAGGTTAATGTCCCAGGCTGCAACTGGACATCTTATAGGAGGTCTGGTATGCAGAATTCCTTTAAGAAATCTCTTAACCATAGGTAACTGAGCCAGAGACAAAGAAGAGACCGGCTCATGATACGCTGAAATGGCACTAAGGTGAACTTTGACTGTAGAGTACTGAAGACCTGAATTTGAGAGGTCCAAAAGGTACTCTAAAACCTTGTCTGGTGGACAGGAAAAGGGATTCAAAGAGGACTCTGCACACCAGAGCGAAAAACGCTTCCACTTAGATGTGTAAGTTTTCCGAGTGGCTGGCTTCCGAGCAGCCAGAAGAATGTCTGAAACTCTTCGAGAGACGTTGAACCGGTTCACTTCTACCTCTTCAGGAGCCAAGCGTGAAGGTGAAGTGATCTCAGGTTGGGATGGACCACGGGACCCTGAGTCAACAGGTTCACCTGCAAGGGGAGTGGTCTCGGAGGAACTGCTAACATATTGTTGAGTAGTGGAAACCAGAGTTGTCGAGGCCAAAAGGGAGCAATGAGAATCATCTTGGTCCCCTGAGACTCGAACTTGAGGAGTACTCTCTGAATTAGAGGAAGGGGCGGAAAGGCGTATAGAAAGCATTTTGTCCACTGCAGCCTGAACACATCCTGACAGAAAATGCCAGGCCCTGGAATTCTGGAGCAGAAGAGAGGCAGTTTTGCGTTGAGTGGGGATGCAAAAAGGTCCAGGTCTGGAGTTCCCCACTCTTCGAATAGTGACTGAACTAGGACTGAGTCGAGAGACCACTCGTGAGGATCTGCTTCTGTTCTGCTGAGATGGTCTGCCAAGTCGTTTTGTACACCTGGCAGGTAAACCGCTTGAATTAGAGCTTTGTGTTCCAAGCACCATTCCCACACCCTCATCACTTCCCTGCATAAGGGGTAAGAGTGAGCACCACCCTGCTTGTTGATGTAGTACATCACTGC
Source organism: Neoceratodus forsteri (assembly GCA_016271365.2). Taxonomy (NCBI): domain Eukaryota; kingdom Metazoa; phylum Chordata; order Ceratodontiformes; family Ceratodontidae; genus Neoceratodus; species Neoceratodus forsteri. The sequence goes on along the minus strand of CM057456.1, from coordinate 1,097,570,599 downwards.
TTTGTTGTCCATTTGAAGGAGAATGGTCTTGTGACAGAGAATGTCCTTCAACGCCGGACCGCAAAAAGGATGGCTCATCTCAGGACATTTATGTGAAGCTGGGACTCGAGTTGAGTCCACACCCTTGAGTGTGGAGAGCGCACAGTGAGCTCCCACCCCATTAGCGATGCATCCGTGGTAATGGAGATCTGATGATCCAGAGGAGCAAAGGGAAATCCCTCCAGGAGATTGCTCTCCTGAGACCACCAGGTGAGGGACCTCTGTAAGGGTTCTGTCACCTTGATGGGATAAGACTGCGGGTGAGTGGTTGGAGACCACTGAGCATCCATTGAGTGGTTCTCATGTGCAGCTGTGCTAGGGGTACAGTGAATACTGAGGATGCCATGAGGCTCTACATACATTGCATTGAGAGGCTGTAACTGATTTGTTCTTCCAATGTAACGAGCCATCTGAAGGATATCGCCCTTCTGTCCTCTGGAAGGAAAGCTTTCGCACAAGAGGTGTCCAGAAGAGTCCCTATGAAAGGAGTCTCTGGGAGGGCTGCAACTGAGACTTTTGAGGTTCAGCAGAACTCCCATGGATGTAAGAAGGTGAGAGGCCGTCTGTACTGCCGCCCAGAGTCCTTGTCTGGAAGGGCTTGCTAGGAGCCAGTCATCCAGGTAGGGAAACACCTGGATACCGAGTTTCCTGAGATGCGCTGCGAGAACTGCACAACACTTTGTAAAGACTCGCGGCACCGAGGATAGCCCAAAGAGCAGGACTCTGAACTGATAGTGTTGACCCAGAGCCACAAACCTCAGGAATTTGTGATGCCTCGGTGAATAGGAATGTGCTGGTAAGCATCCTGCATGTCCAGGGAGGCTAGCCAGTCGTGTTGATGAAGCAAGGGTAACAGGGTTCCCAGAGAAATCTTTTGAATTTCTCCTTGGGAGAAATTTGTTTAGCTTCTGAGGTCTAGAATGGGCGCATTCCCCGGACTTCTTTGGAACCAGAAAGTAGTGGGAGTAGAACCCGTGTTTCGCTGGTGCAGAGGCACCACTTCTACTGCCCTGTTGCTTAAGGCCCTGAATCTCTGCGAGAAGGTCTGACTGAAGGGTTGACAGCCTGGGCTGTCGTTTGGGAGGACAATCCGGAGGGGTCTCCAGAAAATTGAGAGAATACCTCTTGCGAATTATCCGAAGGACCCATTTGTCTGAGGTTATGGACTTCCACTGGCTGTAGAAGTGCATCAGAAAACCTCCCACCGGAGAGGAAAAGTCCACCCCGGGAAGTTCAGATGGGACTTGGGCCGGCAACTCATAAGGTAGCACTGGGCGCTTTGGGCCCTTGCGCTTTCTGTTGCACCTTCTTTTGAGGCTGGGTAGGTTGGTTCTTATGGAAACTTCCTCTGCCTCTGCCCCGAAAGGACTGACGATTATGAAATTGCTGTCTACCGACATGCCCTCGAGAAGGGGCAGAAGGGGGTCGAGCCAGCTTAATGGCTGACCTAGTCTTTTGTGTAGCTTCTAGAGCTTGCTCTACCTGAGGACCGAAAAGATAAGAGCCGTCAAAGGGCAACGCCATCACCTGCTGTTGCGCATCATTCGTGAAACCCGAAGTACGCAGCCAGGAATGACGGCGAGTACAAATACCAGCAGCTGCTGAATGAGAAGCAGTGTCAAAAGCATCCATGGCTGCTTTGACCTGCTGGTTATTGGATTCAATACCTCTGGTAATGGTTTGAAGAAGCTCTGGCTTTGAGTCCGAGTCCGGAAGAGCTTCAACCATTTGCTTGATAGAATGCCACAGGATATACTCATACTGGGAAAAATAACCCTGGTAACTGGCAATATGCATACTTAGAGTGGACACAGCAAAGACTCTCCTACCTAATGTATCTATCTTACAAGACTCTTTGTTGATAGGTCGAGCTGTAGTAGTTTGAGGAAGAACTACCTTGTCATTTTCTGCCAGGACTACAATAGGATCCGCAAAGGCTTGGGATGCCAAGATAGGAAATACTCAGCTCCCAAAGATCGTCCTATCAATGGATTTAACCACCGAAGGGGTAAGAGCAGGATTATTCCATACCATTTGAGACAGCGTCTCGAAGGAAGGTTGAATCGGAGGAGTCAAATCCGTAGGGATCTCCGAAGCATGAAGATACTGGAGTCTTAACAGCTTCCCAGGATCGATGTCTGTAGTCTGGAAAGAAAGAGTGGAGCACAGATTCTTCAACAGAGGCTTAAAGGACAGGTCCTCGACCACAGGCTCTGTAGCAATAAAAGATCCTGTTTCGTCCACTTCATCACCTATCCGAAGGTCTGGGTCAGGCTCAACATCATCTCCTGACAGTCCAGGAGGGACTGTATGGCCAGGAAAGGGATGAAAGCTAGAAGAGGAAGGAGGAAAAGAGACAAAAGGGGAGTCCCTGAGAGCCCCCGGCACCGAGGAGGCGCACGGCGCCGAGAACGACGCAGAGGAACCGACGGTGCTTAAAGCCAAGAAGCCGCAGTTACGGTGCCACAGACGGGTGCCGCAGACAGCACCACAGGCGTGCCGAGAAGACGCGGGCGCTGGCAGGCGATGCCGAGGATGGTGCCGCGAGGCCAGACGGCGCCAAAGGAACTCCCAGAGACCGAAAAACAGGCTTTGAAGTAAAGGAGACAGGAGATAAGGGCATCGGTGTGGCCCCCTGTGCCACAGCCATGTGAGGGGGGGGAACACCTAAGCACAGAGTCGACGGCACCGAAGAAGGTGCTGCACAACCAGGAAAGTCCAACCGCCCTACCCCGTCGCCCAGAGAGCCCACGAGCGACCGAGCCAGGTAGCCGAACCAACCTCCGAGCCCATTGCTCCAAAAGAGTGGCCCACTGATGAAACTGCTCATCTGAAGACCTACCTGCGGGTGGGGTAGGACTCAGATGTCAAAGGCGTCGGCCATCAGAAGCCGCTGCGGCGACTCGAGGGAGACCGGCAACCACCCCGATAACCGAATGCCTATGCGTGAGCGTATCAGAGGCGACCTCGGTGATGCCTTCTCTTTTAGACCTGCGGGTGAAGAAGAGCTCGAGGCGAGCGGTGCCGAGAATGCGACCGTTTGGCTTTATGCTTCAGCAGGACCGCCCATCCCCAGGCATTGGACTGCCGTTGTCAGACCCCTTCCGGAGAAGGCGGGCGGACTCACCCAGCCCGACTGGCTGAACAGCTTTCATACGAAGTCTCCCTACCATCACCTGACCTGCCCATGGTCGACTCACGTCAAAGTAGGCCGAGACTTCTTTATCGTTTTAATTTAAAAATAAGAATAACTTTAAGCGATACTGTATCGTGATAATACTATAAAAATAATAAAAAACTGAAAACTATGCGGCAGTTTGAAGTTTGACTCCGGACAAGCGAGCGACGTCGTCACTGAAGCGCACTCGACGGCGGGAAAAAAGGAACTGAGGTGGTTGGAGGGTCGACGCTGAGAGAGTCATTGCCGCGCGAGCTAGGGCTCACGCGCCGTGCCTCGCGGCGCCATCTCTGGCGCTGACCCTCCAGCAAAAAGTTGGCTCCCGATGGGTCCTAGTGCCTCCGGCACTATACCCAATACTGTGAATGAGTAGTGGAGACTTATGTCCAGGAAGATCCTGGAGACCCAGGTGGAGCACAATACCGCTGGCATAAGTCCCTTGGGGCTGGTACTGTGGAGAAGGGATGAAGACAGAGCCGATGCAAGGCTTCCTGAAAAGGAACAGGCCAGGCAGGAGCCACCAAGTGGGCTGCACTGTATTCACACAAGAAGGCGCACATCACATGCTCGGGATTGCTGATAGGTACGGGGTCAAGTGAAGCTCGTCCAAAAACCTCACAAGGAAGCGCTGATAGGAGGACAGATCAGACTCTGGGGATATGTGGACCGAAGATTCCTCTCCCTCAGTAGAGGGAGAAGAGAAAGATGAGCTCCCAGGTTCAGGGGCCAGCTGCATGGGGCATGGTGAAACACCTGCTGGTCCAGGGCATGGTGATAGGTGGGAAAATGTGCAGCCGAATCTTTGAATTGTTCCCAGGTATGAGGCCCGCAAGGACCAGAAATACCTGGGATTGCCAGGGATGGAGACAGAGGATAAGAGGACAGGCTCCTGGCAACAGGAGAATGGTCTCTGCCAGGGCAGGGAGGCCAACAGGAAACCCTTCGCAAGGAGGGGGAACCAAAAGCCGCTGCAGCTAATAGCCATTCAACTGGGTCAGAACAGTCAGAGCTGTGCCCCAAAGAAGAAATCCCCTCGTGAGGTGACCGGGACCATGTGAATCCAGAAGGATGGCCCCTGACCTCAGAAGTAGAAGTACTCCTTGTGGATCCTGTTAGGGAAAGGCGAGGTCCTGCACTTCGGCTCCTACCAGAACCTGGCTGGGCCCTAGGAAGGGTTTGCTGTGCCACACCCCTATCTCTTAACCCTTTGGAGTCAGAGAGGGACCTCGTCCTCTTAGCCACTAACCTAGGCAACTGGCATCCCCGAGCAGCCTCCGAGGAGTCCACCCAGGGAACCGTACCCTCCCCCTCCTGATGCACTCTGGGCTGCCCCAAACTTGGACTGTCCAAACACACCAAGGAGAGGGGTCCCTCAACTGAAGAAACAGCCAAACCAGTGACCTCAGGCTGCTCAGCAGTAGCCACAGGGACCACCGCTGGCTGGTAAGACCTCCTGACCCTGAGGTCTGCCGACGAGAGCTGAATTCTGGAGGGGGGGGAGAGTGGAGGCCGAGGTGCTGGAGATAGAAGGATCCAAAGATTCCAAAGAATCTGGAAACCAGTCCGGATCAGACTCAGAATCCGCCTCCAAAGAGGTAGGTTCCAAGGCCTGATGCCAGACCACCCGACGAACTACTCCAGTTCCTGGACCCCAAGGTCGGGCACCCTAGGATTCAAAGCCTCCAACAGCAGTAGAGGAGAGCACAGACCCATGCCCAGCAGCGACACCCTCCCTGACGCCGCGAACGGCGTTGGAGTTGGGCATGACCCCGAGCATGGCTCCACTCTTTGAGGAATGCCAAATCCAAAATGGCACTGCACCCAGTGCTGACACCCATCCTGGTGCCATGAGTGACACCAGAGACAGACTCGGCTCTGAACGTGGTGCTGCATACCACTCTGGTGCCAGAAGGCAGGATCGACACCGACCACGATACTGACTCCATCCCCGGCGCCGCAAGCTGCACCGGGGACAGAGATGGTGCCGATTCCCGCCCCAGCACCACTGACGGCACCAGGACCACAGCCAGGCCCAGAAACCTCCAGACTACCAGCCCCGATGCCGCAAAGAGCCCTGAAGCAACAAGCAGCATCAGGGACAATGACGGCACCGAGGACAGGCCCGATGCTGACCGCGGCATCGCCCTCCAAGCCCACGGCACCGTGAACAGTGTTGGGACCAAGAGCGGTGCCGGCCCAGTCCCGAGGGACCCAGAACATGACACTGAGGGAGCCTCCGCTACTGAAGTAGTGACTGCCAAGACGGTGCCTCCCGACTGACCCCCAAGAGGGTCGGTCTGGGCCTCCTGCACTGTGGAAGAAACCCCCGCCAAGGCAAGGTTAGAAGAGGTGGGGGTTCCCTCCTGCATGGGTCGTACAGGACCGGGAGGGAACCCGGAGGAAGGGCCGAGAGTCCTGACCTTGGCTTGGTTACTGCGAATTCGTCCCCCAAAAGTCGGCGGCACATGTCCGACTTTCCACGTGTGGATCTCAATGATACGGCGGTTCATGGAGAAACAAATATTGCAGTTATCCATATCATGTCCGGAGCTGAGGCAGGAGAGGCAACGGTCATGCTGGTCTGTTATGGAGTAAAGGCGGCCACAGGGGCACAGATGCATGGGAGCCCGCCCTGCGTTCAACGCCTTCTTGCCCCCTGGATGAGACATGACCAGATGAGAAAGAAAATAAAACACAGTACTTGACGCCGCTTTATAAAAACAAAAGATCTCACCAGGTTGTAGAAGCGACATCGAGCAGAACAGAGGCAAATTTCAAGTTAAACGACGGACTAGGCCACAAAAACACTTCAGTCTTGCACGCAGGATCCTCACTTGACGGCAGGAAAGAAAGGGGCTGGGGCTGGGGCAGAGTCAACAATGGCTAACTGCCAACCCTGATGAAGATTGACACAGATAAGATAAAGGAGCTGGAGAGACAGAAGAGAGCAGTGAAACTAGATAGGATGGCACAGAATGAAACCAGCACTTGGAGATAAGGACAGCATTGTGTAGCTGGCGATATGATTGTAGTGGGAGCATTGGTGCATACACAGAGGGGAGTTAGTCAAAAAGTCACAAAAGGCATTACAAAGCTTAGCTAGTCTGGCAAGGGAAGTGGTGGGAGCAATCCTATAGACCATGTTGACATAGTCAAAGACTAGGAGCATAATTTTGGTGATTAGCTCATGGCTTACCAGCATGGAAAGACTGTCTTTATTTCAGCACAGCGCTCCAAGCACGGGGTGGAGTTTTGTGCAAACAGCATCAATGTGGGTGGAGTGGTCAAGCTTAGTGTCCAGCCATACGCCGAGTACTTAAATGATGGGACTGCATCAAAGAAGGAAACCTTCCAGTGTATAGAATTTCAGAGGTCTCGAGAGCCTGGTCAGTTTTTGGCTGTTTCCCCAATGTCATAGACACTGTCTTTTTAGTGTTGACCTTGAGCTGGTTGGCCTGGAACCAGTGTAGTACCCTACTGAAATCCTGTTGGAGTAGGATTTTCACAAAGCCTGTGGATGGACCAGAGGTGAAGATGACTGTGTCATCAGCATCCATGTGTATATGCAAATTTACTCAAGCAGAGGGGAGATTGTTTAAGAAAATGGAAAATAGGATCTGGCCTAGGACAGAACCCCATGGGGACTCCTACCTGAATTGGGAAAGGGTGAGATAACATGCCTCCTACCTGAACAGACCGCTGACTACCTGTTAGGTAGGACCAAAACCGGTCTGTACTAGAAGCAGAGAGTCCAACCAGGCTCATCTCCTCCAGAAGGAGCGAGTGGGAAACTAAATTGAAGGCTTTAGGCAGATCAATGAAAATGGCAGCTGTAATATACCCCTGATCCATCCCAGAGAGGACAGAGTCAGTGACACGTAGCAGGGAAGAGATGGTGAAGTGATCGTTCCGAAAGCCAGATCGAAAAGCAGAGAGGAAATTGGAGGAGGTGAGATAGTCAAGAAGTGTGACAGGGTTGAATAAGGCCCTGTCCCATTTGTTACGCAGAAAGAGTTTAACGCAAGGATCTGCTCTGTCCTCTCCTTTTCTGTCTGGTTGCGCAACCAAATGTTTATGTGAGACCTAGGAACTGATTGTGACACTTGGACAACTGGTTCGGATTGCTGTATGATTTTTGTGATATAAAAATGTGTTATTGAGTGTCTCTCATGAGACATGCTGAAACAGTCTGTGGGATGACACCCCCCCCCCAGGTTTTAGCTAATAGGTGTTACCTGGAAGGCCAGGAGATATTTACAGGTTAGAAGAGGCCTAAAATAAGCATCTCCTGTTTATCTAGCTTAATTGTAGCTTGTCAGCTGCTAGGATGGGAAATCATAAACTTTTATAACGCTTAGAGGAAGAGAGCAGGTTATGACGCTTTAGTGCGAAGTAATAAAATATTCTTTGATGTGTCCTGGGAAGAAGAGCTACTTGATATCAAAGAGGGGATGTTATTTAAAGAAAGTCATGTGGGGACATGAGTTTTGCTGAGGTCACCTTTATTAATTTACTTCCTGCTGGATAGACACTGCAAATTTACATCTGCTTCAGCTGTTTTCTATCTCCCTTTTCATCAGAAGTTTAAAGCCTACAGTTTGGGAACAAAAAGATCATCTGCCTTTGAACTGTGTACTTTGTTTCACCTTTTGCTGTGTGCTTAATTTGTGCCAGTGCTCCACTCTCTGTGGGACAGCCTTGTAACCTGACTGTTAAAGCTCCGGTAAACCGGAGAATTGTGACTTTTACACCTGGGGCAGTGAGTGGGAGGAGAACCAGGGTCCTGCATCAGAGAAGAGGAGGGGCAGAGTGCTATAAAAACTTGCACTGCTCACAGCCAGGTATGCTGCAAATTTACATCTGCTTCAGCTGTTTTCAATCTCCCTTTTCATCAGAAGTTTAAAGCCTACAGTTTGGGAACAAAAAGATCATCTGCCTTTGAACTGTGTACTTTGTTTCACCTTTTGCTGTGTGCTTAATTTGTGCCAGTGTTCCACTCTCTGTGGGACAGCCTTGTAACCTGCCTGTTAAAGCTCCGGTAAACCGGAGAATTGTGACTTTTACACCTGGGGCAGTGAGTGGGAGGAGAACTAAGGTCCTGCATCAGAGAAGAGGAGGGGCAGAGCACTATAAAAACTTGCACTGCTCACAGCGCAAGCGTAAGTGGCGTGAGCGCCAATCCGTAGAGAAAAAGGCTGCTTCTAAACTGGGAGACTTTTAGGCTCAGATTAGTTTGGTAATTTGGAAATGTTTTTGCTTTAAAATGTTTGGTTAGAAGTATTTTATGTTAAAGTCTAGGTGACATTAGAATAATTTCTTTGTAAATTAGAATAGGGGTTCTAATTTTAAAAATTTTTTAGACATATTTTAGTTGTGGAAATTTCTTTGAAAAATGTTGATGTTTAATTTTTTAGGATGTTTATTTCTTTGCTGTCTTTTGAGTGTTGTAACTCAGAAAGAATTCATCACAGGAAAAAAATCTGCAAACGAAAAATATTTGGCAAACTGGTTATTTTTATTTAATCAATCACAAAAAAACAATTGTAACAAACCAAGAAGGAATACTTTTCAGAGAATATTAAGAAATCAAACTTTGGGAGGATGTTATAGGCCTCTAAATCCTTTTAGGCCTAATAATGCTATATCAAATTTATCTGGGGTAAGTTGTTTTGTACTAATACTGGGGGGAGATATTGAAGTGAATCCAGGGCCTTCAAATTTAGAACTTAAAATCTTTCATGATAATGCACGTAGCATTAGTTCTAAATCTGATCTTTTAGCAACTTTACTGAAAGATAAAGATCCATGTATATTAGGGTTAAGTGAAACATGGCTCTCAAACAAACTTCAAGATGAAGAATTTGGCACTCAGAATTATAAAGTATGGAGAGTAGATAGAAAAACTAGAGGGGGGTGTGATGCTTCTTTTAAAACGTACATTAGGTTTTTCAGAAATTATAATACAGGGTAGTGAAAATAATATAGAATTTTTAGCTGTATACCTGGGACACCTAGGATTGGTAATTTCGATCATTTATTTACCCCCAAGGGTAAAAATAACTGACCTGAAGATAATTCTAAGATAGCAGATAAAGTAGGAAGTAGACCATTAATTTTGATGGGAGATCTAAATTGTGATTGGAAAAATATTAGAGGGAGACAATTAAAAGATATAGTAACTAACCTAGGATTAAAACAACTCATAAAAAAACTACCAGGTACACATCAAATATGACAACTGGATCCATATTAGATTTGATTTTGGTATCTACTCAAATTGAAATTGAAGCAGTGGGTGTTTATCACCATGTTTTGGAGACCATAATTTGATCTGGGCTACTTTGCCCAAGTCTCAGTTTAATCAAAATTGGGTATATGAAAATAAAAATTGGACTAGGGACTTCAGAAGATTTTCAGAATCTAGGTTTTTATATAGTGTTAGTAAAATAAAATGGGATAGATGTAAATTAATTCCAGATATTGACACTTCAATTAAATATTTTAGCTAAACTTTTGAAGAAGTATGTGATTTTCATGCACCAAGAGTTAAAGCAAAGAAAAAATGAAATAAATTACCCTGGATAAATGATAGACTCTTGAAACAGATTCGAATCAAAAATAGAATTTGGAAAAAAGCATTGAAATCAAAATTAGAAAAGGATTGGATTTCTTTTAAGGTTGCTAGAAACAAATGTAAAAGGTTAATTCAGGCTTCAAAAATTGTATTTTACAAAAATAAAATAAACTCAAGTATAGATCCAAGACAGTTTTGGGAAGTGGTCAAGAAATTAACTAAACCAGGATACAATTCCTCAGAGGAGATATTAAGATTAAAAAATGGGGATATCATTACTGAAAATCCGGAGGAAATTTGTAATGTCTTAAATATTTTTTTTGTAGATCTCCCAAATTGTGAAATTCCTTCTAATTTAGACTTAGAACAAACTAATGTAGAGTCTATACAAAATAAATTTCCTCCATTTAGATTTAAAATTTTAACAGTCACTAAAGTATATAAAATTATTCAAAATATAAATGTTCATAAGGCTTTTGGTAGTGATTGTCTGGAAGGTAAATTCTTAAAGCTAGCTGCTTTTCATATAGCACCAGTTATCACTTATTTATTTAATTGAGTCTTCAAATTGGATATTTTCCTCATCTTGGAAAGAGAGAGAGCAAAACCTATTTTCAAAGGGTGAGAAATTAATAATTATAGGCCCATAGCCTTATTACCTCTTTGTCAAAATGTTTTGAAAAACTTGTCTCTAGCCAGATAATGGAATATTTGGACAGATACAGTTTGTTGACAACTAAACAAACTGGTTTTCGAAAAAACTATTCTACTACAACAGCCCTTTTGGAATTTATGACCAAATAAATAGGTCATTGGGGGAAAATAGGGAGACAGCTGTTATTTTTGTAGATCTTTCAAAGGCTTTTGACCTGGTGGACCACCCCTTACTAATTGAAAGACTTCATGGAATAGGCATGAGGGAAGATCCCTTAAATTGGTTAAAATCTTATTTGGATGATCGTTCCCAGAGAGTCGAGGTACAGGGATGTTTGTCAAGAAAGAGGAAAGTAAATAGAGGAGTTCCCCAGGGATCAATTTTAGGACCTCTTTTGTTCCTAATATTCATAAATAACTTGCCATCGACTATAGAAAAATCAGAGATTCGACTTTATGCCGATGATACGGTCATAATTGCGTCCGGAAAATGGAAGAAATATTACAAACTAACTTGCAGTCTGATTTTCAAGAATTGAGGTGTTCACCAGGTCAGGGCTGATAATGAACACAAAACAAAACAAAGTGTATGAATTTCCCATTGAAAAAAAGTGGTGAACTTGTTTATGATTTGTCCATTTATACAGGAAATCAAACTAAATTAAAACAAGTTAAAGAATATAGTTATTTAGGGATTATATTTGACGAACATCTGTCCTTTTCAAATCATATTATTGCATTGATTAAAAAAATAAATAGAAGGGTAGGGGCATTAAGAAGTAGTACTGATTGTTTATCTTTTTTAGATAGAAAAAAAATGGCAGATCAGTTAATTATTCCAGTGCTAAGATATGGAGAATTAATATATAGAAATGCAAATAAAACCCTATTGTCTAGAATAGATAGAACTTATTATCGCGTAGCAAGATATGTACTGTATTACAAGGAAACTATCGGATTCATCATTGTTTATTGTTGAAGAAAGTGAACTGGTCACCTTTAGACATAAATCATACGTGTCACTGGTTATCTAATACACAAAATGAAATATTCACCTGTAAATCATCCAATTTCTTTAATATTATTTACAGTAAATAACTATCAAAAACGGATATTGACAAGACCAGTTCACTTAAATAAGATAGTTGTAGGTAAACATTGTAATAAATATTGGGACAGGTCTTTGCTATATCAGGCTGCTAGTTTTTGGAATTCTCTTCCTGATGAGGTATGAAAAATTCCAAATTATTCATTGTTTACTCACACTATAAAGGAGCTATATGCTCACATTTGTAAGTATTAAATGTTTTTTTTTCTCTAAGGTTCCTTGGGATTTTGAGATTGTATAATCCAGCTATTGTAAGTCTTTTAGGTATACCATGTTGTTTGTATATTGTGGTGTTTGTATTTATATGTATTTAACATAGAGGATAATGTATGGTCCTCTATCGTTAACCGGTCAGTTAACAGTTGAGAGGTTGCCAGAGCGACCATAGCAACCTCGAGCGGCTCGAGAGGGGTTTCTGTCGCCATAACAACCTCGAGGCGATAAAATTGACGGTTTGCCGTAGAGGGACCATACATTATTTTATAGTGTATGGTCCCACTTAAAAGTTAAACGGCTTATGTTTTTTAAAGTCACCGCCGCCCTTCAGTCCTTCCCGTCAGTTTCTTCAGCGTTCCCAGTCGAAAAAGCGCATAGCAAGAGACTCATCACAGTTAGCATATCCACGATGTGACGTAGGATCGATAGGTTAACAACATATCTACGTCACATCGATAGGTTAACAACCTTAGGAAATGATGATTTCCTAAGGTTAACAGCGTTCTAACACACATTATATGGAACTTACTTGTATGTAACTAGTTAGGAATTTACACAGGTCTGTCTTGTAAACTGGATTATGTCCAAATGACATGTATTACCTGTATAAAAATAAATTGTACCTACCTACATCCTGATTGTATAATTTTTAATAAACAGAGGAGGAGCTGGGTGACATCATGAAGAAGGCAGGCTCAAGACAGTGTTTTAATTATGCTATGAGTGACATGTAAAGACACATATGTTTGGACTCTCTTGACAACATCTGTCTATCAGCACTATTAAAAGAGATACATTAGATATACCTGTATGTCTAATTGTCTGGTGGTAGGAATTTTGCACTTTTTTTTTTACCCTTGTTCTTTTAAATTATTGTATGTTTTTGTGATATATGGTTCTGTATTTACATTTTTTATCTAATTTTAAGTAAACCTCTACTTACAGACTACACTTGGTGTGCCTTTGAAATTCTTTTTCTTGACAAGTGAAGCATACATGGTTAAAGTTGACACTGTACAAAGCTTACTGGTTTTATCAAACTGGGAAAAGGTAAGAGTTTATTCTGAGGTTTTTAATAGTGTTTTAAGGGTTCATTTTGTATGCTTGGTTAGGTGTCCATAGGCAAAAGACATCTGCCCCCCGAAGAGCAGAATTATCTGAGCCTGTACTTTGGGTATGCTAGCAAGAGGGTCCCAGTTTGAATCCCTCCAAGACCTGAGACCAAAGGTTGATTCAAACCCATAAAACAGACAAGAGGGTTACCCCGTTTCAGTTTCCTGTTCACAAGACTGCACTTGGAGGTTGGCACCGTGGGAGCAGAGGGCCTGACCTGCTGAGTGGGTTTGTGATACTGATCACTCTGACGGTCTTGCGATTCTCTGCCTCTCGCTAAGTTTCTATCTTTTATTCCCCCTTGCATATCTGCGGTTATAGAAATATATGTGAATCTTTGTGTGAAACAGTAAGTGATACTGGGATCCATTTATCTGAAACTGCATATAGTTATACTGTTGAAACAATTGCAAAAAGCTATTTGGAATTTAGGGGGTTAATGTGAGATACAATATGACCTCCTCTCAGGATTGTTGCACCTGCAAAGAAACTGACAAGGACATTTTGTGAGAAACAGGATGTCCCTTCATGAGTTCTCAGGCAAAGACTTATAAAAAGAGCAGCAATGCTTTTGCTGGAGAGAGTGAGAGACAGGGACTGAGATTTGGAATTGAAAAGAAACCCTCAGACGAAGGACTTTGCTTTCTCTGTTTGTACTGCCTTTGTAAACAGTTCTACTGAACAATTTTTAGTGTTACTCATAATAAAACATTACTTGTGAATTTTATAACTGCTACTAGTCTTCCTATGCTTCTTGACCTATGTCTCAATGACTGGTGGTGTGAGCAGTGGGGTTTACACTGCGCATACTCTAAGCCAGGAGTTTTGCGAGTGGGTACTAGGCCTGGTACCAGGGAAGCATACAAGAAAGGTATGGATTCTGCAGCAGCAAGTCCAGGAGTGATTACCGGAAGAATGGCAAGCCAAACTGGAAGCAGAAACAAAAGTCTAACCTGAGACTGTACAGCCAGCACCAGTGATTGAAAACAAGAACAGGCAGTAACAGAACCTGAAAGCCCGACTGCCTTTTTCAAATGGTGGACTATACAACAAAAAGAGACAGAGAGAGAAGAGAGGAGATGCAGCATAGAGAAAAAGAAATGTAGTGTTTAGAGGCACACAGAAAAGAAGAGATGCAGAGACAGGAGCAGTGATGGCTGGAGGCCTTGCAAGCTATAAAAGCTGGAGGATCTGGCACAGGTCCAGCAGAGCAACAAGACACAGACAGCTTAAAGGTCATTAAACCTACAAATCTGTGTCCCTCGGATGATACTGAAGCACACTGTATCTGACAACTCTTGAAAGGGTTGCCACAGCCTGCCAATGGCCAAAACAGCAATGGGCAATCAGGCTGGTACCTTACCTGACAGGTAAAGCCCAACTTGCCTACAGCAATTTGGACACTACATAGTTAGAAAAATATGACCTGGTGAAAAGAGAAATCCTGAAAAGGTAGGACATCACAGGAGAGACCTACAGGCAAAGAGTCCAGTCTCTAAAGTACCATTCAGTTGACAATCCTCGAGAAGCCTTCACCCCACTCAGAGATCTTCTTATTAAATGGCTCCAACCAGAGGGCAAAAACAGTTCCACAGATCATCGACACACTTGCAATGGAGCAGTTCATCAATATCCTGCCTACAGATGTGCATCATTTGGTAAAAGAACACCAACCAGAAAGTGGGGAAACGTCCATTTCTTTTGCTGAAGACCATCTGATGGCCAGACAGATGTCACAACAGCAAGGTTACAGCCAAGCACCTGTAAGACCCTCTTCTTCCCAATTTAAGTCCAAGTCTGATAAAAACTCCGGTGGGGCTAACAAATCTGCACCCAAAGGCTTTATTTGCTATAACTGTAATAAGCCAAGCCATATTGCAAGAAACTGTCGTAGTAAGGAGGGTAACATTGGAGCAGATTTGTCCTTAGAAAATTAGGGCAAGTACTTAACAGATGTCAAGATGGGAGATAAAACTGTGAAAGGACTTATAAATTCGGGAAGCAGACATACCCTGGTGCATGTTGAAGTGCTCAGAACTGTGCAAAAGGACCAGGTACAGGTGTCATCTGCATCCACAGGGACACAATACTATCCCACCACTCAAGTGACTCTGAATGCTAATGGGGTGTGGCTCCAAATGGAAGTGGGGGTAGAACCTAAGTTACCTGTACCTGTGATTATTGGAAATTATTGTACAGAATTTACTGAGTTAATCAGAGAGGGAGTAAATCCTGGTGTTTCAGCAGCTGTGATGACAAGAGCTCAGGCAAAGAAAATTGCAGATGGTGAAGACACTTTTCCTTTCAGTGATTTTTATTCAGACTTGCTTGAGCATAGTTCCAAGATTCAGAAGTCCAGGAAAGAAAGAAGACACCTGAAGAAATAGTGGCAACAAAAGACTGATGGTACAAGGGGTTAATACATGAAATGATGAAACTAAACTGATAACTGCTTGTGATTTTGTTTCAGAGCAAGCTAATGGTGTTTCTCTCCAGGGTTACTTTAAGCAACTGGGGGTGAATCCAAAACAAGGTGAACCAATGTTTAAAAAATGTAATGGGTTACTGTACAGAGTTCAGGTTAAACCTCAGACACAGGAGCAGACATAACAATTGGTTATACTACAAAAGTATAGATCTGAGTTGTTACAGATAGCATGATAGTCCTATGACTGGTCACTCAGGGAGGGATCGCACCCTTGCCAGATTGCTGTACAGATTTTAATGGTCTGGAATTCATGAAGATGTTGCTACCTATTACAGTTCCTGTGCTGAGTGTCAGAAAGTAGCCTCAGTGACTAAAAGAGGCAAAGTGCCCCTGGTGCCCCTACCCTTGATAGATGTACCTTTTGAGAGAATTGCAATGGATGTGGTTGGCCCCTTAGACAAAAGTAAAAAGGGTAATTGATTAATTTTGGTAGTATGTGACTATGTTACTGTACTTGATACCCAGAGGCAGTTCCTATGCATAATGTCAAAGCCCCAAAAGTGGCTGCAGAGCTTGCCAAAATTTTCAGCAGGGTGGGCATACCTATAGAGGCGATTACTGATCAGAGTAGTAATTTTAGTGCCGCAATGCTGAAGGAGCTGTACTAATTACTAGGTGTCAGAACCATAAGAACCTCCCCTTATCACCCTCAGACCAATGGGTCTTGCTGAGTGTTTTAATCAGACCCTAAAACGCATGTTAAAAAGATTTGTAAAAGGGGAAGGGAAAGATTGGGACCAATACTTGCCTTACCTGCTTTTTGCTTAAAGAGAAGTGCCACAGGCATCAACAGGTTTTTCACCATATAAAATGCTGTATGGTAGACAACCTAGAGGGCCACTACATGTAATAAAAAAAATGTGGGAAGATAATCCCAGTCAGAAAAACCTATTACATCTTACATGTGTGCCCTAAGAAAGAAGCTAGCAAAATATGTTGAAATTGCCCATAGTAATCAGGAAGAGGCTCAAAAACAGCAGAAGGTATATTACAACCATGGGATAAAAGAAAAAGTCTTTGAGCCAGGTGAAAAGATCTTCATACTGTTACCCACTTCAAAAAATAAACTGTTAATGAAGTGGCAAGAGCCTTATAAAGTGCTTCAATGTACTGGCACAGTTAACTATGAAATTGAGACCCCTGATAGGAAAACTCTTAAGATATACCATGGGGATGTCCTGAAGAAATGGGTTGAAAAAACACCAAAGGCTACTTTGTTAGTATTACCAGAAACTGATAAAGAAGGTATTGATACAGCTTATGACAGACTGGAACAAACTATAACTGTTGATGCTGTAAAGGTGAATGTTTCCTTAACATCCGAATAAACCACATAAATGTGTAACTTGCTAAAGACATTTAACAGTACTTTTACCACAGTGCCAGGCTGAGCAAAAAGTATTGAACACGTAATAGTGAAAGGGAATGCACACCCTATCAGACAAAAGACATACAGATTACCAGAGCGGTTAAGGGCAGAAGTAGTTAAGGAAATACAAAAAATGAAAGAATTAGGTATTATAGAAGTGTCAAAAAGTCCTTGGTCATCACCCACCAATGGTGATTATAAATAAAAAGGGGGTGTAAGAAACTGCCTTGATTTTAGGAAACTTAATGAAGTGTCAGAATTTGACAGTTATCCTATGCCTAGGATAGATGATTTGGTGGATAGATTGGGGAGTGCTAAGTATATCAGTACCCTTGACCTCACCAAGGGTTACTGACAAATTCCCCTAGCTAAAGAATCCAGAGACAAAACTGCATTTGCCACTCCTATTGGATTCTATCAGTTTACCACCATGCCATTAGGTTTACATGGTACACCTGCTACATTCCAGCAGTACATGGATGTAATTTTATCTCCTCACACTGTTTATTGTTCTGTGTACCTGGATGATGATGATGATGAGGTATACAGTCCAGACTAGAAAAGCCACCCTGAACACCTACGAGCAGTTATCCAATCTAATAAAAAGGCAGGTTTGACAATCCTACCAACTGTGCATTGGTGTGCAGGAAACCAGATATTTGGGCTACATTTTGGAAAATGGAGAGGTAAAGCCAGAGAGTTCTAAGATAGAAGCTGTAGCTAGCAGTCCTATTCCTAAAACAAAGAAACATGTCAGGTCATGTTTTGGGCTGGCTGATTATCGGAGATTTGTTACTAACTTTGACCAGCTAGCTACTCCCCTCACTGAGCACAAGAAGAAATGGTTCCTGAATAATGTGAAATGGACCCCATAGTGTGATGAAGCTTTTCAGGCCATTAAGGCTGTATTATGTTGAGTCCCTGTTTTAAGAAGCCCAGACTTTGAAAAAACATTTTTGTTACAGACAGACACATCAGAGGTAGGCCTAGGTGCAGTCTTGAGTCAGCATATAGAGAGAAAGGAACATCCCATTCCATATATCAGTAGGAAGTTGCATGTCAGAGAGAAGAGGTACTGTGCCACTGAAAAGGAGTGCCTTGCGGCAAAGTGGGCCATGGTGTCCCTTAAGTTTCAATTGCTAGGAGCCAACTTTGTACTTATAAAAGATCATAACCCTGTTGGCTTAATGAAATGAAGGATAAAAAATTCCAGAATCACATGGTGGTACCTGGCACTACAGTCACTTACATTTAAAGTGATGCACAAATCTGGGAAAGAGAATGTCAGTGCTGATTTTTTGTCAAGATATGGATTAGGAACTGAAAATTCCGAAGGCTGAAAAAAAAATGTGTGAGTTTAAACTTCTCTGTTTGCTATACTGCATATGCACTGAACTGTAAAGGTTATAAGCTAATGTTAGTAGAGAATAGAAAGTTTTTGGAAACCAAACAGGTTCCCTCTAAAGAAGGGGGGGGGGAGAATATGTGACAGGGTTGAAAAAAGCCCTGTCCCATTTGTTACGCAGAAAGAGTTCAACACAAGGATCTGTTCTATCCTCTCCTTTTCTGTCTGGTTTTGCAACCAAACGTTCGTGTGACATTTAGGAACTGATCACGCTGACAGTCTTGCGATTCTGTGCCTTTCGCTATCCCTCTGCCTTCACTTGCTGTTTCTGCCTTTTCTTCCCCCTTGCATACCTGCAGTTACAAAAATATATATGAATCTTTGTGTGAAACTGTAAGTGATACTGGAATCCCTTTGTTTGAAACTGTATATAGTTATACTGTTGAAATGATTACAAAAAGCTATTTGGAATGGGGTTAACCTGAGATGCAGTTTAAGCTCCTCTCATGCTTATTGCATCTGCAAAGAAACTGACAAGAACATTTTGTGAGAAACAGGATGTATCTTAACGAGTTCACAGGCAAAGACTTCTAAAAACAGTAGCAATGCTTTTGCTAGTGAGAGTGAGAGACAGAGACTGAGATTTGGGATTGAAAAGAAACCCTCAGATGAAGGACTTTGTTTTCTCTGTTTGTACTGCCTTTGTAAATAGTTCTACCGAACAAGTTTTATTTTTTATTTTACTGTTATTCATAATAAAACGTTACTTGCAAATTTAATAACTGCACCTGGTCTTCCTGTGCTTCCTGACCTGTACCTTGACAAGAAGCCTAGAGTAAACTAGCTTTTCTTGTAACTTGGCAAGGGAGGGAAGGAGGAAAATAGGGTGGTAGTTACCTCAGAGGGGAATAATCTCATTAAGAGATGTAAGGTACTTACTGTGAAGCCCACTAGGATGAAACAAAGCACTGCAGAATTCTGCAGTAGAGTTACGGTAGCAAACAATGTAATTTCAATGAGAGTTCATCCCTTCTGTCATACAGTAAACTTGTGACCCTATGCTTCATCCTGGCGGGCTTCACTTCACCTCTATTATGAAGACCCACCCATCCTTCACTTTATTGCAAGAGACCCACCTCTCAAAAGATGAACATAAAAAGCTGCAGAACTTTGGCTATCCCACGGTGGTATCCTCTAGTTATGGTTAAAGGTAAATGCAGAGGTGTGGCAATCTTGCTTCCTAAAACAAGCCCATTTAGTCTGGATAACGCCTACTCAGACACCCAGGGTAGATTAGCTATAACCACAGACCACTATCTAGGAAAAGATGTTACCCTAGTGAATTTATATTTTCTTCTGGCATGGACACCCTCACAGTTGCTGGGCAAAACTGTGCAACCCCAGCATTGATCACTTATACTAGAAGGGGATCACAACGTAGTATGACCTCATGGAAGCTCTTCTGTACACCCTCCCAAAGTCTCTGGGGCAGTAAAAGCACAGTAAAACACTTCTCAAAAATTATGAATGGCTCGATATCTGGTGCTCGCTCCACCCAACCACCAAGTCATATACACACTATTTAGCTCCCCATCAGATATACACACAAACTGGCTATATGCACATTTCAAAGGAACACCTGTATGTGCTGGCGAATTGTGGCATATTGCCCAACTAACTCTCTGATAAAGACCCTCTGGTCCTCACCTTGCAATAGGGCCTGAAAAAAACCTACCACCCTTTGGCAATTTAACAATTCAATGCTAAATTTGGAGGACTGGATATTTACTAAGGATAAGATAGCTCAAATTATAGCTGAGAATACACAACTGGACATCTCACCTAGCATCCTATGGGATACAATCAAGGTGGTACTTAGAGGGGAACTGTTAAATTATGCTTCTAGAATGAAATAACATAGGAAGGACAGATTAGCGCACCTTCAGAAGATATTAGCAGAAACCCAATGCCAGCATATGCAGGGAGACCTGACAGGATTCCCAGCTATTACTAAATTTCAACATGAAATTCAATAATTTCTTAAAAAGCAGCAGACACCTTCAGGAGAACTTTAACAAAACATAATATTTAAAAATAGTTCAGCTTGTATTTCACATTAGTTCTGTATTTCTCCTACCTATTATTCATTACTGAGGTTGCTTGCATAAAAACAGGATCTTTGCTCCGGAAGAGTTCATCTATTCTTGTTACTTTCTCCCTACCTAACGCCATAATGCACAGCTTGTGACATCACAGTTACTCCCATGGCAACAGACTGTGATGTCACAGCAGAGGATTATGACCTGAAGTAAGGAGTAAGCTATAGAGACTGATGAACCATAAGGGATAAAACTCGAGTATTCATGCAAATTTCCTAAGCAATAAATACTGGGGAGGAGAACTCTATAGAATATATATGGAATGGAAACTGAATGTTTTCTAAATATCATGTTTTCAAAGTTTTCTTTGTGGCGTCAGCAGTTCTTTAACACCAAACCTGAAATGGTGCTGCATTTCCTCAGACAGAAATAGTACATAGGCAAAGTGGGAGTGTCGAAAGTGCTGACCTATAGACTCTGCAGGTGCATGACAAGCAGGTGCTTGAAAATAGGCAGGTTTTTTTTTTTTTCTGGCACCGGCTCACCGAGGCATCTCTTGGAGGTGCCTACGCGACTCTCATCCCCTGCTACTCCCCTCCAATCAGGAGATTTCCCAGCATCCCGGATCACCTCCCGAGGCAGGGCCCACCTCTCCTACCTGGCAGCGTCTATCTGAAATTAGAGGGTCCATCTCATTCCGGGGGTCGGTCGTGGGTCATCTGCATGGGCATCCAGTGTTGAGATGTGAGGGAGGTCCCTGAGGCCCTCGTTGTCATTGCCTCCTCGGTGCGCCGGGGTATTTTCCTCTTTTTGTTTTACACCCTTCCCTCCTCCCCCTGGCAGATCCTGAGCATACAATGATGCCAGGCATGTCCGTCGTGGCTCTGCGTCCCTTTACGACAGCCCTAAGCATTGCAGTGCCTCCGGTCTCCACCGGGGGCTGCTGCGGTGCCGAGAAGTCGCCTGAATCCCTCCAAGACAGGAGAGCAGTCCTTCGGATGCTCGATCCTCTCTCTCTCCCCCTTGCTGACCCCCGGCAACCAGTGCTCGTTCCCGAAAACCAGGTTGCCGGCGTGGCATGAGGTGTGGTGTCCAGCACCTCAACCCTCAGCACCACTCGGCCGGGTGAAAATAGGCAGGGATATTGCCTAATGCACTTACCCGGTACCAAAAGCTAATAAATAAATAAATGAATAAACCCTTACATGTATCAGAGGCTCTCAATCCACACTACTGCACACAGACCAAGATAACATTTTGAAAGCCTTTAGAACCTACTACACATCTTTATACACTCCCTAACAACCTCCGGATGTGAAAAAACATGAACTAATTTTTAATGCTAGTACACCTCCCCATGCTCACACAAACTCACTTCAATAGCCTTACCTCACCCATCTCAATAGAGGAACTCATGGAGATCACCAAATGTCTAAAAAAATAAAATAATAAGAGCCCTGGTTTGGATGGGTATGGGGGGGGGGGAGGAGTTCTAGAGAATGTCTGGATGTCCTGGTGACCCCTCTCAATAACACATGTAATTGGGTGGCAAAGAGTAAACTTGTCCCCCAGTCATGGAACCTAGCGACCATTTCGGCCATATTAAAGCCTAAGAAAGACAGCTCTCAATGTACCTCATACTGGCCAATTTCAGTGTTGATTATTAATTATACAATCTTTGGGCCCAATTCTAGAAGGGTGGCACAAGTTGCTGCTGAACATGACTTGCGCCACCCATAACTGCGACATTGATCCTGTGCCCTATTCTAGAAGGGGCAGAGTCTCCACAGGAAAGTCCTGTGACTTGCGACAAGGTACGCCGCACAGAGGGCGTACCTAGCCAGCATGTCACAACCACTGCTGCAGATCACAAGTGCACCCCCTTGCCCAGCAAGGCACAACCTACATCCCTGCCCCCCCAGCCATTGGTACCTGCCCTGCAGTGCTGGCCACAACTGGCCCTGAATCCCCCATAGCTAAGCTCTGCAGGGCTGCCCACACCCCAGCCCCCCAGAAACCCACATTGGCAAATGCCCCACAGGGTAGCACTGTCAGCCCCCACCCATGCCCGACCAAAGTCACCTGCCGCAAATGTGGCATAAAGCCTGCCCTGGTAGTCTAAGGCCCCCCAACAATCGACATAAATAAATTACGGTCCGTCTATTCCTGGTAGTCTAGTGGCACCCCAGAACTGTATTAAAAATACAATATGAGCCCATATCCCTGGTAGTCTAGTAGCCTTCAAACTGTATTAAAATACTCACAGAGCTGCCAGTCAGCTGGTGGCTAGCCCAATCTGTAAAATACAATATGAGCCTGTGATCTCGAGTAGTTCAAGCGTTCTCAACTGTATTCAGGCATAACATGAGCCCTCGCATCTCAGGTGCCCAGGGTTTCACCTGTTGGCAACAGCCCACCCAGCACTTCCACCAGTCCCCGGTTACAGCTCATGAGTTACCGCCGACCGAGTTCAGTATTACGCAAAGACGTGCTCAGATATTAATATCTGGCACATCTTTCAGCACGCGCTGATACCGGACTCAGTCAAGGCCGGCCGTGGCAGGGAGAGGTGGCTGTGCCAGTTGCGGCCGGGATGGGTGGGGGGTTGGGTGGGCTGGCACAGCTGGGTGGGGGGCCCACTAGACTACCAGGAATACGGGCTCATATTTACTATCTTTATACAGTTCAGGGGCGCTAGACCACCGGGACAGAGCTCATATTTATTACTGCAATAAGTTCAGGGGTCAGACCACCAGGAATACGGGCTCATATTTATTAATTTAATACAGTTTGGGGGTACTAGATTACCAGGGCAGGCTTTTACCGCACTATGTGGGCGAGCTACAGTTCGGGGCATCGGTAGGGGAGGCAGCGCCACTACAGGGCTTCTGCCAACAGGTGTTTCGGGGGGCTAGGGGGTATGGATATCCCTGTGGGGCCCCTCTGGGGTGTGCTGGGCATGGGGGAGGAGGGAAACCGTGCAATGTCCGCTGGACAACCAACGGGTCTACAGGAACCCCGGGGGTGTCCATAAGTTATACCAGCTAAATGCTGGTATAACTTACATTGCCGGATCTCCTCCGGGGGTTCTTGTAGAATCCCAATGTGCGCACTTTATGGCTGCCCTTCTAGAATAGGGCACAACTGCTGCCGTAAACCTGCCTAGCGCCATGTCGCAGGGGGTTTATGCGGCGTAACTGCTGTTTGGTTCAAGCAGCCTGCGCCATGTCGCAGGCTACTATGTAGAATCGCGCATGTTGCAACTTCTGGCACAAGTTGCTACATGCGCCATTCTACTTGGCGCAACTGCAGTTACGCCAGGCGTAACCCTTCTATAAACAGGCCCTTTATCTCTTATCTCTGTCTTAGCTAAAAGAATAGACCCCATCCTTCCATCTCTTATTCGCAACATAGATTTGGTAAGGCCCGAGAAACCCAGGACACCAAACATACCTTACATGTCCAACACCATGCTGCTTGGTCAAAGGAATCTTTTCTACTGAGTGGGTGTTTGACTGTGTGGCATGAGAATTTCTATTTGCCACACTCCAAAAAAGGTGTTCCCACCAATCTTTATTGGTATTCTCCAGACATTATATAGGTCCCCATAAGCATATGTGAAAATCAATGAACAGATTTCTACATCTTTTGTTCTACACAGAAGTACTCAGCATGGATCCCCCTTGACCCCCTTACTTTTCACTTTACACTTCAAGCCTCTAGCACATGCCCTACAAGAAAGCCCTTTAATTACCAGATTGTTCTTAGGTGGCAAACCCCCAAAAATGGAAATTACGTACCTACTGTAATTCTTGATCTTCTTGGACGGAGTCTCCATCACTCATTCACACTAATGGGATCTACGACGGAAGCACTAGGACCCAGTGGGAGCAAACTTTTTGTAGGAGGGCCGGTGCCAGAGATGGCGCCGCGAGCCTCGGCTCGTGCGGCAATGACTATCTTGGCAATGACCCTCCAACTGCCTCAATACCTTTTTTTCCGAGGAGGTGCAGCGTAACTAACCTAGAAGGATAGCCTAACCAAAAAAATGGACATAAGATAGTCTGGAAGACCCGTATAAGAAGGGTCAAGAAAGAAGTCTTGACAGCCTAAAGATTGAGGGCGTGAAGACCACCAACAGAGGTGAGCTCGGGGGATGGTGGGTGGGCGTGTGAATGAGTGGTGGAGACTACATCCAAGAAGATCAAGAATTATGGTAGGTATGTAATTTCCATATCTTCCTGGACATAAAGTCTCCACCACTCATTCACACTAATGGGAGATTACCGAGCTAATAATCCCCCAAGAGGGCGACAGGAGAGACCAAGAGCTCACAAATTTAGGACAGAAGTCCATTAAGGATGGTTCTGCCAAATGAAATATGTCATCTGGCATGTACATCCAGGGCATAGTGTTTGACGAAAGTATGCACTGACCTCCAGGTAGCCGCATTGCAAATGTCTGCAATGGGCACGTTGCAGATTTCTGCCAGGGATGTCGCGACCACTCCAGTAGAGTGAGCGTACACTCTGCCTTCCAGCTTAACCTGCGCCATGGAATAACAGTGGTGAAGGCATGCCACCAGCCATGCTGAAATGCATCTGATAGCAACAGGTTGACCCAGCCGGGTCCCGCTGAAGGAAACAAACAGTTGTTGAGCTTTGCGAAATTGTTTTGTTTTATTTAAATAGAAACACAAACTCTTTTGACATTCAAAGAATGAAGAGAATGCTCCCCTTCATTTTGGAAGTTCACAAAGTAAGTAGGAAGGACCAAAGGTTGGTTTAGATGGAATTCTGAAACAACCTTAGGGAGAAACTTAGGATGGGTCCTAAGAACTACTTTGTCTTTACAAAACACAGGATATGGAGGGTCTGTGAGCAAGGCATGTATCTCAGAGACCCTTCGAGCTGAGGTAATGGCCACCAGGAAGGATGTTTTCCAAGTGAGAAATTTCAACTCACAGGTAGCTAGAGGCTTGAAAGGCTTTCGAGTGAGCATGTCTAGCACAAGATTAATGTCCCAGGCTGCGACTGGACGTCTGATAGGAGGTTTGGTATGCAGAATACCCTTAAGAAACCTCTTAACCACAGGTAACTGAGCCAGTGACAAGGAAAGTACTGGCTCATGATAAGCTGAAATGGCACAAAGGTGAACCTTGACTGTAGAGTATTGCAGACCTGAATTTGAGAGGTCTAAAAGGTACTCTAGAACTTTATCCAATGGGCAGAAAAAGGGATTCAAAGAGGATTTTGCATACCAGAGCGAAAAACGCTTCCATTTGGCTGTGTAAGTTTTCCTAGTGGCTGGCTTGTGTGCAGCCAGAAGGACATCTGAAACTCTACGAGAGACATTGAACCTGTTCAATTCTATCTCTTCAGGAGACAAGCATGAAGGTGAAGCGATCTCAGATTGGGATGGACCACAAGCCCCTGAGTCAGAAGGTTTGTCTGAAGGGGAAGCACTTTCGGAGGGGTTTCTGACATACTGTTGAGTGACGGAAACCATATTTGCCGAGGCCAGAAGGGAGCAATGAGGATCATTTTGTCCCCCTGGGACTCAAACTTGAGAAGTACCCTCTGAATTAGAGAAAGAGGCGGAAAGGCGTATAGAAAGCATTTTGTCCACTGCAGCCTGAATGCATCCTGACAGAAAATGCCAGGCCCGGATTTCTGGAGCAGAAGATAGGCAGTTTTGTTTTGAGTGGGGATGCAAAAAGGTCCAGGTCTGGAGTTCCCCACTTTGCGAATAGTGACTGAACTACGGTTGAGTCGAGAGACCATTTGTGAGGTTCTGTTTGTGTTCTGCTGACACAGTCTGCCAGTTCGTTCTGCACTCCCCGCAGGCAGACCACCTGAATTACAGCCTTTTGTTCCAAGCACCATTCCCACACTCTCACCGCTTCCCTGCATAAGGGGTAAGAGTGAGCACCGCCCTGCTTGTTGATGTAATACATCACTGCTTTGCTGTCCATTTGAAGGTGAATGTTCTTGTGACAGAGAATGTTCTTCAAAGCCCGGACTGCATAAAGAACGGCCCTCATTTCTAGGACATTTATGTGAAGCTGGGACTCTTCCTGAGTCCATGTACCTTGAGTGTGGAGAGTCCGACAGTGAGCTCCCCACTCTATCAGAGACGTGTCTGTGGTAATGGAAATCTGATGATCCAGGGCAGCAAAGGGATACCCTTCCAGAAGATTGTCCTCTTGCGACCACCAGGTGAGTGACTTCTTCAGAGGTTCTGTCATCTTGAGAAAGGACTGAGGGTGAGTGGTAGGGGACCACTGAGCATCCATTGAGAGGTTCTCATGTGCAGGTGTGCTAGGGGTACAGTGAACACCGAGGATGCCATGAGACCTAGCATCCACTGCATCGAGATAGCTCAAAGCGAGCTGTTCTCTCTAATGTTTCAGGCCATCTGCAGGATATCGCTTCTTCTGTCCTCTGGTAGAAAAGCTTTTGCACAGGAGGTGTCCAGAAGAGTTCCTATGAAAAGGAGCTTCTGGGAGGGCTGTAACTGTGATTTCTTGAGATTTAGCAGGACTCCCATGGACGTGAGAAAGTCTGAGGCTGTGGCTACGGCATCTAGAGTTCCTTGCCTGCAAGGGCTTGCTAGAAGCTAGTCATCCAGGTATGGAAACACTTCTATCCTGATTTTTCTGAGATGCACTGCGAGTATTACACACTTTGTAAAAACTCACGGCGTTGAGGACAGCCCAAAGGGCAGGACTCTCAACTGATAATGCTGGCCCAAAGCCATGAAATGGAAATTACATACTTACCGTAATTATTGATCTTCTTGGACAGTCTCCATCACTCATTCACACTAGTGGGATATCGCCGGAGGTGCTAGGACCAAGCGGGAGCCTAAAGTTTTCTGAAGGGTCGGCGCCGAGAGAGGACCACACATGCGTGGCACCACGAGACTAGCTCACGCCTGTGTAGGCTATCTTGGCATCGACCCTCCAACCACCTCAGAACCTTTTCGACTGAGGAGGTACAGCGTAACTAATGAGAATAACTCATGTTGAGTTTCTGGGCCTGAGAGGGCCCAGATGGCCTTTACAAGAAAGGTCAAAGAATAATGTCCTCACAGTCTGAACCATAGGACCGTGAAGACCAGGAAAGAAAACAAGTGAACCCAGGGGATAGTGGGTGGGCGTATGAATGAGTGATGGAGATTGTCCAAGAAGATCAATAATTACGGTAAGTACGTAATTTCCATATCTTCCTGGACTAAGTCTCCATCACTCATTCACACTAGTGAGAGAGTACTAAGCTAAAACCAACAACCCTGAGTAGGGTGGTAGGAGATAGGGTTTACTCAGAAAGGACAGCCAAGGACTGTCCTGCTAATAAAAAGAGCTGTCTTGCAAGAGCATCTAGAACATCGTGCCTACAAGATAAGTGCTCAAGTTGTAACTCACCACTTTGCAGATGAATGCAATGGGCACAAAATGAAAGTCTGCTAGGAAGCCGCAACCACTCTAGGAGAGCGGCAAGAACCTGGCCTCATAGTTTGGCCTAGGACCAAAATTAATAGTGTCAAAGCCATGTACTAATGTAACGTAAAGGGACCTCAGGAACTGAAAGGGTCGGAGGTAAAGTCTACTGGTTCAGGGCAGATTGGAAAAAGCAGATGGAAACCCCCACTATCAAGCATGGCTGACCTGTAAACAACAGGTCCAAGAGCACTTGAACCCCGTACTTGGTGAGCAAGGGGGTCCAGGTGGGGTTAGCCTATCAAGGAGAATGGTCTCCACTTAGTCACAGGAATCTTCCTGATGGAAGGCCAAGCACAACTTAGAAGTCTCTCGTGGTGGTCTAGTAGAACCAGATCCTACCTACTGCATACTCCAGAAGGAATCATCATGCCCCTGTGTGTACAATTGTAGGAGCAGTCTCTGAACTCAGGGAAGAAAGGAAAAAGTGATCAGGAGGACGTGTCCACTGTGGAAAAAAACATTCCGACAGAAAAAAACAGGTGCTGGATTTCTAAGGTGAATAGAGACAGATGTGCATTGAGGAGGGACACAGCAGGACCAAGTTAGGGCTAACCCATTTGTTGAAGTGACTGAAAAAGGCAGTGACAACGCGGTGAGGCACTACCCACTCTGGCTTCACTGAAGGGAGAAGGAAGGGATTCTAGTTTGTTTGCTGAAAAACAAACATCACAACTCCATCCCGCACTTGAAGAGGATAGCTTCGGGAGCGACTGGCATGGACCAGTGCACAGGAACTGAAGGTGTGAATATTTGAGAAGCTACCTCAGAAAAAGGACCTACTTGACCTTCCGTCAAGAGGGAGAAAATCGCCTGTTACATTAAGCAAGCAAGGAAGTAGGAACCTGCGTTTCCACTCAGTGGAGAGTCGCTTCTACTGCTGCAAGGCTCTGCTCAAGAGAAGAAAGCCTGATAAAAAGAAAGGGGAATTAACAGACTGGGCAGTTGCCTAGGTCTAGGAAATGTCTCTGAATGAGAGAAATCTCTCTTAGAGAAAGAGATGACCCATACCGCCGCCGGATCGTACTCCCCCTAGGGAAAGAAGAAATCAGGTACCCTTTACCGTACTCTGGAGACGATCGCCTCAGGGGCTGAGGCGGAACCTGACCAGATCCAAAAAAGGGGGGGAATCGGGTAATTTCGGCTAGGCCCTGTGCTGTGATAAAAATTATATTTATATTTTATTTTTAGTCCGATTTCAGGCTGCTATTTGCAAGGATTGTCTTGATACAAAAAGACAAAGATGCCTTCCAACTGCAGAAGGAGCCTGAGCGTCCATACTAAAATCATGACCGGACTAACAATCGCAGCTGGAGAGATGTTAACCACCTGTGCCGAAGAAGCCACCGAAGAGGCAATATCACAAGGGGGGCTATATAACCCTATCAAAGGAATGGAAGAGTCAGAGTGGCTCCCGACCATTAAATTAGAATATTCCACAGAGTGTAACTGTCTTGACGATTGAAAAAGTCCAGACGCAGAAGTGTATGGTCCACAGACGCAGTGTGAAATACTATAGTGGACCCCATTACTGAGGAACTACTGAAAAGATTTTCCATCACGGACTCTGATGATAGAGAGGACGTGCCCTTCAGTATATAAAATGAGTTGTCCACTGTATTACTGACCAGAAGGACAGGGAAAGACCCATCTAGATGCACTTCTACCCCAGGAGGACCTCCAAGAGAGGTCTAGGTCAGAGCCACTAGAGACTCTGCCATTAGGAAGGATGTCGAGGAGCTTGGTACCACATAGGGAGCAGAGAACGTGCTGAGCAGAATGAGATTCTGCTGGCAGAGCAGTACAGCAGAGTACCATCAGTAGAAAACCGCTGGATGACACAAGATCCCACATAGACCACCACTCACTAAGATGTGTGGAAAAAATAATCGGCAGAACAGGTGTTCATTCTGCGATAAACATCCCACCACAAGTTCTGTGGAAAAGAAGTCCGAAAGGAAAACTGTGTCACTAATTCTGCCATGCAGCATCCACTAGCACCTATGTGGCACCAGCACCACTTGTGGCGGAGGAGGGCACCAAGCAGTGCCTATGCCAACCTGGGCGATACATGAGGGGAGCCACGGCAGTATCCACAGACACCCCCCCGGCACCCATGTAACAATGGCACCCAAGGGCACCCCCGATACCCATGGCAAGAATGGCACCTGAGGGCACAGTGGCACCCGAGGCCACCTGCAGTGTCACCCCTGGTATCGATGGCACCAGTGGCACTCACGGCACCCATGGGCACTCATGGAAGCACCCATGGGTACTCCAGCACCACCCATGGCATCCATGGCAACTATGGCACCACTGATGGTGCCGACAACCAGCAGCAGCAACAAGAGCACCCACGGCACCGCACAGAGCAATGGCGCTGACCCACAGCACCGAGTAAAGCATGGCACCAACCAAGGGCACCGAGGCATGACACCGACCAAAGCTCCGAGGATCAGTGCTGACCAAGGCACCGAGCCACGGCTCCGAGGTACAGCGCCGACCAAGGCACCGAGCCACGGCTCTGAGGCACAGTGCTGACCAAGGCACGGCGCCGACCAAGGCACCAAGCCACTGTGTCGACCACGGCACCGAGCCACGGTGCCGAAGGAAAATGCCAATGGAAATCCTGAGAAGGGGAGAAGGAAAAAGGTGGTGCCCGTGCCAGCCCCTGCATGGAAAAGGGAAGAGGGGGGTAGGCATGAGGGGTCAACACGATGGCAAAGGCACTAAGAGGGCACCTCGCCATTCATGATCCAATCAACCCGGCTCTGAGGCCCCGAAATCAGGAACAGAGCCAGGAAAAACTGGAAAGTCAAACCCCCTGCTCCATAGGAATGGCCCAGAGGTGAAACTGCCCACCGGAGCTCCAACGAGGACAGAGATGGAGCTCGGAGTCGAGAATGCAGCCATTAGGAATGGGCCAAGAGGAACCCATGAAAGTCAGTGCAGGCCCATAGCCCCTCCCAACGAACACTCCTCGTGCAGACATACCAACGGGCAACCTCGAGCGGCACCGATTCTTCTTCCCCCGAGAAAGAGGAGCTTGAGGTTAAGCGGAGCCGGATCCCTGGAACCTCTAGATTTGTGCTTCGGAGTACTGTCCTCCCAACCGAGCACAGGACTGTCTGTAGTCAGACTCCCCCCCGTTAATTAAGGGCGGCGGACCGGACACAGCTCCCCTGCCGTAAAAACTTTCAAACTAAGTCCTCCTACCGTCACCACTACTGTCTAAGGATGACTCCATTGATAGCAGAAAAGAATTTCTTCTTCATAATCGTCTTCTTGTTCGAAAAATAAGAAATTACTACTTAAAATATTAAAAGCTGATGTCATATAGATGAAAACTTCGACTCCGGCAGACGAGCGACGTCGACATCCAAGCGCACTCGATGGCGGGAGAAAAGGAACTGAGGTGGTTGGAGGGTTGACGCCGAGACAGCCTACACAGGTGTGAGCTAGTCTCACGGTGCCACACATGTGTGGTCCTCTCTCGGCGCCGACCCTTCAGAAAACTTTAGACTCCCACTTGGTCCTAGCGCCTCCGGCGCTATCCCACTAGTGTGAATGAGTGATGGAGGCTTAGTCCAGGAAGATCCTTTGGTATTTGTGATGCCTTGGGTGAATAGGGATATGTTGGGTAAGCATCCTGCATGTACAGGGAGGCTAACCAGTTGTGTTGAGGAAGCAAAGGTAACAGGGTTCCTAGCGATATCATTTTGAATTTCTTTTTGGGAAGAAATTTATTTAATTTTCTGAGGTCCAGAATGGGGCGCATGCCCCCGATTTTCTTTGGAACCAGAAAGTAATGGGGGTAGAACCTTGTGTTCCATTGATCCAGCAGAACTACTCCACTGCCCTGTTGTTCAGAAGGCCTTGTATCTCAGAGGCGAGAAGTTCTGACTGAAGTACTGACAGCCTGGGCTGTCGTTTGGGGGGATGATCCAGAGGGGTCTCTAAAAGATTGAGGGAATACCCCTCGCAGATTATCCGGAAGACCCATTTGTCTGATGTTATGGACTTCCACCTATTGTAGAATTGAGTCAGATGACCTCCCACTGCTGAGGCGGAGTCCCCTTTGGGCAGCTGAGGTGGGACTTGGGCCAACAACTCAGAAGGCAGCACTGGGAGCTTTGGGTCCTTGCGCCTTCTGTTGCGTTTTCTTTTGAGGCTTGGGGGCTTGGTATTTATTAAAACCTCCCCTGCCTTTGCTTTGAAAGGACTGACGGTTATGAAACTGGCGCTTGATAATTCCCCCTCAAGAGGGGGCAGGGGAGGTCGAGCCAATTTAATGGCTGACCTAGTCTTTTGTGTGACCTCTAGAGCCTGTTCTACTTGAGGGCCGAAGAGATACACACCATCGAATGGTAACGCCATGACCTGTTGCTGGGCATCATTCGTGAAACCTGAAGTGCGCAGCCAGGAATGGCGGCGGGTACAAATGCCCACCACCGTCGCTGCTCGAGAGGCAGTATCGAAGGCGTCCATAGCTGCTTTAACCTGCTGGTTGTTGGACTTGATACCCCTGGTTATGGCTTGAAGAAGCTCTGAATTAGTGTCCGAGTCCAGTAGAGCTTCAACCATCTGTTTGAGCGAATGCCAAAGGATATACTCATATTGAGAGAAATAGCCCTGGTAGCTGGCGATACGCATATCCAGGGTGGATACAGCAAAGACTCTCTTACCTAAAGTATCTATCTTACAAGATTCCTTGTTTATAGGTCGAGCTGTAGTAGTCTGAGGAAGGAAGACCTTATCATTCTCTGCCAAGACTACGATAGGATCTGCAAAGGCTTGGGAGGACAAAATAGGATGATCCTTGGGAGCAGCATACTTCCTATCTATGGACTTAGCCACAGAAGGAACGAGGGCAGGATTATTCCATACCATTTGAGACAACGTTTCAAAGGAGGGTTGTACCGGGGGAGTTAAATCCATAGGGATGTCCGGAACATTAAGGTATTGTAGTCTTAAAAGCTTCCCCGGATCAATGTCCATAGTCTGGAGAGAAAGAGTGGAATTCAAATTTTTCAGCAGAGACTTAAAAGACAGGTCCTCGACCACAGGCTCTGTAACAGGATTAGGTCCTGCTCCTTCCACATCATCACCCAGTCTAAGATCTGGGCCAGGCTCAATATCATCTCCTGACAGTCCAGGAGGGATTGTATGGACAGGAAAGGAATGAAAACCATTAGGAAAAGAGGAAGGAAAAGAATTCGGAGATGAGAAGCCCTGAAGATTGGATGAAGAAAAGCCCGGCCTCGGCGCCGAAGAACACGGTGCCAAAAGGCCACACGCACATCGACAAAGCAGATGGCACCAAAAAGGCCACACACTGCCGAGACACTCAACAGCGCCAAAGGCCACACGGCGCTGAGACACTCAATGTGCTGAAACCACACGAGCAACAGGTGGATCGATGTAGAAATCGGCGCCGAGCAACCCATCGACGCCGACGGCACCGACACCACCCCAGGACCCCAAAAATTTGGATTTGAGGGTAAAGAAGAAAGAATAACAGGAGATAAAGGCATCGGTGTGGCCCCCTGTGCTGCAGCCATGTGAGGGGGGAAAACACCTGAGCACGGAGTCAACAGCACCGGAGAGGGTACCACATGACCAGGACGGCCCAATCGCCCTGTCCGATCTCCTGAAGAACCCAAAGGCCCCAGAGTGACAGGCCAGGCAGCTGGACCAACCTCTGAGCTATTGCTCCATAAGAGCAGCCCACTAATGAAACTGCTCATCGGAAGCCCTACCAGAAGGCGAGAAAGGGCTCAGATGTCAAAGAGGTCAGTGACCAGAAACAGAAACCAGCGACTCCAAATGAGAAGACCGGAAACTGGCCCCAATGATCGACCGTCGATGCACAGACATATCAGAGGGC
Organism: Neoceratodus forsteri; assembly: GCA_016271365.2. Taxonomy (NCBI): domain Eukaryota; kingdom Metazoa; phylum Chordata; order Ceratodontiformes; family Ceratodontidae; genus Neoceratodus; species Neoceratodus forsteri. Next base: position 1,097,537,028 of record CM057456.1, on the reverse strand, counting down.
GACCTCGAGTGATGCCTTCTCTTTCTTGACCTACGGGACGAAGAAGAGCTCCAAGCTGAACGGTGCAGAGAATGCGACTGATTTCTTTCATGCTTCTGGAGGGACTGCCCTCCCTCTCGGGCATTGGACCATCCATTGTCAGATCCCCCCCCCTCCAGAGAAGGCAGCGGACCGGACCCAGTCCGGCTGACTGAACAGCTTTCATACGAAGTCTCCCTACCGTCACCTGACTTGCTCATGGTCGACTCCGTCAGTGTAGGCTGAGACTTCTTTCTTTAATAAGAATAAATTATTATAAGTGGTACTTTATTCCAAAAATACTACAAAATAATAAGCTGAAAAACTATGCTGCTAGTTTGAAGTTTGACTCCCAGTGGGTGAGCGACGTCGTCACTGAAGCGTACTTGACAGTGGGGGAAAAAAGGAACTGAGGCGGTTGGAGGGTCGATGCTGAGATAGTCATTGCCGCACGAGCTGAGGTTCGCGGCACCGCTCCTCGCAGCTCCATCTCTGGCGCCGGCCCTCCTGCAAAAAGTTTGCTCCCACTGGGTCCTAGCGCCTCCAGCGTAGATCCCATTAGTGTGAATGAGTGGTGGAGACTTTATGTCCAGGAAGATTTTCCCTTATATGGGGTTCATCTGCTGATTATCTCACCTCCCCAAATGCTTCCCTTCCACTGCTATGGTCTCTTTTACATACATTTAGTGAATGTATATGATATAACCTTAACACAACCAGGACTGAGGTATTGCAAGTTCACCACCAACCCAGTCCACTGACAAGGCAGCTTTTCAGTTTAAATGGAGTACCACTTCATTAAAATATCTAGGGGTTCACTTACTGGTGGACCTCTGACTCCTAACTTCTTTACACTGTACACCTCTCACTCAGGCCTTCCAGGGTGACCTTAATCAATGGCAAGCAATAAATCTGCCTCATTCAAAAGGTTGATTATATTCAAATGAATTTTCTGCCCAGCATTTTTAACTTATCCCAAATCCTCCAGATAATACCCCAAAAAAAACAGGTTAATCACCTGTAACAGTAGTTCTAGGAGTGGTATATGTTGTTCATCCACAGTTCATGGCAGGTACCTTGCCGCTTTTTTAAGATGTGCCGGAAAGTCTTCAAGCTGGCTCCTCCCACCCACCTGGGTGGTATAGCCCTTGGCTCCACCCTATGACACCAGATCTTAGCCCGCTGGAAGCCAGGTTTGTGTGTCAAAACCGGGGAGGTCAGGTGGGTCAGTGTGGATGAACAACATATACCACTCCTAGAACTACTGTTACAGGTGAGTAACCTGTTTTTCTAGGATCGTGGATATGTTGTTCTATCCACACTTCATGGCAGACTCCTAACAGTTCTCCAGGAGGCAAGACACACACGCTCTACTTAGGGAAGAGGGACTGGAGAACTAAAGTTCCAAAATCAGCATCCTGGCGTGACTTAAGGTCGATGTGGTAATGGGAAGTAAAGGTGTGTGCTGACATCCAGGTAGCAGCCCTGCAGATTTCCTGGATAGGGACATCCCTAGAAGCAGCCACCGACACAGCGGTATGGTGGGTGGAATGAACCTTAAGCCCTGCGGGAGGCTCCCTACCTGTCAACCTATAGCAGAGGTCAATGCAAGATGTAATCCGTTGAGCTATTGTCTGCTTGGCTGCAGGTCTGCCAGGTACGGCTTCAACATAGGTGACAAACAGCTGGCGAACGTCTCCCCAAACTTCCACCATTTGCTCTTTGTAGTAGGCAAGCATTTTTTGTCTCAGGACCAAAGTATGGAGCCTGTACTCGGCCCCTGAGGTGTGATTGGGGTAGAACACCAGCAGAGTAATCACCTGGTTAAGGTGAAACTCCGACACCACCTTTGGAATGAATTTCGGTTGGGGGCGCAGGACAGCCTTGTCCCTGTGAAAGACCAGGTAAGGAGACTCAATGGAGAGTGCCTGTAACTCCCCAGTCCTTCTGGCTGACATGATAGCCACCAAGAAAGCAGTCTTCCACGACAAATGTGACATGTCACACGGAGCATAGGTTCAAATGTCTTGCCCATGAGCTTTGCCAAGACCAGCAGTAGATCCCACGGAGGTGGAGGTTCACGCATCGGAGGGGATTTATTTATTTATCAAGTCTAGGATTACAAATACCTTTGAGCCATGGCTCTTTTACAAAGGTTCCACGTCAGAGAAATACAAATTATGGGGAACATCAAGACAGGCATTACAACAATGTGGACATTGCAAACAGAGTACAGATTAATACAGTTCAAGGGCAACATTGTAACAAGGCAGCCAGCAGCATTTGTCAGAGAAAATAGACAACAGATAAGAAGTGCCAGAGTCATAGGGAGAGGGAAGAGGGTGGGGGAGAAGGAATGTAGGAAGGGTGGCAAGAGGGTGAAAAGTGCAGCATTGGGTATACCAAGATGTGAGGGTACAGTGATCTAGGCCTTTGAAGAAGTGCCAGACCACCTTCTCCTGCACCACCAACCATTGACCGGCCCACACCTGGTAAGCAGAGATGGCTGCCAGGTGCACCTTTAGGGTCATCGACCGTAGCCCCTGCTGGGAGAGGGATCAAAGATAATCCAAAATGCTAGCCACTGGGCAGGACGAAGGGTCCAATACTTTGCCCTGACACCAGATGGAGAATCTTTTCCATTTAAAGGCATAGCATTTTCTGGTCGATTCCTTATGGGACACCTCAACAACGTTGAGGACCTCGTCGGAGAGACCCAAGGCCTGCAACTCTAGCCGCTCAGGAAGCAGGCTATCAGGTGCAGGAATTGAAGGTCCCCATGCAGTACCTTCCCCTGGTTGACTTAGAGCAGGTCCGGGTGTGCTGGAAGCTGCCTCGGGAGCCTGGAGCTGAGGCTGAGGCTGAGGAGATCTGGATACCAGAACTGGCAGGGCCAGCCTGGGGCCACCAGGATCACCTGCGCCTTGTCCCTCCTGACCTTGATGAGCACTTTGTGAATCAAGGGGAGTGGGGAGAAGGTGTAAAAGAAGCCTGGGGCCCATGGTCTCGAGAAGGCATCCCAATGCAGTGAACCCTGCTGAGGGGAGGCAAGCATGGAACAGCCTCAGCTTCTCCCTGTAGGTGAACAGGTCCACCTGAGGGGTGCCCCAGTGGGCGAACAGATCTTGTTCTACCTCCTGGTGGAGAGACCACTCATGAGATACCCCACCCATCTGGCTGAGGGCATCTGGCAGCTGATTTGAGGCTCCTGCCACATGGATGGCCAGGAGATCCACCTCCAGGCTGAGCACAAGTGACCAAATGTGGAGAGCTTCCTTGCAGACAGGAAAGGATCGCGTCCTGCCCTGCCTGTTCAGACAGTACATGGTCATGGTGTTGTCCATCTGGACTTGAACCACTTGACCCTGGACAAATGGAACAAATGCGGTTAGAGAGAGGCGAACCGCTCGAAGCTCCAGCAGGTTGATGTGGCATTGGGACTCCTGAGGGGACCAGAGCCTGTGGGCTCTGTGCCCCCCCAGATGGGCATCCCAACCCATCAGAGAAGTATCGGTCATCAGGATGACCTTTGGCTCAGGGCGGTCAAACGGTAGCCCTTCCTGTAGGTGGGAAAGGACAAGCCACCATTGGAGGCTGTCCCACATCCTCTGGGTCACACAGACCAGCTGGTCGAGATGACCTGAGCACTGACACCACTGGCTGGCCAGTTCCAACCGAAGGGAACGCATATGCCAGCGGGTCCATTGGACCATGCTGGTGCAGGCTGCCATGTAGCCCAGAAGATGCAGAAAGTCCCAGGCAGGGTGCAATTGCCCAACCAGAAATGATCGGGCAAAGGAGGAGAGAACCTTCGCCCTGTCTGCTGGGAGCCAAACTCTGGCTCAGCAGGAGTCGAGCTCTGTACTGATGAACTGGATCACTTGCATAGGCACAAGTTCCGACTTTGCCTCGCTGATCAAGAGGCCAAGTTCTAGGCAAGTGTGGAGGACCAGATCCTTGCACCGCTCCACCTCCAGCCTGGAGGGACCTATCAGCCAGTCATCCAGTTAAAGGTACACCTGAACCCCTCGGCGCCTCAGGTACGCCGCCACCACTGCCATGCATTTGGCGAAGACTCTGGGGACTGAAGATAAGTCGAAGGGCATGGTTTGGAACTCGTAAAGGGTTCCCTCATCTGTGAAGCGGAGTAACCATCGATGGGATGGATGGATCGGGACGTGAAATAACATGTCCTGAAGATCTAGGGCGCAGAACCACATTCCTTGCTTCAGGGATGATATGATCTGAGCTAGAGTTACCATCCGAAAGGTGCGGGACCTGAGGAACTTGTTCAGGTCATGCATATCTAGAATGGGGTGCCAGCCCCCCCCATCTGCTTCAGCATCAGGAAGTACCTGGAGACGAACCCTGGGTCTGAAGGCGGGTCCACTACTGGGCGCACCACCTCCTTAAGGAGGAAGAGCTGAGCCAAGTCATCTCTGAGAGCTGACTGAGAAGCTGTGGACACCAGATCCCCCTGTGGGGCACGAGCTCGATAAGGAGGGGCCTGCTCTAATTCCAGAGGCAGGCCTCGACCTACCACTTCTAGAACCCAATGGTCTGTGGTGATAGTGGACCAGGCGGAAATGAAGTGACTGAGCTGGCCCCCCTCCGGCAGGTCCCAGGAGAGGTGTGACAAGATTGAGGGAGGCACCCCTGTCACTGGGCAGGCTTGGAGGAGGGTCCGGTGGAGGGGCCACCAGGACCTTTTCCCCTGGGGCTTCCAAAACAAGGAGGCCACGGACTTGGCCCGGCAATGCCAAGTTTGAGCCTGCTTGCCCTGCTGCTGGGCCAGTTTGGCCGCAGGAGTGGACGAGTAAAAGGGCTTGCGGTTTTGATGCTTGGAGCACTTGTCCTTTTGGGCAAATGTGGTGGAGTCCAAGGTGGCACTAGACTTCTCTACGCACTGGAGGTGACCCTCCACGCCAGGCCCGAACAGGTCTATGCCCAAGAAGGGGACATCTGCCAGCTTATGCTGAGTATCCGTCATAAAGGTCGAGATGCGGCCAAGCCTCATGTGCATGCACAATACCTGCCACTACCTAATGGGCACAGGAATTGCCAATATCCACAGCCATCTGGAGTTGCTGCTTTACCACCGCCCTTCCCTGGTCCCAGACCTGCTTGACCATGGTCTGGAGGTCAGCCGGGAGATAAGGAATCATCTCATCCAAGGAGCCCAAGAGGGCATGGGAAAAATGTGCCAAGATAATGGTTGAACTGGCCTCATGAAGGCCGAGCGAGGAAGCTGCGTACACCTTCTTCACAGAATGGTCCAATTGTTTGGGTTCCCTGTCCGGGGGTCTGTCCGCATCCCCTTTGTTGCCTGAGCACCGAAACACTGAGTCAGCCACCAACCCCACCGCAGAGGGGGTGCGATGAAAAGCCCGACAGGGATCCCATGGGCACCTTATACTTGTGGGCCATGCAGGAAGAAGGTGCAGGACAAGATGCTGGACGCTGCCACAGCTCGAAGGCTGGACCCACAATGGCCTCAGCCACTGGGAAGGCCTCCACAGGAATGTCCCCTTTATCCAGAATCTCTGTAAGGGGATACTTAGCCTGTTTCTGCACAGGCTTAAGCTGCATTCCCATGGATTTGGAAATGAGCCAACAAATACCCATCAGTGAGGAAGGGCCCTCGTCGATGGAAAGACCCCACAAAGGACTCGATGTCCACTGGACGGGAGACCATGGAGGAATCCTCAGACTCCGAAGAGTCCTCATAGAGTTGGCGCCCACCTGTGCCGTTCTCCACCCACCTGGGGTGGTCAGGAGTGAGAGTGACCAACAACCAATGGGGCAGGCCTTGGACCAACTGAGAATCCTTGGTCGGAGCCCCAGACTTTGGTTGCTCGGTCAGCGGCTCCACCTGAATTGGTGGAGTAGCCGACTTCGGTTGAGCCAGTGGGGCCTGAACCAGCATCTCAGTGACGGCGGCCGTGGCTGAAGTCGGTCATTCTGGCGAAAGCCACTTAATGGCTGGAGTCGAAACCATGAGCAGTTTGGACCTGGATAAGACCAACTGCTGCCACATGAGGTCTTTGTAACGATGACAACTTGCACCGAAACCTCTCCTCACCCGAAGAGGACAAAGATGAGGAGCAACAGTGCCACTTACTATGACGGCAGGAACGAGATTGCTGGCGGGAGCAAATCTTACCCGATGTTGAAGGGGCGGGGCCAATGTGGGACCGCGACAGGAGTCTGAGAAACCCTCGGTTCCTGGTCCAGTTCCTTGGTGAGTGGGTCCTGCCCAGCGGGCTGAGGCGACCCATCCGAGGACATTGGGAGCACCGGTGTCTGAAAAAGAATATGGCTGGCCGGATTGAGTGACAACCCACCGATTGGCTCGAGAAAGATCTCAGCCATGTCGACAGGCGTCTCAGCAGATTGGTCTGACAGGGGAACCGTGAAACCAGCAGCCTTGGGCGCAAACTCGACAGAAGTCGAGACAGGAGATTCCTGCGAGTGGGACCACTCTCGGTTCCAAGAATGTTGACATGTCGACTTTTCTTTGTCCTTTTTCAACTCCTTCTTGAGCGCAAAACATGTGCCCCCGAAGGGCCCTCTCCCTCGGTAGAGGGAGACTGGCACAACTCTTTAAAGGAAGCCAAACAGAAGGATCCCAGATGCAGTGGAATGAAGGCCGAAGCCGAAGGGGAGCCCGCTGTGGCCTGAGCTACCCCCTTTTACTCGAAGGCCTTGAGCTGTTCTAACTGCTCAGTGGACCCCGTAGCCATGAAGACCACCCAACGGGCATACTTCGATTTAACCGGTGGGTAACACTTCTCTGGTCACTCCAGCTGAAGGGTAGCGCGATCTTCAAGTACGTTCTGAGAAAAGGACTGACAATGATTGCAGGCCTTCGGATCATGGTCCAGTCCCATGCTGTACACGCATGCGGCGTGATGATCCGTGCGAGGCATCTTCTGCCCGCAGGGGCACCGGCAAAACCTGGGGGATGATTTTTCCTCCATTGTGGAAGTGAGGGAAGAAGATGAAGACTGAACTCTAGAGACCTTTAGAATCAGTTCTGGAAGTGAATCCGAAGAATCAAGAGCCAGGGCCTACTACACACAGGACCGCTAAGGAGGGAACCTGAACCTTCCAGTGGAAAGGAAGATCTGGCATCATGGGGTGGAGCAGAGGGCTATACCAGCCGGGTTGGGTGGGAGGAGCCAGCTTGAAGACTTTCTGGCACATCTTAAAGTGGCACGGTACCTGCCTTGAAGTGTGGATAGAACAACATTTCCACGATCCTAGAAAAAAGAATTTAGGCATTGGGATTGATCAATATTTAAATTCCTCCTGGAAGGAGCTCTACCACATATCAGATATGCTACCCTTCAGTTTCCAATGGCAAAAAGAGGACTGGCATTGCCACACCTGGAGTGCTACCACCAGGCTGCCCAAATCCAAAGGCTTTCTAGTGGCTATCCCCAACATACACATCCCTCTGGAATTCGTGGAGCAGGATTTGCTTCCTATTACTAAAATGGTGTTGCGACCTCATTCACCACCTCCTCCTATGGGAGGGGGCAATCAGTTTATGAACACAACTCTCCTGCACTGGACTAAGACCCTTAATCACCCCTCCATACAATCACATTGGCATCATATCACACCATTTGCTCACAGCCCAAAGTTTCCCCCAGCCTGCCTTAATCATACTTACAAAAAGTGGGAATAGGCAGGTCTTTACTAGCCTCTTCATTGTGTGCAGGGGTCAGACTTTATAGACTTTAATGTGCTAGCACGGAAACACAGCCTGCAACCCTCTGATTCCTACCTATATCTACAGGTGGAGGCATATGTATATACGTCAGGCTGAAAGAAAAAAAAATGTCCTTCACCCTAGCCCATCCCAAATCTTTTGCTTTTGATACAGCTAGTACCAACAGGAGCACCCTTGAACTCCCCATTATCCCAAATTTATGCTGCTTTAACTGCACTAGAGAAACACTCAACTGAATGGTGAGTAAGATGGCAACAAGACTTTGGTATAGTGATAACTCCTCAACAGTGGGAGAAATATTTAACATATACCCACAAACTGACCATCACTTGCCTATGGAAAAGTTTTCATGGAAGAGCTTCACACGCTATAGCTCACAATTCCCCCCCACTGCTGGAGAGGCTGCGGGGAGAGAAAAGAGAGACATGCACACATCTTCTGGCTCTGCTCTAAACTCTGAGCAATCTGTGCATCATTATAAAAAGAAGCTTGAAGAATTCTTTGAACAGCCTTTAGGGCTCACTCTGCAGATTTTATTGTTTCTGGATATGCCATAGGCTACAGCCCCCCACAAACACTATGAAAATCTTATCAATATGCCTATTAATGGCCTGGATAGTTATTACCAAGAACTGGCTTACTGACAAAGTCCCAACCATTGATTTATGGCACCAATTAATGACCGACACCTACACAATGGAAAAATGAACTGCATGGGTGTCACGGGCACTTCCAAATTAGAAATGTTATGGAGAAAATGGGTTTTATACATAACTAAGAATCATAATGGTTCTGTACATTAGAAAATGCTACCTAGACTTGTGCCCAGATAGCGGAGAATGGTATGTTAATAATAACACGTAATGTACTTACTGGTACAAGGTGACACTACATAGGCCTGTTGTTTGTTGTGACTTGAAAAAGCAATAAACATATTAAAAAATAAATAAAAAAGAAATGAATGCTGTCATCATATAGATAGTGAAGCTCTGGCCCTGACATGGAGAGCGCAAGGTCCTAGCACCTCCAGCACAGACCCACTACTGGGAATCTATGGAGAAGACAGATTCTTGGAAGAACTCTTCATAATGTCCAAGGATAAAAAAAAAAAATGGGATATACTGTACGATATGACAGAAGAGAGAAATTCAAGAGCAAAATAAGAAAGCAGCACTACATCACAGAATGAGTGGAGGATATTTGGAAGAGGCTCCCACAGCAAGCAGTATCCTATCAGCCAGTACTGAGGATCATAGAGTTTCTTTCATTCCTAAAATCATATGTTTATCGGAAATATGCTGTTGCTGCCTTGAGATACAGACCAAACATTCTGAAATAAGTACAAAGCTCACCCATATAGTACAACAACTCTTTATTGCTTTCTTCAACAGATTTTGATGTTACAAAAAATAGTTTTCTTCTAATATTTATCAAACAAGTTATAAAGGCAGGGTCTTTCACACTACAGACATACAGGACAAATGTGACATTTGTGCACTACACTGTAAACTCAGAAAGGATCGTTCTACATCTGAAATTATATTTAGATTCCTTTGGGTGTTGTACAAAAATAAGCAGATTACTACTGCACGTGTAAAAAAATCATTCATTAAAAACTGTAAGGTTTATAGAATTAAACAGCAAATCGTGAAGTGCATTAACGAATATTAATATTCAGTTTGTTCTGTGACTGGATATGCTAAGCACAGGAAGACACGCACACACCCATTCCACAAACATATCAAAAACAATGTCGGGGAAAATATAACACCAACACAAATGGTCATGTCACTTCTACCAATACTGTATGTCGGTCTGCAGAAATCCTTACTTGCAATACGCTAGTCTAAATTGGTTGTCTAAGATTTACTTAGAAAGCTCATAAAACAGTTAACTTTCACTTTCTATTAAATCATATTTCTGCAACTGACACCTCTGGCTAGACAAAGGTAAACATTTAAATGATTTTTTTTTCTGAATTTGCTATTCAACAATGAATAATTTGCTTATTTCTTTCAGAATGCTGTTACCACACAGTGATAGTTACATATTTGGAGACTTAAATAGTACACTGTTTTTTGTATAATAAATTAGAATCACAGGTAAAAATGAGAATTACAATGACATTTTTCTCTGGACATTTACACTGTGCCAGACTAATGATTCCATATACACTTACTCAAAAATAAAATAAAAACCTAAAAACAGAATTGCATTTCTTTTTGATCACTAAATACAACCGAACATTAAAATAGTAGCTTTGCATGATACAAGGGACACGCTGAAAGTGGAAAGGAAATAATATAAACAAATGCATCTTTTTTTGTATTTACATAACTTCCTTGCATGTTCATAACTGTTTTTTTTTTCTTTCAGTTGTGCACAGTTTTGTCTTTCTATACATCTTTTTTTTATTATTTACAGTAGTTTGGACTCTTAATAAGAGTTACTGCATTTAGTAGAATAATTACCGTCTGCTACTATAAGCCTTTTTCTAACACCTTTAACGGGGTATCTAACTGTGCTTCCTAGATACGCAAAATCTTAAATTACATACTCACCATAATTCTCAATCTTCCAGGAATATCTTCCCCATTAATTCACACTTATAAGAATGAGCTGAAGGCACTAGGTCCCTGAGGGAGCAAGAACTTTTTCAAGAGGGTTGGTGCCAAGGTAAGCTGTGTGTACGCGTGGCACGAGTCTTATGCTGCACGACTTACCTCAGCAGCAGCCCTCAACCCCCTCCGTACCTTTTTTTTTTTTTTTACCAAGAAAGTGCAGCACAACCCAACTAGCACTTATGCACTAAACCTACGGGCATAAGATAGCCCCGATGACCCGTGTAAGAAGCGTCAACAAACCAGTAACACAGTGTCTTCACAGCCCGAACCAAGAAGAAGGGGTGTAGACCAATAAATAGACTGGAGTGAGCCCAGGGGATGGCAAGAGGGCATGTGAATTAATGGTGAAGATATTCCTAGACAATCAAGATTCATGGTGAGTACATAATTTTCATATCTTCCAGGAATCAATCTTCATGAGTCATACTAATGGGTCAGAGTACCAAGCTCAGACAAATTCCCCTTGACTAGGGCAGTAGCAGCCAATGGCTCACTCAGAACAGAAGCCCATTCAGAATAGCTCTGTGAAAGGAGGCCATGTTGCCTGACATGGACATCCAAGGCATAGTGCTTAACAAAAGTGTGCACTGTACTCCAAGTTTCAGCCCTGCAAATACCACCAAGAGGCACAGAGTGAATCTCTGCCAGGGATCTGGCAACTGCTCTGGTGAAGTGGGCAGATACATGACCTTCCAGCTTGACTTGCGCCATAGCACAACAGTGGTGACAGCTCACAATCCAGGCAGAAATGCACTTGACTGTAATAGGCTGTCCCTTCCAACTGGGATCGAAGACAAAGAGCTGCTTGGATTGCCTGAGGTCCTTAGTTTTGTACAGGTACAACAAAAGGACCCTCAACACCTAGAAAATTGAGTGTGTGTTCTCCTTCATTCTGGAAGTTAGCAAAGCAGGTGGGCAGCACAAGTGGCTGATTCATATGGAATTCTGACGCTACTCTGGGAAGGAACTTAAAAGTGTGTGTGAAGAACAGCCTTGTCCTTGTGGAAAAACAGTATACGGGGATCTGTGACCAAGACACAGATTTCAGACACTCTGCAAGCAGATGTAATGGCCACTAGAAAAAAGCTGCTTTCCAAGTTAAAAACATTACCACATGTTGCAAGGGGCTGTAAGGGCTTGTGAGTCCGCATATTCAGCAAACACTTGGTTTGAAGCAGCCACTGGCTTCCTGATGGGGGGGCCCTGTGTGTAACATGCCCCTAAGGAACCTCTTGAAGCTCAACGGGCTTGTGGTATGCAGAAATAGCATACAAGTGGACTCTGACTTTGGAATACTTCAAGCCAACATCAGAAAGGTCCAGCAAATACTCCAGAACCTTGTCAGGTGAGCACCAAAAAGGGTCAATGCAGGTTTTGGAGCACCAGATGGAAAATCTTTTCCACTTGGTTCTGTAAGTGTTCCTAGTGGAGCTGTTACCGGGGCTCTGGATTTCATTGCTCCAGTTTGTGTTTGCCCCCTCTCCCATCACCCCAAGTCCCCTTGGTTTGATGGGACGTTGAGGGAGATTCGGAGACAGGGGCGAAGGTTAGAGCGTTGCTGGTGAAGGTCCGCCCTTGATGCCGACCACCTTAGATTGATGGATCATCATTTGGTCGATCAATCTGCAATCACCCGTAAGAAGGCAAAGTTCCTGTTCAGGGAGATTGTGGTTGCTCGGAATCGACCAGCTCAGCTGTTTCGAACTGCGGACAGACTGTGCAACCTAGCCTGTCTTCAAGTTCGGAAAGTTTTTTCGCAATTGGAGTGCGATGAGCTTGCTCGGTTCTTCGTAAATAAGGTGGCCGACATTAGGGCTGAGTTGTTGCCATCACGCTCTATGAGGGTTGCCATGAACTGGGGTGAGATCACGGTGCCTCTGTTTTCCTGGAGTTCCTTCAGTCAGCTGGAGTTCATTGATGTCATGAGGATCATCCAGCATATGCGCCCTATGTGCTGTAGTTTGGACCCTGGACCAACCTCCCTAATTCTAGGTTGTATTGACATCATTGGTCCAGTCCTTATGCAGATAGTCAGGTGCTCCCTGGAATCTGGTGAGTTTCCCAGCTCCCTGAAAGAGGCGGTGGTGACACCCCTCTTGAAGAAAGCTACTTCGGACCCTGACTGTCTGGAAAACTACAGACCTATCTCTAACCTTTCCTATGTTGAGAAGGTGATTGAGAAAGTAGTGGCTGCACAACTGGAGGACCATCTGACCATCCATGACGTCTATGAACCCCTCTAGTCCGGTTTTCATAAAAGACATAGTACCGAGACAGTGCTGGTTCGGGAGCTCAATGATCTCTCGATGACTAGAGATCAGAAGAGTCATTCCATTTTGGTTCTCCTCAACCTTTCTTCAGCCTTTGACACCGTAGATCACATGGTGTTGATAGAACGCCTGAGGCTGTTTTGTGGAATATCTGGAACCGTCTTAAGACGGTTCACATCATTCCTCACTGGGAGATCACAAAGAGTTGTGTCCGGGGTTTTTTCCTCGGATTCAATGGCTTTGTCTTGTGGGGTGCCTCAGGGTTCAGTATTGTCACCCATGTTATTTGCGGTGTATATGCTACCCATCTGAGACATTGTAAGGAGGTATGGGCTGAGGTTTCACTGTTATGCAGATAATACCCAGCTCTACCTTTCTTTTGCCCCCGACCAGGAGGGAGCTCTCTCGGTCTTTAATAGCTAACAGAAATCCAAGAGTGGATGATTTCTAGCTGGCTGAGGTTGAATTCTGACAAGACTGAGGTATTGGTTGTGGACCTGGGTCGACAGATGGGGGGGGGGGTCAGGTGCTGGTGCATCTTCTGGAATTTTTCTTGGAGGCATTTCTCTCCCGACCGCTGAATGGGTGCGGAACCTGGGGGTGATTCTTGATGACGGGCTGACACTGCATTTGCAGGTGTTGGCAGTCATTACGACTTCCTTTTACCATCTTAGGAACATCGCCAGGACCCGGCATCTTGTTCCGTCTGCCGACCTTCCAACGTTAGTCCATGCCTTCATGTCCTCATGCTTGGATTATTGCAACTCCCTTTATCTAGGGATTTCAGGGGTTGAAATCCGTCGCCTGCAGCTAGTGCAGAACGCTGCAGCCCGGCTTTTGACGGGTTCTAGTAGATCCAGTCACATTACTCCGGTGCTGCGCGAACTGCACTGGCTGCCAATTCAGTGGCGGATCACCTTTAAAGTCAGTTTGCTGACTTTTAAAGCTCTACACAATCTGGGCCCAGTCTATCTGAAAGAACTTCTGGTTCCTTATCACCCTAATTGATCAATCCGCTTGGCCGACGAGGGGTTGCTAGAGGTTCCAAGAGTGAATTTGAAATCCCTGGGCGCTCGAGCATTTGCGTATGCGGCCTCCACCCTTTGGAATTCTCTACCCCATCGGTTGTGGGAGTGCACTTCTGTGGAGGGCTTTAAGAGGGGTCTGAAGACTTTTTTATGGGAAACTGGATTTTTAGAACACTGATTGTTATGACTGTTTTGATTTAATTGTATTTTTTAATGATTTTTACTGTTTTGATTTGTTGTTTATGTACGGCGCTTGGCAATTGAAAGGTGCCTTAAAAATAAAATGTATTATTATTATTTATGGGCAGCAAAGATTCTTTCAGAGACCTTCTGAGATAACTTATACCTGTTCACTTCTACATCTTCAGGAGCCTTGCCTGAAGGTAAGCAGAGCGAAGGTTGAGATGGACCAGGTGATCCTGAGTCAGTAAGTCCATCCTGAGTGGAAGGATCCTCGGATTGCTGACAGATAGTCTGTTCAGCAGAGGAAACTGCATCTGTCAAGGCCAGCAGAGGGTGATCAGTATCATCTTGTCCCCATGAACCTTCAATTTGAGTAATACCCGCTGCACTAGTGGGACTCGAGGGAATGCATACAGAAAAAGATTTTACCATTGCACCCTGAATGCATCCCGACAGAAAAAGCCATGTCCTGGATTTCTGGAGCAGTCTCGAAGCTGTTTGGTGTTAGGTGGGGATGCAAAAAGGTCCACATCTGGGGTGTCCTACTCATCGAATAGTGATCTCACCATGTCTGGAGCTAGTGACCACTCGTGAGGATCGGCCTCTGTTCGGCTGAGTTCATTTGCCAGAGTACTTTGTACTCCTGGCAGGTAGATGGCATGGAGTAGGATCCATTGCTCCAGGTACTATATCCACATTCTCATCACTTCCCTGTAGACACGGTAAGAAAAAATTACTCACCTTAGTAATCTTGTTTCTTCTAAGGGAATCTTACTGTATTCTGACTAATGCAGTATAGTCCCACCATAGGACTGCCCCGGAGCTGAAATGGTTAACAGAATCTATGCAAATGATGGAATGCTAGGCTTGAGCTCGGTTTTCAAACCACTGTCCCTGGTAAACAATCTCTAACTGTCAGATTCTTACAAAGCATGCACTAAGCAGTTTCCTCTTAATGGAGAATAATAATAAAAATAGTAATAATTTTAACAATAATAGGAACCTCCCTGCATCAGAAATGGCAGGAGGAAAATTATTTGGAATTATCCATTTCAAATACTTCCAAAAAACCCTTGGCATCCCAGAAGACTCAAGTCACAGATGCTCTAAAAGGAAAAAGTATATGCTCTCCATGTTTGCAACAACTGTAGCACAGCTGTAATACAGTGACCATAGGTACAAGAAGGGGAGGAAGGGAAGGAGCTCAGAATACAGCAAGATTCTCTTAGAAGAAACAAGATTACTAAGGTGAGTAATTTTTTCTTCAAACCCCAGGAAATCTTGCTGTATTCAGACTAATGCAGATTACCAAGCAGTGCCTTTGGAGGTGGGCCTATAACCTATTTAGGAAACAAGCTCTGCAGGACTGCTGTGCCAAACCTGGCATCACCTCTGGCTTGGACGTCCAAACAATAATGCTTTGTAAATGTGTGGACTGTTTCCCAAGTTGCAGCTCTGCAGATATCTACTATTGGAATGTCCCTAGCAGCTGATAGGAAGGCTGAAGTACCCCTAGTTGAATGGGCCCAGAGGCCTGCAGGTGGTTGCTTACCCACTTTGCTATAACAGAACTGGATACAGGTTACAATCCATCTGGCAATGGATCGTTTTGTGAAAAGTTTTCCTTTCCTTACCTCTCCAAAGGTAAGGAAGAGCTGGGTTTGGTTCTGTCTCTGACCTTTGTGTGGTCGAGACAGTAACTGACTGCAACTTTTACATCAAGGCTGTGCAACCTACGTTCACCTGAAGTGGAATGATCTGTAAAGGAGACTGGCAAGGTAACTGACTGGTTAAGGTGGAAATCTGATACCACCTTAGGCAAAAACTTTCTGTTAGTTCTAAGGACTATCTTGTCTCTATGAACTGCGATACATCCTGGCTATGTGGATAAAGCCTGGAGTTCACTGATCCTCCTGGCAGAGGTAATGGCAACTAGAAATAAAGTTTTCCAAGTCATATATTTTAGGTCTGCTGATGACATGGGTTCGAATGGAGGTTGCATGAGCTGAGCAATGCAAATATTCAAATCCCCCATAGGTGTGGGCTCCTTGTGTGGTGGGTGTAAGTGTAGCAGCCCTTTAAAGAATTTTCTGAACACTGGCTTTGAAGCCAAAATGGAGGAAGACGCATTCCCCGCTGATAAATAAGCTGAAACAGCTACTAAATGCACCCTCAGAGTGGAAATAGTTAAACATGTGGAGTGCAAATGAGCCATATAGTCCAAGACAACAGAAATGTTAGCTTGAGAATGATCCAGGCCTCTGCCCTGGCACCAGAAGGAAAATCTTTTCCATTTAGAGGCATATGTTTTCTCAATGGAGGGTTTTCTGGAAACCCTCAGTATGTCCATAACTCCTTCTGAAAGATGCAAGTCCACATACTCTAGGTCCTCAAGAGCCATGCTTTGAGTCTGAGGGATAATAAGTTGGGGTACATGATTCTGCCCTGAGAGGAGGTCAGTGATTGTACCTCCTGGGAAGACTGAATGGCTTGGCTACCGACACACAGAGAAGTACACAGTACCAAGGCTGCCTGGCCCAGTCTGGGGCAATGAGAATCACTGAGGCTGGTTTAAGCCTGAGTTTGTTCAGCACTTTCAGTAGTAGAGGGAATGGAGGAAAGCATACAGGAATTTCCCTGTCCAATCCAACAGGAGTGCATCCAAAGGAATTGCGCTCTAGCTGGGCGGGGGGAGGGTCTGCAGCAATACTCTGGGAGCTGGTAATTGTCTGGGGCTGCAAAGAGAGCCACTCCTGGGGTGCCCCACCTCCTGAAAATGGTCTCTAAGACCTGTCTGTTCAGTGACCATTTGTGGTGATTCTGGTTTATTGTGCTGAGGGCATCCACCAGGACATTGTCCTTGCCCGGGAGATGAACAGCTGAAAGGGACACCTTTAGAGAGTATGCAAGTGTCCACATTTTCATAGCTTCTGTACAAAGAGGGGTTGACCTTGTGCCCCCTTGTTTGTTTATGTAGCACATGGTGGTTGTGTTGTCTGTTCTGACCTGTACCACCTTTCCTACCACCTGAGTGGCAAAGGACTGAAGTGCCATAAGAACTGCTCTGAGCTCTAGTAGATTGATGTGCAGAAGGGATTCCTGCTTCCCCCACATGTCATGGGTAGTATGATCCCCAGATGTGCTCCCCACCCTAGAAGGGAAGCATCTGTGGTAAGCACCAGAGAAGGGGACTGCTGTAGGAAAGGTACCCTGTGTCTGAGATGTTCCTTGACCTGCCACCACTGCAGAGCTTGAATAAGGATGGCTGTGACTGGGACCAGTTTTGATAAGGAATCTTTCTTTTGGGACCAGTACCCTCCAAGATGAAACTGAATGTCTCTCATCTGAAACCTGGTTCCTGGGACGGTTACAGTGGAGGCTGCCATGTGCCCCAACAGCTGCAGGAAATGCCTTGCTGGTCTGGAAAACTGCAGTGAGAAAGACCTGGCTATTTGAATAAGACTGTCCACCCTGTCCTGAGGAAGGTAAGCCATTCCTGTCCTTGTATCCAATTCTGCCCCCATGAACTGGAGTACCTGCAAACGTTCTAGAACAGACTTCTTTTGACTGACTAAGAATCCCAGGGAGGACAAGGTGGTCTGAGTGATTGACAGTGCCTCTCTCACTTACTGATGCGACTGGCCTACAATGAGCCAGTCGTCCAGACAGGGAAACACTGACACCCCTAGCCACCTTAGGTGTGCCACCACATCAGCTTGGCATTTTGTGAACACCCTTGGACCAGATGTTAGTCTGAAGGGCATTGCTCTGAACTGATAATGGCCCAATAGCAACCTGAATCTGAGGTACCTTCTGTGAGACCTTCTGATTGGAATATGGAAATAAGCATCTTTAGGTCCAGGGATGCTAGCCAGTCTCCCTGCTTTAAAGTAGGTATAATGGTAAATAGAGTGACCATCCTGAATTTTGGTTTTGCCAAGTGCTTGTTCAGGTATCTGAGGTCCAGAATGGGATGCCACTCCTGTTTTCTTCAGTGTAAGGAAGTATCTGGAATACAGACCCTTGCACTTTTGAATGTCAGGGACTGGTTCTACCACCTAAAGCAGCAGAAGGGATGACACTTCCTTTTCCAGTAGGGCTGTTCCTGATGGGGAAGAGGGCTTGAAAGCCTTTGACCTTAGCCTTGGTTTGGCTTTGAAGCTGAGGACTAACCCCTGGCCTACTACATTCAGAACCCACTTGTCTGTGGTAATGTTTTTCCATTCCTGGAAGTAGTGGGCCAGTCTCCCCCCTACAGGTAGTGGGGAGGCAACCCAGATATTCCGCTCAGGGAGTCTGCTTTGATTGAGCTACTGGCTGAACAGTGGGACTAGTGCGGCCAGTGCCCCTCCTGCCTCTGCCCCAAAAGTATCCCCATGGCTGATACTGGGGAAAAACTTGGGGCTGAAAAGAAGTCCTGTAAGGAGTACTGCCCCTGCCACCCCTAGAATGGTACCTTTGAGGGTTGGCAGTTCTCTCCTTTATTGCTGCACTTTTATAAGCAGCTTTGTAATCATCCATTTTTTTCATATATGCCTCTGTTTGTTGTCCAGAGACACCGGTCACAGGGAAAATCCAGGGCCTTGTTTTGTGTGTCCTGTGAGAGGTTAGTGGTTCTCAGCCAAGCATACCTTCTCAAGGACACTGCAGAAGCCATTTGCCTGGATGCAGTTTCATTTGAATCAACTGCATACTAAACTGGGTTTTTGAAGCTTCAATGCCCCTCTTAACTGCTTCCTCCAGGTCAGCAGCCACTGGAGAGGGAACAGATTTGGCAATCTCTAGTATAGTAGACCATACAGATTTTTGATATCTGGCTAAATATGCCATATAGGATGCCTGCCTAATGGCTAGGGAGGATCCCAAATAAATCTTTTTTGTTATTGAGTCCATCCTCCTAGAATCTTTCTCAGGGGAGTGGGATTCTAGCTTTGTCACAAGTTGCAGCCTGAACCACACCTTCATGGCTGGGGTGCGTAAACAAAAATTCGGCCCCAGACTTATCCACCCAATACTTCCTGTCCACTTTCTTATCAGTTGGAGGGACAGAAGTGGGAGTCTCCAAAATTTTCATGGTCTGCCTCCTCAGACTTGTGCAGAGGGAGGAGCAGCCTTTTTGATGGAGGAACATCCATAATTTCCTTGTAGTCTTCTTCCTCCTCGTCTTCCAGAGACTCATGGGGTGGGAGGTCAAGAGACTGGGCAACTTGCTTTATAAAAGCAAAGTATGAGGAAAAATCCTCAGTTCCCTTATTAGGGGAATCAGGCCTGTGGAGTCAGGAGAGATATCTGGCTCTATAGGCTCGTCATAATCATCATCTCCATAACCGTCGTCTGGTTCTTCAGCAGGACCAATAGCCTCAAACTGTTCCCCACCTTGGTCTATTAAACTGGTGACTTGTGAACCGGGAGTTTGCAGAACCGGCTATTTATCAACCGGAACCGGAGACTGCAAAGACTGAATAATTCTGATCGCCTTCGCGATCTCTTCAGCAGAAGGAACAGCTGTTGGGAACGGTTGCGGTTCCTGGTGCTTTTCTTTATGCTTTTTCATAACAGCAATGGCTGGTTCAGCAGCCTTATCCGCAGTTCTCTTTTCTGTGGAACTATCGCCCCTGTCAGAGGGCAGCCCCTCCAGTTCAGCAGACTGTTCGGTAGCCGGGTTAGCGGCCTTATCTGACATTTTTTCCCTTAGTCTCTTTAACCGTTTATCAAGGGTGGACTGAGGAAAATTAGTGCAGATCTCTCAGTCTGTTTGAAGGTGGTCAAACCCCAGACAGAACAAACAAAGTAAGTAAGGATCAGCCTTTGCAAACAATTCCCCGCACTCTGTGCAGTGCTAGAAACCTGTGGGTCCTGTTCTTTTTTTGGTTTCTGTGACATACAAAAAGGTATACAGAAAGACCAAATAGACCTTATTTTTTCAGTTGTTGCACCATAAAATAAACCAGTTTTTTAAAAATATAAGTTCAGAAGTTACCTCAGTTGAAATAAGGGACCCACAGAATGGGAAATTACTCTGGTATAAGTTTTTAGATAACTACCAACTATACCAAGTCGGAAATTCTTAAAACTAACAGATACAATATAAGGAAAAATAAAGGGAACTGTCGGTTTCTCCTCGGTTAGGGAACCGGGAAGAAAAATGACTACTTACCCTCTACAAACTAAAATCTAAACAATTACTACCTGAAAACCAAGGACAGTGATAAGAACACCTAATAAAATAAATTTACTGGTATAAAAAAAACGAGAAAATAAACTTTCCTCAAGAGATGAAGGAGAGCTTCTCCGGACTTGTCTTACTGAGGCAAGCGGAATAAAGAATCTGATGGTTAGAAATTGTTTATCAGGGTCATTGGTTTGAAAACCGAGCTCGAGCCTAACATTCCATCATTTGCATAGGTTCTAGTAACCATTTCAGCTCCGGAGCAGTCCTATGGTGGGACCATGCTGCATTAGTCAGAATACAGTAAGGTTTCCTGGGGTTTGAAGAGTATGTTACTCCTTGCTTACTGATATAATACATGACAGGCTTGCTGTCCATCTGGAGGACTGTTTTGCAGCTGACAGGATCCACTAGGGCTCACAGACCATATGGCACAGCTCGCATCTCCAACACATTGATGTGGAGATGAGTCCTGAATGGGTCCAGGACACCTTGTGTTTGGGCGCCTTGATAGTGGGTGCCCCACCCCAATAGGGAGGCATCTATGGTGAGGGTCACCTGAGGCTCTGGCTGGAAGAAAGGAAAGCCCTGGAGGAGACTGCCCTACACTGACTACCATGTGAATGACTAAACCAGGGGCTTGGTCACTTATATGGGGCAGGCCTGAGGATGTGATGCTTGTGACCACTCAGAAGACTATCAGATCCAGCACGGGTTGCATGGAGAGGGTTTGAACAAATCTGTACTCCATTATGTAATGTGCCACCTACAGGATCACCTGCATTCTGCCCTCTGGAATGAAGGCTGGGGCCTTGATCATATCCAGTAGAGCTCCTATGAAAAGCAACTGCTATAAGGGTTGGAGCTGAGACTTCTTTAGCTTCAGCAGAACCCCCATGGAGGTAAGGAACTGAGAGGTTGTGCCCACTACTAGTTCCATCTCCTACTTAGATGGACTGGCTATCAGCCAATCATCCAAATATGAGTAAACCTGGTGTCCTTGTTTTCTGAGGTGCGCTGCAACTTCTGCAAAGCACTCTGAAAAGACTCGAGATGCCGAGGACAGCCAAAGGGCAGGACTCTGAACTGGTAATACTGCCCTAGCACAATGAATTGGAGGTATCTGTGGTGGCTGGGGTGTACCAGTATGTTCTGTATGCATCCTGCGTATCCAGTGAAACTAACCAATCCTAAAGTTTCAGGAAGGGAAGCAGAGACTCTGGAGGAGTCATTATAACATTTTCTTGATCCATGAACTTGTTTAGCACCAGCCCTGTGGAACTCCCTCTCTCGTCCTGTGAGAGAGAGTTTTACCTTAGAGATCTTCAAAAGGGAGCTGAAGACATTTTTATTTAAACAAGCATTTCCAACTAGTCAGATTTAGCCAACTTAAATATTTACTTAAAACTGAATTTTACTTATTACAGTATATTTTCTGTATTCTATGTAAATGTATTTCAACTGTTTTAGATGATGTTGCTCATTTGTAAAGCTCCCTGGATCAAAATGATAAGGAGCACTATACTAAATAAAGTTGATTGACTGAGGTTTCTGAAGTTGAGAATGGGGTTGCAAGCCCCCTGACTTCTTTGGAATTAGGAAGTAATGGAAGTAGAAGCCTGTGTTTTGTTCTGACTCTGGCACTACCTCCAATGCCCTGTTGCTCAGAAGGCCAGCAATCTCCTGCGCAAGACGTTCTAACATATGGGGTGATAAGAGGGGTTCCCTTCCGGGTGGATAGCCTGGAGGGATTTCTTTGAAGTCCAGGGAGCATCTCCCTTGGATGACCATGAGGACTCACTTGTCCATTGCGATGGACTAACGTTAACAGTAAAACTGGGTTAGGCACCCCCCCCCCACTGGGAAGGAGAGGTCTGCCTTGGGCAGATGAAGCATGACCGGGGTCAAAGCTTGAGAGAGTGGCACTGACTGCTTTTGACGTTTGTGCCTTTGGCTGCACTTTCCTTTGAGGCTGGGAAGGCTAAGATTTGTTTTGAGCCCCATACCTTTTCCACAAAAGGACTGATAGTTTTGAAAAAAACTACATCCTTTTACTCTCAAAGGGTTAACAGGAGCTGGCCTGGAGGACCCAAGTGTTGTTATAGTTTTCTGAGGCACTAAGAGACTTTATCTGCTGTCCACACAGGTAAATGCCATCAAAGAGGACGTTCATTACCTGTTGCTGGACATCTTGAGAAAACACAGAAGTACATAACCAGCAATGCCTTCTGATACAAATACCTGCTGCAGCAGAGCGGGAGGCAGTATCAAAGGTATCCATAGCGGCTTTGAGCTGATGACTGTTAGACTCAATACTATGAATAGCAGTCTGCAGAATCTTCTGTTTAGTTTCAAAGTCTGGCAGGGACTCTGCCAAAAACTCTAGTGAGCATCCAAAGAGTATACTCATACTTGGAAAAAGGGAAGCACAGTATTTCCTGTCTATCTGCTTGTATACAGAAAGCATTGAGGCAGGTCTGTTCCACACTGCATCTCAGAAAGTCTGACATGCAGAAGGAGTAGGAGGAACTAAATCAACTGGTATGGTAGCAACATTTAACCACTGCAGACAGAGACGTTTACCTGGCTCAGTGGCTGAAGGCTCAAAATCAAGTGCATAATGCATATTCCTGAGCAAAGCCTGGATAGTAAGATCCTCCTGCGGAACAGAGGAAGGGGCCTGGGTCCGAAGAATCCAGACTATAGAAACAGCCTTTGTTGCTGCCCTCAGAAATGATGAGGTCAGGGTCAGCATCATTCCCCTCCACTTCTTCCTTGGGGGTGGGGTCATAGAGGAGTGTAGATTGTAAGCCCTCTGATACAGAATGTGGCCTTGGCAACACTGGTGACATTGGCCCCGATTTTCGAGGGACCGATGCCAATGATGGCACCGCGCCAGAACTGAATCTGCTGCTGGAAAGGTACCTGGCACCAAGGGCAGAACCGAAGCTGGCACCAGAATTGTCCCTGAAAGACCTAAAACAGGCACCGACAGCAGCGCCGACCACATCATCGGAGTGACCGGCAATGGTACCACAGTCAGTCCCATCACAGTGATACTGAATGGGGGTGCAGCCAGTGGGACAGAAGTCGACAGTGCAGTCACTGGTAAGGGCCCAGAGACTGTTTCTGGAGCCAAATGCTCTTCCCAGCTTGAGGGCCCCACCTGCAGTTCCAGTTCCAACAGCCTCGAAGGACTAGGGACTAACTCTGCTGGCAGAGGCAAATGAGCCAGATACTGCACTTACTGCTCCATAGAAGCTGCCCAATGGTGGATCTGCTAACCAGAGTCCCCACTAATAGACAGAGAGGGGACTCTGGGCCTGAGACCTCAACCTCCTAGAACCAGAGGCTCCCGAGGATGCTGACAGCACAGTCAAGAGCATCTGACTCTGGGAGACCGAGGGGCCCATGCCAGACCTTGCAGAGGGTGACCTCGAGCAGTACTACTTCTTCCCCTTCTGCCGGGAAGAGTAAAACTCGAGGCTGAGCTGTGCCAAGAACCTGAACAAGATCATGAATGTGCCTATTTCTTTTTGTGCTTCCGGGAGGACCACCGTTCCCTTCCAGGACCATCCACTGTCAGAACCCTTCCCCATCAGGGAAAGTGGCTCTGACATGGCCCCGCTGCTGGAGCAGCTTGCCTGAGAAGGCTCACTACCATCATTGTTCATGACTGTCGACCGTTGACTCGTCAAGGCTATGAGACACTGAGAGAAAAAAGTTTTATAACGACACTAAACTAACACAAAAATAATAGACCAACTTGAAACACTAAAAACTGACAAGAACATAACACTGTTGTCATACAGACCTGAAGTTCTGACTCCCGGTGGGTGAGTGATGTTATCACTGTTGCGCACTTGACGGCGGGGAAAATAAGAACTGAGGTGGTTCAGGGCTGGTGCCGAGGTAAGCTATGCAGTGTAAGCTAGTCTCGTGGTGCAATGCATGTGTACAGCTTACCTCAGCGCCAGGTCTCATGAAAAGTTCTGGGTCCTAGCACCTCTGGCTCAGACCCATTAGTGTGAATCAATTGTGAAGACTGATTCCTAGAAGATCTGTGGATTCATTTGGCTAACAATATGAACACGCTGACACCAAGATGTTTATTGCAATACAGTCATTTAGACCATGGACTTGGCAAATACAAATACTTTCTAGTACCACCCTCCACTTCATGTTTTTATAATTATACATCAGCTGATATCAAATATACACACATGAAAGGAAAAGGACTGCTGTACAGTATTTATAGGATAATTCAGTCAAAGATAAACTATCTATAGGCTGCAGATTGTATTCTCTTTTTGCAAGACTGCAAGGTTGCATGGCTAAACAAGGATTCCCTGCACAACATCATTACTATGCAAATTACGCAATGTCTAATTTTGATGGTCAATTCACAATCCCTTTGGATTCCATGTAAACACAATAACTTCATCAAAAATTAAAAAAGGCTATCAAGGTGGAATTCCTGAGATGGTTTTGCAGTGAACGACAGCACTAGCTTTTAACTTGGTGGCAAGGACGATGTCTAAAGTGCAGGGGGTGTGGGTGAATAAGCCTTTGTCATATGAGTACAAAGACCAAACATCAACTTTCATACAGCATAGTATCTTACAACCACATCTGTTTTTTCCATTAACAGTCAATCGTTAACCAATTAAAATAAATAAAACGCTGAACATAAAAACAAAACTTTACCATGGCCTAGAATATGTACTATTACAGTCAAGAGAAAAGCAACTGTAAACACAAAAAGTCAAAGATATACACATCAGTACGATAATACTGATAATAAAACTATGTGTATATCATTACTGAACCTGATGTACTATTCCTATTCTCAATACAGTTAAAATAATACCAACAAAATGTAAGCAGCCTAGATCTGGAAAGACAAATGACAAAACCTAATAATGGTAGATCAGGTACAAAAAGTCATCTGAGCACAGTTCTGCAAACTAGACCAGAACAAATCACAAACCAGGATGATAAATGATACAATTATTCAGGCAAAGCCCAGATAATAATGGTATCATATAAAAATAAACATTATATATGTATATACATATATATATATTTTTTTTTTTACACTTTATGGAAGAGGACGCTACACCACTAGAAACTAGAGGTGGACTAGGTTTAAGCACAACTTTTTCTAGCTTCACTGGGTGCAGACATTTAGTTATTTTTGTTTTCTCTCTCTATATATACAGTATATACATATATTTATGCCATGCTTGTGAGGATATATATCTGGAAATATTTTCAATATTTTTAAGGTGGTCAGATCTATTGGGAGAATATTGTGTTATCCTCACTATAAGGCCATCTATCCACACAGTAGGTCCATTTATCCGCACAGTAGGTCCATAGTGAGCAATGGAAGTATAGTGCAGGATGATGCTTGTTCACCTTCATACGGTGAGCTTGGGTTGGGCTAACAGATCCGTTGAAGGTGGCCACAGATCACTCAGGATGCAGGATTTTTTCTTGCTGTCATATAATAAAAAGCATGGCATAAATCAAATAGGCCATAGCCCTAATGAAAATATCACAGTTTCCCTTACGTAGTCTGATCTTTTGACATCATCAGTGGCTTTGCCACTCGTGATAACAATAGATTAAACTGCACTCAGGAAAAATATTAGTGATATTTTTATTAGGACCATGACATATCCATATTATATAAGATACATATATCTATATACTGTAAGATGATTCAACTTCAACCCCTTTTTCATTTAATATGGCTAAAAATGTGGTCACTGATCTATGAATGTGGTGGTGTTCGAGGTCCAGGAACATACAGTGGATGAAAAGTTTGAGGCTTAAGTCACTTTTCAAGTAGTGGCTTCTAAAAACAAAAATAAAAAATATATATTCTTTTCCATTCACACAATCCTACAACGAAGTTTCTGCATCCATGTACTTCACAGTGGGCACTTCTTCTATGTTGATTACAATGTTTGATGGATTTTCAGGGCTAAAACCAAAAACATTGAATTAAACATTAGGTTAATATGTTGGTCACATTGAAACAAGTTTATAATCTTCATTCTAAAACAACGACTAGAAATGGTGCATTCTGATTGGCATGACTGCATTCTAAAAGGTTATGTCAATGGATGGAAACACATCTGTATAATAAGACAATTATAATCTAAAATATAAAAACATTAAGAATAAGTTTAGTTTAATAGAAGAAGTAAGGAACTTCAAGTTAGGAATAAAGTACAGTTACAGTACAGCTTCCTGTAACAGTAGATCTTCGAGAGGATCTCTTGCAGCAGGCCGTATCTATGGAATTATAGCTCTCAGGAACCAGGACCACACAGACATTTTTCTAGCTAGCAGTCTACCAGGGGGCCAGCTACTCCGATGTCAACCAGCCCTATAAGAGTAGGTGGATCCCGCACCCTCCTCAGTTTTTCTGCTGCAGACTCCTGCTGGGGAACCGAGGAGGAGCCAAAGGTTCCTGCCACAGAAGAAATAACAGAAAGCAGAAGCCATGCAAGAGAAAAGGATACAGATACAGAGAGGCCCCCAGGCCAAGGGGGATAGGGGGTTTGGGACGGCATGGCCTGCAGCAAGAGATCCTCTTGAAGACCTACTATTATGGTAAGTTCTTACGAAACTGTACTATCATCATGAAGGGTATCTCTTGCAACAGCCACACCTATGGAATGAGTCCCAAGCAGTTCTGATAGCAGAAGAACCAGTCTGAGTGGCTGGAAATCATGAGCCTAAGAAAGAAGGCCATGCAGCACAGCTAGGCCAAAACTGGCCCTACACCTAGAGGCAAAGTCCAGATTGTAGTGCTTGGAAAGATAAGGACAGCACTCCAAGTGGCAGCAGCACAGATTTCCTGCAGCAGAAACATTCCTGAAACAGGTAACAGAAGTGTCCATGCCTCTAGTGGAATGACCACGAACAATGACAGGAAGGCCCTTACCAAACTTTCTGTAGCAAAAAATAATACAGACGGCCAACCACTTGGACAAACACTGTTTAGAAACAGGAGCGCCCTTTTCCCCAACTGCAAGGACTTCCTGTAGTCCTTCGTACGATGTGTATAGTAACACAGAATTCTATGTACATCTAAAGTATGGAGCAATGCTTCCCCTGGATTGGCATGCTCAGGATAATAGACAGGCAGGTGGATGGGTTGATTTAAAGTAAACTCAGGTGGGACTGGATTGCAGATAGGAGGCTTTAAGTGAAGAATACCTCTCAGGAACATACGGGACACTTCCAGCTAAACCACCATACAGCCATCAACAGGCACAAGGAAGGTCAAAATGGCCAACAAGTGCACATTAATGAAGGAGTACTACAGACCAAAGTCTGAGAGGAGCAGCAAGTACTCCAGAAACTTATTCACTGGACTGGCGGAGAGCTTCCTAGCAGCCACCAGGATATCAGTAACCTTGAGGGACACAACAAATACAGCCATGGCTATGTCTTCCAGAGCCAGGCATGAAGATACAGACAGCTGAGGTCCGGATGGACCAGGGCGCCCCACTCCTGGTACAGCAAGTCTGTACACAGAAGAAGGGGCACTGGAGGTGCCACTGTGAGCTGTTGCAGTCAAGGGAACATGATCTGACAAGGACAGAAGGAGGCTATGAGGATCATGGTAGCCCCTTCTCTTTGAGTTTGATTAGAACCTTCTGGAGCAGAGGAAAGGGAGGGATGGCATACAGAAACATACATTTCCAAGAGGGGAACGTATCTGCCCAAAAAACTCCAGGGCCTACAGCGAGCGAGCAGAAATATGGCAGTTTTGCTTTGAGTGGGGATGCTAAAAGGTCGGACTCTGGGCGACCCCCTCTGTCAAACACGTCTTCTACAGCTGAGGGCAGCAGTTCCCCACTCATGCGTCTAAGACTGCAACCTGCTTAGCCTGTCCACCAGGACATTATGGACATCCCGAACATGGATGGCCGACAGTTCTAGACCATGTTCTAGAGCCCAGTATCAGACCTGCATTGCTTCTCAGTAGAGAGGGTATGAGTGGGTCCCCCCTTGCTTGTTTATTTAGTGGACTACACTGATGGTGTTCGTCTGCACTAGCAGAAGGATCAGGAACGGCTGGGACTGGAAAGCTTGCAGAGCATACAGGACTGCCCAGATCTCCAGGAGAGTGATGTGGAGAGTAGCTTCCACACTGGACTACGTCCCTTGAGTTTGGTGGGGCCCCAGATGAGCCTCCCCCAACCCAACCCTGAAGTATCTATAGGGAAAATCTTCAGAGAGGAGGGGTGGGCAATAGGAGCCCTTTCAACAAATTGCTGAGTGCCATCCACCAAAGGAATGACTTTTTGACTGGAGAGGAGACTAGAACCTGGTGTTCCAGGTTCTCTGTGTGTTGATCCCACTGGACCCTCAACGTCCACTGGGGTGACTTCATGTGCAGTCTGACAAGAGGCACAGTGACCATGGCTGTAGCCATCAGACCCAAGAGGTGGAGGAAGGTTCTGGCTAAGATGTGTTGCCTGCTGTACAGAAGGAGCCATGCAGGTGAGCCTCCTGCATGAGTAACGAGCGTATCTCATCTCCCTGAAACAGGATGGGCCCGGAAAGAACACCATCCAGACTTTCTTGTACTTTAAGAGAGAAAGTCGGTTCTCTGAGGACCCAGAGGGGCCTAAGATCCACTGTGCAAAAGAAGGACCAGGGTGAAGAGGAAGCAGAAACCCCTCGCTGATCAGAGTCTCAGGGATCGATATATTGCCTTTTTGTGCCGGAATGCCTGATCCCAAGCCCCAGAATATGGTCGGGGCAGAACCAGAGGTGGAGCAGAAGCCCACTCAAGGGGTTCTAGATTAGCTGGCCCAGGGACGCAGAAGGTTGAGATACTGGACACCACACCTCGTGCCATGCCGGTGACCTGGGTTCAGGAATGAGCCTGTGCCATCGGGGGTCGGCAGGGGAAGGAGAATATCGAGTGTCCAGAGGACTGCTCTCTTCTCCTGGGGTGGGTTCTGGGGATTTTTCCACTCAGTGGTAGCTCCTGTGGAGGCTTGGGGCACTGCACCTGGGGCAGGGACAAGCAGAAGGGGTCTGCTGTTGGCGGGCATCTGCGGGAGTGGGCAGGCTCACTCACTTAGCATGCCGATGCCACTGCACGGTCGCACCACAGGGGAGGAACAAAGGAAATACCCTGCCTCTCAGTAGGTGAAGAGGGATACAGGGGCCAGCCAACCATGCCCAGTGCCAGGTCTTTCCATTTGTGCCTCCAGTTCTCCTCCCTGTCTGGTTGCTCTACTAGATTATAGACAGAACACCAGGAGGAGTAGGCGGTCCCACCTCGGGAGACTCAGAGCCGGGGTTGGGTGGCTGGGTAGAGGATAGAGGTGGCCGACAGAGGCGGAATGGAAGGCTTCAGGTGAGCGGGATCATGGATGAGCTGAGAAATCCTCTGGAGAGTGTACGGGTAAGGCAGTGGAGTATAAACAGAACTGACCCCCACTCAAAAAAGGGGTTCTACAGTGTAGCCATGTCCCATGGGCTGTGGACCCAGGTATCACTGGTTCTTGGCCATGGCTTCCTGGATGACAGGAAAGACAAAGTGGAGGTATACAGGAAAGAAAAACCCAGACACCCCTAGTACCACGCCCTCTGGTAGGGAAGAGAAAGTAGTTACGTAAGAACTTACCGTAACAGTAGATCTTCGAGAGAGGCTCTTGCAGTAGGTAATTACATATAGGACTGATGCCGGCCGGCGGCAGGACTCCACGGAAAAATTTCTAGCTAGCAGTCCCTGGCGAGGGACCGCCCCCATGTCAGGTGACCGGCGTCAGGCGACATTGGTATAAAGGGGCGGTCCCAGATGCCTGCCTTCCAGTTCTTTCCCGCCACAGGCCCGGACGAGAAGGCGGATATTTCCCTCAATGGAAAGGAGCTGAAAAAGCCTAGGGGATGGAGGCGGAAGGTGTGCCACTACTGCAAGAGCCTCTCGAAGATCTACTGTTACGGTAAGTTCTTGCGTAACTGTACTATCTTACTTCGAGAGAGCTCTTGCAGTAGGTAATTACATATAGGACAGAATCCCAAGCAGTCTGGAACAAATGAAAGGCACCGGGAGGAGAAACTACTCCAAGAAGTAGCAAAAGCCTTGCAAACCTCAAGACAGGAGGCCTTGCAAGACAGCTAACCCGAAGCCTGCTCTATGGTGAGAGGCAATGTCCAAACTGTTATGTTTCGTAAAGGTATGGACGGAATTCCAGGTGGCGGCAGTGCAGATATATGCCGCAGACACATTCTTGAAACAAGCCACAGAGGCTGCAACTCCCCGAGTGGAGTGACCTCTGACTTGACCCGGAAGGGTCTTGTTGTACTTGTCATAACAGAAAGTGATGCAATGAGCCAACCATTTCAACAGACATTGCTTAGAAACAGCATTGCCTTCTCTTTTGTGAGCAAAAGAGACTAACAGCTGGTCAGTTTTTCTGAGATCCTTAGTCCTATCGGTGTAGTATCTCAGAATCCGGTGAACATCCATGGTATGGAGTAAATATTCCCCTTGATTGGAGCACTGCGTGAAAAAGGCAGGTAACTCTATAGACTGATTTAAGGTAGAGTCCGCTACCACTTTAGGTAGAAACTTAGGGTTTGTGCGAAGAGCTACTCATTCTTTGTGAAAAACCAAATAAGGGATTTTACACATGAGGGCCTGGAGCTCGTAAATTCTTGACGGAGTAATGGCCACCAAGAAGAGCATCTTCCTGATAGAAACTTCAGGTCTGCAGAGGCCGCGGGCTCGAAGGGAGGAAGGTAAGTTTCTCGAAAACAAGTTCAGATCCCAAGGGAAGCAGGGTCCAGACAGGGGGCCTGAGATGAAGGACCCCTCTGAGAAAAGTCTTGGATACCTCTAATTAGGCAAAGGCTTTATCAGTGAAAGGGACATGGTAAGCTGAAATAGCGGCCATGTGTGCTTTCAAGGAGGAATGACTGAGATCCAGGTCGAAGAGGTGACGTAAATATTCAAGCAGAACGGCCACAGGACAGGAGAAAGGCTCCACATTCCTAGAGGCAGCCCAAAGAGAAAATCTCTTCCATTTCATGGCGTAAGTGGACCTAGTGGAGGTTTTCTAGCCTCCACCAGAATCTCTGCCACCTTGGAGAGACACAAAGCGAGATTGGAGCTAGGTCTGCAGGAGCCATGCATGAAGTTGTAGGACTTGAATCCCGGATGGACCAGGGTCCCCTGATCCTGGGTCAGCAATCCTCGAGATAAAGGAAGAGAAAGAGGAGGAACCTCTGAGTATTGTTGTAGAAGAGAGAACCAGATTTGCATGGGCCAGAAAGGAGCGATCAGAATCATTCTCGCTCCTTCCGCTGTTAATTTCTGCAGTACACGAGGGACCAGAGGAATTGGGGGAAAAGCATAGACGAATCTGCCCTTCCAGTTTAGAGACAGAGCGTCACTCCAGAAAGCGCCTCACTCTGGAGCGAGTGAGCAAAAGGTGGGAAGTTTTGCGTTTCGGGAAGAGGCGAACAGGTCTATCTGTGGAGTCCCCCAAAGCTGGAAGATGTCGTCTAGAACCTTTTGGTCCAACTCCTACTCGTGTGGCAGAGCAGAGGAGCGACTTAGCTCGTCTGCCAAGGTATTGTCGACTCCTGGAACATGGATCGCCGTGAGGTGAAGGTTGTGAAGCGTTGCCCAGTCCCAAACCCTCACTGCTTCCCTGCACAGCGGGTAGGATCGAGTCCCTCCCTGCTTGTTGATGTACCACACCACGCACATGTTGTCCGTCTGGACAGGTACGTGACCGGGAAGGATGTATTGGTGAAGGGCTTGGAGAGCATATAATACTGCTCCTAGCTCGAACACATTGATGTGGAGAGCTAGCTCCAATCTGGACCATAAACCCTGGGTTCAGCGAGGACCCAGATGGGCTCCCCAACCTTCGCCTGATGCGTCTGTGGTCAGAGTCTGGGAGGGGGGAGGATGACAGAAGGGGATCCCCCGAAACAGGTTCTCTCGAACCATCCACCGTTGCAAGTCTCTTGACATTGGCGAGGAGATCAGCATCAGATGATCTAGGTCATCTACGAGTTGATCCCACTGAGAGCGGAGAGTCCACTGAGAAATCCTCATGTGGAGCTGCACACGGGGAACCGTCGGGATGGCGGCCACCATGAGCCCCAAGAGACGGAGAACCGACCTCGCCGGAACCTTCCTGCGTTCTGATAGCAGGGAAATCTGTGACTGAAGGGAGGTCGCCCTGTCCAGATGAAGGGAGGCCTTGCTCACCATCGTATCGAGGATAGCCCCGATGAACTGAAGTCTCTGGGAGGGGTCCAGATGAGACTTGGAATGGTTGATGGTAATACCCAGGCAAGTGAAAACCTGCAGGGTGAGGGGAGAAAATGCAGGAGCTCCTCCCTGGACGAGGCCACCCGGAGCCAGTTGTCCAGGTAGGGAAACACCTGAACTCCCACAGTACGCAGGTGGACTGCTACCACCGCCAGGCGTTTGGTAAAAACTTGGGGAGCTGAGGAAAGACCAAACGGTAGAGCCCGGAATTGGTAATGGTCCCCCTGAAAAGCAAACCGGAGGTATTTGCGATGCGAGGGACAAATGGGGATGTGCAGATATGCGTCCTGCATATCCAGCGCACAAAGCCATTGATCCGGCCGAAGAAGGGGCAGAAGGGTTTGAAGGGAGAGCATCCTGAACTTTTTGTATTCCACGTAGAAGTTCAGGGAGCTGAGATCGAAAATGGGTCTGAGATCTCCCGTCTTCTTTGGGACCAGGAAGAAATGGGAATAGTAACCCGTCCCCTGAAGGTGAGGAGGAGCGGGTTCTATGGCCTGCTTCGCGAGAAGGGCAGATATTTCTTCCCTGACCAAAGGAAGATGGTCCCTTGCATAGGAGGACTTCAGAGGGGGTGGCATGGAGGTTTCTGTAGAAACTATATGGAGTGCCCCTCCGTGATAATCTGAAGCACCCATGAATCCGTTGTTATCCTCTTCCAACCCGGAAGGTGGAGGGAGAATCTCCCTCCTACCGGTTCCTCCGGGGAGTCCGGAGGCAGTGGGAGAGGGGAGGAGTCAGGTGGTGTGGGGCAGCGCTGCAGCTGGGGCACTCGCTGCTTTTGTGCGCGGCGGGGGCCCGGCGTTTATTGGCCCGCCTTCCTTGGGGTTTCACTTGAGGCCGGCTGCGGCTGCAAAGAGGCGCTATGCGGGATGGGGACGGTACATGGAATCTCGACTTACAGATAATCCTCTTCCTGCAAATCGGTGATGATGTCCTTGACATCACCGCCGAAAAGCACTGAACCCCTGAAAGGTGCCTCCTGGATTGCTGATTGCACCTCCAGGACCAAACCTGACACGCGGAGCCAGGCGTGACGCTGAAGACTTACAGCTAACACAGAGCTCCGCCTGGCAGTGTCCACTGCATCGTAAGTCATTCTCAGGATGTGACTACTGGCCAAACGAGCAGAATGGACTAGGTCAGCTAACTCCTGCTTGACTTGGGAGTCAGGTAAGGAGTCAATCTTAGATTCCGCCTGTGTAAGGATAGCCTTCTGGTAATCCTCCATATGTGCTACATAATTCAGGGCCCGAATTCCCAGTGTGGAAGAAGCGTATATTTTTCTTCTGTACTCGTCCAGGAGGCAAGATTCCTTATCCGGAGGAGACAAGCTTAAATTTTTGGGGGGTGCTGACCGGCCGTGAGTGGTGCTAATCACAACCGAGTCTGCACGGGGGTGAGAATCCAAAAAATCTACACCCTCCGGAGCCTGGTATAGCCTGTTGGACTTCCTAGGAAGCGGGGCTAAAGCGGACGGCTGTTTCCAAATAGTGGAAACAAGGTGGGCATGAGGTTCGATCCAGGGTGGCACTAAAGTAGGGGCCGTAAGGGGCAAGTCCAGATGTTTGTGAGTTTGACCGCTGAGGATCTGGTTCAGAGAATCCACCGATGTACTTCCTGGATCTTCTGAGCAACTCCGTGAAGGAAGGATCCTCGGAGGAGACTGAGCAGTCCTCGGCCGGGCTTGGACGGAGGAGCGAGGCTCATTAAACTCTCTCGGAGCATCCGTCGGGAGGAATCCGAGGCGAAGAAGAAAATTAGAAGCAAAGTAAGACTCCTGACCCTTTTAGGGGAAGGAACGGGTTCCATAGGGGGGGATCCTTGGATGCATGTCCTGCCCCTCTCTGGATCCAGAGGGAAGAGCTCTGGAATCCGGAGGCCGAGAAGGAGTGTGCCGACTCGGGTGTATGGGGGCTGGGGGTGGCACCATCGCCGTGAGGTGGCTCTCAACTTCCTTGGTGAGCTGAGCCTTGGCCTCAGCCCACCAGGAAGCCAGAGTCTCCGGCAGATCCACCGGCGGCCTGGGGGGTGGTGGTGGAGGAGAAGGGGGATAACTATATGGATTATATCCGTAAGGTGAGTATCCGTAACCTGGCTGCGGGAAAACCGGTGCCGGATATTGCGGCATCGGGTACTGCGGTGTCGGATACTGCGGTGCTGGATACTGTGGACCCAGGTAAGATGGTGTCAGATAGGACGGCGGTACCAGGTACGGAGGAGCTGCCAGAGCAGGCGGCCCAGTAGGGAGGCCCCAGGCGGGTTGAGCATTGAGAGAGCCCGACTGAGAACATCCCCTCGGCGGCAGGACCCGGCCGGAGGGCGGCATCAGGCCAGCCAGTCTGGGGGGCCGCTGATCCACCCTGTAGAGGAGGTCTGACGGAGGAAATATCTCAGCATCTCCCGGGGATGGAGGAGAAAAGTCCCCGGGGTCAGGCTGGGGCGACTCAGGCTCCCTGGACGGCAGCGAAGGCTGCAGGGAACCTAGAACGACAGAAGTTGGAGGGTCCGTCATAGGTTCCGACGCCCGGCGCACGTCGGAGGAGCCGACGTGCGACTTAGGGGCTGGATCCTGGGCGTCCAGCTTAGGGGGTCCCCGGTCGGAGGTGGGCCAAGGGTGGGAAGTGGCTCGGTCCGAGGGGACGTGACGCATAGCCGCCAAAGGGTCTGGCGCCTATTGGTCTTTCTCCCATGGACGTCGGAGGAGCCGATGTCCAACTTATGTGGGAGGTGCCTGCGCCAGTAGGGCCGAAGCCCGCGTGGCATAGGGGCAGAGGCCTCCTTTAGCCCGAGGCGCCTGCAGGCGCCGAGCGTGAGCCTGACGGGTGGGCCAACGCCTCCTCCAAAACCTTGGAGGCTGCCATCGGACGATCCCCCGGAGAGGATGTTACCTGAGCCACGACTCAGACCAGAGTCGCGGACGAGGAGGCCTTCTCCCTGTGCCTTTCCTTGTCCCGCTTCTTGTGGTGTCCTTCAGGAGAAGTCGACGCCTGCCTGAGCTTCTTCAATTCCTTCTCCATTGATGACATCTTCTTTTTGAGCAGATGGGCTTCCAGGGACTGTTGGCGTTGTCTGTGGGTAGCCGCGTTGAAGTGCAGGCAATGTAGGCACTTGTCGACCGGGTGGTCGGGGCCTAAAACAAAAAAGGCAGAGAGAATGGCCGTCCTTGTGTGCTAGTTGGGCGCTGCACGAGTCGCACTTGTTTTTGGAAGGAGACGATATACACCGACGTTGACCTGACGACGTGAAGAAAAATACTTTTCGGTAAAAACCAACGAAAGAACAGGGCTTTGCTAAGCACGAACTTTACCGCGAGGTGCTGCATGAGCTAACGGTGGGAAAGAACTGGAAGAAGCGGTGTCCGGGACCGCCCTTTATACCGGCGTCGTCTGGCGCGGTCACCTGGCGTCGGCGGTCCCTTCGCCAAGACTGCCCCTGGCAGAAATTTTTCCGTGGGACCTGCTGCCCGGCGGCGTCAGTCTATATATGATACCTGCAAGAGCCCCTCACCAGTAAGATCTCAGGTTCTTCTGGTACGAGAGGATGTAGGGGAGCCAGTACAACGAGGGGCAGGTCAGAAGGCACAACAGTCAGAAGTTGGGGACCCCACCTAAATCAAACATACAACCTGACACCAGGGCCAGTGGCTGGGAAAGAATGTGGAAGACACCCCAGTCAATGCCCACCCCAGGTAGAAAAACAAACAGGGGAGGTAGCTAGAAATCGAAACTGGGGAGGGGGGTATGCAGCAGAAAACTCCGGCCCCACACCAGCATTGCTAAAGAGCATCACAACCACCTGGGAAGGGCAGAGACAAAATGCCCCAGGACAAACTCATAGTGACCTGCTGAGGAAAGGAGGCAGATGGGCATAGTATAAATATTGTGGAGGCAAGCACAGCCACAGCTCGAGGAGCTCAGGAGGACAGAAACCCTTCTCTTGGAGCTGATGGACACAGTGCATTGGTCTGGT
Organism: Neoceratodus forsteri; assembly: GCA_016271365.2. Classification (NCBI taxonomy): domain Eukaryota; kingdom Metazoa; phylum Chordata; order Ceratodontiformes; family Ceratodontidae; genus Neoceratodus; species Neoceratodus forsteri. Next base: position 1,097,500,695 of record CM057456.1, on the reverse strand, counting down.
GGTGGGGGGAGAGTCCAAGTGCTCGCTGTCTACCAATAGAGTGAAGCAGGAATGGCCTACAGAGACTAAGCCATGTGCTGAGATTACAAAGATATGCGGTCCGGGCCAGCAAAGGGCTGCAAGAGGGGGACAGCCCTGGCAAGGTGGCCCAGCATTGCTCAGCAGCGAAGATGGCAAAGCAGCCCCAACAGAAATGGAGGGGCTGCTACACCAGCACCCTTGCCAGCTCCCACTCCCCATAGCCCCAGAAAACTGTGACAGCATGCGGGGGGGGGGGCTTGAGGCCAGCAGAGTTGAGGCTGTTTTTCAGGTAGACAGCCCATCACAGCTCCCGGCCTGTAAAGGCATACTGGGAAGCAAGCCAGGTGGCAGCAAAGACAAGACTGGTAGGGAGGGGCTGTGCTAGAAGGCTCCAACGTCCCCGGACCCAGCAGCAGCAACTCCATCACAGGGAGAGTGCAGAAAGTGCTGCTGATGTTGGCAGACCACAACATCCAAGACTTGTCCACTGGGCTTTATGGAAACCTTGAAGGCCGGAAATGGCAGGGATCAATCCTGGCTGTCTCGAGGTAAATGAGACTGTGCCGGTGAGAACAGGACTAGCTGATCACCCTGCCAGTTGCCCTGAAAGAAAGGATGGGGGGGACGGGTGGAAGAAGCGGGATGGCATTGGGGCGGCTGTGCCTAGATAGACCTGATGTCGAGAATCGCCTGTAGGCTGAGTTTTAGGAAGGCTTGAAGAGGTGCCAGCCGAAATCCACCCTGAGAAGCACGAGGGTGCAGGCAGCATGATGAGGGACACAACAGCCATAAGAGGACTGGCAGTTCCTACTGCCCAATCCATACCATGCAAGGCCTTAAAAGGTGTAAGCGGGCAGTAAGTGGTGCAGCCTCAGAGTGCTACAATGCCACCCCTGTCGGCTCTCAGAGAAAAGGGAGAGAGGGTGATGACTGGAAGGTTCCTGGGGAGGAGAGGACCAGCCCCAGAGGGTCAAGGGGGCATTAGTCCTAAGTTTTGCAGGAGGGGAGCGGGCGTCAGGTGGAACACCTATGGTGGCAGGGAGAGAGGGAAGCAATGCCACAGAATCCCCAGGCTAAGACAAGCCTGAGACACACCTTGCCCACTGCTCCTGAGCAAGAGGGGATCGGCAGTAGGGGAAGGAAGTACGGCTGGGGCTGAAAAACAAGGCCCAGAGCTGAAGAATCCCCACCTGCCAATTAAAGTCCGGCAGGGGGTGTTCGCTGAAGTACACTTTGCCAGTGGTTAAAGGTGCAGAAAGGCCAGCAGAGCACCTAAAACAGCCCTCCCAAGAAGGAACTGGAAGGGTGTGGCAAGGTGAAACGGAACTAATGCCGTCCGGGTAAGAAGGTGAAAGCTCCAGGAGTGACAGGTCCCCACCGGGCATGGTCCAGCCTGCGGCTCTCTGCCAGAGCCGTACCCTGAGTGCAAGGGTGTTGGATTGTAGGCAATGCCAAAAGAGACCGACATCGACTGGGAAGGTATCCCAGCCCCGGAGCGATGAATCGACGCCAGCCCAGGGGGACCCACAAGAACAGAGAGCCAGAGCCGTATCCCATGGGAGTTGGGGTGTTGGATGGTGAGAAACAGTAGGTGTAGCTGAAGGGAAGAGGCCAAAAAGGTGCCAGAGCTGTACCCCATGAAGATTAGGGTGTTGGATGGCAGGCTGCCACTTTGTGAGCCTGAAAGGAGCGGACACTAGAAAGGTACTGGGGTGGGCAGATCCAGAGCCCCTCCACAGGGAACTGGAGAGGCTCTTGCACAGGCTCCCTTCCCGGAGAAACTCTCAGCTGCATCCTCAGGTAAACTGAGGGCATTCCGAAGTCTGGAGACTTCTGAAAGAAAGGCTGAGGATCGAAGATGTCCTTAGGCCTCACCAAGAAGGGATACAGTGAGCAGTCTGCTGAACTCATATTGAGAAACATTAAAACATGGCAGAGATTCTTTTTAGTTTTTTTACAACTTCAAAAATAAAAGAAAGTTAACTGAAATTAAATTAAAAGAAACTGGCAGTCAATTGATTCTGCAGAGCACCGACAGATTTGATGTGCAAAGGTCGATGGCAGGAAAAGAACTGAGTAGGGCGTGGGGGTCACCTCCTCTTACAGGGTTGGTCGATGTCAGCATATGACAACAGAGTGGGTGACCCCCTGGTAGACAACTAGCTAGAACAGTTTCCATATGGTCCTGGTGCCTGATGACTATAGTTCCAAAGGTGTGGCCTGCTGCAAGAGATACCCTCAATGAAGATCAATCTAACCCCAGAGGCATAGCTCAAGAGCGTCCACAGGGTTAAATTAACTTACAGTAACCATATCCACTGTCATGCCTTATTGCTTAAGTAAGACTGGGAAATGAATGGTATGATAAACTGGTAGCAGCGGCCAGGTAAAGAAAGTTCATAAGTCAGATGCCTCCAAAGGTAAGACTGGGGTTCCCTGGTCTGAAAATTTTCATACTATGACAAGAATCTGCAATATATCTATTCCCCAAACTCCTTCAAAGTACAGTGCCTGTTCCTCAGATCTATCCGATCCCCTTTAGAATTGAAAAATGGGGCTAGTAAACTCGTCTTTATTCCCATCCTATAGAAAGGTCACTATTCTCCAATAACTATGGTTGTAATGCTCAGCTCTGTGGAATAACCTTAACACTCCTCTGTCAACAATTTCCCATTTTCTGTTATGCCAGTGTACCAGACTTTCTCCTGCTGCTTATTTTTTAATAACATGTGCATGCGCAACTCTTCAGATGATTACTATTATCTTCTGATATGAAGGACTGTTTGGAATGAATCTCTCTGGTTGTAAAACAATATAGAACTGCATCTTTCATGCTATCACGGATATTGTTAGAACTTGCATTAATTAAAATTATTGCATAGTGAATAGCCCATCTCGAGTATGCCTCCATGACAAGACCAAAAACTCACACACACTGCTAAGGTTAAATCCTTCTCTGGCCCAGTTCATGTCTTGCTAAGGGATGGGTTTGTGCACAGGCACAGGCGCAAAATGACAAATGTTTCTATTACATTTGCAATCCAGTTCCTTTTTTCATTTAACCCCTCCAGTGTGTTAATTATTACAGTACAGTCTGCCTATTAAAACATGACTGAGTGGTGTGTACTAATAGCAAACACTAACGTGTTTGAATGTCATTGTAGTCGGCTTCATTTTCACTTCCATTGTGCATCTGCAACATAATACTGTTTGTTAAATACAACAATGTTAAAGTTATAAATCATGCTTTTTTCACTGTTGCCTTCTACTGGAGTTCTCAGAGCCATACCACCCTATGGGAATAAACCTGAGGTCATCTTAGGCACAGCAGTATTCAAACTGCTAGTAAGATGCAAACTGAGCACCTCAGTGTGTTTCAGACCAGAATGATGGCCTGCTAGTACAATGCTTCCTCTCTATGTAGGGGACTTGGGTTTCTGTCTTCAGCCTGGGATTCCAACTGGGATGGTGAAGCTGTCCGATAGAGGCCTGTGAATGATAAGGCACAAAGAGGGGGGCTCCCTTGGCCCTTTGATGCCAGATGTGTGTGTGTCCTGGGTGTACCTTCTGTGTAGACTCCATCATACTTCACCAGTGGATTCTTACTATGCTCAACTCTGGTAAGCTTGGGAAGCCATGCCACAGGAGTTAAGTCGTGGAGCTTGGCACTAGAGCTGAGGTACTGCCTGTTGTTCATCCTAAAAGTCATTTTTTTTTTCCAGATCTTTTTATCTGATTTGCTCACCTAGCAACCAGAGACTGGGCCTCCTCCATTATACCTGTTATCCTCGGTGGTAAGCACCATCCAGGTGCTGCCAGTGCTCTCTGGATTCTGGAAGAATTTACTTCACCTTCTGTTCATCATTTCTTCTTATGACTGTCTTACTCCCCTTCCTAGCCAGTAACCAGAACCTCCATGGCGCAACTGCACAGCAGTGCAAGGCCCTCTCCCAAACCTGGAGACTACATCCTAAAGGATGGTCAATCCACCTCCAGCTGCCCACTGCGATGATCCTGGTTTGAAACCGGGAAAGGAAAGTTACTTACCATAACTCAATATTTTAAAAAATATCTTCTCCACAGTGCCACACTCTTTTGTCTTCAACTGGATGTGCTAGGACCCCGGAGGAGTAAAGCTTTGAATCAAGTCACTGATGCATGTGCAACACTGCAGGCTTTACTCAATAACTGTTGATGACACCCTATCTGCCTCAGTTCTGTTAGCACGGACAGTGAAAATGCAATAAACAAGCACCACGCTTGCAGTAGGACAAAGAAAAGAAAACGGATATAGAAAGTGAAAAGGAAAACTGAATATAAAAGAATCTCATAGGAAGGGAAGGAAGAGCTTCCCTCTCTAAAATTTCATGGCTCAAGGGTGGACAGGTTCTATACATAATACCTGTAGGAATTCACAGGTCAGATCATCATCCACAAGTCCTAGGTAAGGCAAAAAAACAAAACAAAAAGGAATGACTACATAAGCTGCCCTCTTAACGTTGTCAGGCAAGATAGCCTATGCTATGGCACAGATTAGTAGTTAAATTAATACCAAGGGGAATCTGTGTATGCCAAGCCCCAAGGCAGTCTGAGTGGAAATGTATCTGTTCTTAAAGAGTGTAAATTTACGTGTTGGGAGAGCAGATATATGCAATCCAGTGCAATCTTATCCCCATAATAGGAAGGGAATTTTGTTGAGAAAATAAAAGCATAGATATTCTGCTGGAGAGACCATAACCTTGCTGACAGAGAGGAAACATTTTTTGATACCGGGCACTGTGTAACAAATAATAAACAGATCCGTTAGAGAAAAACAGAACTGGCGAAAACAAGGGCATGGATTCCAATGTCCATACCAAGTAAGGCACAAATTCTCAAACTCTGCCGATAGTATTTGTCTAGCATATCCAGAGAGAAAAATCTAACCATGTATTACCAAGGATGGGATGTTAGATTTACAATACAATCTGTCAGCAGTTAAGGGCCACACACAGCCCACCTATAGTCTGCCCATTTGCCTACTTGGTTTGGCAATATTTTCTCTTAAAATAGATTAACTATAGTAATTATAGGGACACCAATGGAAAACCTCTGGCCTTCCCCTGAATGGTAAAGCCCCCAGGAAACAGATCAACAGTGCTGACATAGCAACAACCATTGAAGATGTTATGAGTTTTTGGGGGGTCTGAGGTGGCTGGGATCTGTTTTGAGAGCCTCCCCTGCCCCTGGAACAAAATAATTGCTTGTTATTGTGAGAGCTACATTCCCCTACACCTCTGTGGGGTATACTGACTCGACCTGGAAGTTTTATACCCTTAGGCTGCCAACAGAATTAGAACGTACTGGAATTGTGGACTGATATATCAGTCTGCGGCCATGCACGGGTTAAGGGTTGTTCTAGTTTCAGACAATTAAAGAGACTGTTCCACCTGTGGTTCAAACAGGTGCCACTGAAGGACACATGCACAGTCTGTTGCAGACATCTTGGGTGATGCCGGCAGCTGTCAACCAGGAATGCCTCCTGATGAAAATGCCTGCAGCCACAGATTGGGATGCTGCATCGAACGAAATCCATTGAGGTCTTAACCTGATGGCCGTTAAGTTTCAATTCTTCGTTTGACAGCTAACAGTATGTCATGCTTAGCCTTATTGCTTTCATAGCTTTCATAGGTTAATCAGAGCTGAAAAGACCAAGGCCCATATTGCTCACTATAGAAACACAGAATTTGACGGCAGATAAGGACCACTTGGCCCACCCAGTCTGCCCATTTCTCTACCTAATGGATAAGCTGCAGATCCTAGTTAACCAGCAGCCTACTTCTTTCTACCCCCACCCCTAGAATTGCCTTATGACTGTCCCATGCATGCTTAAATTCAACCACTGTTTTTGACTCCACAACCTCCTCCGGAAGGCTGTTCCATGCATCCACAACCCTCTCTGTGAAAAATACTTCCTTAAATTACCTCTGAGCCGCCCCCCATCTTCAAATTGTGCCCTCTTGTTCTTGCACCTCTTTTCTGAAAGATGCTACCTCTTGGACTTTGTTGATTCCCTTGAGGTACTTGAAAGTTTCTATCACGTCCCCCTCTCCCTCCTTTCCTCGAGGCTAGTACATATTAAGCTCCTTTGGTCTCTCTTCATATGTCTTCTGTGCAGACCCTGCACCATTTTAGTTGCCCTCCTCTGGACAGCTTCCATCCTGTCTATGTCCTTGCGGAGACTGGGTCTCCAGAACTGCACACAGTACTCCAGATGGGGTCTCACCAGCTGTCTGTACAGAGATACATAGATACATAGACAGTGTCGGCAGATAAGGGCCTATGGCCCACCCAGTCTGCCCATTTAAGTTTGTAAGTTCAGTTTATGTTTTCCAGGAAGTCTGTTGCCCCTTACCCCTGACCTCCAGAATTCCTTTATGTCTATCCCATGCATTCTTAAATCCCGTGATTGTTTCAGCCCCACCACTTCCTCTGGCAGGGTGTTCCACTTGTCCACCACCCATTCTGTGAAGAAATTCTTCCTCACGTTCCTCTGAATCGTCCTCCCTCCAACTTCATCCCATGCCTCTAGTCCTGGAACATCTTTTTAGCTTAAAAATAGTGCATTCCTGCACCCTGTTCCTCCTGTAAGATACTTGTATGTCTCTATCATATCCTCTCTCCTCCTCTCCTCCAGGAGTACATGTTCAGTGCCTTCAACCTGTCCTCATAGGACTTGTGATGCAATCCATGCACCATCTTTGTTGCCTCCTCTGAACCTTCTTACCATGTCTATGTCCTTACGTGAGGTAAGGTCTCCAGAACTTCACAGTGTACTCCAGGTGCGGCCTCACTAGTGTCTTGTATAGTGGAATTATGACCTCCTTTTCCTGCTGGTGATGCCCCTGCCTATGCATCCCAGCATCCTATTTGCTTTACCTGCTGCCTTGTCACTGTTTCCCTGCCTTGAGGTCATCAGAGATGATAACTCAAGATCCCTTTCCTGCTTGGTGCATGCTATATCCTCACCCCCAACTGATATATTGTGCCAGGGTTTTGTGCCCATATGCATTATCTTGCACTTCCTTGCATTGAATTTCAACTGCCAAACCCTGACCATTCTTCAAGTTTCTGCAGGTCCCTTCTCATTCTGTCTACACCCTCTGGTGTGTCTACTCTGTTACAGAGCTTTGTGTCATCAGCGAACAGTGAAATTCTGCCTTCTAGGTCCTGCGCAATGTCACTGATGAAGATATTGAATAGTACCGGTCCCAGCACTGATCCCTGTGGTACCCCACTGGTCACTCTTCCTCTGTGGAGTGACAGCCATTTACCACCACCCTCTGTGTCCTGCTGCCCAGCCAGTTACCTACCCACTGCACTACTGTCCTGCCTACACAATATTCCCCAGTTTGTGCAATAGTCTTCTATGTGGCACAGTGTCAAAGGCCTTGCTGAAGTCCAGATAGGCCATGTCCACTGCCCTCCTGATCCACCTCCCTAGTCACCCAGTCAAAATTCAATGAGGTTGGTCTGACATGATCTTCCCCTGGTGAAACCATGCTGCCTTGGGTCCTGTAGTCCATTGACAACCAGATGTTCCACCAATCTCTCCTTCAGTAGTGCTTCCATGATCTTCCCACTATCGAGGTCAGGCTGACTGGTCTGTAGTTCCCCGCCTCTTTGTTCCCACTTTTGTATAAGGGACTACATCTGCTATCCTCCAGTCTTTGGGTACCTCCCTGTTTCTAGTGATCGGCTAAACAGGATAGCAAGAGGTTCAGCCACCACCTCTCTTAGTTCTTTAAGGACCTAAGGGTTCCCCATCTGGCCCCATTGCTTATCAACTCTTATTACTTCCAGTTCCTTCAGGACCCTTTCGGTAAAGGGGCTTGTGTCCATTTCTGCACCATTCTCACCCTTGTACTCCCTTTCAGACCCATTACCCTCCTCTTCCTCAGTAAAGACTGAGCAGAAATACCTGTTCAATATGTCAGCTTTACTGTTGTCATCCTCCACAGCCCCCATCCTCCCCCTTCAGTCTCACTATCCCTCCCTTTGCCTTTCTTTTTTCACTTATGTACTTGTAAAAGGTTTTGTCCCCTCTACCCAATGATTTTGCAATGTGTTCTTCTGTCTGAGCTTTGGCTTCCCTTACTGACCTCCCTGCCTCCCTTTGCTTCTCCTGGTACTTCTCCCTATCCCCTTCTGCCTGTGTCTTTTTTATTGCCTGAATGCAATCTTTTTGGCTTTCACTTTCTTTGCTACCTCTTTGGAAAACCATAATGGTCTCCTCTTCCTTTTCCTCTTGCTAACCTGCTTAATACATAATTCTGTTGCTCTTGTAATCCCCATTTTAAATACTTCCCACTGTTCCTCAATCCTGATTCCTGCCCCATTCCCTTAATGCCTCTTTCAAGTATCTCCCATTTTCTCAAAGTTTGCCCCTAAAATCCAGGATCGTGTTTTGTGTGGTTTGGTTCTGCTCTTTCTGTGATTTCAAACCACAGTGACTGGTGGTCACTGTTCCCCAGGTGCTCCCCACTCTTACCCCCATCACACTGTCCCTGTTTGTGAGCACAAGGTCCAGTATTGCCTTCTGCGGAGTTGGTTCCATGACCAGTTGCTTGAGGAAGGCACCCTGAAGGAGTCAGGATAAATCTGCTCCTAGTTGATGCTGCTGCTGGGATGCTCCAGTCCACGTCTGGAATATTGAAGTCTCCAACCAGTACTACTCACCCTTGTCTGCCATCCTCTGGATGGCTAGCATCAACTCCCCTATCTGTTTCTTCCTCCTGGACTGGTGGTCTATAGACCACACCTGTGCGGATGGCTGGCCCCATTTTCCTTTCCAGCTTAACCCACAGTATCTCACCCCCATTTTGTTCCTCCTGGATCTCTGTGGCCCTTATGTCATTTTTCACATACAGTGCCACTCCTCCTCCATTCCTGCCTGTTCTGTCTCTTCTGAATATGTTGTAGCCAGGTATGGCCAACTCCCAGTCGTGGTTATCATTACACCAGGTTTCAGTGATGGCCACAATGTCCAGGTCTGACTGCACCATGGCAGCCTCAGATCTTCCATCTTGTTGCTAAGGCTCCTGGCACTTGCAACGACTTTCCATGATTTGACCTCCTAGACTGTTTAGCTGTTCTACTCCAGCCTTCCTTGGTTGTCCTTTATCCCTGGTTCACCTTGCTGTCTGCCCTTCTGCTGAATTTTGCCCCTATTCTGCCTATCCACCTCCTGGGCGGCTAATCTCCATCATTTGCACTTGGCTAACCTCCACATCCTTTCCTTCCATTTCTCTGGGTACCTCTATTTGGTTGTCCCTGTTTGGCAGTGTGGCATATGAGTTCTTGAGTGGAATAGGATCTGGGATGTGCCTCTGCCTGACTGGTCTAACCTTCCTGGCCCACTGTCATCCAAGTACTCCTCGTTCTCTGCATCCTTTGAGGCAGCTGCATTGGACTGGAGTGGTCTCTGGATAGGGGTGATGGTACTCCTGACCCAGTTTACTTCGCTCTGAGTCTGGCTACCTCATCCCGCAGCCCAGAAAGAAGCATGCAGATAGGGAAGCACCTCAGTGTCCAGAAGATCTGCCTGAATATGGCTGCCCCACAGCCACTGCACTGCACCACTCCCCACATTATACTGCAATTATACTGCTATTCCACTACTTGTCTGCTACTGAAGCTCTCCTAGTTCCTTTTTTATTAATTTACTGTCCTAAAAATCCTGCCACTGTTCCTCTATAATATTTGAAAATACATACACTTCTATCTCACCTCTTTATCCTTGCCATCAAAAGGTAACTACAATCACAATAATCTACCTTCTACTAATACAGATTCTATCACAGAATCAGAGCACAATGCAAAAACATCTACTACTTAGCAACAACAAACAGGTGACAACAACCAAGTTGATGTGGCATTTATTAAAATAGAAAAAAAAATGTAGTCGTTTAAACCAATAGAAATCAGCAGTTCCAAAAGCACCTTGAACTACAAGAAAGAACACAGTACCACACCTCTGCCACAATAACTAAACAGTTCTAAAACATTGGAGAAAGAAGAGAACAGAGGGATAACAACTTCCTGTTTTCTACTCCCTATGCATCCCAGCATCCCCCCAGCCCTCCTTATTGCCCTGTCACATTGCTTGCCTACCTTTAAGTCATCTGATATAACTACCCCTAGGTCCCTTTCTATTTTTGTTGTTGTTAGTATCTTACCCCCCATTGTGTACTCTTCCCCTGGGTTTTTGTTTCCTAGGTGCATTACCTTGCACTTCTTAGCACTGAATCTAAGCTGCCATACATTTGACCATTCCTCTAACCTTGCCAAGTCCCTTCTCATCCTTTCCACACCAACTTGTGCATCAACTCTGCTGCAGATCTTTGTGTCATCTGCAAAGATACATACTTTTTCTTCCAGTCCCTCTGCAATGTCACTTATAACGACATTGAAGAGGACTGGTCCTAATACTGAACCCTGCGTTACCCCACTAGTAACCCCCCTTTCTTCAGAGTGGACTCCATTTACTATTACCCTCTGGGTCCTATTCTCCAGCCAATTCTTTATCCAGGCTATCATCTTGGGACCCACTCCCAGGCTGGCTAACTTGCATATTAATCTTTTGTAGGACTGTGTCAAATGCCTTGCTAAAATCTAGGCAGACCATGTCCACAACCCCTCCTGATCTACTGCTCCATAGGCGGCCTAATGATGAAACTGCTCACTGGAAGACTGAAGCCCGAGGATAGACTCTGGAGCTGAGATCGTGAGTAGCTAGGGAACAAGACCGCAGGTGACCTTGAGCGATACTGTTTCTTATTTAACCGTTGGGAGGAAGAAGAGCTCGAGGCCAAGCAGTACTGAGCTCCCGACAGGTATCAGGAACGGGCCCGCTTCTTTTTGTGCTTCTGGGAGGACCGCCCTTCCTCCTGAGCACCGGACTGCCCATGATCAGACCTCCGCTCCGAAGAGGGTAGTGGACCGGATCCATCCCTGCTGCCAAAACAGCTTTCAATCAAAGTCTCCCTATCGTTACAGGTACCCTTCATAGTAGACTCAGTCAGTGGGCTGAAGAAGCCTTCTTTTCATTGTTACTTCAAACTACAAGCAATATAATTTTTTTTTTAAATAAATACTACTAAAACACTAAACTAACTCAAACACTGAACGACTAAGCTGCTGTCGTATAGACATGAAGATTTGACTTCAGTGGGCGAGCAACATTGTCACTGAAGCGCACTCGATAGTGGGGGAAAAAAGGAATTGAGGTGGTTGGAGGGTTGACACTGAGATAGCCTGTATGGTGTGAGCCAGCCTAGCAGTGCCACGCACGTGTGGTCCTACATTGGCGCCGGCCCTCTGAAGATTTTTGGCTCCCGCTGGGTCCTAGCGCCTCCGGTGTAGTTCCATTAGTGTGAATAAGTGGTGGAGACTTAAAAGTCCAGAAAGATCTGAATCCATGTTGTTAACAGAAAAAGTAAATTGTGACAGTTTTTATTCTAGTACTAGCCATCCACAGCCAAGCATCTCTCTCTTCTTCCCTGTTCAATCTAAGAGGGAGGGTGAATTATCTGAGTAGAGTTTCCATCAAAAGTAAAGAATTTAGAGTTGCAGGTACTGCAGCTAGGTTTCAGGCATGAGGTTGTGCATGGCATGGATAAAATATATTGTACGGTTCAAGGTGCCAGCACTTTGGCCCTGGATCCTGCACGCATATGCCTATGGAAGAGCAGCACCAGGAAAGGAAAAAAAAAAAAAAACAGCTCCAAGTAAGTAACCTTTGTTTGCTACCCTGCAACAAGCTGTCAAAGCCTGACACCCCCCCACAGGAGGGTTGTTAACTGGTGCATCAGTCCTCCATGGCACAACGGGGAAAAATGGAGAAGCATCGTCTCAAGGTTTACAAGTTGGTCCATGCCTTAGGTAATGGAATGGTACCCACTGTAGGGAAGCTAGCAGAACTACTGTTGCCCTCTTGCTATTGCTAGGTGTCACTAGGAGAAGCATCAAGATACTACTAAGAACAGTACAAGCTAACAGACTTGTACAAAAGTTGAGCAGGGCGTTCAGAAAAATCAAATCATTTTAACGTAAGAAAGCAAATCCTGATCAGCTCTCTAAAATGCACACTGACAAAAGTGAAATGGGTACTAACTGTTCTGTTCTATTATTTATTTATTTTTTTTTAAACATTATAATCCTGAAAATATGCTGCAGCAATAACGTATGTGATTAAAATGGAGGTTTCAGAGCTGCATACACCAACAGACTGCTTTGAGAGCAGGGCATCAGTAACGAATCATACTATTTTCCCAGGGTAAATTCAATAAATTGGCATAAAACAGCTAAAAACATTAATACAGTGACATTCTATTGAAAAGAAGTCGCATTTACAAATTAAAGCTTCATTCATTGCAAGTGGGAGTCTGCCTTTCTTAGCTGTGTGAATCAGTTCATGCTCTGCACAAATAAATTTGCTTTTCAATATAACATTTAACTGAGGTAAGTAATGTTGCGTCAAAAGCAGTTCTTTAAAAGTAGGTACAACGTAAAAAGATAAGAAAATGCAGTTTGGTAATCCAGCCTTCTGATTGGCTGGGACCTATGTAAATAAATACCACATGGTATTCATACTGGTCCCGTCCACCCTGCCCCTTCATGCTGCAGAGGCATGCAGAGCAGCTACCTGCATTCCTTTTAATTATTTTTAAAAGTGCGAGGTTGCCTTATCCCATCTCACAAAGGCAATAAGGTGACTCTAGTGGAGTGGACAAATGTCCAGTAATCCCATCCCCACAGTGGACAGCACAAACTGAATTGTTGGGGGGGGGGGAGATTACATGACATTATAAAATGGGTAGGAAAAATCCTGCTTCTTGATTGGTGGAAAAGGGTCTACAGTTGTGCTGTTCAGGAATAGGGACTGTACTGCTTCACACTTCCCTTTTTTTTTTATTGTACAGTTAACCAATTTTATTAGCACAATAAGACTCTCCAAGGCTTACCTCTTAAAGGTAAACAGTCACCTGTCCCTCTCTAATAGACAAGGATCTCAAGGTACCCACTAAGAAACTGGCATAAAGTAATCACTTATTAAAGTGATTTTCTGAGGTTTGCTATAACAAATGGGAGCAGTAACCCGTAGGAGTTGTGACTGTGATTCAATCTCCTACCATTCAAACTGCCACAAAGTGCTGTTTTCCAATAAAAAATGCTATTATATCTCTGCTCTACTTCATTTGCATACCCCACCCCCTTTTTTTCCTCAGTGCTGCAACCCACAACCGTGACACCATGCAAGGGAAACAAAGCTTTTAAAGAGCAAATGCTTAGTAAGAGTGCATACCATAAAGAATGAAGGTTTGGAGCTTTTAGATGCATCTGCAGTCATTCTGTTTGCTTTTATTTCTTGACTTACTTTTTCATAATGTTATTAGTATTTTGCCAACTGCTAGTGAGAAAAGAATCCAATGGAATCCTTGTGTTATGATGTCGAACTCTTTACTGGCAAGGCTTCCGGTGTATTTTAATGGGAAACTGCAAATCTATTTCCATATTTCTATGGAGAATTAACACTTCCTGCCACAAATATATTATATATTTAATAGAAATATATGATTTTTGATAATGTGATCTTTTGTTATAATTTAGCAGGTGATATTTTCTTCATAACCAGATTTTATTTGGAAAGAAAAAAAGAGAAACTAATTATTGTTTTTAGAAACAAATTTATACAAAGAGAACACAACAGTGCAAACACATAAAAGGCAATGTTTGTTGAGGCAGTAAGTATCAATTCTTTTGAAAAGGATAGTAGAATATATTTAGTTTCTCATTGAAATACATTGGGCTTTTAATTAGCTCGCAGTTTCTGACATCACAATACCAGAATTCTACTGATTTTTTTTTTTTTTTTTTTTTTTAATAGCGCATTTTTTTCTTCCTCCTCTGTGCGGAGAGGGCCTCAACAACTGCCGGCACCTGCACCCCCAGACCAGGTTGCTTCTATGCGCCTGAATCACACAGGCTGATCCATAAGCAGGACACCACCCCAAGGGGCCTGTGCCAGGATCCTGGTGACCACAACTCTCGTGTCCGTGGGCACAGGACTCGGCCATGAGCTGCCGTGGTTACCCCGCGATTTTCTACCATTTACAGCTCCCTAAGGGAGCTGGACATGCAATGGCGTCTGATGCACCTATGTGCAGACACCTGCCGCGTGTTCCTCCCCTTGGTATGCCTGCAGCTGGCAGTGCACCTAGCCTCCACTACACGCCGCTGCAGCACGAGGCATGTCCCGTGCCCACCCCAGAGGAAGGAGAGCAGTCATGGAATGCTCAATCCTTCCTCTCCCCTGCCAACCTGAGTCCATTCCTGAACCCGGGTCGCAGAGGTGGCGCGAGCTGTGGCGTCCAACACCTCAGTACCACCAGGCCGGCGAATTCTACTGAATTGCTTTACTAGCAGTGTGAGAAGCTAAGGTGAAAATCCACTTGTTTCACTGCATTAACAAATATTTTATCACAGAAGTAGAAAGTAATTACTAACGCATCAAAATACAATAAATAAAATGGTCAATTTTCTATTTATTGGGAAATAAACACCTGCTCTTTAAGCATTGTTTTGAAACAGAGACCTCTGTTGGTCCATCTTTGTATTTCAGACATCTACACTACCAAAATAGGAGACTGCTATATACTGTACCTACAATGCCTCATTATATAAATTAGCATACACAATGCCTTGTTTTGAAAATAAACATATGAGAGCTTTCACTGTTGAAGCCACTGCAGAAATATGAGACTGCACCTCACAGTAAGGGAACTGGAAAACAACTTCTTACTGTACCCACAAAGCCCTGCTATGCACATCTACATATTAGCTGGCGTCACCCTCTGAGTAATGAACATTTAAGTCAACTGTATAATTTACCCAGAATCCCTTGCTGCTGTATGTAAAACATTGTCAGATCCCTTGCATGACATCATTCTGGGGGTATGGCTGCACACAGAAAACTGGAGGGTGGGCAGAAGCAAAGTGCAGATAAAACAAAAAAAAAAGACTGACAGATTATTTTTACAAAACAAACTGCAGCTTCAGCATCTGAAGCATGGGTGGTAATGGCACACTATGTGAAAAAGGCATCTGTGAAATCTCAGAAAATCACTTTATGTGCTACATTCTTAGAAACTGTAGTTTGTATCTGTTTGATCCTGTCGACTGAAGCCTGCCATCACAGCACAGGGTGCCCCACAGCAAAGCCCTATGATGACATGCAGGATATGGATCAGCTAGAGGTGGGGGGGTGGGGAACAGGGATGGACTCTTTATGTGCCATAATGATGTCATCAACTTTATGGCATATGCCAATATCTTAGAGTAGGGGCAGAGATCACTGTTCCCCTTTAAATATATTCATGAATCTCTTGTACATGTGCTTCAAATGTGACAGATACATTGTTTGTTCTAATACTGCATATAATGCAGCTCAAAAAGTAGAATATAATATGATCTTGCTTCACTAGAATGGGAGTGACAGTCAACTGAAATTAATTAGAAAGGACTCAGACATTGGGGCAATTGCATGATTAACAGAAACTGATATCAAGAGTTCACTGTAAGAAGGTTCCTCTGAATTTTATATAATGTGCTAGACACATTATGAACCCTGTTCAGAATCTCTTACCTTTTCTGTTCCACACTGCCGCACCACCCAAGGACAACGCTCCTTTATATACAGAGCCTCATCCTGGTACAACTCGCTTCCACCTGCTGTTACCAACGACACTACCTTGGGCACTTTCAAGTGCTACCTGCGTCAGCACCTTGTCTCAATGGCCTCCTATCAATGTTTCTCCTAACTAAACTTACTCTCCTTCCCTCTAATTTCCCCCCTCTAAGTCCCTCCCACCTTTACCTCCCACTATCTCCAATCTCCTCCCTTTTTATTTCCCCACTATTATCCACATTCTCTCCCCATAGCTTCCTCTACATGTATCTACCATCTATCCTAGCAGTTTCTAATTTATTCTAGTGAACCATATTACAACTGTTTTTTTGTCATACATATGTTCTTGAATATACACAAAATACTGTAACTTAACATACATAATGTGAATCATTGCACATATTACAGTAATTTCACATGAAAGCTTTAGTGTACCCGACAAAGCCTATGGCTGTTTGAAACTACTGTACTTGTTATTGTCCTCACTATGTTCTGTATTGTTTCCCCGACATGGAACCTTTGTAAAAGAGCCTTGGCTCAAAGGTGTCTTCCGAAATAATAATAAACATTATGACCTACAGTATGTAAAGGATAAGACATGGTTAGGAGGAGGGTAAATAAACAGCATAGCTACCTCAGGCTCGACTTCAGAACTTTGGCATTTTCAGTCTTCTTGGAAAGAGACTTCCACATTGATGTTTTGGCCATTTCATCTGATATGTTCACAACAGAAGGATCAGGGCTAACAAATAAAGTATCTGGTTAGTAAATAGCAGCAGAATGGAAGTACTTACTGTACCATCCTGCCACTGTGTCACCCTCACAACTTCACATAGTCGTCCACACTATTTACTTTACTATATCTTTGCTGGGATAAGAGGCTTGTTTCCAGTTGTGACCCAGGGGATGTGGTTACAGTAGGAGGTACAGCAAGCAAGGCGTAAAATGCCACATAATTTAACAGTGTGCACACTACATTAGAACCACTGCGCACATTTCACTTTAGGCCTGAGACACAATTTGAACCCTGTTCTGAAGGGCAAGTGCTTTGGACACAATGTTTCCCTCACCTCCTCAAACATGCACACAAAGTTATATTACTATTTGATGCATGTTTCATAATGAATAAATAAACTTGACAGTTTTATACCCATTTATATTCCTCAGAACACTCCTCAATCCTAGCACGCCATGCACTGGAACACATAATGCTATGAAGATTGTGCTTATTTTTGTATACATGTACACATCTTCCTACACATACATAGACCAAGTGCTAAATATACAACATGTGAGTGCTTGTTGATCTCTCAAAGTCTCTCTGCCTCATTCTGCTGGTTGGTTAGACTTCAAACATACTTATTCTCTTGTTTACACCTGCAAATCGAGTAGCTGAGCTGGTGTGGAACATATGTAAATCTGTGATGAGTGCGCATGCTAATGTTTCAACACTGCAGTGCCGGCCGGCATCTTCATCAGAACTAAGACTACAGCTAGATGTGGTGTCTTATATACACCCCTCCAGGTACAGTACACTCTGCTGGAGGCAATATGAACCAGAGGAACTAGAACTTTAGGGACTGACCCCATTCATGCATGGCATCAATGCACATGCCTGCAGCACATAAAGCGGCAAACGTGCAAACTGCTTCAGTACCTGTTGTACTGAGGAAGAGAGCAGGGAAAAAAACTAGAGTGAAAATGTTTCCATTTTCTAATGATATAAGTGCACAAAAAAAGCGTGATAGCCCATATGCTCCTGTAAGACGGGATGAATAAGACAAATTCTCACAGCTCACATGAGCGTTAAAGAGGAGAAAAGACAAACACATATAGCTCTGGTGGGTGGAAAGTGTGGCTTTATGGAGGAGATATTTAAGCAGATCAAGAATGATGTTAAGTGACTTTCTCATCTTCAAAGAGGTGGCCTCCTCCATTGGTCAAGTGACCAACGGGAGAGACTTCGGTGGTCAGAGTAAAACAGGGCTCATGAAAAAGCAAACCTTGTAGCACTGTCAACCCAAAAATGAAATGACATACTGTACTTGCCATAACTGCTTATCTTTCAGAATATCTTCATCATTGATTACCTCTTATTTGTCTGGGGCTGGAGGTATTAGACCCCTCAGGACCAAATTGTTTTACGTGGTGCCATGTTTCAACTAATAACCATTGCCGGCTCCCTCACACACCTCAGTTCTGTTTGCTAGGAGACGCACAGTAGAGAGAAATAAGACAGGGCTAGAGATGTTCTAGCTTGAAGGGATAGGGAAAGGATATAGGTACCAAAATAAATAATAAAATAGAACCCAATTAACAACTCAGAAGAAGAACAGAACACGCTAGGTAGCAGAAGTGGTAGTTGGGTCTATACAGCCAGAGACTCCTACCACTATCCAGACAGAAGGTGGCTAGTGGTCCAGAAAAATGAGGCAGCAGAAGCACGAGGGGCATGCCCATGAATGGGACCCCTTGTAAATGAGATGGCATGATGTGCCAGAACAAGAAATAGACACACAGACACTGATAAAAAGGGGGTAACTCCATGATACCAGATAGGAGACTGACTTAACACTTGAGTTAACAATGTTCCTCTTTCTTACATCAAGGAAGAAGAAAGAAGGCACCTAGGTGCATCAGGAGTTGTAGAGCTGGACAGTCCAAGGGATTTGAGATGTGTTCATCTCCCCAGGCATCCCGGAGGGCACAATGAAGAAAGGGGCATACCAACCAAAGAAGTCTAACATAGTCATAGAAAGGATTATACCAACATGACCTGCTTCTCCTACAACCACAGGAATATACCCTCTGTGAAAGCTAGTATATTTGACCCAAAAAAGTACACAGCACCCTCACATATAGAGCAGCTGCCCAGTGGAGTTAAGACTGGATAGTGCCCAAGAGCACATGCTGCATTTAGCAACTAACAGGGATATACCTGCATAAAGGATATACCCTGGACGGGGGTTGGTGAGAGGCCCCAAATGACCCTCACACCATTCTGTTTTGTGTTTGTTTGGGACAATGAGCCTCCGAAGAATGCCCAGCCATCTTTTGCATTTCCTGTATTGTAAGAAAAGGGTGAAAAAAACCCTAGGAGGGGTGTGGCTCAGAAGATGTCCAGCTGATATGCTTGTAGTACTGCTAGCACCAACATGGCAAGCATGCCCAGAGGCACTGACTCTGTCTGAGCAGGGGATGATGGGTGGGGCATGGTAATCAATGGTGAGGATATTTCGGAAGATCAACAACTACGGTAAGTACATAAGTTTCATATCATTCAGGATTCAATCTTGACTGCTGATTGAGGGAGAAGCTGGCTCACCCTGAGGGTAACAGGTTCCCATAGCCCTCTGCACAGGGGAGAACACCTGAATGCAGGGGCTCCTCACAGGTCTGGCAGGACGAGAGACTGGTCAGGGCCAGGTGGAGGCTCCTATGGCACAGGAGTGGGAGGGCGCCCCAGTGGATGATGAATTGTATCATTGTGTACTTTGCCTGCCAGGACTTGGAAACTATACAACACTACTCTCATTTAAAGTATGTTTATGTGCTAATTCTACCCTCAGGCTGACTACACCCACTGGGTCTGAAACACATGATAGTGCACTCCATACCCCAGACAGAAAACATCCGTGGTCACTGTCAGCTGTGGATTTAGGGGAGAGATTGAGAGACCCCTATGGAGGTTCTCCATGTTGGTCCACCACAGAACTGATTGCTTGAGGGAATCAGTCACTCATATTGGGTGAGCCAGCAGTTGGGATATTTGACACCAGTGACCTCATGTGCAGCCTCGCAAGAGGTACAGAGAAGACTGTGGCTGTCACAAGACCCAATACAGAACAGTTACATAAGAGCTTGCCGTAATGGTAGGTCTTCGAGAGAATCTCTTTCATCAGGCCACACCTCTGGAACTATACCCACGTCAGCGCTAGGACCACATGGAAACTTTGCAAGTTGACGCCAGCATCTACATAAATGTGGGCAGTCCATCTTCTCTCAGTTCCCACCGGAAATCATGCTCGGAGGACCTCTGTCTAGGGGACCAGGAGAGACCCCAGAACTTTGCATACAGGTGAAACATAGTGCTGGAAAAGACAGCAATGGAAGCAGCAACACAAAATTTCTGTGTTGCATCCCTGAAGGGGAAAGGAGGGTAGGATGGTGTAGCCTGAGAAAAGAGATTCTCTCCAAGATCTACTGTTACTCTACTGTTACAGTAAGTTCTTGTATAACTGTTCTATTTTCTTAGAGGATATCTCTTTTATCAGGCCACACCTGTGGAATGTATCCCAAGCAGTACCAAAAGCTAGTAGTCTGGGTTTATGGAGCCTGTAGGCTTATGATAGTAGGTCATATAGCACAGCTAGGTGAAACTCAGTTGGTCTGTGAGAGACTATGTCCAGACTGTAGTGCTTAGTGAAGGTGTGGACAGTACTCCAAGTGGTAGCTGCACAGATTTCTGCAACAGAAACATTCTGAGAACAAACTACGGAAGTGGCCATGCCGCTTGTGGAATGACCACAAACCACACCAGGAAGTTGCTTACTGTACTTCTTGTAACAGAATGTAATACAGTGTGCTAGCCATTTGGACGAGCACTGTTTAGAAACTGGAGCGCCTTTTCCCCAGGGGCAAACTAAACAAAAAGCTGCAAGGACTTTCTGCACTCCTTACTACAGTGTGTACAGTATTTGAGAATTCTAAGCATATCTAAGGTACGGAGCAATGCTTCCCCTGAATTGGCATGTTCTGGATAATAAACTGGTAGGTGGATGGCTTGATTTAAAGTAAACTCAGGCACCACCTTTGGTAGAAATTTAGGATTAGTATGCAAAGACATCCTATCTTTGTAGAACATTAAATAAGAAGGCTCACACATTAAGAGCCTGCAGCACTGAAATCCTTTGAGCAGAAGTGATTGCAACTAAAAATAACACTTTCTAAGAAAGAAGTGTTAACCCACAAGTTGTGGCTGGGTCAAAAGGAGCCAGAGTCAGCTTTTCCAAAATAAAATTCAGGTCCCAAGCCAGGACTGGATTTTGAATAGGAGGCCTTATGTTTAAAATACCGTTTAAGAATGTATGGGCAACGTCCAGTTCAGCATCCATATGGCCATACACAGGCATGTGGAAAGCTGATACAGTATATCAGCCAAGTGCACTATAATTGAGGAATATTGCAGGTCTGAATCCAATAAGGACAACAAGTTTTCTGGAACCTCATTGACCGGGCAGGTAAATGGATCCAGGTTATGTAAAGTGGCCCTCAAAGCGAACCACTTCCATTTCCCTGAGCAGGTGTGTCTGGTGGACAGTTTTTTAGCAGGCACCAGAATATCCGCCACTTTCTGTGATACCCAAAGTGAGCCATAGCTATGTCTTCAAGAGCCATGCGTGCACATGTAAGGACTTCCAGTCTGGATGGACCAGGGTCCCCTGTTCCTGTGACACCGGAGCCTTGCACAGGGGCAGAGGTACTGAGGGCTCCGCTGCCAGCTGTTGCAGCAGGGGATACCATCTGCTAAGGCTATAGAGGAGCAAGGAGTATTAGAGTTGCCCCTCTATCAACAGCTTGAGTAGTACTCTCATGGGACAGACATAAGGCAATGCTTGTGGGAGGTAGGAAGAAATAGGCTGTTGGTTAACTAGGATCTGCAGCCTATCCTGTAGGTAGGGAAACGGGCAGACTAGATGGGCCAAGCGGTCCTTATCTGCCGTCAAAGTCTATGTTTCTCTCTAAATGAGCCGAAAGGAAGGGAAGGTGTACAGAAAGCTCCCTTTCCAGGAGAGGGACAACATGTCTCCCCAGAAAATTCCAGGCCCTGGAGTCAGCAAACAAAAACGTGGCAGTTTTGCATTGTGTGGGACACAAAAATGTCTTAACTCTGGACAACCCCATCTTGCAACTAGGTCATCGACCATCGAGGTCAGCAGTTTCCACTCATGCACCCTGAATAAAAAGGAAGCAGGCTGGATAAAGTTTAGAAACCTACAAAAATAGGTTAAAAAGGAAATCAAAAAAGCAAAAGCAAATTTTGAAATTAAATTAGCAGCTACAGCAAAATATAATTGTAAATCTTTTTATGCTTATATTAATAACAAAAAGAAAACAGAGAATTCAGTAGGTCCTCTGCTTGGCCCAGATGGCTCAACTGTAGCCACAAATAGAAAAATAGCAGACATACAGAAAAAATATTTTGCAACCATCTTCTGCGAAAAAAAATAACGACCAGGGAAATGTAGGATATAAATGTAAGGCTACCAAAAGTCCTATCCTTATAGATTCAGCTGCAGTAACAAAAATACTTTGTAACTTAAACCCCTATAAATCCCCAGGACAGATGGCATCCACCCCAGGTATTAGGGATTGTGGTGAACTTGCCCCAATTAGCCACATTTCCAGCACTCCCTAGATTTGGGAGTGGTAGACCCCTGGAGAGGCATTTGTTCTCCACTGTTTAAAAAGGTAATAAGATGAATCCAGCAAACTACAGGCCAGCTAGTTTAACATCTATACTGTGCAACATTTTGGAAGGGATAATTAAAGATTACATTGTAGTGTTCATTAAGGAGAAACAACTCGGGAATAATTTACAACAGGGCTTCACAAAGGGAAGGTCTTGTCAGACCAATATGCTAGAATTCTGTAACAGAGTTTGTAAGAGTCTGGACAGGAACAGATCAATTGACGTGGTGTTTCTGGACTTTACCAAGGCTTTTGATAAATTGCCTCATTTTTAGTTAATTCAAGTTCTGAAGACCTTGGGCCTCCATGAAAATATTGTGACATGGATCAATTCATGGCTGACTGATAGAAAGCAACGAGTCAGCATCGGGGCGAGTTCTCCAGGTGCTGCTGTAAGTAATTTTTCAAGTACTGAGACCCCAGTGGAAGCACTAAAATAAGTATAATAGTCTACCACCACCATTGCAGTAATAAGACTAATGGTGTCAGCGACGTCACTAAAAATGTATAATACCCATGAGCACTTGCACCCACTCATTCTGGACCTGCACGGCGCTTCCGCATTCGGCCATAACATTTGACTTTTTATTAAAATGTACCCATGCCATTAAAAATTAAGACTGTGGCATTACAAGGTATGTGGGAATGGGAGCAGGCTACATGGTTTCTTTGCACATCACCTTTAAAAAAAAAAGCTCTGTACATACCTAGGATACCTATGACCGCGAACTGCTAAGATTGTTTGCCAAGATGTTTTGGACACCTGGAACATGTACTGTTGATAGTTCTAAACTGTGTTCCACAACCCAATACCAAAGACTCACTGCATCCCTTTACAGCGGGTAAGAATGTGCTCCCCCTTGTTTGCTGATGTAATGCATCACACTGACATTGTCCATCTGTATTAAAAAGGGACCTGGGGAGAAGTGGTCCTAAAATGCTTGTAGCACATACAGGATTGCTCTCATTTCCAGGATATTTATATGCAAAGGAATCAAGAATGGGACACCCTTGAGCAGGTTGCTGGATTCCATCCATCACATGAGCGTTTTTCACAAGGGAGACGTTACTAGAACCATTTGTTCTGGATCGTCTGTCAGTTGGTCCCACTGAACTCTCACCAGTCTAATGTGGGATCCACATATGCAGCCTGGCCAGTGGCACTGGGACAACGGCTGCTGCCATCAGGCCCAAAAGGCACAGAAACCTCCTTGCTGAGACATTACAGTTGTCATGCACGAGCTCTGCTTGTGCAATCAGTCGTTCGGCACGGTTCTCAGTAGGATGTTTTGTTCAGGAGTTCCAGACTTTCTGGGAAAAAAATGGGTGTCCTGAGCTAAAATTTGAAAGCCCCCATGAAATTTTTTTGGGTCCACGATTGAAAGGAATGGAACAAGTCTGGATAAGTGCATTTCCAGTGCGTGTTTATTTTCCCCATGTATTTTTACGCTGTGCAGGCTATTCTTGAGTCAGGAATACAGATCTGACAATATCTATGACTATGACAAGTTTTGCCGTCATTCTTGCTTGTGCTAACTTGGAAATTCTACCTTGCTGCAGTGCCCCTGGCCATCAAGCAGATTTGTGACAACCTGGCTACAAAACAAGTCAAGGCCATTAAGTTAAAGTACTAAGGGCACTGAGCTGCAACCCTGGAGACCTGGGTTTGAATCCCATCAGCTCCCACTTGCATACTATGTGACCCTAAGCAAGTCACTTAACTTCCTTGTGTTGCCAGGTCACAATTGGAAACAAGCTTTGTCTTAATGTGCCTTTCCCTAACACAGTTCATTTGAAATAGGTACTTAATTTTTAGCAGGTACTTCTCACGTTTAGGCAGGCTAGACCAAGGCTGATTCTCCCTATAACACACTGTCAATTTGGCAACCTGAGCTCCAGGTCAAACCACACAGTACAGGAATAGCGCACAGAGTAAGCAGAGTCATTTGTGTTGGGTCACACAATAAGAGGACGTCAACTCTAAAGCAGGGCAGGACTGGTTCACACTGTAATTCTTTGTATTGCAGGACAAAGCGAGCTCACACACCAGTTCAGTCATTTGCAGACGGGGCAAAAGGAGTTCACACAGTGATTACCCTGAAATCATTCCTTCCACAACAGCTCTGTTGTGCAGTGCTGGAAGGATGGGCGTAACGGAGCTCAACAGCAAGTGATTCAGACAACTGAAATCAGAGCCAATAGTTCCCTAGAATGGACATTAAGTATGTCATTTGTATACTTCATGCCCCTTCTCTTCTGCTCTCAGCTCCGATTTCACTTGCCTGAATCACTCACTATTGAGCTCTGTGACACGCCTCCTCTCAGCACTGCAAAAGAGAGCTGCTGGAATGGAGAATTTCAGGGCATACTGAGTTTAAAGTAGCAGCCGTGGGACTCCTGGACTCTGTAATGTGAGCGTTTCAGGGACTTGCTGCCAAAATTTTGGAGCATCACAAGGGTGAAAATATGCTTAAAAGACGCGGGTACCCACATTACCTAGAGCTCTATTTCTGCCCTGTCCAGTGAGAGAAACACAGAACCCTGGGCCATATCCAGAACTGCCCCAATGTACTCCAGACGTTGGCAAGGTATCAGTACAGATTTTGTTATTCGGACTGTCCCCTCAACAGCATTGAACATCTGTCTGGTTCGAGCTAGGGTTGCAGTAGTTGGTCACTGGAGTGGGCTTTTAATAGCCAGTCAACCAGGTAAGAAAAGACAGATAGATCCTTCCATGCAAAGGGTTGCTGCCACTACTGCCAGCCAAGCACTTGGTAAAGACCTGCAGCACAGAAGACAAGCCAAACGGCAACACCCTGAACTGGTAATGCTCCTCCTGGAACAGGAACCTCATATTTCTTGTGAAGTGTCCTGATTTTGATACAGAGGTAGGCATCCTTCATATCCAGCATGCATATCCAATTCCCTCTTTGAAGCAGGTGAAAAAGTCCCTGTAAAGAGACCATCTGAAACTTCTTGTATTCTGTGAAGAAGTTGAGGACTCGGAGATCTAGAACAGGCCTCAGATCTTCTGTCCACTTGGGGACTAGGAAGTATCTGGAATAAAACTCTTTGTACCTCTGTCTGGGAGGTACAGGTTCTCCTGCTCAGTTTTCGACCAGGGTCTGTACTTCTTCATGCAACAGTGCCATGTGTCCTGGTGGATATGTTGTAGGAATTCTCTATGATCTCCAGTACCCAGTTGTCCATAATCTTTGCCCTCCACTAATCGAGTTGGAGGGCCAGGTAACCCCCCACAACCAACCCTGGAAGCAATGGTGGTTGGGGGGGGTGTATGAAGAGCCAAGTTGAGCCGGGGGGAGGGAGAAGAGGACAGAGCCACCAGTTCCACCATCTCTAGGTGCTTTTGTATGGGCACCTGGCGTTGGGAGGTGGACTGGCAAGGTTCCCACACCTCCACCTCTACCCTGTTTGTAAGACTGATGAATTCCTCTGACAGCAGAGGGTCGAAAATTACCCCTGCCCCTACCCATACCTTGTGTGTGGTACAGGGATTTGATTGACTTCAGGGTTTTGCCAGATGACTGAAGATTTTTCAAAGCTCCTTCAGCATCATGGCCAAGCACCTGAGACAGATGCCAGAAGCTGCAGCCCTGGTAGAAGCATCTGAAACATCATATGCTGTGCAGATCAAGTGTTTACCCACCAGCCCCAAAAAGCAGCAATTCTGAGTAACTCTTGCTTGGCATTACCCTCAGACAAAGCCTGTGCAGCAGCTTTAGCCTTTCTCCATAGGGTATTCTGATATTTTATCAACTGGGCCTAGTAACTGGTGACTCATAGGCCCAGAGAGGCAGAGGCATAGGTACGTGTGCCCAGTACATCCAACCTCCTGGATGCCTTATCACGAGGGAGGGAGCTCAGGTGTGTATGTGCCCTGGATCTATCATAGGCAGCTGTGATCAACACTGAATCAGTCTCAGGCTGATTAGCATAAAATGACATACCAGAAGGAGCAGAGTATCTTTTATCAGCCTTTCTGGGAATGGCAGGTATAGTGTTTGGCCTATTCCAGGCTGCATATGTAGCATCCTCCAATGTTGGATACAGAGGAGGAACAATGAGAGAGAGAGATTCTGGCATCTGCAGAAACTCCAGCCAACTCTTTTTAGTGGAATCCTGCTACTCCAAGGTAAAGCCCATGTCAGTTTGCATTTGAGCATCATGGCAAAAAAGGAGGGATCTTTTGGAGGTGACTTGGGTATATTCACTACAGAGTCCTCATTGCAAGAGGAGACTGTGGAGCTGGTGCCATGCACATATTGGCTATCCTCAGTATAATCTTCCTCGTCCTCATCCTCTTCCATAATGAGGTAATGAATACACTCACATTTGTCACTGTATCTCTCAACAATGGGAATGGAGGAGCGTGCTGGTGACACTGTCAGCGGCTGCATAGTTCTGTTCCACATTATATTAAGAGTGCGACATCGACAGGGTAGTTGTAGTAGTAGTCCCTGTTGACAGGCCCACTGTAAGTAGAGGTAGACCTGGCAGTAGGCATTGCATCATATCAGAGAATGATGGGAGTACTGCCTGTGCAATGACACCACTTTGAGTAGTGGTTGGGACTGTAGTAGTTGACAGCGGAGGTTGGATCTATGGCAACGACGGCGACATACTGGCCATAATAGGCCCAGTAGTGCCTACACCAAGCCCCGATTTTGTTGTCTAGTCGACGGTCATGGAGGCAGCGGGCACCTCTGCCAAAGCGGATGGTGTTGCAGTTTAGAATATACCTGCTGTCCACAGCGGCAATCTCGATCTTGCCGGGGACCCCTGTCCTTGTCCTAGTGCTTGTATTTATGGCTCCCGGAGGATGATTTGTCCCAAGATTTTGTCGACCGCAATTTGGTCAATGTGGCAGATGACATAGATTTGCCCTGTAGCTGGTGTTCCATTGTTGCTAAGATCTTTTTTAGGAGGAATTTCTCCAATGACCTCTTTCTGTGTCACCTGGTAGCCGAGTTGATTCCTCAGCAGATCTCATAGGTTTTCACACTGTGAGAGAGAGAGGCCTAAGCACAGAAACATAGAAATTGTCAGCAGATAAGGACCACTAGGACCATCCAGTCTGCCCATAAGCCCTAATCATTGTATGTGGCCACTGACTCGATGTGATCAATGTCTTTTCATCACTCCCTCCCCTCTCAAGCTTCCCTTGTGCCTGTCTCAGGCATGCTTAAACTCCTCCACTGTGCTTGCCACCACTACTTCCTGTGGCAGACTATTCCAAGCGTCGACTACTCTTTCTGTGTAAAAACGACCTCACAGCCTCTTAAATACAACCAATTTCATGTGTGCCCTTGTTCTAATGCCTACAGTAGTAAGGTCCCCACCCACCTGTACTTCAGTTTCGTCCTTATCCACTACTCTCTCCAGTGGTGCATATTGAGGTCCCTAGTCTCTCCTCATATGTTCTGTGGTGCAAGCCCTGCACCATCTTTGTTGCCCTTCTCTGGATAGTCTCCACCTTTTCTATGTCCTTGCACAGATGTGGCCTCCAAAACTGCACGCAGTACTCCAGATGAGACATTATCAATGTTTTATACAATGGCATCACCACCTCCCACCTCCTGCTAGTGATACACCTGCCTATGCACACCAGCATGCCACTGGCCCTCCCTGCCACCTTTGTGCACTACTTTGGTACCTTAAGGTCATCAGAGATGATAATCCCTAGGTCCCTTTCCTCTTTGGTGACAGTCAGCTCCCCCCCCCCAACCTGTAGCTCTCCCCAGGGTTCCCTCTACAAACTTCATGTGTGTCATCCTTGCAGATTTTTTTCTCCGCAATTGCAATACCAAAAAAGCCTAAAAGTTCCTTCGGCAGCACGCAGGTCGCTGAAAATTACTATTAAAGTGATTACTATTTTTATATAAGAAAAATAAAGAAAACAGCAGCTTTTTGCAGTGGCATTTCTGATGGCGGACCTGACAAATCTGAATGACAGCTGGAAAAGAACTGAGGCGAGGAGGGGCCTCCCACGTTTTTGTAGACTCTGGCACACGATGTCGTCATGGGCAGCCCCTAGTTTGCAAAGTTTTAGTGTGGTTCTAATGCTAATGCAGATATAGTTCCAAATTGATAGACCAAATGGCCTTCTTCTGCTGGCTTCTTCGTATGTTTGCATGTTCGTAAATGTGTGGCCTGATGAAAGAGACATCCTCGAAGAAGATCTAAAGTTATTCATCGATCATGTGTACATTTGACTCAGACAGGAAGACTCAGCCTTTCTGGAAGGCCAGTACAGTCCAAGATTGGGCACCAGGAAGTGCTTGGACTTGAACCAGTTGTTCTTTTGTGATTCCTGGGCTCCTTCTACTGTCTTGTTCAGTAAAAGCTCAGCAACCTCTAATGAAAGTTGCTTGCTTGGACAGGCTTGATGTTGAAACAATTTGCCTTGCCGAAGGTCCGATGGGTCTTTTATAAGCTCCAATGAAAAGCCATCTGGTATAATTTTTAGGACCCACTTTTGTGTGGTGGAAGACTACCATTCTCTGGTAGAAAAGATCTTCCCTACAGTAACTGATTCTTCATCCACCTTGGGCAGCTGAAGTGGACTCAAGGCTGGCAACCAGTCAGAAGGACACGCTTGGTACTTGCACTGGCTGTACTGGTTTTTGCTCAGCCTTTTTCTGCTGAGAGATGGTTTTGATTTGTTTTCATGGCTGCAGCTTCTGTGGTTACCTGTACCTCAAAAGGAATGCTGGTTTTGTCAAAAAAAAAAATATATATATATCAGCCCATACATCTTTTGGCAAATGCATGGATATTCTTCAGGGTCTGCTTCTTTTAGCTGACCTCAAGAGCCAGCTTGACTTTTGAGCAAATAGGGCGTAACCATCAAGCCTGCTCTACGGTGAGAGGCAATGTCCAAACTATAATGTTTCATAAAGGTATGGACAGAAGACTTGGGCCTGGTTGATGGTAATACCCAGGCAGGCAAAGACCTGCTGGGTAAGGGAAAGGAAGCACAGGAGTTCCTCCCTGGATGAGGCTGCCAGGAGCCAATCGTCCAGGTACGGGAAAACCTGCACCTCCTGGGTGCGCAGGTAGGCCGCTACCACCAAAAGGCATTTGGTGAACACCCAGGGCGCTGAGGAAAGACCAAATGGGAGGGCCTTGAACTTGTAGTGGTCCCCCTGGAATGCAAAACGTAGGTATTTGCGGTGGGAAGGGCGGATAGGGATATGCAGGTAGGCATCCTGCATATCCAAAGTGCACAGCCACTGTCCCAGCTGAAGAAGGGGCAGGAGCCGCTGCAGCAAGAGCATCCTGAACCTCTTGTACTCCATGAACAAGTACAGGGAGCCGAGGTTCAGAACTGGCCTCATGCCCCCCGTTTTCTTCGGGACCAGGAAGAAATGGGAATAGTACCCCATTTCCTGATGAGGAATGGGGACGGATTCTATCACCTCCTTCAAGAGAAGGGAGGAAATTTCTTCCTGGACCAGAAGATGCTCCTGCGAGTACGACGACCTTGGGGGAGGGTGTCAATGGGCTTTCTGAAGAAACTCTATTGAGTGTCCCTCTGCGATGAATTGGAGCACCCAGGAATCTGACGTTATCCCCTCCCAACCTGGGAGGTGGGGGGAAACCTCCCTCCTACCGGTTCCTCTGGAAATGCCAGAGGCTGTGGGAGAGGAAAGGAGTCAGGTGGTGTGGGGCAGCGTCATGGCTGAAGCTCCTGCTGCTTTTTTGGGCGGTGGGGGCTTGGCAGCCGGAGGGGCCCGACATTTATTGGCCCGCTTTCCCTGTGGTTCCGCCTTTGCCAATTCCACCTGCGAAAGGGATGATGCTGCGCTGGGGGGGATTGTACATGGAATCCACAGACTTCAGTGCAGTCCGCTTCTCCTGCAGATCAGTGATAATGTCCTTGACATCACCACCAAACAGCACCAAACCCCAGAAGGGAGCTTCCTGAACAGCGGACTGCACTTCCTGGACCAAAGATGACACACGGAGCCAGGCATGATGCCGTAAGCCTACGGCGAAAGCCGAGCTCCTACCACCAGTGTCCACTGCATCGTACATGGCACGAAGCATGTGCCGACTGGCCGAATGAGCAGAATGGACAAGGTCAGCCATTGAGCGGGAGCAGGACCTGAACCATTTCTTTTCTGTGGCTCAGAGAGGGCTGTTGTCCTATACGGGTGCTGGACTGCCTGTTGCCAGAGCACTCACCCAGACAGAAGTGGTGGCCGGACACAGCCTCACTGCCAGAGGCTCCCAACATTCCATGGCATGGACCATATTCTGGAAGTAGGGCTGACAAGAAATTAACTGTGTGTGTGTGTGTTTGTGTGTACACACACAAACTAAACTGCCACAAAAATAAACTCTAACATATTTAAACTAAAACTGAAGAACTAAATGCTGTCATGATACAGATGGTGAAGTTCTGGCTCCAAGGAGAAGATGATGCATACTCAATGGTGGAAAAAAGGAACTGAGGCGGTCTGGGGCTGATGCCACCATATATCAGTAGGTGTGTGCAGTGACGAGCACATGGGGCCTACTTCTGTCACCCGTCCCCACCAGAAAAAGTACAGTTACGTAAGAACTTACCATAAAAGTAGATCTTCGAGAGAGGCTCTTGCAGTAGGTAATTACATATAGGACTGATGCTGGCCTGCGTCAGGACCCAACGGAAAAAATTTCTAGCTAGCAGTCTCTGGCGGGGACCGCCCCCGTCAGGTGACAGGCGTCATGCGGCGTCAGTATAAAGGGCAGTCCCCCATGCCCGCCTTACAGTTCTTTCCCGCCAAAGGCCAAAAGGCAAGATGAGAGAGAAGCGGATATTTCCCCTCCTGGAAAAGGAGCTGAAAAAGCTTAGGGGGATAGAGGGTGGGAAGGTATTACCTACTGCAAGAGCCTCTCTCGAAGGTCTACTGTTATGGTAAGTTCTTACGTAACTGTACTATCTTACTTCGAGAGGGGTCTTGCAGTAGGTAATTACATATAGGACTGACTCCCAAGCAGTCTGGAACAAGGAGAAGCAACAGGAGGAGGAGGAAAGCTACTCAGAAGTAGATCCTCTGGTTGTGAAGGCCTTAGGAAAGGAGGCCTTGCAAAACAGTCAGCCCAAAGCCTGCTCTACGGTGAGAGGCAATGTCCAAACTATAATGTTTCATAAAGGTATGGACAGAAGTCCAAGTGGCGGCTGCACAAATGTCAGCCGCTGACACATTCTTGAAACAAGCCGCAGAGGCAGCGACTCCTTTGGTGGAGTGGCCTCTAACTTGACCTGGCAGGGTCTTGTTGTACTTGTCATAACAGAAAGTGATGCAATTAGCCAACCATTTCAATAGGCATTGCTTAGAAACAGCATTGCCTTCTCTTTTCTGAGCAAAAGAGATGAACAGTTGATCAGTCTTTCTGAGATCCTTCGTCCTGTTGGTGTAGTATCTCAGAATTCGGTGAACATCCAAAGTATGCAGGAGGTACTCTCCATGATTAGAGTGCTGCGTAAAAAAGGCAGGCAACTCTATGGATTGATTCAGCGTCGATTCCACTACCACCTTAGGGAGAAACTTAGGGTTATGCGCATGAGGCCACCGTTCCTTATGAAAAAATCAAATACGAGTTTTACACATCAGGGGCCTGGGCTCAGAAATCGTCGAGCAAAGTAATGGCCACTAGGAAGAGTCTTCCAAGAAAGGAACTTTAGGTCGCTGAGGCTGCTAGTTCGAAGCGGGGCAGGAGTAGCTTCTCTAAAATGAAATTCAGATCCCAAGGAGGGTAGGAACCCGGATAGGGGTCGTAAGTGAAGGACCCCTCTCAAAAAGTCTTAGAGACCTCCAGCTGAGCAAACGTTCTGTCTGCAAAGGGGACACGACAGGCCGAAATGGCTGCCATGTGAACCTTTAAGGATGAATGGCTGAGACCCAGATCGAAGAGGTGTCGCAGGTAATCCAGAAGTCAGCCGACAGAGCCCAAGAAGGGTTCGACATCATTGGAGGCGGCCCAGATAGGGAACCGCTTCCATTTCATGGCATAAGTAGATCTAGTTGAGGGTTTCCTGGCCTCCACCAGAATCTCAGTTACTCGGGGGAACCAGAGCGGGCTAAGCTCGTCTGCAGGAGCCGCGTGCAACTGAAGGGACTTGAGGCCTGGATGGACCAGAGTCCCCTGATCCTGGGTCAGCAAAAATAGCGACAGAGGAAGAGGAAGTTCCTCTGAGTACTGCTGCAGAAGAGAGAACCAAACTTGCCGGGGCCAGAAAGGCCGATCAGAATCACTCGAGCTCCTTCCAAACCGAGTTTCTGCAAGACCCTCATAATCAGTGGAATTTGGGGGCATGAGCGAATCTGCCCTTCCAGCCTAGAGACAGAGCGTCTCTCCAAAAAATGCCGCGCCCTTAGTGCAAGTGAGCAGAAGACGGGAAGTTTTGTGTTTTAAGGGGATGCAAAGGTCTACCTATGGAGTTCCCCAGCGCAGGAAGATGTCATCTACAACCCCCTGATAGAGTTCCCATTCGTGAGCTAGAGCAGATGACTGGCTGAGCCTGTCTGCCAGCGTGTT
Organism: Neoceratodus forsteri; assembly: GCA_016271365.2. NCBI lineage: Eukaryota > Metazoa > Chordata > Ceratodontiformes > Ceratodontidae > Neoceratodus > Neoceratodus forsteri. The sequence continues at coordinate 1,097,467,928 of CM057456.1, read as the reverse complement.
CTCAACCCCTGGGACGTGAGATGCCATGAGGTGAAGGTTGTGCTGCACTGCCCAATCCCAGACTCGCATCGCCTCTCTGCGAAGGGGGTAGGAATGAGTCCCCCCCCGTTTGTTGATGTGCCAGACCACACACATATTGTCCAACTGTACAGTTAGGTGACCAAGGGACAGATACAGATGCAGAGCCTGAAGAGCATACAGTACTGCCCTTAGTTCGAGCACACTGATGCGAAGGGACTTCTTCAGCTTGGACCAGGAGCCCTGGATCCTGTGAGTACTGAGATGGGCTCCCCAACCCTTGCTGGAGGTGTCCATAGTCAACGTCTGAGAGGGGGGAGGGCGACCGAAGGGAACTCCCTGGCAGAGGTTCTCCTGAACCATCCACCACTGCAAGTCCCGAGCCATGGGAGTGGAGACTAGGACAAGTTGATCTAGGTCGTCCACTAGCTGATCCCACTGAGACTGAAGCATCCACTGAGAGATTCTCATGTAGAGCCGAGCATGAGGGACTGTCGGAATCACAGCTGCCATTAGCCCGAGGAAGCGAAGGACTGATCTGGCGCTGACCCACCTGCGGCTGGACAACAGGCTGACCTGAGCCTGGAGAGGGGCCGCTCTGTCCGGTGGCAGGAAGGCCATGCCACAGGTCGTGTCAAGGATCGCCCCGATAAAATGGAGCCTCTGGGATGGGATCAGATGGGACTTGCGCCTGGTTGATGGTAATACCCAGGCAGGCAAAGACCTGCTGGGTAAGGGAAAGGAAGCACAGGAGTTCCTCCCTGGATGGGGCCGCCAGGAGCCAATCGTCCATGTACGGGAAAACCTGCAACTCCTGGGTACGCAGGTAGGCCGCTACCACCGAAAGGCATTTGGCGAACACCCAGGGCGCTGAGGAAAGACCAAATGGGAGGGCCTTGAACTTGTAGTGGTCCCCCTGGAACGCAAAACGCAGGTATTTGCGGTGGGAAGGGCGGATAGGGATATGCAGGTAGGCATCCTGCATATCCAAAGTGCACAGCCACTGTCCCAGCCGAAGAAGGGGCAGGAGCCGCTGCAGCAAGAGCATCCTGAACCTCTTGTACTCCATGAACAAGTTCAGGGAGCCGAGGTTCAGAACTGGCCTCACGTCCCCCGTTTTCTTCGGGACCAGGAAGAAATGGGAATAGTACCCCATTCCCTGATGAGGAATGGGGATGGGTTCTATCGCCTCCTTCAAGAGAAGGGAGGAAATTTCTTCCTGGACCAGAAGATGCTCCTGCGAGTACGACGACCTTCGGGGAGGGTGTCAATGGGCTTTCTGAAGAAACTCTATTGAGTGTCCCTCTGCGCTGAATTGGAGCACCCAGGAATCTGACGTTATCCCCTCCCAACCTGGGAGGTGGAGGGAAACCTCCCTCCTACCGGTTCCTCTGGAAATGCCAGAGGCTGTGGGAGAGGAAAGGAGTCAGGTGGTATGGGGCAGCGTCATGGCTGAAGCTCCCGCTGCTTTTTTGGGCGGTGGGGGCTTGGCAGCCGGAGGGGCCCGACATTTATTGGCCCGCTTTCCCTGTGGTTCTGCCTTTGCCAATTCCACCTGCGAAAGGGATGACCTGCGCTGGGGATTGTACATGGAATCCACAGACTTAAGTGCAGTCCCTTCTCCTGCAGATCAGTGATAATGTCCTTGACGTACACCACCGAACAACACCAAACCCCAGAAGAGGCGCTTCCTGGACATGGACTGCCTTCCTGGACCAAACCTGACACACCCAGACCAGGCATGACGCCGTAAGCCTACGGCGAAAGCCGAGCTCCTACCACCAGTGTCCACTGCATCGTACGTGGCACGAAGCATGTGCCGACTGGCCGAATGAGCAGAATGGACAAGGTCAGCCATTTCCTGCTTAATCTGAAAGTCAGGAAGGGAGTCTAACTTGGATTCCACCTCGCTAAGAATCGTCTTCTGGTAATCCCCCATGTGACCGACATAGTTCAGGGCCCTAATACCCAGAGTGGAAGAAGCACAGATCTTCTTGCCGTACTAGTCCAGAAGACGGGATTCTTTGTCCGGTGGAGGCGAGCTCTAATGCTTTGGATTAGCTGACCAGATGTGAGCGGCGCTAATCACAACCGAGTCAGCTCGAGGGTGAGAATCAAGGAAGTTAACACCCTTGGGAGCCTGGTATAGCCTATTAGACTTCCGAGGAAGAAGGGCTAATGCCGACTGTTGCTTCCAAATGGTGGAAACAAGGTCGGCATTAGGCTCAATCCAGGGTGGCACCAAGGTCGGAGTGGTCTCAGGCAGATCCAGGTGCTCAGCGAGTTTTTTACGCTGTGGGTTCAGCTCCAAAGAGTGCCACTTATGAACTTCCTGGATTTTGCGCAGCAACTCTGAGAAACAAGGATCCTCCAGAGGAGACTTCAGAGGAGTCCTAAGCCTGGGTTTGGTTGGACAGCGTGGCTCGTCATCGGGGTCGGAACAACCGTAGGAGTCATCCGAGGAAGAAGAAGAAGAGGACTCCCTCTCCCCGCGTGGTGGAGGAACGGATCCCTTAGGAAGCCCTCGGGGAAGCGTGTCCTGCCCCACCTTAGAACCAGAAGGCTTGCCATTGGTATCCGGAGGTGGGAAGGGAGTCTGTCGTCTGGGGTGTACAGGGCGGAACCGGCTCCGTCACTGGGAGATGACTCTTCACCTCTCTGGTGAGCTGAGCCTTGGCCTCAGCCCACCAGGAGGCCAGAGTCTCCTTCAAGTCCACCGGTGGTTGAGGAGGTGGTGGAGGAGGGGGGGGATACGGATACTGAGTGTACCTGTAGGGTGCGTATCTGTAACCTGACGGCGGGTAACTTGGCGTTGGGTAGTGAGGCACCGAGTACTGCAGTGTCGGGTAGGCCGGCGCCAGATAAGACGGAGTCGGATACCCAGGGGGTCTGATGGAGCAGATGGCCTGGCTGGAAGCCCAGCGGGTGGGTCTGGAGCAGAAGGCCCGGCGGGCGGAGGGCCCGGTGTTGAAGCGGCATGCGGGAGAGGGATGTCGCCCGGCATCGGTATGACCGGCGTCGGAGCCGGCGTCAAGGGAACCGGCATCAGGTCATCCAGCCCAGCGGGAGGGAGGCCTGATGGTGGCACAGCAGGAACCTCGGCATCGCCCGGGGATGATGGGGAAAAATCCCTGGGGTCAGACTGAGGAGACCCAAGGTTTCCAGAGGAGCAGCGAAGGCTGCGGGAGCGAGGAATGGCGGATATGAGGGTCGGCGTCAGCTCAGCCGCTGCGCGGATATCGGGATGTCTGATGTCAGACTTATCAGCGGGTTCCGGGCGGACATCGAAGGAGCCGTCTTCCGACTTAGCGGACCCATCGCCAGAGGCAGGCTGCGAAGGAGTGGCGGCCTGGTTGGGCGAGAAAGTGGCTGTGTGCGCCCCGAAGGGTCGAGCGAGCGACTTCTCGACCATCTCCGTGCGGGCATCAGAGGAGCTGACATCCAGCTTACCGGAGCCGCTTGAACCAGTAGGCCGCACAGTGGCGGTTTTAACGGGAGCGGAGGCCTCGAACAGCCTGGAGGTGCCAGAAGGGCCCGAGCGCAAGGCAGATGGGCGAGCCGACACTGCTTTGGAAACTTCCAAGCTGGCCATTGTGGAGTGGTCCCCCGGAGGGGACGTTACCTGGAGCATGGCTACTCCAGCCAGAGTCGCGGTGGAAGAGGGGCCCCTGTCCTGATGCTTCTCCTTGTCCTTCTTCTTATGATGGCCTTCGGGGGAAGTGGACACCTGCGAAGCTTTTTCAACTCCTTCTCCATGGAGGACATCTTCTTCTTGAGGATATGGGCCTCCAGGGACTGCTGCCTCCGTCTGCGGGTGGCACCATTAAATTTAAGGCAGTGCTGGCACTTCTCCACCTGATGGTCCGGGCCCAGACAGAAGAGGCACTGGAAATGGCCGTCCTTGTGCAGGAGTTGGGTTCCGCATGAGTTGCACTTATTTTTGTGCTCGGAGGGTGTAGGGGCTGACATACACCAATGAAAGCCCTGGCCGATTAAGTTGAATATTTCGAAAAATGACAGTAAATACTACGTGACACAGCTGGCATCGTTGAACTTTGCATAAAAGGCGCTGACATGAGCCAGCGGCGTGAAAGAACTGGAAGGTAGGGCGTGGGGTGCCGGCCCTTATACTGATGCCATTATGGCGTGGTCACCTGGCGATGGGCGGTCTGATCGAGACTGCTGGCTAGAAATTTTTTCCGTTAGTCCTGACGCCGGCCGGCATCAGTTGTATATGTAATTACCTACTGCAAGAGCCCTCTTGAAGTAAGATTTTTGATTCCCATGGGGTCCTAGTACCTCTGGCAACAGACCCATTAGTGGGGATCTATGGAGAAGAAGAATGATTCTTGGAAGATGTCCTGCATTAAGGTAATCTTTTCACAGTGGCTTTCATTTTGGTACAGAGTGTGTAATCATACTTAGCCATCAGACTGTTAGGTCGCAGCCCTATCACTTTATGACTCTGATGCGTACAACCTTTCCCCAAAAATTTCAATTGTAAATGTTATAACTGGATAAATAAACATATGGTTATAGCCATTTAATTTCTGGTCAGTATCAATCCAGGAAGATGTGGAAGAAGATGGGGCCTGTCTATCCAACTACAAATAAAAGGTAAGAAAAGTGACAAAAGGGAAAAAAAAACTTAAGGCTTCTGTTTGAAACATGAAAGGGAAACTTTTTCCCTATTGCTACAGCTGGGGGTATAAAACTGTAGAACAGCTGAAGTGCTTTAAAGTGTTCTTTAGTTGTGGTTCCTTGAAACCTTTAGTTGCAAGTTGCTGTAACTTTCAATGAACCCCAGCCAAAGTGCATGGTTATGCTGCACTAAATACAGGTTGTCCCCCAGTCAGGTTGCCAGATTTTCAGAACCCATTTTATAAATGATTGTAATATAGTTCTGTTTTCTGGACATTTCATTTGCGACCCATCAAAAGAAAGAAAACATTTGCAGGTGTCTGGGGCCAGCTGCTAGAGGTGGAGATGAATCACACAACTGGGAGTATGCTGATCATATGGTTGCCTAAGAGGATCATTGCTGTTTGCACCCTTATCTGAAACACGTTTTGTTGTTGGTACTTTTGGAATGGCCATGAGACCGATACAGGGCTTTCACCTTGCCAACTGATAGATATATATTTTTTTTATTTCTGGACTGGTTTGGCGCCCTAACTTTTATTTTATTTGTACATTTTGTGTCCACAAATGGTTTGTTATTTGTGTCATTGGTAGGACTAGCCATGGAAGTTGGTGCATATATCCACTGCTGTATGTATGAGGCTCTCTATTATAGTTATTTTTAACTGTGCTGCAACACAATGGGATAGTATTTCAGTAATGATAAAGCAGGATTGCTTCTATATTTTGCTTTTGGTAACTGTTACTACTGATTTAATCTTCTTTTTAGTTTAAACCCCATGACCTAAAAAACTGACAAATTTTATTTTTACAATATAAGATACTTCTTGTTACAGATTTTTATTTTGTAATCAATCATTTTTATTGAAGAAAACCAATGACATACAAAGGTATAACATAACAATTACTGGCAGGATAAGTACACAGCTATAGAAATATCATAGCACTCTTGAGTCCTTCACGTGATAGCAGTCCAAGCAAGTGTGGAGTGCACATTAGGTGCACCTCACTCAGTCTTGGAGGTAGTACTATGTTCTTGTAGGTAGTACTGTGTCCCCTTGACAATTACCAGCGTATGGCACATGGATCTTTAAGAGATTTTTATTTTATGCATGTTTTCAGATGGAACTGGCTAATAAGTAATAAACTTCACATTAAAGAGAAGAGCTCACATAGACCATAATTAAGGAGTATGGGTGTGGTGAGATGTAATCAGAATTCTTTTTTCTAGGAAACGGTTCCTGATAAGTCAATGACAGCACCTTAAAGTAACTGCTCTTTCGTATTCCTTTGGTTTATGAGATACATATAATTAGTGTTTTTAAAGAGGGATTATATAGTGTTACAACAAACTTTAAAAAAAGATGTTTAAACAGAACCAAAGTTACCTTTCTGCATTTCCCGTCTTACTGGTGGTAATTATGTAAGCTATCTGTAGGAAACAAGGACTTTCTTTTCACAACTCACCGAGCCACGCTGCTGAAGCACACAGCTACATCACAGTTCTGTTTATTGAAAACACTTCCATAGCAACAGACAGTTATATCATGAAGACATGATTAACACAACTCTGTATTCTCAAGCAGCCAGAGTAGGTGGGGTTCGAGGGTGAACAATCATGTCTGAAGTACAAATATTTCAATAATTAACAGCACCATACCTCTCATCCTTCTAACTGACTAATGTGAATCACAGCAAGGCACAAATGGCCAAAAGCCTCCACAGTTCTTTTATATAGTATGTGAATTGTTCTGAAAATGCACTATGGAGTGCACTATTAAAAGGGATTGAATCATGCTTCCTTAGCGTGAACATCTCATTTCTTTTCATTTGACTGACTACCCTGGTAAGCTTAGTGAGCAACAGATTTCTCATTTTCACAAGCGGCCAGACATAACTGGTTCACTGCCCTTTGATGTACACAGTACAACAAGGCAACTGCACATGCATGGTCCTATGCCGTACAGCTTTCGTTGTTGTTTTGGTGAACTGGAAGTGAAACCAACAAAGTTGGTTTCATTTTGGCTTGTGGATCAGAAGAGGAGACTCTGCTCTCGTGACAGAACACTGTACGGGGCAGGTTTGGTCAGGTGATGAGGGACAACGGACCCAAGTCTGACCCCAAACATCCAGCAAGTAGTAGACACCAGGGAGGTCTGTGCAGCACTGAGCTGCACAGTCTAAAAAGCTGTGATGAGGGACTATAGATTATATCTATAAGGACATCACTGAGAAGCTGGAGCAAAACGGTTGCAATGCAGGCACAGTATTTTAACTCTCTCACAGCAGAATCCCTGATTTATATGCAACACAAGGCCATTTTGTTAGTCCCCTTCCAGGTTTTGTGCATTGTATGACATTTACCACCAAGGTATCCATGCTCTAGGTAGCAAAGCAGTGTGATAAGGCAGTAGGAAAGGCTAACACAATGCTGGGGTGCATAGGGAGGGGTATCACCAACAGAAAGAGGGAGGTAGTGTTACCCTTGTACAGATCAATGGTGAGGCCCACCTGGAGTACTGTGTCCAGTTCTGGAGGCCCCATCTCAGGAAAGACACAGATCAGGAGGAGGCAGTACAGAGAATGGAAACCAAAATGATGCATGGCCTGCATCAAAAGCCCTACGAGGAAAGACTCAGGAATTTAAATATGTTTTCTCTGGAGGAAAGGAGAGAAAGGAGAAACATTCAAATACCTCAAAGGTATCAATAAGGTACAGGAGGGTAACATTTTGCACAGAAAGAGATGCTCAAGGACAAAGGGGCATGATATGAAGCTGGAAGGGGGAGACAGAGTAGATGTGAGGAAATACTTCTTTACGTAAAGGGTGGTGGATGTCTGGAATAGCCTCCCAGCAGAGGTGGTGGGCACCGAAATGGTAATAGGTTTCAAACATGCATGGGATAGGCACAAGGGGACCTTAGTATCAGGGTGGGGGGAGGGGAATAAAGCCAGAGATCAATTAGGGTCAATGGTAGCACAGTAGGCAGGGATGTAAGGAAGACAAGGTGGGCCAGGAGGGCCCTCCTCTGTCAACAGCTTCTATGTTTCTCTAAAAAGCCAAGTCTCTGCTCTCAATAACCATGTATATTGAGAGAGATGCTGCAAAAATTGGGGAAACTAGATTCAGACATTTTAAATAAAAAAGTATTTAAAAAAAATTACTGGCACTGAAATGGCAGACAGTCCTGGCAGTGAAAGGGTTATAAAATAAACATGAAATATTTACAGGAACAAAATAAACATTACACAACTGTCTGATACAAAACATTAAATGATACATAATAATTCGTACAGAACAAAGAATAACTTAAACACTGCCATGGCAATTGCAGGTCGCCATTGCTTAGTAATGTCCAAATAAATAATGCTTAAAAGAGGGGATGGACCTACACTGGATGAGTGACAGGGGGAGATTATTATATATGCAGGTTTCCTGATATGAGAGATCTCTGTTCTTGCTGAATATATTTAAAAGGGATGATGAAAGACACTGAGTCATTGGAACAAGTTTCCCTAACTTTAGTTGACAGAGGATAAAGCTCAGTAATCATCTGAGCATATTTACATAGGGCTACTTATGTGCAAAAATGGTTAATTTAAATTTCTTGTGGGCATCCAAAGAAAGACAGCCCATATTCTCGTAATGAATGCAGTAGTGGGTTCGGGCAGGGAGGCTGGTAACAAAATGGCAACTGAATTGTATAGAGCCCTGACCTTAGACAACAAACTATCCCCAGCAGCAGCATAACAAACTTAAGTCTGTAGAGGATAAGAAAGATATTTTTATTAATAAGAAATCAGGACTTATTTTTATAACTTTGTACAGACCAAATCACTCATGAGTGGCATAGCCACGCATTAATAAATCGGTCTAGGCAAGGACAGAGATCTCTCATATCAGGCAACAATCTATAATACTCTCGCCGTCAGTCAAAAAACAGCCTTGTCGTGTATGGCTGCTCATACACAGTCTTCTACAGTGTATGGGAAAGCATAAATTCAACAAATGTGTCCTTACTATTGAGTTTCTTTTCAGTGTCACTCTCTTCCTGGGCCAGCTCTCACCGCCATGGCCATTTCATGAAGAGCAGAGATTCTGGAAAGCACATGCGCGAAGATGTTTGAAATTGTTGTGCTACAGTAGCGACGTATCTAGTGCAGCACAACAAACAAAATGACATAGCTACTGCAGCACAACAGCGTTATTCTAGGTATAGCTTTCTACCTAGAATAACGTTCTACCATACACTACAGTTATACTGCCAGAAGCCAAAGGCTGAGGGCAATATAACTACTGGAAGGTGATAGTTCATCCCAAGGGGTCTATATTATCCCACTATATACTGACAACTCAATATATGTTTTATTAAATCTTACAAGAGACCTTTTGGTTAGCTATTGCGCAGGAGCTCTTGGATATTGCTGGGCGTCCTATTCCGGCAACACCTCTCCTGCTGCTTTTTGGCATAGAGAACCTGGGAGTTAATGCTGAGATGGGCTTGTGTGCTGTTAGCATTGGCACGGCACTGCATCCTAAACACCTGGGTATCAGGGGTCACCGACGGTCTAGCAGTGGCGTAGCCTTGCATTAAGACCCTGGCACTGGAATGGCTCTCTTATGTGATCAATGAGAGGGGGAAGCAATTTTTCAACATATGGGATCCCCTTTATATCTTCTTTTGCCCCTGGCAGAAGCTCAAATTTTTCGAGAGGGATTAGGGTAAGATTAAGTTTCTGGGGAGGATGGCATGTATAGCCCTGGGATGTTGGGGGAGTCTTGGTTCCTTTTCCCATCGGAGACAGAGAGGGATCTGACCAATTTCACTAAAGTGTCTCTACAGAATAAGGGCCTCTGATAGATCAATGGATTACTGTGCAATACTGTGGTTAAACATAATAGCTGCAACCTTTGTTATAATGTGTTATCTTAAACTGTTTCAAAAATTATAGTGGAATTAAATTTTTTGTATAATGAAGTAATAATTGAAATGAACTGGACCATGATGTACATAGTTCTGAGAACGTGTGTATGTTGTTTTTGTTTTGTGTTATTTACATGATAAAAGGTTAATATAAATATTATGCAAAAAAAAAAAAAAACCTTGCCAGAGTTATGCCCCCCACACGCACGCCATATTTATCTGTATGCGTACCTTTTCTTCTTGGCCTTGGTGTGGGATGTGTCCTTGCCAATTATAACTTTCAGTTTATCGTTGGTGCTAGTGGTTCTCCCAAACCTTTTCACAAATGTTTCCTTTAGTCTAGTTATCTCCTCCTTCCTCACTCAACTATTTTATTTTGTTTTTATTTACTAGGTAAGTGCACTAGACAACCAAATGCCTATTTTCAGGCACAATCTGGGAGGTTACAATGGAAATGGCAATACAACAGCATCAGCATACACATACATTAAAACATGGGCAACAGCAAAAATGACCAGGAATATAATACAATAAACAGGGGACAGGAAGCAAAATAACAGGGAAACAGAGGTGTACAGTTCAGTGATTTTAAACGAGGAGGACTGGAACTGTACCGATACAGTAACAGCAAGTGCACAGATTGGTGCTGACACCTACAATACGACAGGTGCAATACAAAGAATAACACATACTGTAAGTGAAATCAGGTAAAAACAAGAATATATAAATGCATTTAGCAGGTGCCTATGACACCCCCTGCAAAAACCCTAGATAGACTGGCCAGATTATATATATTGGGTAGGACTGAGCGCCATAATCCTAGGATCAAAGCTGGTTGCTCATTATTGTTTTTGTTTAACTATACCAGATAGTCTAGTGGTCCACTCCACCACGGTACTGAGTATTGACCTCCTTTTCCCCAATTCCCCAATCGCCCCCCCTCAACAAACTCAAAATGATGAACTAGTATTTCCCTCTTATTCACCTCTACTGCTGGTCACCATCTAATGCAAGTACAATCAGTAAGGTAATAGACTATTTGTGTGAGAGGGCAGTTGGCAGCGGAGGTGAGTGAAGGGTAAATACCGGGCCATCATCTTCAGGCTATCAGGGTCAGGGGTCATTGAGATCGAGAACAGAGGGAAATGGAAGGTAAGGATTGAGGTTCTGGCAAGGGGGGCCAATAAACTACTTGGTATAAACGAAAAACAAGCAAAAAAAGCAATCGGGTCGGGGGGGAGACCACTTGCACCAATTAAATCATTATCTTTAAAACCAGAAGCAAGGGATAGGGAGGTGGGACCACTAGAACCAAAGAAGACAGCAATGGGTGATCAGTTACACTGTCGCTATGCTTTTTTTTTTTTTTAACTGGCGAGTGTAGGGTTAGGGTGGCTGACGGGATTAAAGTGGGTAACAGCAGCCCATTCTAATGAACTACTGACTGGTTATTTGTTTTGAACCAGGCAATAGTTCAAAAACCTCATATGTCATGTGACTGGCTCTGGTCCAATCAGAGACCAGGACTTTTGCTAAGATTTAATAGTTGAAACTGTTGACTTTTAATAGTCACTTTCAGCTTCAGATAATATACCTGTCAGTCAGTAGTTCATGCCTCATGGTCAATATTTTCCTAATATATCATACCACTCTGGTCAATATTAGTACAATAACTCACTTAAAAGCATTTTAGTTACATTCAAGAAGGCAGTATAGCATAATGCTCATAACACAGCGGTGCAAAACTGGAGACTCAACAGACCTCAAAAAAAATTGTCGCTAGTATATCTGTATAATCATTAGATGTGAGGAAACTGCATTGTTATTTCGCACTTCTTATGTTATTTCCATACTTCCCAGAGAATAATTCTTTTTGTTTTCATAAAATACACCCAAATGTTTGATGTAAAAGTTAATAAAGAAATACGTGGAACACCCAATTCTGTGTTTGCAGTATTACTAGGATTGCTTTCTTTCATCTCTGAATTTCTAATGGACTATGTCGCACAGAGGCAAGTACCTTGGGTTGCAAATGTTTATGTAAGGAATAAGACAGGACGAGGTGTGGTTTATGGGCTGACAAAGAGCACGCCCCAGGTGTGTAATGAGGCACGAGGCGCAACAGACCTGGTAGGTTGCCTTGTGATTTAGAAGACTGCTTAGCAAGTCAATATGGTAGCGCTATTTTGAGCACTTTATTTAAAGCACTTTGATGGAGCAAGAGCACAAATGTGTAGCCTGTATTTTTATTGTAATATCTTAGATAAATTTGGTTACAGTGCATTACGTTGCTTTATGTGTATTTTTGCTACCTTTAAACCTACCTATAGTAATTTGCTCACCATAATTACTTTGTAAAATGCCTTTAGCACCTGGGAAGTGCTCTTATCAGCCCATAAACCACACCTTGGAGTGTGTCATTCCACTTATATAATAGGACAAAAAAGATGTTAAAAATAGGGGGCGGGAAAGTTGTTATTGCCAAATCATAAGAGTTCCCATAATACTGTACTGTGCCGTGTTCAACACTGGCTTGGTGGACAGTAGAGGGCTGTCCCCTATACACAGAGCGCTCTGGTTACACCCCCCCTCCGAACAAATACACAGACATACACTGTTTTTACAATTCATTTTTGTGTTGTTCTGTGATTGCCTTGCTTCTACAGGGAGTGAGTTACCAGCGAGATTTTCAACCGCCGTAGCTCAGACTGTGTTTCAGATCTCCCCCATACACAGACTGCTCACTGCCCCCCCCAAACAGGCAGACATACACTGTATTTATTTCTACAATTAATATTTTACTTTTTCCTGTGGTTGTCTTGCTTTTTCAGAGTCTGAGCTACTAGCGAGCATGCGTTCCCCTTTAGAGTTGCCATAGCTCAGAGCACTTTCTGTTTCAGCAGGTCTGTTGGGAGTGAGCAGGACTTTTCTAACTGAAGAATGTTACAACAGGAAATACTGCAAGCCGCTACTGTGGAGAGCGGCTAACAGTTTCGGTCACAGTCGGCAAGGGGAGGCAGGGCTGAGGAAAGATGCAGGAAACAGACAGCAGCTGCAGGAAGGGGGAGCAAAGGAACACAGTGGGGAACAGAGCTAGAGTCCATGGGAGAGCTGTGGATCAGCGGTCTATCACAACCGTTTGTTATTTTCACAGCGCCCCCCCCTCCCCCAGTGAAACATTCATATCATCTGCATTTTTTTTAAATTATTTTCAGTAATGGACGCCTTCATTAGATGGTTGTTGGCCAACAGTGGAAGGGGCGGTTGACTCAGCTTGAATGTTGCGGTCGGCAAGCCTTGAGAGCTGCGCACTGGAACATTTCCAGGTGTTTAAATATGTGCATTTGTGGCATAATGGAGTGAGACCGATGTTCGTATGTGTAGCAAGCAGGAAGTAAGAATGAGTCATGGCTTGTTGGGCCACTGAGATACGTGGCGTATTAGTTGTGGGTGGGCGGAGGAGAGATGAGTGGCATGAGGGGTGCCAACTGGAGCTCGGGCTGAGGATTAGATTTTGTTTCAAAACTTTCTGGCAAGCAATCCAGGCATGGATCTCTGGTTGCACTGTGTCCTGATTGACATAACAAGTACCAGTTGCCATGTATATGTGCTGATAAGGACATGGCTACTGGTACCTGTTAGCCAATCAAGACACAGGCTCTCTCTGACCCATTTTATAACTACCTTTGAACACCCCAGTAATTTATAACCCCTCCCAAAATAAAATGGAACAAGAAGCAAGTTCTGCCTTGTGGAACAGACTGTAAAGTGAAACACTGTGGTATGCCCCATACAATGTGAAACACTTGTGAGGTATGAACAGTACAACTACAGCACTGCAGAACACAGGAAAAGGAAACAGATTCAGATTTAAACATTCCATGTTTCCAACCACGTGCTGGTGTGAAAGACCCTCATTAAAATAAAACAGACACGCTCTGATGTTGTACCTGTATTTTAAGCTCTTCACAGGAATCTTTATAACACTTTCTTCTTCATATGGATGGGGCTCATCTTCAGCATCCCCTGCTGCAAGCATTCGTTCAGCTTCCTAAGGTCAATATATTGAAATCTTATGTGTTAACCAAACTGTAAGGACTACCCAAAGTGTCATTTTACTTCATGCTGCATACATACTGAGTAGAGCTGCACATTCCAGAGGGGACCAAGAGCTACTGTTTAGTAAGGGCGGTCACATAAAATACTTTAACAATAGCAGACAGTTTTGCCCAAATCATAAAAGCACTAGCGTTTGTAAATCTAAATTTTTGTTTTCAATTGTTTAACCAGGAGTGGCACACTAAGCTGAAAGCTTGTTTACAGGTGCGACCTGGGAGCACAGGGAAGTTAAGTGACTTGCTGAGGGTCACACAGTATGCAAGTGGGGGCTGTGGGATTCAAATCCAGGTCTCCAGATTTGCAGCTCAGCGCCTTAAACCACTGCGCTATACTGTACTCTAGATCAGACAGCTCTAACATACCAAAAAGCCATAAAAGTTTTTAGCCTTCTTAATATTACACTTTGACTCAGTTTAAGGTGGAATAGGTTTCTTCTAAAATAAAATAAAAAAGCTAAATTTTAAAAAGTTATACAGAAGCACGTGGGAAATGGAGTCAAACTCAACAATGCCTCTGATGGGATACCTGCATATCTGTCTATGGCACACTAACAGAACATTAATTAAACCATGTTAGATGAGGGAGGTGTTCACAGAGATGCAAAAGAAAGGACAACTTGAAACCTCATTTTTAATTTCAGTGGCAGGCAGTATGATTTTGCAACACCCCAAAAGTTCTGATGAGATTATGCAGAAATGAAAATTACGTACTTACTGCAACAGTTGATCTTCCTGAATATCTTCTCTAGAGACTACTACTTGTAGGTCTTAGCCACAGAGTGCCTAGGACCCTGCATGAGCCAGAACTTTTTTGAGGGCTGCAGCTGCTGCACGATGCCAAGGTGGCACTGCATGTGCATGCTGGCCTACAGCAACACTGCACCCCAAGTGCCTCAGTAACTTATTTACCAAGGCAGAGAGCAGCATAACCTAAGAGGATCTATGCACTACACCATTGGGCACAAACTAGCTCTCGTGGCCCATGTAAGAAAGGGCCACCAACCTGTAAAGCAGTGTCTTCACAAGTAAAAACAACCAGAGGGGTGAAGACCAAAGAATACTGGAGGGAGTCTCAGTGGGCAGGTGTGATAATCTATGGAGAAGATATTCAGGAAGATCAACAGTCACGGCAAGTATGTAACTTTCATATTTTCCCAGGATCAGTCTTCTCCACAGAGTCTCACTTGTGGGTCAGAGTACCAAGCTCAGACGTCCCCTGGACCAGGAAGGCAGGAGTTCAGAGCTCAATTAGGATAACGATCCAAAAGGATTGGCCTACCAAGGGTGGTATGCTGCTTAGCATAGACAGCTAAAGCACAGAGCTTCGTGAACATATGCACTGCGTTCCAGGTCACCACTCTGTAGAAGTCTCCAGTGGATGCAGGACAAACTCTGCCAGGGAAGTAGCAACTGTCCAGGTGGAATGGGCATGGATCCTGCCCTCCAATTTTATCCATACCATTGCACAGTAATGGCAAAAGGCATCCCTCGATCCAGGCAGAAAGTACGTGATTGTAACAGCCTGGTCTTTTTGATGGGGGACGAATGACACAAAAGGCTGGAAAGGCTTCCCAAAGTCCTTAGTTCTATCCAGGTACAACTAAGGGCCCTCTTGGCATCCAGCAAGTGGAGATACCTCTCTTCCTTATTCTGGAAGCTGCAAGGTAGGAAGGCAGCACTAAATGCTCGTCAAGATGAAATGACGGCAGCACTGGAGGAACTGGGAGTATGCATGTTGAAACAGTACACAGACGGATCTTACTGTGGACTGTGGTCCAACAACAGAAGGACCAATAGCTGTTTCAAAACCTTGTCAGGCGGACTCCAAAAGGGGTCCAGATGGGTTCTGGGGTGCAAGATGGATAGACTCTTCCACTTGGCTGAGTAAGTTTCCCTAGTGGGAAGGTCTACGAGCAGCCAAGAGTATTACAGAGACTTTCTGAGATGCATTGTACCTGTTCACATATCTCTTCAGGAGCCAATCCTGAAAGCGAATAGAGCACAGATTGGGATGGACTAGCTGTCCCTGTGTCAGGAGGTCCATCCCAAGTGGAAAATCCTTGGTTCACTGACAAAGTCTGCTCAACAGTGGATACTATAACTGATGAGGCCAAAAAAGGGGGCCACTAAAACATTTTGCCTCCTATTGCCTCCAATCTGAGAACACTCTTGAATAAGAGGGAAGGGGGAATGCACACAGGACAGTATGTGTCATGGCAGTCTGAATGCATCCTAACAGAAAAACACCATATCCTAGATTTCTGGAGCAGAATCAAGACAGCTGGGTGTTGAGTGGGGATGAAGAAAGATCCACATCTGGCGTGCCCCACTCATGGAAGAGTGATTGCACTACATCTGGACTCATGAAGATCAGTCTTTGACTGACTGAGTTGTCTGACCGAGTGTAGGAACTCCTGGCAGACAGATTGCTTGGAGCAAGAACTCCTGTCCCTGGCACCATTAAAAGGTTGTCAGTTTGGAGGAGGATTGGTTTGTTGCTGACTTGGTCCACTAGGGCCTTGAGCCCAAAGAGAAACTGCGTGCAGCTCTAATACACTGATGTGGAGATGAACGTTTGATGGGCCCTACACATCTGGTGTTTGGAGGCCCTGGTTAAGGGGTCCCCACCCCAGCAGGGAAGCTGGTCATAACCATCTCAGGGTCTGGTGGGGAGAAAGGAAGAACTTAAAGGAAGTTTTCCTCCACTGACTACAACGTCAAGGACCTCAGCCGGAATTGGTTACTGGATGAAAAAACTGATGGTGCAATGCCTGTGACCATAAGGTACTGCGCATCCACTGGGTTGTCTTCATGTGAAGTCGTGCCAGGGGCGCAGCGAACACTGTGGAGGCTAAAGTCCCAGCAGGGGTAACATGAAGTGGGCATAGACTTGCATTCCATGAGGTAGCATGCCCTAGAAGTATAACCCGGAGCCATGGTCTGGCTGTAGGGCAAAGGCCCAGGACTCCAGAAATGAAAATTACATACTCATCGTAATTGTTGACCTTCCATATTATCTTCACTATTCATTTACTCTTATGGAACTAAGCCGGAGGCACTAGGACCCAGCGGGAGCAGTCTTTTGCAGCCTAGGGGACCAACATTGGTGCCAGCGCCACCCATGAGACAAAGAAATCACACTTGCGGGTTGGCCAGTAACCAATGCCATCCCCTACCTTCCTCAGTTCTTTTTGCTAGGACAGAAAACAAATGGCCGAGAAAAAAAAAAAGAGGGCTATAGACTCCAAGCCCAAATGGATAGGAAAGCATATAAAATCATAAAAATAATAAAAAGCTGACTACTAACTAGAGAACTAAGAGATGGGCCTAAGTGGCACAGGGGTAGCAGGTGTAAGAGCCAGAGCCTACTTCAGCCACCTGGACAGAAAGGTGGAAGTAGGGCAGCAGCCCTGGCATATTACTCTATCTGGCCTAGGAGAGACCCACGGGAATTTCCATAAGGGTAGGAAGGCAGCAGCCAATTTAAAGGGATCTTGTGCTCAAAGAGGACAAGAACCAAGGAATTAAAACAAAAACCAATAAAATGACAGTAGAACAGATTAGACCAGTCCAAGAACACAACTACTATCCTCTTGCCTCTCCAACAGAGTGAAGAAGGAAAGAAAGAAAAGAGACCCAGCACCTGGTTAGGTGTGGGACAACATACAGCTTGACAGGCTGAGCATACCACAAAATAATAAACCTCCTCAGCATCCACCTCTCCATGGCACCAGAGGTGAAGGCTGCCCCTTGTACCAAGTCTATAGGAAGTGAAAAATACAAAATAAAACTATAATAGTGTCTTTTTTTTTTTTTATTTAGGAATGAAGATAGAGACCCTTATTCCCGATTTTTTTTTAACTTTATTTAAACATAGGAATACAGGATAAAAAACAAGGAGAGTGGAAGGGGTCAAGAGGGCCCAACAAGGAAAAAAACAGGGCTAACCCTCCAAGGGGGAGAACACCCTGAGGAAGAGACAAAAAGACGCCATGTGCCCAACATCACAGGGTGAGCTTCCCAGAGGCCCTGACTCTATGGTATGTGAGTATGTGTATGAACAGTGAAGATATTCTGGAAGATCAACAATTATGATAAGTACATACTTTTAGTATCTTCCAAGAATCAATCTTTAGCATTCAATCTAACTTATGGGTCAGAGTACCAAGCTTTCCCCCCAAAAAGGGGAGGAGCTGGCACACCCAGAGGGAAAATACTATCCCTCAGCCCTCGGGGGAGTGGGGGTAACCACTGGAGAGTAGGGACTCCTCACAGGTTCATGAGACCCAAGACTTTTCAGGGACAGGCACAGGCTCCCATGGAAGAAAGAGGGTGCCCAGACAACTTACTCCTGATGGTGCGAGCTGCAGGAGAAAAAGTGAGTCCCTTGAAAATGTGAGTTGAGCAGCCGATGTCAGGCCAGGAGTGCCAACTGGGAGAAGCGAAGCTATGCCATCTGCCGAATGCAGACTGCTGTTCCCACCAGCCTTGAAGCTACCTTACTGGCATTATAAGATGCCCACACTTGGTAGCTCACCAGCTCCAAGCACTGGGCGGAAAGGCGAATTACTTGTCTGGTTGCCAGGCAATGCGGCAAGAATGCTAAGAGCTGACTCAGCATCAGGCACTTGCCATAAGCTGCCTGATGTGCAAAAATGCACATTACAGTGCATGCCACCACAAAAACTCTCCTGCCCCAGGCATCGATCTCCCCAGTGTCAGAGATGGGTGGGGGTGCAGTTGTACACTGGGTGCCTAGGCCCCTGAGGGATCTGCAGCACCAGAATCCCCAAAGTGGGATGATGGATAGCACCTGGAGACCCCATAGGAGTGCAATGTCTACGCGGATGCCCCTATGTACTGGAGAAAGGGACAGGGTTAGACATGCCTGGATGCCTCCATAACAGGCTGGAGCCACGGAGGGATGACAGAGGTGTCATTGCTGTAATCCCCAAGGAATGACAGCACCAGGATTGCAGTATTGTGCTCTATAAAGGGAGACAAACTCAGCTACTGCATCATCTCAAATAGGAATCGCTGGTACCGGGAGTACTCAGCAGGAGAGGAGAGAGGGACAGAAAAACCCTCTTCGTCAGAGATGAAAGTATTTATTTATATCTCGGATTAAGTAGGAGAGGAGGAGGAGCTGGATTCAGGCAACAGTGGTGCAGGATCTTCAAGCCTAAAAAGAGGCTGATCTGCTCTGAGCTGGTACTAGTGGATCACAACAGTAGCTGACCTGAACTGCTCCCAGGTCATGAGCCACAACTGACCCAAAATACCTGGAAGAGCAGGGAAGGAGGCAGAGAAAGGGGAAGAGGAGGAGGGCCATGGATGACCAGACCAGGACCTCTGTATGGCCTGCGAGAATGCTCAGGGGACCTCAGCCGGGGGAGAGCCTGGCAAACTTGCCCATCTGAGAATGATCAACACTAAAGGACCAATGCAGACAGTGCCCTTGGGGAGAACACTCAGGTGGGGAGAGTGGAGCCGTACATGTCCCACAGAGTGGCCCTGGTCCCTACCGGTGATGGGGTCAGACAGTTCCAGAGAAACATCTCACCCCAGGCTAGCGCTGCAACCCCTGCCAGAGTTTACACCATATCTGGACAAGGGGTGAGCCGCAGGCACAGTGCCCTGACCTAACTCCTCACAAGGGTTGACCCTGCCCCCTGGGCCAAGCCCAGACTCTAGGCCAGAGCTACCTCCAGAGTTGGCTCCAGAACCAGCACTGTAAGTTGCATCAGAACAGGATCTGGCACTGCAAATGGCACAGAAATAAGACCCAGCACCCAGAACCTGAACTGGCACTGTGAACACTGCCGGAGGGGTTCCTGATGCTGCTTCCAGTGTCAGCCTGAGGGGAAACCCTAGGAGTAGCCCCCAACTCCAAGCCAGGCTCAGGATCAGGCCCAGCCTCCATTCTCACTGACTGTGCCCCAGGCCCAAGATCGGTATCATCATCATTACTGTCCCACGGGCCACCAGGGGAAGAGATAATGATGGCTTACAGGTTTGAGACAGGGCTGACTTCAGAAGTCTTCTCTCTTCTAGCACTGTTAGCAGTGCCAGAAGGGGGCCTGATCTTCCAGCTGGCTGGTACCGGCCTTAGTTCCAGGAGCTGGAGCGGCACCAGGCCGTAACGCTGAGGTGTCCACCAGTGTAGATTGAGTGTATAGCTTCAGCCTCACCACCGCGGGGGGGGGGTCTGATGCCCCAAAGGGCCGACAGAGTGGGGTGGTGTTCAGCTGCCCCCACCCCGGAGGAAGCCAGATGTCCATCAGACCCCCCCCCCCCCAATGTCTTTGCAAGGCAAGCACAGAAAGTGTCCTGGTCTTCCTCAAAAACGTGTACTACTGAGAAGGGCAAATGGTCTTGCAGATATTTACAGAAAACACGGGGTTAAAATCAGAACATTCCTCAAACTACAAGCAACCACTATGCTGTGGGACTACTCCAAAAATTCGAAGAAGAGCAAACTAAATGTAAACTGCAGGTCAACAAATGCCTAAAATTGTACGACTACTCCCAGTAATGTTTCTCTCTCAAAGTGATATTCCTGTACAGTCTCAAGTTGTGGATGGATAGAATAGTGAACAAAGTGATGCTTTTTAGTAGAAATCCAGATGCTAGGACTGAAAACTACAGCAACTGGCCCAGGCAGTAGCATGCAGGTCCTAAAAACTAGCACTCTGCCATATCACCTCCCCTCTCATGTTGTACTCCTGGATGTAAGGCTAAAGCCCGCCACTGACATGAACTGGGACTGAACACCACCATGGCCTCATCTGCTCACATTAGTAGTTAAATTTTCCTCGGCAACATGATTGATAATATTGTCCGTACTGCTCGTCCCTCTGCTCTTGCCCTTCCCATCAAACATTGCACCCCGGCCTATCAACTTAGGTCCAGCTCTACCCAGGTCTGTTTGATCCCACGGACCCGCTCTCTTACCGGTGATCAGGCCTTCTCCGCCTTCGCCCCGAGACTTTGGAACTCCCTTCCCGCCCATGTCCAGGCCGCCCCCTCCCACACCTGCTTCAAAACGTCCCTGAGGAAGTTCCTCAAGGCTGCCTCCACCTGTCTTTGTACCACCTAGTTGCTGGGAGACTCCCCCTCTCCCCCAAAACCTCTCCCACTTACAGATTTATCCTTAGCTCTCTCCCCTGTAGTACTTAGTCTAACCCTCCACCCCCCCTCCTCTCGGGCGCCCCCTCTCACTTATCGCCCTCTGCCCCCTCCCTTGTAGCACTTGACGTACCCCCATCTCTCATGCCCCGCCTTTCTGGGGATCGCAACTGTAGGGCCACTCTCAGTCTGCAGGCCTAGCCTGGCTAGCCATGGTGGTCCCCATGTCCTTCCCTACCCCCCCTGCACCCACTAGCTCCCTGCTGGCCTACTTACCTGATCTTCCTGGACGGTCCCCTGCCCACCCCTCCCTGGTTTCCTGTTTAGCTCCCCTTGCTCCTCACCTAAGGATTACCACCTCTCCAGGTGTATTGACTAGTTGCACTAGATGCTACACTCTTTCTACATTCTCAGTCTCTAGCTGTGGTGGTTTATGTGTTTGCTTTCTTGCCTATACTGTCGGGTTTTGTACCCCGGCCCCTCCCTGTATGTGGGTCCACAAGCCTCCTTGACTATGTACCCAGTTCCCTGTACTGATATTCTCCGGCCCACCTGTACCATGGGCGGTGTGCTAACTTGACTATGTACCATGTTTTTTTGTTTTGTGTTTGTATGCTACCGTAACTATGTACCATGTTTTTCTGTTTTGTAACCTCCCGGGTCGCACCTGAAAATAGGCATTTGTTGTCTAGTGTGCCTACCTGGTTAACAAAAACAAATAAATAAATAAATAAAATAAATATCTGATCTCATTTTCTATCGGCTATGATTCTGCATAATCCAGAATAATCTCTGAAGAACTGTCCCCAAGACAGGTGCAACTGCTAAGTAATGCTTTACGTGTTATCTCAACTGCATGCAAATTAAATATATCACAGTAATGAGGTTCAATATTCAGAACAAAAAAATCTATCACTGTAACAGAAATAAACTTCTCATTAGATTCTCTTAGTCTGAAGTATACAAAAACATTATTGCATCAAAATTCCAATATAAATGTACCTGAATACTTGAGTTTATCTGTAGATTTTTCTTACCAGGTAACAAGATATTTAAAATATAAACCATACATATTTCAAATAAACCATTACAACACACTTCAGATACCACTATTGGTACAAGTGTATTAAAGGACAACTAACAGGTTAATTAGTGGAGGCTTATGACACCACTGTAATCGGGTAGCCTTGCAACAGTAGTAACGTAACACTATCTTCCCAGGAACACACACTAATATATTTTCTGTAGTATGGGTTCAAAATAGTATTGTGACTGTATTTAAAAGACACCTAAACCTTTTGTGTTACGCTGCAGAGATACTCAACACTGATCCCATGGCAAGGATCCTTAAAAGATGACTTTAGTCCTGAAATCCTACATTTAGTACAGTTCTGCAGTGTTTGCAAGAAAGTAAACAGGTGATTTGCTTAAAACTCATACCCCAATGAATACTAAAGATGGCGCAAATGTCTAGCAGGATGATGTCAGCAAGGCGAGAGTACTTCTCGGTGATACAAGAATACTATGGCACATACAGTACTTTTGTTTTACTGTTCTGTATATTTCCCATTCATAGACATTAGCACACTAAAACGGCCAGTAAAACTTGGGCAGTATCTCTGTGAGAAATATGGTGCCCTGGAAGAAAAAATGACTCACTGTAGCAATGTTGTTTCTCCTCAGGATCACTCGTATGGTTACACTCTAAGCATCATCTCATAGGAGAGAGGCCCTGGAGACAGAACCCTGCTCTAGTTAGCAGAATTGAGGATTGTGTATAAGCAGTCATACACAACCGGGTTATTCTTGAATCGAGCCCTTTCCCTGGTAACAGTAGACCTCGAGAGTGAAGAATAACCTGGTATGTGTATGACTGCTCATACACAATCTTTTATAGTGTATGGTCAGTCATGGTTACAATTCGGATAAAAAAAAAGTCCAGAATGAAAGAAATAAAGAGTTTCCTTATCTGCCACTATCCTGCTGTGCGTCTTCCCCTTGACTGATCTCATTGCAGTCAAATCAAGGCTGATTGGTGGATACAGATGACATTTTTTATTTGTCGCTTTGTGGATTTAGTTTACTGCTGCCTTTTTTTGGGGGGTGTAATGCTGTTGACCACTGCTGCTGTCTCCATCGTATACCAACTCAAAACCATGAGCCATCAAGGCAGGCAATGGCAACCGCTACTCGAGGGCTTTGAGGCACGAGACAGCATTCCATTTTGTTGTGCTGCTCTACTGACATACTGAGTGCAGCACAACAGCCAGTATGACGGACTGAGCGCAGCACAACAACACAATTGCAGGCATGGATTTTCATGCTGAATAACATCCCACCATACACTATATAGCAGAGGGCATAGCAATCAGAAATATGGTTTTCCATGTAGCGTACTTCAGGTCAGCAGTGTCCATAGGCTTGAATAGAGTCTCCATGAGCTGGGCAAGGCAGACACTTAGATCCCATGGTGGGGCTGGTGCCCTTACTAGTGGTGCAAGTCACTGAAGCCTTTAAAAATGAGCTGAGAGGCCAGTGACTTTCCCTTGCCAGCTGATAGATAGGCTGATATTGCTGCTAAATGCTCCTTTAGTGTTGATGGCCTTACGTCTAAAAACTGCAGGTGTACCACCTTTAGAATTCAGAATAGATGTCTGAAATACTCTGCAGCCAGCTTCGACTGTGTTAGTTACCAGATTTGTTTCTATAGCCAGAGTGGAATGGTGGCCTCTGAATCTAACTAAAAAGGCTACAAAAAGGTTTCAATGTACATTTCAAATGTTTGAAAAACATCAATTAAATTGAAGCAGACATGTAAATGCAAAATATGTCAAATAAAGAAAAAAACACAACATGCAAGTTCTAGAGAAACTGCAGTAGTAATGCTCAAGCAACCCAAGTAAAAGGAACAGATTATTGTGAGAACCTATGTTCTGCAAGGTGTGGGGGGGGGGGGGGTGTCAGATCCCTGAGAAAAAACAATATTACTACAGTAATTTTTTTCTTCTAAAATCAGGAATCCTTCACTTAAGGGTTATACTCTAAGCAGACTATACAGCAGTGCTTTGGGAGGCTGGGTCCAAAACATACTTGAAAAAAGTTTCTGCAAGACAGCAGTTCCAAAGCTGGCACCTCTTCTAGACTGTATGTCCAGCCAATAGTGCTACGTGAAAGTGTGCCCTGATTCTAGGTAGCTGCTTTGCACATGTCTAATGAGCGGATGCCACTTGTGGAAGCCACAGAGGCAGACATACCCCTTGTGGAGTCTCTCCTCAAGCCTCTGGATGGTATTTTTCCAGTTTTTTCATAGCAGAGCTGAATGCAAGAGACTATCCAGCAACAGATCGACCACTGGCCTGCTGGTTTACCTTGTTTACCAACCTCACCACAAGAAACAAAAAGCTGAGTGCTCTGGCACCCGACATCTTTTGTCTGGTCCATATAGATGCCCAGAACTCATTCCAGGTCAAAGCTGTGGAATTTATGTTCAGCTGGACTGGAGTGTTATGAATAGTGCATAGGAAGTGTTACTGACTAGATCCAATGGAATTCAAACACCACCTTAGGTAAGAATTTCCTACTGGTTCTAAGAATTACCTTATTCTTGCGGAATATTATGTAATCCACTGTATAATACTGCTTCACCTTGCTTATGATTTTGTGTATATTTGTAGCTTCTCATTGCTCCTTTGGCCATCTATGTTTAATTCACTGACACAGGGTCTACACCACTTGACCATCTGTAACTCTTATCCAGGGTTTCCGCTATGTATTTGTTTTCTGTTGGACCTCGATTGTTTTCCTTGTGCAGTGTCACAATGTCCTAATGTGGAGCCTTTGTAAAGGAGTCTATGACTCAGAGGGTTGTAATTCTGATTCTTCTCAATAAACAATAATCTGGCTCTGTGCAGAGCGCTTGCAGTTCACTCACCCTCCTAGCAGAGGGCATAGCAATCAGAAATATGGTTTTCCATGTGGCATACTTCAGGTCAGCAGTGTCCATAGGCTTGAATAGACTCTCCATGAGCTGGGCAAGGCAGACACTTAGATCCCATGGTAGGACTGGTGCCCTTACTAGTGGTGCAAGTGACTGAAGCCTTTAAAAACCTTTTTAAAAATGAGCTGAGAGGCCAGTGACTTTCCCTTGCCTGCTGATATATAGGCTGATACTGCTGCTAAATGCTCCTTTAGTGTTGATGGCCTTAGGTCTAAGAACTGCAGGTGTACCACATAGAGGATTGTGTATGAGCAGTCATACACAACAAGGATATTCTTGTATCCAGAGGTTTCCCTGGTAACAGATGACCTTGAGAGCGCAGCTCGAGAGGTACTCCATTACCAAGGTAACCTCAAGATACAAGAATATCCTTGTTTGTGTATGACTGCTCATACATAATCTTTTATAGTGTACGTGCAGTCACAGCACAGATCACACAAAACCAGCTAGTGAAGACAACAGAGAATAGAAATTGTAACATTTTCTTTTTTAACTGACACAGTGTATTGTAGATGTTTCTGCAAGTTCAAGTAAAAAAAAAAAAAAACTTCCAGCTTAACTGGATAAAGGAAAGCATCTATGCGGCAGCATTCCAAGTTGTTCTGCTGCAGTAGTGACATTACTACTGAGCAGAACAACATAATGATGTCAGTACTGTAGCAGAACATATAGGATAGTGTATGGTTACCCATACACTGCAAGGCTAATCTTCCACTGAGTGGATACAATGCTGTCTCCAAGTCGGTATTGTATCTACGAGGTGAAAGAATAGCCGAGTAGTGTTTGGGTAAACACACACACTGTTCTTTATAGTGTATGCTGCCTGAAAAAAAGACAAAAAGAGACTCACTTTTCCATATCTTCACTCGGTTCTGCCGAGGCCGTCGATTCACAACTGCCACTGCCCAGCACACTTGCACGCCCCTCTCACACAGCAAGGGACGAATCAGGATGTCTGCTGTAGCCCCTTGTATTATGATGTCCTCACTAACGCAGAACGAAAAGTCATTCTGCGTTAGTGAGGACATCACTACTGTAGCAGAACAACTTTCTGCAGTGTATGGATTTCCATACACAACCGCATTCCACCATACACTATATATAGAATAGTGGATGGGTGACCATCCACAACAAGGCTGTGTTTCCATCGAGGTTGTTGATGACATCATGGAGATCTCGAGAGCAAATTCCACATCTTTTTCATCCTCCTCAGTTTCCTGAGAGTGCATGTTTAGAGTATCATGCATGTCTGTCAAATGAGGAAAATGAAGTATAGTCCTCACTATGCCCTGTAGGAGAGCCAAAATCCTATTCAGGTGCACCCTCTGGTTCCCTGGTGTCACCTTTCTCATTTTGTATGTATCACTCATCTTCCACCTCCTCCTCCTCCACAGGCAGATAGGGTGGAACCTGAGTCTGGGGGTGGTGATGTGTATATTTTTAAAACATTTCTCAGAGCCTGGATGGCTTGGAAAAATTGGGACATTTTTTCTTTATCATCATCTGCCTGCTCATTTCTCTGTTCAGGAGAAGTGACAGTGACTTTTTTCTTTAAATTTCTTTTTCGCAGGCACTGTTTCCAGTGTCCGCTCAGAGGCTCTTTTACTTACATATTTTTTTTGCATCAGCGGACACCCTGGTATCTGGTCCATCTTTACCATGCCTTTCTGATGCCTGAGCAGCTTTATCTTTTTTCTGGTCACCCTTTACATTTTTTGATGCTGCTGTTAAATAACAGGAGCCAGAACCTTCAGATGTGTGCCTTACACCATCATTGGGAACTCTCTCAGAGCCTTTTTTATTATTTTTTGGTGACAAGGAGGAAGACTGAGAAGCTATAACAGCATCTAATTTATTTGCCCTTTTGTTTAAGGTTTCAGGTAAAAAAAAACAATGCGGGACTTACAAAAATAAAGTTGTGGTCTGATCCCAGGCAGTTTACACTGAGCTTCTGGCAGTCTGCCTTTTCCAGGAGCTAAAAATGAGTTATAGTTTTTTTTAGCCTGTGGATCCCCTAGGTCTCTCTGATAATGTCAATCTAGAGAGATCCAACCCAAGACAAAGCCTCGCAACTCACCCCAGATCCATCAAAAATACAGACTCAAAAAGTATGAGGTGTGTAGGTAATCAGTACACATTTCTGAGATATATTTATTTCTTTGATGAGCAGAAAAGATTGTTCTTGCCTTTTCACATGCAGCAGCCTGCATTAAACCCTGGGGATTAGAGTGTTGGTAAAGATATTAAGAATCAGTCCTGATTACTATATTGCATATCTTTTCTCCACTTTCTAATCAACTGGCGTTGCAGATGCAAGTATCTATTTACTCTTTTTTAGAAAAGTGTCTTGGATGGGGATAGACTCTTTTGTAGAAGCCAACCCCAACATGCTTAAGAAATCTGATTCATCGACTTTGGAATCAGTTTCCTCAGGAATATTAATCAATGTTGCAATGCCCTTAAAGACGGCAGAGTATGAGTACAAATCCTCTAGAGGATATGGGGATGTAGGGGTAAACAAACTCCTTATCACCTGTGACCTTAGATTCCTCTTCAAAGTAGCATTCCCTTTGTGATACTAGGTGGAACCAAAGGAGGACATTTTGCTGCTTAGTCTTTCATGGTTTGGAAGAATTGCCACATTTTGTTTAAATTCCTCCATGGAAGGCCTCTGAGCATCACCAAGAGGTTGGCTCATCATGCTTTTACTCTTTCAGCTCCAAACATTTCTCTTTCTTGGTTCTTTTTAGACTAATGTTAAAGGATGACTCCTCTGACTGTCTTTTCTCGGAGTCCATTTTACTTTGAGTGTTTATCAGCTGAGGATTTATGCTCTTTTGTGGGCTTCCCTGCTTTAGACTGATCCTTAGGGGAAGCCATTTCAGGTGATATTTTTACAGAGATATTCTCAACCTTTTTAATAGGGGAACCCTCTTGATCGAGAGAGAGAGAGAGAGACTGGAGCTGATAGTATAGTAATTGCCTTTTAGCTTTTTTTTGTGTGTGTCTTAAGACAGAACATGTTACATAGGTCACAGTTCAGCCAATTGAGATCAATGGCTAAACACTTGTAGAACTCTGAATGCCTGTTTGCCTTACGCAAACAGTGGCCACACTTTTGGCACTTTTTGAAACCTCTGGGCCCAATACATTTTTAGGCTATATGTTCTCACTTAGACATGAGACCAGAAAAATACACCGCAGTAAAGTTTCCAACCACAGTCATAGAGAGCCGGTAAAAAGTACACTGACCACAGTGACCACAGTCATTGTGAGACCAACAGTTACAGTTATTTAACCACAGTCATGAGCAGAAAAACACATAGAAAATTCCGTAAAAACTGAGGAACTTTATCGTCAACCACAGTCACGTACCAACCTACTATTAACACTCGACCACAGTCATTGTGAGTCAAGAAAACAGCCTAATGTGCCCAAATAAAAGTAAGCACAAACACTTTAAATTACTTTTATACAAAGTGGAACTGTTTAATATGGAACTGCCAGGCTGTAAAACTAAACTGCAAACTCCACCACTGTAACCGTGAGGAAAAACTTATTTTGAGGCCTAGACCAAGGTTCCTGAAACCACTGGGAACCATGTAAAAAAACGGACAAATTAATTAGCACTAAAACACAGATCAGCAAATTGGCATAAGTCAAATACCATTACATTCTGAAAAACAATAACTCTTTCACACTTATCAGTCAAATATAGCTGGAAGCACCATCCAGGGTGACCAATCCCTTCAATGGAAACTCAAGATCTACAGTGCGAATGCTGGGAGGCTCGAGACCAGCAGAGTGAGAGATAACATCTTTGAAAAAGCTTTTAAGTTTCAGGGCAACATATTCCTCACAGAGATGTTATGCAAGTTTTACTGAGCTGTTCTAATTCCTGTAGTTAGAAATATACATATTAGAAAACATACATCAACAGATCAAAAAAGAATATAAGGGCCATGCCTTAAAAGTGCAGGTACTGGATGCCCAAGCAACTTCTATGGCAATGGAGGCCAAGGGGGAGTGTTCGATGGCAGATCGAGCCTTGACAGTGTTGGCTGGCTTGACTAAAGAGAACTCCTTGTTTAGTAAGTGCATGGAAAATTTGGCAAATGAGGTGCGGGAGTCTGACATAAAGAATACTGGGGTTGGCAGGCCCAATGGCATGGAGGGCGGAGGCACTGGGCACCTCACCTCCTACCACACCAGCGACCCAGATTTAGGTCATCTGGGGGTCAGCTGCGAGAGGGAGGAATAAGTGCCTTATGACAGCTCTCCTTGGGGAGGGGGAAGTATGTCCCATTGTTCGTCTGCCACCTGGAAGTGACTGAGTGGCAGTGCAGTGGGATCACACAGGGGGAAAGACCACACACGCACGTTGTACAGAGGTGGAGCTCACACATGCATCCACTTCACGTGTTGTGGGCTGGGACAAAAACCAGGAGAAAAAAATCCCCAAATGCAGGATGAAGCCCACCACTCTTAGGCCTTGCATCAGCGATTGGGCACTCCCCATAGGCCTATGACACAGGACAATGGAGGAAAAAGGGTAATTCTAGAAGAAACCAGGTGACGGAGACAGGGGGACTAGTCAGAAGAGGGTGGTCGGGGTGAACAAGGCAGTGAAACTATAAATAAAAAAAAATAATTCTGGGGCAAGAAGATGGCACAAATGGAGACACACAGAGACTGCTCATAAAACAGTGGCTGGCAGCTTACTTGCAATATGCAGAGGAAATCTTGGTGACAAACTCACTGGATAACCTCATGTGGAGTGAGGTAAAGGCAGCCTATCAGAAAGCCAGCCCCAAAAACAATGCTGGTAGTGCTAGGCTCGACGACTGAGAGGGACCCAGTGCTTAAAGCTGCAAAGCAGAAGGGACCCTTCATGTGGCAGGAGAGTCCTATCAATCTTTCCCGACCTCCATTTCAATATGCCAATATACCAGAAATGCAAATTGATGATATCCATGCACGCCAACAGCCAGGGGAGTACATTAAATCATGCTGCTGCCCTCTAGCTTGAAACACAGCTACGGTGGGAAAGTACACCAGTTCGCCGAATCCTCACAGACCTCCAAGCTGACAGACAAAATTCAAAGGGATTTCTTGGCAAGGAAGAATGCTGAGTTGGGCATGCATGAGGAGGCAGCATAAGGTAACATTTTAGACCTGATCATATGAAGGGAGGGAGCACAGGAAAAGGGAGGTCAGTGACTGGCGAGATTATTTGCACCTCGTTTAACAAAAAGACTTCCTGATAGGAACTACTGATTTCTGTGCAAAGATCATCTTAACTCATCTTAAATGAGCCATTTCTAATTTGGGACTAATACACTATACAAGGTACAAAATGCGCTGTCCTAGTCTTTCCAGACCTTCCTCTTGCACGTCTCCCCTCAGCACGGAGACTTTGGCGCCTTTTTCATACTGTTCCATGTCGGATTACCCGTTGCAAGTTGGAAACAGAAGATCACTTGAAATATGAAAAGACTGAACATTCAGGACACAGCCCACTTTTTTTTTTTTTTAAGGTTTCATGTTTTTTTTTACGTCAGACATGAATATGGTTACTTGTTTCACGTTTATTATGTCAGACTTCAATATCATTACTTGTTTCACAAATTTCTTACAGGTTCAGCAACATTCTTAGTTTGTACAGACTAACACAGCAGTTCTGGGATGACAAAAAATTGTGTATGTGAATAACTGGCCAGAAGCCTCATTTTTCATTATCATTATTACAGTGCACAAATTGTATCTTTATACATGGCTCCTGGGTCAGGACAGTTTGTTTAATGCCCAACAAAATGCTTAACTGTTTAAAGTCTAGTTCTGAATGCAGCTATAAGCTCATACTTCGAAAACATTTCTGTCAGAAGGCTAGGCAGAGTTGTTTTTGAAATACTAGTACTTTCCAATTGAGTAGAAAGGCGATGCTTTACACTTGTAAAAGGGTGCACTCTATAGTTAATACATATTAATCAATCCTTGCTCATGGCAACACATAGCCAATCTGTTTGACTATCTGATATTAGATTTTATAATTTTTAGCTAACCCGCTCAGATTGGGCAGTAATTTTATATCCAGTTACTTAAATATTAAATCTGGCGTACCACAGGGGTCAGTGTTAGGACCCATTCTATTCAATATATATATACAAATGGTGTCGGACATCTGATGAATGATGTCTGGCATCATTTGTATGCAGATGATACAATATTGTATCTTGAAGGAAAATCTGTGAGGCATATACAGGAAAAATTACAAAGATATTTTAATATATTACAAACATATTTTTCAGAACATGGATTGGTCCTAAACCCTCTAAAGTCACAGGTAATGCTGTTTTCAAATTAAAAAGTATCTGTGTGTCTGGATATAAAAACATTGGACGGGTGTAGTCTGGCCCTTGTGGATTGTTACAAATACTTGGGAGTCTGGTTGGACTCCCATTGTAATTGGGACTTCCATATTGACAACTTGATACAAAAATTGAACAAAAAGCTGGGGGTATTGTACAAACATAGAAATTGCCTTTCATTTGATGCTAGGTTAAAGATTGTAAATTCGATGATAATTCCTCATATTGACTATGGTGGTGATATACACAATGGGGCAGCCAGTGGCATTTTGGGAAAGCTTGATGTTATTTATAACAGATATGTGCATTTCGTTTTGGACGCACCCCGGAAAACTCACCATTGCACTCTCTACAGGAACTTAAATTGGATATCCTTGATAGAACGGTAAAATATGCATGTGCAGTGGTTGATCCGTCGCTGTTATTTTAAAAAAGCACCAGGATATCTAGTGGAGCTCCTGGAGGAGTGGAATGTTAAGGAAGGATTGCGATCTGCAGGGGAAATAAAATTTAGGGTACCATTTATGAGAACAGCGAGGGGCCAACACTGTTATGTACTGTATACGAGGGCCCGAAATTGTGGAACTCATTGCCAGGGCATTTGAGGTTATGTACTAACAAAACATCTTGGAATGTATTAAGATCCTGGCTTGTAAAGGACTCTCTAAAAAGTTGCTGTACCTGAGAGATTTGCACATATGGTAAATTGTTGTAATTTTTCTTTTTGTTCATGTATGTATTTTGTTGTACGTATGTACGTATGTATGTATGTATGTATGTATGTATGTATGTATGTATGTATGTATAGTATTTTTAGAATGAAACTGATATTTTTGTACAGTAGGACCCCATTGTAAATTAGCTGATGCTAAATTGGGTTTTATTCAGTTTCTGATGTCGGAAATAAACTTTTTACTACTACTAGTAACAAATGAGGGGGGCATATACTTTCCCTTGCTGTAAAAATTATGCAGTCCCTTATATGTTCTGTTTACCTGTCAGAAAGTCTATGGTCATTATGCATAAACTTTACTAAAATATAATTGAAAAGGAAAAAAGAAAACCTACAGTAGAAAATAACAAGTGTGTCGTATGATTCTTGTATTACTGAGTGCTGTCGCACTGTTGTCATCATGCATAACATTCGCACCATCTAAGCAATTCATTAGGGAGCGAATTTTAAACATATTTCCTGGTTGTTATCATTCAGTTTGCAGTGGTCAATAATGTTGAGAATACAATATTTTGACTAGATGTGCTCCAGGAGGGAATGGGTTTTAAATGCAGTGAAACTGTATTAAATGAAGAATTTCATGACTTCATGGTACATCTCTCAGAAGTGCAGATTTTAAGACACTTTGCCCTCCAGGGACTGATTTTGACTACCTCTTCCAAGGAAAAAAATGAGGTTTAGGTTTCATTTAAGCCATGACTATTTTGCCACAAAAAAGGATAGAGCTTCTAAAAATAGCATTCTGCAAAGTTCAAAAATGTGTTATAACAGGAGGATAAATCACAGCTTGTTGGCTAAAGCAGCATATATAACTATAGTATAAATCACAAATACAGCAGGAAGAGAAGGTGGAGGAGAAAGAGGAAACAGAGGTTAAAATGTTTTAGGGAGTTCCATTTTTTCAGAATATTTGCATATCTGCAGTTACCAACAGAAGATGCTGAATCGCTTTGCAAAAAACCCAAAATGAACCTAAATCTTAAATAGTTGGAATGAACCTAAATCTTAAACAATAGTTGGAAAGTACAGGTACTATAAGAAATTCCACTGCATAGCTAATTACATTAGCATTCTAGTATGCCTAGTTAAAATATTGCTTATACATTAAATTGTTATATTTTGCCATATATTGGAAGCACTATGGGCAAACCAGGGAATTAGGGCAGAGGGGTGGAAAAAAATCTCAAAACCTACCCCTGGTATATTAAATCCATTCTTCGTTTTCTAAAGCAAATGCATTAATCAGAAAACAAATACAGATAGAGGTCAGTTACACACACATACAAAGAGAGAGAGCATAACCAGTAGAAGAGTGAATATGCAACCAGAAGGCTTTCAGAGAAGTAGTGAAAATGAATGGAAGTGAAAGCCAAATTACTGTAGCAATGAATACAACTTATCCAAAATTGAAGAAATATACAAGGAAGCGTAAGATGAGCTAGCAGAGAATACACAGAGGATTATGCAATTGTACCTCCTCTGAAGAACAAGGTGGTAATTTCATCATGTGAAGTTGAGATAAGACTATGCCACCAGGCCAAGGCCAAGTAGCTTATTCTGCTCCCAGCTTCAAAAGAAAAAATACCACTAAATTCTTCACAGGTACCCATGTATAATAAATAATATTACATGTTTAGAAAGAGATGCAATTAGAAAACTGAGTGCAGGAGATAAATGAAGAACAGAAGACTCCAGTCAAGGTTTTACCTAGAGCATTATGTATAGTATATGCCATTCGGACTGATACAGTAAAAGGCGCTTAATTGGGACAGCCTGGTGGCATCCCTTTCATCCCGATTAAGCGGCCACTTCGATTATCAGAAGTGCCTGTTTTCATTAAATTTTTTCAGTGGACAGTTTTTCTAAAAAACAAACTTAAGACAGTTTCTGCTCATGATTCTCACATACTCATCAGTAATAAGACTGCCAGTATTACACACTGTATTTACCTATACCGTACTGTATTTATTTTTATTTATTTTTGATGTCTTTCACATTACAGTACTTGGTAGGTGTCAGAAACAGACCTGGACTGTGCCGTGTCATCTGAAAACGAGAGACAGGGCCAGAGTCGGACGAGGACTGACAGGAGCTAAAATAAACTTCTGTTTAAATTTTTATCTTTATGAGTCTGAGTCTTTTTGTAATTAAGTTTCGAGCTGTTTTGAGCATGACAGTTAACAGAAGTTGGGAGGGCAGACAGGAAAGAACAGCATTCACTGCGTGTACAACACAGGGCGAGGCAGAGTCGGGGAGAATTCAGTGCCAGTTCAGAGCAAAATACCAGTGTGAGTCAGTCAGGCAAAGGGCTAAAATAAAGTTGCTTTTTTTTTTTAAAGGTTTTACCCTTTTCTGAGTCTATTTTCATTCATCTCTAGTGCGGTTTGAGTCAGGAGTCGGGGGAGGGGGCAGATTCCTTATCAGAACTCACGTGGAGTCAGGCAAAATGAGTCGTTCAGTCGCTGAGCAACAGAGCGCAAAGAGAGAAAGCACAGACCGGAATGGAGAGTTTTAGTAGAGGTAACATTTATTTATTTAGCATTTCTGACAGAGACTAAAACAGAACCTTCATTCAGTCACTGAGCAATGGAGCGTACAGAGAGAGAGAGCAGACTGTTGGGGGGTAGGGACAGAGAGAGAGAGGTGTAAAGCACATGTCATTTAATCAGGGCTTAATCACTGCACAGAATCCAAAGAGGAGCTATGATCTGGGGGTGTGCAGCTAGCTCTGACTGAGGAGGAGGAGGAGGAGGAGAAAGATCTGGGGGTGCTCATTATGGGAGCAATGAACAACTCAGCACAGTGTAGGAAAGCAGCAGTGGCCAACAAGATGCTGGGTTGTATTGCAAGGGATATAACCTCTAGGAGGGGGGAGGTGATTCTGCCGTTATACAGATCGTTGGTCGGACCCCACCTGGAGTACTGCATTAGTTTTGGCGCCCTTACCTAAAGAGGGACATTAGATTGCTGGAAGGGGTGCAATACAGAGCAACAAAGATGATCATGGGTCTGGGGGAGTTGTAATATGAGGTTAGACTGAGGGAGTTGAACATGTACTCTCAGGAGGAGAGGAGAGACGGGGAGATATGATTGAGCCCTATAAGTACACGAGAGGAATAAACAGGACAGGCACGGAGGGACTGTTCAAGGGAAGGGTGTGGAGAGACACTTGGGGTCATGACATAAGATTGGAGGGTGGAAGGTTTAGGAGGGAGACGTGGAGGCATTTCTTTACCAGAAGGGTGGCAGCAGAGTGGAATGCACTACCGGCAGAGGTGGTGGCCTGTAAAACAGTGGGATGCTTCAAGAGGGGCTGGGATAGGGCAAAAGGGTGGGTCATTGGAGGGGTGGGATGGGAGGGGCAGCTGCAGGATAGGGGTGCTAGCTGCAAAATTGAGGAGACTCAATAGACTGAATGGCCTTTTCTGCTGGCAGTTTTGTATGTTCATAAAAGGTGTTAAGTAGGCACTAAAAGGGATCTGTGTGCTAGAGCTCATAGGAATAGTGGTGATTCATGAGACAGGATGGGACAGAAGCGTCCCAATTAAACGACTTCCTCTCCCTATTACGTAGCAACGCTGCCCATAGGAATACATGGCCACTTAACTGGTTCCCAGTGGGACATCCCAATAAAGCGAATGTCCCAATTATCCACATCCCGTTTAAAGGGCTTCTACTGTAACTCCGGTATAGGCTTTCTCTCTGCTGCTGGATTCTTGTTCTTTACGAAGTAGCCTGCTTCCCTCTACAAACATGTCAGTCTTCTTTTATTGTCAGCACACAGAGCTGTTTATTTGAAAGTTGCAGGTGTGTGTCTTATTAGAATAACTGCTGATGGTCTTATACACTACAAAGAAGAAACTCTGTCAGGCTTACCATAATTTCCTTTCCTGTTAGTTCCAAAATTTCTAATTGGTCAAGTCATTTACTACTGAGTAATACATGCTCACCTACCAGGGGCCAACACACTCCAAAGCTGTGACATCACCATTAAACCTTTTGTTCCACCCAATTCTGTGACAGTTTGCTTTGAGATGTCAGTCATAATTTTTTTCAGAGCTTTAGAGTAACATAATGAATCCATAATTAAATGACACAACCCTAAAAAAGATAGAAGATTACTGCCCTAACCTACTGAAATGCAAAGACATTTTTGGCTCACCATTACTGCATGGATGATTCAAGGATTCATAATATCTTTAAGTTCTTCCATATAATGTATGCAATGGCAGCTTCAACACTGAATTCTAGTCAGAGAACTCTGAATAAACGAACAACATCAAAACAATATGTGCCGGGTGGTGCTAGAGAGCCATCTTCCAGGCTGGTCGCAACTCACTCAAGCTCTCTTCACTCTGATTATATTATTTTGGAAAATTCAGAAATTGAAATGGATTTTTGATTTCACAGATGATATTATTGGCTTCATAACACTGAAATGAGCATTTTCATATCTGATGTATCATGGTTCGTGGGTCACCAAAAAGAACACAGTAGCCAGGATCCTCCAAGGGACCGCAGCCTGCAGTGAACAAGGCCGGGGAAGCCTCGTACAGCACAGGTCCTACTAGTTCTACTGAGTCCTCGGAACCCGCATGGTAGGTGTTGCTTGAGTCCTTGTGGGCCATGGACTCAAAAACAGAAAAGCAGAAGCTCAAGTCGCATGACTCGGCAATCATACCATTAACTGGCTCTGTGGCAGATGCCGACAAACGGACCACTACTGCTCTCACGGTGAAAGCTACCTTAACAAAAGAGAATGGGCAGCTTCGGGCACCGAGGGAACTGCTTTGTTGTTCCATTTAAAGGAATGGCTGCCACAAAAGCTTATGGTACCGACAGATTTTTACAGGGCACTCAAACAATCTTACCATGTAAACCCCTGGATCTGACTGCAGACTCCTTCATAGCCACGTACCATTTTGTTTAAATAACAACTGGCTCGGAGGTCTGTGATTTACTGATTACTGCAGCTCATGCAGTATACCTGTTAGACATCAATGGGTCAGACATTAAACTATATCCCCGACCTTTTATTCCACACCTAAGCTCGGCAGAAGCATTTTGATGCCACCCACCAAAGTCTCCGGGCTCTTGGAATCGTACATTTATTTTTGCTCCCAGCCAAGCTCCACATTGTTTATAGTGGTAAGACCTGGCAGTTTTCTTAGCCACAAGATGCAAGGAGATGGTGTCAGAAGATTGAGGCTGAATTCATGGCTAGGTTGAAGCAACAGGCTGGTGCGCAGTCAGAATCAGATGAGGCTTGAGTTGTCTGGACTTTATTTTAGGTCTCTTTCTGGACTTTAGCTTAAATCACTGTTTTGTTTTCAATGTTTCCTCTTTTATAGAGTACAATGGAGTGCTGTGGTGGTGCTGTTTTAGGCATGGGGGATTCAACCATTTTATTCAGGTTTCCTTTGTTTTGTTAGCGGCATGCTGCAGCTGTCAAGTCAGCCATTTAGGTAGTCTTGCATGTCTTTTAGCCCTAAGCACTCAGTAGGGAAGTTTGGGCTATTAATGGTCTGGTTGGGACAGTTAACTTCATACCGACTGCGTTGTTGTTAGCTTGAAGTTCGCAAGTGTTTCTTTCAACTTGCATTTCTGTTTCATAGCAGGTCCACTTTACTTGAGGTGGATAGAGGGTTTGGTAGTGGGTTCACCATTTCTTGGACTTCTCCCCTAGCTTTAACCAGGTTTGTAACATGGCATAAAAAGTGAGATGTGACTAGAACAACCTCATTTGTTGAAACAGAACACATGGTACATTCTGAAGTGGGGATTAATTCCCTAGAAATGCCCGCTTCAGAGTGTAGCAATGTTTGCAGCAAAGACAGGAACGCGTAAGACAAAGAATGATACCATAATTGGCGCTGTGAGCATGCTGAAGGAATCCTGGTTGCTCTCGCTATGTGAGACATGCAGAGCACACTGTAGAGCGAGGTATGTCTCGGAATAGTGATGTGCCACCCAGGAAAGTAAAAAAATATGTGTGCCGAGTTTTTTTCACTCAATAAATGACACCACGGAGTTCAGAGAATTAAGCAACTCATTACACTGCTGCACAGAAGAATAACAAAGCGCATTACGGAACAATAAGTGTTGCCGCATCTAATGGGAGAGAAATATGTAAATGTAGAGGTCTCCCAGAATGCACTCGAGAGATCCAGCAGAACAACTGAAGAACAAAAGGGGAAACTAGCCAAACTGTCGGTAAGCAGTAAGAAATACTCACCATCTGATGTGTTTGACAGGCTAAAGTGCTGATCGTAGCAGTTATAAATTAGTGAACACTACATAAATGCATGTGGAACGTGCAGACGTACGTTGTCACATCCTCACAGCATGTAAGAAGGACGAAAGTGCAGCATGCTGTGCCAACCAAAAGCAGTGGATTTTGGAGTTATGTCCTCGTCAGAAAAACAGTATTGACACAATACTGAAATTGCACTTGCCATGTTACAAGCGCATTAAGCCTCTCCAAAGGTGGCATCTAATGGGGAATTAATGCATGGTTGGGCCGCTGTAGGCACTCAGCCTTTGGCCTTGTGCCACAATGCTCCCAACCGTGCATTAATTCCCCATTAGATGCCACCTTCATCATGGCTTAATGCTTACTTAAACAGCAATCTCTGGATTGTGTATGTTCTCCCTATGTATATACCTCATACTATGGAAGATGGTTAGCACTTTCTTAGCTTTTAGGATGAGCTTTATTTCAGGGGTACCCCCAACTCCTATTGTTCATGATTATATGGCTATTAAATATTATATATCAACAGTTACTACTATACAATTTCCACTGCGTGTCTGTAACTATTGCCATGTATAAGGATGCTGATTATGGTTTTCTATCTTTTATGAAAACTAATAAACATAAAATTAAAAAAGAAATGTGCCAAAAACAAGCAACATCAACTTGTCTGGTAGGAAATATATGAAATTTAATCAAATCTCAGTTGTAGAATATTCTCCAACATGTGAAACACTCATGGGTGGGGCCTCAGTGACAATCTGGGAACTACCAAAAAAAAAAAATTACATTAAATCTGAATGACTTGTTTGTATGTCATTCCACGCTATCGCTGGGCTAGTCCTTTACTGCTGGGATTTAATAAGTAGTACCCATCAAAAGTATTTGGGAGGATGAGAATATTATTTTCAATTTTGCCACATATCGCTTTACTACTGCTTGAAGCACCTTGGGACCAAAAGCTGCATCCATGACACTCAAGAGTGTCCAATCTGTAATGTTATATAAATGTGTGCGAGGAAGACCAGATTCCTGGCTTGAGCAAATTGAAAACTAAGGCATCTGTCCTCTCTGCCCAAGAGGTCTCCTTGGAAGATTTTTGACCTTTTATCGCTGCTTCAAATAACACAAAAAGCCTATCAGATTTCCTAAAGGACTGCGTACATATAAGGTATGATTTTACCTATATGCGCACATCAAGCTTGTGCAACTGCATTTCTTTGACTTTTCCAGGCTTTGGACAAAAGGAAGGAAGGCTTATTTCTTGGTTAACATGAAACTCAGTGGAAGCCTTGGCAAGAAAAGAAGAACTGTACGTAATACTACCATATCTTTTTGAAATATCAGATATGGTGCCTTGCCGTAGACTGTTTGCAGCTTTCCTATTTGTCTAGCAGAGCAAACTGCTACTAGAAAACATGTCTTGATGGACCAACTGTCCTCTGAAAGCTGCAACATATGGTCACTTGGAGGATTGCAGAGAGAACTGAGAGCATCATTAAGACTCCAAGGTGGAGCCAGTGATCCACTGATCGGCTTTGTTCTAGTGAAAGCATTAAAAGACAAATTGACTAAAATCAATGTGAGAACTTAGAGGATGACCCTCAGAGGAACCAAACACTGTAGCCAGAACTCAGACCTGTACTCTCAAGGTACTGCAAGCCAGACCTCTATTTCCCATCCTGAAAAAATTCTGACTGAGAGGCCCAGAGGATAAAGGCCATC
Organism: Neoceratodus forsteri; assembly: GCA_016271365.2. Classification (NCBI taxonomy): domain Eukaryota; kingdom Metazoa; phylum Chordata; order Ceratodontiformes; family Ceratodontidae; genus Neoceratodus; species Neoceratodus forsteri. The sequence continues at coordinate 1,097,428,022 of CM057456.1, read as the reverse complement.
CACCAAAGTAGAATGTTTCCAGAAGACATTATGGTCTCAGCCACTCTCTCAGAATATCCTAGTTTGAGAAGTTTCCACATCTCAGAAGCTGCTAGCTGAAGCTGAGCAGGATAGGGATGAAGCAGAAGCCCTTGACACTGAAGAGCATGGTGCTTACAAATCAGAAGGTTGCCTGCACTGAGAGACCTATTATACTCAAGAACCATGGCCTTCTTGGCCACTCAGTCACCACTAGAATAAACCAACTATGCGACTGATACATAGATACATAGACAGTGTCGGCAGATAAGGGCCTATGGCCCACCCAGTCTGACCATTTGAGCTTGTAAGTTCAGTTTGTTTTCCTAGAAGTCTGTTGCCCCTTACCCCTGACCTCCAGAATTCCTTTATGTCTATCCCATGCATTCTTAAATCCCGTGATTGTTTCAGCCCCCACCACTTCCTCTGGCAGGGTGTTCCACTTGTCCACCACCCATTCTGTGAAGAAATTCTTTCTCATGTTTCCTCTGAATCGTCCTCCCTCCAACTTCATCCCATGCCCTCTTGTCCTGGAACATCTTTTTCACTTAAAATAGTGTTTTCCTGCACCCTGTTCCTCCTCGTAAGATACTTGTATGTCTCTATCATATCCCCTCTCTCCTCCTCTCCTCCAGGAGTACATGTTCAGTTCCTTCAACCTGTCTTCATAGGACTTGTGATGCAATCCATGCACCATCTTTGTTGCCCTCCTCTGAACCTTCTCTACCCTGTCTATGTCCTTACGTAGGTATGGTCTCCAGAACTGTACACTGTACTCCTTTTTCTTACAACTGCAAGGAGTAAGGGAAACGGTGAGAACAAATATGCATTGCTGAATATCCATGGCTAACACAGCCAGTCACACCTTAACCAGTTATAAAATCTCATCACCTAAGCAATGCGGTGGGAGGCATAAAGGCATTATCTACAGATTCCTGAATCTGCAACAAACACTTTGGAATATGGCTAGAGTCACAGAGCTACAGAATCCTACAGGTCTCCTTGACAAGGAAAGAAATATGCTTTGGATCAACTACATATGGGATCTAGGAGAACTGAGATTTTTCTATCCCTTCCTTTTCCTCCTCTTCAGAATCCTGAGACTCAGTAGGACTTTCACCTTGTGGCCTTCCAAGACATCTGGCTGTGGGATGATGCCATGCTGGAAAAGTCTGGCGGATGCATTTAAATCTATGAGAACACCCTTTCTGCCCAAGTTGTGATGAATGTCCCAATACATCTGGACCTGCCTGAAACTTTCTGGAGGAATCTGCTGTGAATCGGGTGAAAGAGAAGAATTGCTCTTCTGTGTCCTTGTTGTTTGATCTTTCTTGCAAAAGAGATCATTGAGATAGCAAAGAGCTCATTGAGCTAGCAAAGTATGGGCTGATGTAACTCTGCTGCCACTGCCAAAACTAAAACCAGATGTATCTTCACCTGATACCAACATTTAAGGGACAATGCGCCAAAATAAAAAAAACAAACACTCACTGTAGTAATGTTGTTTCTTTTCATGGATCCCTCACAATGGTTTCACTCTATACTCTTTGCAACAATCTCTATAGGGACAGATGCCCTCGAGATGGACCCTATTCTGAAAAGAGAACTTAGAATTTAGAAAGGTGTTTGAAACACTCTGCACCCTAGCAGTTAGATTTGTTTCTATAGTCAAAGTAGAACAGTGTCCAGTGAATTTTGCTAAAAAGGCTACCAAAAATGTATTAAAATTGTAAATGTTTTGGAAAAAAACACCAATTTAATTAAACAGCCATGTACAGTAAATATAAAGATAAAAAAACACAACTTATGATTGTAGAGAACACTGCAATTGTAATATTCAAGCAACCTAATAGGTAAAATGAAATTATTATTGTGAGAACCTATTTTCAGGTTCTGGAAGAAGGGCAGGGTGGAAGTGTGAAGTCACAGTTAGGGATCCCTGAGAAGAAACAACATTACTCTGGTGAGTATTTTTTTCTTCTAACCCCAGGAATCCCTCATTTATGGTTTCACTCTATGCAGACTATACAGCAATACCTTGGGAGGCTGGGTGCAGAACCTACTTGGGGAAAAGTTTCTGCAGTACAGCAGTTCCAAAGCTGGGATCCCTCCGTGACTGCATGTCCATAAAGTAGTAGTTTGTGAAGGTGTGCACTGTTTTCGGGGTAGTTACTTTGCAATTGTCCAACAAGATGATGCCCATTGTGGATGCCACAGAGGCAGAAGTGACCCTAGTGGAGTGCATCCCTAAGCCTCTAGGTGGCATTTTACCTGCTTTTTCATAGCATAGACCACACCTCACGCAAGAAGCTTTGAAGGTTGCAGTCCTGAGCTCTGTGATCTCTGTAATAGACTATGGTCTCATCATTTATGGCTGGGCCACAACCACAACCCTTAGACGCCTCTCAACTGCCTTAAATAAGGCATGTCGGCTCATCACTGGTGCTCACCGTCTCACCCACACATGTGACCTGTACACTCAGACCGTCTGGCTCCAACTATCAAACCGCATAAAGTTTCTCACCTGCTCCATGGCGAAAAAAATCTACCTTGGCCTTGCACCTTCTGGGATCTCAACTCTGTTACAACACCAAATTAACAAATGGTGCCTTAGGAGATCCACGCTACAGCTACTGAAGGTCCCCCACTGTCACACTTCACAGGGACAACACTCCTTTGCTTATCGAGTGCCACTCTGGTTCAATGGCCTCAGCCCAACTATCTCCTCTGCCCCAACAATTAGTATGTTTAAAACTAGGCTCCGGGACTATCTCACTACCAAAAGCTCCTGTGACTGCCCAACTTAACCTTGTTTCTCCACTTCCCTTCCTGCCCTAGTGGTCCCCCCCCCCCCCACACACTGGATTCTACCCTCACATCTTGGTATACCCAATGCTGCACTTTTCACCTCTCCCACCCTTCCTACATTCCTTCTCCCACCCTCCCCTCTTCCCTCTCCCTATGATTCTGGCACTTCTTATCTGTTGTCTATTTTCTCTTACAAATGCCGCTGGCTGCCTTGTTACAATGCTACCCTTGAATTGTATTAATCTGTACTCTGTTTGCAATGTCCACATTGTTGTAATATGTGTCTTGATGTTCCCCATAATTTGTATTTCTCTGACGTGGAACCTTTGTAAAAGAGCCAAGGCTCAAAGGTATTTGTAATCCTAGACTTGATAAATAAATAAGAACTAAATTCAAGAGACTATCCAATGAGAGACAGACCTCGTAGATGCTGGTTTACCTTTGCCCTTCTCACCACAGGTAACTAAAAGCTGAGTAGTTTTGGAGCGGACATCTTTTATTTATTTACTTAAGTATATAGGAATTACAACCCTTTGAGTTACAGACTCGTTTTTAAAGGCTCCATGACACAGATACAAAAGGTAACATTAGACTAGGGAATTTTAAGACAATTGAGTACAGTGAGGTAACATACTGGTGGGTGGATGCCGATACAAGCAGAAGGTAGGTTGGTGTTGAAACAACATGACACAGGTTGGTACAGAGTAAGATAAAAAATGCAAACTGATTTGAAGAAAGAAAAATCAAAAAAAGTCCGAGGTCAAGCAGGCGTGCGAAATACATACAGAATAAGGTAGCCTGCCTGTACAAGTGTTAGCTAAGTAGAAGTTGCATCACAGTTCCAATCACATAAACGGTGCTACCTCCAGGGAGGTACTGTCAGATTCTTATGACAAGGACAGAGCTCTTTAGCTTATCTAGGTGTACATTTGGCCAGAGGCCTCAGCAGAGGGTGACAGGACACAGACTCAGGTGAGGCACTGCCAAGGCCAGGAGTGTCCTAATTTTGTGTGGGACTGGCCTAGGAAGGTTAGCGGTCACATTGGCAGCTACATGAGGACAGGATATGGGATTTTAGAGCCGCTTTATAAGGACCTAGGTTGGTAATTGCAGTAATAGCTGGAGGGAGGGAGGATCTTTGGGCTACTGTGGACCTGACCCTGGGTACCTTCCAGACAGATTTGGAGGCCCCACAAGTAGTAACTGCGGGGGGGGGCTGACTGAAGGGAGGCGGCAACACCTACCAGAGTCAGTCCTAGGTGTATTTTTTTGGTGAGTAGGCAAGTCTGGTATTGTAACCGCTCCTCCAGAGAGAAAATATTGGCGAATGCATAGAGGGTGCAGGTATGCGTATGCCTGTCAGCACCCGAGATGAGCTGGCAGGCTTTACTGATGGTCAGCTGGATTTGGTGGAGCACTGTGGGGTCAGAGACCGCATAAATTGTGAGTCCATAGCCCACTAGGGACAGGACTGATGATGTGACTGCCAGGTGTAGAGCTTCAGCCTGGAGGCAGTCTTTATGGCGGTATAAGAGGCCTATTCGGATATTGGCGGCTAAGGTGAGAATTTTGATGTGCTCATGAAATGTGAGAGAGGTGTCAAATGCAACACCCAGGTACTTATATGTTGAGACCTGTTCCAGAGGGAGGAGCGAGTTGGCTAGAATTTTCAGGGAGTAATCCCTAGCCCTATTCTGTCGGTGTGCAAACAGCACGTTGTTTTTTTTAATGTTGACGACTAGTATGCGGGCTATGAATCAGTTTTAAATCAGCTTGGAGAAGTCTTGTAGGGAGAGCTGGAGGGAAGAGAGGTCTTGGTGTGAGGCAAACAGAACTGTGTCATCCGCATATAGGAGAATATTTCCAGGGCAGGAGCTTGGCAGGACATTAAGATACACGCTGAAAAGGAGTGGACCTAGAATCAATCCTTGAGGCAACCCTGAATGTAAAGGTAGGGTGGTTGACAGGGTCCTGTTTATTTTAACACACTGTGTTCTATTAGCAAGATAGCTGGAGAACCAGGCGAGGGGGCCATGAGCTACGCCGATGTGTTGGGAGTGTGGCCAGAAGGAGGGGGTGGGAGACCATGTCAAATGCCTTGGACAGATCTATGAACACGGCCCCAGCAAGGTACCCTCTGTCCAGGGCAGAGTGTGAGCATTTGAAAATTCTCTCAGGGCCATGGTAGTGCTGTGACCTGCTCTGAACCCGTGCTGTTCCCTACATAGTATGTTGTGGGTGAGGAGGTGTTCCGTGAATTGGTCTGCCAGAATTTTTTCAAGGGCTTTGGAGAGTGGGGGGAGGATCAAAATGGGCCGATAATTGTTTAGGGAGGTGCAATCACCACTTTTTAGAACTGGAGTTATAACTGTGGTTTTCCATTTGGCTGGAAACTGACTGACACAGGTAGCGGTTTAATAGGTCCGTGAGGGAGAACAGAATTGAGCTGAGTACACGGTACAGAATTCTCATGTCAAAATTGTCTTTGCTATAACTGGAGCCATTGAGGGCTTTAGATAGGTAGTTTCTAGTTTCTTTAGGTGTAATGGCTCTGAGGTAGAAAGTGGGGTGGAGGAGGTTTGGCACTGGGATGGGCTGGATGCGGTCAAAAAAGTTATTCGGTAGTACCAGGCTAAGGTCAGAGAAGGTGGAGTTGAGGCAGTTGGCGACGGTGAGTGGATCCATGGCGACAGTGCCATCAACATTAATTTGAGATGGTTGGGGGTGCGTGACTTACCGTTAAGACCTTTGATATTATCCCAGAAGTTGCATGAACTACCCCAGGAGGAGGTCTGGGTGGTTCTGTAGTGGTCTGCCTTGGCTTTTAGTATTGCCCAGGTACACCTATTGCGGGCCGCGTTGTATATGCCTGCTTATTCACCTACGATCTAGAGTCCATGGCACGATGCCAGAGGTTGTCCCTTTCCTTAAGCTGTTGTAGTAGTGTAAGGGTAATCCAAGGAGCGCTACGCTTCTTGGAGGTTGTGTTTGTGATAGGAGCAAAAGCATCACAAGCTTTATTGAAAATGCAGGTGAAGTAGTTCAAGGCCTCGTCGGTATTGGAGGCCTGGGAGATAAGGGCCCAGTCACAGTGAGACAGATGCCATTTGAGTCTGGAGAGACTGCCGGGCCTTAAGTGACGATGGGAGGTGACACTGGGTGGCAGTTTAGATAGCCGGCAGGACCAGGTGAATAGGATTGGGGAGTGATCACTCAGGATGTTAGGGAGGATCACTAGGTTAGCGATTCAGTGTGGGTGATTTGTAAGTAGTATGTCCAGCAGGGTGTGTGAACCATTAGATGGATTGATCCTTGTGGGTTTGGGTATGAGTTGGGACAGGTCAAGTGTGTCCTTGGCATGAGCGGCTGAGCCCGCTAACCAGTTTATATTGAGGTTCCCAACCAGTATCTGCACCAACTTGTGAGAGAGGGTGGCTAGGTAGTCCGAGAGTGATTGGGTTGCTGCTGATTGGTTGCCGGCGGGGGGGGGGTATAGGTAACTGTGAGAATTAGCGGGGCTCTGTTAGGATCCGGTGTAAGTTTTATTGTGAGCACTTGGGCATTATTATCCAATGTTGGAGCAGGTAGGGCTTGATGGTGCAGTGAGTCCCAGACATAGAAAGCGCAGTCACTACCACGCTTTTCCTTTGTATATTCCCTAATCAGGGCAAAGCCAGGGATAGAGACAAAGGGGTCAGGTGTCCTTTTTGAGAGCCAGGTTTCAGTTAGAGCCATGATCTCAGATTGGTGCTGTGCTAGCCAGCATTGCAGGGATGCAGTTTTGTTAGCTATGCTGCAAATATTCATAGAGGTTATACGTAATCCCTGGATGGACTGCGACTGGCTGAAAGCTACTGGGCTGGGGTTGGGATGGATGTTGCCAGACATTAGCAGTAATGGGGAGATTATTTAAAGGAGGGTAATGCGTTGCTGGCTTTTAGCTTGACAGTGATATGAGGATGGCTTGGAGGAGAGAGAGCAGGGGATGGGCATGTGGAGAAGGGCTATGAAGGTTTGGTGGTAGGGATGGCCAGGGGGTAGATGAGGGTGTAGTGTAAAGGATGTGCTGGCAGCAGGGGGGGGGAAGAGGTGGTAGATAGAGTGGTAGCACAGTGGGGAAGGGTGGAGTGAGAGTCCATTGTACTGAGTGAGTGCATGTGGGGTGGGCTTGAGGGCTCACTATGATGAGTGGTTAGCAGGGATAACAACAGGAGTATGTTTAGTGTGCAGAGGTTGGTGTTGACAGTCCACATTTCAGTTAGTGGGGCAGTCAGGTGCAGATATAAGTACAAAAGTACCCTTCAGTGTGGCGGTCACTGTGGCGCAGTGGTAGGGTGATGACTTCTGGTGCGGGAGGTACCAGGTTTGAGATCCGGGTGTGGACACTGGGTGCAGCGCCTTCTGGCAGCAAGGGATGCAGTGCAGAGAGCCCTAGAAGTGGTGGGCAAAAGTCAGGAGCTGGCAGGGTCTGCAGCAACTCCAAGTCATGGCCACAGGAAGGGCAGCAAGTGGGACTGCAGGCAGTAGGGTGGGGGCAGACAGAGATAGTGGGACAGACAGGATGGGGAAGATAGCTAGGAGCAACAGGGGATTGAAGGTAAAGGAGGCTAGTAATAGTGGAGTAGGTCTGATAGTAGAGAGAAGAGGAGGACTACAGAGTCGAAGGCATAGAGAGGAGGGAAGGCCTAGAGAGGCAGAGAGATGTGCAGGAAGAAAAGCCCTCTAGTGGGAAGTCAATATAATCTGCAAATGAGAATCTAGGGACTTGGACAAAAACTGGGACAGGGTGGTCCTTAAATTGAGGGCCAGGCTTTGGTGGCTGGGGCAACTGACGTGCAGCGTTGACAGGCTAACACCCCTACGATACAAGCTTGAGAGGGAGGCTCTGTTTGATTACCTCTCGTGGCCTTTTTCAACTCCCCGGATAGACTAGCATACTCCTGTACTGCAGGTGGATGTGGGGGGGGGGTCGGCATATAAGGGGAGAACAAAAGGGTTTGAAAGGCATTAGTATGCAGTGGGATGGACTCTGAAACATTGCCAGGACATAACTCCGACTACGTATGCACGGGTTTGTACTGGGAACACGGACATGCTGGCACAAGGATGCCAGAACCCTGCAGGACTCCCCTCCATAGGACCCCAGACTAGTAGGTAAGCAGTACAAGTAAATTCAGTACAGCAGGCAGCTCACTGAGGCTAGAAGCAACCAGTACAGTACAGCAGAACAACATACAGCAGGAACAAATAACACAGCAGCTATGCAGCGCAACAGCCCCTTTAATAACCCCTTAAAGCTCTGTTAAAATCAGGTAAAACCCCCGCAGTACAGACAAGAATACATAGTGCAGTAGAAACAATCAGTTGGATTATGGGGACAGAAAAATGCAGGTATCTATGTCCCGAAACCCCTACAATACAAGCTTGAGAGGGAGTCTCTGTCTGATTACCTCTTGCGGCCTTGTTCAACTCCCCGGATGGATTAGCACACTCCTGTGCTGCAGGTGATGTGTGCTGTGGCGGGTTGGGGGGTACAGCCTCTTGCGGCCTTGTTCAACTCCCCGGATGCACTAGCGTACTCCTGTGCTGCAGGCGATGTGTGCTGTGGCGGGGTGGGGGGTATGGCCCAATCCATATACATTAGATGGCCAAAACTCATTTTAGGTCAAGGCTGTGTAATTTTTGCTCGCCTGGACTGTTGAGGGAAAAGCACAGGAAGTGTTGCTGACTGATTCAGATGGAATTCAGACACTGCCTTAGGCAGGAATTTCCTATTGGTTCTAAGGAGTACCTTATCCCTGTAGAAGATTATGTAATTTGGCTCTGTGCAGAGGGTTTGCAGTTCACACACCCTTTCAGCAGAGATCATGGAAATCAACAGTATGGTTTTCCATGCGACATATTTTAGGTCAGCAGTGTTTGTGGGCTTGAACGAGGCTCCCATGAGTTGGGCAAGGCAGACATTGAGAACCCATGGTGAAACTGAATCCCTTACCGGTGGGTACAAGTGACAGACACCTTTAAAAACATTTGAGAATAGGTTGAGAGGCCAGGGACTTTCCCTTGCCTGCTGATATGCAGGCTGACACTGCTGCTAAGTGCACCTTCCATGTCAATGGTCTTAGACCTAAGGACTGTAGGTGCACCAAGCATTCCAAGACTGTAGGCAACCACGCCTCTATTAGGATTATTCTTTTAGGGGTACACCAAGAGAAAATCTCTTCCATTTACGGGAATGTGTTCCTGGTTGCTGGTTTCCTTGACACTCTAAGCACTTCCAGGACTTCCTCGGACAGGTTTAAACTAGAATATTCCAGCTCCTCAAGAACCATGCTGTCAGGCTCAGTGTTCTGAGGTTTGGGAATGTTATACTGTCCTGAGATAGTGTCAGCAGATTGTGCCTCAGTGACAGGTTGACTGGAGGTTTGCTGGACAGGGTCAGCAGAACTGAATACCAGGTCTGTCTGGCCAAGTCTGGTGCTATTCGGATCATTGTTGCAGATTTCCTCCTACGTTTCAGGAGGACTTTCTGGATGAGTGGAAATGGTGGGAAGACATAAAAGAACTTCCTAGACCAGGGCATCCTCTGGGACTGTCCCTCTGGCTGATGGTCTGCAACAAAACTGTGGGAGCTGACTGTTTTCCCAAGAAGTGAACAGATTTATTTTGGTAGTGCCCCACCTTCTGAACACTGTGGCCAGAACGTGGCTGTTCAAGGCCCATTCGTGGTTTCCCAGACTGATTCTGCTTAAGTAATGTGCCAAGACATTGTTTTTGCCTGACAAGTGCACCACATGAATGTTTGTTTCTAAGGTGTATGCCAGGTCCCAGATCCTCACTGCTTCTGTACACTGTTTGGAGGACCTTGTCCCTCCCTACTTGTTTATGTGATATATTGTTGTGCTGTTGTCTGTTCTGATTTGGACGGACTGACACTATAGCTTGGAGGAGAAAGACTACATTGCTAGTAGCACAGCCCTGAGCTCCAGGAGTTTGATGTGTTCCCGTGACCCCTGTGGACTCCATGTGCTACTCACTGTGGGATCCTCTATTTGGGGGGGGGGGGGACCCCACCCTAGGAGAGAGGCATCCGTAGTAAGGATACTTGTTGGTGACTGCTGAAGTAAGGGAATGCCCTCTGTGAGGTTGCTTTCTTCCTTCCACCACTCTGGTGTTTTTACCAGTGCTTTTGTCACTTGCACTAATTTTAAGTGTGGATCCCACCTTTGAGACCAATTGTCTCTTAGGTGGTACTGGATATCTCTCATCTAGAACTTGGCCCATGGAACCACAGCTGTGGATGTGGCCATATGTTCTAGTAACTGCAGGAAGTCACTTGCAGGTCTCGGCTGACCTGTTGTGAAGGACTCTGCTGCAGTCAGAGCTATAACTCTGGCCTGCTGAAGGAAAGCTTTCCCTGTAAGGTGTTTAGCTGTGCTCCTATGAAGTCTAGTACTTTAACAGGTTCTAGCTGGGACTTCTGCAGGTTTATCAGGAATCCGAGAGACTCCAAACTGCATTTTATGGTCTGTAGAGTGCACCTTGTCTCCTGTTCTGTTTCCCCTGAGACTAGCCAGCCATCCAGGTAGGGAAAAACTATCACACCATGCCTTCTCAGGTGTGATGCCACCAACGCCAAGAACTTTGTGAATACCCTTGGTGCTGAGGTAAGGCCAAAGGGAAGAGCTATTAACTGGTATTGGCAGTTCCCTAGCTTGAAGCCGAGATATCTTCTGTGTGATGGCCTGACTGGAATATGAAAATAGGCATTTTTCAGATCCAGTCATCCCAGCCACTGTCCCAACGACAGAGATGGGATCACTTTTCTCTGTGTGACTATCCTGAATTTCTCTTTCTTTATATTCTCTGCTTGTTTAGAACCCTGAGGTCTAAAATAGGTTGCCACTCCTCATTTTTCTTGTGGGTGAGGAAGTATAGTAAGAATAGGCCCTTGTCCCAGTGAGAGGCAGGGACCTTTTCTGCAGCTTTTGCTATCAGTAGTTTTTTTTTTTTTTATTACTTCTGGTTCCAGCAGAATTCTCTTTGTGGCAGAGAGTGTTAGAAAAAGTTTTGTTTCTGCAGTCTTGGAAATGTTCCGAACTGCAGAGATGGTCACTGCCCCACTGTCTCCAGAACCCATCTGTCTGAGGTAATATTTACCCAGTCCAGAAGGTAGGGAGCCACTCTTCTCCACACTAGCAATGTATGGGTGATTTGGAAGAAATTGTCAGGGGTTTTGCTTTGGTTGGGGCTACAGCAGGAGTACACTTTGTGTTCCTTCTGCCAATGCCCCTGTAGTATCTCTTCTGTGACTGATACAAGAGGGGTATCTGGGGTATAAACTCTAGGGAAGTAAACCTCTAACTCCCCTTCCACAGGGCCTACAGCATGTAGAAGGCTGTTCTTTATCAATGTTACTCTTGTAAGTGGTCTCGTAGTCATCCACGTTTTTCAAATATGCCTCTGTTTTGTCACTAACAAGTGAACATCCCACAAAGGAGAAATCCATGGCTTTGGTTTTCTATCATAAGAAAGGATGGTAGTTTTTAACCAGGAGAACTTTAAGGGCACTGCATGAGTGAATTATAAAACTCTTTCTAGCCTGTGAATCTCATCCAAGGACTCTCTTGCTATGCCAATTTAGAGAGATCACAGTAATAACTAAAACAAGATTAAAAAAACAGCTAAAAATGGCTTTAAAGTAAGAGCCCAGTAGTAAAAACGTATTTTACTTCTAAGAAAAAACAGCTACATAAGAATTTACCATAACAGTAGATCTTTGAGACAATTTCCTCCATTAGGCCACACCTTTAGAACTATAAGCCACAGGTGTCAGGGCCACATGGAAGATTTTGTTAGCTGGGGCTTCCCACGATGATGTGCCATATCTATGTGTATATAAACATGGGCAGACCCATCACTCCTCAGTTTCCTGCCAGAGATTATCCTTGGAGGACTTGCAACTGGTGGGAAAAAGGACAGAAGACCAGTACCTGGCATACAAGGAGAGACACCGGGCTGGATACTGAATGCACTGTGTAGGATTTTAGACAGTATCTGATGTAAACCTCACTGAAAACAAAAGAGGGGGACAAAAGGTGTGACGGCATGGCCTAATGAAAGAGATTCTCTCAAAGATCTACTGTTACGGTAAGTTCTTACATAACTGTTGTATCTTCTTTGAGGATATCTCCTTCATTAGACTATACCTTTGGAATGACTCCCAAGCAGTGGAAAGTGAACTAGGAGGATGGCAGTCTGCTATATGATCAAGACAAAAGATTTTGCAGTATAGCAAGCCCAAAGCCAGCATGTTTCCAGGAGATGATGTCAAGACTGTGAAGTTTAGTGAAAGTGTGAACATTGTTCCATGTGGCTGCAACATATTCAGTATGTCAGCAGCAGGGACATTTCTGAAACATGCAACGGAAGTGGTCATACCTCTTGTGAAGTGGCCATGAACACCACCAGGAAGTTCCCTACCATACTTCCTATAACAGAACGTAATACAATGTGCCAGCCATTTCGATAGGCACTGTTTAGACACAGGGGTGCTCTCTTTCCCAGGGACAAATGAAACAAAAAGCTTTCTGCAGTCCTTGGTTGAGTAATATAGTACTGCAGTATTCTGTGTACATCCAAAATATGGAGCAGGGCAACACACTGCTTGGCATGCTCAGGATAATACAAAGGAAGGTGCATTGTTTGACTTGGCGTAAATTCAGATACCACCTTTGGCAGAAACTTAGGATTCATATGTAAAGAGACTGCGAAAAATCAAATAAGGAGGCTAACAAATTAGAACCTGAAGCTCAGAAATCCTTCAAGCAGAAGCCATTGCAGCTAAAAATTATGTTTTCCAAGACAGGAAATGTAGACAACTTGTGGCCAGTTCAAAAAGAGCCAACATCAAATTCTCAAGCAGAAAAATTGAAGTCCTATGGAGGGACTGGATTATGGATAGGAGGTTTCACATGAAGAATACCTCTCAGAAACGTTAGGGACACCTCTAAATGGGCAACCGTATGACCAGTAACAGTGGCATGGAAAGCTGATATAGCAGCCAAATGCACCTTAAGTGAGGAATACTGCAAACTAGAATCAAACAAGGAAAGCAAGTATTCCAAAAGAACAGGTTACTCACCTGTAACAGTAGTTCTAGGAGTGGTATATGTTGTTCATCCACACTGTTTGGCATGTCCCTTTCTCCCCTTTAAATCTTGCCGGAAGTCTTCAAGCTGGCTCCTCCCACCCACCCGGGTGGTATAAACCTCAGCTCTGCCCCATGACGCCATATCTTAGCCCGCTAGAAGCCTGGCTGTGCGTCTAAAGCCGGGAAGGTCGGATGGGTGCGTGTGGATGAACAACATATACCACTCCTAGAACTACTGTTACTGGTGAGTAACCTGTTCTAGGAGCGTGGATATGTTGTTCATCCACACTGTTTGGCAGACTCCAAGCAGTTCTCCGGGAGGAGGGAGGCAAGGCGCGCACACACCCTACTTGGGAAATAAGGATTGGAGAACCGAGGCCCCAAGACCAGCATCCCGGCGAGACTAAGGTCGATGTGGTAGTGGGTAATGAAGGAGTTTGCTGACTTCCAGGTTGCAGCCTGACAGATTTCCTGGATAGGGATGTCCCTGGAAGCAGCCACCGATGCAGCAGTATGGTGGGTAGAATGAGCTCTTACCCTTCCGGGAGACTCCTTGTCTGCCAACTCATAGCACAGACCTATGCATGATGTAATGCATCTTGCAACGGTTCGCATGGCTGCAGGTCTGCCAGAAGCAGCTTCAGCGTAGGTGACAAACAGCTGGCGAACCTCTCCACGAATTTCCGCCGTTCGCTCCTTATAATAGGAGAGAGCACGTCTCAGGTTCAAGGTATGGAGCCTGTACTCTGCGTCTGAGGTGTAGTTATGGTAGTATACTGGCAGAGTCAAGACCTGGTTAAGGTGAAACTCTGATACCACCTTCGGAAAGAATTTCGGGTGGGGGTGCAGGACAACTTTGTCCCTGTGAAAGACCAGATAAGGGGAGTCCACCGACAGCGCAGGAGCTCCCCTGTCCTTCTGGCTGACGTAATAGCCACCAGGAAGGCCGTCTTCCATGACAAGTGTGAGAGAGTGTACACTTGTGCATAGATTCGAATGGCTTGCCCGTGAGCTTCACCAAAACCAGCAACAGATCCCACGGAGGTGGAGGTTCACGCACTGGAGGGGATATGTGATCCAGGCCTGTGAAGAAGCGCCTGACCACTGTCTCCTGCGCCAATGTCGGCTGACTGGCCCACGCCCGGTAAGCTGAAATGGCTGCCAAGTGCACCCTAAGGGTCGATGACTGCAGACCCCCTTTGGAGAGAGACCAAAGGTAGTGGAGAATGTTAGCCACAGAGCAGTATAAGGGGTCCAGACTCTTAACCTGACACCAAATGGAAAATCTCTTCCTTCTGAAGGCATAACATTTCCTGGTCGATTCCTTACGAGATGCCTCCACCATGGTGTAGATGTCCTCGGAAAGACCCAGAGCCTGGAACTCTAGCCACTCAGGTACCAGGCTGTGAGATGCAGGGACTGAAGGTCTGGATGGAATACCTTCCCTGGTTCAGTGATATCAGGTCCAGGCATGTACAAAGCTGCTCCGGGGGGCCTGAGGCTGAGAAGATCTGGATTCCAGAACTGGTGTGGCCAATCTGGGGCTACCAGAATCACCTTCGCCTTGCCCCTCCTCACCTTGAGCAGCATCTTGTGGATCAAGGGAAATGGAGGGAAGGCATAGAGGAGGCCTGGGGTCCACGGCCTCGAGAAGGTATCCCCCTGCAGCGAGCCCTGCTGAGAGGGGTGAGCATGGTACAGCCTCAGCTTGTTGTTTTCCTTGGAGGCAAACAGGTCCACCAACGGTTTGCCCCAGCAGGAGAAAAGACTGTAAGCTACTTCTGGATGTAGAGACCACTCATGGGATGTCTGGCCTATGCGGCCGAGAGCATCCACCAACTGGTTCGAGACTCCTGCCACATGAATGGCTAGCAGATCCACCTCCAGCCAACTTACGAGGGTCCAGATGCGGAGCGCCTCCTTGCACAGCAGATGGGAATGCATGCCACCCTGTTTGTTGAGGTAGTACATGGTCGTGGTATTGTCCATCTGGACTTGAACCACTTGACCCCGGAGCTGAGGCGCGAAAGCTGACAGTGGCAGTCTGAATGCTCTGAGCTCCAACAGGTTGATGTGGCATCGGGACTCCTCGGGGGTCCAGAACCCGTGGGTCCTGTTGTACCCCATGTGGGCTCCCCACCCCATGAGAGAGGCATCGGTCATAAGGACGACCTTCGGCTCGGGGCAGATAAATGGGATCCCTTTCTGCAAGCGTTCTGGGGCGGTCGACCATTGGAGCGCATCCCACATCTTCTGGGTTACAGGGACTAGCTGGTCAAAATGACTGTGGCACTGAGTCCACTGGGTGGTCAGCTCCCTTTGGAGGGGGCGCATGTGCCACCTGGCCCAATGGACCACTGAGGTGCATGCTGCCATGTAACCCAGAAGGCGCAGAAGGTCCCAGGCAGGGCGCAAGTGCCCAACCAGAAATGATCGGGCAAAGGAGGAGAGAACCTCTGCCCTGTCCACTGGGAGCAGAGCTCTGGCTTGACAAGAGTCGAGCTCTGCCCCGATGAAGCCCATCACCTGAGCAGGCATGAGTTCCGACTTGGCCTCGTTGATCAGGAAGCCGAGTTGGGAGCAGGTTTGGAGAGCCAGATCCCTGGACCTCTCCACCTCCTGAAGGGAGGATCCTGCCAAGAGCCAGTCGTCGAGATAAAGGTAGATTCGTACTCCTCGATGCTGAAGATGGGCTGCCACCACTGCAATGCACTTGGTGAAGACCCAAGGGGCCAATGACAGGCCAAACAGCATGGCTCAGAACTCGTACAGGGTCTCTTCGACCCTAAAGTGGAGGAATCGTTGATGGGACGGACAGATTTTGTGAAGAGGTCATTTACCACAGAGGTCTGCAGTTCCCATTCGTGAATCATGGACTAGGACCTGCTTAGCTTGTCTGCTAACAGGATTTAGAAACCTGGGAGATATTTGGCCAGTAGTTGCAGGTGTAACCCCTAGATGGCGCTATCCCAGGGGCTACTACCCCTGCCTGATTTGCCACTAACAGGTTGAGGGGCCTGGATCCAATGGCGGGTGCCTCTACCCAGAGGTCAGAGTTTGCAATAGTTAAACTTACTTGGTCACAGCCCTCTGGGACACTGCAACCCCCCTTTCTTCCCACTAGTGGCCCACACAATATATCAGAATTACCTTCACAGTATACACTTACCCCAGGGCTGGTTCAGGCACTGGGACCTCCTGTAAAATAAGATACAGTGCAACAATCACAGTACAATACTTTAACATAGACAAATACCTCAGGCAGTATAACTTTGCTGAAACAAGCAGCTCTGATTTATTTAGGGAATATAACAAGGACAGGGAAATCAGGTTAATTAGCTTATCACTTTACTCATCTACCTATGGCTCTGTGCAAACCTATCCTACCAGTTACTGTCCCTGGGTACCCAAGCCCTAGTGGCTAGTCCAAACCGTGGCAGCTGGTAGGGGCCCTTTCCCACAGAGAAAAGAAAAATTGGTTTAAACAGTCAGCAGTACAGTGATTCCATTTGGATTCAATGTGGCAATTCAACAGGGAGCGACCCTGAATTAGTACTCACGACCTCCAAACAAGATAGGGTCCTTCAATGTCAGCAGGGCTACTCTTGAGCTCCACGAGACTCCTCACACATTTATATGGCAAACTGCAACAGGCAAAAGTCCTTTAATGGCAGCAGGATTCACTTGAGCTAACCAAGCCTCCTCACACATTTATATGGTGAACATGTAAGGCAAAAGTCCTTTAATGGCAGCAGGATTCACTTGAGGTACACAAGCCTCTTCACACATTTATATGGTAAAACAGAAAGTACTATACCAGGCAGGCTGCTTCTCTATCCCATCGCAATTACTGCACAATACCGGAGAACACACAGCAGATTCAGTTCCTGACAGACCGAGTGCAATTCAGCAATTTCTCCAGTCTTCTACAGGGTGAGCCTGGTTTCTACTCTTCAGATATCCTTTGATTCTCTTCACAGGACGGATTCAGTCCTAACAAGCAGTTACACAAGCTGCAGACCGGAACTCTGGGCCTTACACACGTTTCCGACTAAAACTGCACACTGAAAAAGCACAGGCTCCTTCCTTCTTCACTGCCAGAGCTCAACTGAAACTCCAACAGACAAACCGGCACTTCCTTTGAGTTCCTCCCAGTTCTTGACTGGATTGGCTGTCACTCACAATAGACTGCTCCTGTTGGTCCAAAAGAGCAAGTCTAAACTACATCTCCCAGAGTCACTGCCCATACAATCCTCTTGTGGCTGGCTCAGATTATGAGTCAAGTTCTGATTCGTCCAAGACCATTTTAGAGCTAGCTTACCCCACACTGATTGGTCCAGTTCAGCAGTTCAAAACCAGAATGGGAACTAGGCAGACACAGTTCTGACTGCAAAGAAGCAGGTTAGACAAACTGTAATTTCATTATTACTCTAAATGGTTTCTGGCAAACAGTTACATCTTTCAGATAGGTTCCTTTGCACTCCTAGTGACTGCAAAATGGAGTGAATTGGCAGCAGCTCGAGTGGTACTCAATCAAAGAAACACACAGTCCCCCATACAAACTAATTATGTCTGCAAGCAGACAGCTCTTAAAGAGACAGTACCAGAGGTTCTAAAAACACTCACTGATAAATGGCTTAAACGCCAAACACCATTCAGGCTTGGAGCATTCAAGCAAGCTCCTGGAAGTCTTTTGGGAACCCCCATTTGCAGGGGGGTTACACAGGCCATGGGACAGAGCTCAATACCATACTCTCACTGCTTCCCTGCATAAGGAATAGGAGTGAGTGCCCCCTTCTTTGTTGATGTAGAATAATAAACAGCAATGCTAGGTTGACGGTGTTTCCTTTCAGAAGGTCTGATGAGGGTGACGACCGGGGGGGGGGTAATTAAGGAGTGATGGAGCCACCCATATTTAAGTACATGTAGACGTAGCATGTCACTGTGGGCAGCCCCCTGGCTACTAAAAGCTTCTGTGTGGTCCTAATGCAGACTGTTTACAGTTCTAAAGGTGTTACCTAATGGACGAGAGCTCCTCAAAGAAGATAAAGCTGTGCCAAAGGTCAAATAGCAGTTTACTGTACAGGAAGCTATTAATTAGGGTGAAAGGTCATAGACTGAAATGGAAAATAAAAGAGCTTCTATTTCTGATCAGTGTGGCTCAACAAATAGTACCACTTACTCAAAAAAAGTAGACAAGTAGCAGAATTAGCCAGAAATAGCTGAAAAATCAAAAAAGGTAGCCAAAAAAGGTCTCTGGTTCCCAGGAATCAAAACAAGAGCCAAAAGTACCAGTGTTTTAAACAATAGCCTAATGCAGAGTAGGAATAAAAGAAAAAATTACTCACCTTAGTAATTGCTTTTCTTCTCATGGAGTCTTGCTATATTAGGACTTATTGCAGTTAGCCACTGCACTTGAACTGCCCCGGAGAGGAAAGAGTTAACTCCAGAGAATCTGGAGTTCTAAAACGCGAGGGCGCTATACCAAAGCTCTATCTGGGCAGTTTCAAATGAAACTGTCAGATCTTTTCGAAGCTAACACTAAGCAACAAGTCTGTGTGGAAAGCTCTACACTAGCCAAATGGCTACCTACTAGTAGTAATAACAATATAAACAACAATAGAAACAACAATAACAATAATAGGAATGAATAATGGTATTATTAGTTTTCCTCCCTGACAAGCACTATTAGGACCCCCCCTTCCCCCAAAGACTCAAGTCCAGGAAGGGGCCAACAAATCACTCAACACAGAAAACCCTAGTTCCCTAACCCTAAATAAAGAGGGTGAAGGAAGAACTACAATGGCATGACACAGTGCTTGCACTAATTTGCCACCCCACCCCAGTAGAAGTTCTGAGAGGGGCAGGTTGGAGGTGGTCCTAATATAACAAGACTCCATGAGAAGAAAAGCAATTACTAAGGTGAGTAATTTTTCTTCAAACACCATGAAGTCTTGCTATATTAGAGACTTATTGCAGATTACACAGCAGTACCTCCATGGAGGAGGCAGAACCTACTTAGGAAATAGGCTCTGAAGCACAGCTGTGCAAAAGCGATCTCTCCTGGACTGAAATCCAGGAATAATGCTTGGTAAAGTGTGAACTGTCTTCCAAGTAACAGCTCGACAGATTTCCAGAATGGGAATATCTCTAGCAGCCGCTAGAGATGCAGCTGTACACCTGGTGGAGTGAGCCCTCAGTCCTGAGGGGGGCTCTCCTACCTAGTCTTTGATAACAAAAATGGATACAAGAGACAATCCACCTTGCAATTGTCCTCTTAGTGGCAGGTTCCCTTTGCCAACCTCGCCCTAGGTAAGGAAGAGTTGGAGGGATTCAAACCTGTGACCCCTGGTGCGTTACAAATAGTAGCATAAGGCTCTTTTGACGTCCAAGCTGTGCAGTCTCCTCTCACCTGAGGAAGAATGCTCAGTGAAAAATCCTGGGAGAGAGATGGATTGGTTCAGGTGGAAACCTGAAACCACTTAGGGACAAACCCTGTGTTAGTCCTAGGGACTGTCTTATCCCTGTGGGGAGAGAAAAATCTTCTTCCACTGCCAGGGCCTGTAGTTCACTTATGCGTCTGGCAGAAGTGAAACCACTAGAAAAAACATTTTCCAAGTGAGAAGCTTGAGCTCTTCTGGGGACAGAGGTCAAAGGGGTTTGCATTAACTGAGCAATGCAAACATTCGGCTCCATGCAGGAGCTGGTTCAAAAAGGAGGGTTGATGCAACCCCTAAAAACTTGGAAAACACAGGTTGAGAAGAAAAGGAAGCAGGCTTCCTGCTTGCAGAAAAACAGAGACAGCTGCCAGAGGAACCCTTAAGGTAGCTGGCCCAAGACCCAAGGAATTTAAATGGACCAAAAGTCCAGAAAATGGGCAGATAAGCAGACTGTGGTATAATCTGCTTCTCAGCGACCAGACTGAAAACCTGTTCCACTTAGAATTGTAAGTGGCGCCAGTGAAAAACTTCCTTGAAGCCTTTAAAATATCCATGTACCTTGAAAAGGTGTAAATCAGCAAATTCTAACTCCTCAAGAGCTGCCTTGAGAAGGAGGAATTTGAGGTTCGAGATCACACTCTCCCTTGTGCAAGGCCAGTAAGTCGTGGACTCTGGGCAAGCTCAGGGTAGGGTGGACTGTCAAGGACAGAGACAATGGGTACCAGGGCTGTCTGGCCCAGTTTGGAACAATCAGAATTGCTTTGCAGGGCTGAGATCTGATTTTTACTAGTACCCTGAAAGAAAGGGAAAAAGGAGGAAAGGTGAACAGAAACTTCCCTTTCCAATCCAATTGAAAAGCGTCCAGGGGGGCTGATCCCAGCACTGGAGACCTCAACAAAACAGAGAAAGTTAGTGGTTATCTGGGGCTGCGAAAAGATCTATCTGAAAATGAGCCCCATCTGGCAAGGACTGAACCCAGCACCTGAGAATTCAGAGCCCAATCGTGATGGCCCTGAGAATCCTGTTGAGGGCATCTGCCAGGGCATTGTCCTTCCCTGGGAGGTGAACTGCTATCAGGAGGTGTTCAGGGGTAAGCCAGAGACCACCACTTCATTGCTTGATTGCACAAGGCTGATGACCGAGTGCCCCCCTGCCTGTTGATGTACCACATTATTGTGGTGTTGTCTGTCCTGACTTGAACTACCTTGTTCTGGACAGAAGCTGAAAACTCCTAAGAACTAGAAGACAGCTCTGAGTTCCAAAAAATTGATGTGGAGCAGAGATTCCTAGGGAGACCACACTCCCCTAGTGGACAGGTCGCTTAAGCGAGCTCCTCACCCTAACACAGGAGCATCCGTGGTGAGGGAATGAAGAGGACCCCTAGTTTTAGATGGCTTTGATCCTGCCACCAGTGTAAGGCCAGGATCAGGGATTGGGTCACTAGAACCAATTTGGAAAGGGAATCCCTCCTTTGGGACCAATAGGCCCTCAGATGGAACTGAATGTCCCTCATCTGGAATCTTGCTCCCTGCACTACAGCTGTGGAAGCAGCCATGTGCCCTAGTAGTTGTAGCAAATGCTTTGCTGGTCAAGAGACTCTAGAGTAATGGAAGATGCCAGGGCAAAGAGACTGCCTACCCTTTCAGAGGAGAAATGCCCTGGCTAACTTTGTGTTCAACTCTGCACCTATGAAAGTTAGTACCTGAACTGGTTCGAGAACTGACTTTGGTAAATTCAGCAGGAATCCCAGAAAGGTGAGAAGCTGCTGGGTGACTTGCAAGTGGGATTTTACTTGATCTGGAGACTGACCCACTAAGAGCCAGTCATCCAGGAAAGGAAACAAGCAATCCTTGCCTTCTTAAAAGAGCCACTACCACAGCTAGAATTTCTTGAATACCCTTGAAGCAGAGGTAAGGCCAAAGGGCATTGCCCTGAACTGGTAGTGGCCTGAGGGTAACCTGAGGTACTTTCGGTGAGAAGGCCTGATCAAGACATGAAAACAGGCATCCTTGAGGTCCAGGAAAGCTAGCTAGTCCCTGGCCTCAGCCAGAGTTAACATTTTAACTTTGTTTTCAAAAGATGCTTGTTCAGGTACCTTAAATCTGAGATGGTCGCCAATCTCCTGCCTTCTATAGGGTAAGAAAGTATCATGAGTACAGCCCCTTGCCCCGGTGGCAAGGAAGGACCCTTTCTACTGCTTTGCAGTTCAGAGGAAAAGAAACCTCTGCTCCCAAAGCAAGGGATTCCGAAGGATTTGCAGGTGGACCTGTCTGGCTCTCATCTTTGGAAACTGTTTGAAGCTGAGAACCAGACCTATTACTTCCAGAACCCACTTGTCCGAGTTAGGGACACCCAGTTCTGGCTGAAATAAAAACCAACCTGCCCACTGGTATAGGAGAATCGGCCCTGGGCACCCCATCAGGGTGCCTGCTTGGCAATAGTCTTAGGCTAAGGGAAGGGGGACGGTTTACTTGTGCCCCGTCTATCTCTGCCTCTGAAGAGACCCCTCTGGCGAAAGCAGAGGAGGCCTGAGCCTCTACCTGGGCACTTTTGTAGGTAATCATCCATGTTTTTCATATAGCTTTCTGTTTGTTCCTCAAACAGAGAATTACCCACAACAAGAAACAAATCCATAGACTTTGACAGAGTATCTTGGGACAGATTAGTGCATCTGAGCCATGCCAACCTCTGAAGCTACAGAAGTGGTCATGACCCTAGAAAACAAGATTAACACCAACAGCAGTATGAACTTGAACTTAGAGCTTCAGTGCCATTAGCAGCCACCTGTTCCAACCCGCTAGCCAGCTGGCCATGGGCCTGCTATGTAACTGCAACTGCGTCCCACCTAGATTTCCAAATCTAGCCACATAAGTCATACAACTTGCCTGTCTGAGTTCCACAGAAGCTGCCATATACTGTTTTCTTGCCATGGCATCAATCCTCCTGGAATCCTATTCAGGAGGATGTGAGGTCAGGAACTAGCCTGACACAGGCTGCAGCTTGTACCACACCATACTACACTGCTCAGTGAGGAAGTCTGTAACAGAGCTGACGAAATACACCTTCTGTCCATTTTTTATCTTACAGGAGGGACAGAAAGAGAATCTTATAAAATCTTTGTTGTTTACTTCCTAAATGACTTATGCAAAGGAAAGACAACCTCCTAGCCCATCATTCCTACATAATCAGGCTCCCCTTTACTCATCCATAGCTCCTCTAAAGGAGCTGGGTGGATTCTGCAAGCTTTTTGTAAAACATAAACTGAGAAAAGGACTCCAGACAGAATAGGAGAGATTCTAAAGTCTGTCTGGAGAAATGTCCGCTTAAGTGGGCACGTCCAGACCCTACCAGCCACACATGTATTGATCAAATTTCCTCCTCCCACTCCTGTGGTTCATAATTCCTCAACATCATAAACCTGAACCACTGGAACTGAACGAGCCACCTTTTACCAACTGTAGATGGTTCGACAGGACCTAGAAACAGTGACTGGACAATCTGTATGGCTTAACTACTGCTGCAGCAGTTGGAGAGACAATCTTGGACTCCAAACCTACTGATTTCTCTGTCATTTTTTTTTTTTTTTTTTTTAAACTGGTTCCTCTGAACCATCCTTTTGCCCAAGGAAGTCTAGCCCTGGTCAGAGGGTACTGGACTGGGCTGGCCATCCGGGTCAGCGGACTTTTTGGCCAATAGTTCCCTGAGCCGGCCCTATCTCTTTTCAGGGTGGCTGCAGAGAAATTTTAAACACCTGGCAGTCTGACAGGAGGTGGTCAGCCCCCAGACAATAAACACAAGTGGTGTGTGGGACAGCCTTGGCAAAGGCTTCCCCACAGCATCACAGTGTTGAAACCCAGTGGGCCGGTTTTCTTTTTGGGTTTCTCAGACATAATGCCAGCCTAACCAAAAGCTTGCCCTTTTATGGCAGTACCCAGGCAAGACACCCTTATCGGTTCCTAACCGTTTCACGGGTATTTGAAAAAACCCTATTTAAAATCAAGGTTTTTTTAGAACCGATAAGAACCGGGTACCGCACTCTAAAAGCCCAAAACTTTAAAACGTTAAAATAAGCAAACTGATCGGTTCAAAACCGAACCGATAACTAAATTTCCACACAGACTTTACATTTTGTACTTACGGTTTACCAGATAGAGCTTTAACCGAAATGCGGTAAAATAATTACTTTTTGCCGGTTCAAATGAACCGAAAATACTCGCTTGAACCGAGAAATGAACCGAGCTGAAGGAGCTGATCTCCGGAGCGACTGTTCAGTGAAGCGGAGTAAAGAATCTGACAGTTTCATTTGAAACTGCCCAGACAGAGCTTTGGTATAGCGCCCTCGCGCTTTAGAACTCCAGATTCTCTGGAGTTAACTCTTTCCTCTCTGGGGCAGTTCAAGTGCAGTGGCTAACTGCAATAAGTCCTAATATAGCAAGACTTCATGGTGTTTGAATTAAACACTTACAATTATTAATTATTTGTTTTAAAATAATAAGGTGTCTGGAAAAGGGCCAGTCTCTCAGGCTTCTCTCTCCATGGAGATTGATACACAGAGTATGGAGTGAAATCATAAGTGAAGGATTCCTGGGGTTAGAAAATTAGCATTGTTCTTGCTAGCACACAAGAGACAGAACAGCAGCAGACAGAACATCCCATATAAAGACTGTATCAAGGTCTTATAATATGCTTTATATTTTTTATGAGTTGAAAAGGGCATGTGGAATACCTACGTGCTTTGCATTCAAAAGTGTGGCTCTACAGTATGTCAAATTTCGTACGTAAAGTTCACAGAATCAAGGCCCCTCATAAAACCTTAATAACTTGCTCATATAAATCTTTGAACCTCGCTCCCCCCTCCATGACCTAGATCATACAAACTGGGCCCCTACAGTCTCAGCGAACTCAATAGACGAAGCCGCACAATATTTTAAAGGTAAATTTCTCAATATTTGGAATCAACCAGCCCCACTTTGATGCGTCAGAGTCCGTGGGAGCCAACCATGGATCTCGCCTGAACTCACAGCTTGTCAAAGAGTGTGGGACCAAGTTTGGAAGCTACACAAAAGCCGCAAAGCTCCCTAAAGACTTTGACATATATTATTTTCTTCACAACAAAAGCCACTCCTTTGGCTAAGGCATACTACTTTAGCTCAATCTTTTCATACAACATAAAAAAATTCCTCTAAATTCTGGAAAATCATTCACTCCTCCCTTCCCCCTCCTCAATATAAACAACACCAAAAAAAGAAAAAAAAAAAAAGGAAAAAAGAAAAAAAAAGAAAAAGGGAGGGATAGTGAGACTGAAGGGGGAGGATGGGGGCTGTGTGGAGGATGACAACAGTAAAGCTGACATATTGAACAGGTATTTCTGCTCAGTCTTTACTGAGGAAGAGGAGGGTAATGGGTCTGAATGGAGTACAAGGGGTGAGAATGGTGCAGAAATGGACACAAGTCCCTTTACACGAGAAAGGGTCCTGAAGGAACTGGAAGTAATAAGAGTTGATAAAGCAATGGGGCCAGATGGGGTGCACCCCAGGGTCCTTAAAGAACTAAGAGAGGTGGTGGCTGAACCTCTTGCTATCCTGTTTAGCCGATCACTAGAAACGGGAGGTACCCAAAGACTGGAGGATAGCAGATGTAGTCCCCTTATACAAAAGTGGGAACAAAGAGGAAGCAGGGAACTACAGACCAGTCAGCCTCACCTCGGTAGTGGGGAAGATCATGGAAGCACTACTGAAGGAGAGATTGGTGGAACATCTGGTTGTCAATGGACTACAGGACCCAAGGCAGCATGGTTTCACCAGGGGAAGGTCATGTCAGACCAACCTCACTGAATTTTTTGACTGGGTGACTAGGGAGGTGGATCAGGGAGGGCAGTGGACATGGCCTATCTGGACTTCAGCAAGGCCTTTGACACTGTGCCACATAGAAGACTATTGCACAAACTGGGGAATATGGGTGTGGGCAGGATAGTAGTGCGGTGGGTAGGTAACTGGCTGGACAGCAGGACACAGAGGTGGTGGTAAATGGCTGTCACTCCACAGAGGAAGAGTGACCAGTGGGGTACCACAGGGATCAGTGCTGGGACGGTACTATTCAATATCTTCATCAGTGACATTGCGCAGGACCTAGAAGGCAGAATTTCACTGTTCGCTGATGACACAAAGCTCTAACAGAGTAGACACACCAGAGGGTGTAGACAGAATGAGAAGGGACCTGCAGAAACTTGAAGAATGGTCAGGGGTTTGGCAGTTGAAATTCAATGCAAGGAAGTGCAAGATAATGCATATGGGGCACAAAAACCCTGGCACAATATATCAGTTGAGGGGTGAGGATATAGCATGCACCAAGCAGGAAAGGGATCTTGGAGTTATCATCTCTGATGACCTCAAGGCAGGAAACAGTGTGACAAGGCAGCAGGTAAAGCAAATAGGATGCTGGGATGCATAGGCAGGGGCATCACCAGCAGGAAAGGAGGTCATAATTCCACTGTACAAGACACTGGTGAGGCCCCACCTGATGCAGTGTGTACAGTTCTGGAGACCATACCTGTGAGGACATAGACAGGGTAGAGAAGGTTCAGAGGAGGGCAACAAAGATGGTGCATGGATTGCATCACAAGTCCTATGAGGACAGGTTGAAGGCACTGAACATGTACTCCCTGGAGGAGAGGAGGAGAGAGGGATATGATAGAGACATACAAGTATCTTACAGGGAGGAACAGGGTGCAGGAAAACACTATTTTAAGAAAAAGATGTTCCAGGACTAGAGGGCATGTGATGAAGTTGGAGGAGGGCGATTCAGAGGAAATGTGGAAGAATTTCTTCACAAACGGGTGGTGGACAAGTGAACACCTTGCCAGAGGAAGTGGTGGGGGCTGAAACAATCACGGGATTTAAGAATGCATGGGATAGACATAAAGGAATTCTGGAGGTCAGGGGTAAGGGGCAACAGACTTCCTGGAAAACATAAACTGAACTTACAAACTTAAATGGGCAGACTGGGTGGGCCATAGGCCCTTATCTGCCGACACTGTCTATGTATCTATGTATGTAACACTCTCATTACTGATTACCTCAGTGTTGCTACTGAATTTAATTCACACTTCACCTCTCGTGCCTCTGCTCTCCTATCCTCCTTACCATCTACTAGGCCAGGTGCCCCTCAACCTCACCACACACACTGCCCCAGTCTACTTGTTTCTCTTTCACTAAAATTGCCCCTTCTGACACCTTGGATGCCTTGCACACCTTAAACCCATCCAAAGGCAGTTCGCCTGATGGCTTGGACCCCAAGCTGCTATATCTCTCGGCTACGGCTATCGCTGTCCCACTGTCTGACCTCTTCAACCTCTCGTTCAAAATGGCAGCCATCCCACCTGTTTAGAAGCATGCCACTGTTCTTCCCCTACCTAAGGGTGGTGATCCTTCTTCAAAGGGGAACTACCGTCCCATATCCCTCCTTCCTACCCTTGACAAACTGCAAGAATACTTGGTTCTTAATCAACTCTCTTCTTATCTCTCTAACTCCAACCTTTTCACTCCCTTCCAATCTGGTTTTCAGAAAAAACACTGCACCACCACCTCCCTGATTAGGCTTACTGACTCCATCCTCTCAGGGATGGACAGTAGTCAAATCACGTCTGCCATTTTTGACGACCTAGCCAAGGCTTTCGACATACTTTCCCACACCCTACTACTAAACACCCTTTCCTCAGCAGGTCTGACTGACTGACTCAGCCATTAACTGATTCAGAGCCTACCTTGTAAGTCAGACCCAGTCAGTCAGAATTGCTGATTCCACATCTCCCCCTCCCTAGCAACACTGGTGTCCCTCAAGGGTACATGCTGGGCCCTATACTTTTCTCCATATTTCTTAATGACCTACCATCTGTCTGTACATCAACCTCAATACATATGTACGCAGATAACACGGTCCTCCACACCTCCGGAAAGTCCCCTACTGATGTTGCAAACAGACTTCAGCAGGACTTCAATAATGTTCAGTGCTGGTTTTGCTCTCATCAACTTTTCTAAACGCCAAGAAGACAGTCTCCATGGCCTTCGGCATTAGACAGAGACTCGCTAGGCTCCCCTCCCTGCCCTCCGTCCATACCCTTGATGGGACAGTCCTTGGGGACACCTCCTCATTCAGATATCTGGGTGTTTGTCTTGACCAGCATCTCACCTTCTTTGGTTATGTGGACGCCATCCTGAAAAAGCTGCACCCCAAGCTCGGCACTCTATACAGGAACCGGAATGGTCTCCCTCTTCCAGCTAGATGCGAACTTGTCCAGAAGATGATCCTTCTTATTTTTTACTACTGTGATGTAGCCTACAGCGCTGCTCCTAAGACCTCCTTAGCCAGATTGGATACCCTCTTCAACTCCTTCTGTCGTTTTGCTCTGGACTCTCCTCCTCTCACCCACCACTGTCAACTCTACCACTCCCTGGCATTTTCCTCACTAGAAAACAGATGCCTCCATCATTGTGCTAAATTTGTCTCTAAATTCTGGTTTGGATCATTCCCATCCTATCTCACTTCCTCTCTATCAGTCCTCCCTCCTTCTGCCCACTCACTTAGATCTTACGACTCCCGTTCCTTGGTTGTCCCTCACCCATCTACTACTGTAGGCCAGGCTGCTTTCTCGTATCGCTTCTCAAAACTGTGGAATTCACTTCCTCACCAGATTTGCCACTCCTCCTCCTCCTCTCCTCTAGAACTTCAGCCCTACATAATTTCCTCTCTGTGAATTGTACCTGCAATTAACCTACCTGGTATTCCTGACCTGCTCCCCAGCCTCTACTCAATATATTAAGTAACTATTCTGAATTACAGCTCCCTTCCAGCCCCACTACTTTCTTCCCCTGCTGAGATCCCTACCTGGCCATTCCTTCGGGTTATCTATAACTACCAATATAACTTTGACTTTAGGTTCCTATCAATCTACTACTATCATTATTTATAACCTTGATTCCTATTCATCTGCTCCCCTCCCAGCATCGCTACCTTTCCACCTTTGCTGTTACTCCCTATCCACCCCTTTCTCTCTGGCTAAATGGTACCATCACCATGAATTTAAGGGGTTATCCTAATGTAATTCACTTGTCTTGTCCACTGTGACCTCTTTATACAAGTGCACTCTTTGCTGCACTTAATATGTTCTTTCTGTTATTTGCTATTCACCACTGCCAATATTGTAATAATGTTTGCTGCTGTATACATGTATGAACTTCCACTACCCTTTCCCCCAGGATGCACCACGAGACTAGCAACTTGTTGTTCAGTGTGCCTTTCCTGGTGAAATGTTTCAATAAATAAATCTGTTGAGCTGCTGCATCAGCTTTGTTAATCTGTGTCACTATTCATGCACTCGCATCAGTTTTTGCGCACTTGTCTATTTCTGCGTATTCGTGTTAATAGTTACAGTACATCAGTTTTCTCCATACATGATATAATTTTCCCCACTTTCATCAGTTCTTCCGTATTTGCATCAAAACCTACCAAAAAAGGATGCAAATCAACAAAAAATGCCAAAACTGCATCAAAACAGACAGTCAATGTTTGGAAAATAAAAAAAATAAACTAAAAAACAACTAAAAAAACCGGCCCGGTGGCACTGAGGGTTGAAGTGCTGGACGCCACACCTCGCTGGCGACCCAGGTTCGGAAATGGACTAGAGTTGCCGGGGGTCGGAGGGGAGGAGGAGGATCAAGCGTCCCAACGGATGCTCTCCTCCTCCAGGGGTGGGATCCTGGAGTGCCGCGAGCTCCTGACGCTCCAGGGCCGGTGGAAGCACGGGCACCGGGGCACAGGTGGCCAAGAGCCTGGGAGGGGAGGACATCTGGGCACTTGACAACTCTGTCTGGACGTCAGTCCCGTGCCAATGTCCTCAGGGGGTAGAGGGACAACAAGGGAAGAAAACGGGAAAAACCCCCGCTCAACCCTGGATGACGACTGGTCCCCCGGGATCTCCTACCCACGGGCAAGACTCCAATGTGCAGGCACTCCGAGGGTGGTGAACGAGTGAAGGCAGGAGTTGGCCGGGCACTCTAGGGGCAGAAACCATGGATGGGATCCATAAGGGGATAGACCAAGTCCGAAGGAGTAGGGTGAGATGGCAGTAAGGTGGGATAAAGAAGACAGTAAAAAAATATATAAAAAAAAGTGCCCTTATGGAAGTATTTAAAAACTCTCAGAAACGGGTGAAGAACAACTTAAATAAGCCTACGTTGAGGACCTCCCCAGCAAATGACACAGAGGGAGGGAAATCTGCTCTAAAGAAAACAAGATGTAAAAAGGACTAAGCATCAAACTTAATAGCAGACCACAACAGCAAGATGTTTTAAACCAGTCTTATGCTCTTGAAGAATTCTGAGAGAATTAAGTCAGATTAAAAACATCCAGCCTCCAACAGGAATGAGGGGGTTAAAAGCAGAAGTCAGTTTAAACCAATAAAACAGAGGTATGCTTTAAATTTAGAAATTCTATCTGTAGAAACAAATAGGATGCTCTGCTGAGAGTAACTGCAGTCTGGGAAAACAAAAACCAGTTTTGAAGACAATCTTTACACATGACAACTCTGGTGATGTTGCCATCTCTAAAGCCAACACACTTAAGACTGATTATTCAAAGCAAACTGTCACAAAATGGGGTGGAGAGAAGGGCTGCATGGTGATGTAACAGCTTTGGATTGTGCTGGCCCATTAGTAGATGACCATGTATTACTTAGCAGTGAATGACTAACTCAGTGGCAAAATGGAACACAGAATTAGGCTTTTTTTTTTTTTTTACTTAAAAAGGTTACTGCTCAATTTATGTTGATCTGTTGCTCATTTGAAAATAGTGCTTTCGGGCATTTCTGCTTAAGATATTTTTCTAGCTTGTTTTATTCCTGTGGGTTTCTTATAGGTTTGGTGTCACTTCTTGTTTTGTAGCTATATTTTTATCTTTGTGCTGCTGTTTTACTGGCCTTTCTCATTTAGTCTGGCTGTGTTATGGTGAGGAGGGCAGCGCTGGTTTGGTTGTGTTGTAGGCAGGTGACTTTTACTTTGGTTTTGCAGGCAGGTAACAGTGTGTGAAGTAAGTCAGGAGGGTCACTGTTACATTGATTGTGTACATTGCTTGTGTTGCAGACAGGCAGCTTTTACTTTGGTTTTGCAGGCAGGTAGACTTTTTGACATCACTTTAATGAATACCAGAATGTTACTTGGCCATCAATCATATATTATTTGCAGAAGTAACATCAATTTAATGAACAGAATGTTAGTTGGGCCATCACTCATCCATTATTTGCAGAAGTGACATCGTCAGAATGGTCAGCAAGAGTTTTGATTTCACTGAAATTGGTGAGTAACAGCAGATGTCAAACACATTATAGCTCTCTTTTTCTAGTCTAAGGAAGAACATACTGACTATACAGCAAATGTCTTTATTTTGGGGTTTCCTTTTATTCCCCCTTAAAAAATGTCATCCTCCACCATGCCACTTGCATTGGTACTGCAAGTTGTGAAACTTCTATAAACTTTCTCTCAACAGTACCCTGTCAAAACTGACTACCTACTGTGTTCTACCTCAATAGTAAATGAAACGTTACATCTCAGTGGATTATTTGTATTTACTGTTTAGGATCATCCTTGCATAAATAGAGTACAAGAGTACAGCAAATTAAGAATGATTAAAAGAACACCATGCAGGATAAATAGTGACCACAGTCAACGTCTCTGCCCGCATCTTTTTTATGTGGCAGATTGATACCTAAAACTCAGCTTTAAACAGCAACATGATGGCTTGGACCCCACCACCACCAAACCTTGTCAATCATCAACCAATAGGCCCACCACTGTGGCTACAAAGTTGTCAGTGAAATGGGTATACAGTAGAAGCCGCTTAATCAGAACACCCTAGTGATGGGCTTTTTGTCCCGATAAGCAGCTTTCCCCATTATTAGAACTGCTGTGTGTTCATTAATTTTGTGAAGCAGACTGTGTCCTGTCAGTAAACCCCTCACAAAAAGTTACTGCTACACTTCCTTTGCATCCCACGATCCTACTGATCACTCACTACGGAAGAAAGGGATGCAGTATCTGCAATACATAAGAGATGTGTTTTCTTTTTACTTTACTTGCATTCATTGTTGCTATCATTTGGGAGTGGCAAACCACTAGATTAAATAACATGCTGACAGACCAGTGGTTGTTCACAGCATGTCAGCGTGTTGTTCAGTCTAGCGGCTTGCAGCTCCCGTGTGACAGCAACGACGAATGAAAGAAACCTTTTTAAAATAATTTTTTTATATTAAAATGGGCACTGTTCATTTACTCAAACATAGATGTTTTTGGCAAGCAAGTGCAGAGGAGGGAGTCAGGAATGAGCATGTAAATGTCTGCGGCAGTTTTACTGCAGTATTGAGAGAGGGACCCAGCACTGGGATTAACTTGACAAGACAGATGTTTACCTTCCTGCAGTTGTTCAGTGCTGGCACTGAGCATGCATGGAGGAGGGAGCCAGGAGCCAACATAAAATACAGAATGAAAGGCAGAAGTCAGTCTTTGTGTTCAGTACCGTTGTGGTTGAGTGAGTTGGGAAATAGGCTGCTGCGGGGAGCAAGTGAGGAGGTGGCTAACGAGGCACAAATGAAATGTGAATGGGCGTGAGCATTAGCTCAGTATCAGCTCAATCATCCCTTTTAAATGGCACAGCTGTCCCAATTAACAGGAGACCAGCCCTATTAGATAACATTGCTGCTCAACAGGTACCCAGAGGATCTTCCTAACTGAGTGGACATCCCCTTTAATCGCACCTCGATTAAGTGGCTTATACTGTATGAGGCCCACTGATTTACTGTGACAGAAAAAGTGAAAATTCGGAGATTTTTCACCAGTGTTCTCTCCATTTCCATTATCATGAATCAACCGAGTTTAATTAAATTACACTGTACATACAATGATGGTTGCTTATGAGGTTTAATAAGTAAACTGACAGAACGCCAGCTCCAGCCTTTTCACACTTATGGCTTTCCATCAGTTTGATAAAAATGAAACTATCAGGCCCAGTGGCACAGAGGGTTGAGGCACTGGATGCCACACCTCCTGTCATGCCGGCAACCTGGGTTTGGATGAGAACTTGAGCAGCTGGGGGGCGGGGGAGAAGAATTGAGTGTCTGCTGACAACTATTCTCCGTGGGGGTTGGGGGGGAGACACACATGTTGTATACTGACACCATGTGGAGGCATGATGGTGGGGCAGTGCCCAGATAGAGGACAGCTGGTGGTAGATGTGTGGCGCATACATACCTCTACATGTATGTGCGTCTGTGTCTTTCCATGACACCAGCTGCAATGGGAGAAAATGGGTGATGAAAAGCACGGTGCAGCAGGATGATGCCCACCCCATTTCGGACCTACACCACCACCCAGGCAAAGCCACTACTGGATTGGGACACTGGGAGGGAAGAGGACAGCTCCTCCCCTCCTAGCCCTGCCACTGGAGGTACTCCAAGGAGGTACTAAGGCTAGTTAGTCCTGGGGAAGATGTGCGTCAGTGGAAAGCAAGGATGGGGCTGTGAGAGCATGGGGCCGGGGAGTGAGAGACAAAGATCAATGGGGGGGGGGATTGGAACTATCTGGCCTCAATCAGTAGAAGTGCTTTTTGAAAAGCCAGTTTGTATGCAATGTAAAGCAAAGAGAGTTAATGTAAAGGTAAATGACAGATGAAATCTTATTTCAGTTAGCAATCTGTTCCAAATCATAAAAGGTCTCAAAAGAAAAGCTGTACTTTAATTTTTGTAAGAAAAAGATAGGCTTTTGAGTTGATACCACTAAGGAAAGACAGATTTAAGGCAAGCAGCACAGCATTCTCAGGAAGAGTAGGCGAAGGTGCAGAGCTGGGCCTGTTGGAGGACAGGAAAGGGGTGGGCGGATTGGGGTTTTGGGGTCCAGGAGACGCTCTGGGGATCGAAATGGGGTCAGGATAGGGGTTATTCCTGTCTTATCCCCATACCCAAGGGTTCCAATGTTAATGGACAGGTGCTGAGGTCTTCTTCGATAACTCATCCTGCCTTGGTGGTGTTGTGCAATGCCAGATCTATAAAAACAAGACGGCTATTATAGCTGATCTTGTTGGGTCAACTGATCTGGCTTGCATCACTGAGACCTGGCTGGATGAAAATCTAGGCCCTGTATTGGCCTTGGCAGTTCCAGCGGGTTTCGGTGATACACCGTCCAAGGTTGGATCATAGGGCCGGGGGTGTGGCCATTATGTTTAAGACTGAGCTGGGCCTTGTGGATGTGCCATTAGAAATTACCAGATCCTTTGAATATATCCTGGGAGAGGGTGTAGGTTGTGGGATTCTCCTCATTTACCGTCCACCAGGTGACGGTGGTGATTTCCTGCAGGAGATAGCAGACTTCATCGTCGACTTGGTTTTGAGGTTCCCCAGACTGATAGTTCTGGGTGACTTCAATGCCTGGGTCGACGAACTCTCGCATTTTGGTTAAAATCTCCTCCAGCTGATGATAATGCTGGGCCTAACACAGGTGTGGTTACCTGCTCGACCCATGTAGGGGGACATTCATTGGATCTGATCTTTCTTTTGGGTATGGAGATCACTGATTTGGGGGTGGGACCAGTCAGCTATTCTGACCATCACACCATAAGGTTCAGTTTCAGGGCCCCCCCAATTAGGTCTGCCCCTACGGAGATGGTTCGGTACTGGCCTTTAAGGGGTGTTAACCCCAGTGACCTACCGGCGGTACTGGATCTATTGGGTTTGTCGGGTGAATGCATGAGTCCAGATGATCTCATACTAGCCTATAATAAGGCTGTGGGAGATGCTCTGGACAAAATTGCTCCTGTTCATGTTCGGCCTCTTGCCCTCCATCCAAGGAGCCCCTGGTTTGATGGCTCCTTGAAGGAGTTAAGGTGAATTGGCCGAAGGTTGGAGAGAGTCTGGCGGAAGTCCGGCAATGATGCTGACAGGCTTAGGTTGATGGCATATTATGATAGCTATCAATCAGAAATCACCCGTAAGAAGGCAGAATTCCTGTCCAGGGAGATTTCTGCTACACAGAACCAACCGGCTCAGCTTTTTTGGACTGTGGACAGATTGTGCAATCTAATCTGTCTCCAGCCCAAAGAAGCTTTTTCTCAGCTAAGATGCAAGGAGTTCGCTCAGTTTTTTGCAGATAAGGTTGCCAGCATCAGGTCTGGCATCAGTCTGACCTCTCTTCTTTTGGGGGGCTGCGGTGATCGGTGGGAAGTGGCATGTACTCTGTCTGACTGGTCAGACTTTCGCCGGCTGGAGTTCAGTGACATTGTAAAGATCATCCAGACATTGCAACCAACTAGTTGTAGTTTGGATCCGGGCCCTACACCCCTCTTAGTAGGATGTGTAGAAGTTACCTGCCCAATCCTTGCTAACATTGTCTGGAAGTCCTTGGAGGGGGGGGGTCTTTCCTGACACCCTCAAGGAGGCGGTCGTTCGACCACTCCTTAAAAAATCCTCCTTGGATCCAGATTGTCTAGCTAACTACCGGCCTATCTCTAACCTGCCATTTGTTGATAAGGTTATTGAAAAGGCGGTTGCGCTGCAAATGTATGCTCATCGTACGACTCACAATGTCTATGACACTCTCCAGTCTGGTTTTAGGAAGAAGCACAGCACAGAGACTGCCCTTGTCCAGGTATTGAGTGATCTCCTAATGGCTAGAGATCAAAAGGCATGTACCATTCTGGTCCTTCTCGATCTCTCTGCTGCATTTGACACTGTAGACCATGGTGTGCTACTGAAACGCCTGCGGGTTTATTGTGGGCTGTCTGGTACAGTCCTCAAGTGGTTTCATTCTTACCTCACAGGCAGGTCTCGGAAAGTTGCCACTGGAATATATTCCTCTGGTGCTCATTCTCTGCCTTGTGGGGTACCGCAGGGCTCCATTTTGTCTCCCATGCTGTTTGCAGTGTATATGCTACCATTGGGAGAAATCATCAGGCGATACAGCTTGGGTTTTCACTGCTATGCAGATGATACCCAGCTGTAGCTGTCCTTTCTCCCTGGCCAAGGTGATGCACACTCTGTGCTAAACAACTGTCTTTCTGAGATCAGCCTTTGGATGAGTTCCAGCTGGCTAAGACTGAATCTGGATAAGACTGAGGTATTGGTAGTGGACTTAGGTCATCCGGGGGCGGGTTTGGGAGTTGGACAACCCTCAGGTTTGTTACTTGGTGGTATGCCGCTCCCTATCTCCGATCAGGTGCGTAATCTGGGCGTTATCTTTGATGAGGGACTGACCTTAAAGTCTCAGGTATCAGCTGTTGTCAAATCCTCTTTTTACCATCTGAGGAATATCGCCCGGGTGAAACACCTGGTTCCGTCGGGTGATCTTCCAACATTGGTCAATGCCTTTGTCACTACCCGTCTTGATTACTGCAATTCCCTTTACCTAGGGCTACCTGGGGTTGCTATCCGCTGCCTGAAGCTAGTGCAGAACGCGGCGGCCAGGCTTTTGACTGGAACGTCTAGAACCAGTCATATTACACTGTGCTCAGTGAACTGCACTGGCTGCCTGTTAGGTGGCGGATCATCTTTAAGGCTGGTTTACTAACCTTTAAAGCCCTACATGACCAGGGACCCGGTTACCTGAAAGATCTCCTGATTCCCTACTGCCCCCTCCATCCTCTCCGTTCCGCCAATGAGGGATTGCTAGAGATTCCCAGGGTTCGACTGAAAACATCAGGTTCACGTGCTTTTGCTTTTTCAGCACC
The DNA here is from genome assembly GCA_016271365.2 of Neoceratodus forsteri. Taxonomy (NCBI): domain Eukaryota; kingdom Metazoa; phylum Chordata; order Ceratodontiformes; family Ceratodontidae; genus Neoceratodus; species Neoceratodus forsteri. The sequence goes on along the minus strand of CM057456.1, from coordinate 1,097,391,842 downwards.
AACCCTGTGGAATTCTCTACCTCGTTGGTTGAGAGAATGCCCAACCGTCGATAGCTTTAAAATTGGTTTAAAAACTTATTTATTTAGTTTAGCTTTTATTTAAATATAGTTGATATATTTTAATGTTGTTTTAATCTATTTATGTATATGTTCTTATGTACAGCGCCTTGGCTCTGAAAGGCGCTATATAAATAAAGCTGATTTGATTTGATTTAGTCCACATATCTGTAAATACATTTGTGGTAGCACACTTGTCTCTGGATCAGAAGCTTATGGGTTTAGGTCCCATATCAAGGACTTGGGCTCATATGAATGGCTGACACTGCTGTGCCGGCTGCCCTTCTGATTAGATCTTCAACATTTTTAAGAGAATACAGGATGTCCCCAAGTTAAACAGAAGAGAGAAAACAAGTGCCTCAGCTGGGACAAATCTTGTTTGTTTGGGTTCCATGTATGTGTACACAACACCCTTGTGAATGAGTATGTTCCCAAGATGTTATCCAGCATTAATTCTCTATATACAAGGGGTTCTAATGCAGTTGTTTATAGCTGGGTGTCTGAAAAGAAAAAATTACTCACCTTAGTGTAACCCCTAGATGGCGCTATCCCAGGGGCTACTACCCCTGCCTGATTTGCCACTAACAGGTTGAGGGGCCTGGATCCAATGGCGGGTGCCTCCACCCAGAGGTCAGGGTTTGCAATAATTAAACTAACTTGGTCACAGCCCTCTGGGACACTGCAACCCCCCTTTCTTCCCACTAGTGGCCCACACAATATATCAGAATTACCTTCACAGTATACACTTACCCCAGGTCTGGTTCCGCACTGGGACCTCCTGTGAAATGAGATACAGTGCAACAATCACAGTACAGTACTTTAACATAGACAAATACCTCAGGCAGTATAACTTGCTGAAACAAGCAGCTCTGATTTATTTAGGGGATATAACAAGGACAGGGGAAATCAGGTTAATTAGCTTATCACTTTAATAATCTATCTATGGCTCTGTGCACAGGCTCATCCCTATCAGTTACTGTCCCTGGGTACCCAAGCCCTAGTGGCTAGTCCAAACCGTGGCAGCTGGTAAGGGCCCTTTCACACAGAGAAAAGGAGAATTAAACAGTCAGCAGTACAGTAATTCCATTTGGATTTAATGTGGCAATTCAACAGGGAGCGACCCTGAATTAGTACTCACGACCTCCAAATAAGATAGGGTCCTTCAATGTCAGCAGGGCTCACTTGAGGTGCACAAACCTCTTCACACATCCATATAAAAGAAAGCACTATACCAGGCAGGCTGCATCTGTATCCCGATCGCAATTACTGCACAATACCCGGGAGAACACACAGCAGATTCAGTTCCTGACAGACCGAGTGTAATTTTCAGCAATTCCTCCAGTCTTCTACAGGGGAGCCTGGTTTCTACTCTTCAGAGATCCTTTGATTCTTTTCACAGGACGGATTCAGTCCTAACAAGCTGCAGACCGGAACTCTGGGCCTTACACACGTTTTTTGACTAAAACTGCACACTGAAAAGCACAGGGCTCCTTCCTTCTTCACTGCCAAAGCTCAACTGAAACTCCAACCGACAAACCGGGCACTTCCTTTGAGTTCCTCCCAGTTCTTACTGGATTGGCTGTCACTCACAATAGACTGCTGCTGTTGGTCCAAAAGGTGCTGAAGTCTAAACTACATCTCCCAGAGTCACTGCCCATACAATCCTCTTGTGGCTGGCTCAGATTATGAGTCCAAGTTCTGATTCGTCCAAGGCACCATTTTAGAGCTAGCTTACCCCACACTGATTGGTCCAGTTCAGCAGTTCAAAACTAGAATGGGGAACTAGCAGACACAGTTCTGACTGCAAAGAAAGCAGGTTAGACAAACTGTAATTTCATTATTACTCTAAATAATTTCTGGCAAACAGTTACATCTGTCAGATAGGTTCCCTTTGCACTCCTAGTGACTGCAAAAATGAAGTGAATTGGCAGCAGCTTGAGTGGTACTCAATCAAAGAAACACACAGTCCCCATACAAACTAATTATGTCTGCAAGCAGACAGCTCTTAAAGAGACAGTACCAGAGGCTCTAAAAACACTCACTGATAAATGGCTTAAATGCCAAACACCATTCAGGCTTGGAGCATTCAAGCAAGCTCCTGGAAGTCTTTTGGGAACCCCCATTTGCAGGGGGGTTACATTAGTAATTGTGTTTCTTCTAATGGAGTCTTGCTGTATTCTGACTATCTGCAGTTAGCTCCAGCCTTTAAACTGCCCCGGAGAACAAAGGGTTAACTTTCTATGCAGTGCATAGAACGCTGAGCTCGAGCTCGGTTGAGGTCTCTGTCTGCAGCCCTTTGAAAACCAACCATCAGATTCTTACGAGCAAAAACTCACTAACTATACTATGTGGAAATTGTAAAATATTTAACAAGTCAACTGGCAACATAGAGTTTTGGATTTCCCAAGAAGACTCAAGTCTGGAAACCCAAAACTAAAAAACAATCCAAAGAAGATAATACAATAAAACACCCAAATAAAAGGGAAGGGTGTGCCAGAAGCACTTGTGGGGTGTAACACTGCACCTGCCTACCCACTTCCCAAAAACCAGGTTCTGAGAGGGGAGGCAGGTCAGAATACAGCAAGACTCCATTAGAAGAAACACAGTTACTAAGGTGAATACTTTTTTCTTCAGACAACATGAAGTCTTGCTGTATTCTGACTATCTGCAGACTACCAAGCAGTACCTCCATGGAGGAGGGAGAGAACCTACTTTGGGAATAGGCTCTGAAGTACTGCTGTGCCAAACCGAGCATCACTCCTAGCCTGGAAATCCAGAGAGCAATGCTTGGTAAAGGTATGGACTGTTTTCCGGGTGGCTGCTTGACAAATTTCTAACAGAGGGATATCCCTGACAGCAGCCAGGGAAGCAGCTGTACCTCTTGTAGAGTGAACCCTCAGGCCTGAGGGTGGAATCTTTTTCTCATAGCAGAATTGTATACAAGACACAATCCACCTGGCAGCAGTTCTCTTGGTGGCAGGTTTGCCCTTTCCCACTTCCCCATAAGTGAGGAACAACTGGAGGGAATCAAACCTGTGACCCTTGGTATGCTCTATGTAGTAGCTAAGGGCTCTTTTAACATCCAGACTGTGTAGCCTCCTCTCTCCTGAGGAAGAATGATCAGTGAAGAAGACAGGGAGAGACATGGACTGATTCAAGTGGAAGTCTGAAACCACTTTGGGCAAGAACCTCCTATTGGTTCTAAGGACCACTTTATCTCTATGGAAAGAGATAAAATCAGGTTCCACTGACAGGGCTTGCAGTTCACTGATATGTCTGGCTGAGGTAATGGCTACCAAAAACACAGTTTTCCAAGACAAGTACTTAAGCTCTGCTGAGGGCATGGGCTCAAAGGGAGGTTGCATCAGTTGAGCAATGCAAACATTCAAATCTCAGGCAGGGGCAGGATCCTTGAAGGGAGGGTTGGTATGAAGCAATCCCTTGAAAAATTTACAGAACACAGGATGAGATGATAGTGAGGAAGACTTCCCCACTGACAGAAACACAGAGACAGCTGACAAGTGAACCTTGACAGTAGCTGGTCTGAGGTCTAGGCCATTAAAATGGACCATATAATCCAGAACTGTAGGCAATTCAGCAGTGTCTGGGGAAATATGCTTCTTAGAACACCAACTACTGAATCTTTTCCATTTGGAGTTATAAGTCTTTCTGGTGGAGAGTTTTCGAGAAGCTTTGAGAATATCCAGAACCTCCTGAGACAGATGCAAATCTGCAATACTCTAACTCTTCAAGAGCCATGCCTTGAGATTGAGAGATCGAAGATTGGGGTACCAAATCCTCCCCTGAGAGAAGGTTAACAGGTTGTAATTCCTGGGAAGAGACAGGGGAAGATGAACTGCTAGAGACAGCAACAGGAGGTACCAATGCTGTCTGGCCCAGTCTGGAGCAATCAGAATCACCTTGCAAGGTTTTGACCTTATTTTGACTAGAACTTTAAACAGAAGAGGAAAGGGAGGGAAGGCATACAGAAATTTCCCTTCCCAGTTCAGAATCGGAGCATCCAGAGGGACTGAACCCAAGACTGGGGGGTTTGCAACAAAACAGAGGAAGTTGGTGATTGTCTGGGGCTGCAAAGAGATCTATCTCGGGAGTGCCCACTTTGAAAAAATCACTTTCAACACCAGGGGGTCCAGGGACCATTCGTGATGGCCCTGGGAGAGCCTGCTCAGTGCATCTGCCAGCACACTGTCCTTTCCTGGAAGGTGGACTGCTATCAGAGAGGTCTGCAAAGAATAAGCCAGGGACCACAATTTCATGGCTTCTGTGCACAAGGCCATAGACCGAGTGCCTCCCTGCTTGTTGATGTACCACATGGTTGTGGTATTGTCTGTTCTGACCTGAACCACGTTGTTCTGCACAGTCTGAGAAAAAGCTTGCAGGGCTAGAAAAACTGCCCTGAGTTCCAGGAGATTGATATGAAGAAGGGACTCCTGAGGGGACCACAGTCCCTGGACTGTGAGAGCTCCCAAATGAGCTCCCCACCCCAATAGGGAAGCATCCGTGGTAAGGACCACCGAATGAGACTGAGTGACAAATGGGACCCCTTGCCTTAAATTGTACTGATCCTGTCACCATTGGAGGGCTTGGATCAGCGTCCGAGTCACTGGAATCAGTTTGGTAAGAGGGTCCTTCTTTTGGGATCAAAAAGCTCTCAGATGGAACTGAATGTCCCTCACCTGAAATCTTGCCCCTTGGACCACTGCTGTAGAAGCTGCCATGTGGTCCAAGAGCTGGAGGAAGTGCCTTGTTGGTCGAGACACCTGAAGGCTGAAGGAAGAAGCCAGTTCTACAAGAACTCTTGCCCTTTCTGGGGGAAGAAAGGCTCTTGCTTTGACAGTATCTAGCTCTGCCCCTATAAAGGTAAGGAGCTGCACTGGTTCGAGGACCGACTTGAGAAGGTTGAGAAGAAACCCCAGGGAAGATAGCACTTGCTGGGTCACTTGCAGGTCTGACTTGACTTGGTCTGGAGACTGACCCACTATGAGCCAGTCGTCCAGATATGGAAAGATGGAAATCTTCTGCCTTCTTAAAAAGGCCACTGCTACTGCCAGACACTTTGTAAAAATCCTTGGAGCTGATGTTAGGCCAAAGGGCATTGCTTTGAACGGATAATGGCCTGAGGGCAACTTGAACCTGATGGGAATGTGAAAGTAGGCATCTTTGAGGTCCAGGGAGGCTAGCCAGTCCCCTGTCCTTAGAGAGGGAATAATTATTCCCAGAGTCACAATCTTGAACCTTGGTTTTAAAAGATTTTTGTTCAGGTATCTTAGATCTAGGATGGGTCACCACTCCCCTGTCTTTTTTGGGGTAAGGAAGTACCTGGAGTAAAGACCTTTGTCCCAGTGTAGGGTAGGAACTCTCTCTATGGCTCCTATGGTCAGAAGAGATGAAACCTCTGCCTCTAGGGCAAGGGTTTCGGAGAGACTTACAGGTGGAAAAGATCTGGCTCTCATCTTCGGAAATATTTTGAAGCCGAGAACCAGTCCCTGGCTTACCACTTTCAGGACCCACTTGTCTGAAGTAACAGACATCCAGTCCTGAACGAAGTAAGCCAGCCTGCCCCTACAGGGATAGGAGAGTCGACCCGGGCAGACCCATCAGGGTGTCTGCTTGGCAGGGGCCTTAGGCTGAGGAGTGGATGCAGCCCTGCTCATCCCCCTTCTGCCTCTCCCTCTGAAGAAGCCCCTCTGTGAAAAGGGAGAAGAGGCCTGTGCTTAGCAGAAAGGCCTATGTAAAGGCCTGCCCCTGCCCCTAGAATGCCGCCTTTGAGGAGTTGCCTGCCTCTCCTTGGCCTGTGCACTCCTATAAGTGGGCCTATATTCCTCCATTTTCTTCATGTAATTCTCTGTCTGCTCCCCAAACAGAGAATTACCTTCCACATGGAAATCCATGGCCTTAGCCTGGGTGTCCTGTGAGAGGTTAGTACATCTGAGCCAAGCCATTCTCCGAAGAGCAACAGACGTAGTCATGACTCTTGATGACACATCATTGGAGTCCACAGCAGCATTGAACTGTACCTTAGATGCCTCAATCCCATCCACAGCCACCTCCTCCAGCTCCTTGGCCAGCTGGGGGGAGGCCAGTTTAGCCAGTGCCAGTACAGTGTCCCACCTGGACTTCTGGTACCTGGCTGTACAGGCCATATAATTAGCCTGCCTGAATCCCAAAGAGGATGCCATGTACTGCTTCTTTGCCACAGCATCCATCCTCCTGGAGTCTTTATCTGGGGGGTGTGAAGCCAAGGGGACATTAGCCCTGTCACAGGCTGTAGCCTGCACGACCCCAACATGGCTGCATTGTTGGTAGAAAAACTCCATGTCTGAGCCTGATAAGGTGTACCTCCTATCCATCCTAGGAGCAGTACGAATAATCGACTACTACAAGGTTGACAATCAGTTGACTGACGCTCTCACAAGATCGGCGAAATAAATAATAAAAAACGAATGACCGACAGGCTTTACTTTCCGGTCTACTTACCAGCGCTTTGAAAGCGTGTTCTTTGCTGTAATCATCGTTATCCCATTTTAATTTATTTTGTTTCTGTTCTATGGTCTCGCTCATGCTTGTCCAGTAGTGCATTTAAACTGAACTCACACTCTTTGTAAATATCTTTCACCTTGAAAGCATCTGCTGCCGCTTTAGCTTCTTGCAGCTCTGTATCCAGTGCCTGTAGCCTATCAGTCTCGTACTTTAGTATGAGCTTAACAAATGTTTTGGAGCACAGGCAGGCTGCCTCCAACCATAGCTCTTTATAGGGAAAATCGTCACAATATTAATGTGAAGTCCCCTCGGGGCTTGTTTTTTATCTAAATACTCCTCGAGTGTGATCGTATATGTAAGTTCAATTTCCTTCAGTAATACTTTTTCTAGATGGAAGAAAACAGTTTTACAGTCATTGGGAGGTGCTTCTCCCCTCCTCCGTATCTGTTAATCATTCTTGGCTTGTTTCCTATGATCAGCATAATTATCAGGCTGCTCCCATCTACAGCACTCCTCATTTGAATTTCCTGCTCTGTTTTCATTCATAACTTTGAAGATAAGCAAAACTCTTCTTTCTTTTCTATTTAGAAAGCTAATAAAACGCAGTAATACCACAGAGCAGTCAGTAAAGGCAAAGCAGCATGCACATTTCCAAAATGGGTGTACAGCAAACTATAAGATGGGGGCGAAGAAGGTTTGCCAAACCTCTTGGAAGTGCTTGTAAGTACACCGGAAAGTAAAGCCTGTCAGTCATTCATTTTTCGTTATTTATTTTGGCAATCTTGTAAGTGTGTCAGTATTTAGGAGTCGATCTTTTCTGCATCGAGATAATGGGAGTCGATATTTCGTACTAGACCCTCCATCCTTCTATCAACAGGAGGTACAGAATTAGGAGACTAAAATTTTTTGAGTCTGTTTCCCAAAAGATTTGTGCAAGGGAATAGACAGCCTCCTGGACTCTGGGATGTCCATCATCTCTACAAAATCAGGCTCCTCTTGATCCTCTGTAGCTTCCTCCATAGGAAGATGAAGAGTTTCAGCCACTTTCCTGTAAAACAAATAGTGGGGAGGGGACTCAGAGAGCCTAGGAGGGGAAACACCAGAAGGTCTGTCTGGGGAGATGTCCGGTTCAAAGGGCACATCCAGACTTTCTGCTCCATCATAATCATCATCTTGCTCAAAATCCCCCTCCTCCTCCTCAAATTCCGGTTCATAAAAAGCTTTAGGGGCATACTCCTGAACCGGTGGAACTGACCGAACCGAGCCCCTAGCTAATGGAGCCGGATTGGACAGAACTGGGCTGTTATCTAACAATCTGAATCGCTCGTAACTTTCATCAGGGTCGGAACATGAGCCTCTGGATCCGAACCGGCTGACTTGTCTTTTCTTTTTGTAGGAACTGACCCCTCAGGATCGGCTCTCCTCTTGCCCGAAGAAGTATCGCCCTGGTCAGAGGGTACTCATTCTGGTTCGGTCGGAACCGAACCGGGCTGGCCATCTGGGTCAGCGGACTTTTCGGCTTCCTTTTCCCTAAGTCTACCTAATCTCTTTTCTAAGGTAGTTTTAGGAAAATTTTTACAAATTTGGCAGTCTGTATTGAAGTGTTCAAACCCAGACAATAAACACAGGTGGTGTGGGGGTCGGCCTTGGCAAAGACTCCCCCACACTCACTGCAGTGCTGAAACCCAGTGGGCCCAGTTTTTTCTTGGGTTTCTCAGACATGGCCAACCTACTCAAACTTACCCTTTTTTCGGCAACTGCTAGGCAAGACTCCCTTATCGTTTCCTAACTGTGTCACGGGTGTTAAAAACATCTAAATATGTTTTTTTTAGAACCGATAGGACTGGTAACCACACACTAAATTAAAGTGCAGAAAATCAATATAAGGGATCGGTTCATCCGAACCGATCGAACAAACTTACAATTTCCATACAATAATCAGAAACCACTATCTAGTACTCACGGTACTGCAGACAGAGCCTGAACCGACTATGCAGATTAAATTTGGACTAATTTCGGCTTAAAACCGACACTTTAACCGATTTTTGAACTGAGCTGAAGGAGAAATCTCCGGAGCGACTGTTCAGTGAGGCGGAGTAAAGAATCTGACGGTTGGGTTTCAAACGGCTGCAGACAGAGACCTCAACCGAGCTCGAGCTCAGCATTCTATGTACTGCATAGAAAGTTAACCCTTTGTCCTCCGGTGCAGTTTAAAGGCTGGAGCTAACTGCAGATAGTCAGAATACAGCAAGACTCCATGTTGTTTGAAATGTTAAGCACCTATTGCCCACTCCATTTGTCTAAATACAATCGCTGCAGTACAATTACATAACCTGGTCTGTAAAACACCTTGGCATACTTTCTCTCTGGCTTCAGTTCCCTCTTCCTGGAAATCAGCCATTGTCATTCCCCTCCCTAAGGGTGGTGACCCCTCTGTTCTGGCTACCCCCTCCTCCTAGCCCAGCTCTCTGCTGCTGGGCTCTCTACTCGAGCCACAGATTGATTCCATTCCTACCTCATGGGCAGAACTCAAGCTGTCAAAATTGGCAACTCCCTGTCACTCCTCCTCTCCTCTATCCACACTGGTGTACCCAAAGGCTCAGTGCTCGGACCCATCCTCTTCTCCATCTTTCTAAATTCCCTCCCCTCTGCACGTGCATCTGTATCCATACACATGTATGCTGATGACACTGTCATATTTACCTCAGGCTCCTCCGTACCAGACCTGACAAGCAGACTCGAACTGGCGTTCACCAATATCCAGCACTAATTCCAGTCAAATCAGCTTTCCTTACATGCAAAAAAAACTGTCTCTATGACTTCTGGTACTAGACATAATACTCTCTAAACTGCCAGCCCTGCCCTCCTTCCACACTCTGGATTGGACTAGCCTTGAAAACGTCAAAAACTTTTAAGTACCTAGGAGTTTGGCTCAACAGTCACCTAGACTTCTCTGCTCATGTGGACTATTTGCACAAAGAGCTTCACCCTAAACTTGGTGCACTGTATAGGAACCGAGGCTGCACCCTCCGCTTGCCTGCAGAGCCATTGTGCAGAGAATGATTATTCACACTTTGACTACGGTGACACTATCTATGCTTGTGCTCCCAAGTCTACCCTGGCCAGACTGGATCCACTCTTCCACTCATTCTGTAGGTTTGCCCTTGATTGCCCCCGACCCACCACTGCCACCTCAACACCTCTCTCCTTTCCTCTCTTGAAGCCAGATGGCTTGTTCATTGTTCCTCCCTTATTGTTAAGTACTGGCTGGGCCCTCCCATCCTACCTTGTGTCTCTTCTCTCCTCCCTTCAAACCCTCCTACCTTCTGTAGCTCTAACCTCCGCCTCTAACTCTCCCATTCAGGCGGACCTCGGCCGGGCAAGCTGCTTTCTTCCACCTTCCCAAACTCTGAACTCACCCCCGGCCCTATTCGCTCTGCTACCTCATCCACTCCTTCTCCAGTCTTATATGTGATTACCCGCCTCCTGTAACCGCCTGACTCCCCCGTTATTGTCCTCATACCTTCTCTTCCTGGCTCTCCATCCCTTCTCTCTCTCCCCACCCCTGACTTTCATACTACATATCTCCCTCCACCTCTCTCCTTCCCCCATTCCTCTACCTCTCTTACTACCCACCCTAATTCTGGACCTCCCTGTCTCCTTCCTATGATCTACTTTCTTTTCTCTACTCTTCACCCTTTGCTAAACTACCCTTAGCCACTTGCATTAACCTGGTTCATCCCCTATTCTTGTAGGCAAATGTTACTTACTACTGTTGCTGCATTTTCTGTAAAAAAAAAAAAAATCCCTACGTATATGCTCTTGTACATTCAATGTATATTACTCAATGTTAATTTATAATATTTTGTATAAAAGTGTGCCTTAAGATGAGTGTACATTCTGTGTAACTATTTTTATGCTGTATGGATATGTATTTCTTCCTCTCCCCTCTCCCCCAGGACGCTTCTGAAAATGACTTGTTTATAGCTCAGTATCTCTCTCCTGGTGAAACTTTTGAAATAAATATAAATAAATACTAGTCAGTACAACAGGAAGTACATTTCGAAGATGAAGGAGGAGGAGGAGGAGGAGGAGAAGGAGAAAAAGAATTAGCATAGCACTTTTCATACACGTTGTATCCCAAAGCACTTTACAAACAGTGTGACTGGTGGTGAAGTGACTAAATGTATAGGGGAAGTCACACTGCATATAATACCCACAGACAGCCTTGGATAATTGCATGAACCAGTTTTATGGGAAGGGGAATGTTGGCCAGGATACCAGGGAAAAATCCCCTACTCTTATTACGTAAGTTAGTTTTTAACTACCTTTCTGTACCAAGCAGTCTGTACCTTTTCTGTTTGAACAGAATGAATGAAATGCTTTCTGTTTGATTTTTCCTTTTTCATGCATCATTGTTCATTATTATTATTTGTCTGAGATTGTAAAAACAAATTCCCCTGCTCTCTTTTCCTATTTTGGGGGAGGTATGCAGTAATACTTATTTGCTTTGTGATTCCTTTGTTTTAAGAACTTATTATAGTTTTGCATTATTATCTTCAAACAAGCATCTGTCAATGCCGGAGTTTGTCATTGGGATTGCTGTTGGTATGCACTGATTGGCAGGACCACAGTTCCCAGCAGAAAGAACAAGTTATGCCACCAAGTTCACATTCCTGTTGAAATACAGTGAAGTGCATACCTGTTTCCTCAATTCATGATCTGGCTTTGAAGAGTGACGATGCGTCTGCGGTTCAGAGAAAATGTGGGCACTGGAGCCCCACAATGGGTTTTTTTTTGGGGGGGGGATGTTATGGTTAAAAACCCTAATGCCCCTGGCTGTTAGTTGGTATTTGTACTACAAATTTTCAACATGGCCTTTTGTGACCCCCACCTCATGAAAGCATTTGGGACCTCTGCTCATGAACAGTGGCGCTATGATTTTGTTAATCTGTCCCGAACGTAGTTTTCTCACAGCGACCGCGCCATTCTGCACCAGATTTGTGAAAACACAGTTCGGACAGGATGTGAAAAATTACAGCTGTACCATTCATAGGGAGGTGTGAAGAGATGGCAGTGCTGATCATCTGGAGTGAAAATATTAAAAATGCTCGAACGTACGAGCGTATGTGGAAACTGCACAACGCACGCTCATAACAGTCATTTAGTGGAATAATTTCACCAAAATTTTAACATAGGCATTTTATGACCTCTGCTAATGAATACTGTTACTATGATTTTCTTACTCTGTCCTGAACGTTGATTTCCCACAGCAACCGCGCCAGGATGTGAATAATGACAGCTATACTGGTCATAAGAAGATGTGCAAAACTAACAATGTTGAAACTCTAGAGTGAAAATATTACAAATCCTCAATGTTACGAGTGTGCGTGGAAACTGCGCAACGCACGCTCATAAAATAGTCATTTTATGGACTTCTGTCACCAAATTTTCAACATAGGCATTTTGGGACCTCCGCTCATGAACCGTGTCACTGTAATTTTCTTAATCTGTCCCAATTGCTGATTTCCCACAGCAACCGCGCAATTCTGTGCCAGAAGTGCAAAAACACATTTTGGCAGGGGATGTTGAAAATGACAGCTGTACTGTTCATAAGGAGTTGTAACAAAATACCAATTTTGAAAATATGGAGTGAAAATATGACATTCACGACGTTACAAGTGTGCGTTGAAACTGCACAACACACGCTCATAACAAAGTCAATTTTTGGAATCGTTTCACCAAATTTTCAACATAGGCTTTTTTGGAGCCCACCTCATTAACAGTGACACTGTCGTTTCGATAATCGGTCCCGAAAGGTGATTCCATGCAGTGACCACAAAATCACCTTTTGGGACCGAAAAACCACATGACAGTGATTGAATTCATGAGGTAGGGTCCCAAGAACCCCACGTTGAAAATTTGGTGCCAAAATTCACAAAAATAGCCGAGACATGCACTAAAGTTGAAAAAAAAAATGTATGCCATTATACAGCTTACCAGCATTTCTTCCGTTCGTGGTCAGCTTTGAAGAGTGCAGACGTGTTCCCAGTCCATCGAAGATCATGGTGCCAGGCTGTGGAGGCAAGTATGAGGTGAGGTGGGGTGTGGGGAGGTCAGGTGTGCAGAGGGTGGGCGCAGGTTGGGGGAGGGGTCACCGGACTCAACGAGGGACCATTTTCTAGTTTACAGGTTTTCTTTCTTACAGGTACATTTGGCATGCCGGGGTGGGCTCCCAGCGTGCCACCTGAGTGTTTGTGGGGGGGGGGCTGTAGCCAACGAGGGATTGGGTACCCCCGTCAGCACATATTGAGTGTTTGGGGGGGAGCCATGGGGATTGGGCACCCCTAAGTACACACAACAAATTGGGGAGGGACATTATACCAACGGGAATGGGCTTTCCGGTCGGCAAATGAATTGGGAGAGGCGTGATGATGCCGACAGAGGATTGGGCACCCCTGTTGGATTGTTTTTAATGGCAAGGGGGGCATGGGCAGCTTGGGCTCAGTCGCTCGCACTGCTGTAAGCTATAGCAGTGTGAATGCACAACCAGGAATGCAACTTCAAAGGACCGAGACGCGCCACTACTGGTGTGGCTCTGTCCTCTGAAAAGTTGTCCAACTCCGTCCAAACAGCTGAAATTAAGTCCTCGCCAGCCTGCTGACTAATTTTGCCTGCCGCTCACCCCCCCTACAAATGGAGCTCTCCACTGGGCACACCCCTGTAGAGCACCTCTTATAGCAATGAGTTTGTCTGAGCCTGCGTGCCACGACGAACTCAAAAAGGGGAATGTATGCCTTAATACTTATTTACTTTATTGTTTTCTCAAATTTTCTTAATAACATTTGTATTAAGCAAGTGTATGAAAAATTGTAGTTTGAATAAAAAATGACCCTACTCTTGAGAAAAGTGCATTAGGTTATTTTACTTCCACCTAGAAACCCACCAGGACAGCACCAGCTATGGGCAGAAAGGACCCCCATTTAACATCTCCTCCTACAGATGGCACACCCTGACGGTACAGCATCTCTGTAATACTGCACCCCGGTGCCAGCTTTTATGGTTATAAGCCCAGTCCCTGTATGGGGCAGAACCCATGACCTTCTGGCCCAGAGGCAGATGTGCTGCCAACTCAGCCATACTGACACCTACGGAGGTTTAGGGGGTGCATATTAGGCCTCAAACTTGTCCTAGACACTTACCTCTTTTTGTTGCTTCTTTTTGTCATCTTCTTTCTTTTTCTTGCTTTCTGGCATCAGATCATCCAGCCAGCTGAGCTCCCGTTTCGTGAAACAGAAGTCCATAAGTTTACGAACAAATACCAGTGCAAGAACCTAAGTAAAATTACAGGAGAGGTGCAATGAGGTTTTGTTCTTCTCTTTTAATCAAGTTTTAGTTTATTCTGTACCCTTCTCCTAATTCCTGTGCCCCATCGCATGCTCTCTTCCACTTGGGAAACCAGTCTGAACCAAGACTGATACCAAGCCACGCCTGCACACTGAGTGCAAAGGATTTGGTTATGCAACACCTCTGAAATACTTCCACCCCCACCAACCTAGAAAACCCATGCTGCACTGAAAAGGGTTATTACCTTGGCATTGAGGCCAGTATTGTGCCTTTTGAACTAAACAAATCTCTGTTGTTTGGACACATTCATCTCTTTCCCAATAAGGAAAGCAGTAGAAAGGGATCAAACATGGAGACAGTCGTGAGCAGAATCAATGAGATGCACTACCCTGAACACACTTACTGATATGGCCCCTGTTTGTGTACTTTCTGAATACAAAACAGGGAACGTGAATGGAATGCAATGAATAATGCAATGTTAACATTTTAAAATGAACACAGAAATAAAAAAATAAAAAACTAGAAAACGTTCTGGGCTGTGTTAGTGTTTCCTCCCCTGCACAGCTTTTAAAAAGGAGGATCATTGCTATATTTACCATCATTGGAAACACAACCGCTGCAGCCGAGACTTTAATAGCCCACAGCAGGATCAGGCAGGTGAGCTGTACAACAGTGAAGATGTGCACCTTCCAGAGCGGCACATAGCGCAAATAAATTAGGTCAGGTTGATGCTTAGCAGGCATTCCAAACAACTTTATACGGTCAAAAAACTGTAAGAGAGAAAAATACAAAGGTGGTATGGTAATACACAGCATTATGATGAGTTAATTGGTTTTAAAACTGTTCGCGTGGAATGGAAATATCTACCTGGATGCCTTTTAGCGAGGAAGCGCCCATGTAAAGAAAAACCCCGTATAATACTGGCATAGGAATAAACTGCAAGAAAAAAAAAAACACAACAGTTTAGTGCCAAGCCCACAGAAGCATGATGTTTTTTTTTTTCATTTTACCTTTGACCAAAAGTTCTACTCTCCTTTGTTGCCTGCAAATCCCCTTATCCCCCCACCCACCACTCACAGAGTTAAGAGTGACGCAGTACCCAACACTGTCCACAAAAGGTGCGGGTGGTCTCCTCTGAGGCTCTGCCCAGTCCAGTTCTCTGCCTGGTTAATGGGATGCTGCTTCCACTCTCCACCAGCCTGCTGAGCAATTGGCCTGAGGCCAGCCCTAAAGGAACATTTCTTACCTTTCAGAAGATTCTTTTTTCAGCTGAGCATCTGTCATTCCTTACTAGTCGGTAGCTCAGCCCTCTGCTAATGGCAGGCAGGAGAACAAAGTTATGGCATCCCATGTCTCCAGGCAGCCGGTCTGAGGACTTCCCAAGCCCTAATGTACTCTATGTAACTAAACAATCATTATAAAAGAGCAAACAGGAAGCAGCAATCTGATTGGCTCACAAACATTTTAAGTCCCCAAATTAACTGCCGTAAATCTGAGACTGGAGCCTCATCACAAGGCACAGCAGATCCATACTCTAGAATGAAAAAAAAACATCTGTCTAAAATTCTAAGCATTCTAAATTAAATTACAGATAAGTTACCTTCCATTCTAGCTACAATCGAGCTTTTTTGTTTTAAAGATTATGTTTATTTTTTCTTAATTTAAACACAGGACTGCCACATACTGTAAGCACAGCAGTAAAATTAAGTTTTAGGCGAGTTAGCAATCCCCAAGTTAATCACGTATACCAGCCCCCCCCCCCCCAAAAAAAATGTCCAGGTCTCTCCTGTGACTGATAAGCAACCCAATCACTCAACCATCACCACCACCTTCTTGGTTCCGAAAGGAAAACGTGGCCACCTCAGATCCCTCCTAACCCCAGGTCACCTGCATGACAGTACAATGCACTGCATCTGGGTCATCGGGGTGGTTTGTAAGTTTCATACAAAGAACGTTTGCAGCTATATGTTACCTTTTCCAGTGCTGTGAAGGTAGCAGGGAGGATCTAGTCAGTCACTGTTACAGACGACTTGAACAGTTTCCAGGGTTTTTTTTGGGGAGGGAACATAACACTTGATTTAGGTATTAGTAAGTCGGCTAAAACTTTTTTTTTACTACTAATGTGATTATCTGAAAGTCTTGTGTTTTAGAATTAAGTAAACCAATCAAAGTGTTTGACTCTAAGAGAGTGTAACAAAAGGGGACTATTTTTTCTCTAAATCAGCAAAACATAGTTGATAAACAAAAAAATCTCTTTAAAACTTATGAGTATAGCAAAAATAAATAGAAACGTTTCTGTATATCTGTTCATTTTTATACCAGCATTAAGGTCCAACTGGGGTTAGTTCAATCCAGTCCCCAGTTGCATGAGGCCCTTGGCTACACCTCAGGGTCTTATAACGCACCTCAGATTTGGATAAACTATTGGTAAACCAACCCCCAGTTGTACCTTAATGCTTAATAAATCTTAACTCACAGACTCACCAACGGTAAAGGATAACACTTGAAGAATATCACTTTCTTTAACGTCTGTATGTGCAGGTCAGTATAAAAAGGACAATGACAAATCAGACTAGCAATAAAAGGTGGGAATAAAGTGACAGCTGCACAGCTAACATTTTCCTTTCCCTCTGCACAGAGGGTGCATCTATCACTCCTAGTGAAAGAGATGTAAGCAGCAGTAGTCCCAATCGTAAGGGAGGGAAGTGAACAACAGAAACAGTGAAAATGGAATAGGAGTTAAAGGGGACAGACATCATTTATAACTGGCAGCTGTCTGCATTGTTCCTAGTTTAAGAAAGTTTATCCAAAGATCACTATTTAGCACTACGTGAACAAATGTTTATGTGACCAACTTTATTTTGTATTGCTGTTTGTATGGGTAACATTCCTCATATGGGTAACAGTCTGAACAGTTTTTTGTCATGGAACTAGTCTATGTCACAGTTTGTGTTTCATTAAAAGACCTGTATAGAATGCTCTCCATTAAAAGACAACACAAAACAGCTTTTCAACTTGGTGTTTATTCAGGTACCACCTAACTGAGCAATCATTTGGGAGGTATGAATTTTATTACTTTAAAAAGGAATATTACAAACTGCCAGTTTGAAAATAATTTTCTCTCCCCTTAAAGTCTTCAGCATCAACTGCCAATCCCTTGCAGGTGACAGAATGGTTGGCCTATGACAACACCGCTAGCAGAAACCTACGAGGAAGAGCAGCATCAGAAGAGGAGATCATATTCAGTTTAGGGCGCTTTGCAAAAGTGTGTACCGACAACCAAGTCACCAGTTTGCAAGAGTCCATATATAAAGAAGCCCTCCATTCAGCCCAAGAGATTGCCATGGCCCTCCTCGACTGTGACATCACACCAATAGGAGGTTCCTGGCCTTCTTGCTTTTTATGCCTCTGCAATAAATTTGGTTATTCATCTCAAATAGTCAGTTTCAATGCCTTCTGACATATTGTTCTGGACTGGTGTAAAACTAAAAGGCTTGTCTACTTTCTGTGACTTTCAGTCCAACCCAAGTAATAATGCATACAAATCCTCTGCTGTCCAGAGTATGAAAATATCACTCTACTGTACATCTAATTTGGGTTTGGGGCAAAACTACGGCAGCACAAACTTCTTGCTAAAAAGAAAAGCTAAATTCACTATGGAAATAAATTCTGGCAACATACAGAGAACCACCATGTCCTGTTAGAAAACTGAGTAGTGTTCCAAAATGGACAAAGCTTCCACTTCCCAAACTCTACTGGCTGATGTAATGGCCACAAGAAATGCCACCCTGAGGGTGAGCCAGCATTTGTGCACTGTGGTAAGAGATTTGGTTTCTTCAAGGCACTGAGGACAAGGATTAGATTCCAATTAGGCAAGCAGGCACTCACTTTTTGCTGAAGGCTGTTGTAATGAAATAGCCCAGGAAAACCTGGGAATATAGGGATGAGCTCCCAAAGGTAAAGACTAAGAGGGGCACAACAGAGGGCTGAAGAAGGCAGTGTTTACTCTGAGAGTTACCGAACTCAGAATCATTGCGAATTCTCTTTAAAGGAAAGCTAAAACTGATAGTATTATGGATCTGAATGTCATGTCTGACTCACTGTCAGTACAAATATGGTGATATGCCTTGTTAGTAGTGTCTCTCCTGGATTTAAAAAGTGGATTTTCTCCTGGATTTGAAAAGTATATCTAATATACGCGCTATGTAGCCACATTATTCCAAGAGCGCAGTTCAAGTTTCAACACATCTCCTGCAAGTTGCGAAGATTGGGATTGTCTGACTGGTACCTGTATGAGATCTCTCTAGCAAGGAAGAGCCCAATACAGTTCCATCGATGATTGGAGCAGGGAGGTGAACCACCATCTGTTGTGCCAATGAGGTGCTATCAAGATGATTCTGGCCTTGTCTTTAATGAGTATCCATATCACTCTGTGAAGGAATTGGTGGAAGGTTCAATGTGTGTTCATTTACCAATCTAGACTAAACGCATCCATCATTGTATCCTTGACATTCTGAAATTTGGAACAGAATCTGGGCAGTTTGTAGTTGTGCTTTGAAGCAAAGAGATCCAGCCTGTAACAAGATCTGACTATCCAACTGCAAATATCCTGGTGAAAGGACCAATCTCCCGGCTGAACACTGTTCCTGCTGAGCCAGTCTGCTTTGGTGTTCTAAAACCTCCTGACACAGCTTCCTTGTTTGTTGATGCATGTCACTACTGCTCTGTTGTTACTGACCATTAATACTGGATTGCAGCGAATGCATAGGGCAAAATTATGCAGTAACAGGCAAACTGCTTTGAGCTCCAGAACATGGATATGGGAACACTTTGTGCTGGGTCCTCTGCCCCGACTTGTGGTTAAGTAGATGGGCCCTCCAGCCTGTCCTGCAGGCACTGGTGAGGAGATGAAGTGGCGTTATCCATTTCAGGGGTGTACCCTTCACCAGATGCATGGGAAATAGCAACCAGATCAACAACTGCTTGACTTTGTCTAGTAAAGGACTGGGACTGGTCCCAGGACCTTTGACTCCATCTGGACAGAAGAAACTTCTGAAGCCTTCTCATGTGAAGAGATGCTTAAGGCGCTAGATCTAAGCATGACACCAGTGTTGACAACATATCCATGACTTCCTAAGCCTAAACACAATATTTCTTCAGGAACATATTCATTTGGGCCTCAAGGAACAGGCAGTAGCCCATATGCAGAACCGCTTCCAATTCATAGTATATGTGGATCTAGTGGAGGGTTCCTGGCTGCCACTAGGATGTCTGCCACCATTGGAGAAATCCAAAACTGAGCCACTATGTCTGCAGGAGCCATGCATGAAGGTGCAGTGACTTGAGGTCTGGATTGACCAGAGTGCCCCGTTCCTATGAGAGCAGGTCGGAGCACAGAGGCAGGGGAAACAGAGGCTCCACTGCCAGCTGCCGGAGAATTGGAAACCACATCTGGTGAGGCCAGTAAGTGGATATCAGGATCATCTCATTCTGACTGCAACTTGAGCAGAACTCTCTGCAGTAATGGAAATGGAGGGAAGGTGTACAGAAACCTCCCTGTCTAAGAGAGGGACAACATGTCTCACCAGAAAACACCAAACCCTGGCTCTAATGAGCAGAAACTGGACAGTTTTGCGTTGAATGGGGACGTGAAAAGGTCCAACTCGGGACGGCCCCACCTGTTGAAGAGATCTTTGACCACTGAGGGGAGAAGCTCCCATTCGTGTGCCTTGGACCGAGAATGGCTTAGACTGTCAGCCAAAGTATTCTGAAGGCCTGGAACATGCACAGCAGTCAGGTCCAGATGATACTCTGTGGCCCAGTACCAAACTCACATAGCCTCCCTGCAGAGGGGGTAAGAATGCATTCCCCCCTGCTTGTTTATGTAAAAGACCACCGATATATTGTCCATCTGGATCAAAAGAGGTCCCAGGAGCAGGTTCATCTGAAAGGCCTGCAGAGCATACAGGATCGCCCGCATCTTCAATACACTGATGTGGAGATGCTGCTCCAAAGGAACCTGGGTCCCCTGAGTCTGATGGTCTGCAACATGGACACCCCAGCCCTGGCCTGACTTGTCCATGGTCAGGGTCTGTTGAGGTGATGTTGATCTGAAGTGGACCCCCTTTGGAGGGGTTCAGCCACCATGTCATGCTCTGTTGCTTGCAGTTGGATACCGACACCGAAAGATCCAAGTCCTCTGTATGCGGATCCCACTGGACCTGAAGGTTCCATTGGGCACCCTCATATGCAGGGGAGCCAGAGGAACTGTTGCAATGGTCACTGCCATGTGTCCCAGTAGTCTGAGAAAGACTCTGGCTGGTACTAGGCAAGACGATGAGACCAGCTGAGCCTGCGCCTGAAGGTGTTCTGCCCTGTCTGGGGGGGAGAAAAGCTTTGCCTTGGATGGTGTCCAGGATTGCCCCAATGAACTGAAGTCTTTGACTTGGTCAAGGGGAGGATTTGGGGAGACTGAGTGTCACCACCGGATCCTGAAACAGAGTGAACGTGGCCACCATGATTCTGAGCAATTGCTCCTTGGTGGGAGCTGTCAGAAGCCAGTTGCCTAAGTAAGGGAAGACATACTCATACTAAGGTTCATACTAAGGTAAGCATTGAAGCAAGCAGGCCATAGCCCATAAGGGCTTCTATTCTACAAGAAATACCTCAGATTACCTCCTGCCAATATGTATCTGTCAAGTCTTTGCTTAAAGATATTCTTACTTTCTGATGTAATAATCCTCGGTGGTAGATCATTCCATAACTTCACAATCCAATTAGTAAAAAACTTTACAATCCAACTAGTAAATGGCCTTCCCTCCTTAAGGCCGCTGCCACTACTGCATGGCATTTTGTAAAAACTCGTGGGGCCAAGGACAGGCCAAATGGTAAAGCCCGAAACTGGTAGTGGTTTCCCTGAAAGCGGAACTGAATGAACCTCCTATGGGGTGGGAACACCAAGATGTGAAGATACATGTCCCGAATGTTCAGAGAACAGAGCCAATCCCCCTGAAGAAGTAAGGGGAAGAGGCTGAGAAGAGTGACCATCCTGAACCATTTGTATTCTATGAACTGGTTCAGGTGGCTGAGGTCCAGGATGGGACACAAGACCCCTGTTCTCTTTGGGACCACGATGAAATACGAGTAGAATCCCTTTCCTCGCTGTGCTGGTGGGACGGGTTCTATGGCCTGTTTTCTCAGGAGTGCTTGGATCTCTTCTTGGATATGGACGATATGGGTTTGAGGGCAATGGGAGGAAACCGGAGGATTGTCCAGAGAAATCTCCAAAAATTCTAGGGTGTGCCCCTGTTCCACTAACTGCAGAATCCACCGATCTGAGGTAATTCTGCACCAACTCTTTCCGTAAAGAGAGAAATTACCCCCCCACTGTCTCCCTCAGGGATTCGCTGGGAGAAGGGGGTCAGGAAAGGAGTCAAGCGGTGGAGCCAGAGACAGGCAACATGGCCTGGGAGATTCTGGGAGCTCTGGGCACAGAACCTCCCGTGTCCTGGGAAGTAGCCTTTCTCTTAAAGGCACTTCGGAGCCGTTGGCTTCTGGGCTACTGCTTGGAGGCGTGACGAAAGGATGGTCTCTGGAACAATTTAGGCCGAGATTGGTACAATGTATGGATTGAACATAGAGCCTTGCCTGACTCTTGAAGGTGAGTGATTATATTTTGCGAATCTTGGCTGAACAAAACTGGGCCTCTGAAAGGAGTGTTCAGAATCTCAGACTGGCTATCCGGGGCAAAACCAGAGACCCTAAGCCAGAAGTAGCGCAGAAGGCAAACACCTGTAGCTACAGCCTGACCTGCGGAGTCTGCAGAATCATAAGAGGCTTGGAGAATGTGAGTCCCAACATCTGATCTTGATTTTAAAAGGTGTAACAGTTCAGCCTTTCCAGGAATATCTGGCTGAGCTTTTGCTATCTCAAAGGCTTTCTCCCACAGAGCATTCTGATATTGAACTATGTAGGCTAGAAAGTTTATGGAACGGACAGCGCAGGTGACTGAGGAATAGACCTTTTTGCCAAAGTGGTATATCTGCCTAGAGTCCGTGTTGGAAAGCTGAGTGCAAAGGTGCAGGGGATACTTAGAACGGTCATGGAGTTAATAACGACTAAATTGGCAACTGGGTGCTCTGCATAAAATGGCTCGTCCCTAGGGGTATTATACAGGTGATTCGCTTTCTTAGATGTCACAGGTGTAGTAGATAGGTGCTTCCAAGCAGCCTTATTGATGTCCTTATAGGAGTCAATAAGGGGAGGAACAACTAAGAGCAAGGATTCCTTCTTACAGAGGAAAGTGGCCCGACGTTACTCAGGGTCCACTTCCTCTGTGTCCCAACCCATAAGAGCCTGGATGTGTCTCATCACATCCATGAATGTCGGGTCATCTGGAGGAGACCACAGGGTGTCCTTGATCTCCTCTGGATCAGATGGTAGGTCTGAGTCTCTGGATTCATCATCAGATGAGGAGGAGAAGGAATAGCTCTCGGGCTCACCTAAGTCCGGTGAAGGAGAGGGTGACCGATTATGCCGTCGTCGGTGGGTCCTCGGACGACCAGCGCCAGCTCCATCTGGCTGCAGAGTAGGCTCCTTAGAAGGAGGCGCTGGGGCCTTCCTCAGGGGAGACGGCTCTTTAAGCAGATTGGAAGGAGGATCCTTAGGAACTGGAGCCTCCTTATCCTTGAAATTTGCCCACCAGGCCACAAAAAGGGTTCTAAGGTCGGTGGGTGAGTTCTGAGGCAGACCCGGGGAAGTCAGCATCAGTGGGGTGGGTGGGCTTAGAAGGCCCCAGCATTGGTTCTTTTGGAGGCAGTAACCCTGGCATCGGATCCACTTGCGTCAGGTTATCGGGCATTGGTTCTGCAGGTAAGGAACTGATCCGGTGTCGGTCTGACCGGAGTGGAAAGACTGGGTGTCGGCAGGGCCAGCTGGCAACTGTGGAGGGTGAGGGGATGATGGCTGAGGTGTTGCTGGGTCAATGTCGGAGTGGCTGGTGTTGAAGGGACAGGCGTGGGCTGATGCCGGTCTGGTGAAGCAGCCGGTGCTGGCCTAGAGGGGGAAGCCTGCTTCAGGGAGCTGACTCCCGAGTGGGGCAGAGGTGTCACTCTCGTGGGGGAGGTGAGCGCATGCCCCTGGTGTCGCTTGGAGGCTTTGGTCCCTGATGTTGGAACCAACTTAGCAGACGCCTTGACCAGGAGGGCAACGGGTAAAGACCCGCTGCCCAAGGAGGACCCGGTTGAGCCACCTGGCTGAGGACCCGCCTGCTGAATGGGCCTGAGAGGCTAGGGACAAAGTTTCGAGCCCCAAGGAACCACAACCCGAGACGGTAAGGAGAGCGGGTGGTTTGACCACCAGAGCCCAGAAGGAGAGAGGGCTGCCAGGGCAGAAGGGGCCGACCTCCCGATCCTAGAAGAGTTTAGAAATAGCTAAAGCTGTGTTTATAATATTGTATATAGGGTTATTATTTGGGGGGTGGGTTTGTGGTGGTATATTGGGGGAAATTGTGTCTAATGACTACATCAGGTGCGCACAAAATGAAAAAGATTTCTCTATGTTCAGCTTACTTATTGGATCTGTTTCACCAAATGATTCATTTCAAATTATGATTGAGAAGAGATCTGAATTAAGAACTTATGGTTAGGTGCTGGCACGCCAGTACAGCGGATGGATTTCTGCTTGCGATGCCGGTGACCCGGGGTTCGGGAGCAGACTCGGGTCGCTGGAGGGCCAGCCGGGGAGAGAAGGCTTGAGCATCCCAGGGACTGCTCAGCTTCTCCAGGGGAGGGAGGGGACTAAGGCCCGAAGCTTGTCTGACCCCAGGCGGAGGCCAGAGGTATAGCAAGTCCTGCTGGTAGTGGGGGGTGAGCCGGGGGAGTTGCTTGGTGGATGTCGGGGCACAACGCCTCAACGTCAGGGCGTAACACCACGCAGAAGGAACAGGGGAAACAATGCTGGAGTGACGAGAAGATGGAGCACCAATACTGGCCCTGATAACTCCTGCCTGCCTGCCTGACCACAGGGGCCCAGATGAAACTACAGAAATATCGGGGTATAAGGGCCCCACTTCATACCCGCCTGGGGGACCTAACCACAGCTCCATGGGGGAACATCTGGAGCGGAGATATCAGGTAAGGCAAAGAAGTGGGGCAGTATCAGGTGTCTCTCTCCCAATGATGCGGAGCTGTGGTGCGGAGAGCCAAACAGAAATTTAAAAAAAAAAAAAAAAAAAGGACTTTTGGTATATATTATGCAATATTTCTAGCTACAATACGCAGGCTGTGGTTTGGAGGTTTGCACATATGCTTAAACAGCTAACATTATTATTTCTTTTATCTGGAGATATAGAGGTTAATCCAGGCCCAGTGAACATTAACATTCCCAGGTTATCTGTCCCTTCTCAGTACTTACTGTATGTCAAGGTGTAAAGATATTTTAATGTTAGGAGTTTGATACCAAAGCTAGGAGAACCAGAAATCTTTACACATCAATATCAGCCTGATATAATGGCCATTTCTGAATCTTGGCTAAAATTCTCAACTTAGTCTGATTTGTGTACCATATCTGGGTATAAATTATATAGGACAGATCGTAAGGATACAAAGAATGGTGGGGGAGTTGTAGTGTACTATAAGTAACAACTTCAGCTGGATGTATTGGGAACAAGTCTTGAAACTGAAGACCCTCAAGATTGGCTACTATTAAGGTTACTTTTGGGAGGAAAGAAACATCTTACTGTTGGTTGTTTGTATAATCCTCCACAAGGTGGTATTGGTGGTCTTAAGTCATGTCTACAAATTCTTTCACCTCATATGTCTGGTAATTATGTTGTGATAGTAGGGGATATCAATTTAAATTGGCTTCATAGGGATAGTTTAGGGGTGGAATCCCTGTTGCATTAGTTTGGGTTAGTACAATTAATAAATGAAGGTTTCCAACTTAATTCTATCACTACTAATCACTCTATTCTGGACTGTGTCATTACTAATAGGCCGGGTATGGTTGTGGCTTCTGGTATTATGGCTGATTCTATGAGTGGCCGTTTGGGTATTTTTTGTATTTTGAGTTTTAAATGGGTAACAGTTCCTCCACAAATTATTAAAATATACAGTTTTGGTAAAGTTAATTTTGAAACTCTCAATGATTGATGTCTCAGATTGATTGGTCCTATTTAAAATTAATTTTGGATGTGAATTGTGCTTCAGATTTTTTCATAAATCAGTTGATCCCAGATCAGGATGCTTGTTTTCCAGTAAGGACTGTGAGGCTCCATGGTAAGCCAAATAAATGGTTTACGAATAAGAGTAAACAACAGATTTAGTTAAGAAATAGCCCTTTTGAGGTCTCATTAGCTCATTATCGTTGCTTGCAAAGAAATTTTCTGATTTAGTAAAAATGGTAAAGTTCAATTTTACAGAGACCAGTTTAAAGAACTAGTGTACTGCCTGGAAACTGCCTGCAATTAACTGTAACTTTCAGATGTAGTCAGCTATCACTTCTTATATCTCAAGCATTTTTTCTTTGCTGTTTGCTAATTAGAAGATTTTCCACCTGGCAGTACGGAGATGATGTGTGGAGCAGCACTCTTTCTGGAGGAAAAAAAAATCAGTTCTGTTCCTCCCACCACATCAACACTGAGACTACACTGACTATGATATCACTAGTAACCAATGAGAACCGTTTCTCATTGCTAGGTTTCATTTTCATATAAAGCAGCAGGTACTGGCTCTCCCTGGTTACTAGTGATGCCACAGTTTCCTGCATTTTGGTTGGTAGCTTGTGAAAGCCACTGCTCAGGCTGCAAGGATTGTGGTGCCTCAAGGTGTTTTGTCTCATTTCTTTTCCTTTTTTGAAATTGCAATTTGTACTCCCCATGTCCTGCCAGCCCCGACCCTTCGGGGCTGCCAAGGAGTCATCCTCAATGATGTTCTGATTACGGACCAGACAGAAATTGCTGACTTAATTGATTGTAAATTTTCAGACTACACATAAGAGATCAGTTGGGGCAGATACTAGCTAAACTGACAGATCCAGATGTGTGGCTAAGTGTCAGGATATTTTCAAACTCCTGTGTACATTACCAGACAGTTCTAGTGACTGTGGTGGTGGGGAGGGGGTTAGATGTAAGGTTTCTGAAATTGGTTTTAATGTATTTTGCTGACCCCATATGTTACATTTTTAATTTGTCCTTGATAACAGGTCAGTTCCCGGCAGAATGGAAATGTGCAAGGGTAGTCCTGGTACCTAAAAATCACATGCAGAGTTGTTAGCAGATTTTCGTCCCATCTCCATCCTGAATCCTGCAAGTAAACTGTTGGAAAGGGTGGTGGCTGGTCAAGTAAAGAAATATCTGGATACTAATGGTATTCTTTGTTATCAACAACATGGATTAAAGAGACAGCATGGAACGGGGATTGCCTTGGTCAGGTTCACGGACACCGTCCTGAGGGGCTTTGAAAAGCTTGACTTCCATAGTGGGGAAGTTGATGGAGACCATTCTGAAGGAGAGGGTGATAACCTTTCTTGATAGTAATGGTCTAATGGATGAGAGACAGCATGGGTTTATCTCAGGAAGATCGTGCCAAACTAACCTGATAGACTTCTTCGACTGGGTCACTAGGACGGTTGACGAAGACCATGCTGTGGATGTCCTGTACCTGGACTTCAGCAAGGCTTTCAACTCAGTGCACCACTGGAGGTTAATGCGAAAGCTGAGGGACATGGGGTCGGGGGAGAAACTGGTGGGTTGAGAGCTGGTTGCAGGGCAGACAACAGAGGGTAGTTGTAAAGGGAGAGACATCCAAGCCAAGGCCAGTAACAAGTGGGGCACCACAGAGTTCAGTGCTGGGACCTGTTTTGTTCAGTGTCTTTACTGGAGACACGCAGAGGGGGTCAAGAGTAAGATCAGCCTGTTCGCAGATGACACCAAGGGGGAGGGAGGCAGGCACCCGGGGAGGATCTAGCTAAACTTGAACACTGGTCTAGGGAGTGGCAGTTGGGGTTTAACACTAAGAAGTGCCAGGTCATGCACCTCAGAGCAAGAAATCCCAGGACCAGCTACTGGCTGGGGGGAGTGCACGTAACAGCCTCAGAGGAGAAAAGGGACCTCAAGGTAATAGTCACAGGGGACATGAAGGTATCAGCACAGTGATGGAGAGAGGCAGCAAGGGCAAATGGGGTGCATTGCCAGAGGGATCCCCTCTAGAAAAGAGGAGGTCATCCTGCCCTTGTATAGATCACTGGTGAGGCCACACCTAAAGAGTACTGTGTGCAGTACTGGTGCCCATGCCTCAAAAAGAATGTGAAATTACTGGAGGGGGTGCAGCACAGGGCTACGAAAATGATCATGGGACTGGGGGAGCTGCTGTATGAGGACAGATTGAAGGAGCTCAACATGTATTCACTGGAAGAGAGAAGGGAAAGAGGGGACATGACAGAGACCTTTGAGTACTTGAAAGGCATAAAAGTCAGAGAGGGAGGATTGTTCCACTTAAAGGGGGGAAGGGTCACTGGGGGCAGAGTCTGAAGTTGGAAGGGGGAAGGTTCAGGAGGGAGAAGAAGAGGCACTACTTTAAAGAGAGAGTGGCGGCGAGATGAAACGCACTGCTGGAGAAGTTAATTAAACTAAGGAAAGTAGATACTCTTTACGCGGGGTTGGGATAGAGTCAAGGGCAGGATTACTACAGACAAGAACACAAAGGGGGAAAGACCAGGAAAGGGGAGGAAGGGAGGGTTTGGTGGGGCTGGGGCAGCTATAGCAAAATGAAACTAAGAGCTGCACAATTGGGCAGACTTGATAGACCTGTGGGCCTTTTTCTGCTGGTATGTTTGTATGAAAAAGACCTCTTGTCATAGGCGGTGTTTGTGGACCTGACCAAGAATTCGATCTGATTGAACATGAATTTGTGCCTGAAAAGTTAGAAGCTATGGGATTTTCCTCAAATGCAGTGACTTGGGTTAATGATTATTTGTCGAATCGGCAGCAATTTGTGAGAATTGGGTCACAGAATTCACAGGTTGCATCCTTGAGCTGTGGAGTACCTCAGGGGTCCATAATGGGCCCCCTGTTATTTACTTTATTTGTAAACCAGCTACCAGCTCAGTGTGCTGCCTGTGACACAATACTTTATGCTGATGACCTAATAATACTTTCTCAGGCTAGTTCCTTATCAAATTTAAAAAGGATTTTTTTTCAAAATTATTTTTTAAATGTCTGTTCATGATTTCAGGGAAATGCACTGATTTTGAATTTAAAAAAAAAACTAAGTTCTTGGTACCTGGCACATTAGCTATGTTGAAGAATAGACCTACATTACAGATCTCAGATTTGGATGTTGTAACAAAAGAACATGTGACTCAATTTAAATATTTAGGCATTTTGGCTTGATGATAATTTATCTTATTCCTTGCAGGTCAAAAGTGTTAGTAAAGTAATAAATCAGAAATCGGGCATTCTCTACAAATGTCTTTTTTTCTGTTGAGGCAAGGAAATAAATAGCTGTTGTATCCTTACTTCCCCATTTTCATTATGTGTTATTTAAATTTAAATCTAAATTGTGTTGAGTATAATGTTTTGACTATTGCATATAACAATATTTGTCAGTTTATTTTGGCTGTCCGATTAAGAACACATCATTGTGATTTATATTTTCAGTTAGGATGGATGTCTCCTAGGGCTAGAATTGAGTATTTTTAAGGGTGTCAAATTCATATATTCATATTTTTTTTTGGTTCGTTTCCTTTATCTGATTTGGGTACTGTCCTCAACTCTCTCTAAACTTAGATCGAGTAATGGAATTCTTTTAAAAACAATATTACATAAAAATCAGTATGGTTTACGCTCCTTTTCTATTGGTGCACCTTCCTTTTGGAATGGTCTGCCTGAAACTCTTCACACAATTACTTCCCTTGGCTGTTTTAAGGCCAACTTTAAACAAATTTTACTGCAAAAGTCTTCCCGTATTTGTAAAAATTAATTGCTGTTTGTAATATACTGTACAGAAGGTTATTTTCACTGTCTGTTTATTTTCACTATATTCGTGATTGCTGACAATCAGTGAAAATAAATGGATAGTGAAAAATAACGGACAATAGTATTGTATTGAGGAGTGAGCTGTCCACACTAATTCTATCGGATGTGAATATGTGTAGAAGATTGACTCCTGCTAAATATAACTGATGTTAATTCATCCTGCTATACAGTATGTTTATTGTCTGTATTGTTTTTGTATCAGGGTCGGACCTAAAAAAGGACTTGCCCAGTGTCCCTACCCGGTTAACAAATTAGTAAATAAATAAATGTTCAGTGCCAACTTGTGTGGGGACCTGGAGCGGTAAGCTGACCGGGTTTTGTCCTTGTGCTTCTCCAGGTGTTTGTGCTTGCCCGAAGATGACTTCTCCCTGGCTGATGAAGAAGTTGAAGCCCCAGAGGCCGGGGAAAAAGAGATACTCTGATATAGCTCCTTCTCCAGGCTTCCAGGATCTTCTGTCGGCGAAGCCAGGTGCACTGTTTAAAATCCGGGCAATGCTGGCAGGCCCTCAGTGTCATGGTCCAGACCTAGGCAAAGCAGGCACAACAAATGGCCGTCCTTGTGGGGAAGTTGCTTTCCACAAGCACACTACGTTCGCTGCAGCTCCACAGAGGAAGAAGAAGACATGCACAAAATACTGGATTCATTTGAGAAAAAATAGAAAACAATGAAGTGCAGTAACTGCGAAGAAAATGGTGTTCGACTAAGCAGAAGGTGCCCGTGAAGGTCTGGACTAGCACGGGTCGACGGCGGGAAAATAACTGAGGTTGGGGGACGGCCCCTTTTATACCATAGGTGGACATTAGGGGGCGGTCCCCTGCTATATACTGCTAGCTAGAAGTTTTCTGTGGGTCCTGGTGCCTGCCGGCTTCAGTCCTAACGGTGTAATCTGCTACAACAGCCCCCTCAAAGTAAGATCTTAGGATTTGTGTGCAAAGACACCCTGTCCTTGTGAAAAATCAAATAAATCTTCTCGCACCAGTGGGCCTGAAGCTCGGAAATCCTTTGAGCAGAAGTAATAGCAACCAAAAATAACACTTTCCAGGAAAGAAAGTATAGCTTGCAAGTTGCAGCTGGCTCAAAAGGAGACAGGGTCGTTTCCCCCAAAAAAATTCAAATCCCAAGCCAGGACAGAGGAACAGATTGGAGGTTTCAGATGTAGGATGCCCCTGAGGAAAGTACAGGATACATCCAATTGTGTCACGGTGCAACTGCTTACTGGCTCACGAAAGGCAGAGATAGCTGAAAGATGCACCTTTAGGGAGGAGTACTGAAGACCAGAGTCTGACAGAGAGATCAGGTAGTCCACAATCTGGCTCACTGGACAAGTGAAAGGGTCCAGATGATGCTTAGCAGCCCAGATGGCAAACCTCATCCATTTCATGGCATATGTGGCTCTAGTGGAGGGCTTCCGAGCTGCCACTAGGACACTCCAAACCAGGCAATGTCCTCAGAAGCCAGGCATGCAAACGATGGGACTTGAGACTGGGATGGGCCAGGGTCCTCAAAGCCTGCATCAACAGGTCGCTGCAGATGGGCAGAACAACTGGAGGTTCCCACGCTGCCTGTTGCAGTAATGGAAATCGTATCTGCCATGGCCAGAATGGTGCGATCAGGATCATGCTGACCCCCTCCATCTGCAGTTTGATAAGTACCCTCTGAATCAGAGAAAATAGGAGGAAGGCGTAAAGGAACCTCCTGCTCCAGGAGACGGACAACACATCTTGCTAGAAAACTCCAGAACCTGGATCTAGCGAGCAAAAACTGGGCAGTTTTGCGTTGAGTGGGGACGCAAAAAGGTTAAACTCTGGATGACCCCCTCTGGTGAACAGATCTTCTACGGTGGATGAGAGAAGTTCCCATTCGTGCACATTGGACTGTGTTCGACTGAGGCTGCCCATTACGGTGTTTAGCACACTGGGGACATGGACAGCTGAGAGAACCAGACTGTGGTCCAGCACCCAGTACCACTCTCTTGTGGCCTCCCTGCATAGGGGATATGAACGTGTCCTCCCCTGCTTATTGATATAGTAGACAATGCTGAGATTGTCGGACTGGATCAACAGCTGACCCAGAAGGAGATGGTTCTGAAAGACCTGCATGGCATACAGCACCGCCCACATTTCCAGAACATTTATATGCAGGGATAGTACAATCTGGGGCCATGTCCCTTGAGTCTGAAAGGGACCCAGATGAGTTCTCTAGCTCAAGCCAGATGCGTCCCTGGTGAGGATTTGCTGGGTGGAGGAGAGCTGGAATGGAACCTCTTGCAACAGGTTATTTGGCTCCATCCACCATTGGAGCACCTTGCAGACTGGGGAGGAGACCAGCACTAACTGATCTAATTCATCCGTACATTGGTCCCATAGCAACCTGTGCATCTCCTGGAGGACTCGCATGTGCAGCCAGGCCAAGGGAACCATTGAAATGGCCGCAGCCATCAACCTCAATAGTTTCAAATATACCCTTGCAGAGATATAGCGACTCTGGGCGACCTCCTGAGCCTAGGCAATAAGGCACTCCACTCTGTTCTGAAGCAGGAAGGCCTGTCCATGTGCGGAGTCCAGAACTGCCCCTATATATTGCTGCCTTCGAGATGGGTTCAGGACTGATTTGAGCAAGCTGACAGTGATGCCCAGGGAGAGGAACAGCTGAAGGGTTCTTTCCAGAGTCTGAAGGAGCTGTTTTCTGGACGGGGCCTTTAGAAGCCAGTCATCCAGATAGGGGGAACACACAGTCCTTCCCTTCTGAGAGCTGCAGCTACTGCAGCTAAGCACTTGGTACAGACCCAGGGCGCAGAGGACAAGACAAAGGGCAATACACTGAATTGGTAGTCCTCATCCTGAAAAAGAAACTGAAGGAATCTCCTGTGTGCTGGTAACACCGAGATATGCAGGTAGGCATCCTGCATGTCCAGGGAGCACAGTCAGTTGCCCTGTTTGACTAGAGGCATCAGACCTAGCAGGGTTACCATGCAGAATTTTTTGTACTGGACATACAGATTGAGATACTTGAGATCCAATATGAGCCTCAGATCTCCGGTTCTTTTGGGGACCAGGAAGAACCGAGAATAAAATCCCCTGCCACTTTGGTGCCTGGGCACTGGCTCGGTGACCTTTTTGTGCAGAAGGGACTGTACCTCCTCCCGAAGAATGGACAGATGGGCCAGAGGGTGGGGGATTAGGTGGAGGATACTAGAGGAGTGTCGGGAAGCAGCTCTATGAGTTCCAGAGTGTGACCCCTCTCTATGATCTGAAGAATCCCGGCATCTGAAGTGATGATTCTCTATTGATCGAGATGTAGGGAGATCCAACCTCTTGGACGGGTACCGGAAGAGGGGGGTCCAGCAAGAAGTCAAGCGGAGGCGGATCCAGCCGCTTGGGCTGACCGCTCACCCCATGGCGCTTTGCTGCGGCACTAGAGGATGAGAGGGTAGGCAAGGCGGAGGAGGCCTTTCTCTTGCCCTGCAGGCGGGAGGCTGCTCCGGATTTGTGGGACACCTTGCGAAAGGGACGGCGCCGTCTGCTTTTAGGTCGAGTATGGTAGAGCAAGTGGACAGACTTGATAGCCCTGCCAGATGCCTGTAGTTCATTTATGATGCCCTGCTCATCTGGCCCAAACAGCTTAGAGTCATTAAAAGGGGTGTTAAGCACCTTTTGCTACCCAACTGGCCTCCCACTGGTAGAGTGTCTATGGCAGTCTGCACAGTCAGGGATTCTGTTTTTCTTGTGGCTTAGG
Source organism: Neoceratodus forsteri (assembly GCA_016271365.2). Lineage (NCBI taxonomy): Eukaryota > Metazoa > Chordata > Ceratodontiformes > Ceratodontidae > Neoceratodus > Neoceratodus forsteri. The sequence continues at coordinate 1,097,359,167 of CM057456.1, read as the reverse complement.
AGCTGGTGCCTGTTTCTGCCTTGCACCTCTCCTGCATCTGTCTCCTGGGGCACCCCTCTGAGGGTAACCATAGTAGGAACAGGGTCTCTGACAGTAGGCCCTGCCCCTACCTCCGCTTCCATATGGCCTGAAGGACATAGAAGCTCTTTCCTTCTAGGTCAGGTTTTGTATAGGTTGTTTTTTAATTTATCAGCTCTTTTCACAGAGGCTTCTGTCATGTCCCCAAAGAGGGATGGCCCCTCAAATGACAAATCCAAAACCTTGTTTTTTGTGTCCTCTGAAAGGATGGTTGCTCTGAGCCAAGCAAATCTCCTCAGAGCTACTGCTTGGGGAAACATCCTTGAGGATGTATCATTTGACCCAACAGCCATATGAAACTGGTATTTAGTGGCTTCTGGTGTATCCAATTGTTTAACCAGGTGAGACATACTAAGCTGTAAGCTTATTTACAGGTGCAACCTGGGAGCATAGGGAAGTTAAGTGACTTGCTCAGGGTCACACAGTATATGCAAGGGGGGCTGTGGGATTCAAACCCAGGTCTCCAGATTTGCAGCTCAGAGCCTCAAACCACTGCGCTATACTGCCTCCAACCTTAGCAGTCTCTGCAAAGTCGCTGCCAGTATCACTGCTCACCTTTTTTTTAATAAGAACCTGGATAGTGCTCCAGAAAGCTTTTTAGTATTGTACAGCGTATGCCATGTATGCAGCTTGCTTTAATTTCAGTGTAGGCTGAGCAGTATACTTTTCTTGCCAATATGATCCAGTTTTCTGGCGTTCTTTTCTGGTGGCATGGCTGCTAGTGATACCTTTGATTTTTCACATTCAGCTGCCTGCACAACTCATTCATTGTCTGACAGAGAGTATAAAAATTCTACCCCCTGCCTTTCTGCTTGATATTTCTTTTCCACATTTTTGTCAATGACAGGAGCTGATTTGGGGTGTTCCAGAATTCTGCTAAGTGTTTTTTTTGAAGGATTTGTAGAAGGGTATTGCGAGCCTTTTAGATGGTCAGTTCCAGCATATTCATGAATTTTGCTTCTTCAATATCCTCCTCTGTCTCAGTAGAGGGGGTATCCAGAGTCTCCACTACAGGCCTTACAAAAGAGGAATATGAGGTAAAATCCCCACTGACTCCAGGTGGTAAACCAAAGTCACGTTCAGAGGTTGTCTCTGTTTTTTTTTTTTGTTTTGTTTTTTTACCAGGAGACGCACACTAAGCTGAAGCTTGTTTACAGGTGCGACCTGGGAGCACAAGGAAGTTAAGTTACTTGCTCAGGGTCACACAGCATACAAGTGGGGGCTGTGCAATTCAAACCCAGGTCTCTAGGTTTGCAGCTGAGAGCCTTAAACTACTGCGCTATACTGCCTCTACTGTTACATTAAACTGTTTCTATTGGTTCCTCTTTAGCCTCTTCCTCCAGCAAAGGCTCAAAAATAACTGAGGCGGGGTGGGGGGTTGCTGGTAGACAGGAATAGTGACCAGGTTTCCCATGGCTTAAAAGACATGGAAGAAATGCCACATTAGTAATGTCTTCAGCCGAGGAAGGCATAGGTCTCTCTTCCACTGTTGCCTCCTGGTCCCTTTTGGGAAGAGGGGGCAGGCAGATGCTTTTTGATTTTTCTTTGTTGGTGTTGATGGCACAACAGCATTTGTAGCCTATTTCTTCTTGCCATCTTTAGCATCAGTATTCCTCCCACTAGACACCCTGTGTTCTTTATCTGAGCTTCATGATGGCTCTGCAGCTTTATCCGTCCCTCAGATCAGAGGCTGCTACTTTTCTGCCACCTTTTGTTGATTCTGTGGAGAAGTACTTGCCGATTTTGCTTGCCACCATCTGTGGTACTTCCCTCCATTTTTGCAGTACTTTTAGGAGAGCTGCTAGGTGACAGGCAGACTTAGACTCTCTGAGCTTTGCCCTTTTCTTTTGAGTTTTAGTTTTTTAAATAATCATGGTCAGGGCACAAGCAGTCAAAACACAGATTGTGCTGGTCTGCCCTAACCAAGATCTTTTTACAGGATTCACAGTGTTTAAATCCTGTAGGCCCTGTCCTATTCTTAGGTTTTTCAGTCATGCCAATCGACTGAAAATGCCAGAAAAAAATTAAAGCTGGTTCTTTCATTTTAAAATATTGCAAACCGCTTAGTAAAATGGATGAAATAAGCAGATATTTAAAACCTATTTTTTAATAAAAAAATAAGGGTTACTGCACTAGAGTAGGATTCATACGTGATACTCTTCTCCCATAGGGAACCACAGAAAACTGCTACAGTATATAAATAATAAAAAAATAACCTAATTGACGCAAATATTAAAACACTAAATTAAAAACGCTAAGGAGTTTTTAGAAGTATGAAATAAAAATTACTTAGCAGAGGCACTTGGAGAGGGCTTTGAGGTGACTGTTCTCTTCGGTGGAGAAAACAAAACTGGTGCTAGAACACTACAGGGAAAATTAGCATACAGTAACTTTTGAAAGTCCTTCAATGTAAGATGCAAAGTTCGAAGTGGGGACCCCACTGCAGAAGTGGCACACTGGGTGTTATTCATTTTCTTCATTAAGTTTTACAACAACTTTCAGAGTCTCCTCATTGCCTGGTTGAGGCTTTGGCAGATAGGACAAGGTTTTTACGTCATGCGAGAGGTTCAGGCAGTGAACACAAAATCTGTGAGCGTCGTCCAGTGAATCTTCTCACCGCACTGGCAGAGACAAAAAAGTGGCTACTTCATCGATGGTACCAGCAAAAGCATGCAATTTTAATTAGTAGGAATAAAACAAGAAAACATCAGCACTAGAAATCGCCAAAGGTGATTATTTTATCTGATGTGTGTAGTTGAGAGCTGGAGATCAGAAAGTGATGCAGTATGGGGCTGCCCAAGTTACACAGGCCCTGCTGACTTGCACTGAGGCACGCCCATGTGGTGGGTCTCTACTAGACAAATGTTTCCGAGTGGTTCTGAATTCGATGGCCTAAAGTTCAATATGTGTGACTCTGGGGTGAGAGATGTCCTGTAAGAAATCTGTATGTTCTGAAATAATTTATTTGGACAACAAAATAAATTAGTTAAGATAGAAAACCTTTTTAAATTGTACTTCCCTTACTAGGGCATAGTATGTCCATTTGGAAAGCTCTTCAGGTAGTTATCAGACGTGGTTCCAAAGTGTAATGTTATTGTCTCTTTATTGGGCAGTGCCTTTCACTGGATAGAGGATCAGCATCTTGGAGAGAGACGTGGAGAAGAAAAGGCATAACATGAAGAAAACGGAGGACAAAGTGAAGAGGGCAGGAAGAAGACAGGAACAGAGGACGGTGCATAAAAAAAACAAGAGGAGACAAAGAGAAAGAAACAAGAACAAAAGGAAAGTAAGAGAGCTCAGAGATGGAAGGGAAGTAATGTGCATGAAAGATGAACAGTAAGAGTGCCCTGTTTGTGGAACAGTGCGCCTGTAAGAGAGATGTTAGTGTGTTAGTGCTTGCTAACCACAAAAGAATGTTCCTAACCAAGACTGATCAGCAGCTGGTGAGTGGAGGACAAAACCCTTGTGTATCTATACTATTAAATCTTTGCATTCCCTATTAAAGGCTCCCAGCCCTAAGGGCTTGCCATGTATGACAAATGGTTATATTGACTCATCAATACAGAAGTGAAATTTGAGGTCTCAGTTAGTGTGCTCACGAGTGGAAGAACTGCATGGGACTGTAATCTGGAGAAGTACACCAGGAAAAGTATAGAGAAATACCTGACAAATGAGGACTACGAAGTCTTTCATAACTTAGATGTGAATCTTTATGGAATTAAATCTCTCGCCTGTTTGAGACATTAGTAGGAAATCTTTATTAAGAGATCATAGCCTGGGGACATATGAGTGCCAGATTGGTTGGTTTGATCCAGAATGTAGGAGATACAAAGTTCTGTTAAGAAAAATTATTAAATATACCAAAAATTGTAAGGATAGGAACCTGTTTAAAAATCTTAATCAGGAAAGTAAGAAATATAATTGTTTCCTGAAGGGAAAAAAACTAAAATATTATAATTTGCAGTGGGGTAAGATGCTCAAGATTATAAATGAAAAAGATACTAGGGGTTTTGGAAATTGGTTCCGAGGGGGACCAACAACTCTTATATTTATTTATTTATTTAGTTGGTTATTTGAATTTTGGTGACCGGGTAAGCCCATTGAGACGATAGGTTCCTTTTTCAGGGACAACCCGGAATTGTTACATACAGTACATAACAGAGGAATTATACATAGCTACACATACATATACAGACATTTTTATATGCATATAGTTATACAGAAACAAGGGATTAGTTACAGGTAATAAGAATGAACAAATAACATTCAGTTCTCTATAATGGCTATGAATATGTGTACATACAATAGTCTGTGAAGGAAGCGAAATAGTAACTCTATATTACCAAAATACTGAGGTAGGTGCTACTGCAGGTAGTTAGGGTAAGGTGTTCAACAATTGGTTATTGAGCAGGCTGGGATGCTAGAGCCTGCAGACACAGAATTTGATGGCAGATAAGCACCGCTTGGCCCACCTAGTCTGCACATTTCCCTACCTAATTGATAAGCTGCAGATCCTAGTTAACCAATAGCCTACTTCCTCCTACCCCCCACTAGAATTGCCTTATGTCTGTCCCATGCATTCATGAATTCTCCCACTGTTTTTGACTCTACGACCTCCTCAGGAAGGCTATTCCATGCATCTACAACACACTCTGTGAAGAAATACTTCCTTGCATTATGTCTAAGCCGTCCCCCCCCCATCTTAAAATTGTGACCCCTTGTTCTTGCACATCTCTTTTTCTGAAAGATGCTACCCTCTTGGACTTTGTTGATTCCTTTGAGGTATTTGAAAGTTTCTATTATGTCTCCCTCTCCCTCCTTTCCTTGAGGCTATACATCTTAAGCTCCTTTAGTCTTTCTTCATATGTCTTCTGGTGCAGACCCTGCACCATTTTGGTTGCCCTCCTCTGGACAGCCTCCACCCTGTCTATGTCTTTGTGGAGATGGGGTCTCCAGAACTGTACACAGTACTCCAGATGTGGTCTTACCAACTGTCTGTACAGAGGGCCAACAACTTCCTGTTTTCTACTGGCGATGCCTCTCTGCCCTCCTTACTGCCTTCTCACATTGCTGGGCCACCTTTAGGTCATCTGATATGACTACTCCCAGGTCCCTTTCCATTTTTGTTGTTGTCAGTATCTCGCCCCCCATTGTGTACCCTTGTCCTGGGTTTTTGTTTCCCAGGTGCATTACTTTGCACTTCTTTGCATTGAATCTAAGCTGCCATACATTTGACCATTCCTCCAACCTTGCCAAGTCCCTTTTCATCCTTTCCACCCCACCTTGCGTGACAACCCTGTTGCAGATCTTTGTGTAATCTGCAAAGAGACATACTTTTCCTTCCAGTTCCTCTGCAATGTACTTATAAATACATTAAAAGGACCAGCCCCAGTACTGAACCTCAGCGGTACCCACTAGTAACCCTCCTTTCTTCACAGTGGACTCCATTTACTATTACCCTCTGTGTCCTGTTGTCCAGCCGGTGTTTTACCCAGGCTACCACCCTGGGACCCACTCATAGGCTGGCTAATTTGTTTATTAATCTTTTGTGCAGAACTGTGTCAAATGCCTTGCTAAAGTCTAGGTAGGCCTTGTCCATAGCCCTCCCTGGTCTACTACTTTGGTCATCCAGTCAAAGAAATCAATTAGATTCGTCTGACATGACCTTCCTGCTGTAAATCCATGCTGCCTTGGGTCCTGTGCCCCACTGGCCTCTAGGTGCTCAATAATTCTTTCCTTCAGAAGTGATTCCATCATTTTCCCTACAACTGAGGTCAAACTGACAGGTCTTTAGTTTCCTGCCTCTGTCTTGCTCCCACTTTTGTGAAGGGGAATCTCATCCACTCTCCTCCAGTCCTCAGGTACCACACCATCCTCCCATGATTTGTTAAAAAGGGTAGTTAGTGGTGCTACTAGTTCTTCCCTTAATTCTGTTAGAATTTTGGGGTGAATCCCATAAGGCCCCATTGGTTTATCCACCTTCAGTTTTAAGAGTTCTTTTAGAACCCTTTCTTCTGTGAAAGGACTAATATCAACCCCCATCCAGAGTGCTTCAATTGACTGGATTAGGTATCTTCCCCTGCTTTTCCATTGCGAATACTGAGCAGAAGTATTCATTCAGTATACCTGCTTTTTCACTGTCGCTCTCTGCCCAACCACCTTCCTCTTTATTCAGCCTCAGTATCCCTGCCTTAGTCTTTCTTTGCTCCCTAATGTACCTATAAAGGTCTTATCCCCCTTCTTAACCGAGTTGGCTATCTTTTCCACGGTTTGGGCCTTTACTATTCTGGCTCGTTCCTCGATTCCTTCTGCTTTAACCGGTACAGTTCTCTGTTCTGCTCCTTCTGTGTTTCCTTATACTTCCTGAATGCTATCTTTTTCTCCCTAACCTTTCCCGCCACTTCGTTTGAGAAACATAGTGCTTTTTTCTTTCATTTTGCTTTATTTGCTTCACACAAAGGCTTGTTGCTTCTGTGATGGCGGTTTAGATGTTTCCTCATTGTTGCTCCACCCCTCCTTCTTGCCTGTTTGCTAGTGCTTTTCTGAGGTACTCTCCCATTTTGACAAAATCATCCCTCCTGAAGTTCAGTACCTTCACTTTTGTATGGCTTGACTCCACAGCTAAGTTTATCGTGAACCACACTGTTTGGTGGTCGCTTGTTCCCAGATGGCTACCCACTTCAAGATCAGAGATCCTCTCTCCGTCCCCATTTGAGCGTACCAGGTCTAAGATTGCTCTCTTTTGAGTGGGTTCCAAAACTAGCTGTCTAAGGCATGCCCCCTGTAGGGCATCAAGAATGGCCCTGCTCTTGGACGTGGCTGCAGCAAATGTGCTCCAGTTAACATCTGGCACATTCAGGTCCCCCATCAGCAATATCTCCCCTTTCTCTGCCATCCTAAGGATGCCTTCTATAATTTCCTTGTCCATTTCCTCCCCCTGAAACGGGGGTCTCTATACAACCCCTGTGCGGATTGTGGTGCCATTTCCAGTCTCCAGGGTGATCCACAGTGCCTCCTCTCCTCCCTGTTTACCCTTTAGTTCTGTTGCTTTGATCCCTTCCATTACACAGAGTTGTAGAAGGAAGAAGAGGGCACAGGGATAGAGGATTCAAAGGAAACAGCTACAAGGAGCCATAGTCCAGAAGAGGGATTTTGGCCTCTTTTTAAACTGCACCAAAGAAGAGCAGGCCTGGGCCACAAGGGGCTGGGAGTTCCACAGAAGTGGGGCAGAGAAAGAGAAGGACCGTCTTCCGATTTCATACTGAACTTTGGGGACTTCCAGCACTGGGAGGGCTGAGGCTCTAAAAGGTCAGACAAACTGCTTGCATTTGATAGTAGCAAAGAGACTGGGTGGGGAAGGAGACTGCAACAGCTTAAAGGTAAGGCAAAACAGAGGATAGTGTGGTCTGGCTTCAAAAGGAGGGCCATCCTAGGGTTAACTGTTGTGCAGTGGTGGGTTCTTGGGTGGGCTCTGATTGCAAATCGTGCAATCCTATGATAAAGAGTTTTGAGCCTGGGAAGGGTGAATTCTCATACTGCCTGTAGTACTGGGGCACCACAAAATAATAGGGGGAGGAGGGAACTTCTTGTGATGGTGGAACGTGCCTCTCTAGACAGGTAAAGAGCAAGTCTATAAAGTAGCCCAAGCTTTAAATTGAGCATTTGTATCAGTGCATCCACATGTGGTTCATAGGTCAAGGATTGGTCTAGGGCAACAGTTCTCAAACTTTGTCATAGTGAGCCTCCCCTAAACCATGAAAAAGAGCTTGAGCCTCCCCCAAAATACTGAAATATTTTTGGGGCCTCCCCATACAAAAATAGTCTACTTTTCACAGTACATCGGGAATAAATTGAAACCTCTTTGCATAGCTTGCTCTCATGTTATTAAGCTTATTGTACCCCCTCCCCACAGGACAACCTACTTGGTCCTATATTTTGACTCTTGAACCATTATTACCCCTTACTGCCACCTTCATGGGTCAGACTGCTTTTTCTGTTGCCCATCTAACTGGAATAACCTTCCTGCCAACCTCTGCCTCTCCCCCTCTCACCCTGCTCTTAAGCAACTTCTCAGGGATCATTTTGCTCCTTCCTGCTCCTATTCCTTGTACCTGTATGGTTAACTCTTGTGTTTGGACTGTTCTGCTGCCAGTCTAAATGATCACTTATTCCTCGCATTGTTAGTTTATTGTTCTTAATTTGTTTGCACTTTTATTCATTTTGTATTGCTTGAGTGTTTTGCAGTTACATTTTGAATTGTATTGTCTCACTACCCTTCCCTGGGTACACCTGAAATAAGCCATGGCTCAGTGTACAGTACCTTCCTTGGTCACCGACTTGTGAATAAATACATTCATTCACCTACTATTATCCTCTTTCAATTTGCCTTATCCCTTCACTCAAACTGTATAAAGTTCAAAATTTACATATAGTACTTTTTCAAGACTTGCTTTAGCCTCCCCTAGAACAGGTTGGGGCCTCCCCAAGGAGGCTGGCCTCACCATTTGAGAATCCCTGGTCTAGGGTCATTTTCAGGTATTTAAAGGTCTGGACCACCTCCAGCTTGGCTCCAGTGCAGGTGATAATTGTAAGTAGATCCTGTCTGTCTAAACTAAGGTTTTTGTGACCAAATAGCATCGCCTTCACTTTTTTGGCATTAAGTAGGGATTTGTTGGCCAGAAACCAACTTTCTAATGACTGGAAGGCTTTCTGCAGCTGGGTATTAATCCAGGTAGATCCTTAGAAGACCTATAAAGTATGGCGTCGTCAGTGTATAGCAGCACTGAAGCTCCGCCACAGTTTTAAGGGAGGTCACTGGTAAATAACGAGAACAGAAGGGAACCAAGGATAGATCCTTGGGGTACCCCATCAGTGATTAACCTAGGGGGTGAGGTTGTTCTCTCCCATTTGACACACTGCATCCAACCGGTCAGATAGTTCTGGAACCAGTGGCGGGATGGATCATCCAGACCACAGGCCTGTAATTTTGTGAGCAACAGATTGTGAATAACCAGGTTGAAAGTTTTTGTAAAGTCTATGAAAATAGCCGCTGAGGACATACCCACATTCATGGCATTAATAATAATATCACTGGTGACCGGTACAAAAGCTGTATCAGTGCCATGAGTTTTGCAGAAGCCATGTTGGAAGGGAGTAAGAGTGCAGTTCCGTTCAAGGAAGTCTAATATTTGTTCATAGAGTAGTCTCTCCAGGACTTTGGCAACTGCACTGAGGAGGGAGGTTGGTCTGTAAGAACAGGTTACTCACCTGCAACAGTAGTTCTAGGAGTGGTATATGTTGTACATCCACACTTCTTGGCATGTCTCTTTCTACTTTAAATCTTGCCGGAAGTCTTCAAGCTGGCTCCTCCCACCGACCCGGGTGGTATATAGCAAAACTCCGCCCCATGATGCAGATCTTGGCCCACGGAAGCAGGTTGTGCGCCCGAGCAGGAGGCGGTGTGTGTGTGGAAACGAACATACCACTCCTAGAACTACTGTTACAGGTGAGTAACCTATTATTCTAGATCGTGGATATGTTGTTCATCCACACTTCTTGGCAGACTCCAAGCAGTTCTCCAGGAGGCCGAGCAAGTCCTTCCGGCGATGGGAGTCGGGATGACCTGCTGAACAAGGTCCAAGACTGAAGAGAACAGGTCTGAACATCGACAGTGACAGCCATTAATGGGGCTCTAAGAGGTGGCGCCTGAGAATAAAGAGGCTCCTGCGATGACCAGACCATCAGAGGAAGGTAAGAAAGGATGGAGGCAGGCTGGGGAACCAGCTGAGGGGCCTGCATCCCCAAAGTCATAGGGAAGGGTGTCGACAGGCCAGAACGACTGCCTGACCAGAAGTGTCCGTCACAAGCTGTAAGGAGGCTGGCAGTATGCCCTGACTGAGCCCCTTGGGGTGGGGGTTCAGCAGGGTTGGGTGGGGGGGGCAAGGAAGACTCATCATTGATGAAGCCAATGGGTTACACTGCTAGCGTCCCCCCTGTGGCAGATAAGGTGAAGGAGGCAGTGAAGATCATTGGCAGGAGCAGAGAAGGGCCCGCCGCTGACGAACTACTGCTGGACTGGGCTGCCCGGACCTGCCCTGTAGCCAGAAGAGGCAGTGGAGAGCATCATTGATGAGGACCACATGCAGGATGAATATCCCTTCTCCCAGTGGCAGTGCTTCCCTGATGAAGACATGTCCTGGGCTTTGCCAGGGAGGGACCCAGAAGACAGGACCGGGGAAGTGAAGGAGCCCCTGGCTTGGAGTTCCTTCTCTAAGATGGCCACCTTCTGTTCCACAAGGTACATCTTAAGCTCCTTCACGCAGTGTCAGTGGGTGGCCTGGGTTAAACCACTGCAAATGTTGCAGGCTTGGATGTCATGGACGGCGACAAGACAATGGACAAAGGGGTCATGAAGATCCTTATCAAATATTTTCTATCCCTAGCTGCAGCAATGGAAACGCGCATCTGAACCAAACATAAACGAAGTAAGGGTAAGGGATCACTTTAGATCTAACTAAAGTGAAGAGGCGCTATGGAGAGAAAACAATAGACCAGTTGAAAAGACAAATGGCAGTTGATAGAAGCAACGGTGCTCTGTGGAGTCCAATGCAATTGTCAACGACGAGAAAAGAACTGAGGAGGGCCTGGGGCCACCCACAGCTATATAGGGGGATGTCGATGTAGTGACATCACCGCAGGCAGCCCCAGTTAGACTGCTTGTGAAAAAGTTTCCATGTGGTCCTGGTGCTGACGGCTGATGTTCCTAAGGTGTGACCTGCTGCAAGAGATATCCTCGAAGATCTAAGATTAGAAATTATTGGGTTAACTCTGATCTAAAAAATATTTTGAAGTCCAGATTTTCTTTATGGTTTGCAACTAATATTGTTAGTTTTGCACACATATATTACTTAGATGTTTTTGATGACCTTCAACTAAGGAAGATTTTCATCAAATATAAAATGGAGCTTTTCCACAGCAATGTTATTACGACTAGATATAATAAACTAGCTCCTGTAGCTTAACTGTGTTTTTGTTCTGTGGGTGGTAAAGAGGATATTATCCACGTAATGTGAAATTGTTCCTGGTATAACAAGGTTAGGCCCTTACCTTATGAACTGGAATGTTCTGGGTAAGACTGTAATTACAGCAATTCTCTTACATACACTCCTACCCCAGCATATTCCTGTAATTGTCATCCCCTGTAAACTAATTTTGGCACACTGTCAACACTGTTTATCCATGTATTTACTCTCCTTGAATTGCTCTGTACTTGTTCCTTAGTTGTACCTGTATACCTCTGTAACTAAATCCGGGTCGCCCCGGAAAAAGGGACTTTTGGGGCTCAGTGGGCCTACCCGGTTACCAAAATTGAATAAATAAATAATAAATAAATAAATACAGACGATGACTGGACAATAAAGAGATCAGTGAATTATTTCCTTCCAGTCAATAGAGCTAGAAAGCAAATGATTAAGTTATTTCTGCGAGCCCATGAGACTAGATACTGATGGTCCCTTGCCCCATGTAATGGTTTACTATGTTCTAATCACTGTCATGTTGAATACAGATATTATGTCCTTGAATTACATGATGCAAGGCATCATGTTTTTATTCTCTTATCAATATAGTTAACTCCCTGCTTTTAGTAATAATCGTGGTAGTTTTATAACAATAATCTTAAGTTATAGAAAGTTGTTCTAGGGATAAATAACAATGATTAGTATTTAATTCTGTAGTGAGTAAGAATCAGTGGGCTAACTTTTTATGGTCCATTTATGGACCCCACCTTCCTAGTCTGGATTAGAGATTACAGGTGGCAATACTGTTTCTGGGGGTGTAGGTAACCAGACCCGAACCTAGTGGAGTCCTGTTTAAATTCACTTAGCGTTGAATCAGCTAAAGTAATTTTCCTTGGATTCTTTCTGTCTTCCGTACAGTTTTTCTTAGAGCCAGAAAATGCATACAATGAAGTCTATTTGAATTGCTTGGATGGTATGAAATAATAGTCAGGAGTTGAAATGTATAGCTAGATAACCGGACATTTTATAGATGCTGTGTCTTTTTACCACAGTATTATGTTTTACGAACATACAAATGTGCCAGCAGCAACAGACCACCCGGTCTATCCAAGTCTGCTTGAGTGTGTATCTAGCACCCCTAGTTTGCAGTTACCCCCACCCTCCTCATCCCACTGCCACCCCCACCTCCCCACCCTCACTCTCCCCTGTCCCATGCCCTTTTAAAGCTGTTCACAGATTTACATATGAACATATGAAATTTGCCAGCAGATGAAGGCCTAGAGGTCTATCAAGTCTGCTCGAATGTGCAGCTAGCACCCCTTATTCTGCAGCTGCCCCTCCCTTTCACCCTTCCCCTTCATTAACCCTCCCCCTTGTCCTGTCTCATCCCCTTTTGAAGCAGTCCACTGGATACCATTTCTGCAGGTAACGCATTCCACCCAGCCACCACACACACTGTAAAAAAGTGTCTCCGAAATCTCCCTCCTGAACCTCCCTCCCTCCCTCCAGTCTCATATCACGGCCCCTGGTGTCCCTCCCCCTCCCTTACTTTGAACAGCCCCTCTGTACCGGTCTTGTTTATTCCTTTCATGTACTTAAAGGTTTCAATCATGTCCCCCCGTCCCTCCTCTCCTCCAGTGAGTACATGTTCAACTCCCACAGCCTCCTCTAGTATGATAAGTCTTGATCATCTTTGTCGCCCTGCACTGCACCCCCTCCACTAACTTAATGCCCTCTTCAGATACGGGCACCAGTACTGCATGCAGTACTCCAGGTGCAGTCTAACTAATGACCTATACAGTTGCAGAATCACCTCCTCCCTCCTCGAGGATATACCCCTTGCAATACAACCCAGCATTTTGTTGGCCTTTGCAGCTGCCTTCCTACATTGTGCTGAGCTGTTCATTGACCCTGTATTGAGCACCCCCAGATCCTTCTCGTCCTCTATCTGGGCTAGCTGCACTCTCCCCAGCTGGTAACTCCTCCTTGGGTTCTTCATCCCAAAATGCAGCACCTTGCACTTTTTGGCATTAAACCCCAGTTGTCAGGTGTCTGACCAGGTTTCAAGCTTTGACAGACCATCCTGCAACCCCTGCCATTCCCCTAGGTCATCCACCACTGCTCCTACCTTGGTATCAGCAAACAAACTGATCTTGCTCTTGATGTCCCAGGATATGTCTGCAATGAATATCCCAAACAACACTGGTCCCAACACCGAGCCCTGTGGAACACCGCTCATCACTACCCTTGGGTGTGGGCTCCCCACCCACCACCACCCTCTGTTCCCTTCCTGAAGCCAGTTTCCTACCCATCTCACCAGCTTTGAACCCGCCCCTGTACCTACTAACTTACATCCCAGCCTTCCATGCGGCACTGAGTCGAATGCCTTACTGAAGTCCAGATACAAGACATCCACTGCATGGCCCCTGTCCAGTTGCCTAGTTACCCAGTCATAGAACTCCACCATTCTGGTACACAGATTTACATTATAGCATCCATTCTAGCACATATTAAAATGTTTTTTAATTTTGTAATGGCTCTGAAAAGTCAAACTAATAAACATACTGACTGTGATTACTCATCGATATCAAAGAGGAAGCGGGTAACAACAAATGCTTTGGGTAAAGATGACATACTAGTTTTATGGATTTACCTTTAAAATAGAGGTCATGAAGACAGACAGGCCCATCAAGACAAATATCATCAACCCTGTGACCCGCTGCTCTCGAATTCCCAGGAACTTTGGTTGCTCTCCGGGCAGCATTCAGACTCCACTTTCAGGCTGTTGACGTGACTTATGGAGAGAGAGAATCACGGCAGCCACAAACCAGGGCAGCCCCATGACTGAGCAGACTCCCAGCATGATGCTAACCAATAACAAGTCAAGATGATAACCGCAGCCTTTCTGCAGAAGGAAGAGACGAACAAAATTAAGTAGAAAAAAAACTAGCACTACTACTGTTAATCTCATGTCGCCATTAACCCACAGCACTTCTATCGAAAACAGAATATGAAAAAATTAGGAGATATCAACACTTTAGCTAACATCACAGATACAGTAGCATGTTGGCAGTTTAAAAAACTTCGAGCAAGTAGGTTTTTACAGCTCAAACATTTAATAAACATGGCATCTCTTTCAACATTTAAGACATTATAGAATCAGATGAAGGAAGCATCATACTGTAAAAGTAAATTCCACACTGATTAAAATAAAATAATTTTTTTTTCAAATATATTTGAGAATATTTAAAAAGACTATGAAGAAAAACTAGCACATGTTTAAAAACTGCCAAACTTCTCACAGAAATGTAAAAACAGAAGATTACAATACAAATAAAAACAGAATACAGGACATTAAAAGCATTATGAAGCAGATGTGTAGTGATCTGTTTTTAAATATGGACACTGAATCAGCAGTCCTAATGGACACAAGTAAAGCGTTCTGAAATACAAGGGCAACAAAGACGAATTACAGCACCAATCTTTAAATGTCCAGGGGCAATATTTATTTACAGATTGGTGACTGGGAAAGGCCCACTGAGTTGAGGCCTGTTTCCAGGCCCAGACTGGGGAAGGGGATTACAGAGGGGGGAGTTCAACCAAACTATGCAGTAAACATCAAATGTAAAATCAAAATCTGATTAACAGCAAAATCAAGCATACTATAACACAATGCAAATGTGAATATAATAATTTGTTAAAAGGTGTAAAAAAAACCTCCAAAACAACAGGATAGAACAATTCAAGAGCAAATATAACTGCAGAAAGGAACTTTAAGATGTAAAGAAGGGTACCAAAGTTAGGCAATAGGGAGCAATGAAAGTCCTGGAAAACAGGTGGGGGGCAGCAGTAATTTAAATGCTATGGGGAGGTCACCGGGCAGATATAAAGACAAGGGGCAGATTGTCAGAAAGTAGCAGTAGGAGAAAGGGAAGGAGAGGGGAACTACAAAGACGACAGTGGGGTGGGAGGGAGAGTTAGCTGCAGGAGCAGGTATGGGTTGAGAAATCATGAAGGAGGTCTTTAAAGAATGCTTGATGGTGGTACAAAGAGCTAGCGGAGGTTATTCCAGAGGAAGGAGAGAGAGATATGAGGGGAAGGCAGATTACCAAGCAGAGGTTCTGAAGCAGGAAACGCCTAAGGGGATCATAAATCTGAGGAGCAGTGGTGAGTAAGAGCAGGGTGGGGGTTGAGATCAAAGCAGAAGGGGTGAAAGAGGGGTTTCGGCCTGGCCAAGGAGATTTAAGAGCCTCAATATAATATACTGTACACCACATCCACATAGTCAGACGCTGTGAGGATTGTCAAAGACAATATTGTGGCAGACAAAGTGGAAGGCAGATTTGCTTAAGTACAATGCATTAAGTTTGGGGAGACATTTCTTGTGAATAGTATCAATATGTTAAGAAAAGTCAAGACTCCTATCTACCCCATCCCCCAGGTATCTGAAATGGGGATTTTTTTCAAGTGGGCAGCAACCTAGAGTCCTGAAGACAGGGATAATATGGAGCCTGGAAAGATGAAGGACAGAAACAAAAGCAGGTTACTCACCTGTAACACTAGTTCTGGGCGTGGTATATGGTGTACTTCTGGCAGTGTTCCTTTCTCTTTAAGGATTGCCAAAAGTCTTTAAGCTGGCTCCTCCCACCCACCTGGGTAGTAACTCCCTCAGCACCACCCTGTGAAGTCAAATTTACCTACCACAGAAGGTCGGGTGGGTCAGTGTGGATGTACACTATACCACTCCTAGAACTACTGTTACAGGTGAGTAACCTATTTTTCTAGGGACATGGTGTACTTAGCCACACTTCTGGCAGACTACTAACAGTTCTTCGGGAGGAGGGGGCAAGACGCACACCTCCTATTTAGGGACAAGAGACTGGAGAACTGAGGCCCCAAAACCAGTATCCCGGCATGACTCAAGGTCGATGTGGTAGAGGGAAAGGAAGGTGTGTGCTGACTTCCAGGTAGCAGCGTGCAGATTTCCTGGATAGGGACATCCCTGGAGGCAGCCACCGAGGCAGTGGTATGACGGGTGGAATGAGCTCTTAGCTCTACAGCAGGCTCCCTACTTGCTAACCTATGGCAGTCGGTGTAGGATACAATCCACCTGACAATCAACAGCTTAGCTGACGGTCTGCCAGGTGCGGCTTCAGCATAGGTGACAAATAGCTGGCGAACCTCTCCCTGAACTCCGGCTGTGCACTCCTTATAGCAGGCAAGCGCTCACCTCAGATCCAGATTATGGAACCTGTGCTCGGCCTCGGAGGTGTGGCTGGTGAAATACACCGGGAGATCGATCACGTGGTTATGGTGATACTCAGACACAACCTTTCGGTTTGGGCGAAGGATGACCTTGTCCCTGTGGAAGACCAGGTATGGAGACTCCACCGAGAGCGCCTGGAGCTCACTGATCCTTCTGGCTGATGTGACAGCCACCAGGAAGGCAGTCTTCCATGACAGGTGAGACATTTCACACCTGTGCACTCGGTTCCACTGGCTTGCTCATGAGTTTTGCCAACACTAGCAACAGGTCCCAAGGTGGTGGTGGTTCACGCACCGGAGAGGAAATGTGGTCAAGGCCTCTGAAAAAGTGCCAGACCACCTTCTCCTGCACCATCGACAGCATACCAGGCCACGCCTGGTATGCAGATATGGCTGCTAGGTACACCTTAAGGGTGTCGACTGAAGGCCTGACAGAGATGGACCAAAGGTAGTCAAGAATGCTAGCCACTGGACAAGATAAGGGGTCAAGCCCCTTGCCCTGGCACCAAATGGAGAACCTCTTCCATTTGAAGGCATAGCATTTTCATGTCAACTCCTTGAGAGAAGCCTCGACCACAGTGAGATCCAAAGCCTGGAACTCTAGCCACTCAGGAACCAGGCTGTCAGGTGCAGGGACTGAAGGTCAGAATGGCGTACCATCTCCTGATTGCAAGAGAGCAGGTCCGGCAGAGAGGAAGACACCAAGGAAGCCTGCTGCTGAGGCCAAGGAGATTGGGGTACCAGAACTGGCGGGGCCAGTCTGGAGCCACCAGGAACATCTGCCCTTCCTGGCCTTGATCAGCACTTTGTGGATCAGGGAAATGGAGGGAAGGCATCGAGGAGACCCAGGGTCCAGGGCCTCGAGAAGGCATTCCCCTACAGCATTCCCTGCTGAGGGGGGCAGGCACAAAATAGCATCAGCTTTGCATTCTCCCTGGAGGTGAACAGATCCACCAGAGAGGTGCCCATTGGGAGAACAGGCTGTGCTCCACCTCCTGATGGAGAGACCATTCATGAGACGCCTCGCTCATATGACTGACGGCATCTCCAAACTGGGTAGAGATGCTGGCCACATGGATGGCCAGGAGATTGGCACTTAGTATAAGCACGAGGGCCCAGATGCAGAAAACTTCCCTATAAAGAGGAAGGGAGTGCGTCCTGCCCAGTTTGTTGAGGTAGTACATGGACATGGTGTTGTCCATCTGGACCTGTAAAACCTGAACCCAAACATGTGGAGCAAAGGCCAACAGCACGAGCCAAACTGCCCAAAGCTCCAGCAGGTTGACATGGCATTGCGACTCCTCATGGGTCCAGAGTCCGTGGACTCTGTGGTGCCACAGGTGGGCACCCCAGCTCATCAGGGAGGCATTGGTCATCAGGATGACCGCTGGCTCTGGGGAGACAAATGAGATCCCTTCCAGCAGATGTTCTGGGACTAACCACCACTGGAGAGTGTCCCACATCAGTTGGGTCACAGTGACCAGCTGGTCAAAGTGGCCCTTGTGCTGAGACCACTGGTGGGCAAGCTCCCATTGCAGAGAACGCAATCTCCACCTGGCCCAACAGACCACACTGGTGCATGCTGCCATATATCCCAGGAGGCGCAAGAAGTCCCAAGCAGGGCGCAACTGCCCAACCAGAAATGATCAGGCAAAGGAGAAGAGAGCCTCCGCCTGGTCCACCGGAAGCAGAAACCTGACTTTGAAAGAGTTGAGCTCTTCCCCGATGAAGTACATCACCTGCAAAGGTATGAGTTCCTGCATGACCTCACCAACCAGGAGGCCAAGGGACAAGCAGGTCTGGAGGGCCAGATCCCTGGACCGCTCCATTCCCTCCCTGGAGGGACCCGCTATAAGCCAGTCACCCAGGCAGAGGTATACCTGGACCCCCTGATGCTTCTGGTAGGCGGCCACCACTGCAATGCATTTGGTGAAGACCCTGGGAGCAGTGGAGAGTCTGAAGGGCATGGCCTGGAAGAAAAAATTACTCACCTTAGTAATTGCTTTTCTTCTCATGGAGTCTTGCTATATTATAACAATAGCAGTCAGCCACTGCAGCTGAACTGCCCCGGAGAGGAAGGAGTTAACTCCAGAAGATCTGAGTTCTACAGCGAGGGCGCTGTGCCTAAGTTTCATCTGGCAGTTTCAAATGAAACTGTCGACCTTTACGAAGCCAACATCAAAGGGACGGAAAAGTCTGTGTGGAAAACTACACTAGCCTATGGCTACCTACTAGTAGTAATAACAACAATATAAACAACAAAGAAACACCCAGAACCATAATAACAAAGATTGATGGTATTATGGTTCGTTTTACCACCCTTGACAAGCACATATGAACCCCCCTTCCCCCCAAGACTCAAGTCCAAGAAGGGGCAAAAAAATAACCTAAAGAACACCTAGATCCCTAACCCAAAGGAAAACAGGGTTAGGGAAAACTAAAATGGCATGACACAGTGCTTGCACCAATTTGCCACCTCTACCCAAGTAGGAGTTCTGAGAGGGGCAGGAGGGGGGTAGTTAATATAGAGACTCCATGAGAAGAAAAGCAATTACTAAGGTGAGTAATTTTTTTTCAAACACCATGAAGTCTTGCTATATTATAACAATAACAGATTACACAGCAGTACCTCCATGGAGGAGGATCAGAACCTACTTAGGAAATAGGCTCTGAAGCACAGCTGTGCCAAACCGAGCATCTCTCCTGGACTGGATATCCAGGGAATAATGCTGGTAAAGGTGTGAACTGTCTTCCAGGTAGCAGCTTGACAAATCTCCAGAATAGGAATGTCTCACAGCCGCTAGAGACGCAGCTGTACCCCTCAGGGAGGGCCCTCAATCCTGAGGGGGGTACTCTACCCAGTTTCTGATAACAAAATTGGATACAAGAGACAATCCACCTTGCAATTGTTCTCTTAGTGGCAGGTTTCCTTGCCAACCTCGCCAGGTAAGAAAAACAGTTGGAGGGATTCAACCCATGACCTCTGGTGGCTCTAGATAGTAACTTAATGCCCTTTGACATCCAAGCTGTGCAGTCTCCTCTCACCTGAGGAAGAATGCTCAGTGAAAAATACTGAGGGAGATAGATTGATTCAGGTGGAAATCAGAAACCACCTTAGGCAAAACTTTCTATTAGTCCTAAGGACTACCTTATCTCTGTGGAAAGAGATAAAATCTTCTTCCACTGACAGGGCCTGTAACTCACTTATGCGCCTGGCAGAGGTGATAGCTACTAGAAAACGGTTTTCAGTTAAATACTTGAGCTCTGCTGAAGACAGAGGCTCAAAAGGAGGTTGCATTAACTGAGCAATGCAAATATTCAGGTCCCAGGCGGAGCTGGTTCCCAAAGGAGGGTTAGTGAAGTAACCCTTTAAAAAACTTGGAGAACACAGGGTGAGAAGAAGGAGGCAGGCTTCCTGCTGACACAAAAGCAGAAACAGCTGCCAGATGAACCTTCAGGTAGCTGGTCTAAGGCCTAAGGAATTCAGATGGACCAAATAGTCCAAAAGAATGGGAAGATCAGCAGATTCTGGGATAATCTGCCTCTCAGAGCACCAGATGGAAAACCTTTCCACTTAGAATTATAAGTGGCTCCTAGTGGAAGAGCTTCCTTGAAGCCTTTAAAATATCCATAACACCTTGAGAAAGGTGTAAATCAGCAAATTCTAGCTCCTCAAGAGCCACACTTCCCTGTGCACAGGCCAGTAAGTCGTGAACTCTGGGCAGGCTCAGGCAGGTGGACTGCTCAGGGACAGGAGGAGCAGTACCAGGCTGTCTGGCTCCAATCTGGGCAATCAGAATCACTCTGCAAGGTTGAGATCTGATTTTCACTAGCACCCTGAAAAGGAGAGGAAAGGGGAAAGCATACAGGAACTTCCCTTTCCAATCCAACAGAAAGGCATCCAGAGGACTGAGCCCAGTACTGGAGGCCTGCAGCAAAAAGAGGAAGTTGGTGGTTGTCTGGGGTGCTAAAAGATCTAATCTGAGGAGTGCCCCAACTGGCAAAGACGGACCCCTAGTACTTAGGGATTCAGAGCCCATTCGTGATGGCCCTGAGAAATTCTGCTCAGAGGGCGTCCGCCAGCACATTGTCCTTCCCTGGGAGATGAACCGCTATCAGGGAGGTGTTCAGGGAATAAGCCAGAGACCACAACTTCATTGCTTCTGTGCACAAGGCTGAAGACCGAGTGCCCCTTGTTTGTTGATGTACCACATTGTGGTGGTATTGTCTGTCCTGACTTGAACCACTTTGTTCTGGACAGAATCTGAAAAGATCCAAGAGCTAAAAGACAGCTCTGAGTTCCAGAAGATTGATGGAGCAGAGATTCCTGAGGAGACCACACTCCCTGAGTGGTAAGGTCACCAGGTGAGCCCCCACCCAACAGGGAGGCATCCGTGGTGAGGGTGAGGGAGGGAGAAATGGGAATGAAGGGAACCCTTGTTTCAGATTGCTTTGATCCTGCCACCAGTGTAGGACCAGGATCAGGATTGAGTAACTGGGACCAATTTGGTAAGGGGTCCTTCCTCTGAGACCAATAGGCCCTCAAATGGAACTGAATGTCCCTCATCTGGAATCTTGCTTCCTGCACAACAGCTGTGGAAGCAGCCATGTGTCCGAGGAGTTGCAGGAAATGCCTTGCTGGTCGAGAGACCCGCAGGGTAAAGGAGGATGCCAGGCGATGAGTCTGTCCACCCTTTCCGAGGGAAGAAAGGCCCGGCTAACCTTGTGTTCAATTCTGCGCCTATGAAAGTTAGGGCCTGAACTGGTTCCAGAACTGACTTTGGTAAGTTTAGCAGAAATCCAGAGAAGTGAGAAGCTGCTGGTGACTTGTAAGTGGGATTACCTGACCTGGAGACTGACCCACAATGAGCCAGTCGTCCAGGTAAGAAACACAGCAACCCCTTGCCTTTTAATGAGCCACTACTACAGCGAGACATTTTGTGAATACCCTTGGCGCAGAGGTATGCTCAAGGGCATTGCCCTGAACTGGTAGTGGCCTGAGAGGCAGTTCAACCTGAGGTACTTTCGTGGGAAGGCCTGATCAGAACATGAAAATAGGCATCCTTGAGGTCCAGGGAAGCTAGCCAGTCCCCGGTTTAGGGAAGGCAATATCATTGCCAGGTTAACATTTTGAACTTTGGTTTCAACAGATGCTTGTTCAAGTATCTTAAATCCAGAATGGGCCGCCATTCTCCTGTCTTTTGGGGTAAGAAAGTATCTTGAATAAAGCCCTTGCCCTGATGGCAAGGAGGAACCCTTTCCACTGCTTTGCAGACCAGAAGAGAAGAAACCTCTGCTTCCAAAGCAGGGCTTCTGAAGGACTTGCAGGTGGGAAATGCCTGGCTCTCATCTTTGGAAAATATTTGAAGCTGAGAACCAGACCCTGGCCTATTACCTCCAGAACCCATCTGTCGAGTTAGGGACAGCCAGCTCTGGCTGAAATAGGCCAACCTGCCCCCACTGGTACAGGAGAATCGGCCCTGGGCACCCCATCAGGGTGCCTGCTTAGCAACCTTAGGCTGAGGGAGAGGCGGTCTACTAGCTTCAACGCCTACCCATGCCTCTGAAAAGAAACCCCTCTGCAGACAGCAGAGGAGGCTTGAAATTGCAAAAAGGCCTGGAAAGGGTCTGCCCTTACCTCTGGGAGCATGCCTTTGTGGCATGGCATGCTTCTCTTAGCCTGGGCACTTTTGTAGGTAGTTCTGTATTCATCCATCTTTTTATATAATTTTCTGTTTGCTCTCAAACAGAGAATTTCCACTACAGGAAAATCCATAGCCTTTGACTGAGTATCTTGGGACAGATTAGTGCATCTGAGCCATGCCAACCTACGGGAAGCTACAGAAGTGGCCATGACCCTAGAGGAAACATCATTAACATCAACAGCAGTATGAAATTGAACTTTAGAGGCTTCAATGCCATCAGCAGCCACCTGTTCCAACTCACTAGCCAGCTGGCCATGGGCCTGCTTGGCTAACTGCAATACTGTGTCCCACCCAGATTTCTGATATCTAGCCACATAAGCCATATAATTTGCCTGCCTGAGTCCCAAAGAAGCTGCCATATACTGTTTCTTCGCCATGGCATCAATCTTCCTAGAACCTTATCAGGAGGATGTGAGGCCAGAGGAATATTAGCCTTGTCACAGGCTGCAGCTTGTACCACACCTACATGACTACACTGCTCAATAAGGAAGTCTGTATCCGAGCCTGACAAAGTATACCTTCTGTCCATTTTTATCTACAGGAGGGACAGAATGAGATTTTTAAAATCTTTGTTGTTTGCTTCCTAAATGACTTATGCAAAGGAATAGACAACCTCCTAGACTCTGGAATATCCATCATTTCCACATAATCAGGCTCCTCTTGCTCATCCACAGCCTCCTCTAAAGGAAGCTGGAGGGTTTCTGCAACCTTTTTGTAAAAAATAAAGAAAGAAGGGGACTCAGACAGAATAGGGGGAGATTCTAAAGGTCTGTCTGGAGAAATGCCCGGTTCGATGGGCACGTCCAGACCCTCCCAGCCACACATATATTGATCAAATTCCTCCTCCCCCTCCTGTGGTTCATAAAATCCTCAACTTCAAAATCCTGAACCACTGGGACTGAAACGAACCAACCTTTACCAACTGTTGGTGGTTCTACAGATCCCTGAGACAGTGACTGGACAATCTGAATGGCTTTAGCTATCTCTGCAGCAGTTGGAGACACAATTCTGGACTCCAAACCTCCTGATTTCTTTGTCTTTTACTTGGGACTGGTTCCTCTGAACCAGTCTTCCTTTGCCGAGGAAGTCTCAGCCCTGGTCAGAGGCACTCCCTCTGGTCCAGTGGGTACTGAACCGGGCTGGCCATCGGGTCAGCAGACTTTTGGCCTCTCGTTCCCTGAGCCGGCCCAATCTCTTCTCCAGGGTGGCTGCAGGAAATTTTTACACACCTGGCAGTCTGACAGGAGGTGGTCAGCCTCAGACAATAGACACAAGTGGTGTGTGGGTCAGCCTTGGCAAAGCGTCCCCACAGACATCACAGTGTTGAAACCCAGTGGGCCCGGTTTTTCTTTTGGTTCTCAGACATAATGCCAGCCTAACCAAAACTTGCCCTTTTGATGGCAGTGCCAGGCAAGACACCCTTATCGGTTCCTAACCGTGTCACGGGTATTTGAAAACCGTAATATTTCGTTTTAGAACCGATAAGAACTGGAACCGAGACTTAAAACCCACAGTACAGTTTTAAAAGACAGAAAAACTAAGCGATCGGTTTAAAACCGAACCGATAATTAATTTTCCACACAGACTTGAATTTTGTACTTACGGTTACCAGATAGAGCTTTAGAACCGAAATGCGGTAAAAATAATGACTTTTGCCGGTTCAAATGAACCGAAAACTACTTTTAAACCGAGAATGAACCGAGCTGAAGGAGCTGATCTCCGGAGCGACTGTTCAGTGAAGCGGAGTAAAGAATCTGACAGTTTCATTTGAAACTGCCAGATAGAGCTTTGGGCACAGCGCCCTCGCGCTGTAGAACTCCAGATCTTCTGGAGTTAACTCCTTCCTCTCCGGGGCAGTTCAGCTGCAGTGGCTGACTGCTATTGTTATAATATAGCAAGACTTCATGGTGTTTGAAAAGGAATTTGTTCAGGTCATGCAGATCTAAGATGGGGGACCAGCCCCCTCCCCTCCATTTGGGCACCAGGAAGTATCTGGAGACAAACTCTGGGTATACTGGATGGTCCAAGATAGGAGCCACGACCTCATTCTGGAGGAGCTGGGCAATGTCTCCCCGAAGGCCTGACAGAATGTCGGCGGACACCATGTCCTCCCATGGGGCACAAGCTCAGCAAGGCGGGTAAGCCATGAATTCTAGAGGCAGACTCTGACTGACCACACTGAGGACCCATCTGTCCATGGTAACAGTGGACCAGGTGGAAAGGAAGTAGTGGAGCCGGCCACCTGTGGGAGGACCCAGGGGAGTCAGGATGGGCATGAGGGAGGCGCCCCCCATCTCCTCACTGTGCTGGCTTGGAGGTGGAGGAGGGACAGTTGAGGAACCAGCGGGACCTTGAGCTCCTGGTTTCTGGATGACCAAAGCAACCGACTTCAGACGGGGATGTCACGGCTGTGACAGTTTGGCCACAGGAGCAGAGAGGGTCCATAAGGGCTTCTTCTTTTGAGCCTTAGAGCCCTTGAAATTCCTCTGGGCAGAGGTAACAGAGTCCACAGTGGCACTGGACTTCTCAATGGGAGTGAGGTGTCCTTTTCACCCCCAACCCAAGCAAGTCAGTGCCCAGGAATGAGACATCAGCCAACTTGTGCTGGGTATCTGTCATGAAGATCGAGATCCTCAGCTAAACCCTGCAGTGCATGGCCACCATGGCGGCCACAGACCGGGGCACAGGAGTTGCTGATGTTCATGGCCGTCTGCAGCTGCTGCTTAGCCACTGCTCAGCCCTGATCCTGGACCTGCTTGATTGTGGTCAGCATGTCAGATGGGAGCTGGGGAAGCACCTTAAGGGTGTCCAAGAGGGCATTAGCAAAGTGGGCCATTATAAGGGCTGAACTCGCTTGCCGAAGGCCGAGGGAGGAGGCCGCGTAGACCTTCTTGGCCATATGATTCAATTTCTTGGATTCCTTGTAGGGAGGTTTATCCATATCCCTGACATTGCCTGTATGCCGAAAAACTGAGTTGGCCACCAGACCTATGGCCCATTGAAACCTGACAGGGAGCCAGCAGGGACTGTATACTTGCAGGTCATCCATGCAGATGGCTCAGGGCAAGAGGCAGGGTGCTGCTAAAGCTCCAGAGTGGGGCTAAGAATGGCCTTGGTGACCAGGAAGGCCTTCCCAGGGGAGTCACTCCCATCAACACTCTCAATCAGGGGGTATTTAGCCAGTTTCAGGATGGGCACCATCTGAAGACCTGTAGATTCCAAGATTAAATGGAGCAGGCCCGTGAAAGAAGTGGGATTATGCTCCATTAACAAATCCTCTCCAGACTCGACATCCAATAGACGGGTGTGTAGGGAGGAGCCCTCAGACTCTGAGGATTCATCGAATAAAGGACGACTGCCAGAGTTCCTGCTGCCCCTACAGGGTCTGTCAGGCGTCACAGTGACCGATGGTCGATGAGGAAGCCCTGGAGCGGTGCGGGCATTTTTAGGAGGGGGGGCCTTCCTTCGGCTGTACAGGCGGCAGCTCCACTTAAACAGGCGAAGAGGCCGGGACAGGCCAAGCTGGAACCAGTTGAGCCAGGGTAGGCTGAGGTCTTAGTGGTAGGGGCCAAGTGATAGCTGGGTTGGGGGCTGAAATCACTTTAACCCCAATGAACATGAGCAGATGCCACATAAGCTCCTCGTAGCACCGACGCATTCTGCAGCAGAGCCTCTCCTCATCCAAGAAGGAAGAGGAGGAGGACACGGCTTGCCCGAATGCCAAGAGCAGGACCCTGATGCAGATGTGGGCCGCTCAATCCAGGTTTTTGGGATCGGGACCGTTGTCTCAACCTTCGAGGCAGCCGATGGTGGGTCTTGGAGGGAGCCGGCAAAAGCCAAGGATCCTCCGGGATCACCAGATCCTGAGTGGTAGGACTCGGATCAGCAGGCTGGTCTGACCCACCCTGGGAAGTAACAGGCAGCACCAGTGTCCCAGAGAGGGAGGCATCAGCCTCATCTGGCGACAACAGGTTGCCAGGTTTGAGACAAATCTTGACAGGTTGGTCAATGGGTGTCTTGACCAACTGGCCCAATGGGGAGACCACAGAGCCAGCGGCCAGGACCAAAGGATCGACCACAGTCGAAACCTCCAGAGAAGCGTGGCAATCCGAGGCTCAAGAGCACTCGTGATCCCATGATCGATGGTGACACTTCTTTTTAATCTCATTTTTCAAAGATTTAGATTTGTTGCCCACAGAGGGGCCCTGCCCAAAGGTGGGAAGGGACTGGCACAAATCAGAAAACGTCCCTGAAAAGGTGGTGCCTAAAGAAAGCGGCATAAAGGCTGAAGCCAAAGAGGCATGCTCTGCATCCTGAGCTGCAGCCTCTTCAAAAGCCACAAGCTGTTCAGCAGACTGCACAGCCGTGGAGACTTCTGGACAGGCATCTTACGATTTAACAGGAGGATCCCGTTCATCAAGGTGCCCTAGAAAAAGCCGAGTGTGCCAGTCTTCCAAAGTTGAAGGATGCAAAGTGTGACAACAAAGGCCACACACCTGGGGATCGTGTTCGTGGCCTAGAGGGTAGACGCATATGGTGTGCGGGTCTGTCCGGGACATCTCCTGCTGACACACACGCCTCTTGAATCCCAGGGCCGACTTTGAGTCATCTGTAACAGAGATGTTGAAGAAATCGCCTAAAAATGAAGAATTTCGCAAATCAAATTGCTAAAGTTTGAAAGCAAAAGGTCTACTCATCGCGGTAAGCGGTACGGGGGAAGCCTTCTTCTTCCAGCGGAAAGAAAGATTGGACATCAAGGGGTGGTGCTGAGGGAGTTACCACCTGGTCGAGTGGGAGGAGCCAGCTTGAAGACATTCCAGCAGCCCTTAAAGGGAAAGGAACAAAGCCAGAAGTGTGGATAAGTACACCATATCCATGTCCCTAGAAACATTTTCCCCCCCCGGTACACTGCCCCACACCTGTTTCAGGTGTTGTCCAGAACCCCCAGCCCCATTCCCCACTCCATCACCACCGTGTTGGCAGGGCTCCATATGGGGAGAGGCCTGATGGCACTGACACCATCATTAATGGTGATCGCTGCACATATTTTTCCTTATTTTTCTCCCTTGCCTCCGTCTCCCCAGTCATGTGTATCCATGCATGACCCTTCGGATGCACCTAGCAATACCCTGTGGAGAGACAAGCTCCCTTGGCCCACTGCAGGGGTCGCTATAGTGCTGGAACCAGGATGCCTCCCTTCTCTGGTTGGGAGCATTACCACACAGCAGCGCTACTTCAGCCAACCCTATCACCTGATCTGACATCTCCAGTTTGCTACCAAATCTGGGTGGCCAGCACCGACGGGCACCATCAATCAGGTCTTATTTCCAAAGGGGTCCTGGAGCCATCTACCCCAAAATGGCAGTAATTTTACTACAACATACGAGCTTTGAGACGCCTGTATATCAACACAAATTGCATCATGTTGAGAGACTGAAGGCCAAAATGATAAGTAGACCCAGTATCTGAGAAAGCGCTCAAAAGGGACTGTAGGAGCTAAGCAGCCTGTGAAGTAAGCCGTGCCTAGACCATGTATGGAAATAGGAAGGCAGCATAGCATAATGGTTAAGAGCACTGAGCTGCAAACCTGGAGAACTGGGTTTGAATCCCACAGCCACCACTTGCATACTGTGTGACCATGAGCAAGTTTCTTAACTTCCCTGTGCTCCCAGCACACACCTGTAAACAAGGCATGGCTTAGTGCATCCTTTCTTTCCAAAAAAATTGTAAAAATAAAGAAAAGAAAAGAAAAAGAAATAGGCTTTTGAGTTTAATTTGTTTTTCAGTAAGCAACCAATGTATGGACTGATGTACAGGGAAGGCTTGATCAGATAATTTTGTACTTGCCATTACTGAAAGGTTCATTATCGTGGTTATGGAAAGCTATTCTAAAAATAACCAAGTGGCCAGGGATCAATTTATTGCAAAGACACAGCAGGATTAAGGACCCTAGTCACTATGTGGGCAGGCATGCACACAAATTGTGCATTGCCAGCTCACGTAGCTCTACGCAAGGACTATCCCTGGCCCCTCCCCCCCAGAGCTGTGCTGGTTCAGTCACCTAGTGGGTCCCCTGCAATGCACAGTCGGGGAATCGTGGGATGTAGAAGTCCACAGAGGGGGCAGATATAAGGAAATAGTGGGACCCACAGTCAGAAGAGAAAAACGTATAGCTGGAGAAGAGGGTGACAATCGGTCACCAGGGGTATCAGATCTCTAAATCCAGTCTGGTATTAGCCCATTCATGGGACTAGGCAAGGAAATGGGCAGACTTGATGGTCCTTTGCTGTGGACACAGTCTATATTTCCATATGACCTTTAGTCAGTCAATTATGTAAATAAAAAAAAATGAAAATGATGATTGCCAGTCCCATGCTCCCACCCTTTATGGCATGCAGGGGGGCAGGGTATGGGCTGGAATTTGATAATGGGGTGCTTCCTGTCTTAATATATGCACCGCCAGAGGGTACATAAGCATTTATGGTTGGGGACCCGGTGCTGTTTATTCACGTCCCAAATGGGCAACCTACAGCCATGTGCAAGCAGCTTCATGAAAAGCACAGCTAGTACCCACAGCTCCCATGCCCACCAGACAAGCTGCCAATGTAGCTCTTCGACATTGGGGAGGGGAGGTTGAGGGTTAAATGAATTCTGCAAGACCTCCTTGGCCCTTTGGTATGAGGTTCCAAAACATAAATCTGCCTGCTCACCACATAAACCCAAACTTTCAGAATGCCTATGGTACAGAATTCAGACTTTCAGACAGAAGCATTTCAAATGGCTCTAGACGGGGGAAGCCTAGTGTTCCACCAATCAGCACACTGCACGAACATGCAGCTGACCCAAGTTCAGGACTCAGCCCAGGTGCCTGTACATGCCTAACAGTAGATGTGCACCTAATGACACCGTCTTCTGCTATAGGGAGGAATGTGCTGGCTTGCTGCTCTCCAAGGAACCCTTGTGGCAGCTTAGGAAGCCGTCTGATGTGTGTGCTGGGAAATGTGGCAAAAGCAGGGCGGTATACGACAAGCTACTGGGCTGGGTAACAACAGCATACAGTAACAGCTCTGAATGCGCTTAGAGATTTTTACAACAAAAAAATGAGGAATGAGGGCATGACATCAGATGCCACTCACTACCCTGAGTCTTCCCCACCACCTGGATCCACCCATCCCTGGTTACCACCCTAAATTAGTTCTGTTATTTTGGGGGAGGGGGCGAGACAAGAAAGGAGGTCAATGTGGAGGAGAACTCATCTGCAGAGATTAGTTGCTGGGACTAGATGATTTGGTCACCCTCTGCAGCAGACAAATTGTGCAAAAAAAAAAAAAAAAAAAGATTAAAAAATGGAACTAGAAAGCCCTACAATAGAAACGCTAGAAACCTGGTGTATATATATATATATATATATATATATATATATATATATACACACACATATACATACATACATACATGTACATACATATTTTTAGCAAACAATTGTTACACTCCTCACAAATCAGGGTGGCATCTAATATGGTGAGGGGGTAGATTTATCTCAGAGGATACAAATGACAAAATTCTCTCCCAGAATGAATTGCTAGGTGAAGCCCCAGAACCTATGGTGATGGTTCGGGGGACAAAATACAGCCTAAAAATACAAAGTAGTGATGGAGATATCACTTTGTCAGCAGCCATGTTCCAAGCCATATTACAGTTTGTTATACTTTCAGACATTACTGGTTTTCTTATTATACAGTGAAAAATAAATCCCCTTTAAACATTACCGCAGCCTTTCTGTAGCTTGTGCTCCTTTCTGTTAATGATTACTGCTGTGATTTGCTGATCCATGAAAATCAGGATGGTACAAAGTAGGGCTGGTATTGCAGCTGCCAGCATGGTCCACCAAGGATTTGGTCCGAGAGGGTCTATAATCCAACCCCTGTCCTTTCGAGTGGGCTACAATTAAACAACAAAGGAAACTAGAGTGGTATCTGACAGAATACATACAGTACCTACAGAATTGTGCTTTTTCACTAGTGTTTACAGCAGCTTTGCATCTAGTCGTTCCAGTTTTTTCTCCAACCTTCTTGTTATATGGGTTCCTGCAACAGAACAGAATCTCCCAAATCTAATAGAATGTCTACTTTTCACTTCACTGTGCAACACTGCTTACGGTCACCATATGGCAGACTTCTGTACTGGGAAGAAATGACACAACTACTTTATTTTATTGAAATTTGTTGATCTGGTACGCCCACTGGACCAGAAGTCCTTTTTTCAGGGCGACTGGGACAGATGGTAAGCAACTGAAATTGAACCAGATTAAGCTGTTGGCGGTATTTTTAGTGAACATACAACATGTCTTAATGTGAAACCAACTCATTGTCTTGCTTAGTTTCACAGCTTAACTATGAGCTCATAAGGACTATGCAGGAGACTCAGGTTAGGAAGCCAACTCTGCAATGGTTTCCTACAATGACAGATACCTGGGTTAGGTGTGGCCTTGAGTCTTTCACTCACTGGGCTAGTGGAAGGCCTGCACATCACAAGACTTGATGTGCCTGCTCATTGCAGAGGCAGCCCTAGAGTGTGTCATTCTGTAGTACACTCTGAGGCTGTGAAAAAAGCAGTATAGAGTTGACCCATACAATATGCTCCATGAGCAATGGGGTTTAGGAAAAGGGGGAAAAGTGAGAGGAAATGGGAGTTCAACTGAAGAAAAAAAAAAGGAAAGGAAATAAAGATCAATGAAGTGGCACATTTGTCTTCTGGGGGAACCCCACTTGGCCGCAGCTATCACGCTTACTAGTAGCTGTGGAGAGATAGGTAATGACTCTTGGACAGTTTTCTCCCTAAATCAAGGGCTGGTGCGGGACTTGGCTCACTCATGCTCAGTACCTCAGGTAAGTCCACAGAAGAGCACTAGCCCATGTTCTGAGGCTGGTCAAGACGTAAAGCTCCAAATCCTTTGTACGCAGGTCGGCTGGACCAGTAAAAGGATTAGTGATGCCACAGGGATTGACTAAAGCTGGAAACCTTTCCCAACTGGACATGTCAAAAAAGACTGTGTGTGTGTGTGTCTGTCTCACTGTCTCTGAGAGAATGAATGAGACGTGGCACTTCTACGTAGATGACTTTTTGACATCTACTACTGGTGCCATTTTTCCTCCCCAAACCCTTTAAGTGGTAGAAAGTGTCATGATCTCAAAAGATTCTATGTGCCTGCATGCAGGAAAAAAAATTATTGTGCATTTAAACACCTGTAAATTTTTCTACTACACTGACTACAGTTTTGGGGACTTTTGGAGAAAATTAAAATCCCAGGTATCTGGCAGTCTAATGATTTTAAAAATACAGTATATACATAACTAAACAGACATATCTTTTGGATAAAATATATCTATGAAAAAAGGTTTTCTAAAATATTATGATGCTACAGAACATTGTCAAATGAACAGCCAAGCCACAAACGCCTACCAGGTTTGGAATACTTTACTTATTTTATTTATTTAGTTTTTGTTGACCGGGTAAGTGCACTAGACAAATTCTGCCTATTTTCAGGCACAACCCGAGGAAGGGGGGTACAGATGAATGCCAACTGACTTTGAACCAGATTAAGCTGTTGGTGGTATTTTAGTGAATGGTTACAAGTGAAAGGAGAGGATATCTGGGGATAGCAGCTGTATTACTGAAGAGGCATATTTCTTTGGCAGAGTTCACAGATATTCAAACAATAAAATCAAATGCAACCATCAGCTTCTTACCTCAAACTTTTCTGGGACAAGAAGTTTAGGGGAAGGAATTCCTAGAAGGTAGTCTATAACGACCATTATCAAAATAGTAAGAAACACACCAAAGTCGCTGATTGTTGATCGCACCTGAAGAGCAGAATGATTATAGAGTGAATTAAGGATTAACTAATACACTGCTGTAACAGAGTAACAATATCGAATGTTCTCTTCTGCCTCAATGAAAATTGGGTAATTTTGGTTCTTTGTTTTCTTTAGGTAAATACTGAACAG
Organism: Neoceratodus forsteri; assembly: GCA_016271365.2. Classification (NCBI taxonomy): domain Eukaryota; kingdom Metazoa; phylum Chordata; order Ceratodontiformes; family Ceratodontidae; genus Neoceratodus; species Neoceratodus forsteri. Next base: position 1,097,327,094 of record CM057456.1, on the reverse strand, counting down.
CAGACAATTCTTTTTGGAAAACTTTTGAAAACATAATATATTAAACACACAAGTTTACAATTAATATTGTTTCGCTATTTCTCTCTGCTTGTTCTTGAAACAGGACCTTTGTGCCTTAGAGTTCATCAGTTATGGCCACTTGTAAAACAGGTTGGGAAAGCCTAGCACCGTGATTTGATAATAGTGGTATATTGAGCACGATCCCCCAGTTTGGCTGGAGTGCGTTAAGAGAGTACCAAAGGAACCCCAACCAAAGTACACCATTAAGGCACTTCTTATGTGCAACAGTTTGGTACTGTTTCAAGAAACCCCCCAACTAAAATTGAGCAATAATGCACGGCAGGGGATGTGTCATGCTGGGATAATGTCACTCCTTGGGTGGTTGGGCACGTGGCCACAGGCCCAACTAAAATTAAGCAATAATGCATACCATGGAGTGCATTACTGCAATTAGAAAATAGCTTGCTTGTTAAAAAAAAAAGGTGAAAAAAACATGTTTTAACTACATTTTTAGTTCATTTTTGAATAGGCGTGATGTTGTGCTGAGATAACATCACTGTTAAAGATCATGTGCAACGGTTTTTACATATTTTTACTAAAAGCTTAAAACGTTGCAGTTCAAGTCCTTGAGTCATGATTAGTGTTTCCTGAAAATTTCATGCTGTTTGGTTTTGTGGTTTTCTTTAAATCAGCATTTGTTAACTTGCTCAATAGTGGCTGAAAGCAGTGGAGTTATTTCTGTCCTCTCAGTCAAGCTTAGAGTGTGATGACATCATTTTGGAGTAGCTTGCCGTTTGATTCCCAATCAGAGCAGCACTCTGTAGAGTTTATGGTTTGCTGAGCTCTCCAGGCTTCTTACAAACCCAGTCTCTGGTTTGTGTTTCAATAGACCAGCTTAAAATATATCATCCTTTTCCTTTGAAAAGCTGATCATTTCAGTTTCAATGCTGAACAGAAGTAGTGGAAATATTTTTCTGTGAGAAATCAGATTGTCTGTATCACAGCTCTGTTCTTCCTAATCAAACCTTAATTTTTTTTTAACTATATAACACAGGGCTGTTTAATGAATATAAAATAAATCGAAATTTTGTTCAGTTACAGAAAGTTTGTCTTTGATGTAGCCTTCATAAATACAATCCTGTAAGAATTTTTTTTTCATTTCAGATTAACAAACAGGTGCTTGTCACATTCTGCAACAGTATTTCAAGCACATGTACTGTCAGAACTCACAAATTTCAGTTCTTTGGTGGTTTCTGTATGAAAATACATCATGTACATGTATAACTAAAAACACTACGTGGCATCCCGATGCACCGTGTCTCTGCCCCACAGTTGAGGCAGCTGCAGTCAACTGCCACCCGTCCCCTGCCCCACAAGCCCCCTGCCTTCTGCTCCACATTCGAGGCTGCTGCACTCTGCTGCTCACGGTCTTCTGCCATACAGTCAGGAATTATGCACTCTGCTGCCTCCATCCACTGCCTAAAGAATCAGGACTACTGCACCCTGCCGCCCCCTGCCCAAACAATTGAGGTTGCTGCACCCTGCTGCCCTCTCTCCCCCACCCTCACAGTTAGGGATGCGGCACCTGTTGCCCTGTTCCTGTCTCCACTGTGCTAAGCCCTAGAGTGCCAGGTGTCCTGCCTCCACAGCTGGGGTTGCTGCACCTTGCTGCCCTAGCACCAGAGGTGAGGCTTTTGTTGCACCCTGCTACCCACTTCCATTGCTCCAAATGGTCAGGGCTGCTGCACCACATGTACCCCATCTCACAGTCAGGGTTGCTGTACTCTGATGCCCCATGTGTCCTACCCAACAGTTGAGGCTTCTGTACCATGATGTCTTCTATCCCCTGTCACAACTGATAGGGCTGCTGCACCCTGTTCCTTTCTTCACAGTTGGGGTTGCTGTGGTCTGCTGTGCCCTAGAGCCCCATGCCTCTACAATTAGGGCTGCTGCACCATGCTCCACTTGCCACAAGATTCAGGGCATTTGCTGCACCCTGTTGCATGTCTCCACAGTTGACGCAGTTGCACCCTGCTGTCCCCCTGCCACCAGAGTCAGATCCTTTGCTACACCCTGCTGAGACAGTAACAGGGGGCAACATATGCAGTGTCCCTGGCTGTGAGGGTGAGAGAGAAAGGGTAGCAGGGTGCAGCAACCCCAGCTGTTCGGGAAGGGTGCAGCACAAGAGTAAGGGCATTTGCTGCCCCCGTCCCCTGCCTGTGGAGGCAAGGGATTGTGTGGTACAGCAGGGTACAATGGTGGCAGGGGACAAAGGACAGCATGATGCAGAAGCCTTGACTGTGGGGTAGGACACAGGTGCGCATCAGGGTACAGTAGCCCTGATAATAGCACAGGGTGCACATTGTGCAGCAGGCCAGCCCTTTTTGGGGCAATGGAAGTGCACAGCAGGGCTCAGCAGCCCCAATTGTGGATGCAGGCAGCATGAGACTCTAGGGTGTAGCACAGCATAGCAGCCCTGACTGTGGAGATCGGAACAGGGGGTGACAAGGTGCTGTGGCCCTGACTGTGGGGGTGGGGACAGAGGGCAGCAGAGTGCAGCAGCACTGAATGTTCAGGCAAGAGACAGCGGTGGCATCAGGATACAGCAGCCATGCCTGTTTGGGACAAGGGATGAGGGCAGCAGAGTGTAGCAAAGGATCTGACTCTGGTGGCAGGGGGACAGCAGGGTGCAACTGCCTCAACTGTGGGGGCATGCAACAGAGTTCAGCAAATGCCCTGAATCTTGTGGTAAGTGGCAGCATGGTGCAGCAGCCCAAATTGCAGAGGCATAGGGCTCTACAGCACAGCAGGCCATAGCAACCCCAACTGTGTAGAAAGGAGCAGGGTGCAGCAGCCCTGTCTCTGGTGACAAGGGATAGAGGACAGCATGATGCGGAAACCTTGACTGTGGTGCAGAACACAGGGGACATCAAGGTACAGCAGCCCTGACTGTGAGATGGGGTACAGGTGGTGCAGCAGCCCTGCCCATTTGGGGCAATAAAAGTGAATAGCAGGATGTAGCAAAAGACTCACCTCAGGTGGCTAGGGCAGCATGGTACAGCAGCCCCAGCTGTGCAGGCAGGGAACCTGGCACTCCAGAGCTTAGCACTGCACAGCAGCCCTGACTGTGGAGACAGGAGCAAGGGACAACAGGTGCAGATTCCCTAACTGTGAGGGTGAGGGAGAGAGGGCAGCAGGATGTAGCAACCCCAACTGTTTAGGCAGGGGCCGGCAGGGTACAGCAGCCCTGATTCTTTAGGCAGGGGATGGAGGCAGCAGGGTGCACAGTCCTTGACTGTGTGGGAGAAGACGGTGGGCAGCAGGATGCAGCAACCTCAAATGTGGAACTGAAGGCAGGGGGCTTGTGGGGGCAGAGACACTGTGCATCAGGAAGCCACATAGTGTTTCTAGTTATACCTAATATGATGTACTTTCACACAGAAACTACCAAAGAACGGAAATTTATGAGTTCTGACAGATGCCTGTCACACTCTGCTACAGTATTTCAAGCACGTGTACTGTTTGTCAATCTGACATGAAAAAAAATGTTCTTACATGAATGTATTTGTGAAGGCTACATCAAAGACAAACTGTTTCTATGAATGAACAAAAGTTAGATTTATTTTATATTCATTTAATAGCCCTGTGTTACATAGTTAGAAAAAAATCTGAGTTTTGATTAGAAAGAACTGAGAGCTGTGATACAGACAAGCTGATTTCTCTCAGAGAAAGATTTCCACTACTTTATTTCAGCACTGAAATTAAAATGATCAGCTTTTCATGAGAAGATAATGATATATTTTAAGCTGATCTATCTAAACAGAAGCCAGAGACTGGGTTTGTAAGAAACTTGGGAGAGCTCAGCAAACCATTAACTCTACAAACTACTGTTCTGATTGGGAATCTGAAACAGCAAGCTACTCCAAAATGATGTCATCGCACTCTAAGTTTGAGTGAGAGGACAGAAATAACTCCACTGTTTTCAGTCACTGTAGAGCAAGTTAACAAATACTGATTTAAAGAAAACTACAAAACCAAACAGCATGACATTTTCAGGAAACACTAATCATGATACAAGGACTTGAATTTCAGCTTTTCAAGCTTTTATAAAAAATGTGTAAAAACTGTTGCACATGATCTTTAAAGATCAGCCTAAACCAACTGGAGCCCTGGAATTTTTTTTTGCCATTTTGTAATACACACTAAATCACTTCTCCTGTGAAACATTTTGGTAGTGTTTCCAAGAAACCATAACTAAAATACACTTTAAAGCACTTCAACTAAGCAACTGTTTGAAGATCTCCCCCAAAAAAAAACAAAACTGGCAGCAACAGGAAAAAAAATCTTGTACTTTCATGTTTCAAACAGTAGTCTATTATTTTTGGGGCACTTTTTTCATACCTTTTTCTAGTAAACAGCAATACCCATTTTATGAGTGCAAGCAGGTAATGTGAAGTAATATTACTTCTTCACAGAGCACTAGTGAGGCAACTTTTGGAATACTGTGTACGATTCTGGTCATCCCACTGTAAGCAGAATATTGTGAAGATTGAGAAAGTACAGTATAAAGTAACTAAAATAATTTTAGTATTAGAGATTTGAGTTTGTGCTGTTTCGGTACTGACTGCCACCTGCTGGCAGAAATGTGGTACTGAAAGTGCAGAACATTTTTTTTTGGGGGGGGGGGGACTGTCTAGGTATAATTCTTAGAGAGCAATTTGGTGCCTACCCAAAAGCTTGTATACTTTTTGAAATACCAACTTAAAGAGCTGCTGGTGCCTTAAAAAAAACAAAAACATAATAATTAGGTACAATTCAGCTTCCATTCCATATATATTCTAAAGATTCCTCTTCCCCCTGTATTTATTACTAAGAACATTTGCATGAATACATGATCATTATCCCCTAGGGTTCCTCTGCCTCTATAGTGAACTCTCTACTTCAGGTCATAATCCTTTGTTGTGACATCACAGTCTGTTGCATGGGAGTAACTGTGATGTCACAAGCAGTGCATTATGACCTCAGGTAGCAAGACAACAACAGGAATAGATGAACTCTTCAGAAGCAAAGATCCTGTTTTCATGCAGATTGCCTCATTAATAAATAATGGGAAGGAGGAATACAGCACTAATGTGAAATACAAGCTGGACTGTGTCTAAATATTATATTTTGGTAAAGTTCAACTGAAGGTATCAGCTGCTTTTTAAATAATTTTCCCAATGAGAAAATATTTTTTTTTGGCTTGGTGGTGGCAGCTCTGTAAACAATAACTTGCTCATAGTTCAAGGTTGCCCCACTAGCCTCAGATAATTAAACTGACTGGGTTCTCAGAATACACAAAATTGAAAAATCTGCAGTTTTGTTGAGATGTGGAAGGATGAATTTTTGGAGAGGTGGCATTCCTCGGTTCTGTACACTAACCCCCTTCCACAGGATTTTCTGCTGTGATCCATATTTTTACATAGTCTATACATCAATCACTGGCAAGTTTCTAAAATCTCTAGGCAACCAGGATCTCATACATGAAGTCTGTTTTCATGTACTGAAAAGTCAAAACACTTCTGTATACAATCTGCTGGTGATGTGCAGAAATATGCAGCTTTTAAGCTTTTCTGATGCTCATAAATGTTTTAAAAAAAAAAGATAATTTTTTTTTTTTTAACTTAGTATGCATTTTCCTCCATTCATCGGAACAGCCCCCCATCAGATCTCCCCCTCTCCTGCCACCACCACTCACTTTCCCTGGGACTCCCCTCCTCCAGGTGTTCACCCCTGGCTTACCCCCCATGGCAGGGTCTAAGGTTGGAGCGGCTGGGGACGTTTACATTAAAGAAGAAGAATAAAGTGGGATACAATAACAGCTGAACATTTTAAAAGGGTTTCATATGAAAGATAAAAGTGCTGTTTCAATAAGTACAGGCTGGAAGGGGCCAATTAAAAGGAGGAAGGAGAGAAAGTTCTACAAGGAAATGTCTACTTGTTAATTTATATTTTTGTTTGCTGCGTGTGTATCTTGGGTGTGTATAAAATGCTAATTTTTGTGCACACTTACTCATGTACTGTTTTATGTAGTGGCTGGGTAGTGTTTTCTTGCCCAAAGAGTTTGTTTTTAAGAGTTATACCACACCCCCAACAGACACAAACACAGCAGGATGCAGTCCCTAGATAATGAGTATCCCCGAGGTAGATACCTGGTAGCATCAGTGAGTATTGGAGGGCAGAGTCCGTGCTGCAGCAGTGATCAGCACCCACTCCTGGTCTGTGGTGACTCTGTCCTCACTTGGAGAAGGATGGCAACCACAAAACGCTAAACACTGGATGTCAACTGCAAAATAGTACATATTGCAACAAAAATCCTTAGTCGCTGCTTCTGTCTGTCGGGTAGTTGGTGGTGAGTGTGTGTGTGTGTGTCCACAGCGGCAGATATTTTCCAGAAGGTCTGGAGAGGGGACACAGTGTGTGCATGCACATAACGAAGGAAACCTGGATCGTGTTTGCTGTTATAACTCACAAATTATAAGCAGGGTTTCCCATGGGAGAAAATGCTCCCCAGTTGTTAGATACACAGTTACATATGTACCCATTAAGTGAAGGTGTTTTTGTATTCAGTTTTAAACTGCAAGTGACTTGCAGTGTTCAGTGACACAGCTAGGGCATTTCATAGTTTAGGTACATAGAAGGATGCAGAAGAGGATGGAGGGATTTGCAACCCATGTTTGAGGATGTCCTAGGTTTGCCAAGCAATATTTCACCAGCAGCGCATAAGCCACCAATGTCTTGTTTATACTGCACAAGCTCAAATAATGAGCAAGAGGAGTTTGCTTTAAATAGCTTGTCAAAACGACTGTTCAAGGGTAGTGAGTATCCTGATCAAGCTGCAGAGTGTACTGTGGGATTAAGCAGTATAGAGACACTTGAGTAAGAGCTGCCCTTGACCTGAAAGCCTGTGTTAAAAGTTTTATCTGAATTTTTTTCTACATTTACTGACATTTTGGTAAATTAAATGTTAATAATTTACACACTGGTGTTAAAGATCATTTTAGAACTGTACACTGTAGCTTAAAATCATTCTTTCTTATGATAATGTGTCTGTTTTACTGAAGAACTCTGTTGTTGAAGATACAGTAGTAGCCATCACCATTTTCAAAGATTCTGTACCACGGTGCAAGGCATCATCCTCACAGTCCCCCCTCCCCATTTCGTTCTAATGGAATGTGGAATATGGAATATTGGAATGTTTCGGACACAGAAATTCCTGCAGCAGCCTGCAGATGTCACTATTTAATGTTTATACTGCGCATGCGTCACCTCAAGCATGGTTCTGGGACAGCAGTTTGCAGACACGCCAAGTAATAAGGTCATCTAGGTCAATAAAAACTCTAACAGACACTTTGTAACAGTGCACTGATGTATGAGGAGAGTCGGCTGTTTGAAACACTGTACCATTCCAAACTGGATACCTGGGGGGTGGGGGGTTGTCCCTTGCATACTAATAATTTAGCATGCCAGGGGATACAGTTTCAACCAAGAGAGGGGCATACCTCTCAACCTTCTGTCTCTGAAATGAAGGACACAGTCACTCAAAATGAGATATAATGAGGGCAACTGACCTACACAATAAGGAACACTTCCTCATTTCACTGAGGAGGAGGGGCCATGAAACACTCTGAGACTTTCACAGTGGACTATGATGGGGAAAGCTAAGGAGAGGGGGCCATACTTAATGAATCAGCATGCCAGAGTTTTCACTGAGGAGAGCAGGACCCTGGAAACACTTGTAGCTATTCTCTAAGGAAAGGGGGCCTCTGGAAACACTCTCACATTTCCAGATGAATAAACATAGAAACATAGACTTTGATGGCAGATGAAGACTGCTTGGCCCACATAGTCTGCCCATTTCCCTACCTACAGGATAAGCTGCAGATCCTAGTTAACCAAGTTAAGACTTAAATCAACTGGCATGGCAGGGGATGCAGCTTTCAGTAAGGAGAGGGGGCCCTTGGAGACACTCCGTGCCATTCCTAGCTGAATAGAGGGGGTCCTTGGAAACACTATCACGCTCCCATCTGAATACTTAATGTATCATAATGACTACTTCAGCCCTGTATTCACAAGGGAAGAAAGAGGGCCTCTGTTAGACAGTGGCCTTAAGGCAGCTGTAAGAGGGATCCCTGAGATGAAGCAGCAAACATTTACCAGTTAAAGGGCTTGGAAAGGGCTAACAGCCCTAAAGAAAGATAAGGACCGGAGGCCAGAAGATATGCATCTGCAGATGCTGAAAGAATTGGCAAAGGAACTAACTGAACCGCTGGTGGGGCTAATTAATAGCTCAGTTGAGACAGGGGTAGTTCCAAAAGACTGGAGGGTAGTGAACATAATCATGCTCCATGGGAGGAAAGGGACAAGGTGCAGCTGGGTAACTACAGACCTTACCTTTGTTGTGGTTAAACTGATGGCGACACTAGTCAAAGAGGACCTTGTGGACTACCTGGAGAGCAATGGACTCCAGAACAGTAAACAGCATGGGTTTGTGGCAGGGAGGTCTTGTCAGACAAACCTAATGGTATTCTTTAAATGGTTAATGAGAGTAGTCGACAAGGGCCATGCTGTAGGTTTACTCTGCTTCAATTTCAGCAAGACTTTTGACGCACTGCCTCATAGACGTTTGCTGAAGAAGCTAGAGAATCTGTGTGCAGCAAAGGACACAGAGGGAGGGATGAGAGACTGGCTGGAAAGGAGACAGAAGAGGGTTGTGGTTAACAGAGTTAAATCAGAAGAGGGAGGTCACCAGTGGGGTGCCACAAGGATTGGTTTTGGGTCCAGTTGTTTTCAATATGTTCATCAATAACATGGGAGAAGGGATCCAGGGTAACACGTGTCTCTTTGCAGCTGACATTAAGCTCTGTTGCAGGGTAGACAGCGAGGAGGAGGAGGAGGTTAAGGAGATGCAAAGAGACATGCAAAGGCTAGAGAGATGGTCAAAGGTTTGGCAGTTGAAATTCAATGTCAAAAAAGTGCAAGGTGATGTATATAGGGAACAAGAACTGCAGGACAGAGTACTGGATGGGGGAAGTAAAACTGGGCATGGTCTCTGAGGAATGAGACCTAGGGCATCAGTGACTCTAAAACAATCAAGTCAGTGTAAAAAGGCCTATAGTAAGGCAAACAGGATGCTGGGGTGTACAGGAAGTGGTATTGACAGCAGAAGGAAGGAGGTATTACTACCTCTCCACAGATCACTGGTGAGACCCCACCTGGAGTACTGTGCCCACTTCTGGAACCCTCACCTAAGGAAAGAAAAGGACAGGGCTGCAGACAGTGCAGAGTATGATGACCAAGATGATTCAGGGCCAGCAGGGCAGATCTTACAAGGCTTGGCAGAAGGCACCGAACATGTACTTGCAGGAAGCAAGAGGGGAGGTATTTTATTTTATTCTTTTGGTAACTGGGTAAGGCCCACTAGGCACAACTGCCTATTTTCAGGTGCAGCCCAAGAGCACCGGGGTGGTTAAGAGACTTGCTCAGTCACACAGTATGCAAGTGGAGGTTGTGGGAATCAAATCCAACTCTGTTGGATGTATCAAGCTTATTACTTTAAGCCTAGACTATACTGCCAGCCCCATATGTTAGAGATCTTCAAGTTCCTGAAAGGAAGGAACATGATAAACTGTGAGGAACTATTTAGTACAAGTAGTGGATCAAGAACACGGGGACACGAGTGGAAACTGATGGGGAGAGGTTCAAGAGGGAAGTGACAAAGTTTTATTTTACAGAAAGGTGATGGAGCCATGGAACAATCTGCCAGCTGATGTGGTGGGTGCCAAAACTATCAATGGTTTCAAACACAGCTGGGACACAGTGAAGGGCTTAGTGTTTGCTCTGGGGGGTAGCAGTATGGCAGGAAGCATGGGGGTGGACAGTGTGGGCTAAAACCCTGTATGGGTAACAGGTCTTGGGTTTTATGGGCAGACTGGATGGACTAATCATCTTTTTCTGCTTCTACGTATCAGCATGCCAGGGTTTTCACTGAGGAGTGGGGGCCCTTGAAAACGCTCTGTCACATTCTCAGCTGACAACTTAACAAATCAACATGCCAGGGAATGCATCTTTCACTGAGGAGAGGTGGCCTTGAAAGCACTCTGTCACATTCCCATCTTAATGTTGTACCATCAGGTGGCATGTCATCGCCTGCCAGAATAAAAATGAGGCCAATGCAGTGCACAGTATACAAATATTTATTTATAGTATATCAAGCAAAATTAAACTATAACCCATCAACAGACAGACAAATGACTACAGGCCTAGTCTTCCCCCTCTTCCTCTTGCAAATCCTCACTCGAACCCTTTGGGTGGTGGCTGTGTATCCCCTCTCCACCAGCACCATCCTGCGCAGAGGACCACAATACTGCTGAAATGAGAAGAACACAGATGACAGTCATGAGTGAGCTGCATATGAAAACCTGCAGCGGTATACAGCAGCACACAGTGCCACCCACCATGTACACACCTTTGCTGGCTCCTCCAAAGCCCGCAACTCCCCCACATCATCCTTATGGTGAGCATTCTGGCTGCCCACCCTCCAGAACAGGAAGTCTGGAATATAAAGTGGCTGCTGCCACTGGTGCCTGCATGCCACCACACAGATGTGGCCCCATCGGACTGGTCCTGCCTTTCCAAGACTATCCATCCTGGACATCCATGGAAATTCTGTGGAGACATAAAGATGGAGATAACATCAGTGACAATGCACATGCATGCGCACACACGGAAAGCATGCACCAGCAACCTGTGAAAGATGTGAACTGTACATACCTCTGCAGGCTTGGTCACTTGCCAGATCACCCCCATCCAGGAAGTTCAGATAAGTGGAGACGGACATCCTTCACAACTTTCTGGGGTATACCCCAAGCCTCCCCGCATTCTCAGCCGATACACCACGCACATGCAGAGCCATTTTGATGCAAAGTATTGGATCGAGGCAGCATGTTGAATACCAAAGTTCACGCAGGTGACATGTCTGTAAAATTCATATTGTGGGGGTGACATTTCAGAGAAAATGGTCTGAATAAAGTTAAACACACCCTTATACATCAGAGACCCAATAAGTGCGTCGGCATCCAACAGAGTAGCACAGCGGTTTAATGCCATCACCTCCACTGCAGTTACTGTACAAATGTTAGCACCTGAAAATATAGTAGGTGGAACTGGAGTCAACATTAGCATCCAACAAGTATTACATCACTTGGCGTGGTGGTGCATAATTGCATAGTGTGCAAATGTGGGACACTGCGTCTACATCACAGTTCCACCACCCCTGCTGCTGTATGCAGAGATTAAACTTGACCTTGTATCTTAAGGGGCAACAGGAGGCGCTGCAGTGAGCATGTGCATGAATTAGGCAGCATGAGTAAACCTCTCCCTTTTCTCCGTCACAAACGGTGGTATGGGACAAAAAAAGGAAGGCATTTTTTAGTCTCCTGCCATATTCTCTCTGGAAAGCCCTCTACATTTATAAGCAACATTTTTTCTGATTTGCATCAGGAAGATCCTTTTGGCAGTGTAGCATCGAATGAGTGAACGGAGGAGCAACAGGGATCACAGAAGGAGCCACCAGAAAAGGTAGACATTCAGGATGCCTTCTTTCGGTATGAGAGAGTGGCTCTAAAATCTAGGAGACAGTATTGGCACATAAAAACACTTAAAGAGTACATAAGGGTCAATAGAGTGCTGCAAGAGCTAAAGGTGACTAAAGACCCTACTTTCGGCATTGACAAAATCGATTTCATAGGCCCCGGAGAGAAACAGCCCATGAGACATCTGTGAAATGGATGAAGCTCATCATTAAAAATACTTTGAAATGCCAAAAAGAAACAGAGAAAGTACTGAAGGAGAGAGAAGACTATCTTAACACCTTTGCAGCAGACAGTAACTTTGAGGCTTTTAAAAGTGAACTTAAAGCTTATATTGAGCTACAAGATAAAAAAAAAAAAAAAGGGCAGCAAAGAAAAAGAAACTGCTAAGAGATGAAAATGACTATAAACTGGGGAATACTTTCAGCTGGCCAAAAAACAACAGTAAGCATACACAAGGGAAAAATAAAAAAAAATTAAGCAAGCTTTAACACTCGCTCCATCCTGAAACCGATTGGGCAGAGTATAGTGAGGGACAATTCCACAGCCACACCTACTACATAAAGTGCCTCAGAAACAAGTATTACTAGTGACTCCGAGCTTTCTGATTCATTTCTAGAGCAGAACACATCAGAAGAGGAACCCCAGAGGAGAGGAGAGAGGAAAGAGGAAAAACGGATACCACGGAGGAACAAAAGGCACAGGAGAGGGCAGCGTGGGAAGAGTAGACCAAGCAGGCCAGAAGAGGAAGAAGAGATATCAATCAGCCTAGAGGGAAAGGTAGACAACATTATAAATCTCTTGAGTTATGAATTATCTGAAGCTGAAACTAGAGCATTAAACAAAGGTCTCTTTTGTTCCTACTATTGACATTGACTTGTTTGAGACTACCACTGATTTACATAGGCTGTGTAGTGTCCTTAGTTTAAGGTGTTTTTTTTTTTTTTGCAACATGAGCCAAACAGGACCTACCGAGCCACTGGCAACACATAACTCTGAGGGAGCTGAGAGTGTGATATTAATCCCAACACAAGAAGTGCTAGAAGCATCAGGAGCAAGCACTAGTCGAGACTGTACTGAGGATACTGTGCCAGAACAGAGAGATGGTAACTCAGGTGTAGGTGAAGAGGAGCAACAAGAAAGGAGCAAGAAGTCTATGGACAGATTCAAAGACAGCACTTTTTGTCCACTACAGCCACCCGCTGTTAACGGTTTGTTTTTTCACTTAGATTTTTGTCCCTCTGGAGCCCTGGCAGGTGGCTTCAGCCCTCCTGGCAGAAGGACTCCCTCTCTGGTTCTGCCGCTGCCGCACTCACCGATCCCCGTTAATTCCTCCACAGATTGCGCCCCCTGGGCCAGAGCCAGGAGGGAGGTCATTGAGTTCTCCTTCCTCCCGGAGACCCAATCCAGAAACTGGAGACAGCCCTTGGCAGTGGCGAACCACCACAGAGCCTGCCAGGCTCTTTTCCTCCATTTTTCTCCCATCTCCTACTGACGCGAGAATGTCGGACCGTGCCTCCTGACCTGTACTGCCCTCCAGCCACTGCCAGAGGGCAGTCAACGAGTGGGACAAATCTCTCTCCCCCCAAGAAAGGACAGCAGTCCTCCAGATGCTTAATCCTCTCTCCCTCTGCCGACCCGTGCTCGTTCCCAAACCCAGGTTGCCAGCGTGGCTCGAGGTGTAGCGACTGGTGCTGCAACCTCCAGCATCACCAGGCCGACTACACTGATAAGGTTTTTAAGAAATTTTGTGAAGAAGGTTTGAAAAAACTGAGGAGAGAAGAATTTACTCCCCAGTTTTGCAACCTCAGCAATGAGGAGAGATGAGCCATTTAAAATCTGAAAAGCAATACAAAAATTATCATCAAACCAGTGGATAAGGGTGGGAGTGTGGTTATACAAGACACTATTGACTATGAAAAAGCGATCTTGAGACAATTAAGTAACAGAGAATCTTATAAATCCATCACATTAGATCCCATACCCACACTCAAAAGACAGGTAGATGCCTTCCTGAACTGGGCCCACACATCAGGCTTCATTACTGAGAAAGAAAAATCCTTACTAACCATCAAGACACCACTAGGCCACAATTCTATACCCTGCCCAAAGTCCACAAGATCCTTGTTAACCCCCTGGGCAGACCCATTGTGTCAGGGGTAGGTATAGTTACAGAACCCCTGGAATGCTTTGTGGATGATGTCATCAGACCACTGGTCCAGACCACACTTTCCTTCCTCTAGGACACAAGGGGTATATTAAATGCACTTGCAGACATAGAAATAACAGCAGATTCCATCCTAACAACATTAGATGTAGAAGCCCTGTATATGAGCATCCCCCACATTGAAGATTTGAGAGTTTTGCATTATTACCTTAACCAAAGAGGGGAGGAGGCAAGACCCGATACTGATCTTTTGTGGACATGGCACAGATTGTTTTAGAGGGTAACTACTTCTGCTTTAAGGGTGAGTACTTTCATCAAGAGAGGGGCACAGCTATGGGGGCTACTTTTGCCCCAAGCTATGCAAATTTATACCTTGCATACTGGGAGGAAGAATTCATGTGGAGCCACCAAGTCCATAACCCATACTTGTCAAAAATACAAATATGGAAGCACTTTATTGACATCTTTATAGTGTGGGATGGGGATATGCCTGAGCTGGGTGATTTTCTAGATTACTTACATGAAATCAACCAACATTTACATTTCACATGTCATGCAGACATTATCAGAGTCTCTTTTTTTAGATATTAACATAAGAAAACAAGAAAGGGTATCAGTCAACACAAGCCTGTACAGAAAGCCCACAGACAGGAATAGTATGTTATTTGCCAGTAGCTGTCACCCATCACATACTAACTGTAACATCCCCAAAAGTCAATTCCTTCGAATTAAGTGGAATTGTAACCAACAAGAGGCATATGAGAATAATAATAATAACAAATCTTTATTTATATGGTGCCTTTCTATAAACAAGACGCCTTACAGCAATTAAAGCAGAGTAAATCATAAAACTAATCAATATAAATACTTAAAGACAATACAGATAAAACTGAAATATGTAGAGGAGATAGTCATAGAAGGTGATAGAGGATGCTATAAGAGTAACAGATGCTACTGACAGGGAACTGCTACTGCATGGGCGTGGTGATAAGGGAGATGGCACAACCATGGACGAAGAAAAAATTGCATAAATTTTGTTAGCACATATAATGTAAGATCCTGACGAGTCAAGGACATCATTTATGTTAACTGGCATGTGCTAGGTGCAGACAACAGGCTGTCAGAAGCCACGAAGAGCCCACCTAGGATGGTGTATCAGAGGGCCAGGAACCTCCGAAATCAGCTGGTATGCTTTACCCAGCCATCCCAACCACAAAACACCTGGCTCCCACTCCTTCCTAAAGGATGTAGAAGTTGTGGAAGGTGTAAGTACTGTCCATATATTAAAACAAGCAAGATGGTGACCAACCCATATGATGGGGCGTGGGGGGGTGGAATCAGTATTGATCAGTTCATCAACTGTGACACCATGTGGGTGGTATACTTTTCAGAATGCACATGTGGGGCATACTATGTGGGCGGCATGAAAAGAAAGCTGAAAGAAAGGGTGGGTGAACACATCTGGGCAATCCAGAATAAAAACCAGGAGTATGTGTGGGCTACACACATGATGAATGCCACAAATGCTACTAGGAACATAGAAACACAGAATCTGATGGCAGAAAAGGACCGCTTGGCCCACCCAGTCTGCCCATTTCCCTACCTGATGGATAAGCTGCACATTCTAGTTAATCAACAGCTTACTTCCTCCTACCCCCCACTAGAATTGCCTTATGCCTGTCCCATGCATTCTTAAATTCTCCCACTGTTCCTGACTCCACAACCTCCTCAGGAAGGCTGTTCCATGCATCCACAACCCTCTCTGTGAAAAAATACTTTCTAACATTACCTCTGAGCCGCCTCCCCCATCTTCAAATTGTGCCCCCTTGTTCTTGCACATCTCTTCTTCTGAAAGATACTACCCTCTTGTACTTTGTTAAATCCCTTGAGATACTTGAAAGTTTATATCATGTCCTTCCCCCCTTTCCTCAAGGGTATACATATTAAGCTGCTTCACTCTCTCCTCATATGTCTTCTGGTGCAGACCCTGCACCATTTTGGTTGCCCTCCTCTGAACAGCCTCCACTCTGTCTATGTCTTTGCGGAGATGGGGTCTCCAGAATTGCATGCAGTACTCCACATGGGGTCTCACCAACCGTCAGTACTGAACACGAGTTAAAATTCAGTGGCACTGAACAAGTGTGTCTGGGACAAACAGTTGGCAACAGGGAGCTGGCCTCGAGTAGGAGAGAAAATTACTGGATTTACCGGTTGGGGTCTGCAACTCTGAGAAAGGTTTGAATGAACAAATAGAGTTTCTAGTTAAATAATGAGCTTGTCTACAATATTTTGACCAGGATGTCTGTATGTATATAGCTAAAAACATCATCATTCAAGTGTACTTTTGTTTCTCTCTTCCCCTCATTTTCTTATTACAAGCCATTGGAAAGAGATGTGATTTTGTCACACACTTTCTTCTGGGCAGTATGGAGAATTTAACAAGGAGGAGGAAGAGGAACACTGCCTCTACTGGGATGCCAAGTTGTACTGGAGTGTCTCCCCTTCTCGCCCCCCCCCCCCCAGGCAACCTCTAGGGCTCGGGGTTTGGATAGCTGCCTTAAGGATACTTAAACAGTCCCTTTTCAAATAAGAAAGAATGTCTGCTTTATGGAGTTATTTTACATTAGCACTCAGAACTGAATGTATGGCCATGGCAATATAAGTATTGCTCTATAGAGCCACTTTTCAGTTTCTTACAATGTATGTATTAGAGCTTCCACTATTTTAGGGGCTATGTAATATCCATTTCAGTAGTTTAAGTAGTACACTCTCATGAGGGTTGGGTGTCTAAATGTGATAATGAAATATTTCCCATATTACATGTATTTTTAGTATTTCAACACCATCACTTTAAGATGAGCACTGATAGTTATTTATTTATTGACTGCTGTATAAATTCTGAGAATCCACAGGGGAGTGCTATGCTTTGACAAAGCCCTACTGAGTGAAACCTCAGTCTGTTTGGCTACCTCTGATCAAGGTGCTCTTCTCTTCTTGCCACTAATAAACTGCCTATATTTTTTTTTTTTTTAGTCTCTTTTCACTCCTTCCCGACCGGCCCCCTTCCACTGACCCCCCCAGCCCACCGTCTACCGGGCTCACCTCTGCTTTCACGAGGTGCCGGCTGGCTGGGTGCGATGCCTGCAGGGGGTCGGCTTCATTTTGCTGGTTGGGATTTTTTCTTGTTTACATTCCTGGGCCCCGAGCACGGACAGAAGGCGTGCAATGATGCCAATGGCTGAGCTGTGCATGCTTCCACGTGCGGCACGCCGGGCGTCTGCCCCACATCTGCCCCCTACATTGTGGGTCCATTGGCCAGCCACCACAAGGGGCCTAACAGTGGACTTTATCCCACCTCCTTGGGAGTGGAGAGCAGTCCTCCGGATGCTTGATCCTCTCTCTCTCTCTCCGGCCGACCCCCGGCAGCCTGCTCGCACCACGAACACGGGTCGCTGGCGTGGCAGGAGGTAAGGCACAGATACCGCAGCCCTCCACGCCATTGGGTCAGCCATAAACTGCCTATTTTGAAGCATCATTTATGTGTGGACAGCAGTTTTTTTCTTTATGGTTTGGGCTGGGTGAGTTCTGTGACTGTGTAACCTAGTTTAATTTATGACACCTCAGGACGCCTGTGCTCTGATACCATTAAAATAAAGGAATGTTTTCTGGAGTATTACACTACATTATGCACTTCAGAGTGTAGCCCAAGTAACCAAGATTTAATGTATTACAGCAAGTTCATAACTGCCTTCCCTCTTTCTACTAGCGAGCTGGAAAATTTAAAAGCCTCAATTCAAAAAGAAGAAATTGAAAAAGCTATTTTACAAATTTGCCTCCTTTATAATGATTCCTTCAATATTCGATTCCCCACCCCCACAGACAGGATTAGCAAACCTGAGATCACACCTCAAGATGCTGCCAGGTTAGGTGTTACATCCTAAAACAGCAAAGATGTGGGATACAAAGAATAGCAAAACACTCACTGATGGAAACACTGATTGAATTTTATTATTTTTTTACATTGCAGTGGTGTAACCACTGGCATAAACAACAGCTGGCATCACTTTATCCCTGTGATCAATATATTTATTATATTGCAACTGTTAGCACTCTCCTCCAAAAGTGTCTTATGCCCCATATTAGCTAAGCACAGTTGGCTTAACACGCCTCTGAACGCAGTGCTTCATCTGATGCCACACTATCTCAACTGGATTCAGGTCTAGCAATTTGGTGGTATCCTGACCCAATTCAATAACTCGTTAGCTACCAGGAGTAATGCAGTTTCAGCAGTAGCACCGCCCACTATGACTGCAGCAGCCAATCATCAGTGTAGCCAAGAGAGGCATGAGTCTTGAATCTCCAAGGACCAGCTTAAATTTGGAGCTGCTCCTCTCTAACTGGGACAGTATCCTGCTACCTAAGGGGGGGGAGGCCTGCTGGAGTCTCCATCCAGCCTTGAGACTCTCCCCTTCATCGCCACTCACTAGCTACTGGGAGTCTGCAGTTTTGGTGTTAGCCCCACCCACCACAGCTCTGGTAGCTTATCACTAGTGTGGCCCGGAGAGGCATGAGTTTTGGATCTCCAAGAAGTGGCTTAAATTCAGAGCTGCTCCTGTCTAACTGGGACAGTATTTGCTGCTTAAGTGGGTCCTCTGGAGTCTCAATCCAGCCCTGAGACTCCCCCTTCACCACCAATTGCCACTTGCTAGCTACTGGAAGGCTGAAGTTTCATCGGTTGCCCCTCCCACTACAACTCCAGTAGCCAATTTCACATGCGGCCAGTACTAGTCCTCAAAAGGCAGTTACTACAAGTGGCCCCCACATGCTGCAACCCTCTGCATTAAGGAATGAGCAGAAAGGACATCACAGGAATCTGCCAGGAGTTGGCCAGTGAGACAGCCAGCAGCCAGGAACTCTGCCCAGGTAAACTGTATATGCACGTATAACTGCATTGGTGGTGGGATCCTAGCTGTACTATATTGAGAAGTGTACTACAGGTTACTGCAAAGTTTACTTGCAGAACAGTGTTTGTGCTATAGCTAGATTCCTGTGGTGTCTTTTGTGCTCGTTCCTTAATGCCAGCATCTCAGGGACTGCTTGGAGAGCAACTGTCTCCAGGATAGTACACAGCACTGATTCATGGCAGGGATGTCTTGTCAGACTAACCTGATAAGTTTTCTTTGACAGACTGATGAGGGAACTGGATAGAGTCCACGCTGTGGATTTGATCTACTTTGACTTTAGCAAGGCTTTCCACTTGGCACCTCACAGACGCTTGCTGAAGAAGACAGAGGATCTGGGTGCAGCTAAGATTATAGTAAACTGGGTAGGTAACTGGCTAAAGGGGAGGTAGCAGAGGGGAGTGGCCAAGGGTGTTTAATCAAAAGAGAAGGAGTTCATGAGAAGGGGTTCCACAGGGATCTGTCCTGGGTCCAGTACTCTTCAACATGTTCATCAGTGACACTGGTGAGGGGATCCACGGCAGGCTGTCTCTCTTCACAGATGACACTAAGCTCTGTGGGAGGGTGGAGAGTGATGAGGGAATAAAGGAAATGCAGAGAGACTTGCAAAAGCTGGAAAGGTGGTCAACTGTTTGGCAGCTGAAATTCAAAGCCAAAAAGTGCAAGGTTATGCACCTAGGGAACAGGAAATCCAGGACGGAGTACTAGATGGGAGGGGTGAGACTCAGTACTGCGGCTGAGGAACAAGACTTTGGAGTTATCACCAGCAACTACTGAAAGCAATTCAGTCAGGACAAAAAGGCATACAGCAAGGCAAACAGGATGCATGCATGTATGTATTGGGAGGGGTACTGATAGCAGAAAAGGGAGGTAATTCATCCCCTGCATAGATTCTTGGTGAGGCCACACCTGGAGTACTCCACCCAGTTCTGAGTCCTCACCTCAGGAAAGAGCGAGACAGGCTTGAGACGGTGCAGCGCAGGTAACAAAAAAGATTCAGGGCCAGCAGGGCATGTCCTATGAGGAGCGTTTCAAGGCAATGAAGATGTACTTACTGGACACTACAAGAGAGAGGGGAAATATGATAGAGACTGCCAAAAGGAATTAACAGAGTGCACTGTGGGGAACTATTTAACTTGAATACCAGCTCGTAGTTATGTGGTCATGAGTGGAGGCCAGCAGGAGGGAGGTTCAAAAGGGATGTGAGAAAGTACTATTTTACAGAAAGGGTGGTGGAGCCATGGAACAAGCTGCCAGATGAGGTGGTGGGTGCAAAATCTGCTAGTGGTTTTAAGCATGGCTGGGACAGAGTAAGGGGTATGGTGATTGCTCGGGGCATCAGAATCAGGGAGAAGAATGGGGCAGGGATGGGAAGGGCTAGGAGCCTAGGGAAACAGTAGGTCACACGACTACATAGGGAACTCAGGCAGACTGGATGGACCTTTGGTCTTTCTCTGTCATCAATGTCTGTTTCTGCGTGACCTCCCTCCTGTAAACCCATGATGCCTTTGGTCCTGTAGGCCATTGACAACCAGGTGTTCCACTGTTCTTTCCTTCAGTGGTGTTTCAATTACCTTTCCTACTACTGAGGTCAGGCTGACCGATCTGTAGTTCCATGCTTCCTCTCTGTTACCACTTTTGTATAGCAGGACTACATCAGCTTTCCCCCAGTCCCTGGGTACCTTCCCTGTTTCCAATGACAAGTTGAACATGGTAGTCAGAAGGTCTGCCTACACCTCTCCTAGCTCCTTCAGTACCCTGGTGTACCCCATCTGGTCCAATAGCCTTATCAACTCTTACTGCCGCCAGTTCCCCGAGGACCATTTCCTTTGGAAAATTACCTGTGTCCATTTCAGTGCCCTTTACTCTTATTGCTGGTCTATTTCCTGCCCCCTCCTTTGTAAAAAATGAACATAAGTATTTGCTCAATTTTTACAATATCCACTTTCTGGTGGTCATCCTCTATGCTACCCCCAGACTCTCCTTTCAGTCTTACAAGCCCCCCCCCCCACCTTCCTGTTTTCACTGATGTACCTGTAAAAATGCTTTGTCCCCCTTTATCACTGAGTTTGCTATGCATTCCTCCGTTTGTGCCTTGGCTTCCCTAACCACCTTCCCCACCTCCCTTTGTTTTTCCTGGTACCTCTTCCCCTCCTATGGTGTCTTTCTGTATTGCTTAAATACATTTTTTTTTCTTTAACCTTATCTGCTACCTCCTTAGAAAACCATAGTGGTCTCTTCTTCCTCTTCCCCTTGCTGACCTGTGTCACTATTGCAATCCCTGTTTTGATCGTCGCACACAGCTCCTCTACCCCCTTTTTTTCCCCATCTCTGACCAGATTGCCTTCCAAGCATTTCTACATCCTTCTCAAATCTGCCCTCTTAAAGTCTAAGATTCTTGTCCTTGTATTGCTTGGTTCCGCACCCTCAGTTATTTCAAACCACACTGTTTGACTATCGCTGCTCCCCTACTGTAACCCCTGTGACACTGTTCCTATTTGTGAGCACCAGGTCTAGTAGTGCCTTCTCTCATGTGGGTTCTATTACCAGCTGTTTAAGGAATACCCCCTGCAGGTAATCCAAGATGTTCCTGCTCCTAGCTGTTGCTGCCATGGGGAGGCTCCAATCCACGAATGATAGACTGAAATCACCGACCAGCAACGTCTCCCCCTTGTGTGCCATCCTGTAGATTGCCAGCATCACTTCCTTGTCTACCTCCTCCACGTGTGAATGGATGTTCCCTTACTCCTTTCAAGTGTAACCCACAGTATCTCCCCTCCTCCCAGTTCCCCTTGAATTTCTGTGGCTTTGACAGCTGAGGTGGGACCTGGGCCAGAAACTCAGAAGGTGGCATTGGGCGCTTTGGGCCCTTGTGCCTTCTGCTGT
Source organism: Neoceratodus forsteri (assembly GCA_016271365.2). Taxonomy (NCBI): domain Eukaryota; kingdom Metazoa; phylum Chordata; order Ceratodontiformes; family Ceratodontidae; genus Neoceratodus; species Neoceratodus forsteri. The sequence continues at coordinate 1,097,305,450 of CM057456.1, read as the reverse complement.
GCTTTCTTTTGCAGCTGAGGGTTCTGTTTTTTGTTAAAAACTCCTCTGAAAGGACTGACGGTTGTGAAATGGTCGCTTATTGAAATACAAAACAATAAACTGAACTATTGCTGCTAGTGAAGTTTAACTCCCGGCGGGCAAGCGACATCATCATTGAAGCGCACTAGATGATGGGGAAAAAAGCAACTGAGGTGGTTGGAGGGTCAACACTGAGAAGGTCATTACTGCACGAGCTGGGGTTCGCGGTGCTGCTTCCTCGCGGCTCCATCTCAGGCGCCGGCCCTCCTGAAAAAGTTTGCTCCCACTGGGTCCTAGCGCCCCCGGTGAACTCCCATTAGAGTGAATGAGTGGTGGAGACTTTATGTCCAGGAAGATCTCAGCTTGTTCAGGAGGAGTGCCTAGGACACAGAGTTGAAGGCTATGGCCAAATCAATGAAAACAGCAGCCGTAATGTGCCCCGATCCATCGCGGTGAATATGGAGTCAGTGACACGCAGCAGGGAGGAGACGGTGGAATGGTGAGAGGAAGTTAGAGGATGAAATGAAGTCAATGAGTCTAGAGTGGATCAGTTTCTCTTGCAGCGTTGCAAGGGAGGGGAGGAGGGAGATGGGACGAAGTTGCCAGGGGAGGATGGGTCACCCCCCCCCTTTTGTGAAGCAGAATAATTATGGCCAATTTCCACAACTGAGGAGCAACACTAAAAGAGAAGGAAAGAATGAGTAGGTGAGTGAGGGGCCAGCAATGGCAAGAGCCGAGAGGTGGAAGAGCTTGGGGTCCAGACCATCAGGGCTGGACTTAGATGGGTTGAGGGAGGAACAGGCACGCAGGGTTTCATGGATTGTGAGAGGGAGGTTTGTAGAAACCAGGTGGATTGTGTAGAAGAGGTCTGGGGAGGGAGGGAGAGGGCAGGATGGTGAGCAGGAAGGAGGGTGCAAGTTGTAAAGAACTTACTGACGTGAGTTCCAATAAAGGTAGGGTCAGATACAGGTGAGACAATTACCATGAAGACTGGAGGAGAACTGGGCAGGAAGGTTGAAAAGAGAGTGGATAACCTTCCAGAATTTAGCTATGGAGTTCAGGTTATTCTGGAGGTTGGCCTCGAAATAGTGTGCTTTTGCAGCCCAGACAGCATTTGTACAGCTGTTCTTTTGAGCCCTGTAGGAGATAAGGTCGGCAGAGAAGTGTGATAATTTGTAGCAGGCCCATGCAAGGTCTTGGGACTTGCACAAATCAATGATATAGGTGGTAATCCAGGGGTGGTGGGAACTTTTTACTTTGGATTTCCTGACAGGGAGTGCCTGTCCAGTACTGAAGTAAATCTAGAGTGGAACAGTGCAAAGGCCACATTAATATCCAAGACAGAAAGGATGGCTGACTGGTCAGATGCAGTAAAGTCTCTCAGTACAGCACTGATGTCTAATGACTGTATAGATATGGATCAAATGTATTTAGGCAAAGGGGTGGGGGGGCCGGATTTTCAGATACAGAACATCATGTAGTAATCATTAAATGAATATGGCAAAATAGCTGCTGCAACTATGCGGTGGGGGTAGGAGGTTACAGCCCAGTCCAAAAGGGTATGGTTAGCTGAGGGGAAACTGAGTCGGGTGGGTACTGAAATCCAATGGGACAAATTAAGGGACTCAATCCTGTGAATGATAGATTTGGAGGATGGGAAGAGCCAAATTACATTCAAATCTCCAATGAGGATGAGTTCACCTGAGGAGGAATGAGAGCAATGGAGGAGAGAGAGTCGTTACCAGGGATGAACGTGAGATCTTGGGAGAGGCATAGAAGACTCCAATGAAAATCAGTACGGAGGAGAGGAAAGACAGCCTGACTAGAAAAAATTAATAGGAAGAGGGTGTGGTCTTCCTAACAGCCATGGTGCATGAAAGGCTTGGGCGGACCTAGAAGGCAACCCCACTTCCATGTTTTCCCCTGTCCTGTCTAAAAAGATGGTAATCAGGAGAGGACAGGCTAGAGTCAGGGAGCCTAGAGGACAGCCAGGATTCAGAGATACAGAGGAGATTAGGGGACTGTAACTGAAACCAGACAGAGGATGTCAAGTTGAGGTAGAGGGCTCCTGGCATTCAGATGGAAAATGCTAAGATCCTTAGCAACTGTGGAGTCAGGGTGGAAGGCTTGGAACCAGGGTCGAGGTACCCATCACCAGACAAGAGAAGCAGCACAAGAGTGAGGAGAAGGATAGAGTGGGCTTCCTACCCTTGGAGTGGGTTGGAGAGCAGGAAATGAAAATTACGTACCTACCGTAATTCTTGATCTTCTTGGACGAGTCTCCACCACTCATTCACACTAGTGGGATCTGCGCCGGAGGCACTAGGACCCATCGGGAGCAAACTTTTTGCTGGAGGGTCAGCGCGAGAGATGGCGCCACGAGGCATGGCGCCGCGAGATGGCTCGGCATGTAATGACCATCTTGACATACAACCTCCAACCGCCCAGTACCTTTACCAAGGAGGCGCAGCTAACCAACGAAGAGTAAACCTAACTCTTACAAAACGGACATAAGATAGTCCCGGACGACCTGTAAGAAGGGTCAGCAAAGAAGTCTTCACGGCCTAAAGATTTGAGGTGAAGACCAACACAGCGGTGAGCTCGGGGATGGAGGTGGGCGTGTGAATGAGTGGTGGAGACTCGTCAAGAAGATCAATTACGGTAGATGCATAACTTTCATATCTTCCTGACATAAGTCTCCACCACTATTCTACACTAGTGGGAGAGTACAAAGCTGATAATCCCCCAAAAGGACGGCAGGGGAGCTAGAGCTCACACGTCTAGGACAGAAGTCCATTAAGGATAGTTCTGCCGAAGGCGGAATGGCGCCTGGCATGAACATCCAGTGCATAATGCTTAACGAAGGTATGCACTGAGCTCCAGGTGGCGGCATTGCAGATATCTGCAATTGGAACATTGCGAATTTCCGCTAGGGATGCCGCGACCGCCCTAGTAGAGTGAGCGTACACTCTACCTTCCAATTAACCTGTGCCATGGAATAGCAATGTCGAAGACATGCCACTAACCATGATGAGATGCATCTGATAGCGACAGGGCTGACCCAGCCGGGTCTCGCTGAAGAAACAAACAATTGCTGAGTCTTAGTAAAATTCTTGGTTCTATCTAAGTAGAACCGTGAAGGTTCTCTTAACATCCAAGGAATGAAGAGACCGCTCTCCTTCATTTGGAAGTTCGCAAGTAAGAGGGAAGCACCAGAGGTTGGTTTAGATGGAATTCTGACACAACCTTGGGAAGAAATTTAGGATGAGTACGAAGAACTACTTTGTCCTTATGGAACACAGTATACGGAGGGTCCGTAACCAGGGCATGTATCTCAGAGACCCTGCGGGCTGAGGTAATGGCCACTAGGAAGGCTATCTTCCAGGTAAGAAATTTTAGCTCACAGGTAGCTAGGGGTTCGAAAGGCTTGCGAGTGAGCATGTCTAGCACAAGGTTAATGTCCCAGGCTGCGACCGGACGTCTAACAGGGGGTCTGGTATGCAGAATTCCCTTAAGAAATCTTTTGCCATAGGTAACTGAGCCAGAGACAAGGAAGAAACCGGCTCATGGAACGCCGAAATGGCACTAAGGTGAACTTTAACCGTGGAGTACTGGAGACCTGAGTTTGATAGGTCCAAAAGGTACTCCAGAAGCTTGTCTGGAGGACAGGAAAGGATTCAAGAGGACTTTGCACACCAGAGAGAAAGCGCTTCCACTTAGAAGCGTAAGTTTTCGGTAGCTGGCTTCCAGCAGGCAGAAGGACGCCTGAGACTCCACGAGAGACATTGAACCGGTTCACTTCCCTTCAGGAGCCAAGCATGAAGGTGAAGTGACCTCAGGTTGGGATGGACCAACGAACCCTGAGTCAAAAGATTGATTTGTAAGGAAGTGGTCTCGGAGAGGCTGCCGACATACTGTTGAGTAGAGGAAACCATAGTTGCCGAGGCCAGGAGGGAGCAGTGAGAATCATCTTGGTCCCCTGAGACTCGAACTTGAGGAGAACTCTCTGAATTAAAGGAAGCAGTGGAAAGGCGTAAAGAAAGCGGTTTGTCCACCGCAGCCTGAACGCATCCTGACAGAAAATGCCAGGCCCTGGATTTCTGGAGCAGAAGAGAGGCAGTTTTGCGTTGAGTGGGGATGCAAAAAGGTCCAGGTCTGGAGTCCCCCACTCTTCGAACAGTGACCGAGCTACGGCTGGGTCGAGAGACCACTCGTGAGGGTCTGCCTCCATCCTGCTGAGGTGATCTGCTAAGTCGTTTTGTACACCCGGCAGATATACCGCTTGAATTAGAGACTTGTGCTCCAAGCACCACTCCCACACTCTCATTGCTTCCCTGCAAAGGGGATAAGAGTGAGCACCGCCTTGCTTGTTGATGTAATACATCACAGCTTTGTTGTCCGTTTGAAGGAGAATGTTCTTGTGACAAAGAACATCCTTCAACGCTCGGATCGCATAGAGGACCGCTCTCATCTCCAGAACATTTATGTGGAGCTGAGTTTCGAGCTGAGTCCATACACCTTGAGTGTGGAGAGACAGTGAGCTCCCCATCCCATTAGCGATGCGCCTGTGGTGATGGAGATCTGATGATCCAGAGGAGCAAAGGGAATCCTTCCAGAGATTGCTTTCTTGAGACCACCAGGTGAGAGACCTTCAGGGGCTCGCCACCTTGATGGGATAAGACTGGGGGTGAGAGGTCGGTGACCACTGAGTGGAGAGCATCCATTGGGTGGTCCTCATGTGTAACCGAGCTAGGGGTACAGTGAACACTGAGGACGCCATGAGACCCAACATACGTTGCATCGAGAGAGCTGTGACCGATCGGTTCTCCCCGATGTAACGGGCCATCTGAAGGATGTCGAGTCTTCTGTCCTCTGGAAGGAAAGCCTTCGCGGAAGAGGTGTCCAGAAGAGTCCCTATGAAAAGGAGCCTCTGGGAGGGCTGCAGTTGTGACTTCTTTAGATTTAGCAGAACTCGCATGGACGTAAGAAGGCGAGAGGCCGTTTGAACGGCTTCCAGAGTCCCTTGGCTGGAAGGACTCGCTAGGAGCCAATCGTCTAGGTAGGGAAACACTCGGAGTCCGAGCTTCCTGAGATGCGCTGCGAGAACTGCACAACACTTTGTAAAAACTTGCGGCGCCGAGGATAGCCCAAAAGGCAGGACTCTGAACTGATAATGCTGACCCAGAGCTACAAACCTCAGGAATTTGCGATGGGTCGGGTGGATGGGGATATGCTGGTAAGCGTCCTGCATATCCAGGGAGGCCAGCCAGTCGTGCTGATGCAGCAAAGGTAACAGGGTACCTAGGGAAATCATTTTGAATTTCTCCCTGGAGAGGAATTTGTTCTACTTTCTGAGGTCTAGAATGGGGCGCATCCCCCCAGATTTCTTTGGAACCAGAAAGTAATGGGAGTAGAACCCTGTGTTTCGCTGATGCGGGGGCACCAGTTCTATTGCCCTGTTGTTTTGAGCCCTGGATCTTGGCGGAGGAGGTCTGACTGAGAGGTCGACAACCTGGGTTGTCATTTGGGAGGGCAATTGGGTTTTCCAAAAGATTGAGAGAATAACCTCGCGAATTATCGCAAGTACCCATTTGTCCGAGGTTATAGACTTCCACTGATTGTAGAAGTACATCAGAGCGACCTCCAACCGGAGGAGAAAGTTCCATCTCGGGCAGTGTGGATGGAACTGGGGCCGGCAATTTATAAGGTAGCGCTGGGGGCTTTAGGCCCCTGCGCTTTCTGCTGCGCCTTCTTTTGAGGTTGGGCAGGTTGGCTTTTATGGAAGCTTCCTCTGCCTCTGCCTCGAAAGGACTGGCGACTATGAAACTTGACGTTTGCCTACATGCCCCCGAGAGGGGGTAGGCAGGGGTCTAGCCAACTTAATGGCCGACCTAGTCTTCTGAGTGGCCTCTAGGGCTTGCTCTACCTGAGGCCCAAAAGATAGGAGCCATCAAGGGCAATGCCATTACCTGCTGCTGACATCATTCGATAGCCAGAAGTACGCAGCCAGGAATGGCGTTGAGTACAAATACCCGGCTGCTGAACAAGAAGCAGTGTCGAAAGCGCCATGGCGGCTTGACCTGTTGGTTATTGGACTCAATACCTCTGATAACGGTTAGAAGGAGCTCTGACTTGGAGTCGGAATCTGGAAGAGCTTCAACCATTCGTTTCATAGAGTGCCACAGGATATACTCATACTGAGAAAAATAGCCTTGATAGCTGGCAATACGCATACTTAAAGTGGAGGCAGCAAAGACTCTCTTACCTAATGTATCAATTTTACGCAGACTTTAATAGGTCGAGCTGTAGTAGCTTGAGGAAGAACGACCTTGTCATTCTCTGCCAGGACTACAATAGGATCCGCAAAGGCTTGGGATGCCAAAATGGGACGATCCTTGGGAGCTGAATATTTCTTATCAATGGATTTAGCCACTGAAGGAATAAGAGCAGGATTATTCCATACCATTTGAGACAGCGTCTTGAAGGAGGGTTGAATTGGAGGAGTCAAATCCGTAGGGATCTCCGAAGCATGAAGATACTGGAGTCTTAATATTTTCCCAGGATCGATGTCCGTAGTCTGGAGAGAAAGAGTGGATCTCAGGTTCCTCAACAGAGACTTAAAGGATAGGTCCTCGACCACAGACTCTGTAGCGTGAAGGATCCTGTTTCTCCACTTCATCACCACAAGTCTGGGTCAGGCTCAACATCATCTCCTGATAGTCCAGGAAGGACTGCTTGGACAGGAAAGGAGGAAAGATAGGAGAAGAAGAAAGAGAAGATAGAAAGGAGAGTCCCCGAGGGCCCCGCACCGAGGAGGCGAAGAGTCTGAAATGGCGCCGTGGAGGCGCACGGGCGTCAAGAAGCACCCGCACCGCAAGCGGCACCTGCGCAGCGCTCTCAGCGCCATGAGACCCGCCGGCATGGACGGCGCCGCAAGACCCAGCGCGCCCGCGAAGGGCCCCGTGGAGCCAAAACGGCCGACAAGCGCAGTAACTGCGAGGGAGGCGCCGAGGACACCCTGAACCTGGAAAGGAAGAGAAGGGAAAACCAGGAGATAGGCATCGGTGTGGCTCCGCGCCACAGCCATGTGAGGGGGAAACACTAAGCATCGGAGTCGCTGGCACCAAGGAGGCGCCGCATTTACCAGGAAGGTTCAACCGCCTCTGCCTGATCGCCCGACGAGCCCGGGCGCTCCGGGCAACCGAGCCAGGCAGAAGAACCAACCTCCGAGCCCATCGCTCCATAAGAGCGGCCCACTGATGAAACTGCTCATCTGGAGTCCTACCTATAGGCGGGTTGGGGCTCCGATGTCGAAGATGGCGGAAACCGGAAGTTGGCGACTCCGAAGGAGGAGACCGGCAACTAGGTACGATAACCGACCGTCGACGCGCAGACGTATCAGAGGGCGACCTCGAGTGATGCCTTCTCTTTTTTGACCTGTGGGCCGAAGAAGAGCTCGAGGCCGAACGGTGCCGAGAATGCGACCGTTTATTTTTATGCCGCCGGGGGGACCGCCCATCCCCCCGGGCATCGGACTGACCGTTGTCGGAACCCCGCTGAGGAGAAGGGGGCTGACCGGACCCAGCCCAACTGACTGAACAGCTTTCATACGAAGTCTCCCTACCGTCACCTGACCTGCTCATGGTCGACTCCCCAGTAGGCCGAGACTTCTTTACTATAAGTTAAATTCTAAAATATAACAGAAATAGAATAAAATTAAGCGATACTACTATCGAGATAGAATTACAAAAAATAAACTGAAAACTATGCGCTAGTTTGAAGTTTGACTCCGACAGGCGAGCGGCGTTGTCACTGAAGCGCCTTTCGATGGCCGGAAAGAAACTGAGGCGGGTTGGAGGGTCGTCCGCTAAGATGGTCATTACTGCGCCGAGCCACCGCCGGCGCCATGCCTCGCGGGCGCCATCTCTCGAGCCGACCCTCCAGCAAAAAGTTTGCTCCCGATGGGTCCTAGTGCCTCCGGCGCAGATCCCACTAGTGTGAATGAGTGGTGGAGACTTATGTCCAGGAAGATGAAAAGGGTCAGTGAATGGAGAGGAGGGCACAGTGCAGAAACTCCATGTTGAGAGAAGGGGATGGTAGAACATCAGGATGGACAAGGAGGGAAGAAGAGGGAAGGGTAGGGAGAGAGGTGGGTGGTAGAAGGGGGAGAAGGAGAACTGGAGAGGGGAGTGGGTTGGAATGGATAGCAGGGGGAAGAAGCAGGCAGGAGAGGAAGGAACCTTATGCCAAAATTAACAGAGGCAAGAGCAAAATGGCAAAACAGTAACCACAGTAGATGCAGCGCACAAATACCAGGCTAACAATAGTAAGCAGACTATTAAATGAACTGAGCTAGGTAAATGAACAGCAGCAGTTGCTAACACCTGGTAGCAGACCTGGGGTACGATATAAGTAGGAAGGCAACAAACAGGTGAGGGCTTCAACTCAGATGTACCCAAAGTACTGACTAGCTAAATACAAGCAGGTAGTGTGGAGACATCTAGAAGATAAGCTTAACACAATTAAAATTACAGCACTTAACAACAATGCGTAATGTGAATGCACCCAGGTAGAACTTTTCTAGGAATCAGTAAAACTATGGCTAAATGGAATGGAGGCAGCAAAATTACATGAGGTGGTTGAGCAGCTACTGGCAAATGAGCAAAACACTGAAACTAGGCAGGTTAGATTGGAGCCAATTAGACAACATTGAAGAGACTGAAGAGAATGCAAGCAGGAAGCAAACTCTGATAAAATGGCAGACACCATATAGAGAGCTCAGAGAACATGTGCACAAGATATGTGAGAGTGCAGTATAAATAGCAAAACATGAAAATGACAGTCACCTTAGGTAGAGGATAACAGGGACTAGCCAAGTCCAATGAGTACTTAGGAGTGCAGGGTGAGCAAGAGTACGGAGTCAGTTGAGCAGCACGGCTGGCTGACGGCCAACCTCAAGCTGACTCAAGGCAGACTCCTTAGATGCCCTTATTCACGAGGTCCTCGGCCTGCTACGCGCAGGCGCACTTGATCACAGGACATGAAGAGATAAGGTGAGGAAAAGCCCCTCCCATGATGTGCAGACTGGCTGGTGCCACGTGCAGTCCAGTGGTCTCTAGAGAATGGGAACCGTTTGGCAGAGGGTCTGGCGATCCAAGGAGGGAGGCAGGAAAGATGGTGGAAACCTGACCTTGGAGCCCCCCCGAGGAAGACCCACGTGGTCGAAGCGCCGGGACTGTGGGAGCAGTGCCTCCTTTGCATCCTGAATAAACTCACCTTTTGAAATGAATTGAACATCTGAACTTTTCATCTCGAGTGCCACTTTTCTGTTTGTTTACTTGAAACGTGTGGTATCCGTGGATTCTTAGAGGGCATCAGCTCACCTTCCTTGATCCCCACTGTGTGTGGTTCTGATGGTGAAACTAACAAAGGCAGTCCATGTTTGAGTCAGGCACTTCTGAGCCCCTCCCATGATGCACCCAATTGGCTGGTGCCTCAAGGGGGTCCAATGCTGGTCTCAGGTGAACGGGAGTCATTCAGCAAAGGAACTGGTGATCCAAGGGGGGGGGGCGGGAGTGGGAAAGATGGTGGAAACCCAGCCTCGGAGCCCCTAGTGCTGAGCAGGCATGCAGCAGCTGAAACTAACAAATGCAGTCCATGTTTGAGTTTGGCACTTTTGAAAACCCCTCCCACGATGCCACTGACTGGCTAGTGCCACAAGGGGGTCTGGTGCTGGTCTTTGGTAAACAGGAGCAATTTGGCAGAGGAGCTGGCGATTCAAGGAGGGAGGCAGGACAGATGGTGGAAACCCAACCGTGGAGCCCCTAGTGCAGAGCACAGATGTGACAGCTGAAACAGTATGGCTTGATCAAGTCCACAGAGGCAGCCCGGGACCAGCTCTTCGCCTTGTAGTGTACTGTGGCTTGCACAAGACCAGCACAGGACTATCATGCTTGTGGTGCTTATGAGGTCAAAAAAGCGCACACACAGTGCACACCATCACCTTGTGCGGCTGTTCTTTGTGTGGTCGAACATGTTTGTGGCGGGCAGGGAGAGAGAGAGAGAGAGATCATAATTCTGGCCGCTGCAAGGTAGTTCTGTATATCCAGCATTGGAGTCCCTTTTTTGTGCATTTTACAGACAGCATTGCTATGTCTCTCTTCCAGCTTCTTGGTCACAGTAGCAGTGCAAAGATGGTGGTTTCTCAATCTGCAAATCTCCTCTAAAAGATGTGGTTACATGCTACAAAAATGCACAGTATTTATACAGTTTCATTTCATTTTTTATTTTTAACCAGGCGGTGGTCTGGGCACAGCCCTTTTTCAGCCACGCCTGACATAACAGATTAACATACAATACAATACTTACCACAAATAACAATAACAGTCACATACATTGACATTTGTTATTACAATTCAAATGTTTAAATAACATACACTAAACATGTGTTACAATGTTTGTTCCAACTATAAAACCTGCAAACTCATTTAAAATTGACAGTGCATACAATGAAAAAGCCTTCTTACTCATATCCAATTTAATTGGAGGAATGGAATACAAGCTTCTTACACTATCTCTAATCATTCGACCCTTTGTTAACAATATCAATGCATTCAAAAGTGAGAGGGACAGGTACAGTAAGAATGGGCATGAATTGTGACAGTATTAGGCAATCGGTTCCAAACTGATGGCTCTTGAAGTTAGGGAATAGTACATAAATACAGGTTACTCACCTGTAACAGGAGTGGTATATGTTGTTTATCCACACTGTCTGGCAGGTTCCTTGCATCTTTAATTCTTGCCGGAAGGTCTTCAGGCTGGCTCCTCCCACCCACATGGGTGGTAAAACCCTCAGCTCTGCCCCATGATGCCAGATGTAGCCCGCTGGAAGCCAGGTTGCGCGTTGAAGCCAGGGAGGTCGGGTGGGTCGTGTGGATGAACAACATATACCACTCCTAGAACTACTGCTACAGGTGAGTGACCTGTATTTCTAGGGATGTGGATATGTTGTTCAATCCACACTGTCTGGCAGACTCCTAGCAGTTCTCTGGGAGGTGGGAGGCAAGGCGCGCACCCCCTACTTGGGAAATAAGGACTGGAGAACTGAGGTCCCAAAACCAGCATCCCGGCGTGACTCTAGGTCACTGTGGTAATGGGAAATAAAGGTGTGTGCTGACTTCCAGGTAGCAGCCCTGCAGACTTCCTGGATAGGGATGTCCCTAGAAGCAGCGGTATGGTGGGTAGAATGAGCTCTTATCCCTTTGGGTGGCTCCATGCCCACCAACCTATAGCAGAGATCTATGCAGGAGGTGACCCACCTGTATATCGTCCGCTTGGCTGCAGGTCTGCCAGGTGCGGCTTCAGCATAGGTGACAAACCTCTCCCAAAACTTCAGCCATCTGCTCCTTATAATAAGCGAGTGCTCTTCTAGGGTCCAAATTATGGAGCCTATATTCGGTCTCCGAGGTGTGACTGGGGTAGAACACCAGCAGAGTCAACACCTGGTTAAGGTGAAACTCTGACACCACCGTCGGAAGGAATTTCGGGTGGGGACGAAGGACAACCTTGTCCCTGTGGGAGACCAGATAAGAAGACTCTATGGAAAGCACCTGGAGCTCTCCCATACTTCTGGCTGACGTAATAGCCACCAAGAAGACAGTCTTCCATGACAGGTGGGAGATATCGCACCTGTGTATCGGTTTGAATGGCTTGCCCATGAGCTTAGCCAATACCAGCAGTAGATCCCACAGAGGTGGAGGTTCTCGCACCAGAGGGGATATGTGATCAAGACCTTTGAAAAGGCGCCAGACCACCTTCTCCTGCACCACCGACTGCTTGCTGGCCTGCGCCCGGTAAGCAGAGATGGCTGCCAGGTACACCTTAAGGGTCATCGACCGAAGCCCTAGCTGAGAAAAGGAACACAGGTAGTCCAAAATACTAGCCAATGGACAGGAAGAGGGGTCCCACCTCTTGTCCTGACACCAAATGGAGAATCTCTTCCATTTGAAGGCACAGCATTTTCTGGTCGACTCCTTATGGGATGCCTCAACGACATTGAGGACCTCGTCGGAAAGACCCAAGACCTGGAATTCTAGCCGCTCAGGAACCAGGCCATCAGGTGCAGGGACTGAAGATCCAGATGGAGAACCTTCCCCTTGTTGACTGAGATCAGGTCTGGGTGGGCTGAAAGCCTCCTCAGGAGCCTGGAGCTGAGGCTGAGAAGATCTGGGTATCAGAACTGGCGAGACCAGTCTGGGGCTACCAGAATCACCTGCACTTTTTCCCTCTTCACCTTGAGAAGCACCTTGTGGATCAAGGGAAATGGAGGGAAGGTGTAGAAGAGGCCCGGGGTCCATGGCCTCGAGAAGTCATCCCCTGCAACGAGCCCTGCTTTGGGGGGGCTGGCGTTACACTGCCTCAGCTTCGCATTCTCCCTGGAGGCGAACAAGTCCACCTGAGGGGTGCCCCAATGGGAGAACAGGTCTTGCACCACCTCCAGCAGGAGAGACCACTTGTGAGATGCAGCACCTATCCAGCAGAGGGCATTGGCCAGACTGTTCGAGGCGCCTGCCACATGGATGGCTAGGAGATCCACCTCCAGGCTGATCACGAGACCCCAAATATGGAGAGCTTCCTTGCACAGAGGCAAGGAACGCATCCCGCCCTGACAGTTGAGATAGTACATGGTCGTGGTGTTGTCCGTCTGGACCTGAACCACCTGACCCCGTACAAATGGAGCAAAGGCGGTGAAGGCTAGTCAAACTGCTCAAAGCTCCAGCAGGTTGATGTGGCATTGAGACTCCTGAAGAGACCAGAGGCCATGGGGCCCGGAGTTCCCCCAGAAGGGCACCCTAACCCATCGAAGAGGCGTCGGTCGTAAGAGTGACCGCTGGCTCGGGGCGGACAAACGGGATACCCTCCTGCAGATCAGCTGGGACGAGCCACCATTGCAGGCCATCCCACATCATCTGGGTCACGGTCACCGGCTGGTCCAAAGGACCAGAGCACTGTGACCACTGGCGGGCTAGCCCCCAATGCAGGGAACGCATATGCCAGTGGGCCCAACAGACCATGCTGATGCAGGCCACCATGAGGCCCAGAAGGTAAAGGAAGTCCCAGGCAGGGCGCAATTGCCCAACCAGAAATGACTGGGGAAAGGACCTCGGCCCTGTCTGCCGGGAGCTGGGCTCTGGCTCAAAGAGAGTCGAGCTCTGCCTCGATGAACTGAATCACCTGCAATAGCACGGGTTCTGATTTGGCCTCGTTGATCAAGAGGGCAATTTGAGAGCAGACCTCGAGGGCCAGATCCCTGGACCGCTCCACCTCCAACCTGGAGCGGACTGCAATCTGCCAGTTATCCAGGTAAGGGTACATCCGGACCCCTCAGTGCCGCAGGAATGCTGTAACCACTGCCATGCATTTGGTGAAGACCCTGAGAGCTGAAGAAAAGCCAAAGGGCATGGTCGGAAACTCGTTAAAGTGATCCCTCTGCTCTGAAGTGGAGGAATCGTTGATGAGACAGACTGATTGGGATGTGAAAGAACACGTCCTGGAGATCCAGAGAGCAAAACCACATGCTTAGTTCCAAGGATGGAATGATCTGAGCCAGAGTGACCATCCTGAAGGTGTGCAGCCTTAGGAACTTGTTCAGGTCATGCAGATCGAGAATGGGGCGCCAGTCCCCCGTCCGCTTTGGTACCAGGAAGTACCTGGACACAAACCCCGGGTTTGGAGGAGGATCTGTCACCTTGCTAATCACCTCCTTCTGGAGGAGCAGAGCAGTGTCGGCTTGATGAGCCGACAGAGAGGCTGCAGAGCCTGTAGCCCCCTCCGTGGGGTGATGGCTCGATAGGGAGGGGACTGCTCGAATTCCAGAGGCAGACCCCTGCTAACCACTTCCAGCACCCAACGGTCTGTGGTGATAGCGGACCAGGCGGAAAGGAAGTGGCAGAGCCATCCCCCCACAGGGGGAACCTGGGGAGGAGTGACGAGGTTGGGGGCGACACCACTCAACCAGTCACTGGGCAGGCTTGGAGGAAGGGCCGGCTGAGGGCCCACCTAGACCTTTCCCCTTCAGGCTTCCTGCTGGAGGAAGCAGCTGACTTAGCCTTGGGGTGCCAAGTGTGAACCTGCTGGCCCTGTTGCTGGTGCTCCTGGGCCAGATGTGCTGCGGGGCGGAAGGCAAAAGGATTTACGCTGCTGCTGGCGTCCATCTGGACAGACGTGACCGAGTCCAAGATGGCACTGGACTTCGCGATCCTCTGGAGATGGCCTTCCACCCCCGGCCCGAACAAGTCGGTGCCCAGGAAGGGAATGTCTGCCAGCTTGTGCTGGGTATCGGCCATGAAGGTGGAGATCTGCAGCCAAGCTCTGCGGCGCATGGCTACTGTGGCTACTGACCAGGCACAAGAGTCTCCAATGTCTAAAGCAGTTTGGAACTGTTGTTTGGCCACCATCCTTCCCTGATCCCGCACCTGCCTGACCGTCATCTGAAGGTCAGCTGGGAGATGAGAAATCACCTCATCCAAGCAATCCATAAGAGTGTGTGAAAAATGTGCTATCAGCATGGCCGAGCTAGCCTGTCGAAGACCTAGGGAGAAGGCAGCGTAGACTTTTTGCCCAGAGTAGTCCAGCTTCTTGGACTCCTTGTCGGGGGGGGCTTTTTCACATCCCTAGTGTTTCTGGAGTGCCAGAGGACGCTATTGGTTAACAGCCCCTCAGCAGAGGGGTGTTCCAAAAAACTGGAGAGGGAACCAGTGGGGACTGCATACTTTCGAGCCATCCTGGCCGAAGGTGCCGGACAGGATACAGGCGACTGCCACAGCTCCAGGGCCAGACCAACAATGGCCTCAGCCACAGGGAAGGCCTCCATGTGGGAATCCCCTCGGTCCAGAATCTCCATGAGGGGATATCTGGCCTGTTTTTGTACAGGTTCGAGCTGCATCCCAGTGGACTCTGAGATGAGCCGAAGGATTCCCAGGAACGAGGATGGGGCTCGCCCACCACTGACCTCGGGAAGATTCCAGGTCAAGGGGCCTGGAATAAAGCGCTTTTCTGATGTTTTTTTTGAAGAAGTTTTACACACTTCACACTCAGACTGGAAGTGTGAAGAACCAAGGCAGTATAAACACAAATCGTGTTTATTGGCCTTGGTATAGACCTCTCCACACTTGGTACAGTTTTTGAATCCGGTAGGCCCTGTCTTTTTCTTAGACTTATCAGACATAACCACTAAATATTTAAACAACAATTACAATAATAAGTATAACCTAAGCACGGTTCCCAATCGAGGTTAAGGAGTTAAATCCTAAAGAAATGGTTGACAGAAGAAAGCAATCGGTTCCCAACCGAGGAAAAAACGCAAACTGTCAAATGAAACAACCAAAGGGGGAAACCGATCTTAAGCATACATAAGATATTTAAAGCAAACAAAAAAAGATAACAAAATAAGCCCTAAGGGCCGGTTCCTCAGCAGTTACAGGGAACTGACGAGGACCATAAACTGAAAAAAACTACTAAAATTCACTAAAACAACTAGCACTATGTAATAAAATTCAGTAAAGGCAGCAGTACTATAAAGAAATAAACAAATATATATTTTTTGATGAAAAATAAATGTTCTGAGGAGCAGTCTTCTAAGTGTCTAACTAGGCAGGTGGAGAAAGAAATCTGAGCGTTACAGAACACAGCAGTTGGTAAGGGCAACAGATCTAAATGGTGGCACGAGCCAATAGATGACCCATCATTTGCAAACAGTTCAAAATTTCTCCGGGACAGTTCAAAACTGGAGGCTGACTGCTATAGTTAATCATATTGAAGATTTCCTGGGGTTAGAAACACAGAATTTGTCTGTAGATAAGGACCGCTTGGCCCACCCTGTCTGCCCGTTTTCCCTGCCTATTCTGCCACCGCAGACCATACCTGGTCTCGCTACCCCCACACACTTTGATATCAAATTTCCTTTATATCATACTTGAAGCCCACCCCACCACTGTTTTGCTCCACCATCGCTGCTGGAAGATTGTTCCAGGCATCCACCACCCTCTCGGTGACGAAATACTTCCTCACATCCCTACTAAACTTTCCCCCTAGAGCTTCAGTGCATGCGCCCAGTTCCTGAACACCTTCTTTTCTGAAAAATGCTCCCTTCCTCAAGAAATTTTTTTTTCCACTTAAAGAGTGACAAGCCCATGGAATAGATTACCATTGGATATTGTCATTAGTAAACCCAAGGTGCAATTCAAGTATAGGCTGGATAAATACATCGTCTCGGGTGGTGACCTTAGGTATTATTCTTTCTAGTATAGAAGCATTATGGTCATTATTGCCTTCTCGTGCCTCAGTGACCATGGTATGAACCCTTCCGGTACTTTATTCACCCCCATGAGGTATTTAAAGGTCTCTATCATGTCCACCCTCCTCTTCTCTTTTCTTCCAGAGGGCACATGTTTAGATCCCACAGTCTTTCCTCGAAAAACATTTGGTGCAGCCCCTGCACCATTTTTGTTGCCCTAGCAATCGACTGTGTATGTCTCATGTATACTGCACTAGTGCAACCTCACCCAAAAGCTTGTCATGAGTCACAGCATCAAAAGCCTTGCTGAAGTTCAGACAGACTACATCCACAGCTTTGCTCGTCTACCCCCTCAAAGAAGGTGATCAGGTTGGTTTGGCATGATCTGCTCCTTATAAAGGCATGCTGATTAGGGGCAAGAACCCTGGCCTCAGTCAAGTGCTCCATTATTCTGTCCTTAATAATGTACTACAGGACACTGGCCAGCACTGATGTCAGGCTGACCAGAATGTAGCTGCCTGGGTTCCTTCCCCTTCTTTGGAAATGAGGACCATATTAGCTACTCTTCAGTCCTCCAGCGCCACACCAGTATGGAGAGGCTCTTGAAAGATTACTTTCAAGTGACACGACCAGTTGGTCCTTTAGTTCCACTATAATCCTGGGTGTATCCTGTCTGCCCCTTGGGATTTACCTGACGTGGTATTTGTCCTGGAGACGCTCTCCACCGGAGAGGGAGGGCTGTTACCTCCACTGCAATACTGCCACCTGGGTGACCATGGGTGCAGGTGCAGCCTAAGGGCGTGCTGTGGGTGGGGAGGATGCTGGCTGAGTTCTGGAGGAGCCACACACCTTGCATGTCTGCACTCCTTGGTTCTCCTTGCATGCCGACTTCCTCAGGGATAGGGCATGACTACGGAAAATGCCCCACAGCTGGCCCGATGACAACCTCCGGCACCCTGCCCAGAGGACTGAAACCAGATGATCCTGGATGCAGCCTGATGAAGATATAAAGCAGGTACAGGAAGTAGATGGGGAGCTGCTCTCTCCTTCCCCACCAGGGGGCAAGCCTAGGCAGTGTGGAGGCAGGCACCAGGAGGAGGTCTGGGAGTATGCATAGTATAGCACCCGGTTCCTTGAAGGACCCTGAGGGAGAGGTGCAGAAAAAGGAATAAGGTTTTGGTGTTGTTGACATCTCATGATGCTGTCCTGATTTCTAGCTCTTCCTTGACTTTCTGTATTTTAGTTTTACAGTCCCTCAATGCTGCCCTGTACCTCTCTCTAACCTGGAAAGAACTAGTCCCTTCCGCTGGTCAGGGAGCTTCCTTTTGCTCAGAATCAGTTGCCTCAGACTCTTGTTGAGCCGGGGGAGGGGCACTTCTTGGCCCTTTTTCCCTCATTGCTTACAGGAATGCAGACCACTGCAGCTGATTTGAGCACTTTCTTCAATACACACATGTGCTCTGCATTACTAGCATCACGTAGTCACTCCAGAGCCTTGGACACTAGGGGCTTCATCTTTGCAAAGTCTGAATTTATGGAGTTTTGGGTCCTGGTGGTCGCAGTCCAGCTACTTTTCCTTTTTACTGAGGAGGAGGTTACTTCACTGTGGTCACTGCCACCCACTGGTTCCTTGAGTTTTACACTACAGATGATCCCATCCCCACTTCTGAGAACAAGGTCAAGGGTGGCCTCAAATCCAGCACCCTGTTGGAGATGCTGCTCTAGGAAACAGGCCCTGAAGGTGGACATGTGCAATGGACCTAAACTACTTCGAACTTTTCTAAAATGGTACTTGCTACCAGAGTGTAAATCGGAAATCCAACCGAGTTACTAAAAATTCAGTGTAGATGGAAAAATAATAGAATAACAATCGGTATATAAAAAAATATTTATGACGAGGCAACATTAACTGGCAGGTTCAATGCAGTATTTCATTAAAGTTCAATTGGATGGATCCTTAAAGATCATAACATTACAGGTTATTATGAGAACTGGGCAAACTGACCCTATAGTATGCCTTGGAGAAACAGTTTTACCTTTCTTCACTGCAAAGAGCACGATGAAACTAAAACAGCAATAAGTACACAAGCAAATTACAGCTATAACACATCACTTGTATCTGTAGAGAATGCAAAGGGATGGATTATATGGATCAGACCCTTGAATCCCATATTCCTGTGAAATTAAAAGTCTTTCTTTTTTGATTTACCAGGATTACAGTGTATAAACAAGGTAGCAGCGTAAACCCAAGGGAAAATAAACTATCAGTTACTGTATTGCCTTTGGAATTCTTATTAACATGCTACTTTAATTGCAACAAATGTTGTACGTATGTCTAAAATGATGTGCTGTTTTGTCAGTACGTACCATTTAGTTATTTTCACAACAATGCATTACTAAATGTTTTACAGAGTTCCCCTGTATACAAACGCCTTACATTACCTTTGTAGGGAAATACCGTCTGGTTTTAAACTGCTTGAGGAAGCCCGATAGGAAGAATGTTGTGAAGAATAAGATGACAGACCAGAAGTAAACATCGGGAATATAGGGACCACTGTGTGTACAAGCTGGTCCAACAAACTCTCCGTGGTATTCTCTACATAACTAAAAGGAGAAAAATAAGGAAGTTTTTCCCTCCAGGTAAAAACAAGCAACAACTAAAAGATGGCGATCAGCGAAAGTTAAACAACCCCAGCAGGCATCAGCACATCTCACTTTCACATGAGGATTTTATGCAACGCAATTTAAATATATTAGAGACATTTTCAAAACATAAATCATTACCACTGTTATTGGTTTTATTGCTATATGAACCAAAAATATCCAAAAATGTGCTTTGAAATGATTTTTGAGTATTATACTGCGAATTCAGGTCCAGCGAATCGATATAACTAAAGTGAAAATAGCTAAATCACAACAGCAGGAGCTAAGCTTTCATTTAAAAAAAATACATTTGTAGGTTTAACCGTTCAAATGTGTCTCTTTCTGAATTGAGTAACTTTAAAAAGGTCTAACATTTAAACCTTAAGAGCTAGAAAAGTAAGGTTTTTTCTTAAAAGAAAGTCTAGAGTCAGGTTGATACAGTTTCACCATGTGACACGTTCCGTGCATTGATATACTGAAAATGCACCTTTACATTACTACTATTTAGAAAACGGCAGCAATCAATTCTTAAACCTGATTGGCTGAGACAGGCTCCAAGCTGGGCATTTATTTTTCAATAGATACCCAGCTAAAAATAAGAGCCAGTCCAGGTGCCTCTTCACAGAGTAACATTCTCCGATGGACCATTTTCTAAGCGCAATAATACCCTCCAGGGTGGGCATTACTAGGAAATACTGGACCTTCCAGGGGCAATAAGGCCCTCATTACGCCCCTGGGCGATCTGGTATTTCCCAATAATGCCCACTCTGTTGGGTATTATTACTTATGTAAGCAGGTCACCATACCGGGACCCTCGAGAATGTGCTTACACTGGCCTAATGTGGCGTGGGACCTCCATCTGGAGTAGTGATATGGGGTACCTGGCTGCGGAAACACAAGAATATCACTCCCCAGGAAATAATGCATAAACTGTCCACACAGTCCCTCTCCCAAAGCAAGTGACACAGCAAGCAGGACAGTCCCCAAACCATAAACCACAATTCAAATGAACAGTTCATTTAGAAAGGGAAGGTATGGAAAGAAAAAGGGGGCAGCAAGGGTAAACTGGAAGCAATGATAGTAGCAGCATCTCTATACTGGAATGCAGTAAAAGAAAATACTTTAAGCAAGAGACATTCAATGCTTTTCCCCATAAACCCTGCCTTCCCCGCAGCAGCAGATGGCACATGCATGTTCATAGGTTTGTCCTTGATCAGTCGCTGCTAATGCTTTTCAAGGGCTGGCACCTGAACAGGTTGGCACCAGGAGCAATGTGCCATATTGTGGCCGAGGCCGAAACAGTAAACACAGGCATTGTGTCTGTTGGTCAGGGACATTGGGTACCTGCAAAAAATCCACCTCATGAAGCCTGGCATCTTCTTGTTCCATGGGGAATCCAGGCAATGGGTCAGGAAACAAACAGGGAGAGTACAGCAACAAGACAGACTCTTAAGAAGAAAAAAAAAATAGCTAAAGAACTTGAAAACTAACAGAATCCTAATTCACCAGCAGGAGCTGTGAAGGAGCAGCTCGGTTAAAAAAAAAAATCTTGAGTGCCAAGGGGGTGAAGCCAAAGGACCACATGGTCAGAAGTTAGGTCAAGTCAAGCTTGAAGACTCTTCTGGTGACCAAGGAAGCCCAGTGAAAGACTCCCTAAGAGAGGATAGTCAATAGAATCTAGGTGGTAGGAAACAACAATAGACTTACAACCATAAGTTTAATTTGTAAGTCAGCACACTTAAAATGCTTAATATAGCAGGTGACAACTTCTCCATGAAGGTGGACAACACCTGGTATAATCTTAGAACGTAGCTACATCAAACCCTGCCTGCTCCACATGACATATGAGTCCAGGTCCCTTTCTCGTAGCACTGCTCTGGTGATTGCAACCTACAGTATAGCAATTGTGATCGTCAATGTTTGTATATGCCATCCAGCCCCATAACTCAATTGTAAAACAGCACCTACAGTGATTATATTTACTTATCCTGGTTAAGAATGTTTAATAAGCTTGAACATAAAAACAAAAATTGGTTACTTGCTCATAACATAAGATCTTGGGTACTTACTGAAACTGTTAAATTGCTCCACTCAGTGGTTTCTGTTATATTCTTCTCTTCCCACAAAAGAAGAGTTTTATTGTTGGGACTCTCAGGCTTGGAACACACACACCTAACATTAAAAGGGAATACTGTTGATACAATTATGCCAAAACAGATGCATGTTAACTACAAATTTTCTTTCCTTTGTCTTTCAAATGGTAAGTGTCTTGCTACAAGTCAAGCTGTTTCTAGTGGAATTCCTACTTGTCTGGATCAAACCTACTAAAAGACAGGCTCTCCAACAGTATACACAGACAATGTCCTACATGATACCATGTGAAGAAAGTAATCCCTACTGCGCAGGAGAAAAGAACTCCAGAACAGAACGACACATGGCAGGAGACACAACCCTTCCAAACAGCCAAGCATTAGCACAGGGCACCCTGTAAACACAGAATCCACACAAGCAGGAATAAAATTATTCCTGTTTCTTAATGCCAGCTGTAATAACAGCTATCATAATAACAGCAGTTTTGTATTATGTTAATCTAATGGTAGCCAGCCAAGGTGATGAGAGTAGGGCTGTGCCAGTCACCATCTGGGGAAGAGAGGGGAATGGGGTGGGGGTACCAAGACAGAGCAGGGACACTTTGCATGGGAAGGAGGGGAAGCGGTGAACACCATGGGTCTGACAGTCAGATCTAGTTACTCCTCATCTGAAACCTTACTGATTTTGGTTAGGAATTCAGATTAGAATTCAGATTTTTAGACTACCCAACCTATTCTGCTGGGATCGGATTTAGCTATATCCAAGAACCATGTTGTGTATGTATATATAGGGCTCTCGCACAAAAGTCATAGTGCCTATGTATGCCAACCCTACCTGAGAATGCCGTATGCTGGCGGTTCAGCGGGCCCCAGAGCGGCATTCAGAACAGGTGCACAACCTGTACATGATCCCCCACCTGATCCCGCAGTTGTATGCACGGGTGGGCGTAGGGCGGCCTGGGGCATGTCCGCACTCCATGCCATTCACTAAGGCACAGAAGTACAGGGCTGGGGTAGGCAACAGGGGACCCAGCCATAAACATTAAGCACCTCCCGCAATGGACACCTGCCGGCAGCGGCAACAGGACCCCTGCCTCACTGCCACCCCAGCTCACTGGGCTGTCAGTGAGGGTTGGGGGTGACCATTCTGGTAAACACCAGCTGTTTGTTCCTGGAGGGGGGTTTGTGCCTTCCCAGGCGCCCCTGCTCATGTGTGGTAATGGATCCACTAAGGGACCCAGGATGGGCATTCTATTGGTTGCCTGCCTGCACCCCACTCACCGGTCCTGCGCAGCACCAAACCATCACCGTGCATCTGCGTGCCGGGGGGCGGGGCTAAAGACAGGTGGCTGCCATTGGTTAATACCATCCGGTATGCACCTGTCCTGAGGTGCATAAGCATGCATGCAATTTACACAAGCATCGAGTGTACTTACCGCACTTTCATACATAGATCCCACAAGCAGGCAATAATGCACAACATGGTAAAGTATATCATGGGATAGTATCACACCTTTAGTTCACTGTGAAGCATAAAAAGAAGTCAAGTGCCTTCAATCACCCAATAATTAATGCTATCCCACAATATTCCATAACTGGAGTGTGTTATTGCAATAAAAAAAAGGGGGGGCACTGTGGAGCACACCTGCTGTGAAGTGCTTTCATCTGCTCTTCACTTTGGGCACAGTATTTAATATAAAATTTAGTGTGCAATCCCTTCTTTGGCTGTTTTAATAGCTGCCACTAGCTTCTACTTATTGAGCTGCATCAGAGGATATATTTTTGGCATAATGGGCAGGCAGCAAAAGGGAGCTACGGGCATCCCTAAGTCATAACCACCGACAACCTCACAGGCCGCGACTGCCCCGCCAGTCTCAACATACAGAGACGCAATGGAAATCATTGCTAATATCTATGCAGGCAATCAATAGCAAAATTTCCATGATTCTGCAGAGAATGGGAGAACAAGATCTCAAGATCAAAGTGGCTATTAAATCCGCGACTGCTGCAGAAGAACAAGCAATAAAAGCTCTTGCCACTTTGGCGAAACTGGTCTCCAAGAGAACACTCAGTTACGCCATCAATTGGAAGTGTCAGAAAATGCACAATGAGCTTCCCATGT
This sequence comes from Neoceratodus forsteri, assembly GCA_016271365.2. Lineage (NCBI taxonomy): Eukaryota > Metazoa > Chordata > Ceratodontiformes > Ceratodontidae > Neoceratodus > Neoceratodus forsteri. Next base: position 1,097,282,283 of record CM057456.1, on the reverse strand, counting down.
TTGTCTTGTAGGTCTTATGGAGGGGCAGGAGGGCCCCGATCTTTTACCATTTCTGAAATCTTGGCTACTTGGTGCACTTCATTTGGAGCACAGTATTACTGAAATTTTATTAAAACTTACTGCATTGTTCCTCATTCAGTAGAAGCTGAGAGAGACCTCCCAAAGGCTGTTTTACTTGTTACTGACTAGGTCCTGATGCGGGATATTCTACTGAAAGCAGCTTGGGACCCAGACATTCTCGACACTATGAAGGTAAAACTACATTTGTTCCCCCAACTTATCATTTGCTACCAGGGCTCAAAAAATTTGATGGAATTTGGGCGACGCTCTGCAGTCTAGGGGTCATCCATTCACTACTGTGCCAGCGAGGCTGAGAATTTTCTATGGTGGCCATACTTTTCAGTTCACTGATCCTGCGGAGGCCGGAAAGCGTGTGGCTCTTACTGAAAAAGAGTTTGCTGCAGCTCATAGTGTCGCACAGGAGGGGGTTTCTTCTGACTCAGAGGACACTTGAACATTTGGTTTATTTTTATGAACGCTCTTTGCTAAATGGATTTTTGCTTGTGTGTTTGAGAGTTAAGTTTCCCACTTTCTGCACACTTTAAGGGGCTGTGTTCAAAGCTATTATGGCACTGATTCAGGTTTATTCATCTTCTTGGGACTTTGCAGTTATAACGATGTTTTATTATATTACATGAATCGCTGTTCTAATTCTCCATTTTGTGGATGGCCTATACCTGTCTGATTGGATACTTCAGCTATTGTTCAGGGTGGAGGGCAGGGGGAATGTATTTCACATGTTTGGGACAGTCTACTGTTTGGAAGGGGGCTGTATCAGTTTATATGCTGAGGTTTTACCTTGTTTGGAATTATTGACTTCACTGGGTTATTGTTTCCAAAAATCTCACAGGGTGCAGTTATTCTTAAGGTATATTTTGCTTCTCTCTTTTTAGGAGCATGTTTATAATTATGTACCCCTAATTCATATACAAGATTGCTTAGATTACTATAGTCTTATCCATTTGAATGGATCATGTTAAAACTGTGATGTCTGACATGAGATATGCTTTGTTTGTTGTTTTTCCTACTTGAAAAACAATGAAAAATAAAGTAAAAAGACAACAGCTATGGGAGGTGGAGATTCACATTACAGAGGAAAGTGTAGCTGTGGGCAGATGCTCAGGTAGCCACTTTGCAGACTGTTACAAAAAGGATGAACCTAGAAACTGACACTGAGTGAGTTACACCCCAGGAGACATGAGCACACTGTCTTTCAGGGACAGGGTGTAAGCAGGTACGTAGCAATGGGTATCAGTATTTGTACTCAGCACCCCAGAATCCTCAGTATTTGGTCAAAATTAAAAAAAATAAAAATATTAAAATTAACCCTCAGACACCCCATAGATATACAGATATTTACAGGTCTGGGCTTTTGTGGGAAGGCTAGAAAAGAGTGGCTGGGAAAGGTTGGAGCCAAATCTGGTGGAAGAGTTGATGTATTATGCCAAAAAAGATTTGAAAGGTTTCCTGGGGAAGGCTGCTAAACAGGGTAAACAAAGATTGCCAGACCTGACTGGGAACACAAAAGCTTTGTGGGAAAGGGATTTAGGGCAACTTATCTGTGACGACAATTGGAAAATGATCCTACACATGCCGGAAGGCATAATGGTCTGCAATAAGTTTAAAGAGGCCTTTTTTAAGTTTCTGCACAAGCTATATTACCCTCCGGCTGTAGTGAATAAGGCCCACCCTTAGGTACCTACATCCATTTCTTTTGGACTTGTCCAGTTCTGGTGAACTTCTGGGAGAATGTAGTAGCTGAGGTGACCCATATAACTGGTCGTCCACTGGTTTGAGATCCCCTGACATGTTTATTTGGGGTGGAGGTGGTGGAGGGAGAGGACTGGTCTCCACTTCCTAGATGGATAAGAGTCATGTTCGTATTGGCATGTCACAACATTCAAAACACTTGGGTTTCGGGTAATAAGCCTATAGTCCTGCTTTATCATCAGATGGATTTACGCTCCCCTAATGTTGGAAAGGCTAACGCAGGTCATTAGAGATAGAGAAGAGACCTTCATGAGGGAGTGGTCCCCTTTCCTCTCCTCTTTGAGTGTGACAGAGAATATGATGTTTAGGACAGGATTAAGTGCATAAGATCAGTGGGAAGGTGGGAATGCCATTATTGGAAGATCAGGACTGGATGAAGGCCCCTAAAGGTATTGGGAGCTGAGAGAAGAGACTTGCATACGATAATGTCTATGTGTGATCACAATGTACTGGAATGACGAAATTTGTTTTTATTGTAAACATCAAGTTACACACCTGATTGCATCTGTATGTTTGTCTATTGTCTGTTCTTGTATGTTTGATTATGTTTGTACTTAAAAACTTAATGAACCCTCTCTAGCTTGCTCCACTTGACCAAGGCTAGTCCTGTTGCTAACCCTTCCTCCCACACAATCACCCAGTTATCTCATGCCCACCCCACTGCCATCTTAGGCATAGAGCTTTTATAAAAAAAAATAAAAATAAAAAAAAATAAAACATTTTAAATAAACTGCAATTGCCAGGTGCTGATACATCTTTTATTATCCCTACCAACAGCCAAACAACCAACCCAGGCAACAAAGTGCCATTTATAACCAGATGACCCCCTCAAAATCCACTGACCTATGATGGGGGAGAGGGGTAGCAATAATAGTTAAAATCATTAACTCAGTTATCCCCCCTCCCTAACCTGCAGTGTGCCTTTCATTATGTAGTTAATGCAGTCATATGACTGTATTAGTGCATGGGGTGCACACCTGTGTGAAAAGGGGAGAACTGATCTGTGTTAAAAATAACAAAAAACACCCCTCCCCCCAGTTGCAACTGCAATAACCCTAACACTAGAAGTGTCAATGGCTCAACAGGCTGCACACTCGCCTCTGAGACCGGAAGATTGATAGGTTGTGGGTACCATCCTCACACCAGGAACATGGGTTAAATCCCAATACTGACACAGTAGTACCGCATGAGGGGGATGCTGCACTCCTGAGGTGCCGTCTTTTGGATGAAACATTAAACTGAGGTCCTGTCTGCCTTTTCTGGTGGTTGTTAAGGTGGACATTAAAGATCCCATGGCACTTCTCTAAACAGAGTAGGGGAATTTCCCTGGTGTCCTGGCCAAATTTCTCCCATTCACTAAAAATACCACAAACAGCATACTCTTGTTCAAATTCAGATGGCTTCCATCTGTATCCGCTCTCCCCTGGGACGAGGCTGAAAACTGGCAGAACTGCCTAGATCTTCTTTCCGAGTCAACAAAAACTAAACAAACGAACAGCTCTAGTACTGGGGGAACACAGAAGACTATCCAGTGTGATAAGGTCTTTTTAGCTACGTGCTGACCAGCACAGGTGCCTCCATTTGTAACAAACAGCTTAACTAAGCCCCTAATGGGCTCTGTTCTATTCAACTAAAAACTCGGAGCCCTTTCAAATCTTTGAGTGAACGTGTCAACCAATCTCTTTCTCTGCCAGATCCCCCACTCCTCTAAAATACTGTCCAGGACTTTCCTAGCCACAGACCACTGTGAAAAGGCAGAGATACTAAACAAATATTTTTGCTCAGTATTTACAAATGAAGAGGGGGAGGTACCTAAAACAAACAGTAGAAACATTCTGGATACAGAAGTTGATACCAGCCCATTTACAGAAGAAAGGGTTATGAAAGAACTCTTAAAACCGAAGGTGGACAAAGCAATGGGGCCTGATGGGATTCATCCCAGAATTCTAAAAGAACTAAGGGTAGAACTAGTGACACCACTGACTACCCTCTTTAACAAATCATGGAGGATGGGGTGGTACCCGAGGACTGAGGAGGGCAGATGTGATTCCCTTCACAAAAGTGAGCAAGGCAGAAGCAGGAAACTACAGACCTGTTAGTTTAACCTCAGTGATAGGGACAATGATGGAATCACTTCTGAAGGAAAGAACTGTCGAGTATCTAGAGGCCAGAGGGGCACAGGACCCAAGGCAGCATGGATTCACAGCGGGAAGGTCATGCCAGACGAATCTGATAGATTTCTTTGACTGGGTGACCAAAGTAGTAGATCAGGGAGGAGCTGTGGACATGGCCTACCAGACCAAGGCATTTGACATAGTCCCACACAAAAGATTAATATACAAGTTAGCCAGCCTGGGAGTGGGTCCCAAGATGACAGCCTGGGTAAAGAATTGGCTGGAGAATAGGACACAGAGAGTAATAGTAAATGGAGTCCACTCTGAAGAAAGGGGGGTTACTAGTCGGGTACTGCAGGGTTCAGTATTAGGACCGGTCCTCTTCAATGTCTTTATAAGCCACATTGCAGAGGGACTGGAAGGAAAAGTATGTCTCTTTGCAGATGACACAAAGATCTGCAACAGAGTTGATGCACAAGGTGGGGTGGAAAGGATGAGAAGGGAATTGGCAAGGTTAGAGGAATGGTCAAATGTAAGGCAGCTTAGATTTAATGCTAAGAAGTGCAAGGTAATGCACCTGGGAAACAAAAACCCAGGGGAAGAGTACACAATGGGGGTGAGATACGAACAACAAAAAAAATGGAAAGGGACCTGGGGGTAGTCATATCAGATTACCTAAAGGTGGGCAAGCAATGTGAGAGGGCAGCAAGGAGGGCTGAGGGGATACTGGGATGCATAGGGAGAGGCATCACCAGTAGAAAACAGGAAGTTATTATCCCTCTGTACAGACAGCTGGTGAGACCTCATCTGGAGTACTGCGTGCAGTTCTGAGACCCAATCTTCATAAAGACATAGACAGGATGGAAGCTGTCCAGAGGAGGGACTAAAATGGTGCAGGGTCTGCACCAGAAGACATATGACGAGAGACTTAAGGAGCTTAATATGTATAGCCTCGAGGAGAGGGGTGGGGGAGAGACATGATAGAAACTTTCAAGTACCTCAAGGGAATCAACAAAGTCCAAGAGGGTAGCATCTTTCAAAAAAAGAGGTGCGCAAGAACAAGGAGGCATACTTTGAAGATAGAGGGGGGCGGCTCTGAGGTAATTTAAGGAAGTATTTTTTCACAGAGAGGGTTGTGGATGCATGGAACGGCCTTCCGGAGGAGGTTGTGGAGTCAAAAACAGTGGTGGAATTCAAGCATGCATGGGACAGTCATAAGGCAATTCTAGGGGGTGGGGGTAGGAAGAAGTAAGCTGCTGGTTAACTAGGATCTGCAGCTTATCCAGTAGGTAGGGAAATGGGCAGACTGGGTGGGCCAAGCGGTCCTTATCTGCCGTCAAATTCAAATTCTACGTGAGTGATGGTCACCAGATGGTCGATTCTGTCCACCAGACAGTTCAGCATATCTACTGGGTGCACTTTAAATATGCAGGTGCCACTGGAAAAGTCTATCTTCAACAGGCTCTGGTCTTTCTGATAAAATCTGGACAACTAGTCACCCCCCCTTGTATGTTCAGGCAGAACACAGTATTAAGTGCTGTCTGTATGTACCTGAACTGTCTCATCTACCACTAATGCACAGAATGCCTGAAAGGCCAGGCACACTGTACGTAGCTCCAAAACATATTTATGTGCAAGGAGAATCCCTCCCTTGACCATATTCCATGTGCCTCCTCCTGATTAAGATTGACCCACCACCATGTCAGTGAGATGTGGTCAGGTGGAGGGTAGCTTGAAAGGGTTGAATGGGTATCCCGGCCCCCCCAGGGCTCTGTTGCATCTATCACCAAGGCAACACATCCACCAGCTTCAGGGTCACTGATAAAGAACAGTTACTCACCGTAAGAGTAGATCTTTGAGAGGATCTCCTCCACTGGGCCAAAACTTTGGAACTGTAAGCCTTCAGCATCAGGACCACTCGGAAATCTTTGCTAGCCAGGGGCCACCCACGATGATGTGCAAAGTCAGTGCCTGTGAGCTGCCCCACTGCCACTCTGTTCCATGCCAGAGATAAGCTCAGCATGCCTCTTACCAGGAAGAACCAAGAGACCAGACCAGTACCAGGCACATGGGGAGAGGCCTGGGACTGTAGATATAGTATACATATGGCAATTATGGACATCTCTGAGGAGCAAACCTGACAGATTATACCTCAGAGAGGAAAAAAAGGGGTGGGTGGTTGGTCTGCTGTGGTCCAACAGAAGACATTCTCTCGAAAATCTACTGTTTCAGTGAATAACTGCTTTATCTTCATTGAGGATATCTCCTTCACTGGGCCACACCTTTGAAATGATTCCCAAGTAGTACACAAAGTACCCAGGGAAGATGGAAAAGTCTGATACGTCATTATGACAGGAGACCTTGCCATACTGCAAGACCAAATCCAGTAAGTCTAAGAGAAATGTGTCTAGTCTGTAGTGTTTAGTGAATGTATGCATAGTGATCCATGTGGCGGCAGCACATGTCAGCTGCAGAAACATTCTGAAAGTGAGCAATAAAAGTGGCCATGCCATGTGTAGGATGGCCATTCACAGCATGACGAAGTTCCTTACCATACGTCCTAGAATAGAACACAATACAGTTAGCCAGCTTTTTGGACAAGCACTGTTTAGACACAGGGGCACACTCTTTCCCAGAGGTAAATGAAACTAAAAGTAAAGAGGACTTTCTGTAGTCCTTACTGTGATCAGGACACAAATGTAGTATTCTATGTACATCAAGTGTATGGAGCAATGCCTCAACATTGTTAGCATGCTCCAGATAATACACCGGAAGGTGTGTGGTCTGATTCAATGTCAAATCAGAAACCACTTTTGGTAGAAAATGAGGCTTGGTCTGTAGAAAATCTAATAAGGAGGTTCAAGCATCAGAGCCTGAAGCTCGGAAATCCTATGAGCAGAAGTCGTGGCAACCAAAAACAGTGTTTTCCATTAAAAGAAATGCATCCTGCAAGTAACAGCAGGCTCAAATGGAGCCAAGGTCAATTTTTACAAACTGAAATTGAGGTCCCAAGGCAGAACTGGTTTACGATTCAGAGAACGCATGTGCAGAATACCTTTCAAAAACATACGCAACACCTCTAGTTGTGCTGCCCTGCACCCATCCATGGGGCATGGAAAGCTGAAACAGTGGCCAAGTGCACCTTAATGCTTGAATACTGAAGAGCAGTGTCCAATAGGGACAGAAGGTAGTCCAGTACAGTATTCACAGGACCAATAATTGGGTCCACTGAACAGGAAGCATACCATATGTAGAAGGGTTTCCATTTCAAAGAACAGGTGTGTCTTGCAGAAAGCTTTCTAGCTGCAAGCAAGACATCAGCCACCTGGAGGGAACCCCAAAGCAGGCAAGGGCTATATATTCAAAAGCCAGGCATGCAAATGAAGGGACTTCAGGTCCAGATGGACCAGAGAACCCTGAGCCTGTGACCGCAGACCCTGACAACAGGGGAGCTGAACAGGAGGCTCCAGTGCCAGATGCTGCAAAAGTGGAAACCAAATATGGTGAGGCCAGAAAGGGACTACCAGTATTATGGTGGCAAGCTCCACCCACAGCTTGAGCAGAACCCTCTATATGAGGGTGATCACTGGAAAGGAGTAAAGGAACCTCCTCTTCTAGGAGAGGGACAACACATCTCGCCAAAAAACTCCATTCCCTGGGAAGCAGAAACACAGCGGTTTTGCATTGTGTGAGGATGCAAAAAGGTACAAATCTGGACACCCGATCTTGCGAAAAGGTCATGTACTACAGAAGTCAGCAGTTCCTATTCATGCACTAGGGACCGAGAACTGCTTAGCGCCTGTCTGCCAAGACATTTTGGACACCTAGGAGAAACATGACTGAGGGCCCCCGGAAAGCTTGGAGACTAAGCAGAACAGCCTGCATCACCAGTATACTGATATGGACAGCTGACTCCAGATCCGTCCTGTACCCTTGGGTCTGACAGGAACTGACATGGGCACCCTAGTCAGACCCCAAGGCATCCTTTGTGAGGATTTGCATGAGAGTCGGGGAAAAGAATGAAATGCACTGTAACAGGTTCTGGTGGTTTATCCATCCTAATAGAGCATGGCAGAGAGGGGACATGACGAGGATCATTTGTTTTCTGATCTCAATGTACTCGAAGAGTCCAATGCAGTATGTGCATATGGAGACTTGCAAGGGGAACTGTAATGACAGCAGCAGTCATCAACCCCAGGAGATGTTAACATAATCAGAACTGACACGTTAATGACTCCTGTGTATCAGCTGGGTCTGGGCAACAAGAACCTCCACCCTGTTTGCAGGCAGTAAAGCACAGCCCACCGCCATGTCCAGCACCACACCAATATACTGGAAGCACCGACAAGGAATGAGCACATATTTTGGTACGTTTACCATAACACCCAGTTCCTCGAACAACTGTTTCATCCTGGACAATGTGTATAGAATCGCTTCCCAGGATGGGGACTTCAGGAGCCAGTCATTCAGATACAGGAAGATATAAAATCCTTCGCTCCTGAGGGCTGCTGCCACAACCACTAAGCATTTGGTAAATGCCCACAGTGCCGAGGATAACCAAACCTTATAATGACTGCCTTTCAAAATGAAGCAGAGGTACTGCCTGTGGCATGTGCAAAACTTGATATGAAGGTATGCATACTTCATGCCCAGGACACAAAGCCTGTCCCCCTTTTGTAATAGGGAGATGAGAGCCTGAAGAGACACCATTCAAAACTTTTTGTATTCAATGAACAGGTTTAGGTCTCTGAAGTCCAGTGCAGGACCCAGATCTCCTATCCATCTGGGAACCAGTAAATATCTGAAATAAAACCCTTTCTTTCTTTCTTGGGGAGGAATGGGTTCAATAGCCCACTTGTGTATAAGTGACTGAACCTCCTCTAGCAGAAGGGACAAGTGGCGCAGAGCATTATGAGAAAAAGGCAGATGGTGAACTGGAGGGGTAAGATCACAACATCAGAGCATGCCCCCTTTTCTACTATTTCCAGGACACACTCATCTTCATGATCTCCCTCCATTATGACAGATAAAGGGAGACCCATACCCCACTTGCACCCCTGGAGGCAACAATGAAGGGAAGGGGGGGGGGGAGTCAGAAGGTGCAACCTTGACCAGTACCTTTGGGTACCTTAGCATGGGAATGGAGGATGACCTGGGAGGGGATCAACATGACAGTTTTATACACGGGGCTACTGATAGGAAGCACAGCCACCAAGGGCAGCATGTCTGAAAAAACAGCCCTACCTTACCTTCTGGTGGCTAAAGTGGTCAGAGATCTGAGTGACCTTAAAGTAATTTTGGAGTAGTGAAGCTCATGTAGAACATTTTCAACATCACTCCCAAACAGCCTGTAGCCTCCTAAAGGGGCATTCAGCACAGTCTGTTGCACATCGGTAGCAAACCCAGCTACCCTAAGCCAGGAGCATCTCCGAAGGCAAATGCCAGAGACAGCAGCCCTATCCCATAGGACATGACATAGATGTTTTCCCGTATCCACACCAGCTGAGGCAGTTTTAATCAAGTCATTCTTGACAGTGCCATCAGGTAGAGCATGAAAGTTAGACATAGCAGATTCCCACAAGCCATTCCAGTATTTAATCATGTATGCCTGGTAGTTTGCAATTCTTAGTTAGGCCTAAGGATACAGAGACATGAGTTATTTTGCCCATAACATCCAGCCCCTTGGATTCTTTGTCAGAGGCACAGTGCTCACTTCCCTAGGGGCTCTAGAGCAGTCTTGATAATCACAGAATCTGTTTCAGGTTGGGAAGCATAGCAAGGCTTAACAGACTGAGCAGGTTACTGTTTATCAGCTTTTCTAGGTATTGTAGGCAAAGTATTAGGCCTGTGCCAAGCAGTAAAGGTAGCATCTTCGAAGGTAAGATATACAGAAGGAAGCAGAATGGAAGGCACAGTGGAAACCTCCCAAAGCTCCATCACATTTTTCTTAGTGGAGTCTTCCTCCTAAGCTTCAAATCCCATGACATTCTGGATCTGTCTGAGAAAAGCCTGAAAAGAAGGATCTTCAAGAGGAGATCTGGGGATATACACCACAGAGTCTTCACTACAGGAGGAGAGGGTAGAATGGGAAGGCAAACTCTCCTCACAGACATCACTGCCCCTCTCATCATCCTCCAAACACTCCTTCATATTAAGAAGATCAGGACTGTATTATACCTCATCTGGGATGAGGATGGAAGCAAGCGACAGAGCTGGAAAAGGAGGCGGCTGCTGCAGAGAAATGAGAGGCATGCTTCTGAAGCCCATCGACAATGACGGTGCCAACAAGGGAGGGTCAGTCGACAGGATATCAGTTATCATCAGTGGCAATGACAGTAACATGTCAAGATAGTTCAGAGAACTATGCCAGCACAATCTGGGAGTCGACGGGGACAACCGTTGCATACCATCCATAGCAGGTATGGCAGTGCCAGAGCCAGACCCTCACATTGGTGCCTCATTGACGGTCATGCTACAGTTATCACCGCTGGACTGGACGATGACGAAAACTTACCCTCCTTCAACACAGACTATGATCTCCCTAGCGAAGCATGAGATTTAACCTGTTGCTTGTGGTGATGGTTGGAAGAGAAAGACTTTGGTGATGACTTATCCTTGTTTTTGTGCAAGGTCCATGCCAACCACAGCAGTGACAGTGGTGACGAATGCGAATGAGTTCCCCCTGCAGAGGCGTACAAGCGAGAAGAAGAAGCCAGCTTGGAGACTGCAGCCTTGGCTTGCTCTTCCATGGCCTTAATGGCAATTAAGGATTCCAAGGCCTTCTTTCAGCGTCTCCTTGCGGCCTGTTTGAATCCCTGCCAGAATTTGCAGGCCCTGATGTTGTCGGACAGCCCCAAACAGCAAACACAAACCATTCAGTATCATCCTTGTTGATCATATAACCACAGGTACAAAACTAAATAAAGGTTCTTTCGATGGCAGCATAAAAGGACAATGTTATGCCAGCCCAGAGGTGCCGGGAGTTGAGGCGCTGGATGGCACACCTCGTGCTGCGCCGGCAAGGGGAGGCTGGATTAAGCCACTATATGGCAGCACTCCTCTCCTGGGGAGGTGTCGGGAAGGGGGTTGTGTGTCTCCGGTTCGGTGTTCCCAGGTGACCACAGGATATGCCATTCACTGGAGCGCTGTCTAGTGTCTTACCGGGGCAGGGTTCAGATGCATGACATGGGCGTGTCGCAGCATCCATTGGACCCGCATCCAAGTAACAAATGCAGGGAAGAAAAATCTGGCTGCAGAATGATGCCGCCCAGCACAGTTGCCCGTGGCACAGTACTGCTGGATCTCAACGTGGCACCACTCGGGGTGCTACGAGGAGGGTCCACCAATGGCTCCACCCTGGGGGGTAATCCAGGGAGCACTCCGGTGCATGCCAATAAGTCCCGGGGGCTGGGTAGGGTGTCGGGGATGGTGGAGGGCTGAGGTATCAGTGGCAGTCAGGGGATATAAAGCAAAGACAACAAAAAAAAGGGACAATGTTAAGTGAAAAGAAAGTTTTAAAAAAATAATAAAGCTGAAGAAAGCGATGGCATTGTTTCTCAGCAGGTCCGACAAGCGACTGATGGCATGAGGAAGAATGGAGGAGCAATAGGGCCACCCATGATTATATATGTGCCGACACTGCACGTCATTGTGGGCAGATCCCAACTAGCAACATTTTCCAAGTGGTCCTGATGCCTATGGCTTACAGTTCAAAGGTTGTGGCCCAATGGAGGAGATATCCTTGATGAAGATTTAGTGCTTCATGGAATCTATCATTTGAAGCCATTATGGGAGGCAGCTATCCTTTACCAATGAAGTCAGAACTGGCACTCTAGGGCCCCAACTGGCCAACACATCTTACCAGATCTTGATGGCTGGGGTGAGGGGAGAGGGGATTCTCCCAGCCTGAGGACCCCATCATAGGGTGCAATCAGAACATCAGATGGATCAGCACGGCTGGGGCTGGGTCACTAATGGGGGAGAGATACTGTGGGTTAAGCTAGAAAGGAAAATGGGGCCAGCCATCCGCACAGGTGTGGTCTATAGACCACCAGCCCAGGAGGAAGAAACAGATAGGGAGCTGATGCTAGCCATCCAAAGGATGGCAGACAAGGGTGAGGTAGTACTGGTTGGAGACTTCAATATACCAGACGTGGACTGGCATCCCAGCAGCAGCATCAACTAGAGCAGATTTATCCTGGACTCCTTCAGGGTGCCTTCCTCAAGCAACTGGTCATGGAACCAACTCGGCAGAAGGCAATACTGGACCTTGTGGTCACAAACAGGGACAGTGTGATGGGGGTAACAGTGGGGAGCACCTGGGTAAAGTGACCACCAGTCATTGTGGTTTGAAATCACAGAAAGAGCAGAACCAAACCACACAAAACACGTATCCTGGATTTTAGGGGGCAGACTTTGGGAAAATGGGGAGATACTTGAAAGAGGCATTAAGGGGAATGGGACAGGAATCAGGGGTTGAGGAACAGTGGGCAGTATTTAAAATGGGGATTATAAGAACAACAGAATTATGCATTAAGCAGGTTAGCAAGAGGAAAAGGAAAAGGAGACCATTATGGTTTTCCAAAGAGGTAGCAAAGAAAGTGAAAGCCAAAAAGATTGCATTCAGGCAATACAAAAAGACACAGGCAGAAGGGGATAGGGAGAAGTACCAGGAGAAACAAAGGGAGGCAGGGAAGTCAGTAAGGAAGCCAAAGCTCAGACAGAAGAACACACTGTAAAATCAGTGGGTAAAGGGACAAAACCTTTACAGGTACATAAGGAAAAAGAAAGACAAAGGAGGATAGTGAGACTGAAGGGGAGGATGGAGCCGTGGAGGATGACAACAATAAAGCTGACATATTGAACAGGTATTTCTGCTCAGTCTTTACTAAGGAAGAGGGGGTAATGGGTCTGAAGGGAGTACAAGGGTGAGAATGGTGCAGAAATGGACACAAGTCCCTTTACACGAGAAAGGGTCCTGAAGGAACTGGAAGTAATAAGAGCTGATAAAGCAATGGGGCCAGATGGGTGCACCCAGGGTCCTTAAAGAACTAAGAGAGGTGGTGGCTGAACCTCTGGCTGTCCTGTTCAGCCAATCACTGGAAACAGGGAGGTACCCAAAGACTGGAGGACAGCAGATGTAGTCCCTTATACAAAAGTGGGAACAAAGAGGAAGCAGGGAACTACAGACCAGTCAGCCTCACCTCGGTAGTGGGAAAGATCATGGAAGCACTACTGAAGGAGAGATTGGTGGAACATCTGGTTGTCAATGGACTACAGGACCCAAGGCAGCATGGTTTCACCAGGGGAGGTCATGTCAGACCAACCTCATTGAATTTTTGACTGGGTGACTAGGGAGGTGGATCAGGGAGGGCAGTGGACATGGCCTATCTGGACTTCAGCAAGGCCTTTGACACTGTGCCACATAGAAGACTATTACACAAACTGGGGAATATGGGTGTGGGCAGGACAGTAGTGTGGTGGGTAGGTAACTGGCTGGGTGGCAGGACACAGAGGGTGGTGGTAAATGGCTGTCACTCCACAGAGGGAAGAGTAACCAGTGGGGTACCACAGGGATCAGTGCTGGGACTGGTCCTATTCAACATCTTCATCAGTGACGCTGCACAGGATCTAGAAGGCAGAATTTCACTGTTCGCTGATGACACAAAGCTCTGTAACAGAGTAGACACACCAGAGGGTGTAGACAGAATGAGAAGGGACCTGCAGAAACTTGAAGAATGGTCAAGGGTTTGGCAGTTGAAATTCAATGCAAAGAAGTGCAAGATAATGCATATGGGGCACAAAACCCTGGCACAATATATCAGTTGGGGGTGAGGATATAGCATGCACCAAGCAGGAAAGGGATCTTGGGGTTGTCATCTCTGATGACCTCAAGGTAGGGAACAGTGTGACAAGGCATCAGGAAAGCAAATAGGATGCTGGGATGTATAGGCAGGGGCATCACCAGCAGGAAAAGGGAGGTCATAATTCCGCTATACAAGACACTAGTGAGGCCCCACCTGAGTTACAGTGTACAGTTCTGGAGACCATACCTACGTAGGGACATAGACAGGGTAGAGAAGGTTCAGAGGAGGGCAACAAAGATGGTGCATGGGTTGCATCACAAGTCCTATGAAGACAGGTTGAAGGAACTGAACATGTACTCCTGGAGGAGAGGAGGGGAGAGAGGGATATGATAGAGACATACAAGTATCTTACAGGGAGGAGTGCAGGAAAACACTATTTTAAGCGAAAAAGATGTTTCAGGACTAGAGGGCATGGGATGAAGTTGGAGGGAGGACGATTCAGAGGAAACATGAGAAAGAATTTCTTCACAGAACGGTGGTGGACAAGTGGAACACCCTGCCAGAGGAAGTGGTGGGGGCTGAAACAATCACGGGATTTAAGAATGCATGGGATAGACATAAAGGAATTCTAGAGGGCAGGGGTAAGGGGAAACAGACTTCTAGGAAAACAAACTGAACTTACAAGCTCAAATGGGCAGACTAGGTGGGCCATAGGCCCTTATCTGCCGACACTGTCTATGTATCTATGTACTGCTGGTAGCCTGAGGACTAGATGGCAAAGAGTCAGAAAAAATCTATATTACAAAAAAAAAATTGAGACAGCTAAACATATTTTATTGGATTTTCCCATTTTGTCCTGAGGCCAGACACCTTATTTCCCTTTGTCTCCAGTACTCCTGAGTATGTTGTGGCACCCACTCTCAGATGTGACGTACTGCACACTCCATCTGCCTGCCAGTGAAAGGCCAAGGCTGCTCCCCAAACCAGGTCTTGGATATGGCTGTACAGCAAGCTGTCGCAGAGCAGGTCACAAGGCTATCTTGCATCTGCAATTTATATTTTGTGAACTGAAGATGGTCATAAGCAGTTTTGAGAAAGATAACGGGGGTGTTTTGAGATTGAAAATAATCTGAATGACAATGACTTTTTTTTAATAAATAAAATCATTATTTAACCCTTGCTGTGCTTCGGACTGATATATCAGTCCAGAATTACTATGCATTCTAATTCTGTCTGCAGCCTAAGGGTTAAACACATTTTTAATAGGAACACTACTTTCATGAAACAGTCCCCAATTTTGTAGTCAATGAGTGTTTGTTGCCTTGATTATGAGATCCATCACCTGATTGCTAGCTTTTTAATGCTCCATCAGTGATGTCTAGGCCAATAAGGTTTCAGGATTTTTGGGCCCAGACCACGGTCTGTCCCATTTTGACCAGCACCCAGAGGCTACACAGTTTCACAGTTGCAGATAATTAAACTTGCCACAAAAAAATGTTTTCAAACCAAGTTCTTGTAGGTTAATAATAATGTATTTTTCTTCACAACTCAAACTTTCTTCAGTGCAAAATACAATAATATCTGTAAAATTCATTGGTAAAAATAGTAGACATACATAAAGTGCAGGAAAACTCAACAGTACAGGTTATACAGTGCTGAGTAGGCATATGAGCTTTTGGAGAGTGGCTAGATATCGGCATAAATCTTGCTTCTGCTGCAAAATGTGTAGCCTTGAGTGCCAGTCAAAACAGGACACCCCATGATTTGTTACTCCTGTATTGACAACTGTGCACCTCAGTGCTGTTTCCTCCCTTCCTCGTGAAGGCCTACCACTTGAGCTGGGGCAGCAGCTAACTCCCCACTTTATGTCTCAGCATGTTTCCTTGCCACTTTACAATTTCCATTAACCCATGGGATATTACAGTATTAATAAATCTGTCTCAGCTATCCAGCCTACCGACTGCCTGTGACAGGCTTGATTATCATATGGACATAATGGTGGCGCAGGTCTTGCCCCTGCCATTCATAGCAGCTGGCACATTGGATGGAATAGTCTTTAACATTAATGAGGCATGTTTTTAAACTTTCACAACAAATAACATTTAACAGAACTGCCTTTTCACATTTTATTATAGCTGCGAGGCCCTCCAAGGGGTTATTTACCCTTCAGTAATCATATGGCATTAATTTCCTTCTTGTAGTTTGTCACATGGGGAGTACAATTACCTGACAGTTACCCACACTCAAGTGCGCCCTATGAAATATTTGTTACAGAACCCATTATTTATTCTTTATATAATAAATTATAAAATGGTAAAGAACAATACAGGAATCTTATTGGTTGAGGGCTAGTCACCTGACCATGTATTAAAACACTATTCCTGCACATTCATGCCTCCAATCTCCTTTTTATGCCCTAAAAGCTGTTGTTCACACTAAATCAATTTAATGAGTGCAACTATACAGTTCTGTGGATCCAGTGAAGCATTTGTGATACATATCCAAGAGGATTAAGGACACTGCCTTGGGCCTTGCCTTCACAAACTCCCTGGGTCGTGCATCGCAAATGCTTTAATGCCCACTCCCAATAGGCAATATTGCTTACTTAAGGAAGGAAACACTGCCACAGTCCCATACTCGCATACATAAATGCAGATTATCTTTTAAACTTGCTGTAAACTATCTAAGAGGAAAAATCCACTTACCAATACTGGGTAAGTGCATTAATACTATTATTTCTGTTGAATGGATACATTAATTCCAGTTGAAAGAGTTTTTCTAATGCTTCATAAATAAATATAAGGCAAATAAGAGCAGCAAAGGCCTCCTCTGTGAAACGAGTGATGTAGCACACCAGGCTGCTTGCGTCTGTGGCCACCAGCACTAAGCAAAGGAATGCAGTCCACAGTCCAATGCTTGTTCGTAGGGAGAGATAGGACAGATGATATCCTCTGCAAAGCAAAACAGGCTACGTATTATACACAGGCCATATCAACAGCAGTCACAGAATAGCCAGTGAAGCAGCATCTCCTGGGGACGAGCCAACATTTATTATTGGTTTTACATGAGTTCATTAAACAACACCAGGCATATGTCTCAAATGTCCCATACTATTATGAGAAATGCCCTCATTTTATCTCACAAAAGCCTTCTGTACCCCAAGAAGATGGTGTTATCCCACATAATATAGTAAGATTTTTAAAGTAAAAACTCAGGGTAATGAATTTGAAACATAAATTGCTTAGTGAACAGCAAACTTTGTGAATATGAAAGCACATATTCCCTATGTGGGTTGAGCTTCTATTTCTAGATTTGATTAGGTGTCCCTTGTTTTGCCCCCTTTTCACATTATGAGAGGGAGTGTCTTCTATTTGGATGGTGGAAGTTTAAGAGATACAGCGACAGGCAAATCACAACCATTAACAAATCAGATAATGTCACTGCCTAGTCTTTTATTCAGTTGGCAAAGATGGATTGTGCAAGTTTCAAAGGCCCTCAGCATATTCTAACAGCTGGGCTCGAACAGTGACTGGATTTGTCAGTCAGACCACAGTTGGGCTCAGGCTGGCTAAGAAGCGAGTCATTTAAACCTAGATCACAAATCCTGTGCAGCCATAAACGACATGAATGCCCTCCAAATTGATACTATGCACTAAGAGATAATCCTTTAGTTGCTGCATATGACTATAAATACGGTCAAAGTGTTTTGTTTAACGGAAACGTTATTATTATTTTTTTTTTTTTTTTACTTTTTTCTATCTTTCTGTTTCTCCCTTCTCAAACCCAGGGACACAACCATCCCCACTGTGTAAATCCCTTACCCAAACCAACTGGCTCTAGGTACTCTGTGGCTTACCCCCAATGCTGGGGCCACCAACTGTACCTTAGGTGGAAACCTCATGGAGATCCAGGTCAGGTGGGCTGAGGGAAAACAACATTTGGTCTGATTGCAATTAGGGGAGGAGCCATTGGGCCATTTTTTTTCTCTAAGTTCCCATCCCCCTACCCTCTTGACATAGACATGCATATGTCCCTCTGGTCATGGAAAAGCATGTCTGCACTGCATACCCCCAGCCACCCCACAACTAGCATCTCACTGGGTCTCTGTGCCTCTGTTTGTTTGAGGTGATAATAAAAAACACATCAAGCACCTCTTGGCTGAGCCCCAGGGGTTGCTGGAGAATAATGTCCCAAACATCACGGACCATGGACAGCATCACAGTCCTGGCTACCAGAGTGCAGGAACACAAGTTTGCCACATAAGTCAGTGTCACCCATCTGGTAGCACAATGATCTGCTTCTGACCCACCCAGTGGCACCATTATAAGGTTATTAAAAAATCAAGGGAAACAATGACAAGACAACACTAAAAGCAGCCAAAAATAAAATCAGAATTTGTAAACTACCAGTCAATGCATAAATCAGGGAAGTGACGAACACCTCCTGGTTAACTACAACTGTAGTTGTGAGTAAATTGACATTACAAACAGTGTAAGTACAGTTATTCAGTGCCTTGCCCTGAAAGAATCTGACTCTCTCCCTACCTCCCATATTGATTAAAACAGGAAAAAACTTACTTGCAAAACTTGTACAAGATTTTTTCAAAGACTAGAACTGGTCCTGTGCTGCCAAGTATTGTGAGGGGCTGCCCACCAAACAGTGAAAAGGCAACACCTGTCATGGAAGCTCCGAACAGGGACTCTATTGCACTCTGTTAGGTGAAAAGAAGAGAGTAATAACTTTGAAAAACTGATATATACTGCCATCTAGGGGAAAGAGTTGCCTGGTGTATGCAAGCATACCCATTGTACTGTAGGGAAAATAAAATCAATGTTATCACTTTTTTTCTCCAGTGACCGCTTTTAATATACTGCATAATTCAGTTCTGCTAAACAATATAGGTGGCTGACAGAGTTTCAAGTTATCTGAGAGAAATTATTAAAGATATCTATACATATTTTAAAATATGGTAAGAAATATTAACAAATGCAGGACGTTCTTATATACTTTTCGAGAAATAACTAAATATCATGGTCCCCTCTCCCCAAAACGCAGAGAAAGGATTTTCAATCCATTTGTCATTCATGGTACGGCTATGTAGTATGAAAGTAAAGGAAAAGGTTTTCTTTTCTACACAGTTTCCTAGTCATATTATTCACTGCAGTGCACTGAAACCAGCTAGCCTTGACATGGTGGTGTATTTACCAATGGTACCAATTCACTTATGGACTGGTCTTACCAGTTGGTCCTTTTCTTTCTGAATGGGGAAGTAGAAAAGGCTCCGACGCATTCCATTGGACTACAATCTGAATTTAGAGAGAACCTTTTATTCTGTGATAACACTGGGCTGGCCAGGGTGCTGAACTCGCTTACAGATGGGAAAAGTACAGTTACGTAAGAACTTACTGTAACAGTAGATCTTCGAGAGAAGCTCTTGCAGCAGGTACCACAATTAGGACTGACGCCACCTGGCAGCGGTTCCCGGCAATTTTTTTTTCTTCCAGCAGTACCGACGCGGGAGCGCCCCCCGCTGATGTCAGCTCCACCCCTGGTGTCACCCTATATAAGGGAGGAATTCCCCATGTGCTCCAGTTCTTGCACACCCCCCATCAGGCAAAGAGATGGTAACAGGCAATAATCAGAAGTATGATCTAAAATTATTCCCTCACAAGGAGGGAAGACCAGCCTGGAAAAGGCCTGATCCCTGGGGGAAGGAGGGTGAGAAATATTCCTGTTGCAATAGCTTCTCTCAAAGATCTACTGTTACGGTAAGGTCTACGTAATTGTACTATCTTACTTCGAGAGGAAGCTCTTGCAGCAGGTACCATGATTAGGACAGATTCCCAAGCAGTATAAACATAACAACCTCTGGGAGGGGGAACAGTATGGAAAGGAACAGTAGGAAAAGGGAGGGTCCCTCAGGAAACCAGGACCTGCAGAACTGCGAGGCCAAACCCTGCTCTGCGTCTGGAAACTATGTCAAGGCTGCAATGCTTGACGAAGGTATGAAGAGAACTCCAGGTAGCAGCAGCACAAATATCAGCTGCTGGTACCCACTTCAGTGCCGTGAAGGAAGCAGCGACAGCTGTGGTAGAGTGAGCCCTAACCGGCCCCGGGGTAGACCTGTTGTAGATTCTAGTAACAAAAAGTACTGCAATGAACCAACCAGCTCAAAAGCATCTGATTGGTGACTGGGCAACCTAAGGACCGTTGAGCAAAGGATACAAAAAGTTGCTCAGATTTCCTGTCCCCTTTGGTCCTAGCTAGGTAACACCGGAGAGCCCTGTGGATGTCCAAGGGTTGAAGCAGGGCTTCCACCCTATTAGAATGTTCCGGGTAGTACACTGGAAGCTGAACAGATTGGTTCAGAATGAACTCAAAAACTACCTTCAGTAGAAACTTCGGGTTAGTGGAAAGATCAACCCTATCCTTGTGAAAAACAAGGTAAGGTTCTTTTTTTTTTTTTTTTTATTAATCTATTTTACCCCCTTTCGTGCTCAGGAGCTGCCTCTCCTTCTGGCTGCCATGACCCCAGACATTCCTCCTACTATCTCCCACACAAGCCACCTTACCTCATATCCACAGTCATCCTCGGAATAGCCCCGCGTAACCCTGTACCGGGTGGGTCCCTCTCCTCCTAGGGGGAAGCACTGGCAGGAGGAAACCGGCACACTATTTTTTACTTCAGTCCCGGGTGCTGTTGAGGCTTTGCGAGGCCTGCTGGAAGTCTTCGGAGGTGTCCTGGGTTGGCAGCTGTCAACCGGCCAGTCTCCTGAGCGGTACTTCCATTTTTCCTGGTGTTCCCCTTGTAGCGATCCCTCTGCCCTGCTCCCGGTCTCCACCAGGTGCTGCTGCAGAGTGACCATGCATCCCCAACCCACCCAAGCGGAGCAGAGCAGTCCCTCGGATGCTGGATCCTTCCCTTCCTCGTTAACCCTCGGCACCGAGTCC
This sequence comes from Neoceratodus forsteri, assembly GCA_016271365.2. NCBI lineage: Eukaryota > Metazoa > Chordata > Ceratodontiformes > Ceratodontidae > Neoceratodus > Neoceratodus forsteri. The sequence goes on along the minus strand of CM057456.1, from coordinate 1,097,261,582 downwards.
GCCTCGAACCCAGGTCCGCCAGCGGCAGGAGAGGTAAGAAGCCTGCCACTGGGTCAAGCAGGTAAGGTTCTTTACACGAGGGCTTGAAGTTCTGAAATGCGCCTCGCCAAAGTAATGGCTACCAAAAGCAGTCTCTTCCAGGACAGAAGATGGAGATCAGCCTCCATAGCCGGTTCAAAGGGAGGAAGGGTAAGCTTCTCCAGGACGAAAAGGAGATCCCAAGGGGGAACAGGATCCCAGATGGGAGGTCTGATATGTAGAATACCGCATAGGAAGGCTTTGGAAACCTCCATCTGAGCCACCGTCTTATCCGATATAGGCAAGTGATAAGCAGAGATGGAGGCCAGGTGTACCTTGATGGAGGAATAACTGAGACCTGTCTCTGAGAGAGAAAGCAGGTATTCTAAAACTGACTTAACTGGACAGATCAGCAGGTCCACGCTCTTGGCTGTGGCCCATATACAGAAACGTTTCCACTTCATAGCGTAAGTGGCCCCGGTGGCAGGCTTGCGCGCCTCAATCAGAACTTGCGCTACCTGATAGGACACATCAAATCTGGCTTTAGCTAGGTCCTGAGGAACCAGGCATGCAGGTGAAGAGAGTGCAGATGCGGAAGGATCAGGGACCCTCTGTCCTACGACAGGAGATGAGAGGATAGTGGAAGGGCAGTGGAGGCTCTGCCGCTGAGCACTGAAGCAAGGGAAAAGAAATCTGACGAGGCCATAGTGGAGCGATCAGAATGAGGGTGGAAGGTTCTGACTGCACTTTGAGGAGAAACTTCTGCAACAGCAGAAAAGAAGGAAATGGTAGAAAAACCTCCCTTTCCAGGAGAGGGACAACATGTTTTGCCAAAAAGCTCCAAGCTCTGGACCTAGCAAGCAGAAATTGGGCAGTTTTGCATTGAACGGTGACGTGAAGAGATACGGGTCTTGTGTCCCCCACCGACAGATGATGTGATCTGCGACTTCCTGAAGCAGCGCCCATTCGTGAGCTTGCGATTTTGTCCTGCTGAGCGTGTCGGGAAGTATGTTTTGTTCCCTTGGAACGTGTACCGCCGTCAACATGAGCTGGTGCTCCACAGCCCAGTCCCACACTCGCATGGCTTCCCGGCATAGGGGATAAGAGTGTGTGCCACCCTGTTTGTTGACGTAGAACATCACCGAAGTGTTGTCTGTCTATACTAAGAGATGGCCCGGCACTAGGACCGAGACCAGGGCTTGAAGGGCATAAAGGACCATTCTCAGCTCCAGAATGTTGATATACAGATCTTCCTCTATTGGGGACCAAGATCCTTGAGTGCGATGTGTCCCTAAGTGAGTGCCCCATCCCGCGGATGATGTGTCCATGGTCAGAATCTGGGACAGTGCCCCTATGTGGAAGGGGATGCCCACCAGCAGATTTTTGACGACATCCACCAGCGTAATTACCAGCGGACTGGCTCTGAGATCCGGATCGAGGCGTCCAAGCTGTTTAGTGTTTGATCCCACTGAACTCCTAAGGACCACTGGATGGTTCTCATGCATAGTTGTGCAAGAGGGATCAAAACTATGGTGGCAGCTATATGCCATAGCAGCCTGAGGAGGAGCCTTGCAGGAACTCTTGAGGCTGAAGAGATCTGGCACACCAAGACCTGAATGCGAACTGTTCTGTCGGAGGGAAGAAATACAGGTTACTCACCTGTAACAGGAGTTCTAGGAATGGTATATGTTGTTCATCCACACTGTCTGGCAGGTTCCTTTAAATCTTGCCGGAAGGTCTTCAAGCTGGCTCCTCCCACCCACCTGAGTGGTAAAACTCTCGGTTCCGCCCCATGACGCCAGATCTAGCCTGCTGGAAGCCAGGCTGTGCGTCGCAGCCGGGGAGGTCAGGTGGGTCGTGTGGATGAACAACATATACCATTCCTAGAACTCCTGTTACAGATGAGTAACCTGTATTTCTAGGGACATGGATATGTTGTTCATCCACACTATCTGGCAGACTCCTAGCAGTTCTCCAGGAGGAGGGAGGCAGGGCGCACACCCCCTACTTGGGAAATAGAGACTGGAGAACCGAGGCCCCAAAACCAGCATCCCGGCATGACTCAAGGTCGATGTGGTAGTGGGTGATGAAGGTGTGTGCTGACTTCCAGGTAGCAGCCCTGCAGATTTCCTGGATAGGGACATCCCTGGAAGCAGCCACCGATGCAGCGGTATCGTGGGTAGAATGAGCTCTTATCCCTCTGGGAGGCTCCATGCCCGCCAACCTATAGCAGAGATCTATGCAGGAGATGACCCACCTGCCTATCGTCCGCTTGGCTGCAGGTCTGCCAGGTGCGGCTTCAGCGTAGGTGACAAACAGCTAGTGAACCTCTCCCCGAATCTCAGCCGTCCGCCTTGTAATAAGCGAGCGCCTTCTAGGGTCCAAAGTATGGAGCCTATATTCGGCCTCCGAGGTGTGATTGGGGTAGAACACCGCAGAGTCAACACCTGGTTAAGGTGAAACTCCGACACCACCTTCGTGGAAGGAATTTCGTGGGGCGAGGACAACCTTGTCCTGTGGAAGACCAGATAAGGAGACTTGATGGAAAGCGCCTGGAGCTCTCCCATCCTTCTGGCTGACATGATAGCCACCAAGAAGGCGGTCTTCCACGACAGGTGAGAGATGTCACACCTGTGCATCGGTTTGAATGGCTTGCCCATGAGCTTAGCCAATACCAGCAGTAGATCCCACGGAGGTGGAGGTTCTCGCCCCGGAGGGGATATGTGATCAAGGCCTTTGAAAAAGCGCCCAACCACCTTCTCCTGCGCCACCGACTGCTTCCCGGCCCGCGCCCGGAAGCAGAGATGGTTGCCAGGTGCACCTTAAGGGTTGTTGACCGAAGTCCTAGCTGAGAAAGGGACCACAGGTAGTCCAGTATGCTTGCCAAGGAACAGGAGGAAGGGTCCAGGCCCTTGCTCTGACACCAAATGGAGAATCTCTTCCATTTGAAGGCATAGCATTTTCTGGTCAACTCCTTAAGGGACGCCTCAACGACGTTGAGGACCTCGTCGGAAAGACCCAAGGCCTGGAACTCTAGCTGCTCAGGAACCAGGCCATCAGGTGCAGGGATTGAAGGTCCGGATGGAATACCTTCCCCTGATTGACTGAGATCAGGTCTGGGCGGGCTGGAAGCCGCCTCGGGAACCTGGAGCTGAGACTGAGGAGATCTGGATACCAGAACTGGCGGGGCCAGTCTGGGGCTACCAGAATCACCTGCACCTTGTCCCTCCTCGCCTTGGGAAGCACCTTGTGGATCAAGGGAAATGGGGGCAAGGCGTAGAAGAGGCCCGGGGTCCATGGCCTTGAGAAGGCATCCCCCTGCAGCGAGCCCTGATGAGGGGGGCGGGCATGAAACAGTCTCAGCTTCATATTCTCCCTGGAGGCAAACAGGTCCACCTGAGGCGTGCCCCAGTGGGAGAAGAGATCTTGTACTACCTCCGGCAGGAGAGACGACGCAGCCCCTATCCGACTTAGGGCATCGGCCAGGGTGTTGGAGGCTCCTGCCAAGTGAATGGTAAGGAGATCAGCCTCCAGGCTGTGCACGAGAGACCAAATGCGGAGAGCTACCCTGCACAAAGGCATGGAGCGTGTCCCACCCTGGCGGTTTAGGTAGTACATGGTCGTGGCATTGTCCGTCTGGACCTGAACCACTTGACCCCGTAGAAACGGAGCGAAGGCGGTGAGGGCTAGACGAACCGCTCGAAGCTCCAGCAGGTTAATGTGGCATCTGGACTCCCGAGGGGACCAGAGGCCGTGCGCACTGTGCTCCCCCAGATGGGCACCCCAACCCATCAGAGAGGCATCGGTCGATAGAGAGACCGTTGGCTCGGGGCGGACAAATGGGATGCCCTCCTGCAGATGTGCTGGAACGGTCCACCACTGGAGAGCATTCCACATCCCCTGGGTCACTGTCACTAGCTGATCCAACGGATTGAAGTGCTGTGACCACTGGCTGGCCAGTCCCCATTGAAGGGGATGCATGTACCAGCGGGCCCAATGGACCACGCTGGTGCACGCCGCCATGAGGCCCAGGAGGCGCAGGAAGTCCCGGACAGGGCGCGATTGCCCAACCTGAAATGACTGGGCAAAGGAGGAAAGAACCTCGTCCCTGTCCACCGGGAGCTGTGCTCTGGCTCGAAGAGTGTCGAGCTCTGCCCCGATGAAATGCATCACCTGCTTTGGCAAGAGTTCCGACTTGGCCTCGTTGATGAGGAGGCCAATCTGAGAGCAAACCTGGAGGGCTAGATCTCTGGACCACTCCACCTCCGCTCTGGAGGGGGCTGTAATCAGCCAGTCGTCCAGGTAGGGGTACACTCGGACCCTTCAGCACCGCAGGAATGCTGTCACCACTGCCATGCATTTGGTGAAGACCCTGGGAGCTAGGGAGAGGCCGAGGGCATGGCCCGAACTTGAAGGGATCCCTCCACTCTGAAGTGGAGGAATCTCTGGTGAGACGGACGGATTGGGACGTGAAAGAATGCATCCTGAGGTCCAGGAACAGAACCACACGCCTGCTCCAAGGATGGGATTATCTGAGCCAGAGTGACCATCCTGAAGGTCCGAGACCCAGGAACCTGTTCAGGTCGTGCAGGTCGAGAATGGGCGCCAGCCCCATCCGCTTTGGGACCAGGAAATACCTGGACACAAACCCGGGTCTGGTGGAGGATCCGCCACCTTCCTGATCACCCCTTTTTCAAGGAGCAGGGCAATATCGGCTCGGCAGGCCAACAGCGAGGCTGCGGACCCCGTGGCCCCCCGAGGCGGACGGTCGAAAGGGTGGAGCCTGCTCGAACTCTAGAGGCAGGCCCTTTCCTACCACCTCCAACACCCAGCGGTCCGTGGTGATAGTGGACCAGGCGGAAAGGAAGTGGTGGAGCCGTCCCCCACGGGGGGAACCCAGGGGAGGACGAGGCTGGGGCGACACCCCTCAACCCGTCACTGGGCAGGCTTGGAGGAGGGACCGGCCGAGGGACCTCCTGGGCCTTTACCTCCCTGCTTCCTACTAGAGGAAGCCGCGGGCTTGGGTTTGGGATGCCAAGCCCGAGCCTGCTGGCCCTGATACTGGTGCTGTTGGGCCGGACATGCCACAGGCACAGAAGGACGAAAGGGCTTGTGCTGCTGCTGTTGGCCGCCTTTGTCCTTCTGGGCGGAGGTGACCGAGTCCAGAGTGGCAATGGACTTCTCGATCCGCTGGAGGTGACCTTCCACTCCAGGGCCGAAGATGTCGGTCCCCAAGAAGGGGACGTCCGCCAACTTGTGCTGGGTATCCGCCGAAGGTGGATATCCCCAGCCATGCTATGTGCTGCGCATGGCCACCCACGGTCGCAACCAATCTGGCACAGGAGTCCCCTATGTCCGGAGCTGTTTGGAGCTGCTGCTTCGCCACCGCCCTACCCTGGTCCCGAACCTGCCGGACCGTGGTCTGCAGGTCAGTTGGGAGATGAGGGATCACCTCATCCATGAAGCCCATGAGGGCGTGGGAGAAGTGTGCCATCAGCACAGCCGAGCTGGCCTGGTGGAGGCCAAGGGAGGACGCAGCGTACACCTTGTGCCCGGAGTAGTCCAGCATTTTGGACTCCTTGTTGGGGGGCTTGTCCACGTCCCTAGCGTTCCTGGAACGCCGGAAAACGCTGTCGGTGACCAACCCCTCAGCAGAGAGGTGCTCCGAAAACCCGGGCAAAGAGTCGGTAGGGACCGCATACTTCCTGGCCAAGGGTGCAGGACAGGAAGCAGGCCGCTGCCAAAGCTCCAAGGCTGGGCCTACAATGGCCTCAGCCACCAGAAAGGCCTCCGTGGGTGAATCCCCTCGGTCCAGTATCTCTGTCAGGGGATACTTGGCCCATTTGGATACGGGCTCGAGCTGCATCCTGGTGGACTCCAAGATGAGCCAAAGCAGACCACAAAGGACGATGAGCTTTGGTCCAATGACTGGCTCTCAGAGGACTCCAGGTCAACCGGCCTGGAGAACGAAGGGAGATGTCGTCAGACTCCGAGGAGTCTGCGAAGAGCTGCCTAGGGCCTGAGCCACCCTCCACCTGCCGAGGATGGTCGGGAGTGAGGGTGACCGACAACCTGTGGGGCAGGCCTTGACCCGACCGAGAGTCCTTGGTCGGTGCCCCCGATTTCGGTTGTGGAGGCGGAGGTTCCACCACAATCGGTGGGGCAGCAGGTTTCGGCCAAACAACTGGCCGAGGCTTGGGCATCTCGACTGCAGCAAGAGGTTGTTTCAGCCGTTCGGGTGACAGCCACTTGATGGCCGGGGAAGGCGTCGTTGTCGACTTGCTCCCGGACAAAAGTAACTGCTGCCACATCAGGTCCTCGTAGCGTCGACGCAATTTGCTGCGAAGCCTCTCCTCTTCCGAGGAGGAAGACAAGGCGGCGGCGTTGCCGCTACTCGATGCGAGACCGCTCGATGTTGGCGGATCGGCTGGACCGAATCCTCGGTGTTTCGAGGCGGGCCTGGGAAGGAGCGGGGGACACCCGCTCTTCCCTCGGCTCGGACACCTTAACCGGGGACTGCTGCACCGGGGGCGCAGGCAGATCTTCGGACTCCACCGGTGGGACCGGCGAAGAAAGGTTGTCGGCTTCACCAGTCGACAACCCGTCCAACGGGTCAAGAAAAATCTCGACCGCGTCAACGGGCGTCTCGGCCGGCTGACCTGATGGGAACGCCGTGAAGCCAGCAACCTTAGCCGCAACCTCGACCGAAGTCGACAGTCGGCTGTCCGGGGAAGGGGATCTCTCCCGCTCCCACGAATGCCGACGATGGGACTTACCCTTAGAATCCTTCTTTTTGGACCAAGAGGAATGTCCCGATGGCCCCTCTCCCTTCATGGAAAGGGACTGGCAAAGCTCCTTGAATGAAGCACAATACGAGGTACCCAAAGAGAGCGGGATAAATGCTGCGACCGAGGAGGAGGAAGATGCGGCCTGGGCCACCTCCTCCTCGAGGGCGATCATCTGCTCGAGCTGCTCAGCCGAGCCAGTCACCGCGGTAACCGCCCAACAGGCCTCTTTCGACTTTACCAGCGGATAGCGCTTCTCGGGGCACCCAAGCTTCAACCGGGCAGCATGGTCCTCTAAGAACGAACAGCATGACTCACAGGCCTGTGGGTCGTGTTCTACGCCAAGGCAGTAGACGCACGTGGAGTGCGGGTCCGTCCTGGACGACATCTGCCCACAAGGGCACTGCCGAAAACCAGGAGTCAATTTGTCTATGGGAGCCATGAGGGAAAAGGAAGACCGAAGTCTTGAAAATTTTAAAATGAGTTTCGGACGAACCGAAGAGTTAGGATCCGGTCTATCACGCAGAGTGTTAAGGAGGGAACCTGAGCTTCCAAGCGGTAAGGAAGATCTGGCTTCATGGGGCGGAGCCGAGAGTTTTACCACCCGAGTGGGTGGGAGGAGCCAGCTTGAAGACCTTCCGGCAAGGAACCTGCCAGACAGTGTGGATGAACAACATATCCATGTCCCTAGAAACACCTTCCCAAGAGTGGTATCCAGAAGAGCTCTGATGAACTGGAGATTCTGGGATGGAAGCAGATGAGACTTGCCCCTGTTGATGGTGATCCCCAAGTGCTGAAACAGCAAAATGGAGTCCCTGATGGTTTCCAACAGGTGGGACCAGGAAGGAGCCAGGAGGAGCAAGTCATCTAGATAAGGAAACACAAAGTGGCCCTGTCTCCGCAGTACTGCGGCGACCACTGCCAGGCACTTGGTGAAGACTCTGGGGGCTGAAGAGAGACCGAAGGGAAGGACTCAGAACTGACAGTCCTGGTCTTTGAACCTGAGCCTCAGAAATTTTCGATGATCCTTGGCGATAGGGATATGCAAGTAAGCATCCTGCATGTCCAGGGATGCCAGCCAGTCTCCCGTCGAAATGAGGGGCAGGACAGTGGGAAGAGAGACCATCCGGACTCTTCAATAGGAGACCCACTGATTCAGATCGTTGAGGTCCAGGATAGGTCTGAGGTCTCCAGACTTCTTCGGAACCAGGAAGAAGTGGGAGAAGAAGCCTCTCTCACATTCGGCCAGTGAAACTGGCTCAATGGCATTTCTTGTCCAAAAGGAATAATATCTCCCTTCTGACCAGCGCTCGGCGTTCCCTTGGATAACGGGATGGGGGCAGTGGTCTGTCCAGCGGAAGAGAGTCAAACTCTATGGAGTGCCTGAACTCCACGAGATCGAGGACCCACTGGTCAGAGGTTACTTGACTCCATGCATCCGCGCAGAGAGAAAAGCTGCCTCAGACCGGCCCCCCCGATGGGGCATCTAGTGGAGGAGGGTAGCCTGGATAGTCAGGCGGAGGGAGCGGGAGGGAGGGAGGGTGGCAGTGGCTGCCTTAGCCTGTCTAGAGGAGGAGGCAGAAGATCCTCTGGCTCCTCCCCTACGACTGAAGCCGCCTCGCTCCGAGTGTGGTTGGAAGCGAGGCTGCTGAGGCTGATGTCCCCCATGGCCACGAAAATGAGGCTTATGAGCTCACCCCTGCCCTTGAAGAGGTGTCCACAGAGTCATAGGCCGAACTCAGAACATGGGTACCCATGTCTGAGCTGGTCTGAAGCAGTTTTGCAAGCTCTGCCTGCTGAGGGCAATCAAGCATGCTTTGCACAATGTCCAGTCCTTGTTCCCAAAGGGCGTTCTGGAATTGGACCATGTGTGCCAGGAGTTGAGACTCCTGATACTGCAAGTGGCAGTAGAGTACACCTTGCGCCCCATAGAATCCAGCTGCTTTGACTCTATCTGGCGGCTGGGTGCTCAGGTGTTTGGGCCTCTGTGAACAGTTGTGAGCTGCCAAAATCACCACTGAGTCCGCTGCGGGTGGTTCGGCCAGGAAAAGATGGTCCTTAGGGGCCCGGTAAAGCTGGTGAGCCTTCTTGGGCATGGCGGAGGAGGAGTAAGGGCACTTCCAGGTTGCGAAGGTGACATCCTCGAAGGTGTCGACCATGGGAGGGATGACCACCGGCTTAGGGTCTTTTTGGCGGAGGTATTTAGCCAACTGCAGTCGCTCTGGGTAAAGGGCCTCAGTGTCCCAGTCCATGTTGACCTGTATGTGCCTCATCACCTCCATGAAGCTAGGGTCATCTGGAGGGGATTTAGGGTGCTCCTCCGTGTCTCTCAGATCAGGCTCGATGTCCGAGTCTGCACGCAAAGTGTCAGAGTCCATGTACGAGACTGAGGTTGAAGAGGAAGGGGATCTATGTTGTTTTCTCTTTTGCGCCTCTCGTCCAGAGATGAAGAGTGGGAGGAAATACTGGACCTGGTCCTCATGCATCTTTTCTCCTTATGTTTTTTGGGTGCCAGCACCTTGTCTGCCTCTAGGTCCAATGGTTCTGAGGCATCAAGCACTGGAACCGGAATGGGCGTGGGAGGAGGTGCCCCCGCTGGTAGATCGCACTTCAGTGTCCCACCAGTGGGAGAACAGCTCCTTGACCTGCGTGAGGTTCAATTTGGGAGAACCAAGAGTAGGGGGTGGAAGAGCACCCGAGCATGAGCTGGCGTCGGCCCCGTCGTCAGGGGGTATGGGCGTCGGGTCCAAACCCTTGTCATCTGCTGGCGTATGCCTAAGGGGCGTCAGCTCCTCCGTCGTCAGGCTCCGATGTCAGACAGACCAGTGACAGAGGTGATGGGGTCCCAGAACTGATGTCAGGAGGTGCCGGGGTGGCCAGCGTCAGAAGGACAGTGACCGGCGGCAGGATGACCTTCCCTGGGTCGGTGGCTGGGGGGGACGCGGGCGGACGTCAGTCCGGCACCCGCTTGTCCTCTTAGGCCGAGGGACGTCCCTCAGAGGCGTGAGCCCTAGGACGGTCGGCCTTGTGCTTGGTGGACTTCTCGACTGAGGGTTGGTCACCCGCCGAAGGCGGGCGCCAGTCTGAGTCCAAGGATTTTGGTGGCAAGGAGGAGGCCCTGTTGCCTGAAGACCTGGAGGCCTTGCTCAACTCACATGAGTCTGCCTTTGAAGAAGAGGCCAAATGGGAGGAGGTCTTACCTGCGCCCCGTGAGAAAGCCTTCTCGGCGGGCGGATGTACCTTCAGAGAATGAAGGGTGGTCCCAGGAAACTTGGCTGCAGAAGATCCAGCAGACAGTTTGAGGGTCGTGAGGTGGGAATCATGCCTGCTGACTGGACTTGAGCTTTCGAGGACTTGCAGGCCTGGGTGGGACTCTCTTGTCATATGCTCCCAGTGTATTTGGTGCCTGCGGGCAGGAGGGTGGTCGGACCCCCCCCCCCGAGGATGAGTCACGCTCCACTGTGGCCAATTTTGATTCCGCTAGAAAGGTGGAAAGGGACTTCTGATGCCTGATCTGTGTATGGTGGTTGAAGGCCTGACAATGGGGGCAGGCGTCGGCGTCGTGGTTGAGCCTGAGGCAGAAGAAGCATGCCGAATGCCCGTCCTTGGCGAGTATCTGTCGCCCACAGGAGCACTTGTTAACATATCCTTTGGAGGACGAGGACATAGATGCAGCTAAAAACTAGCTCGAGAATGGTGGAGAAGGAAGGAGTGCGATCGGTACTGTGAGCGGTAACCGAGGCAAACTAACACTGACCATGCGGCGGGAAAGAAGTGGAGCACATGGAGAACTCCTCCCTTATATAGGGTGACACCGAGGGTGGAGCCGATGTCGGGGGGGGCGCGCGTTGGTACTGCTGGAAAAAAAAAATTGCCGGGAACTGCCGCCAGGTGGCGTCAGTCCTAATTGTGGTACCAGCTGCAAGAACTTCCTCTCAAAGCAAGATCATACTTTAGGAAGGCATGAACAAATTTTGCATCTGGCTGGACTACTTTTTTATTTATTTATTTATTTATTTAAGATTCACTGTAGACAAATGAAAGGGTCTACACATGGGTAGGAAAAACAGAGGAAAGTCTTACAAACTGTGGATCTCCTTTTGCTACAGTGGAGGAGAAAGAGACCTGGGGATCATGACAGACAAGGGACTAAAACATGATCAGCAGGGTTAAGACATGGTCAAGATGACTGAAAGAATATGGAGGTTATAAAAGGGTTGACCAATACAGTAAGGGATCATGCCACTTTCCAAGGCCCTGAAAAGGCCTGACACACAATATTATGTGCTGTTCTGGGCTCCACAACATAAAAATGGCCTTGAGGCAGTCATCAAGGGGGTGCAATGTAGGACCGCGAAAATCAGATGTATGAAGCTAAGAGGGACATGATCGGAGTCTTCCGCATACCAACGGCTATGGGTAAGGTTAAACAAATGAGAGAGATTTAAAGCTCAGAGGTGTTAAATTCAGGGGTAATATTAGGAGGCACTCCTCCCAGAGGATGATGAACCTACTGGACTGCTTACTAATACAGACAGTACAGGCCTTCCAAGTTAAGCCTGCACAAGTATCAAATTACAGTACAAACGGAATCACAGAGTGTCCTGGGTAACAAAGCCCTATAAATCAGTTCCCACATCTGGCTCTTGGGTTAATATCCCAGTACTGACACTGTAGTGCAGCATGAGAGGGGTGCTGCACTTCTGAGGTGCCGCCTTTCGGATGAGTCATTAAACCGAGGTCCCATCTACCTGGATTGGTGGTAGTTCAGGTGGATGTTAAAGATCCCATGGCACTTATCGAGAAGAGTAGGGGAATTTCCCTGGTGTCCTGGCCAAATTTCCCTCATTCACTGAGAGTACCACCAACAGCTTAATCTGGTTCAAGATCAGTTGGCATTCATCTGTATCCCTTCCCCCAGGTCGTGCCTGAAAATAGGCAGGATTTGTCTAGTGCACTTACCCAGTAAACAAAAACTAAATAAATATAATTAAAATAAATAAATAAATCAGTACACGTTTGGACAGCATACATGATGGTCCTTGCTTATAAAAGTGTGGGAGGGGAGGGGGGGGCCTGATGGACCTAAAGTCCCTTCTAACCTTAAATTACTAGGTTGCTATATTGCTGTGGAAAAGAGTGTGACAATAAGCTTCAAGCGTCAATAAATGTTAAGATGGCCTGGTGGTGTACAGGGCTGAGGTGCCTCGCACCTTACCTCTTACCACTCTGGCAACCCGGGGTCAGGAGTGAGCTCAGGTTGCCGGGGGGGGGGGAGAATAGAGCGTCTGACAGCTCTCCTCTCTTAGAGTGGAGTGGATTGTGACTCCTGGCCACCAGCAACTCCCAGTGAAGACTGGGAGTGCAACAGCCAGGGTCATGGTAGGTCTGGGGGGAGGCTACGGCACACATCTGTGGGCCGGGAGTGGAAACGTGCTCATCACACCCTGGACGACATTGCATGTCCGTGTCTCCGGGGGTGGGGGCATACTCATGTGAGAAGGAAAAACCCCAGATCCTCAAGGGGACGACATCGCACCAGCCCCCCATGCCCACCATTGGATCCAACCCTCCCTGGTCCCAATACTCTCTTGCCTGCACCCTGCCCACTCGGAGAAACTGGATTCAAGGAGCGCCCAAGGTAAGTGGTGGACGGGCCCGCCCTGGGGGGCACAAGTCAGAGGAGTGATCTCCAGTGGGTTAAGGTATTGGGTTGGGGTTCCTGGGGGACTTAGGGTTGGGGGCCTCAGGCCGGGCGGGACAAGCCAGGTGATATCCAAGGGATGCCTATGACCGGTGGGAGAAAGAAATAAAAAATAACAAAATAAACATTGAGAATTTTTTTATGCCACAATTGATTTTTTTTTCTGGAGGCTGGACCCCGCCTTCAACTGCCACTTCGACAACCCCATAAAATGGACAGATGTCTCATCTGAAACACGGCACCTTGAACAGGGCACCCCTCCAGTACTGCAGTGTCAGCACTGGGTATGAGACTCAGTCCAGGAGTACGACTTCATGACATGACTTTCTTCCAGCAGAACAAAATACCATTCACCGAGCCATAATGAACAGTTTATGACCAAGGCCACTGATTTACGGAGATTAAAAAAAATGAAATTCCATTTTCAAGACTTCAGATTCTGGAATTGGACCGGTGATTGTTACTCTAATTTCCGGATTTTACCGGGATTCTGCAGTCATTCTTTTACTATGTGTATAAATAATCAGAATAAAAGAAGGTTTAATATACAGAGCATTAAATAAAGCAAATTTAAAATAATATAGGAAGCAATTATAAGAAAAATACAAGTTTTGTAGATGTACTGATCTGGTATAAAATGCCAGATTCCATGAAATCTTTGTTTTTATCAGTGTGCAGGCAGCCCTAATTCCGGAATATTACCAGGTTTTCTGGTAAAAAAACAAAAAACAGTGGTCTTGTTTATGACTTTCTTCTAGCAGAACGATTACCACCAACTGATCCACAGTAAAACTGTACTGCCACAGAAAGTGCCTTGCACAAAATCCTTTTTAACTGTTCATGCTACGCGCTATATATTAAGGGTGGCAAAATCCCATTTAGAGGCTGATTCTTTGATAAAACAGTAAACAAGAAGCTTTCAAATATTTCTAGTTTGAATGCTTGAAAACAGTAGAAAGAATTACAAAAAGTATGCCCATACATCTTACAAAACCTCAACAGAAAAAAATTAGCTATTTTTCATTGCATTGAAGAAAAATAATCATTGACCTTAATCTAACACAAAAATTACTTATTTTTAGCAGAAGAAAAAAGACACCATCATTTCTGCTAAAGAGCAAGTAACTGCAGAGATAATGGTTCCAACATTCACATCATAGGAACAGATGCTACATTTTTTTTTCTTTTTTCCCCATTATTTGTTTATTTCTTTTTACGGTTTTCTCCCACTCCCCGAGGCCATGGCGTACATATGCATGCACGTGCGTGGAGGCGCACGTACATGCCAAGATCCGGTGGCCCCTTCTGCCCCTCCCCAACTTTCGTCGCCACACCATGCCACCTACATGCCCACCAGACCTCCATCCGGTGGGAGCAGAACTACGGACGGGCGGGCATCCACCTCTTGGAGGAGAGAGCCGCGGCTCAATCCCACTCCAACCCCCCCCCCGAGCCGGCACCCCGGCGAACCTGGGTCTCCGGCGTGCCTCAGCCCTCTGCGCTACTGGGCCAGTCTACAGATGCTACATTTTATATGAACAAACAGATTGGATGTGAACAACTGGGGCTTTACAAACAGAAACTTACACTTTATAAACATAATGAAACTCCAACAAGATTTCCTCATACCTCTCAAGCATATAAGGGATATATAAAGGGTAGTACTCCTGGAGAACAAGAGAGGGTCAAATGACCAATATCACTACTTTAAGGATTCACAAAGCTAAAGCAATGTCATAAAGAGGGATCATTTTGTAAAGACATGGCACTTGTTAAAAGGAATATGTAGCTGTAATTTTCTCGCTAGATAATATTTTGTTATGCTAAATTGCTTGTGATCAATCAGGAACAGTATCAGGTCAAGGAAGAAGAGACAGGGCTCCATCCAACAACCAGGTGCATTCCCCTACATGGTATGTTATATATTGGTCCCAGAGCAGCACCACTGTGGACATTCAAAAGCAGTATTCTGTGGGAAATGTAAGTTGCCTAGATATGTCTAAAAAAGGGTGCCCCATGAATAAAGCAATTGGATGTGACACTGATGGAACATGCTAATACAATTTTTCAGACGAGCCTTCACACACTCTTAACAAAATACCAAAAACAAAATCACCACAAGCATAAATGCTCTTTCTGAAACCAATGCATGTATTTGTACCCCATTTCCTTCCAAAATGTAATGTCCTGCATTGTTACATGAATAAAGTGCCTCCTATAAAACAGAAGATGTAATTCCCCAGGATTCTTATATGTGGCGCTGTAAAGAAAAAGGAGCACCCCGTGTCATGAAAAAGTTGGAACAAAGCAAGGGTGTCCAACTGAAAGGCAGATATCCCCTTTGCTATCTCCTTCTGTATAAGCAGCCTTGTGTGGCCATGTACATGACACTGCACTGTGCCTACCTTCAAGAGGAAGGTGTTATACTGTAGACCTACAGCACAAGGAAATAATTTACTTGCACATGGGCAATATAGCAATTGCTCCCTTTTACTGGATGAAGCCCAGGATTCTTGCTTGAAAACTGATCATGTCCTTCAATAATAAGGAGGGTAGCTGAGAGGTATGGGCCACACGTGTAAATACAGCAGTCACATATTTGCTTGCACTATGAAATGCAAAATTCTGCAAGCCTCTTCGCTGAGAAAAAAATATTCTTGCAGTCAAAATGGGGCAAACTCATTTCTCATATTCACATAGCATTATAAAATGATTTGATCAAATCAAATGTTATTTATAAAGCGCATACACAATATAAAAATCAAACATTCAATCAGAAAAGGAAAGACACAAAACATAAAAAATTGACTAGTAATTAGTCAGGGCAACCACAATTGCAAGGAACAAATCATAGTGCAAGAAAAAAAAAAAACAGTCAACACAGATTTTATAATGCCTGATGATAAATGTTATTAAAAGAAACAGATGGCAGCACTTACAGAGCACAACAATTAAAGTCGGTTCTCAAGTCATACATGTGCAGTGACCTGGAATAACATTTACCTCAACTGTGCATTTTCTCCTGTTTATATTATTCCCCTCCCCCACCCCAAGAAACATTTTAATGGTGCCCAAAAAGGTTAGCAAAGGTCTAGCCTGAACTAAAACAAACAAAATGCTGTTCGTCGATGACTCTTCTTTTCTCTTGAGTATGAATCTAACGGAAAAGTAAGCAGGTCAGAGTCTGTAGGTAAGATTAGTGCACATACACTTTGCCTCCAAATATTTTGAATTTTTGAGGACTACCAGCCAGTGTCGGTACTCACTATTTGGCCTTGTGTTGCTTCTCCCAGGAGCCCTCCAAATGTGATAACAGGAGACATACAGGCACAGTAGAGGAAAAGAATGGAGGCCAGGCACTGCAGGCTTAATGCATCCTTGAAGTCACTCAAGTAAAAAGGTGCTTTCCTTTTGACGTCAAGTATCAAACCACCAAAAAGCCTAAATAGGCGAGATGACAACCGGTCACAGAATTATAAAAAACAGGATTCTGGCCAACTACTGAGGATTTGCTAAGGTGCATTTGCACAAGAAAAAGAGGGTCATTTAGATGAATGATGTCTCGTCACAAGTAAGTGGCGAATGCCATATTCTGTCTGAAACTAGGGTTGCAGTATTCACTAGACATGAAAGGCAAGCCAACGGGATTAGCACCAGATCCAGAGTCTTGCTTTAGTAATGAATCCAAGCTCTAGGCTGGGGTTTTCTGTTGACAAGGAACAAGTATCCAATTTCTGACTACATTTTTTTTAACAATTCAAGAAGGCACAACAAGTTCAGTATGTTTTGGCAGCTGTGCCATATGACACTAAGATGCAAAGCTAGTTGTTTAAATTACCCATGTAAAAAAAAAAACAAAGACCAAAAAGATGAGAACAATTAACTCAAAAATCATTCGACATATTCAGTGCAGAAACATCATTCAAAAACAGTAAATACCTCTAGCCCCCGGATAAAAATTTAAACCCAAACTATGGCGTTATTAGTTACCACACTGATGATTAGACTGCATCTACTCTTAAAACTTTTCTCTAGGGTCTTTACTACTGATGTGTACAATCACACTGTACATGAAACATGGCCCCATAACCAGAAAACCCACCTTCCAGTTCTCTGAAGTTCGGGTCCAGCATGGTGCTCCTCTTCCTTCTCCATCTCAGCCATAGCAGCAGAACCGTTTGGAACGGTAGGAGTCTTCCTCTTTTCCTTTATTGTAACAAAAAGGAAAGGTTCACCCTTGCTAAATCACTGTTCATTATGACTGTGCATTAATTTCCTACTACAAAACGGGAAAAAAGAAACAAGTGATGTGACTGGTCCACAGCTGTCCAGACCTGTGCGGTAACTGATTAATAACTACCCAGGTCTGGAAAGTGTCTTGCAGGTCTTGGAACTACACTGCTTCAGAATATTCAGCAACTGTCACTGTTGGAAAAAACAAAACAAAAAGGTTCAACTGACAACATGAGTGACATACTTGCAAGCCAATTTGATGGGACAAACCTAGCTCTTTGGTGTGAGGACCAATAATGAAAATTGATTTGATTCTTCATTTAAAGAGTTACGTAGTCTTGTGTTTTTTTTTATAATTTTGGTGCCATTTTACAAACGCAATAACATACTTTAGGGCTTATGGTTATTGGGTAATTATTGCACTTCCCACGCACCCTGTGGCTGAAGAGCACTCAGCCAACACCTCGTGTGTCCAACCTATGAAATGGAGGGGGGGGGATGTGGCAATTACCCAATACCTGCCCCCCCGTTGTGTGTTACTGCTTACTTGCCACATGGTTCAAATATTGCTTTGCTTTCTCCCTCAACTGATAAAACCATTTTATGTAAGTAAGTACACACAACAGTGAGTACATATATTATAGAATATATAGATACCTTGGGTGCATTGAGAAGCATGAGGCAACATCGATGGACTTCAATGACCCAAGAAGTTTTATCCTTCTCAGGACTTGCCAGTGTGCATCATCTGTACCTCCACCCAATGAAAATTTAACTACCCTTTATAATTGCCTTATTATGGCCCTTCCTCCCCACCAAACCAAGGCTGGGAAAGCTTTGCCATTCCCATTCACTCAGTAAAGGTAATTCAACCCCCTCCCTCCCCAAAAAAAGCCTCCATCCATAGGCTGTATAAAGATAATAAATCTTGGAAACCCTTTGAAGACAACCCGTTTTGCCTATCAAAACCATACGCATACAGTCATGGAATGCATCACTTCCAAAGCAGGGATGTCTGCTTCTTTTATGTTTAAAAAAAACACACCATTTATACTTTAGACTTTTTATGAGTCATCAATGATGAAGTACAACACATTTACAGAGTGCAAGGCCAGCCCTGTATAGCTGCATCACCTCTTTAATCCTTAGGGTTGGTGCCAGACTCACTCAGCTAAGGTTTCCTCTCCTCTTGTCCTAAGAATGCACAAGGAAACACTAACAGCTGTAAAAGACAGCCCCAGCCTCTACAGACGCATAGAAGAAACACCTTGCTGACTACTAATTATATTTCATGGTGTCAGTGTATTCCTCCAGTATCCAGACTTAACTGGCTTGAGTTGGACACATGCAGGAGGAGCAGTCCGTGGGCTGCAATAGCCTTTTTTGCTCCTTATGCCTCAGTATGAACCTTAGGTGTACTACAGGTGAATGGACAGGAGAAGTCTATGGGCTGCAGTAGCCTTTTTGCTCCTTATGCCTCAGTATGAACCTTGGGTGTACTACGGGTGAATGGACAGGAGAAGTCTATGGGCTGCAGTAGCCTTTTCTGCTCCTTACTCTTCAGTATGAACCTTAGGTGTACTACGGGTGAATGGACAGGAGAAGTCTATGGGCTGCAATAGCCTTTTTTGCTCCTTATGCCTCAGTATGAACCTTAGGTGTACTACGGGTGAATGGACAGGAGAAGTCTATAGGCTGCAATAGCCTTTTTTGCTCCTTACTCCTTAGTATGAACCTTAGGTGTACTACGGGTGAATGGACAGGAGAAGTCTACAGGCTTCAATAGCCTTTTTTGCTCCTTACGCCTCAGTATGAACCTTAGTATGCACAGAACAAAGACTCTGATCTTGGAAAGACTGACAATGTCCCTTTAATGTGTCTGTACCCTACCCTCCATGTTCTAAATAGCCTACCTCTACAATTCACGAGCATCCATGCTAATAATTCACTGCTACCTATATAAAAATGACCATTTTGCTTTCCAAGTGATTAGAAGGTAGCAACTGCATGTAAATGTACAACAAACTTTTTATTTCTACTGTTTTTGAATTCCATTCTCCAGAGCTCTCATCTCCTCCTCCCTCTTCCTTTTCTTCAGGGCTAGATACGCTATGATGCATTCCTAAAGAAAAGCCTTCAAGGCATCACAGGTGGGAAGTATCTGTAAGATTCTGTGCACGACCAGAAAGAGACCAACATTCTCTAGTATATGAGTCACAAAGACTTTCTTTCCCAGCAATGAGCTTTACACCTCAGGAGAAACCAACTGATATCCCTCATCCCCCGGCTTAAAACTACCAGCACCAGATAGTGATCTAAAACAGCTTTAGGCTTCTTTTTCAAAAAGCCGACCTAGGTGGCAAGGGTTTACAAGCCCTCATACACATTCCTTAAATAAATATATACCAGGAAGGCAGTGTTGTGTAATGAACTGAGCACTGAAGCAGTACCTCACAGGTTTAAAGTGGTCAGTGACTAACAGTGTGACCTTGAGCACATCACTTGACATTTTTGTGGTTCTGTCCACTGAGCTATAAAACAGAGTAGAAAATGGACCCTAGTGAAAATCAGAGGCTGTGTCTCAGTTGGGCTATTCTTCGTAAATAAACTGTTACAATAAGGGAGGTAGGGGGAGAAAAACAGTAATCTCTTATCTAGCAGGCTAAAATAAACTCAGAAATATTTAGAATGATCAGCTTCCCCAGTACCTGTTAGAATTTGAAATTTTAGCCATGCATGTCACCTTTCCTTGGCCAGTAACATGCACGTTTTACCTCCTCTCCCAATGATTACAGCAGAGTCTCCTATAGCCAAATGGATGACCACATCCCTCCCTGCTTATCCATTTACATGGCTTACTTGACTAGACAGTTTCAATCAGCACAGAAATATTCCTACCCAACAGCCAGTGCTGCTATACAGTCCTCTGGTTACAGAAAGACACTGATTAACCAAAGAAAACTCACCTGAGAAGGGACATTTTTCGGTGGCTCGATGCGTATAGATGGATCCCACTCGCAAGGGGGCAGAACCGTTACCTGGTCTAAAAATTCATCAATGCCCGATAGCAGGTCTGTTCTGTCTTTTGCTTTATAAGCAACATCATGAAAAACCTTTGTGGAAATGAAATCTCTGCTTAGCCATTTTGCCAAGGTAACAATGTACAGTGTGTAGTTTCATAGTCCATTCTCTATTATCCCCTCCCGTAGTCAATACAGTACATCTAAATTGCTGAGTTGTATTTTAGTAAAGAAATACCGATTGCAGGAAATGTATGGACAACATCACCCCAGAAGTGATGTTATCCCAGCGTGCACACGCAGCCTGGAGTGCATTATTCCTATTATACAATGGCTCTCTTGTAAAAAAAGAACAAAAAAAAAATTAATTAAAATATATTTTAAAGTATTTTTTTTTACGGTAGGTATACACAGAAGAAAAAGAGTCCTGCTGTATTGTTGCCTTGCAGATGTTTCTGCTGTTTTTTATTTCCCCGCAGTGGGCAGCTGCTGTGTTCCCCTGACCTCCCAACTGTACTCCCTCCCCCCCTGGACACACAGAAGTCTTTTCTGACAGAGAAGTTTAACAGATCTGGCCCCACTGCTCACTAGGGAATTGGGGTGAAGATTCTGAAGAGTGAGCCGCTAGCAGCAGTGAAGCCGTCCCACTGACAAGCCCTGCCCCGTCATTTAATTTTTTAAATTTTTTTTGCCTCTGCTTCAGGTTCTCCCCGTACAGTTAAGGTATGTCTGTACTGGGAGAAAAACGGTACAGAAAATAAATCTGCTTTGATTTGGGGAGAAAAGCGCGATGTGAGCGGTAAGAAGTGAGCATGTGCTGGCAACAGTGAAGCCATTGGCCACTTGCTTGCTTGCTTCTGCTCCTCCCCCCAGCTCTAAATTAGGAGAAATTTTCAGGTTGTGTCATGGTTATCCCTAAAGAAAATGGGATACGAAGACACTGTGTAATCCACAATCTGCCTTTTTGTTTTTTGAAGTGATGTGCTCGGTGCGTTGGAGGCGGGTATGAAAGCCAAAGCCAATTGGGAACGCGGCTTTCACTTCGGCAGGGATTCAGGAGCACAAAACTGATGACAGGGTCGGTGTGGAATGATTTTTATTTTACATTTCGTGTGGTCGTTAGTGTGCTGGGACTAGAGCCATGATGTTATGCTGGAATAACATCATGGGTCCAGTTCCAGACTGACCAATCAGAGGCCAGCATTCTTTCTTGCCATTGTATAACAACAGGTAGTAAATGGGAAAGCAGTGTAAATCAATCTCAGGTTTAAATACCCACCGCAGTTGCTGGCTTACTGTGCTTGCACAGGCAAGTCACTTGACTCCCTCCTTCCCACCAGTATGTCAGTACGTACAGCAGTAAAACTGGATGGGTAGAGGTACGCCTCCAATGAACATAAGACGCTGTATGAGCTGGGGTATCTTGAGTAAATAAAACTGTAAGTAGCCTGACTAAAAGGGAAATAGGGACATTTGAAATGTGTTGATGAAACTATTAAGTTCTCAGCTGAATGCAGTATCTCAGTACACAACTACAGGTCTTGCAAGGGTACCAAAAAACTCTCTAACAAGAACAGTAAACTTACCTTGTGTCACACTTTTTAAAACCTTTTAGTGAATTTTATATTTACAGATTCCTTGCTGTTTCAGATTTCACTCTTTGATAAATCTAGCTATGTTTATGCCTGTAAAATGTTTTTGATTCAGTAGTGATTCTGAAGGATTGTGATCCATTTTTTCTGCAGTTACCTACTTCAGGATGTATTTTCATAAAGATAGTGTCTCAGCAATTAGGATTTCCTGCACATTATATTTCTGAGGTTTCCGGTTTCCCTTTCAGGTTTTAGAGCACACCTTAGTAGCCTATCCAAGAGGTCTGTGGCAAGGTAGAGGCAGGGTGGGGTGGGGGTGCTGAGAGATGCAAATGGACCTGCAAAAGCTACAGAGATGATGAAAGGAGTTGTATTCAACACCAAAAGTACAAGTACTAGAACCCCAGGACAGAGTAGTGGTGGTGGGGGGGGGGAGAGTTGGGCAAGACCTCTAAGACCTCTGAAGAAACAGACCTAGGAATCATTATCAGTAACTTCCTAAAATGATCAATCCTGTGTAACAAGGCCTACAGTAAGGCAAACAGGATGCTGGGGTGTATGGGAAGAAAAATTACTCACTGTAGTAATCTTGCTTCTACCAAGGTAACCGTACTGTATTCTGACATATGCAGTATGGTCTCACCATAGGACTGTCCCGGAATCGAAATGGTTACTAGAACCTATGCAAATCACAGAATGCTAGGCTTGAGCTTGGTTTTCAAACCACTGTCTCTGGAATACATCCTGCAACCGTCAGATTCTTATGGAGCATACTTAATAGTATTAATAGTTTAGATAGTTTGTTCTTATGCATAAGAACAAACTATCTGAAGTATCCTAATAAATAACCATCACCCCCAACAACTAAACAATTCCCTTTCATTTAAGAGTGTGGGCATCACTAAGACTCAAGCCACAGATGCCCCAACAAGAAACAACTCAGTTTCAAACAGCAAGGTTCGCAGCGACAGCTGCCAGGTGCACCTTAAGGTAGATGGCCTAAGGCCAAGGGAATGAAGGTGTGCCAGGTAATCCAAAACGACTGGCAAGCCAGCCTGGCTACAGTCTACATGTTTTTGATGGCACCAAATTGAAAACCTCTTCCACTTGGAGGTGTTAAGTTTTCCTAGTAGAGGGTATTCTAGAAACTCTGAGGACCTCCAGAACCCCTTTAGAGCAGTGTAGGTCAGCATACTCTAAATCCTCAAGAACCATGCCTTGAGCCTGAGGGACCAGAGATTGGGGTAAAGGATCCTGCCTTGTGAGGAGATCAGTAGGTTGTGCCTTTTGGGGAGGGAGAGTGGTCTGGATACTGACAGGGTCAGGAGCAGTAAATACCAGGGTTGCCTGGCCCAGTTTGGAGCAATGAGGATCATTGTCACTGGCTGAACCCTGAGCTTGTTCAGTACTCTGAGCAACAGAGGAAATGGAGGGAAGGCATACAGAAACTTCCCTGTCCAATCCAGCAGCAGTACATCCAGAGGCACTGTGCCCACTGCAGGAGGTCTGCAGCAGAACTGTGGCAGCTGGTGGTCGTCTGGGGCTGCGAAGAGGTACACCTCTGGGGTGCCCCACCTTCTGAACACAACTTGCAGGATCTGCCTGTTCTGTGACCACTCGTGGTGATTCTGATTGATCCTGCTGAGAGCATCTGTCCTTCCTTGGGAGATGAACTGCTGAGGGGGAGATTCCTAGGGAGTAAGCCAAATTCCATACTTTCATGGCCTCTGTGCACAGGGGGAATTACTGTGTGCCCCCTTGCTTGCTGATGTAGTACACTGTGGTTGTGTTGTCTGTTCTGACTTGAACCACCTTGCCCTGCAGCACTGAGGCAAAGGAACGAATGCCTAGGTAAACTGCCCTGAGTTCCAGCAGGTCTATGTGAAGCAGAGACTCCCGCTGAAGCCTTGTACCGTATGCGGTGTGCTCCCCCAGCTGGGCACCCCATACTAGGAGGGAGGCATCCATCATTATAACTGCTGATGGTAGCCGCTGAAGGAAAGGCACACCTTCTCTGAGGTTGTCCTTTTCCTGCCACCACTGGAGTGCTTGAAGAAGGGCTCCTGTGACTGGCACCATTTTCAATCTCTTTTCTGTGACCAGTGAGATCTGAGATGAAACTGGATGTCTCTCATCTAGAACCTGGCACTGTTGACACATCCCACATGTCCTAACGGCTAGAGAAAGGGCCTTGCTGGTCTGGGAATATGCAGCTGGAAGGATCTGGCCAGCTATACCAGGCAGTCCACCCTCCCCTGAGGGAGGAATGCTTTTCCCCTTAGTGTGTCCAATTCCGCTCCTATAAATTCCAGAAGCTGAACTGGCCTCAGAACTGACTTTTTCTGGTTTACCAGGAAGCCTAAGGACTGCAAAGTATCCTGAGTGGTGGTTAGTGCATCTTTGATCTGCTGGGGTGACTGGCCTGCAACTAGCCAGTCATCCAAGTATGTGAAGACTGTAACTCCTTGCCTCCTTAAATGCGCACTTAAGTTAGCTCTCCCTGAGCCCAGCATCAGTGTCTTCCGCAGTGAGCGGGCTACATACCCACTGTGAAGTGGCCTGGGGAGCAAGGCAAAAGGGGTTAGAGCTCTGACTGTGGCCGGTGTGGGGCTGAGGAGACCGTGCTGGATGGGGAGAACCAAAGGTACACCCCCTCGCAAGCCGAGGAGGTAGCACAAATAAATACGCGAAAAAAAAACAAAAACATAATGGCCTGATGGCGATCTGAACCAGAGGTACTTTCTGTGGGATTGCCTGATAGGGATGTGGAACTAGGCATCCTTTAGGTCTAGAGATGCCAGTCAATCTCCCTGCCTGAGTGTAGGGAAGATGGTGGCTAGGGTGACCATTTTGAACTTTGGTTTTGTCAAATGTTTGTTTAGATCTCTGAGATCCAGTATGGGTCAAAACTCCTCAGTTTTCTTTAGGGTAAGGAAGTATCTTGAGTACAGTCTGTTTCCCCTTTGGGTCAAGGGGACAGACTCTACTGCCTTCTCCTGCAGGAGTTTTGCTACCTCTGCTTCCAATAGGATTGCTTCTGATGGAGTGGCAGGTCTGAAAACTCTTGCCTTCAGTTTGGGAAAGACCTTGAAGCTGAAAGCAAGACCCTGGCTCACAACCTCCAGGACCCACTTGTCCGCAGTAATAGAACTCCAAGCCTGCAGTTAGTGAGCCAGCCTGCCCCCTACTGGAAGTGGGGAGGCGACCCTGGCAGACCCAACAGGGGGTGTGCTTTGCTTGTGCACTGGGCTGGGGACTGCTGCCAGTATGACTGCCACCCCTTCTGCCCTTGCCTCTGAAGTACCCTCTCTGCTGCTGGTAGATTGGGAGAGCCTGAGTTTGGAAGAAAGGTCTGTAGTAGGTTCTACCCCCTACCTCCTCTACTCTGGTACTTCTGAGGTGTTACTGCTTTTTCTTTAGTAGCAGCACTCTTGTAATCCACCTTGTATTCATCCATCTTTTTCATGTAGGCCTCTGTCTGTTCACCAAAGAGAGATGTGGGCTCACAAGGGAAATCCAGGGCTTTCACCTGGGTGTCCTGGGATAGATTAGTGGCCCCGAGCCAAGCAAACCTTCGCAGGGACACTGAAGTTGCAATAAGTTTGGCTGAAATGTCACTGGCATCCACTACCATTTTAAATTGTTATTTGGAGGTTTCTATGCCCCTTTTCGCAGCCTCAGCTAGGTCAGATTCCATGGGAGCAGGACAGGCCTTAGCAATCTCCAAAACCGCGTTCCAGAGACTTTTCTGGTATCTAGAAACATAGGCCATATAAGTGCCCTGCCTAATGGCCAAAGAAGAACCTAAATAAGATTCCGTGGCCACAGAGTCCATTTTCTTAGAATCTTTATCCAAGAGATGTGATGCTAGAGGAATGCCTGACTTATCACATGCAGCAACCTATACCACCTGTTCACGACTGAGATGCCCAAAGAGGAATTCAGCTCCTGCCTTGGCAACCCAGTATTTTCTATCCATCTTCTTGTCCACTGGGGTAACAGAAGTGGGGGGTTTGCAAAATCCTAGTGGCCTGTCTCTTCAGAGACTTGTGGATAGGTAATATCAACCTCTTAGTTGCTGGTACACCCATCATTTCCATGTAATCTGGTTCCTCGTCCTCTGTAGATGGCTGGGTAGAGAGGTCCAGAGTTTGTGCCACTTGCTTCATGAAAGCAAAATGTGAGGTAAAATCCTCAGGTTCCTTTTCTGGGGAATCAGGGTGCTGAGGATCAGCAGAAACATCTGGTTCAGGGGGCTCCCTAAAGTCCTCATCATAATCCTCATCATCATCACCATCATCATAAACATCAGTGTAGTGTTCAAGAGAACCAGGAACTGAAGAGGAACCCGAAGTTTGAAACAACAGATGATGTGAACCAAGTCGCGCGGAACCCAACTGGTACCAGTTTGCAGTGACTGAATTATTCTAATAACATTAGCAATTTCTTCAGCAGTAGGAACTGTTGGGTTTGCCAGTTGTGGTTCCTTCGCCGAGTGCTTTTCCTTCTTTTCCGAATCGGTTGCTGGTTCAGCTGCAGTTCCTATGGTTTGCTTACTTCCAAGGGAACCTTCACCCTTGTCAGAGGGCTGTTCGTCCTGTTCCTGGGGTTTTTCTTTTGAATGAGAAGGAGTCGGCTTATCTGAAGCCAGGTCAGTGGCCTTACCAGACATCTTTTCCCTCAGTCGGTTCAATCACCTATCGAGCGTCGACTGGGGAAAATTCTTACAGATCTCACAGTCTGTGATCAGGTGATCAAATCCTAGGCAGAAAACACAAACTAAGAGTGGCTCAGCTTTTGCGAATGGTTCACCACACGCTGCACAATGCTGAAAACCCTGTAGGGCTGGTTCTTTTCTGGGAATCTGTGATATAATCCAACCCCCCCAAAAAACTGGGTTTCTCTGAGCCAAATACACACACTATTAAATAGAACTTCTCTGGTTTTCCTTTTTTTTTTGCAGTCAGTTCAGCAACCGAAGCAAAACCGAGTTACCCCGATTAAATAATACGAAATAAATGTAAATAAGAAACTGAGAAGTAAATTTCAAAGAAGTTTTACCTTGAAATGTAAACAAAGACTCGGTTTCTTCCCGTTTACAAGGAACTGGCAAGGAACTGAAAAACTTATTGGAAGAACACTAAATCTATACTAGTCTACCTGTAATACTAGGGACAGTGCTTTAAAAATGAAAAGAAATAATCGGTACTTTAAAAAAATCAAGAAAATAACATCTTCAAGAAAGATGAAGGAGAGCTCTCAGAGGCATCTTACTTAGGAAAGTGGAGTAAAGAATCTGATGGGTGCAGGATGTATTCCAGGGACAGTGGTTTGAAAACTAAGCTCAAACCTAGCATTCCATCATTTGCACAAGTTCTATTAACCAATTCGGCTACGGGGCAGTCCTATGGTGAGACCATATTACATATGTCAGAATACAGTAAGATTTCCTGGGGTTAGAAGGGGTATTAACAGCAGAAGGAAGGAAGTATTACTACTCTGCTACAGATCACTGTTGAGGCCCCACCTGGAGTACTGTACCCAGTTCTGGATTTTTCACAAGAGGAAAGATAAAGACAGGCTGGAGACAGTGCATTGTAGGGTGACCAAAATGATTCAGGATAGCAGGACAGATTTTACAAGGATTGGCTCAAGGCGCTGAACATGTACTCACTGGAGGCCAGACAGGAGAGGGGGAGATATGAGAGAGACCTTCAAGTTCCTGAAAGGAATGAACAAGGCTGACTGCGAGGAACTATTTGGTATAAGTAGCAGATCAAGAACACAGAGGTAGGAGAGGAAACTGTCGGGGAGGTGGGGCATTCAAGAGGGATGTGAGAACGTTTTATTGTGCAGAAATCCAGAAATGGCGGTGCAGCCGTGGAACAATCTGCTAGCTGAAGTGGTGGGCACCAAAAACATGACGTTTTCAAACATGGCTGGGATAGAATTAATGGTTTAGTGGGTGTTCAGGGTGGTGGTGGTAGCGGTAGGGCAGGGAGCAAGAGGTTGGAGATAGTGTAGGTTACAACCCCTCTATGTAAAATAAGTTTTAAGTTTGTTAGGATTTTATGGGCAGACTGGATGGACCAAATGTCTTTCTGCCATCATTGTCTGTGTTTGTATGTTTGCATAGAAATATACAGTATTTGAATGCTCCCAACTAACCTCATGGTGCTTATGATATCATAGTGCTAATCACGACAACAGACTGTGATGCCAAAAACAGATGAAATTCTATCAGATTTACTGTTACTTCTTTTTCTGTTAGTGTCAACATTGTCACTGGGAATTCTTAACAAAGAGGTAAGATCTACCCGCTAGGGGCACCAGTACAGCTAAAAGCTATAACAGAAGTACGGAATATTGATGGCAAAAGGATTCCACGGCATCTAACTGGTCAGCCCATACTTATTGCCACATAGTACAAACAGTAACAATAACAACCCCACTAATGACCTGATCAACATACCATGTGAAATATAAAGAAAGACATAATGCACTGTACCCTTTGTAGAAGGATCAAAACGACTTGCTCGACTCAAATATCTGGAAATATTAGGATTCTCTTGACAGAAGTCATGGAAAACTGGAGTCACTAAACTCATGACAAACAGTACGCAACTAAACAAGCTGATTGAACAGTAACCCTCTAAACTGAAATATTAAACATAGAAACACAGAATTTGATGGCAGATAAGGACCGCTTGGCCCACCTAAGTCTGCTCATTTCCCTACCTAATGGATACGCTGCAGATCCTAGTTAAACAACAGCCTACTTCCTCCTACCCCCCCACTAGAATTGCCTTATGTCTGTCCCATGTATTCTTGAATTCCCCCACTGCTTTTGACTCTATGACCTCCACAGGAAGGCCGTTCTATGCATCTACAACCCTTTCTGTGAAGAAATACTTCCTCACAATACCTCTGAGCCGTCCCCCCCTCTATCTTCAAATTGTGCCCCCTTGTTCTTGCACATCTCTTTTTCTGAAAGATGCTACCCTCTTGGACTTTGTTGATTCCCATGAGGTATTTTAAAGTTTCTAGCATGTCCCCCCTCTCCCTCTGTTCCTCGAGGATATACATCTCAAGCTCCTTTAGTCTTTCTTCATGTGTCTTCTAGTGCAGACCCTGCACCATTTTGGTTGCCCTCCTCTGGACAGCCTCCACCCTGCCTATGTCTTTGTGGAGATGGGCTCTCCAGAACTGAACACAGTACTCCAAATGTGGTCTTACCAACTGTCTGTACAGAGGGCCATCAACTCCTTGTTTTCTACTGGTGATGCCTCTCCCTATGCATCCCAGTATCCCCCAGCCCTCCCTACTGCCTTCTCACATTGCTGGCCCACCTTTAGGTCATCTGATATGATTACTCCCAGGTACCTTTCCATTTTTGTTGTTGTCAGTATCTCACCCCCATTATGTAGTCTTTCCCTGGGTTTTTGTTTCCCAGGTGCATTACTTTGCACTTCTTTGCGTTGAGTCTAAGCTGCCATACATTTGACCATTCCTCCAACCTTGCCAAGTCCCTTTTCATCCTTTCAACCCCACCTTGTGTATCAACCCTGTTGCAGATCTTTTGTCATCTGCAAAGAGACATACTTTCCTTCCAGTCCCTCTGCAATGTCACTTATAAAGACATTAAAAAGGACCGGACCCAGTACTGAACCCTGCGGTACCCCACTAGTTACCCCCCTTTCTTCACTGTGAACTCCATTTACTATTACCCGCTGTGTCCTGTTGTCCAGCCAGTGTTTTACCAGGCTGGATAATTTGTTTATTAATCTTTTGTGTGGGACTGTGTCAAATGCCTTGATAAAGTCTAGGTAGGCCATGTCCACAGCCCCTCCCTGGTCTACTACTTTGGTCACCCAGTCAAAGAAATCAATCAGATTTGTCTGACATGACCTTCCCACTGTGAACCCATGCTGCCTTGGGTCCTGTGCCCTGCTGGCCTCTAGGTACTCAACAATTCTTTCCTTCAGAAGTGATTCCATCATTTTCCCTACCACTGAGGTCAAACTGACAGGTCTGTAGTTTCCTGCCTCTGTCTTGCTCCCACTTTTGTGAAGGGGAATCACATCCACCCTCCTCCAGTCCTCCAGTACCACACCATCCTCCCATGATTTATTAAAAAGGGTAGTCAGTGGTGTTAACAGTTCTTCCCTTAGTTCTTTTAGGATTCTGGGGTGAAGCCCATCAGGCCCCATTGTTTTAGCCACCTTCAGTTTTAGGAGTTCTTTCAGAACCCTTTCTTCTGTGAAAGGACTAATAGCAACCCCCCTATCCAGAGTGCTTCTAATGACTGGATGAGGTATCTCCCCCTGTTTTTCCACTGTGAATACTGAGCAGAAGTATTCATTCAGTATCCCTGCTTTTTCACTGTCACTCTCTGCCCAACCACCTTCCTCTATATTCAGCCTCAGTATCCCTGCCTTAGTCTTTCTTTGCTCCCTAATGTACCTATAAAAGGTTTTATCCCCCTTCTTAACCGAATTGGCTCTCTTTTCCTCAGTTTGGGCCTTTGCTATTCTGACTGCCTTCCCCGCTTACTTCTGCTTTAACTGGTACAGTTCTCTGTCCTGCTCCTTCTGTGCTTCCTTATACTTCCTGAATGCTATCTTTTTCTCCCTTACCTTCCCCGCCAATTATTTTGAGAACCATAGTGTTTTTTTTCTTTTGTTTCGATTTATTTGCTTCACACAAAGGCTTGTTGCCTCTGTAAATGCGGTTTTGATGTTCCCCCATTGTTGCTCCATCCCACCTTCTTGCCTGTTTGCTAGTGCTTTTCTGAGGCACTCTCCCATTTTGACAAAATCAGCCCTCCTGAAGTCCAGCACCTTCACTTTTGTATGGCTTGACTCTACAGTTAAACTGTTCAAATCCACAAGGCACTAGAAAGGATTAGCTATATGCCTGACAAAATAACTTAGGTGGTAAAATTACAAAAAATGAAAATTACGTACCTACTGTAATTCTGATCTTTCTGTGTATCTTCACCATTCATCACAGATGGGTACTGGCCAGAGGTCAGGACCCGGGAGCTTTTTTTTTAAAGGGGTGGCGGAGCCAACACACCATCGGCGCCCAGTCCTCGAGGCTGGCGACGCGTGGCGCCGAGGGTTGGCCGTTAGTCTGTCGACTCCGCCTCCTACCAGTTCTGAGTCGCCGGAGAGGTAAGAGGAAGGGATGGAGGGTGGGACAAGAGAGTCCAAGGACAGAAAAGGAAAGGATAACTGAACTAAAAGGAGAAATAACACTGAGAGGATAGCAAGAAGAGATTAGACTAAGGGGATTGGGTAGGGCCCCAATCTCTGGAAGCAGAAAAAGGGAGGGTAGGGAGGGGAGAGAATTTAGGAGAGAGTGAGAGGTATCAAGGTATCCGAGACCCTTGTCCGTCACCAGATTGTATAGGAACTGCAAGGAGTGGCAAAGCTTTCTGCCAGAATTCAAGGCACAGAATAAATTGCAAATACCCCATAAGCAGAGTTGGCTATTCTGGAAGAAGGACAGGGTACAGGGATTTAGTACTCTCTCAGGAAAAATGTTTGGTGAAAAAAGGTTTTTTTTTTTGTTTTTTTTGAAACAGTTGGATGGAAACCAGAAGGAGAACAGGAGGAGGGCAACCACCAACTCCCACCCCATCGGGGTGGAGACATGTAGTAGAGAAGGAGTGCCACTCGAGCTGTCTACCCTTCATAGAAGAATACCCCCGTGTGTCCCTACTTTACCCCGCTCCTAAAGAGGAGAGGGGGAGCCACGGAGAGGAGGGGACCCAGAGACTGAGGCCCCAGGGGGATGGTGGGTGGGGTTGTGATGAATGGTGAAGATACACAGAAAGATCAGAATTACAGTAGGTACGTAATTTTCATATCTTATCTGTGTCAATCTTCACCATTCATCACAGATGGGTGAGTACCGAGCCCCCCCCCTCGAAGGGGTTGTTTCATTACACCCAAAGGGACAGGGTCCCTTAGCCCTCAGTGGGTGACACACTAAGTGAGGGAACCTTCAGGGCCTAGGGAGGCCAGAGAGTGGTGAGAGAGAGAGATGGGGTCCCCCCGGAGGGGGAAGGAAGCTGCCCCGACAAGCGCCGTCTCGCTCTACGGGAGAAAAGGTAAGGTTCCCTGGTTGGCGGAGCAAATCACCCTGCGCCGCGCCAAGGGTGACAACTGGGAAAGACGTAGCCATGCCGATCTCCTAGTGCAGATCGCTGTCCCTACGACCCTGGTAGCTACCTCGCTGGCGTCATAAGATGCCCTCGCTTGGTGCCTTGCTAGCTCCAGGCCACGTGCAGAAAGTGCGATGGCTTGTCTGGTTTGCTGAGAGTCAGGCAACGAGGCTAGGATCTGACCTAGCCTGGACCACACGAACCTGTTGTAGGCTGCATAGTGGGCCTGGTGAGCAGAAATAGAAAGGAGCAACCGTGCCGAGTAGAAGGTCCTCCTCCCCCAAAAATCAAAATCCGAGGAGTCTTGATCTGGGGGCCGGTCACGGTGGAGGGCGCGAAGCCCATCAGGAGTGTCCAGATGTGTCAAGCCAGACTGCGGATGAGGTATGGAACCTGGAGACTCTGGGGGAGCACAATACCTCTGGCTGAGGTCCCTTGGGGCAGGAACTCCAGAGAAGGGTCTCTGCCAGAAACGCAAGGACGCCTCCCGAAAGGGAGCAGGCCAGGGCGGCACCACAAGGGTGGCCTCACCAAAATCGCCTAGAAAGGCGTGCGCTGCAAGCTCAGGATTGCTGACAGTAGAGGGTGAAAGGTGCAAGTCCTCCAACATCCTCACGAGGAAACGCTGATACTCCGAGAGATCAGCAGCCGGAGAGATGTGGACAGAAGGTTCCTCTCCCCCAGAAGAGGGGGATGAGGAGCTGGAGGTCACCATATATTCCGAGGGTGGCTGCACGGGGGGAGGTTGAAAAACCTGGCTGTCCATAGCCCTAACATAAGCAGGGTACCGGCCAGCCACTGCTCTGAACTGCTCCCAGGTGAGAGGGCTGCTAGGACCAAGAATGCCTGGGAGCGCAGGAGAATGTGGCAGAGGGATAGGGGCAGAGCCGAGAAAAGATGTCGGCTGACCTCCGCCAGGGCTAGGGAGCGGACAGTGAGCACCCGAGGAGGGTGCCCCGGAAGACTCCACAGCTGACAGCTGTACAACCAGGTTGGTACTGCCTTGGCTGCGCCCAGAAGAATCCCCCCAAGTGACGTGACCGGGGCCGTAAAGGTCCAGAAGGACGGTCCCCTGCCTCAAAAGAATGGGACTCCCTCAAGGAACCCGAGGGGGAAGGGTGGAAATCCGCACTACGGCTCTGTCCAGGGCCCGAGTGGACCCCAGAAAAGGGCCGACCCCACACCCCTTGACCCCTGAGAGAGTCCTCCTCCTCCTCAAGAGGGCCAGCCTAGGTAGCTGGCATCTCTGGGCAGCCCCCAAAGGGGAGACCCAGGGAACAGTACCCTCCCCTCCTGTAGGCTTCTCGATGGGCCCCAAAGTTGGGCGATCAAGACACACCACTGGAGGGGTTACCACCACTAAGGGTTGATGAAACCCCCAAGACCAGGTTGCAGAGCTATGGTGGCTCGCACCACTGCCTGCTGGTCAGCACCACTGACCCCAGTCTCGGGGGCCACCTGACTCTCCTCAGTAGGGGGCTGGCTCCGACTCGTCGATGAGACCACAGTGCTGCCCTCCTCCGCAGCCAACCCCGAGGCGTGTGACTGCTCGTCCGACTCGAAGCTCGACTCTGACCCCGAAGAGGTAGAGTCCGAAGCTCTGAGCCAAACCGTAGGAGGGCGGGCAAAACCAACCTTGCCACTGGGCCCGGCAGCCACAGTTGTGGCCGAGTCGGCACCAGTGCCCTCCGCAACCCCATGAGTGGGACATGAAAATTACATATCTACCGTAATTCTTGATCTTCTTGGACGAGTCTCCACCACTCATTCACACTAGTGGGATTAGCTCCGGAGGCACTAGGACCCATCGGGAGCAAACTTTTTGCTGGAGGGTCGGCGCGAGAGACGGCGCCGCGATTCGCAGCTTGGCCTCGGCGGCAACGACTATCCCGACGGCGCACCCTCCAACCGCCTCAGTACCTTTTTACCAAGGAGGTGCAGCGCAACTAACGAAAGAGTAAATCCAACCTTAAAAAAGCGACATAAGATAGTCCGTATGACCCGTGAAAGAAGGGTCAGCAGAAGTCCTCACGCCTAAAGATTTGAGGGAGTGAAGACCAACACAGCGGTGAGCTCGGGGATGGAGGGAGGTAGTGGATGAGTGGTGGAGACTCGCCCAAGAAGATCAAGAATTATGGTAGGTAATAATTTCTTATATCTTCCTGGACATAAGTCTCACCACTCATTCACACTAGTGGGAGAGTACCAAGCTGATAATCCCCAAAAGGGCGTGCGAGAGCCAGAGCTCACGTGTCTAAGATAGAAGCCCATTAAGGATAGTTCTGCAGATGCGGAATGTCGCCTGGCATGAACATCCAGTGCATAATGTAACGAATGTATGCACTGAGCTCTGGTGGCGCGTTGCAGATATCTGCAATTGGAACATTGCGAATCTCGCTAAAGATGCCACGCATCGCCCTAGTAGAGTGAGCGTACACTCTACCCTCCAATTTAACTTGAGCCATGGAGTAGCAATGTCAAGGCATGCCACTAACCATGATGAAATGCATCTGATAGCGACAGGTTGACCCAGCAGGTGTCGCTGAAAGAAACAAACAGTTGCTGAGTCTTCCTAAATTCTTGGTTCTATCTAAATAGAATGCAAGGCTCTCTTAATATCCAAGGAATGAAGAGATCGCTCCCCTTCATTTTGGAAATTAGCGAAGTAAGAGGGAAGTACCAGAGGTTGGTTTAGATGGAATTCTGACACAACCTTGGGAAGAAATTTAGGATGAGTACGGAGAACTACCTTGTCTTTATGGAATACAGTATACGGAGGGTCCGTCACCAAGGCATGAATCTCCGAGACCCTGCGGGCTGAGGTAATGGCCACCAGGAAGGCAGTCTTCCAGGTAGAAATGTTAGCTCACAGGTAGCTAGGGGCTCGAAAGGCTTCCGAGTGAGCATGTCCAGCACCAAGTTAATGTCCCAGGCTGCAACTGGACGCTTAACAGGGGGTCTGGTATGAAGAATCCCCTTAAGAAATCTCTTCACCATAGGAAGCTGAGCCAGAGTCAAGGAAGAAACCGGCTCATGGAACGCTGAGATGGCACTAAGGTGAACTTTAACTGTGGAGTACTGGAGACCTGAGTTTGATAGGTCCAAAAGATACTCCAGAACTTTGTCAGGAGGACAGGAAAAGGATTCCAAGAGGACTTTGCACACAGAGAAAAGCTTCCATTTGGAAGCATACGCTGGGTGGCTGGCTTCACAGCCAGAAGGATGTCCGAGACTCTGAGAGACGTTGAACCGATTCACTTCTACCTCTTCAGGAGCCAAGCATGAAGGTGAAGTGATTTCAGGTTGGATGGACCAACGAACCTGAGTCAAAAGATTGATTTGCAAGGGAAGTGGTCTCGGAGAGGCTGCCAGCATACTGTTGAGCAGAGGAAACCATAGTTGCTGAGGCCAGGAGGGAGCAATGAGAATCATTTTGGTCCCCTGAGACTCGAACTCGAGGAGAACTCTCTGGATTAGAGGAAGCGGTGGAAAGGCGTAAAGAAAGCATTTTGTCCACCGCAGCCTGAACGCATCCTGACAGAAAATGCCAGGCCCTGGATTTCTGGAGCAGAAGAGAGGCAGTTTTGCGTTGAGTGGGGATGCAAAAAGGTCCAGGTCTGGAGTCCCCCACTCTTCGAATAGTGACCGAGCTACGGCTGGATCGAGAGACCACTGTGAGGGTCTGCCCTGCTCTGCTGAGGTGGTCTGCTAGATCGCTTTTGTATACCTGGCAGATAAACCGCCTGAATCAGAGACTTGTGCTCCAAGCACCACTCCCACACCCTCATTGCTTCCCTGCAAAGGGGGTAAGAATGAGCACCACCTTGCTTGTTGATGTAATACATCACAGCTTTGTTGTCCGTTTGAAGGAGAATGTTCTTGTGACAAAGGATATCCCTCAGAGCTCGGATCGCGTAGAGGACCGCTCTCAACTCCAGGACATTTATGTGGAGATGAGTTTCGAACTGAGTCCATACACCTTGAGTGTGAAGGGAGCGACAGTGAGCTCCCCATCCCATTAGCGATGCGTCTGTGGTGATGGAGATCTGATGATCCGGGAGCAAAGGGAACCCTTCCAGGAGATTGCTCTCTTGAGTCCACCAGGTGAGAGACTCAAGGGGCCTGCCACCTTGATGGGATAAGACTGGGGGTGAGAGGTCGGAGACCACTGAGTGGAGAGCATCCATTGGGTGGTTCTCATGTGCAATCGGGCCAGGGGTACAGTGAACACCGAGGAAGCCATGAGACCCAACATGCGTTGCATCGAGAGAGCTGTAACCGATTGGTTCTCCCCGATGTAACGGGCCATCCGAAGGATGTCGAGTCTTCTGTCCTCTGGAAGGAAAGCCTTCGCGGAAGAGGTGTCTAGGAGCGTCCCTATGAAAAGGAACCTCTGGGAGGGCTGCAGTTGTGATTTTTTCAAATTCAGCAGAATTCCCATGGACGTAAGAAGACGAGAAGTCGTTTGCACGGCTTCCAAAGTCCCTTGGCTGGAAGGGCTTGCTAGAAGCCAATTGTCCAGGTAGGGAAACACTCAGAGTCCTATCTTCCTGAGATGCGCTGCGAGAACTGCACTTTGTAAAAACTCGCGGCGCCGAGGATAGCCCAAAAGGTAGGACTCTGAACTGATAATGCCGACCCAGAGCTACAAACCTGAGGAACTTGCGGTGGGTCGGGTGGATGTAGATATGCTGGTGCCTCCTGCATATCCAGGAGGCCAGCCAGTCGTGTTGATGCAGCAGGGTAACAGGTACCTAGGAAATCATTTTGAATTTCTCCTGAGGAGAAATTTGTTTAACTTTCTGAGGTCTAGAATGGGCGCATTCCCAGATTTCTTTGGAACCAGGAAGTAATGGGAGTAGAACCCTGTGTCAGAGATGCGGGGCACTAGTTCTATTGCCCTGTTGCTTAGAAGGCCTTGGATCTCGGCGGTGAGGAGGTCTGACTGAGAGGCCGACAACCTGGGTTGTCGTCTGGGAGGACAATTCGGGGGGGTTTCCAAAAAATTGAGAGAATAACCTTCGCGAATTATCCGAAGGACCCATTTGTCCGGAGTTATGGACTTCCACTGGTTGTAGAAGTACATCAGACGACCTCCCACCGGAGGAGAAAGTTCCACCTCGGGCAATGTGGATGGAACTTGGGCCAGCAATTCATAAGGTGGCACTGGGGGCTTTAGGCCCCTGTGCTTTCTGCTGCGCTTTCTTTTGAGGTTGGGCAGGTTGGCTTCTATGGAAGCTTCCCCGGCCTCTGCCTCGAAAGGACTGACGACTATGAAACTGACGTCTGTTCACATGCCCCCGAGAGGGAGCAGGCGGAGGTCTGGCCAACTTAATGGCCAATCTAGTCTTCTGAGTGGCCTCTAAGGCTTGTTCCACCTGAGGGCCGAAAAGAAAGGAGCCGTCAAAGGGCAGCGCCATTACCTGCTGCTGAGCATCATTCGTGAAGCCAGAAGTAGGCAGCCAGGAATGGCGCCGAGTACAAATACCTGCGGCTGCTGAGCGAGAAGCAGTGTCGAAAGCGTCCATAGCGGCTTTGACCTGTTGGTTATTGACTCAATACCTTAGTAACGTGAGAAGAAGCTCTGACTTGGAGTCCGAACCGAAGAGCTTCAACCATTCTTTTCAAAGAGTGCCACAGGATATACTCATACTGAGAAAAATAGCCTTGATAACTGGCAACACGCATACTTAGAGTGGAGGCAAAGACTCTCTTACCTAATGTATCAATCTTACGAGACCTTTGTTAATAGGTCGAGCTGTAGTGGTTTGAGGAAGAACGACCTTATCATTCTCTGCCAGGACTACAATAGGATCCGCAAAGGCTTGGGATGCCAAAATGGGACGATCCTTGGAGTTGAATACTTTATCAATGGATTTAGCCACTGAGGGAATAAGAGCAGGATTATTCCATACCATTTGAGACAGCGCCTCAAGGAAGGCTGGATCGGAGGAGTCAAATCCGTGAGGGATCTCCGAGGCATGAAGGTATTGGAGTCTTAATATCTTCCCAGGATCGATGTCTGTAGTCTGGAGAGAAAGAGTGCATCTCAGGTTCTTCAACAGAGACTTACAGGACAGGTCCTCGACCACAGGCTCTGTAGCAAAGAAAGATCCTGTTTCCTCCACTTCATCACCCAACCGAAGGTCTGGGTCAGGCTCAACATCATCTCCTGATGGTCCAGGAAGGACTGTTTGGATAGGAAAGGAGTGAAAATTAGGAGAGGAGGAAATAGCAGAGAAACAAGGAGAGTCCCCGAGGGCCCCCGGCGCCGAGAAGGCAAAACGGGTTGGAAACGGCACCGCAGAAGGGCACGGCGCCGAAGAGGCACGCGGCACCGCAGGGGCGTACCGACGGCGCCGGGTTGAATCCAAGCGGGCGCTTACC
The DNA here is from genome assembly GCA_016271365.2 of Neoceratodus forsteri. Taxonomy (NCBI): domain Eukaryota; kingdom Metazoa; phylum Chordata; order Ceratodontiformes; family Ceratodontidae; genus Neoceratodus; species Neoceratodus forsteri. The sequence goes on along the minus strand of CM057456.1, from coordinate 1,097,223,672 downwards.
AGATCAAGCGGGCGCCACTGAACCAAGCGGGCACTGGCTTAGATCAAGCGCGCCACTGAACCAAGCGGCACCACCGACGGCGCCGCCAGACCCAACGGGCGCCGCGGACGGCGCCGCAAGACCATGCGGCGCCGCGGTCGGCACCGCAAGGCCCAGCGGCACCGAAAACAGCGCTGACAAGCCGACAGACCCCGCGGAAGGCGCCGGAAACGCCCCAGGAACCTGGAAAGCTAGAGAAGGAAAAAAAACAGGAAATAAGGGCATCGGTGTGGCCCCCTGCACCGCAGCCATGTGAGGGGGGAACACTTGGCACGGAGTCACCAAACAAGAAGGCGCCCCGCCATACAGGAAGGTCCAACCGCCCTACCCGATCGCTGGAGGAGCCCGGGGCTCTGTGGCAACCGAGCCAGGCAGGAGAACCAACCTCCGAGCCCATCGCTCCATAAGAGCGCCCACTGATGAAACTGCTCATCTGGAGCCCTCACCTATAGGCGGGAGGGCTTCGATGTCGACGACGACGATCACCGCAGTTGGCGACTCAAGAAGGAGAACGGCAACTAGCAACGATAACCGACCGCCGACGCGCGCAGACATACCCAGAGGGCGCACTTCGAGTGATACCTTCTCTTTTGACCCAGGTCAAGAAGAGCTCGAGGCTCGAACGGTGCCGAATGCGACTATTTATTTTATGCCGACGGGAGGACCGCCCATCCCCCCGGGCATCGGACTGACCGTTGTCGGAACCCCGCTGAGGAGAAGGAGGCTGACCGGACCCAGCCCGGCTGACTGAACAGCTTTCATACGAAGTCTCCCTACCGTCACCTGACCTGCTCATGGTCGACTCCGTCCAGTAGGCCGAGACTTCTTCAAGTAAGTTAAATTTAAAATATTAGAAATATTTACCGAAAATAGAATAAATTAAGCGATACTACTATCGTGATAATGTTACAAAAAAATAAACTGAAAACTATGCGCTAGTTTGAAGTTTGACTCCCGACAGGCGAGCGACGCCGCCACTGAAGCGCACTCGATGGCGGGAAAAGGAACTGAGGCGTTGAGGGTCGTCGACGATAGCGTTTGCCGAAATGGCTGCTCGCGCGCCGCTCTCGCTACCGACCCTCCACCAAAAAGTTTTCTCCCACTGGGTCCGAGTGCCTCCGGCGCTAATCCCACTAGTGTGAATGAGTGGTGGAGACTTATGTCCAGGAAGATCTGCAGGAGGCACCGGAGCAACTCGAGCTAAAGGTCCAGAGCCAGGGCCAGACGCAGCGCTGTCGAATCCACCAGTACCAGGGGCAGTACCAGGGACGGCGCCGACAGCAGCCCCAGCAGCATCCTCGATGCTGATACCACCCAGCCCCATGGCGCCGCGAGCGGCACCGAGGACCAAAGCGGCGCCGACGACGGCCCCGAAGGCAGACCCGGCGCCGAACACGGCACCGACAGATGGCGCCGAGGCGAGACATGGCAAAGGAGGACGCTGGATCCGGTCTTACGGCACCACAAATGGCATCGGTGCTGCGAACGGCGTCGACTGGGCCTAAGGCGCCGAGCGATGAGCTGGCGCTGATGACGGCACCGACAGGGCCCACGGCGCCGCAAACAGCACCGGAGGCTTCGACGGCACCGACTGATGGCATCGACGACGGCACCGACCCGGGCCTTCCGAGCTGCGGGAGCAACACCGGGGGAGCCTTCACCCCCGAAGGGGCGACTGCCGTGGCGGCGCCTCCCGCCCGCTCCCGGGAGGAAGCGGGATGGGCCTCCTGCGCCGCGGAAGGAGCTTTGGCGATGGCCAGGCTACAAGTAGCCAAGGCTCCCTCCTCCTCTGTCCATATAGAACGAGGAGGACCGGAGGAAGGGCCAGAGCGTGCGGCTTTGGCCCGAGTGTAACCCTACCCCGGAAGTCGGGCGGAGCTCGCCTCACTTTCAACGCTGGCTGTTCCGAGGACCCGCGTCCATGGAGAAGCAGGCGCCGCACGCAGTCCATGTCATGAAGCGGGCCAAGACACGCAAGACACCGGGTCGGCTGGTCGGTGACAGAGAATTTTCGGCCACACGGGCACCGACGCATGGGGGGCTGACCTGTCTTTGAAGACTTTTGGCCCTCCGAACGAGACATGACCTACAGAAAAAAACATCAAAACAGACTCGACGTCGCAGAATTCAAATAAAAAGGAAAGATCTTACCGGGCGACGTCGAGTGAAGGCAGAACACAGAACCGGCAGGCAACCGACGGACTGAAAACGCCGATCTCGAAAGGCTGAAGGCCTAAAATTCTTGACAGAAGCTTCCCACGAGGCGACCTTGAAGGCGGGAGACGAAGAACTGGTAGGCAGGCGGAGTCGACACAGCCTAACGGCCAACCCTCGAGCACCACGCAGTACATCGGCCTCGAGGGCGGCGCCGATGGTGTGTCGGCTCCGCCTACCCCTTTAAAAAAAAAAAGAAAGGAAAAATAGCTCCCGCGGGGTCCTGACCTCCGGCCAGTACCCATCTGTGACGAATGGTGAAGACTGACACAGATAAAATACAGTGTCACATAGCCGGCCCAGTGGTGCAGAGGGTTGAGGTGCTGGACGCCACACTTCACACCACACCGGCGACCCGGGTTCGGGAGTGAATCCGGGTCATCGGGAGTCGGCAGGGAGGAGAGGATTGAGCATCCGATCGACTGCTCTAACTCTCCGGGTGGGGGTGGTGGTTTGTGGTTGTCAGTGTGCCTCTGGCTCCTAGCAGAGGATGGGGTGGTACAGTGGCACGCGAATGCAAGGGTGAGCTGGGACACGCGCCGAGGGAGCGGGCGTGGACGATTTGCTCTTCCATTGGCTGCCACTGCACGCCCCCACTCACGAGGGATTTGGAATAGGCAAAATGGCGACTGGTTGCGGCGGTTGATGGCTGTTTGGCAGGCACCGATGCAGAATACTGGATCCGGTCCTGGTTAGGAGAGCGAAGGGGAGGATCTCTCCACCACTCCATCATGGGGGGGCAAGCCACACAGGTAGAGCAGCGGGGGTCCAAGTAGGAGCTGGGATGCTCTGGACGGCAGCCGGATGAATTGGATGCCTGGACACAATGGCACACCGGGGGTCAAGGTGAGAAAAATGACTAACTAAAAAAAAAAAAATGCCATATTTCGCTAGACTTCAGAATCATATTGACAGTATTCTCCTTTAGCGTTAAAAATGGCTTTGAGTGTGGTCCCAGTAGAGCTAACAGAAAAAGAAATTACGTCAAGTCGGATAGAATTTCTTCTTTCTGCAGCTCTTCACATGTCACTGGAAGTTCAGAACAAATGAGTTCTAATAAGCAGTACCCAGCAGTCTATGGTAAGGGGAGAATATCGTAGTACATCTTCCAATCAGAGTTTTACCTTTAGATCTTTGAGTGTCAAACCCATAGTGCCTTTAAAAGTGTGCAGGAGCGATCATGAGACTGTGCCTGTTAAAAGTGTGTAGCAGCGATCATGAGACTGTGCCTTTAAAAGTGTGCAGGAGCAATCATGAGACTGTGCCTTTAAAAGGGTGCAGGAGCAATCATGAGACTGTGCCTTTAAAAGGGTGCAGGAGCAATCATGAGACTGTGCCTGTTAAAAGTGTGTAGCAGTGATCATGAGACTGTGCCTGTTAAAAGTGTGCAGGAGTGATCATGATACTGTGCTTGTTAAAAGTGTGTAGCAACGATCATGAGACTGCCTTGCACAGTTCTGAAACAGAGGCCTCCAGTCTTTCAGTTCAGGACACTGTTATATACCTTGACGACTGTGACTAGTCATAGCTTAAGTTCAGTTTTTATGCCACATAACCCTTTGCTACACAAGTTGTGATCCACCTAGACAAACTGACCTTAGAAACCATATGCTCTTTTCTCTGCAGTTCAGAAGAGCACAAAAAAAAATGTTAGATTGCCAAAACATGTGTCCTCATCACGTAACCTTTGATTGCTCTGTGCACATCAAGACTGTGAAAAAGACTTTCCTACTGATTTGCTGGCTTCGGGTATAAATAATGGAGGGCGCGCCTCTTGGTTCATATAAAAGGCAGTGGGCAATTTCAGGAGAGAGGAGGACATGATCCTAATGTACAGTACAACCCTGTCTTGGTAAAAGATGAGGTAAGTACTGTAGTAGTAGTATTTTTATTTATTTGGTGCCCAGTTCCACATGGTTTGGGTACCTTACAGTAACAAAACAGAAACAGAGCAGCACAACACATTTCCAGAAGAATAAATCCAATGTCATGTTTCTGACCACTGGGGGGGGGAGCTCATAAGACATGCCTTTTTAGGAGGTACGCAAAATTTCCCTCAAAACCTATTTTAAAACTATTTATTTTCGAACAAACTAGCTGGATTAAGTCCACTTATCGATAGAGCAACATCAAGATTAAAAATGGGGAATCCATGTCGAGATCGAGGAGGTGCCAGTCAATCCAAAAGCAAACAAGACATAGCGGGTCCGTCCTTGACTCTTACAGAAGCTGCTGAAGGCACCGAAGGCCAGAGTTTGGCAGCTGAAACAATGCAATCCCAAGGCATCAAAATATAGCAACTAATCTCAACAGTCTTGGGATCTGAACCAAAAGATGAACACTTTCACGAGCAGGGTAACTTTGGTTGAAACCACAATGGACTGTTTGAAGGATGAAATGTTGGTAGTTTAAAAGTGGGTCGCAACATCAACAAGCGCCTCTGCGTTGGTGGTTAAAGAAGCACAACATTTTCGAGCAACACTTGAAACACTTGAAAACCAAACCAGGGCAGCAAATATTAGTGTGCTAGGCTTACTGGAGGGTGCTGAGGGAGACCATTCCAAGATGTTCATTAAAGAATGGCTGGTGGAAAAACTTCTTGCTGAGGGAGATCCAGAGGCCGTTTGTTTTCAGAAGGCATACAGAATCACACCACGAGGGAGAATGGAGGCCAACAGCCCACCGCAAACTGTCCTGGTGGTGACAGCAGGAATTGGAGAAAGGGATTGCACCTTATCTCTAGCACGACGGAATGGCCCAATCCTATTCGACAGCCAAATTATGCATCTTTTTCCTGATATCAGCTATGCAACGAGAACAGAGGAAAAAATCTGATGGAGTTTGCCACGTGCTGAAAGATCTGGGCATCACCCACTCCATCGCATTTCCTGCTTGCTTAAGGATCGCCCACCAAAGTAAAGTTTGGACATTTTTGGATCCAGTGGAAGCTGGCAAGTGGGCAGAAAAGATCCGAGCTACACGGACTGGGGTCGACTCGGATGAGGAGGACATTGTTGGAGATTCCACGGAGTGAGAAATTAACTCTAAACACTTAAAATAATGTGCACTAGCCCAGCAGTACCTATTCACTGAAGTTTAAAAGTTTATTATGGCTGTATTTGCTTGTTGGTCTTCCAAGTTTAAGGGGTTATCTCTTTATATTGAGGTAGTGCTGTTTAGGTATGGACCTGAAAATGGAGTTAAAGTGTTTAGTCCCAAAGGAGCTTTTGGTTAACACTCCACATCTGAGAGACTTCTTAAGGTTTGTTTTTACACTCTAAAGGTTTTGAAAGGGGGATGAGGGAACTAGGCGTGGGACCATATTTTACATGGTAACTAAATTTTGATTTTTATAAATGTCTGAAGATGCAACATTCAAAGTTTTTTAACTGAGGAAACATGCAATGCACTACTTTCCCCCTAGAGGGGTAGTTTATAATTGGACTCTCTGTTGGACTTTTATTTTCCCAGTCATAGCCATGCTGCTCATGGACTCCACTGTGGTAACTTCTAGAACTTCAGATTGCTTAAAATGATATTTGCTATTTCCCCCCCCGGATGTTGTTTCAAAATATAAGGGATGCATGAAAAAATGATTTAAGAACTCTGATTAAGAGGTATTTTACACCACTGGTAAATGTGCCTAACAGGACTGTCTCTTGTATGGAAAGTATATTGATTGTCATCCATGAAACATTAATAAAAATAAAGTTCAAAAATAAAAAGTTTCTGATGATCTCTACTTTACTCAGTTATGCTTGTAAATTTGCATATTATAAAACTATATACTTCATTTAGTGTTCTGATTTGTAGTTGATTTTTGCTATACTTACTTTTACGTCTTCCTCTCCCCCTCCTCCCAGGTCACATCTGTAAATGAGATTGTTATTGTATCTCTTACCTGGTGAAACAGCTTCAAAATAAAAAATAAATACCATACACTGGCTCAGTGTTGTTGGATTCATTGGTAAGTAAAGGCCAAGGACAGGAGATGGTGCTTCGGCCCCCTTTTAAATACCTCGACAGATAAGGCTCCTTACAAGAGAGAGAGCCTGAAACTCACTAAACTGTCACCGACAGCTATCAGGAAAATACACTTTGCTGGAGAGAATTTCTTCAGAAATGGTGGCTAAGGTCTAAAAAAAAAAGTTCACAGAGAGCTCGGAAAATTCTGTTGCTATCCCATAGAGGCACAGTGACCAGAATGAGGGGCAGATCCTACCTGTTCCTTAAAAAAATCTGATTATAATATATCAGAGTGTGTTCCAAGCGAAGACCCATTCATGGAGCCCTAAAGCTCCCAAAGCTGAAAACATGCCATGAACAGTGCTTATGGTTAAGCCCTTATCTACTACAGCCTAAAGGAAATCCAAAATGTAACATACAGGCTTGAACCCTCAGCATGTTAGCCAGTTAGTAAATGTATTAAAGACACTCTCATATGCAAAGGAGATATATATTTTCCTGGAGCACATGACTGTGTACATCATCTTAGTCAAATAAGCATGCCTTGGCAGCCTCCTCCTTTTAGGAGCCAGGCTATCAATTGTATTCACTGGATTCATGCAAAACATGGGACCCTGCCCAGCAGGTCCCTATGAGGAGGGAGCTGACATGGTTTCTATGTTGATAGCTCTATCAGATCTGAGAACCAAGACCTTCTTGGCCACTCCAGCGCTATTGGGAGGATATTTACTCTTGAGGACTGAACTTTCTTAAAGCCACTAAGGCCATTCTGGATTCCCACATCGGAGACCATGTCTCCACTACCTTCATATGTGGACATTTGAAGTTGCTAAAGAGCCCAAGAACTTGAGCATTCTCTCTGGAGACATCAGATAGATCTGTGGGATCCTGAAGAGTCAACAAAGGAAATGAAAATCCCTATTGGGTTCACAGACTGATCTCTAGGATGCACAACAGGGCAACTAGGCCAGTCTGCCCATACAGTAAGCTCTCCCAGTAGTTGACTGGATGATAGACAGGAAGTTCTCACCTACCCCGAAGGGCCCTCTAAGGGGTTCCAAGAACATGTATTTGTTTCTTGCACTTCTTTTATTGCTTATGTATGCAGCTGTCACTGCATTGTTAGGCAGCAGCCACAACAGTAGTAGTAGCAATCTTTATTTATATGTGGCACCCTCCCTCAGAGGCTCAGGGTGCCCTTACAAAAGAAGTAAAATCCTGAGAATCATTAAAATACATAAATATATTACAACAATATCCACTACAACTGAACAGAAAGTATAAGAAAATAATAGCAAATTACTTGTATACAGATGGTGAAAGCAAATTAAAAGCCAAAAGCCTGCAAAAATTAAAAAGGTTTTCAGACTCTGTTTAATCGCCTCCAGTGAGGGGAGCCTCCCTCAGTCTTGGGCAAGGAATTCCAGAGGACTGGGGTTAGTACTTCAAAAGCCTGGTTGCCAAGATTTTAACCTTGCCCTAGGGAATACCAGGAGACCCTCCTTGGCGGAGCAGACACACAGATATCTGAGGATGCAGGAGCTCTAACACATAGCCTGTGCACAGCCCGTATAAGGCCTTACAGGTCAGCAGACTGACTTTAAAGGAGATCGCCACCTTCACTTCTTGGAACTTGATTTGTTACTGGAAGATGGAGGGGGCAAGAGACCAAATGCCTTTATTTCTAGAACATTTATCTGGCCAATCTTCAACAGGCTCCAGACACCTTAACCGGAATCAAGTTCAGTACAGGACCACAACTGAATGGACTGGTAGAGCACTTCTCTGATAGCAAAAAGTGAGGAGCCCCCCTTTAGGTGGGAGCCAAATAGGTACAAGATACTGCTCCGAAGCTGGGAACCAAATGTAGAGAAGATGCACTAGAAGTGCCCTCAAGTAGAGATGAGCCAAAGGGACCAATTGTAATGCTACTGTTCATAGCCTCAGTGTCTGAAGGCATCAGTGGGCTGACCCTATTACCTGAGACCTGAGTTGTTAGATGACTTGTTGGAGATTCTTTGCCTTGAATGGGGACTCTTTAAAGATCCTTCTGGAAACATGCCCCAAGGCATTCCAGACTCTGGGATGGCTGGAGATAACTCTTCTCTTCTCTTTATTTAGGAGCCAGCAGAATAGCTCTAGGACTAGAATTGTCTGAAGAACAAAGGCTCTGGCTGACTGTTTTGGTGATACCCTAATTAGGATAATCATCCAAAAACGGGTGCACACAGTAACCGTCCAACCACAAGGAGGCTATAATCAATGTTATTAGCTTAGCAAAAAATACTTCTGCTAAGGCCAGCCCAAAGAAGGGAGCCTGGTACTGGGGAAATGCTGGTCTGGAATAGACAACACTCAAGAATTACTGATGTTAGTGATGGATATTAACTGAAGATAAGCACCAGATAGGGCAACTGAAGCCAAATAACCCAATTCAGAAAAGTAAGGAATAAACAAGTGCCCTAGCTGGGATTTAAACCCAAGCCTGACTGGAATACTGTGTTGCTGCACTACCAACTGTGGCCTGGATACAAATCCCAGCTAGGGCACATATCTGTTTCTTACTTTTAAACTGTATTTGATATATATGCAAATCACACTCCTTGTAAATAAAAAGGCCAAATAACCAGCCTGAGTGAACAGCTCAGATTAACAAGAACAGATATTCCATCGTGAACTTGGCCGGTCTCACAAACCTGTTTGGGCTTTATACAAACAAGATCTGGAGGAAGTACCTTGTCATTTTAAAGACTGCAAGTTGAGTGAAAAACCCCAGCTCCCTCTCCACTCCAATCTGAGTTAAGTGGGCCAAGTTTTCGTCCACGTCCACCCACTTCACGGGGTCATCTGACTCCAGAAACTGGGAGGACTGACCCCTGGAAGACAATGTAGAGAACTGGATTGCACAGCTTCCTGATATGATCCCCAGAAACCAGGAGTCTGTTTTTAATTAGACTGATTTTTGGAAAAAATTCTGAAGGCATTGTCCTAGAACCTAGGGGTCAAGACAGGCTTGTGAATCCTCATGCATATAATCTTTCTCTTCAGTTATAATCACAGAAGTGTCTATAGTGGCAAGAACTGTTCTGCAAATTCCTGAAACCATTTTATGATCCTCTGTTACGCTGGTTGCCATAACCTTGAAAGAAGCATAAACTGCATCTAGAGAAATCCTAAATGATGTACTAGAGTTCTGTTGACCCTACTTACCCTTCACATACTTCAAAAAGTGTTACAAGTTTTGGACCAAATAAACTGTTCCTGCTGAAGAAGACTCCCAACCACTGCATTTTGAAAGCACGATCCACAAACCAATTACGTAACAGACTTCTCTCAGAATGGCAACAGCCACAGCACAGCTCTTAGCCGATAGCTGCAACACCCTACGGCAGAGACAACTAAAAAGTAGATGCTGTCTTGTTTATAATAATCAACTGTTTTTACCTTAGAGTTCTCAGGTAAACCATGCGACAGTCAGTCTGTCTATTAACAGAGGGCCTGAGCCACCAAAGTTCAAAGTAATGTGACTCTAATAACCAACCCCACGGTGGAGTGAGTCTGCCAACAGGCAGTATCTATTAACGTTCTTCCATACTGGAGCTCACCGCATTTGAGATTGGTAGGTTTTCCTACTTTATAAACAAAATTGCTTGAAAAAGATAGTTTGTCTGGTTCTGGGAGATTTTTTGCCTTGAGCTACTTACACTTGTCTGATCAACTGTACAGAAGGCTGAAAAAATGGTAAAAAGCTAGCCCAGTAGCATGGAGGGCTGAGGTGCTAAGTGTCTTACCTCACACCCCACCAGCGATAAGAGTGCAGGAACAGACCAGGGTCATTTGGAGGCTGACCGGGAAGGGAAGATTGAGCATCCATAGGACAGCTCTCCTTCCTCAGGGAAGGGGGACTCTACACATCCTGCTGCTTGCCTGCTTCCTACAGGAATCTAGGTGGCAGCACCATAGGTCAGCAAAGGAAGGAACCCCACACCTGGACACCAGGGGCATCTCCGTGGAGTAGGCACATGCATCAATGCATCTGTGTAGGCCCAGTGAGAAGTAAACAGGAGAAAAAAAAACTCCAACCACAGCACAGTGACAGCCAGTTGTCTTGTAGGCCCCACACTGATGACTGGGCATCTCCGATACAGGGTTCTGTGACAGAACCACTAGAGAAGGTAAGTCCCAGAGTAGTCGGGAAATGGGGCCAGGGAGAGCGGTCTAGATGGGGCCAGTAGGGGTGCTGAAAGGAGACAAACAACTTTGTGGGAAAAAAATGGGAAACACTTGTGGGTGTTTCTGGAGCTTAATAGGATTGTGTTCAAGGCCAATAGGGTGGCAGGTAGAACTTCCACCAGTTACAGATTCTTGAATCTGGATGGCAGTGATCTATATATCAAATAAAAAAATGGTACTGAGGCAGTCTCAGCGCTCTCTGACTAGTATCCTTCCTCTGCAACAGACAATCTTTCACCTTCTGCCTGCGGAACCTTCGAAGTTGCAGGGGTTTTACTACTAGAATAATCATCAGTTTTCTGGCTGCAGAGTGGAACCAAGCCCTGAAAAAAATCTGGAGAGGACTATAAATCTGGAAGAGTATTCATTCCTTATCAGGCTCTGGTACAACTGCACGTGCCTGTCATGAGTCCCTTCAGCTTGAGGGACCACCTGAGATTTGCATGTCTTTGCAGGCAGGCATGGCATTTGTCTGTTGTGAAAAAAAAATCACATTTAGTAGATGAAGTAGAGAAAATTGTGACTCGCATTTGACACTGCCACATAAAGGGCTACACGTACCTTCTGCAAGATTAATGAACTGGGTGTTACACAGAAACATAAACAATGAAGGCAGAAAAAAAGATCAAGGGTCCATCCTGTCTGCCTGAATTCCCTATTTAGCCCTGGGACCTACTGTCCCTTCAGGGTCTTAGCACTCTCCATTCTACCACCCCAAACAACCATTATACCCTTCATTCTCTCTCCCGGGCCATGCTCGAACTCACCAACAGTTTTAGCGCCTACCACTACAGCAGGCAGGCTGTTCCATGACTCACCACCCTTTCTGTAAAACAATACTTCCTCATGTCCCCTCTGAACCTCCCTTCTGTCAGTTTCCATTTGTGTCCATGTGACTGTGAACTAGTATTCAAGCTAAATATTCCCCTGCAGCTCATCTTATTAATTCCTGTTAGGAACTTGAAGGTCTCTATCATATCTCTCCACCCCCTTCTGGTCTCCAGTGAGTACATGTTCAGTGCATAGGATCTGCCCTGTTGGCCATGAATTATTTTTGTTACCCTGCACTGCATCACCTTCAGCCTATCTCTATCCTTCCTGAGGTGAGGACTCCAGAATTGGGTGCAGTACTCCAGGTGTGGCCTCACTAAGGATCTATATAGGGGAAGTATAACTTCTTCCCTTCAGCTACTGTATCAGTACTCCTCCTGATACTGTACATCCCAGCATCCTACTTGTTTTTCTATATGCTTTGCTGCACTGACAATTGTTTCAGGGAGTCACTGATAACTCCAAGACCCTGTTCCTCAGATGTAGTGCAAAGTTCCACCTGATCCATCCTCTACTTCTGTCCTGGGTTCTTTGTTCCCAGTGGTGTTAAATTTCAACTGACAAACCTTAGACCACACCTCTGGCTTTCGTACGTCAACCTGCATTTGCCTAATTCCCCTGTCGTTATCCACCCTTCCACAGACCTTACTGTCATCTCATAAGAGATACCATCACCAGTGTTGCCAATGAACATATTGAAGAGAATCAGTCCAAAAAAGATTCCTGTGGTACACTACTCATGACGACCCTCCCTGCTGACTTCACCCTGTTGGCAACAACCCTTTGCTGTCTCTCTCCTTTAACCAGTTATCTACCCAGTTTACTATGACCTTAGCCACACCCAGATCCTCCATCTTCTTCAGTGAGCTTCTGTGAGGCACCAGGTCGAAGCCTTGTTGAAGTCAAAGTAGAGCAAATCAGCAGCATGGCCCATATCCAATTCCCTCATCATCCAGTCAAAGAAAATTATCAGGTTAGTCTGACAACAGAAACATAGAAGTTGACGACAGATAAGGACCACAAGGTCCATCCAGTCTGCCCATTTCTTTTTCTACCTTATGAATGTGCCATCGGCCTTTGCTCTGTCAATGGTCTATCTATTCATACTCATCTGTATTGCTCCCTTATGCAAGCCCTGCACTATATTCATATCTACCACTTTCTGAGGTAGGCTGTTCCATGCATCCACCACCCTTTCTGTGAAAAATAACCTCCTCACATTACCCCTTAATCGGCCTCCCTCTAATCTCACGCTGTGTCCTCTTGTCCTGCTATTTTTCTTATATTGAAACGTTAGACTCTTTCACCTTGTTAATGCCCTTAAGGTGTTTGAATGTTTCGATCATATCACCTCTCTCCCTTCTTTGCTCTAGGATACACATATTGAGCACCGTTAATCTGTCCTCATATGTTTTCTGATGCAGTCCCTGCATCATTTTGGTTGCCCTTCTCTGGACTGCCTCAATTTGGTTAATGTCCTTGTGAAGTTGCGGCCTCCAGTACTGCAAACAGGTACTCCAGATGGGGCCTAACCAGTGTCTTGTAAAAAGGGATTATTACCTCCTTCTTACGACTTGTGATACCCCTACTAATACACCCCAACATCGCCCTAGCCTTACCTACTGCTTTAGTGGTCTGCTTGGATGATTTCAGGTCATCGGTGATGATGATGCCCAAGCCTCTTTGTTCCCTTGTGACTGCCAGCAACTCCCCTCCCAGCCTATAGGTGGCTTCAGGGTTTCTCTTCCCTATGTGCATGATCTTGCACTTCTTTCTGTTACACCCCAGTTGCCACGCTTCCAACCATTTTGCTAGTTTATCCAGATCTCTTCTCATTCTGCCCACCCCATCTGGATCATCTACTCTGTTGCAGATCTTGGTGTCATCTGCAAAGAGACCAATCTTACCCTCCAGTCCATCTGCAATGTCACTGATGAAGATACTGAAGAGGACTGGCCCCAGGACTGATCCCTGAGGTACCCCACTTGTGACTTGCATCTCCTCTGACTGTATACCGTTTACCACCACTCTCTGTTCTCTGCCTGTCAACCAGTTTGCCACCCAGTTGACCAACTTCTGACCCACTCCAAGCCTACCCAGCTTATTAATCAATCTTCTATGTGGAACAGTATCGAAAGCTTTGCTGAAGTCAAGGTAGGTGACATCAACTGCTCCTTCTTGGTCCACCACTCTGGTTACCCAGTCAAATAAGGCCTGTCGGCTGCTCACTGGAACGCAAAGACGTACTCATACATGTGAGCTCTACACTGAAACAGGCTGGTTGCAACTCTCAAATCGCATAAGGTACCTCACATGCTTGATGGCAAAAAAATCCATCTTGGGCCGCACTCCGCCGTGTATCCAAGACCTACTTTGCCCGAATACCAGCATCTGTCCCACCAGAAGATCGGAACGCCAGTCTCTCCAGGTCCCCAGATGCCGGACCACACAGGGCCAAAGATCTTTTACCTATCGTGCCCCCAGCTGGTACAATGCCCTGAGCTTGCTCATTACATCCTCCACGTCACTAGGAGCGTTCAAATCTATGCTTTACTCTCAGCCTCTAGCTCCTGTGACTGCCTTGACTAATGATTCTTCCCTCATGGCTGTTTTTACTGTTTATCATCCTCCTCCTCTGCTCCTTTCTTGACAAAGACATCTGAGTACCTCTAACTACTCAAAGTCTGCTCCCCTCCCCACCTTGACCATTCCTTCAATGTTTTGTTTTTTTCTTGTGATGTACTGTATTATACTGGCTTACTGAAACCTTTATAATTTGCTGACCATTCTATGTAACATGTCTTGTTTGTTTGTACATTGATGACGTGGAACCTTTGTAAAAGAGCCATTGGCTCAAAGGTAATAATTCCTAGAACAGTAAACTAATAAAATAAATTTATGAGATTAGTTTGACAGGACCTTCTTTTTATAAACCCATGCTGTCTTGGATCCTGTGCTCCTATGGATTCCAGGTGTTGCACTATCCTTTCCTTAAGGAGTGCCTCCATAATCTTGCCCACTACTGAAGTAAGACTGACTGGTCTGTAGTTCCCTGCCTCCTCCCTGCTACCACTCTTGTGGAGTGGGATCACATGACCCTTTCTCCAGTCTTCTGGGACCTCTCCTGTGCTCAGAGACTCACTAAACAGTTCTGATAATGGCTCTGCTAGTTCCGCCCTTAGCTCCTTTAGTACCCTTGGATGTATGCAATCAGGTCCTATTGCCTTGTCTACCCTAAGCTTATCGAGGTCTTGTAGGACCCTTTCTTTTGTGAAGGGACTAGTGCACACCTCCCTCTCCCCGTGTCCATGGTGCTGAGCTGTGGGCCTGCCCTACCTTCTCTTCAGTAAATACTGAGTCGAAGTATCTATTTAGGATAAATGCTTTTACATGGTCCTCCTCCTCACATGCTCCCTTATCCCCTTTGATCTTAGCAATACCCCCTCTGGACTTTCTCTTTTCACTAATGTAGCTATAGAAAGTCTTGTCACCTTCTTTTACTGTTTGCGCTAGTGTTTCCTCAGTATGGGCCTTTGCCTGCCTTACTGCCTTCCTTGCTTCCCTTAGGGAAGTTTAGTTTGCCTCCCTATCTTCATCCCGCTGCATTCCCTTATATTTCCTGAAGGCCAGCCTTTTGGCTCTGACCTTTTCTGCTACTGTGTTTGAGAACCAAAGTGGTTTCCTTCTTCTTTTGTACTTCCTTTTCTCACTAACATAATGGGATGTTGCTTCATGTATTGCATCCTTAATGCTTGCCCACTTTGCCGGTACCCCCTCACCTGTATTTCTTTTTGCCAGGGCTAGCTTAACTCTGTTGGCCATCTTATCAAAGCCAGCTCCTCTGAAGTCCCATATTTTTGCCTTGGAATGGGATGATTTAGTTCTAGTGGCCAAATTGAACCATACCATGTGATGGTCACTGGCCCCCAGGTGACCTTCTACCTGGAGATCTGTGATCCTTTCCCTGTTAGTCAGTACTAGATCTAGGATAGCCCTGTCTCTTGTGGGTTGTTGTACCAGTTGTTTGAGGTCCTCCCCCTGCAAGGAATCCACCATGTGTCTAGTTCTGGCAGATATTCCTGTTGGTATTGACCAATCTGTATCTGTCATGTTGAAGTCTCCCATTATCAGAACCTCCCCTTTAGCTGTCATGTTTTGTATATCTTCTATATATCTTCAACAGTAACGTGTCTATGTCCTCCCCCTGGTCTGGAGGCCTGTACACAACCCCAGTTCGTATGGCTGTCCCATATCCTGTTTCCAGGGTGACCCACAGTTCTTCTGGCTCCTTACGTGTATTCTGAATTTCTGTAGCTTTGACATTGACATAAAGAACCACTCCCCCCCCCCCCATGCACCTCGGTCTCTTCTGAATAGTACATAGTCAGTTACTGAAGTCTCCCAAGTGTGGTTACTGGTAAACCATGTCTCGTTAATGGCTACTATGTCCAGTTTAGCCTCTGTCGTTATTCCTTGCAGGTCTGGGATCATGTTTCCCAGACTGCGAGCATTTCTGTGCATGATTTTCCATTGACCATATTTTGGTGTGTTAGTTGTTAGGCGAGGTCTGGAATTTTCCCTGTGCGTCGTATGGGGAACTGGACCTTTATCCTTACCTGGTGATGCAAATGAACTACAAATATGCTGAACTCCTGTTTGACCACTAGCTGAGGGAGGAGACCTCTCTGCCACAAATCCATGCTGTTTACAATCCTGGAGGCTTTTGCTCTCCCAGTAGTCCACAAAGTCCTCTTTCACAAGTGAGTCCATCAGCATCCCTACAACAGAGGTAAAACTGACAGGTCTGCAGATTCCTGCATGTTCCTTGTCACCCCCCCATGGATGGGAACTACGTCCACCACCCTCCAATACTTTGGAACTAACCCATCCTTAGAGAGCTGCAGAACAGACCTACCAGAGGTTCAGCCAGTTCTGCTGCCAGCTACCTGAGTAACCGAAGATGCAATCCATCTGGCCCCAGGGTCTTCTCTATTTTTAGTGCTGCTGGCCCTTTCTAGATCCTTTCACTTGTAAATACTGGCTGCCTCATCTCCAAGACCCCCTTAGTGACCGCTTTGATGCCACACTCTGGCTAGGGTCCACCATTTACCTTTGTGAAAACTGTGCTAAAGTAATCACTAAGGACAGTGGCCTTTGCCCCGTCCTCCTCTGTCACCCTGCCCCCTCCCCGCTAACCTTACGATTCCCCTTCTTTCTTCCTTTTTTCGCTCAACCCCTTCTGCAGTGCATAGCTCCATATCTGCTTTTGCCTCCCTAACTGCCCTCTTTCTGCACCCTTATATTCTAGTATGTATTCTCTCCATTCTTCCTCTCCATGCTTTTCTTTATACTTGTAAAAGGTCTTTTCTTTGCCCTCACTGCTTCCCGAACTCTTGCAGAGAACCATAATGGTCTTCTGAACCAGTTCTTTTTGGTTACCATTCTCATGCGTAACTCAGATGCCTCAAGAATGGCTCCCAGTCATTATTTTCCAAAGCCCATGTTTCAGTAACTGCCCTAAGTCCACCTCAGTGCGTTCAGTGCTGGAAGCCGACATTTTTTGTGTTTGATTTGCTAGAGTAAGGAGGACAAAAGCTCCGAAGGAGAGTGCCTCATGTTCCTGAGAAACAGTTTGCCCTTTAAGAAAGGGGTCTGCAAAAAAGCATGGTGCCAAATCACATACACTTGTCTTGATAATAGTCCCATGTTCAAATACAACTGAGCTACTTGTGTGGGTGACTCCAAAACAAACTGTGCAAAGAATTACGCATACTGATGCAAAATCTCTAATTAATTCGAAAGCACATTAAAGCACAAGTGCAGCTTGCAGAAGGCAATTTACACTAGAAAAAGTGCTAAACTTTTTTCAGTAAAAGAGCTGCAAATGCAACCGTGACTAGAATAAGCTGCATAAAAAATAGTTTCCACAACAAATGGTGCAAATTCAGCCTGTGGTAGAACAAATGGCACTAATAGTGCAGTGTGGGTTTTGTGCTACTTATTATCGATTTACTTTGCATTCCATTTTTCAGTTCCATTTTGCTGTCGCTATAGCTTCCTAAGTTTGCTCAATACGTAACCTGCCGGGTTATATCTGAATATATACTTGAAGTTTTCTAGTGTACTTACATGGTTAATAAAAACTAAATAAATACATTTTGGGAGAAAAAACAATACAAATTGCAATATTCAAATCAAGTTGAGGAACTACGCGAAAAAGTACCACTGTTCCATCACAATGGCACAGAAAGACTGATGAGTGAGAAGCTACGGAATCCTTAAGCCACCAACATTCTGTACCGAAATCACAGCTTTGAACTGAGAAAGTGTCCCTTAGCAGGGGTGCATCATACCCATTTTGTTATGAATTCAGTGACAACCTGGAGCACTACAGAAAGCCACTGTGAGGTCAGCTGAGGACAGTCAGATGCTTTTTTTAAAATACTAAGTAAAAAGGGTTCTGCTTTGTCTGAAATATACAGAAGATCAATAATAGAAGAAAGTAATAAAAGCTGAAATTTAAATTTGAACTTATAGCTGCAGATGCAGTTGTTACCTGCAGGCTGAATCAGTAATCTGAGCCCTCAACCAACCACCAAGTTCCTCCCACACCCATGCCGTCAGCTCACTGAAAGGAAGCAGAGAGTCTGAAATGACCATGGACGCCCATACACCGCAAAAAAAAAATTGATGGTCATCCATACAGACAAGACTGTGTCTTCATCTTGAGATATCTATGGTAACTAGGGAACCTCTCAAGTTCGCTCTTTAGGTTCATAGATCCCATAGCGACCTCCTGTTGCAGACACAGCCTTGTTGTGTATGGCTGCCCATGTATTATTCTCTATGTTGTAAACAAAAGGATTCAGCCATTTATTTTAGTTGATACACTTTCTTTAAAGGGGAACAGTCCTGACTCAAAGCCCTACATTATACTGAGGTGTGCGGCTGCCCTGTTGTACAATCTGTGTGCTGAATAAAATTAATTTACTCACTGCATTACTTGTACAAGCACTCAAATTTGGTCGACCATACTGTCTTACAGCCCCAACATTTGCAGGTCAGAGCCACTACTGTGGCATCCCAAAATCCCCCGCATCTGTCATCAGAGCAGGGCTACAGTCCTGGGAGATTAAATTATCTGCAGTTTCACATTCAGCTGTCACCTGTTTTCTGGTACCACAATCCTATCAATGTACTTGGCCTCAGAAGGACAGCATAGATAGTGGGGACTGGCAAATAGCTGATCGGAGCTTCTAAAAGCTCAAACTGCAACCTATTATGAATCTTAGTGGCTGCAGCCCAGCTCTGACGACAGCTCCAGGGCATTCTGGGATGTCACCTGGAGTGGCTCTGACCTGCAAATGTTGGGGCTACACGATGGCAGGATCAACCAGATACACATCCTTGAACTTGATATGGAGAGAAGGATACAGGGTAATTACAACGGCAATTAAATTAACACAGAAAGGTCAAAACATATCAGAATACTGGACACTAAAATGAAAACAGGAGGGTATCTAGAAGTGTAAAAAAAATGGTTTCCTATCACCTTAAATAAAAGACAAACTAGTTAGTTAAAGAACTATTTTATTTATTTATTAAAAAGTTTCACCAGGAATGGCACACTGAACAATCAAGTTGCTCGTCTCTTGGTGCATTCTGGGGGAAAAAGGGAACGGGAGTAACATTAACATTACATTACATTACATTCATCAAGGACAAGCATACATTAATAAATAATACTACATACATGCAAATTGGAGAAGTACATATAAAGTGCTTATAAATTAGCTAATACAAGCAAAGGATTACCACATAGCTTTAGGGAAAAGGAAGTAGGAGAACAACGCAGTCGTGAACTAGAGCACTAGATATACATAACATTACATACATGATATCTTTGATCATCACACAGAAGTGCACAAGCAATGGTTTCAGTTATATCAGCTTAAAGAAAAGGTAGTGAGGTCTTACTGTAATTGGGAGGAGAGGATAGGTAGTGTTTTCATGGTCAACAGAAAGACAACATAGTAGAATGGCAGGGAGAGGGAGTACGTTAAAAGCAGGTGCAACTGGGAGAAAAGAAATTGTGCACGGATGAAGAGATGGGAAGAGGAGTGTCTAATTTGATGGGGTAGGGAGTTCCATAGTATGGGGAAGCGGTGTAAGAAGGCAGACTGCCCTACTGAGGTTGAGCGGTGAGGGACTACCATTGTGCGTGTATCATAGGATCTAAGGGAATGGGGATGGTTAGAGAGGAGGAGAGATAGGATGGGAGGGACCAGAAGAAAAAATTACTCACCTTAGTAATGTTGTTTCTTCTAATGGAGTCTTGCTATATTATAGACATTAGCAGTTTGTTCCAGCTCTAGAACTGCCCCGGAGTGAAATGGTTAAAACCATTCCAAAATAGAATTTTGGCACGAGAGCAGCTCTATCTGTGTCATTTCAAACTTGAACTGTCAGATCTTTACGAGCCAAACTCACTAAGGTCTGTGTGGAAGCTGTAACCTACACTAGCCAAATGGCTACCTAAATAATAACAACCATTGATGGTCCCAACACCCAAGACTCAAGTCAGGGGACCAGAAATACTAACACCATTCTAATAATATGAAAAAGAACATAAGTATAATAAAACACACACACACGTACACATACACACCCCCAAAGTCCCAAAGGGGACAAAATGCTAACAGGACATAAGTAGTGCCCACACTAAGTTGCCCGCACCCCACCAAGTAGAGGTTCTGAGAGGGGCAGGTTGGGGGGGAGGTCTATAATATAGCAAGACTCCATTAGAAGAAACAACATTACTAAGGTGAGTAATTTTTTCTTCAAACAACATGAAGTCTTGCTATATTATAGACATTAGCAGAATACACAGCAGTACCTCCATGGAGGAGGGGCAGAACCTACTTAGGGAATAGGCTCTGAAGAACAGCTGTGCCAAACCGAGCATCTCTCCTGGCCTGGACATCCAGGGAGTAATGCTTGGTAAAAGTGTGTACCGTTTTCCAAGTAGCAGCCTGGCAAATCTCTAATAAGGGGATATCTCTGGCAGCAGCTAGAGACGCAGCTGTACCCCTGGTAGAATGAGCCCTCAAACCGGGGGGGCTCTGCCCACTTTCTGATAACAAAATTGGATACAAGAGACAATCCACCTGGCTATTGATCTCTTAGTGGCAGGTTTGCCTTTCCCAACTTCACCATAGGTAAGGAAAAGTTGGAGGGATTCGAACCTGTGACCTTTGGTACTCTATATAATAACTAAGAGCTCTCTTAACATCCAGGCTGTGCAACCTCCTCTCACCAAGAGGAGTGATCAGTGAAAAATACTGGAAGGGAGATAGATTGATTAAGATGGAAATCTGAAACCACCTTAGGCAAAAACTTCCTATTAGTCCTAAGGACTACCTTATCCCTGTGGAAAGAAAAAAAGTCAGTCTCCACTGACAAGGCTTGCAATTCACTTATGCGTCTGGCAGAAGTGATAGCCACTAGAAAAACAGTTTTCCAAGTTAGGTACTTAAGCTCTGCAGAAGACAGAGGTTCAAAAGGGGTTGCATTAACTGGGCAATGCAAACATTAAGGTCCCAAGCAGGGGCCGGTTCCAAAGGAGGATTAGTATGGAGTAATCCCTTAAAAAACTTGGAAAACACAGGATGAAAGGAAAGAGGGGATGACTTTCCTGCTGACAGAAAAGCAGACACAGCTGCCAAATGAACTCTCAGGGTAGCTGGTCTGAGACCCAAGGAATTAAGGTGTACCATGTAATCTAACAAAATGGGCAATTCAGCAGATTCTGGGAAAATATTTTTCCCAGCACACCAAATGGAAAACCTTTTCCATTTAGAACTATAAGTAACCCTAGTGGAAGGCTTTCTGGAAGCCTTTAGGAACTCAAGAACACCCTGAGAGAGGTGTAAATCAGCAAACTCTAACTCCTCAAGAGCCAGGCCTTGAGGTTGAGGGATTTGAGGTCCGATACCAAACCCTTCCCTGGGCACAAGTCAACAGACTGTGATTCCTGGGGAGGCACAGGGAAGATGGACTGTCAGAGACAGAAGGAGTGGTACCAGGGCTGCCTGGCCCAATCTGGGCAATCAGAATCACCCTGCAAGGCTGAGATCTGATTTTGACTAGTACTTTGAATAGGAGAGGAAAGGGGGAAGCATAGAGGAACTTCCCCTCCCAATCCAGAAGAAGGGCATCCATGGGAACTGAGCCCAGCACTGGAGGCCTGCAACAGAACAGAGGAAGTTTGTGATTGTCTGGGGCTGCAAAAAGATCTATCTGAGGGATGCCCCACCTGGCAAAAACTATCCCCAGCACTTGAGGATCCAGGGACCATTCGTGATGGCCCTGGGAAATCCTTGCTGAGGGCATCCGCTAGGACATTGTCCTTCCCTGGAAGATGAACTGCTATGAGGGAAGTGTTCAGGAATAGGCCAGAGACCACAACTTCATTGCCTCGGTGCACAAGGCAAGACCGAGTGCCCCTGTTTGTTGATGTACCACATTGTTGTGGTGGTGTCTGTTCTGACTTGTATCACCTTGTCGTGGACAGATGCAGAAAAACTTGAAGAGCTAAAAGACAGCTCTGAGTTCCAGCAAATTGATGAGGAGCAGAGATTCCTGGGGACCAAACTCCCTGAGTGGAAAGGTCGCCCATGTGGGCTCCCAACCCAGAAGGGAAGCATCTGTAGTGAGAGTCAAGTCGGAGAAGGGAAATGAAGGGGACCCCGCTTAATTGCTCTGATCCTGCCACCACTGGAGAGCTAGGATCAAGGTTAGAGTCACTGGGACCAACTTGGAAAGGGGGTCTCTTCTCTGAGACCAAAAGGTTCTCAAGTGAAACTGAATGTATCTCATCTGAAATCTGGCTCCCTGCACAACAGCTGTGTATGCAGCCATGTGCCCCAGGAGCTGCAGAAAGTGTCTTGCTGGTCGAGAGACCTGCAGAGTGAAGGAAGAGGCCAGAGCCACTAAATTCCTTACCCTTTCTGGGGGAAGAAAGGCTCTGGCTAGCTTTTTGTCCAATTCTGCCCCTATAAAGGTGAGCACCTGGACTGGTTCCAGAACCGACTTGTAGGTTTAGCAGAAAACCCAGGGAGGTGAGAAGCTGCTGGGTGACCTGCAGGTGAGATTTTACCCGGCTGGGGACTGGCCTACAATGAGCCAGTCGTCTAGATAGGGAAAAACAGCAATCCTCTGCCTCCTTAAGTAGGCCACTGCCACTGCTAGACACTTTGTGAATACCCTTGGAGCAGAGGTAAGGCCGAAGGGCATTGCTCTGAACTGGTAATGACCTGAGGGCAGTTCGAATCTGAGGTACTTTCGATGGGATCTTCTGATTAGGACATGGAAATAGGCATCCTTGAGGTCCAGGGAGGCTAGCCAGTCCCCTGGCCTTAGGGAAGGTAAAATCATTGCCAGAGTTACCATTTTGAACTTTGGTTTCAAAAGATGCTTGTTCAGATATCTGAGATCTAAAATGGGCCGCCATTCTCCTGTCTTTTTTGGGGTAAGGAAGTATCTGGAATACAGACCCCTGCCCTGATGCAGGGGAGGAACCCTTTCTACTGCTCTGAGAGCTAACAGGGATGAGACCTCTGTTTCCAGAGCGAGGGTCTCTGAAGCACTTGCAGGTAGAAAAAGTCTGCTTCTCAACTTGGGAAACTTTTTGAAGCTGAGAACCAGACCCTGGCTTACTACTTCCAGAACCCACTTGTCTGAGGTTAAAGAAGCCCAATTCTGACTGAAGTAAGCCAGCCTGCCCCCCACTGGTACAGGAGAATCGGCCCTGGGCACCCCATCAGGGTGCCTGTTTCGCAGGAGCTTTAGGCTGGGGGGTGGGAGCAGGTCTGCCCACCCCTCGTCTGCCCCTGCCTCTGAAGAAGCCCCTCTGAGCATAGGCAGAGGAGGCCTGAGTCTGGTAGAAAGGCCTGTGAAAAGGCCTACCCCTACCCCTGGGGGCATGCCTTTGAGGAGTGGCTTGCCGCCCCTTAGCCTGGGCACTCTTGTAAGTAGTCCTATATTCATCCATCTTCTTCATGTAATTCTCTGTCTGCTCTCCAAACAGAGAATTTCCCACCACAGGAAAATCCATAGCCTTAGTCTGGGTATCCTGGACAAACTAGTACACCTGAGCCAGGCCAACCTACGAAAAGCTACAGATGTGGCCATGACCCTAGAGGAAACATCATTAACATCCACAGCAGCATGAAACTGAACCTTAGAGGCTTCAATGCCATCAGCAGCCACCTGTTCTAGTTCACTAGCCAGCTGGCCATGGGCCTGCTTGGCCAATTGCATAACAGTATCCCATCTAGATTTCTGATACCTTGCTACATAAGCCATAAAATTTGCTTGCCTGAGTCCCAGAGAGGCTGCCATATACTGTTTTTGCCATGGCATCAATCTTCCTGGAATCCTTGTCAGGAGGATGTGAAGCCAAGGAATATTAGCTTTATCACAGGCAGCAGCCTGAACTACTCAACATGACTGCATTGCTGAGAAAGGAATTCTGTATCAGGGCCTGACAATGTATACCTTCTGTCCATCTTTTATCTATAGGAGGCACAGAATTAGAGCTTTTAAAATTTTAATTGTTTGTTTCTAAAAGACTTATGTAAAGGAATAGACAATCTCCTAGACTCTGGAATATCCATCATTTCTACAAAATCAGGCGCCTTGCTCATCCACAGCCTCTTCTAAAGGAAGCTGGAGGGTTTCAGCAACTTTTTATAAAACATAAAATGAGATGGGGACTCAGACAGCATAGGGGAGATTCTAAAGGTCTGTCTGGGAGATGTCCGTTCAATGGGCACACCCAGACCTTCCCAGCCACATTCATACTGTTCATAATCCTCCTCCTCCTCTGGTTCATAAAATTCCTCAATATCATAATCCTGAACCACTGGGACGGACAAACCGACCTTTTACCAGATAGTGGTGGTTCGGACGGACCCGAGACAGTGACTGGACAATTTGTATGGCTTTTTGCTATCTCTGCAGCAGTTGGAGAAGGAATTTTGGACTCCAGACCTGCTGATTTTCTTGTTTTCTTTACTGGAATTGGTTCCTCAGAACCAGCTTTTCTTTTGCCCGAGGAAGTCTGGCCCTGGTCAGAGGGCACTCCCTCTGGTTCGGCTGGCACCGAACCGGGCTGGCCATCCGGGTCAGCGGACTTTTTGGTCTCTCGTTCCCTGAGCCTGCCCAATCTTTTTCCAGGGTGGCTGCAGGGAATCTTCACGTGACTTGGCAGTCTGACTGGAGGTGGTCAAACCCCAGACAATAAACACATGTGGTGTGTGGGTCAGCCTTGGCAAAGACTTCCCACAAACATCACAGTGTTGAAACCAGTGGGCCCGGTTTTCTTTTGGGTTTCTCAGACATAATGCCAGCCTAACCAAAACTTGCCCTTTTAGCAGCAGTGCCAGGCAACACCTATATCGGTTCCTAACCGTGTCACGGTATTGGAAAAAACTGTAATAAATCCGTTTTTTTTAGAACCGATAGGAACTGGGAACCGCACTCTAAAATAGTAACTTTTAGTTTTAAATGAGTTTTAAACCCACTGATCGATTCAAAACCGAACCGATAACTTACAAGTTCCACACAGACAAAACCTTCATTTACTACGGTTACCACAGATAGAGCTGAACTCGAACGGTTTTATGGGTTAAAATAAACTATTCTCGGTTGAATCCAACCGAGAAAACACTTTTTAAACCGAGAAATGAACCGAGCAGAAGGAGAAATCTCCGGAGCGACTGTTCACTGAGGCGGAGTAAAGAATCTGACAGTTCAAGTTTGAAATGACACAGATAGAGCTGCTCTCGTGCCAAAATTCTATTTTGGAATGGTTTTAACCATTTCACTCCGGGGCAGTTCTAGAGCTGGAACAAACTGCTAATGTCTATAATATAGCAAGACTTCATGTTGTTTGAACCAAAATTTGGAAATAAATTTAGCACTATGGGAGAGACGCTGTTATCAAGTGAAGGAAATGCAAGCGAATGGTAGAGGTCACAGTGATGGGGGAGTTCAGAGTGAAGCGGCAGAAGGAGTTGAAGAGAGTATCCAATCTAGTTAGCGAAGTCTTGGGAGCAGCACTATAGACTACATCACAGTAGTCAAATATTCTGAGTATCATTTTCTGGATGAGCTCTCGCCTGGCACATAGAGGTAAGCAGCTGCAGTTCCTGTACGAGGTGTCTAGCTTGGGGCGCAGTTTTTTCAGGATGGCATCTACAAATCCAGAAAACCTGAGGTGTTGGTCAAGCCAGACCCCAAAGTATCTAGAAGAGGAGGTGTCCTCAAGGGTAGTCCTGTCAAGGGTGTGAAAGGAGGGCATTTAGAGGAACCTACAGAGTCTTTGCCTAGTACCAAAAGTCATGGAGACAGTCTTCTTGGCATTTAGAAATAGCTGATGTGAGCAAAGCCAGTGCTGATTCTTATCAAAATCATGCTGGCGTTTAGTCGCTACATCAGTGGCTGAATGGTCGGAGGTGTACAGGACCGTGTCACCAGCATACACGTGGATGGAGGACAAGGTACAGACTGAAGGAAGGTCATTTAGGAAAAGAGAGAATAAGAGGGGTCCTAACATTGAGCCCTGTAGCACACCAGTGGTAATAGGGAGAGGTGGGAATATAGAGTCAGCAATTCTAACTGACTGAGTCCTACCAATAAGGTAGGCTCTGAACCAGTTTGTGGCAGAGTCAGATAGGCCAACTGACGTGAGACTGTATAGAAGGAGGGGGTGGGAGATTGTGTCGAAAGCCTGAACGAGGTCGGCAAAAATAGCAAATGTGATCTGGCCACAACCCATCCCTGAGAGGATGGAGTCAGTGAGCCTAAGTAAGGATGTTGTGGTGGAATGATACTTCCAGAATCCAGATTGGAAAGGTGAGAAGAAGCAGGAGTCAGTGAGATAAGAGGAGAGTTGAGAGAGAGAGAGAGAGAGAGAGAGAGTTCCTAGATCCCAGGTGAGGAGGGGTCACCACCCTTAGGTAGAGGAAGGACAATAGCATGCTTCTAGGCAGTTGGTACAGAAGCAGAGAAGAAAGAGAGATTTAGGATAGAAGCCAGCGGTGAGGAGATTGCAGGGGCAGATAGGCTTGATCCCAGGCTCCCCTATACCTATCAGGTGAGCTGCCTTTAGAGGGGTTCAGTGCAAGAAGAGCATCCAAGGTGTCAGAGGTAGAGACATCAGGAAAGAGAACGAGTCCTGTATGGAGGATGCACTTGAATTTATGTTAGAGGGGAGTGGGAGAGAAAAGGGAAGAGAAGGGAGTGAAGACAGAAGGGCAGAGGCACAGGAGGTAAAATAAAGAGTTAAATTCAGGGGCGATAGTAGAGGGGTCACATATTACAGAGATGTTAGATTTGAGGAGTGGCATAGGCAGTTTTGTATGGGGGGGGAGAACAGAGCATGGACTACCTTCCAGAATTTAGAAGGGTTGTTTATGTTTGTTTGGAAGGTAGATCAGAAAAAGTCAGCCTTGGCCAACCTGATAGTCTTGGTACATGATCCTTGAAGTGTACGGTATACTTGGAAATCACTAGGCAACTTAGAGGTTTTATGAACCTTCCATGCCTGGTCTTAGAAACATAGACTTTGACGGCAGATAAGGACCACTTGGCCCACCCAGTCTGCCCATTTCCCTACCTACTGGTTAAGCTGCAGATTCTAGTTAACCAACAGCCTACTTCCTGCCACCCCCCACTACAATTGCCTTGTGTCTGTCCCATGCATGTTTGAATTCCCCCACTGTTTTAGCCCCAACAACCTCCCCAGGAAGGCAGTTCCACGCATCCACCACTCTCTCCGTGAAAAAAGATTTCCTCACATTACTCCTGAGCCGTCCCCCCCCCTCTATCTTTAAATTGTATCCCCTTGTTCTTACACATCTCTTTTTCTGAAAGATGCTACCTTCCTGGACTTTGTTGATTCCCTTGAGGTACTTGTGCACATTGGCAGGCCAGCGATTCTGGTCAGGGACACTGGTTTACCGGGATTGAGAAAGGGCATATTCCATTTTGCACATTGTAAAAAACGGTATTGTCACCGGTGTCTGCTAAGCCAAAATCCAGTTTTACCGGTATTTGGTTATGTGTGCTTTATTTAACAATTGTTAACTCTGCTAACATGCATTTTAGCAATTTTGACCTCCACTATTGCACATCCTTCCATCCTTGTACCAATTTAAAGTTATTTTAAGTACAAGATGTGATAGCAGCAGCAGTACTACAGCTCTCACTCCTATGGTGTGATGGAAGCAAGACTACGGCCACATCCCTCAGGTGTGATGGCAGCACCAACAGCACTACAGCCTCCCATCCCTCTGGTGTAATGGCAGCACCAACAGCACTATGACCTCCCTCCCTCCCTCAGGTGTGACAGAAGCAGCAGCACTGTGACCCCCATCCCTTAAGTATGAAGACAGCAGTACTACATTTGCCATCCACCAGTGTTGATGGCAGAAGCTTCAGCCCCACCCTCGGGTGATGGCAGTAACAACAGTGCAGTCCATGTCCCTCTTTGCTTGTTAGAACTCTGATGTGAATTAATCTGAACCACCACCACTAAGGTGGACTACCTTGGTTTTTTCCTATCTATAATTTAACTGCCTGAATTGGATTTCTGCCTGTGACACCGCTGACCAGGGTTAGGGAACAAACTTGGATATTGGGGGGCCAGCTGGTGGGCAAAGGTTTGAGTGCCCAATGACCAGTCACCTTCTCCTGGAAGGGAGGGTGGGTTCACGGCTCAGCATTTTCTGGCCCCTGGTGGAGGCCAGAGGCACAACACGTCGGCCCTCACTGCAGAAGGGAGCATGACGAACGTCGGCTTGTGCCTTGACATCATGTGGCCTATCACGCTCCCAAAAAAATGGGAAAACACCCATTGGCCAATCGAAGGATGGTTGCTGGTCCCTCCATAAACTGGAAGCCCCAGACATGCGTCTGCTCTGACCCCTGCCATGCCCAGGATACACAGGAAGCTCTTTGGGGCAATTCTTCTCACCTGGTAGCCTCCTACAGGTAGGGGCCCACCAATGAAGGTTTACTTTGGGTTACCTGTAGAACAGCAGTAAGGGGCAGTGGATGGTGGTAGGGGCCTTTGTAGGCCTGAAGGAGTGGATGGCCAGGGGGTAGGAGGAGCAAAAAATGCTTGAATTTGCTTCTTTGAAATGAAGTATCTTCACCTAAAAATCGACAAGTGATTAGTGGAGGACCTTCAAATGGATTCATGCATCTCCCAGATATCTGGATGCTTTTTTTTTACTTGGTGTCCATAAAAGGGCATCTCCCAGTTTTCATGTCTGAGCTCAGATGTGAATTGAGCACCCAATCTACCCACCAGCATCATACACCCTGGGGTCTTACCTTCTGTATTTCATTGAATGTGCTTTCAAAATCCACTGGCCAAACATAAGTATACTTAAATACTTAACTTTTTGTTGTCACAGAGACTGAAACAGCAGGTGGGAGAAAAGTTGAAAACGATCCAATTCACCTAAATGGGGTGCTGACTGTGAAGTCTTTTCATAAGCAATAAGACAGCTTTTTCCTTGTGAACATACTTTCATTCAGACTAGTTTTCATTCAAACAACTGAGGATTTTGATGGCCCTGCTGATTATAAACTTGAATAAGCTAGTTGGTAAAAGTGATCCTGCATTAGCAGTCTACAACCTAGATGCTCATATGCAAAGAATACAAAAAAAACTGACTAAAATCTAAAAACAAGCTTATAAAACACATAAAATGTAGTTGAACATTTATCTTTACCTATACAAAATCATTGCAGCCCAAGTAAAACTCAAGAAAATTACATGGTACCCTGACTACTATTCTATGATGTAGTACTAAACATATATTGGTATTCTTTTTTATATTCTTTGTAAACCAGGTAAGGCCCACTAGGCAGAACTGCATGTTTTCAGACGTGACCTAGAAGCACTGGGGAGGTTAAGTGACTTGTTTGGAGTCTCGTAGTATGCAAGTGGAGGTTATGGCAATCAAACCCAAGTCTGCTGGATGTACCCAGTTCAATCACTGTTTGTTATTCTAACCACAAGACTATACTACCAGCCATAATAACACCCATATACAATGTTTTAATATATCATTTTAATAATAGTGCACAGTACCTACAGTACAAATTATGAACATGAAACACTTTACATTTTACTAAAACTAAACTATTTGCCACTCCATCTGTTTATTTTTTCTTACACCAAAGCTGGTAATAGTTGACAGCACTGTAAATAGCTTTTTGATCAGGCTTCATTATTTTACATCCAGAAACAGATAACATTTGTTTATTCTGGATTTATTTAATATTGATTTTCTGTGGCTCACTAAATAGAATCTAGCACTGTATGAGGCAGATGTTTTTTACATTTTGGAAGAGGCAACATATCTTATCCATTTAGGATTCATGTTAGAAACATAATTTGCTTTTCATATTTAAAATATATTCAAGTGTCAGTGTATTCATTTAGTAGTTTATGCTGACTAATATATGCTGTAGAAAACAGTAAGGATTTATTGTGAAGCACTCAGGATCTATAGAAATCCTGCAATTTTCCAGCAAGTTTTGCAAAAAATCTCTGCAATTTCAGGTTACTTTTCCTGCAATTTTCCAGTGGCCATGTGTGCTGATACTTGTAGACTCTTAGGCACCTACTATGTGAAAACTGTGGTTTCAGGAAGGAAAGCAGTCCTCAGGTGATGGAGATGTTGGTGGGAAGCATGGGTGGTTAAAATGAATGGCTGATTATAACAAAGTGCAGGTGATTTCCTTACTGACTATATGCAGCAAAACAGAAAGAATGCAAAGCGGTAGCAGTACTGCTTACAATGCCAGTGACTGAGGGTTGTAAGTGAACTGGGGTTGCTGGAGGTCTGGTGAGGGAGTAGGATCGAGCACCCAGGGGACTGCTTTCCTCCTCCGGGGAGGGTGGGCTGCAGGTCCTGCTGCTTTACCACCACCTTTGTGACCATGGGTGGTGCTGCAATGGTGCTGCAGAGTGATCAGGAAGGAAGGATACTAGCCAGGATCTGGAGCAGTAGCATGTCTCTATGTGACCTACCTCCTTGGATCTCCTCTAGTGCTGGTGCCACAGGGACAGAGACCAGAAAACCAGGAACAATCAATCCACATCATCCACTGGCAGAAGGGACCCAGGTGCCCCAGACTTCATAACCAAGTTCCATGAGGGAACCACTGGGCTACCCAACACACACTAAGGGAGTGTGGAGGGGTGACATGGGGCCCTCCCTTCCCACCTGGAGGGGTACAACCCAGGCAGGATAGGGCAGGCACAGGAGCTCCTGAGCATTACCTGAGGGTGAAGCTAGGGGATACCCAGCCTAGGGATCTTTGAAAAGTGGAGACTGATGCTGTGAGAAGGGGACATATACAGAGAAAATAAAAAAAAATGTAAAAAGATGCTGAAATCTTAGAGATTCTGTGCAGTGACATGCAATTTCTGTGAGGCACCGGTACAAGAATTCAAAATCCGCAAACCAAGTAAGATTCCGTGATTGTTGCCGGTGTTACCAGTAAAAATGGAAAACCAGGGTCCCTGATTCTGGTGTGACCCAGGGGAGGTGATTTCCATGAACTCTGGAGTGCCTAACTGGGACATGCTGGTTCCAGGTGTGGTGGAATTTATCTTTGAAACAGTCCTGAGCTTCATCAACTGTGTTCGTTGAAGAGATAGGAGACCAGTCTGTGTGCACCAGGTCATGGAAGAGGGGGGCAAGGTCCAAGGATTTATATGATCTAGTTAGTAAGATTTTGTTGGGGGCGGCCATGGGCCTGTGTATTGTATAAACCATACAGAGCATGTGATGGTCACTTAAAGCATCAGAAAGGATGCCAGATTGGATGGTTCGATGCAGATGGGAAGTGAGGGCCCAATCAATGACTGAATGATTTAGAGTTTTAGAATTCAGCCGGGTAGGTTCCTGAATCAATTGTGATAAGCTATGCGCAACTATGTTGTTACGGGCTTTATTTAGGGAAGAAGACTGCCAGCTTTGGTTGAAATCCCCCATTATATAGAGTTCACCTGAGGAGGTGTGGGATACAATGGAGGTTATGAGATCAGTGACAGTGGAATTAGGAATGGTGCAATGCCTCAGCACCACCCGGCCGACCAAGCTTGGACATTTCTAATGCTCAGATCTTAACGGAGGTCAAGTCCTTTTGCTCAGAGGTGGTTACCTCGCTGCACACCCTCTGGACAGAAGTAGATGCTCTCCAGAAAGATATGGGAGAAATGCAGGCGGCCCTTGCATTGGTCACCAAGAGATCTGATATTATCAGTGACGTGCTACTGCAGCCGTATCACAGACAAACTCATCCTGAAAAGAAATGGTTGGCTCTTGAGGTGCAAAACCATAGAAAAAAAGACACATTTTTATGGACTACTTGAAGGTGAGAAGGGCTCCCAAATTACTCAATTTACCGAAAAGTTGAGGCAACGAACTCCCCAACCACTAAACCACTTAATTTAGAGAGAGTACACTGGGCACTGGGACCTAAGCTGGGGCCAGCGAAGCGCCCCTGATACATTACCATACTGTTCCTCAGCTACACTATGAAACAGCAGGTACTGCCAGTAGCATGGTGGAAAAAGGAAGTATTTTGCAGCAACACTCGAATCTATTTTGACCAAGATTATGAGCCTGCACTACAAGCCCAACATATGGCCTACTCCTCCTGCTTTAAGGCACTTTGTCAAGCCAGTCTGTGGTTTCAGATTCCTTTTCCAATCTGATTGATGTTTCATTCTCCAGATGGCCCCGTGGTGTACCATTCAGTCAAGGAGGCCCTTGCTGATTCGCCATGCAGGGAAACTGAGGTAACACAGCCCACAGACCTGACCAATAGGGAGAGGTAACTGAGGACCTGCACACCAGAACCCAGATCCAGATGGTACCCACCAAGAAAAAAAAGAGCTCCCACTGCAGCAGAGGAAGCCCAGCAGCAAGCACCCACCATTGTGAAGACCAACAAGGACTTACTTCACTATTTTCAAAGGATGCCTCATTAGTACTACCAATGTGCTCATTGACAAGCTTTTGCTCACGATCGCTCCCTTCTGCTATCAGACAGTTTTTTCAAAGTCAGTGTTTATTGACAGGATGATACTCCATTGAGCATGCTCATTTACAAGGAGGTCCTGAGGACTTCCTCTGTTCTGTACATATACTGCAGCAGAGAGCCATAAAACTCATTAATTTGGACAGCATATTTGTAACTTTAAAGTCACCTGAAAATATCCCACTCTCTTTTCCTGTTAAGTATGACTCCCTGATTGTATTATGGACAACATATATGTGCTAACTTTATTTTAAGTAAGTGGTGATATGGGGACCTGGTGCCTGCATGGGGGGGGACCTCACCTTGGTCTGACTTCTCCTCCTTAGAGTCCAGGCCCAGGGCGCAGTGGCCACACTATTGAAGCCTTAATGACTTTATTCTTTCAGGTAATGGCTACCCTGTCCTTGCTACTCTCAGGTAATGGCTACTCTCAGGTAATGGCTACCCTGTCCTTGCTACTCTCAGGTAATGGCTACCCCGTCCTTGCTACTTTCAGGTAATGGCTACCCTGTCCTTGCTACTCTCAGGTAATGGCTACCCTGTCCTCAGTACTCTCAGGTAATGGCTACCCTGTCCTTGCTACTCTCAGGTAATGGCTACCCCGTCCTTGCTGCTCTCAGGTAATGGCTACCCCGTCCTTGCTACTTTCAGGTAATGGCTACCCTGTCCTTGCTACTCTCAGGTAATGGCTACCCTGAGGTAATGGCTACCCTGTCCTCAGTACTCTCAGGTAATGGCTACCCTGTCCTTGCTACTCTCGGGTAATGGCTACCCTGTCCTTGCTACTCTCAGGTAATGGCTACCCTGTCCTTGCTACTCTCAGGTAATGGCTACCCTATCCTTGCTACTCTCAGGTAATGGCTACCCTGTCCTCAGTACTCTCAGGTAATGGCTACCCTGTCCTCAGTACTTTTTAACTAAACTGCGCAGGAATGTAGGTGAGCGGTTAGGCCCTCTCCAGTGGGCAATGGGGTGGTGGCTCCTGTGGCTCAGCTCGGCTTCCTTGGTCCCTCTGGATTTAGGCTGTCCTTGATCTTTTGCCAGGCCAGCAAACTGTTATATCATGCCCTTAGCATTTTTTCAACTGAGTCAGTATACACGCTAGAGCTGCTGGGATTCATCTCTGGAAAGCCGGGGGGAGGGAGAGTCATCTTCAATGTCTGGGGCCTGTTTTGAAACGCATATCTGCACACAGCTACTGTAAGTCGCTGACAAGTGGAAGAACCTGTGTTGTCTGAATTTGTGTTATCCTTGACGCAGTCAGAGCATGTGCATGGGGACCACTGGGGCTGCCGTCTGGGGAATAACAAAAAGTAAAGTTACGTAAGAACTTACCGTAACAGTAGATCCTCGAGACAGGCTCTTGCAGTAGGCAATCACCTTGAGGACTGAGCGCCCCCAGGCATCAGGACCACATGGAAACTATAGCCAGCAGTATCTGATGGGGAACCGCCCACCGGACATCATGTGGCTGTCAGCGTGACCCTATACTGTACAGTTACCCGAGGAGTCCCACAGGGGTCTATTCTCGGCCCATTGCTGTTTAATATATATGTTAGTGGCCTCCCAGATAAAATAACACCTTCCAATATTCGGTTATATGCTGACAACACAGTTTTGGTGGCTGATGGCTGCTCCTTGAGAGAGGTTGAATCTAAGTTACAACATGATTTTCTGATGATGCAGGATCACTTTACCTCCCTGGGTTTGGTAATAAGTAGCAAAAAGACCCAGGCCATGTTTTTCAGCTCCAAACAAGCCAAAACAGACAAACCAATGGAAATGAAGATTAGGACCAGAGAGGGAATAATTTTGACTCAAATCAAATCAAGCTTTATTTTTATAACGCCTTTCAAAACCAAGGTGCTGCACATAAAACCAAATACAAATATGACTTTAAAACAGAAGAATAAAAACAAGTTAACCATAATCGGGGAAGGCCAAGTTAAATAAATACGTTTTTAACTCAATCTTAAATCTATCGACGGTCTATAGGTATTTGGGGGTTTACATAGATCAATATCTTACATTTGCCTATCATATTTCAGGCTTAATAAAAAAAAACAAATGCTCGTATAGGAGCCATGAGACGGTTTAAAAATGGTACCACATTGAATGTATGTTCCATGATAGCTAATCAATTAATTTTGCCAGTCATGGACTATGGGTGCCATATATACTTGCATGCTGACAAAAAACTGCTAACTAAATTAGACCGTTCTTATAATAGACTGGCAAGATATGTGTTGAACTGTAAATGTAACACATCACTGTGCTATGTATAGCGCATTAAGTTGGGACACATTAGAGCAAAGAAGAAATAAAATCTGGATAAATCAAGTCTGGGGTATTATAAAAAAATGAGGCCCCGTTACATTTAAAGAAAAAGTTGCATAGACCAAATCATGGTTTGAATCTGAGAATAAAAACAGCTAGGGAATTTATACAACCAAAAATAATCAATAATTTCAGTAAAATGTCTTTTGAATATAAGGCTACTACCAGTTGGAATGCAATTACATTGCAATTGAGAAATAGGTATTTACAGGTGTAACCCTCTACAAATGGGGGTTCCCTTAAAGTCTTCCTTGAGCTTGCTTAAATGCTCACTGCCAGGCTGATGTCCTGCGTTTTAGCAGTTTAAATGTATTGCAAGAAAGTGCCTGTATAGCCTCTGTGTACTGTCTCTTTAAGAACTGCCTGTATTGCAGTCATAATTAATCTGAGAGGCAGCTCTGTTAGAAGATGTACTTGTTTGCTGTGGCTATCATTTGTTAGAGTAGTAATAATGCAGTTTGTTCTAACCTGCCTTCTTTGCAGCATGTATAGTTCTGTTAGTTTCCATCATCTTGGTCCTGGACTGTCAGAATGGTCCAATCAGTACATTTGGGACTCTAAAATTGAGCCTGCCTACAGGGGCTTGGTGTGGCTAAAACTTGTAGGAAATGTAGTTTTGGGCTTTTGGCACCTAAAATAACCTGGAGGGAGAGCCCTTGTTGTGACTGACAGACAGATCAGCTAACCGAACCTTTTGGATCTTGGGGAAAGTCCCACACTGCTTGCAGTTTCTGTTAGATCTGAGTTGGGAAGTGAAGAAGTAACAGCTCGAGATAGTTTGAGCAGCAATCCATAGTGGATTCGCGCAGGAGAACTGTGGAAAGGACTGAGTTTGGCCCGCATGCCTGCCTGCTGTCCCTGAGAGGGAACTTGTGCTTTTTTCAGACTGAATCTGAATTTGGAGAGCGAATTAAGCCACTGAATTGTGACCAGGCTTTAACCTGAAGAAGACCGAAGATTTGCTGAATGTGGTCGGCCTGTCAGGACTTCCAGCTACCTCTGAACTCCCGGATTGTGCAGACTCTGCAATTGCGACCGGAGAGCCATTTGCCTGGTACAGTGGAATTTCCTTGCATGTGAATGTGCTGTGTGCTTATAGTGGGTCGTGATTTGGTTCCCCACTGTGTGTCTGAACTGTGTTTTGCTTGCTGGAGGCTGTATCCAGCTCCACGGACTGAATCCGTATCCATTTCTGTTTGCCTGGGCCCTGCTACACTGGCCCAGCCAGAATACCTGCTACGCAGAGAAAGTCATCGACGAGAGACCGGTCTGGGGATCAGCCCCCTGCTCAACGCCTTGAACAGGAATGATGCCTCGGTGATTCGTGTGGGCCCTGCTTCTCCGGGCACTCCAGCTCAACAGCCTGCAGTCTCGATTTTGTCCTGCCTGTGTCCAGTATTGGGTATCGTGAGTAAACATCAGGGTAGCTCCCTGCAACAACAGCTAAATCTAAAAGTGTTATCTGATTGTCTTGTTGCTTTTTCTTTCATGAACTGAGCCGTCTGGCTCTGGATTACAAATAGTGTGTGTTGTGCATGTTGCTTTCTTCCATCACAGGGCCCCAACCAGCTGCAACGTTCCTGGCTAGCCCACTGTTTTCCTATCTGGGTACCCAGAGTGTGTGACTGTGTAGGGACTCTGAACTGCATGCATAACTGTCTGATTAATATAGCTTTTAAGCAAATCAGCCTGATTACGCCCCTCCCTTGTTCAAGTCCCCTGAATAAATCAGATTTAACTTTGTTTGCATTTAACCTGGCAGTGGTTCCAGTTTGTACCAAAAGTATTGTACTGTTGCTATTTGATGTGCTTAACCTTGTTTTACAGGGGGTCCCCAGGGTCAAGCTAGGGGAACCAGCCCTGGTGGTAAGTGCAAACAGTGTGGGTAATTGCCTGGTGAATGAGGGTCATTGTGAAAGTAATTTATGTATATTGTTCAGGCCACTAGAAGGAAAAAAGTGGGGTTACAGTGTCCCGGAGGGCTATGCCCAGGTTAGCTTAACCACAAACGACCCTGACCACCGGGTGGAGGCACCTGTTTCATTACCCAGGCCCCTTAACCTGCTACTAGCCCTTGGGATAGCACTACCTAGGGGTTACATCTTGGAGGCTCACCACTGGGATTTTGTGCCTTCTAGTGGCCAAAAATTATGAATTATTGTTAAAGATTAATGGCTATCCCAGTAGAAATGGCTGTATACCAGTTGGTGGGGTGGTGTACTGGGCAGGAGATCAACCCCCAAAATGCTCTATTTATACTGCATATTCCCCTGGGTACCAGTAAGGACTCTGTAGAGGGAGCACTTTCCAAAGTTGAATGTTTAAAAAACCCTGTGATGTTGGGTCGACAGGCTGATTTGATTGCCCAAACTTTCATAACCTTGGTAGAGTGTAGTGACCTTGTGGACAGCTCTAAAGTGCCACAGACTAGTGCCTCAGAAGGTGTCCTAGCCGCCTGGAGAGTGATAGCAAAACACAGTAAAGACCCTGGGGAGGATGAGCTCCTACCATTATCTGAGACTTCTGAGGAGAAATTTGCTAAGTTGTTGCTGGAGGAAAGGAAAACCATAGAGGACTTTAAGAAACTATTCCTGCCACCTGGGGATGTTCCTTCCCCAACGCCCCCTCCCACTCCAGCACCTGTTACTGCCCCACCTTCTGTGCCCGTGCCAATGCTGGCCCCTATATCTGTACCCATTAGTCACGACTCCTACCGAAGGCTGAGAATCTTCTTGGGCACCCTCCCCACCCCCCAAGGGGAGAATGACTGGGAGACCTGGATCAACTATGTTGCCTCCTTGGTACCCAAGTGGCAGTGTGCAGAGGCTGAGAAGCGGAAAAGAATCACAGAAAGTTTGAGGGGCCCCGCCCTTGAAGCCATTACATTTTTGAGGTCCACGGACCCTGATACATCTGCTCAGAAGTACCTATCTGTACTTAAAATCAATTTTGGGAGCATTGAGTCAGGGGAGACTTTGATGTGGAAATTCCAAGGTACCAAACAATGGAAGGAGGAAAGTTTGCCTGTGTAGGTTACTCGCCTAGAAAGAGCTCTGCAGAAAACTTACTGGAAAGATGGGGTAGACGCCAGGGATTTGAACTGTGTGAGATTGGGGCACATACTGCAACATGCCAAGCATTCTAAACTGCAGATCATCCAGTTAAGGCTCCAGGATAAGAGAGGTAACCCACCTGACTACTGTGACTTGATAAAAGAACTCCGGGAAGTAGAAGGTGAAGAGGGAGATTGTAATTATGGGGTGAGTGCAGCCCAAGTGATCATGGCACCGGAAGACCCTTCTGAAATGGAGACTACTACAAGTGTCCCACCGTGGGCTAAATGGTGGGGGGAGGAGTTACTGAAGGAAGTCAGAAAAGTACAACCGGGTGCGTTCGCTAAGGTATCCCCTGCTGACACAGACCCTGGCCCCTGTCAGGACGTGACTGTTATGGGAGTGGGGGTGCACCCTCAGGCATCCTCTACTGAGCTCAAGGAATTGACTGCCACCCTAAAGGAACTTTTGAGACATGGTGCACTACCAGCAGAAGTCAGATCACAATCTCCCGTCGATGCTCCAGCATCCCCTGCTATGTTTTCCCCAAGGGTGCCCTGAGAGCCTGTCATTTGTCACAACTTCGGCAAGGATGGCCATTTAAAGAGGGAATGCTGGTCTCAGAAGGACTTGAAGAAAGTGGTGAACCGGCTTCAAGGAGAGCTTCGGGAAACGAGTCAGTGGTCAAGGGGTGCATGAAATAACCGCAGTGAAGGCTTCGGCCATCCTAACTCAAACCCCTCTGTGGCTAAATCGTCTGTCCAGGCCCCTGCTATTGTCCCTCCAGACTGGTCCAAAATAGTAGGCCCTTCAATGAAGACTACTGTGGCTGTGAATGGTATTCCTACTCGGGCTGTGCTTGACAGTGGGTCGCAAGATACACTATCTACAGGAGGGACAGGGAGGGTAAAAGAGGAGGAAGAGTAGCTCTTTACATAAGGGAAGGAATAAGAGCAACAGAACAAAAGGGTAAACAGGGAGGAGAAGAAGCACTGTGGGTAAATTTGGAGACAGGCAATGGCACCACAATCCGCACAGGGGTTGTATACAGACCCCTTCTCAGGGGGAGGAAATGGACAAGGAAATGATAGAAAGTATACTTAGAATGGCAGAAAAGGGGAGATATTGCTGATGGGTGATCTGAATATGCCAGATGTTAACTGGAGTGCAGCTGCAGCAGCCACTTCGAAGAGTGGAGTTATTCTAGATGCCCTACAGGGGGCATGCCTTAGACAACTAGTATTGGAGCCCACTCAAGAGGGAGCAATATTAGACCTGATTCTCTCAAATGGAGATGGAGAGAGGATCACAGATGTAGAAGTGGGTAGCCATCTGGGAACTAGTGACCATCGAACAGTATGGTTCACAATAAACACAGCAATAGAGTCAAGCCATACAAAGGCAAAAGTACTGGACTTTAGGAGGGCTGACTTTGCCAAAATGGGTGAGTGCCTAAGGAATGCACTAGCAAATGGGCAGGAAAGAGGGGTGGAAGAACAATGGGGAACAATAAAAACTGACATCACAGAGGTAATGAGCCTTTGTGTGAAGCAAATAAACAAAACAAAACGATGTAAGAAACCACTATGGTTCTCAAAGGAAGTGGCAGTGAAGGTTCAAGAGAAAATTAAAGCATTCAGGAAGTACAAGGAATCGCAGAAGGAGCAGGACAGAGAACTGTATCAGTTTAAGCAAAAGGAGGCTGGGAAGGCAGTCAGAACAGCAAAGGCCCAAACCGAGGAAAAGATAGCCAACTCAGTTAAGAAGGGGGATAAAACCTTTCATAGGTACATCAGGGAGCGAAGGAAGACCAAGGGAGGGATAGTGAGGCTTAATAAAGGGGAGGGGGGGGCAGAGGGAGACTGTGAAAAGGCAGAGATACTAAACAAATATTTTTGCTCAGTATTTACAAATGAAGAGGGGGAGGTACCTAAAACAAACAGTAGAAACACTCTGGATACAGAAGTTGATACCAGCCCATTTACAGAAGAAAGGGTTCTGAAAGAACCTTAAAACTGAAGGTGACAAAGCAATGGGGCCTGATGGGATTCATCCCAGAATTTAAAGAACTAAGGGTAGAACTAGTGACACTACTGACTACCCTTTTAACAAATCATGGGAGGACGGTGGTACCCGAGGACTGGAGGAGGCAGATGTGATCTCTTCACAAAAGTGGAAGCAAGGCAGAAGCAGGAAACTACAGACCTGTTAGTTTAACCTCAGTGATAGGGATAATGATGGAATCACTTCTGAAGGAAAGAACTGCTCGAGTATCTAGAGGCCAGAGGGGCACAGGACCCTAGGCAGCATGGATTCACAGCAGGAAGGTCATGCCAGACGAATCTGATAAGACTTCTTTGACTGGGTGACCAAAGTAGTAGATCAGGGAGGGGCTGTGGACATGGCCTACCTAGACTTTAGTAAGGCATTTGACACAGTCCCACACAAAAGATTAATATACAAGTTAGCCAGCCTGGGAGTGGGTCCCAAGATGACAGCCTGGGTAAAGAATTGGCTGGAGAATAGGACACAGAGAGTAATAGTAAATGGAGTCCACCAGAAGAAAGGAGGGTTACTAGTGGGGTACTGCAGGGTTCAGTATTAGGACTGGTCCTCTTCAATGTCTTTATAAGCTTACATTGCAGAAGGACTGAAGGAAAGTATGTCTCTTTGCAGATAACACAAAGATCTGCAACAGAGTTGATGCACAGGTGGGGTGGAAAGGATGAGAAGGACTTGGCAAGGTTAGAGGAATGGTCAAATGTATGGCAGCTTAGATTCAATGCTAAGAAGTGCAAGGTAATGCACCTGGGAAACAAAAACCCTGGGAAGAGTACACAATGGGGGTGAGATACTAACAACAAAATGGAAAGGGACCTGGGGGTAGTCATATCAGATGACCTAAAAGTGGGCAAGCAATGTGAGAGGCAGCAAGGAGGGCTGGGAGGATACTGGATGCATAGGAGAGGCATCACCAGTAGAAAACAGGAAGTTATTATCCTCTGTACAGACACCTGGTGAGACCCCATCTGGAGTACTGTGTGCAGTTCTGAGACCCAATCTCCAAAGACATAGACAAGATGGAAGCTGTCCAGAGGAGGGCAACTAAAATGGTGCAGGGTCTGCACCGGAAGACATATGAAGAGAGACGAAAGGAGCTTAATATGTATAGCCTCGAGGAAAGGAGGGAGAGGGGGGACATGATAGGAAACGTTCAAGTACTTCAAGGGAATCAACAAAGTCCAAGAGGGTTGCATCTTTCAAAAAAAGAGGTGTGCAAGAACAAGAGGGCACAATTTGAAGATAGAGGGGGGGCGGCTCAGAGGTAATTTAAGGAAGTATTTTTTCACAGAGAAGGTTATGGATGCATGGAACGGCCTTCCGTTGGAGGTTGTGGAGTCAAAATCAGTGGTGGAATTCAAGCATGCATGGGACAGTCATAAGGCCATTCTAGGGGTTGGGGGTAGGAAGAAGTAGGCTGTTGGTTAACTAGGATCTGCAGCTTATCCAGTAGGTAGGGAAATGGGCAGACTGGGTGGGCCAAGCGGTCCTTATCTGCCGTCAAATTCTATGTTTCTATGTAAGTGACCAATGTATTTCAGAACTGGTATGACAAACACTTATCTGATGTGCCATTACAATCCCTGGAAGGCCTACATGTGTGGGGGCTAAGCGACAAGTCTTATCCCTACCTAGGACATGTTTGCCTCTGGTTGTCTTTTCCTGCAACTGTAACTGGTGTAGAGGAGCAAGTAGAGACACTGGCCCTAATGTGTCCCCCCACTGGACTGTATTATGGGGTTCCCCTGTTGCTTGGAACAAACGCCCACATGTTTGGGAGACTAGCACAACTCTGCCATGAGAAACGAGGGCAACTGACTGGACGAGCCCTAAGAATTTCAGCCTTAGTAAAAAGGGCATATGACTTACAACAGAAACTCAATGAAGAGGACCCAGATGAGCCAGTGT
The DNA here is from genome assembly GCA_016271365.2 of Neoceratodus forsteri. Classification (NCBI taxonomy): domain Eukaryota; kingdom Metazoa; phylum Chordata; order Ceratodontiformes; family Ceratodontidae; genus Neoceratodus; species Neoceratodus forsteri. The sequence continues at coordinate 1,097,181,895 of CM057456.1, read as the reverse complement.
GAATAGTGTGTAAAAAGGAACCAGACTCTTTGGTATTGGCCCCCCAACGCCCAGTGCGCAATCCATGGAGAAGTCCTCCCAAAGAGAAACGTAAAGAACAAAATATTAATGTTGGATGCACCAGGTGATGAACAGTTGCCAGAAGGATTATTGGTTAAACCCAGCGTCTTGCCTGCCCATGCCCATGCCTTTGCACAATGAGTGATGGTCCAGATTCGAAATGTGTCAGATCGGGAGGTCCGGGTGAACAGAGGGTGCACTCTAGCTACAGTACACTGCGCAGACACTGCGGTATTACCCAATAACAAATACTCTGGTCAAAAGGAGAGAGCGACCATGGACTTATTTGACTTTGGTGATTCCCCACTGCCAGAAGAATGGAAGGCTAGGATTAGCAAGAAACTTGCCCAGAGTGACCAACTGTTTTCGTTAAAGGAATGGGACGTGGGGTGTGTCCAGGGTGCAGAGCATCATACTGTATACACCTGCATGATGACTGGCCATTTTGAGAGAGATCCTGACGCCTCGCCCCAGCGGACATAGATGATGTGAGGAGACAACTGCAGGAAATGCTCGCTGCTGGCATGATACATGAATCAAGGAGCCTATATGCCTTTCCCATTGTGGCTGTGCATAAGAAGAATGGATCGGTGAGGATGTGTGTTGATTATCGAACCCTGAACCAGCGGACGGTCCCAGATCAATACACCATGCCCCCGTATACAAGATGCCTTGGATTGCTTGAATGGGAGCAAATGGTTCTCAGCATTGGATCTTCGCAGCGGATATTACCAGATTCCGATGGCCCCGGAGGACTGTGAGAAAACAGCCTTCATCTGTCGTTTGGGGTTCTATGAATTCCTGAGAATGCCATGGGGGATTTTGGGTCACCATTTCCCAGCCACCTTTCAGTGACTTATAGAACGTCTGGTGGGAGATATGAACTTGCTGGAATGTCTAGTGTACCTAGATGATGCCATTGTGTGCAGACGCACATTAGAGGAGCATGAGACCCGACTGTTTAAAGTGCTGGACCAATTGGAAGACTTCAGCCTCAAGTTGTCCATCGACAAGTGCCAGTTTTTTCAAACCTCCATGAATTATGTGGGGCAATAGTATCTGCAGAAGGAATACAGACCAATGCCAGTAAGGTTGAGTCACTGACTACTTGGCCCCAGCCCCATAACTTGAAAGAACTACAACGTTTTCTGGGGTTCTGTGGCTACTACCACAGGTTCATAAAAGACTAATCAAAGGTGATTCGCCCGCTCCTGAATCTTACCCAGGGTTACCCCCCTACCATCCGTAAATACAAGAAAGGAGCTGTCAAAGAACCAAAGAAAGTGTACTTTCACACAGGTGAACCTTTTGGGCCCCGCTGGACACCCCGAATGCGAAGCAGCCTTCCACAAAGTCATATACCAGCTCACCCATGCCCCCATCCTTGCTTATGCTGATCCTACCAAGCCCTATGTGCTGCACATGGACGCTAGTCTGCAGGGCCTAGGAGCTGTGCTGTATCAAGACCATGAGGATGGTTTGAGACCGGTCGCTTTCACCAGCAAGAGTCTGACCCCGTCGGAACAAAACTATCCTGTGCACTAGCTGGAGTTCCTTGCCCTAAAATGATCAGTTTCATGAGTACCTCTATGGGGCAAAGATATTGGTGAAGACCGAAAATAACCCGTTGACCTATGTACAGACTTCAGCTAAGTTAGATGCCACTGGGCACTGGTGGCTCTCTGCTTTATCAACCTATGATTATGCTGTCGAATACAGACCGGGACTGAATCATATTGGTGCTGACGCTTTGTCACGAAGGCTCGCTTCCAAGAGTGATTGGGTCAGGCTGTCTGAACCTGACATATGAGCACTGTGCCAAAAGTTTGACAGAGATGAACAGATGTCTTCGGACACAGTGGACTGTCTGGTAGATTGCTTGGGCCCTCCTGATACCTGCATACCGGCTGCCTATTTCCATTTCTCTGCTCTAGATATTAGTGCACTACCTCAACTTGATAATGACAGTATTCAGTGGGCTCAATCCCAAGATCATATGATTCAACCCGCACTTGATGCCCAGCGTGTGGGGAAAGATGTGTCTAAGTTGTGTTCCCCTGACTTGTGAACTGCCCTATTATTTAAAGAAGTCCCCAGGTTGAAGTTACTCAATCAGTTGTTATACAGAGAGACAGTGGATCATAGCGGTCAAGTAGACAAGCAATAATTGTTCCTGCCCACTGCCTTTAAACACTTGGTATTGAGGTCCCTCCACAATCACATGGGGCACCTCGGTATTGACAGGACTCTTGACCTGGTACAATCTCAATTCTACTGGCCCAAGATGCGGGCCAATGTCGAGCACCATGTAAAGACCTGTAGTCATTGCCTCCAAAGAAAAGCCCTGCCTCAGAGGGCTGCCCCCCTTGTCAATATCACTACCAGCACCCCCAAGGAACTGGTCTGCATAGATATTTTGTGTTTAGAACCTGATCAATGGAATACTGGCAATGTGTTAGTGGTTACAGATCATTTCACATGGTATGCACAAGCTTTTCCAACTAAAGATCAAAAAGCCTCTACCATGGCCAAGGTGCTAGTGCAAAAATTCTTCGTCCACTATGGTGCCCCCAGTAGATCCACTCAGACCAAGGCAGAGACTTTGAAAGTAGGCTAATCAAAGCAATGCTCTCTCTGTGGGGGGTGCGGAAGTCAAGAACCACCCCTTATCACCTGCAGAGGGACCCTCAACCAGAACGTTTTAACCGCACCCTTCTAGACATGCTGGGCATCCTCCATCCAAAAGACAAGCATAAGTGGAACCAGCAGATTAGCACCTTGGTACACGCATACTGTTGCACCAAAAATTATGCTACAGGGTTCTTCCCCTACCGCCTCATGTTCGGGAGGGAGGTCTGACTGCCAGCTGATGTCTGCTTTGGGGTCTCTCCAGATGGGGTCCAAGCCAAAAACTACCTGCAGTATATACAGAAACTGAAAGCTCAATTGAACCATGCATATCAACTGGCCCAGACAATGGCCACCAAGAGAAATCTCGCCAACAAAGATAGGCATGATAAGAAAGTAAAGGCTCAAGAGCTACGGCTCAGAGATTCATGTGTTGTTACGCAATTTGGAACTACATGGCAAGCACATTGCAAATTGCTGATAGGTGGCACCATCTTCCTCATGTAGTAGCTGGAAAGTTGGATAATCTACCAGTGTATCTGAATATAAATTGTTGTGTAACTGTCTTTGTATTCGATGACAGAATGTTCTGTACTTTGGTGTAATTGTTTTGTACTTGATGTTTATTTAATGTAACAATTTACACTGGTTCACCTTGTAAACATGGCATATTATAGCCCTAATGGTGTTATACTGTATAAATAACATTTTTACTACTACTACTCTTAGTGGGCGGGCCCCATGCCCGTTTTCCAGTTCTTTTGCCGGTGACCTCCAAGGAGGTGCGACAGGAAAGGAATAAGAGGCTCCTGGAGTTCAGAAAGAGCACCATAAAGAAAGAGCAGAAGTAAGTAGGGGGATGGAAGGAGGGAAAAAAGGTAACCTACTGCAAGAGCCTCTCTCTCAAAGATCTGCTGTTATAGTAAGTTCTTATGTAACTGTACTATCTTACTTTGAGAGGGCTCTTGCAGTAGGTAATCACCTTGAGGACCAAGTCCCAAGCAGTGTGAATCAGAAGAAAAGACTGAATCACAGGAGGCAGGAGCTAAGAACCTGCTATAGGCACAGAAAATTTATGACAGGAGGCCCTGAAATGCAGCTAAGCCAAAATCTGCCCTGTGCCTAGAAACAATGTCCAGACTATAATGCTTTGTGAAAGTGAGGACTGAACTCCAGGTAGCCATGGCACAGATGTCAGTGGCGGACACATTCCTGAAACAAAAGGCAGCCACTCCCATAGTGGAATGCCCCTTGACGTTCCCCGCGGGAGGAATTTACCATACTTCTGGTAACAAAAGTAATGCAGTTTGCCAACCATTTGGATAAACACTGTTGGTAACTGCTGCACCTTCTCTCTTTGGTGCAAAAGAAACAAAAAGCTGATCCGTTTTTCAGACATACTTTTGTCCTGTTTGTGTAATAGCGCAAGATTCTGTGAACATCTAACTTGTGAAGAAGCGCCTCTCCCTGATTAGAATGCTCAGGGTAGTACACTGGTAGTTGAATCGACTGATTCAATGTAAACTCAGAAACCGCTTTACGTAAAAACTTAGGGTTGGTACAAAGATCCACCCGGTCTCTGTGGAAAATTAAATATGGCTCCTTACAAATTAGGGCCTGAAGCTCTGAAATCCTTCGAGCTGAAGTGACTGCCGCTAAGAAAAGCACTTTCCAAGATAAATAGTGCATGTCACAAGAACCAGCCGGTTCAAAAGGAGGCAGGGTCAACTTTTCCAAAATAAAATTACGATATTACAGTGGTGTGGGGCTGCGCACCAGAGGTTTCAGGTGTAAAATCCCTTTAAGGAAAGTCTTTGAGACTTCTGACTGGGCCAGTGTCCTGCTGTCAACCAAGATATGGTAGGCAGAGACAGCCGACAAATGGACCTTCAGCGATGAGCAGCCTAGGCCCAACTCATAGAAGTGCAGCAGATATTCCATGACTGATGGAGGGGGACACGAGAAAGGATCCCAACCCTTAGCAAAGGCCCAAAGTGAAAGACGCTTCCACTTCATGGCGTAAGTGGTCCTTCTGGATAGCTTTCAGGCCTCCATGAGAACCTGGGCCACTTTGGAAGAAACACCAAAGTGTGAAGCGGCTATGTCCCGAGGCGCCATGCATGAAGGTAAAGCAACTTCAGTCCCGGATGGACCAGCGTGCCTGACTCCTGGGTCAGGAGGTTGCTGCAAAGATGGAAACCAAACCTGACAGGGTCAAAAAAGGGCAATCAGAATCATGTGGGCCCCTTCCACCCGCAGCTTGAGCAGCACCCTCTGTAGAGCCAGAAAGGCAGGGAAGGTGTACAAGAACCTCCCTGTTCAGCAACGAGATAGTACATCTTGACAGAAAACACCATATCTCGACAGAAAACACCATGCCCTGGAGCGAGCGAGCAAAACTTGGGAAGTTTTGCGTTGTATGGGGAGGCGAACAGATCCAGTTCCAGCCAACCCCACAGGCTGAAGATGGAGTCGACCACCTCTTCTTTTGGTTCCCACTCGTGGGCTCTGACTATGGTGCAGCTGAGACTATCCGCTAGGACATATTGCATGCCCGGAATATGTACGGCTGAGAGGTGAATCTGATGTAGGACAGCCCAATTCCACACCCGCATCGTCTCCCAGCACAGGGGGTACAAACTGGTGCCTCCTTGCTTGCTGAGATACCAGACCATGCACATGTTGTCCGATTGGACTAGCACAGTACCCTGGAGAAGCCGGTGTTGAAAAGCTCGAAGAGCGTACAACACTGCTCTCATCTCCAACACACTGATGTGTAGAGAAGACTCCACTAGGGACCATGTGCCTCGAGTCCTGAGGTCTCCCAGATGAGTGCCCCATCCTGACTCTGACTCATCCGTTGTCAGTGTCGGAGAGGGAGGAGGGGACTGAAAGCGGACCCCCTTGGTGATATTGGAAAGATCCCGCCACCACGAGAGATCCCACTGAATGGAACTGGAGACCATGACCATCTGGTCTAGGTCATCCGACCTCTGATCCCACTGTGCCCTGAGCGTCCACTGCGAGATATGCATGTGAAGCTTGCCTAAAGGCACTGTGGGGATGGCTGCTGCCATCAGGCCCAACAGTCAAAGAATTAACCTGGCTGAGACCTTTCTGCCGGAGGTCACTAAATGAGTATGCCTCTGCAGGGTTTCCACCCTGTACTGAGGGAGGAAAGCCATACCCTGGACCGTACCCACCACCGCCCCAGTCAATTGCAGGTGTTGGGAAGGAACAAGCTGGGACCTGGGAAAGTTTACAGTGATCCCAACTTGACGAAAAAGGTCCAGGGTTGCAGATAGGAAGAGTTCCACTTGTTTCCTTGACGGGGCTGACAGAAGCCAGTCGTCGAGGTACGAGCACACACAGTGGCCTTGACGCCTCAGGGCCTCCGCTGCTACCGCCAGGTACTTCATGAAAACACGAGGTGCCGAGGAAAGGCCAAAGGGCAGGGCCCTGAATTGGTAATGTTCCCCCTGGAAGGAGAACCACAGGTAGTGACGATGGGCCCTGAATATAGGGATGTGCAGGTAAACATCCTGTATATCTAGAGTACAGAGCCACTGACCTTGCGCAGGAGGGGCAGCAGACCTGGGAAGGTCAGCATCTGGAACCTTTTGTACTCTATGCACAGGTTTAGAGTGCTGAGATCCAGAATGGGACACATATCTCCCATCTTTCTGGGGACCAGAAAGAAGTGGGAGAAGTACCCCTTTCCTACCTGGTGCACGGGAACAGGTTCTATTGCTCTCTTCTGTAACAGAGCCTGAACGTACATATGAACGTACAAAGAAGCCAGTAGAAGAAGGCCATTTGGTCTATCAAGTCTGCTCGTATTGCAGGGTCCACAGCTTGAGCTAATGTCCCTGCCCTCCCTCCCTCCCATCCTCCCTACCCATGATCCTTACCTTCCCCCTATGCCTATCCTAGCCTCTCTTAAAGCTGCCCACTGTCTTCAATGAGATGACCTCTTCAGGCAGCGCATTCAAAGTGTCCACCACCAACTCTGTGAAGAAGTGCTTCCTGACCACCCTCCTAAACCTCCCACCCTCCAGCTTAAGACTGTACCCCCTCATGTTATGGTTGCCACTCAGCTAAAAGAGACTCTCCTTATCCACCTTATTTATCCCTTTCAAGTACTTGAAGGTCCCAATCATGTCCCCTTTCTCTCTCCTGTCTTCCAGGGAGTACATGTTCAGTGCCATCAACCTCTCTTCATATGCCCTGCCCTGCTGACTGGCTATCATCTTTGTAGCCCTCCTCTGGACCTTCTCCAGCAGGTTAATGTCCTTTTTGAGGTGTGGGCACCAGTACTGAACTCCATACTCTGACGCAGCCTTACCAGTGACCTGTATAACGGCAGTATAACCTCCTCTCTCCTACTACTGATCCCCCTATCTATGCATCCCAGTATCTTGTCTGCCTTTGCTGCTGCTTTCTTGCACTGCGTGGAGTACTTCAGGTCACTAGTGATCATCACTCCCAGGTCCTTCTCCTCCTCTGATGCAGATACTCGGACTCCACACAGGTAGTACTCTGTCCTGGAATTCTTGGCTCCAATATGCATAACTTTGCACTGAAGCCAAGCTGCCAGATCCTGTACTACCTCCTGTAGGTCCTGTATCCCTTCAGCTGTGTCCACTCTCCCACAGAGCTTGGTGTCATCTGCGAATAGGCACATTTTGCCCTTAATGCCATCCCCAATGTCACTGACGAAGACACTGAACAACACTGGCCCCAGCACCAAGCCCTGTGGGACCCTACTGGCTACCTCTCTGGTGCCAGATAACTCTCCCCCACAACCACCCTCTAGGTTCTGTCCCTCAGCCAGTTTTCCACCCATCTGGCCATCTTTTCCCCAACTCCAAGATCCACCAACTTCCTAATCAACCTTTTGTTGGGTACAGAGTCAAAGACCTTGCTGAAATCAAGATAGAGGGTGTCTACTGCTTGGCCCATCTACTGTCTTAGTGATGGACAAAGAAGTCAATCAGATTTGTTTGACACGATCCCCCCATGAACCCATGCTGCCTCTCATCCTGGAGACCATGCTCCTCTATATATTCCACCAACCTTTCCTTTAGTATGGTCTCCATGAGCTTGCCCACAATGGAGGTCAGACTGACAGGTCTGTAATTCCTGGATCATCCTTGGGACCACTTTTGTGGAGGGGCACTATATGTTCTGTTTCCAGTCCTGCAGTACCATGACTAACTGTAGTGAACTATTAAATATGTTTGCCAGTGGCCCTGACAGCTCCTCAGCCAGTTCCTTTAGTACCATTGAATGTACTCTGTCCGGGCCTGGTGATTTGTCCACCTGCAATGCCAGTAGACACCCTCACTCTATCCTCCTCTATCACTACATCTGTGTCCCCCCGCCTCCTCTTTCCCTCCTGAAGGCACTGGTCCGTTCTTCTCCCTGATGAAGACAGAACAGAGGTATTCATTTAGTATCTCTGCTTTCCCCCCATTATCCTCCACCCACTTCACCCCTTTCTTAAGCCTAACAATCCCTTCCTTCTTGTCCCTTTTCTCAGGTATATAGTGAAAGAAAGCCTTCTCTCCCCCCCCCCCTTAATTCCTTCAGCTATCTGCAGCTCTTTCTGTGCCTTTGCTTGCCGGACTTCCTTACTTGCCTCACTAGTCAACCTTAGGTAATTTTCCCTATCCACCTCTCTCTTGGTCTTCCTGAATTTTCTATAGGCCAACCTCTTTTCCTTTACTGCCTTGGCAACCCCAGAACTGAACCAACTAGGCGCTTTGGCCCTTGCGTTCTTCCACCTGAGCCTAACGTACTCATCTGTGGCAACCAGTATTCCTTCCTTAAGGATGGCCCACCTTTGGTCCACCCCCATATAAGAGAGGGATGTGCGCCTTCCGGTACTGAGAATGGGCTGCAGGATTCATGAGAAATTCCAGAGTGTGGCCGTGCTCTATGAGCTGAAGGATCCATGCGTCAGTTGTCACTGCCTGCCACCCTGGCAGAAGACAAGTAAATATTCAGCCCACCTGCTCCACTGCGAGATTCTGAGGGTGGAAGGGGGAATGGCAAGTCATACGAAGGAGGGGGGTTGGGAGCGCTGCACCTGAAGCTGTCAGTGGCTCAGTAGTTGGCACACTCGCCTCGGAGGCCGGGAGATCAGAGGGCTGTGGGTTCAGTTCCCATATCTGGCACTTGAGTTAATATCCCAGTACTGACACTGTAGTGCACATGAGAGGGGTGCTGCACTTCTGAGGTGCCATCTTTCAGATAAGACGTTAAACTGAGGTACAATCTGCCTGGATTGGTGGTAGTTCAGGTGGATGTTAAAGATCCCATGGCACTTATTGAAAAGAGTAAGGGAATTTCCCTGGTGTCCTGGCCAAATTTCCCTCATTCACTAAAATTACCACCAACAGCTTAATCTGGTTAAAGGTCAGTTGGCATTCATCTGTATCCCCTTCCCCCGGGTCGTGCCTGAAAATAGGCAGGATTTGTCTAGTGCACTTACCCGGTCAACAAAAACTGAAAAAAAAACAAAAAAACAAGCTCTCTGGGACTTGGCCTGGGGAGCATCTGAGGCTGACTGTGCCCTATGTTTGTTTTGACATCAGGCCATCTGCTGTTGCTTTGGTTGCCATTTGCCTTGGCACTGAAAGGGCTTCTTTGCCTGAAATTTTAGACAGTACATTGTATTGACCAAAGTGCTGTGCATTTATCCTGCAGGGAGGCAATGCTGTCTTGTGCATCACCCCCAAAGAGGAAGGATCCCTGGAAAGGGGCATCCTGGATGGCATTCTGCACATCCTGTGCCAAACCTGACACCCTCAGCCAGAGGAAATGATGGAGGCTGACGGCTAAGAGTCTACTGCATCATAGGTGGCTCAAAGTGAATGCCTGTAGGCCACTTTTGCTGAACGGACTGAATCCACCAAGAGGGTTTTTGATTCTGAAACTGGGAGTGCCTGAATGGCTGGCTCTAGCTGGGCAAACAAGGATTTCTGGTATACCAGCATGTGCTTGATATAGTTGAGGGCCCCCATGGCCAGAGCAGAGGAAGAACAAAATGTCCTACCAAATTGGTCCAGCTGCCAAGACTCCTTGTCTGGTGGCTAGGTACTCATATGCTGGGGCTTAGAAGACTGGTCATGAGCGGCCGTTATAATGACCAAATCGGCCTTTGACTGCACGCTGAGGTGTCCTTTCCCTCTGGTGTACGGTGGGTGCGGTCTGCCTTCTTGGCCACCGCTGGAATGGAGGGGGGCATCATCTAGATCATAGATGCCAGATCCTCATGGTGCTGGAGCCAGGGTGGGGTAAGGATCGGGGCCACCTCCTGCATGTCCAGGTGTTCTGCAAGGCATTGCCTTTTCAGACCCTGGGCATCAGACTTCCTGTCGTAGACCTCCGCTATTTTTCTGAGGAGGTCCATGAAGGAAGGATCCTCTGGAGGCGACTTGGGGGATTCTTTGGGCTGGGTTCCCCTATAGGCAGGGTTTCAAAACCCAACCCTAACAACTCGGAAGAATCTGAGTCAGAATCCTGGTCTGAGTCAGAAGATTCCTGGGGTTCTGGAGTTGGTTTGCCTGAGGGCCCGGCCGGCGTCGGAACCTTCGAAGGGGTCGGCATTGGCTGAGGCGAAGGGACTGGAACCTGCCTCGGTTGCTGTACGTCAGGGCTCCTAGGAGACTGAAGGGAGGCTGACGGTTGTCCAACTCCGTTACCAGTTAGGCCTTGGTCTCTGACCACCAAGACTGTAAAATGGACCTAAAGTCCACTGGAGGTTGAGGAAGAGGAGGAGGAGGCTGGTAAACTGGGGGATAGCCTGTAGCAAAGCCTGGTTGTGGGAAACCCATCTTATGAAAATGTGGTGGCGGGTAGCCCGACACAGGGTAGGCCTGAGCGTACCCTGGCATATGAAACCCTGACGGGGGTAGCCCGGTGGGTTATACGTAATGCCTGAGGCGGATATCCTGATCGCGGGAACCCCTGAAGGAGGTACCGATGGAGGGTACTCCAACAGAAGGGCCGATGGGAGAAACCCTGACAGAGGGCCCAATGGGGGCAAACCTGTCGGAGGGCCTGACGGAGGCCGCTGCAGCACACTAAACCCTGACAACCCTGGTAGGGTTAGGTCCGGTGAAGGGTGTGCCGGTGGCACGGCAGCCCCTGATGGCGGGGGAGGTGGCTGGGCACAGTGCCAGCTCCCACTGCCAAATCCGCAGGTGTGCCAGGAAGGTCCCCTGATGGAAGCTTCACAATTCCCATCCTTTGATCAACAGGTGAGTGAGGGGGGGACCACGTCCAGTGGAGTGGGAGAGGCCCAATGGGAAGAACCCTCCAGGGAAAACAGAGGTAAATCCGGCAACTGGGAATCATTGGGGACATCGCCTGACCCCGACGCTAGGTCAGTCGGGCATCAGCAGAGCCAATGTCTGACTTATCGGCAGACACAACTGTGCAAACGGCGGACTGGCCAACGATTGACGTAGCAGTCGGAGCCATGCAGGCTTCGGAACCTCCAGAGCCTGACACCACAGCCGGATGCTCGTCGGAGGATGAGCAACTCAGCGACTCCCTTCGGCGTGATAGACCTCCCCCTCAAAGATGGGTCTAAGTGCGGCCGAGGTTCCCGCAGCCACTAAGACTAGTGGCAGAAGGCGCCCCAGGACTGCTCTTTGAAGGGCAGAGCTGAAGCCCAGCGACCAACTCACAGAGGAAGTTGTCCGTCGCTCGTCCAAAGGGCCCGCAGGTGACTTTGGACGATCCCGGTGCTTTTCCTTCTTCCTCTTTTTTCATGCTTGGACTCGGTGGATGAGGTGGAAGCGCCGTGCACCTTTTGGAGCTCTTTCTCCATGGTGGCCATTCTCTGGTGGCGCTTTCCTGTGGCTGGACTGAAGCTGGCACAGGCCTCCCAGTCCTCAACCTTGTGCTCCGGGCCTAAGCAGCAGAGTTAGAGAGAGTGTGAATCCTTATGTGGTAGTTACGCACCGCACGAAGCACACTCATTCTTGTGCTCGACGTTGGAAGTTGACGACATGCACAAATAAACTAAATAACTGAATATTGAAGGAAAGAAAAATGGATACTCATCTGCATAGTGGTCAAACTGCAGTGTACAAGCTCCGCGAGGTCTGACTTTTCAGGTCGACAGCAGGAAAAAACTGGAAGGCGGGCGTGGGGACCACCCACTTTATAGGGTCAGGCTGTCAGCCACGTGACATCCGGTGGGTGGTCCCCCGTCAAAATACTGGTGGCTAAAGTTTCCGTGTGGTCCTGACGCCAAGGTGCGATCAGTCCTCAAGGTGATTTCCTACTGAAAGAGCCCTCTCAAAGTAAGATCTATTTTGCAGTGTTGGTTCAATCTCTTTGGCATGTTGGGGCTGTCCTCCTGCTCCCTGGCAGGTATATTATCATGGGGGGGAGGGGGTTATCTGTATGGCTGTGATGGGCTTGTATCATTTTTCAGCTTTTACCTGGCTTTCCAATCATTGGGACTTTCCAGGTAGCACTATCAGTCACAATCTTTGTAGGTTTGAGTTAAAGTTATGCATTAGCATGGTCTTTTATACATTACATGGATATACAAGACCTTCCCAGATCCTGCTGCACATATTAGGAGCATCCCTAGGTCTACCAATATCCTCTGTGCACATTCATAGTGGAGGTCTTAAGAGCAGAAGGAATTCTGGGTTTAGCCACTTAACTGTGACGGCTTTCCCTTAGGCCCTGTTCACACTAGGGACCATTTATAAAAGGTTACTAAAAACGTTTTATAAATCGGTCCATAGCACGGTTGTCGGAGCATTCACACTCAATTCAGACAACCGTGCCAGGTGGAAGTGGTTCCCAGGCATGACTGCGGCACCAGCTTAAAGTATTATGGGTTCTGGTTGGTGCCACAATGCATGACGGGATACCCGTGAACGCACACCAAAACCAATCAGGACAAAAATATATGGGCAGAATCGGGGATTCTTCCACTGCACAGCGGTGCCTGTAATGTATAATTGTTTTTATTCTGTGGCTGACTAAATGGATTTTCTCACTGGAGGGGTTGCCTTAACTCGTGTTACAGCACGGTTTGCGTATACACTGCTGTTACAGATTAAGGCAACCGTGTTTAGTTAAAAACTGTGCCAAAGACCACCTCTTAGCAGGGTTTTAGCATGATTTTATAACACGATTATAACACGATTTTAACCGTGTTACAGTGTGAACGCAAACCATGTTCCGGGACCTTAAAACGGTTTAAGGCACTTAAACCGTTTTAAGCTTCCTAATGTAAACAGGGCCTTAGTGGCAGAGTGTGGCGGTCAGAAAAAAAATGCCTCACCCTTCCCTAGTGTAGCAGGCTAACTGCTATGGGGCCCACAACAGTGTTGTGATCTTCCCTGCAGGAACTCTCATCAGTTCCTGTATAGGAGAGGGATTTTCCCTCTCCCTACCTTGGAAGTGCACTAGGAGGGTTTCTCCCTCCATACCCTCATGATTTCTATGGGTGGGTTTCCATTTGCCGCCCCCCCCCCCCCAAACGTATTTTTCTTGTTACTGTTCTTATCCTGTTTGTGGTAGACTGGTGCAATGTTTTTAATTATGGGGCTCCTGCTTTATGTTCTTAAGTTGGGACAAAAGAGACCAGATTTTCCCATATACTGTACTCTTTCCTTACCTCCTCCATTACCTATAGTGCCTCTAGATCTTATTGTCAGACGTGTGATCTGAATAGCAGCAGGTCAGGCCCTATCAGGTGCTTGGGGGTACCACTTCAATTTTTGGGTCCTCGATCCAGAGTCACGTCCAAGAACCAAACAGGGTAATGCAGTTATGCCTTTCTTTTCAAAGATGTCCCATCAATTGATGGTAATTTCCCACAACATAAATGGTATCCACGGTCTGGTTAAATGGTACAGGGCACTACAACAGTTAAAGAGGGAGCACCCCTAATGTGATTTTCCTCCAGCAAACCCACCTTTCTAAGGAGGAATATCAGAAATTTGGCAGTTTTGTTTTCCCCACGGTGGTGGCCTCATCCCAAAGGTCTGGAAGATGCAGGGGCATGATGATCCCGATTCCCCGTGGGGCACGTTTTCAACTTCATGAACAGATAAAGGAATAAAGAAGGCTGCTATGTTATAGCAACTGGCATCCTGTACAATGCCCCTGTGACATTGTCTAGTGTGTATTTCCCCTGGGGTCTGACAAAGTACTGGCTCAGAGCTTTCTTAATAAACTTCCTCCTAACCTCCAAGGCCAAAGGGTGGAGGTCTTAATACTAACCTCAACCCTTTCATGGATGTTACTCTGCCCTCGCCATATTGCTCCACCTCCCTTCAGAAGTATTTTAAGTTCATCTTGGATGTCTAAGGGAAGCGGGAAAGGCAGTAAGAAGAGAAAGGCATGGACTGAAGAAGGTTTAGCACAGCCAGTTAAGAAAGGGGTCAAGTTCCCTTTCCATTTTTGTTGTTGTTAGTATCTCACCCCCCATAGGGGAAGAGTACACAATGGGAGGTGAGATACTAACAACAACAAAAATGGAAAGGGACCTGGGGTAGTCATATCAGATGACCTAAAGGTGGGCAAGCAATGTGAGAGGGCAGCAAGGAGGGCTGGGGGATACTGGGATGCATAGGAGAGGCATCACCAGTAGAAAACAGGAAGTTATTATCTCTCTACAGACAGCTGGTGAGACCCCATCTGGAGTACTGCGTGCAGTTCTGGAGACAATCTCCGAAAGACAGACAGGATGGAAGCTGTCCAGAGGAGGGCAACTAAAATGGTGCAGGGTCTGCACCGGAAGACATATGAAGAGAGACTTAAGGAGCTTAATATGTATAGCCTCGAGGAAAGGAGGGAGAGGGGGGACATGACAGAAACTTTCAAGTACCTCAAGGGAATCAACAAAGTCCAAGAGGGTAGCATCTTTCAAAAAAAGAGGTGTGCAAGAACAAGGGGCACAATTTGAAGATGGGGGCGGCTTAGAGGTAATTTAAGGAAGTATTTTTTCACAGAGAGGGTTGTGGATGCATGGAACGGCCTTCCGGAGGAGGTTGTGGAGTCAAAAACAGTGGTGGAATTCAAGCATGCATGGGACAGTCATAAGGCAATTCTAGGGGGTTGGGGTAGGAAGAAGTAGGCTGCTGGTTAACCAGGATCTGCAGCTTATCCATTAGGTAGGGAAATGGGCAGACTGGGTGGGCCAAGCGGTCCTTATCTGCCGTCAAATTCTATGTTTCTATGTTTCTAAGGCATTCTTCAGGTACATCAACGAAAGGAGGAAAAACAAGCGTGGGATTGCTAGGCTCAAGGGAGAGGGAGGGGAATGCAAGGAGGACGACATGGAAAAGGCAGAAAGACTGAATAAATATTTCTGTTCAGGGACCACAGCAGTTGCCAATGGGGTGAAGAGGTGGACAATAGTTCATTCACAGGGGAAAGAGTCCTGCAGGAGATCACTAAATTGAAGGTGGACAAAGCGATGGGACCAGATGGCAGTCACCCAAGAATATTAAGAGAACTGCGAAGGGAGATAGCAGAAACTCTGGCAGCCATGTTCACAGAGTCATTCAACAAAGGGTGGTACCAGAGGATTGGATGAGGGCCCATGTAGTACCTCTACACAAATCTGGCAGCAGAAAGGAGGCGGGGAACTATAGGCCGGTCAGCCTCACCTCAGTAGTGGGGAAGATCATGGAGACATTGCTTAAAGAAAGGATTGTGGGGCATCTAGAAGCCATCGGAGCCCAGGACCATAGACAACATGGATTCACAGCGGGGAGGTCATGTCAGACAAATCTGGTTGATTTCTTCAACTGACTGACAAAGGAAGTAAATCAGGGTGGGGCAGTGGACATCGCTTACCTTGATTTCAGCAAAGCCTTTGACACCGTCCCACACAGGAGGCTGATAAACAAGCTGGGTAGGCTGGGCATGGGGACAGGGTGGTAAACTGGGTCAGAAACTGGCTAACACAGGGTGGTGATAAATGGGGTGCAGTCTGGAATGAGGGGGGTGGACCAGTGGGGTGCCTCAGAGATCGGTTCTGGGGCCACTCCGGTTCAATGTCTTCATTAGCAACATTGCAGAGGGGCTGGAGGGAAAGATCTGCCTGTTTGCAGATGACACCAACATGTGTAACAGAGTTGATACCCCAGAGGGAGTGGAGAAAATGAGGAGGGACCTGGCGAAGTTTGAAAAATGGTCTGAGGTCTGGCAACAGAAGTTCAAGTCAAAGAAGTGCAAAATTATGCACCTGGGACACAGGAACCCTGGGGAAAGCTACAGGATGAGGGATTGCGGACAGTCACAAAGGAGGAAAGAAACATGGGGGTTATTATCTCAGATGACCTGAAAATGTTAAAGCAGAGTACTAAGGCATCTGGGAGGGCCAGTGGCATGCTGGGGTGCATAGGCAGAGGTATCACCAGCAGTAGGAGGGAGGTAGTGATGCCATTATTTAAAACCACGGTCAGGCTTCATTCACATGGAGTACTGTGTGCAGTTCTGGAGGCTGCACCTTCATAAGGACATTAACAGGCTGGAGATGGTCCAGAGAAGGGCAACTAAGATGGTACAGGCCTTGCAACACAAGACTTAAGAGGAGAGATTAAGGGACCTCAATATGTACTCACTGGAAGAGAGGAGGGAAAGAGGAGACATGATAGAAACATTCAAGTACCTAAAGGGTATAAACAAGGTGTGGGGGAAGACAGTTTCCATTACAGGAGGAGCACAGTAACAAGGGGGCATAACATGACATTGAAAGGTGGGAGGTTAAGAGGGAATGTGAGGAAGTTCTTCTTCACAGAGAGGGTGGTGGACACATGGAATGGTGTACTTCAGGAGGTGGTGGAAGTGAGCAATGTGGATGGATTCAAGCATACTTGGGATAGGCATATGGGAGCCATAGAGGTACAGCTGCAGGTGGGTCGGAAGCAGTAATCCAGTACAATGGCTTATGGGCAGACTACATGGGCCAGATGGCCCTTATCTGCTGACAATTTTTATGGTGTCATACTTTCCTGACAGGACAAGAATATACTTATTTCATCCACACAACAGGCACGTGTGCCTGGCTTAATTACATATTTACTATAGCTGAACAGTAAGACACTTTGCAAGATGTCTTTCATGGGGGAATTCTGCTGTCAGACCATATCCCAGTTCTGGCAAAGTTTACTCTGAGGCACCTACATTATACCATTCACTGGCAGTTTAATTTCGCCTTCCTCCATGACCAGGAGCTCCACATTCAGTGGAAAGCATTCTGAGAATTCTCCGGGACAATGTGGACCCTACTGACTCCCCTATCATCCTCTGGGACACGTTGAAAGTGATGACCCAAGAGGAGCCAATAGCTTATTCTTCAAAAAAACAGAAACAAAGGGAAGCACAGATCCACGATATACAGAACATATAACACACCTTACTGGCCTTCCAGCTGCAAGGGGACACTACCTGTGACTTTTCAAACTGCAAAAGTTAAGCAAGATATTGGAAATATTATGGATCTTAAAGTACAGCAGACTTTATATTACCTCTGACACTCGTACTACAAGGGTGGCAGCTCATGGTGCTCGTAATTTGGCCAGATTATGTGTTCACAAAACTAAAGTCTGCATTCTCCAGATGTCTGACCCTACTTCAAAAACTTCTACTCACTGCCCACAGGTTAACCAAGAGATCCTTATTCAGTTCTATCAAGAGCTAAATAATTTTGAGGCTGAGGCAGCCCCAGCGGATATTATGGCCTTCCTACAGTCCCTCCCTCCCTCTCCCAAAATTACCAGAGGAAAAGGCTCAATACCTACTTGTCATGATCTCAGCAAGAGAGATTCAGATCATCTTCGGAACTCTAAAACTAGCAGGTGCCCCAGCCCGAATGGGTTCCTGACTGAATTTTATAAACAATTTCAGGTGCAGCTTCTTCCCCCGATGCTGGCAGCTTTCAAGAAGGTCATGTTGGATAAGGCCCCACCTCCCTCGTGGCAATATGCCACAAGTTGGACCCTACACAAGTCTGATAAGGATCCCAGATTTGCAGCCGTGTGTAGGCTAATTGCGAATATAAAATCATTATGGCAATTTTGGGGTCAACTTGTTGGAGAATTTGCTTCCCATCCTTTTGAACACAAATCAGGTTGGCTTTGTCAGACATGGCAAGCCTACGATAGCGTTCACCAAACGCATCATCTGCTGGACCACATGGATACCTGAAACATCCCTCTGTCATTATTAACTGTGGATGTGGACAAGGTGTTTAACACGTTGACCTGGCCACCATATTGACGTTTGGTTTCCCAGGAGATTTGCAAGAGATGTTTCAGGGTCTTTACACCTCTCCCAAGGCACATCTTAGAGTCAGTGGCTTTCTCACCACTCCCTTCTCCCTGCACAGAGGCACGAGGCAGGGGTACCCTCTGTCCCCTCTCCTCTTCACCTTGTATTTAGAACAGAGGTAATTCATATCCATCCTGATGTCACAGGAGTCCAGATAGCTGAAAGCGATTTTAAGCTTTCCCTGTTCACAAATGACATTCTACTTACCCGGACAACCCGAGACTTCCCTGCCTGCCATCTGGGAGGTGTTAGAGTTATTCAACCAACTGGCAGGGTAAAAATTAAATGCACAAAAGATGGATGTTTTACTATTTAACATCGCTCCTTCTATGGAGTTAAAAAAGAAGTCCCCCTTTAAAAGGCAGAATTTGGCATTTAAATATTTAGGAATCAAGCTCAGTAAACATCTCTCTAATTTGGAACTCTTAAATTTTGAGTCGACCCAACAAATTACAAAGGACCTCACTCGCTGGAACCAGCTATTCGTTGTTTTTTTCCAGAAAACAGACGTCATATGACAAAACATTTTGCCATGAATTCTTTATTTCCTGCACCCTGCTGATTTTGCCAGATGCCATTTATTTTAAATCTTGGAATAAATGAATTTCCAGGTTCATCTGGCAGGGAACTCCCCCTTGTATTATATTTACCACACTTTATTTACATAGGGATTGAGGTAGATTTAGTTTACCTAATTTAAAATTATATGCATAACTTGTCAGCTCTGAACTATTTGCTTATCACTCTCCCCTTATTTATTTGTTTATTAAAGTATCAGAATTACAACCTTTTGAGTCAAAGACTCATTTACAAAGGCTCATCGTCATACATAGAATAGGACAGGGAGGCGAAGAACATACAGTGAGTGGAGAACAGACAGTGTAGGAACAGTAGCATGGCAGAAATATATACAATTACAATTTGTACAGTTGGGAATAGGTGGATGGTCCATTTTCTACATATTGCAGAAAAACTGAATTTACTATTTGGATTTCTATCTCTTTGGTCACTCTCTGGGCTGTCTCCTGGTTTTTAAGTTTTCCCAACATACAGCCATTACACTGAAGCAATGGTTGATTGTTCAAACCAAATTCTTCTCGGCAGCCACTTTCAAGAGCAGGTTTGTACTCTGAAATTTCTGCCACTCAAAACATAATGCATCTTACCTGGCCCCAAGTGTAATTCAGTACAGGTTTTAATTTTCTGCTGCCAGTATTTAGGGAGGGAAGGGACTGTATTTTGGGCCTGTGGAGCCGAGAGCCCGATCCTTTCCACGGTGCTAGTCAGACGCATGTCCCCGTGCTACTGTGTTTTATGATGTCAGTTCAGGGACAGCACGGGGGCTTGCTACACAGAATACAATAAGGATGTTTTTTAACTGCCTTTTAGCATATTTCTTTTTCTCCGCAAGTACTTTTAGGTGCTTTTTTCTGTTTTCTCCCCAGTCCCAATCCCTTGTGTCCCTGATGTGACGTACGCGTGTGGACACCCCACCCTACCATCCACTCAGTTACTGTGTACACCTGCCACCAGACCTCCATCCGGAGACAGCGGGACTACAGATGGGCAACCCACCCACCCGGGAGAGAGGAGCCAATGTTCGATCCCGCTCCCCCCCCCTGTGTCAGCACCCCAATGACCCGAGTCTGTTCCCGAACCCAGGTCGCTGGCGTAGCGCAAGGTGAGGCGTTCAGTGCCTCAAACCTCAGTGCCACCAGGCTGGCCTTTTAGCATTTTTAGAATTCCGATTATGACAAATCAAGACCACCTCCCAACTAACAAAGACCTTGGTAATAGAATCGGGGCCTGAAGCCAGACCACCAAGAACCTAGAGACCCACACCCACATGTAAAGAAACCCTGTAGCGGCACAGCAGAGGTGAAGAGCAGGATGTTCAACTGGGAAGCCCAGAGAACAAGAACAAAAGTTTAATAAAAAAAAAAAAAAAAAAGGATGACAAACTACCTTAAAATCATGTGCAAAACAGTGCAAGATTACTTTTGAAAATATGCAAGTTTGCAAGAAGGGTGCTCCCCTCCTAGGAGCCCCCCCCCCCCTTTCCTTTCACCCTTTTACTCTCTGTGTGTAAGAAAACTAAGAATATGTGAAAGACAAATGAAATACAATCATGCTTTTATTATAATGGTTTTTATATTAAGTAGTTGAAAGAATAGCTAGGTGTAACTTATTTGTACCTGTATATACTGTAAATGCAACGGTAAAGGTAGTTTTGTAGTGAACAGAATTGTTTGTACATCTTGAGAGTATGTATTTTGAATGTTTTCTCAGATAATGTAATGAACATCAACTGATCTTTTGGCCAACTGCGATAAAATAAAATTCAAATTGTGTGAAAATAATGGAAGATGTAAGAAGACATCATCTGCATGAAGTTATCTGCACAAACGTAAACTGCATAAACATGTGAGATGCGTGGCAGCACAGACTGCGTGGAGAAAGTATTAATTGCATGGCACTATGGGTAACAAATGATGCAGATCTGCATTAGAAAATAGTAACAGATGCGCATGTTGTGTAAAAAATACAAATTGTGTGAATAAGTAGACTTATGTAAAAAGAGACTTAAGTGAGAAAGAAGCATACTGTGTGGAAAGAAAACAAACTGCATAACAAAGCCACTTTGCATGAAATGTGCACAAACACTTGAAAATCACGCATATACTGTGTGCATTAGAATGAAGCCGGGGATGCTCAGCACCAAGGCCAACAGCAATGTTGGCACTGAGGTTGGAAGTGACATCAACACCAATACCAGGAGCAACTCTGGGTCCAAGGTCAGAAGTGAAATTAGCACCGAGATTGGGAGCATCATCGGCACTGACACAGAGGCCAGAACTGACACTGACAAAAAGGCAAGAACTGACTCAGGCCTCGAGGGCAGAACCAACACAGGCACTGAGACTTGAAGCAGCACTGATGCACTGGAAGGTCCCCACCAGAGAAAAACCTGTAAAAGACAGGCTTGTCTAATGAGGACTAGCACCAAACTAAGAAACAGATAGTACTGAGGGACAGCAGTAATTAAGTCTGAGAAACCGGAGTCTGGTGTCTCCCGGAGAAACCCTGCCAGGACTACCACGAGGCAGCAGATGCCCTGAAGGTCCTGATGCAGCAGTCCAAAGTCCATAGACAAACTGCTCATCCAAGGCACCTCTATAGGCAACAGGTATGTCACAGATGGATGTGCCATCACAGTAGAATGAAGACAACTTGCAGTGGGTTACCTGCCCCATCCTGGGAGGGGGGGGGTAGAGGTACTGACATCGATCCCATTTAACATACAGCCATTGGCCTTGAGGTAGGAAGGTATGAACCCAACTGGAGCCTGTGTCCTTGCATTTCTGCATGTACGCGAGGTAACAGTTAAGTGGTCATGGGAGTCCAATGCCAAGTGCAAGTGTGTCCAGGACCAAATTTTATTTATTATTATGGAAGCCTCCATAAGCCATGCCCTGCCTGTTCTCTGGAACAGCGTACAGAAGACGCTAAAAAAGCATTAACTGTCAAGCAGGCCACATTTAAATCCCTGCTTACACGATTCTTCATCGAGACCTGTAACTGTTTCCAGCGCTGACCTTTTCTCCTTCTATTGCTTGGGTCTCCCCACTATTTTGTCTCTTCTGATTACTCTCCTCTCTCAAGTTTTCCTGTACTAATGTGTACATAACAAACCTATGCATATACTGTAGTTATTGTTCCTTAGCTGCAAATTGTCCTATTTGTATTTTGTGCTGCCTGACACATTTATTTATTGACTGTATTACTCCCTGTATTTTATCATGATTTCCCTGTTATGTCATGTATACATTCCCAGGTCCATCTTGTAAATGAGTTACACTCAATGGTGTTTTGCCTGGTAAAATAAAGACTGATTGATTGATTATTAATCCAGTAGGACTGGCTATCCTCCCAGAAGTCAGGTACTGGTACACCTGCTCAGAAACTGCGGTCTGAAACAGACTCTGAAGCCAGTGGCATGAACAAGCACCCTACCTGACAAAACAGTCTGCAAACAAACTAGCTGTTAAATGAGGTAGGGCTCAGAGAAAACTGTGATGGTGCTGAGAAGAACTAAAAAATCACATACTCGATAATGAAAAAAACACTGTGAAAAACAAAAATATACATAAACAAGAACATTAGAGGCATACATGGATGAATCCCAAAGTTCTATTGGTCTCCAGACAAGGCATACTCTCGACAGCAGAAAAAGAGGAATGGAGGTGACTGGATATGGTACTAGTTTAATTTTAGACACATTAGTATGTTATCTATTGTTTTAAAATTTGCATGTTGTATGTGCTATGTCTATATTTGTATTACCCTACCTATTTTATATAAGGCGCCCAGAGTCTCAGGGATTGGGCGCCGTATAAATAAACTTGCCTTGCCTGCATTTATGCTGTGGGTGCACATGACACCACACTCGTTGCCATACTTATGCGCATGTGCTGTTGACCCCAAACGTTCAAACTCCCTCAGGGTACTAGTGCCTCCAGTCCTAAAACCAAAGAATGGGGCTCTATGGAGAAGAATGATTCTTGAAAGATCCTGGAAGACTAAATTTTAGGGAACATAAAGCTAGCTTTCGCGTTTTTAATATAATTGACAATTTGAGCATTTGTTAGTCTGTTTTGAAATGGTCTTGCCTTTCCCCTTTTTTAGGGTCTTTGCTGACGCTGACCATTTTTAAAGCTACATGGCATAAATCAGCAGATTTATTGGGATCACAATAGTATGGGTCTGTCCAAGTGGAAACTGGAAATCTTCACATTCCTTTATAGACTACCTTTGTGTGTGCCTCTGCTGACTGAAGAAATATACAGTACATCGCTTACAATTCAATAATATACTGTGTAAGGATATATCATTGAATTGCAAGGGCTAGGCACCACTTGCACAAGCAGTCTCTGTGAGCATCAGCCCCATCCCACAGGGAGGGGGAGATAAAATACTGCTATCTGTTCAGTGGCAAGCTTTCAGTCCCTCCTTTTTAGAGAGTGACATAAAATACAGCCACTAGCTCACTGCAATCTTTTAGTCAAACTTGGGACGGGTGGGCCTACAAAGCACAATCACTGGCTCATCAGCAAACTTCCCGTCCTCCTCTGGAGAGAGGGACATACAAAATGCAGCTGCCAGCTCGGGGGCAATCTTCTGGTCCCTTTCAGGAGAGGAAGGAGGAGGACGACATACAAAATACAGCAACCAGCTTGGGGGCAGTCATCTGGTCCCCTTTGGAAGAAAAGGAACAAACAAAATTCAGTCACTGCCTCGGAAGAGGGGGACGTGCAAAGCACAGTGGCAAAAGTCAAGTTATCAGGCCCAGAAGTGGTGCTCCCCCCATGCCTCCCCTGCTGCTGCTGGGGAGATGGTCAAATCATGGGGCCGCAGAAAAGGTGCATTGTAAGGACCCAGACACTGAAGTATGGCATTAAGTAGAAACAATTCTGAGAGTGTGAAGTGTGTGTGTGCATATATGTATGAGGTGTCCATAAGTTGTGTGTTTCTGTGTGTGCATAAGTGTGTCTGCATGTGGGATGAGTCCAACTGATCAGTGTGTATTGGTGCATGTGTGTGCACTCATGTAATCAGTGTGTAGTGATGTACAATGGTATTTGTGTACGTGTGTGTGTGTGTCCGTCTTCGACTGTAATAGTGGGTGCCGATCTCACAAGCATCATCATGCTGCCGCTGCTCCCTCTGTGTGAAGTGCTACCAATTAATCAAAGTTACGGTGCATGAGCATAAAGAAATATTAATGCACTTGAAAAACATTCTGTACATGCGTTAACAGCCTAATCAAGGGATAGCTCGCAGTTGGGAATAAGCTTGGTATTACATGTAGTTTTGTTTTAAAAGACTTGCCCGCTCCTGGTACAATACAAAAAGCTGGCAAAATAAAAACAAGGTGTCATGGTGCTACCAACCACACCTTGTGTTCTGCCATTAGTACTAGGATCTACCTTCTTTTTAAGCTGTTAACTGGACAAACCATAATTTACAGAAAAAACTAATGTAGAGTAATTGAGAAAACTGAAATACTTTTTTTTTTTTTTTTTTAGGTAAGCTACAAAATAAAAACCTGACTGGAGAACCAGCCATTGCTGGACTTCACTACTGGGCAACTGCTCTCTTCAGGCGGAGAGACAGATCTAAGCAATGACCAGAGTGGAGTGCAGCCACAGAGTTTGAACCTACATTGCAAATTCTAAAGTCTGCATAGGTTCTAGCCCTAGGGCATCACACACAGCCAAGTTGATTACATAAAGTGTAAACATTAAGTGCCAGCCTGGTGGCACTGAGGGTTGAGGCACTGGACGCCACACCTTGCGCCACGCCGGCAACCCAAGTTCGGGAACGGACTCGAGTCAGCAGGGGAGGGAGGGGATCGAGCATCCAGAGGACTGCTCTCCCCTCGCAGGGTGGGTTCCGGGCTATGCCTGACTCCACTGCGGCTCCTGGTGGAGACCAAGGGCCCTACAGGTAAGCGAGGCTTGACGCTACATCAGGGGCGGAGCGGCGGCAGTCAGCCGCATGTAGGTGCACTGCCGGCACTGCACATCCGTGCTCTGGGGGGAAACATTATGGGGAAAAAAAACAGGTGGTATGTATAGTGGAGGCGAAGGGGGCCAGGAGACCTGCCCACATCCCGATGCCGGACCTGCTTCCCAGGATCTCCAGCTCTACTGGTCCCCAGGGCTGTCCCTCTAATCACAGATAGGCTGCCAGGATAAGCCGTGAAGCCCAGTAGAGACAGCCCGGATGGAGCCCAGTAGAGGAGGTTTCAGGCAGGGAGTAGAGGCAGAAGTCGAGTGGTACCCTGGAGAGATGACCTGGGTCCTAGTGAATAGAAAGGAAGTTTAGAAACACAATACTATCCATAAGTTCAGGGATGCGGCCAAACAGTCCATTATGCCACCCTCTCTTGCAGTGTAGCTAGGGTTTAAAAAAAATCAGATTTGATGGTTCTAGGAACCAAAACCATAACTATCCCTTATTCCACCTACTTAGCAGCCCCCCTCCCAACATACCATGATCTTGGAGATCATCCTCTTTCTGATCCCAAATCAATTTTTTTAAGGGGGGGGGGGTCAACAATGCTGCCTCTGTTGATTTCCCCTACCTAACCTGCAGTGAGTGCTACACTCACTCATAATTTAGCATTTGCCCATACAAAATTGAGGTGGAGCAGTGGGCTATGTCACTGACTCAGTTGTCACTACAATATGCTTTCTTTACCAAATTGTGGATCAGCAGGAGGGTTCACTATGAGACTATGGTACGTTATGGTGTCTGCACCTGGGACAGTGCCAGGAGCAGTTGAATCTGAATTTTTGTTTAATAAGCACTGCAAGGGAAGGGGATCAAACGCTGCTAGCCAGCTCTTAGTTACTACTGGCATACTGGGCAAAAGCTGCCACTACTGCATGTAGTCTACTCTTCTTTATTTATAAATTAATTCCAGAACATGGGGACATCAGCTGAAATGAATCTTACAGTGAAAGCTTTACACTGGACTTCCACTCCACAGCTTCTAGAAGCTACTGGTAATTAAAATATTAATAATGTGCAGGGTGAAAAGCATCAGGCAAGGACCCTAAAAAAGGGGTAAGGGGAAAAACATTTTTTTTTTTTGCATTATATATTTTACTCCACTGCACCTCAAGCGGCCCCTCCTTTGCGCAGGCATGAGGACTGAACTCACCTGGGAACCCCCGTCGCCAACCTCCACCTCATATCGCAGATGGTCCCAGGGTAACCCAACTTATCCCTTTACCAGACGGGTTCTCTTCTTCTGGACAGAAAGTACCTCACGGCTTACTTTCTTGGCCCTGGGTGCTGTGGAGGTCGGTCCTGGCTGTCTGGGGACTCTGTGGCGGTAAAAGTCTGGGCGGCCATCATCCAGTCTCCTGAGAGGCCATTTCCTCTCTTTTCTTGACCCTGATTGTTGTAGCTCCTCTCTGTAGTGCTCCTGGTCTCCACCAGGGGCCGCTACAGAGCAAGGCACACTCCCCAACCCACCTTAGGACAGGAGAGCAGTCCTCCGGATGCTCAATCCTCTTCTTCCCGTGCTGATCCCCGGCACCCCGAGTCCATTCCTGAACCCAGGTCATTGGCGTGGTGTGAGGTGCAACGTCCAAAGCCTCAACCCTCAGCACCACCGGGCTGGGCCAAAAACATTATTTAAATGCAAACAATTTTTTTAGTAGATACAAGTTCTTGCCACTTGTATCGGGGGTAGGCCAGGGCTGATGCAGCCCCCGACAGCAGTGCATCTCTGGCCGGGCAGGGTTGGTGCTCTGTTGTGGTACCACTTTAACCCTAACAGAATGCCAAGGAGATAACTTCCCCACAGGGGCAGGTTGTGTGTGCGGGGGGCTGTTAAATTGTGTTTGTTTCATGTGTGAGGTGGAAGGGCTTTGGGAGAAATCCAGGGTGAAAACTACAATGCTGCTAGGATGTTGGCTGGCAGTCCTCTCAGGCCCTGCCTTGCATCTCCCAGTGGGGGGTTATCGGAGGTCAGACTGGGGGTGCCACCGTGGAGGTAAAGCTACCCAGGCCTGAGTCACTGGGCAGCATCGGACTTGAAAAGCTCTATAAGAAAAACACAAAACCTAATTCATACTGTATTGTTTTGATTTTAAAGATATTTTATATAAAACGTGAATTTTTCCCTGTGAACTGTGGAATTTCTTATTCTTGTTTGCTACTTTAAATCTTCCTGGTCCCCATGTTCATGACTTATATATGAATGCATTGTCACAAAACAACTGTGAGGTTGTCAATTAAATGGCTGTCAGATTAATACTTCAAAGTCTCAAAAGCACATAGATTCCAAGGAGGAAAACAAGGTGCTTGTAAACGATAAGGCATTAGTGAAATTAAAATGTCACTTACATGACTTCCTTCAAGTAGGCCATTATCGCATTTACTGAACTACTGAAGCCAAGGATTGAGGGATCATACTATTATGCAATGCAAAAGCCCTAGTTACTTGCTTGTAACTACTTCTACTGCTGGCACTCCTTCCAGTCACATTATAACCATCTCCACTTGGTTGGATCCTCAATGACTTCTCATTCTTGCGACCCCTTCCCCTCCCCATATGTTTCAAATCTTTCCCATTCCAAGAACTTTGCACATGCTCACTGGAAACAGTAATACTGCCAAATACCAGGAACAAATCCAGGTTGTAAGAAAGATTTGTTACAGAATGTTTATAGCAGACTATAGTGAGCACTGCCACATGGTTCACCATCTATCACCAAACTCCAGCACACAGCCATTTACCTCATCTGTCATGAGAGTAGCTATTGACCTGCCGATTTCGTGGTACTGTTGTGCCTTGCCTGATGGACCCAGCATCAAAAATAAAAACCTGTACAAAGACAAGATGAGTCAGTGACTACTGTGGGGTTAGTACTAAGTACATATTGGCTGCACTGCTTGCATACAAGCAGTCACCAAACAGCCTATATAAGTCTCACTGCTTTGTAAAGTTTGTATGAAACCTATTAAATAAAACCAAATTATCTTTATTAGCTCTTCCCCCACTGGTACAGAAGTACTGCTAGTTAAGCAAACCCTTACAACAAACATGGCATTAAAACACATTTACGCAAAATGCAGTCTCCCCTACATTATTTTCCAAAACAATAACATCATGCTTGTTTTCCCACTGTTACATTCAGGACTTAATTTACCTGTAAACATTTCATAAGTTCATGTTAAAGTTTCACCCATAAGGTGCAATGGATATTTATGGTGCATGCACTGCAAACTAAAAAAAGCATCTGAGATAGCAAGGCTGCTTTACTTCCATTTCTAGCTGGAAAATCTAATGCATGGCTAGCTTGTATTCGCACCCCCCCCCCCCCCGAACTGGAATAAGCTAAACAAAGTTTACAGAATGACCAGAGAATGCACTTTACTGGTTGTCTGTACCGTGTAGGAACTGGAACCTCCGTGAGACCTGTGAGGAGGACAGCAGGAGAGAGTCTCACAAAGGCGATGATAGGTGTCTCTAGGAATTCCACTTCGCCCACTAGGACATTTGATGCCTCTGCGCCTGCCGGAATCTTCCTCATGAAATTCATGTCAACCTGCAATAGTGCAGAAAAGTTAATCAGGGCTTGCATTTGTGCTGGCAACATGAAGGACAGTTTAATCCTCTGTTCCTAAACAGGGGTCCAGAAACTGGGTGTCAGAGAGATCCACTGTGGCTCTTTGTGCTACATTACCCAACTATATTATTTCTGTTAATATAGGCATAACATTTTCAGGTATAGGGTCTGTTCTTCGGTACGACTTGAATTTGTGTGCTGCAGAATCCCCATGGTTGCTGGATACTTAAATGTTGGTTAAAAAATTTTAGTAGATGAATGATTTTTAAAACTTAAACCTCATTCTGGCTGCCATGCTGCCACCAGGGGACATATGCTTGGGGGGGGGGGGTTGAAAAAGGACATTAGGCCATAGTATTTCATGGAAAGGGTTGTGTATAGGTGGAACAAACTTCTTGACAACGTTACAGATGCAAAAATAATAGCAGGATTCAGGAGAAAGGAACGTACATAAAGTAGTCATTAGGAACTGTAGGGAGGGAAGGGGGTGACAGAGGGTAGCTGGAGACTACAATGTCTCCAAGTAGGGTATTTTTAGGACAGACTGGATGGACTGTTAAGGTTTTCTTCTGTCAATCACTTTTCTATAGACAAAGAGAGAGCAAGCAAATAACAGAAAAACAGCATTTCTAAACAAACCTACAGTATATACAGTAACAACATACAATACTACATTTCCAGGTTTTAGAGACTGCACATATTATGACAGACAACAGTGGCTCGTAAAAAAAATGAATTAGTATGATCATGACTCGGACTGGAAGGGAAGGTTTCTAAACAATCATACTGTACTAAAGGAATATAGTAGATAGCTCTTATTGTGCATAGAAAACGATACCGCCACAAAAGCCTTTGTACTACAGTTCAGAGGTTAAAAAAAAAAAAAGCCATAATGCAGTAGCTACGTCACTAGTATAGAACAACTTTTCCACTGTTTGTCTCGAGTCGCTGTACTATTCACATGCCAGAGCTGAGCATTTCTGGAGTCCTCTCAGATTTGTTTATGCAGTAGCGGTAGCGCTACCGCTCACGATGCCGGTGACACAAGTTCGGAAACGGGCTTGGGACATTGGAGGGCCGACTGGGGGAAGGAGGCTTGAGTATCCTGGGGTCTGCTCGTCTCCTCTGGGGGGCGGGGGGGTGCACTGACTTGGTGCAAGCTTGGCCACTGGCAGTGGCTGGGAAAACAGCTTGCCCTAGCCCAACAGAGTGGGGAGGTATGACCAACACCGGCTTACGCCTTGGCATCAAGTGCACGTCATGCTGGGGGTGTACACGAAAAAATGCTTGGCCCCAGCATGACACCGATGCGAGGGTGGATAAGAGCCCTCGCCCACTGGCGCCTCAGCCTGCAGAAGAGACCCCGATGAGATTCAAGGTACAGTTCGGGGTTGGAGGTTGAGGTCAGGAGCCCCCTCCCCACTTCGTCCCTGCCTGGGGGGTAATCCACTGCAGGATTTGGGGGGGGTCCTCCTGGGCTGCCATTTTGCCATTTCAATTTTTTAGTTTTGAAGTCTAATGCATCATATGACAATGTTTAGCTGAATGTTTACTGCTGTTACTCACATCTGCCATTAGTTAAAACAGTTTCCTTGAGTTCTGCTTCTTTGTGTAAACGAAATGTCTGTCTGCAGAAGAATGTTTACGAGAAAGCCAACTGCAGCTGCCATCAGTTAAATCAGTCTCCTTGAGTTCCCTTTTTTTTTGTAAATGAAATGTTGGATTTGCCATCAGTAAAGCCTTATTTAAAATTGCCTGTGCCACCGTTAGAATGCTTACTGCCATGTTCTTTTGTTTTCTATGCACAATAAGGGCTCACTATCTACTACGTAAAATAACAGATAGCTAAGGGAGCACAAACAAGGCTGAGTATCCATCTTGGGGATTCTATGACATCACTGACCTCCTGCACTTCACTCTCGAAGTCTATGATGTCACAGAATCCCGTTGATGGAAACACAGCCTTGTTGTGCACACTTCCCTATCCATTATTCTACATGTGGAATATACACTGTAGTTTACTGTTGTAGTGCATCTCTTCAAAACACAGGAGACAAGTTATGATTTGAGTACTTATGAAATACAACTGAGGTATAACAGTGCATATGACAAGTAAGCCCACAGCACTTGTTGACCAGAGAAGGGGCTGTAATTTTGGGCCGTGCAGTTCCAGAAGCACAATATGGAGTGCACAAGGAGTCTTGATAATGACAAATATTGGAATGTCTGCAACTGAGGAGGGTGTGAGGGTGTGTGTGTGTGTGTGTGTCAAAGAGGCACAGAAGTGTTCTGGCTTACAAGTTTTATTTTCCTTGCTACACCAGTGTTCCACATTAAAACTACTCTTGGTAAGACTAGCACGCTGGATCAATCTAATCGAGTGGAGACCACTGCTCAAGCAAAGGTTCAACCAGGGTTCAAACCTCAACACTGATGGCCAAGTCAGAACTAAAGCTCACAGTAAAGCAGCGGTTTCATGGCAGTCTGTGGGTGCCGATTATGGGGTTACTCCCTGAAGGGACAGCTTTCTGTGGGACGGGGAGAGAGAAAAAAAAACTGAGGCAAAACAGAATGAGTAATCATATGAAACGTAAACAAAATGCTGAACTGGCAGATACCGATGGACCATGGCCTGCAGTTACACAGAATCAGCAGTGAGGAGATTTGCAGAATAGTGCTGTGGCCCGCTGCTCCCACTGGGCACTGATCACTGCGGAGTGTGACAGGAGGCCATATCAAGGCGAGTGCTGAGAGGAAGGGAGAGACGCACAACTAAGAAGAAAATAAATGTGCGTTGGGGGGCAGGGGATAGAACTGATCTGCTGTTTTTGACAACTGTGCAAACTGCTGAATGAACATATTTATATTTGCCCACTATCCTGTCAGATTGTGCACAGGAATGCTAATCATACTGTAGTGGTTACTGTCCCCAATAAATCTATTTTTGACCATAATCAGAGCACAGAAAACAGCCTAGCATCTTGCCCCACATTCAGTAATGACCTGCACCTATACATGTGGGTTACTCACCTGTAACCGTAGTTCTAGGAGTGGTATATGGTGCACATCCATACCTCTGGCTGTACTTCCTTTCCCTTTACACTTGCTGGAAGGTCTTCAAGCTGCTCCTCCCACCCACCCGGGTGGTAACCCTCTCAACACCACCCTGTGACATTATACCTTGCATGTTGGAAGCAAGGTCAGTGTGCCACGTGCCAGGGGAAGTCGGGTGGGTTGTGTGGATGTGCACCATACAACACTCCTAGAACTATAGTTACAGGTGAGTAACCCTCATTTCTAGGAACATGTATATGGTGCAATATCCACACTCTGGCAGATTCCTAGCAGTTTTCGGGGAGGAGGGGGCAAGGCACACACCCCTACTTAGTAAATAGGGATTGGAGAACAGAGGCCCAAAACCAGCATCCCAGCATGACTCAAGGTCACTGCGGTAGTGGGAAATGTAGATGTGTACTGACTTCCAGGTAGCATCCTGGCAGATTTCCTCGATAGGTACGTCCCTGGAAGCAGCCACTGAGGCAGCAGTATCTGGCGGAATGAGTCATAATCCCTACGGTAGGCTCCCTACCAACCAAACTATAGCAGAGGTCGATGTAGGATATAATTCACCTGGCAATCGTTCACTTAGCTGCCAGTCTACAAGGTGCGGCTTCAGCGTACGTTACAAAGGGCTGACAAACCTCTCCCCGAACTCTAGCCGAGAGCTCCTTGTAATAAATGAGTGCTTGCCTTATGTCCAAAATGTGGAGTCTGTGCTTGGCCTATGAGGTAGCACTGGTGAAATACACCGGAAGGTTTATCACCTGATTAAGGTGAAACTTCTCCACAATCTTGAGGAAGAACTTTGGGTTGGGGCAGAGGAC
Source organism: Neoceratodus forsteri (assembly GCA_016271365.2). Taxonomy (NCBI): domain Eukaryota; kingdom Metazoa; phylum Chordata; order Ceratodontiformes; family Ceratodontidae; genus Neoceratodus; species Neoceratodus forsteri. The sequence continues at coordinate 1,097,149,851 of CM057456.1, read as the reverse complement.
AACCTTGTCCTTGTGGAACACCAAATATGGAGACTCCACTGAGGGAAACTGGAGCTCACAGATCCTTCTGGCGAAGGTGATCTTCCATGACAGGTGTGAGGTCACAGCTGTGCAATGGGTTCGACTGGCTTGCTCATAAGCATTGCCATTACCAGTAAAAAGTCCTAAGGTGCTGGTAGCTCATGCACCGGTGGGGACAGGTGGTTCAGGCCCTTAAAGAACAGCCTGACCACCTTCTCCTGGACCACCGCTGGCATATCAATCTGCACCCAGTATTCAGAGATGGCTGACAGGTGCACCTTGAGGGTCATCAACCTCAGCCCAAATGAGAGAGAGAGAGGCATCATAAGTAATCCAAAATGTTAGCCAAAGGGCAGGCCAGGGGAGTGTAGCTTCCTGCCCTGGCACCAAATAGAAAGCCTCTTCCACCTGAAAGCGTAGCACTGGCAGGTTGACTCTTTCCAGGAGGCTTCCACGACAAGGAGAACCTCTTCAGAGAGACCCAAAGCCTGGAACTCTAGCTGCTCAGGAACCAGGCTGTCAGGTATAAGGACTGAAGGTCCTGATAGAGGACATTCCCCCTGTGACAGGAGAGCAGGTCCAGGTGAAGGGGAAGTCACCAAAGAGGCCTGCTGTTAAGGCTGAGGAGATCCAGGTACCAAAACTGCTGCGGCCAATCCAGGGCTACCAGGACCTTCTGCACCATGACCCTCTGCACCTTGACCAGCACTCGGTGGATGAGGGGAAAGGGAGTGAAGGCATAAAGAAGACTGGGATTTCAGGGCCTCGTGAAGGTATCCCCACCAGTGTCCCGCACTCTGAGGGGTGGGCACACAACAGCCTCAGCTTGGCCTTCTCCCAGGAGGTAAACAGATCAACTAGGGGAATGTCCTGCTGGAAGAAAGAACAGTTTTATCAGAACTTACTATAACAGTAGATCTTCGAGGGGATCTCAGTCATCAAGTTACACATATGAAACATTATCATCGGTGAAGCAGGATACACACGGAGAATATCAGCAGTGCAACTGGGGCCACCCACGCCAACATCATCAACCCGATAAAGGCATGAGTGGCCCCACTCCCTCATCAGTTCTTTCCCCCAGAGACTAAGGGAGCAAAGCTCGTGCCATGGGGGACCGAGGAGTGAGAGAGGAAATGGAGGGAAGGCATAAAGGAACCATCCAATTTAGGAGAGGGACAACACATCTCACCAGAAAACTCCAGGCCCTAGATCTAGCAAGCAGAAATTGAGCAGTTTTGCGTTGAGTGGGGACACAAAAAGGTCCAACTCTGGACGGATCCATCTGGCAAACAGATCTTCTGCGATAGATGAGAGAAGCTCCCATTTGTGCATGCTGGACTGAGTTCAACCGAGGCTGTCCGCCAGGGTATGTAGCACGCCTGGGACATGGACTGCCAACAGAACCAGACCATGGTCTAGCACCAAGTACCAAATTTTCATGGTATCCTTGCAAAGAGAATACAAATTTGTCCCCCCGTTTGTTGATAAAGTAGACAACACTGAGGTTGTCGGACTGGATCATCAGCTAACCAAGGAAGAGATGGTTCTGAATGGCCTGCATGGCATACAGGACAGCCTGCATCTCCAAGACGCTGATATGCAGAGAGGTTTCAATCAGGGATCAAGAGCCTTGAGTCTGAAAGGAACCCAGATGTACTCCTCCAGCCCGAGCCGTAGGCATCCGTGGTAAGGATCTGCTGGGAGGAGAAGATCTGGAATGGAACCCCTTGCAACAGGTTCAGAGGGTCCATCCACCATTTGAGCACTTTGCAGACTTGGGAGGAGACCAGCATCAACTTTTCTAACTCCTCCTTGTGCTGGTCCCATTGCACCCCGAGTGTCCATTGGAGGACTCGCATGTGCAGCCGGGCCACTAGAACTGTGGGAATGGCCATAGCCATCAACCCCAACAACCTCAAGAATACCCTTGCTGTAACATAATGGCTCTGGGTGACCTCATGAGCATGGGCAATAAAGCACTCCTCTCTGTTCTTAGTCAGGAAGGCATTTCCCTGTGCCGAATCCAGAACTGCCCCAATATATTGCAGCCTTTGGGACAGGGTTTAGACCAACTTGGGCAAGTTGACAGTGATGCCCAGGTATAGAAACAGCTGAAGGGTTCTCTCCAGAGTCCAAAGAAGCTGTTCTCAGGACAGGACCTTTAGGAGCCAATCATCCAGACAGAGGAAAACATACAGTCCCTCCCTTCTGAGAGCTGAAACTACTGCTGCTAAGTGTCACAAACCCACTCAGCAGGTCAGGCCCTCTACTCCCAAACTGCCAACCTCCGAGCGCAGTCTTGTGAACAGTTTAACAGAACAAGGTAACCTTCTTGTCTGTTTTGTGAGTTCGAATCAACCTTTGGTCTCAAGTCTTGGAGGATTCAAACTGTGAACCTCTTGCTAGCATTCTCCAATGCTGAAAGCTCAGATATTTCTGTCTTGGGGGCAGATTATCTTTGCCTACGGGCACCTAACCTGGTATACAGAGATGAACCCTTAAAAACTTTAATAAAGACCTCAGATTTAAAATGCTTCTCTTTCCAGTTTGGTATCACCCTTCAGCTTATGCCTAGTGTCTGCTATAACTATATATACACTTTTCTTACAAATGAAAGAAATCAAAGACAGACCAAGTATGCTCTAAAAAGAGTTTTACTAAAATAGATAAAAATATGTAAAACACAAAATACAGAACTCTTATATCACAAGACATATAAATCTTTTAAAAGAACAAGGTTTAAACAGTGCAAATTCCTACTTACAGTACTTAGATTTGACTCTCTTTCTAAATACCTATTTACAGTGCTCACCGATGTTTCTTTGTCAGAGTCTAGATCAAAGTGTCTGAAGTAAAACAGAATATTCCTTAAGCAAACTGTATTTGCCATCCCCTTTTGTGTGAGGCCACCTAGCTCCTCCTCTGTCAGAATATATATAAAAAAAATACATATTTAAAGAAAAAAAAACAGGATGACTTTTTCAAGAATTAAATTCTGCAATCCTCAGCATGACTCATTTGCTCTTCAAATGACATCTCTTTGATCTATGCTGCATCCTCTCTCACACAGGCTTCACAGGAGCATTTACAACTTCACACCCCTGTGTAATAACCTGGGTTCCCCTCCAATGTCATAAACTTTTTTTTATGATTTCCCTCTTAACAACATCATCTATAATTAACTTAGAAAAGTCTGTAAATAGCTTCTGGCCTGCTATGTAACACCTGGTATCTAAAGCCCAGTCCTGCAGTCCCAATTAAACCCAAGTCACTTACCTGCACTGGTGCCGCTGATTGGAGTCATATCTTCTCCAGTTCGTGTTGCCTCTGGCGCTCCTGCTCCTCACGGCCTGCATCTTGGCGTTCTCGTTCTCTCTCTTCTCCTCTGCAGCTCGCTGGTGCTCATGCTCCTCACGGTCTGCCTCCCTCTGTTGTCGCTCTGCCTCTCGCTGTTCCCACTCTGCCTCGCCGCATTCTCGCTCTGCCTCATGGTCCACCTCTCGCTTCTCTCACTCTGCCTCTTAGTGTTCTTGCTCTCTCTTCTCCTGGAACTCCAGCTCCATCCTACGCAACTTAATTTGCAGCCTGAGTACCTCTGGATTCAGGATACTGGTGACCTTCCCCTGCTGCTGTGGCCCTTTACTGACAGTGGCCCTGCTGTCCTCCTCACCGGATCTGGACACAGCACTGGCCGCTAGTCCTGTCACACTCAAGGTCTAGTCCCCTTCAGTCATGGTCTGTGACTTGCTGCTCTGGGTATCTGCTAGCATCAGGGCCTCTATGAAGTTCTGCTTTTTGGCTGTCACCTCGAACGGGGCTCCTCTGTCCCCGCACAACTGCTTCAAGTAATCTACAGTGTGCCTGCTGTAGTCGGAAGCCATCTTCTTCCCTGACTATGACTACTCTGTCTTGCACTTTAGGAAAACAAAATAAAATGGGTAGGAACTTGACTGTACACCAAGTGATATATAGTTCTGTTTCCTTTTTAAAATAAAACTCTGTCTTTTTCTTTCTTGGCCACCTGGGGGTTATCATATCTGACGACCTGAAGGTGACCAAACAGTGTGAAAAGTGAATGTTGAGATACATAGGAAGGGGCATAATAAACAGGAGGAGAGAGGTGGTGATGCCACTGTACAGATCATAAGTGAGGCCTCAGCTGGAATACTGTATCCAGTTCTGGACACCACATCTCCGGAAAGACACTGACAAAATAGAGGCAGTCCAGAGAAGGGCAACGAAGATAGTACATGGGCTACACCAGAAGTCCTACGAGAAATAAATTAAGGGCCTTAACATCTATTTGCTGCAGAAAAGAAGGGAGAGGGGAGATATGATAGAGACTTTCAAGTACTTTAGGGGAATAAACAGGGTACAGATGGAAAGCATATTTCAGAGAAAACTCTGCACAAGAACAAGGGGGTATGATGTGAGGTTGAAGGGTGAAAGGCTCAGATGTAATGTTAGGAAGTACTTTTTCATTGAAAGGGTGGGGAAGCCATGGAACAGCCCTCCAGCAGAAGTGGTGGGTGCGAAAACAATACCGGGGGGGGATTAAGATTGCATGGCATAGACATAAAGCTACCCTGGAGATGTGCACAGCAGGCGAGCTGCAGATCAAATAGGATCTGGGGCCGCAGCAGTGAGTAGGGAAATGGGCATACTAGGTAGGCCATATGGTATTTAATGTATCTGCCAACAGATTCTATGTTTCTGTATGCAGGTAAGCATCCTGCATGTCCAGGGAGCGGAGTCAGTCACCCTGCTTGAGAAGAGGCTTCGGGCCTGGCAGGGTTATCATGTGGAATTTTTTGTAGTGGACATACAGATTGAAGTCCTAGAGCTCTAATATGGTCCGCAGATCGTCGGTCTTCTTGAGGACGAGGGAGAACCTGGAATAAAATCCCCGCTTCTTTGGCACCTGGGCACTGCTTTGATGTCCTTTTGTGCAGAAGGGACTGTACCTCCTCCCGGAGAACAGACAGATGAGCTGAAGGGTTGGTGGAGGGTACCGAAGGAGTCTCTGAAGGCATCTCAATGAGTTCCAGAATGTGACCCTTCTCTATGATTTAAAGAATCCAGGCATCTGAAGTAATGATTCTCCACTGATTGAGATGGAGGGAGAATCGACCTCCGACCACCAACTCTTGGGCAGGGACCCGAAGGAGGAGGGGGGGTCTGGCAAGGAGTCAAGCAGAGACGGATCCAGCTGCTGGGGCTGATCAGTCACCCCAGAGTGCAGTCCGTTCTCAGGCTGAGCATGATAGAGTAAGTGGACAGATTTAATAACCCTACCAGATACCTGCAGCTCATTTATAATGTTCTGCTCAACAAGACCAAACAGCTTGGAGCCATTAAAAGGGGCATTGAGCACCTTTTGCTGGACATCAGCTGGAAAATCCTAGACCCTCAACCAGGAATGCCTTACGAAGACAACGCTCGTGGCAGCAGATTCACCCTGTATCCGAAATATTTGAAGGGTTCTCAGGAGGTGCTTACAATATTCTCAGTACTCTGCAAGCATTTAAGAACCTGTTTCTGGGAACAATCATGAAGGGCCTGGGACACAGCCTTGCCCTTCTTCCAGATAGTATTCTGGTACTTGACCATGTGGAAGAGGTAACTGGCAATCCTCAGCCCAAGGGTGGAGGAGGCATAAACCCTCTTGTCCCAGAGATCAATCCTATGGGATTCCCTGTCAGGGGAAAGGGAACTGAGGTTCTTGGGCACCTTTGCCCTATCAGGAGCTGCCTTGATAAACACTGAATCAGTTTCCGGCTGTGCAGCATAATGCGGCAGACCCTGGGGAGCATGATACAACTTATCACCATGTCAGGCCTGTGCCAGGCCATGGTAGTGGCATTCTTTACAGCTGGAAGGATAAGAGGAATGACCTTGGGAGGAGACTCTGGGATCTCCAAGAAGTCCAACAGATCTCTTCTGGTGGCATCCTGCTCCTCAGTATGGAAGCCCATGGCTGAGGACAGCAGCTTCATGACACTGAAAAAGGTGGGATCCTCTGAAGGGGACCTAGAAGTATGTTTGAAAGAATCCTCGCTCACTGAGGGGGCAGTGGACCTCTCAGAGGAAGGAGACTTTTCCTCCTCTTCCTCAGGTAAGATGAGGAAAGGATGGTACTCCTCCTCTACGTTGACCTGCTCCAGCTCAAGGTCTGACAAATGAGGGACAGCCGACGACCCACGGGGAGCAGCCCGCAGGGGCCGAAGTAGAGTCGATGATGGCAATGTGGATGGCGCAGGTGATGCAGGCCTATACGCACCTAACTGATGGACCAAGACTGTAGTGAACTTGGTCAAAATGTCATTAAGGTAGACAACAGTGGATTGCTGCATCAACGGGGGGGGTCAACGGCACAGGGCGCAACGACCCATTCAGAGGTCCCTGAGAGCCCAAGGACCTGGAGAAGCATCAGGCCTCAATGGGAGGATCATCGATGTCGAGCCAGTCATCGACGGAGTGGGGCCGATGTCCCAGAGGTCGATGACCGGTTGCCCAGTGTAGCGGGCCGCGGCACTATCGGTATGGGTCTGGTAAAACAGAGAGCTGGACAGCAGCAGGCATCAGCGCAGCTGATGGAGCACCCATGGACAAAGAAGAGGAGGCCATCGGGGAGCGATCCTGATCACGGACCTTTTTGTGACCCCGAGGACTTGTCACAGGCCTTAAGAAGCCTGGGAGCTTGACAAATCCTACGGCGACTGGGAAGGAGGGACCCAGAGGACCCCTGCCCAAAACAGGCTACATGTTGCTCCATTGGGAATTTTCTGAGAATCTTTTTGCATCACCTGAGGGTGGTTTGATTAATCTTCTGGCAGAGCTCACAGTTCGAGCATCATGGTCAGGCCCAAGACAGCAGACACAAAGTGTATGTGCGTCTGAAGAGGCAATCTTCTTTCTGTAGTGGCAGCAACAAAAGAGAGAAGTCGAAGGATTAACTCGCGACATAAAGTAAAGGAATGTCTTTTTGAAAAAGACCTAAAGCTAATAGAAAAAACCATAAAAAAAAATAGCATGAAACTACATCATATTCCACAGAGACAGGAACAGAATGCGCGGGAAAAAAGTGAGAGGCTATCATCCCTTTATAGGGTTGGGATAGGCCGGCTGACTAGGTTATACTGCAGACATCTTCTACAGTACCTTCTCAGTGGTGAAATTATATATGTGTGACCTGATGACTGAGATAACCTCAATGAAGATCAGGAGGTTCACCACCTCCTGATGCAGGACCACTCGTGAGCCACCTCGCCCACCTGGCTGAGGGCATCTGCTAGATGGGAGACTCCCATCACATGAATCACCAGGAGGTTGGCATCCAAGCTGTGCAGGAGGGTCCAGGTGCAGAGGGCCTCCTGGCACAACTGGAGGGAGTGCATTCCTTCCTGCTTGTTCAGGCAGTACATGGGTCGTGGTGTTGTCCATTTGGACCTGCATGACCTGACTCCGGACAAACAGAATTAATTCTGTCAGAGCAAGGCGCACTGGACGGAGCTCCAGCAGGCTGATGTGGTAATGAGACTCCCTGGGGGGTCCAGAGTCTGTAGACCTTGTGGTCCCCCAAGTGCGTTCCCCATTCCACCAAAGATGCGTCAGCTGACAGGGTGATTGTCAGGCTCTGGGCAAATATACAGGACTCCCTCCTCAAGATGTTCCGGGATGAGCCACCACTGGATGGCATCCTACATAGGCTGAGTCACGACAACTGTCTGGTCCAGGTGATGTAGGCACTGGGACCACTGGTGGGCCAATTCACACTGTAGGCGGCGCATCCGCCAGCAGGCACATCTGATCACGCTGGTACAGGACGCCATGTGCCTCAGCAGCTGAACAAAAGTTCCAGGCAGGGTGCAAGCACCCAACCTGAAATGATCAGACAAATGAGGTAACATCCGATATCTGGCACGCAGAGAATAGCCCGGAGGGAGTCTAGCTCTGCCCCAAAGAAGTGCATCACCTGCGAGGCGCTTGAGTTCTGACTTGGATGGGTGGACCAGAAGGCCCAAGTCCTTGCAGATCTGGAGGGCCAGGCATCTGGATCTCTGCACTGCCACTCTGGATGGTCCGGCTATCAGACAGTCGTCCAGGTATAGACAGACCCAGACTCCATGGCGCCGCAGGGATGCTGCCACCACTGCTATGCACTTGCTGAAGACCTGGGGATCGAGGACAGGCTGAAAGGCATGACCTGGAACTCATAAAGAATCCCCTCCATGCAGAACCAAAGGTATCAGCAGTGGGATGGATGGACTGCAATGTGGAAGGAGGGGTCCTGGAGGTCCAAAGAGCAGAACCACATGCCCTGCTCCAGGAATGGAATGATTCGGTTCAGAGTGACCATTTGGAACTTGCACTTCCTCAGGAGCTGAGTGACATCATGCTGGTCCAGTATGGTGCACCAACCCTTTGTTGATTTGGGGACCAGAAAGTACCTGGACGCAAAGCCCTGGCTGGCCGTGGCTTGCGGGGCACAGCTACGGCTCCTTTCCCCAGGAGCTGAGCAATGTCCTCTGGAGGGTGGACAACGTGTCTTGTGACATCCCGAACTCCCATGAAATATGGGCTTGGTAGGGTGTGAGAGCCTCGAAACTGAGAGACAATCTGCTACCCTTCTAGCATCCATTTGTTCAAACTGATGGTGGACCAGGTGTACAGAAATGGCAGAGGCCGACCCACAGGAGGTGAGGCAAGGGACTAGCGGGCAGGAAGCAGACAGCCCTGACAGTCACTGAGCAGCCTTGGAGGCACCAGTACCAGCTGCAGAGGGGCCCTGCCATCCCAATCCCTGGGCTTTTTGGAGCCCTTGCTGACAAACTTGGTTTCAGGGTACCAGGCCTGTGAGTGCCCCAGCCAGGGCTGCTGCTGTTTGGGCTCCTGGGACGGAAAGGGCTGAACCTGGAAAAGCTTTTTCTTGGCTGCTTACCCACCTGGTCCTCCTGGGAGGACATCACTGAGTCGAGGGTGACATTGGACTTCTCAATCCTCATAAGGTGCATATCCACCCATGACCGAAATAGTCAGTGCCCAAAAAGGGAACATCGGTCAGTTTATGCTAGGTGTGTGCCGTGACGGTGGAAATCCGCAGCCAGGCCCTACAAAGCACTGTGACTGCTGTGGCCACAAACCGGGCGCAGGAGTTGCTGATGTCCAAGGCTGTGTGAAGCTGGTGTTTTGCCAGCATTTAACCCGGGTCCCTGACCATCTTAACCACTATGTGCAGATCAGTGGAAAGGCAGGAAAGAATGTGGTCAAGGACTCCCATGAGGGAGTGAGCAAAGTTGGCCATCATCAAGGCATAACCCTCCTGACAAAGACCCAGGTAGACCTCAGCATAAACCCTCTTGGCTGTGTGATCCAGTTTCCTGGACTCCTTGTCGGGCGAGGGGCTGTCCACATCCTTGACATTGCCCATCTTAGGGAAGATGGAGTCTGTCACCAAGCCCTCAGCCAAGGAATGGTCAGAGATACAAGACAGTGAAGTGGTCGGGACCGCATACTTGCGGACCATGAGGGTCGAGGGCACTACGTAGGAAGCTGGGTGCTACCAGAGCTCTGGCACCAGGCCCAGAATAGCCTCTGCTACAGGGAAGATGACTCCCAAAGAATAGTCCCAATCCAGGAATTCTATGGGGGTATCTGGCCTGCTTCTGGACTGGCTCCAAGGGGATCTCCACTAATTCAGAGATCAAGCTGAGCAATGCCTTGAAGGAGACCAGACTGTGTTCTGTGGTCAGTATTTTGGCTGAATCACAGTCAAAGCCTGGAGTCCTGGAAGATTGCACAGGGGACCCATCAGAGTCAGATGACTTCTCAAAGACTTCCCTCAGCCACTTTTCCCCATGGACCACCCAAGACTTATCTAAGTGTGTGATCTTGACTGATAGCCGACCAGGGAGGCCGGTAGCGAAGCCTTGGTAGAAGCCCTCTGTAAGGGCTGCTGGGGCAGAGGTTCCACCCTAAGCTGTGGAAAGGCCGGGGCCAGAGACACCAGGCTTGGCAGCACCGGGGGTAACCAGGGAAGTGTAGGGTCCGAGAGAATGGGCCTACCTTGCCCAAGGACCCATTGCTGCCACATGAGCTCCTCACAGTGCTGAAGAAGCTGGCAATGGTGCCTCTCATCTGAAGACAAAAGGAGCACTGAGGGAGCTTCCTGGATGAGACTTGAGTGCAGGAACGCAAGGAGTCCCTCAACCACAGTCCCAAGTGAGACCTAGATCTCAACCAATGACGAGAGTGTCGACAGCAAGGGGAAGCGGAAGGAGGGGCCATGAACAAAGCATGCAATGGCTCCTGCAGTAGGACCCCAGAAAGAGGTAAGCCCTGGGAAGAGACAGTCTGGTTGACTGACTACTCCCGACCCTCCTGGGAGAGGGCTGAAGAACTGGAGTCCTTGAGATTGAGTCATTCTTGCTCCCCCTCAGACAACAGGTTGACTGGGTCAAGAAAAACCTTGATGGGCTGGTCTGCCTGCATCATAGTCAACAAGTCCGACAGGGGTACCATGGAGCTAGCGGCCTGACCCTCAGCCAAAACTGACTCAGCCGAGGCCAAGTGCTCAACGGCCGTCCAGCAGTCGAGGGCATCGCAGGAGCGGGAAGAGCATGCTCATTCCTGGTCCCACAAATGATGGCAGGATTTCTTGACCTTCTTTTTATTGACCCAGCAAGGGACCTCCCCAAGAGTTTGAAGGGACTGGCACATTTCACAGAACGTGCCTGTCAAGAATCCTCCAATGCTGGCCCAGACCAGGAACAGCATGAACAACTAGTGAAGAACCCACTGCAGCCAGGGCCACCACCTCTTCCGTGGCCTCAAGCTGAGTGGCCAAGCCCACAGCCACAGACAGGCCTTGTGCGAGTCCTTTGAGTAGACCACGGGGTCCCATTTGTCTGGTCGACGGAGGAGGAGGAGGCAGGTATAACGATCATCAAGCAAGGAGGGCAACAGTAACTTGCACAGGTCTCAGGCCTGGCGTCATGCTCTGTCCCAAGGCAGTTAATGCATGATGAGTGCAGGTCCATTCAGGACATCTTCTGGTTGCAGGCAACACAGCATTTGAAACCGTGACCAGTCCGGGCTTCTTCACTATCCATTTATGGACAAAGAATCGAAGAACTGAAGAATTCGACCAAAAAAAACACAATTTGAAGACAAAGTTGTGAAGGAGGATACCTGACTCTTCCAGTGGAAAGGAAGATCTGACATCACAGGGCAGAGCAGAGGATTATACCAACCGGGTGGGTGGGAGGACATAGCCCTAAGAGGTTTCGGCTGGATTTAAAGGGAAAAGAAGACTGCCAGTGTGTGGATAGTGCACCATATCCATGACCTACAGCTCCTGTTAAGACATTTTGCACATTATATCCTGCAAGTAAACTCATGTGTTTGTTTTATCCTTGTTAGACCAGGAAGGCACTGTGAGCCATAGGTGGCTCATTTCCAAGAATGTCCTGGGCAAGGGATAACACCACATACATAACAATACAAAGTTTATATATCGATGAGTGAACATGTCTATTAAGTACAACATAAAAAGCTTTAAACATACATGCTGACTGTTCCTTTCTTTTACATAAAAGTGGGTCACTGCCCCATCCTTCTTAAACTGCACACACTTTTCTTTTTTACGGTCCAGAAACAAACTCTATACAACCATATACCTCAGAATTCTGAAGCCCCATTTGAATTATACCATCAGCGAGCTAGGCCATATAACAAAGGCAGCTGATCTGGAATGCCAGGAACATGTTTGTATATGTCTGTGGTTGCCCTCATCAGGCACCCAAACTTAACATCTCTGGTTCATTCATTATGTCCCTTCCCCAGTTTTTTCTCCAATGTCCCCCACCTCCACCCGATGAGTAGCTGTCCACCACCATACCTCAGCTGTGAGGGGGCTCAGGCAAGTGGTCTCCCCAAAGATCAACATGAAGTTCTGCTGGTGAGTCAGATGCCATGTATTGACAGGTACCACCTACCACCCCCCCAGTAAATTATTTGTGTAACGTCCACACTGCGCTACAGTACTTAACCCAGGTTTGAAGCACTGCAACCAAATGTGTTGCCACAAAGACACCAGGTTAGCCAGTTCCTGTAAATTGTTACTCTTCCTCTTATTGCTTTCAGTTTGTAAAATCAGAATTTCCCCCAAGAGCGCGGTTAATACTTTCAATAATTTTCAGCCTGGCTTGGTGACACTAGTGGAGTTCACTGCGTTCCTACATGGGAGACTTAGGTTTGTGCAAAGAAATGAATCTCGACCCAGAAGCGGTGAAGCATTTGGCCTGCTGTTGAGGCAGCATGCTCAAGCTCTGCAAGGAGTGTGTTTTCTGCCATCTGCACTTGCATCTGCTGCGGCTGGCAGTGCGGCCAATCATGGGAGACCACATGATGTCGCCAGCCACAGACCTAAGTCCCCCGGGGGATGGACACAATGATGTCACAGGTGCTGGGAGGGACTCATACAGGGGATAAAAACCACACCACTGGGCAACATAACAATGGGTATCCCCTTCCCACATAAATGGGCCTGCCACTGTCTCCTTCTTCCCCGATCTAATGCAAAGAACATGTATAATAAACAAACTGACCTAAGTCCCACCACGGGGATGGGGTTCTATCCATAGAGTACTAATGGATGACCCGTGATCTGGTAATGAGAACAGTTTGGGGCCACTGTTTTGACGGGCAGCAGTGTGATGAAGGAGATGGGGGAATAAAACTGTGGATAAAAAAACTCTATTCCTAGTGTGCTTTGTTACCATCAGAAACCCTCTCTATCCATTAAGTACTCAAATATTGGTTCGAACTATTATCGGATGACAAAGCCCACTACTATAGACAACAGCTCATATGATACCCAACATGCAGCAGAGGACTTCAGTTTAGATTAGCTACACAGTCACCACATAAAACACTGAACTATGGAAGGCTCATGGAATTACACACCCACGTTTTAAAAGCTTTAACTATAGTAATGAACTACACACATTTTACATTGTAATAATTATTAATTTTTTTTTCATTTTTTTTTTTTAAACAAATTGCAGGAAATGACTGGCTAAAGATTACTTGCATTCACGGTACAGCATTTTAGAAACCATCTCTAAGCTGAATTTACATCATCTAACATTCTTCCTTAAAACTGACTAATTATGGAAACCTCAGAAAAATGTACAGAATCTGCTACTTCATGTAACCATTTTACTACGTTTTCATTTATCAGTTGTGCTAGATAATATGCTATGTGTGTGTACATATGTTATAAAATGCTTAATGCTATTTTTCTTGTTGCTCATAACAGTGTAATAAAGTCGTATACTAAAAATAATGCAGCAAATACTTCTGAAAAACATAAATGTTATGGAATTAGTTTTTTTTTTTTATGTAATCTGACTGAACGGACTGCTTTAATTTACTGGTAACACACACTACTTGGTGAAAAAGTTCAGTTTGCTTGAAGGGGTTGCAAATAGAAAAATATAAAATAATTAATTTATTTATCACGATCTGAAGTGGTTATACCTATAGCTTCCAAAACAAGCGACTGTTTGTGCATAATTCCATGAAAAGATGCGATTTACAAACTTCTACAGACTACATTTATTTTTTGCTACATCCACACAAGCACACATTGGACACTGTTTTCCACCAGAAGCGGACACCAGAGACAGTCATCTATCAACTTACTGCCGGCCTCTTGAGTCCCATACCAAGCGTGCCACAATTACAGTGGCAGGAGTCAGGCTCCTGTCCAACAGGAGACAAGGAAGATGTACAAAGGGATAAGCAAAGCAAATAAAAAAAATAAAAAAAAAGTACATAAAAATTATGACAGAGAAGCAAGTACCAATAGTGCCTGCCTTACAAACCTATCAAATGCTGCAACCAGGTTTAGCTAACAAGGTTGAAGAGCCAACCGGTGGTCTCCTTACTCAGTTCCAGTGGTAAAGATCTCTGCATGCCTTACACACACAGCATGGCTCCCTTGATCTTGGTTTGTTAGGGGGTACAATGCAGCAACAAACTCCATGGAATCCAGAGGCCAGACTTTTCAAAAGTGGAAAAACTGCAGTTGTGTGGAAAAAAAAACTTCACACAAGGGAGGGTTTAATTTTTTTGGCTGTAATTTGTTCCGCATGAGCTCAACTTTTAAACAGGGTACCTTCTTGCAACCTTTGCCACAATTTACTGCAGCTTGCACATTTTTTATTTGCACATCTACAGAAAAGAAGGAAAATACTGCCCGTGTGTATAAAATGCTGAAAACGGAATTTAGCAGGTGCAGGGATTTTTCCTTGCACTAGAGATCTAGCTTAGGTCAGGACGTAATCACTGGGCAGTGCCAAGCCTTTTGAAAATCAGGCCTCTGGTGCTGGAATCCTATGTTGTTACCACTATGAAGACTCTTTAATCCCAAAGTTTCTGCTAAACTCTTAAAGAAAATGGATTAGGGGACAAATCCCAATGGAAAGCCCACCGATAGGATTTTTTTTTTTTTTACACTGACAGAAACATATTAGCTGCCTATCTTGCAGACCTGTGAATATAACAGAAGAAACTTGTTCCAACAGCATAAAGATAATGTGAATCTGACTGAAGCCATTTCTGATTATTTAAGTTATTGGTCAGTTTTGCATTTCAACTGCATCTCTCCCATCTGCACACGGACAAGAAAAGATTTGGCTACGGCAAGAAAGCAGGTGTCTATTTAGAAAATAAAGGAAATGCCTGTAGATTTTGGTAATATAAAGGTACATCGGAACAGACACCAATGTGTGCACAGTTGCTTGTACACAGGTCACTTGAGCTTCATATGTGTTCTTGAGGAGGACAGCAATGCTAAAGAACTGGGGCCCTGTATTCAAAAGGTTAGCATTGCACTAACAGGGATTAGCGCCAGTGCTCTGAGCTGTGCCATATTCAGACACTCTCAAGACTGCCACACAAATCTGGCAGCATAATCACTCAAAATATACTGCAGTGCCTAAGCAAATAAGGTATCCCTCATGCATCAACAGTACAGCAGTATATTCACAGGTTTCAGCAGCATTAAATGAATGCCAACATTTGTGCTGTTTACCACCACTGAAACCTGGCCTTAACAGTGTGCTAAAGCAGCGCCCCCACCCACGAACACAAGGAGGGTGTATTACAGTTGAACTCCCTGGTATTTAGTGAATCCTCCCCACTCCGATTCCCCGTGTTCCTTCATAAAATACATTTTCTAGCAGTGCACTGTGTGGCTAGCTACCCGGCTGCTAGCCCTTATTTGTAGATATTATTCTGTTGTATATATGTTTTTTATTGTAATTCTATGTACGTGCCAGTGTCAACAAAGGTACATGGAGAAAAGAGTGCATTTTTTAAAGGGTTTTGATCTTCTTCTGACTTGAGAGGCCAGCTGCCTTCTGGAATCTGACAAGTTATTGTTAAAGGCTTTGGGGATGACTGATCAAAGGGGTATTTCCAATAGGAACTGACCAAGGGAAACAGAGGTAATAGCATCACCTGTATAATCAAAAAACTTACAACTATAACTAATTAAATTAAGCCAGTTCAAAGCCCAGGATGTTTTAGCCAGGAAAGATCCTTCTAACAGGCCTGTGTGAGGTAACAGAAAAGGAAACGCATCCTTATAGCATATCTGTGTGAGACTGTAAAACCTAGGACAACTAAGAGAATCTGACGTCAAAAGATTATCAAGAAAAAAAGACTTTTGGGGGAAGCGCAAGAGTGACACCTGATGACCTAAAGAGAAAGGCCAACCTCTATTCACTGACCTGGAAGGGCCAGTCTTTATTCACAGACTGGGGTGGGGGTGGTCTTCTCTATAAACTCCCCAGCACAGACACTCAGGGCCATTTTGCCATTTTACACCGTTTGCTTGGATCCTCTCTCCTGACCACAGAGAACACCTGTCAGCACAGAGACTGCCTAGAGCCAAAGGCTGCTACAGAAAGACTGCAATATTTTGCAAAACAGCGATTCTCTGGACTTTGAAATCTTCATATCTCAGGTATATTAGCTAACAGTCTTAATGCGTTTCATTGTATATTTGTACATTTTCTTTTCCTGTATTCTGTAACCCAAATTAATATTCTCTTTTTAGTTGTACTTGTATTTAATTATTTTAGTAAAAACTTCTGCTTTTCTAAAGAAATTCTGCCTGCGTAAGAGTTCTTATATTGTGTGACTGTCGCAGGGTTAATAATCTGTGAAACTGTTAATTGCTTAGCGGGCCAATACAAGCAACCAAATTAAGAAAAGGGTCTGTAAGGGACATGTGGAAGGATAGGGAGAATACCAGAGTCTCATACAAGACTGCAGGGATTGTGAAATAGGCTGTTGCATGTCCTGTAGGGTGAAGGCCAAATCAGGCTTACACTACTACCCCGAAGAGAGTGTCATGCTTCGGTCTTCCTCCTTTGTGTACTAGCAAAGGAAAGGTTCATATATTTAGCCACAAGACTCGAGACGGGTATTGTGTCATTATCCAGAGCTAGAGGATGCCCGGGGATCCTCGTGGCAGAGGTGCAGTCATGACTTCAGTGAGCATTCTAAAGGACGAGGAGAGTATCCCTGTCTCCCCACCCCATCACAGATTGCACTTAAGGGTGGGCACTGTGAGCTCAGTGGGCCTGACCCCCCCCCGGAGTGGGTTTGTGACATGCTGGACCCTTCCACCCGATCCCCATGTTCCTTCATAGAATACATTCAGCAGACCAGAGTTTGATTCTCACAACCTCCACTTGCATACTGTGTGACTCTGAGCAAGTCACTTAACCACCCAGTGCTCCCAGGTCGCCCCTGAAAACAGGCACTTGTGCCTAGTGGAGGTTACCAAAGACTAAAATAAAATAAATAAAAAATAAAAACATTCCTTGGTAGCCTAGTGGATACCCCTCCCCCGATCACTCAGGTTTGAATCTGACCACATATCCCTGGTGGTCTAGCGCCTGCCCCACTGAGTGCCACACTCCCATCCATGTGTCACCCTCATCCGCTGAGGACCCCCACCTTACCCCCACTCCAGTTACCAGTCATTAGGTCACCAATGGTGGCTGGCACAGCATTCTGCTCACCTCCACAACTGACCACTGTCTGGCATTCACTTAGCATGATCACAAGTACTGTAGACATTTTCTACTGTACTCATGATCGCACTGAGTGAATGAGAGATGGTAGCTGGCCATGGAGGTGAGCACAGCGATGTGCCGATCGCCACTGGTGATCAAATAACTGGTAACCAGGGTGGGGATTCCTCCGTGGGTGAAGAGTGACACATGTACCAGAACTGGCACTTATTTGGGTGGAGGTATTAGACTACATGGGTTTGTGGTCAGATTCAAACTCTAGCAATCAGGGGAAGAGGTACACTATAAGCCAGGAAACACCCATTTCCCTCTTTACAGTAGCCCTAGGGGCTGCACAAATTTTGTCTAACTAGGCCCATAATGGGCATACAAATAGCCTCATAGTGCTGTGCATGCCCAATGGGCTCATTTGCATGCTAAGGCTGAATGTGGCCCACTAGAGCCTTGGCACTATCCCATTTTGGGTGCACTATCTCCTGTGGGCCACATGCAGCATTGGGCCATGTCAATACAGCTCATATTCACTATGCACTGTGTCGGCATGGCCCCATATACAGGCAGTTAGGGTGGTCTACTAGGGTGTGCTAACTGTTGGAATACAGCTGGAGCCGGCTTTGTGCTACGCTCGGTGCAGCACTGTTGGCTGTGCAGCGCAATCAGTCGGCTCTGAATATGGGAGCTTGGAAAGTACAGTTACATAAGAACTTAACATAACAGTAGATCTGTGAGAGGATCTCTTGCAGCAGGCCACGCCGTGTGGTCCCAGTACCTGGAGGCTATGGTTTCTTAGGTGTGGCCTGCAGCAAGAGATACCCCTGAAGTCAGATCAACAATGCTCTGCCCAACCCAGTATAAAACATTCTAAAATGTAAACAGGAATGTAAAGGCAGATGTGGAAAACACTGGACAGAAACTGGCTGGCTTATCAAGACTCACTTGGACTGTGGGTAGCCACAACTAATTAGTTAGACTTCCTGCTGACATTTTAGGGACTTAGCCCTCAATACTCCCTTAGTTAACAAAACAAAAAAAAATGTTTTCTCTTTGGAAGTGTTCACTTTCTATTCATTATTATTTTAGAGCTTTTGAGTTTTTTTATTTTTTTTTTATTGGGAGGACAGTGTTTCCCACAGACCCACTAAATGAAATATATGCTGAAAATAAAAATATAAAGTTAGAATTAACATTTTGACCACTAGGTCTTCAGGAATAATCTATATAGAACAATATAAACATAGTTCTAAATTAATTGTAAACAGCAATATTTAGGCATCCATTACAGTAATGTTGAGGCACAAAGTCACAGAAGTAGGAGAATGTGAAGTTAGGGTACAAAATTCCCCTGACTCTTGGGTAATGTGTGATCTAATGTTCCTCGGGGTTCGAACAATTCCTCAAAGTAGCACTAGCGTTACCCTCACTTCCGCACCATCGTTTTCATATGCATTTTTTTCCCTACACTCCTGCAGTTATCTTCAAGGATATATGTGGGATATGTGATGGCATTACATTGAATACGACGTTTATCTAAGATGAGTTGGATTTGACCTCTGTGACCTCACGAGTGGCAGAGCCACAAGTGAGGGCACTGAGGTCAAAGACAAGTGTATATAAACACTGTATTTAATGTAATGCCATCACATGTCTGGTTTATACAAACGTGAGATTTTTTCACATTGACACTAACAGCATATGAAAAATCCCAACTGAATTCAGCTTAAGAAACAAACATTTTAGTCAGTACTATTTTTGTTTTTTTGCACCTCCGCTCACCAACCTCATGCCAAGCACCCACAGAGAATTCCATGGGGACAGCGATCGTGTGATTTCGGGCAGTAGTCATGCAGTTACAAAACACGATCACCCCCAGTAGAATTAGCTCGTTCTACCCTCTCCTTGATGCAGTATTTTTAGCTAGTAACTTATTAACTCCGCACTGTTATTAGCGGACTACTAAATATCTGTCCAGTATGCTTAATAAGTAAAAGAATCTGTGTCAAAAACAAGGCAGTTTGATGGAATTATCTCGTCCTACCCAAAGATAATTGACGTTTACAAAATCACACATAAACCACACTGGAGTTAAAATGTCTTTATTTAGTGTCTACTTCATTAAGAAAAACACTACAACTATGATTTAGTATGTTTTAGTAAAGTATTTCATGCACTGTTTCATTTATTTGTGAGTCTGGCTGTTATGAATAGTTTGGGGGGCACAGGCGTGCGGTTATCATCAGCTGGTAATTATACAAACTGCAATCTGCAGCTTTAATCAAATCCTTGGACATTCACAGTGCCTGTCACAATCTACCCTTCATTTTTGTAGATTCCACTACCAGGACTGCACACACATTGATTGATTATTTTCAGACTTTTCCTACATAATTCGGTATTAGGCTGTGCAGATGAAGTGCAGTTTTTATCCATGTTTACGTCCACTTGACAGCACTATTGTTACAAACATGGGTTCACTCAGATAATGAGTTATAATCTTATAGGACATTACCAGTAACTGTGAGAAGCAGTTTACTACATTTTTCAAAATGTTATATATTTTTACAAATAATGGACGCCCATTTTTTTTTGGGGGGGGGGGAAGAGACAACAAAGTCACGCTTTCAGATGCCCACTGCTTTAATGTCCCACTTGATATACTTTTAAAATACTCAGTAAACTGGGCACAAGTTTTAATGTTCAACTGTTTTTTTTTTTCTTGCTATTATACATTACAAAACAACTATTTATCTTGCAGAGTATACTGAAGCCATCTCAACATCACCACAGAGACTAATGGCGTTGCAGGGCGGCACAGAGCAGGAGGGTGGACCGTTTTAATGGGACAGTTTTCTTTATTTTTCTAGTTTTATAGCATTACAAGGTGACGGCTGATAAACAAATAGGGGTCTTTTAATAGCAAGCAATGTTGCAGTGATTTTTAATGGTACACAATCTGGTTAAACACGGCTGGATGGCATTTTGTTAAAAACATAATGAGGCAGTTTTAGAATGTTCGGGTTTGGTGGCAAGAAAAGCCATCAGCACGTTAAAATCTGCTGTGCTCCTTTCAAAGTAGATCACTGCTTTTTAACTGTGACATCCCCTTATGTCCACATAAATGTTTATCTGGATCTAGGGCACTGAGATAAAAGAATTTCTCTCTTATAAAAAACTCACACTAATTGTATAAACCTCATTATATACAGTACTTGCACGGACTGTATGTATTTCATCAGTTGATTTCATCAGTCATGGTTTTCAATAATCCAAGCTACTTTCTCCTTCCATTTCCCTAAACCTTGGAGGCTCCCTCTCCCCTGCTATTCGTACTGCTACTTCTTCACACTCACTATAATGTCACCTCTGTTGATTCACCACCCACTCCAGCAGCTGCCTCTGATCCTGGGTGAAGGCTTTAACCTGCCTCCCCCAAATTCAACCTTGCCTGCATGTTCTGCCTGTGCCCTAATTAGTTGCCCCAGCCCCCTGGTCTTGACCAAACAATACAAATATTGTGATTTAACATGCAAGTACCTACTCAATCCTAACTTTACTGGCACAGTATAAGCCTATATGTTATGTGTCTCTAACTACTTTATGTTTAACATACAGGATAGCATGAACCCTAAAGTCATGTTGCACATTTTAAAAAATGCAGGCATTCAAGTAATCGATAAAGAAAAAAAAAACAACCAAATTCAATTACTACTGT
Source organism: Neoceratodus forsteri (assembly GCA_016271365.2). Classification (NCBI taxonomy): domain Eukaryota; kingdom Metazoa; phylum Chordata; order Ceratodontiformes; family Ceratodontidae; genus Neoceratodus; species Neoceratodus forsteri. The sequence goes on along the minus strand of CM057456.1, from coordinate 1,097,129,004 downwards.
GCATCTGTTACTACAATAAACAAACCCTGGATTATAGTTATGGTCAGTTGTTTTTTCGTTCCGTACTTAAATGCCTTCATGTCATGCAATAAGCAACACATATTTAGGAACAATGCTGTCATGCACTTTGCCACCGAATGCCCAATGTAATTTTGCAACAAGACTGGCAGTTTTAGTTCAGATGCAGAGCTCCTTAATCCTTTTTGTGGCCACTGTATGTTTACCTTTTTTTTTTTCTTAAGGATCATTTCCCGATTAAAACTTAACGGTTGAAATGTCTATTTGAACTTCATTTTCAATTTTCAGCTTGTATTACCTGAAGCCCACACACTGATGCAGCACTTTGTGTTCTTTTGTTCTTACTTTTCAGAGAGGTTCACTATGGAAGAAAAGAACTCCACATCCAGCCTACTGTTCTCCACCTAAGCCACTGCAACAACGTGAGACTGACTACCTCTGCTGGCATGAGTATCCCGACTGAAGAGCAAAGAGAATTCCAGTTCACCCCTGCTGGTTCTGGGACCTCCCACAACTGAGGTAGCCAAGCCAATCCCAAATTTAAACAAGCTAATAATCGGTACCACTGTGTATTTGGGAAATGTAGCGAGAATCTCTCAGGCTCATATCTCTAGCAACTAGATCATCAGGTGAGCAGTCAAATTATTCCTGGACTGACACAAATCCAGGTTCCAGACCACATCAGCCAAGGCTGAAAGCTGCAAAAGGTACAGTATCATTTAGCTTTGATTGTTGAACAATTTGCAACTCCCACCCTGAGTCCAAGAGAAAGTTTAACAAAGATCACCCACCAAAAGGGAGATGCTACAACCATACACACTTTTTTGCCAGTTTTGAAGGACTGTTATATAAGTTTTGCTAGTGGTGTGAGATGAAAAATTTATGGTAACTAGTACTTTTACAGTGTAATTTTATTGACACCTGATGCTGTTATTGCCTCAGCCTACAAGAACTTTGGCCCAAAATTTCCATTCTGAAACCTTCTTTCAAAAAGTACAATATGGGTCACTATGGCAATCTTATCAGTTGTAACATTCTCGGCACTTTACAATATAAAATATAAACGGCCTCTCATCGTCAGCGTATGTTATCATAAGTCAGCTCATTTACCTTACTGAAGTCAACAGTGCTGTTCTCCCGACTGCCGCCCGTGCCACTGCTTTTACACTCTCCTGGTTTGGAGCTTTCCAGATTCCCAGGTGCTGACTGCGGAGATGCCAACAGCCCTGCACAAGGAATACATGCACAAAACACACAGCAATTTAAAACAAAGCTCAGAGAAAGGCACAATGGCAGTTTTAACCAACTGCCAATATACACAAATAACAAGAAACAGTGTAAGCCTGCTGGAATCCAACGTGCACACTGGTTAGTTAATAAGGCAAAAGTGGCCTGCAAAGGTGAGGGTAATGCTGTGAACTAAAAAAAAAAAGGCGCTGCTTGAAGAGCAAACTGCACATATGTTAGACAGTATTGTGTATTTTCTTATTAAAGCACAGCATGCTAAAAATCCCATTTTGTTCTAATGCCATTGTGTACCTGGGCCTCCACTTTCAAAATAAGAAAGCTCAAGTAAGCAGCATTATTTCTTTGGTTCCTTCTCAAAGCACGTATCTTCAGCTAAGCTGTAGTGGTATGAAACTGTTAAAAATCACCTTTGTACATAGTCACCGTTTGGCCATCAAAACAAAACATCACTGTCGGCATAAAATGGATTTTGTTGTGTTTTCACTTCCAAGGTGTATTTGTAATAAAATACTGTTTACTAAATGAAAGTAATCACTGTGTTGTGGTTTTTGTTAACAACCTTCTCCCCACCCCACCCTGGAGTTCTCGGAGATTAACACAGTATTAACAACATACACAGCATACTACATACGAATGCAACTTGCAAAAAAAAAAAAAAGACCTGATTAATTAAAAACATACTATACTAAGGAATGGAGTCAGTATGAATTCTTTTGGTAATGTGCCCAGAGGCCACGGGGCAACAGGTCCAAATGCTCAGTCCCTGGCTGACTTTAATTTAGAAGATTTAACTAGCAGCCCTTGGCCTTAGAAATGGGTAACTCTCCCAGGATCAGAGTGGATCAGGACTCCGCGGAGGTGGAGGGGGCCTGCAGCGAGGTGATATGTCCCTTCTTCAAACAGCTGTCTGATGCCCCGATGCTGCATTCTGCACATGCTGCAGACAATGGATCTGTCCACAGTGCAAGCTAGCACATTACTGTAATCCAAGCAAGATGAGATGAAAACCGGAACTAAAATCCTCATATCAGCAGCTTCCAGCGGTGCAGTCTGGCAATATCTTTTCAAATGGAAAAAGTGGCACCTGACCACTTGCTACACTTGAGATCTGTGTGCTAGGCTCTACTCAAGGATTATTCACAAACTGCGAACCAACGTTGCTGCCTCAAGCTGATCGTCATCATGGACGGGGAGCCAGAGGTTGCATCTAAGTGTGGAGATCTGCTTATCTGAGCCCACAAGCAACTGCTCTGCTTATTCTGGGTTACGTGACAGCCAGTTGGAAGACATCCAATTACTGATCTCCAACAGACAACTAGCAAGTATCAGCAGGGATGGAGTATGGCCAGATGCAAAGGAGAAATATAGGCGGGTATCATCAGCACAGCAATAATACCAAACAGTGTACTTACTAAAGATCTACCACAGCACAAGCATATCTACTGGTAGCAGGACTGACCCCTGTGGCACACAACAGTCCAGAGCAATTGTCTGTACCTGGAAAAATCCTCATTGTGACTGACTGCTCCCATCCCATGAGCATTGACCAGAACCATGCAAGCATGGTCACAAGCAGGACCCCCCCCCCACCCCGGTACTTCCAGAATCTATCCACCATCACCGGGTGGTCTACTGTATCAAATACCAGTGAAAGACGAGACAGATACCTCATCCCAATCATGTGCTAGTAGTTCACTGCAAAACCTGACTAGGGCTATCTGTGTGCTGTAGCACTGCCAGAACCAGAGAAAAAGGTGGCCACTGACAATACCAAACAATCCAGAATTCAGAAATAATGTGCAAGAGCCTTCATTTATATTGTTAATGCAGAACTAAAAAGCAAAAGAATATAAACTGAATACTGAGATAAAACAACTGAGCAGTACTTTAAGTACCTATCAATTTCATAAACCAATGGATTGGGAAACATTGTTATTGTCCAGTAGATGTCTCCCCAGCCACAACATGGGCAACATCCCGAAGTCTTAAAGAGCACCTTTCGTGCAATTTTTCCTCTGGCTACCAAATGAACAGGAGACTCCCTTACCTGACGGAGTTCCTCTGTGGTAGTTTGAAAATTTTTTGTTAAGCCCCCTAAGGAAGGGAAGGGATCGTATTTTGCCCTCAAGGGGGCTAGCTGATTGATCCCTTCCACTGCCTGATCGCTGATGCTATCCCCGCGCTTCCTTGTTTTATGATGTCCTTATATGCCTAGTGCGGGGGCGTGCTCCATGCAAGCCTATGGAACATTGTTTTAAACAGTTATTTTTACGAATTTAACCTGACTTGTAATACAAATCGGAGCCAGTATTCAAGTAACAAGGCTAATGTTTCCTATGTAAGTTGAGACTTAACCATGTCCTGAGCAGTAATATGTCAATAGCTTAATTAGATGGCCACCAAACTTTCAAGGAATGAGTTGCAAACTTGAGTTACTGTGCTTAAGCCCAGCAGGTAAGTGATTACAGTCAGCTCTAGCTGAAGAGAATAAACCACAAGGCTTTAAGTAACACTGTAACATGGCATTAATAAAAGCACATCAAGAAAGACAGCTGATTGGTTCAAACACATCACATGGTCTGTTTTCAACTGTGCATTAATTCCCTAGATATGCACGGTTGAGTAATATCAACATTGTCCACAACACAGAGGAAAATACAATGTTCTTCCCCAGCTACCCACCCACCCGGTACACACAGGAGGTCTCGCAACATTCTCATTCGGAAAAACACTGAATCATTGCCATTTTAGGAACTGTAAAAAGAACTGTCTATTTCTGTATCTGATTCAGAGACGTCAAATATTTCTACATCTGTAAAAACAGGAAACCTTTTCAGAATGAAGCACCGAACACAAGTTGGAAAGTGTTAGTGTAGTCGCTACGAAGCTTTTCGTCTGTACTGGAGCCCCAAGCAGTGCTACGAAGCAGTAGCATGTCGTGTAAACGATATCTGTAGTTTCGCTGCTTCCATGACTGTTGATTACAGAGACGCAGAGTAGAAATGTGGTAGCAGTCTTTTTGTGTAAACATCTAAGGTGAATATAAACTGTTGTGCATAAAGTTATAGAAAAAGTATACGTCCAGTGCTGTGTGGCGCTATGCAAAGTAGACCAGAACAACCACAATTTAGCATGTTTAGCAAAGAAATGGAGAAGCAGTACTTTCAGATACCAATGGAATGAAAAAGACAAATTGTTCGCAACAAGTAGTGGTTTTCTTACAGTTATCTGTCTTTTTTTAATTATTCTAACACATGTGGCTATTCCAACTAGGTGGCTGGCTACCGAGCAGACATGACAGACCATTAGGCCTATTCTGCTGGCTTTTAGTATGTAGGTGAACAACAATTTTAGCAAGTTTTGTGACACAACATAAATGTATATCAAGTGTACAAGGTACATGGAGACGTTTGCGGATACAGAAAGCATTTCAGAGGCGCAGAGCTCAACAATGTTTTGTACAGCACAATGATTGTTTTAAGTGATGTTTATGTAGTGTGCAACTAAACTGTATCTCGAGAAGACATATCTTGCAACAGCCATGTTACAAGTGCATTAATCCCTCGACAGGAGGGCATTTCCCAGGAATTAATGCATGGATGGTGGTGGGAAGCACTCTCTCGCATCGCAGGCCCCCAACCATGCATTAATTCCTGGAAATGCCTCCTGTCTCAGTGATTAAAGTTTATGTTACATGGGGGTCTGGTAGGAGTGTTTTTATAGGGGGGAGGGTATAAGTACTGTAAAAACAGATACGCCAATACTTTAAAAAAGCACCTCTAGTTCTAGTGCACTCTTGTTAAGAGATAATGTGGCCAAAGCAAGATTGGGAAGATGAAACAATGCCTGGGGTTTATTTATTTATGCAATTGGTGTGTAGTGAAAATCCATTGCATAAATCTATTTATCTTGACGTATGTGGGATAAATCTAAGCACCCTAAATTTATCCCACATATGTGGGATAAACACAAGCTGTCAATCAGGTCCCCCCGCTCCCCCGGCACTACTTGCTCCCTTTACTTTCATTTTTACCATTCCTCAAGTTGCTCTAAGCTATCCTGTCAGGCAACCCATCAACCAGGTAATCGTTTCAAACACACACTCTCCCCACTAGAACTCACAGTTCACATTTTTCTTCTGTTTCTGTAACATTTATTTTTTACGTCTTCACACACCTCCTGCTACAAACTCCCTTTCCATGCCTGCCCACTCAATTGCTACAGCGTTTCCCACTCCTCTCTCAAGTGCACAGAAGAAAAATCTCTCCCTGAAAAAAAAACAAAACACAACAAGCCACTAAGACCCATAGCCATACACTGACCTTGAAAATATCGCAGTCCACTCTATAACCGTCCTGCTGTTGTCCCACATACGTTCACTTCTCCAGTCTGCGTCTCCACTAGTCAACAACACAGTGAACCGGCTCCCTTCTCAGCTCTGCAATACATATATCTTTTTTCTCACTGTGACGCAATGTAGAACCGCACAGTGAATGCAGGAGCAACCAGATAAATCATTTAAGAAAACAGAAAGAAAACAACCCCAAAACAACACCATCACAGCGACTCTCTCTGTAACTCTCGCTAAGCGACAGACAGAGCCGCCATGTTCTCCTGACTGTTCAACTCTGCCACACACAAAATCATATCCAATGAAATGGTGCGCTGAAAGACATATTGTAAAGGACAGAGCTGTGATAGGGTTACTTAGCTTATTTAGAGACCCTTTCTTCTTTTTTCTTTACATTTTAAAAGTCTGTTGCAACAGCAATGTAACTCTCCTGTTTCTCTGTTACTGTCCCCTACTCTCTGTTCCCCATTAAACTGGTAGGCCGCCAGTTTAGTGTTCTCCCTGTCCCTTCTGCTCGGGTCTCTGAATTTCCAGCTTGTAACTCCTGTTACAGTACTTCGATAGTACGCATTAATTCGCCTTCATGAACGCTCACAGGATTTCCTGTATGAATGTGCGAATGTTGCAGTAGCGAGTGCGTGTCTGAATTCATCTAAAAGTAAAAACTCCATGTAAATAAAGTAAGAAATTAATGGGGAATGCAGGGATATAAGCATTTTTATATATGTTTAAAGACTCTTTGGTGGTAAACACACTTATCCCTGGAAGGCAAATTTAAGCCTGTTAGTGTGAAAGACGAGGTAAAGGATTAGAAAGATACCACAGCCTAACTTGTGAATTGTTGTTGCTTCAGAATGTTAAAATCAAATGGGCAGGTTTCAACACCAGCTCCCCTCTACGAATATTCGCATACAAAAGGAATTGAAAGAAGTGAGGTATAGATAAAACGTCCTACTTTAGCGAGTGGTTTACAACAGATGCTGTGCATCGTTCCAGCACAGCCCAAAACGCTCGGTTTCAAGAAGACATATTTAGACTACATTTAATAAGATACCAATAATCTAGGAGATAGGTGAAGCTTTATAATAGCTGGTTTATGGAGAGTTTTACCTTTCAGCATGATTTGTCTATTACATGTCATTGTGGCGTTCTGTCCCATGACTACAGGACTCCCATAGTGTTTCCCTGTTCTCTATAGAGCCGGCTGGCCAGCCGAATCATTGCTAATTATATACAGAGAACCTGTGGGAGGAGCCTGTAGGTTGGGGAAGACAGTCCATAATTCGGTAAAAATCTGTTTAAATGAATATGAAAATGTCTAGGGGTTTTCAGCACTTGTTTTTGACTTAGTAGATGTATATAATTTTGTAAGACTGAAATAAATCTTAAGTAATGTAAAGTTTTATGTTACATAATAGAAAAGAGGAGGGGCTTCCATCGTCACATGTCATTACAGCACTATAAAGGAAGGGAAAGTGCTGCATTTAGTTAGTTCGCAGCAGGGATCAGCAGGGTGCTGACCCCAATCTCACCCTAGTGTATTCTAGTGGTTGGAAATTGTTTTGTTTTCCATGATTTATGTATTTGATGTTTTTTTTGGATGAACCTATACTCTTTCAATTTCTCTGTCTAACAGTTCGCCTACAGTATTTTTTATTTTGCTGAATCAAAGCTGCTTTATTTTGGTACGTTACAACTGGTGTCCAAGTCTGAACCCCACGAGCCTCCCACAAGAGCCAATGAAGTGGCACCCTGAAAGACCTTGTGTAAATGGCACACTGACAAATGGCACATCACAAAAAAATCCTATTTTATTTAAAATAAAAACCTCCTATATTAAATATTTATAAAAAACTGCCCCCCAAAATCAGATCCCTATTGCATAAATGGAATATGCAATGGGGAAGTTATGGAATAAATGATTTATCTGCACTCAAGCAGTTTGACCTCAGACACCTCACTCATGAGGTTACCAGAGGTCAGTTTGCTCTTGTGCAGATAAATCATTTATCCCACACGTCCCCATTGCATATCCCTTATTTATTTGAAGTGTCATCACTGGGTAGGAGCAACTGGACCAAAGATCCTTTTTTATGTTCGACCAGAGCCAAAAACTGGCTAGCATAAATACAAGTAAAAAGGTATAGTATTACAAACATACAAAAAGAATACAAGCAAATTAAACACAATTACGGGAATTTTGAAACATCACATGATGATGCAAATATTTTGAAAACATTTCACAAGAGCATGACTTACGAAGAGAGCCTGGCAACTTATTCCAATAGATAGCAGCAGCAATAGAAAAAGCACAAGATCCCATCTTAGTTCTACAAAGCTGGGTTCGCAAAGATGTACTTTTGGCTGAATGTAAACTGCCATTAGTGTAATTTAAAGTAACCAAATCAGTAAGGGCAAATATTTTAGACAAAAATGGCCTTGGAAACATTACAACCCCCAAAAATAGCTCACCCGAACTACGAGAGATAGTTAAATCAGCCTATTGTGGAACAATGGTGAGTATTGTTGAATACAATCCTTTTGGCTTTCACTTTCTCTGCTACCTCCTTGGAATACCATAAGGGTTTCCTCTTCCTTTTCCCCTTACTAACCTGCTTAATGCAAAAATTGTGTTGCCCTTGCTATCCCTGTTATAAATACTACCCACTGTGCCTCCACCCCTAATTCCTTCCTCATTCCAGCTGGTGCTTCTTCCAAGCATTTCTCCATTCTCCCCAAATCTGCCATCCTAAAGTCTAGGATACATGTTTTTGTGTGACAGGGATCTGCCCATTCAGTTATTTCAAACCACAGTGCCCGGTGGTCACTGTTCCTCAGGTGCTCCCCCACTGTGACCCCTGTCACACTGCCCCCATTTGTGAGCACTGGGTCCAGTATTGCCTCCTCATAAGATGGTTCCATGACCAATTGTTTAAGAAAGGCTCCCTGAAGGGACTCCAAGATAAATCTGCTTTTGGTTGATGCTGCTGCTGGGAGGCTCCAGTCCATGTCTGGCTTGTTGAAGTCTCCAACCAGCACCACCTCCCCCTTGTCTGCCATTCTTTGGATGGCAAGCATCAATTCCCTCTCTGTCTTTTCCACCTGGGTTGGTGGTCTATAGACTGCCGCTGTGTGGATGGCTGCCCCCGTTTTTCTTTCAAGCTTAACCAATAGCATCTCCCCCCTCCTTGTTCCCCTTGGATCGCTGTGGCCTTAATGTTATCTTTCACATACGGTGCCACTCCTCCCCCCTAGCTCCCTTCCTGTGTCTCCTGAACAGGTTATAGCAGAGAATGGCCATCTCCCAGTAGTGGCTGTTATTACACCAGGTTTCTGTGATGGCCACAATGTCCAGGTCTGACTGTGCCATAACTGACTCCAGGTCCTCCATCTTGTTGCCAAGGCTCCTGGCATTGGCACACATGGCTCTCCATGATGTAACTTCCTTCCCCTGTTTTGTTCTCCTACACTCTTCCCTTCCCGGGTGATCTTTTTGCCTGGCCCACCCTGCCTTCTGCCATTCTATTGTATTCTGCCCTCTGACTGTCTATGTACTTCTTGGGTACCTGTGCCCATTCTATTCTTCCCTTCCTCCATCTTTTGCACTTTGCATTGCTGTGATATCCCCCCCCAATCCTGTTCCTTTGCTAGCTTCTGGGTGTGGGCTATCAATTTCACTTCTTGCTGGCCTGCCACCCCCCCTGGCTAGTTTAAGTGCTTGCCAATGTAGCATTTAAATTTTTCATTTAGGATCTGGGTTCCTCTCCAGGATGGATGCAGGTTGTCAGGCTTGAATAAGCTCCCATCCCTCCAGGTGGGTCCCCAGTCACCAATGAATCCAAACCCTTCCTCGCTGCACCAGTTTTTCAACCGTGTGTTAAAGTTTCTGGTGCAGGCACCCCTAGAAAGTAGCACTGTTTAAATCAGAAACAATCTTTAGTTAAAGGTGCCCTGAGCAACTTATAAAAATACCTACACAAGCCCTTGGGTTTTGGCCAGCCCGATGGCCCAGTGACAGCGCGTTGCATTGCCTTGTCGATAACCTGGGTTAGGAAGCAAGCCCAGGAAGTTGCATCTGGAGGAAGGCCAAGGCATCCACCGCTCTGCAGTGCATCCTGCCCGGGGAGGGTTGGTTGTAGGTTGCGCCACCACAGCGAACCCTGTAGCTGGACCAGGGAGCTTGTTCCTGCCATGAGGGAAGCTGTGGATGTGTGAGGCCGACAGAGGCACCACCCCTGCCAGGGGAGGTGGGAGGAAAAGAAACATGGAAGGGAAAACCCAGAAGCTGTCTAAATGATAAACGAGTTTAGCCTGATCAGGGTATATCCCTGTGAACAGGGTATATCCCAGATATGTGCTACAGGCAGAGTAGAAAAACCTCTCTAGCAAAAAAAAAAAAAAAAAAAAACCCTTGGGTTTCACACCCGCAGTGGGCTGAAGTATCTGTGGTAGCGTGTGGGCTGCTACGGTTGACAGTTTGCATAGAAAAGATATCTTTGGTATGCAAACTATAAAAGCCGAAGATTGTTTTATCGACTTTTACCTTATTTCTGCTTCTGCTGCTCTAGGGGTAAATGGAGAAAAAAGGCAGTAAGGACAGGGATGGGACTAAAAGGGGTAAGGCCATCGAAAAATGGAGGGCAATGAGTACCAATGCCTGTAGTATGGGTAACAAGCTCCCTGAACTAGTGGCTTCGTTGGAAGAGGGACGCCTGAATATCGAGGCAGTCACAGAAACATGGTACACTGAGAACTATGACTGGGATGTCAACATATCAGGGTACACAATCGACAGGAGGGACAGGGAGGGTAAAAGAGGAGGAGGAGGAGGAGTAGCTCTCTACATAAGAGAAGGGATTAAAACAATGGAACTAAAGGGTAAACAGGGAGGAGAGGAGGCACTGTGGGTCACCCTGGAGACAGAAAATGGCACTACAATCCGCACGGTGATTGTATACAGACCCCCATTCTCAGGGGGAGGAAATGGACAAGGAAATGATAGAAGGCATCCTTAGGATGGCAGAAAAGAAAAAAATATTTACCATAGTAATCTTGTTTCTTCCAAGGGAGTCTTACTGTATTCCGACTTCCGCAGTATAGTCTTACCATAAGATTGCCCCGGAGCCGAAATGGTTAATAGAACCTATGCTAATCATGGAATGTTAGGCTCGAGTTCGGATTTCAAACCAATGTCCCTGGTAAGCATTCTGCAACCGTCAGATTCTTATGGAGCAAAGCTAATAACAAGCTATCTAAACTACAACACCCCACACCAACTATTCCCCTTTATTTAAAAATGTAGGCCAAACAAGAACTCAAGTCACTAAGCCCAAAAAAGAAACACCCATAAGATTTGAACAGCATGAACAGCTGTGTTGCTGTACCTATTGGTTCTAGCAGGGGAGAAAGGGTGGGAGCCCATACAGTGAAGATTCCCTTGGAAGAAACAAGATTACCATGGTAAGTAATTTTTTCTTCAACCCCCAGGAAATCTTACTGTATTCTGACTTCTGCATACTACCCAAGCAGTACCTTTGGAGGAGGGTAGAGGACCTATTTAGGAAACAGGCTCTGGAGTACTGCTGTGCCAAACCTGGCATCACTTCTGGCCTGGGTATCCAGACTATAGTATTGGTAAAGGTGTGAACTGTTTTCCAGTTAGCTGATTTGCAGATTTCCGACAAGGGGATGTCTCTTGCAGCTGTACCCCTTGTAGAGTGGGCCCTGAGGTCTATAGGAAGCTCTTTACCCACTTTGCTGTAGCAAAATTGGATACAGGCCACAATCCATTGAGCAATAGTTCTCTTTAAGGTGGGTTTGCCCTTCCCCACTTCTCCATAGGTAAAGAAGAGCTGGGTTCTATCCTGCCTGTGTGCATTCATGTGATCCAAGTAAGTTTATAGCCCTCTTGACATCAAGACTAAGCAGCATGTGAGCCCGGCCCGCCGGCACAGCGGTAGGGCTACCGCTTGCGGTGTCAGCGACCCGGCTTCGGGAAAGGACTCGGGCAGCTGGAGGGCCGGCTGGGGAGGAGGAGGAGGATTGAGCGCCCAGTGGCTGCTCTCCTCCTCCGGGTGGGGTGGGAATGCAGACCCGCTTCCATACCGCCACCTGGGTGACCACAGGTGGAGGTGCAGGGGGCCTGCATATAATAGGGAGGGAGGACGCAGCCGGAGCGTCTGCACGTCGTGACGTGCTCCGCCCCTAGGCTTCCCTAGCGCGCAGACGTCATGAGGGCAGGGAGACCAGAAAACGGAAAAACCCTGCACCAGGCTCCAGCAGACGGGACCCAGTCGACCCGAGAACAACCATAACCAGGCTCCATAGAAGGGGCTGGCGAGGCCTTCCGACACGTACTTAAGGACTGAGAGAGGGGGTTGGGGAAGCCCCTCTCCTCCCCACCTGGGGGGTAATCTGAGGCAGGATGGGGACAGGCCCGCCGGTACCTGGAGGGAGGTACCTGGGGCGGTACTATGGGAGCATGCACAACCTAGGGTCCCTGAAGAAAGGATCCTGGTGCAGTGGAAAAGGGAGCATAAAAAAAAAAAAAAAAGACTAAGCAGCATGTGTTCTCCTGAACTGGAATGATCAGTGAAAAAAGACTGGCAAAGTCATGGACTGATTAAGGTGGAAGTCTGAAACCACCTTAGGGAGGAACTTCCTGTTAGTCCCAAGGACCACCTTGTCCCTGTGGACTGCTATATAGTCCAGCTCTGTGGACAAGGCCTGAAGCTCACTGAGCCTTCTGGAAGAGGCAGTGGCTACCAGAAACACTGTTTTCCATGTCACCTTAAGCTCCGCTGATGACATGGGTTTGAATGGTGGCTGCATTAGTTGGGCAACGCATATGTTAAGGTCCCATGCAGTAGTGGGCTCCCTGTGAGGGGGATGTAAGTGCAGTAGCCCCTTGAAAAACTTCCTGAATACCTGGCTGGCAGCCAGGGATGCCCCTTTTTCAGCAGAGAGGTATGCAGAGACAGCTGCTAAATGTACCTTAAGAGTGGAAGGCCGAAGGCACTGGGAATGCAAGTGTGCCAGATAGTCCAAGACTACTGGTAAGTCAGCCTGGTGGTGGTCTAGCTGTCTCTGTCCACACCAAATAGAAAACCTCTTCCATTTAGACAAATAGGTCTTTCTGGTGGAAGGTTTTCTAGACACCCTTAGGACCTCTAGCACACCCTCCGAGAGGTGTAGGTCAGCATATCCTAGGTCCTCAACAGCCAAGCTCTGAGTCTGAGGGACTGTAGATTGGGGTACAGGACCTTGCCCTGGGAGGAGGTCAGTAGGTTGTGCCTCCTGGGCAGGGAGACTGATCTGGAGATTGACAGGGTCAGTAGCAGTGAGTACCAAGCTGCCTGGTCCTCTCTGCAGCAATGAGGATCATTATTGTTGGCTGAACCCTGAGCTTGTTCAGTACTCTCAGCAGCAAGGGAAATGGTGTGAAGCATAAAGAAACTGCCCTGTCCAGTCCATCAGGAGTTCATCTAGAGGCACTGTGCCCACTGCCAGAGGCCTGCAACAGAACAGCAGCAGCTGGTGATTGTCTGGGGCTGCAAGGAGGTCCACCACCTTAGGAACACAACTTGCAGGATCTGCCTGTTTAGTGACCACTCGTGGAGGTTCCGGTTGATCGTGCTGAGGGCATCTACTAGGACACTGTCATTCACTGGGAGATGGACTGCTGAGAGGAAGATCCCCATGAAGTAAGCCAGGTTCCATACCTTCATGGCTTCTGTGCACAGTGGGGAGGACCTTGTGCCCCCTTGCTTGCTGATGAAGTACACTGTGGTTGCATTGTCTGTCTGTCTGGACCGGAACCATTTTGCCCTGCAAAACAGAGGTGAAGGACTGAATGCCCACATAAACTGCCCTGAGTTCCAGCAGGTTTTATGTGAAGCAGAGACTCCTGATGGAGCCAAGTACTGTGGGCAGTATGCTCCCCCTAGGTGGGCACCCCATCCTAGGAGGGAGGCATCTGTAGTCAAGAATGTTGCTGGTGACAGCAGGAGGAAGGGTATGCCTTACCTGAGGTTGACCTTTTCGTGCCGCCATTGCAGAGCTTGAAGCAGGGTTCCTGTGACTGGTACCATCTTTGACAGGGAGTCTCTTTTCTGAGACCAGTGAGCCCTGAGATGGAACTGAATGTCCCTCATCTGGAATCTTGATCCTGATACTGTTGCTGTTGATTGAACCATGTGCCCTAACAGCTGGAGAAAATGCCTTGCTGGTCTGGGGGGTATGAAGCTGAAAAGAGCTTGCCAGATGAACCAAGCTGTCTACCCTTCCCTGAGGGAGGAAGGCTCTTTCTTTCAGAGTATCTAATTCCACCCCTATAAACTCCAGGAGTTGAACTGGTGTTAGTACTGACTTTTTCTTGTTTACCAGGAAGCCCAGGGTATCCTGAGTGATGGTCAGTGCTTGTCTTACCTGCTGAGAGGATTGACCTATCATCAGCCAGTCATCCAGGTATGGGAAGATTGTAACCCCTTGTCTCCTTAAGTGTGCCACCACTACTGCTAGCACTTGGTGAACACTCTTTTGAGCTGATGTCAGGCCGCAAGGCGTGGCCCTGAACTGGTAGTGCCTGGATGGCAATCTGAACCTGAGATACTTTCTGTCTGATTACCTGATGGGAATATGGAAGTAGGCATCCCTTAGGTCCAGAGATGCCAGCCAATCTCCCTTCCGGAGTGTTGGGAGAATGGTAGCCAGAGTGATCATTTTGAACTCTGGCTTTGTCAAATGTTTAAGTGTCTGATCCAGTATGGGTCGCCACTCTCCTGTCTTCTTTAGTGTGAGGAAGTATGTTGAGTAGAGACCCTTTCCTTCCTGGGCCAAGGAAACTGGCTCTACTGCTTTTTCCAGAACCAACTTTGCTACTTCCTCCTCCAACAGATTTGCCTTTGCTAGGCTGGCAGGTCTGAAAAATCTTGCCATCAGCTTGGGAAGAAGTCTGAAGCTGAGTGCAAGACCCTGGCTCACTACCTCCAGGACCCACTTGTCTGTGGTGATGGATTCCCAAGCCTGGAGATAGTGGGCCAGCCTGCCTCCTACTGGGAGTGGGGATGTGACCCTGGCAGACCTCTCAGGGGGTTTTGCTTGGTCTGTGTGGCTTGCTGAGTGCTGAGACAAGCCTGGCCACTGCCCCTTCTACCCCTGCCTCTGAAGTACCACCTCTGTGGCTGGAAGGCTGGTAAAGCCTGAGCCTGGAAGAAAGGCCTACAGTGGGTTTTACCCCTACATTTTCCTTGGTACTTCTGTGGCATTGCTGCCTTCTCTTTAGCAGCAGCACTCTTGTAAACCAACTTGTACTCATCCATCTTCTTCATATAAGCCTCTGTTTGTTCACTAAAGAGAGATGTAGGCTCACAGAGGAAGTCCAGTGCCTTTGTCTGTCTGTCCTGTGACACATTAGTGGCCCTTAACCAGGCAAATCTCCTCAGGGACACCGGGGTTGCCATTTGCCTGGCAGCAATGTCATTTGCATTCACTGCCATCCAAAACTGACATCTGGAAGCTTCTATGCCCCTTTTTGCAGCTTCAGACAAGTCTGAAGCCATGGGACCAGGGCAAGCTTTGGCTATTTCCAAAACAGTGTTCCAGAGACTCTTCTGGTATCTGGACACATAGGCCATGCAGGCTGCCTGCCTGATGGCCAAAGAGGAACCCAAATAGGATTTCTTAGCAATGGAGTCCATCTTTCTGGAATCCTTTTCTGGTGGATGTGATGCCAGGTGAATCCCTGCCTTATCATATGCAGCAGCCTGCACCACACCTTCATGGCTGGGATGACCAAACAGGAATTCTGCCTCAGATTTGGCCACCCAGTACTTTCTATCCATTCTCTTGTCCACTGGGGGAATGGAACTGGGGTCTGCAAGATTTTGGAAGCCTATCTCTTTAGAGAATTATGGATGTGCAACAATGCCTTTTTGTTGCCGGCACATCCATCATTTCCATATAGTCTGGTTCCTCTTCCTCCTCTGTGGATTCCTGGGTGCAGAGGGCCAGGGTCTGTGCCACTTGCTTCATAACAGCAAAATGGAATGTAAAATCCTCAGCTCCCTTCTCAGGGGAGTCAGGACAATGAGGATCAGGAGAAACCTCTGGTTTAAGAGGTTCCCAAAAGTCTTCATCCTCATCCTCCCCTTTCGCATAAACCTCAGTAAATCTCTCAAGTGAACTGGGAACTGAGGAGGAATCCAGGTCCTGAACCAAGGAATATGAACCGGGACGCTGAACCAGAACTACGGTACCAGTTTGCAGCACCTGAAGAATGTTAATAGTGTTCGCTGGAACCGATGGAATCGTCGGTTGCGGTTCCTTAACAGAGTGCTTTTCCTTTTTCTTCTTTTTAGCAGAATCTGCCGGTTCAGAGGCAGTTTCTGCTGTTCTCTTTTTCCCCACGAGGAATATTCACCCTGGTCAGAGGGTTGTTTAACTGGTTCCTTCAGTTTCTCCTTCTGAGAGGAGGAATTTTTGTCCACAGCTGGGTCAGCAGCCTTCTTGGACATTTTTTCCTTCAGTCAGTTCAATCACCTATCAAGCGTCAACAGAGGAAAATTCTTACAGATTTCGCAATCTGCCTGAAGGTGGTCAAACCCCACACTGACAACACAGATCAAGTGAGGATCAGCTTTAGCAAATGGTTCCCCACACTCTGTACAATGCTGATAACCTGTTGGGACAGTTAATTTCTTGGGAAGTGACATAACCAACAAAAAATGTCTAAAACTGGGTTTTTAGTAGGCCCACTACAAAAGAAAAACCTTTAACTTTTTTTTTTTTTTTGTGGTCAGTTTAGCGACCGAGGAGAGAACCGAGAATTACCCTGGTTTCTCTTAAAACCGAATAACCGGTCCCAAAGGGCTTAACATTTAGAAATAAAACTTTATAAAATACAAATAAATGATCGGTTTCTACCCGGTTAAATGAACAGAGAAGAAACCAAAAAACTTACCAGATTAACACTAAGTTTAGACTAATCTAGCTGTAAACTCAAGGACAGTGCTTTAAAAATGAACAGGAATAAAATTTTACTTCAAAAAAAATGAGAAAATAAAATCTTCAAGACAGATGAAGGAGGACTCTCCGAGGCGTCTTTCCTAGGCAAGTGGCGTAAAGAATCTGATGGTTGCAGAATGTTTACCAGAGACAGTGGTTTGAAAACTGAGCTTAAGCCCAACATTCCATGATTAGCATTGGTTCTATTAACCATTTCGGCTCCGGTCAGTCTTATGGTGAGACCATACTGCAGAAGTCAGAATACAGTAAGATTTCCTGGGTTTGAAAGGGGAAATATTGTTGATGGGGGACCTGAATATGCCAGATGTTAACTGGAGCACCTTTGCTGCAACCACATCCAAGAGCAGAGTCATTCTCGATGGCCTACAGGGGGTATGCCTCAGACAGCTAGTGCTGCAACCCAGTCAGGAGAGAGCAATCTTCGACTTGGTACTCTCAAATGGGGATGGAGAGAGGATCTCAGATTTAGACGTGGGTAGCCATCTGGGAACAAATGACCACCAAACAGTGTGGTTCACGATAAACACAGCCGTAGAGTCAAGCCATACAAAAATGAGGGTACTGGACTTTAGGAGGGCTGACTTTGGCAAAATGGGAGTGTGCCTCAGAAAAGCACTAGCAAATGGGCAAAAAAGAAGGGATGGAGGAACAATGGGGGAAAATCAAAACTGCCATCACAGAGGCAACAAGCCTTTGTGTGAAGCAAATAAACAAATCAAAGTGAAGGAAAAAAACATCATGGTTCTCAAAAGAGGTGCCGGGGAAGGTTAGGGGGAAAGACAGCATTCAAGAAGTATAAGGAAACACAGAAGGAGCAGGACAAAGAACTGCACCAGCTAAAGCAGAAGGAAGCAGGGAAGGCAGTCAGAATAGCAAAGGCCCAAACCGAGGAAAAGACAGCCATCTCATTTAAGAAGGGGGATAAAACCTTTTATAGGTACATTAGAGAGTGAAGAAAGCCCAAGGGAGGGATAGTGAGGCTTAATAAAGGGGAGGGTGGGTGGGCAGAGGATGACAGTGAAAAAGCAGGGATACTGAACGAATACTTCTGCTCAGTATTCACAAAAGAAGAGGAGGGGAGGTACCTAATCCAGTCAACAGAAGCATTCTGGAGAGGGTTGTTGATACCAGTCCATTCACAGAAGAAAAGGTCCTGAAAGAACTCCTAAAACTGAAGGTGGACAAAGCAATGGGGCCTGACGGGATTCACTCCACAATTCTAAAAGAACTAAGGGGAGAACTAGTGACACCACTGACTACCCTTTTTAACAAATCATGAAAGGATAGTGTGGTACCTGAGGACTGGAGGAGGGCAGATCTGATTCCCCTTCCCAAAAGTGGGAGCAAAGCAGGAAACTACAGACCTGTTAGTTTTACCTCAACGGTAGGGAAAACAGAGCACAGGACCCAAGGCAGCATGGATTCACAGCGGGAAGGTCATGTCAAACAAATCTAATAGATTTCTTTGACTGGGTGACCAAAGTAGTAGACCAGGGAGGGGCTGTGGACATGGCCTACCTAGACTTTAGCAAGGAATTTGACACAGTCCCACACAAAAGATTAATAAACAAGTTAGCCAGCATGGGAGTAGGTCCCAGGGTGGTAGCCTGTGTAAAAAAATTGGCTGGACAACAGGACACAGAGGGTAATAGTAAACGGAGTCCACTCCGAAGAAAGGGTGGTTACTAGCGGGGTACTGCAGGGTTCAGTACTGGGACTGGTCTTTTTTAATGTCTTTATAAGTGACATTGTGGAGGGACTGGAAGGAAAAGTATGCCTATTTGCAGACGACACAAAGATCTGCAATAGGGTTGATACCGGGGGGTAGAAAGGATGAGAAGGGACTTGGCAAGGATGGAGGAATGGTCAAAAGTATGGCATCTTAGATTCAATGCAAAGAAGTGCAAAGTAATGCACCTGGGAAACAAATACCCAGGGGAAGAGTAGACAATTGGGGGGGGGGGGTACTAACAACAACAAAAATGGAAAGGGACCTGGGGTAGTCATATCAGATGACCTAAAGGAAAGGAAAGAAAGCAATGCGAGAAGGCAGTAAGGAGGGCTGGGGGATACTGGGATGCATAGGGAGAGCATCACCAGTAGAAAACAAGAAGTTGTTATCCCTCTGTACAGACAGTTGGTGAGACCCCATCTGGAGTACTGCATGCAGTTCTGGAGACCCCATCTCTGCAAGGACATAGACAGAGTGGAGGCAGTCCAGAGGAGGGTAACTAAAATGGTGAAGTGTCTGCACCAAAAAACATACAGAGAGAGACTAAAAGAGCTTAATATGTTTACCTTCGAGGAAAGGAGGGAGAGGGGGTACATGACAGAAACTTTCAAGTACCTCAAGGGAATCAACAAAGTCCAAAAGGGTAGCATCTTTCAGAAAAAGAGATGTGCAAGAACAAGGGGGCACAATATGAAGATAGAGGGGGGACGTTTCAGGGGCAATGTGAGGAAGTATTTTTTCACGGAAAGGGTGGTGGACGCATGGAACGGCCTTCCTGAGGTTGTGGGGTCAAAAACAGTGGGGGACTTCAAGAATGCATGACACAGCCATAAGGCAATTCTGGTGGAAGGTAGGAAGAAGTAGGCTGTTGGTAAAGTAGGATCTGCAACTTATCCAATAGGTAGGGGAAATGGGCAGACTGGGTGGGCCAAGCGGTCGTTATCTGATGTCAAAGTCTATGTTTCTATGTTTTTAAACTTATACACCAAAATATTTTTTAATATTACATCTTATGCTCAACTAGTACTTATACAAATATACCTGTGTGCTTACCTCATGACACTGTATGCAGCACTCAGCTAGGGATATTTAAGCAACGTGGGAGTGTGGACATTAGCTTTTACTCTTTTAAGATACTTTAATGGATATTTAGTAATCAGTTTCAGAGATTATTTTGTAAACTCCATCAAATTTAATCTAATCTTAATTTCTTAATTTAGTCTGAATAGTGAGGTACTAAGGATAGAGTGGAATAAACGGGGTGGGGGGGGGGACCCTACATCAAGTTTCTTGTCACTACACCTCTCCTATTTTCTCAATGGAAGCTCACAAAAACCAGGACTTGGCTGCAGCCTTAGCTGCCTTTTGGACATCTGTAAAAAAGGGGATAAAGAAAAAACTCATAAATTGAATACCAATATATACCAAGAATATTAACTCCCACATCACTTAATTGGAACATTATTCAGAGCAGTAGTTGGAGGTGGAGAAAGTACATGGGGAACAGCTTGGGTGTGCAACTGAAATGAACAGTACACTGGAAATGAAAAGGAGAAGGAGGCCAAGAAGAGAGGCAAACAGTAAATTGGAAACACTAGAGGCCATCAGTTGGTGGTCATGGGTAGACTGAAAAGGACTGTGCCGCGAGTATTTTCATAATCATCTTCTTCCAGGACTTATTTCATTTGTTATATATTTGGTGAGATTATTTTTTTTATTTTTATTTCTTTTATGTTGTGCTGGTAATAGACTGGTCCACAATCATACCGTAACTTCTGATGGTGCTAATTTGGGACAAAATACTATAAAAATTACTTGCAGAAATTGTAGAAAATGTCTTGCACTTTCTGTTTTTGTTTCCCATTTTCGCCTCGCCATCTTCTGGGACCTCCTTCCACCTATCCATGTCCTTCTACCCACCACATTAATCCAGAAGAGTCAGGGGGAAGTAGGACAATAAGATAGCTAACAAGATAATAACAAGCTAAACTGCAAAAATATAGTAATACAAGCAGCATAATGAATAATTAAAGGCAAAACAGAAAATGAAGGCTACTAGAATAAATAACACTCTAATATATACAGATAGAAAACAAATAATGGAAACTTCAAGAGGAGGACAAGACTAGATAATATAGAAAAAGAGGAAAGGGTTAAGGACAGTTACAGGTAGGATGACAAAAGTCAAAAAGATACTTAAGTATTTAAAAAACAGGATAGAAGAGAGCTACCTGTTGCTGAGGAAATATACTGGCTTTTGGAAAACTACTGTATGCTTGACAACTGTTTCATTATTCTTTACTTAGTCCACAGACATACCAAAAGGAAAAAAAGCCAGGCTTTATGCAGCACTTATCAATTACAAAGCTACTTTTGATTCAACAGAGGCCTTTTTATGAAAGAAACTAGGCAAAGCAAATACTGACCCTTATCTTCATGGATTCAGGATTATGTGGATTCAGGTTTGTATAGGGGCACAAAATAGATTCCTCAGAGCCCTATTGATGGCCCTACCATGGACAGCCAATGTTTTTCTAGAGCAGAAACAAGGTTCTTACTCTCAAAATCAGAGTTTTAGAAGGGGTCTTTAAACACTGGCTTAAAGTAAACTCAATGGAAAATTCCTGACCCCCAAAGATTTACACGGAGGAGGCTTTTTTTTTTTTATTTCTGGACCCTGAACCCCCCTCGCAGGGGCTCAGCTCCTGCTTCCACTGCCTCCCCATACCCAGACTTACCTCCATGGGCAGGGCCGCCGGACGGGCACCCCCTCCCCAAGGTCCATGGTAGATTGCCCTGGCTTATCCCCCAGGGTGGGACCACAGGAGCGGGGCCCCACCCGGCAGACACGGTAGGCAGTGGAAGTGGTAGAGCAGAGCTTCACGCTTTAAGGCCAGCATTTTTGTATGCTGCATCGGGGACATGCAATGATGGCCAGCATCTGTCCCGCCCCCTCGCCGATACGGTGCTGGCACTGTGGCTTCCCCCGTCCTCTGCTAGGGGTCTATAGTGTACCGAACACTCAACCCCACCCCGGAGAAGGACAGCAGTCCCTGAGATGCTCACTCCTTCTCCCCCGGCCAGCCCTCCGACGTCCTGAGTCCATTTCTGAACCCAGGTCGTTGGAGTCGCAGACGGATACCCTGCCTCTGCGCCGACACGCCAGCACTGGAGGAGGCTTATATGGATGAAAAGAATAAAGCACCAATTCCAATGGCTAGGTTTTATTAACAAAACCTTAACTATTCTAGCACATGATAGGCCAGTTTTGGCTGCTAGAGCAACATACAGAACCACGCAGTGCTCTTAATTTGATCATAACCTGGATAAGGGCTATTTCAAGTACAAAATGAGCTGGCCTTAAGCAACAGAAGGTAGCTGCACACTACCCAGTTATTAAAAAACAATAAATAAATTGGGAGTCACATCTGGATTTTTTGCCCAGTAGTACATTAAGGGAGGCAGTTCATCGATTAAGAAAAGAACAACATTTTTGTCTGCAAATACAATAGGAAAACACACCTGGACATTATTTAAGAAAAGAATCTGCCCCTGCTATCTTGAGACTGTGGAAACACTGAGACATTACCTGTTGACTTGCCCCTGACTAGAACCCCCCTCCCAAAATAAACAGGTACTTACCCGAGGCACCTATTATTATTTTTTTTTTATCTTTTATTAGAGACCCAAGCAAATACACCCTGAAATAGTGTGGCAGACAAGCACAGGCAGTGGAAAAAGGGAGAGCAGGCTAAACAATTTGAAAGTCGCAGTTTAGTAGGCACAATTTTAATTTAGGGGTGCTCCCTGTTACCAGGCAGCCCCAACCTGTTTTGCAGAATTGCAGTCCCAAGGCTTAAAAGTCAATGTTCTACTTCAGAGAAGCTTGATAGATGTTTCCCCTTTGATGGCACAACTAAGATTGGAGAGTTGCTACTGTCCAGAATCCTCATTTGCCCAACAGTCTAAGACTTTGGGCTGTGCCATTTCCCCTAGTAGGTGTGCACAATACCCATAGGTAATTACTACTTATTGACAATGGAGAGTGCTACAGAAAATAATACTGGGTCCAAATTTAGGAAAACTGTAAGGTTCCCCAACTGACCTTAAATGTAAACTCATTCATGGTCAAGAGGAAATCCTAACTTGTGCAACAGCTTTATCTGTACATCAAAATGATAAATTAAGGAGACATGCATGTATGAAATGGTTACGTATAACAACTTCTGCACTGTTAATGGAATATTCTTTGAATGTATGTTGTAGACTATGAGTTACAGAAACACAGAATTTGTCATCAGAAAAGGACCGCTTTGCTCTTCCAGTCTGCCCAGATGTTCCCTGCCTATTCTGTCTCCACAGACATTAACTGGCCCCCTGCGATCCGCCCCCCTTTCTATTTTCTAATAGACCTCTATGTTTATCCCATGCATGCTTGACGCCCCCAACTGTTTTCGCCTCCACAACTTCCACTGGCGGTCTGTCCCAGGCATCTACCACCTCTCCCTCACCTCACCTCTCCCCGGCTGGTCCACTGACTCCCGGGTCCATTCCCAACCGGGTCACCAGCAGCATCACAAGCGGAAATCCAATCGCTATGCTGACGGGCTCGCCTCATTTCCTCGCATTTCTAACTCCTCCTCCCAGCTTCACTGCATGCCCCTTGACCCTGGTGGTCTTACTCATTTGAAAAAGACTCCACCCCTGCATCCTGTTCACTCCTGTGAGGTACTGGTAGGTTCCTATCATGTTATCTCTTGCTCTCCTCTCTTCCAGGATGCACATGTTGAGGCCCCTCAACCTCTCCTTGTAGAGATTTTCGTGCAACCTCTGCACCATTTTAGTTGCCCTCCTTTGAACTGCCTCCACTCTATGTCCTTTTTGAGGTGCAGCCTCCAAAACTGTACACAGCATGCCAGGTGGGGTCTCACCACCAAGAAATACAGTGACAACACCAGCTCTCTCCTCCTTCTGGAGATACCCCTTCCCTATGCACCCAACCATCCCACTTGCCCTACTGCCCTGCCACTTTGAGGTTATCAGATATAATAACCCCAGGGTCCCTTTCCTGCTTCCTGAGTGTAAGTACTGCCCCTCTCCATCCTATACTCAGCTCCTGGGTTTCTATGCCCTAGGTGGATAATTATGCACTTTTTGCTACTGAACCCCAACTGCTATGCTCTTGACCATGTCTCAGGTTCCCCAAGATTCCTTCACATTCTCTCCACCCCTTTCGAGTGTCCACCCTATTGCAGATTTTGATATCATCTGCAAAAAGACATACCTTCCCTTCCAGTTCATCTTCACTGTCACTTAAGACACTGAAGAGGACTGGTCTCAGTACTGAGCCCTGTGGTACCCCGCTGGTCACTATACCATCATTAAAGTGAGTGCCGTTACCCACCCCCTCTGTCTCCTATCCATTAACTAGCTTCTAACCCAATTCATCACTTTGCATTCCACCCCTAGGCTCACTAGCAGACTTCTTATCAGGTTCCTGTGTGGTACAGTGTTGAAAGTCTGGCTAAAGTCCAGATAGGCCATGTCCACTGCACTTCCCTAAAATATTTTGCTGGTCACCCAGTCAGAGAAATCTGTCAGATCTGTTTGACATCCCCCCCCCCCCACCAACACACATATATCCATGCTGCCTGTGGTGCTGCAGCCCTTTGGACTCAAGATATCCTACCAGTCATTCTTACAGCAGGGTTTCCATTAATTTCCCCACCACTAAGGTAAGACTGATCAGCCTACAGTTACTAGCCTCCTGCCCCTTTTATATAAAGTGACCATGTCAGCTCTTCTCTAGTTCTCCAAAAGCACGGCCATTTCCAGTGAGCTGCTGAACAATGCTGTCAGTGGTGCAGCTAGCACCTCCCTGAGTTCTTTCAGTCCAGTTCTATAGCCTAGTCCATCTTCAGAGCAGCAAGTCTCTTCAGGACTCTTTCCTCTCAAAATTGACTTGTGTCCCTGGTCCCCCAGTGGTTCGGTGGTAATGCTACCAGCAACCCGGGCTCTGGAGAGCATCTGGGTTGTTGGGGGTTGGTCGGGGGGGGGGGGGAGAATTGATCATCCAGCAGTAAGAGAGAACAGACACACCATTGTCAGACTGCCACAGAGTGGTGGCTCAGTGATACTACAAGCGTGTGCAACATTGGGGGGGAAGAGCTGCTGACACACAGGTGGAGTGTGTGTGTGTGTGTGTGTGTGTGTCTGCGCCTCTACACGCACTCTCAGCTACATCACTGTCTGTCGGCTGACTCAGGGAGAATAAGGGAGGAAAATCATCACCCTGGTATGATAAAGTACCCGACCACAATACATGGGGAAACACAAGCAGCCAACAAGTCCTGGGAACAGAGGGTGAAAGTGTAGGGCAAACAGGACACAGAAGGGGGTCAGAGGAGACAGAAGGGACATAAATACAGTCTCAAAAAAAATCTGCCCATTCTTAACACCTGTGCATTAATTATTCTATATACTTTCCACAAACTGCCTGGCCTCAGCTAGTCACAGTGTGGGATTCTGGGGCTCATGTCTCCCAGGTGGCCACATGACACGCTGCCAGTGCATCACTGGGCTTAGTCCATTATCTTATCCTGGTAACAGCATTTCAGAAGGTGAGCAAGACCCTTATGATAATGTACAAAACTCTGACATTCTTCAGCAGCCAGCCTGTTTTACTTTTTAGCTCTAAAGTTAACTGTGTGCCTTTTCAGGACTTGTTTTATCACATTTACTTTGAATAAAGCTTTCTTCAGCATTTTGAGAATCTGAGCTTCATTTTGCCAGTCCACAGCCATGGAGGGTGAAAGCTGTGGCTTTTGCTGTTCTTGGAGCTTATCAAGTACACATTTAGGGACAAGATGACTACTTATGTAAAATATGGTCTATGAATACCTTCAACGGAGTATTTCACTCACTTGCATTAAAATTTATAAAAGGCAGATGCTCAGAATTACTGGCAGATAAGCCAATGTGACAACTCATCCCACAGGACGAATATTTGTGTAAATTTTCTAAAAATAAGTCTATTGAGGGGAAATGCATCATCCTGTAGGAAAGCAGGGTTAAGAGATGATCAAAGGTACAACTGGCCATGAACTGTTCAATAAGTCAAGTTAAACTCCAAAGAAGCCTACTCTCAGAAAGCATCAAATCTACAACTGAGTGATGGAAAAAACTGACTGAGTAAAAGAAAAGGAATCCATTACTGTCAAGGAATCACTAAAGGGAGTCATGGGAACTAAGGATCTGAAATCCACCCAAATATGAAAAGTGCCAAAAGAAACAAAAGAAATCTGCGAAATCAGCTACAAAAGGTGACTATATTCTAAAGATCTACAAATAAACAAGAGAAAAGAGCATTTTAGAAGAAAATACATTGTAAATTAGTTTAATAATGGACCTGCACTACCCAACAGAACAACCCCTTGCAGAAAATCAGGAACAAATATAGAGGAAATCCTATCGGCACAAACAAGCATGGAATGGGAAAAGACAGACAGCCTAGTCAAGCACGGCCAATTAGGCAGAATAAAACATGTGAACCAGATCAGACCTCAGTAAGACACTTTATGCCCGATTTTTGAAGGGAATCTAAACATGTGCTCTTTAATAAAGGGATCTTATCTGAAAGAAACAAGTGCTCTGTATGGTGTAAACTGTATGCGCTAAGAAGCATACATTCATTGAAACAACGTGAGTTGTAGAACTATGGGGACAATGTCTTGTTGATTATAGTGGTAGCCAGAGTCATCAGTAACAATATCCTAAGTTATAGCGCACCATGGGGTGATATAATTCTTGGTAGCTCTATGGTACGTAATGCATAGAAAGCAATATCAATAAAGTGGTAGGAACTGCCATGTCCCGATATTGCTACTGATGGTGCTGGCTGCCACTGTATCATATGTAGACTACAATGAAACATGGATAATATTCAACAATGACAGAAGGCAAACATTGTCACAACCAGACCTGCAATGTGTAGACAGTTCAAAATACCCAGTTCTTAGGGAGTGGTAACACTGCACAGCAAGTCTTACAGTTATCAGTTGGGCTGCAGAACAAAAAAAAAAAAGATGCGACATTAAAAACAGTAAGTCAGACTAGCCCTGTGGTATAGGCAGTAGCACGCTATGCATTCTGGGGGAGACCCTTAGTTTGTGGTCAAAGTCAGACTCCTGTGCCCACATCCAGAAGAGTCTAGGGCATACTGTAAAGTCGGCAAGCTCAGAATCCAGAGATGAGAGTAGTGCTCATCCCGTTGCTTGGTTGGGAAGGTCCCACAAGTGCACAGTGGTATGGTAATGGTCTCAATGAAAGATGTTGTGGCCTACCACAGAGGAAGAAAGAGGGAAGCAGGAGAGAGGGCAAGTGGTGATCACATTAGGCAGCACAGCATCAGTGTGGTACTGGGTGGTGAGAAGAAAGAAAGAAAGAAAAATGGGAGAAACAAAGAGGAACAGCCTGCACAGTGACGTACTGCTACTTGGGCTCTATGCCCAATCTAAACACCTTGTTCCTGGGTGGTAGTAAGTGAGGTGACAAGACTGAGAGGTGGCTGGCTCTCTGGGAGATGACTCTCAATAGGAAAAAAACTGAATTATTAAAAATAAATTATAAATCATTTACCATATGTGATTTTAGCCATTCAGAGTACGAAGCCACCGTACATCACATCCCGTATACAATGGCCTCTTGTGTAGAAACATTAGGAGTAGAGAATTCCACATCACAGCCATCAAGAGGGCTGCTTCATTTAAAGAGCACCTTTTCAGGTATTCACCTTGGCACCCCATCATAACCATTATGGTCCTTGGGAATTGCAGGTTGCATTTAAAAAAGCAGGCTTTAGGGGTGAAAGGGATCATATTTTGGCTCTGTGGAGCCAAGAGCCTGATCCCTTCCATTTCCCTATTCAGAGGCACGCCCCCGCACTCTCATGTTTTATGATGCAATAATCAGGAGCGCGTGGTGGCATGCTCCGTTGATTTCAATGGGGCTCCTTTTTCAATCATGGTTTTCAATATTCTAAATGCTCAATTTGTACAAATCAAGACCACTGCTTAAATAAAAAGGGCCTTCTTAGTTAAGCAGCAGCCTTGATTTGCATAGATCAAGCTTTCAAAAATCGTGACTGAAAAAGGAGTCCCACTGAAGTCAATGGTGCACGCCCTTGTGTTCTCCCTACTATTGCATCACAAAACATCAGAGCGTGGGGACATGTCTCCAAATAAGGGAGTGGAAGGGATCAGGCTCTTGGATCTACGGAGCAAAAATAAGACCCCTCCAACCCCTAAAGCTAGCCTATTTAAAACATTTTTAAATGTAGCCGGCAACTCCAAGGATCATAATGGTAATTCTGTGGCTTTGGGGAGGGGGATTTCCAAAAGAACATGAACGCTGCTCTTTAACTCTTGAAATAAAAATATTCCTAAATTACTATACATCATGCTAGCTGACTCAAGTGTTTTATAATAAGTTAATAGGACCTCAATGGGGTGTCTCTTATGATATGCAAGACTCCTCATGAGGTCTGAGCAGCCAGAACCACTCTGTTTCACTTTGCGGTCCTTTTACCCAAACATCACTCTCTGAATTTCATACCATAAGAGACATCCCCAGTGAGGCCATATTAACTTATAATTTAAATCATCAGTGAAAACATATTAAAATACTGTATATGCATGACACAAAGTCAGAAAGCTACTATAGTGTTATTATGAAAGATTTATAAAAAAGGGAGATGCGATGAAACATAACACATATCAATATAAAGTAGATGCCCAGCAAGTTCACTTGATTGATTTCTTCGTTCTGATAACAAAGGCACTGGGCTGGACATACTGTACCTTGATCTCAGGGAAGCCTTGGATACAAACCGGCAGGGACGGTTGATGAAGATGCAAGACCTTGAAGTACTGAACAAATTTACCTGGTAGGTGGGAAACAAATGGTAATAAATAGGAAGTTCTCGTGGGGTCAGGGGGGTCACAAGTGGAGTGCCACAGGGATCTGTGTCATAGGGTGAGGATTTAGGGAAAGATATGCCTTTTTGATGATATTACTAAGATCTGTGGCAAAGTGGATAGTAAAGATGGTGGTACATTTATGAAAGAAGAGATAGATAGATAAGATAGAGTAGACAGATTATTTATAAAGCGCCCCTTCCCGGAGGCTCAGCGTGCTGTACAATTTCTTAGAAACAACATCATCAAAGATCTTCCAACAAACACATTGCAGAATATAAAAAAACAACATCACTATCTGTCTGTCACATAAAAACAAGACGGTCAAGTGTAAAACTTTCACTAATTACATATTATACAGACCGTATGTTTGTGTTAAATAAAAAATGTTTTGAGACCTTTTTTAAAGGTTTCCATCAAGGGTGACACCCTCAAATAGCATGGCAATGAATTCCACAGGGCTGGTGCAGTAAAAGGAAAAAGCACAGTCTCCTGACTGCCGCAGTCTAGCCCAGGGAACCACCAGGAGGCATCCCTTGGAGGAATGGAAAGTGCGAGCCGGGCAGTGAGGAACCAGGAGGTCTTGCAGGTAGTCTGGTCCCTGGCTGTGCAGGGCTTTATAGGTCAGTAATCTGACCTTGAAGGTAATCCTCCATCTTATTGGCAGCCAGCGCAGCCTGCAGAGGACAAGCGTAATATGATCAAATCTCGATATACCAGTCAACAGCCTGGACGCCGCATTCTGCACTTGCTGTCCACTATCCAGATAGCCCCAGGTACAGAGCATTGCAGTAATCCAACCTAGACGTAATGAAGACATGTACTAGAGTGGCAAGGTCATCAGCTCGTATCAGGGCCTGGATCTGGGTAATGTTCCTGAGATGGTAGAAGCCACTTTGAACGACGGCTGACACCCGAGTATCAAGTGTCAGACCATTGTCAAGAACTACGCCCAGATCCCTAACCTGAATAGAGGGGGTCAAGTGAACACCTTCCAGTCTCAAACTAGGATCATTCTCCAGCCCTCCTCCATTCTGTCGATGATCAGGATCCACCACCAATACCTCCGTCTTGTCCGGGTTGAGTCATAGACAGTTTTGAGTCACCCAGCTCTGGATCTCAGCCAGGCAGGTGTTAAACACAGGGGTCTCCATCTGGTTTCCAGGTGCACAGGACAAAGATAGCCGAGTATCATCAGCTTAGAAATGAAAACCCAGCCCATACCACCTGATAACGTCTCTTAAAGGTAACATTTACACCATGAACAACAGAAGCAGCAGGACTGACCCTAGCAGAACTCCACAGTGTAGCAGCATTGGGCTAGATGAGGATAACCCCATCATCACCTTCTGTACTCTACCTGTGAGGTAGGACCTAAACCAGCTGATGACATTGCCAGTTAGTCCATACCAGTTCCACAGTCAATCCAATAACACCTCATGGTCCACGGTGTCAAATGCCGCAGAGAGATCCAGAAGAACAAGGATGGTATGCTCTCCCCTATCTCTCGGTATAAGGAGATCGTTCAGCAGCTTCGCCAGGGCAGTCTCCGTGTTGTGCCGAGGTCTAAATCCAGACTGGAAATGCTCAAATGTGGCAGAGGAAGTGAAACACATCTCAAGCTGAACGGTCACCACTTCTTCTAAAACCTTCCCTAAAACTGGGAGGTGTGAGACCGGTCTGTAGTTGATGAGTCATTCTGGGTCCAATAAGGGCTTCTTCTAAAGGGATCTCACCAAGGCCTCTCTCTAGGCCACAGGAAAGACCCCACTCCCAAAGAACACCGGATGATCTCAGCAACCACAGGTCCAATCAGGCCAACACAACTAACCAAAAGTCGGGTTGGACCTGGGTC
The DNA here is from genome assembly GCA_016271365.2 of Neoceratodus forsteri. Taxonomy (NCBI): domain Eukaryota; kingdom Metazoa; phylum Chordata; order Ceratodontiformes; family Ceratodontidae; genus Neoceratodus; species Neoceratodus forsteri. The sequence goes on along the minus strand of CM057456.1, from coordinate 1,097,098,801 downwards.
TAGATAACGATAGGTTGGTCGCAGCCTTGAGACTATCTCAACTACCTCATCCACTCCAACTGAATCAAACTTACCCCACACAAGAGGGGTGCCCTGGCACATCACTGGTCCAATACCGCAAGCTCTTTAAGCAGCACTGGAGGAGACCTCAGTCCTGAGAGAGGACTCTCAGTTGGCAAAGAACAGAGCAAACTCATCATACCTCATGCTTGAACTTGCTCCCCCAGTACGGAGACAGGTCGGGTGCAACAACCCGTCCACTATAAGGAAGAGTTGAGCCGGTCTGTTTCTTTCTGCAGCAATCTCCCTTGACAGAAAATCCACCTTTTTCCGAGAGACTGCCCTTTGATAGTCACCATAATGTGACCTCAAAGCCAATTTGTCCTCCATCAGTCTTGACCTCCTCCAGCACCACTCCAACCTCCGGCCCTTCATCTTTAACTCCGAGTTCCCCATGAAAACAAGGGGGCCTCTGGCGAGAAGATAAGGGCTGGACAGGAATGGGTGCCATAGAGTCGAAGGCTGCAACAACAGCCTTATTACAGGCTGCCACTATCCTCCTCCGCACCCAGCGCGCATGCAGTTTCCACACTCGATAGGTACAGCGCCGCCCTGTAGTCCAGTTGGGGACAATCCCCACAAAGGGTGCTACCGGATCATCTCCACAGAGGATGGATCCTCAGGGGGGACCCCAAACGTGAACCTCATGGTGCTATGATCTGACCAGATAAACGGATCAATCATGAGGTCATCAACCGCAGAGACCCAGTGTAAACACCACGTCCAGTGTGTGGCTGTGCAAGTGGGTTGCAGAGGTAACAACCTGTGCAGGCTAAATGACCAGAGTCCATCTTCAACCCATTTGTTGAAATCCCCCAGAACTAATCATCCGGGGGTTCCAATGCCAGGCTGGCAGTGAAGTCCCCAACCTCCTGCAGGAATTCCTTCTCCCCACCTGGCGGCCAGTATATTAGCAGGATCCTGTAGCCTGTGCCAGGGCTGAGAGACCCAGGCTGGCTTTAAAACAAATGGACACTCCCCCACCTCTGCGATCCTTCCTCGGGGTGTGTACCACAGAGTACCCAGCCGGAATCACTGCCTCTAAAATGGGGGCAGCATTTTCATCCAGCCAGATCTACCAAGGAAACCAAGTCTGCTATTATAGCGGTCTTGTTCCTCATAAGTCTGGCACTGCAAAGCACAGCCCGGGTCGAATGAGTGGGAGCTACTGGACCAACAACCACCTGCCCACTATCCAAGGTGGAGCCCTTGGGTATGGACCAGACAGAGAGCACCCCTCTCCAGTACCCATTTTGCCCCAGGGCACCCTCTGGGCCTCACCACCTGAATCACTAACTCCCCAGCAGTGACTCCCATACCCCTCTGCCCGGACCTCCAGCCGCACGCAATCCCCAAAGCCCTGCATCTCGCATACGTCTCTGCAGGTAAAGAGGGAGCTCAAAAGGCTGGACATCATGCAGGCGGGCAGCTGAGTAACTGCACATTCATTTTATTTCATTTCATTTATTTTTATATTGCAGGTAAGTATACTGGAATTTACATTCTGTTTTCAGGTACGAGCTGAAGTCGGGTAAAAGTACAACATACAAGTATACATATATTGATGATAAAATACAGAGATACAGTACAATTTATTTACATACACATTTGTTCAGGCTTTTAAAATGGTTAAAACCTGTTGTGTTAAAGGTATTAGTAGAGGTAGATTTCTTGCCATCGATGGGCAAGGTATTCCAAACAGAGGAAGCACAGTAGGCAAAAGTTCTCTTGCCTGCATTAGTTCGTACAAGAGGAAAACCAACTGAGACTTAGCAGATGATCATGACTCGTAAGTGGAGGAATAATTGATGAGTGAATTACGTAATGTAACTGGAACCCCTGTATTATTTTGAATGTAAAATGAGACACTGAAAGCCTGTAATTATTCTGTACAGAAAGCCAATTAAGTTGATTTAATATTTGGCAGCTGTGTACGGTGAGGAGCCAGACGTGTAAATGTCCCTATTTTTCTGTAGTAATGTTTCTTTTCTAGATACAGTACAGGCAAGAGCAGTATCGATGACCAGTGAAGCATAACTTAATATTGGGAGGAGATTTTGTTGAGTAATGACAACACATGCATCTTTTGTTAGGTAATTCCATAATCGGTATAGTGTTCCTATCTTTACATGTAAATTGGAAGTGACTTTATCCATATGAAAGTACAGTTATGTAGGAACTTACCGTAACAGTAGATCTTCGAGAGAGGTTCCTTCAGTAGGTCATTACTTATAGAACTGGTGCCACCTGGTGTCGGGCCGCACAGAAGACTTTTCTAGCAATCCCTGATGGGAGGCCACCCACACGACATCATGTGACTGACGTCAGCATGACTGTATATAGTGGGCGGTCCCAACACCCACCCTCCAGTTCTTTGCCGCCATCGCCTCGTGTCAGTCGCATTGCAGACTTCCGTACAGCGGTCGTCGTGAAAGTATCTTGCGTTGGAATGTCCTTTGCCAAAAATTCTTCCATTTTTTCAACTCTTCATTGATGTCTTCACCTAAGAAGAAGTGCTTGTCCTGTGGCACACAGATCCCGCACAAAGACGGTCACCTCAAGTGGCGTCCTCTGCCTAGGCCCAGACCACCCTGTCTCCTCCTGCCCGGAGTGCCAGACCTTCAAACAGGCCATGAAGAAAAGGAGACAGCAGGCTTTGGAGGCCCATCTCTTGAAAGCCTGTTTGGCTTCTCTGGAAAAGAAGATGGACCGTTTCAGAGAGTCCTCAGCAAATAAATCTTCTCCATCGAAGAAGCACAAGGAAAAGTCTAGGGAGCGGGAGCGCTCCGCAGACAACACGCGTCCCTCGATGAGCAAGGCCCAGCCGCTACCCAGAAAATTGGACGGTAAGTCTGGTAACACCGCAGCGGGTCAGTCAATCGTCTGCCCCTCCGACGACCGCACCGTGCCAGCTGATAAGTCAACCCCCGGCTCCACCGGGGACCACGTGGCAGCTGGTAAGCTGGCTCCCCAGCCAGTGGGGACCCGCCCGGCATCTGTCTATAAGTCGGCCAGAGGCTCCTCCCCCACCCAATGCCACCTGCTAAGATACCCATCCCTGATAGCCGCACAGGTGTGGTTCCCCTGTCGGGGCCTAACAGCGCCTCAACCGATATCCAGTGAAACTCCTTAAATACAAACTTAGACAGCTTACCATACGCTGATTTTCTTAAATATCTTTATTCAGGAAGGTGCTTGAAACCGAAGCCACTAAAGTGCAAATAAATACGCGGAACATAGACCAAGCGTAAAAAAAGTTATTTAAATACACGCTGGCACAATACTAGGTGCAACCGCAGCAGACCCTAGCAGCAAGGATGTTGGCATGCACTCACGTGACACAGCCAATCAATCAGCTGACATTTCGCCCAAAGGCTTCCTCAGAGCTCTATTGGCTTCAGTTTCAAGCACCTTCCCGAATAAAGATATTTAAGAGAATCAGCTTATGGTAAGCTGTCTAAGTTTGTATTTAAGCAGTATTTTGCTCTGGGTTTGTGCAACAAAATTTCTTTGGGTTCAGTCCAGACCCCCCCCCTTTTTTGCTTAGGTTACTAATAGCTATTGGCACCACACTGGACTCCTGGAGTGTAATGAGCCTCACATTTTGTTTTGTGTCTTGATACTTTGGTACCAGTCAGGCCAGAAGCTGCACCAGAGTGACCGGTGGTGGCTGCACTGGTATGATCTTTACTGGTAGCTCAGCTGAGCCCATCCTACCCTTAAGCTGAGTCTCAGTCAAAAATGGCATCCAAGTGAGGGACGAATTTTCATTCTCTCCAGAAATCAACTACTAAAGCGGCAATCCCTCTGGCAGCCCGACTGGCTCCATCAGCTGTGCCACCTCCATCTGTGGTGACCACACTCAGGAAGCCCTTGTCTGCAGAGAACATTAGCGGTCCCACTATGGACTGCGTTCCACACAATCGACTACTACTACCTTACTTTTTATGCTTATAGTGGGGGAACTCATCCCAAAAAGATGGAGGAAGAGGGAAACAATCACCAAAATCCTCAACCTCTTGAAGAGGCATTGGATCAAATGTGTACTCTTTGGCCCAAAGTACTTCCAAACAAGAGGAAGTCCTCAGCGGCCATCAATTCCTCTTTCAGGACCCTCAACTGTGCTGCTGACATCGCTTAGCCAGAGGCCTACCATACAGAACCTGCACCTTCCATTCCACAAGATGATGGGTGCATGGCCTGGCACCAAATGTGGTGTGCCACATCGAGGTTAGGGCCTAGGTAATAGATGCAAGCATAGTGCCACTCGGTCGTAGACATCTTATGTCTCCTCCTAAGACACCATTTAAATATCAGTTTATGCTTCAGTTCCATGGTGAATCCAATGATGGAGCAGGAACCACAGTATAGGGTGAAGTACAAAAGCTAACAATCAATGAAACATTTCGACAAACTTGTGACAGAACATGCAAAGTCCAGCAGAATTATCCTCTAATATAAGCAGGAGCTGCAAGGAGGGAGACCTGATATTTCCAGTGAAAGAAAAGGTCTGAGTGTAATGGGGACGAGCCAAAGGACCATATAACTATGTATCAGGAGTAGTCAAACTTCACGAATGTTCTGGTGACCAAGAATGGTAAGTGAAAGACTGCCTAAATGTGGATAATCAACAGAATCTAGGAAGTTAGAACTTTTGTTTCTGGCACTCTGTGCCAAAAAAAGGACACTGTATTGGCAAGAGACATTATTGGAGCTACTGCAGAAAGCTGTCAAAAACCATTAAACATTGAAAGATCATAGGCATCTCATAGGTTGTTTAAATTTATATTAGTGTCATGTACTGGTAATATAGTCCTCTTTCATAAAAACAACACTGCAAGGACATACCACAGTGATGTCCTTATTTCACCGCTGCACCATTTCTGGTCACTCAGTGCCATTAGCATTCAATGCCACTTCAGTCATTAAAAAAAAATTAGGTTTACTCCTAGTACTTTTATTACATTTTTTTTTTTTTTTTATGGAATGAGACTCATTTATAGTGACAAAATTATTTTTCTGTGAAGGAAATCTATTTTTTTTTTTAACTTACTGTTTATGCCCCCTTCACCTTCCCTCGGAGACTCCCAAGGCACCTTGCCTGCCTGATCTCCGGGAACTATCAGCCCTCATGAGTCCTCTCCTGCCGTCGGCCCCTCGGATTGCCTCCCAAGTGGGGTGAGAGGTACACCCCCAAACCTCCCAACCATCATCCAAGTTGGATGGACTTGTGCAATTCCTCCCCGGTCCTGGTCTCGTGATGCCAGGGCCCGTCTCCAGACATCGCTGTGGGACTTTTCCTGCTTTCTGATCACACCCCCTGCAATCGTGAGCACACTAGGAGGGGCCAAGGAGGCTAGGGCATGCAGAGACATCCCCTCGTTCCGGACCCTCGGCTGATGACCGCCCCTCCCGATTGTTCCTGCCTCAACTGCACCTCCACCTGTGGTCACTCAGGTAGCGGTATCGCAGCAAGGAGTGCAGCACACCCTCCCCGGAGAGGGAGAGCAGCCCTCCGGGTGCTCAATCCCTCTCCCCCCGGCCGGCCCTCCAGTGACCCAAGCAGAAATCCTACCGCTGCGCTGGTGGGCCAGCAGTGAAGGAATTCTATCTGCCTGTTTTTTTAGGAAGTGTAAAACTGCAACTCTGTGCATTCTCAACAAAGAAAGCAGTGACAAAAACACACACTACTGAAGTAAACTGCAAAAAGTTTTTCCAATAAAGATTTTGTTGCAAATACACCTCTAGAGCGAAAATAACACAGTGTTGTTAACATTTCCAATGGTCCTCAATTTCACTGTAACATCTTTATGATGTGACATTAAACTCTGACCCTTGGATCAAATAACCAGCTGGCTCTCTCTCTTGACCGAAGAGTGTTAGTTCTAAAAAGCTATCTTTACTTGTATAAAACAAAAGTTGGTAATGTCTGTTATAATGGCAGCAATTCCCTCCTTACAAGGCCCGTGTTCTGCTATGGTAATGGTAATATATTTGTTATAATGTCAGTATTTCCCACCTTGCAGGAACGATTCTGTGCTAGAAACACCCCTTTTGTTATGTGCCTTTGTTATACTTGGGGTGCCAGCAGTTCCCATCAGACAATTCCCTCTTTAATCAAATTTACTAAGTATTCGATTCTGAATGGGGTGGATGCATGTACAAGCACTGTGGTGGTCACAGGGGAACAAAACACTGTTATACCCTTGACACGGCTAGAGATCAAGACTCAAAAACTATGCAGGGGTTAATCCCAGCTCCCGTCATTTGATAACACAGTGTTGGCCATGAGCATGTGATATACAGGACAGAAAGGTCAAAGAACTCGATCTGAAATGGTTTAGTACCTGCTGTACAAACATCAGACTTACCAGGATCCAGCTTAAGCTGGCACTAAGGCATTGTCTCATGCATCATCCAGATATGTAGGCAGCACTGAGATACCTGCACGTAGATCAGCCATGTATACTGTAGGGGGGTGGCATCACATAAAAATGAATGTCCACCAACTACTAGTATATAAGTACAAGAGGTACCTTATGAAAAATGGAGGACAACACCCAAGTCAGTATGTAACTCCAAGGAGCCTCCCCTGGGTACAATCTAATGATGTGCAAGAAAGGAACAGAACCACTTAAAAAATATTGTTACACAAACCCTTGCTACGTAGTACAATACCAACCCTCCCCCATTTACTCTCAACTTCACTTTCCTAATAGTGAGTTAGTAATTCAAATGGAATGGAAACTGTGGAACTGAAGAAGTAATAATAAAATATAAAGCTTTTAAAAAAAAAAAATCAAACTTAGCTGCCATTTTGCAATGAAAAGAGCATGCATAATTTTAGCTTCTACTGGCAGTATTTATTTAATCTACGTGCACAATTGCATACGCCCTGCTTTGAAGTTTGCACACAGAAAACACCACATTACATCCACTTTGGATAGTTGCCTGGTATAGGATCATTAATGTCCTCTTCCTTTTGCGCTTGGCTTTCCTGATCCTGTACGTCTTCTTCAGGAGGATAAACAATCACATCAGGGATATCAACACTGCCACCGGACACCAGCAGTTCTGGGGCCTGAAGCTGGCCATGCTGAGAACATGTGGTGAAGGGGGAGTTGAGACTCTTGAAACCAGGGCTGGAGGGTGGTGTGTTCTGAGGGGTGGGTACTGCGGAGTTTGTCGGGGTCACAGCTCTGGAACCAGGAAGGAGGGAACTGAGGAATAAGGAAATGCTACTTTCTCGTTTCAAGGAGATGTTTGAGGCAGAGAGGTTGGATCGCAAAGAAAGACGGGAGGCTGAAATGCCTTCCCCTAACAAAAGAGAAAAGAGAAAGGAAACATAAATAGAGTTCATGAAAGAAAAGAGGGAATATGAAAAACAACACATCAGCAACAAAAAGCTGTGCAGCGATCAAACGAAGGGGAAAATCCATGCGACTTAAGGGAAAGCAGTGTTCAGAACACATTCCAGTACATAAAAGAAGTAAAGCAGCAAAAGGCATGAAGCAGAATTAGTGTGTGAACTACAGCAGTTCAGGCAAGTTCAAGTGTCAACAGAGGACGCTTTAGTGATCTTCTTAAAAGCACAAAGCATCTGCAATCCTGAAGTTCAAAAAGTGCCAGCATCAGTGTTCAGCTTAAACTGCAATTCTTGCCTTGTGCACCTTGATAAGAGAGAGTCCCTTATAATAACTAAGAAGACAAGACCGTGCTGCTGGTTTGGAATGAATTACAGTTTTGAAAAATAAAATACTGTTTTTAATAATAAAATATTGCAAGTGTTAAAAAAACACTAAACAAGCAAAAATGCATTTTAAGACAGGGCCACAGCAGTTAAGTTTTTATGACTGTTTAAATTACTCGTAACCAATTTAAAAAATACAGGAGAAACTTACAATTGTTCCAGAGTGTTCTCCTAATTACTTGAATTCTCACAATATTATAACTTTTACCCAAATGACAGCTTCAAACCGGGAGTGGACTGGGTTCCAGATCCAGCAACACTGCCTCACTACTGCTGTTATGATCTTATCAGGAGCAGACTGCACTGGAATGTGTGCAGAGGAAAGATTCTGCAAACTTTTTTAAAAATGGGGCAGTGTTTATTACGAGCAGTAAGTATTCTGTTAAGATTAGTGTCTAGAAGTGGTGGGATATCCAACAAACAGCTGCTGGCTGTGAACCTCATGACAAGTGTAAACAGGAGAAGATAAGGTCAGCAGACTGTGCAAGGGATACAAATTCTTCACAATAAATACTAAGAGCAGATATTTTTAAGTCTTCTATGTGACAATAAAAAAACAAATGAAAGATTATATGATACCTGCACCTGTAATTAAATACGCATATTTCTGTCTTGTATGTAAGCAATAATACCCGACAGAGTTGGCGTTATTGAAATATAACAGACCGCACAGGAGTGTAATGAGGCCAGACGCCACAGGCGGAGGGCCTTATAGCCCATGCAAAGTCTGTTATACACCATAACGCCCCATCCTGGAGGGTATTATTGCGCTTATAAAATGGACATGTGTGTAAAGTTAAATCAAATAATAGAATAACAGAGGAAATCACCTTTAATCTTAAAAAAAAAAAATAAACTTTTTAGGTAAAGTAGTCCCTACATTTGTGTGCTGTTCCATCTGCCGTCTCCCACCCACCACAGAGGTCCCAGTCATTCTGTTTTACTAACCCCACCCCACCCATACTATTCCCCCCAACCTGAAAGCTGTTCTGTTTTGTGCAGTGTTCCCTTAGCAATGTCTTGACATCCTTGCTTGTGACAAAGCAGTAGTTATATTATTTTGTTTTGTTTTGCGATTGGAAGAGGCTGCTATCAGGCACGTGATCTTGTGCAATCCGCCATGCTAATCCAGGAAGTGGATACCGGGAAATTCGATTTGAGATGGCAGCGCTGTAAATTATTGTTTTGTTTGTCTGATTATACTTAACCGAGTCATGCTTTTTCTTTTATTTCCCTGTTACTGAGCAAGGTGAGGAGACAGCTCTGCTTGCCGGTTCCTTCCATGCAGGTTTGTTGTGTTTGCCTGTTCCTTTCTAGTTGGCTTGATGTGTTTGCTGGTTGATCGGTAATGGGGAATGGGATGGGTGTGACCAAGTAGGAAGAAATGCTGGAAGTTATTTTTGAGTTACTCAGTGGTCGGGGGTGATCATGTACTCTTTCTAAAGAGTACAGTTTTTTTTTTTAAATAAATGCTCCTGACAGAGAGGGGGAACTTAGCTGGCCACCAAGTCATCCGCTAAATGAGCGGGGGGGGAGGGGAGGAGGAATGGCAGCATGCTCATTTCAAATTTTGGTGTGGCCCAAGGATCTCCTAAGTGAAGGGGCACCCAGAACTGGTACTTGTTTTTTACCAGGTGTTGTGAAAAAAATAAAAGTCTGGGTGCAAGAGTATTTCAGCCAATCAGAATGCAGCTATTCTGGTGCCCATTTTCTAAAACAGAATATTACCTAGGTAGCACTATATTACAAGGTACCATTTCTGAATGGCTTTCTGGTGACATAATAAATTAATAAAGCAAAACTTGCATGGTTAAAGAGACACATTTAAACACTTAGCCTTATGGAACAGCTACTAATATCTTCTGACCACAAATGTTATATGTGGTAAATCCACTGACTAGAAACTGTTATTTAGTAAGGGAACATTTAATGCACAAATAACTTTTTTGGGTCACCAACTGCGACATGAACACACTTATTTTATGTCTTGTATGAAAGTAAAAAATGTCAGGATCATAACATTTTAACTTTTTCTGAATTTTGGTTCCATTTAGCCTATTCCATTATGATTAATCCATTTTTAACCTTCAGATCCTTTATGTTTTACCTTTAATTGCATAGAAAACAGTCCACTCTAACCGCTAGCCTTCTTTGTTTCCAGCAAAAAGAAAATAAAAATTAGGTTTGTAGCCCAAAGGGTTTCAAAATGACTTTTTTTAAGAAATGATGTTTAGACAGGGTTAACTTTGGAACCGGTAATGCTAGAAATTTACTCTTAATTGAACTCTTGGGAGTCAGGTTGATATAAACATGTCCTATCAATAAAGTTTTCATGTTAGTTGGCACCCTGGTGCAGTGGTAGCGCTACTGCTTGCGATGCCAGTGGCCTGGGTTCAGGATCAAGCTTGGGCTGCTGGAGGGCCAGCTGAGGGAGGATGGTTAAATGCCTAGTGGACACATGCCTCCTCAGGGTAGGGATGGGATCCTGATCTCTGCCACTCTGTTGTCACCTGGGTGACCACAGGTGGCAGTGCCACAGAGCCAGAGTTCGGGGGGGGGGATGCCCTGGCATTCTGACACTGAGGCATCAGATGCAACATGTTACAATGCTCAGGGAGGGAGATGAGAAAAGAGAGAAAATCCCTGATCATGAAGGATGCCAGTCACCACTCTCCCGCAGTTCCTGCACCACCGACTGAGCCTCTCTCTCCACAACCAAAGCTTAACTCTGCTCGGGGGTAAGAGGTGGCCCCAGCGTGGCCATTCTCGCGCGCGTGTGTGTGTGGGGGGGAGGTCATCCATGGTGGAACACAGGAGAGAGGTAAGTCCCAGGAATGGCAGGTCACAGGGCTGGGCAGGGTGGAGGGGCTGAAGGGGGCTGGTCAGTGTCCAGTGTAAATGTACAGTAAATAAAAAAATATATGGTTTTCATGTCTGAATGCATGTTAATATATGTTGATATAATTTATGTTATGGTTAGTGTATTGATGTACATCAACGTATATATTGTATGGATGTATTAATACAACTGCAGCAACAGATAAATTCCATACTGACATAATTCCAAGCTTAAAAAGTGTAAGATCCTAGCCAGAATGGTTCTAATTTTAGCCTTTTATGAAAAAATGTTTTGTAAGGATTAATGTTGGAGCTGATAATAGAGTTGGGAACTTATTTTGTTTTAAAGAAACATTGTAATCATGTCAATATGGACTTGATTTGTGTAGTTATATATATATATATATATATATATATATATATATATTTCTTAAGTTTCTGAAATACCATAGCTATATAATTTCTTACCCTGTCACCATACATAGGGGATATTCCATTGGTGGTGTGGAATTAAGCTTTTTATTCGCTCTGGAATGTGACAGACAATGCTGCCAACAACGAGGAACAAAGCAGTGCTACAGCTGCTATGGCAGAAGTGCTGACAAAAAGCCAGTGTGAATAGGAAGCTTATTCCTAGAAGCCCTATGGAATGTCTTATTTATACCAGGCTCTACAACTCAAACTGATTTAGCAGAAGAACTAACAATTGACAGCTACAGTGAAAAATAATATGTGCTATGAGAAGAATAAGATGTTATTCACCTCGTATGTGAATAACTGCTAAATAAACCTTTTTATTCAACTCTATTATTCACCCCTCCTGTGGTATAAATCAATATTTCTTTTTTTACGCCATCACCATATACCAGTATATACATTTTATGTATCGATATATGATGTTGATGCGTTTCCATATATTGATATATAAAAACTAAGATGGTTTCAAATTTTTTTTAGAAATGCATTTTTAAACTTTTTCTACGTTTTAGTTCTACTTTGGCCTATTTAATGAGGTACTGTGCCATTGCAAATCTCTCACATCTTCATCTTATACCTTTAGTTGCATCAAAAACATTTCCCTCCCCTCTCTAGCAACCCCATACTCATTTGTGTGTTACACAGTTGTCACCTGACCCAGACAGAAAACACAACTTGGCAGGCCCAAGTGGCGAAATTTAGTTGCAGTGATTAACCACCTTCCCCCAACTCTACCTTCAAAATGTTCTTTTCCCGACAAATTATCTTATCATGGGTCCTGTCTGGATTCAGAACAACTACTTTACCCACCCCCCACCCCACATGCTGGTCTGCAGCCCTTCCCCCTTTAAAAATTGCCATTATTTCTACAGCTGCCCATTCTCTCTTAATGTGCCTGTAACCTTTTTTTAGTATTTCATCTCTCACAGTGGTTGAACTTTCTGTTTGTTTATTCTGCAATTTTTGTACGCAGGATAGCCTAGCTGAGACGCAACATCTTGTTTCAGTGGGTCCTGCTTCTACTAATATCTGCAGCTGTATAGACTGGAGCACTTGGACTTCAAGTGACTTGCCCAAGATCACACAGTGAGTATCTGAGCAGGATTTGAACCTGTGATCCCCTGGTTCCCAAGCCAGTGTTCTAAACACTAGACCACAGTGCCTCTTTTTCTCTCTTTTTGGGGTATTTCTCTGAACTGGTTTCTTTACTACTTAGCTTTTCTCTCCTTTTCCCATCTGGGTTATGTCAGCTGTTGCTTTGGCTGTTTTTTGCTCTGCTCCCATCTGCTCGTTTGCATTCATCCCTATGTGCTTTATGCATTTTTTACTGTGATCCTTTGTACTTTTTTTGGCTTTAATCTTCAGTTCTCTCTTGTCTCCTGTGTGTGATTTGACATTCTCTCCTCTGTACTCTTGCTACCTTCTCATTTGTCTTTATTCACTGAATAATGATTTTTGACTCCAAAAGGCACTCTGTACTGTGACAGCTTGTTTCCAGGTGCGTCCAGTAGTGGTGGTGGGGGGTTACGTGGACCTGTTTATTAACAGGGGAGAGGATGGCCACAACACTGGGGAAAAGCACCTACTCTTATGTTAAGTGACATGGGATATGTAAGACTTCTACTTGGACAGCCACCAAAGATGGGCAGAAGGGACCTTGATTTAATATCTCATCCAGCGGAGGGTGCCTCAACAGTGCAGCAGCACCCCACCCCCAGTGCTGCACTGCTGTGCCAGTACTGCATATTATAAATAGCAAGAATAAATGAAGCCATATGATTTGCCAAAACAAATCACGACTAATTATTCACATTAATCACATGGGTGCCCTTTTAAATGAATATTATGCTTAAAAGCCATTTTATAAGTATAAGACCCATCAGGGATGTGTAATTATGGCCAATAACTGCACTTCTTGGGTATATTTGTTTGAATTTAAATATAATATTCCCTTTCTTCCTCCAGTGAACGGCTCCTCTGAAACCCTTTGGCATCTTTTCACTGCCCCACACCAACCTCGCTCGCCATCCTCCACACAGCCTTGGTGTACCAATGGAAGGGGTACGGTGTGGAGGGGATATACCACCCAACATGCCAGATGTTAGCAGGCACAGCCAAGATGCAGGGAATGGTCCAGGATATACCAGGTTCCCATTAGACCAGCATTGGGGCTGCTTTTCCTGTTTTCTCCCTCACTTCTCTTGAGGACATCAGCACACGAGGGGTACCAGTTCTCATGCAATGTGTGAAAAGGGTAAGTCATGGCTGGCATCCACTTCCTACCTCATGACACCTTGCTGCACTCCCACCTGTGGTCACCCAGGTGGCATTGCTGCAGCAAAGACAGTGTCCCTCCATCCCCAGAGGAAGAGAATGTCCACTGGGATGCTATATTCCTCCCTTCTGAGGCCCTGGACTCGTTCCCTTACTAGGTTTGCGGGTGTCACGAGTTGCAGCCCTACCACTGCACCAACAGGCCAGCTCTCCAGTGTATATAACGGCACCTGGCTGTGCTTTGTGCGTAACAACACACCAGAGGTGCACGATTATTGGCCCATAATTGCACACCCTGTCAAACCTTATTTCTTACTTAACCTAAGTTCCTGAAGTGGGACAAAAGCGACAGCCTTCTTACCCCAGAAGTGAGTGTGCACCCTGCTGAGTCACTAGCACTTTGTCAACTCTTTGCAATTTGCTTTTAATTTCTTCTTCATGCCCCTCCCCCCACCAATCACACGCCTCCAAGAGCAACCGACACCAAAATGAAGCTGTCTAAAAATTGTTCTCTGACATGCTTCCAGTGTTTTAGAGCACCATTATAAGACCACTTCACTTTAGTGTCTGTTTCCCACTGTCCCAATGTAGCAGTGCAAGATGTGCTTTATAAATCTCTATCTTTTTTTTTTTTTTAAAGTGGCAACTACAAAAAAAAAAAAAAGTCAAATAGCAAACTGTAATTTTTATTTAGCATCTTGTGTGTTGCCAATACTAAATGTGAGCCTTGGTGCCTTTAAAGTCAAGACTCCAAATCCGAAGACTTGAGTTATAGCTACTGCACAGCTGGCCAAATTGTGCTTAGCAGTAGAATATAAAAAATACGGGATATAACTCAACAAATCTTTCCTGATGACTGGTTGATAAATATTGGGCTGATATTTTTAAAATTTACTTATTTGACTATGAAATATGTTTTAGAACTTTATAGCTCAAACTTATTATGTCAAGAAGCCTTAATACCACAGTGTTGGGGTCCTGTTAGAAGAATTTCTTTCTATCTTTGCTTACAGAAAAAAATCTTTTTATCATCTGATACAGTAGCTTCGACCACTATGGCAATTTAAAACTACTACTGTGGTATTGTATAATATCTCTTCTACTTTGGAACAATATGGCCGTTTACATTTTACAATGCATCACTACCACAGCTTGCAACTATTTAGACACATCAAATTCCTATTCTCATATTAATTATATTCCATGCATTTCACCCGTTCAATAGTTTATTTTTGATTGATCAGTAAGCAGTTATGCATTGCTACACACTACCAGTCACACTCATCTTAGTAGCTTTTAAAGGAAACGGTGTTTTTCACTTATGTTTAAATAATAAAATTACCTGCAGTAAACAGATACATGTTTTACATGTACTGTAGGCCAGTGTCAAACTCCTCACAAAACCAGCTAAATATTTGTAAAAGCAGGACAGATTGTCAATAAGACTCCTGGTATAGCATTTGTAGGTAAGATGTGTAGGCCTTCTATTTACTCACCTACTTATAGTCTTTTGGTTTGTTCAAAAGGCTATCATGATGTAAACTTTTTTCAAAAAATACATGAGAATAAATTGGCTGCTAAACTTATCTCACCGTTTCGTTCAAGCAAGTGAGGGTCAGAATATTTCTTGCCTATGTCTGCGAAAGAGCGGACCAGAGGTATACGGTTGCTAAGTTTCTTCTCATTCTGGTGATGGTGTTTCTTCAACATGGCTTCCCTTACGCCCTCTCGCAAGGACTCATCCAACTGGCTAGATGCTATCATATTGTCCAGCACCATATCTGCCTCAGCAAAAAGAGAGGGGATCAAGTCAAGATACAAACCGTTAGTGTTAACAATTAAATCGAAATAGCAAATACAAACAAAAACATAAAAAATTCCAATAATTACCAGCTTTCTGCTTCTGCATTGATAAAAACGATCATTAGAAGAAACTGAAGGCAGGAGGCAAAAATCAAGGAACTCTGACCTAGCTGCCCCAGCAAAATATTACTGTCTCTCTCTGTTGCTATTATGCAACTTCTGTGGGGTGATGTTTAAAACAAGTATTTTAAGATAAATTATCTCATGAGATATGCCAATACAGAATATTAGTGATAAAGTGATATTCTGTTTTGGGGCCATTTACACTTTCTGGAAAGTAGTTAGATTACAAGCCATTCAGAATCCTGCATATTTGGGTTACAACACCATAAGGACAATGCTGTTATTTGCTTATCTAGGTTTCATATTCCCATCACCACACACAAAAGAAGCTCTTTGAAAATGCCATGACTGACAGAGTCCGAAATGTGAGGGTGTTTTGTAGAACAAAGTACTGTAACTAATAACACATATGTCTCAGGCTGAAAACCAAGAGGCAGATACATTAGTAAACAAACACAAATGAAGTTAAAAAATTTCTCAGTTAAGGGGGATGGGATAAAGAACATTTATAACATTGTTTTACAATACAGCAACAAGAAATGGATCTTTAGTTTTACTTTTTCAGTTCTTTGAACTGCAGTTGCAAAGGCCAGGCACCTCTATAGATCTTCTGGGGCTACTTCCTCAATCTGGGAAAAATTCACTGTTGCAGTGTGTGTCAGGTAAGGCTACTGGTAAGACTCTGCATGCAAGATCTTGTACACATGAACAAAACTGAAACTGCAACTCACTTATTTGAGTTTATGCACAGATCACCAAAACATAAACTTTGTTTAGGCACTTGCATAGTTGACAGGATCACATCTCTTTTGCATTTAAGAGTGTTTTACAGGCACTGTAGTGAGTAGCCTAAGTGCCCAACCCACAAAACCCTATGCACACCTATGCAGGTGTGCAAAGAGGGTCAGGATACGTGAAGATCTCTTGCCACAGGTGCAGAGGCCTTCATACAATATGGCACAGCACCACCTGTAGAGGTCTGCCCAGACCTGCTCCTTGGAGCTTCAGTATGTGGGCTGTCTGGGTACGAATGGAACAAGCCACTGCTTTGCTGTAACATTTCATGCATGATGAACATTGCCGAAGCAGCAAGGAGGGCACAGAGGCTATGCAAGTGCTATCCCAGTGCCTTCTGTACTACCAAGGATAGGGGGAGGGATGGGGCACGACTGGACCCTTGCAGTACTAGGCACAGGATGGGGCGAGGAAGGGAGCTGCCAAAGGACACCAAGCAGTGTATGACATGGTACAGCACAAACGTAAAACAGACTAATGCACAAGCAGTATGGAGCAGGAATACAGTTACGGTAGCTAGCCTTCTGGGAAGCAGGATACAACAAAAATGGACATTACGTACTTACCGTATTTCTTGATCTTCTTGAATAGAGTTCTCCACCACTCATTCACACTAATAAGAGGATGCCGGAGGTGCTAGGACCCCACGGGAGCCAAAATCTTCAGGAGGGCCAGCGCCAGGATAGGACCGTGCATGCGCGGTGCCTCGTGGCTAGCTCATGCTGTATAGGCAATCTCAGCATCGATCCTCCAACCACCTCAGTACCTTTTTGACCGAGAAGGTGCAGCGTAACTAATGAAAGAAAACTGACCCTAACCTCTGGGCATGTGAAGGCCAGGATGACCCATGTAAGAAGGGTCAAGTCAACAATGTCTTCACAGCTTGAACAACAAGGTAGTGAAGACCAAAAGAGAACGAGTGAGCTCGGGGGATAGTGGGCGGGCATGTGAATGAGTGGTGGAGACTCCGTCCAAGAAAATCAAGAATTACGGTAAGTACGTAATTTCCATATCTTCCTGGACTCAAGTCTCCACCACTCATTCACACTAATGGGAGAGTACCGAGCTAAAAATCAACCCACCCCAAGTAGGGCAGTCGGAGACAGTGCTCACTCAGAACGGAAGTCCAAAAGGACTGTTCTGCCAAAGAAAGAGAGCTGTCTGGTATGGACATAAAGAACATAGTGCTTTACAGAGGCATGCACTGAGTTCCCACCGCCTTGCAGATGACCGCAATGGGTACATTATGAATCTCCGCCAGGAAGCCACAACTTCTCCGATAGAGTGGTGTGAATCTGGCCTTTCAATGTGGCCTGTGACGTGGATTAGTAGCGTCGAAGACATGCTACTAACCAAGCCGAAAACATCTCGCGGCAAGAGGCTGACCCTGTTCAGGCATGCTGAAGATACTATAGTTGTTCGGATGTGTATCTCTTTGTTCTGTCAATGAAGAATCGCAGAACCGTCCTAACATCCAGAGAGTGAAGGGAGCGTTTCCCTTCCTTCTGGAGTTAAAGCAAAACTTGACTAATGGTAATTGAGCCAGTGACAAGATGTCTACTGGCTCAAGATAGACTGAAAATGTGCAAAGGTGTACCTTCACTGCCGACTGCCGAGTATGGCTAACCTGTGATAGACAGGTTCAAGAGGCACTCCAACACCTTACTTGGTGGCCAACCAAAGGGTCCAGATGGGACTTGCACACCAATTAGAGAAGGGTTTCCACTTAGCCACGTAAGCCTTCCTGGTGGAAGGCCTATGCATGACTTAGAAGACATCTGTGATGGTCTGGGAAAAAACAGAGCTTACCCGCTTCTATTTCCTCCAGGCTCGGCATAGGGGATGATGGGAGCACAGGCTAGGATGGACTAAAGTCCCTGTGTCAGAGGGTACGCTCGTAGAAGTAGTCGCCTTGGGGGAACTTCTGACAGACTGTAGATCAATGCAAATCAATCTGCCGAGGCCAGTCTGGCATGATGAGAATCATCCTGCCACCCTGTGCATACAACTTGATCAGCACCCTCTGACTTAAGGGAAGAGGAGGAAAACATACAGGGAGTGTCTTGAATACTGCAGTGAACACATCCTGACAAAAAACACCAGGGTCAGGATTTCTGAAGCAGGATAGAGGCAGTTTTGTGTTGAGAGGGGACACAAAAGGACCAGGTCTGAACTGCCACATTCGTCAAAAGCGACTGCACGACATCTGAACTGACGCATCATACTCAAGATACCACTCTCACAACCCACGGCCCTACTGCGGAGTGGGTAGGGGGACACCCCACCCTGTTTGCTGATGTAATACAGCACAGCTTTGTCATCCTTTTGAAGTAGAAACACTTTGTGGCAGGGGGCATACTCCAGAACTTTGCTTATAAGATAACTCTCATTTCTCAGAAATTTATGACAAGACGAGGATCCTTCTGGCTCCACACCTGAGTGTGGAGGCCTAGGCAGTGAGTCCCCCACAGATTTTGTCCAAGGCTCTGTCATCTTGTACGGAGGATACAGATGTGCGGTTGGAGACCACTGCTTGCTGCAGAGGACAACCTTAGTCTCAGCATCCGCTCAACCAAAAAGGAGGCTGAATAGAGTAGTTTTCCGTATTGTAATAAGCCATCTAAAGATGTCATTTCTCCCATCCTCTGGAACTAAGTTGACGCCTTGGAGGTATCCAGGAGGGCTCCTAAGAAGAGGAGCTGTTGGGAAGATGAACTGACACCTTTTATTTTATTTTTATTTTAGTCTTTGGTAACCGGGTAAGGCCCACTAGGCACAAGTGCCTGTTTTCAGGGGTGACCTGGGAGCACTGGGCGGTTAAGTGACTTGCTCAGAGTCACACAGTATGCAAGTGGAGGTTGTGAGAATCAAACTCAGGTCTGGCCTGCTGGATGTACCAAGCTTGTTCATACCTCATTCCTCTAACCTTTACGCTATACTGCCAGCCCAAACCTTCTCCGAACCTGGAGAGAACAACTGAGAAGCTCCGGCAACTGCTTCCTGCGTCTCTAAACTGGAAGGGCTGGCTAGAAGCCAAATGTCCAGGAAGTGAAGACTTGGACACCGAGATTTAGGGAACTGTTCCCTAAACAGGAACTTGTTTAACCTTCCAAGGTCGACAAATGGGTGCATGCCATCTGTTAACTTGGAACCAGAAGCAATGGAAATAGGAACCTGTGCATTGTTTCGCTGCGGAATGATTTGTACTACCCAGTACCCGCAGAGGCCCCGTATCTCATAAGCAGAGTGTGTGTGACTGAGAGGCCGACAGACTAGCTGCCGTCTGGGTGGAAGGTCTGTGGAAAGCTGCAAAACTGGGAGAGTATCCCTCTTGGACAATCCTGATGACCTATAGGTCCACTGTAATGGACTTCCACTGGTTGTAAAACTGAATTAGACGCCCCTCCTATTGCCGAGAGGCACCCCCCCCCCCCAACAGCTGGGGTGGGGTCTGGGCTGGATCCACAGAGGTTAGTATAGGGTGCTTTCGGATCCTGTGCCCTCTACTGCATTCTCTTAGTGGCTGAGGGGCTGGTTCCTGAAAAGGGCACCTAGGCCACTACCTTGACAGGACTGCTTGTCACGAGGATGTTGTGTGGTTTAAATCATCATAGGTATCATCATAGGTGTATACAAGCTAGTATAAACATAAGTCCGTAATGCTTGCCAATTTAAGCTAACATTAGTTAAGACAACATTTAGTTTTATCAGTCATTGCTAAATCCAGGTTTAATTTGAAGGGGTCAATACTTGGGCTATCCACCACTTTGGCCAGGAGATTATTCCAAGTTGGAACAGATCTTATGCTAAACCAGTTTTTCCTTCTCAGAGTATGCCACTTATGCAACAATAACTGTTTACTATGTCTACGACTGCAAACTCTGTGTTCAGATTTAGCCAGGCCTAGTCCATATCCGAGGTCAGAATCCCTTAATGCACTGTAAATTAAGCACATATTTCCTCTCAGTCTTCTACACTGGAGTGTGTGTACATATTGAGGAGTTTCAGCCTTTCCTCATAGGTTTTACCTTTCATCCCCAAAATGGCACGAGTAAATCTACGCTGTACCCTCTCGATTTTTAAGATGTCCTCTTTAATGAATGGGGACCACACTTGGACACAGTACTCCAGGTGCGGCCTAACCAAAGCAAAGTACAAAGGGAGTAATACCTCCCTGGAGTGACTGGCTACGTGTCTAAGTATACAATTAAGGTTCTGATTCGCCCTGTTTATTTGAATACTACAATAGGTTCTAAATTTTAAATCAGGAGTAACGAATATGCCTAGGTCTTTTTCTTGGATGGTTTCATATAAGGTTTTGGTCCCCGGTTTGTATTTGAAATGTTGATTATGTGAGCCTAGGTGCATAATTTTGCATTTAGCATTATTCAGGACAAGCTTATTACTGCAAGACCAACTTGAAATTTTATCCAAAAAAACTTGAAGGGCAGAGCTAGCATTTGTGCTATTTACTACAGTACCTATACGACAATCATCGGCAAATGTTAACATCCAAATATTGGGGTTTTCAGTAGTAAGAGTAGAAACATATATATTGAAAAGACAGGGACCCAGAACAGACCCCTGTGGAACACCACTAGAAACTGGTGCCCAATTTGAGAAGTCACCATTTATAATACCCCTGTTTCTTTCCTTCCATCCCTATTGTTCTGAGTAGTCTTTAGCTGAACAGATAAGCACAGTCAAGGAGTCATTAACTACCTGCTGCCAGTAGCAGCTGTCCTAGAGGCAGAGATGTAGGTGTCCATAAAAGCTTTAGCTGATTATTGGGCTATATGCCCCTAGCAATGGAGTGTCAGATTTTGGGAGGCTCTTGACCACTGCATTAAGTGTGTTCCACAGGGTGTGTACGTACTGATGAACGTAGGAACTCAAGATGTAGGAGTCTGCTTTGGTCCAGAGATGAATACTGAAATGTTATGGTGGACCCCATATCCCTGAGTAAAAGGAACTGGAAAGAAGATCTTCCATCACACTGATACACAGAGTGTGCATTCCAGCCCATAAAATGAGTCATCGACAAAGCAGAAGAGGGACAGACTCATCCCGATCTACTTCCATGTCAAAAATAGTCTCCAAGGGTAGGTCAGGACGAGGGAGATGCCACCACCTGGATCAGGGAGGAGTTCAGTGCCATCCGTGGTGCCAGCACCGCACATGGCACCAAGCCCTGCACCGGCACCACATGGCGCAGCTGACTGCAGCGCATGGTGCCGCAGACAGCACAGGCGATACAGCACCAAGCGGCACAGCCTAAGGTGGCAGCACCCAAAGTGTCGGCGCTAGACACAGCACCACACGGAGCAAGCACAATGCACAGTGCCAAAATCGCTACTGGACCTAGACCTGAAGAAAGGGGAAGAAGGAAGTGGTATCCATTCTGGCCCCTGCAGAGAAAAAGGAGAGGGGCTAGGCACGAGAGGTCGGCGTTGATGGCGTTAGCACCAGAGAGGGCACCAGGCACATTCTGGCCTGGCAGACCTGGCCACGGCCCAGCGGCCCCAAGGTCCGAAGACCCCAGACTCAGGACCACTAGCCAGGACAACTGGGCAGATGCCGTAAACCCTGCTCTAAAAGAGCGGCCCAGAGGTGAAACTGCTCACCGGAAGAGGTGGATAGGCAGAAAAGGGGCAAAATTCAGCAGAAGGGCAGAGAGCAAGGAGAACCAGGGATAAAGGACAATCAAGGAAGGGGCTGGAGTAGAACAGCAAAACAGTCTAGGGAGGTCAAATCATGGAAAGCCATGTGTGCAAATGCCAGCAGCCTTAGCAACAAGATGGAAGATCTGGAGGCTGTCATGGTGCAGTCAGACCTGGACATTGTGGCCATCACTGAAACCTGGTGTAATGATAACCACGACTGGGAGATGGCCATACCTGGCTACAACATATTCAGAAGAAACAGGGTAGGCAGGAATGGAGGAGGAGTGGCACTGTATGTGAAAAATGACATAAGGGCCACAGAGATCCAGGAGGAACAAAATGAGGGAGAGATACTGTGGGTTAAGCTGGAAACGAAAATGGGGCAAGCCATCCGCACAGGTGTAGTCTACAGA
Organism: Neoceratodus forsteri; assembly: GCA_016271365.2. Classification (NCBI taxonomy): domain Eukaryota; kingdom Metazoa; phylum Chordata; order Ceratodontiformes; family Ceratodontidae; genus Neoceratodus; species Neoceratodus forsteri. The sequence continues at coordinate 1,097,076,605 of CM057456.1, read as the reverse complement.
CCACCAGCCCAGGAGGAAGAAACAGATAGGGAGCTGATGCTAGCCATCCAAAGGATGGCAGACAAGGGTGAGGTAGTACTGGTTGGAGACTTCAATATTCCAGACGTGGACTGGAGCATCCCAGCAGCAGCATCAACTAGGAGCAGATTTATCCTGGACTCCCTTCAGGGTGCCTTCCTCAAGCAACTGGTCATGGAACCAACTCGGAAGAAGGCAATACTGGACCTTGTGCTCACAAACAGGGACAGTGTGATGGGGGTAACAGTGGGGGAGCACCTGGGGAACAGTGACCACCAGTCATTGTGGTTTGAAATCACAGAAAGAGCAGAACCAAACCACACAAAAACACGTATCCTGGATTTTAGGGGGGCAGACTTTGGGAAAATGGGGAGATACTTGAAAGAGGCATTAAGGGGAATGGGGCAGGAATCAGGGGTTGAGGAACAGTGGGCAGTATTTAAAATGGGGATTGCAACAGCAACAGAATTATGCATTAAGCAGGTTAGCAAGAGGAAAAGGAAGAGGAGACCATTATGGTTTTCCAAAGAGGTAGCAAAGAAAGTGAAAGCCAAAAAGATTGCATTCAGGCAATACAAAGAGACACAGGCAGAAGGGGATAGGGAGAAGTACCAGGAGAAGCAAAGGGAGGTCAGTGAGGGAAGCCAAAGCTCAGACAGAAGAACACATTGCAAAATCAGTGGGTAGAGGGGACAAAACCTTTTACAGGTACATAAGTGAAAAAAGAAAGGCAAAGAAAGGGATACTGAGACTGATGGGGGAAGATGGGGGCCGCGTGGAGGTTGACAACAGTAAAGCTGACATATTGAACAGATATTTCTGCTCAGTCTTTACTGAGGAAGAGGAGGGTAATGGGTCTGAAGGGAGTACAAGGGGTGATAATGGTGCAGAAATGGACACAAGTCCCTTTACATGAGAAAGGGTTCTGAAGGAACTGGAAGTAATAAGAGTTGATAAAGCAATGGGGCCAGATGGGGTGCACCCAAGGGGCCTTAAAGAACTAAGAGAGATGGCGGCTGAACCTCTGGCTATCCTGTTTAGCCGATCACTGGAAACAGGGGAGGTACCCAAAGACTGGAGGATAGCAGATGTAGTCCCTTATACAAAAGTGGGAACAAAGGCAGGCGGGGAACTACAGACCAGTCAGCCTCACCTCGGTAGTAGGAAGATCATGGAAGCACTACTAAAGGAGAGATTGGTGGAACATCTGGTGGTCAATGGACTACAGGACCCAAGGCAGCATGGTTTCACCAGAGGGAGGTCATGTCAGACCAACCTCATTGAATTTTTTGACTGGGTGACTAGGGAGGTGGATCAGGGGAGGGCAGTGGACATGGCCTATCTGGACTTCAGCAAGGCCTTTGACACTGTGCCACATAGAAGACTATTATACAAACTGTGGAATATGGGTGTGGCCAGGACAGTAGTGTGGTGGGTAGCTAACTGGCTGGGCGGCAGGACACAGAAGGTGGTGGTAAATGGTTGTCACTCCACAGAGGGAAGAGTGATCAGTGGGGCACCACAGGGATCAGTGCTGGGACTGGTCCTATTCAACATCTTCATCAGTGACATTGCGCAGGACCTAGAAGGCAGAATTTCACTGTTCGCTGATGACACAAAGCTCTGTAACAGAGCAGACACACCAGAGGGTGTAGACAGAATGAGAAGGGACCTGCAGAAACTTGAAGAATGGTCAGGAGTCTGGCAGTTGAAATTCAATGCAAAGAAGTGCAAGATAATGCATATGGGGCACAAAAACCCTGACACAATATATCAGTTGGGGGGTGAGAATATAGCATGCACCAAGCAGGAAAGGGATCTTGGGGTTGTCATCTCTGATGACCTCAAGGTAGGAAACAGTGTGACAAGGCAGTAGGTAAAGCAAATAGGATGCTGGGATGCATGGCAGGGGCATCACCAGCAGGAAAAGGAGGTCATAATTCCACTATACAAGACACTAGTGAGGCCCCACCTGGAGTACAGCGTACAGTTCTGGAGACCGTACCTACGTAAGGACATAGGCAGGGTAGAGAAGGTTCAGAGGAGGGCAACAAAGATGGTGCATGGATTGCATCACAAGTCCTATGAGGACAGGTTGAAGGAAATGAACATGTACTCCCTGGAGGAGAGGAGGAGAGAGGATATGATAGAGACATACAAGTATCTTACAGGGAGGAACAGGGTGCAGGAATACACTATTTTAAGCAAAAAGATGTTCCAGGACTAGAGGGCATGGATGAAGTTGGAGGAGGGGGATTCAGAGGAAGCGTGAGGAAAAATTTCTTCACAGAGCGGGTGGTGGACAAGTGGAACACCCTGCCAGAGGAAGTGGTGGGGGCTGAAACAATCACGGGATTTAAGAATGCATGGGATAGACATAAAGGAATTCTGGAGGTCAGGGGTAAGGGGTAACAGACTTCTAGGAAAACATAAACTGAACTTACAAGCTCAAATGGGCAGACTGGGTGGGCCATAGGCCCTTATCTGCCGATACTGTCTATGTATCTATGTAACCCCATCGAGGACAGAGATGGGAACCAGTGTCAAAAATCACGTCCGTTAAGAGCGAAGCCACAGGAAAACCAACCAGAGTTGGTTCAGGCTTACTGCTCTCAACCAGCGATGATCAATGCACAGAAATACTAGAGGGCGACCTCAAGAGGTACCGATTCTTCTTCCACCAACAGGAGGAAGAAGAGCTCGAAGTCAAGTGGAGCCCGGTCCCCAAACAGCTACATTTGTGCTACGGATGGACTGTCTCCCCCCCCCCCAGACTGCCTGTGGTCAGACCCCTGCCCCCCTCTGAAAAGGGCGGCAGACCAGACACAGCCCCACTGCCATCACAGCTTTCAAACAAAATCACCCTACCGTCACCGCTACTGTCAAAGATTGACTCCGTTGATGGCAGGCTGAGAATAACTTCATTTTTTTTTTTTTTTTTAAGAAAAGAAAATTTAAAAAAAGAAAATTACGTGCCTACCGTAATTCTTGATCTTCTCTTGTATCTTCAGCATTCATACTGTTGGGTGTAGCCGGCTGAGGCGCTGCCAGGCTGGAGCTTTTGGTGGGGGGAGGAGTCAGCGCCAACGGCGCCCACGTGGCTGATGCACCAGCGCAGAGCACATGGGTGGCCATTAGGCGCCACTGACTCCTCCTCCATCCCAGTTCTGTAGAGCCAGAGAGGCAGGAAACAGGGTTCAGAAAGAGAAGAGAGACAAGAGAGCCGAGTGACAGGTAAAGGAAAGGCTATAAACTGAAAAAGTTATAAGCTGGATAGAGGACAGGAGAAAGAACCCTACCCTAAGAGCCATAGGGCCCCAATCCTTGGGCAGTCTCAGGGAGAGGAGAAGACAAGGATAGAAAGGAAAGACAGAAAAGAAGGAGAAAGGGGGTAAAGGGTGGGGGAAGGAGAAGGTTAACTGCCACCACAAACTGAGAGACCACTGGCTTGACAGTTTCAAAGTCCCAATGGGGCTTGAACACAAGGGAGCAAGGATCCCACCAGTTAAGGGCTACTGATCCAAGGTCTGAAAAGGACAAAGGTCTTTAGAGGCTTGGTGAAGGCAGACTTCTCTTCCCCCTCCTTTATCTGGTAATTTAAAGAACCTAGGACTCGCAAACTGTTCCCCGAAGGGAAATCAGTCTAAACCAGAAGAGAAGTGAGTCCTGACTTGGGAGCAGGGAAGGAAAAAAATATTTTGGAAAGAGTTTTTCCCCCCATGGAAGGACTGACATAGTTCTCGCTTTAGGAGAAGAGAACCATGGCCCATCCGTGTCAAGGAGGAAGAGGGAGAGAGATTTCCAACGGACTCTCTTAGTGCTGTAAAGAACGAGAGACAGCCAAGTACTCGCTAGAGGGTATTCAGCCCCATGAGGGGGAAGACACTCTAAGAATTGAGAAGAGAATCTGAGAAAGTTCTCTTAGGGATTTTTAGGACAAAAACCCCCTACTCACCCGCTTCCAAGGTGAACTCTCTGGGACATTTGGAGAAGGAACAGAGCACTCTGAGGTAACAGGGGGACTCTGCCCCCAATTGGCCTCAAGAGGGGGAGGGCGAGCAGGGTGGAGGTGATGCCCAGGAATTGAGGCCCATGAAGGGATGGAGGGTGGGAGCCAGTAATGAATGGTGAAGATACAAGAGAAGATCAAGAATTATGGTAGGTACGTAATTTTCATATCTTCCCCTTGTCAATCTTCACTATTCATTACTGTTGGGTGAGTACCAAGCCCCCCAGAGGGGACCTGGCACAGCCCTGAGGGAATAAATCCCTCAGCCTGCTGTGGGTGGAGGGGGAGACCCGAGCCAAACTAGACAGAAAAAGGTCTAAGGCTGCTCAGGACGAGGAGGTGTCCCCCATGGCTGGGGGAGGTGGAAGGCACCCCCGAAGAACTCTCCTCGCCCTGCGGGACAAAAGGCAGGTCCCCTGGAATGCAGAGGAAATCACCCTACACCGGGCAACGGGTGACAACCTAGACAGACGAAGCCACACCGTCCACCTAATGCAGATCACTGTCCCTGCTAGTCTGGACGCCACCTCATTGGCCACCTCTCTGGCATTGTAAGACACTCCTGCAAGCTCCAGACCTTGAGCAGAGAGGGCAATGGCGTGTCTAGATTGCTCCGTATCAGACAAAGATGCTAGTACCTGAGCTAACATCGACCAAAGGTACCTGTTATAGGCAGCATGGTGTGCCTGATGAGAACCTATGCATATCAACACACGGGTTGAAGAGAAAACTCTTCGTCCCCACTGGTCGAACTCTGCGGAATCCGGATCTGGGGGTCGGTCATGCGCCAGGCGCTGAGGCCCAGAGGGAGTGTCTAAGGATGTCAGGCCCGGAGGGTGAGGTAGGGAACCTAGAGACTCCTGGGAGGCACAATACTGTCTCCTGCAGTCTGCCAGGGCTGGAGAAGGGGAGGCTGGAGACTGCCAGGTGCAGACAGATGCTTCCTGGAAAGGAATGGGCCAGGAAGGCACCACCAGATGGTGAGTGCTGAACTCACTGAGAAATGAGCACGTCTCCTGCTCGGTATTGCTCCTCAAAACATGGGAGATGCGAAGCTCCTGTACCAGCCTCAAAAGGAACCGCTGATATTCAGTGAAATCAGCGTCGGAGGACAGGTGGACAGAGTGTTCCTCTCCCTCAGAAGAGAGAGACAAGGAGGAAGAGGAGCTTAAGTGTCCAGAGGACTCCTGTGGCGGGGGAGACAGGTGAAAGACCCGTTCATCCATGGCCCTATCATAAGTGGGAAAGGCCACCGCAGTAGCTCTGAACATCTCCCAGGTTAAGGGCCCCGTGGGATCCACATGGCCCAGAAGAAGAGGAGGTGTCTGCAGAGGGATGGGAGACTGGCACAGAACTGAGTGTGCCCGACCTCTGCCTGGTCTCAGACTCAGACTGGTCCTGCCGACCGGGGGGGGGGGGTCCTAAGGCCATACTGGGTTGCAAAGGTTGAATTTGGGATGGCAAACTCCAAAAGAGCCCAGAGGGGAAGTCTCCCCTGTGACGCACCTGGGGTTGCATGTGTCCAGAAGGGCAACTCCCCACACTGCCAACCAAGCGCACCTCCAAGACCTTGAGGGAAAGGTGGGGTTCAGCGCTGTGACTCCTTCGCACCCCACGCAGGGTAGTGGAAGGGGTCAGCCGCACCTGACCAAAGCCCCTCAACCCCTCCTACTCAGAGGCAGCCCTCTTCCTCGATCCCAGTGCAGTGGGGTCCCCCAATCCTGCAGGCCCCCAAGGGAGGCTGCAGAAGAGGAGTTCCCTATCCCCCCCCGAAGTGCCATGGCAACACCAAGAATGTCAGCTGCCTGAGCCTCCCCAGTGGAGGACACCCCACCCCAAGCCACAATCCCTGATGGATCCACGGCCACCCCTAGCCATAGGATCCTCAAGGGCAGCAGGCTCTGGGGGCTTAGGGATAGGGCTGCATCCCAAGGGGCTCCCCAACTCGGAAGAGTCCGGTCGCCAGTCCGGATCCACCTCCTAGTCATCCCCCCTCCGGAGAGGAGGCGACGAGGCAGACCTCCAGGCTGGCAACCCCGGGGTGCCCCTGGCAGTGGTGCCACATGGCACCGATCACTGGTGCCGCAAATGATGCCAGAATCCTGGACGGTGCCTGAAGGCGGCGCCGATGGTCCACCAATGCCGGGTCCAGCAGCCGTGGGCCATGACACTGTGGGAGCCTGGACCTCCGTGGAGGTGACTGCCAGGGCGGCGCCAGCAACTCGGCTCTGCAGGGAACCGCGCTGCTCCTCCAATGCCATAAAAGAGGCCTACTCTTCGGCAAGGCTAGGATTGGAGGAGGCCTCCTCCTTGCCGGGCCATATACACCCGGGAGGGGACCCAGAGGAAGAGTCAAGAGTCCTGGCCTTGGCGACCCGCGAGCAACGTTGCCCTCCGAAAGTCGGCGGTGCCCTGCCGACTGTGAACGTGCAGATTTCCAGAACACGGCAGTCCATGGAGAAGCAGGCATCGCAGTGGTCCATATCATGGTTCGGTCCCAGGCACCACAGACAAACATCATGCCAGTCCGAAACAGAAAAGTGCCAGCCACTGGGGCACCGACTCACACGAACATGGCCCGCTTTGGATTTACGTTTCGCCCCAGAAGAAAAAATTACTTACCATAGTAATGTTGTTTCTTCTAATGGAGTCTTGCTGTATTCTGACTAATGCAGTATGACCGACCGGTTCAGCTGCCCTGGAGAACAAAGAGTTAACCTCTATGCAAATGCATAGAATGTTGAGCTCGAGCTCGGTTTTCAAACCACCATCCTCGGTACGTTCTAGTAACTGATCAGATTCTTACAAAGCTAAAGTAAAGCTAATGACAGAAAAAAAACTACTAACCAGACCTAAAAAGCCACCAGGGGCAACACAATAAGAATGTGGGCAGAAAGAAGGCTCAAGCCACTGATGCCCAAAAACACCAGCCCACTGGTAGGCAACAATGCTGAGAGCAACAACTAACATAAGACCCCCTAGGTTTTGTAGGGGAGGGAGGTCAGAATACAGCAAGACTCCAACAGAAGGAACAACATTACTATGGTAAGTAATTTTTTCTTTAAACAACATGAAGTCTTGCTGTATTCTGACTAATGCAGACTCCCAAGCAGTGCCCCTTGGGAGGTGGGAGCAGAACCTACTTGGGAAACAAGCTCTGCAACACCGTTGTGCCAAACCTGGCATCACTCCTGGCCTGGGTAGCCAAGCAGTAGTGCTTAGTAAAGGTGTGAACAGTTTTACAGGTGGCTGCCTTACAAATATCCAGAAGGGGAATACCCCTGGCTGCTGCCACTGAAGCTGCAGTACCTCGAGTGGAATGAGCCCTCAGTCCTGAAGGGGCACTTTTTCCCAGTTTACCACAGCAGAACTGAATACAGGCCACAATCCATCTGGATATGGTTCTTTTCGTGGCTGGCTTCCCTTTACCTGTTTCCCCATAGGTAAGGAACAGCTGGGTAGAACCCTGTCTGCGCTCTTTTTTTCTATCCATATAGTAACATATGGCCCTCTTTACATCCGGACTATGCAACCTGCATTCACCTGAGCTGAAATGGTCAGTGAAGAAGATAGGAAGGGTGACAGACTGATTAAGGTGAAAGTCAGAGACCACCTTAGGAAGGAACTTTCTGTTTGTCTGAAGGACAATCTTATCCCTATGAGGGATAATATAGTTGGGCTCCACTGACAGGGCTTGGAGCTCTCTAATCCTCCTGGCAGAGGTGATGACCACTAAAAACACTGTTTTCCAGGTCAGAAACTTAAGCTCTGTCAAAGACATAGGTTTGAAAGTAGGCTGCATAACCTGACCTATACAAATGTTGAGATCCCAAGCTGGGGTGGGCTCCCTGTGAGGGGGATGGAGACGCGAAAGTCCCTTGAAGAACTTCTTAAAGGGGGTGGCAGTGGGATGACAAAGGGAGGGGGGGGCAGCTGCAAACTAGGGGTGTTGGCTGTATACTCGAGCAGACTTAGATCGACCGGGTGGGTCTGTTTCTGCTGGCACATTCGTATGTTCATATTAAAGACAGGGTGAGCAGCCAAGGAAGGGCCCTTCCCTGCTGACAAACAGGCAGAGACAGCTGCCAGATGTACCTTTAAGGTGGAAGGTTGCAGATGAAGGAGCTGCAAATGCACCAAGTAGTCCAGGAGGATTGGAAGTCCAGCCTGTTGGGGATCCAGACTCCTGTGGGAACACCAGATAGAGAATCTCTTCCATTTAGAGGAATAGGTCTTCTTAGTGGAAGGCTTCCTGGAAATTCTGAGACTATACAAGACCTCCTCTGAGAGATGCAGGCTTACATACTCTAAGTCTTCAAGAGCCAGGCCCGGAGGCAGAGGGACTGTAGGTTGGGGTAAAGGATCCTCCCCTTGGCAGATGTCAGCATGTTGTGCCTCCTGGGAAGATGAATGGGGCTACCCACTGACAGAGACAGGAGCACTGGATACCATGATTGTCTGGCCCAGTCTGGGGCTATGAGAATCATGGTTTCAGGCTGAGACCCAAGTTTGACCAGGACCCTGAGAATCAGGAGAAAGGGAGGAAAAGCATACTGAAACCTGCCTGTCCAATCCAGAAGCAGAGCCTTCAGGGGTACTGACCCCTGCACTGGAGGCCTGCAGCAATACCGAGGCAACTGATGATTGTCTGGGGCTGCAAAGAGATCTATCTCTGGAACTCCCCACCTCCTGAACACTGATAGCAGTACTTGTCTGTTGAGGGTCCATTCGTGATGGCCCTGGCTGATCCTGCTGAGGGCATTTGCCAGAACATTGTCCTTCCCTGGTAAGTGAACTGCTGACAGGGGAAATGTCCAGGGAATAGGCCAGAGTCCAAATCTTCATGGATTCTGCACAAAGAAGGGAGGACCTTGTTCCCCCTTGCTTGTTGATATAGTACATCGTGGTGGTGTTGTCTGTCCTGACTTGAAACACCTTTCCCTGTAGAAGGCTGCCAAAAACCTGAATGGCTAGGAACACTGCCCTGAGCTCCAGGAGGTTGATGTGCAACATAGACTCCTGATGCAGCCAGTTCCCTTGAGCTGTGTGTTCCCCCAGGTGTGCCCCCATCCCAAGATGGAAGCATCTGTTGTCAGCACCAGGGAGGGTACCTCTGGAAGAAAAGGTACTCCCACCCTCAGACTGTCTACATCCTGCCACCACTGAAATGCTTGCAGGAGAGAGGGGGACACTGTGATAAGCTTGGACAGAGTCTCCTTTTTCTGGGACCAAAAGGATCTTAGGTGGAACTGAATGTCCCTCATTTGGAATCGTGCCCCTGGGACCACAGTGGTGGTGGATGTCATGTGGCCCAGGAGCTGCCGAAAATGCCTTGCTGGATGAGGAACTCGAAGTTGGAATGAACCTGCCAACTGAATGAGTGCCCAAGCCCTTTCTGGAAGCAGGAAGGCCTTTGCCTGAATGCTGTCCAGCTCTGCCCCTATGAAGTCCAGAACCTGGACAGGAGTTAGCGCTGACTTTTTGAAGTTTACTAAGAAACCCAGGGACCGGAGGGTTGCCTGAGTGAGCTCCAGAGACTGTTTTACATCCTGGGAAGAGTGGCCTACTAGCAGCCAGTCGTCCAGACAGGGGTAGACAGAGACCCCTTGCTTCCTGAGAAATGCCACTACCACTGCTAGGCACTTTGTGAAGACCCTTGGTGCAAAGGATAGTCCGAAGGGCATGGTCCTGAATTGGTAGTGGCCTGAAGGTAGTCAAAATCTGAGATACTTTCTTGTGGGACTGCCCGATTGGTATGTGAAGGTAGACATCCTTGAGGTCAAGGGATGCCAGCCAGTCCCCCTGCCTCAGGATAGGCAGGATGGTAGCCAAAGTTGTCATTCTGAATTTTGGTTTTGAAAGCTGCCCGTTCAGGTATCTGAGATCTAGGATGGTCCGCCACTCCCCATTTTTCTTTAATGCGAGGAAGTACCTGGAATACAACCCTTTCCCCCCGTGCTGTAGTGGCACTGGTTCCACTGCCTTTGAAAGAAGGAGAGTGGAAACCTCTGCTTCTAGCAGAGCTGTTTCTGAAGGAGTACAGGGTCTGAAAGGTCTTACTCCCAGTTTGAGGAAGGATTTGAAATTGAGAGCAAGACCTTGGCCCACTATCTCCAGGACCCACCTGTCTGAGGTGATGGAATGCCAGGCCTGAAGATACAGGGTCAACCTGCCTCCTACAGGGCTAGGGGAGGCGGCCCAAGCAGACACCTCAGGGTGTTTGCTTAGCAGGAGTGGAGGGGTATGAGGTGGGAGCAGCAAGGCCTGCACCCCTCCTTCCTCGTCCCCTGAAGAGCCTCTTGGGCTGAGAAGAAGGGAAAGCCACTGCCTGATGGAACGGCCTAAGGTAAGATCTACCCCCTGCTCCCTCTGGCCTGTTGTCTCTGTGGGGTGGCAGCCCTCTCCATGGCAGAGGCACTCTTATAAGCCACCCTGTAATAATTTATCTTTTTCATATATGCTTCTGTCTGTTCCCCAAATAGTGAATTCTGTGTGAGGGGAAAGTCCAGAGCATTGTTCTGGGTATCCTGGGAGAGGTTTGTGCATCTCAGCCAAGAAAATCGCCTAAGGGAGATGGTGGAAGCCATAGCCTGAGAAGCTGCATCGTTAGAATCCACAGCCATGTGAAACTGGGCCTCAGATGCTTGAATTCCCCTTGGGACTAACTCCTGAAGGTCAGCAGCCAGTTCAGGAGAAGCCTTTTGTACCAACTGCTGGGCAGACTCCCAGAGTGCCTTCTGGTACCTAGAGGCATAGGCCATATGAGAGGCCTGCCTGATGTCCAGGGAGGAAGCCAAATATGTCTTTTTGGCTAGTGAGTCAATTCTCTTGGAATTCTTGTCAGGAGGATGAGAGGCAAGAGGGACACCAGCCTTCTTACAGGCTGCAATCTGTACCACCCCCACATGGCTGCAATGGAAAGTCAGAAATTCCATACCATTGCCTGCCAAAGCATACTTCCTGTCTATCTTTTTGTTTAATGGAGGGACAAAAAAGGGGGCCTGGAAAATTTTAAGGGTCTATCTCTTTAATGACTTATGGATAGGTATGGATAGAACCTGTGAAGAAGCAGGGATATCCATCATTTCCCTATAATCATCCTCCTCCTCCTCTTGTCTAGTCTCCTGGTCAGGGAGGAGGAGAAGAGTGTCTACCACCTGCCTCATGAAGGCAAAATAGGAGGTGGCCTCAGAGAGGACCCTAGGAGGGGACTCATAGTCAGGATATTCAGGGGAGACCTCAGGCTTAATAGGTTCCCCTTCATCCTCTGCCTCATACTCATAATCAGATTCATAGTACTCCTCAGGATCCAGAGGACCAGCAGGAGTTGAACCGGCAGGACCCCCAACTGGTGACTGCCCAACCGGCCTCTGAGGCGGTTCACCAAAACTGGACTGCAGAGATTGCACAATTTTAATCGCCTTAGCAATTTCCTCCAGGGTTGGAACCGCAACCGGCGGTTTACGCAGTTCTGACTTTGTGGATTTCTCTGAGGTACAGGATCGGGAGTGGAATCCAACCGTCATTTGGAGGAAGAGGGTTCACTGTGCTCGGTAGAATCTGTAACCGGACCGACCGGTTCGACTGAACCATACCCGATGTCCTGAGAGAATTTTTCCATCCTTTCCTCCAACTTGCCCAATCTACGCTCAATAGTGGATTGAGGGAAGTTTTTACAAATGTCACAATCCGCTTGCAGGTGATCAAACCCCAAGCTGTAAAGGCAGACCAAGTGTGGATCAGCCTTTGCAAACTGCTCGCCGTACTCTGTGCACTGTTGAAACCCAGTGGGCTGGTTCCTCTCTTGGGTTTCAGTGACATACCCTTCGGTTAAACACTTAACCCAGTGGCTTAGTAAGGCCGGTTAAGCTGCCCAAAGAATTTTGTTTGTCCAAACTGGCTTAGTCAGGCCCGGATAAGTAAGAAAGAGTTTACCCCAGGTGGCTTAGTCAGGCCGGGTAAAAAAGAGAGAATGAGACCTGACTACCAACGGTTTAGCGCCAGTAATAAACAGAGAAAAAAAACTTGGTTTAGTCAGGAACTCGCAACCGAAATCCCAAACAAATACACTAAACTTTTTATAAAGAAAAGAAGGACCGTTTGGCTCCCTAACGGTCACGGAACTGCGAAGAAACCGAACCACTTAACCAACCGGTAACACTATAGCAATACCAAGGACAGCATTTTGAATACTCGAAAAAATAATGAAACGACTGAAAACCGATGAATTTACTCTTAAATTGAGAGAAGAAGAGTAGCAATCTCCGAGACGTCTTCACTGGCAGGCAGAGTAAAGAATCTGATCAGTTACTAGAACGTATCGAGGATGGTGGTTTGAAAACCGAGCTCGAGCTCAACATTCTATGCATTTGCATAGAGATTAACTCTTTGTTCTCTGGGGCAGCTGAACCGGCCAGTCATACTGCATTAGTCGGAATACAGCAAGACTTCATGTTGTTTGAACCTGACATGATGCAAAATAAAACACAACTTAAGCAAAGTTCTCAGCGCCGCTGACAAAACAGAGGAACAGTCTTATTGGATTCAACGGCGTCGGGACGAGAACTGGGATGAAGGAAGGTTTTACCGCAGGCATCAACCAAAGATGAAGGCCTAATGGCACAGTTTTTGAAGCTCTGACTCACGCAGCAGGTACAACCTCGATGGTGGGAGAAACAGAACTGAGATGGACGAGGAGTCAGCGGTGCCTAACGGCCAACCCGCTTGCTCTGCACTGGTGCGTCAGCCACGTGAGTGGAGTCATCAATGCCAACCCCCCTCAAAAAAAGCTCCCGCAGCGGGTGCACACCTCCGGGTTACACCCAACAGTAATGAATGGTGAAGACTGACAAGAGGAAGATCACTAAAAATGGTAAGTTAAGCGTATACTGAATGGATATATAGCTGCTATTGTATAGACGAAGACTAGACCCCCTGCGGGCAAGCGACATCGTCATTGAAGCACACTTGACGGTGGGAGAAAAGGAACTGAGGCAGTTGGAGGGTCAACACCAAGATAGCCTATACGGCGCAAGCTAGCCTCATGTCACCGCACCATGCATGGTCCTATCCCAGCGCCGGCCCTCCTGAAGATTTTTGGCTCCAGTGAGGTCCTAATGCCTCCGGCGTACTCCCATTAGTGTGAATGAGTTGTGGGAGTCCAGGAAGATTTTTGTTTTTCTGATGAGACATTAAATTGTAGTCCTGACTGCCTGTTCTGGTGGTGTTCAAGTGGACATTAAAGATTCCATGACACTTCTCAGAAAGGGTAGGGTAACTTCCCTGGTGTTCATGCCAAATTTCCGTAGTTCACTAAAAATACCACCAACAGCTTAACCTGGTTCAAAATGTCAGTTTGCATCTGTATCCCCCTCTCCCCAAGGAACACTGTTAAAAATAGGCAGTACTGTCTAGTCCTTTTTTCCCAGTCAACAACCAAAAGAAAAAAAAGACCTCAACAAAACTGCATGATTAAGTGCTTTATTTTGTTCAAAAGGTCAATATATGGCCACAAATGTCAGACATACAGCACTAAGCTGAAGCACACATTACAAAAATATGCATCAGTGAAACTCACAAAAACATTTGTGCAAATTATTAAAATCAAATACAGATAACCCCCATAGGTCAGCCTTGGAGGTGCTGACTGATGTGCTCCAGCACTTCGCTCAGCAAAGCTTCGTCAGAAGGCACGTTATTACTGTATATAGCACACCTCAGCTTTGTGCCATTATGTCTGACATTTGTGGCTATATAGTGGTCTTTTGCATGCACTAAAGCATTTTTTCAGGCAATTCTGTTGTGCCCTGGTGACAAACCCCTCATTTTGTTAGTACCTGACATGGAAAGGGGCGAGGAAGGGGGCTGCAACTGGACACTAGGCTGTGCAGTAGTACAGGGAAGAGTGAGGGCGGGGATGCCACTGGGCATTAGGGAAAGCTTAAACCTGGGTCTCCAGGTTCACAGCTTGGTGATCTGCATCACTCTTCTAGACATACATATGGCAGCAATGGGAATCAAACTTGGGTCTTCAGGTTCAAAGCTCAGCAGTCTTCTCAACATGATTGGCTGGGATCTGAATGGCAAGCTGCTGGTCACCCCCCCCCCAACTGAACCACAGGGTAGGTCCATCACACACAAGTTAGTTTCAAATCTAGCAGTTTTGACTATTATTTTCACACTATGCTTTGTCAATGTTGATTCTGATTAGATTTATGTTTACTAATACAAAGCACAGATTACCTGAATGGTCACTGTTCCCTTCTGCTCTTGAGCTGTAAATCTGCCACTGGAATAACAGGGGGAGCGTGACCATACTGCAGAGTTTTAAAATGTTTACATTCTCAAGTTCTCTCTCTCTGGGTCAACACTTCAGGGCTGAGGTGCTGCTTGCTATTTGTGTGACTTAACAAATACACACTCTAGAAGAACATTACTATGGTTACTACATTTTTATTTTGCAACAGTAATGTGTCTGTTATATTGGTTAACATATTTTACAGCATCTTCTGTGTAATACATAAATACTTAAGCAGGAAAATATTTTAAAATTGTTTGATCTGACGATCTAAAAGAGCCCCCAATTTTTAATCAGGTTTTAGAAGGGGATGGCCCCATTTTGCCCGACATCTCGACAGCGAAACACAGAAAATTACCACTACAGTGCCAGTTGCTGTAATGGTCCATTTCCGTGTTCCGCAGTCCCCTGATGTCCTGCCCCTCCCGGACCAACTCCGACCTGGAGCTGAGAAACTTGAAGTCCGGGGCAGAGCCACTGGGAGCTTAGGCGGAACAATACCAAGGCCGGTTTTGCCGTTTACAGGTGGTCATAGGTTTACTGCCTAACAAACTTGGTGCTTCCATGTAGGGAGGGGCTTGCATGACTCATATGCTGTATATACCTTCCAAAAGAAACAGCCTATTGGAGCTATCTGTTGGGGGCACTGGAGTGGCTGGGCTTAAATGAACAAATAGAGCTGGCCAGACTATTGTACTGAAAAAATGGGTATAGTAAATTAAGAAATTATTACAAGCACAGATTCCCAAATGCATAAATGACATGTAAATGGGTGTTAAGAAATAATGCATATTATAAATACGACACGATTAGATTCTTAAGTATGCATGTAAACAACGTATACCCACTGAACAATACTGTTTTCCTTTCCCTTCCCCATATATCATGGGGAAATACACAGCAAATAAATACCCATATATGCAAAATTATTTATGTCAGAGTGCCTAGTACTATAAAGATATATATATATATATATATATATATATATACACACACACACACACACACACACACTTTTGTAGTATATATGTACTAAAAGTGGAAGTGTATATATTTCTGAAATGTAATAAGATGTGATGGGATGCTACAATTAATTGTAGGCATTTGCATATTTTTTAGATAATGGATTAATGGAGTGCAGCATAAAAGTTTGACACTGTGTGGTGCTCTACACCTTGTCAAAGTGTCCGCAAGGGACGTGAAACATTGGGACATTTGCGGGAGCCTCCTTGGGCTATACCTCTTTTATTTCTGAGTGTTGCTTCACAATAAATAAAAAGAAAATCTTTGGAATGGACTGGCGTGTCTGCAGTTTTTGTTGCCAGTAATCAGTGCAGAGTCCTGCATGCACTGTGTTTCTTGGTTGGACCTGCGAGCACCATTCCCCTCAGGAGTGGCCCTTTTCTGCTTAAAGTAATTACTAAGGTGAGTAATTTTTTCTGCTAGCACGAGAGTGTATTTGTGATGTCATACAAACAGCAGACTCCAAGCTGTACCTTCAAAGGCAGACAGCCTATTTAGGGAAAAGGTTCTGAAGCAATGAAGTACCAAAACTGGCATTTCTTCTACATGGGATGTCCAGACAGTAGTGAGAAATGAAGATGTGTACAGTAGAACACGTGGCTAGCTTGCACACCTTTAGCAACAGGTATACCTCTTAATGCTCCCACTGTGGCAGATGTGGTCTGGTGGAATGTGCCCTTAAACCCTTTGGTGTCTTCATTCTAGCCTTACCATTGCTGAATTCATTACAAGAGACAATCCAACAGACACTATCTCTGTTATATACTTGTCTGTGTTCAGTTCTGGACTGCTGTGTCCTTTGCATGTAGAAACTTAAAGCACTGGACATCCAGGCTGTGAAGTTTTTCCTCTCCTTTACTGGAGTAAGGCTTTGGAAAAAAGTGCAGGCAATGTTACAGATTGATTCATGTGAAATGAGGAGCCCATGTTCCAGGTAAAAACTTCACGTGTTCTCAGCACCACAATATCCCTATGAAACATCATAACATTAGGGTCTGTACAGAATGCTTGCAGCTCTCCGATTCTGCAGAAGTAATAGCCACTAAACACACAGTTTTCCAGGTTTACTATCTGATCTCTGATGAAAATATACAGAAGGCTCAAAGTGAGGATTCATTAGCTGTGAGAGAACCAGGCTTAAATTCCATGGTGTGTCTGGTTCCCTTACAGTCGGATACTTAAGCAATAAGGCACGAAAGGATGTGCACTGTGCTGGGTTAACAGCAAGCCTCAGGTGGGCTGAAGCATGGGGTTGAAGGCAGAGTGCTTCCATCATATGAAAAGTGCCACTATTGCAGCACAGCACACACCTTGGAGTGCCTTATTGCGATTATGAATAAATAACCATTTTTAAGTTCTTTTTAAATTAGGATTTGTTAAACAAAAAAACTAACAAAAAAAATTGCTGAACAGAACAAAAGCCCCTTTCAGCAGCTGCATTTATAGATTGAGCAGCAGGTGTTTTTTAAGGGCAGTGTAAGAGGATGGCTGTTTGATTACCTTAATCACAGTTGTTTTTGTTTCTTTTGGGGGTTTTCTGTTCATTTTTTTTGGGGGGGGGGGAGTGCTTTTCAGACAGCGGGGAGCAGCTTTAAATTTTCAGGTCTATTCAGGAGCACCAGTAGTGGTTTACTCACCAGAGCAGGCAGTTTCAAAAGCATTAGTACAGCTTAGCGTGTCAGGCAGGAGGCAGGGCAGACATGGGTTAGCGTAGCGGGTGGGTGGGTGGGAGGGGTATGTTTAGCATGGCAAATGGGAGTGGGCATGATGAGCAGCTGGAGGTTGTTATCCTCTGTTGCCCCCGGCCAACAGTGAAGCCGCAGATTATGTACATGCTGCCATTGTTGTGAAGGGGGTGGGGGGACCGTGTGTGACAGTTATAAATGCTCTGAGGCTAAGTATTTAAATACAAAAAAAAAACATATTTGGCTAGACTAGGAAAAGACTGTGCATGTGACTTTTCCATGGTTGGTCGGCAGCTGTTACAAGAGAGGTTCTGGTTTTGTTTGGCTGCAGCTGCTGGGATGCATGGGAGTCTGCAAGGGGCAGAGGCCAGTAAAAAACATGGAAGATTGTAGGGAGACTTTTTTCGGTCAGTACAGTAACAGATGTGATGCCAGCGTAGCCATGGTAGATGTTGACCATTTCTTGTCCAGTTCTGGTGTAGTGATCCTGTGGGTGAGCAAGGGGAGTAAAGAGGTCAACAGACCTTTTCCTGTACTGCATATGCAAATCACCACAGAATGTTATGCTGGTCCAACTTTAAGCAGAATTGCATGGTGCGGAAAGGCCTCTCACACAGTTTGCAAAGGGTGCTAACAGAAGACATAGACACGTGTTTCGTCCTACCAGGACTCATCAGTATACCTCGTCTGTTTGACACCCCAGTGGAATGGACCAGCTACCCTAAGACAGAGTCTTGGATATGTTGTGGTGAACCCATTAAAATAAAAAACTATTTAAAAGACAAAGAACCTCTGTGCACAAACACTGAGGCAAGGGTTACCCCAAAGGGCATTTGGCTGGGAAGCCAAGTTTCAAGAAAATACAAAATCACACATGCCCACACAATGCAAAGCATCATGGGCTGCATATGCAAATCACCACAGAATGTTATGCTGGTCCAACTTTAAGCAGAATTGCATGGTGCCGAAAGGCCTCTCACACAGTTTGCAAAGGGTATTAACAGAAGACATAGACACGTGTTTCATCCTACCAGGACTCATCAGTATGCCTCGTCTGTTTGACACCCCAGTGGAATGGACCAGCTACCCTAAGACAGAGTCTTGGATATGTTGTGGTAAACCCATTAAAATAAGGAGGGTCCCAAAAACCCCATGTTGAAAATTTGGGCCTGAAATTCCCAAAAATGCCTGAGATATGCAAAAAACTTGGAAAAAACCTATCTATCCCATTATACAGCTTACCAGCATTTCCTCAGTTCGCGGTCAGCTTTGAAGAGTGCAGACGTGTTCCCGGTCCACCGAAGATCATCGCGCCAGAGTCCGGAGGTAAGTATGGGGTGGGGGTGTGGGGAGGCAGGGTGCGCAGTGGGTAGGTGCGGGTGGGGCAGACACAGCGAGGACCGTTTTGATTTTCAGGTTTGTTTTTGTTTTTTAATGACTGACGCGGGGCGTTTGCCCACGTTGGGGTGGGCTCCCAGCGTGGCAGAAGGGCAGACTGGTTTAGGCGTGGAGCCGGCCGGAGTTAGGCACCCCTGTCGGTCATAGCATCTGTTGCCACGCTGGGGTGGGCTCCCAGCGTGGCACCCTCGGGGAGACAGTGGAGCTGGCGGGGGTTGGGCACCCGTGGCTATACAGCGATGTAGCCACGCTGGAGTGGGCACCCAGTGTGGCATATGGAACTGTGTTTGAGGGGGCAGCACAGCGACAGGGGATTAGGCACCCCGTGGCTTCTACAGTGTGTGCGTGGGGGGCAGCATGCAGCATATGTGTGTGTGTGTGGGGGAGCGCGCGCATGAGCAGGCGATATAGCTGCTCGCTGAAGCGTAGCTCCCCCTTTCAACTGTACGCCACTGCATTTTGGATCTGTCATAGACAGCTCCAGCAGGCATTGGAGAACTGCGGCCGCGCCTGCAAACGCATTGACTGAATTGGAAGAGGGCTGACACACCTCCGAAAACTCGGATGATGGCACTATGTTTCTTGCACATGCGTGCAAGCAAACATAACAATGAGTGTAGAATCCCCTGATTTCAGAGACCACTCGTAAATTATATGCACAATCCAGCAGAGTGAATCTGTTATGCCAGTACATACTCCCTCCTTGCTAGATTTACTGCAGAGAGGTTTGAATTCAAGCTGTAAACCAGGCTCCAAATCTTTACCAATACTGTACAGAGTTTTAATGATCTGGTGCATCCCTGTATATTTATGTGATGCACAGATTTTATATGGTCGGTCTTATCAGGACTGCTTGGCCCTGCAACAGGGAGAAGGACTTCATGGAAAGGAGCCCTGCTCAGAGTTCCAGCAAGTGCATCATCTTTTCTTTCCTGAGAGATTCATTTACATTTACAGTTCTCCATTTCAGATGTTCTTGCCATCCTAGTTTGGATGCATCTGTGGTCAGAACCCTTGTAGGAAGACGATGAAGGGAAGGAAATACCCTCTTTCACATTGTCTGTTTCTACCGTGGTACCACTGTATGCACCCATTTGCTTGATCCTCGCACTGACTGAAGCAGTGGTGCACTTTTTCGATTCCAGTTAATTCTGAGGTGGTTTTGAACATCCCTTGCTTGTAATTTGGCCATGGTGCCACTTCTGTGGTAGAAGCAATGTAGCACAGCAGCCTCAAGAATTCCTGTGCAGTCCTTGTTTAACGTTCTTTCAATGTTTTAGCATGCAAAATCAAAGCACATGCCCTCTGCAGAAGGTGAAACAAACAGAAAATTGTTGGGGGAGCCCACTAGGATCAACCAGTCTGCCCAAGGGTTCCCTGCCTACGGCACCTCTGCAGACCCTAACGGGTCCCCAGGGAACCTCCACCCTCCTTTTCTGCAATAGGGTCTGGCAGTATAGCCTAGAGGTTACAGTAACAGGCTGTAAATGAGCTTGGTACTGTACATCCAGCAGACAGTCTTGGGTTTGATTCCCACAACCTCCACCTGCATACTGTGCGACTGTGAGCAAGTCACTTAACCTCTCCAGTGCTCCTGGGTCGCCCTAGAAAACAGGCACCTGTGCCTAGTGGGCCTTACCCAGTTACCAAAGAATTAAATAAAAAATAAAATCAATGAAATAAATACGCTCCTGTGTCTATACCATGCATGCTGAAAGCCTGCCACCATTCTAGCCTTCACAACTTTGACTGGCAGTCAGTTCCATGCTTCTACCACCCATTCTGTGAAGAAGTATTTCCTCGCATCATTCCTGAAATTTCCCCCTCCGATTTGTCCACATGCCCCCAGTCCTGAAGGTCATCCTCTTTTGGAAGAGGCTCCCTCCATTCTCTCTATTCACCCCTGTGAGGTACTTGAAGGTCTTGATTATGTCACCCTTCCCTCTCCTGTCCTTCAGAGTGTACATACTGAGATTCCTCAGTCTCTCCTCACAGGACTTCCCTTTCAACCCCTGCAACACCTCGGCTGCCCTTCTCTGAACTGCCTCCACCTTGCCTATGTCTTTCCTGAGGTGCAGTCTCCAAAACTGGACACAATATTCCAGGTGGGAGCATACCAGACAGCGGTACAGTGGCAGTACTGCCTCACTCCTCCTGCTCATGCTGTCCCTTCCTATGCACTCAAGCATACCACTAGCCCTGTCTACGGCCTTGTCACACTCAGCTGCCAACTTGAGATCTCCCAAAATAATAACCCTTCAGTCCCTTTGCTGCCTAATGACTGCCAGTTCCCCCCCCCCCCATCCTATACTCAGCACTGGGGTTCCTGTGCTCTAGGTGTATGATTTTACACTTTTTGGCATGGAACCCTAACCGCCATGCCTTTTACTACTCCTCTAGTTTCTCTAGATCCCTGCACACTGTCTCCACTCCCTCCTGGATATCCACCCTATTTCAGATCTTGCTGTCATCCCCTCCAGTTCCTCTGCAATGTCACCTATAAAGATATTGAAAAGGACTGGTCCCAGCACTGAACTCTGCAGCACCCCACTGGTCACCCCCCTTCCTTAGCATCTGTTCCATTTACCATACCCTCTGCCTCCTATCTGTTAGCCAGTTTCAAACCCAATTTACCATTTTGACCCCCATCCCCAAACTGGTCAGCTTCCTATCAGTCTTCCATGTGGCACAGTGTCAAAGGACTTGCTGAAGTCAAGACAGGCTACGTACTCTGCTCTCCTCTGGTCTATTTCCCTTGTCACCCCAAAAAAATCTGTTGGATTTGTATGGCATGACCTTTCCGCCATGAACCCAAACTGCACGTGGTCCTGTAGCCCACTGGCTTCTAGGTAATCAACCAGTCTCTCTCTTTTTTTTTTATTATATTTTATTGCTTTTGATATTAAAACAATAGTATACAACCATCTCATGCAAGAGATCACATACGATATCGATGATACAGCCAATGTAAAAGTAAACATAGTCTATGCAATCTGATTTGCGGATGTGGGGGTATTTCTGGTAAAACAAGTCCATATATTGTCCATGAGGTGCTGGCACCCTACAGGACTTTGGGTGGTCAATTCAAGCTGAAAATATTGTTTCCCAACATTTATATTCAACAGTCAGTGTTGATGTGACCCCCTATCAAACAATTTATTCCATAACATTTGTAGTACTCAGGAAGAGAGCAAATTAAGAAAAAATAAGAAAGAATAAAAGCAGAGTCTAGCTTCCCTTATAACTAGATCAAGCAAGTAACATCATTATAAAATACAGTTACTTACTGCTCTTCCCTGGCAGCATGAGAAAACTGCGTAGTGGTAACCAAGCGGTACACACCATTATCCAGACTCAAACCTCTGTGCTGTGTGGCGATACCACCATATAACCCAGTTACCAACATTTTTGAACTTTATATCCATCTTGTGGTATTAGGCTAGACAAACACTTTAGCCCCACTGAAAACAGTCAAAGAAACCCATATGATTCTGGGAATCAGCAGTGAACATTTTGGGTCAAGAAAACATAGTGGCAGTTAGGCCATTAACTTTTAACAGCTACGTTAACATTTTGCCTGTGTATAAACAGCCAGTCTCAAAGGCAAGCATCTTCATCTGATTCAGATAGTTCAGTGAGTTCTGTACGGGCAAACTCCTTACCGATTGCCTCCACTTTTTTCCCCCGCTTCCTCAGGGTCGGTAAATTGAAAAGTATGCCTGCCATATTGAATTTGCAGGCAAGCGGGCATAAGTAGGGAATGGGTGACCCCCAAGCTCCGAAGCTTTGCTCTGACCCCATCAAACCTCTTCCTCCTGGATCGAGTGGCAAAGGATAAATCTGGGAAAAATGGATAGTTTTCCCCTGGCAATGCATGGATCCTGCTCCTCTAGCAGCCTGCAGAATGGTATCCCTGACTGCAACGCCACTTGTAGTAAGTAGGATTGTACGGGGTACTTCATTTTGAGTTGTAGCCGCCCTGGGGGAATGCGGTAGGCTTTCAGAAAGCTGTTTGATGGAGGGGTCCTTTCTAAATTCAGGATACTGGGCAACCAAGATTGGAGAAAATCCAGCAGACTCTCCTCCTCGCAATTTTCTGGCAGGCCCACACTACGAATATTCGGGGCCCGCTGTGCATTTTCCAAGCCTCCATGTGGTAGCGGAGCTGCGCGGTTTCCTGCGTCACTTTAGAGGTAGTAGCCAGGGCCTTGGTGGCCATCAATTCCACTGAAGCAGCCGATTTAGTGGCATTATTGATTTTTGCATCCTGCTCTGTCATTCTAGTGACTAGCAATTCGATTTTACAGTCAATCGCCTGCATAGACGCCATGGGGGTTCCATCCCCTGCAGAGGTTGCGTTTCAGCCATAGATGGTAACTCTGGTGTCAGATCATTTTTTGGTCCACCTCCCGCTGCTTTATTGGTGCGACCCATCACACAAGAGCTATATGCTCCGAATCAGCCCGAAGAGTAGGTTACACTACTAGGTTTCTTTTTTTTAATCTCCAGTGAGAAAATTACAGTATATTTAGTATTTGAATTCATTTTTGTGTAGAGCTCTCCCCGAGTACGTGTAGTCGGCAGGTGTGCTCCACAGTGCCTCAGTGTCTCTTTTAGTATGGTTTCCATCCGTTTTCCCACAACTGAAGTTAGGCAGACTTGCCTGTAATTGCTAGATTCCTCCCTGCTGCTGCCTTATGCAGGAGTGAGAAACTTTGCCCACTTATGTGTTCAGCTCTGGACTACCAAGGTAATTTCGTTTTACAACAGTGATCGGATTGGGGGGGCGGGGGTGGCCTCTGGACTATCAAGGCCATTTAGTTTCACCATAGGGATTGGGGAGGAAGGAGTGGGTACAGCTGAATAATTCTGTTTCACAACGGGGATCGGGGCAGGAGGGGGTTTCCCTGGATTAACTGGATAACAATGTTATTGTGTTTACAGCATGATACTGTTCTGAGGTGCAAAGCAGTTATGAACATGCTGATCATTCATGAAACGAACACTGATTCCAGAATTCAGTGCAGTCTTACACATGGAGGCTGGAGCATGTAAAGCTATCTTTGCTGGATAAAAGGTCCTCACGTGTTTCAGCCCCGCCATTAACACAGATGAACAGGTGGAAAAAAGAAATTAAACCTACACACAAGCCCTAGCCAGAGATAATTTGGATTGACTGCTTGCAAACCTTCATCAGTCCCATCGTGGATGTCAGCAAAAGAGTGAATGTAACAATAATCTTTAGTAAATGGAGGAAAAAAGTATGCATGACTGCAAGAGGCGGACATGATACACTTGTTGGCCCACAAACACAATCCTAGATTTAATAGGAACTGGTCACAGGGAGAACTGGTTTTGCTGCTGCAATCCACTGTGGAAACATTAAATTATTTTTGAAAACTGTTTTGAAAAACTGGTCAGCTGTACAGAGTTTCACAAAATATGTTGCCTCTGCACTGTGAAATTTATTTCCATTAAACCCAATGGGCAAGCCCTTTGCCCTGTTCCTTGCATAAATTTGGCTATCGTTAATGCTTAGTTCCAACGCATTGTACAGTTTTATTGTTTGAAATGTTTTCTATTGTTTAGTTTCAATGTACTGTATAATTTATTGTTCTAATTGTTTTATTGAACCTTCTTCCCCACTCCCCCAGGACACATCTGGAAACAAGCCTTTATTAGCTCAGTATGTCTTTCCTGGTGAAACTTTTGAAAATAAATAAAGTGGACAGGCCCCAATGCCCTGTCTACATCTGCAGCTGTTAAACCAGTTTAACTAAGCTGAACCAGTTTTGTTTTCTGTGTGTGAATTTAGTGTTCATGAAAGATGCTGGATTGGCAACACCGGAACCTGCAGTCCTCTATTTATCCGCATAACAGGTACAGCACCAGCAATCACAGTGCAAGCTTCCCCACACTGCCCCACCAATGTGCCTCAACCCTACATGAAGGGACCACCACATATGTGAGAAGGTAGTTTAGAAACCATGCCCATTCAATCCTTGGCCTCTCATGTGACACTGCCAACAAGGGTGCCAGTTAGTGCCAACTGTGTTGATGATTTTGTGATGTGGACACCTGCCCACTAGGAATTAGACTGAGACCACCACAACTTATTTCACACAGGCTACCGAACAGCCCTCGGGGGATAATGGCTTTTGACCACTACTGACCTGTGCTGGATTTGAACCAGTGACCTACGAACATACGAAGAAGCCAGCAGAAGAAGGCCATTTGGTCTATCTAGTCTGCTCGTGTTGCAGGGTACACAGACTGAGGCTACTGTCCCTGCCCTCCCTCCCTCCCATCCTGCCTACCCACGATCCTTACCTTCCCCATGCCTATCCCAGCCTCTCTTAAAGCTGCCCACTGTCTTCAACAAGACCACCTCTTCCAGCAGTACATTATAAGTGTCCACCACCCTCTCTGTGAAGAAGTGCTTCCTGACCTCACTCCTAAACTTCCCACCCTCCAGCTTAAGACTGTGCCCCCTCGTGTTATGGTTGCCACTCAGTTTAAAGAGACTCACCTTATCCACCTTATTTATCCCTTTCAAGTACTTGAAGGTCCCAATCATGTCCTCTCTCTCTCTCTCTCTCTCCTGATTCCAGGGAGTACATGTATAGTTACCCTCAGCCTCTCCTCATATGCCTTATCCTGCTGACCTGCTATCATCTTTGTAGCCCTGCTCTGGACCTTCTCCAACAGGTTAATGTCCTTTCTGAGGTGTGGGCACCAGTAATGAACCCCATACACTAGATGAGGCCTTACTAGGGACCTGTACAAGGGCAGTATAACCTCCTCTCTCCTACAACTGATCACCCTAGATATGCATCCCAGCATTTTGTTTGCCTTTGTTGCTGCTTTCTTGCACTGAGTGGAGTGCTTCAGGTCACTAGTGATCATCACTCCCAGGTCCTTCTCCTCCTCTGAAGCAGACATTTGGACCCCACCCAGGTAGTACTCTGTCCTGGGATTCTTGGCTCCAATATGCATAACTGCCTTTCTTGGCAATGAAGCCAAGCTGCCAGATCCTGAACTACTTCCCCAACTTTTCCAGATCATCCTGTAGGTCCTGTATCCCTTCAGCTGTGTACACACTCCCGCAGAGCTTGGTGATATCCACGAATAGGCACATTTTGTCCTTGATGCCATCCCCAATGTCACTGATGAAGACACCGAACAACACCGGCCCCAGCACCAAGCCCTGCGGGACCCCACTGCTTACCTCTCTGGAGCTAGATAACTCCCCCACAACCACCCTCTGGTTCTGTCCTTCAGCCAGTTTTCCACCCATCTGGCCATCTTTTCCCCAATCCCGAGATCCACCAACTTCCTGATCAACCTTTTATGGGGCACAGAGTCAAAGGCCTTGCTGAAATCAAGACAGAGGATGTCTACCACTTGGCCCCTGTCTACTGTCTTCATGACAGAGTCAAAGAAGTCAATCAGATTCGTTTAACATGATCCCCCCCCCCATGAATCCATGCTGCCTTGCACCCTGGAGACCATGCTCCTCTAGATAATCCATCAACCTTTCCTTTAGTATGGTCTTCATGAGCTTGCCCACAACGGACATCAGACTGACTGGTCTACAATTCCCTGGGTCATCCTTGGGACCGCTTTTGTGGAGGGGCACTACATTTGCTGTTCTCCAGTCTTGCGGTACCACGCCTGACTCTAGTGAACTATTAAAAAATGCCTGCCATTGGCCCTGCCAGCTTCTTAGCCAGTTCCTTTAGTACCCTTGGATGTACTCTGTCCGGGCCTGGTAACCTACAGAAGAAAGGCTCCTTATCCCGCTACCAGTCCACTAACCTACCCAGTTCCCTCAAAGCTTATCCAGTTTAAGAATGCTTACAACGGACTGCATCTACCCGCTTCCCAGAATGTTTTTTTGAAAACTGCTATTGAGACAGTTTTAACTTTAGAACTGTCCTACCTGCAGTATGCATGTGTGTTGGTCCTCCAGCCTCTGAACACCAGCACCCCACAGTGCATACTGGTCCCAGACTATGATGATGTGATTCCCCTCACCAATTCCAGCTCCTGCAGGCAAGGGGAGGGCTGACTTGAGCTTTGTGCTTTTTTTTCTTTTTTTAAAAGCTTAACTGATGCTTCTTTGAGTGTTTCCAGTTTTAAATTTGGTCTTAAGAAATACTTGATGAGGTCCAAGAGTTGTCACTGTACATGATCTAACAGTTTGTATGGTTAGTTACTGATTTATTTTTATTTAATGTTATTTATATGAGTGAATGTTTAGTGTGTCAAATGTTAAGATTGTATTGTGTATTTTCGTTAATAATGTAAATGTTATGAGTTTTTTTTGTTTTATCTGGTTGCCCTCGAAAATGGGCTCCATGCGCTTGGATTTACCAGGTTTTAAATAATCAAATCAAATCTCCCCAATTTTTTTACCAGTTTGCCATCACCAGTCTGACTTTTGCTGGCAAGGAGATAGTAAAGCTGGGCCACCAGACACCCTCCCCCCCCCCAAAAAAAAAGGTCCTGGTTCAACTAATGGTCAGCATGACTCCTGCCAGCGAGAGGACAGAAGAATTAGCCACTGGACCATCTGATACCAAAAAAAGAAGTCTCGTTTTCCCCTTGCCAGTCTGGCTTCTATAGGTAAGTGGAAAGTGGAGTTGGGCCACAGGGCCCTTTACTTAAAATTTTTTTTTTTCAAAATGCTGTTTTCCCATCATCGCTCTGGCACCTGCTGATGAGGAGATAGTGGTGTTGGGTCACTGGGCCCTTTGTTTAAATAAAAAAGAAAATTGTTTCTATTTTCCCCCTCACCAGTCTGGCTCATACAGGCAAGGGGATAGTGGAATTAGGCAACCAGGCCCTTTGCTTAAACAAAAACAAAAAAACAAAACAGGTTTTCTCCTCCCCAGTCTAGCTCTTGCTGGTGAGGGTCTAGTGGAGTTGGCCCACCAAGACATTGGATTTAAATAATACAAAAAAAAAAAGCTTTCTTGTTTTCCATTCACTGCTCTGGCTCCTGGAAGCAATGGGATACTAGAGTCAGGCACAGGGCCCTCTACTTATTTAAAAAAATAATACACAAATATCTCTATTTTCCATTTACCAGTCTGGCTCCTGCCATCAAGGGGATAGTAATATTGTGCCACTGGACCCTCTGCTTAAGGATAAAAAAAAAATGTGCCTGTTTTCCCCTCATCAGTGTGGCTCTTGCCAGCAAGAGGAAAGTGTAACGGGGCTGTCATTGGGCCATTTCTTTAAAACATAAAGAACAGTTAATGGAGGCTGGCATGGAGAGCCCACCCCTGATGCCAAGAGCTTCCCCCCACCACCATATTTAACATACTATGTCCACCAACCCACAGTGACTGGCATGGCCTTCCTGTCACCTCTTCGGCTGTCTGAATGAAAATAGCATCAGCAGTGCTTTTTGCATTCTCACTGGCACTAATAATGCTATTTTCATGCTAAATGAAAACAGCCCTATTACTAACACTATTTTTAATCAGACAGTGCATGGCCGAGGATATGAGAGAAGGGAGAGGATGAGGAGATTGTTAACTGGGTGTGGGGGTGCCACTAAACAGCAGCGTGCAAAAGGGGGAACCACTGGACACTAGAGAATAATTAACATGGGAAAGTGGAGGGAGGTGTACACCTGGACAGCAGGGAATAATTAATATAGGACAGTTGGAGGGAGTAGTGAAAAGCAGGGCCCCAGTTTTTTCCCTCACTAGTGCCCCGTGTGTTTCCCTCCCAGTCCCAGCTTCTGCTTGTGAGGGGAGTGCAGCTGTGGGGTAACAAACAAACTGCCGTCCCTGACCCTGTGTTGGTTCCTTGCCAGTCACAGCTCTTGCCAGGGTGGGGAGAGCATACCTGGACCATCAGGCCCTGTCAATTAAAACAAACAAAAAAAAAATAAAAACAACAACCTGAGACCAATTCTGTGACTCCCTTGCTGATTCTGATACCTTCAAGCAAGGGGAGTGAGGTTTCAGGCTCCCTGTGCAGGCATCAACCCCCTTTAGCATTTCCCCTCACTTCAAAAAGTAACCAGCACAGCCCACCACACACCTCCTCAGCCAGCCACGGGCCGATTCAACTACTGTACCACTGAACCACTTTGATTTAATGCTTTAGTGCATCTAAATTCAAACGGTGGCCAGTCAAGGAGGTGAGTGGTAGGCTTTGCAGGGTGCTGTCTGAAAAAATAGGGGAATAGGGGGCACTGGACAGCAGGGATATCTTGGACTGGGGGTACATGGGATCAACCGACACCAGGCAGTGATTAACATGGGGGAAAGGGTGAAGGGGAAGGGGTGGCATCTGATACCAGTGAGTGATTGACCTGGGAGAGGGTGAAGGAGCACCAGGGAATGCTTGCCATAGGAACAGGGTGAGGGAGTGTACCACTAAACACCTGGCAGTCCTTGGCATAGGATGCAGATGGGAAGAGCTGCTACTGATCATTAGGCAGTGATCAGCATGGAAGAGGGAGGGAAAGTGGTGCCACCGGAGTCCAGTCAGTGCTAACATGGGAGAAGGTGATGGAAGGAATGCCCCTGGAAATCTAGAGCTCGTTTAAAAGTTCACTGCTCTGCTGTACCTGATGGTGACCGGTGGCAGTGTTGATAGCAAGACCTGGGTTTCATGCACCCCACCAACCCGCAAGCATAAATCAAGTAAGAGGTGTGGAGGGGTGCCATTTAGGGGTAGTTCGGGGTTGCAACTAAGGCCCCTATGATTTCTTTGCAACCCTTAAGATGTCCTTTGCAACCATTAAAACAAGATTTCCCCTGGATTTCTTTACATAACATTTCGTAGTTGAGTAGCTTAATTCTTTATTATCTGGGTATCAGTCTGGATTTCGCAAGGGCTATTCCATGGGCACCGCACTCACCGACACGGTGGATATAACAGCTTCAATAATGGAGGATGACGTGTCGGTGGGTGTGGTGTTCGTGTATTTATCAAAGGCCTTTGACACTGTGGCCCACGAGACACTGGGGGAGCAACTGATTGATACTGGATTATCTAGGGAGTCATGCGCTTGGTTTACTTCTTATCTGCAGGGTAGAACCCAACAGGTGATTATTGATAGTTATCTGTCTGACAAAGCTATGGTTCAAATAGGGGTGCCCCAAGGCTACATTTAGGGGCCAACATTGTTTTTAATATATATAAATCATTTAGTGGATATTGTAAAATATTCTGATATACGCCTATATGCTGATGAGACCCTGTTAATTGCTAGTGGAAAAAATCCTAAGATTATGGAAGCAAAATTACAGACAGATTTTGGAGAATTACGTACATGGTTGACAAACTCAGGACTGATAGTAAATAGCAAAAAAAATAAAATTTATGTTATGTAATAAAGGTGGTAAAAAACTTAAAAAAAAATTAACATGCAGTGGAGATAAAAACAATAAAAAAATGAAGTTCTATCTCAAGTATCAGAATATAAATACCTAGGTGTATGGGTAGATCAAAATTTAAGGTTTGACTACCATATAATTGACACAATTTCAAAAATAAACAAAAGATTGGGGGCATTTAGGCATTCAGGTTTTTGCATGAATAAACATATGAGGAAAATTATAGTAAACCAACTTCTCATTCCAGTACTTGAGTATGGGAACCATGTATAAGGTTTTGCCACTAAAAATATGCTGACAAAAATTGACATAATGTACAATCATTTGGCCTGATTTATCCTTAGGAATGATTTTCATCCTCATCATTGTGAAATGTGTGAGGAACTTGGGTGGTTTCCACAAGATATTAAAGGGAAATTAGTATGAGCAGTACAGACTTATACAGTTCTGAATTTAAAGCAACCAAGTTATCTTTATGATAAATTGGAAAAGAAATCATACCATCAAAATTTGCGAAGCATAAATTTGAGAGAATTCGTACGTCCCAGATTTAAAAATAAATATAGTGATATGACGTTTTCACAAGTTGCTATTAGATTGTGGAACTCTATGAAGTCTGTGACTCATAAAATACAGAGAGATGTAAAATCCTTTATAACAGATATAAAATTAGAATTTACTGTCCGTTATAAGTGCTATGGTTAGATAAACAGGGCTGAACATTTGTATTTCTTGGATGCTAGTAATTAGGATATTGGGTCTGGTACAATGAATTTGTCCGAAGTATGTTATGTTAAGGGGATTTATGTATAGAATGTTTCATGCACTTTATGACTGTAGTACGTTAAGTAATGCTGACTATTTGTATTAGTGAATGTAAAATGGTATAGCACTTAAAAAGGTACTGTATTTATAAGTATTTTGTTATGTGGTTGTTGATTTTTGAAACTCCTTTCTACAGGACCATCTTGTAAATAGGACTTTGTCCTAATGATGTGTTATTCCACCTATTTCCTGTCTAAAAATAAAGATTTTTACTACTACTAGCTTTGCAGCCCCTATGCTATTCTGCTGAAAGCCCTATGCTTCTGGTGAAATGACACTGCTGGGGAAGGGGGCACAAACCTGATTTCCAAGTTCACACTGTGATTGCCTAGGCCTTGGGATGGCTGAATTCTAGGATGGGATCACTATACTCTTTAGGTCTATCACTCACAATTTAATGTTGAAAAAATTGAGTTAGCCGAGTATAGGTGGCAGCAACAGTGATGGGGGATAAAGACAACTAAAAAATGATACTGTAAGATTTGAAACACAACAAATCATACAGGGATGAAACTGTTACAAAACTAACTTTATTAAACAGCATGTAATTACATCCTGGCTACTTCTGATATCACATGCTTTAGCAGGTACTGTTTTGTGGTGATAAACACTGAAAACAACACAGCCTAGTACTATTAGCAATGAAGGCATCTATCTTGGTTATTCACAATTCACAGTGACAGCCACAAAGCGTATGGGATACATTCAATAATTCTGGGATACAAACAAAAAAACAACCCCAGAATTCAACAGCCACTGGGCACAGGGAGTACAGGTTTAGCAACAGCAGTGGGGACAGAAAGAGTGTTCAAGAACTGTTACTGCTGGCTGAACTCACTTCATTAAACTGGTTTTCAAAAACAGGTTTTCTAAAACTGTCCTATGGCGTGGACTGTGGCTTAGTATAGCCATAGTGACAAGAATTAGTCTTTCAGTACAGGAAGATCCCAATTCGAAGGGTATCCAGTTAGAATAACGCTACGCGAATAGCACCAGTCCACAGAGCGCTAGGTCGTACAGCTCAGACAGTGAGAGGGGATATACAGCGCTTTCAGTAAGCGCTCTCCTGGTCACAGTCCGTGGTGCTTACGGGACACAAGAGATCCAGGAGGCTGGCCGAGCTGAACACGTGGCATGGAGGGCT
Organism: Neoceratodus forsteri; assembly: GCA_016271365.2. Taxonomy (NCBI): domain Eukaryota; kingdom Metazoa; phylum Chordata; order Ceratodontiformes; family Ceratodontidae; genus Neoceratodus; species Neoceratodus forsteri. The sequence continues at coordinate 1,097,044,843 of CM057456.1, read as the reverse complement.
GGGGCATCGAGCAGCTTGGCCAGCAGCAATGGAGACCAGGGTTCTAATCCTGGTCTCCAACATTTTAGTGCACTTGGGACTTAGTATTTTTTACATGGGGCCATGGAAACAGTATTCCATGGCCCCACGAATTTTAACTGTCCCCACGATCTGTTTCCCCCACCCCAACCCTGGAGTGAGAATCCTTCAGTCCAGGGGGTGGAGCTGCCCCAAGAAAACAAAATCTGCCCTATTAGCCAGCCTGCCATCACAGTGGTAGCGCTACCACTCGTGACCCCAGCGACCCAGGTTCAGGAACGAGCCTAGGAAGCTGGAGGGCCGGCTGGGGCAGAAGGCTTGAGCATCCCAGGGACTACTCGCCTTCTCCGGTTGGGGGGACTGAGGCTCGACGTTTGGCTGACCCCTGGTGGAGACCCGAGGTATGGCAAGCTTAGCCAGTAACAAGTGGAGCCGTGTGGTGGACGCTGGCACTCAGCACCTTGATGTCAGGGTGCACACCACATGGGAGAAAAATGAGGAAAATGGCCGGCTGCACCTCCGGTAGATGGAGCACCAGCCCCGATCCCCAATGCCTTCTGCCTGCCCCGGAACTAGCATCCCGATGAAACTTGAAAGTACAGGGTGTACAGGCCCCCACCTGGGGATAGAACCAAGGCTCCGTGAGGGATGGATCGCTCTGGGAGCAGGTAGAAGAGTGGGGAATGAAAAGGCAGATGGTGACTCTGGAAGAGTGGAATGCCATGGGCCCAGGGGGAGTATAAAGAGAAAAAGTAAATAAAATAGGTGCTATTATTGCTGCGCAGTTCTTGACCGCGCTATTATTGTTGGTGCTGTTCTGAGCCAGTACCGTACGAAGCACTGTGGGTAGCAAGATTAAGATTACCACGGGGAACGGGAGACAAGATGACACAGCTGCAGCATAAAAAGTCTGAAACAGTTTAAAAAGCAGCTGACAACCATATGCCCCCAGGTCAAGGCAACTCCTGGCAAGGAGTTGCCTGCCTAAGGACCTAATCGCACATACTGTAGCTTTAATTTTTTTCTTTAGGCATTAAGAAGAAATAAAAATTGCATTACCTGCCATCTCCCCCCAATGCTACTGAAAGCCACTCAATGCCTGTCACAGTCCCGCCTCTAAAAACAGCATTCTGATGACGCTAAGTAGGGAAGGGGCTGAATGATTACTAATGGCTATAGATAGCAGTCGGGAGCAGTGGCACCCGGTAAATTAATGTAGTTTACTTTGTAGGCACTTGCACATGTTAAGGGGGTATTACCTCTACCGTAACATGATATTACCTCTACCTTAACATGTGCTAGTGCCTACAAAGTAAACTACATGAATTATGGTGAGACCCCATCTGGAGTACTGTGTGCCGTTTTGGAGACCTCATCTACGCAAGGACATAGACAGGATGGAAGCAGTCCAGAGGAGGGCAACTAAAATGGTGCAGGGTCTGCATCAGAAATCATATGAAGAGAGACTGAGAGAGCTTAATATGTATACCCTTGATGAAAGGAGGGATGGGGGGACATGATAGAAACGTTCAAGTACCTCAAGGGAATCAACAAAGTCCAGGAGGGTAGCATCTTTCAGAAAAAGAGATGTGTAAGAACAAGGGGGCACAATTTAAAGATAGAGGGTGGACGGTTCAAGGGTAATGTGAGGAAATTTTTTTTCATGGATAGAGTGGTAGATGCATGGAACCGCCTTCCTGGGGAGGTTGTTGGGTCTAAAACAGTGGGGGAATTCAAACATGCATGGGACAGACATAAGGCAATTGTAGTGGGGGGTGGCAGAGGTAGGCTGTTGGTTAACTAGAATCTGCAGCTTATCCAGTAGGTAGGTAGGGGAAATGGGCAAATTGGGTGGGCCAAGTGGTCCTTATCTGCCGTCAAAGTCTATGTTTCTATGTAACCGCTGGGGCACCGCTACTCTCGACTGCTGTCTATAGCCATTAATAGTCACACAGCCCCTTGACTATGTAGCATCATCAAAACGCTATTTTTAAGGGCAAGGCTGCAGTGGGCACCGAGCAGCTTTCAATAACACAGAAGGGAGATTGCAAGTAATGTAATTTAAATTTCTTCCAAATGTTTGAATAAAAAAATGTAAACTAGTGTGGGTTAGAAGCAAAACAAAATGGTTATATTAAAATCACGCAGAAATTAGAAAATAAGAGTTAAAAATCTACGATTTGACCTTAGGACTTCTTCACGAAATATTTAAAAGAGAAAAAAATAAAAAAAAACAAAGTTAGTGTAGAGGGGAGGTAAAATGAGGTATATACATATGTGAGGAAAGAAAAAAAGGAGAGGCTCAGGAAGAAGAAGTGATAAAGGATTAAGAGAGAATCTGTGAAACAAAAAGGTGATAATGGGAAAGATAAAGCATAATAGGAGTGAAAGAGCTACAGAAGTCCCCAGGTGGGGACTAATTAACAGGGCCTAGTAAGAAGGCTGAAAGGTGACCCTAAAAGCACAGTGGACAGAGCACTCTCCTGGGTCAGTAACATGCCCCATAACCTTGAACCCCGGAGGAAGGATACTGTCATACAAGAACGACGACAAATTCCACTAGTGCTTCCTTTCCATCAGAATACACCTTCTCTTCACAGGATCATCACCAGTAACTTTCCCATTTTGCAGACTGACCCTAACATTGGTGCTTCCTTTACAGAACCACCTATTGCCTCCTACCGCCAGCCACCTAACCTGTGGAATCTCCTGGTTAAAAGCAGCCTACCTACTCCCAACAGTTCCTCCCTACCAGGTACCAAACCTTGCAACAGGACTTGCTGCTACACCTGCACATTTATTTCCAGTGTGACTGAAATTCAAGGACCTACAGGTGTTTTTCACATCATCAAGGAGTTCTCATGCACCTCCACTAATGTGGTGCATTGTATTCTTTGCAGGAAGTGTACAGCTGTTTACATCGGAGAGACTGGTAGGCGCCTTGCTGACCATTTCAGGGAACATTACAGAGCAGTCAGGAATGGTGACACTGCTAAACCCATTGTATCCCACTTTATCTCCAGGGACCACGGTGTCAATGACCTTTCTGTTTGTGTCCTTCAGCAGGGCTTCTGGGATTCTGACCATAGAAAAAACATGGAAGCCAAAGTGATCATCCGCCTTGACCCCCAGCAGCCCTCTAGTTTAAATGAGACACTTATTTTCCACTAACATCTTTCAGCCACCCCTTATTTTCCCTGAAGTCTGTTTGTATCTGTTCACATTTAATTTATTTTTCATTTTCACCATAAGTCTCCATCTCTGTCTCCTTCCCACACATTTGTCACCTTTCAGCCTACTTACTAGGCCCTGTTAATTAGAAACATAGACTTCGACGGGAGATAAGGACCGCTTGGCCCACCTAGTCTGCCCATTTCCCTACCTAAGGGATATGCTGCAGATCCTAGTTAACCAACAGCCCACCTACAGGATAACCTGCAGATCCTAGTTAACCAACAGCCTATTTCTTCTTACCCCCGACAAGAATTGCCTTATGTCTATCCCATGCATTCTTGAATTCTCCCCAGTTTTAGACCCTACAACCTCCTCAGGAAGGCTGTTCCACGCGTCCACCACCCTCTCTGTGAAAAAATACTTCCTCACATTGCCCTGAGTCATCCCCCCTCTATCTTCAGATTGTGTCCCCTTGTTCTTGCACATCTCTTTTTCTGAAAGATGCCACCCTCTTGGACTTTGATTCCACTGAGGTACTTAAAAGTTTCTATCATGTCCCCCCTCTCCCTCCTTTCCTCAAAGGTATACATGTTAAGCTCTTTAGTCTCTCCTCGTATGGCTTCTCTTGCAGACTCTGCAACATTTTAGTTGCCCTCCTCTGGACTGCCTCCATCCTGTCTATGTCCTTGAGGAGATGGGGTCTCCACAACTGGACGCAGTACTCCAGATGGGGTCTCACCAACTGTCTGTACAGAGGGATAACAACTTCCTATTTTCTACTGGTGATGCTTCTCCCTATACATCCCAGTATCCCCCCAGCCTTCCCTACTGCCTTCTCACATTGCTTGCCAACCTTAAGGTCATCTGATATGATTACCCACAGGTCCCTTTCCATTTTTGTTGTTGTTACTACTTCCCTCCATTGTGTAATTTTCCCCAGGTTTTTGTTTCCCAGGTGCATTATTTTGCACTTCCTTGCACTGAATCCAAGCTGCCATACTTCTGACCATTCCTCCAACCTTGCCAAGTCCCTTCTCATCCTTTCCACGCCTCCTTGTGTATCAACCCTGTTGCAGATCTTTGTGTCATCTGCAAAGAGGCATACTTTTCCTTCCAGTCCCTCTGCAATGTCACTTATAAACACATTAAAAAGGACTGGACCCAGAACTGAACCCTGCAGTACCCCACTAGTAACCCCCCTTTCTTCAGAGTGGACTCCATTTACAATTATCTTCTGTGTCCTGCTGTCCAACCAATGTTTTACCCAGGCTACCACCCTGGGACCTACTCCCAGGCTGGTTAATTTGATTATTAATCTTTTGTGTGGGACTGTGTCAAATGCCTTGCTAAAGTCTGGGTAAGCCATGTCCACAGTCCCTCCCTGGTCTACTACTTTGGTCACCCAGTCAAATAAATCAATTAGATTTGTCTGACATGACCTTCCCGCTGTGAACCCATGCTGCCTTGGGTCCTGTGTCCCAATGGCCCCTAGGTACTCAACAATTCTTTCCTTCAGACGTGATTCCATCACTTTCCCTACCACAGAGGTCAAACTGACAGGACTGTAGTTTCCTGCCTCTGTCTTGCTCCCACTTTTGTGAAGGGGAATCGCATCTGCCTTCCTCCAGTCCTCAGGTACCACACCATCCTCCCATGATTTTTTAAAAACGGTGGTCAGTGGTGTCACTAGTTCTCCCCTTAATTCTTTTAGAATTCTAGGGTGAATTCCATCAGGCCCCATTACTTGGTCCACCTTCAGTTTTAGGAGTTCTTTCAGAACCCTTTCTTCTATGAAAGGACAGGGATCAACCCCCCTATCCAGAGTGCTTCTGTTAACTGGATTAGGCACCTACCCCTCCTCCTCTTTTGTGAATACTGAGCATAAGTATTCATTCAGTATCCCTGCTTTTTCACTGTCTCTCTGCCCACCCACCGTCCATTCTATTCAGCCTCACTATCCCTCCCTTTGTCTTTCTATATTCCCTGATGTACCTATAAATGGTTTTATCCCCCTTCTTAACTAAGTTGGCTATCTTTTCCTCAGTTTGGGCCTTTGCTATTCTGACTTCCCTCCCTGCTTCCTTCTGCCTTAACTGGTACAGTTCTCTGTCCTGCTCCTTCTGTGTTTCCTTATACTTCCTAAATGCTATCTTTTTCTCCCTAACCTTCCCTGCTACCTCTTTTGAGAACCATAGTGGCTTTTTCTTTCATTTTGATTTGTTTATTTGCTTCACACAAAGGGTTGTTGCCTCTGTGATGGCAGTTTTGATGTTTCCCCATTGTTGCTCCGCCACTCCTTCTAGCCTGTTTGTTAGTGCTTTCGTAAGGCACTCTCTCATCTTGCCAAAGTCAGCCCTCCTGAAGTCCAGTACCCTCACTTTTGTATGGCTTGACTCTGCAGCTGAGTTTATCGTGAACCACACTGTTTGGTGGTCACTTGTTCCCAAATGGCTACCCACTTCTAGATCTGAGATCCTCTCACTGTCCCCATTTGAGAGTATGAGGTCTAAGATTGCTCCCTCACAAGTGGGTTCCAAACTAGCTGTCTGAGGCATGCAACCGAAGGGTGACGAGAATTTGGCCCTGCTCTTGGATGTGGCTGCAGCAAAGGTGCTCCAGTTAACATCTGACATATTCAGGTCCCCCATCAACAGTATCTCCCCTTTCTCTGCCATCCTAAGGATGCCTTCTATCTTATCTTTATCCATTCCTTCCCCCTGAGATGGGGGTCTGTATACAACCTCTGTGCGGATTGTGGTGCCATTTCCAGTCTCTAAGGTGACCCACAGTGCCTCCTCTCCTCCCTGTTTACTCTTTTGTTCCATTGCTTTTATCCCTTCCCTTACACAGAGAGCTACTCCTCCACCTCTTCTCCCCTCCCTGTCTCTCCTATAGGTTGTGTACCCTGGTATGTTAACATCCCAGTCATGTTTCTCTGTGTACCATGTTTCTGTGACTGCTATGATATCCAGGCATCCCTTTTCCATCAAGGCCACCAGTTCAGGGAGCCTGTTGCCCAGACTATGGGCATTGGTACTCATTACCCTCCATTTCTTGATGGCCTTACCCCTTTTTGCCCCATCCCTGTTCTTCTTGCCTTTGTCATTTTCTAGATTTACCACTGTCCTTCTCCCTATCGACATCTCTAGCTTGGTGTTTACCTCACTTACTATCCTGATTTTTTTTGGGGGGGGGTGCTAGGATTTCCCTGCTCCTTTCCAGTGCCTCCCACCTGGGGACTTCTCTAGCTCTTTCACTCCTATTATGATTTATCTTTCCCATCATCACCTTTTTGTTTCACAGATTCTCTCTTAATCTTGCCATTTATCACTTCTTCTCCCTGAGCCTCTCCTTTTTCTTTCCATATATACACACATATATATATATATATATATATATATCTGTGTGTGTATATATCTATATATATATATATATATATATATATATATATATATGTATGTGTGTGTGTGTGTGTATGTATATATATATATATATATATATATATATATATATATATATCCTCATTTTACCTCCCCTCTACACTAACTTTGTTTTTTTCTCTTTTAGATATTTCCTGAAGAAGACCTAAGGTCGAAATTTAGATTTTTAACTCTATTTTCTATTTTCAGCATGCATTTAATATAACCATTTTGTTTTGCTTTTAGACTACATGCTGACGCAGAGCCTTGTTTTTGTTTTTTACATAGTGTGGTTTAGGTCCTAGGGCAGGCACTGCTGTGAGCTGTCTGACCCAGGGTGTCAGTAGGTATTTAACTGCCACAGAGAAACTCTTTAGATATCAACAGTTTTAGGGCCCCGCCTCATCCCCGCCCGGGGGATAAACCAAGGCTCCATGGGTGACAAGGGCAGATCAGGTAAGGCAGCTTGCAGAGGGATGACTCCTAGGTGCTCCCGAGGATATCGGAACTGGAGGTTGGGGGAGGAAAAATAGAAAGTATTAAAAAAAAAAAAAAAAGATATCAACAGTTTTATTACTGAAATATCTACCTGCTATTTCCTCAATTGAGTTTGCTCTCATGTCCAGCATGACTGTCCCATTCAATATACAGCTTCTCAGTTCGAACAAACTGTGCAAAGAGAGGGTTGCTACATAAGGCTTGCTCCACCTTTCACCTCCGTCTTCCACATCTTCTTCAAACTTCAGCCATCTGTGATTTAAAATAGCACAACAAGCACATTAGATTTAGATGGACAATTAATTTCAGGGAGTCCTTACTGAAATACTGACACTCAACAGCTGCAGCAGCTATTTTGTTAGCTAAACACTGAATTCATTCTCCTGTAAGGTTGTACATCTCATCTTTATAGAAGAAGTTTTCCCAAACATATAACAGCTACTGCTTTTTGCTCCATGATATATTTATGTAGGGTTAGCATAGCAATAAAAGTGCCTAAAGCCCAAACATTTGTCTCTGAAGAGGTTACCAATTTGTTTTGTACTTTCAGTCTAGCAAAGAATTACTTTAAGTATCGCTTTCCCGGGATGCACGCTAACAGAAGACGCACTTACAATACCACAGAGTGGTTTGCAGGGAATAAGCCAAGGACCACAACTTCATGGCTTCTGTGCACAAGGCCGTGGACAGAGTGCCTCCTTGCTTGTTGATGTACCACATGGTGGTGGTGGTGTCCATTCTGACCTGAACCACCTTGTTCTTTACTGACCGAGAGAAATCTTTTAGGGCCAGAAAAACTGCCCTGAGCTCTAGGAGATTGATATGGAGAAGGGATTCTTGGGGGGACCACAGCCCCTGAGCAGTAAGGGACCCCAGATGGGCCACCAGCCCAGAAGAGAAGCGTCTGTGGTAAGGACCACTGAACAAGGCTGAGTAGCAAAAGGAACACCTTGTCTTAAATTGTCCTGATCCTGCCACCATTGGAGGGCTTGGATCAAGGTCAGAGTCACTGGGATCAGTTTGGTAAGGGAATCCTTCCTCTGAGACCAAAAAACTCTCAGGTGGAACTGAATATCCCTCATCTGGAATCTTGCCCCTTGGACCACTGCGGTTGAAGCTGCCATATGGCCCAACAGCTGGAGGAAATGCCTTGCTGGTCGAGATACCCGAAGGCTGAAGGAAGAGGCTAGTTCCATAAGAACCCTTGCCCTTTCTAGAGGAAGAAAGGCTCTTGCTCTGAGTGTGTCCAGTTCTGCCCCTATAAAGGTAAAGAAGCTGGACTGGTTCGAGATCTGACTTGGGAAGGTTGAGAAGAAATCCTAGAGAAGTGAGCACTTGCTGGGTCACTTGCAGATGAAACTTGACTTGGTCTGGAGACTGACCCACTATTAGCCAATCGTCCAGATATGGAAAAATGGAAATCTTTTGCCTTCTTAAACAGGCAACTACTACTGCCAGGCACTTTGTGAAAACCCTTGGGGCTGAGGTTAGGCCAAAGGGCATTGCTCTGAACTGATAGTGGCCTGAGGGCAACTCGAACCTGAGGTACTTTCTGTGGGAGCACCTGATGGGAATGTGAAAGTAGGCATCTTTGAGGTCCAGGGAGGCTAGCCAGTCCCCTGGCCTTAGAGACAGAAGGATTACTTCCAGAGTTACCATCTTGAACTTTGGTTTTAAAAAATGTTCATTTAGATATCTTAGGTCTAGGATGGGTCGCCACTCCCCTGTCTTTTCTGGGGTCAGGAAGTACCTGGAGTACAGTCCTTTGCCCCAGTGTAGGGTAGGTACTCTCTCTATGGCTCTTAAGGCTAGAAGAGAAGAAACCTCTGCCTCTAGGGCAAGGGTTTCCAAGAGATTTGCAGGTGGAAAAGATCTGGCTCTCATCTTTGGAAATTTTCTGAAGCTGAGAACCAGTCCCTGGGCTTACTACTTCCAGGACCCACTTGTCTGATGTAACAGACATCCAGTCCTGGACAAAGTAAGCCAGCCTGCCCCCTACTGGAAGAGAAGAGTCGACCCGGGGCAGGCCCATGAGGGTGTCTGCTCGGCAGGGGCTTTAGGCTGAGGAGTGGATGCAGCCCTGCTCATCCTCCTTCTGCCTCTCCCTCTGAAGAACCCCCCTCCGAGAAAAGGAAGCAGAGGCCTGTGCTTGGTAAAAAGGCTTTTGAAAAGGCCTGCCCCCTGCCCCTGCCCCTAGACTGCTGCCTTTGAGGAGCTGCCTGCCTCTCCTTGGCCTGAGCATTCCTGTAAGTGGTCCTGTACTCCTCCATTTTCTTCATGCAATTCTCTGTCTGCTCCCCAAACAGAGAATTACCCACTACAGGAAAATCCATGGCCTTAGCCTGGGTGTCCTGCGAAAGGCTAGTACATCTGAGCCAAGCCATCCTCCGAAGAGCCACAGATATAGCCATGACTCTTGATGACACATCATTAAGAGTCCACAGCAGCATGAAACTGAACTATAGATGCCTCAATCCCATCTGCAGCCACCGCCTCCAGCTCCTTGGCTAGCTGGGGGGAGGCCTGTCTAGCCAGTGCTAATACAGTATCCCACCTGGACTTCTGGTACCTGGCTGTACAGGCTATGTAATTCACCTGCCTGAGTCCCAAAGAAGATGCCATGTACTATTTCTTTGCCATGGCATCAGTCTTCCTGGAGTCCTTGTTTGGGGGGTGTGAAGCCAAGGGAATATTTGCCTTGTCACAGGTAGCAGCCTGCACTACCCCAACATGGCTGCATTGCTGGTATAGGAACTCCGTGTCTGAGCCTGAAAGTGTATACCTCTTGTCCATTCTTCTATCCACAGGAGGTATAGTGTTAGGAGACTTTAGGATTTTTTGTGTCCGTTTCCCAAAGGATTTGTGGAGGGGAATAGACAGTCTCCTGGACTCTGGGATGTCCATCATTTCTACATAATCCTGCTCCTCTTGATCTTCCACAGCCTCCTCCATAGGAAGCTGGAGGGTTTCAGCCACCTTTCTGTATAACATAAAGTGAGAAGGGGACTCAGGAAGCCTAGGAGGGGAAACACCTGAAGGTCTGTCTGGGGAGATGTCCGGTTCCACAGGCACATCCAGACCCTCACTTTCACCATCATCATCCTCAAATTCCCCTTCCTCTTCAAACTCCGGTTCATAAAAATCTTCGAGGGTATAATCTTGAACCGGGGGAACCAACCGAACCGAACCCCTGCCAGAAGGTGCCAGAACGGCAGGAACCGGTCGGAGCGATTCCACAATCTGAATCGCTTTGGCTATCTCTTCGGCGGTCAGAACATGAACCTCTGGATCCGAACCAGACGATTTGTCTTTGCGTTTTCTTTTTGTCGGAACCGATCCCTCGGAATCGGCTCTCCTTTTGCCCAAAGAAGTATCGCCCTGGTCAGGCACTCCTTCTGGTTTGGTCGGAACCGAACCGGGCTGGCCATCCGGGTCAGTGGACTTCTCGGCCTCCTTTTCCCTCAGTCTACCTAATCTCTTCTCAAGGGTAGATTTGGGAAAATGTTTACATATTTGGCAGTCTGAATCGAGGTGGTCAAACCCCAGACAATAAACACAGGTGGTGTGGGATCGGCCTTAGCAAAGACCTCCCACACTCACTGCAGTGCTGAAACCCAGTGGCCGTTTTTCTTGGGTTTCTCAGACATGGCCAACCTAACCAACTTACTCTTTTATGGCAACCCAAGAGCAAGACTTCATTCGTTCCTAACCGTAATACGGTATCGGAAAAAAAAAACGACTAAAACACTTTTTTTTTTTTTTTTAGAACCAATAAGGACTGGTAACCACACACTAAGTAAAAACACAAAACACATTGCCATATACTGTTTCTTCGCCATGGCATCAATCTTCCTAGAATCCTTATCAGGAGGATGTGAGGCCAGAGGAATATTAGCCTTGTCACAGGCTGCAGCTTGTACCACACCTACATGACTACACTGCTCAATAAGGAAGTCTGTATCCGAGCCTGACAAAGTATACCTTCTGTCCATTTTTTATCTACAGGAGGGACAGAATGAGGATTTTTAAAATCTTTGTTGTTTGCTTCCTAAATGACTTATGCAAAGGAATAGACAACCTCCTAGACTCTGGAATATCCATCATTTCCACATAATCAGGCTCCTCTTGCTCATCCACAGCCTCCTCTAAAGGAAGCTGGAGGTTTCTGCAACCTTTTGTAAAAATAAAGAAAGAAGGGACTCAGACAGAATAGGGGAGATTCTAAAGGTCTGTCTGGAGAAATGCCCGGTTCGATGGGCACGCCCAGACCCTCCCAGCCACACATATATTGATCAAATTCCTCCTCCCTCCTGTGGTTCATAAAAATCCTCGACTTCAAAATCCTGAACCACTGGGACTGAACGAACCAACCTTTTACCAACTGTTGGTGGTTCTACAGATCCCTGAGACAGTGACTGGACAATCTGAATGGCTTTAGCTATCTCTGCAGCAGTTGGAGACACAAATCTGGACTCCAAACCTCCTGATTTCTTTGTCTTTTTACTTGGGACTGGTTCCTCTGAACTAGTCTTCCTTTTGCCCGAGGAAGTCTAGCCCTGGTCAGAGGGCACTCCCTCTGGTCCAGTGGGTACTGAACCGGGCTGGCCATCCGGGTCAGCGGACTTCTTGGCCTCTCGTTCCCTGACGGCCCAATCTCTTCTCCAGGGTGGCTGCAGGAAATTTTACACCCTGGCAGTCTGACAGGAGGTGGTCAGCCCCAGACAATAGACACAAGTGGTGTGTGGGTCAGCCTCTAGCAAAGCGTCCCCACAGACATCCACAGTGTTGAAACCCAGTGGGCCGGTTTTTCTTTTGGGTTTCTCAGACATAATGCCAGCCCTAACAAAACTTGCCCTTTTGATGGCAGTGCCAGGCAAGACACCCTTATCGGTTCCTAACCGTGTCACGGGTATTTGAAAAACCGTAATAATTTCGGGTTTTTAGAACCGATAAGAACCGGAACCGCTCAAAACCCACAGTACAGTTTTAAAAGACAGAAAAACCAAGCGATCGGTTCAAACCGAACCGATAATTAATTTTCACACAGACTTGAATTTTGTACTTACGGTTACCAGATAGAGCTTTAGAACCGAAATGCGGTAAAAATAATGACTTTTGCGGTTCAAATGAACCAAAACTACTCTCTTTAAACCGAGAATGAACCGAGCTGAAGGAGCTGATCTCCGGAGGCGACTGTTCAGTGAAGCGGAGTAAAGAATCTGACAGTTTCATTTGAAACTGCCAGATAGAGCTTTGAGCACAGCGCCCTCGCGCTGTAGAACTCCAGATCTTCTGGAGTTAACTCCTTCCTCTCCGGGGCAGTTCAGCTGCAGTGGCTGACTGCTATTGTTATAATATAGCAAGACTTCATGGTGTTTGAACACAAGATTTCACTGTCAAATGGCCGGTTCAGCAGAACTGAGCCGCACTTTTACAAGTTCCACACAGAAAAACAGAACAATTCCTATCTAGTACTCACGGCACCACAGACAGAGAGTGAACTGACTATGCGGATAACTTTTTTGGTTTAAAAAACCTACGAAAACTGAAACTTTAACCGACTTTCAAACCAAGCTGAAGGAGGAATCTCCGGAACGACCGTTCAGTGAGGCGGAGTAAAGAATCTGATGGTTTGAGTTTGAAACACTCCAGACAGAGACTCTAACTGAGCTTGAGCTCAGCATTCTATGCCCAGCATAGAAAGTTAACTCTTTGTTCTCCGGGGCAGTTTAAAGGTTGGGGATCACTGCAATATGTCAGAAAACAGCAAGACTTCATATTGTTTGAATAATAAATGGAAATATATAGTAAACATATATGAATTTTCTTTTTCTTCTATCTTTTCATAATGAGAAAAATAGTTCTGTTTTATTCCAAGTTGTGATAGGTTATCTTGTGCGAGTAAAGACATGAGAGATAAGTTGCATAGATTGCCAGTTGCTAGATAAACCCTTTTAAAGAAATGTTTCAGTTGAATCTCCCCCCTCTAGCGTCAGAGCATGTCCCCTTGTTCTTGAGCACTTTTTCTTCTGAGAAATATATAATACTGTTCAGTTTTTCCACTTCAATCTATCACCACTTCCCCACACCCCAGGAGCTCAGTATATCTTTCCTGGTAAAATGTCTGAAATAAATTGTCAGGTAAGTAAATAATAAGAACTCTGAATGAAAAAGAGAGAGAGAGAGAGAGAGATTGACTTAGGAATCATGGGCCAAAGAGAAGAAAAAAGGTTTGTAGGCAAGATTTTAAATAGCATGTGTAGAATATCAAACTGAATACAATCTTAAAAGAATAAATAAAGACTACATTTAAATTTATTTGAAATTTTCAGCAACATGATGTCTTCACTTAAGTGCATCACCTTGTTTTCAAGGGGGCCTAAGGTAATTTGCAACAGCACATTTTACATACTGTAGATAACACAGCTGACATAGGTACGCAGTTTGAGTTCCACTAGTATGAAGGTATAATTTATACATTATTCACACAGCACAGAAAAGAACAGTTCCGTACTTACCATAAGAGTAGATCTTTGAGAGAATATCTTTCATCAGGTCACACCTATGGAACTATAGCTGCCAGGTACTAGGACCACACAGAAACATTTTGCAAGCAGTCCACGTTGGCACTTCCCATATAAACGTGGGTGGTCCCTTTTCTCCTCAGTTCACTGTCAGAGATCATGCTCAGAAGACCTCCCTCCAGGGAACCAGGAGAGCACCGATGGCTCTGCCTATCAGGTAAGGCAGGAAGCAGCAGGTAAACCATCCTGGAGAAAGAGACGGGAGTTAAAGAGATTTGACACTTTGGGGGACGGAGGGTGGGACGGCATGGTCTGACTAAAGAGATTCTCCTGAAGATCTGCTGCTATGGTAAATACGTAGTAGTAGCAGTAATACTTTATTGTTCTTCCAAGACATTAAAAAAATGTCGGACATTACAATGATACAGTTAAAAATTAAAAACATGACGGTGTAAACATTACATGCAGTAGTCAAATACAAAAACAAATATGCAGTACTATCTGTGAATAAACTACAATAAAAAGAGTGTTTTTAAGATTAAAGTACAAGAGATCATTTTCTTTTGAAGTTTATCACGTAGGTGAGAAATTTGGAAATTAACTCCGCATCATCTTTGGTCATGGGATGCAGGAGAATAAGTAACGGGTCATAATTCATATTAGCTTATTTTATAAGGACATTTTTTATGGTTTGATCACGTGAAAATTTATAGAGAGGGCATTGTATTATAATATGGTAAAGGGTTTCCTGAAAACCCCTATTACACCTACGATAGTCCTGATGAAGCGCTTCGGATTGTGGTTTATTAAAATAAACATATCTGGAGGTGAGAATGCCTAGTCTGGCCCAAGTGATGGCTTTCCTAGTGCTGGGGGCCAGAGGTAGATTTAGACAGTCTTCCAAAGAGCAATCAATGTTGTACTATACAAAAGAGCTTGCTTCTGGGCCCTTACTTGCTCCATTTGTTTAGACTGCACCCCTGCAAACAATTTTTGTTTAAGAATACCTTTGAATAGAAGAGAGATCATAATACTCTTCTGAAAATCAACCCAGAGGTGAGTTAAGGAGGCCTTTGAAAGCACAGATCTGAGGGTTTTTAGACAGGGCAATGAAAAGCCTTGGTTCAACCCAGCTGATTTTCTCCTGAAGGCACAATTTAGGGATGAGGTTAAATGGATTATTAATGATTTTAAGCCAATAAGCAGCCAGGCGGAGCTCACCTAAAGTGACTAGAGGGAATCTGCCCAACTCAGCCCTGACTACTGAATTAGCGGTAGAATAGAGACTTATAAAGAAGGGATAAAGGGAGATCTAAGGAAGGGATGTGTTTGGTTCCCCAAACTTTGGACCTATATAATAAAATAGGGTTGTTTTTTCTTCTCCAGCTATGAGTGCCAGCACTACAGTATGCCCACCACATTTGAAATTAAAGCACAGCAAGGCTTTAGCAACTAATCTTGCCTTGGACATCTGTTCACTACAATGGAGGGACCAGTGGCCATCTGAAGTAAATTTGACTCCTAAATATGTGTAGGAAGTAACAACCTCAATCAAGTCCTTATCTAGATAGAACTTGGGTAATGAAATACGTGAGTTTTGTGCGCTAAAGACCATAATTTTGTTTGTTTTTTTAAGATTAATTTTTAGTTCTAAAAGGTCACACTTGGTCTTCAGTTGATTTATTTTATATTGGAGCCCTACAATAGAAAGTGAAAAAAGAATTAGATCATCAGCATGCGCCAATATATGAATATCATAGTTCTTAACTTTGGAAGAGTCTATACTTAAGGAGGTTTCAAAATAAAGGAGTAAGTCAGTATAAATGCTGAACAATGGGGCCAAAAGGCATCCCTGTTTTACTCCCAAAGATGTATTAAAATATTCTGAAAGATTGCCGTTATCAAATCTTATGGCTGTGGTAGTGTTTGTACATAAAAGATGCAACAGAGTTAATAGATTTAAAGGGAGTCCTCTCTTGAGTAAAATGTCTAAGTTTTTCTCTGACTACAGAGTCAAATATGCCATGGAAAAATGTACAAAAAGGGCATAAAGCTTATTTTTTCTATATGATCTGTACTTTTCAATAAGATGAGCTAAAACGAATATGTTGTCAATGATCGAAAAGTTGTGTCGAAAACCTGCTTGAAATATTGATAAAGGAGAGTCAGTTTCTCCCCAATTTTGCAATTTACTGAGCAAGATCCTAGAAAATATTTTACCACCAATATCTATCAGGCTAATCAGATGATAGATAGAGGGGAGTTGATATGAGCCCTTTTTATGTATTGGAATGTTAACAAGCAAATCTAAACTGATTTTTAATACTAAAGCCAGGGAGAGTGTCACAGATCTAAGTTATTCTCCTTTCTCAATTCTTTTCTTGCAAGCCCACGATAATGCCAATGTTCAACAAATAAGTAACCAACTAGACAGGTGTTATCAGCAAATCAGTCAAAAAATATATTCTCTACACAATAGTAAGATTCAGCCTAATTCCTGGTTTGATGCTCAATGCATGACAGAAAATCGTAAGCTGGGGAAACTAATCAGGAGTGCTAGAAAGACTCCATCTAAAGCTAAATTTGCATAAACAAACAAAGCACGTAAAATTTACAAAAAGTTTTTGGTTAAAAAAACAAAACTTGACTTTACTTCAAAGCAGTGGGGCTGCATGTACCAGTCTATAAATTCTAAAGATTCCAGATCTTTTTGGATGTTGGTTGCTAAGGGTGTAAATTTATACTTCCCTTCCCTGCCCAAATACACTCCTAAAGAAAAATGGGTTTGTTACTATAAAACCCTTTTTAATACAGTCATCAGCGGTGGTAAGTATGTAACTGTTCTATCTACTTTCAGGATATCCATTTCATCAGGCCACATCTATGCAATGAGTACCAAGCAGTACTAACAACAAAACAGTCTGGGTGGCTGGAGCCTACAGGCCTAAGAAAGGAGGCCTTGAAGCACAACTAGGCAAAAGCCTGCCCTTTTTCGGGAGGCAATGTCCATACTGCAGTGTTTACTGGCAGTGTGGACAGTACTCCAAGTGGCAGCTGCACAGATCTTTGCAGCAAACACATTATTAAAACAGGCAACAGAAGTGGCCATGCCTCTAGCTGAATGACCACGAACAACCCCAGGAAGTTCCTTACCATACTACCAGTAAGAGAAAGTAATAAAGTCAACTAGCCCATTTGGATAGGCACTGTTTAAAAATAGGAGCACCCTCTTTCCCAGGAGTGAATGAAACAAAAAGCTGTGAGGACTTCCTGCAGTACATGGTGTATATGCTGTAGTACCGGAGTATTCTATGTACATCTAAAGTATGGAGCAATGTTTCCCCTGGATTGGCATGATCAGGAAAAAGAACTGGCAGGTGGATGGTTTGATTCAAAGTAAACTCAAGACACCACCTTTGACAGAAATTTAGGACTGGTACACAAAGACACCCTTTTTTCTTTGTGAAAAGTCAAATAAGGAGGCTCACACATTACAGCCTGAAGCTCTGAAATTCTTTGAGCGGAAGTAATTGCAACTAAAAATAATGCTTTCCAAGAAAGGAAGCATAAGACACAAGTTGTGGCTGGCTCAAAAGGAGCCAAAGCATGCTTTTCTAACACAAAATTTGTGTCCCAAGCCAGGACTAGATTGCGGATAGGAGGCTTCAAGTGTAGAATGCCTCTCTAAAACATAAAGGCCACCTCCAGCTGAGCAACCGTACGACCAATAGGCACATGGAAAGCTGAAATGGCAGCCATGTGCACTCTGATAGAGGAATATTACAGGCCTGCATCTGACAGGGACAGCAAATAGTCCAGAACCTGATTTACTGGACAGGTAAAAGGATCTAGTTGGTGGGAGGTGGCCCACAAAGTGAACCGCTCCACATCATGGAATAAGTGGCTCTGGTGGAAGGTTTTCTGGTAGCCATCAGGACGTCAGCCATATTTTGGTGACACCCCAAACCAAGCAGCAGCTATGTCTTCAGGAGCCATGCATGAAGATGGAGTGTGACCTAAAGTCTGGTTGGACTAGGGTTTCCTGCTCCTGTGACAGTAGACCCTTGCATAATGGCAACAGTATTGGTGGTTCTACTGCCAATTTTGCAGTAAGGGAACCCAAATCTGATGAGGCCACAGGGGGCAATGAGTATCAGAGTTGCACCCTCCATTCAGAGCTTGATTAACACTCTCCAAATTAGAGCAAAGGGAGGAAAAGCACACAGGAACCTCCCCTTCCAACAGAAGGACACCCAGGGGTTGACAAATCCAGTAGTCCGTTGTCCTGGGCTAACAAGCATTTTTGCAGCAGCAGGTTGTCCCACGGACAACCAACTCAATACTGCCAAGGTAGTTTTTTCCCCCCAATCACTAGGTGCTGCCTGGCATGCTGCATCAGCTCTGCTTCTTCATCATGGGCTGGCTGGCGGTCACATGGTGGTGAGAACACACTGATGCCGCATCATGCGGGATATGGAGGAGAGTTGGCTTTCACATCTTGAGCCTGCACAGGAGCAAGCAAGGCAGCCGGCCACACAGAATGAAGGACCCTTCCCACCCACTACAGCACCACTAGCACAACATCTTCAACAGGACTGACAGGTGAGTCAGGCAATAGGAACTAAGAGACTACCTGTCAGTCCTTTGCAACTGGCTGCAGTGGTGGTGAGGGGTGGGAGGCGGAAGAAGGACAGACGTTAGAACTTGTGAAAAAGCATAATTTTGCTCTTCAGTTTGGCAGCAGATGGTCATTCCTTTCACTGTGGGCAAGTGATCTTTGGGTCAGGGTACCATTAGGATGCCAAGAAAGTGGCAGCAAAGAAAAAAAAAAACATTTAAATCAGGGGAAAAAAACAAATAAAAGAGAAAGCAGAAAGAAACAAAGTGTTTTCCAATGTGGAAAGGACTGAAATCGTGGGGAGGGGGGTGGAGATCATGGAGACTGGGAACAAGAACGTAACTGGAAAGGACTGAGCTCGGGGGAGGGAGTTGTTGGAGATCGTGGGATTGGGAACAATGCATAGCAAACAGTAAACCAAAAAAAGCATTCAGAATTAGATAAAAATAAGAAAAAAACCAAAACATTTAAAAAAAAAAAAAAAAAAACTGAAGGGGGGTGAGATCGTGGGAAACAAAGGTGGGTGTACATGCCAGGACCAGTTGGTGTAGAAATCAGTAGCGAAACTTTTTACAATACAAAAGGAAAAGAACTGAAGTCAGTGAGGAAGGGGGTGAAACTGTGGGGGTAGCAAATACAACGCATACCATGGTCAGACTAATTGGTGTGTACTGTAGAAGAAAAAATAAAAAAATGTGTTGCAAGCTGGCTCCATAATGCTGAGTGAAGGGGTTCGCTCGACACGCTGGTGACAGGTTCGCAGCAATAACCGGTGCCAGGAGGCGAGACCAGCAGTAGAGGCAGTACACAAGCATTCATCGGGCCTTCCTCCCAAAGGGTGGGTCTGCCTCAACACCTCGGGCAGGATTGGAGGCGTACATGTGGGGACGTGGGCCTCAGCCACCCCCAGCATGCCCTCCCAGCTCAAGGATGCCACCTGCTATAGGCCAAGAACATAGCAGGGATGGGGCGGAAAAAGGAGCTCCTTGGCCGACTGGATGATGGCCACCCGGACCCCTCACCACAGAGCCCCCGATCAGCCGGAACCAGCCCAGCCACACTCAGGACATGGAAATTATGTACCTACCGTAATTCTGATCTTTCTGTGCATCTTCACCATTCATCACCTTTGGGTTCTGGCTGGAGGTCAAAACCCCACAGGAACTTTTTTTTGTGGATGGGTGGAGTCAATGCACCATTGGCTCCGTCCTTGAGGCCGACACACTGCGTGGTGCTTGCGGGTTGACTGTTAAATGTTGTCAACTCCGCCCTCCCGCCAGTTCTGAGTCGCGGTAGAGTAAGAAAAGGGTTGGGAGGGAGGGACAAGGAAGTCCAAGGGACAGACAAAGGAAAAGATATAAAAACTAAAAGGAGAAATAAACGACTGAGAGAACAGAATAAGTTTGAAACTAAGGGAATTGGGTAGGGGCCCCAATCTCTGGAAGAAGAAAAGGAGGAAGGGTTAAGAATTTTAGAAATAAGGATGTGAGTGGTGGAGGCACATCTGGAACCTTTGATCTGTCTCCAGATTATATAGGAACTGTGCAGGAGTAGTCAAAGGCTAACTGCCAGAATTCAAGGCACAGAATCACTGGCAATAACTCCAACATAAGCAGAATCGGCTATTCTGGAAGAAAAGACAGGATATGCAGGGATATCTCCTCCCCCTCCTCTTCAAAAAGAAGTTGTTGGTGTAAGAAACCTAGTTTCTTAAATTAATTTGAGGTTGTGTACAAAGGACAAGGAAATCAAGGTAAGCAGACGGGGAGAAGGGGAGAGGGAGAGAAAGAAGGGCAACTACCAATCCCCACCACACAAGGGTGGAGCAGAGGCGCTGAAGAAGGAGTGCCCCCCATCCTGACCACTCTAGCCCTTAGAGAAAATGATCCCCCTATGTGCCCCAAGCCACCCCTCTCCTGACTAACAGAAAGGAGGGGGGTGAAGAAGGAGGAGGAACATAGAGGGAGGGGGACCCAGAGACTGAGGCCCCAGGGGGATGGAGGGCGGGATCGTGATGAATGGTGAAGATACACAGAAAGATCAGAACTACGGTAGGTACGTAATTTCCATATCTGATCTGTGTCAATCTTCACCATTCATCACCTTTGGGTGAGTGCCGAGCCCCCCCCCCCCTAAGGGGGCCCTAACCCTAAAGGACTAAGTCCCTTAGCTCTCAGTGGGTGGCACACCAAGACAGAGAGAACCTTCACGGGCCTGGAGAGGCCTGAGAGTGGGGAGAGTGAGACAGGGACTCCTCGGAAGGAGTAGGAAGTTGCTCCGACAGACACTTTCTCACCCTACGGGAGCAAAGATGGGTTATTTGGTAGGGGAAGGAAATCACCCTATGCTGGGCCAAGGGTGACAACCAGGAAAGACGCAGCCATGCTGTCCGCCTAGTGCAGATCGCTGTCCCTATGACCCTGGAAGCTACCTCATTGGCGTCGTAAGATGCCCTTGCTAGCTCCAGGCCACGTGCAGAGAGTGCAATGGCTTGTCTGGTTACCTCCGTGTCAGGCAAAGTGGCTAGGAGTTGACCTAGCCTGGACCACAGGAACCTATCATAGGTAGCATAGTGGGCCTGATGTGCTGAAATAGAGAGCAGCAACTGTGCCAAGTAGAAGATCCTCCTCCCCCAGAAGTCAAAATCCACAGAATCTTGATCTGGGGGCCAGTTACGGTGAGGGATGCAAAGCCCATCAGGAGTGTCCAGCTGCGTCAATCCTGACTGAGGATGAGGCATGGAACCCGGAGACTCCGGGAGGGGGGCACAATACCACTGGCAGAGATCCCAAGGGGCTGGGACTCCAGAAAAGGGTCTCTGCCAGAAAGGCACAATGATGTCTCCTGAAAGGGAGCAGGCCAGGGGGGCACCACAAGGGTGTCTGCACTGAAATCACCTAGAAAGACGCGTGTCGAGTGCTCTGGATTGTGTTGTGTGGGTGGGGTGATGTGCAGGTCTGCCACCATCCTCACGAGGAAACGCTGATACTCTGCAAGATCAGCAGCTGGGGAGATGTGGACAGATGGTTCCTCTCCCCCAGAAGAGGGGGATGAGGAGTCGGGGGACGTTAAGAGTTCAGAAGCTGGCTGCTCAGGTGGAGGTTGAAAACCTGTCTGTCCATAGCCCTGACATAAGTGAGAAACTGATCAGCCACAGCTCTGAACTGCTCCGAGGAGAGAGGACCGCTAGGACCAAAAATACCTGGGAGCGCAGGAGAATGTGGCAGAGGAGATGGGGCAGAGCCGACAACAGGGATTGTCTGTCCTCCGCCTGGGCTAGGGAGCGCACCAAGAGCCCAAAGGAAAGAAGGAGCTCCAGAAAACTCCACAGCCGATAGCTGGTTAACCAAACTGGAACTGCCTAGGCTGCACCCTGAAGAATCCCCCTTGTGAGGTGACCGGGGCCGTGAAAGTCCAGAAGGACAGTCCCCTACCTCCAAAGAATAGGGCCCTCTCGAGGAAACCAAAAGGGAAGGGCGGAGATCTGCACTACAACTTCTCCTAGAGCCTGGGTGGGTTCCAGAAAAAGGCCGCTGCACAGAACCCATGCCCCTCGACCCCTTGGAATCCAAAAGTGCCCTCCTCTTTGAAAGAGCCAGCCTAGGCAGCTGGCAAACCTGGTCAGCCCCTGAAGGAGCTATCCAGGGAGCAGCACCTTCCCCTCCTGTGGGTGCTCCGATTGGCCCCAAAGTTAGGTGATCCAGGCACATCACCGGAGGGGGTACCACTACTGTGGGGTCAGAAAACCCACCGAGACCAGGCTGCAGAGCAATGGTGGCCTGCACCACTGCCTGCTGGTCAGCACGCCTGACCCTGGTCCCAGGAGCAACTGTCCTCTCCTCAGAAGGGGTTTGGTTTTGGCCTGTCAAGGACACTACCAGGGTGTCCACGTGAGCAGCCAACTCCGAAGAGTCAGAGTGTCTGTCCGACTCAGAATCAGATTCCTCCGAGGAGGAGGTGGAGACCGAAGTTCTGTGCCAAACGGTGCGTGGACACCCGCTGCCATCCCAACTGAAAGGGGCACCAGACCGAGTAACTGCACCAGAATAGGCGCAGAGGCCCTCAGCTGCACCGCGAATGGTGTGGGAAGAGGACACGGCACCGACGACGGCAGCAGCATTGGGGTTGGGGCCGACGATGGCCCCGACCACACTCTCAGCGCAGTGAATAGTGCCGAGGTCCGAAACCCTCATGGCACTATGTCCTCGCTCGACGCCGCAAGCAGCTCCAGAGCTGGGCATGGCACCGTGCTCAACCATGGCGCTGCAAGCAGTGCCGAGGTGAGAAACAGCAAAGGACAGCACTGTAGAGCCTCCCACGACGCCACCAGCACCATCGGCACTGCAAACGGAGCCAACAACAGCCATGGCACCAAGTGACGGACCCGCACCGATGACGGCGCCATCAGGACCCACAGCGCAGAGGCCCAAGACGGCGCCGACAGATGGCATCGAGGATAGTACCGACCTGAGGGTACGACACCAGGGGAGCCTTCACCACCGAAGGGGTGAGTGACAAGGCGGTGCCTCCAGCCCATCCCCCAAGGAGAACGAACTGGGCATCCTGCACCGTGGAAGGGGCTTCTACAACAGCTAGGCTACAAGAAGCAGAAGCCCCCTCCTCCTCAGTCCATATAGAACTGAGAGGGGACCCGGAGGAAAGGCTGAGAGAACGTGGCTTGGCCCGACGAGTGCACGCCTGTCGCCCGGAAGTCGGCGGAGCTCGTCCCAACTTCCACGCGTTGTCAGATTGACACGACAGTCCATGGAGACGCAGGGCGTTGCATCAATCCATGTCGGGGAAGGCCAAGACACGCGAGGCAATGGTCATGCTGGTTGGTGATGGAATACTGACGGCCGCACGGGCACCAACGCATGGGGGGCCATCCCATCTTCAAAGTTTTCTTGCCCCCCCCCGACCGAGACATGACCTACGGATAAAAGAACAAACAAGACCCAACGTCGCAAAATAAAATAAGGAACAGTCTTACCAGGCGACGTCGAGTGGAGTGAAACTGAACCGGCAGGAAATGAGCAATTGGAGTCGATGGACTATGGTAACAGAGTCGAAGGCTTTTCGTGATCAGCAGGCCTCTTGCTGCATGAGGCGCCTGCTTTTCGTGATCGGCAGGCCTCTCATGCAGTAAGTTTTTCAGAGCTACCCACAAGGTGCGACCTCAACAGCGGGAGAAGAAGAAGTGGCGTGAGGGTGGAGTCGACAACACCTAACAGCCAACCTGCGAGCGCCAAGCAGTGCGTCAGCCTCGAGGGCAGTGCCGACGGTGCGTCGACTCTGCCCATCCAAAAAAAAAAAAAAAAAGATCCTGCGGGGTTGTGACCTCCAGCTAGAACCCAAAAGTGATGAATGGTGAAGACTGACACAGATAAGATCAGTAAGGTAGGTCATAAGGCCCTTTCTCTCTGTAGGGAGGGGACCCGCCTGACAACGGGATACGTCTGGTTACCTTGGGTGGGGGTGGCAATCTGGGCTGGCAGATGGTGAGAGGGGGTACCCAGGTGGGGTTAGACCTTGGCGGTTCAAAGCAGAGACCGACCAGGGTAGCAGAGGGAGGCGCATGCATAAATAATACAACCAAAAAAGGTGTTGCAGATGGGAGTGGGGTGGCTGGAAAACTACATAAATTTTGTGTCTTTACTTCATTGAGTTAGCCTAGTTGTGTCTTGCCAGTGCCACTAATAAAGCCAACAAGGCAAGAGTCTGTTCAGGCTTTTTTTTCTTTTTGCCTGGGGAGTGTGCTGCCACAGCCACTTGTCTTGACTCTGCTAACAGAACTGTATTAAACCTGCCTAACTAAAGGTAGCCGCTGCTGTGGCCAGTGATTTATTTTGATGGATTCCTCTGCAGCAAAGCAATTAAAAAAAATATATATATATATATATATATATATATAAAATAAAGCTTGAGATGGTGTGGTGACTGTTGACCGCCAATGCCACTGCCATGCCACTCCTGTTTGTTTTTTTTTGTTTTTTGCCTAAGGACCAGGGTAGTGAGCTGCCACTGCCACTTGACTCTGCACAACTGTCCTAAACCTGCGTGCCTAACTAGTGTTTGTGGGCACATACTATGTACTTTGTTTCTATGTAAGTTTTTTAAAACTTACATTGAAATGTACTAGACTACCACTTGAAACTCAGGGACAACCATATTTGGTAAGGCCAGTTGTCCTGGACTAAAATGCAATTTTGAACATGTCTCGCCAGAAAACTCTAGGCCCTGGAGTGAGCAAGCAGAAAAGTGGCAGTTTTGCATTGTGTGGGGATGCAAAAAAGGTCCAACTCTGGATGACCCCACCTGTCGAACAAGTCTTCTTTGACTGAGGTCAACAGTTCCCACTCGTGCATCCAGATCTGCGATCTGCTCAGCCTGTCTGCCAGGACGTTTTGGGCCTCTGGAACACTACTGCTGACAGATCTGGACCAAGTTCCAGAGCTCAATACCAGACTATGGAAAAGATTGGAAAAACGAATCCGCTCACCAAACATTCATTTTTTCAAAAAATCATGTTTATTTTAGTTTAACATCCAGAAAATGCTCCTTCTGGATGTTAAACTAAAATAAACATGATTTATTGAAAAATGAATGTTTGGTGAGCGGACCGTTTTTCCAATCTTTTCTACTGTTTACATAGCTTGGATTGGTATGGGTCTCTACCACTAATGATGCTAATCCTTTCTCCTATTTCTTCCCTCTCTGAGGTTGCCTGGATCAGATTTTAACTCTGGTCTCAATACCAGACTCTCATTGCCTCCCTGCACCAGGGGTAGGAACGAGTTCCCTCCACTTGTTGATGTAATGCATCACACTTGTATTGTTCATTTGTATTAACAGAGGACCCGGGAATAGATAAGTCTGGAAAGCCTGTAGGCCATACAGAACAGCCCTTATTTTTAAAATGTTTATGTGGAGGGTGCTCTCCACTTTGGTCCAAGTATCCTGTGTCTCATGGGGCCCCAGATGTGCCCCCCCCCAGCTCACCCCCGAGGCATTTGTGGTAAGAATCTGGTGAGGGAAGATAATCAGGAAGGGAACCCCCTTCAGCAAATGGCTGGGTTCCATCCACCACTGAAGTACCTTTCAGACAGGGGAGGTTACTAGAATCTTTTGTTCTAAGTAATCTGTATGTTGGTCTCACTGAACTCTCAATGTCCACTGCGGGATTCTCATATGTAGCATGGCCAGTGGCACTGTGACAACTGCCACAGCCATCAGACCTAGGAGCCTCAGGAATGTCCTGGCTGTGACATACCTGTTGCTGTAAACCACCTGGGCCTGTACAATCAGATGGTTGGCTGTGTCCTGGGACAGGAAGGCTAAGCCTTGGGCAGTATCCAGGACTGCCCCATGTACTGTAGATGCTGGCAGGGGGTCAAGCGTGACTTTGGCACATTGACAGTCATCCCTAGCACATTAAACAGGTGTCTGGTACATGCTGAGAGTCCCAGACTTTGGTAAGCTTCCGCAAAGAGATCTAGCGCAGACTGGAGGTCGCTCCTGGTGTGTGCAAGGATGGCACAGTCATTAGTGTACTGAAGGTCAATGACAGATGCCATGCAAACTTTGGTCTTTGAACAGAGACTTCCAAGATTAAAGAGCCCTCCATCCATTCTGTATTCGATGTCAATTCCAGTGGGAAGGCAGCCTTTGGTGAGGACTAGGATGACTGCTAGAAAGACAGAGAACAAGGATGGAGCGATGACACACCCTTGCTTGACCCCAGTTTGGATGATGAACGGGTCTGTCTTTGAACCATTATGGTGAACACTGGCAGTCATCTGGTCATGCAGAAGCCTCAGGACCTTGATGAATTTTGTAGGGCAGCCAAATCTGGCCAGCACCTTTCATGAGGCTTCACGATTGATGGAGTCAAAGGCCTTTGTCAGGTTGATGAAAGCCATGTACAGGTCCTGACACTTTTCTTGGATCTGCCTGGCAGTGAAGATCATGTTGGCTGTCCCCGCGAGATGGTCTGAATCCACACTGAAATTCCAGCAGGACTTCTTCGGCAATGGGAAGGAGACAGTTCAGAAGAATACAGGTGAGGATTTTTCCTGCGGTGGACAGTAAAGCAATGCCTCGATAATTTCCACACACAGACTTGTCTCCCTTCTTGAAGATGGTAACAATATTGCCATTCCTCAAGTCCTCTGGAATCTCCTCATTGTTTTAAATTTGGAGAATGAGTTCATGAAGCTTTAGTACCAGTTCCTCGCCCCCAGCTTTGTAGACTTCAGCTGGTATGCCATCTGGTCCCGCAGCTTTGTTATTTTTGGCCAGCTAGATGGCATGTCTTACTTCTTCGATGGTAGGAGGGTTGGTGAGAGATTCTCTTTCAGAGTGCTGAGGGACAGAATTGATAGTGGCATCTGTCACAGATGACTCGAGGTTCCGAAGTGTCTCAAAATGCTCCTTCCATCTAGCTTGAATGACTTAATTTCCTTTTAGGAGTGTCAAGCCATCTTGAGATCAGAGGGGAGTGGGACCATGGGAGCTCTCACTTAACATCAAGAAGGCCAAGGTGCTCTATCAGCCTGCTCAAGGCCTTGTAAATGACCCTCCACAATTCACCATCGAGGGAAAGACCCTGGAGACAGTCGAGCACTTCCCTTACCTTGGTAGCCACCTCTCCCCCTAACAGCGAACATCGACGATGAGATTCAGCACAGAATCCATTGCGCTAGTACCTCTTTTGGGAAACTGCTTTGGCGCGTCTTCACTGACCGTGACATACAAAAGGACACCAAGATCCAGGTATACAGTTTGGTTATCATCCCTACCCTTCTTTATGGATGTGAAACTTGGGTGACTTACCGACATAATCTAAAGAGCCTGGAGAGGTACCCCCAACGATGTCTCCGGAAAATCCTCCGCATCAAGTAGAAAGTGCACCGCACTAACATCAGTGTTCTCGCTGAGGCCAATGTCACCAGCACTGAGGCAATGATCCTCAGACATCAATTCCACTGGACTGTGCCCGACTCTCGACTCCCCAAACAAATTGTATACTCCCAGCTCAGTCACGGCCAGAGATCCCGTGGTGATCAAAGGAAATGCTACAAAGACACACTGAAGGCATATCTCAAGAAAACAGATATGGACATCATGAGCAGGGAGGAGCTGGCCACCAACCGATCTCAATGGCACCAGAGCCTCCATCAAGCGGGGGCCTGCTTCAAAGAGAAATGCCTTGCCCTCAAAGCCAAAAAGAGAGAGCGTAGGAAGGAAAGGAAAAGAAACCCCAGCCAGCAGGCAGCTCTCCCACATGGAAACATCTGCAATTTCTGCGGATGAATCTGTAGCTCTAGGATTGGATTACTGAGCCACCTCAGGACCCATCAGTGAACAATGGTAGAGATCATCCTCGAATCGAAGGATCGCTGATGATGGTACACGCTAGGGCATGAAAAAGCTGCTCTTTGGAGTGAGCTTTCCGAAGCCAGTCATCCAGGTAAGGGAAGACATACAGGCCTTCCCTGCAGAGGGCTGCTGCCACCACTACTAAACATTTGGTAAGGACCTGTGGTGCAGATAATAAGCCAAAGGGCAATACCCTGAACTGGTAATGTTCCCTCTAAAACAGAAACCTATATCCTGTGCTCAACTGACGTGACACCAGATATTTCCTTGGGGGTTGGGGGGGAGACAACAAATCCTGATATGCATGTAGGCATCCTGCCTTTCAAGGGGACAAATCCAGTCCCCTACTTACAGTAGTGGGAGCAGGCCTTGCAAAAGTAACCTCTCTGAACTTTTAGTATTCGATGAAAAAGTTCAGGTCCCAGAGGTCTAGAATAGGTCTCAGATCTCCTGTCCACTTTTGGACTAGGAAGTACCAAAAATAGAATCTTGTGTTCCTTTGTTCCCAAGGAACAGGTTCTATGGCCCTTTTCTGAAGTAATGTTTTAATTTCCTCCAGAAGCAATGGGACATGCTCTGGAAGGTACTGATAGGACAATGGTGGATGGTCTGGAGATAATTCCAGAAGTTCAATAATCTGACTTTGTGCTATTATCTGCAGGACCCAAGTATTTGATGTTACCATTCTGCACTGGTCCAAGTGGAGGGAGAGGTGACTCCCGACAACCACCCATGGAGGCATTCTTGGCTGGGGGTTGGAGGAGTCAGGCAGAGCCAGTAGATGTGACTGCTGCACTGTGCCACCTCTAGAGGCTTTTAAGTGGGCATCTGGAGTGGCTTCTGGGGTAGGCAGGGCTCCTGTCCCTCTACCTTTACTCTGTTGTCTTACAGTAGAATGGTGTCTGTTACTGGCCAGACGAAAAGGCACCCTCTGTCTACTCCTTGGCTGAGTATGACAGAGGGAATGTACAGATGTCATGGTTCTGCCAGAGGCCTGCAAATTAGCGAGGTTATCTTGCACATCTGCACCAAACGATTTACATCCTCTGAACAGGGCCTGAGGATGGACTGCTGAACATTTGCAAAGCCGACCACCTTGCACCAGGAATACCTACTGAGGCATACTCCCAAGGCTGCTGCCCTGGCAGAAGCATCCGAGATATCATATGTGGAACACAGGAGATGTCTGCCTATGTTCACCTCTGATGTTTGAGCCCTCAGCAGCTTGTGCTTAGGTGTACCTTCTTGGGGGGCTTGGGCAGCTGCGTTGGCCTTCCTCCAGAGGGTATTTTGATATTTAACCATATGGGCCTGATAGGTTGCAATTCTCAGGCCCAGAGATGCAGAGGCAAAGGTTATTCTCCCCATGACATCTAGCCTCCTGGACTCCTTATCAGGAGGGAGAGAACTAAGATGTTTTGGTACCTTAGATCTGTCGTGGTCAACATTTATTACCACCGAATTAGCCTCAGGTTGGCCTTCAAAAAAAGGGCTTGCCTGATGGAGCCTAGTACATCTTGTCTGCCTTTCTAAGTATGGCAGGTATCATACTGGGCCTATGCCAGGCAGCAAGGGTGGCATTCTCCAACACAGGTAGGAGGGGAGAAAAGATGATGGGTGGAGAAGAAAATATTACTCACCTTAGTAATTGTGTTTCTTCTAATGGAGTCTTGCTGTATTCTGACATTATGCAGTTAGCCCCAGCATTTGAACTGCTCCGGAGTGGAAAGAGTTAATGCTATGCCAAATTATAGAATGTTGAGCTTGAGCTCGGTTCAAACCTCTGTCTGCTGCACTTTCAAGTGTAACCGTCAGATTCTTATGAGCTAATCCTAACTAACTACACCTGCTAGGTGGAAATTGTAAAAACTACTAGACAAAAAGGCAACCAAATGTTTTGGATCCCCCAAAAGACTCAAGTTGAGAACTCCATAACAAAAACTAGGTAGTGAGCAAACATAACTATAAAAAAACAATATAACATAACCCACTCCCCCTCTCTATAGAGGGAAGAGTACTAAGTGCACCCCTGAGGTGCAACACTGCACCTGCCAGCCCACTTCCCGAAAACCAGGTTCTGAGAGGGGAGGTCAGAATACAGCAAGACTCCATTAGAAGAAACACAATTACTAAGATGAGTAGTTTTTTCTTTAAACAACATGAAGTCTTGCTGTATTCTGACATTATGCAGACTACCAAGCATTACCTCCATGGAGGAGGAACAAACCTATTTTGGGAATAGGCTCTGTAGTACTGCTGTACCAAACCTAGCATCACTCCTAGCCTGGCTATCCAGAGAGTAATGCTTGGTGAATGTATGGACTGTTTTCCAGGTGGCTGCTTTGCATATTTCTAATAATGGTACATCTCTGGCAGCAGCCAGAGAAGCAGCTGTACCTCTAGTCGAATGAGCCCTCAGCCTGAGGGGGGCATTTTGCCTAGCTTTCCTTAGCAGAATTGTATACAAGAGACAATCCACCTGGCAATAGTTCTCTTAGTAGCAGGTTTACCCTTTCCCACTTCACCATAAGTGACAAACAACTGAGGACAGTCAAACCTAAGTGACTTAGTGCGCTCAATGTAGTAGCTAAGTGCCCTCTTAACATCCAAGCTGTGTAACCTTCTCTCCTCTGAAGAAGAATGATCAGTGAAGAAGACGGGAAGAGACATGGACTGGTTCAGATGAAAATCTGAAACCACTTTGGGTAAGAACCCGTTAGTACTAAGGACCACCTTATCTCTATGGAATGAGATAAAATCAGGCTCCACTGACAGAGCTTGTAATTCACTGATACGCCTGGCAGAGGTAATAGCTACCAAGAACACAGCTTTCCAAGTCAAGTACTTAAGTTATGCTGAGGCCAAAGGCTCAAAAGGGGGTTGCATAAGCTGAGCAATGCAAATATTAAGATCCCAAGCAGAAGTAGGATTCTTAAAAGGAGGATTGGTATGGAGCAATCCTTTAAAGAATTTACAGAAAACAAGATGAGATGCCAGTGAGGAAGCCTTCCCCACTGACAGAAATGCAGAAACAGCTGCCAAGAGTACTTTTAAAGTAGCTGATCTGAGGCTAAGCCATTAAGATGAACCATATAATCCAAAAATGTAGCCAAATCAGCTGCATCTGGAGATATTTGCTTATTGGAACACCAAATGCTGAATCTTTTCTATTTGGAATTCTAAGTTTTTCTGGGGGCAGGTCTTCGAGAGGCTTTGAGAATATCCAGAAACCCCTGAGACAGATGCAGGCTTGCATACTCTAACTCTTCAAGAGCCATGCCTTGAGGTTGAGAGACCGAAGGTTGGGGTACCAAATCCTCCCCCGAGAGGAGGTTAACAGATTGTGATTCCTGAGAAGAGATAAGGGAAGATGGACTGCTAGGGACAGCAATAGAGGATACCATGGCTGCCTGGCCCAGTCTGAAGCAATCAGGATCACTTTGCAAGACTGTGACCTTATCTTGACCAGAACTTTGAATAAGAGAGGAAAGGCGTACAGAAATACCCCTCCCAATCCAGAAATAGAGCCTTCAGGGGGACTGAGCCCAAGACTGGGGTCTGTAACAGAAGAGAGGAAGTTAGTGATTGTCTGGGGCTGCAAAGAGATCTATCTCTGGAGTGCCCCACCTTGAAAAAAATCACTTTTAACAGTAGGGGATCCAGGGACCATTCGTGATGGCCCTGAGATATCCTGCTCAGGACATCTGCTAGCACATTGTCCTTCTCTGGGAGGTGGACTGCTACCAGAGATGTCTGTAGGGAATAAGCCAGGGACCATAATTTCATGGCTTCCATGCACAAGGCCGTAGACTGAGTGCCTCCCTGCTTATTGATGTACCACGTGGTGTTGTCTGTCCTGACCTGAACCACCTTGTTCTGTACTGAGTCCAAGAAAGCTTGTAGAGCCAGGTACACTACCCTGAGCTCCAGAAGATTGATACGAAGTACAGACTCCTGAGGGGACCACACTCCTTGTGCTGTGAGGGCTCCCAAATGAGCTCCCCACCCCAGGAGAGAAGCATCTGTGGTCAGTACCACAGAATGAGTCTGTGTGATGAATGGGACTCCTTGTCTGAGTTTACCTGATCCAGAAACCATTGGAGAGCCTGGATCAGAGTCTGAGTCACTGAAATCAGATTGGTTAGAGGATCTTTCTTCTGAGACCAAAAAGCCCTCAAGTGGAACTGGATGTCCCTCATCTGAAATCTGGCCCCTTGAACCACTGCAGTGGAAGCTGCCATGTGACCCAGCAGTTGAAGAAAATGCCTTGCTGGGCGAGACACCAGACGGTGAAAAGAAGAAGCCAGATCTGTAAGGGCCTTTACCCTTGCCAAGGGAAGAAAAGCCTTTGCTTGGACAGTGTCCAACTCTACCCCTATAAAGGTCAGGAGTTGAACTGGTTCGAGAACTGACTTTGGAAGACTGAGAAGGAAACCCAGAGAAGTGAGCAACTGCTGGGTCACTTGCAGGTTTGACTTGACTTGGTCTGGAGACTGCCCCATGATGAGCCAGTCGTCCAGGTATGGAAATGTTTTTTTCTCCTTAGAAAGGCCACTACTACTGCTAGGCATTTCGTGAACACACTTGGTGCTGATGTTAGTCCGAAGGGCATTGCTCTGAACAGATAATGGCCTGAAGGCAATTCGAACTTGAGGTACTTTCTGTGTGAGCACTTGATGGGAATGTGAAAGTAGGCATCCTTGAGGCCCAGGGAGGCTAACTAATCTCCTGGCCTCAGAGAGGGAAGAATTACTCCCAGAGTCACCATTCTGCATTTTGGTTTGACTAGGTGCTTGTTTAAGTATCTTAGGTCTAGGATGGGCCGCCACTCCCCTGTCTTTTTTGGGGTAAGGAAGTGCCTGGAGTGCAGACCTTTGCCCCTGTGTATAGCAGGAACTATCTCTATGGCTCTGAGAGCCAGCAGAGAGGAAACCTCTGCCTCTAGGGCAATAGTTTCGGAGATGTTTGCAGGTGGAAAAGACCTGACTCTCTTTTGGAAATTTTTTGAAGCTGAGAGCCAGTCCCTGGCTTACTACCTCCAGGACCCACTTGTCTGAGGTAACAGACTTTCAGGCCTGGAAGTAGTAAGCCAGCCTGCCTCCTACTGGAAAAGGGGAGTCGACCCGGGCTGACACATCAGGGTGCCTGCTTGGCAGGAGCCTTGGACTGGGAGAAGGATGCAGCCCTGCTCATCCGTTTTCTGCCTCTCCCTCTTAAGAACCCCTCTGAGGAAAAGGAGAGGAGGCCTGTGCCTGGTAGAAAGGCCTGTGAAAAGGCCTGCCAATGCCCCTAGACTGCTGCTTTTGAGGAGTTGTCTGCCTTTCCTTGGCCTGTGCACTCCTATAGGTGGTCCTGTACCCATCCATTTTGTTCATATAATTCTCTGTCTGCTCCCCAAACAGAGAATTATCCACCACAGGGAAATCCATGGCCTTAGCCTGGGTGTCCTGTGAAAGGCTAGTACATCTGAGCCAAGCCAATCTCTGAAGAGACACAGATGTAGCCATGACTCGTGATGATACATCATTAGAGTCTACAGCAGCATGAAATTGGATCTTAGATGCCGCTATCCCATCAGCAGCCACCTCCTCCAGCTCCTTGGCTAGCTGGGGGGAAGCCTGTTTAGCCAGTTCCAGAACAGTATCCCATCTGGACTTCTGGTATCTGGCTGTGTAGGCCATGTAGTTAGCCTGCTTGAGTCCCAAGGAGGATGCAAAGTACTGTTTTGTAGCCATGGCATCCAACTTTCTAGAGTCTTTATCTGGGGGTTGAAGCCAAGGGTATGTTAGCCTTATCACAGGCTGCTCAACCTCAACATGGCTACACTGCTGGTACAAGGACTCCTTACCTGAGCCTGACAGCATGTACCTCTTGTCCATTCGTCTGTCCACAGGAGGGAAAGAATTTGGTGTTTGAAGAAGTTTTTGTGCCTGTTTCCACAGGGATTTATGGAGGGGATTAGACAATCTTTTTGACTCTGGGATATCCATCATTTCCACAAAGTCAGGCTCCTCTTGTTCCTCAGCAGCTTCAACCAGAGAAAGCCGGAGGGTTTCTGCCACTTTTTTGTAAAACAAAAAGTGGGATGGGGACTCAGAAAGCCTAGGAGGGGAAGCACTAGAAGGCCTGTCTGGGAAGATGTCCGGTTCTATGAGCTCATCCAGACCTTCTATATCATCATCATCATCGTCGTCATCGTCATCATCCCCCTCCAGATCCGGTTTATAATACTCTTCTGGACAATAATCCAGAACCGGAGGAACCGACTGAACCGAGCGCCTACCGAGAGGTGCCGGATTGGTCGGAACCGGATGGAGCGATTCAACAATACTAATCGCCCTGGCAATTTTTTCGGCAGCTAGACAATGCGGTTCTGGATCCGAACCGGCTGATTTCTCCTTTCTCTTTTTCTTAGCCGGAACCGACCCCTCAGGATCGGCTCTCCTTTTGCCCCAGGGAGTATCGCCCTGGTCAGAGGGCACTCCCTCAGGTTCGGTTGGAACTGAACCGGGCTGGCCATCCGGGTCAGTGGACTTCTCGGCCTCCTTTTCCCTAAGCCTGCCCAATCTCTTCCCTAGGGTGGCCTTAGGAAAATTTCTACATATTTGGCAGTCTGAATTGAGGTGGTCAAACCCCAGACAGTAAATACAGGTGGTGTGGGGATCAGCCTTAGCAAAGGCCTCCCCACACTCACTGCAGTGTTGAAACTCAGCGGGCCCAGTTTTTCTTTTGGGTTTCTCAGATGTAGCCATCTTAACACTTACCCTTTATTCGGCTAAAGCCAGGTAAAACCCCCTTATCAGTTCCTAACCGTGTTACGGGTGTTGGAAAAAAACATCAGAAACACGTTTTTTTTTTTTTAGAACCGATAAGGACCAGTAACTCACACTAGACTGTAAACAAAACTAGAATCAGTTCCTACCAAACCAACTGAAACCATTTTTTTTTTTTTTTTTTTTTACAATTTCCACACACAGAATAACACTCAGTCCACTACCTAAGCACTTACTGTACCACAGACAGGGATCTGAACCGAAGCAAAATAAAGAAAAATACGGTATAAAACCAACGTTTTACTGATACTGAACCAAAAGCGATGGAGAGATCTCCGGAGCGACTGTTCAGTTAGGCTGAGGTAAAGAATCTGATGGTTACACTTGAAAGTGCAGCAGACAGAGGTCTGAACCGAGCTCAAGCTCAACGTTCTATGCTTTGGCATAGAGTTAACTCTTTCCTCTTCAGAGCAGTTCAAGTGCAGGGGCTAACTGCATAATGTCAGAATACAGCAAGACTTCATGTTGTTTGAATCAGACAATTCTAAGAATTCCAGCAAGTTCTTCTTAGTAATATCCTGTTCCTCTAAATCAAATCCCATGGCAGTTTGTAGTTCCTGCATCATGGTGATAAAAGAGGGTTCTTCAGGGGGGTATCTGGGTGTGTATACTATAGAGTCCTCACTCCCCGTGGATACAGTGGAACTGGTCCACTCACAGGAGTCCACATAATCCTTTTCCTCCTCCTCCTCCTCCTGCATAATGAGGCCTGGATTGTACTTCTGGTCCACATCAACGAGTTCAAGAGGGACAGAGAGAGGAGGGAGCAGGTGACTCCGTCGATGCCTGAGATGGAAGCTGGCATGGCGACTTAGCAGGTACAACGCTGAGGTTGGTCATGAAGGCCACATCGATGTGTCTCCTGGTACAGGAGAAGGAGGAGGTAGCAGGCGTTTAAGTATGTTCATGAAGGACAAGAGTACTGCCTGCATGGTTGACTGGGGGAGGCACAGCCCCTGACATCGACTCACCAGCCATAACAGGCCTGGTGGCGCTTGCAGCCATATTGACCTGGTAGGGTCGACGGTCTGGGCGGTTGGTGGCACTGCCGCTGGAGCAGTCACTGGTGCTGAAGGGGTCACACTGGTGTGAAGAGGTCACTGTGAGTGAACCGGGGACACCTTGTCTTTACTGTGCACCTTCTTCCAGTGCTTATGTTTGTAATGCCACAAGGTCTTCTCCTGGGATTTGGATGAATGAGACCCAGAGGAATGGGCCGGCGATATGGTGGAGCTCGTCTCCTGGAGCTCTTTCTCCATTCTGGCTACCTGCTGCTTCAGAAAGTGTACCTCTAAAGCCTTCTCTCAGCGTCACCGGATAGCAGTGTTAAATTTTCAACAGATCTGGCAGGCCTTCACATGTAGGATCCAACGAGTATGGTCGACAGCGGGAAAAGAACTGATGAGGGAAGGGGACGCACACGTTTATATGGGAAGTGCCAATGTAGGACAGCATCATGGGTGGCTCTTAGTGCACTGCTTGCAAAAAGTTTCCTTGTGGTTCTAGTGCCTGGCGGCTATAGTTCCATAGGTGTAGCCTGATGAAAGAGATATCCTCAAAGAAGATCATACATTTTTTCACATACAAAGAATGGTATTATTATTTCATAAAAATAAGTAATTTACAATTGAAACACAATTGAACCGTAAGCAGCCAGTAAATAAATAGCAACAGGTCACTTTATGCACCTCTTTGGCGATTGGAAAACTAATCTCAAATTTTCTAGATCAATATTTAAAAAGTTAGTGTACTGCCTAAAATTAACCTTCAAACACAGTTAACTAGTAACTTAAATCAGAGGTATTTTTTCTTTCTTTTGCCAACCAACAGATTTTCTCTCTCTCAATAAGTGGTGTGATGCGAGGAACGCTACTCTACCTGGAAGCTGACATTGCTTGTTCTACTCCTCGTACTGCAGTACATCATCAGCCCTATGACCTCACTGCATAGAGAGCACCATGCGACTCCTACACACATTTGCATATTATCCCCATAGATACAGAAATATACTGTAGACACTGTCAGCAGAAAAAGGACCAGTTTTACCATACTCTACCCTATGACCTACTGCCCAGATTGGGTTTTCGCCCCTTCTTTCCCCCTTGCTCTCTGCCTTACTGCTATCCCCGAGAAACTGTTAAGCCTTTCACTCTATCTCAGCCGTGCTTGAGCCCATTAATGTTTTTATGCGCCTACCACCTCTACTGGTAGGCTGTTCCATGGTCCAACCACTCTCTTGGTACAGTAAAACCTTCTAGCATTCCTCCTGAATCCCCCCTCTCAAACCAGCTTACATACATGTTCCTTGTTTTTGACCAGCTATTCCTGCTAAAGAGTACCTCACAGTTTACCTTGTTCTTTCCTTTCAGGAACTTGAAATTTCTATCATATCACCTCTCTCCTTTCTGGTCTCCAGCAAGTACATGGTCAGTGCCCTAAGTCAATCCTTGTAGGATGTGTCCTGTATGTCATGAATCATTTCAGTTACACTGTGCTACATCCGTTTCCAGCCTGTCCCTGTCTTACCTTAAGTGATGGTTCCAGAACTGGGCACAGTACTCTAGGTACAGCTTCACCGGTAATATAGAGAGGTGGTAATATCTCTTTTTTCCTGCTATTAAAATCCCTCCTAATACACTCCAATATCCTAGTTGCCTTGCTGTAGGCCTTGTTACAGTGGCTACACTGTTTAAGGGGGTCACTTATGATGACTCACAGGTAGCTTCCTTTGCTCAGTAGTGGAGCCCAGCTTATCCCATCCCATCAAATATTCACTTAACATCTCCAGCACTCCTAGGTCAGCCCTGAAAACAGACATTGTGCCCAGTGGGCCTTACCTAGTTACCAAAGAACTCAAAAAAACAAACAGAAATAAATTCTGTCCTGTGGTTTTATTATTTATTTTTTTTTACTTTCAAGGCTTTATTGAGACTTGACACTTGTACCAAAGCCATCATACTTCATAATACAGTAAAGAGATAAAAATCTGTACAGCATACAGTACAAAATATTATGTTTCCAATCACATTCTACAATAGCATTGTTGCTTACAGGCTTCTATGACTTATTACTATCAATTGTCTCAATTTTGTGTGACAGATTTAAAATATTCTGATCTTAAGTAAAGGTCCCCGAAACTGGGACCAAATTGTAACATACAAAATTGTTGAGCTAGGGGACACAGATCCAGATCCATTAATTGTAATTAAGAACAGAACTTTATCCTGCAGTTCTTTTTACCTATGTTCATCATTGTTGCACTTTCTGGTACTGAATTTCAACTGCCAAACCTTGAACCACCTCTCCAACCTCTGCAGGTCCCTCTGCAACTCCCTGCCCCCTCCTCGCTGGCTACCCTACCACAGAGCCTTGTGTCATCTGTGAAAAGACATATCTTTATTTATTTAAGTCTTTGTTTACCAGGTAAGTGCACTGATCCAAGGAACGTTTTCAGGCACAACCCGGGTCACAAACAATGGCATGGCACAGAATAAATGATTTGAAATATTACACAAGTCAAATAGTAGTAGCAGGTTATAGGCAATACAGATAAATCACAAGGAAACAGTACATGACAGAGTAAGCAACGGTACAGAGAGATAATGCATGATGTACGGTTACAAGATTCAAAATAGAGTAGCCAAAAAATTTGGTACCAGCAGTAAATACTAAACTGAGACATGGCAAACAAAACCTAGAAGGGTAAACGGTTCGCAAGCAGAACAATACCTAGTTGGAGGTGAAACGAGGAGAAGCAGGGAAGATGAGTGCAGGTAGGGAACAAAAGAGCCAGTTCAGAGTCATCCACCGAGTGCACTAGGTACTGAGGCGAGTGACAGGGTGAGATTCCTAGGAGGGGTCTGTAGTAGGGGAGGGAGGGAATGTAGTGAAATTAAGTGCCAGTGGAGTCATGGTTGCACACCAAGTTGCTAAGCAACTAGGTAACAGGGAGAGGGGAAGGGAAAGAGATTAAGAAGACAAGGCGGACATCTAGGGAAAACAGCCAGGGAGAGGGGCAGGTGGAGGCAAAGGGGACATAAATCAGCAGGGGAAGGGATGAGGAGGGGTGACAGAGCAAGTACGTAAGGTTGAGGGAGGAAGAGAAAGTCAAAAGGGTCCCCCAAAAAGGGGTGGGACTGGAGTGAGGGAGGGGGTAGAGGTAGCTGCACCCCAGAGTGGGAAGGTCACCCTAGGGAGCATGAGCAGGTGGATTTCAGAAGTAACCGGGTTCTGAGGTTAGATTTGAAGGAGTGGAGTGAGGTGGCCGTGTGGATAACAGGAGGAAGGCTGTTCCATAGAGATGGTGTGGCAACCGATAAGAGCGTTTCTCCCCATAACAGTAGAGATTCTGGGGACTTCCAACAGGGGGACCGAAGTATTACGCAGACACCTAGGAACAGTATGTGCCTTAAAGAGAGAAGCATACAGGGACATTATACCATCACGTAATGTGCCATCAATGATACTACCAAGGACATAGTCAAAACGACGTTTGAGTGAGGGCCAAGCAAGAGATTTGTATAGGTCACAGTGATAGGTACAGAAGGGGGCCATCAGTGCGAAATGGCAGACGCTATTATAGACCGAGTTAAGTCTAAGGTGAAGGGTACCTGACCGCGAGGAGGAGTAAATCGGAGAGCAATAGTCAAGGATGGGGAGCAGGTTTCCATGGACAATGGCAAGTCAGGCAGTGGGGGAAAGAGTTCTTTACGTAATAAGTGGCACCATGTTTTTGGCTGATTCTGCGTACTACAGTGTTTGTGTACACAGTGAATGAAAGGGATGGGTCTAGGGTTACACCCAGGTATTTGAAATCAGAGACTACCTGCAGTAGAGGTCCAGATGGGGAGAGCACTGAAAAGGAGTAGTTGGATTTAGCAGCATTAGCCAGGAAGAGTTTGGATTCAAAGAGCATTGCTTTGGTTTTCTTCTCATTCACCAGGAACATGTTAGATATGAACCAGTTGTGGGCATGGCCATAATTTTGGGATAGCGCAGAGAATATGTTTTGCATGGATTCACCACTATAGTAGATGACCAGGTCATCGGCGTACAATAGGGCAGCGCAATTTAGGCTGTCGGCAGGGAGGGAGTTAAAGGTGATAGGAAACAGTTTTTACACCTCTAAATGCCCTCTAGTTGTTCTTTTATTGGCTACCCACTATTCGGATATGTTTTTGACATTTTAATTTTTAATTAAATTAATAATCTAATTTTGTTACCTTTGTAACTACCTTGAATCCCTTTGTGCTCAGCAGTTGCTGCTCTCTGTTTTCATACTGCCTGAACATTCCATGACATTAGAAACACCCATTCCAGGCCATTCAGATGAACAGCATGGAAAGGGAGTCTGTGATGTCATAGAATGTCTTAGAAATATGAAACTCAAGAGCAGTAGCTGGTGAGGAAAGTGAACTCAATGTAGATCTGAAGGCACCCCAAAGCTAGAATATTTATTTATCAAAAAATCATTAAGGCATATCAGAATACATAACTGGCATGGAAAGGAAGATGGAAGAGCAGTTAACTATGCAAAAACCATGTCCTATCTCCTTTAATGAATAGTAAGAAAAGCAGTGGTCCCAGGATGGAGCCCTGTGGGACACCTATAGTGACGGGCAGACCTGGGGAGGTGGCAGTACCAATAGTCATTGATTGGGAGTGGCCAGTCAGGTAACTGTGGAACCACTGCTTAGTCTCAAGTGAGCAGCCAAGCTGGTGAAGTTTGGTATGGAGGAGGGGGTGACTGACCAGGTCAAAAAAGCCTTAGTCAAGTCCACAAACATCGCACCAGTGGCGTTACCCTGATCCATATTCCTGAGGACATGATCAGTAAATAAAGTAAGGGCAGAGGAGATACTGTGATGCTTTCTGAACCCATGCTGCTGATACCACAAGAGGTTATACTTATCTATACGGTCAGAGAGTTGATGGTGGACTACCTTTTCCAGAAGTTTGTTAAGGTGGGGGAGAATGGAGATCGGCCGGTAATTGTCAGAGGACAGGGGGTCCCCAGCTTTAAAAATTGGGACCACTTTGGCAATCTTCCAGTGTGTAGGCATAGTAGATGAGGCCAAGACAAGGTTAAAAATGAATGTCAGAGGTTGGGAGATGGCAGGGGCTATGAGCTTAAGCAAAGAGGGATAGAGACCATCAGAGCCAGGGCCCCCTGGGAGGGGGAGACTGAAGGAGCTTGGAGGTGAGCTTTTTTGTGATAGCTCTGAAATAGAAAGGAGGGGTGGGAGGGGAGCATGGGGAAGGGGATGGAAAGGGTAGGTTGCTAGCACCTGCTACTAGAGAGGGAGGTTGCTGAAAGGGGAGTTTAAAAAGGTGGAGAGAGAGAGAGGTCAGTGAACATTAAGTTAAATGCTTGTGCAACCTGACGGGTCAGTCAGTAGGCCGGTGGGGGAATGTAGGTGGACTATAGGGCTGTGGGAATGAGGAGTAAGGAGACAGCTAAGAGTGTTCCAAATCTTTTGAGGGTTAGCAAGATTTTCAGTGTGTAGTCATTGGTAGAAATCACGTTTACTGGCTCTGGCAGAATGCTTGTATTTGTTATGCAGGTTCCTAAAATTGTGTCAGAGGATGGAAGTGGGTGATCGTTTGTAGGCAATTCATGCTGAATCCCTTTCTTTCATAAGGGCCAAGAGCTCCCTTTTGATCTATCTGGTGCACCCACACCTCACCCTTCTAGTAGTAATCGGGAAATATTTATCTTGAATCATCAGGAGGGCTTCAGTGAAGAAGTTCACTGCCACAGACACATCCGTCAAGGAGTAGAGGGCAGACCAGTTTACTGAATAAACGTCATGAAGTAGGTTGCTGGAGTCAGTGTTCTGGAAGTTATGGAATGACAAGTACTTAGGGGAGGACGTACATTTTTGTTCAACCAAAGAATGTAAGTAGGGGAGTGGTCATTGATGAAGTCAGACAAGGTCCCTGCCTGCAGAACCTTCTCCTCCCTATTTGTGGCCACCTAGTCCAGGAGTGAGTGATTCAGGGTATGGGTGTTTTGCCTAGCGGGGATGGCGACAACTTGCACCAGGCTATGAAGCTTGAGAAGGCTGGCATATTCAAGTTCATGTGGGCTTAACCAGGTTAGGTTAAAGTCTCCAAGAATAATTGTATCCCTCTGAGGACAGAGTTCCAAGGCTGGTTAGGTGATTTACTAGACCAGGTGTTCCCCCTTCCAGGGGGTTACAGCAACAGCCAAGGTACATTTTTTTGGTGGAGCCCAGAGTTAACTCAGAGATGAGCCACCCACTAGGGGATAACAGGTCTGATGAGATCAAAAGGGTGGCTGTTAGGGGTTCTCTGATGTAAAGAGCAACGCCACCACCCTTCCTTCTCCCACGGTGATTGCAATGCAGTAAGAAATAACCCGGTAATTTGTCGATATTATCAGGGATATGCGGTTTAAGCCATATCTCAGTGAGACCCAGGACATGAGGCTTATAGAGGGTTATCCAGGCTTCAAGGTCAGGGTATTTGGAAGGTAGACTGCATATGTTTAGGTGGGTTATCTTAAGCCCCAGTGAGCAGGCCCACATGGTATGAGAATAGGCAATAGGGACATTCAAGGGGCCAGGGTTTGTCTCCATATCCCCTGTCAGACGCAACAAGGATAGAAATGGGTGGTAAGGAAGGGATATCAGCGAGGGTGACGGTGAAAGAGAGTGCAAGAAAAGACCAATGTGTCGCTTTTCTAGATCGGTGAGAATAGCTTGCCAGTTCAAGTTAGCTCCCATCTGTGTGGTTGGGGAGGGGGGGCACATCTGGAGATAAGGAGGGCGAGCAGTGAGTAAGATACTTCTGCTCAGTGGCTAGAACAGAGGCACAGAAGTCAAAACACAGTTGGGTGCCAAGCAGAGAGGCTGCCAGTAGAGGGAGCAGCGTGGGCTTCATAATGTGAGCTAAGTCAGCAGGTAACCACCAGGAGACACGAGGCAGAGGCCCTCTGCTGGTAGTAAAGTATAATCTGCAAGTGGAGAAACTGACACTTGGTCACATGATCCCCATAAACTATAAGAGGCAGACTAACCAAGGGTAGAAGACGTAACCCTCTAGTGGCTAGAAGTTATAAGCTGATAATGGAAAAAAACGAACCCACGTGACACCTTGTGCCTATAAATAAAAACCACCGAGCAGGGCGGGGGGTGGGCTGGCTGGCAGTTGGGTGGGCCCTGAGATTCTTTCTCCTATGTTGCTGATGAACATACTGAAAAGGACTGGACTCAGGACTAAACCCTGTGGCACCCCACTTGTGATCACTCTCTCTCCCCAAGTTTGACACTGTTTACCACTACCCTCTGCTGTCTCTACTCTAACCAACTACCCTCCCATCTATGCCCTTTGCCATACCTAGAACCACTAGCTTCTTCAGCAACCTTCTAAGTGGCACCGTACTGAATGCTTTGCCAAAGTCAAAGTAAAGTAAATCTACTGCTTATCCCTTATCTACCTCCACAGTCACCCAGTCAAAGAACACTATCAGGTTGGTATTACAAGTTCTCCCTGCCACAGACCTATGCTGCTTACCATCCTGATATTATTACTGTAATTGATATTATATTTT
Organism: Neoceratodus forsteri; assembly: GCA_016271365.2. Lineage (NCBI taxonomy): Eukaryota > Metazoa > Chordata > Ceratodontiformes > Ceratodontidae > Neoceratodus > Neoceratodus forsteri. The sequence continues at coordinate 1,097,001,806 of CM057456.1, read as the reverse complement.
TTACTGATACTATGATAGTCAGATATATCAATCTCCAAGCAAGTATCAATGTCAGTGACACATTAGGCAGCACACTTGCATCTGAGACTCAAAGATCAGAAGGTTGTGGGTTCTAGCCCCACACCAGGTACCTGGGGTAATACCCATAACTGGAAGTGCAGTATGAAGAGGGTGTTGCACCACTGTGAGATGCCATTCTTTGGATCAGACATCAAACCAAGGTCCCTTCTGCCCATCTTTGGTCACTGTCCAGGTGAAAGTAAAAGATCCCATAGCACATCAACGAAGAGCACAGGAGCTTTCCTGGTGTTATGATCAACATTCCCCCTGTCAATAAAACAAGTCCACACAACCCGCCTACTAGGATGCACCTGGAACAAGCTATAATAACTCAGTGTGCCTTTTCTGGTCAAAAATGACAAATAAATAATAAAGTACCATTCTTTACATTACACATAATATTAACAAGTAGAAAACCTAAAAATGAACAAATGGCCAAAAAAAACCCTTCAGAAATGCAAAGTAATATGACTTAAATTTATACCACTTTCTGCCTGCTAGATTTGGTGTTGCTAGCTCTTTAAGTTCAAAATGCACAGGTGGCTTCTGCTAAGATCGAGGGAGGACAGACTCTACAGGCAATGCCACCTACTATCCTAACATAATGCAATGTAAAAAGCATTCTGGCCCGATGGCCTAGTGACTAGGGAGGCACTGCCACACAGCTGTACTCTCAACTGTGGAAGGACAGACACCTGGTTCCACCGTCATAGTGACCCCTGCAGTGGGCCAGGGAACTTGCCTCCTCTGTAGGGGTCATGCTAGATGCCTGTAAATTATATAGGGACACAGCCTGCCATCAGGGAGATTGTGGGGAAAAAGGGGAGGAAACCAAAGCAAAAATCCTATGTACCCATGTCACCTCTAATGATGGCGAGCTAGTACCCTTGGACCTGTCCCTACAGTATGTATATCACTGCTGGTGAAGCAATGGTGGAGTGATGGTTAGTGTTGCAGGAACAGTATCTCTCAAAGTGGGCATGAGATGGTGACCAGAAGGCCAAAAAAACTGATATGCGTATAGACAGATATATAGATAGATGGGATACATGATGGGCATGAGTGTGATATGGCAAATATTGTCATTCCTACAGAGTGAGCTCTGGATATCTCACGAGCGCCTATCCAGAGCTCACGATGCAGGAGTGACAATATTTGCCATAGCACACGATCTGCACATCGTCGTGTATTCTATTTATACAATAGGGCCAGGAGTTTCAGAACTATTGCTATGTTGTCTTGTGTCCTGTTCCTGTTTATGTGTTTGCTCATTCTGTGTGTGTGTTTTTTTGAATGGGCTGGCAGTGTTACAAACTCTGGGAAACATGAGTGTGTTTTGCAATGCTAAATGAGTTAGTTTTAGGTAGGAGTGAGAAACTGACTATTTTGTGAAGCTGTATTCTTTAGAAGTCTGGCTGAAGTCAAGCTGAGAGTATTACAGTAATTGTAATGGGCTGAGAGGCAGAATTTGAGGAACAGGTAAGTGTTTTTAGTGGTAATTGAGTTAGCTGCAGGCAGCAGTGAGGAACAGACTGTTCTGTGAAGCTGTGCTCTTTAAAATTCTGGCTGCAGGCAGGCCGAGAGTATCACAGTAATGAGCTGGAAGTTAGAGTGTGGGGAATAGGTGATAGTGTTTTGTAATGCTGAGTTAGCTGCAGGCAGCAGTGAGACCTCTCATGTAGTTCTACATTTTTGTCTATGGTAACAGCACAGGTGTTTTTTGTATGCTGAGGGGAAAGCTGCCTAGAGTGATGACATCAGTGACCTTTGTGTGACCTGTGTGTGTAAGTGGCCAATATCATCACAGTAGAGCAGAGGGTAAAAATATCACACTGCAGTGGATGATACACTGTTTTATCTCACTCATTTATCACCCACCCCTATTGTATAAAGAGATACATATTCTTTGCAAAAAACTGCATTAATGCACCAGTTAGGGCTCAGATTAAGCCAACTAAGGCACGGAAATGTGGTGTTAGGGTTTCCAACACTAACACCACACCCCACCCTGCAAGCAGCAAAAGGAAAAAACATTACGGTTTTGGCCGTCAGAGTCTAGCCAAATCAGGCTTGGGGTCTTCCTTGAGGTTACCAACCTTAACGCTATCCCATTCCATCAGCAAATTAGCTGAGATGTGTAGACTTTATGAGGATGAGGTAAGCATTAGGGTTGATAACCCCAAGGAAGACCCCAGGCCTGATTTGGAAAGACTAAGGACAGCCAAAAGAAAAAATTACTCACCTTAGTAATTGTATTTCTTCTAATGGAGCTTGCTGTATTCTGACTATATGCAGTTAGCCCCAGCACTTGAACTGTTCCAGAGAGGAAAGAGTTAACTCTATGCCAGGGCACAGAACGTTGAACTTGAGCTCGGTTTTCAAACCTCTGTCCCAGGTACTCTTCAGTGTAACAGTCAGATTCTTACGAGCCCTATACTAACCAACTAGCAACCCAGAAATTGTTTTTAAACTTTTGTGCCAAAGGGCAAAGAACATAAATTTAGGGTCCAAAGACTCAAGTCGAGACCCCCAAAAAGAATCCGAGTAGGTAATAAATAAACTATAATAAAACATAGGAACAAGAAAAAAACTCAGTTAAGAAGAGGCACCCAGGTACACACCTGGGGTGCAACACTGCACCTGCCCACCCACAACACAAAACAACTAGGTTCCAGAAGGGGAGGGAGGTCAGAATACAGCAAGACTCCACTAGAAGAAATACAATTACTAAGGTGAGTAATTTTTTCTTCAAACAACATGAAGTCTTGCTGTATTCTGACTATATGCAGACTACCAAGCAGTACCCCCAAGGAGGAGGGAACTACAGAACCTATTTTGGGAACAGACTCTGCAGTACTGCAGTAGCAAACCTAGCATCACTTCTTGCCTGAATGTCCAGAGATTAATGCTTGGTAAATGTGTGAACAGTCTTCCAGGTGACTGCTTTACAGATTTCCACTAAGGGTGTGTCTCTAGCTGCTGCGACCGAAGCAGCTGTACCTCTGGTAGAATGAGCCCTCAAGCCTGAGGGTGGCTCTTTCCCCAACTTTGAGTAGCAGAACTGAATGCAAGAGACAATCCACTCAGCAATAGTTCTCTTGGTGGCAGACTTACCTTTACCAACTTCCCCATAAGTGAGAAATAGCTGGGAGCAGTCGTTTCTATGGGGCATAGTGGATTCTAAGTAGTAACTCAGAACCCTCTTACGTCAAGACTGTATAGCCTCCTCTCTCCAGAAGAGGAACAATCAGTGAAAAATACATGCAGTGTCATAGACTGGTTCAGATGGAAGTCTGATACCACTGTAGGGAGGAATTTCCTATTTGTATGAAGGACCACCTTATCCCTATGAAATGAGATGAAATCAGGTTCCACTGATAGAGCCTGTAACTCACTGATTCTCCTGGCAGAAGTGATAGTAACCAGGAATACAGCTTTCCAAGTCAGGTATTTGAGCTCAGCTGAGCAAAGGGGTTCAAAGGGAGGCTGCATCAGCTGTGCAATACAGATATTCAGGTCCCATAGAGGAGTAGGATCCCTGAAGGGAGGACTGATGTGGACCAAGCCTTTAAAGAATTTCTTGAAAACTGGGTGGGAAGCTAAAGAAGAGCTCTTCCCAGCCGAAAGAAAAGCAGAAATAGCTGCCAAATGCACCTTGAGAGTGGTAGGCCGAAGACCTAAACTGTTAAGATCTACCAAATAATCTAAGGCAGTGGCAATATCAGCTGAATCTGGCTGGTTGTGCCTCTGGGAACACCAAAACCCAAACCTCTTCCATTTAGAATCATAGGTTCTCCTAGTGGAAGATTTCTTACTGGCCTTAAGAATATCCAGAGCCGATTGTGAGAGATGCAGGTCTGCATATTCTAGCTCCTCAAGAACCAGGCCTTGAGCCTGAGTGTATGAAGATTGGGGTACAATATCCTCCCCTGAGATAAGGTGAGGAGGTTGAACTGTCTGGGAAGGCACAAGGGAATTGTCACTGACAGTGACAACAGTAGAGTATACCAAGGCTGTCTGGCCCAATCTGGGGCTATCAGAATGACAGTGCAGGGTTCGGACCTGATCTTGACTAGAACTCTGAATATCAGAGGAAAGGGAGGAAAAGCATAGGATCTGTTGGCCCAATCCAACAGGAGGGCATCTAGAGGAAGAGACCCCCGCAGAGGGGGCCTGCAGCAGAACAGAAAGAGCTAATGGTTGTCCAGGGCTGCAAAGAGATCCATCTCTGGAGTGCCCCATCTCTTGAAAATGATCCAAAGAATGAGAGGATTCAAGGCCCATTCGTGGTGCCCTTGAGAAATCCTGCTGAGAGCATCTGCAAGTACACTGTCCTTCCCTGGGAGATGCACAGCAATCAGGGCAACCTGCAGGGAATAAGCTAGTAACCATATTTCCATGGCCTCGGTGCACAAGTCCGAGGACCGAGTGCCCCCTGCTTGTTGATGTACCACATGGTTGTGGTGTTGTCTGTCCTGATCTGCACCACTTTCCCCTGAATTAAACTCAAAAATGTCTGAAGAGCCAGAAAGACAGCCCTGAGTTCGAGAAGATTTATGTGTAAGACAGACTCCTGATGGGATCAAGTCCCCTGAGCAGTGTGCTGATCCAGGTGGGCTTCCCATCCCAGCAGAGGAGCATCTGTGGTGAGAGTCACTGTGGGAGCCTGACCGAGGAAAGGAACCCCTTGCCTCAAGTTGTCCTCTTCCAGCCACCACCGGAGGGCCTGAACCAAAGTTAGAGACACTGGAACCAGCTTGGAGAGGGGATCTTTTCTCTGAGACCAAAAGGCTCTTAGGTGAAACTGAATATCCCTCATCTGAAACCTTGCCCCTTGCACTACTGCAGTGCAGGCTGCCATGTTGCCTAGCAACTGCAAGAAGTGTCTGGCTGGTCGAGACACAAGTTGACGAAAAGAGGATGCTAGAGAGATGAGTGATTGGATCCTTGAGAGAGGGAGGAAGGAAGGAAGGCCCTGGCCTGAACAGTGTCCAGCTCCACTCCTATAAATGTGAGAAGCTGAACTGGCTCCAGAACAGCCTTTTCCAGATTTAGGATGAATCCTAGGGGAGTGTAGAAGATTTTGAGTGACCCCTAGAGCTGACCTGACTTGGTCTGGGGACTGACCTACTATGAGCCAGTCATCCAGGTAAGGGAACAGAAAGATGCCTTGTTTTCTGAGGAAGGCCACCACTACTGCTAGGCATTTGGTGAATACCCTTGGGGCAGATGTTAGGCCGAAAGGCATTGCTCTGAACTGGTAATGGCCTGAGGGCAGTTCGAACCGGAGGTACTTTCTGTGGGACTGCCTGATAGGTATGTGGAAATAGGCATCCTTGAGATCCAGGGAGGCTAGCCAGTTCTCTTGGTCTCAGGGAGGGAAGAATAAATCCCAGAGTCACCATCTTGAACTTTGGCTTTAGTATGTGTTTGTTTAGGTACCGTAGATCCAGGATGGGTCGCCACTCCTCTGTCTTTCTTTAGGGTAAGGAAGTACCTGGAGTACAATCCTTTTCCCCTGTGAACGAGAGGTACCCTCTCCACTGCCTGCAGAAGCAGTAAAGAAGAAACCTCTGTTTCAAGGCATGTGTTTCCTCTTCCGAGGAAGGACAGAAAGCCTTTGCTCTCAACTTTGAGAACCTGCTGAAGCTGAGAGCAAGACCCTGGCTCACTACCTCCAGGACCCACTTGTCTGAAGTGACAGACTTCCAGGCCTGGAAAAAGTGATCCAGTCTGCCCCCATAGGAACTGGGGAGGCAACCCTGGCTGACACATCAGGGTGTCTGTTTGGCAGGGGGCTTAGACTCAGAGGAGAATGCAGCCCTTGTCACCCCCCTTCTGCCTCTTCCCCTAAAGAACCCCCTCTGCTGAAAAGAGGAGGATGCCTAGGCCTGGTAGAAAGGCCTGTGAAAAGGCCTGCCCCTGCCAGCCCTGGATTGCTGCCTCTGAGAAGTGGTCTGCCTTTCTTTGGCTGCAGCACTCCTGTACGTGGTCCTGTACTCGTCCATCTTTTCATGTACGTCTCTGTCTGTTCCCCAAACAGAGAGTTACCAGTGACAGGAAAATCCATGGCCTTGGTCTGGGTATCCTGAGACAAATTGGTACACCTGAGCCAGGTAAATCTCCTCATGAAAACAACAGATGTAGCCATGAGCCTAGAATGAACATCATTCGAGTCCACAGCAGCATGAAATTGGACCTTAGAAGCTTCGATGCCATCCACAGCCACCTGCTCCAGCTCCTTGGCCAGCTGGGAAGGGGCATTCTTAGCCAGCTCCAGAACTGTATCCCACCTAGACTTCTGGTATCTGACTGTATATGCCATATAATTGGATTGCCTGAGTCCCAAACAGGATGCCAAGTACTGCTTCTTTGCCATGGCATCCACTTTCCTGGAATCCTTATCTGGGGGGTGAGATGCCAGGGGAATATTAGCCTTGTCACAGGCTGCAGCTTGCACTACCCCAACATGGCTGCAATGGTTAATAAGGAAATCCGTACCAGGGCCTGACAGAGCATACCTTCGGTCCATTTTCTTATCCACAGGAAGTATGGATGTTGGAAACTGTAAAATATTTTGGGTCTGTTTCCCCAGGGACTTGTGCAGAGGGATAGACACTCTTTTTGACTCTGGGACATCCATCATCTCAACATAGTCAGGCTCCTCCTGATCCTGCTCAGCTTCTTCCACTGGAAGCTGGAGAGTCTCAGCCACCTTCTTGTAAAACAAGAAGTGGGAGGGGGACTCAGAAAGCCTGGGAGGAGACACATTAGAAGGCCTGTCTGGGGAGATGTCAGGCTCAATAGGCTCATCTGGGTCTTCAACATCATCATCATCATCATCATCATCATCATCTCCTTCCTACTTGCCTTCATAAAATGCTTCAGGGTCATATTCAGAAGCAGACAAGTCTGACCAAACTGACCATCTCTGCGTCGGTGTCAGCTGGAACCGGGCGAAGCGACTGCACAATAACGATCGCTTTGGCTATATCGTCAGTGGTCGGACCATGGGAACCGGGATCTGAACTGGCTGACTTGTGCTTTCTTTTTGTAGGAACCGATTCCACAGAATCAGCTCTCCTCTTGCCCAAGGGGGTATACACCAGGTCAGTGGGCACCCCCTCTGGTTCGGTTGGAACCGAACCGGGCTGGCCATCTGGGTCCGCAGATTTTTCGGCCTCCCTTTCCTTCAGCCTACTTAAACGTTTATCCACAGTGGCCTTAGGAAAGTTCCTGCAGATTTGGCAGTCTTCTTTGAGGTGATCAAACCCCAGACAATAAACACAGATGAGGTGGGGATCAGCCTTGGCAAAAGCCTCCCCACACTCAGTGCAGTGTTGAAACCCAGTGGGCCCGGTTTTCTTTTTGGGTTTCTCAGACATGCCTGTAAATACAAAGCCACCCTTACCAGCGTTCAAGCCAGGCGACTACCAAACCTATCTGTTCCAACCGTGTCACGGGTCAGATGAAAGAACCGTAGAAATCAACGTTTTTTTCAGGAACCAATAGATATCAGAAACCACACTAAAATATCTGTAAAAAACAGAAGCAACAAATCGCTTCGGTTCCCAACCAGACCGACCGGAAAGAAACCGATAAACAAAAGCAATTTCTTGCTAAACCACTCTACTACCCACTAATACACTTACTGTACTGGGACAGAGATGTAAAGACCGAAAAAATAAAGAAGCGGTTTACTAAACCGACCAATTTTACCACAACCGAACCGAAGTGGAGGAGAGGATCTCCGGAGCTACTTCACAGTAAGGCGGAGTAAAGAATCTGATGGTTACACTGAAGAGTACCTGGGACAGAGGTTTGAAAACCAAGCTCGAGCTGAACGTTCTATGCCTTGGCATAGAGTTAACTCTTTCCTCTCTGGAGCAGTTCAAGTACTGGGGCTAACTGCATATAGTTAGAATACAGCAAGATTTCATGTTGCTTGAACCATAGTGTTTTTTTTTCTTCCTTGCAGGGTGGGGGTGGAGTGTGAGGGTTGGAAAATCTAACACATTTCCCTATTTTTGTCGGTTTAATCTGAACCCAACTGGTGCATTAACAGTTTTTGCAAAGAATTTCCTTACATTTTGAGATAGTATAATTTTATCTTCAGGACCTGTGTGAACACATCCATGAGCCTACCCTGCACTTACATCCATATGCACACAAGCACCTGGCTGTGGAAGTGCAGGGCCCTCTGGGCTCTGTGCTTCCATGCCTCCAGAAAAGCAATTTGTGTGCTTGGTTGTAACAGTTTTTAGTGGGGCTCACTTCAAAGGGAAAATATTTTAAGTTTTCCTCAACTGCCAGAGGTTGACTGTATAATGGGCAAAAACGTGTTTCATTTATTTTCCTGCAAGTCAGTAAATTTGTGTCTGTTTGCTCTGAAATTTGCTATGGCTGTAGTAGAAGAGTAGACACACTTTAGGCACATTTTTGATGATAATTAGACTTTTTTTTTTTGTATTCTGTTTATAGCACTGCCTTACCCTGAACTCTCTCCAGATGGACACGCGGCTTATACCAGATTCCCACCCGTCTTAAGTCCTCCGCTCGACTCCTCTAGGGGCCCCAGCTCTCCATCCACTAACACGGCCACCCAATCCCCCGGCTCTGAGCCCCCTGACACAGAACCGCTGTTACTCCTTTCTGACACTATCTTACAATTTAGAAGGGTGACCAGGCAGGGAGGACAGCAGAGGAGCGAGCAGAGAAACCTGACACTGGGTGTGGTGGCCAGCTCCCGGACCATCCTTCGCTTATCAGGAGGCAGAGATTTTTACGTTATGCTTTCCCTCTGTGGCACGGCGCGTAATGGATGTTAGCACGGGTTGGCCCACAGGCATCCTGCCGATGCCAACCCCTCTACATGTCCTTGCTACTGAGCAATGCCCCAGCCTCCACTGGGAGCCGCTACTGAGCCCGGAGTTCCCTGGATCCCACCCCAGGAAAAGTGAGCAGTCCTCCAGATGCACGACCTTCTCCTCCCCCCACCGATCCTGGCTCATTCCCAAACCTGGGTCACCGGAGTGGCACAAGGTGTGGCGTCCAGTGCCTCAACCCTGAGCGCCACCGGGCCGTCCGATGATAATCAGACTTTAATTGTGGATTCAGCACCACGGTGAACACTGCATTTAATTTTGGGATGCACTGCATACCCCATGAATGTTTATGGGGTAATTATGTCTTAGTGTTGTAGTACTCACTGACACCTTTTATTTAATATATACATTGTTCCTTAACTCCAATTACTGATGGACTTATGGCTTGTTAAATTTGTAATGTTATTCTATGGCAATTTTCATTTTTTTATTTTTATGTACTTTTATATGGCCCCTACGTTTTTGTGGGGTATTCTATATTAGTGTTCTAGTACTCATTAAGACCTTTCATTTGATATACAGATTGTCCATTAACTGCAAATATTGACAGAGTTATGGCTTGTTAAAGTTGAAATGTGGAAAAAAAACTAAGCCCAAATTCTTTTTTTGCTTGAAGGAAATCTTTTTTTGTATGGCCAATTCTTGTTTCATATAGCCACACAAAAAAAGAAAATTGACTCATGAAAATTTTTTTTAAATGTGTTAACACATTTCTTGGTCATTTTCCAAATAGTAATGGCAAAATCTACCTAATGGAATACCAATTAGCAAGATACATGCATTGATGTCTTTTCATGACACCATTTTTACAGGTTTGGAATTTTAAAAAAAAACTGACAAAAGATGGCAGCTATACGAAAAAAAAATATTTTTTCTCATGAAAAAAGATTACCCCCTGTATGACACAAAATCCTTTTTCATATGGCCCAAATTCTTCTTTTGTAAGAAACAGCTACCCAAAAGACCGTACTGAGCATGCTTAGAACTGAAATTTCAAATCCTTATGACTCTGGAAGAGAGTCATACTTTTTCACCAAACCAATGAAAGGCACAACTCTGGGCCAGGTCCTTTCTACCCTGAAAAATTCAGACCACAATTCTAAACCATCTAGGCACTAAGCAATAACAAAAACAGCAAAAAACTGATTTTCTGTTCCACTTTTTTCGCTATGCGGATCTTGGAATCCATACAACCAACCGGAATGAAATTTGGCACATCAGGAGACACTGCCCTTGAGAATGTGCATGCACATTTTCATGCAAATCTGCTGAATGGGGGTGAAGCTATTAGAGTACAAAGCTGGAGGTTTAACATTAAACAGATTACTTAAACCTAACTACAGTGGTGCAGTATTTTTTTGCAAAACAACTTTGTTAGTGCACCTGTTAGGGTAACTTAACACCACAAAAGTAGGAAAATGTGGCATTTGTGTTTTCAGCTCTAACTCCCAACCCCCTCCCGCCAAGCAGCAAAAAGGAAAAAAACATTAGGGTTTTGGATCACTGGAGTCTTGGTGAATCAGTGGTGGGGACTTCCTTGGGGTTGTCAACACAAATGCTCTCCCCCTTCCCCCAGCTCGTAGCCTCTTGTCAGAAGCACAAATTACAGCTCCAAGTCAGTGCCTCTGTGGGCCCTGTGTGAAGAAAGCAGATCATGGCTGATGTTGCTTGCTCATGAATGGGGTGGGCATTAGGGGAGACAACCCCAAGGAAGACCCCACCACTGATTTACCAAGACTCCAGAGACACAAAACCCTAATGTGTTTTTTTTTTTTTTTCCCTTTTGCTGCACGGGAGTGGGGATGGGGAGTTAGGGTTGGAAACACCAACGCCACATTTCCCTACTTTTGTGGCATTAAGTTACCCTAACTGGTGTATTAAGGTTTTTTGCAAAGAATTTCCTTTCTTTTGGAGATAATGGAATTGTATCCTCATTCACGCAGGTCCCAAAGGGACCTGCATGAACAGGTGCAGGTGTGCAGGGTCCTTTAGGCCCTGTGCCATGGGAAGACTCTATCCGCCTACAGAGGTGCAGGGCCTGGCAACGTGCCCCCCCCCCAAAGCCAAGAAATGCAAGTTAAAATTACCGAAGTTACGAGCGAGCACAGAAAAATGTCAAAGTACGCTAATAACTTTGTAATTTTTACATATTTGTGACCCCAGATTTTCAACACAGCCTTCTCATGACCCTACCTTATGAACAAGGGTGATGAAAATGTTTAAATCCTACCCGAAAGGTGATTTAGCCAAGCAACTGCAATATCGCTTTTTAGCCCTGATCTGCATAACTCCACCACAACTGATCATGAGGTGGGATCCAAAAAGTCCATGTTGAAAATCTGGGGTCAAAATACTATATGCAAAAAATGACAAAGTTGTGCATCAAAGTTCAAAACCTCACTGAAATACACTGAACAGCACTTAACCTTAATTTACATAAAAATACATGGTGCAAATTACATGCTGCATCAGAGGCCATGCTCTATAGTGCTCAAGCTATTAAACTACGCAGTAAAACAGCAATTGTTGTCAAGAGCATGGTGCATGGGGGACATTCAATACAAGGGCAGACATCTTTATTTTGATAATGACTACTCCCCACAAATAGCAGCAAGGAGAAGGGCCTATACTTCGCACCCTGAAACAGCAGCAGTTGAAGTTCATTGCACCATATCCTGAAAAGCTTATAGTAATGTTTCCTGAAGGCCCACAAACATTTGAAACTCCAGAGAAAGCCAGCAAAGCTCTCCAGACCAAGAACATCGTGGTACCCCAGCGGACAACATCGGAAACTCGGGACTTAAAGGCACTCAAGTCAGGAATCATGTGGGAGAAGGCGCAGAACATGCAAACCAGAAAGAGACAAGGCTACTCCACATTACAAGATGTTAAAAACCTTTTACTCAAGTTCCAGAGGACTGCCCCGGATTGACTGTCTGAGAAAGGGGCTCTGGTAATCTTTCCAGCCCACGACGAGAGTCTGGACATGCACTTACTTTTAGAGTGGCTGTTTGAGCCTTCTAAAAAACTAGCCGAGGTGGTGCGATGTTATAAGGGCATAATCTTATAATATATAATCTTTGTAATTTAGAACGCTAGTCAAAGATATTAATCACGGGAAATGGGGGCTGCAGTACAGACTCAAACGATCTATGCATAGTAATCAGATTTCTTTTTATTGTTAAATTTAAAAAAAAAAAAAAGAGTCTGGGACAATTATGGTGAAACAACTGAAAACTTTATCTCCCCCACCCATTTAAATCTACCTCTGTAAATGGCCTCGCTACCATTCCTCATTTGTTGACGAGCTCCCTATTAAAACTAATTTTTTAAATAATACTGTTGGGTCCCATGCGGCGAGCTAATGGAGATGCATTCAGCTAGACGGCAACATGGCGACAGTCACGTGCAGCGGATATCGGGACAGCATCAATTTTATTTGGTGCAGTCCAGAGCTGCGCATGTAGTTTGCCTGCTCCATGTTACTAACATTTGTACATTGTGCTGGGGGCCCACATTGGCCTTGTGAGCATCCCCCACAGGGAAGTAACATCCATCCCTGCACAGGAGGGATAACAGATCCCTCCCTACCTATGGAGTTATTACAGACTTGTTCTGTAATCCATGTAAATAAGATAATGTTGCACTGTTATGATGAGAAACCTAGGCATGAAAGTTACAAATTCTCCCCCAAACCAATATTCTTTTACTTTTGTTACTCCTGCAGGGTAACATGAATTAATATGTGTTAAACCCAGCTGGAAACAATACATGGTTGGGAGTACCACCAAATCACCACTAGAGGGGGATAAATACTATCATCTATTACTGATTTTTTGTAAGGTATACAAATATGTTTTGAACATTTGTACCCTATCTTATGGGTATATTATTTTGTATATGTTGTTAAAATTGGGCAATGAGGACTCGAACATACAAGAGGCTATTTTGGTGCATTTGCGTTGGACTGAAACTACTTACCAGCAATTTGGGCTGAGAATATATGGAGAGGAGATGTTTACTATATTGGGTGACACAGAGAACAGTAGGAAACTTGGCTTATGCAATATAAAATACTTGTTGTTAATACAAAATGGGGAAATCATTACTGATATTGTCCCTTCATATAAATGGGATCCACAGCCCAGTTAAGAGATCCCGTTTGATACAATTTATTAAAAGAGACAATCCTGAAATCATATTTTTGCAGGAGACTCACCTGTCCTCTACTGAGCATGAAAACTTCACCAAATGGGGCTTTCCCACAGTGATAGCTTCATCTCACAGCTCGGGTAGGAGACAGGGAGCGGCCATCCTGATCAGACGTGGGGTTACCATTCGACCTCATCAGAAGGTAATAGACCCGGAGGGATGATTCGCTATTGCAACAGGTATGCTTCATGCTCGCCCGGTTGCTCTGGCATCTGTTTATTTTCCCCCTGGGACCTCAAAGAGATTGGCTCAGACTTTTTTGCATGGCTTTTGGAGATCCTCCAGGGGCAACTTCTGATGGGGGGCGACCTGAATACTACTCTGAACCCTGCAAGGGATGTCTCATTCTATCTTCCTCACAGGGTTAACCCGCTTCAGAAGTAATTGCGGGGTACAACTGCTTCTTTGGGGCTGGTAGACATCTGGCGTCACTGTTACCCCACACAAAGAGAATATACCCATATAGCACCGGGACCAGGGGTGGCGTCTCGACTAGATTATATGTTTACCACAGAAGAACATCTAGAAACATTACATGACGTGTGGCATGGGGCGACCATATTATCAGATCATTCCCCAGTATATGCCAAATTTGATTTGGGCGGGGGACATAAAATGAACTTCTGGTGCTTCAACGTGATGCATCTGAAAGCTCCAGAGTTTAATCAAATGGTTAAAGACAGGATCCCACAGATCCTAGGGGAGAATGGTGACCCAGATGTTTTGGCAGCAATTCAGTGGGATACCCTTAAGACAGTGTTGCGTGGGCATATTACTGCTTATTCATCAAGGAAAAATAAAGAGAGAGAAGCACAACTTATTAAGCTCAAGGGGGAGTTGAAAGTGCTGCAGTCTTTATATGCCCAGGGGGATGGAACTGTAAAGGTACAACTACTAACAATAAAACAAAAAATTCAAAAATACCTATATCAGAAAGTAGAGCAACAGCTCTTTTGTCTCAGACTCGCAGCACATGAGGAGGGCCCTAAAGGAGCCAGGAATCTGGCCCGTAAACTTAGAATGCATAAGGCTAGAGCCTGTGTCATGGCCATGCAAGACCCTACTACAGGGAAGCTAGAACATCACCCTAAGGTCATTAGACGAGTCATGGCTGAATACTATCAGGATTTATATGGGGCAGAGTCTGAAGATCGTAGTCAACAGATAGAGGCATACCTTAACAATTTAAAGCTTCCCAAATTGACTGCCTCCCAGACAGATATTTTGAGAGCCCCTACTACCTTGATTGAGATAGCGGGAGTGTTACAGAGAGCTAAGACCCAGAGAGCTTCAGGACCAGATGGATATCTGTTGGAGTTCTATAAAACTCATAAAGAAGAAATACTACCACCATTACTCCAGGCTATCCATGAGATACAGGAAGAAGGTATTCCTTCCCCCTCTTGGCAATAAGCAGTGATATCTGCCATACTTAAACAAAACAAAAACCCTACCCTACCCTACCCTCATCATACAGGCCAATTTCAATGTTAAATTTTGATTACAAAATTTATATGTCTGTGCTAGCACATAGACTTGAAAACATCATGCCTTTGTTGATCAATCATGATCAGGTGGGCTTTATTATGGGAAGACAGGTTCATGATGCGGTACGACAAACACATCTACTTAAAGAGTACGCAGCAACACGTTCGATTCCCCTGGCACTCATTGGATTGGACGTCGAAAAAGCATTTGACAGGGTGGCCTGGCCATTTCTGTGGGCTACCTTGTCTAGTTTTGGCTTTCCCCTGGAGATCATACAATTGCAAAATATGTAAAACCACCCTAGGGCTTATTTAAAATTAGATGGCTCTATCTCTGACCCTTTTCCTCTACAGAGTGGAACTCGTCAGGAACGCCCCCTCTCACCCCTGTTATTTGCTCTGTATCTCGAGCCATTAGCCCAAGCCATTAGAGCTCACCCGGAGGTTAAGGGCATACCTATGGGAGGCACAAACCATAAAATTTCACTATTTGCGGACAACATCCTTCTCACTTTGTCCTCCCCGGATATATCAATCCCAACGGTCTGGGAACAACTGGAGATGTATGTTAAAATCTCAGGGTATAAAATTAACCAACAAAAAACAGAGGTACTACTGTGTAACTACATCCCTTCCCCTGCTTTAAAACGTGCATTTCCCCTTAAGTGGTATAAACAATCAATGCGGTACCTTGGGATCCATCTTACTAAAAATCAGATACATGCAGATATTGTAAATTTTGAACCTCTAACCCAAAACATAACTGAGGACCTCACACGATGGTCACGGATACCTTTGAGTTTCCTAGCGCGAATAGAAACTATTAAACAAAACATATTTCCCCGGACTTTGTTCTATCTGCAGACACTCCAATTATTTCCAACACAGACTTATTTTCAAGCTTGGAATAGGTTGATCTCTCATTTTATGTGGCAGGGGAAACCTCCCAGTATTCGGTACTCTCTATTACAGTTATCAAAAGACAGAGGTGGGTTAAATTTACCATATCTCCTGAATTATGCCCGAGCTTCTAAATTAAAGATCTTACTCTCCTGGATGAACCCCAATTATATTATGCCCTGGAAGCAGTTTGAGATGACTTGGAATGGCATAGAAGACCTGATGGACTGTCTCTTTCAACATCCTCCTGGTTGCATACATCTCTCTAAATTCCCACAATATACTGCAGAGGTGTTTAAGCAGTGGCTGACTGTACTCAATAAAAGATTATTGCCCATGGAGGCACTTTATCTGAGATCCCTTGAGGTGAATAGTACCTTTCCACCCAATTCTTTGGATAGATCCTTAACCCAGTGGTATAAATACTGTATAATATCAAACATATTTTTCAATTATTAGGTCCACAGCGCCTTTATTCATTTGTCCAGCTCCAGGCTCAGTATAAAATACCCCAGGGCTTCTTTCATAAGTATTTGCAGCTAAAATCTTATTTACGGCCAATGGAGGAAGCACTGGCAGCAATGGCTGAAAACCCCCCACTAACAATAAAATTACTTCTATCACAGAGACAAAGTACCACTCTAGACCACGGTATCAGTCTGGCCTACCTTGCTTTGGGAGAGAAACCAGAAGACTCTACTGAGTCGATTAGAGCTTGTTGGTCCTTGGAATTGGGGACTAACCTACCGGTTACGAAACTAGAAGATGGCCTCCCCACTTATTCTTAAGGCCTTGGGATCCCCTTATTGGAAAGAGTTTGCATGGAAATTACGATATAGATTTTTCCGCACTCCTGCTGTGGTAGCTAGTTTTACAGGCGGTCCTGAAGGAAAGTGCTGGAGGAGATGTGGAGCAGTACATGCAGACCAGACTCATATTTTAGAACTGCAGCACGCTGGGTCCTTATAGGGGGAAGGTAATGCAGGAGCTGGTGGCAATATATGAAAACCCAGGTCTTTTTACCTCTGGGTATATACTGACAGCTACTACCCCATTTGGTTTAAAAGTAGAGAAGAATGTATACCTGCAAACTACACTGCTAATATTGGCAGCAAAAAAGGTAATAATCAGACTATGGGGAACGAATAGGCTGCCAACTAAGGGAGAGTGGCTGAACTTGACAAGAGAGATACATAGGATGGAGAGGATGGCGGCCAAAGTACAGGATAGAGTGCAGGTATTTGATACATAATCCATTTTCTCCATTTTGTATCAGTTAAGCACTTATTCAGACTTTGTTCCCTGAAGCTAATCAAATCAGTACTGGAGAAATGTTAAAACAAGATTCATGTGATTAATTAGTCCTGATGCTGGGTGAGTTTTTTTTTTTTTTTAAAGTCCAATGTATAATTATATAAACTGAACAAATATATCTGTGTAAAATGTCTTGTATAATGTATAAATGTCCTCGTGCTTAATAAAACAATTTTATTATAAAAAAAAAACAAAACTACATGTCGCAAATTACTGCGTGACAGGTAAAAATTATTAGTCGCGAATGGTGAAAGTGCCAGAAATGGCCGAAGGACATCCTGATGCAGAAAGATAGGTTTGGGGAGGTATTTTTTTTATTCAGTACCAGAACTGAGCTAAACAACTGCTGTTTAGCAAAACACACATCTTAGGGTTTGATTTTACCTCATTATTTCCTTTTTGTATCATTTTGTAAATTGCAAAAAAAAAAAAAAAAAAGATGGCAGCTGTCACGATCGGCATTTCTCTACACACAATAAGTAAACCATGAAACTAAGCAGTTGCAAAAGTGTCCTCCCCCCGGTCAAACTTGAACATTAACTCAAAAAGTGTTATAACTCAAAAACGGTATAATATTTTTTCACCAAACCTTTGAAAGGCACACCAATGGCACAGGCCCCTTCAAACCTGAAAATTTCATGAAAAAATTCCATTCCACACCATCTAGGCTGTAGGCGAGCGCAAAAAATACACAATGTTAAGTATAGTTTTTTTTTTTTTTTTCATTTCTCTGCACTCCATATCTCAAAAACCATACAGGATGACATCACAATTAAACATAATGTGTTACGATGTTTTAGAGCACCTTTCATGATGGTCCAAAAAGTTACAGCTTGTAATCATTATATGCAGTACTAGACCTGAAACGGCATGTGCATTTGTTATTTATGGCCAAGGTATACTCTGCCTTCCATAATTTGGATTTGTTTTGGAGCCCAGCTGCATTTGCCTTTGCTGTTCAGCTGCTGGCTCCTGATGACATCACTATAGGGCAGATGAGTGACTCACACTGTGCAGTTGCAACACTGCTGCAAGAGAACACTACCAGTACTCAGAGTACATACTGTGTTTCCCTTTCCCCCAAGGCACCCTGTCAGCAATGCATTATGCCAAAATCCAAATGCCTTGTTAGTATGTTTTTTTTTGTGTGTGAAATTGCCCTATAGTGATGTCAGCAGTACAACCATGGGCCCACAGCAACACCAGGCTTGCTATAAAAGCTCTGGTACGCCCTGCAGGTTTTAGCAGCCCAGAATGCAAAAAACTAACTGCAGCGGACAGTAAGAAAACATTTCTCACCATAGTAATGTTGTTTCTTCTAATGGAGTTTTGCTGTATTCTGACTATACTGTATGCAGTTAGCCCCAGCACTTGAACTGCTCCAGAAAGTAAAGGGTTAACTTTATGCATAGGCATAGAACGTTGAGCTGGAGCTGGGTTTTCAAACCTCTGTCTGTGGTACTCTGAAGAGTAACCGTCAGATTCTTACGAGCACTAGACTAACTCAAAGTAAGACACTGTTTCAAAATTTTTGTGCCAAATAGCAAAACAAGGTTTTAGGGTCAAAGACTCAAGTTGAGAAAATCCAAAAAGAACACAACAGGTAGTGAGTGATTCACCAAACTAAAGTAAAAAAAAAAAAAAAAAAACCCCTCGAGATGAAGGCATGTCCAGAACACCTCTGGGGTGCAGCACTGTGCCTGCCCCCCACATCCCAAAACTACTAGGTTCCAGGAGGAGAGGCAGGAAGGGAGATCAGAATACAGCAAGACTCCACTAGAAGAAACAGCATTACTATGGTGAGTAATGTTTTCTTCAAAAAACATGAAGTCTTGCTGTATTCTGACTATATGCAGACTACCAAGCAGTACCCCCTTGGAGGAGGGAGTTACAGAACCTATTTTGGGAACAAGCTCTGCAGCACAGCTGTGCCAAACCTAGCATCACTTTGTGACTGAATGTCCAAAGAGTAATGCTTGGTGAAGGTGTGAACAGATTTCCAGGTAGCTGCTTTACATATATCCATTAAAGGTATATCTCTAGCTGCTGCAACCGAAGCAGCTGTACCTCTGGTAGAATGAGCCCTCAGGCCTGAGGGAGGCTCCTTCCCAAGTTTAGAGTAGCAGAACTGAATAAAAGAGACAATCCACCTGGCAATAGACCTCTTGATAGCAGGCTTGCCCTTTCCCACCTCACCATAATTGAGAAACAACTGAGAACAATCCTTCATGTGGGCCTTAGTATGCTCAATACAGTAACTAAGAGCCCTTTTCACATCCAGACTGTGTAACCTCCTCTCTCCAGAGGAAGAATGATCAGTGAAAAAGACAGGCAAAGACATAGACTGGTTCAGGTGAAAGTCTGACACCACCTTGAGAAGGAACTTTCTATTGGTGCGGAGGACCACCTTATCCCTATGAAAGGAAATGAAATGAAATCAGGTTCCACTGATAAGGCCTGTAGTTCACTGATCCCCTTGCAGAGGTAATGGCCACCAGGAATACAGTTTTCCAAGTCAAGTATTTCAGCTCAGCTGAAGATAAAGGTTCAAAAGGGGGCTGCATAAGCGGTGCAATACAGATGTTCAGATCCCAAGAAGGAGTAGGCTCCCGAAAGGGAGGACTGACATGGACCAAGCCTTTGAAGAATTTCTTGAAAACTAGATGAGAAGCTAGAGAAGGGCCCTTGCCAGCTGAAAGGAAGGCAGACACAGCTGACAAATGTACTTTAAGAGTAGTAGGCCAGAGGCCTAAACTGTTAAGATGTACCAAATAGTCCAAAACAGTGGCAATGTCAGCCAGCTCTGGCTTAGTATGCCTACTGGAACACCAAAACCCAAATCTTTTCCATTTGGAGTTGTAAGTCTTCCTAGTAGCAGGCTTCCTGCTAATTTTTAAAATATCCAAGACTGACTGGGAAAGATGCAAACTTGCATATTCCAGTTCTTCAAGAGACAGGCTTTGAGCCTGAAAGTCTGAAGGTTGGGGTACAGAATCCTTCCCCCTGAGAGGAGGTGAGGAGATTGTACTGCCTGGGAAGACACAAGGGCAGTGTTACTGACAGTGACAACAGTAGATGATACCAAGGCTGTCTGGCCCAGTCTAGAGCCACCAGAATCACCTTGCAAGGCTGAGACCTGATTTTTATCAGGACCCTGAATATCAGAGGAAAAGGAGGAAATACATACAGAAACCTGCTTGTCCAATTTAGTAGAAGAGCATCCTGGGGAACAGGGCCCAGAAGGGGAGGTCTGCAACAATAAAGAAGGAGTTGATTGTCTGGGGCTGCAAAGAGATACATCTTTGGGGTGCCCCATCTCCTAAAAAGGACTTGAAGAATGACAGGGTTCAGGGTCCATTCGTGGTGACCCGGAGAAATTCTGCTGAGAGCATCTGCTAGAATGTTGTCCTTCCCTGGGAGATGCACAGCCATTAGAGAAACCTGAAGGGAATAAGCTAGAGACCATATTTTCATGGCCTCTATGCACAAGGCCGAGGATCGAGTGCCTCCCTGTTTGCTGATGTACCACATGGTTGTGGCATTGTCTGTTCTGATCTGTACCACTTTCCCTTGGACAACCGCTGAGAATGTCTGAAAGTGCTAGGAAGACAGCTCTTAATTCAAGAAGACTTATGTGCAGGAGGGACTCCTGGTGTGACCAAGTTCCCTGAGCTGTGAGATGATCTAGGTGGGCCCCCCAATCCAACAGAGGCGCATCTGTGGTGAGAATCACAGAAGGGACCTGACTGATAAAGGGGGACCCTTGTTGAAGACTGTCTTCCTCCAACCACCACTGAAGGGCCTGGACCAAGGTTTTGGAGACTGGAACCAGTTTGGAGAGAGGGTCCTTTCTCTGAGACCAGAAAGATCAGAGATGAAATTGAATATCTTTCATCTGAAGTCTTGCTCCCTGAACTACTGCTGTGGAAGCTGCCATGTGGCCCAGCAGCTGTAGAAAGTGTCTGGCTGGATGAGACACTAGAGGACGAAAAGAGGAGGCCATAGTGACCAATGACTGAACCCTTGAGAGAGAAAGAAATGCTCTTGCCTGAAGTGTATCTATTTCCACCCCTATGAAGGTGAGAAGCTGGGCTGACTCTAGAACAGATTTCTCTAAATTTAGAATGAAGCCCAAGGATTCTAGAAGTCTTTGGGTGACCTCTAAAGCTGACTTGACCTGGTCTGAGGACTGGCCCACTAGAAGCCAGTTGTCCAGATATGGGAACAGAAGGATGCCCTGCCTCTTGAGGAATGCCACCACCACTGCAAGACACTTGGTGAACACCCTTGGAGCAGATGTTAGGCTGAAGGGCATGGCCCTGAATTGGTAATGGCCTAAGGGCAACTTGAACCTGAGGTACTTTCTGTGAGAATGTCTGACAGGCATGTGGAAGTAGGCATCCTTGAGATCCAGGGAGGCTAGCCAGTCTCCTGGTCTCAGTGAGGGAAGAATTACTCCCAGAGTCACCATTTTGAACTTTGGTTTTGTCAAATGTTTGTTCAGGTACCTTAAATCCAATATGGGTCACCTCTCCCTTGTCTTTTTGGTGGTAAGGAAGTATCTTGAATACAATCCTTTTCCCCTGTGACAAAGAGGTACCTTCTTTACCTGCTTGCAGAAGCAGAAGAGAGGAGACTTCTGCCTCTACGGCCTTTGTCTCCAAGGGAGAGGGAGGACTGAAAGACTTTGCTCTCATTCTTGGGAACCTTTTGAAACTGAGAGCAAGTCCCTGGCTCACTACTTCCAGGACCCATTCATCTGAATTAATGGACTCCCAGGCCTGGGAGTAGTGAGCCAGCCTGCCCCCTACTGGAATTGGGGAGGCGACCCTGACTGACACTTCAGGGTGTCTGCTTGGCAGGGGGCTTGGACTGAGTAGCTGATGGGGTCCTAGTTACCCCACGTCTACCTTTTCCCCTAAAGAACCCCCTCTGCTGAAAAGAAGAGGAGGAGGTCTGAGCTTGGTAAAAAGGCCTGCCCCTGCCCATAAACTGCTGCCTCTGAGGAGTGGTCTGCTTCTCTTTGGCTGCAGCACTTCTATAGGTGGTCCTGTACTCGTCCATTTTTTTCATGTAGTTCTCTGTAGGTCCCCAAAGAGAGAATTACCAGTTACAGGAAAATCCATGGCCTTAACCTGGGTATCATGTGAGAGGTTGGTACACCTAAGCTAAGCAAAGCAAATCTCTCCTCATGGAGATAGATGTAGCCATGACCCTAGAATGAACATCATTGGAATCAACAGCAGTGTGGAATTGCACCTTAGATGCCTCTATACTGTTTATAGCCACCTGCTCCAGCTCCTTGGCTAGCTGGGGAGGGGCATCCTTAGCCAGTTCCAGAACCGTATCCCACATAGATTTCTGGTACCTGGCTGTGTATGCCATGTAATTGGGTTGTCTGAGTCCCAAAGAGGATGCCAAGTACTGTTTTTTTGCCATGGCATCTACTTTCCCGGAATCCTTATCCAGGGGGGGTGAGATGCCAGGGGAATAGCCTCGTCACAGGCTGCAGCTTGTACTACCCCAACATGGCTGCTATGATTTGAAAGGAATTCCATCCCAAGACCTGACAAAGCATACCTCCTGTACATTCTTTTTTCCACAGGAGGAACAGAAGTAGGAAATTGTCAGATTTTTTGTGTCTGCTTCCCCAAGGATTTGTGCAAGGGGATAGACACCCTCTTTGACTCTGGGACATCCATCATTTCCAGATAGTCAGGTTCTTCCATAGGAAACTGAAGAGTCTCAGCAACTTTCCTGGAAAACAAGAAATGGGAAGGAGACTCAGAAAGCCTGGGAGGAGAAGCCTGAGAAGGCCTGTCTGGGGAGATGTCAGGCTCTACTGGCTCACCTAGGCCCTCACATTGTTCTTCTTCATAATCTTCATCCTCCTCCCAATCGCCTTCATAGTATACCTCAGGATCTATATCCAAAGCAAGTACTTCAGACCGAACCAATCGGCTCTGAATTGAAACTGGTTCAGTCGGAACCGTACAAAGCGATTGAACTATTGAAATTGCTTTCGCTATCTCATCAGTGGTCAGATCTGAACTGGCTGATTTTCTCTTTCTTTTACTGGGAACCGATTCCGCAGAATTGGCTCTTCGTTTGCCCAAAGAGGTATCGCCCAGGTCAGTGGGTACCTCTTCAGATTCGGCCGCAACCGAACCAGGCTGGCCATCGGGGTCAGAGACTTCTCGGCCTCTCTCTCCCTTAGTCTAGCAGTGTTCCTTGAGGTGGTCAAACCCCAGACAATACACACAGACGAGGTGAGGGTCGGCCTTAGCAAAGGCCTCCTTACACTTGGCACAGTGCTGAAACCCAGTGGGTCCGGTTTTCTTCTTGGGTTTCTCAGACATGCCTTCAACCAGAAAATCACCTTACACAGTGGTTAAGCTAGGCGATTACACACTCAACGGTTCCAAACGTGTCACGGGTCGGTTAAAAAAAAATCCTAAAATATCGGATTTTTTTTAGGAACCGATGAGTACTGGAAAAACCACGCAAACAAGTAATAATAAACAATAAGAGAAGATGAGCTTCGGTTCTGAACCGGACCGACCAGCAAAGAACCGAAATAAAACTATTTCTTAGCTAAAACACAGTAAAACACCACTACCTGCAACTACCACTTACTGGTACTGAGACAGAGGCAAGAATATCAAATTACTAACACCAAGGATTAGAAAAAAAATGACCGATTCGAACTATACCGAACCGAAGCGCAGGAGGGATCTCCACAGCAACTTCACAGTAAGGACGAGTAAAGAATCTGACGGTTACACTTCAGAGTACCACAGACAGAGGTTTGAAAACCGAGCTCGAGCTCAACGTTCTATGCCTATGCATAGAGTTAACCCTTTACTCTCCAGAGCAGTTTAGGTGCTGGGGCTAACTGCATATAGTCAGAATACAGCATGACTTCATGTTGTTTGAATGAAATACAGTTCCAGAATTAATGCAAGAAGGGGTAATTTATGCATAAATGTTAAAAGGACCATGAAAGGTGCTCTTTAAACTCGTGTTGTGGTTTGTCGTTTAAACCAAACTTGGCCATGCCGTCCTCTGTTTCTGTTTTTTACGAGACTCTCCATAAAAGTTTACCAGGTACAGACATCAGGCTAACTGATCTGTAGTGAGAAGTGTCCGATCTATCACCTTTCTTGAAGACAGGCACAATAGCTGTTGTCCAGTCCTTTGGCACTTTTTCTGTATTAAAGAGTTTATTAAAGAGTGCTGTTAGGGATTCTGCTAACCAACTGTTCAGCTCTTTTAATAACCTAGGGTGAATCATATCTAGTCCTGCTGATTTATTCATTTTGACCTCATCCAGTAGTTTCTGGATTTTCTTTACTGAACACAGACAAAGATACTGACGTTTGGAGCTACCAGTGGGGGCTGGTCTGTTTAGAGTCCACATTGTCATAAACTGAACAAAAGTAATTGTTAAAAGTGTTCAATGTCTCATATGGTTCTTTAATTTCCTGATTATTACTTATAAAGGGACGTACTGATATATCACTTCCTCTGTTATTTACATATGCTTAAAATGTTTCTGCGTTGTCCTTTGTATATGCTATATTAAACTCAAGCTTATTTCCTTTCTTATCATAATACTGTACTTAGATTCTTTAATTCCTCTTTATACTTCCCTATATTATAGACAGTTCAATCCCTCTGCACAGTCGTAGACTTTTCTTTTTAATTGATTTTTTTGTTTGCTTGTGCACCACAACATTTTACCCTTTTTATTATAAAGGTTTTGGGTGAGTACAAAATAATTCTCAGGTTCTATTATTTTATTTTTCAGTACTGTCCAAATGTCCTCCGTGCTTCTCCCGTCTAATTAATGTTTCCATTTCCATTGCTGTAATTTACCTATAACACCCTTAAGGTCTGCTTTATTGCATTTCTAATTGTAGTTCCCTCTATCACCTTACTGACTTTTGTTGATATGTGGAAATCAATCATATTATAATCTCAGTTACCCAGCGTCTCTTTAATTTTAATACTCTTAAATTTGTCTGTTATATCTGTAATAATAAGGTCTAATATGTTATTTTCTCTACTTGGGAACTTAATTAGTTGGTATTAACCATTGTTTAACATTGTGTTCCGTAATATTTGTTTCTTACTACCCTTGGTTTCTAACTTATCCCAGTTAATATACTGGAAATTAAAATCATTATCACACTGCTTCTGTCAGCTGTTCTCTCTGTCTACTACACAATTCTTGTTTCCTCGTCTGTTGCACTGGGTGGTCTGTAATCCCGGATGGGAAAATCTCTATCCTAGTACCCTGCATGCCCATAATTTTCTATATCTGTGTGGTCAGTGCTAGTGCTAACTATACTTTGTTTTACATACGTAGCCACTCCGCCTCCCTTTTTACGTTTCTATTTTCATGGTACAATTTATACCCATTTTTGTTTTTGCTCCATTCTACCATGTTTTGGTTACTGCACATATGTCAATGTTGTTTTAACCATTAATATATTGAGTTCTGATTTTTTTGATAATATTTAAACTTCTTTCATTCAGCAGTATTAGTTTCAGATCTCGTTGTTTGTTTTGTCTGCTTTTTGTTTTTTTGTAGGTACACTTTCAAACCCTTTGTCCATTTTATTTAATTCCCCAAGTCCCCATGATAATTAGTTCAAATGTGTTTCAAGGTGGTTCTTTATGTTGTTCCCTAAGACCCTGCGGACTCTCCTACTTAAGTACAGCCCATCTACACTATTATAATTCTCTAGTTCTCATGAATGTTTTCCAGTGTGCTAGACATTTTTTTTTAATTAAAGTTTTATTAAGTTTATCAGAGAACAAGAACAGATTCCATTGCATAGTAGGCAAAAGCTTATTATGAATACACAAGGTACAATAAAAGAATGTTGGACATATTCCAGTTACCTGGAAACAAGTGGACTTCGAGACCCGAGGCAACATGGGTTCACCGAGGACAGATCCTGTCAAACAAACTTAATAGAGTTTTTTGACTGGGTCACCAAGGTGGTGGATCGGGGGGTTCAGTGGATGTGGCCTACCTTGATTTCAGAAAAACGTTTGACTAGGTGCCGGATCTCAGATTAATACACAAAATGGGTCACCTATGGTTGGGGGAGGGGTAATAAGGTGGGTCATGAACTGGTTGAAGGGCAGAACACAGAGGGTATTGGTCAACGGGGCACCCTCGGAAGAGTCTGCGGTCACAAGTGGGGTTCCCCAAGGGTCGGTGTTTGGACCGCTTCTCTTTAATGTCTATATAGGGGATATACCAGAGGGTCTGGAATGGAGGATGAGTCTGTTTGCAGACAACGCAAAAGTCTGCAACAGAGTGGGCATGCAAGAGCGGGTGGAGATGAGTTGAGATCTGGAGAGGTTAGAGAAATGGTCCAAAAAATGTAATTTGTCTTTCAATATGGCAAAGTGTAAGATCATGCATTTGGGCAGTAAAAACAAGAAAGCTGAATACCAGATTTGGGCGGGGGAGAGATCCCTGCAAGATACAGAAGAAGAAGAGGATCTAGGCATCATTATTTCTCAGGACCTGAAGGTGGGAAAGCAGTGTGGTAAAGCAGTTGCAAGAGCCAGCAGGATACTGGGTTGCATAGGAGGGGAAATACCTAGCAGAAGGATAGAGGTCGTAGTTCCCCTGCACACCCAGCTGGTTAGGCCACACCTGGAGTATGGGGTCCAGTTCAGGAGGCCATACCTCAGGAAAGAGGTGGAGAGGGTAGAATGAGTTCAGAGGAGGGTGACGAAGATGGTGAGAGGGCTCGATCACTTACCATATGAGGGGAGACTGAAAGACCTTGGCATGTATTCTCTGGAACAGAGGAGGGATAGGGGCGACATGATCAAGACATTTAAATACGTCAAGGGTATAAATAAGGTGTGTTTGGAGAGCCTTTTCCAGCTAAAGGTGCGGCCCAGGGTGAGGGGGCATGAACTGCAGCTCGGGGGGGGGGTGGGATTTAGAGGTATCCCTAGGAAGTACTTCTTCACCGAGAGTGTGGCTGAAAATTGGAATGGGCTGCCGAGGGAGGTGGTGAGTGAGAAGACAGTAGGAGGATTCAAGAGGGCATGGGATAAACACAAGGGAATGTTGGGAAGGGGGAGAGGACTACTGTAAAGGCCTAAGGGATACCTAGGCAAACTGGGCAGACTGAGTGGGCCTGAAAGTCCTTTTCTGCCATCACATTCCTATGTGCCATATGCAAGCTCAGTATATAAAGATTGATAACAAACATGCAAAATAAACAGTGTACTAAGAGGTACACTACAGTATTAATAAGCATGTTTTCATGAATAGTTCAAATAGAAATCCACTGGGTATGCTGAAGATGATCTTCTAAAGAGAGTTGCGACAGACAATCCATACTAATGTCCATGGAATCAAAACAAAGTACAAAAACTGTTACCATGTAGATGTCTGCAATCAATAAATGAAGTAGCAGAATTGGGGGTAGAAAGAAAAGGCAAAGAAGGCAGAAAGTAGCTTGGAAAGCAGAAATTACGAAGGCCCAGAAGGGTCTATAGGATTGTACGAGAAAAAAAGAGAAAGTGAGAAAAAGAAAGCAGATGAGGGGGAGACCCGGCCTCATGGAACAAAATCTCAATAATTGTCCAATTGGTATAGAACCCATTTACGCCATTTGATTTGACAGAAGGTATACGATTCATTATCTTGGCAGACATCCTCTCTAGTGCATGTGTAAGTTAATCGTAATTTCCTGCCAGGCATTACGGGTGGGACTTTTCTTGCTGTGCCATGATCTGGTGATTGCTTTTCTGGCTTCTAAAATCAATAAAATGACAAGTTTCATGGAGGATTTAGTCAAAGTACAATGATCCGGGGGAATGACTGTTAGAATAAAGAAGGGGGTAAACATACCAGGACAATCAAAGATGCCCTCGATCTCGTGGATGACATCCTGCCAGTAAGGACTCTGGCAGGCTCACGGGGGCCATTTTTATTGATATGACCAAGGCATTTGACCTTGTTGACCACTCCATTCTCATTGCAACCCTAAACTCTCTAGGCCTCGCGCCAAATGTTGTTAACTGGTTTGACAGCTATCTAACAGACAAGTCCCAATACGTGAAATTTAACTCCACCCTCTCTGACAAGGCTACCATCAACATTGTTGTACCCGCAAGGGTCTATTTTAGGTCCTCTGCTTTTCTCTATTTTCATTAATAGCATTACCACAAATCTTCTCAGTACATCTTCCCTACTACATGCGGATGACATTGCTCTGTACTGCAGTTCAAACAGCATTGATGACATTAATACTAGGCTCTCCTCTGATTATCAGCTTATACAACAGTGGCTTGTAAATCACAAACTTGTCTTAAATAAATCAAAGACATAAGCTATGCTATTTGGCTCCAGTCTCAAACTCAAGCACTCCCAAACTCACTTCAATGTCTCCTCCCTAGATGACACATCTGTTGGAGTGGTTAACTCATTCAAATATCAGGGGGTCACTCTTGACCCCCTCCCTGAGTTTCGACCTCCACATCCATACTATCTGTAAGCAGGTAAACTCCAAACTTGGTATCGCCTACCAAACGAGTTATGCGCTCACTCCTCCTGCTAGACTCGCCATTGCCCATGGGAAATTACTTCCCTCTCTCACTTACGGGGTTGCAACGTATGTTTCAGCTGGCAACTCGAGTCTTCATAGGTGGGATGTTACCTACAATAACATCTGTCACTTTGCACCCTACTCCCCACAGTTGAAACATCATTGTCTCCTCTACTCAGATCTAGGATGGCTCCCACCACTAGAACTAAGGTCCTACGTGCTTGGATCCATTACTGATAACATTATCAGATCCCATATTCCCAAATCACTAGCCTGTCTCTTTCCCTATCAGAAAACCAACTACGCTCTTCGGTAAATGTCCCTGTCCTTATCCCGAGACATCGTACAAATAAAGGTGGTCGTGCCTTTGCCTGTCATGCACCCTATTACTGGAACTCACTTCCTCTAACCGTACGCCAATCTGCATCCCACATTTCCTTTCAGAAAGAACTTTGACACCATCTCTTCTCCTCCTACATATGCTCCTGCTTCAAACCACCCTAGTCTTTGCTCTCTAACTCCACTCTCCTCTTGTCGGTCACCTAGGAGCTTAGGATCCACCCCAACATCGAAACACTTCCTCTCTATTTCACTTCCTTCTTCCTTTCATTTCATTCTTCCACTTCCTTCTCTCCTTTCCAGGTGATTCTATCCACCTTCTCCACTCTCTCCCTAGCCCTTCCTTTTATCTATCTCTGCTTGAAAGCTATCGCTCTCTCAGCACCTCACTCCTTTCTTGCCTGCACAGTTGTCCGGTCACTTAATTTGACCTGCTTGTATTGCCTTATGGAATTATTAATGCTGTATTTTGGTCTTACTACCACAATTTCCCAATCTGACCTTATTGTATTTGTCTTATGTTAACTTAAATGCTTATCTTGGTTTAACTACCTCAATTCTTTGTCACATTGTTGCTGTTATGTAACTTGTACCATGTACCTTGTTGTTCTTTGAAGTTTGTCTCTGTACTCTCCCGGGTCGTGTCTGAAAATAGTCTTTTTGGCTAGTACACCTACCCGGTTAACAAAAACCAATCAAAATAAATAAAAAAGATTGAAGGGATGGGCATGCCCAAAGGACATGTGACTGATCGGCCTGTATAGTGCCACAGCTGTGCCAGCAATGGCTGGCATGGGGGCCCATAAATTTAACAATCATTGCAGGAGTCCAGAAGTATCTCAGTCAGCACTCCAAGTGTATTCCCTCCAATAGGCGGCAGCTGTAAGTAGCCCTGTGAGCAAGGGGGATATACTTAAGCCACTGCTCTGTGGAATGAGTAGTGCCCAGTTCCATGTTCCATTTGTGCAGGATTGAGTCAGTAAATGCCGTACAGGAGACTTCTAATATAAAAGACTAATAAAGTGAGCCCAGGTGTCTCCTAGCAGGTAGGATTTGAGGAGGTGGATGGTTTTTTGCATTAGGCATTTTATTCCTTTTTGAAGGGTTGTAACAGGACCTGTCCCTGCCACTGAGACGTGGGACCTTTTTCTCTTCTTAAACCTCTGGTTGCAACCACTTTCCTGTTCCTTTTTATGCTGTCCCTATTTTTCTGTATGGAGGCAGGCCACCTCCTTACAAAATCCCTCTCTTCCCCTTCTCAATTCCCTGCTGTTTAAATTTCTCTTCATGTCCTGGTCCCTTGTCTGTTCATGTCTCCCTGAGTTTCCTGAGCTGGTGAACGCTCTGTTACACAAGCAGCACATTATGATTTAAAAGGCATTTATAAACTGCAGGTAGTTGTATTATAAAGATAGGCTGAAGAAAAGCTTTTATTTAGTAGATAATCCCTACCCCAGCAGTACTCCTGCTTAAAAGTCTCTGTACTTTTAAAAACAACCATCACTTAGGCTCCTTTTTGTAAAGAAGAGGGAATAGCTAAAATAGTTTGCTTAGCTTCTGTTTTAAAAGGTGTATGTTTAAGGGAACACAGAGCAGAGCTGCAGCCAGTTGTTTTGCCCCTAAAAATATGTTTGGAGAGTTCAAACCACAATTGAAGCCAAACTTACTCCTGTGCTGCAAAACACCTGAAAAAGGAAGAAATGGTTACAGGTTTACTGTGTTTTAAACATTTCTGTGTCCTGGTAAAACAAAGATGGTTTTGTTACTGCAAACCTAGAAAGAACTGAAACACTTAAACAAACAAGGAAGTTACCAGAATGCTGTTGCTGAGCTGCTCCTTGGAAGCTAAGAGGAGGCCTGCTTGCTAACAGCTCTACAGCAGAATGAGAGCCACTATAGGGAGTGAGAGGCCCCTAGTGGTCTATATTTAAAGAGGGCAAACTGTCAATCAAATGTTAGGTGACTGTTGCTTGTATCAAATCCTTTATACATAGTTTTTATTGTATAAAAAGTTCAAATGAAAGTTTGTACTAATGTATAAAAGAAGGTTATGATATTTAACACTATTTTGAAAGGTTATTCATTGAATTTACCTTGTACCAAAGGAACACTGAGTCACTTGACCAAGGAGGCGGGTATATAAACCCTACCTCTCCAAGTGGCAAGTTAGATAGGGTCAGTTCTTCCTGACCTAGCTGGAGGGAAGTTTCAGTCTGTGAGTGAAGAGAAATCTTTGGAATTACCATTGATTGATTATTATATTGTTTCTTTTCTTTTCTGTATTTATTTTTACTTTTTGGTGCTGTAAATTGTTTATGAAGTAATAAACATCCCACCAAACAAACAGTGGGTTGCACCTAAACTGCTGCTTCTGTGTATGTTATTTGTCTGCCTGTAGACCCACCCTATAACAAGGGTCCATTTATGTAGCCAGTTATTTATTTTCAAAATCTTACCGTTTCTTCCTTTCCCTGCTCTGGGCACTGACAATATTTCTGAAAAACACACCTCGTAATCCCCATCTTGCAGTGTTTTTTGTGAATGTCCATTTACTTCCTTTATTGTTCCCTTTTCATCCTGCCTACCTATATTGTCGGTCCCAACATGAAGCACAACTATTGGTTTGTGCTAATCTTTTCTTATTTATTTCTGATAACATTTTTTCTATATTCTTTATTTTTGCCCGGGATAACAACAGGCTGTAGTGTTTTCCATATTTCCTCTTGTTGTGTATCAGTCTGTGTATTTTAGGATAGAATCTCCAAGTACATAGATCTGTTTCAATTTTTCAGATGGGATGGGTGATGGGAATCTAAACTAGGAAAATAATATCTATAGAGAACGGGAAGAATAATTTAAATGAGACCCTACAACATTTTTCCAAAACTAACATTCTACTCCCACCCAAAATTCACAGCACAAACCCCACCAAAATTTATTCTAAAATTGACACCCTTAAATGCATCCCACCCTCCCATACTTTCCACCTCAAGTCAGAACTTCTCAAAACTTTAAAGCTACTATGTTTCTAAAGTTTACACTCAATAACAGTTCTTTTAAAGAGCAACTTTACAGCCGTTTACTTCAAAAAAGCTATAGAAGCCTTACCTGGCTCTTTTTCAAATCGTGCCAGTATTTTGGTTTTTAACTGTCTCTGTTTGGGAAGGGAAGGGATCGTATTTTGGCTCCATGGAGCCACGATGCGCTAATTCCTTCCACTTCCTGGTACATGCTGAAAGCCTGATCTGCTCCCGTGCCGTCACGTTTGCTGATGTCACTACATGGACAGCACAGGGGCGTGCTACACAGAAATGAATCAGGCCAGTTTTCAGAGTCTTTTTTTGATATTTTAGATGGCCATCGTGGCCAAATCAAGGGCGTCGCTCAACCTTAATTTGTCCACGGTAGCCATCTAAAATATCAAAAACAGACATTGATAACTGGCCTGTTTCAGTTCTATGTAGCGTGACCCTGTGCTGTCAGTACACTGATATCAGCAAACATGATGATGCAGGGGAGGATCAGGCTTTCAGCAGATACCAGGAAACGGAAGGGACTGGTGCAACTCCACTGAGCCAAAATATGATCCCTTCCCTTCCTAAATAGGGATAGTTAAAAATCTAAATACTGGCACGATTTGAAAAAGAGCCATGTAAAGGCTTCTATAGCTTTTTTGGGGCTACTGTATTATAACTTTTACCTATTGTCTGTGCCACTGTACAGTCCGGGTCGCAACTGAAAATGGTCCTTTAGATCAGTTTGCTTACCCGGTTACCAAAAACATAAATAAATTTGTGAAATATGGGGATAATTGCTTTATAACTTATGTTTCACAATTGCCATATTTAAAACCATTTACACTTAGCAGATTTTACATTTCTCTACTCTTCTGAAATTCTTACCCAGACACTTCCAAGATGTTCTGCATGACTTTCCAGAAACGTATATCCCCGAACCTTCCACTCTTCAGCTGCATCCTATGCTGCTTCCAACATTTTCAACCACGGCCGTCACTGCTACCAAAACCTGCACCTCTTTATGCCTCTGGTTTATTCCTTACATCCCAACCCCACTTGCACAATCCATATCTTAAATCCACTCCTGAAATGTACACTCTGCTCCTCAAATTTACATGTCAACTCGCCCATGTTTTCTTCAACACTTAGTTTTGAAACACATAAAGTTAATCCGTTGAGTCTTTTTCTTTTGTTGTTGAAGGCAACTTAGAAAGTTTTTTTTTTCTATTTGGTTCTTAGAAACTGCAGAGTAGTAGGCATATACTAGATAAATTCTGATAAGTGCAATAATACATAAATTGTATTATAATACATGTGTATTGCTCAGGAAGCTAAAGGCCACTGAGCACCCAAGTCTTCCATATCAAAAATATCAATGTAGGTCAGGTGTGCAAAGTAATAAACATACCCCATAATCATAAACAGCTTAAGTGTTCATGAATAGTGGGATGTTTATTGCCAAGAATTACTGCATATCTATGTTGTTAAGGCAATTTAACTGAATGTTTTAAGTCCTGAGCAAAAAAAAAAAAAAAAAAGATTTATCAGGCACATTTGAGAGATTTCTTGCAGTGGTTTTTCATTTTTATTATTGACAAGTACAGATTTTTGTTGGCTTCTAGATCAGTTGGACACCTTAAGTTTGATTGCTTCTTCCTCCAGGGCAGTTTCTGTCAGTCTTGAGGCCTATAATAGAGTCCTGCCATTGGAAGGAGATAGTCTGGCACTAGTCTATTTCCACCTAGTTACATCCCACCAAAGTGCCTCTTGGTTTAATGATGAGCTTTGGCAGCTGGCAGTGCTGCGTCAGCAGCTAGAGGGCAGGTAAATGGAAGTCAAAGGTACATGGCGACAGGTTTGACCCGAAAACCAACTATAAGCGCTATCAGGTTGTAATAAGAACAGAGGAGATTAAATAGCGCGCCAGGATTACTGCAACCAAGAAGAGCAGGTCAGCCACTCTTTTTCACACTTTAGATAGTCATTTCTCCAATTGGTTTACAAACAGAGCTGGGAAACTTTCCCCTACATAAATGTTAGTGGTTTAATCAGGTCTTCAAAGCCAAAATAGTCAGCATCCAGGAGCATGTTTCTTCCTCCGCCCCAATGCTTTGCAGCAGAAAGGCAAACAGGATGAAAGAGAAAGGGAGAACTCTGATGTTACTGACAGAGTTCTGACACTTAAGGCAAGTTTACACTAGTTGATCTGCAGTGTTGTAAGAAGTGCAGATCAGCTGCATTGGTGCTAGTCAGGGTGTGTAAACAGCCAGGGAAGCATTGCAGACAGCTCCACTGCGGCGCAGGACAAACACCGTTTTCCTGGGTTTGTGTATTGTTGCAGGTGTTTTTGTCTGACGTGTAAACCAGTTGTTCCACCTGCAAAAGTACAGCCCCACAACACACCACACCAGACATTTGATTACATTTGTAGCTATTACTTGCATTTTTTTTTAAATTAAGAGCACTTACAGATTGCATTGTGCAGTTATTTGTATTTATTCTTTCCGAAGCGGAGGGTACCAACACTCACGGACCTGGCTTTCCTTATCCTGAAATTAGAGATGCCCGAAAGTGTTGCCAGACAGCAAAATTGTATTTCGCCCAGCAAAATGCAAGGTTATGCCAGCGGCACATGGTTCCACCTGGTGTAACCTTGTGAGGGCGGTACAGCGAGGAGCTGGCCAAGCTGCTCTGTGGCATGGAGCACTAATGCTCCTGCAGCTCGGCCAGCAAGCCCTCTGGGATGGGGGTCTGTTCCCGGTAGGGAAATTTTTGCACCTCCTGTAACCCAGCTACCAGCTCTGAGGTCTCGCCCCCTCAGTTGGTTATGTTAGGGAGATGCGGGGGGCAAGGCCCCATGCATAACATAGGTCCCCATCGGGATTCTGAAATTCAGTCTCCCGACCTCGGTGTAGCGTAGGTCGGGAGACCGAATTTTAGAATTCCATAATATATCCTTTCTTTCATCCCAAAGTACAACTGCATAGACTGTACAAACTCTTAACTGCCTGGGCTTCATCGAGGTTTTCTTTTCTTCAGGAATCGATCTGCTATGCTATACATAAGATCTACATAGTTTTGGAGAATCACCATTCGCTCTGCATGTCTTTCTCGACACTAATAAATGCAGTACCCCAACTGACCTTAACCCCAACTCAGGCAGAAAGTCTTCTGCAACAATGCACACAAGTCAGTGTGTAGATGCAGCCTGGCAACACTTTGAGTGGAGTGGAGGCAAAGCAATGCAGACAGCAGCACGCCAGCAGGGTAAGTATAAATGTGCTACTAGATGATTAAAATGTGGTTTCCGTGCTTGGTGGCATGCACTACACACCTCCTTATGGCTGAATGCTGCCCAACTCAGTTCATTAAAAGTAGCCAACACCCTCCTGGAGAACTCTGAAAAACATAATATATGGAAACAGTTTGGCTTATAGTTCACATTAGTTCTGTATTTCATTTCCCTATTCTTTATTACCAAGATCATATGAAATTAAAAATTATCTTTTTTCCTTGAGAGTTCATCAGCTTCTATTGCTTACTATAGTACTCTACTTGCAAGATCACTGTTATTCCCATGGCAATAGACTGTGATGTCACAACAGGGAATTATGACCACGTGAGGAATAAGTCACAGAGAGACATGAACTCTAAGGGAGAAAGATCCTGTTTTTGTGCCATCTGCCTCAGAAAATAAATAATGGGGAGAAGAAATCTTCAGCAGAAATATGAAATACAAGATACAAACACAAGCTGAATAGTGTCTAAATATTATGTCTCCAAAGTTTTCTCAGTGGGATCTCTGTAGCTCTTGAAGGCTGATGCATAGATGCTGGTCACCCAGTCTTCACAAACATCATTAACACTTCTTTGGGTAAGGGCTGGCTCCACACATCCCTGAGGATGGCTGTGTTGTTGTCACTGCTCAAAAAGCATTTTTTAGATCCTGATGAACTGTCAAATTATAGACAGATGTCCAACCTGTGGTTTCTGCTAAGGTTACCAAGAAGGTGGTGTTGAAGTAGCAGGGCAAGCACTTAAAAAAATAACATCTTTTGAACCATTTCGGCCTGGCATCCGACAGGGTCATAGTACAGAGCCAACTCTAGCCAAGGTCTACAGTTATGTCTTGGGAGAGATAGTGGGATGGTGCCTGTTTTGATCCTGTTTGATCTCTTCCTACTATTCAAAATGCTGGATCATTGGTTGATGGTAGATAAGACTTAAGAAGAAGAGGGGGAGGGATTGTCTGGGCACTATGCCCCATTTCCTACTCCACCAGAACACATCATGAAATGAGCTGCTACCAGCTCAGTATGCCCTTCCAAGCAAAATGTTCTGAAATATATATGTAACCCCCCTGCAAATGGGGGTTCCCAAAAGACTTCCAGGAGCTTGCTTGAATGCTCCAAGCCTGAATGGTGTTTGGCATTTAAGCCATTTATCAGTGAGTGTTTTTAGAACCTCTGGTACTGTCTCTTTAAGAGCTGTCTGCTTGCAGACATAATTAGTTTGTATGGGGGACTGTGTGTTTCTTTGATTGAGTACCACTCAAGCTGCTGCCAATTCACTTCATTTTTGCAGTCACTAGGAGTGCAAAGGGAACCTATCTGAAAGATGTAACTGTTTGCCAGAAATTATTTAGAGTAATAATGAAATTACAGTTTGTCTAACCTGCTTTCTTTGCAGTCAGAACTGTGTCTGCTAGTTCCCCATTCTAGTTTTGAACTGCTGAACTGGACCAATCTGTGTGGGGGTAAGCTAGCTCTAAAATGGTGCCTTGGACGAATCAGAACTTGGACTCATAATCTGAGCCAGCCACAAGAGGATTGTATGGGCAGTGACTCTGGGAGATGTAGTTTAGACTTCAGTGCCTTTTGGACCAACAGCAGCAGTCTATTGTGAGTGACAGCCAATCCAGTCAAGAACTGGGAGGAACTCAAAGGAAGTGCCCGGTTTTGTCAGTTGAAGTGTCAGTTGAGCTTTGGCAGTGAAGAAGGAAGGAGCCCTGTGCTTTTCAGTGTGCAGTTTTAGTCAAAAACGGTGTAAGGCCCAGAGTTCCGGTCTGCAGCTTGTTAGGACTGAATCCGTCCCTGTGAAAAGAATCAAAGGATCTCTGAAGAGTAGAAACCAGGCTCACCCTGTAGAAGACTGGAGGAACTGCTGAAAATTACACTCGCCTCTGTCAGGAACTGAATCTGCTGTGTGTTCTCCCTGGTATTGTGCAGTAATTGCGATCGGATACAGATGCAGCCTGCCTGGTATAGTGCTTTCTTTATATGGATGTGTGAAGAGGTTTGTGTACCTCAAGTGAGCCCTGCTGACATTGAAGGACCCTATCTTATTTGGAGGTCGTGAGTACTAATTCAGGGTCGCCCCTGTTGAATTGCCACATTAAATCCAAATGGAATTACTGTACTGCTGACTGTTTAATTCTCCTTTTCTCTGTGTGAAAGGGCCCCTACCAGCTGCCACGGTTTGGACTAGCCACTAGGGCTTGGGTACCCAGGGACAGTAACTGATAGGGATAGGCTTGTGCACAGAGCCATAGGTAGATTATCAGAGTGATAAGCTAATTAACCTGATTTCCCCCTGTCCTTGTTATATCCCCCTAAATAAATTAGAGCTGCTTGTTTCAGCAAAGTTATACTGCCTGAGGTATTTGTCTATGTTAAAGTACTGTACTGTGA
Source organism: Neoceratodus forsteri (assembly GCA_016271365.2). NCBI lineage: Eukaryota > Metazoa > Chordata > Ceratodontiformes > Ceratodontidae > Neoceratodus > Neoceratodus forsteri. Next base: position 1,096,964,311 of record CM057456.1, on the reverse strand, counting down.
TTGTTGCACTGTATCTCATTTCACAGGAGGTCCCAGTGCCGGAACCAGACCTGGGGGTAAGTGTATACTGTGAAGGTAATTCTGATATATTGTGTGGGCCACTAGTGGGAAGAAAGGGGGGTTGCAGTGTCCCAGAGGGTTGTGACCAAGTTAGTTTAACTATTGCAAACCCTGACCTCTGGGTGGAGGCACCCGCCATTGGATCCAGGCCCCTCAACCTGTTAGTGGCAAATCAGGCAGGGGTAGTAGCCCCTGGGATAGCGCCATCTAGGGGTTACATCTTGGAGGCACCGCTGGGATTGTGTGTCCTCTAGTGGCCATATTACTGAACCACTGTTAAGAAAAAATGGGTACCCGGACAGAAGTGGCTGTGCACCGCTGGTGGAGTGGTGTACTGGGGAGGAGATCGACCCCAAAATGCTATACTTATCCTGGACATCCCCTGGGTATCAACACGGACACTGTGCAGGGAGTACTTTCCAAGGTGGAAGGTTTACAAAACCCTGTGGTGGTGGGTCGGCATGCTAATCTGCTCACCCACACTTTCCTGGCCCTAGTAGAGTTTAAGGATCCCATAGATAGCTCCAAAGTGCCACAGACCATTACCCCAGAGGGAGCCCTCACTGCTTGGAGAGTGATAGCTAAGGACAGTAAAGACCCGGGGGGGAATCAGCCCCCACCACTATCTGAAACTTTTGAGGAGAAATTTGCTGAATGGTTGCTGGGAGAGGGGAAAACTGTGGAGGACTTGAAGAAACTATTCTTGCCACCTGGGGGTGTTCCTCCCCCAACACCCTCTCCTGCTCCAGTGCCCGTAATGGTGGCTGAACCAATGCAGACTCCTATTTCTGCACCTGCCATTAGTCACGACTCTTACCGAAGGTTGAGGATCTTCTCTGGCACCCTCCCCACCCCCCAAGGGGAGGATGACTGGGAGACCTGGATAGACTATGTTGCCCCCAAGTGCTAGAATGGCAATGCTCGAAGGCGAAAAGCGAAGAGGGTTAGTGAGAGCCTCCGAGGTCCTGCCCTGGCTACCATCCGTGCTAAACGGGCCAGTAACCCTGAAGCGACTGCACAGGCCTATCTTGAGGCCTTGGAGAATGTGTGGAGCCCAGATTCTGATGAGGACCTATGGTGGAGAGTAAGAAATGCACAACAGTACCAAGGGAGTTGTTGTCCGTGTATGTCTCTCGGCTGGAAAAATTGTTGCAAGAATGCCTCAGAAAGGGTAGTTTGCCAGCCGATTGAACTGGACCGAACCAGACTGGACAGAATCCTTAAATCTGCCCCTTCTCAGAACTGCTGTTGCTTCAGTTACGCCTGGCAAATCGACTGGAATCCCCACCTCCTATGATGAGTTAATGAGAAATTCGAGGAGTTGAGAAAGGCGACTTCGGAGGTACCTGCACCAACAGCTGTGGCTACGACCCGAGTGACTGAGGGTGACCCATCAAGTGAAGTTCAGGGGCAGAGGTTGACAGTCAATGAGTGCTCTGACAAGGAAAAAGATATGCCACAATGGGGCGAACTGTTGAGAGAGATCCGGGAATTCAAAAACAGTCCCTTTATGAAGGCCACGCCTGCAAGTACGGGCCCTGACCTATATCCGACTGCATCTGCTATGGGGGTGGGGGTACCCACCCATGTATCTCCTGCTGATAACAGCTCCAAACTCAATTCCTTGACCATGGAAGTGGAGAAACTGACGAGATGTCTCCAAATGCTTATCACGCCAGACAGAGATGGCACCCAGGTTTCCAGTTAGTAATACCCCGGCCCTGGCTCCCAGTGTGGCGCCTTGGCCAGCTCAAACTCAGAAAGTATGTTTTGCTATAATTGTGGGAAAGATGGGCACATGAAAGGGAATGCCAGTCCCCAAAAGACACTGACAAAGTTGCATATAGGCTACAAGGAGAGCTTCGAGAAGAAATCAGTGGTTAAGAGGTGCACGACATGATCCCAGTGAGGGCACCAAAATGCTAATTCACGCCTTTTGTGCAAGGTCAGTTGCCCAGGCCCCCACTACCGCCTCTCCAGACTGGTCCAGAATAGTGGGTCCCTCCATGGAGACCACTGTAAAGGTGAATGGAGTGTCTACAAGAGCTGTATTAGACAGTGGCTCCCAAGTGACAATTATGTTCCAGGATTGGTATCAGAAGCATTTGTCAGACATACCCTTACAACCATTAGAAGGACTGCATGTATGGGGGTTAAGTGAGAAGGCCTACCCCTATTCCGGGTATATCCGAATTTGGCTGTCTTTCCCCACCTCCGTGGCTGGAGTGTCGAACAAGTAGAGACCCTAGCCTTAGTGTGTCCCCCCACTGGACTGTATGATGGTGTCCCTTTGTTGATTGGAACAAATGCTCATATGTTCGGAAGGCTGGCACAGTTGTGTTATGAAAAACAGGGGTCAAAGACTAGTAGAGCTTTAAGAGTTCCGGCTTTAATTAAGAAGGCCTATGAGGCACAGAGAGATGCTGAAAAAACAGAACCAGAGGAACCGGTCGGAATTGTATGGAAGAAGGATCCTGAGTCTCTGATCCTGGCCAAATGCCCAGTGTACCTTACAGGAGAGGTCCTGATCAGAAAGGATGTTAAGAATAAAATATTAATGTTGGATGCACCTGGCGCATGGAAAATTGCCAGAGGGACTGCTGGTCAAGCCTAGTATTTTGCCCGCTAGAGCCCATGCTTATGCCAGAAGGGTAATGGTCCAAGTTCATAATGTGTCTGAAAGAGACATTCGAGTAAACAGAGGTTGCATCCTGGCTAATGTGCATTGTGCAGACACTGCAGTGCTACCCAGCAGCAAGAGTTCAGGAAGAATGACAGAGTAACGCCTGACTTGTTTGATTTCGCGACTCCCGCTGCCAGCTGAATGGAAAGTGAGGATCAGTGAGAAGCTTGCCCAGAGAGACCAGGTGTTTTTTAAAGGAATGGGATGTAGGATGCGTGCAAGGAGCCGAGCACAATATCCGCTGCATGATCGAAGACCATTTCGTGAGAGGTCTCGACGCCTGGCACCTGCTGACATAGATGATGTGAGACGGCATCTGCAAGAGATGTTAGCTGCTGGTGTAATACAAGAATCCAGAAGCCCTTATGCTTCCCCCATTGTGGTAGTGAGGAAAAAGAATGGAACAGTAAGGATGTGTGGATTATCGCACCTTAAACCGGCGGACTATCCCGGATCAGTACACAATGCCCCGCATTCAGGATGCTTTGGACTGCCTAAACGGGAGCAAGTGGTTCTCTGTGCTGGATCTCCGCAGTGGGTACTACCAGATCCCGATGGCCCCAGAGGACCGTGAGAAGACGGCCTTTATCTGTCCGCTTGGCTTATGAATTCATGAGGATGCCTCAAGGGATTTCAGGTGCCCCAGCCACTTTTCAACGATTGATGGAGCGTGCAGTGGGGGACATGAACTTACTAGAGTGCCTGGTATACCTAGATGATGTTATTGTGTTTGGCAGCTCACTGGAGGAACATGAGAGCAGATTATTTAAGGTATTGGACCGACTGGAGGACTTTGGCCTTAAACTGTCCATTGATAAGTGTCAATTCTTTCAAACATCAGTAAAGTATGTGGGACACATAGTATCCACCGAGGGAATAGAGACCGACCCAAGTAAAGTTGAGGCCTTGACCACCTGGCCACAGCCCAAAATCTAAAGAACTGCAAAGATTCCTGGGATTCTGTGGTTATTATCGGCGCTCATCAAGGACTATTCAAGAGTGATCCGCCTTTACTTAACCTTACTCAAGGGTATCCCCCAACCCACAAAAAATACCAAAAGTCAGCGTCCCTCAAGACTGAAAGAGTGTATTTTCATCCAAGTGAAGTATTTGGGGCCGCTGGACTCCTGATTGTGAGACTGCTTTTCATGAGATCATATATCAACTTACCCATGCTCCAGTGCTGGCCTATGCCGATCCAAGAAAACCTTACGTCCTGCACACTGATGCTAGCTTGCAAGGGTTGGGGGTTGTGTTGTACCAAGAGCACGAGAATGGCCTGAGACCAGTGGCCTTTGCCAGTAGAAGCCTGACCCCATCCGAAAAGAACTATCCTGTACATAAGTTAGAGTTCCTAGCTTTGAAGTGGGCTATTGTTGACCAATTCCATGAGTACTTGTATGGGGCTAAAATACTAGTAAAAACTGACAATAATCCTTTGACCTATGTGCAGACCTCAGCTAAGTTGGATGCCACTGGCCATAGGTGGCTTTCTGCATTATCTACATATGACTATGCTCTGAATACCGAGCAGGTCTGAACCACATAGATGCTGATGCTCTCCCGAGGCCTGTTCCCCAGAATGATTGGGTCCGATTGGCAGAACCTGACATTCGGCACTCTGCCGGAAGTTTGACAGGGAGGAACAAATGTCCACGGACGCAGTGGACTGCATGGTGGATTGCTTGGGAGCTCTGAGAATTGCATACCTGCTGCTTATTGCCACTTTTCTGCAATAGACATTGGTGCACTGCCTCAGCTGGACAATGACAGTATTCGCGGGCTCAATCTCGCGATCCCATGATCAAAGCAGCTTTAGAAGCCCTCTATGCAGGAAAAGATGTGTCCAAATTACGCTCCACTGATTTGAGAACTGCACTGTTATACAAAGAAGGTCCTAAGTTGAAACTGATCAATAAACTGTTATACAGAGAAACAGTAGACAGAGGGGACAAGTAGACAAACAACAACTAGTGCTGCCCACTGCCTTCGAGACTCAGTACTGAGGTCCTTGCACAACCACATGGGGCACCTTGGTATAGACAGAACACTTGACTTGGTGAGATCCAGATTCTATTGGCCTAAGATGGGGCTGATGTGGAGCAACACATTCGAACTCAGAGTCGCTGCTTACAGAGGAAAGCTTTGCCCCAGAGGGCTGCCCCTTGTTAACATCACCACCAGTGCACCCATGGAGCTGGTCTGTATTGATTTTCTAAGTTTGGAGTCAGATCAAAGAAATATCAGTAATGTGCTGGTGGTCACTGACCATTTCACGAGATATGCCCAAGCTTTCCCCACCAAAGACCAGAAAGCATCCACTGTAGCCAAAGTACTTGTAGAAAACTTTTTTGTTCACTATGGGGCTCCACAAAGAATCCATTCTGATCAAGGGAGAGACTTTGAGAGTCGTATGATCAAAGAGATGCTTTCTCTGTGGGGAGTGCGAAAGTCCAGAACCACTCCTTACCACCCCAAGGGGGACCCACAGCCTGAACGTTTCAACCGCACTTTGCTAGATATGCTAGGCACCCTGCACCCAAAGGACAAGCCTAGATGGAGCCAACAAATTAGCACCCTGGTACATGCTTATAACTGCACCAAAAGTGATGCCACTGGATTCTCCCCTACCGCCTGATGTTTGGAAGAGAAGCTCGACTACCAGTAGATGTGTGTTTTGGGGTCTCTCCTGATGGGGTTCAAGCTGACAACTATTTACAGTATGTGCAAAAGTTAAAGGCCCAGCTAACTCATGTACTAACTGGCTCAAACCATGGCTGCCAAAAGAAATCTGGCCAACAAAGAAAGGTATGATAAAAAGGTGAAAGCACAGGAACTCCAGGAGGGAGACGGGTATTGCTAAGAAATCTGGGACTGCATGGCAAGCACAAGATTGCTGACAGATGGCACCATCTCCTCACATTGTAGTGGGCAAACTAGATGATCTGCCAGTGTACAAAGTAAGGCCTGAGAATAATTCAAAAGATGTAAAACAATGCATAGAAATCATTTACTGCCCATTGACAAATCTTAATTGAGTCTGAGCCCTAGAAGATGCCCTCTGGACCAGTGACTAGAGCTGCTGCTAAGAAAAGACCAAGGAAGTCTGCACCTACAGAAGCAGAGTTAAAGTGTTCCCTGCACAAGTCCCAGTTGAGCATGACTGTCAGTCCATATCAGAAGAAAGTGAGAGTGACTTTGAATACTATCCTTCTTACGAACTGAGTCAATTGTTTCGGGGCAATCCCCTAGTCATACTGGAGATGAAGCTGGGCCTTCTGGACTGTCCAAACCCTCAGCTTCATCCCTGGAGCTAATGCTCCCAGAAAGTGAAGTGCAAAGCATCAGATCAGATGAAATGGAATCATTGTGCATGGTTGAACTGTTTGAGCTTTCAGGGGAGGAAAATGATAGATTGGGGCAGACTGGTGATACACCGAACAAGAAGAGTATTTTGAGTGCCTTGACAGTCCACTGCCAGTGTCCAAGCTCTCCATGCGAGCCAAATGTTGTGGACTCAGAAACTGTAACTCCTGGAGCTGAAAGTGCCCCAAGTTCTAGCCCTCTACCCCATGGAGACTCCCGACAAGTGAGGACAATGCTGAAAATGAGGCTCAAAGTGCAGAGACTATAACAGTTCCCCTAGAAAGACTGGTCGAGCTGTAAAGCCTGTGGTGCACCTCAGTTATGATTCACTTGGGAGGCCTGTGGACTTGCCTCTCAATGTTGTCCATAAAGGAGTGTATGTGTCCCCGAGCTCATTGCCCAAACTGAGCATCAGTGCTAACTCCAAGTTACTTGTGTTGCCTCTCATATGGTGCCCTTGCCCCATCCAGCCCCAAGGTAACTGATAGGAAGGGCCCCTCTTCAGGTTTCATGTACAAGAGGTAATAACTTGAGTTATGGTACAATGTGTATGTAATACTGTGTAAAGAGGACGTACTGCAATGTTTCAGAAATGTGTTCTTGGTAAAATGATATATTGACTGATGATTACATATGCGAGCCTAATGCAAATGTATATGGTTTGCAGTTGAAACTTATGAGTACTTGCTTGTGCGAGACGTCAAGCTTTCCCAGGCCAGGAAGGGTGTAACCCCTGCAAATGGGGTTCCCAAAAGACTTCCAGGAGCTTGCTTGAATGCTCCAAGCCTGAATGGTGTTTGGCATTTAAGCCATTTATCAGTGAGTGTTTTAGAACCTCTGGTACTGTCTTTAAGAGCTGTCTGCTTGCAGACATAATTAGTTGTATGGGGACTGTGTGTTTCTTTGATTGAGTACCACTCAAGCTGCTGCCAATTCACTTCATTTTGCAGTCACTAGGAGTGCAAAGGAACCTATCTGAAAGATGTAACTGTTTGCCAGAAATTATTTAGAGTAATAATGAAATTACAGTTTGTCTAACCTGCTTTCTTTGCAGTCAGAACTGTGTCTGCTAGTTCCCCATTCTAGTTTTGAACTGCTGAACTGGACCAATCAGTGTGGGTAAGCTAGCTCTAAAATGGTGCCTTGGACGAATCAGAACTTGACTCATAATCTGAGCCAGCCACAAGAGGATTGTATGGGCAGTGACTCTGGGAGATGTAGTTTAGACTTCAGTGCCTTTTGGACCAACAGCAGCAGTCTATTGTGAGTGACAGCCAATCCAGTCAAGAACTGGGAGGAACTCAAAGGAAGTGCCCGTTTTGTCAGTTGAAGTGTCAGTTGAGCTTTGGCAGTGAAGAAGGAAGGAGCCCTGTGCTTTTTCAGTGTGCAGTTTTAGTCAAAAACGTGTGTAAGGCCCAGAGTTCCGTCTGCAGCTTGTTAGGACTGAATCCGTCCTGTGAAAAGAATCAAAGGATCTCTGAAGAGTAGAAACCAGGCTCACCCTGTAGAAGACTGGAGGAACTGCTGAAAATTACACTCGCTCTGTCAGGAACTGAATCTGCTGTGTGTTCTCCTGGTATTGTGCAGTATTGCGATCGATACAGATGCAGCCTGCCTGGTATAGTGCTTTCTTTATATGGATGTGTGAAGAGGTTTGTGTACCTCAAGTGAGCCCTGCTGACATTGAAGGACCCTATCTTATTTGGAGGTCGTGAGTACTAATTCAGGGTCGCTCCCTGTTGAATTGCCACATTAAATCCAAATGGAATTACTGTACTGCTGACTGTTTAATTCTCCTTTTCTCTGTGTGAAAGGGCCCTACCAGCTGCCACGGTTTGGACTAGCCACTGGGCTTGGGTACCCAGGGACAGTAACTGATAGGGATAGGCCTGTGCACAGAGCCATAGGTAGATTATCAGAGTGATAAGCTAATTAACCTGATTTCCCCTGTCCTTGTTATATCCCCTAAATAAATTAGAGCTGCTTGTTTCAGCAAAGTTATACTGCCTGAGGTATTTGTCTATGTTAAAGTACTGTACTGTGATTGTTGCACTGTATCTCATTTCACAGGAGGTCCCAGTGCGGAACCAGACCTGGGGGTAAGTGTATACTGTGAAGGTAATTCTGATATATTGTGTGGGCCACTAGTGGGAAGAAAGGGGTGTTGCAGTGTCCCAGAGGGCTGTGACCAAGTTAGTTTAACTATTGCAAACCCTGACCTCTGGGTGGAGGCACCCGCCATTGGATCCAGGCCCCTCAACCTGTTAGTGGCAAATCAGGCAGGGGTAGTAGCCCCTGGGATAGCGCCATCTAGGGGTTACATATAAATAAAAATGCTTGCATGATTCCGGTCATTCCTCACACCAAGAACCGTCCGTTATGATGCTAACTTCAAGTTGCAGCCAATGACCCTGGAATGTGTTATGCCCTATGGGTCGGATCTGTCCTTGGTTTTATTCACTGGGAGAGAACACACTGCGGTACAGCACTGGGTTTCACTGCTTTGCAGACATCAACTGCCTGCACCTGTCCTTTGTAAAAGAGCAGAGCTCATCTGTGCTATTATTACAGCACTTCTTGTCAGATATCAGTAACTAGATGGTCTCCAACTAGCTGGCACTGAATCAGAGGAAAACAAAGTTGTTCCAGCTGGTAGGCTCAGATCAGCAAATGTCAACACAGTTAGTGTCAACACTGAGGTGCACCCTAAGCTACCCATCCTCGATGGGATTCAGTTTGAGTCTGTTAGGGTGATGAGTGTTCTGGGGGTATCCGATCATGAGATGAGGAGGCTTGAGTCCCTCGCATCATACAAATTTAAGGGCTGCTTTTACCATCTAAAACATTTTGCCAGACTGTTCCTCTTTTAAACCTGCCAACATGAGAAAGCGGGTGCCGACTTTCACTTAATTTCTGATGTCTGCATCTAGTGCAGAGCAAAGTAATGAGGCTTTACAGGGGCCACACCTTCTCAGTTGCAGACTTGGGACTCGAATGCTCTACCTAGTGAAATACATTTGGCCACTGCCCTTATTTTATCAGTTTCGCATAATTAACTCTGAATAAATTTGTACATATTTTTAGGCTTTATGATCTCTATTTTTTATTCACGCTTATCCTGATTGTATTCTTTCTATTAGTATTTCTGTCCATACATATTACCATAATCTTCATAGTGTCCTGAGCTTAGAAAGGCCACTCAACCAACAGAACTCCGCCACCACTATTACAACAATGTAACCAATTTTCTTTTTATCATCACTAACTTTACACAGCATAAACACACCAACCCCACACCCCACACGTTCAATGTGGTTCAGTTTCAGTTCCAATCTGAACAAGGAAAGGTTTGAAAAAGTCCTAGTCTGAATCTCTTTCACATGGGTAATAGGCACTGATCTGCATGCAACACTCCCAAGTTGTATGTTATCACTCTCAGTCCCCTTTTTAAAAAGGTGGTCTCAAACCTTAGACCAGGCGGGTGATTCTGGATAATTTCCTAGTCGATTAACTCTCCACAGCAATCCCTGGCCTATACATACACACCACACAGATACATACATACATATATATATATATATATATATATATATATATATATATATATATATATACACACACACATATACATGCATATATTATACACACACATACATACATACACAATGATTCATGCTGGGTAATTCACACAAACCTGACAGAACTACTGTGCAAACTTACTCTTCACAGTTGCATGCTACCACGTACTGTACATGATGATCAAGCAATTAATCAGGAAAGACACATGTTACAAAGCTGAGACAGTGAAGGAAACTGTAACTTTTAAACAGTATTTGAACTAAAAGGAGCAAAAACACATAACTAAAGAAAGTCAAAGCAAAAGCCTCCTGCTCTGAAGAAATAGAAACATGGACTATGATGGCAGATGAGGACCGCTTGGCCCACCCAATCTGCCCATTTCCCTACCTATTGGATAAGCTGCAGATACTAGTTAACCAACAGCCTACTTCCTCCTACCCCTCACTAGAATTGCTGTTAGAAGTCAAATATAATGGCCTGGAGAATTAGGGCTGTGTCAATGAATTAAGAAGCAAAACTGTATTTATGAAGCGCCCTATTACTGAGGCTCAGGACACTGCACAGGGTAAAGACAGTGACAATAAATCACAATACATACATACTCAATAAAGCACAACTAACAGCTTTAAAACAGCTAAGATAATAGTTGGGTAAAACCAAAACTAAGGCAAATACTAAATCCAGTAGGCTTCCCTATATAGATGTGCCTTCAGGCCCCGCTTAAATGCCTCCAATGAGGGGGTCCTCCCTCGAAGTCCCTGGAAGTGAATTCCACAGGGCTGGCCCAGCTACCTCAGATGCACGATCACCTGATGTTTTAGTCCATGCCCTAGCAATGGCTAGGAGGCCCTCGGAAGAGGAGCAGAGAAAGCACTGAGGAGTCAGGAGGTTACTCAGGTAGCCAGGACCCAGACTGTATAGGGCTTTGTAGGTGAGAAGAAAAAAATTATTTACCATAGTAGTGTTGTTTCTTCTAATGGAGTCTTGCTGTATTTTGACAATATGCAGTTAGACCGACCGATTCAACTTCTATGCAAATGCTTAGAACACTGAGCTCGAGCTCGGTTTTCAAACCACTGTCCTCGGTACGTTCTAGTAACTGATGAAATTCTATGAAGTGAAACTAGATATATATATAGGTAAAAAACTAAGCCTAAACAGGGGGTCCCCAACAGGGGCAACATAAGCAAAAGACAAAAAGGCATGTAGAAGACTCAAGTCACAGATGCCCAAAGAAAATCAGCATCCACTACTGGGTTACATCATATAGGTGCTGCAGAAGAGCCACCCTTCCTCAGGTTCTGAAGGGGAGGTAGGGTAGGAGGTCAGAATACAGCAAGACTCCATTAGAAGAAACAACATTACTATGGTAAGTAAATTTTTCTTCAAACAACATGAAGTCTTGCTGTATTCTAACAATATGCAGACTACAAAGCAGTGCCCTATGGAGGTGGGCACAGAACCTATTTGGGGAATAGGCTCTGCAGTACTGCTGTGCCAAATCTGGCATCACTCCTAGTCTGAATATCCAGGCTGTAGTGCTTAGTGAAAGTATGGACAGATTTCCAGGTGGCAGCCTTACATATCTCAAGCAAGGGGACTTCCCTGGCAGCTGCCAAGGAGGCAGCAGTCCCTCTAGTAGAATGGGCCCTAAGGCCTGCTGGTGGGTCCTTACCCAGCTTACTGTAGTAAAACTAGATACAGGCCACAATCCATCTGGCTTTAGTCCTCTTTGCAGCTGTCCTACCCTGACCAACCTCACCACAGGTAACAAAAAGTTGGGAACAATCCTTCCTTAGCTCCTTTGTCCTGTCCATGTAATAGCTAATAGCTCTTTTTACATCCAGGCTATGGAGCCTGCGTTCACCTGAACTGGAGTGCTCTGAGAAAAGCACAGGCAAGGTAATGGATTGATTAAGATGGAAATCAGAAACCACCTTAGGGAGGAACTTCCTATTAGTTTGGAGCACAATTTTATCCCTGTGGGGTGTGATATAGTTGGGCTCCACTGACAAGGCCTGAAAATCACTGATTCTTCTAGCAGAAGTGATGGCCACCAGAAAAACAGTTTTCCAAGTGAGAAACTTGAGCTTTGAAGAAAACATAGGTTTGAAAGGAGGTTGCATAAGCTGGCCTATGCATATGTTCCAAGTCCCATGCAGGGGTAGGTTCCCTATGTGGAGGATGAAGATGCAGCAACCCTTTGAAAAACTTTTTGAAAATTGGGTGTGCAGCCAGAGAAGAGCCCTTCCCTGCTGAAAGATAAGCAGGGATAGCAGAGAGGTGTACCTTTAGGGTGGATGGCTGTAAATGCAGAGACTGAAGGTGGACCAGATAGTCCAGAAGTTCTAGTAACCCGGCCTGCTGTGGGTCCAGGTCTTTCTGCGAGCACCAAAGAGAGAATCTTTTCCACTTAGAGAAATAAGGTTTCCTAGTAGCAGGTTTTCTGGAACCCTTCAGAATATCCAAGACAGACTGAGAAAATTGTAAATCTGCATATTCTAAGTCTTCAAGAGCCAAGCACTGAGGTGAAGAGACTGAAGACTGGGGTACATTATCCTGCCCTGAGAGGATGTCAGCAGGTTGTACCTCCTGGGGAAAGAAATCGGCTTGGTCATTGACAGTGACAGTAGCATCGAGTACCACGGATGTCTGGCCCAGTCTGGGGCTATAAGAATCATGGTGGCAGATTGAGACCTCAGTTTGATCAAGACTCTGGCTATCAGAGGAAAAGGGGGGAAAAGCATAAAGGAACCTGTTTGACCAATCCAGAAGGAGAGCATCCAGTGGTACTGGGCCCTGGAGTGAAGGCCTGCAACAATACAGTGGTAACTGGTGATTGTCAGGGGCTGCAAAGAGATCCATCTCTGGCAGCCCCCCCACCTCCTGAATACTGAGAGAAGGACCTGCCTGTTCAAGGTCCATTAGTGATGGCCCTGGCTGATCCTGCTGAGAACATCTGCCAGTACACTGTCCTTGCCTGACAAGTGAACTGCTAACAGTGACATGTTGAGAGAATATGCCAGGTTCAAAATCTTCATGAATTCTGTGCAGAGCAGGGAGGCTCTTGTTCCACCCTGCTTGTTGATGTAGTACATGGTGGTGGTATTGTCTGTCCTAACTTGAACCACCTTACCCTGTAAGAGACTGGCAAACTCCTGAATAGCCAGGAACACTGCCCTGAGTTCCAGAAGACTGATGTACAGGAGAGACTCATGGAGGAGCCAAGTACCATGTGCTGTGTGATCCCCTAGGTGAGCACCCCAGCCCAGAAGAGAAGCATCTGTTGTCAGCACCAGAGGGGGTACCTGAGGGAGAAAGGGAACCCCCACTCTGAGGTTGTCCAGCTCCTGCCAGCACTGAAGAGCTAACAGAAGGGTGGGAGATACTGGAATCAGTTTGGGCAGAGGATCCCTTTTTTGAGACCAAAAGGATCTCAAATGGAACTGAATGTCCCTCATCTGAAACCTGGCCCCCAGGACCACAGCTGTGGTGGAGGCCATGTCTCCTAGGAGCTGTAGGAAGTAATTTGCTGGCCAAGGAACTCGAAGGTGGAAAGATTTTACCAAATCCATAAGAGCCTGAGCCCTTGTAGAAGGCAAGAAGGTCCCTGCCTGAATGGTATGCAGCTCTGCCCCAATGAAGTCTAGTACTTGTACTGGGGTCAAGACAGACTGTTTTTTTGATTCACCGGGAACCCTAGAGACTGAAGAGCATCCTGAGTGAGTTTTAGGGTTACTGTGACCTGCTGAAGGGATTGACCCACCAGCAGCCAGTCGTCCAGATAGGGGTACACTAAAACCTCTGTCTTCTGAGGAATGCCACTACTACTGCCAGACATTTTGTAAACACTCTTGGTGCAGATGTCAGTCCGAAGGGCATAGCCTTAAATTGGTAGTGGCCTGAAGGCAGTCAAAATCTGAGATATTTTCTGTGAGACTGTCAGATGGGGATGTGGAAATAAGCATCCATGAGGTCCAAGGATGCCAGCCAGTCCCCCAGACCCGAACTTTATCCCCGCTGTGATGGATCTGACTTTTAGGAACTGGCAAGAAAGGGGCTTCAAACATGCAATCAATTTTATAACCAAGGTATATTTAAGACGTTCACCCAATTACAGATTGAATTCTCCCTACCCCAGTGGGATTTCTGCCACTACCTATAACTCTGTCACTTTCTAGGACAAGAATTAGGGCTAGATGTCTCTACACAATTGGTCCCACCACTGCGCATGCTCCTCACACAATTACAGACAGACTTTACACCCCAGCACCTGACCTCTAGATTTGACGAAGCAATACAAAATGTCCCTAATAAGGACACAGAGATAACGCAATCCAATTGGGAGGCAGAGCTAGAGGTTTATCTAACTCCCACCGACTGGCTACATATTTAGAGAAGACAACACAAAAGAACCAGCTCCTATTCATGGAGAGAGTTCTTATGGAAGGTGGTGGTGCGTTATTTCCATGCCCCACAAATCACAGCTAAATACACCAGAAATGGGGACTTCTCATGTTGGCAGAATTGTGGATGTGAGGTTGCTACTCATTCACATATGTGGTTCTGTCCTGTCCTGACAGACTATTGGCGAGAGGCGAGTAGGCAGCTAAAAGTGCTATTCCCTAATTTAAATGAACTTACTACAGAAATGGCATTACTATTACACTATCCACCACAGATTAGGAGGACACAACATAGCTATATTATTAAGATACTCCTTGGAGCTGCAAAAAATACAGGTTACTCACCTGTAACAGGAGTTCTAGGAGTGGCATATGTTGTTCATCCACACTTACTGGCAGGTTCCTTGCCGCTTTAAATCTTGCCAGAAGGTCTTCAAGCTTGCTCCTCCCACCCACCCGGGTGGTAAAATTCTTGGCTCCGCCCCATGACGCCAGATCTGGCCTGCTGGAGGCCAGATTGCGCATCGAATCCGGGGAGGTCGGGTGGGTTGTGTGGATGAACAACATATACCACTCCTAGAACTCCTGTTACAGGTGAGTAACCTGTATTTCTAGGGACATGGATATGTTGTTCAATCCACACTTACTGGCAGACTCCTAGCTGTTCTCCAGGAGGAGGGAGGCAAGTTGCGCACCCGCTACTTGGGAAAAAAGGACTGGAGAACCGAGGTCTCAAAACCAGCATCCCGGCGTGACTCAAGGTTGATGTGGTAGTGGGTAATGAAGGTGTGTGCTGACTTCCAGGTAGCAGCCCTGCAGATTTCCTGGATAGGGACATCCCTGGAAGCAGCCACCGAAGCAGCGGTATGGCGGGTAAAATGAGCTCTTATCCCTCTGGGAGGCTCCATGCCCATCAACCTATAGCAGAGATCTATGCAGGAGGTGACCCACCTGCCTATCGTCTGCTTGGCTGCAGGTCTGCCAGGTGCGGCTTCAGCGTAGGTGACAAACAGCTGGCGAACCTCTCCCCGAACTTCAGCTGTCCGCTCCTTATAATAAGACAGTGCTCTTCTAGGGTCTAAAGTATGCAGCCTATATTCGGCCTCCGAGGCGTGATTGGGGTAGAACACCGGAAGAGTCAACACCTGGTTAAGATGAAACTCCGACACCACCTTCGGAAGGAATTTCGGGTGAGGGCACAGGACAACCTTGTCCCTGTGGAAGACCAGATAAGGAGACTCGATGGAAAGCGCCTGGAGCTCTCCCATCCTTCTGGCTGACGTAATAGCCACCAAGAAGGCGGTCTTCCACGACAGGTGGGAGATATCGCACCTGTGCATCGGTTCGAATGGCTTGCTCATGTGCTTAGCCAATACCAGCAGTAGATCCCACAGAGGTGGAGGTTCTCGCACCGGAGGGGATATGTGATCAAGCCCTTTGAAAAAGCACCCGACCACCTTTTCCTGCACCACTGACTGCTTTCCAGCCCATGCCCGTTAAGCAGAGATGGCTGCCAGGTGCACCTTAAGGGTCGTCGACCGAAGCCCTAGCTGAGAAAGGGACCATAGTCCAGAATGCTGGCCAAGGAACAGGAGGAAGGGTCCAACCCCTTATCCTGACACCAAATGGAGAATCTCTTCCATTTGAAGGCATAGCATTTTCTGGTAGACTCCTTACGGGATGCCTCAACAACGTTGAGGACCTCATCGGAATGACCCAAGTCCTGGAACTCTAGCCGCTCAGGAACCAGGCCGTCAGGTGCAGGGATTGAAGGGCCGGGTGGAGTACCTTCCCCTGGTTGACTGAGATCAGGTCCGGGCGGGCTGGAAGCCATCTCGGGAGCCTGGAGCTGAGGCTGAGGAGATCTGAATACCAGAACTGAAGGGGCCAATCTGGGGCTAACAGAATCACCTGTGCCTTGTCCCTCCTCGCCTTGAGAAGCACCTTGTGGATCAAGGGAAATAGGGGAAAGGCGTAGAAGAGGCCCGGGGTCCACAGCCTCAAGAAGGCATCCCCCTGCTGCGAGCCCTGCTGAGGGGGTGGGCAAGAAACAGCCTCAGCTACGCATTCTCCCTGGAAGAAAACAGGTCCACCTGAGGGGTGCCCCAGTGGGAGAACAGATCGTGTACTACCTCCGGCAGGAGAGACCACTCATGAGATGCAGCACCTATCCGGCTTAGGGCATCGGCCAGAGTGTTGGAGGCTCCCGCCACATGAATGGCTAGGAGATCCACCTCCAGTCTGCCCACGAGAGACCAAGTGCACAGAGCTTCCTTGCACAGAGGCAATGAGTGCGTCCCACCCTGGCGGTTCACGTAGTACATGGTCATGGTGTTGTCCGTCTGGACCTGGACCACTTGACCCCGTACAAACGGAGTGAAGGCGGTGAGGGCTAGTAGGACCGCTCGAAGCTCCAGCAGGTTGATGTGGCATCGAGACTCCTGAGGGGACCAGAGGCCATGCGCTCTGAGCTCCCCTAGATGGGCACCCCAACCCATCAAAGAGGCGTCGGTCGTTAGAGTGACCATCGGCTCTGGGCGGACAAATGGGATATCCTCCTGCAGAAGAGCCGGAACGATCCACCACTGGAGAGCATTCCCCATCTCCTGGGTCACTGTCACTGGCTGGTCCAGAGGACTGGAGCGCTGTGACCATTGGCAGGCCAGTCCCCATTGAAGGGGACACATGCCAGCTGGCCCAATGGACCACGCTGGTGCAGGCCGCCATGAGGCCCAGGAGGTGCAAGAAGTCCTGGGCAGAGCGCAACTGCCCAACCAGAAATGATTGGGCAAAGGAGGAAAGAACCTCAGCCCTGTCTTCCTGGGAGCCGTGCTCTGGCTCAACGAGAGTCGAGCTCTGCCCCGATGAACTGAATCGCCTCCGTTGGAACAAGTTCTGATTTGGCCTTGTTGATGAGGAGGCCAATCTGAGAGCAGACCTGGAGGGCCAGGTCCCTGGACCGCTCCACCTCCGGCTTGGAGGAGGCTGCAATCAGCCAGTCGTACAGGTAAGGTTACACCCGGACCCTTCAGCGCCGCAGGAATGCTGTCACCACTGCCATGCATTTGGTGAAGACCCTGGGAGCTGGAGAGAGGCCGAAGGGCATGGCCTGGAACTCGAAAAGGGATCCCTCCATCCTGAAGCAGAGAAATCGCTGGTGGGACGGACGGATTGGGACGTGAAAGAACACGTCCTGAAGGTCCACAGAACACAGCTACATGTCTCGTTCCAAGGATGGGATGATCTGAGCCAGAGTGACCATCCTGAAGGTTCGAGACCTTAGGAACTTGTTCAGGTCATGTAGGTCTAGAATGGGGCGCCAGCCCCCCCCCATCCGTTTTGGGACCAGGAAGTACCTGGACACAAACCTTGGGTCTGATGGAGGATCCGCTACCTCCCTGATCACCTCCTTCTGGAGGAGCAGGGCAACGTCAGCTCGACGGGCCGATAGAGAGGCTGCGGACCCCGTAGCCTCCCTGTGGGGCGACTGCTCGATAGGGTGGGGACTGCTCAAATTCCAGAGGCAGACACTTTCCTACCACTTCCAGCACCCAGCGGTCCGTGGTGACATCGGACCAGGCAGAAAGGAAGTGGCGGAGCCGTCCCCCCACAGGGGGAACCCGGGGAGGAGTGAGCGAGGTTAGGGGCGACACCCCTCAACCCGTCACTGGGCAGGATTGGAGGAAGGACCGGCCAAGGAGCCTCCTGGACCTTTCCTTCCCGGCTTCCTGTTGGAGGAGGCAGCAGACTTGGCTTTGGGGTGCCAAGTGCGAGCCTGCTGGCCCTGATGCTGGTGTTGCTAGTCTGGACGTGCCGCAGGGGCTGAAGGACGAAAGGGTTTATGCTGCTGCTTACGGCCTTTGTCCTTCTGGGAAGACGTGACCGAGTCCAAGGTGGCACTGGACTTCTCGATCCGCTGAAGATGCCCCTCAACCCCGGGACCGAACAAGTCGGTACCCAGGAAGGAAATGTCTTCCAGCTTGTGCATGGTATCTGCCGTGAAGTTGGAGATCCGCAGCCAAGCTCTGCAGCGCATGGCCACTGTGGCCGCTACTGACCGGGCACACGAGTCAGTGAAGTCCAAGGAAGTCTGGAGCTGCTGTTTAGCCACCGCCCTTCCCTGATCCCGCACCTGCTTGACCGTAGTTTGGAGGTCAGCCGGGAGATGAGGAATCACCTCATCCAGGGAGCCCAAAAGGGCGTGTGAAAAGTGTGCCATCAGGACGGCCGAGCTGGCCTGATGAAGGCCTAGGGAGGAAGCAGCATAAACTTTCCGCCCGGAGTAGTTCAACTTCTTGGACTCCTTGTCGGGAGGCTTGTCCATGTCCCGAGCATTCCCGGAACGCCGGAAAACACTGTCGGTCACGAGCCCCTCCACAGAGGGGTGCTCTGAGAAACCGGACAGTGAACTGGTGGGAACAGCACACTTCCGAGCCATCCTGGCCGAAGATGCTGGACAAGAAGCTAGCCGCTGCCATAGCTCCAGGACCAGGCCAACAATGGCTTTGGCCACCGGGAAGGCCTCCAAGGGGGAATCCCCTCGGTCTAGTATCTCCGTGAGGGGATACTTGGCCCGTTTTGAAACGGGTTCGAGCTTCATCCCAGTGGACTCTTGAGATAAGCCGAAGCATTCCCAGAAACAAGGATGGGCTCTCGTCCACTGACTGACCCTCAGTGGACTCCAAGTCAAGTGGCCTGGAGAACAAGGAGTCGTCGTCATCGGACTCCGAGGAGTCTGCGAACAGCTGCCGAGCACCTGAGCCACCCTCCACCTGCCAATGTCGATTGGGAGTACGGGTGACCGATAACCTATGGGGCAAACCCTGACCCGACCGAGAATCCTTGGTCGGGGCCCCAGTCTTCGGTTGTGAAGGTGGGGATTCCACCACAATGGGTGGCACAGCCAGTTTCGGCCGAACAGCCGGTGCTGGCTTCGGCGCCTCAGCCACTATAAGGGGTTGTTTTGGCCGCTCCAGTGACAGCCACTTAATGGCCAGAGAAGGTGACGGAGTTGGCTTATTCCCCATCAAAAGGAGCTGCTGCCATATTAAATCCTCGCAGCACCGACGCAATTTTCCCCGGAGCCTATACTCCAAAGAGGACGAAGACGAGGATGAGCAGCACCGCCATTTTCCACGGTGCCGAGACCGATGATGTCGGTGGGATCGGCTGGACCGGGAAGAGGTCCGAGACCGAGACTGAGATCTTCGGTGTTTCCGAGGGTGGGTCTAAGAGGGGGCGGGGGAAAACCGCTCCTCCCTCGGTTCAGGGACCCTAACCGGGAACTCCGGCACAGGAGGTACAGGCAATTCCTCAGTTTCCACCAGGGCAACTGGCGAAGAAGGGCTGTCGGCTTCTCCGGTCGACAGCCCGTCCGACGGGTCGAGAAAAATCTCGACTGCATCAATGGGTGACTCGGCCGGCTGACCTGACAGGGACACTATGAAGCCAGCGGCCTTAGCCGCCACCTCGACCGAAGTCGAGTGTTGACTATCCGAGGAAGGGGATCTCTCCCACTCACACGAATGTCGACGGTGGGACTTACCTTTGGGGTCCTCCTTTTTGGACCGAGAGGAAATGTCCCGAAGGGACTTCTCCCTTGGTGGAGAGGGATTGGCAAAGCCCCTTAAAAGAAGCTGTGTAGGAGGATTCCAAGGAGAGCAGGATAAATTCCTCGACTGAGGATGATGATGATGTGGCCTGGGCCGCCTCCTCCTCGAGGGCGATTATCTGCTCCAGCTCTTCAGCCAAGCCCACAGCCGCGGACACCACCCAACGGGCCTCCTTAGACTTAACTGGAGAATAACATTTTTTTGGGTCGCCCCAACAGTAATTGGGCAACGTAGTCCTCCAAGACCGAAGCCAAAAAGGATTTGCACAACTCACAAGCCTGTGAGTCATGGCCGAGTCCAAGGCAATAAATGCACGCGGCGTATGGATTGGTCCGACATCTTCTATATCTATGGGCACCGACGTAAACCGGGAGTCGATTTGTCCATCGCAGCCGCGAGGGAAGTTAAAGACCGAAGTCTTGTAAATTTTAAAATAAGTTTCGGATTAACCGAAGAGTTTGGATCCAAGCCTAAAACGCAGAGCGCAAAGGAGGGAATCTGAGCTTCCAAGCAGTAAGGAAGATGTGGCGTCATGGGGCAGAGTCGAGAGTTTTACCACTTGGGTGGGTGGGAGGAGCCAGCTTGAAGACCTTCCGGCAAGATTTAAAGCGGCAAGGAACTTGCCAGTTAGTGTGGACTGAACAACATATCCACATCCCTAGAAAGATAATTACTCAACTTAGGCTACACCCAGCCCCCCCATATCTGCCTGGGAAAACAATTTATGAGATATATCAAATGGAGAATATGACAGCCAAATTACAGACTAGAACTTCAGCTTTGATGAATAGGTGGACTCCCTCGTTTTTGCACATTGCTGCAAACAGATCAGATTTTGTGCCTTAAAATAATCATGAGGTGGGAAAGCTACGACAGGATTGATGTTGAGAGATCTGAGTGACCTGGCTGAGTAGTTCCATTGTGGTGTCCCCCCTTAGTCACATAAAGAAAAATCATAATTTAAGACTTCGCTAATATTAAAGTGATACCCCATTTAACACAGCCAAAGTACAGCACGAATTACAGCTGAATAATTTATGTAAAACCTGTCTTTTTTTCTTTTTTCACTAAGTGATGTATTTACGGTAAATGTACAGCATTGTGAACTATACCCTTGAACATGTAAAACAGATACTTTGTCCACAATGTGTCTGTGAAAAAATCAATAAAAAAGAAAGTTTAAAAAACAAAAAAGATAGCCTGCCTTTGGTTCTTCCACTAATTATCAAGCAGAAACCAACGGTAGATGGAAAGATGTTCAGTCTACAAAAATGCCAATTACTGTCATTGTTCCATAGGGCTCCATTTTGGGCCCACTGTTTTTTTTTCCACTATTTGTGAATGACCTACTCACAAACTGTGGTTGTGCTAATGTGTCGCTGTATGCAGATGATGCCATTCTGTACAGGTGCTCCAGCGATACTGGTCTGATTGGCATTCATCTCACTACTGACTTATGTGAACTAGAAAAATGGTTCGTAGATAAACTAGTTCTCAACACGCACTCACAAAAAAAAGCAGTCCTGTTCAGGTCTAGACACCGCGGCACTGCCAGGCAACATCTGTTACCTATCTGTTACCTATAAGCACATCTGCTAGTGCACCCACCGAGGTGGTAGAATCAATTAAATACCTAGGGGTGCACTTAGCCCAGGAATTTTCATTTAAATGCCATACTGACCACACTCCCAAGACCCTGCATCAGACATTTGGGTTGCTCTATCACCTGAGCAGTTATCGGACCTATGATTCACTTTGTTCTATTGCTAACACTATGCAGCTACCTATACTAACATACGGAGCATCAATCCTGCAGTCTCTAAGAGCTTCAGAAGCAAACAAACTAATGGTTTTATACAATAAAATAGGCCATCTGCTGCAGGTACCTCGTCTAGGGCCTACCATTGCAATGTGTTGCATTCCCTAAGTTGGCCTTCCTTAGAAGGGAGGTTCGAACACCCCCTGCTTTGCCTTGATCACAAAACCATCCATAGTGTACCCCCCCCACCCCCAGTATTAGGGATGTTATAGCCCAAACAAAAACACTTAGAACACTTCAGTCCTCTAGCCACACTCTCCTAGTGATTCCGAGAACAAGACCTTCTGTGGGTAAGAAAGCCTTTGCCTACTCAACCCCCTCAGCCTGGAATGCCTTCCCAGAAGCACTCCAAGAACGCACCTTCCTTGGTTTGTTTATCATTTGTTTATCAAGTCTAGAATTACAAATACCTTTGAGCCTTGGCTCTTTTACAAAGGTTCCACGTCAGAGAAATACAAATTATGGGGAACATCAAGACAGACATTACAACAATGTGGACATTGCAAACAGAGTACAGATTAATACAATTCAAGGGTAGCATTGTAACAAGGCAGCCATCGGCATTTGTCAGAGAAAATAGACAACAGATAAGAAGTGCCAGAGTCATAGGGAGAGGGAAGAGGGGAGGTGGGGGAGAAGGAATGTAGGAAGGGTGGGGAGAGGGTGAAAAGTGCAGCATTGGGTATACCAAGACGTGAGGGTAGAATCCAGTGAGGAGGGGAGGGGGTGACTTCAAAAAAGGGTTCATGGCATATCTCCTTGAGTGCAGTCTGTCTCATGGCATATTTTGTTGAGCGCAGTCTGTGTGCCTGCATACTCTGAATGGTTACACTATGGTCAGTACCTGTATTTCCACTGTTGTACAACTGTGAAACAACTCTAACCTGCTTTACTATGCACTTCCCACTGTCTTTCTGTTTTACTTACTTCCTTGGTGACTCAGTAATGTCAATGTTATCTGCCTGCTCAAGTTTGTAACCGAATGTTTACTAACTGGTTGTAGCTAGACTTTGCATCATTCCTTATGTATCTCCCATTGACTTCTGCTTGTATGTTATGTTATGTTTCTAGATATGTGTAATTGGACTTCCGGTGACGTCATGCCCTGAGGAGCAGCTCGATCTCCTAGCTCCGTCTCCACCAAGGTCTTAAATTAACAAAATATAATAAATAGACCTCTAAACTACTCAATATTAAAATTAAACTTTTTCAGAATGTCAAAGAAAAAACCACATCTAACAAAACCACAAATAGACGGCTCTGCGATGGAAAGAGACAGTTCTGAAAGCAATAGCTCGCAATTTTCCAAGAGAAGCGAGCGGTCACGGGGAGGCGGCAAAAAAACACCTCAATCTACCAGACAAATGGATATAGTGCTACAGGAATTGAGAGATTTTAGAAAAAAGACCCGTTCTACGCTAACTGCTCTCCAGACAGATTTAGGAAATGGAAAAGCGACTGAGAATGTGGAAGAACAGGCCACTTGAACACCGACTCTCGAAAGTAGACACTGTAGAATCTAGTTATAGTCCAAATGCACCACACTTTGAGTGATTTAAGCAGGAGAGGCAGAAGATGCAGAGGCAAGAACAGACCAAATAACCTGCGGATCAATGGATTCCCAGAGGGAGTGGAAAATAAGGATCCAATTCAAGTTATCCAGCAATTCTTTAAAACCAAACTAGACCTACCAGACTCCTGCATGCTAGAGATGGACAGAGTACACCGAACTCTAGTCCCACAGAACAGCAATAGGCCACAAGCTATTCTGGTCAGGTTTCTTCAATATCAGGAAAAGGAATTAGTTCTGCATAAATCATGGCAACAAGGTGACTTAACTCACTCGGGGCACAGGATTTACGTGGACAATGATTACCCTGTGGTAATAGCAGCAAGACGAAGAGCATATGCCCCGATTCTCAAGAAATTAAAGGAAGCAGAAATCAGATTCCGGACTCCCTACCCATCGAGACTGGTGGTCCAATATGACGATGGAACTAAAATCTATGAAACAGCGGACAAGGCAGCATCAGATCTTAATAAAATGGGTCTGGAAATAACTACTACCCAGAAACAGACAAGAGACTCACCGGCAGGAAAACTGGCGCAGAGAGTATGGAGCAAGATTCCTCAGAAAGAAAACCGCCGAACAGAAGGCGCCCTAGCAATTCAGCGTATCATCGCGGAGATGAAGCAACAAGCCATACCTCACCTCGAGACTGCTCCACAGCATGAAACAGAGACTAAAAAATGAGTGATTATGTCTTTTCTTTTCTAAATTAGACAAGATCCCCCCCCCATTTTGGTCCGCCAGTTTATTCTTACCATTGGGGATATTTCCTCTGATGGGCCTTCTATCTAAATCGAAACCGAGCCGCTGGGTATTGGCCCTGTGGTTCAAGGCTATTGTATTCCGATTCATGCCCGTGAGAAAGCCGGGCTGAATCACAGTTGGGCTTGAATTCCGTTTGGCAGCCTTCCCCCTCCCTTCCCCTTCCCTAACTTGCATTCTGTGAGGAAGGGCTTGGGATTAGGGGTGGGATTGGCACAGTTGGAGGCCTGTTCGACTTACTCTAGGTTGGACATAGGATTGACCAGAGATGCTCTCATGCATATAGGCCCCAAACTCTAACTGGGCCCACCTGAGTATGGTCTTTCCCTCCTCCCTTGCCGAATAACCACTTATATTGAATATGCATCTCCAAATTATAAACCCTCACTCGAGGACTCCCCCTCCCCACCAACTCTCAATGCTACTATAAATGTACTATAGAGCCAGTAGTGCCCTGTTGCCCCTTCCAGAGTGAATTTTAAATACTAGCAGACATGAGGAGCATTAACCACAGAGAAAGCTGAAACTCTGAAAGAGATACGAGAGTTGAATAGGAGTACTCAGATTCTACTGGAAATGAGATACATTTATTTCTCAACCTTTCACTCGGACTTTAACCCCCCCATCGCTGACAGGTATAATCACAGACGAGGTCTGAATAATTTACTTTTTACTCAACCTTGGTGGAGCAAGGGCTATGATCACCTACCCTTACTTCCCCTACCTAAACCGAGACGTTTTAACGTCTAGTCTGTCGATAGATAGACACAGCCATGTATTGGCAACTTTGGAGACTGGAGGCCTATTATCCTCAGTCTCATGGAAGCCCATAGCAGTTCAGCAGCTCCTGCCCAGTTGGCAAGGAACTGCAACAAGTCTGTTTTCTGGTTAAAGTTTAAAGTTAATCTCCCCCAGTTTGAGGAGAATGTTTCTCACTATTTCCACTATCCCATAAACAGGCAGTCACACTTTCTACTAAGGGAAATTGAGTACAGAAGAAGTTTAAATGGAAAGTGGGGCCATTTTATGGCCAGTTTTAATTAAGAAGACAAATTGTTATGTTTAATGACTAAAACACTACTTCAGATCTATTCTCTGAATGTTAATGGGCTAGGTAGTCCTGTGAAAAGAACCCGTATGATTTCTAGGTTTAGAAAGGCACAAGCTGAAATTGTATATATGCAAGAGACGCATATGAATGCTCAAGAACATAAGAAATTAGCAATAGGGGGATTCAAACAGGTGTTTTCTTCTGCATGTTCCAGCGGGCGAAAAAGAGGGGTCGCCATACTGGTTTCCGCCTACACCCCATTTCAAAGTACCCACGAATGGGCTGATCCAGAAGGCCGCCTAGTGGTGGTACAAGGCCTCTTGCAAGATAAGGAAATTACTTTGGCCAATGCCTATTTCCCACCAGGTTTTACTGTACAAACAATCAGATATCTCCTAAACAAGATAGTTCAGCTTACTAAGGGTACTCTTATCCCGGCTGGCAATTTTAATATTGCCCCAAATTCCCATTTAGATACCTCCAAGGGATCTAGAGGTAAACAATCAGCCTCACACAAATGTTTTAGGAGATCTGTGCAAGAAATGGGCTGGATGGATGTATGGCGCGCCCTCCACCCTGGGAACAGAGGATATTCTTTTTATTCAGCAGTACATGGATCCTATTCCAGGCTAGATCAGTGCTCTACACAGAAAGACAACCTGGGGATACTGAATGAGGCAACAATGGGTGATATAGTTGGTACAGACCACGTTCTGGTGATCACAAAATGGGAACTGGGCCTTGAAAAAAGGAATACAATATGGAGGTTCAATCCATTTTATCTTAAAAACCCTCTCTTTAAAGAATTCATTGAGGAAAAGATAAGGGAAATCCTCCATGACAATGTTGACACTGACGTTTCCTCCTCAATCCTCTGGGACACCGCGAAATCGTGCTCCGAGGCCACCTAATTAAATACACAGCTATGCTAAAAAAACAACGTACCGAAAAACAAACTGTGTTATAACAGACTCCATTTTCTCCAAATGGTGCATCAATAGGGAGACGACACCGTCTTCCCCCAGCTTAAAAAAAAGCAGACAAGAGCTAGATATCTTAGTGGCTCAGAACACTGAGATTGCCCTAACCTTTCTAAGACAAAAATATGGAGAAACAGGTCCAAGAGCCACACGTCTGTTAGCTTACAGACTCCGGAAACAGAAACACCTCTCCACTATAGCTATTGTAAGGGACCCAGATACTGGGCTCCGCCGAATGAAAACTAGCCACATATCCCAAGCCTTCAGTGACTACTATAAAAAATTATATTTCCCTGACCACCCCTCCGATCCCAAGAACATAGCTGCATTCCTTACACCCCTGGCCCTCCCACAGCTAGCCAATGATCAACAAGAAATGTTGACTGCCCCGATCTTCAACACTGAATTGTTAGCGTCCATCTCCTGAGCCAAAACTATGACAGCTCCTGGCCCTGATGGATATGGGGTCGAATTTTATAAAAAATTTACCCAAAAGACCTCCCCGCTCCTACTACGGGTATATAATGGTATACTTGAGGGACAGATGGATCCCCCACCCAGTTGGTCTTATGCTGTCATGTCCCTGATCCCCAAACCAGGCAAAGATCCCCAATAATGCTCACCATATCGCCCAATCTCAGTTTTGAACATGGATTATAAAATTTTTATGTCTATTATGGCCAAAAGATTGGATGTGGTCCTGCCCGCCATAATCAATATAGATCAAACTGGATTTGTAAGTGCTAGGTCAACCACAGATAATATAAGGAGAGCATTACGCCTGGTCCATGAGATGCAATCGAGACCGGCCCCCTCAGTCCTTCTCAGCCTTGATGCTGAGAAGGCCTTTGATAGGGTCTCATGGCCCTTTTTGTATTCTACCATGACAAAGATGGGCTTCCCCCTACCTTCTGTCACCCTGATTAAGAATATGTACACCCACCCTCATGCGTGTGTAAAGGTCTCTGGGCATCACTCCTCCTACTTTCCCCTATATTGGGGAACGAGGCAGGGATGTCCCCTGCCCCCCAGCCTATTTGCCCTTTTCATTGAACCACTGGCACAAGCCATTAGGAACTCCACTTGGATAGAGGGGGTGCTGACTGGTGGGTTGGAACATCGTGTCGCTTTATATACTGATGACGTATTGCTCTTTCTTTCTAATCCGGAGAGATTGATTCCAGCCGTCTTCAGTATATTGGAACAGTTTGGAGCATGTTCAGGATATAAACTGAACACCAACAAAACTGAAGCACTAACTTTTAATTTTGTCCCCCCTACACCAATTATACAAACATACCCTTTCCATTGGGATTTACCCAAATTAAAGTACTTAGGTATTTATCTTACACATAATGCGAGGGAAACTGAGAAGGAAAACTATACCTGGTTCAATGCCCAACTCCAGTCAGACTTAGAGAAATAGAAAGCAATACCATTAAACCTATTCCAGAGAATTGAGGTTATGCAGATGGTGACTCTACCATGAGCCCTATACTTGTTCCAGAATCTTCCCATTTATATCCCAGGAAAAAATTTCCACAATTGGAATAAATTAATTAGCAGATTTATCTGGGAGGGAAAGAAGCCCAGAATAAAATTCTCTATTCTAACCCTCCCAAGGAGACAAGGGGGCCGGCCTTACCCAATCTCAAAAGCTATCACTGGGCTGCGCACATATTGTTTATCTTGAAGAGACTGATTAGGGAGAGCACCACCTACTGGAGTGCAATTGAAGAGGGCTGCCTGACCATCCAGAATCTAATTGGTACCATTATGTACAGCTCTCCCCCTTCCCTTGCAGAGCAGGAACCCAATAATCCATGGATCCTGCAACAATTAAAAACATGGAGGGTAATTAGAAGACACTTTGCCATCACCCCGTATTTGTGGCGGCTAATCCCAATAAATATGCTCGAAGGGTTTCTGCCGGCCAGGCTTGACCACACTTTTACCAACTGGGAAAAAAGTGGGACTACATAATATTTCACATTTTCTCACAGCAGGAATATTTAGATCCTATCAGGATATGACTCGGCTATATGGCCTGAGAAGGCATGACTTCTACCGGTTTTTGCAGGTGAGACACTTTTATTATACAATCCCGGAGGAACTGCGATGTGATGACTCACCCCGGTAATCCTCCTTCAAAGGGAATAACAGAGGGTGGGATTCCACACACAGTTTCTGCTGTAAGTAGGGTGTTGATGGAAACACGAGGCTCGAATACTGCCGAGATAAACACAAAGTGGGCATAGGAGACTGGAATGGACCTCTCTCCACAGCAGTGGGATAAATGCCGTTTATCAATGTCCAAGCTCACCGTCTCACACAGTTGGAGACTGTGTGCCTGGCAGATACCGAGTAGATACTTTTGAACACCAGCTATAACTGTACAAACTGCACCTGCCAACCATGGGGCCTGTTGGCGTCATTGTAGAGAACATATGGCACATCATGCACATGTATTCTGGCAATGTCCCAGATTACAACAGGTCAAAGACTCCTTACAAATCGAGTTGACTGAGCTATTAAATACACCAATTAACTTAACTGCCGATTGCTTTATTTTATATAATTTCCCAGGTGGGTTGACTGATCTTAATTCAAGATATCTACTGGGAGTTACCCTTTTGGAAGCAAAGAAAGCCTTAACTCGATGCTGGATGTCCCCTAAGATTCCAACAGTAGAGCAATGAAGGGAGCGAGTAACTAAAATATATAGATCGGAAAAAATTACATACCATTTGAACAATAAATTTGACCTATGTACAATGAAATGGTCCAGATGGTTACTATACATAAGCTCCAAGGATCTGTCTTTTGTTCCATGAAATTAGCAGTTCATAAAGAGAAACTAAACTATATCACCCATTGGGAGAACTACTGAACTAAGAGCAGAAATGAAGCGAAACATATATCATAAAGTAACAAACCAGAGAAAAGAATTCAGCTTTGGATATAATGGAATTAATGAGATTTAATTACCCTTAGTTTACAATGGAACCAGAATATATTTATGTTTTTTTTTGTTTGTTTGTTTTTTTACCTATTAGAATATGCTTTTAATAGATGGACTGCCAGAACATTTGTCTATAAATGTATGCTTCTAATTGATTTTATATACATAACTCAGTTTTCTCCTTTGCCTGTATAACAATGATACTGTGATAATGAAATGTGACAACTACGCCTGTACCACCCCCCCGCCCAGTTAAATGTTAAAAATTGAACAAAGAATATATTAACAAAAAAAAAACAAAAAAAAAGATATGTGTAATTAATCCTGGGTTGCCCCTGAAAAAGGGACTTTAAGTCTCAGTGGGCCTACCAAGTCAATAAAGTTCAATAAATAAATATAGAAACACAGAAATATGATGGCAGAAAAGGACCATCCAATCAGCCAATTAAACCCAGCCCCATAGATAACCCCAGACCCAATCCTTTGCTCCCATCTCTTGGTTACCCCCCCCCCCATGAAGACTCTAGTCCCCGTTCTTTTTCTAGGTTCCTCCTCCTTCCACTTTTGGTTATTCCCATGTGTTTATCCCATGCCCTCTTAAATTCACCTACCTTTTTGGCCCCCAGTACCTCTGCTGGTAGTTTGTTCCAGGGGGCCACCACCCTCTCTGTGAAGTAGTATCCTGTCCTATTCCCTTTGAAATTTCCTCCCTCCAACTGCAAATTGTGCTCTCTAGTTTTCGGACATGTTTTCTTACAAAAGATGCTCCTTTCCCTCACCTTCTTAGTCCCCTTAAAATATTTAAATGTCTCAATCATGTCTTCCCTCTGCCTCCTAATTTCTAGGGAATACAGATCAAGCTCTTCCAGCCTGTTCCGTTACCATAATTTCTTCTCCCCCCAGTGTGTACTTAGCCTGTAGGTTTTTGTGCCCAATGTGCATTATTATGCACTTCTTTGCATTAAATCTTAATTGCCAAGTTTCCGACCACCCCTCCAGTTCTCTCAGGTCCCCCCCCTCATTGTTTCTACCCCACCTGGTGTGCCTACCCTATTGTAAACCTTTGTATTGTCCACAAACAGGCACACCTTCCCATTCAGTCCCTCGGCAATATCACTGATGTAGATGTTAAAGAGGATGGGCCTCAATACTGACTCTTGGGGCACCCCACTTGTTACACTTTCCTCCCCGGAGTGCCACCCATTTTCCAATACCCTCTGGCATCTGCCGCTAAACCAGCTCTTCACCCATTTAGTTATTTTCGGCCCTGCCCTTAAACTGCCCAGCTTGTTCACCAGCTTCCTGCGAGGAACAAAGTCAAAGGCCTTATTGAAGTCCAGACAGGCCACATTCACCGCCTCTCCCTGGTCAACCACCCTCGTCACCCAGTCAAAAAACTCAATCAGGTTCATCTGGCATGATCTCCCCTTTGTGCACCAGTACTGTCTGTCGTCTTGGAGACCACTGACTGTAAGGTAATCGACAATTCTCTCCTTCAGGAGTGATACCATCATCTTAAACACAACTGAGGTAAGGCTGACAGGACACTAACTGCCCACCTCCTCCCTGCTGCCTCTCTTGTGGAGCAGCACCACATCCGCCCATCTTCAATCACCCAGAACCCTCCCCATGTCTAGTGAAAGATTAAACAGTTTAGTCAATGGTGCTGCCAGTTTCTCCCTGAGCATTCCAGAATATAAGGTATCTGGACCCACTGCCTTGTCCACCCTCAACTTGCACAATTCCTCCAGTACCCTGCCTTCTTTGAACAGGTTAGAGTCCACCTCCTGCCCTCTGTGCCCTTCCCACACAACTCTGGTCCTTTACCCTCCTTTTCCACTGTGAAAACTGAACAGAAGTATCTGTTCATTAAGTCTATCTTCTGGATGTCCCACTCTACCCAAACACCCCCCCCCCCTTTAAGTCTCACTAACCCCAGCTTGGAGTTCCTCTTCTCAATGACATACCTGTAGAAAGTTTTATCCCCTTCGGACATCTCTAGCTATCCTTTTCTCTGTATCTGCCATCGCCCTCCTAATTTTCTGCCCTGCCACCCTCAGTTTCTCCCTGTGTACCTCTCTATCCTCCTTCCCCTTGTTCTTTTACACCTCTTGAATGCTTGCTTCCTTTCACTTACTGCTCTTACCACTTCTCTGGTGAACAAGAGTGGCCTCCTCCTCCTTTTGGTTTGGCCGATCTTCCTTATACAATAATCCGTGGCTCTCAAAATTCCCTTTATTACACCCCACAGCTCCTCCACGTCCCCCAGTTCCTCCTTACCCTCCCTGAAGATCTCCCTCATTTTCACATCTGAAGTCTAGTACCCTTGTGCTAGTGTGACTCACTTCTGTCCCTGTCCAAACCTGAACCTTACAGCCTCGTGGTCACTGGACCCCAGACGGTCTCCCACTGAAACATCAGCTACACTCTCCCCATTCGTCATCACGAAGTCCAGCGTTGCCACTCAACTACATTCCTGGACCAGCTGTTGAAGGAATGCTCCCTGCAGGTAGTCCAGCAATTCCCTACTTCTCGCTGATGTCGCTGCCGGGATCTCCCAGTCCACATCAAGTAGGTTAAAGCCCCCCACCAGCAAACGTTCCCCTTTGTGTGCCATCTTTTGCACCGCTTGTATTAATTCCTTGTCCACTTCCTCTACCTGCATAGAAGGCCTGTAGATCACACCTAGGCATAGTATTGCTCCTGACCATTTTTCCAGTGTGACCCACAGGGCCTTCACCTTCCCTTCTACTTCCTACCCTTCTGTTGCCGTTATACCGTCCTTCAGGTAAAGTGCAACCCCCTCCCTTACTACCTGTCCTTCCTAAAATGACTATACCTTGGGATAACTACCCCCAGTCCTGGTGCTCTGTCCACCAGGTCTCCGTAATGGCCACCAGGTCCAGTCCCTTGTCCAACACTGTGCCCTCCAAGTCAGCCAGTTTGTTGCCCATGCTTCTCGTGTTGGTGGACATTACCCTCCACCAAGTTTCCCCCTCCCTTTTTGTCCACTTAACACGTCCCCTGCTGCCTCCTGTGGAGAAGTGCTAGCTGGGCAATGCCTCTGAGCATGTCCACCTTCTTTTCCCTAGTCTTGCAATCCCTGCCCAGTTTAAATCTCCCACCAAGACCCTATTTACATATTCCTGAAGTTTTCCCCTCAGCATCCTAGAACCCAACTCATTTATGTGCAATCTATCCTTTGTGTATAAACCCTCGTCTTCCTATGTGTCCAGCCGCTCCCCTATGCAGGCAAAACCCTCCCTCTCACAACAATCCCTGAGCAATCTACTGATTTCACACTTCGCTGCTGTTTAACAGTACCGGCACAAGGGACCAGCAAGACTTCCAAGACGGCTGGTGAGCTTATTTCTTCCCTGCAGCGGGTCAGCTCCCTGAACCTATTCTGTACTTCCTCTACTTCATTGCCTGACAGGTCAATTGTACCTAAATGAATGACAAGGTATGGTTTGCCCCCCAGTGCCCTTATGTCCTCCCTTATCAATTGCTTTGCCCTTCCTGCCTCCACACCTGGTTCGCAGAATACCGACCTGTGTCTAAGTGTATCCCTTTTTAGGGCAGTGTACCCCCTTAATAATAGAGTCACCGAAGACTATGACCTTCTCCATGCTACCCATCTTGGTGAATGCCCTGGTGCGCCTTTCCAGGACCCCTGTCCTCTCTCTCCTTGCTCCCCTTACCTGGTCTCCCCAACCTGTGATGCCTACTTGCTTCCCTTGTTTACCACCTTGCTCCTCTTGTAACCCCCTCTCCTGGTCCTCACTCTGATGCTCCATATTTATCCACGTTCTATTTCCTCCTCCATGACCCCCCTTCACATTCCTATGTACAGCCCACCTTCCAGTGCCTTCCTCAATTTCCAGACCCTTCCCCTCCCTCCCGCTAAGTTTTTAGCGAGTCCATTTCCCAAGCACTCTCCTAAATACAATTCAGCCTGGCCACCCCCCCCCCAAAAAAACTCGTTTGTAAGTGAACATATACAGTTCAGCCCACCAGTATTTTTTGCACGCTCCCCTTGATCAATCTGGCCACTGCCTTCTTAGAATGATTAAGAAGGGGGTTATTCGACTCTGCACGTTAAAGATATGTTTCAGATACGGTCGCTAATAAGTAAGTTTAGACAGTTAATTTGATCATTAAAGTAATAAGTAAGTTTAAACAGCTAATTTGATCATTAAAGCCAAGAGTACTTTGGCTTCCCTTTTTTCTTGGTGTAGTGGGAGGCTCAGCTCCAATATGCTCCTCCTTCTCCCTTGCACATCCCATGGACAGGACGCTCCTGGGCAGTGTGTTTTTCTGTGTATTTAATAGATGGTGGGGGTGGGGAAAAAATCCAACTCCGGTCTCCTTCTAACTCTGCTCTGTGGAGCAAGTCTGCTGCTGTCCGAATCGGGGGGAGGGCTGACTTTCCTGCAGTTGCCCTCAGACACCCAGGTGATGTCTGCTTCCTTGAGCTCTGATGAGCTCAACAACGTCCCTAGTAAAGAATCAGCCCTTTCCTTTTAAAGGCTGCCACAGCTTTTTGAATGTGGCACCCTTTTTTGTCCCGCCGTGGACTGGCTCTCCCAACAAAAGAAAATCTCTCCGATCTCCTGCTAACTCTGCTCTGTGGAACGGGTCTGCCGCTGTTCGATTCAGGGGGATGGCCGACTTTTGCTGCGGCTGCCCTTGGACCCCCGAGTGATGTCCGCCTCATTGAGCTACAATAAACTCAACAATGTCCCCAGTAAAGAACCAGCCCTTTCCTTTTAAATGCTGCCGCTGCTTTTTGAATGTGGTGCCTTTTTTTGCCCCACCACTGACTGGCTCTCCCAGCAAAAGAAAATCTCTGCTCTAGTCTCCTAACTCTGCTCTGTGGAGTGGGTCTGCCGCTGTCCAATTCAGGGGGCTGACTTTTGCTGCGGCTGCCCTCGGACCTCTGAGTGATGTCCACCTCCCTGAGCTCTGATTAACTCAACAGTGTCCCCAGTAAAGACTCAGCCCTTTCCTTTTAAGGACTGCTACAACTTTTTGAATGTGGTGCCTTTTTTGTCCTGCCACTGATTAGCGCTCCCAACAAAAGAAGATCTCCACTCTAGTCTCCTTCTAACCCTACTCTGTAGAGCAGGTTTGCCGCTGTCTGATTAGAGGGGAAGGGCTGACTTTTGCTGCAGCTGCCCTCAGACCAGCGAGCGATGTCCGCCTCCTTGAGGTCCGATGAGTTCAACAGCCATATCTTCAGAAGCCATGTAGGCAGAGTTAGAGACTGACGAACCATATATCCCTTGTCCTGTGACAACAGGCCCTGACACATTTGTCGGGGGACAGGAGGTTCCACTGTCATCTGCTGCAGAAGTGAAACCCATACCTGGCAAAGCCATAATGGAGCAGTGAGGCTACGAGTGGCACTCGCCCTCTGCAGCCTGAGAGGCACCTTCTGTATTACTGGAATTGGGGGACATGCATATATGAATTTCCCTTTCTATAAGAGGGGCTACTCGTCTCACCAGAAAACTCCAAGCCCTAGAACAAGCAAGCAGAAACGATGCAGTTTGGCATTGTGTGGGGAGATGCAAAAAGGTCCAACTCTGGACAGCACCATACTGCGAAAAGTTCATTTACCACCAAGGACCACAGTTCCTGTTTATGAATTTTGAACTGTGACCTGCTAAACTTGTCTGCTAAGATGTCCCGAAGATCTGGGAGCTGTCCTGCTGACATACTTACGCTGCAGGCAGATCTCAATTACCACACTCTCACTGCCCACAGGACCCTTAGTGTCCACTGAGGGATTTTCATGTAACATCTGGCCAGTGGCATTGTCCCCATGGCCGTAGGCATGAGACTAAGGAGACTCCTGTATACCAGCTGTGCTGAGGTGATCAGGTTATCTGCCCTGTCCGGGTGGCAGAAAAAGGAACAGTTACATAGGAACTTACCAGAACAGTAGATCTTCGGGAGAATCTCTCATCAGGCAGTAGGACCACATGGAAGCTAATTAAAAATGGGAGGCAATATAGCGCAGTGGTTTAAGGCTCTGAGCTGCAAATCTGGTGACATCCAGCAGACCAGACCTGGGTTTGAATCCCACAGCTTCCACTTGCATACTGTGTGACCCTGAGCAAGTCACTTAACTTCCCTGTGCTCCCAGGTCGCTCCCGTAAAAAAGCTTTCAGCTTAGTGTGCTACTCCTGGTTAAAGAACCAAATTAAAAAAAAAATTATACTGAATAGCAATAACAAGTCTCCTCTTGTTCAGCCATTACTCAAAGTGAATAACCCGGGGAACCCTAAGTATAGCTTCATATGGTTTATTCCTACAGCAACAGCTAAGTTTGGTGAACCTTCTTTGTGGTGTTTCTACCAGGTTAACATCCTTCTTCAAGAAGGGACTCCAGATCTGGGAACCATAATCCAAGTGTAGACGTATATAAGATCTATATAGTAGCATTAACGTTGCTTCAGATCTGTTGATGACACCCCTTTTTACGCAGTTTACTAGGTAGTTTGATTTTCTAGTGATAGGTCTATAGTGGTGTTAGGGTTTAAGGGCATCACTAAACTGA
This sequence comes from Neoceratodus forsteri, assembly GCA_016271365.2. NCBI lineage: Eukaryota > Metazoa > Chordata > Ceratodontiformes > Ceratodontidae > Neoceratodus > Neoceratodus forsteri. The sequence continues at coordinate 1,096,928,896 of CM057456.1, read as the reverse complement.
GTACCTAAATCCATGATTTTATTCACTGGTCTGACCCTATTACCGTTGATACAATAGTCCTGGAATGCACTGGTCCACGCAAAATGCATGACTACACATTTATCAATGTTAAACTGAAGATTATTTGTTTTTGCCCACCTCTCTATAGTCAGAAGGTCAGTATGCATTCTTAATCTGTCATGCGGATCAGTTACCAATCCTCCCAGTTTGGTATCATCTGCAAACTTCAAAAGGCAGTTTCTACTGTCAATTTTTAAATCATGGATATAGATGTTAAATAGGAGGGGTCCCAATACTGCTCCCTGGGGGACTCCACTAGTAACACCACACTCATGGGAAATATATCCATTAATTCTAACTGTTTGCCTTCTGTCTATCAACAAAGCTTGTACCCATCGCGTCTCTTCATTTCCCTGACAGAGATCATACTCTCATGACAGGCTTTGAGGGAACCAGGAGAGAATGTAGACCTCTGCAAGGCAGGGGGCCAGAGAAAGTAGCAATGGAGAGAGCAGCAACAGAATCCTTTGAAGCACTGCGCAGAAGGAGGAAGGAGGGAGGGATGGTATGGCCTGATGAAAGAGATTCTCTCGAACATCTACTGTTACTGAATGTTCCTACGTAACTATTCTATCTTCTTTGATGATATCTCTTTCATCTTTCACAGTCTTTGGCACAAGTACTGTGACCCCCCCCCAAAAGCCTCGCACAAGTTCCTTGTCTGAGACACTGTATGCAGGAGATGTTTCTTGGAAATGGCTTCCAACAGCCAGTCATCCAGCTAGGGAATAACATACAGACCTTCCCTTTGAAGGGCTGCTGACACTATTGCCAAGCAGTTGGTGAAGACCCATAGCACAGAAGCTAAGCCAAGGGGCAAGATGCTGAAAGAAGTGTTATGAAAGAATTTACCATAACCGTAGATCTTTGAGAGAATCTCTTGCAGCAGGTCACACACTAGAAACCTGAGGAACTTCTGCCATCAGGCACCAGGATCACATGGAAGCTTTTTAGCTTGCAGTTTACTTGGGGCCTCAGTTCCCACCGAAGACTGCCCCGTGAGGACCAGCTCCTGAGGGAACCAAGGAGAGCAGAGATACCGCCAGAAGGTATACAGGAGACAGAAAGGTCAACCATCCTGGAAGAGAGGGAAACAGGAGAGGAGACGAGGAAACAGAGGGGGTCGGGGGCAGGGAAGACGTGACCTAAAGCAAGACATTCTCTCAAAGATCTACTGTTGTGGTAAGTTCTTACTTAACGGTCTTCGAGGATATCTCTTGCAGCAGGTAACACACTAGGAACAAGTCCCAAGCAGTGATGCTGTGTAAGCCAGATAGGGGAGTGGAGACCAGGGACCTAAGAAAGGAGGCCCTGAAGGACAGCAAGGCCGAAGTTGGCCTGTCTCCTAGAGGCGATGTTCAGACTGTAGTATCTTGTAAGGTGTGGACAGTGCTCCAGGTGGCCGTCTCACAAATCTTGGCTGCGGACACCCTTCTAGAACAGGCAATGGAGGTTGCCATGCTCCTGGTGGAATGGCTCTTGACAGCTCCAGGAAGGTCCTTACCGTATTTCTTGTAACAAAAAATGATGCCGTAGGCCACCCAGCACTGCTTAAAAACCAGGATGCCCCCTTTCCCCAGGGTGAAAGAAACAAAAAGCTGCAAGGATTTCCTGAAACTTTCACCATAGTAATGGAAAACTAAGTGTACATCTAAGGTGTGGAGCAATGCTTCCCTGGATTGGCATGTTCGGAAGTAAACCGACAGGTGGATGGTTTGATTTAAGGTAAACTCAGACACCACCTTGGGTAGAAACTTATGGTTAAGTGCGCAAGGACACCCTGTCCTTGTGGAAAATTAAATAAGGTTGAACACACATGAGGGCCTGAAGCTCGGAAATCCGCTGAGCAGAAGTAATAACAACTAAAGACAATGCTTTCCACAACAGAAAGCGCAGCTCGCAAAAAGCAGCAGGCTCAAAGGAGTCTAGCATAATTTGTTCTAAAATAAAGTTCAAGTCCTATGCCAGAACAGGGTTGCAGATTGGAAGCTTTAAGTGCAGGATGCCCCTAAGAAACGTAAGGGACACACCCAACTGAGTCACCGTATGCCCATCCACAGGCAAATGAAAGGCCGAAATGGCCGACAAACGTACCTTCAGAGAGGAGTACTTAAGGCTCACGTCCGATAAGGACAGCAAATACTCAAGGATCTGGTTTACTGGGCAGGAAAATGAGTCTAAGTGCAGGAATCAGTCCACAAGGTAAAACACTTCCACTTCATGGCATAGATCGCCCTGGTGGAAGGCTTTCTGGCAGCCACCAGAACATCAGACACTTTCTGAGATACCCACATCTGGCAATGGCTATGTCCTCAGCAGCCAAGCATGCAGATGTAGAGACTGAAGGTTCGGATGGACCAGGGTGCACTGGTTTTGAAGCAGCAGGCTCAGGCACAGAGGAAGGGGGACTGGCATGTCCACTGCCAGCTGCTGTAGCAGTGGAAATCAGATCTGCCTCAGCCAAATGGGACCACTAGAATCATGGTGGCTCCCTCCATCTGACGCTTCACCAGGACCCACTGAATCGGGGGGAATGGAGGAAAGGCGTAGAGAAATCTCCCTTTCCATGAGAGGGACACTGCATCATGCCAGAAAACTCCAGACCCTGGCTCGAGCAAGCAGAAAAGAAACAGTTTGGTGTTGCATAGGGATACAAAAAAGTTCAGCTCTGGGCAACCCAACAACATATGAATAGGTCTTCTACAACTGAGAACAGCAGTTCCCACTTGTTGGCGCTGGACTGGGAATGGCTTAGGCTGTCTACCAAGACATTTCTTCTGCCAGGGACGTGGATGGCCAACAGCTTGATCTGGTGGTCTGCAGCCCAGCACCAAACTCTCATCACCTGCCTTTAGGGGAAAGAGCAGGTACCCACTTGCTTGCTGATGTAGTAAACCATGGTCATATTGTCTGTCTGTACTAGCAGAGGACTGGGGACTAGATGGCTCTGAAAGGCATGCAGGGCATACAGAACTGCCCTCATCTCTAAGACATCTATGTGAAGGGAGGACTCTGGGGAGATCCTGTCCCCTGAGTCTGGTGAGAGCCCAGATGCGCTCCCCAGACTATCCCCAAGGCATCTGTGGTGAGGACATGATGTGGGGAGGGAATCAGAAAGGGGACTCCCTTTAACAGATGGGCAGGCTTCATCCACCATCGTTGCACTTTCTTTACTGGCGATGAAACTAGGACACACGGTTCCAGGTCATCTGTTCTCTGGTCCCACTGCATCCATAGGGTCCACTGTGGAACGTGCATGCGGAGGCACGCCAGGGGGACCATGACGATGGCCGCAGCTGTCAGGTCCAGCATCCGCAGGTATGTCCTGGCTGTGACATACTGACTGTTGTAAAGTTCTCTGGCCTGCTCCATAAGACGCTCCATGCTTTCCAGGTGGAGGAAAGCATAGCCCTGGGCTATGTCCAGTATGGCCCTGTATATTGGAGACGCTGACTGAGGGATAAAACTGATTTAGCAGGGTCGACGGTAATCCCCAGGTTGGAAAACAATTGCACAGTCCACGACAGAGTCACAGACAGCAGCTCCCTGGACTGAGCCTTCAGTAGCCAATCGTGCAGGTAGGGAAAGACATAGAAGCCTTCCCTCCTGAGGGCAGACGCCACAACCACTAGACACTTGGTAAAGACCCAAGGTGCTGAGGATAAACCAAAGGGGAGAGCCCTGAACTGGTAGTGCCAGTCCTGGAACCGAAAAGAACAGTTACGTAAGAACTTACCGTAACAGTAGATCTTCAAAGGAATCTCTGTCATCAGGTCACACCTAAGGAACTTAGCCGCTAGGCACTACGATCCCACGGAAGCTTTTCTGCAGCAGTCAATCGAGGGCCGCCCATGCCAACGTGAGGCTCCAATGTCACACACTCTATATAAGCATGGGCAGCTCCGCTCCCTCCTCAGTTCTTTTCCTAGCCAGAGGCCATGGTAAACAGGAGTCCCACTAGGGAACTGAGGAGAGAGAAGAGGTGCCCAGCTAGAAGAAGGGCTGGAGCAACAGAACAGCCAATGTGGACAGTGAAAGAGAAGAGGGATGGAGGGAGGGATGCCATAACCTGATGACAGAGATTCCCGCGAAGATCTATTGTTATGGTAAGTTCTTACATAAGTGTTTTATCTTCTTCAGGCATATCTCTGTCATCAGATCAACTTAAGACCTAAGGAACGAGTCCCAAGCAGTGTACAAAGGAGAACAGTCTGGGTGACAGGATGCCCTGAGCTTAGGAAAGAAGGTCCTGAAGCACAGATAGGCCAAAGTCCGCCCATTTCCTGGAAGCAATGTCCAGACTGTAATGCTTGGTGAAAGTGTGGACAGTACTATAAGCGACAGCACAGCAGATTTCGACTGCAGACATGCCCCTGAAGCAAGCAAACAAAGTGGCCATGTCTCTGGTGGAATGGCCCTTAACAGGCCCATGAAGCTCCCTAGCATATTTCCTGTAACAAAAAATAATACAGTTGGCCAACCATTTGGACAAGCACCATTTCGGAACAGGAGTGCCTTCTCTGCCAGGGGCAAAAGAAACGAACAACTGAGAGAACTTCCTACAGCCCCTGGTACGATGGGTATAGTAACATAAAATTCTATGCACATCCAAAGTAAGGAGCAATGCTTCCCCTAGATTGGCATGTTCTGGATAATAAACAGGCAGGTGGATACATTGGTTTAAAGTAAATTCAGACACCACTTTAAAAAGAAACTTGGGGTTAGTACTCAAAGAGACCCTGTCTTTGTGGAAAACCAAATAATGCTGCTCACACACGAGAGCCTGCAGCTCTGAAATTCTCAGAGCAGAAGTAACGGTAACTAAAAATAACACTTTCCACAACAGAAAGCATATCTTGCAAGAAGCGGCTGGCTCAAAAGGAGGCAGGGTCAGTTTCTCAAGAACAAAGTTCAGGTCCCAAGCCGGAACAAAGTTATGAATGGGAGACTTCAAGTGGAGAATGCCTTGTAAAAAGGTATGGGCAACATCCAGATGCACCGCTGTACAGCCATCGATGGGCACATGAAAAGCTGATATGGCTAAGTGCACTTTAAGGGAGGAGTACTTGAAATCTGCATCTGACAGGGTCTGGAGATACTCTGATTCACTGGACAGGTGAAGGAGTCCAGGCCATGGGAAGTGGCCCATATAGCAAAATGCTTCTGCTTCATGAAATAAGTGGCCCTGGTGGAAGGTTTTCTAGCAGCCACCAGGACATCAGCTACCTTCTGTGATACCCCAAACCAAGCAATGGCTATGTTCTTAGGAGACAAGCATGCAGATAAAGGGATCTGAGATCCGGATGGATCAGAGTTCACAAAACCTGAGTCAACAGGTTCCTGAAAAGGGACAGAGGAAAACCGGGTTACTCACCTGTAACAGTAGTTCTAGGAGTGGTATATGTTGTTCATCCACACTTGATGGCAGTGTCTTTTCCCCTTTAATTTTTGCCGGAAGTATTAAAGCTGGCTCTTTCCACTCACCAGAGTGGTATATCCCTTGGCTCTGCCCCATGATGCCAGATCTTGCCCGCTGGAAGCAGAGGTTGTGCGTCAAAGCTGGGGAGGTCAGGTGGTTCCGTGTGGATGAACAACATATATCACTCCTAGAACTACTGTTACAGGTGAGTAACCTGTTTTTTCTAGGGATGTGGATATGTTGTTCTGTCCACACTTGATGGCAGATTCCTAGCAGTTCTTTGGGAGGAGGGAGGCAAGGCGCACACCCCCTACTTTGGAAACAGAGATTGGAGAACTGAGGCCCCAAAACCAGCATCCCAGCATGACTCTAGGTCAATGCGGTAATGGGAAATGAAGGTGTGTGCTGATCTCAAGGCAGCAGCCCTGTAGATTTCCTGGATAGAGACATCCCTAGAAGCAGCCACTGACGCAGCGGTATGGCAGGTGCAATGAGCCCTTAGCCCTACGGAAGGCTCCCTACCCACCAACCTATAGCAGAGATCAATGCAGGATGTGATCCACCTGCCAATCGTCCACTTGGCTGCAGGTCTGCCAGTTGCGGCTTCAGCACAGGTGACAAACAGCTGGTGAACCTCTCCCCAAACTCCAGCCGTGTGCTCCTTGTAATATGCAAGCGCATGCCTCAGGTCCAAAGGTATGGAGCCTGTATTTGGCCTCCGAGGTGTGATTGGGGTAGAACACCGGAACAGTCAACACCTGGTTCAGATGAAACTCTGACACAACCTTCGGAAGAAACTTTGGGTTGGGGCGCAGGACAACCTTGCCCCTAAGGAAGACCTAATAAGGAGACTCGAAGAGCGCCTGGAGCTCCCCAGTCCTTCTGGCTGACATGATAGCCACCAAGAAGGCGGTCGTCCATGACAAGTGTGACATCTCGTACTTGTGCACTGGTTCGAATGGCTTGCCCACGAGCTTTGCCAGTACCAGCAGTAGATCCCGTGGTGGTGGTGGTTCACGCACCGGAGGGGATATGTGATCAAAGCCTTTGAAAAAGCGCCAGACTACTGTCTCTTGTGTCACCGACTGCTGACCAGCCCATGCCTAGTAAGCAGAGATGGCTGCCAGGTGCACCTTAAGGGTCGACGACCGAGGCCCCCTTTGGAGAAAGACCACAGATAGTCTAGGATGCTAGCCACTGGACAGGTCAAAGGGTCCAAGCCCTCACCCTGACACAAAATGGAGAAACTCTTCCATTTAAAGGCACAGCACTTCCTGGTCGATTCCTTGCAAGATGCCTTGACTATAGTGAGGACATCTTCAGAGAGACCCAAAGCCTAGAATTCTAGTCGTTCAGGAACCAGGCTGTCAGGTGCAGGGACTGATGGTCCGGGTGGAGTACACAAGGTGCCCTGATTGATGGAGAGCAGATCCGGGCATGCTGGGAGCCACCTACGTAGCCTGCAGCTGAGGCTGAGGAGATCGGGGTACCAATACCGGTGCAGCCAGTCTGCAGCCACCAGGATCACCTGCACCCTGTCCCTCCTGACCTTGAAGAGCACCCTGTGGACCAAGGGAAGTGGAAGGAAGTCATAAAAGAGGCCTGGGGTCCACGGGCTGGAGGAGGCATCCCCCTGCAGCGAGCCCTGCTGAGGGGGGTGGGCACAGAACAGCCTCCACTTTGCATTCTCCCTGCAGGCAAACAGGTCCACCTGAGGGGTGCCCCACTGGGAGAACAGACTGTGCACTACCTCTGGATGGAGAGACCACTCGTGGGACACCTCTCCCACTTGACAGAGCGTCCGCCAGCTGACTGGAGGCTCCTGCCACATGAATGGCGAGGAGATCCACCTCCAGTCGGCTCACGAGAGTCCATATGCGAAGAGCTTCCATGAAAAGAGGCAGGGAGTGCGTCCTGCCTTGCTTGTTGAGATAGTACATAGTTGTGGGGTTGTCCGTCTGGACTTTAACCACTTGACCCTGAACAAACGGCATGAACACAGTCAGCGCCAGACGGACTGCTCGGAGCTCAAGCAGGCTGATGTAGAATCGGGACTCCTTGGAGGTCCAGAGCCCATAGACCCTGTGTTCCCCCTGGTGGGCATCCCAGCCTGTGAGAGAGGTGTCAGTCAGGATGACTGTTGGCTCGGTGCAGACAAATGGGATCCCTTCGTTCAGATTCCCTGGGACGGTCCACCATTGGAGAGCATCCCACATCATCTGGGTCACAGTGATCAGCTGGTTGAAATGACCCTGATGCTGAGACCACTGGTTGGCCAGCTCCCACTGCAGGCAGCGCATATGCTACTGGGCCCATCAGACCACAGAGGTGCAAGCTACCATGTAGCCCAGAAGGCGCAGGAAGTCCCGGGCCGGGTGCAAGTGCCCAACCAGAAATGATCAGGCAAAGGAGGAGAGAACCTCTGCCCTGTCCTCTGGGAGCCTGGCTCTGGCTCGGTAAGAGTCGAGCTCTGCCCCAATAAAGTACATCACCTTTGAAGGCATGAGTTCCGACTTGGCCTCATTGACTAGGAGACCAAGATCGATGCAGGTCTGGAGGACCAGGGTCCCTGGACCTCTCCACCTCCTGCCTGGAGGGACTCGCTATAAGCCAATTGTCCAGGTAGGGATACACTCGGACCCCTCAACACTGTAGATGGGCCGCCAACACTGCAGTGCATTCAGTGAAGACCCTGGGGGCTGATGACAGACCGAACAGCATGGCTTGGAACTTGTAGAGGGTTTCCTCAGCTCAGAAACAGAGGAACCTCCAGTGGAACACATGGACTGGGACATGAAAGAATGCATCCTGTAGATCCAGGGAGCAAAACCACATGTTCAGCTTGAGAGATGGTATGATCTGGAACAGAGTTACCATCCTGAAGGTTCGAGACCTGAGAAGATTGTTTGGGTTGTGCAGATCTAGAATGGGGCACTAGCCCCCTGTCCATTTCAGGACCAGGAAGTACCTCGAAACAAACCTTGGGTTGACTGTGGGGGTCCGCGACTCTGATCACCACCTTCTTGCAGAGGAGTTAGGTTATGTTTTCTCAGAGAGCCGACTGAGTGTCTGTGAATACCTTCTCTTCCTCCCGTGGGACGTGGGCTCGGCTTAGTGGGTACTGCTTGAATTCCAGAGGCAAACCCTGGTCAACCACTTCCAGAACCCACCTGTCCGTGGTAACAGAGTACAAGGCAGAAGGGAAGTGGCAGAGCTGGCCCCCCACGGAAGGACCCAGGGGAGGTGTGATGGGCATGGATGCCCCAATCCCATCTCTAGGCAGGCTTGGAGGAGGAGGATCCAGCCAAGGGGCTGCCGAGACCCTTCTCTCCGGCCTTTCGGACAGTCAAAGCCACTGACTTGGAGCAAGGGAACCAAGACTGAGCCTGCTGCTGCTGTCCAGACTGGTACTGGGCTGGCATGGCTGCCGGGGCGGAAGGCCGGAAAGGCTTCCGCTTCTGCTGGTTGGAACTTTCAGATTCCTTCTGGGTGGAAGCAATGGGGTTGGGTCAGGTACGTCTTGGGTTAAGAGTTCCAATCAGGACCCACAACTGCCTCTTGTATGAGAGGATGCAAATTCTCTCACTGGAGCTAAGAATAGAACATGATGCTGCAGTACTGGCATATGCAGTCTGGCATAATAAATCTCCAAGTTGTCTTTTGAGGAAAGTTATACAACTTTCTGGTTCATACTTAACTAGACACAATAAAGCAGTTTTAGTCTATCCAAGTTCATTGAAATTATCAATGGCAAAAGGCTCCTTTACCTGGTTTGGTCCTGCATTATTAAATAAGCTGTCAAAGGAAACTCAATTAGCTAAGAGCATTAAGCACTTTAAAACTATACTGACCTCTTATTATGAATCTTTGAATCATTTCTGCTGTAACATTAATTGATTTGTGCTATTGTTTTAATATTACATTTGTGTGTGTTGTATTGACCAATGTTTGTATTTCATATATGTAATGTATGAAGATAGAGGGGGGGCGGCTCAGAGGTAATTTAAGGAAGTATTTTTTTCACAGAGAGGGTAGTGGATGCATGGAATGGCCTTCCGGAGGAGGTTGTGGAGTCAAAATCAGTGGTGGAATTTAAGCATGCATGGGATAGTCATAAGGCAGTTCTGGGGGTTGGGGGTAGGAAGAAGTAGGCTGCTGGTTAACTAGGATCTGCAGCTTATCCAGTAGGTAGGGAAATGGGCAGACTGGGTGGGCCAAGCGGTCCTTATCTGCCGTCAAAATCAAATTCTATGTATTATATGTCAGGCATGGCTAAAAAAGGGCTGTGCCCAATCATTTACTGGCTAAAAATAAAACAAACTGAGTCCAAAGTTGCACTGGACTTCTGGATGCGCTGTAGATGACTGTCAACCCTGGGACCGAACAAGTCAGTGTCCAAAAAGGGTACATCTGCCAATTTGTGCTGGGTGTTTGCCGTAAAGGTCGAGACCCTCAGCCAAGCCCTGCGGCATATGGCGACTGCGGCCACTACCTAACAGGTACAGGAGATCCCAATGTCCAGAGCTGTCTGGAGTTGCTGTTCGGTGACAGCCCAACCCTGATCCCAGACCTGCTTGACCGTGGTCTGGAGGTCCGCAGGGAGATGAGGAATTACCTCATCCAAGGAGCCCAAAAGGGCATGGAGAAGTGTGCCATGATGACAGCCGAGCTCGCCTGATGGAGACTGAGCGAAGAGGCAGCATAAACTTTTTGGCCAAGTGGTCCAATTCTTTGGACTCCTTGTCCGGTGGTCTATTAGTCTCCCACATTGCCAAAGCACTGAAACATGGAGTCAGTCACCAACCCCTCAGCCGAGGGGTGTTCTGTGAATGCTGAAAAGGAGCCGATGGGTGCCGCGTATTTGCAGGCCATCCTGTCCGATGGCGCAGGGCAGGAAGCAGGGTGCTGCCAAAGCTCCAGGGCCAGGCGGACAATGGCTTCAGCCACTGGGAAGACCTCCGTAGGAGGATTCCCTTTGTCCAGGCTATCTATTAGGGGATATCGAACCTGCATTTGAACGGGCTCCAGACACATCCCTGTGGATTCGGAGACGAGATTGAGGATGCCCATGAATGACGCAGGACCCTCCTTCATCGAGAGACCCCCTAGCGACTCCTCATCGAGTGGACGAGAGTGCAGCGAGGAGTCCTCGGACTCTTAAGAGTCCACATAGATCGTCTGACCACCTGTGTCACCCTCAACCCGCAATGGATGGTCCGGTGTAAGAGTGACTGACAGCCTGTGTAGAAGACCCTTGGTGGGCCGAGACTCCTTGACTGGAGCTCCCGAAGGAGGTTGTTTGGGTGGCGGCTCCACCACTGTCGGTGGAGAGGCCGGTTTTGGCCGAGCTGGGTGGGTCTTTACTGGCTCCGCAGGCAGAGGGACGGCTCCAGAGGTGTCAGCGTCAGCCTAACAGGTGACAGCCATGTGATGGCTGGTGTGGGAGCTTCTGCCCGGCCAATACCAACTGCTGCCACATAAGGTCCTCGTAGTGTCGGTGCAACTTGCGCCGAAGCCTCTTCCCTTCTGAGGATGAGGATGAATAGCGGCAACACCGCTTCTTGTAACACCCAGAGTGGTGTTGATGGGATTTCTTCGACCTTTCGGACGAAGAAGACCCGAGACTTTGCCCTCAACAGCCGGGAGGACAGACTGGGCGCTCGGAGGGAACCGGGGAGATCCGTGGCTCCTCCAGGTCATGACCAGGGACTGTAAGGAGGTTCCCAGCAGGCTGGGTCTCCTCACAGAAACATAGACACACAGAAGTTGATGGCAGAAGGAGACAGCTAGATCCGTCTAGTCTGCCCATTTGTTTTAGACCTATTTTGACACTCTAGTTTACCCTTTGTAGTCCGGGCTCCCATCGGTGGGTCCCGGTAGGACCGGAGTCCTAAACAGAGTATCGAGCAACAACAGGTCGACGGGGTCGATGATAATTTCAACCGGTTTGTCATCCTGCATCTTTGCTGGCTGGCCTGATGGGAGCACTTTGAAGTCGAAACTGGAGATTCCTGGGACCAAGACTGCTCTCGATCCCAAGAATGATGACGGCGAGTCTGCTCTTTTTCTCTCGACTCCTTTTCCCTTTTTCAAGAACATGAGCTGTGCGCTGCTGACAGGTCCTCCCCCTTAGTCGGGAGAGATTGGCACAGCTCCTTGAAGGAGCCTCTAAAGGTGTAGCCCCATTTCAGCGGTAGTGCCGGTTGAGCCGGTAGTGAGCCAGTAACGAGCTTCAGAGGCTGTCAGTACTAGACTGTGGTTCGTGGAAGTGGCTGGGACTGGCTCACAGGGACCGGGGATGCCAGAGGAGAGGCCATCCTGGGTCTGACTGGCATGTTAGGTTCAGACTAAAAGAAGAGGAAGAAGACTTTTAATATTTAGGCAAATGGGGGTGTTCCATATTGAGAGTGTGGAAAAGGTCCCCTTCTTTTTCCGTATGAAAATTATTTCAAGGAGAGGACTGCAATTCCAACTTCTTTTGGGGCTGCTAGCATCACAATTTAATGGATTTCTTAATTTGTTTTTAGCTTTTGTTATTTCGGAGTGAGTCGGGGTGTGACTGATTTAAGTAATTTGTTATACAGTGTGTGATTGAGTATATGGTGTGATGAGGGGAGGTGGGTTGGCGTTTGAACTGAGGGCGGTTATGGGGAGGGTGTTAGTTGGGGTCTTAGGGCTTGAGGTCGGGTTGTATTAGAATGTGTCATCCTGGGCAGACCCTAAGGCTTAGCTACCCCCATCCCTGCTCCGAGAGCTGCGTCCTTTTTGTGACCTCCCATTGTCTGCAGTAGTACATAGTAGATGCAGGGAGGTGAGGATTACTAGAAGGCGCTGCAGGAGAGTAAGAGATGGGGGGGCAGGATACTGAGGGGATAATTAGGATGGCGAGGATCAAGAGACAACCCGGGGGCTAAATGGAGATTTGGAAGACATCAGAGGTGTTTAATCTCCATACCTCCAGCTTCCACCGAACTGATTGGACACGTAGCTGATGGGCTGGTCACCGCTACTGGTCTTCTTTCACCAGTCCTGTGCAATGCCAGATCAATGAGGAATAAGACTGCTATTGTTGTGGACTTTATGTCTCATTCCTCAGACAATCTGTCATGCTTCACAGAGACCTGGCTGGGAGATGATAGAAACACAGACTGACAGCAGATAAGGACCACTTGGCCCACCTAGTCTGCCCATTTCCCTACCTAGTGGATAAGCTGCAGATCCTAGTTAACCAACAGCCTACTTCCTCCTACCCCCCCCCCCAGAACTGCCTCATGTCTGTCCCATGAATTCTAGAATTCCCCCACTGTTCTTGACCCCACAACCTCCTCAGGAAGGCTGTTCCATACGCCCACCACCCTCTCTGTGAAAAACTACTTCCTCAAATTGCCCCAAGCCGTCCCCCTGCTGTCTTCAAATTGTGCCCCCTTGTTCTTGCACATCTCTTTTTCTGAAAGATGCTACCCTCTTGGACTTTGTTGATTCCCTTGAGGTACTTAAAAGTTTCTATCATGTCCCCCCTCTCCCTCCTTTCCTCGAGGGTTTACATATTAAGCTCCTTTAGTTTCTCTTCATATAGCTTCTGTTGCAGACCCCGCATCATTTTAGTTGCCCTCCTCTGAGCTGCCTCCATCATGTTTATGTCCTTGCGGAGATGGGGTCTCCAGAACTGCACGCAGTACTCCAGACGGGGTCTTACCAACTGTCTGTATAGAGGGATAACAACTTCCTGTTTTCTACTGGTGATGCCTCTCCCTATGCATCCCAGTATCCCCCAGCCCTCCATACTGCCTTCTCATATTGCTTGCCTATCTTTAGGTCATCTGATATGACTACCACAGGTACCTTTCCATTTTTGTTGCTGTTAGTACCTCCCCCCCATTGTGTAATCTTCCCTGTGTTTTTGTTTCCCAAGTGCGTTACTTTGCACTTCTTTGCATTGAATCTAAGCGGCCATACTTCTGACCATTCTTCCAACCTTGCCAAGTCCCTTCTCATCCTTTCCACCCCCCCACCCATGTATCAACCCTGTTGCAGATCGTTGTGCCGTCTGCAAAAAGGCATACTTTTCCTTCCAGTCCCTCCAATGTCACCTATAAGGACATTAAAAAGGACCGGTGCCAGTACTGAACCCTGCGGTACCCCACTAGTCCAATTTGGGAGGCAGCCGTCCCTGACGGCTTCTCCATGGTGCACTGCCTGAGGAAGGTCTGCAGGAAGTGAGGGGTAGCTATCTGCTTTAGATCTGAATTAAACCTGGTGGGGGACATCTTGTCCTTTGAGTGCATTGCTCTCAGTGGGGGTCCAGGTGCTTGGTGCAGAGATTTCCTTGTGTACTGGCCGCCTGGGCAGGAGGGACACTTTCTGTAGGAAATTGTGACGTTCATTGCCAATGGGGTGTTGGAATCACCACGGTGGATTATCCTGGGTGATTTCAATGCCTGGGTCAACAATGAACTCACATTTTGGACAAGATTTCCTCCAGCATATGACAGCTCTGGGCCTGGCACAAGCAGTTGCTACTGCAGCTCATCAACATGGGCACGCTCTGGACTTCGTGTTTCACCTGGGGCTTAACCTCAGGACTGATCCGATTAGTTGGTCAGATCATTGCACAATCAGGTTTGATTTCAGGGCACCCCTCTGTAGTCTACACTCTGTGAAGATGGTCAAATTAATCCCTTGAGAGGGCTGAAGCGAGATGGACTTTTGACAGTTTCAAACACCTTGGGTATGATGGCGACATGTGCCAAGGGTACGGAAACAGCAGTAGTGACCTATAAGAGGGCTGTTGGTATGGCTTTTGACCTTTTAGCACCAGTCCGTGTATGCCCACTGGTTTCACGTCTTTGCTCGCTGTGGTTTGACGGCATGCTGAGGGAGATGTAAGCAAAGGGGCAGAGGTTAGAATGATGCTGGAGGAGATCCAGGACGACAAACTGGCTTTGAATATTCACTACGGTGAATATCAAAGGGCAATGTCCCGTAAGAAGGCAGAATTTCTGTCCAGGAGATTGCGGCTGGAAGGAACCAACCAGTTCAGGTGTTCTGGATGGTGGATAGGCTTTTACATCCACCTGTCTGGAGCCCATGAAGGCCATTTAATTTGCTAAAGGGTGGAGTTTGCTCGGTTCTTCTCAGACAGTGTGTCCTCTAGTAGGGCCAGGATCTTTCCAACCAGGCAGTTTATGCCTGGCAGTATCAAGCCTGGGAGTTACATTAGTGGTCAGTGGTCTTAAGGAGAGTTTTGGTCAGTGACGACTGAGGAGGTTGTAAAGGTGATCTTGGAGCTGTGACCAAGATATTGTGAGCTGGATCCAGGCCCAGCATGGCTCTTCGTGAGCTGTGTGGGGCAGCTGGGCCCGGAGTTCGCCAAGATTATTCAGTGTTCCTTGTCGGAGGGGATTTTTCCTTCAGTGCTAAAAGGTGCTCTGGTAAAACCCCTCCTGAAAAAGAAAACACTGGACCCAGATGTCCTGGTGAACTACTGATCTGTCTCTAAACTGTCTTTCCTAGGCAAGGTTATTGAGAAGGTAGTTGCGTCACAGCATGAGACATTTGGTGACCAATGAGCTTCTCCAGTCAGGGTTTAGGGTCAAAGTACAGTACTGAGACCGCATTGGTCAGGGTGCATAATTACTTGCTCAGGATGAGGGATAGAGGAGAAAGGGTCAGTTCTTGTTCTCCTCTATCTCTCCTCAGCATTTGACACAGTGGACCATGGGCTTTTATTGGATCAACTCAAGGACTATGTGGAACTCACCAGTAAGGTGATCAGCTGGTTTGCATCCTACCTCATGACCTATACTGTGGTGTACCCCAGAGGTCAGTCCTTTCGCTCATGTTGTTTTCAGTGTATATGCTACCCCTGGATAGGATCATTAGAAGATATGGAGTCGGGTTTGATTGCTATGCAGATGGTACTCAGCTCTGTCTTTTGCACCCCAGGATCGTGGCACGGTCGTTGTGCTTAATCAGTGCTTGGCTGAGATCCGAGACTGGATGTCACTGAGCTGGCTGAAACTCAACCCGGTCAAAACTGATGCACTAGTGACTGAGCTGGGTCAGAGTAGGGCAGCGACAGCGGCTGGATGGGAGACAGAGCTGTGTCTTGGCACCTCCAGGCTTGTAGCTAATGTGAAGGTGAAGAATCTGGGTGTCATCCTGGATGAGAGGGTGACATTTGAGGTTTAGGTGTTGGCAGTAGTCTGGAATGGCTTTCATCATCTGAGGAACATTAGCTGGATTTGTTTCCTTAGCCACCCTGAGGACATGCCCTCCCTAGTACATGCTTTGTGACCTCATGGCTGGATTATTGCAAGGCTCTTTACCTTGGTGTCAGTGGAGGTATGCTGTGTCACCTGCATTTGGTGAAGGCAGCTGCTAGGTTGCTGACCAGCTTTCCGAGGCTGAGTCATATTTCCCTGACACTGTGTGAACTGCACTGGCTGCCGGTCAAGTGGCAAATCTCCTTTAAGGTTGGGTTACTAACATATAAGGCCCTACACGGTCTGGGACCGGGCCATCTGCTCAACCTCTTTCGTCCTTACCTGCACCCCCTACACTCCACTAAGGAGGGTCTCCTGGCTGTCCCCAGGGCCAGATTTAAAACTTAGCTCCTTGTTTGTTGATGTTTTTATTTCCTCCTTTGTAATGGTGCCAAAAATAAAGCTAATACTACTATAACTACTACTGCTAGACCTTCAAATTCATTTTTTTACATCTATTAGGCTGACCCAACAGTCACATTTTCTCCTACTTGAACACCAAACCTAAGGGCATATTTCTATTAACCTGTGCTTAAAAAAAAGTTTTATTAAATTTCTACGATTTCTCTGTAAGCACTGAGCACCAGCCCCAAAAAAAAACATACATTGCTCCATGGGTAATTTGTGAGGAGGCTTAGCTAAATTCTAGAATAAATCCTAGAAGGTTGCAGTCTGTTGGTTCCATAATTATTAGTTCAAAAAGTACATGACAAGGTGGATTTCTATGCGGCAGAGGAGGAGGATGAACAACACAGAATTCCATTATGCAAATCCACAAGTACATTTATTGCTTTCTAACAATTCAGATTTCATGTTATCAAGATGATTATTTACCTGGCTGTTTCCTTCCATTCACCTTCTTCCCCATCTCGCATAAAAAGCTCATCCAATTCAGTGAAGAGGTCATGAGGAATATGTTCTTCATCAACATCCTCTGTACCGAGGATAAACTGCACACGTTGAGATGGAGTATCTACGGGAAAAGGAGGAAACCGGCAGAGGAGTTAGTCAGTGGATTTATTTACAGACTGCCCTCCCCTACAGTACAATACCTCATTTGTGGGGGTGGGGTAGGGGTAATATTATCCTAGGATTCTGTTGATGTACAGTAGCTTAAAATGTGGCAAATTCAAAAGGAAATAGGTTGTTCTAGGAGAGAACTGATACTCCCTATGATAACACAGAGAAGATAAAAATAATGGGTACAATTCTGAGAAATGAGTGCCCAAAAACAGTGCATCACTAATATCTAATCACTATGGGTAAGGGGGTTGAAAAGAACACTTACGGAAGAACTTTACGTAATAATAGATCTTCGAATCGCTTTCAGCAGGCTACACCTTTGGAACTATACCTGTGTCAGCGCTAGGACCGTGTGGAAACTTTGCAAGTCAGGGGCTTTCCACGACGACATCAGGCACCAGTGTCTACATAAACAAGGGCAGCCCTCCTCTCTTCAGTTCCTCTCCGGAGATTATGCTCAGAGGACCTCCCTCTAGGGAACTAGGAGAGAGACCCCAGCAATCCACATAACAGGAGAGACAGAGTGCTGGAAAAGACAGCAATGCAAACAGCAATATAAAGATAGTACAGTTACGTAAGAACTTACCATAACAGTAGATCTTCGAGAGAGGCTCTTGCAGTAGGTAATTACATATAGGACTGACGCCGGCCGGTGGCAGGACCTCACAGAAAAATTTCTAGCTAGCAGTCCCTGGCGAGGGACCACCCCCACGTCAGGTGACCGGCGTCATGCGACATCGGTATAAAGGGGCAGTCCCGGACACCCGCCTTCCAGTTCTTTCCCGCCACAGGCCCGGAAGGCCCGGACGAGAGAGAAGCAGATATTTCACTCAATGGAAAAGGTGCTGAAGAAGACTAGGGGGATGGAGGGCGGGAAGGTATCACCTACTGCAAGAGCCTCTCTCGAAGATCTACTGTTACGGTAAGTTCTTACGTAACTGTACTCTCTTACTTCGAGAGGGCTCTTGCAGTAGGTAATTACATATAGGACAGAATCCCAAGCAGTCTGGAACAAAGAAAAGGCACTGGGAGGAGGAACCATCAAAAAGTAGCACTACTGCATAAGCCTCAGGACAGGAGGCTTGCAAACAGCCAGCTCCAAGCCTGCTCTTACTATGCAGAGGCAATGTCCAAACTGTAATGTTTCATAAAGGTATGGATGGAAGTCCAGGTGTCGGCAGCACAGATGTCTGCCACAGATACATTCTTAAAACAAGCCGCAGAGGCTGCTACTCCATGAGTGGAGTGACCTCTGACTTGACCCGGAAGGGTCTTGTTGTACTTGTCATAACAGAAAGTGATGCAATGAGCCAACCACTTCGACAGGCGTTGCTTGGAAACAGCATTGCCTTCCCTTCTGAGGGCAAAAGAGACAAACAGCTGGTCAGTCTTTCTGAGATCCTTTGTCCTATCAATGTAGTATCTCAGAATGCGGTGAACATCCATGGTATGGTGTAAATATTCCCCTTGGTTGGAGTACTGCGTGAAAAAGGCAGGTAACTCTACAGACTGATTTAAGGTAGACTCCGCTACCATTTTAGGCAGAAACTTAGGGTTCATGCGAAGAGCTACTCGTTCTTTGTGAAAAATCAAATAGGGGATTTTACACTTAAGGGCCTGGAGCTCGGAAATTCTTCGAGCGGAAGTAATGGCCACCAAGAAGAGCATCTTCCACGACAGAAACTTCAGATCTGCGGATGCTGCAGGTTCAAAAGGAGGGAGGGTAAGTTTCTTGAGAACAAAGTTCAAGTCCCAAGGGGGAGCAGGAGTCCGAACAGGGGGCCTCAGATGAAGGACCCCTCTAAGAAAAGTCTTGGACACCTCTAATTGGGCAAAGGCTTTATCGGAGAAAGGGACATGGTAAGCTGAAATAGCGGCCATGTGCACTTTCAAGGAGGAATGACTGAGACCCAGGTCGAAAAGATGACGTAGATACATAGATACATAGACAGTGTCGGCAGATAAGGGCCTATGGCCCACCTAGTCTGCCCATTTGAGCTTGTAAGTTCAGTTTGTTTTCCTAGAAGTCTATTTCCTCTAGAATTCCTTTATGTCTATCCCATGCATTCTTAAATCCCATGATTGTTTCAGCCCCCACCACTTCCTCTGGCAGGGTGTTCCACTTGTCCACCACCCGTTCTGTGAAGAAATTCTTTCTCATGTTTCCTCTGAATCGTCCTCCCTCCAACTTCATCCCATGCCCTCTAGTCCTGAAACATATTTTTCGCTTAAAAATAGTGTTTTCCTGCACCCTGTTCCTCCCTGTAAGATACTTGTATATCTCTATCATATCCCCTCTCTCCCTCCTCTCCTCCAGGGAGTACATGTTCAGTTCCTTCAACCTGTCTTCATAGGACTTGTGATGCAACCCATGCACCATCTTTGTTGCCCTCCTCTGAACCTTCTCTACCCTATCTATGTCCTTACGTGGGTATGGTTTCCAGAACTGTACACTGTACTCCAGGTGGGGCCTCACTAGTGTCTTGTATAGCGGAATTATGACCTCCTTTTCCTGCTGGTGATGCCCTGCCTATACATCCCAGCATCCTATTTGCTTTACCTGATGCCTTGTCACACTGTTTCCCTGCCTTGAGGTCATCAGAGATGACAACCCCAAGATCCCTTTCCTGCTTGGTGCATGCTATATCCTCACCCCCCAACTGATATATTGTGCCAGGGTTTTTGTGCACCATATGCATTATCTTGCACTTCTTTGCATTGAATTTCAACTGCCAAACCCTTCACCATTCTTCAAGTTTCTGCAGGTCCCTTCTCATTCTGTCTACACCCTCTGGTGTGTCTACTCTGTTACAGAGCTTTGTGTCATCAGCGAACAGTGAAATTCTGCCTTCTAGATCCTGTGCAATGTCACTGATGAAGATGTTGAATAGGACCGGTCCCAGCACTGATCCCTGTGGTACCCCACTGGTCACTCTTCCCTCTGTGGAGTGACAGCCATTTACCACCACCCTCTGTGTCCTGCCACCCAGCCAGTTACCTACCCACCACACTACTGTCCTGCCCACACCCATATTCCCAGTTTGTGTAATAGTCTTCTATGTGGCACAGTGTCAAAGGCCTGCTGAAGTCCAGATAGGCCATGTCCACTGCCCTCCCTGATCCACCTCCCTAGTCACCCAGTCAAAAATTCAATGAGGTTGGTCTGACATGACCTCCCTCTGGTGAAACCATGCTGCCTTGGGTCCTGTAGTCCATTGACAACAGATGTTCCACCAATCTCTCCTTCAGTAGTGCTTCCATGATCTTTCCCACTACCGAGGTGAGGCTGACTGGTCTGTAGTTCCTGCTTCCTCTTTGTTCCCACTTTGTATAAGGGGACTACATCTGCTGTCCTCCAGTCTTTGGATACCTCCCTGTTTCCAGTGATTGGCTGAACAGGATAGCCAGAGGTTCAGCCACCACCTCTTAGTTCTTAAGGACCCTGGGGTGCACCCATCTGGCCCCATTGCTTTATCAGCTCTTATTACTTCCAGTTCCTTCAGGACCCTTTCTCGTGTAAAGGGACTTGTGTCCATTTCTGCACCATTCTCACCCCTTGTACTCCCTTCAGACCCATTACCCCCCTCTTCCTTAGTAAAGACTGAGCAGAAATACCTGTTCAATATGTCAGCTTTACTGTTGTCATCCTCCACGCGGCTCCCATCCTCCTCCTCAAGCAGAACGGCCACTGGACAGGAGAAAGGCTCCACGTTCCTAGAGGCGACCCAAATAGAAAACCTCTTCCATTTCATGGCATACGTGGACCTAGTGGAGGGTTTTCTAGCCTCCACCAGAATCTCAGCCACCTCTGGAGAGACACCAAAGCGAGATTGGGCTAGGTCTGCAGGAGCCATGCATAAAGTTGTAGGGACTTGAGGCCCGGATGGACCAGGGTCCCCTGATCCTGGGTCAGCAATCCTCGAGATAAAGGAAGAGGAAGAGGAGGAACCTCTGAGTATTGTTGTAGAAGAGAGAACCAGATTTGCCTGGGCCAGAAAGGAGCGATCAGAATCATTCTCGCACCTTCTGATATTAGTTTCTGCAATACATGAGGGACCAGAGGAATTGGGGGAAAAGCATAGACGAATCTGTCCCTCCAGTTTAGAGACAGAGCGTCGCTCCAGAAAGCGCCTCGCTCTGGAGCGAAAGAGCAAAAGGTGGGAAGTTTTGCGTTTTGGGAAGAGGCGAACAGGTCTACCTGTGGAGTCCCCCAAAGCTGGAAGATGTCGTCTAGTACCTTTTGTTCCAACTCCCATTAGTGTGGCAGGGCAGAGGAGCGGCTGAGCTTGTCTGCCAGGGTATTTTCGACTCCTGGAACATGAATCGCAGTGAGGTGAAGGTTGTGAAGAGTTGCCCAGTCCCAAACCTTCATTGCTTCCCTGCATAGAGGGTAGGATCAAGTCCCTCCCTGCTTGTTGATGTACCACACCACGCACATGTTGTCCGTTTGGACAGCTAGGTGACCAGGAAGAATGTATTGGTGAAGGGCTTGGAGAGCATATAGTACTGCTCGAGCACATTGATGTGGAGAGCTAGCTCCAGTCTGGACCATAAGCCCTGGGTTCGGTGAGGACCCAGATGGGCTCCCCAACCTTCGCCTGATGCGTCCGTGGTCAGAGTCTGGAAGGGGGGAGGATGACAGAAGGGGACCCCCCGAAACAGGTTCTCTCGAACCATCCACCATTGCAAGTCTCTTGTCATCGGCGAGGAGATCAGAACCAGATGATCTAGGTCGTCTACGAGTTGATCCCACTGGGAGCAGAGAGTCCACTGAGAATCTTCATGTGGAGTTGCGCGCAGGGAACTGTGGGGATGGCGGCCGCCATGAGCCCCAAGAGACGGAGAACCGACCTCGCCGGAACCTTCCTGCGTTCCGATAGCAGGGAAATCTGTGACTGAAGAGAGGCCGCCCTGTCCAGAGGAAGGAAGGCCTTGCTCACCGTCGTATCGAGGATAGCCCCGATAAACTGAAGTCTCTGGGAGGGATCCAGATGAGACTTGGAATGGTTGATGGTGATACCCAGGCAAGTGAAAACCTGCTGGGTGAGGGAGAAAATGCAGGAGCTCCTCCCTGGACGAGGCAGCCAGGAGCCAGTCGTCCAGGTAGGGGAACACCTGAACTCCCATAGTAAGTAGGTGGGCCGCCACCACTGCCAGGCATTTGGTAAAAACTCGGGGTGCTGAGGAAGATCAAACGGAGTGCCCGGAATTGGTAATTGTCCCCTGGAAAGCAAACCGGAGGTACTTATGGCGAGGGCAATGGGGATGTGCAGATATGGCCCTGCATATCCAGCGACAAAGCCATTGACCGGCCAAGAAGGGGCAGAAGGGTTTGTAGGGAGAGCATCCTGAACTTTTTGTATTCCACATAAAGGTTCAAGGAGCTGAGATTGAGAATGGGTCTGAGATCTCCCGTCTTCTTTGGGACCAGGAAGAAATGAGAATAGTAACCCGTTCCTTGAAGGTGAGGAGGAACGGGTTCTATGGCCTGCTTCGCGAGAAGGGTAGTTATTTCTTCCCTGACCAAAGGAAGATGGTCCCTTGTATAGGACGATTTCAGAGAGGGGTGGCGGGGTGGTTTCTATAGAAACTCTATGGAGTGCCCTTCCGCTATAATCTGGAGCACCCATGAATCCGTTGTTATCCTCTCCCAACCCGGAAGGTGGAGGGAGAACCTCCCTCCTACCGGTTCCTCCGGTGTGTCCGGAGGTGGTGGGAGAGGGGAGGAGTCAGGTGGTGTGGGGCAGCGCCGCAGCTGGGGCACCCGCTGCTTTTTTGGGTGGGGGGCCTGGCAGCTGCGGGGGCCTGGTTTAGTGGCCCACCTTCCTGGGTTTCACAGCCGATCAGCGCCTGGAAAGGACGGTGCTGTGGGGGATAGGGACGGTACATAGAATCCACAGATTTCAGAGCTGTCTCCTTCTCCTGCAAGTCGGTGATGATGTCCTTGACATCACCGCCGAAAGGCACTTAACCCCTGAAAGGTGCTTCCTGGATTGCTGACTGCACCTCCGGGACCAAACCTGACACACGGAGCCAGGCGTGACGCCGAAGACTTACAGTGAACGCGGAGCTCTGCCCGGCAGTGTCCACTGCATCGTATGTCATCCGCAGGATGTAACGACTGGCTGAACGAGCAGAACGGACTAAGTCAGCTAACTCCTGCTTGACTTGGGAGCCAGGTAAGGAGTCAATCTTGGATTCCGCCTGGGTAAGTATGGCCTTCTGGTAATCCCCCATATGAGCTACATAATTCAGGGCCCGAATTCCCAGTGTGGAAGAGGCATATATTTTTCTTCCATACTGGTCCAGGAGGCGAGATTCCTTATCCGGAGGAGACGAGCTTAGATGTTTAGGATGTGCTGACCGGCCGTGAGCGGCGCTAATCACGACCGAGTCTGCACGAGGGTGAGAATCCAAAAAGTCTACACCCTCCGGAGCCTGGTATAGCCTGTTTGATTTCCTAGGAAGTGGGGCTAAAGCCGACGGTTGTTTCCAAATAGTGGAAACAAGGTGGGCATGAGGCTCAATCCAGGGTGGCACTAATGTGGGAGCCGTTAAGGGCAGGTCCAGATGTTCGGCGAGTCTGACCCGCTGAGGATCTGGTTCCAGAGAACACCACTGATGTACTTCCTGGATCTTCCTGAGCAACTCCGTGAAGGAAGGGTCCTCCGGAGGAGACTTCGGAGGGGTCTTCGGCCGGGGCCTGGACGGAGAGTGAGGCTCATCGTCTGTCTCAGAGCATCCGTCGGAGGAATCCGAGGAATCTGAGAGCGAAGAAGAAGAAGAATCAGAAGCAGAATAAGACTCCCTGGCACGTCTAGGGGGAGGAACGGGTTCCTTAGGGGGGATCCCTGGACGCGTGTCCTGCCCCTCTCGGGATCCAGAGGGAAGGGCTCTGGGATCCGGAGGCGTGAGGGAGGCGTGCCATCTCGGTGGTGTACGGGGCCGGAGGCGGCACCATCGCTGTTTCTACTCTTCTTGGTGAGCTGAGTTTTGGCCTCGCCCAATAGGAAGCCAGAGTCTCCTGCAGATCCACTGGCGGCTGGGGGGGGCGGTGGAGGAGGAGGAGAGGGATAAGCATACGGATTGTATCCGTAAGGTGAGTATCCGAAACCCGGCTGCGGGAACCCCGGTGCCGGGTAATGCGGCGTCAGGTACTGTCGCGACAGCGGGACCGGCGTCGGGTACTCCGGCACTTGATACTGCGGACCCGGGTAAGATGGTGTCGGATAGGACGGTGGGTACCCGGGTGCCGGAGGAGCTGCCGGAGCAGATGGTCCAGAAGGAGGCCCCACGGGCGGGTCAACATTAAGAGGCCCGGGGGGTTGGGCCCGTGGAAGGGAATATCCTCCGCCCGGCGTCCGGGGGCCGCGCCAGATCCAGTTCCCTGGGAGGAGGGTCTGACGGGTTAGAATATCCCGCACGCCTGGGGACGGTGGAGAAAAATCCCGGGTCAGGCTGGGGTGACTCGGCCCGGACGGCAGCTAAGGCTGTGGGGAACCGGTGCACCACTGGGGCTGGAGGGTCATGCGTGGTTCCGTCGCCCGCGCACGCCGGGTAGAAGACGTGCGGCTTAAGGGCAGGTTCCGGCGGACGCACAGGAGCGGCGTCCCACTCACGGGTCCCACGCCGGAGCGGGCTGAGGAGGAAGCGGCCGGTCTGAGGGCGAGGTCGTGCGCCCGCCCAAGGGTCGGGCGTCTTATCAACCTTCTCCGGCCGACGTCCGATTTATCGGAGGTGCCCATGCCAGTAGGCGCGAAGCCTGCGGCGGTACTGGGGGCAGAAGCCTCCTTTTGCCCGGAGGCGCCCGCAAGGCCTGAACGCGAGCCTGACAGGCAGGCCGACGCCTCCTCCAAAACCTTTGAAGCTGCTGTCGGACGGTCCCCCGGAGGGGATGTTACCTGGACCGCGACTGCCGGAGTCGCAGGCGAGAGGTTTCTCCCGGTGCCTTTCTTTGTCCCGCTTTTTACGATGTCCTTCAGGAGAAGTCGACACCTGCCTGAGCTTCTTCAATTCTTTTTCCATTGAAGACATTTTCTTCTTTAGCAGATGGGCTTCCAGGGACTGTTGATATCGTCTGCGGGTAGCCGCATTGAAGTGCAGGCAATGCGGGCACTTGTCGACCAGATGGTCGGGGCCTAAGCAAAAAAGGCAGAGAGAATGGCCGTCCTTGGGTGGCAGTTGGGCCCCGCACAAGTCGCACTTGTTTTTGGAAGGTGTAGGGGACGACATACACCGACGCTGACCTGACGATGAGAAGAAAAAATTACTCAAAACTTCGGTAAAACCAATGAAAGAACAGGGCTTTGCTAAGCACGAACTTTACCACGAGGCGCTGCACGAGCTAACGGCGGGAAAGAACTGGAAGGCGGGCATCGGGACCGCCTTTATACCGACGCCGCATGACGCCGGTCACCTGACGTGGGCGGTCCTCAGGGACCGCTTAGCTAGAAATTTTTCCATGGGGTCCTGCCGCCGGCCGGCGTCAGTCCTATATGTAATTACCTTCTGCAAGATCCCTCTCGAAGTAAGATCTCTTGTTGCAACCCTGAAAGGGGAAGGAGGGTAGGATGGCATGGTCTGATGAGATTCTCTCGAAGATCTACTGTTAAAGTAAGTTCTTACATAACTGTTCTATCTTCTTTGAGGATATCTCTTTCATCAGGTTACATCTCTGGAACGAGTCCCAAGCAGTACCAAAAGTTTACACTCTGGGCGGCTGGAGCCTGTAGGCTTCCGATAATAGGCCTTGTAACACAGCTAGGCCAAACACAGCTCCTCTGTAAGAGACAATGTCCAGACTGTAATGCTTAGTGAAGTTATGGACAGTACTCCATGTGGCAGCTGCACAGATAGAAGTTGACAGCAGATAAGGACTGCAAGGCCCATCCAGTCTGCCCATTTCTTTTTCTACCTTATGAATGTGCCATAGGCCTTTGCTCTGTCAATGGCCTATCTATTCATACTCATCTGTATTGCTCCCTTATGCCTATCTCATGCCTGTTTGAAGCCCTGCACTGTATTCATATCCACCACTTCCAGAGGTAGGCCATTCCATGCATCCACCACCCTTTCTGTGAAAAAGAACTTCCTCACATTACCCCTTAATCAGCCTCCCTCTAACCTCATGCTGTGTCCTCTTTTCCTGCTATTTTTCGTATATTGAAACATGTTAGACTTTCACCTGGTTAATGCCCTTAAGGTGTCTGAATGTTTCGATCATATCACCTCTCTCCCTCCTTTGCTCTAGGGTATACATATTGAGTTCAGTTATTCTGTCCTCATATGTTTTCTGATGCAGTCCCTGCACCATTTTGGTTGCCCTTCTCTGGACTGCCTCAATTTGGTTAATGTCCTTGTGAAGGTGTGGCCTCCAGTACTGCATGCAATACTCCAGATAGGGCCTAACCAGTGTCTTGTAAAGAGGGATTATTACCTCCCTCTTCTGACTTGTGATACCCCTACTAATACACCCCAACATCCCTCTAGCATTACCTACTGTTTTACAGGTCTGCTTGGATGATTTCAGGTCATCGGTGATGACGATGCCCAAGTCTCTTCCCTTGTGACTGCCAGCAACTCCCCTCCCAGCCTTTAGTCGGCTTCAAGGTTTCTCTTCCCTATGTGCATGATCTTGCATTTCTTTGCATTAAACCCCAGTTGCCACTCTTCCGACCATTTTGCTAGTTTATACAGATCTCTTCTCATTCTGCCTACACCATCTGGATCATCTACTCTATTGCAGATCTTGGTGTCATCTGCAAACAGACAAACCTAACCCTCCAGTCCATCTGCAATGTCACTGAAGAAGATACTGAAGAGGACTGGCCCCAGGACTGATCCCTTAGGTACCCCACTTGTGACTTGCATCTCTTCTGACTGTATTTCGTTTACCACCACTCTCTGTTTTCTGCCCATCAACCAGTTTGCCACCCAGTTGACCAACATCTGACCCACCCCGAGCCTACCCGGCTTATTAATCAATCTTCTATGTGGAACAGTATCGAAAGCTTTGCTGAAGTCAAGGTAGGCAACATCAATTGCTACCCCTTGGTCCACCACTCCAGTTACCCAGTCAAAGAAATCTATGAGATTAGTTTGACAGGACCTTCCTTTAGTAAACCCATGCTGTCTTGGATCCTGAGCTCCTACAGATTCCAGGTGTTGCACTACCCTATCCTTAAGGAGTGTCTCCACAATCTTGCCCACTACTGAGGTAAGACTGACTGGTCTGTAGTTCCCTGCCTCCTCCCTGCTACCACTCTTGTGGAGCAGGATCACATGAGCCCTTCTCCAGTCTTCTGGGACCTCTCCTGTGCTCAGAGACTCACTAAACAGTTCTGATAATGGCTCTGTGAGTTCCACCCTTAGCTCCTTTAGTACCCTGGGATGTATGCCATCAGGTCCCATTGCCGTGTCCACCCTGAGCTTATTGAGCTCTTGTAGGACCCTTTCTTTTGTGAAGGGGCTAGTGCACACCTCTCTCCCCCCTGTGTCCACGGTGCAGAGCTGTGGGCCGTGCCCTACCTTCTCTTCAGTAAATACTGAGCAGAAGTATCTATTTAGGATAGATTCTTTTACATGATCCTCCTCTCATGCCCCTTATCCCTTTGATCTATAGCCCCCGGCCTTTCTCCTTTCACTAATGTATCCATAGAAAGTCTTGTCACCTTCTTTTACTGTTCGTGCTAGTGTTTCCTCTGTTTGGGCCCTTGCCTGCCTTACTGCTGTCCCTGCTTCCCTTAGGGCAGTTTGGTATGCCTCCCTATCTTCATCCTGCTGTGTTCCCTTATATTTCCTGAAGGCCAGCCTTTTGGCTCTGACCTTTTCTGCCACTGTGTTTGAGAACCAAAGTGGTTTCCTTCTTCTTTTGCACTTCCTTTTCTCACTAACACAATGGGATGTTGCTTCAAGTATTGCATCTTTAATGCTTGCCCACTCTGCCTGTACCCCCTCACCTGTATTTCTTTTTGCCAGGGCTAGCTTAACTCTGTCTGCCATCTTATCAAAGTCAGCTCCTCTGAAGTCCCATATTTTTGCCTTGGAATGGGATGATTTTGTTCTAGTGGCCAAATTGAACCATACCTTGTGATGGTCACTGGCCCCCAGGTGACCTTCTACCTGGAGATCTATGATCCTTTCCCTGTTAGTCAGTACTAGATCTAGGATAGCCCTGTCTAGTGGGTTTTTGTACCAGTTGTTTGAGGCCCTCCCCCTGCAGGGAATCCACCATGTGTCTAGTTCTGGCAGATGTCCCTGCTGGTATTGACCAATCTGTATCCGGCATGTTGAAGTCTCCCATTATCAGAACCTCCCCTTTAACTGTCATGTTTTGTATATCTTCTAACAGTAACATGTCTATGTTCTCCCCCTGGTCTGGAGGCCTGTACACAACCCCAGTTCGTATGGCTGTCCGATTTCCTATTTCTAGGGTGACCCACAGTTCTTCTGGCTCCTTATGTGTATTCTGAATTTCTGTAGCTTTGATATTTTCATTGACATAAAGGGCCACTCCACGCCCCCTTTTTGTACCTCGGTCTCTTCTAAACAGTACATAGCCAGGTATTCAAGTATCCCAAGTGTGGTTACTGGTAAACCATGTCTCGCTAATGGCTACTATGTCCAGTTTAGCCTCTGTCATTATTGCCTGCAGGTCTGGGATCTTGTTTCCCAGACTGAGAGCATTTGTGTACATGACTTTCCATTGGTCACATTTCGATGCGTTAGTTGTTGGGCAAGGTCTGGCGTTTCCCCTGTGCATCGTATGGGGAGCCAGACCTTTTTCTTTACCTGGTGATGCAAATGAACTACAGACATGCTGAACTCCTGTTTGACCACTAGCTGAGGGGGAGGGGTGTTCTTCCCATTCGATGTTTCGGGTGCTGCACCCCTCTCCCCATTTGCTAGTTTAAATATTCTGCAAAGACATCAAACTTCTGCCCAATGCACGGATTCCCTCCTTAGTCAGATGCAGTCCATCAAATTTAAAGAACTTTCACTCCCAAAACTGTTGCCAGTTCCCTACAAATTTGTGTCCTTTTTCCTGGCACCAGCCCTTGAGCCACATGTTTAGCTCCCCTATCTCCCCTTCTCTGACCTTCTGTCCATCTGTCCCCCTCTCCCAGACTGGCAGGATCTCAGAGAAGTAGATGCCGGACGAAATGGATGATAGTTTGTCACCCAGCCTGGTCAGGTGTTCCTTGGTCTCCACAACTGACTGGCTGGCGAGATCGTTAGTCCCTATGTGTACCAGGACATCAATGTTTTCTCCTGCTTCCTGAACAATTTTAGCAATGCAGTCAGTGTCTATCCACGCTGATGTACCTGGGAGACATCTGACCATTACCCCTGGCTGGAGATACATATCGACTTCCCGAATCATGGAGTCTTCTATGATCAGAAGTTTTTTGGATTTCCTTTTTGTTGTTTTGGTTCCTGTTTTGGGCGCATTTTGTTGTGCTAGCTCCTGTGCTGCAGTGTCCTGCTCTGCAGTGTCCTCTGCCCTTTGTTTGATTTCGGAGATAGAGGCAGATACCTGTTTGTAGTTTTATATGGTTTGTGGAGGTGATACGTTGGAGAGCACCGAGTGATGGGGCACCCAATTTGCCCCTCCTAACCACCTGCCAACCTCCTGGACCAACTACCCTCTGTGGTCGAGGTGCTTCTGTTGGATGTTGGGGAAATGGCGGGCGGTTCTTATAATATATTTCCTCCTGAATATGCAATTTGAGGCGCGCAATCTCTGCCCATGCTGCCTGGAGCTCAACCCTTAGATCTCCAATGGCCCAGCATGTACGCCAGTGTCCTAAATCCTGTAAAACTGCCCTTCTGAAAAATGTTCCACAGTACCTGCAGTTAATGATATCCATTCCAGGTAAGTTGCTGGGTTTATAACCTGGTCAGAGTAATTAGAAGGAAGAAAATGAAAGCAAAAGTTTGATTTTGTGTTTTGTTTGTTTTTGTATAACTTGTTATAACAAGTTAAATTACTAGTACCCCTGTAAATGAGGTCACTGTGTGGATACCCTTCTGAACTGCCCCTTCCTGCTTTGCTACAGGAAATGTCAAGACTGTGCTACCCTATAAAAGGAGTGTAGTGTGGGGTGGTTGGGGATGGGGGTGGGTGGGCCCTTCCTCTGCCGAAAAAGAAGAACCGTGAACGAAAGAAACAAGGAGGTAAGAGCAGAAACAAATCAGCCAGCAACAAATGCAGTAGCCCTGAAAGCTTATGCTAATGACAGATAAAACTGTGAAACCTGTAAAGCACCACCTGTAATAATTTCACAGAAGAAATACCCTGTAAGAAACACTTTGCTACAGAGAAAAATAAAGCAGTATCAGAAGATATACCTTGCAAAAGACAATTTGAATCATAAGATTACAGCAGTAATCTGTAAGCACACACCTGTAGGCACACCCTGCAGTAATGCAGCAGAATGTATACCTAGCAACAACAATTGGAATCCGAGAAAAATAAAGCAATAAAATGTTAGCAACAAACAGTAACAATCCCTTGTTCAGTACAAAATAAAAATAACACCACACAGTAAACCTGCCTAGCCAAAATAAGCCTTCATCCTTATTGTTGCTCTGGTAAGGTTCTTTGCTCTGTCCTTTCAAGCAACCTAGAAGAAAAGAGCTCAGGTGAAGCTAGGTGCCTTGGCCAGCAAACCTAGTCTTCCACCTTTTGCAGGTGGAAACATTCCGGAAACAAGCTAAAGAAGTTACCATGCCTCTCGTGGAATGACCACCAACCACACCAGAAAATTCCTTACTGTACTTCCTGTAACAGAACGTAATACAATGTGTTACCCATTTGGACAAGCACCGTTTAGAAACAGGGGCTCCCTCTTTCCCGGGGCAAACGAAACAAAAAGTTGCGAGGACTTTCTGCAGTCCCTTGTATGGTATGTATAGCACTTCAGTATTCTATGCACATCTGAGGTAAGACAATTCATTAAAAAATACCACCAACAGCTTAATCTGGTTCAAGGTCAGTTGGCATTCATCTGTATCCCCCTCCCCCGGGTCGTGCCTGAAAATAGGCAGGATTTGTCTAGTGCACTTACCTGGTCAACAAAAACTAAATAAAAATAAAAATAAATAATGCTTCCCATAGACTGGTATGCTTTGGATAATACACTGGTAGGTGCATTGTTTGATTTCAAGTAAACGTTGACACCACCTTTGGTAGAAACCTAGGATTAGTACACAAACACACCCAGTCTTTATGGAAAAACAAATAAGGAGGCTCATATATAGATCCTGGAACTCTGAAATCTTTCACGCAGAAGTGAATAACACTTTCCAAGAAAGAAAGCATAAGCCACAACTTGCGGACAGCTCAAAAGGAGCCACAGTCAGCTTTTCCAAAATAAAATGCAGATGCCAAGCTAGGACTGAGATTTCAAATAGGAGACTTTATGTGTAAAATGCCTCTCAAGAATGTATGGGCTACTTCCAGCTGAGCAACCATATGGCCATCCACAGGCACGTGGAAAGCTGATACAGCAGCCAAGTGCACTCTGATTGAGGAATACTGCAGGCATGAATCCGATAAGGGCAGCAGGTATTCTAGAACCAGTTTGACCAGGCAAGCAAACGTATCCAGGTCATGTGAAGTGGCCCACAAAGCAAACCACTTCCATTTCACTGATTAGGTGTGTCTGGTAGACAGTTTCTAGCAGCCCCCAGAACATCTGCCACTTTTTGTAATACCCCAAAGTGAGCTATGGCTATGTCTTCAGGAGCAATGCGTGCAGATGTAGGGACTCTGGGTCCAGACGGACTAGAGTTCACCATTCCTGCAACAGTAGACCCTTGTACAGGGGCAAAGGTACTGGGATTTCCACTGCCATCTGTTTCAGCAAGGGATACCATTATCTACCAAGGCCATTGAGAAGCAATGAGTATTAGAGTTGCCCCTTCCATCTTCAGTTTCAGCAATACTCTCTGAAATAGTGGAAAGGGAGGGAAGGCATGCAGAAGCCTCCTTTTCCAGGACAGGGACAATGAGTCTCAACAGAAAACTCCAGGCCCTGGAGCAAGCAAACATGCAGCAGTTTTGCGTTATGTGGGGATGGAAACCGGTTCAACTTTGGAAAATCCATCTTGCAGACAGGTCGTCGCCACCAAGGTCAGCAGTTCCCACAACATGTACTGCTGATAGTTCTAGACTGTGTTCCAGAGTCCAATACCAAACTCTCATTGCTTCCCTGCACAGCGGATAAGAATGAGTCTCCCCTTGTTTGCTGATGTAATGCATCACAGTGACACTGTCCATCTGTATTAACAGAGGATCCAGGGACAAGTGGTCCTGATATGCTGCTTGCTGCCCGTATACAACTGCTCTAGTTTCAAAGAAATTTATATGCAAAGTGCACTTCACCTGGTTCCACGTGCCTTGTGTCTGAAGAGGACCCAGGTGGGCTCCCCATCCAGATCTCAAGGCATCCATAGTGAGGATCTGGTGTGGGGTAGGAATTAAGAATGGGACGCTCTTGAGCAGGTTGCTGCATTCCATCCACCACTTCAGTGCTCTGCACAAGAGAGACATTACTAGAACGATTTGTTCTAGATAGTCTGTCAGTTGACCCCACTGGACTCTAACAGTCCACTGTGGGATCCACATCTGCAGCCTGGCCAGTGTCACTGTGACCCTGGCTGCCGCCATAAGGCCCAAAAAGCATAGAAAAGTCCTTGCTGAGGCATAACAACGGTCATATACCAACTGTGCTTGTGCAATCGGTCGCTCTGCCCAGTCCAGCAGCATTAATGCAGAACCGTGGGCTGTATCCAGAATAGCCTCTATGTATTACAGGCATTGGCAGGGTGTCAGTATAGACTTTGGTATGTTAACTGTTGCCCCCAGAGCATCAAACATCTGTCTGGTTCGAGCTAAGGTCTGCAATAGGCTTTTAAGAAACAGTCATCCAGGTAAGGAAAGACATACAGGTCTTACCTGTAAAGGGCTGCTGCCACTGTCACCAAACACTTGGTAAAGACCTGTGGTGTAGAGGACAAGCCAAAGTTCAGCACTCAGAACTGGTAATGCTCCCCCTGGAACAGCCAGTCAACCAGGTAAGGAAAGACATACAAGCCTTCCTGCAAAGGGATGCTGCCACCACTGCTAAGCACTTAAGACCCGTGACAAGCCAATGGGCAACCTCTCTGAACTGGTAATGCTCCCCCTAGAACAGGAACTTCAGGTATTTCCTGTGAGGTTTCCTGACTTTGATATGAAGATAGGCATCCTTCATCTCCAGGGAGTATATTCAATCCTCTGTCTGCAGCAGGGGAAGGAGACCCTGCAGAGATACCATGCAAAATGTCTTGTATTCAATGAAGAAGTTTAGGTCCCAGAAATCTAGAATAGGCCTCAGATTCTCCTGTCCACTTTGGGACGAGGAAGTATTTGGAATAAAACCCTTTGTGCCTCTATCTGGGAGGTATAGGTTCTATGGTCTGTTTCTGGAGCAGGATCTATACATACTCTGCCAACAGGGACATGTGCTCTGGTGGGTAAGCTGTCACAACTGGTGGATAGTCTGGAGGACTGTCCCAAAGAGGCTTGTCAAGAAGCTCCAGAGCATGACTCTTCTCTATAATCTCCAGAACCCATTCATCTGTAGTCACTGTCCTCTACTGATCTAGATGGAGGGCCAGGTGATCCCCTACGTCCACCCCTGGAGGTAATGGCGGCTGGGAGGTGTATGTGTACACCATTTCCTCCTGCAAATGCCCATAGCCCAATTGTCCTGTCTCACCCCCTTTTCTCTTTTCCCTAACCACTACCTTTCCCCAATCTCCCATTTTCCCTATACTAACGTATTCTAACCTCTACACTCATCCTCTACCCACACCTCAAACCATCCCTTCTTCTTCCCAACCTACCCCTACCACCCCTCCTTTCCTCCAACCCTCTCCATCTCTATCCCCTCCCCACTCCTCCACTCTAACTCAACCATTCCCACTCTTCCAGCATCCACCTCCTCCGCTACCTTCTCCTATATCTATCAATTGACCACCCCTCCCCACCTCTATACTTGCTTTTCCCAATCTTAACCCATCTCCCCCTTCTCTTCTATCCCTTCACCAGTCTTCCTCTCCTTTCTACCCTCCCTCCTCTCTTTCCTCTCTCATGCACCAATCCAGTTGCTCCTCCCTGTGGCCCCTTCCAAATTTAATGGTTCCTCCTACCCTTTCCTGTTCCTGATGAAAAGCCTGCGAGTGCCTGGTACCTCACATACCGGATGTAATCAACTGTATTATAGTGTATGGAAGAGCGCTATTAAGTATGGAATTCGATGAATTCCTAGGCTTGTTGTACCATCGATGTGACGTCAGAGTGTTGCTGTACGATCTTGAGTATGTCAAATTGATGGTACAACAAAACAGAAAGCCCTTGCAGTCATGTAACCATAAGAGCCACCTGATTTTTTTTCTTATCACTTCATTAGTTTCAGTTGGAAAAAAAGAGTGAGCGGCGATAGCTTCCCCTGTTTACCAGTTTAAAATTCACTAGGGTAAATGAACAGCAAAGCATCAAGACACTTGAAACAATAGATTTGTAAACGGCTGCTCCAACTGCTCTTTTTTTTTTTTTTTTGCCTTGACCCAGAGCAGACAGTGGACAGCCATGTAACCTACTGCTTCTCATTATGGCTTAGTAGCCAAGTCTGTTACCACACAGAGCAGTCCACAGAGCCAATGTTAATCTGCAGTGCTGGTGGGCATGCAGAGACAGCGGGGAGGTCGGTCAGGGCACATTAACATTTTCTCATCACTGGGGAGCCCAGCATCGTCCCCACCCTCGTAAATGCTAATTTTCAGTTGAAGTGCACAGTTTGTTAAGAAAAAGAAAATAAATCATTTATTAAAGTTAACGGAGCTGCTCGGCTGTTTCTGTGTGATAAGTAGATGGGGTGGGAGATGGTGCCGTCATGAACTGATTACCAGTAATTGTGATGGCATATGTTTTCTACGGTGCATAGTCTGAAATAATTTTTAGCAAAGGAAATCCTGCTGTAGACCATACTCTATACAAGATAATGTATGACTGGCAGTTAACAACAATGCTGTGCACACTTAACAAGGTTGGCATGGCAACCGAAGACCTCTCAAGCTGCGCTCTCGAGGTCCATCAGGTTGCCATGCCAACCTCTTGAAGTGTACACAGCGTGGTTGTTAACTGTTGGTCATATATTATCCTCTATGTTATTAATTATGCATAGAAGTTACTGTGTATTGCTGTATATTACTGTGCCTTATTGTATTATTATATTATTGTGCTTTCTACTTGTTATTATGTATGTATCCCCGCCCTCTAGGACATATCTGGAAATGAGCTTTATGGCTCAGTATATCTTTCCAGGTGAATCTCTTTTAAATAAATAAAAATGAGGAGTCATGTTGAGCTGGGGAGACAACCACCAGCTCCATCACCTCTGGGTGCTTCTGAATGGGCACCGGAGGTTGAGAGGGGGACTGGCAAGGCCCCTGCACCTCTGCCTCTACCCTATCCATAGGCCTGACAGTGTCTTCTGACAGCAGACTGGTGCAAATTACCCCTGCTCCTACCCCTACGTTGGGTACAGTACACAGATTTCCACTGACTTCAGAGTCTTGCCATATACTGAAGGTTTTTTAAAGCTTTTTCCACATTATGTCCAAACCATTTCTGTCTCCTAAATGGGGCGTTCAGAACTGTTTATTTATTTCAGGTTCAGATTAATAGCTTTGAGCCGAGAGGCTCTT
This sequence comes from Neoceratodus forsteri, assembly GCA_016271365.2. Taxonomy (NCBI): domain Eukaryota; kingdom Metazoa; phylum Chordata; order Ceratodontiformes; family Ceratodontidae; genus Neoceratodus; species Neoceratodus forsteri. The sequence goes on along the minus strand of CM057456.1, from coordinate 1,096,893,373 downwards.
TTACAAAGGTTCCAAGTCAACATTAGACACTTAATACAAGACATCTGGTGCAAGCATAAATCACGAGAGACAGAATTGTGTGGTACACAGGTATACATAAACAGTTTCAGAAGTGCAAAGCGTTTACAAACAGCATCAGGATGTAAAAATACACACGGTAATAATTTTGCTGAAATACACTGTTTTTGCACTCATAAGACTCTTGGGTTACTAAATGCTAGTTATTAGGTGGGTAGCAGCCTGAGTAGACTGTCAGGATGGACAGAGAGGGGAGGTAGCGGCCAGAGTAGACTTTGTCAGAGTGAGAGAAGTGGGGTGATACGAGGGTGGGAAAGGGGAGGTACTGGTCATAATACACGAGTCACTGTTTGCTGCACATCAGTGGCAAAACCCGCTACCCTGAGCCAAGAGTAGCACCTGAGACAGATGCCGGAAGCTGCAGCCCTGGCAGAGGTTTCAGAGATATAATATGCTGTGCGGATCAGATGTTCACCCACATCAGCACCAGCAGCAATAGTTTTAATTAACTCCTGTTTAACAGAACCCTCAGGCAAGGCATGTGCAGCAGCCTTACTCTTCCTCTTCCTCCGTAGGGTATTCTGGTATTTTATCATATGGGCTTGGTAATTAGCACTACGCAGGCCCAGAGAGGCAGAAGCATACGTAAGTCTGCCCAGTATATCTGACCTCCTGGATTCCTTATCAGGAGGGCGGGAACGCAAGTGTCTGGGTGCCCTGGATCTATCATGGGCAGCTGTGATCTCCACTGACTCAATCTCAGGCTGGTTAGCATAATAAGGCTTCCCAGAGGGGCAGAATACATTTGTCCACCTTTCTGGGAAAAACTGGTATGTTGTTTGTCCTATTCCAGGCTGCATAAGTAGCAGCTTCCAATACTGGAAACGGGAGGAACAATAGCAGAGAGAGAGTCTGGTATCTCCAGAAACTTCTGCAGGTTATTTTTAGTGGAATCCTGCTTCTCTGAGGTACAGCCCATGGCAGCCTGCATTTACTGCATCATGGCAAAAAATGAGGCGTACTCTGGAGGTGACTGGGGTGTATTCACTGCAGAGTCCTCACTACAGGAGCAGACTGTGGAACTGGTGCCATGTATATACTGGCTATCCTCACCATAGTCTTCCTCCTCCTCCTCCTCCTCCATCATTATGAGGTCAGGATTATATTCATATTTGTCATCGTACCCTCTCACCGACAGGAATGGATGACCACACTGGCATGTAGGCGGTGGCTGAGGAGGTCTATTCTGTAGTGTATTAGACTGCAACATAGACAGAATAGTTGTGGTAGCCCCTGTCGAGGGGCCCACTGTAGAAGGTAGGCCTGCCAGTAGATGCCATATCTGTCCGAGAATGATAAGAGTACTGCCTGTGTGCCGATGCTGCTTCAAGGAGTGGTCATGACTGCAGTAATCTATGGTAGAAGTTGAATCTCCGGAGACATACCAGCCATAGTAGGCCCAGTAGTGCCTACACAAAGCCTTGACTTTGGTGTCTGGTCGACGGTCGGGTCGGTGGTTTGTACCAATGCCAGAGCAGATGGCATTGTAGTTTGGGTTATACCTGTAGTACGCAGGGGTGACCTGGACCTCGCCAGGGAAGCCTTGTCCTTTTCCCAGTGTTTGTGGCTCCCCAATGAGGAGATGTCATAGGACTTCGACGACCGCAATTTAGTCGACAAAGCAGCTGACGTGCATGTCCCCTGTAGCTGCTGTTCCATTGCTGCTAAGGTCCTCTGAAGGAGGAATTTCTTCAAAGCCCCTTTCCTGCGTCACCTGGTAGCAAAGTCGAATCTTCAGCAGATCTCACAGGCTTTCACGTGAGAGAGAGGCCTAAGCGGCAGACACACACTTTGTGAGCACCGTCTTTGTAGATTTTCTCTTGGCAATCACAATACTGAAAAGGCTTCAACAGTTCATTCGGCAGCATACAGGTCACCAAAAATCACTACAAAAGTGATTACTATTAGTATAAGGAAAGAAATAAAGAATAACAGTGGCTTTTTGCAGTGGTGTTTCTGATGGCGGGTCCGATCAGTTTGATCAACAGTGGGAAATGATCTTAGGCGAGGAGGAACCACCCACGTTTATGTAGTCGCTGGCACCTGACATCGTCATGGGTGGCCCTCGACTTGCAACGTTTCCATGTAGTCCTAGCACTGATGCAGGTATAGCTCCAAAGGTGAGGCCTGATAAAAGAGATATCCTGGAAGAAGATCAGCATCTTACTGCACCTTATCTGTCCTATGTTTTATAGCCCCTTCATTAAAGACAGCACTCTCCAGCCAGGACTATAAGAGCTGTAAAACCTCTCACCCTCCTTCTTTTTCAAATAAAGATACACAATATCTCAATACTGGGTGCATCAACATTTATCTTCACTTTGGGTGGTTCACAAATGAACCCTTAACTTATTGGAGTGCAGCTTGCACAATGCCTCTCAATATCACAGTTGCCTCTGCTGCACTCAAAAAAAAAAAAACAAAAAAACCTGAAATTATACAGAAACAGTTAAATCTTCATAAAATGAACACATTTAAAAGCTTTACAATTTGAAATACATTATATAAATTAAACCCACTGACTCGACTTGCAATATCACATTTATCATTACTTGTGAGGGGAAAGAACCTTCAGAACTCACTTGTAGCTTTGCCATTCATGAGTTATGGTACTGTCCCAACTCATGAAGATAAACGGCATATGATGAGTCAGACCACCATTTCTATTGACACCCCTGACTGTTGGTTGTACTAGACTCCCATGTTTGTACTGTGGTTACTGTTGTTGCTCTCTGTTTGAAACATAGAAACACAGAATTTGACGGCAGATAAGGACCGCTTGGCCCACCCAGTCTGCCCATTTCCCTACCTAATGGATAAGCTGCAGATCCTAGTTAACCAGCAGCCTACTTCTTTCTACCCCACCCCCTAGAATTGCCTTATGACTGTCCCATGCATGCAGATTCAACCACTGTTTTTGACTCTACAACCTCCTCCAGAAGGCGTTCCATGCATTCACAACCCTCTCTGTGGAAAAATACCTCCTTACATTACCTCTGAGTTGCGCCTTCCATCTTCAAATTGTGCCCCTTGTTCTTGCACACCCCTTTTTTTGAAAGATGCTACCCTCTTGGACTTTGTTGATTCCCTTGAGGTACTTGAAAGTTTCTATCATGTCTCCCCTCTCCCTCCTTTCCTCGGGGCTATACATATTAAGCTCCTTTAGTCTGTCTTCATATGTCTTCTGGTGCAGACCCTGCACCATTTTAGTTGTCCTCCTGTGGACAGCTTCCATCTTGTCTATGTCCTTGCGGAGATTGGGTCTCCAGAACTGCACACAGTATTCCAGATGGGGTCTCACCAGCTGTCTTTACAGAGGGATAACAACTTCCTGTTTTCTACTGGTGATGCCTCTCCCTATGCATCCCAGTATCCCCCCAGCCCTCCTTACTGCCCACCTTTAAGTCATCTGATATGACTACCCCCATGTCCCTTTCCATTTTTGTTGTTGTTATTGTCTCACCCCCCATTGTGTACTCTTCCCCTGGGTTTTTGTTTCCCAGGTGCATCACCTTGCACTTCTTAGCACTGAATCTAAGCTGCCATACATTTGACCATTCCTCTAACCTTGCCAAGTCCCTTCTCATCCTTTCCACCCCACCTTGTGCATCAACTCTGTTGCAGATCTTTGTGTCATCTGCAAGAGACATACTTTCCTTCCAGTCCCTCTGCAATGTCGCTATAAAGACACTGGAAGAGGACTGGTCCATACTGAACTCCTCATGGTACCCCACTAGTAACCCTCTTTCTTCAGAGTGGACTCCATTTACTATTACCCTCATGCTCTATTCTCCAGCCAATTCTTTACCCAGGCTATTATCTTGGTACCCACTCCCAGGCTGGCTAACTTGTATATTAATCTTTTGTGTGGGACTGAGTCAAATGCTTTGCTAAAGTCTAGCTAGGCCGTGTCCACAGCCCCTCCCTGATCTACTACTTTGGTCACCCAGTCAAATAAATCTATTAGATTTGTCTGGCATGACCTTCCCGCTGTGAATCCATGCTGCCTTGGGTTCTGTGCCCCTCTGGCCGCTAGGTACTCAACAATTCTTTCCTTCAGAAGTGATTCCATCATTTTCCCTATCACTGAGGTTAAACTAACAGGTCTGTAGTTTCCTGCTTCTGCCCTGCTCCCACTTTTGTGAAGGGGAATCACATCTGCACTCCTCCAGTCCTCAGGTACCACCCCATCCTCCCATGATTTGTTAAAGAGGGTAGTCAGTGGCCTTCCCCTAATGATCAGATTTTACTCCACCTAGGTTAGACCATTCATTTTTAGGTTTATGTATGTATTTTTATTATACGTAGACACACACACACATGCAGTTTTACTTCCCTACACCAATTTCACTTCATAAATAGTGTAGCTGAAAAACTTCTCCACGTTTGCCAGAAAGCATGTTTTAAATCTTACACCTAAACCTGTTTTTTTTTTTTTTTTTAAACTTCAAATTTATTGAGGTGAGACACATTAAAAACAACAAGGACTCTCAGATATAAATTAGGCTGTTAAAATGACAAATCAGTACACAATATAAATTAAATTACATATTTGCACTAGGATTCCATTAAATCATAATGTCTCTTTCTTATTCCAGATAAGGTCCACGGTGTTTGGAAGAGTCCTGTTCCACTCTGTGTTTCGGAAAGTTCAGCGTACTGTGCAATGTTTACTGAGGTCTTCTTGTGCTTCCAAAAAGTTCTGCTATTGAGAGTGCCTACTAATGTCTACCTATACAAAATGCATTTTTTATAAACGAAAATTAAAATGAGGGAAGAATACTTCCCAAACTTTGATTTAATGTTCATCTTTAAAACTAAGCAATAAAAAGGATACCACAATAAAAAAATAAAAAGTTATAACAAATAAAACATGGCTAGTGAAATGTATCAACAGTGTAACTGCATAATTTAGAGTTCAAGCGGATATACGTAATAATAATTCATGTCTCCGTCTAAGAGGAGGATGGGCCAAAGATCATTAGGGGAAGGCCTACTGTGAAAGAACTGACACTCCCTCCGCCCTCTCCATGACATGCATAAATGGCAGCCATATACTGTTATATTTGTCCCCCTTAATCTAAGTTCAGCAGTAATTTTCTCCATCCTTGCTATATCTTTTATTATATCCAACCATTCCTGTAGTACTGGAGGATCAGGATTTAACCATCTTCTGGTGATGGCTTTACCAGCAGCGGCTAATTGTATTTCTAAAAAGGAGATTTTAGCATTGGATCTCTTACCTGCTGGAAAAGAGCCCAACACCATCAATGGGAAATCAATTTGGGTATCACACTCCGACATTTCTTGAAAATTAGTTCCCACTTCCCTCTAGAAAAGACTAAGTTTTGGGCAGTCCCAAACAATGTGGTAAGGGGTTCCAGCTCCTCCACAGCCTCTCCAACAAACCCCTGTACTCTCCACCTTGTAGTGTTTTGCCTTCGATGGGGTATTAAAAAACCCGATCAATACCTTCCACCTAAATTCACGCCATGTACTGGACGCAGAGGCACGAAGCCCTCCCTCCCATATCCTACTCCAGGTTAAGATGTCCAGCTGCAACCCCATTTCTCTCTCTCTCAAGCTCCCTGTGCAGGTACAGGGATCACATCCACTGTATTCTTGTAAATGGATACCAACTGGGATATCAAGTGTGATTCTGTGGGGTTTTCTACAGCTTGCCAAATCACCTGCTCTAGTTGGTGAGGTTCTGCCTGGGCATCCAGAGTGCTAGAGCCCGAGTGGAGGAATGAGACTACCTATAAATATGTAAAGAAATGTGAAGTGGGTATATAATAATCCAGTTGAAGGGAGTGGAAGGTCCTTAGTTGACTCTGACAAGAAAATTGGGCAAAACGAGTCAAACCTTGACGCTGCCAACCTAAAAATGAATGGTCTAACCTAGGTGGCATAAAATCTGAACAGCTTGTTATAGCTGTCCTGTTGTTGAGTTGGGTTCTAATCCCAACTAGCCTCCTTACTTCCACCGAATTCTTATACATTTGTGCTACCCAGGAGTTATTCAATTTCATGCCACTTAACCTCTTTGATGGACCTGCAAAATCCAAAGCAGGAGATATCTCTGGGTCACCTCCAAATTCCTGTGTGATCCAAACATTCTCAGGCTCTTGTTTGAGGTGCGCCACTCAGGGAACCACCTGGGCCACTAAATAGTAGGCTTTCAAATTTGACAATCCCAACCCTCCCTGATTTTTATTCTTCATCAATGTACTCCACGCTATCCTGGCCCTTTTACCGGTCTATACAAAGCGGTGCAATGCTCTATTTATTTTTTTCCATTCATGACCTGGAATAGGAAGTGGAAGGGTACTAGATAAAAAAAGGAAACACGGCAGTATGTTCATCCTGTTGGTGTCAACCCTTCCCATCAAAGAAAGAGGGAGAATCTCCCAACGCCTCAAGTCAGTGAACACCAACTTTATCAATCTCCCATAGTTAGCCAAAAACAGCTGATTAATATCAAGAGGTATACAGATACCAAGGTATCTTATACTGTTGGAGACCCAACGAAAGGGGATCAACTGTGTCAATTCTGTAGAGGGAGGACCACTCACCAACAGGGTCTCCGTCTTATCATTATTAATTTTAAAACCTGAAAACTTCCCATATGTGGTAAGTATCTGGTGTAAGACCGGAAAGATCCTAATGGGATCTCTTAGATACAGCATAGTATCGTCCCTGTAAAGTGAAATTCTACTTTTCAATCCTCCCACCCAAATACCCTCCAAATCTGGGTGTGTCCTAATGATTGTTGCCAGAGGCTCCATACAGAGAGCGAATAAAACAGGAGATAAAAGACACCCCTGCCTAGTACCTCTGAGGATGTTAATATTCTCTGAAATTGTGCCATTCACTCTTACATTAGCCAGAGGGATATGATAGATGGCCCTAATCCAAGTTCTTAATTGGCTCCCAAACCCAAACTTCTCCAAAACCCCATGCAAAAAGCCCCAACTAAGGTGATCAAACGCCTTTTCTTAATCGATTGCTATGGCTACCTGGTGAAATTTGAACTGTTTACCTGAATGGAAGATGTTGAGGCATCTTCGAATATTATCTTTAAGATGCATGTTGGGAACAAAGCCCGACTGGTCTGGATGGACTAAGTCTTGTAATATAGAATTTATTCGTTTGGCCAATATCTTGGTAAAAATGTTGGAGTCCGCATTAAGAAGGGATATAGGCCTGTAGGAGGAGCACAATTCAGGGGATTTACCTTCTTTGGGGATGACCGAAATAAATGCCTGCCTCCATGAACGAGGAAAATCATCCTCCCCAGAACAGGAATTAAAAAGTTGGAGCAGGATGGGCGATAACTGTGTCCAAAATTTCTGGTAAAACTCTGTGTTAAACCCATCAGGGCCTAGAGATTTACCCGGATTCATTTCTTTAATAGTGTTGATGATCTCTTGGGATGTGACAGGTGCATTCAGACAAGATTTAGTCTCTTCAGCGAACCTGGGAAGGTGAATCTCCCCGCCCCCCTCCCCCAGATACTCCTGTATCCCCAGTGGGACATCCAACTCGCCGGGGCCTTAGACTATAAGTCTGACTAATACTGCTGAAAAGCTTCAGCCATTTTTTTTGGAGTTAAGTAAGTGATTTCTCCCCCCCCCATGGTCAAAATCTTTTTAACGGATCTGTCCACCTGGTCCCTATGTAACCTGAAGGCCAGGAGTTTTCCTACTTTGTTACCATATTTATAATACTTTTGGTTCAAATACCTTAACTTGCCCTCTATTTGAAGATTAAAGAGATTCTGGAGCTCCTTCTTGGCATTATTTAATTTGGTTAAGTTTTCTTTAGTTCTGTGTTGTTTATGTTCTTTTTCTAATTGCTCCAGCAAGAACTCCAGAGCTATCTGTTTTTCCTTTCTTTGTTTTTTTAACCTGGAGGCATAAGAGGTCACCTCTCCACGAATTACTGCTTTAAGACCATCCCAGTACCATTGTGGCCCTGGCTCGTCCACCTTATTATGACGCTGGTATTCCAGTATAACCCCCTCTATATGGTCTCGAAAATCCTGTCTACCCAGAAGGGAAGAATTAAATCTCCACGCTGTCCTTCTGCCCCAATCACCCAGCTGCACTCTAAGAGTTACCGCTGCGTGGTCAGAGACCACCTTGGGAAGGATGGAGCAGTCCGTCATTTTGTATATGTCCCCACTACTACAAAGAAAATAGTCCAAACGGGAGTAGGAAGCATTAGGGCTAGAATAAAAGGTAAAATCCGTTCAGGTTGGATTTAATTCCCTCCAGAAGTCCAGTAATGCAAGTTCATGCATCCCCCTCCTACCACCTTACTTATTTATTTGTTTTACTGTTTTGTGAGGCACGATCTAACCTGGGGTTAATAACACAGTTCCAGTCTCCGCCCACTATTATCATGCCCTCTCCTAAACCCACATTTTTTTAAATAGGGTTTGGTAGAATGAAGGGTCATCACTGTTCATGGCATAAATCTTAATTAGATATAATTTCTAGGAAAACAGCTGGCCTGTAAGCAAAACCCTTCTACCATTTTCTATAGTAACCACTTGCAATATTTCCAAGGGAATATTTTCCTAATCAATATCACCACTTCCTTGTCTCCCGAGATATGTAAGAAGCCAACCACTTTACCCACCCAGGACTGTCTGAACACTGCATGCTCTATTTCTGACAGTCTCGTCTCTTGCAGGAAACAAATATCAGCTAGGAGCAGGTTTAAATAACGAAGGATCCTTGCTCGTTTGATAGGCGAATTAAAACCCTATACATTCAGAGAAGTAACTTTTATAGAACCCGTCTGTTAGCTGAGTAAGGCAACCCAAGTATTACCCCATCCCTTCCCAGAATTCCTCTCTTTCCAGCTTAACTCTATCCATTGTATTAGACATCTCTTTCTGAGTGCACTAGTACGCCATGTATAAACAAGGTCACGCACAACCACTGTGTGTAACTCTATAAAGTTAACTTTTGTGAACATAATAAGAAAAATAAAATTTAGAGGGAAATACAACTCTCTTAATAGGAACAATACTCTGTATAACAATGAAAACTGTTATTGACACTCAATTTTGTGCTTCTTGGGTGCTATAGGTGTTACCTACCCCAATGGTAGGGTTGTGTAGCTCGTGCTACTGTACCTGTTACTTCGACAGGTCTGATCTAAAAGGATCAGGCTGACTGATGAACGTCACTCAAAAGGTGCAACTATATGGTGCCCTATGTAATGGAGAAATCAAAGCTCGGGAGAGGGGGCGCTCAAGCCACCTCTCTCTATGGACAGAGTCTGACCAGCTTTGTAGTAGGGAAACCAAAGTTAAAAGAGAATGGGGAAAAGAGGTTCCATCTAAGCAGAGTCCTCTAATAAAGAGGAAGGTAAACCCATCTAGTAGTTCTTAACCATGCATCTCCTTTAAAACCCCAATAAGATTTAAACCAATGTCTCTTATGCAGAGAAAACCAACCTCCCCCGATACCCACCCAGATTCCACCTTCTTATTTTTAATCCAAATAACCCCCCTTTTTGTTTTTAATTACTTTAATATAAGACAAACCAGAGAAAAATCTTCATCAGTCCCTATATGTCGAGTTTGGGTAGTCTTCTTAGTGAGAGTACTAGCCCACCCACCGAAGTGTGGAGAGAAAGAAAAGAGAAGCGTCTTGCCTCTCTCAAGTATCTGCGTCATCCGAACCTAGTCCCTTCAGGTTTGACTTTCTTTAGGATCGACCATGTCCTCTTGTGTAAGTACTCCATCCCTTGCCATTATTTCTTGCAGATCACGACCCAAGTGTGATGGCCATGAAACCGTTGTGGATTTAAACTGTTTGGGCTTTCCCGCCCTGTGCCAGGCCACTCTCGAAATTTCAAACTCTAGGATGTCTCCTCGTAGGTCTGGACAATATAAGCCTAACTGCTGTAGGGTTGGTGCAGCTTCTCTGAGAGAATCAAACATCTGTGGACCTTTCTCAGTATGTATTCTAAGATGGGCCGGGTAATGGAAGCTAAATTTTCACTTTCTTTTCCCGTGCTTGTTTAATGACCTCTCGAACTTGTCTTCATTTGTCGTTTAACAGATCGGAGAAATCCTGGTCAAAAAATATTTTTTTTATCTATCTGCAGATCCTTCATCTTCTAGGCTGTTTGTAATATTAATTGTCAATCCTGATAGTTCAACATCTGAGCCACTATTGAGTGGGGTCAAGCAGCTTGATCTCTCGGTTTCTAGGCCAAGGAGCAATGTGCACGTTCAATGGGGAGGGGGTATTCTCTGGTATCAGCAATACGTCCCTTAAAATGTGCATGACAAACTCCTCCATTGTCTTGAATGATTTCTCTAGATCTTTCGGAACCCCATAAATTCTTAAGTTTTTTCTGCATGTTCTGTTCTCCTGGTCGTCTATTTTATTCTGCATTTCTCTTTCCCTCACCAAAAGATAAAAACTGGTTCTATGATGCTGGTTGGTGGAGTCTGCGAGGTTCCCAATCGCATTTTCAGCTGCTGTTGTACAATATTCCATTTTTTTCATATCGGCTCGCAGGTCAGCTACCGAAGACTCCACACGATGTAAAGTCTTAATAATGCTGTCAAGATTAGTCATGATCATATGTTCTTCTCCTAGAACTAAATTTTCTTCTGAATCTGCGATACTGAAGACCGGGCACCCTGGCCTAGATTCTGAGAGCAGGCCCTAATTCCTTTCACGTTCCATCATAATCTTGATTCACCCGGTATGAGTGGGCTTCCCTCCCGTTTTGTGAGTAGTTATTACCAACTAGTAGTACGTTTCGTTTTTAAGGTGAAGAAAACTGTTTAAGCTGTTTTTTTAACAAATAATACTTGAGCGGCCCCTGGAGTGCCCAAACTAAGCTGCTACCCCCGTCCTGACGTCACCGGAAGACCATAAACCTTTTTTTAATGTTTTCTCTAAATGTAAACCGTTTAAAGGAAAGCAGTCAAAATACAGCATGTCCCACCCCATCCAAAGGCTTAGCCCCTGATTAAGCTTTTCATAAAGAAAATGCATACTTTTCTGCAGTGGAACTTACTTTAATGTTTCAAAAGTCCAGGAATCAGGACTATGGCGACTGCTGTGTGGCTCCATTTAGTGTAAAAGGTTTACAACTAAATGGAGCCACACAGCAGTTGCCATATTCCCAACTCCCGGACTTTTGAAAAATTAAATAAAGTTCCACTGGGGGAAAAAAATGCATTTTCTTTATGAAAAGCTTAATCGGGCTAAGCCTTTGGGGTGGGCATTATATTTTGACTGCTTTCCTTTAATTAAGCTCAACATGTTACCGTTTCACTTAACCATTACAAAATGATGTCCGTCTGCAATGTACTGTATGTAAACTCTCTCTGATTTCTGCAAAGGCACATAGATATACATTGAAATGGAGTGGGGTCATTACACCATCAAGTTCATGTCCTTGTTAACATCACAGCATCATAGTAATTTAAAGCGGGAAGGAACTCAAGGTCCATCATGTCCCCATCCCCGTCCCCCAAGATAAGCAGAAGAAAATAAACTACCACAGTAATGATGTTTGTTTTATTGGATCCAATATAAAAACTGCATCATCTCTATGCTGAGATGTTGCCTTGGAGATTAGAATGGAGATGTGGATTCAGAACTCCACTCAGATATTGCTGTGTGGTGATGCTCCCTCTATTGTTCTAATGTCAGATTTGTGCCAAAGAGCAGAAGGAAGCAGTACTAACTAGAAACAAACAAGACAATGATGGAAAAAAACAAGCCAAAGGTCCATCTAGACTGCCTGGAGTTCCCTGTCTGCCCCTGGACCTACTGTTCATACAGGGTTTTATCACTCTTCATCCACCTCCTGCTCCCTACCCTACTGCTGCAGACCTGTGCAACTAACAAACCCTTCATTCAGCCATGCTTGAAACCATATATACAGTTAAGTAAGGAGGCAGCACCTTCCAGAGACCTAATCACCTCCCACAATCTCATGCAACTTGTAAGCGACCCCACCAAGCAGAACTACAAGACTGGTACCAGTACCCTCACTAGCTCACCGGCTCGGATTTCTGAACTCAGGGTTCTCCCGGACACGCTACGTGACCACTCCCCGGTCTCCTTTTTGTAGACCACTAAACTTACCAAAAGCCCACTCCTCCTCATCGAAAGCAGGGTACTGCGGAAAGGCAAACTTGGAGCCCTCAAATTGGCCCTCTCTACCTACAACTGGTCTCCTATCAACAAGGCACCTACGCTTGATGGTTTCAGTTCCATCTGTGATATCTATGCACCACGCATGAAATGGAAAATTCGGGGGGAGGTAACAGCTAGATTGATGGAAAGCTCCTCTCTCTCCTGAAGGAGAGAGACTGCCTCTGAGAAAAGACCGAAAGCTCAGGTAGCAAGCATGACCTACAGTGCTACAAAACGATGCACCACATTTATCAGGCTTGCAAAAGCTGATTTCCATAAGACCCAGCTTAACAATGCATGGGGAGATGGTAAGAGTTTTTGGGACAACATCAAGAACATCCTTGGTAAAGATGAAAAGCAGCACCCAAAGTTGCTCAACATTAACAACTCATCCTCCTCAGATCCGCTAACCATTGCTAATGCCTTTAATAAGGCCTTTACAGACCTGTCCTCAGTGCTGCCTCCAGACTATTTTCTGCCTGCGGAGAACCAAGCATGCACCAACTTGCCCAAAACTAACCACCCAGCCTTCTACTTTAAGAAGGTGACGATGAAGGAGGCCCTAACTATGGTCAGGAAAGTCCTAGGCAAGACCAGATTGGGGAGTGATGGGTTAGACATGAAGTTACTATCCCTCACCCTGGATGTTTTTATCTTGCCCATAACAATGTTATTTAAAAAAATCCTTGGCTCTAGCTCAATTTCTGGAGGTAGCAAGCCCTGGTAACTCCAATGCATAAAAATGGTGGTAAGGCGCTGGTGTCAAACTACAGGCCAATATCGATCCTCTCCCCACTATCCAAAGCTTTGGAAAAAAATTGTGACAAGTCAACTCATAGAATACCTCACTAAGTACAGTCTGCTCTGCCCAAACCAGCATGGTTTCAGGCAAAAACGCAGTACCACCAAGGCACTGCTGGACTACACTGACTATGCCCACAAGGCACTGGATGAAGGCAAATTGGTGGGATCCATCTTCATAGACCTCATCAAAGCCTTCAACACCGTCAACCACCCTCTACTAGTATTCCAACTCCAAAGAACGGGTGTGGCACCAAACGCCCTGAATTGGTTCAATGACTACCTCATAGGATTCATTGGATTGATACGGAGCTAATGAACTTGCATCCTAAATGCTCGCCATCTATATCTCTAGATTCTAATTTTTTTTGCGTATGCATCCAAGCTGGTTTTAAAAGTTGCGGTTGATTGGCTAGCCACAACCTCCAGTGGTAACCTGTTCCACTCATGTACCACCCTTTGGCTAAACCATGATGTGCTACACACTTTTTTCCTGTGTGGTGCTGTTAGCTGTAATGGGTGAGACCTAGTATTATATGTATTTGTATTGCTTTCGAGTCCGGTGATATCCCAAAGATTGTCGTTATTCCATGCCCAATGTACCAAGCACATATCCCCCCCCTTTTTCTCCTTACCTCCAAGGAGTACATGTTCAACTCTGACAAGTGAGCCTCATAGTTTTTACCAGACATATCCTGTATTGCCCTGGTATCTCTCTTTTGTATTCTCTTCAACAGGACAATGTCTTGCTTCTTGTATGGTGCCCATACCTGGGCACCGTATTCCCTAATTGGTCTAGTCAGGAATGTATACAATGGTAACATGACAGCCCTACTTCTTGTCGATATGTGCCTTAGTATACAGTTAAAGATTCTTGTTCCCCTCTGAGCTATGTTTTGACAGTGGGGTGTAAAGGACATGTCCCTGGACACTATTATACCCAAATCCCTTTGCTTGTCTATTATTTTTAGGACAGTGTTACCTAGTTTATAAGGTATTCTAGGTTTTGTTTTCCCTAAATACATGATGCAGCATTTGTCTTGATTTAGTGTTAGCTTAGTTTCTGTGGTCCAAGTGACTATATCATCTATAGTCACTTGTAGGTCGGATGTGTTTTGACTAGTATTGATTTCTGCCCCTATCCTACAGTCATCTGCGAATTTCTGTAGCCAAACGGTGTTGTGGTTTATATACAAGGATGATACGTACAAGTTAAAGAGACAGGGGCCCAACACCGAACTCTGGGGAACCCCGTTAGTCACCTCTGACCGCTCAGAAAACTCTCCCATGATGTATACTCGCTGGTTTCTATTTTCCAGCCATTTGTGACCCCAGTTTATAACAGCTGGATGAATATTTAAATTGTCCATTTGCTGTATAAGTTCTTGATGGGGGAGCTTATCGAAGGCCTTAGAGAAGTCAAGAAATAGAATATCTACAGGAGTTCCTAAATCCAGTCTTTCCATCACTCTGCTATAAAATGCCAACATATTAGTCTGACATGACCTTCCCTTTACAAACCCACGTTGAGAGTGGTCTGTAAGATGTTTTAAGTTTAGATGTTGAATGATCTCATCCTTTAATATTCCTTATAGTATTTTAGAGGGGCTAGCAGTGAGGCTAATGGGTTGGCAGTTTGCGGGGTCAGACTTATTCCCTTTCTTAAAGATTGGAATGACTGTCGCAGATTTCCAACAGTCCCCTGTGTCCAAGACTTTCTGAAAAATGTGGATTAGGGAGGGCTATTATTCTTGCCAGTTCTTTGCGTATTCTTGGGTGCAGTCCATCAGGTCCCGGGGATTTATTAAGAGCCTAATTTTGCTAGCTTTGATTCATCATCAGCAATTTTCAGTACTATTCTATCTGTTGGAGGATTTCCTTGTATTGGTGCTATTAGGGTGTCCTTTTTTTATTATATACTGTTGAGAAATAATGATTTGCTAGGTCTGCCATTTCTTTGTTGTTCAAGGTCAGGTCCCCATTTGTTTTTCTAAAGGGTCCTATACTATTCGAGTTTCCTTTTATATTACTTACGTGAGCATATAAGGCTTTGTAGTTCCCATTTACTCTGTTAGCTAATTTTATGTTGTGGTTTGCTTTTGTCCTTTTGATTTGCTTTTTTATGACATTAGGTAATTTTGTATATTGGAGCCTAGTTTTATCAGTTTTGGTTGTTTTGCATTTCTTAAATAGTCTGTGCTTCCTATTTATTAATTTTTTGATTTTCGATGTCCATCATTGTTTGTAGTTATTCTTTGGTGGGTATTTTTGTTTGACAGGAATATTGTCAGTTATTTGCTGTTTGATCTTAGTGGAGAAGATTTCCCATATGTTATTTAGTGATTTGTTACTGAAATATTTTTCCCACTTCCAGGTTGTGAGATTTGCACTTACCTTAGCAAAGTCAGCTTTGTCGAAGTCAGGGGTAACAGTGGTCCCCTTGTGTTCACACAGTGGTTCGGCTAGCTTGAATTCTATTTTAAGATGGTCGCTGGTTCCCAATGGTGCAGTTGTCTTGCATTCGCTTAGTGTATCTCCCATATGTGTTAGGACTAAGTCCAGTATATTCTGTCCCCTTGTTTGGTCTTCCACCCTCTATATTAGTCCTATTTGGTCACATGCATCCAAAAACTCTCTCTCTAAATGAGTTGTAGTAATTGATGTATCCCATTTTATACCAGGTAGATTTAGATCTCCGAGGATTAGAATTCTATCAGCTGGATTTAATGATAAGAATTTATTTATTACGGTCTTATTAGCTTGTGGGGTTGATGCCGGGGGTCTATAAATGACACCTAATATTATTATTTTTTTTTTACTGGTGTAATTTTTATCCATAGTTGGTCAGGTGTGTCAGTATCCATAGATATTTCTTCAGATTTTATGCTATTTGATACATACAGGGCTACCCTTCCCCACTTCCTGAGCACTCTAGACTGCTTGTAAAGAGTGAACCCTGCTATATCCTGGTCCCAGTCATCATTTGCATCCCACCATGTTTCTGTAACTGCTCCTATGTGTATGTTTTTGATAGACATAGTGTTCCTGAATTCGTCCATTTTATTATTTAGACTGCCTGCATTTAAGAGCATACAATTCCAGGTTTTGGATTTAATTCCTGAGTGTTATTCGCTGGTTTGGTGTTTTGTCCTGCATGACCCCCAGGCCCCCTGTTGTTTAGTTTAAATAAAGCCTGGTTGCTTCCTAAAACCTCTTGGCTAAATATCTTGTGCCTGCCCTATCCAGATGCAGTCTGTCTTGTTTAGACAGATATGGGTCCCTAAATGCTTCAGAGTTTATTTATTAGTTCTAGGATTAAAAGTTTACCTTTGAGCCCAGGGCTCTTTTACAAAGGTTCCACATCATAACATTGGTTTCACATCATAGGTTACAATAACACATGTTGCATGGAAGAGACAAGGGTGGACATTGGAAGGGGGTAGGAGGATAAAGAGGGCAGTAACAGGAGGTCAGAGGAGGAGAGGATGGTAGGGTGGGGAGTTGGAAGGAGGCGGAGTTATCAATGACCCAGCTCCCTCCTTCCTACATAGTTCTCTCAGCCATCGATTTGGCGTGTTTATTTTTGGTTTTACTTGAGTGATGATCAAACACCGGTAGTATGCTAGATACTATGGTGCCCCCCCACCAACCTTTGTTTTATGGCAGTTAAGAGTGGCCTGGAAGTCTGAAAAATATCCTGTAGATTCCTGCATTGGATATTGTTTGTCCCCACATGCATCAACACTACAGGGTTTGTACTATTCTCCATTAATCCCCCCAGGAGGGAGCACACATTTTGTACTTTAGCCCCTGGCAGCATACTCGTAGTGTGTTCATTTCTCTCTTTGCATAGCATAGTGTCCATGCCTCTAATTAGGGAATCCCCTATGAGTAGCAAGTCCCCGGTTTGGTCCACACAGTTGTTTTCTCTAAAAACCTGTATTGGTACTGGGGGATTTGGTTTGGGTATAACCTCAGCTGTGGTGCATCTGAAGTCCTCATTTGGCAAGGGTGCATATCTTTTCTGTAATATTATGGGAGCACTGTTATGAATTTGCCCTCCTCTCTTTCTGGTTCTGGGTTTTGTTACCCTTGTCCACTCTTCTATTTCTTGGTCATGGCTAGTATCGGTATCCTGTATTTTTCCTAACTTGCAGCTCCTACTACCCTCTTCCTGGCTCTCTATTTGAGAAACCATGGAATTGATAACGTTTTCTAAACTCTCAATCTCCTCAGTTCCAATTTTCCTCTCTAGGAGTCGTGTAATCTCTTCCTGCAACATGTCTACTAGGTTACATTTATTACAAATAAATGAGACATCATGTTGTCCTGCTGTAAACATTTGGCACTTTAATACACACTTTTATGGGACCCTCCATTCTGCTTGCCTCGATAGTACTACTTAAAGATGGATAGCCTGTCACCTTGCTCCCAGCCTCCTCAGCTGACACAGCCGACATGTGCTGAGATGCGCGTGTCTCTGCATGCGTCTCCGCGCACAGAACCGCACGCTCACCTCACTCACGCTCACGTGAGCTGTGCCTTTTTATGCAGTCCCAACAGGAAGTGCAAGTGTCAGCCAGCGAGTCAACATCGGGCAGACATTATCCAGCTCCAAAGATGTATTCCTAGGAGGCCCTCAAGGATCAATTCTAGGACCCCTGCTTTTCAGCCTCTTTGTAAATGACCTACCCACAGCCTGTGATACCAAATTTATCCTGTATGCAGACGATGCCATGCTGCTGAGCAGCAACACTTCTCAGGGTGTCCTACAAACGGAACTACATAACTCCTTCACTAAACTCGAGGACTGGTTCAGCAGGCATAAGCTGCTACTAAATTACAGGAAAACTAAGGCCATGCTACAATCCAGCCCCTATAACAAACACAGGCTTGCTCCCCTCGTAATCTCCAATATGGCCGGTGAGCCGATTGAACAGGTGCAATTGTTCAAGTACCTTGGAGTCACCACTGATAACTCTCTCACTTTCACGCACCACACTGACTCCCTTGTCAGGGTGGTAAACACAAAGATCGGGGTTCTCCATAGGCATAAGAAATCTCTCACCCCGGAAGCACTCCGCATCTCAGTCTCCGGCTCCATACTCTCCACGATAGACTACAGGCTAGTGGACTACGGAGCTGCTACTGGTACAGTGCTCAAAAGGGTCCAAATTGCACTTAATAAGGCATGCCGCCTCACCCTTGGCGCAGATCATTACACTCATACCTGTACCCTGTTTGAGCGTACAAACTGACTTACACTAAAAGACAGGATCAAATACCAAACTTGCCTCCTGGGGGAAAAAGGCACTCCTGAGCAAAACCGCACCCTGTGTAGGAGATCTGCTCGAGGCATCTCTCTCATCACACATCACCAGAGGGAGGAAGAATGGGGCAATGTCCATCCCATTCCACCAAACCTCACTAGGGCAGTGCACCTTCTCCTATCGGGCCCCCCTATGGATGAATGAACTCCCGATGAAAGTCCAAACAAACAACAGCCTGGCTCAGTTCAAAGCTGGCCTCAAACAGCACTTAACGTCTAGCTCAAAATGCACCTGCTTCTCAGGCCCCCACTGCTCACCTGGCCTACCCACAAGGTAGCACCCAGCAGGACTATATAGAGACCTCCTGCCTCCATTCTGGCCTTGCCAAGGGCTTAGGTAAGCAATCAGTCCTCAAACCCTTTTGGTGCAACCCCTACCTAAACCCCCACTTACATCCACACCCTACTTGACAAAGCCCTCTGGAGCTGCTACCCCTCTACCCCCCCCCATCACCACCTCCCCCTTGATTCACTGTCACCCCACCTCTCGCTCTCTAGGGTAGAATCAAACCCATTGCAGTTACCCTGCCATACTCTATCACTTGACTAGGAGTTTTCCATAGGTGTGCTACCTAGGGCAATCGGTTAGCAATAGCTTTGTATTCTATTCAAAATGTGCTCAGTTTTTTCCTATTTGTCGAATTCTTATGTAACTGCTCTTGATGCCTAATGATCAGGCCTCTGTAACCATTTAATTTGTGTATTGTCTTATTATCCGCCCTGACGTGGAACCTTTGTAAAAGAGCTTATGCTCAAAGGTCTTTCCGAAATACCAAATAAATAAATACAGTCTTGGCGGCCACCACCTCCGCTGGTAGTGTTACATGGGTCCACCACCTTTTTCATTAAAACAGAACTTCCTCACAGCCCTCGTAACCCTTTCCTCCAGCCTGTTTCCACTTGTGACCTCAGGTTCTTGGCTCTACTTCTGCTAAACACTTCCCCACAGTACTCCTTGTTTATTCCTTCCAGGAAGTTGAAGATCTCTATCACATCCCTGTCTCTTGCCTGTTCTCCAGTGAGTACATGTTCAGTGTCTTGAAACAATCCTCGTAAGATCTGCCCTACTGGCACTGAATTATCTTTGTCACCCTACACTGCACTGTCTCCAGCCTGTCCCTGTTCTTCCTTAGGCAAGGACTCTAGAACTGAGCACAGTTGTTACCCAGACAAAGAAAACTATCAGGTTGGTCTGACAAAACATCCCTGCCATGAACCCGTACTGTTTACTATCTTGCAGACTGTTGCTCTCTAGGTAGTCCACAAGGTCCTCTTTGATTAGTGACTCCATCAGTTTACCCACTACAGAGGTAAGGCTGACAGGTCCGTAATTTCTCGGTTGCTCATTGTTCTCCACAGACACACACATGTGTAGCGTGACTACATCTGCTATCCTTCAGTCTTTCTGAACCACCCGTGTATAAACTGAACTACTGAATAGTCCTACTAGTCAGTTCCACAGCCAATTCATTGAGCACCCTAGGGTGCATCCCATTCAGCCCTGGGGCTTTATCTACCTTTAGAGCTTAAAGCCTAGCTAAACTGCAATGCTTACAGCAAGCTAAAATAGCAAAAATAAACAGACTTAAAGGCTACCTAAACACTGCTATTACCGGGTGAACTGTTCCTGAAACCCTCCCCTGGAAGTGTAACAGAATGGGAAAGGTACGCAATATAAATAAATACCTTAAAAATCAGGAGTTTACTGTAATTTCAGTGAGTTTTTTTTTCCCATTTTGTTGCAATCATAAGCATCTGAAGAGCACCGTGCTGATCGGAGCCTAAGGCTGATGATGTCATCTTAGCGAGGCATCTCGTCCCTAATACTGAATGCCTACGGAGCCTTATATCGATAAAAATAATAAGGTACACATATAGCGCTAAGCTTACACACAATATATAAGGTATACAATGCAACATTAACATATACCAGTTTCCCTGAGGAAGGAGATTTGAGTCTCCAAAACATTGGATTTATCAGAAACTGTTTTTGTTGCAAGCAAATGAAAAAGCTGAATTTATACTTGTGGTGAGGGTGCCGTTTGTTCCAATCTCATTTGGTATAACTCTAAATGTACTTAACTTGGTATAACTTGGTAGAATAAGACAAAGTAGGAACAGGCCCATTAAACTGTCTCCCACTCATAGTGGGCATACATTCATAAATTATGATTTAATTAAAAAATCATCTAGAAGTTTCTTGAATATCTCAAATGTGGAAACATTGACTATAGCATTTGGCAATTTGTTCCATAATCTTGCCACCCATATATTATAGTAATTGAAACCTTTACCAAAATGTACCTTGGGTATCAAACTTTGCTTCCTATGGGATCTTAGTGTTTGGCTTCTTTGCATCAACTGAAAACCAAACTGATTTTGAAGTGAACCATTATGCATAATTTTATATAGAAACAGTAGGTCTCCGCTTACTCTTCTGGTCTTAAGAGGAAGAAGTTTTAATTTCCTTAATCTCTCACTGTAATCAATATTACTAAATCCTTTGATAGATTTTGTAATTCTTCTCTGAATATTTTCAGTTAAATTAATATCCTGTTTATGGTACGGACTCCATTAGGGTGAAATGAAGGGTTACCGTAACCAAAGTGGGGGATAATGTATGTTTTATAAAGTTTCAAGATATAGCCACTATCCCTAGTTAAAAACGCTTTCTTGATTGCCCATGAGAGTCAAGCAGCTGTTAGGGCAATATTACAACAGTGGGTTGAGGCTGACAATTTGGAGTCCACCCATATTCCTAGATCTTTTTCACTTTTTATTGCTCTAAGTGTTTTGCCATTAAGTTGATATTTGTAATGTAGATTTTTACTTCCAAAATGTAGAACCCCACATTTGTTTTCATTGAATACCATTTTGTTTGAGAGTCTCCATTGTTCTATTTTATTAAGATCATTAGACAAAATTTGATGTTTTGAATCAGAGGAAACCTCTCCACCAATCTTGGTGTCATTAGCAAACTTGGAGACCAAGCTACCAAGTCCCATGCCCATATCACTAATATATATATATATAACCCAAACAATACAGATCCCAACACCGAACCCTGCGGCACACCACTAGTCACATTTATATAATCAGAGGATACAGAGTTTATCCTAACAGTCTTTTAGTAAGCCAATTTTGAATCCACCTCACTATAATTTCATTTATTCCCATTTGCAACAGTTTTGAATGCAACAGATTGTGTGGTACTGTGTCAAACGTCTTACCAATATTAAAATATATTATGTCAATGGGTACCCCTTTATCTATATAATCACTGACATAATTGTAAAAGGACACTAGGTTAGTAACACATGAAAGGCCTTTCCTGAAGCCCCAACCTAACTATCTCATTATCAATAATGGTTTTTAACAGAACAGTCTTTCCATCAGCTTACAACAAACTGAAGTCAGGTTGATAGGCCTATATTTGGCAAAATTTACCCTATTTCCCTTCTTATGTATGGGCACCACTATGGCCCTTCTCCAATCCAGGGGCACATGCCCAGTATTCAATAATTTGTTAAACAATACGGTTAGAGGCCATACTATAACATGGGCAAGTTGCTTCAAGACAATGGGGCTAATATTATCAGGACCAGGGGAAGATGTTTTAAGGTTCTTAAGTTCAGACAGAATCATATCTGGGCAAATTTCTATTTGTGGGTGATTATTTCTTACTGGATGAGCTGTACTAGGAAATTTTTTAACAAACACCGAAGCAAAATGTTCATTAAAACAGTCAGCAATCTCCTTGTTGTCACCAGTAGGAGTGCCATTTTTGGCTATAGTATTTATCTTGCCATTAACTAATTTATTGCTATTGACATAAGCGTAGAAACTTTTATTATCCCTTTTCAATGCTAATTTCCTTACAAATTTAATTTTTTTCTTTTTTAATTAGAGATTTAAGGATTCTTTGTTGTGTTTTGTACATAATTAAATTGGTCGTGGTAGGTTTTGTTTCTGTTTTCTAAATGCCTTGATTTTCCTTCTAAGTTGTTTTCTGACCATTTTTGTGAACCAGAGTGGTATGAGACCTTTACTGTTAGCCTTTTTGTATTTATGAATATGTTGTTCAATGACAGAATGCAACCTATCCTGTAATTTATTCCATTATTCCACATTTGTTCAGCATGTAGCCCATGGAATTTGAGGGACCAATCAATTCTAGCTAAGTCATTTGCTAATTTAGGCCAATTTGCTTTTCTATAAATAGGTAAAATTGTGGGGACCTAGGTTTAATCCTTGAAATGTTTAGGGTGCATTCTGTCATTTTGTGGTCACTTGTCCCTAAATGAAACCCAACACTGATTCCAGAAACATGATCTTTACAATTAGTTATTACTAAATCCAGTATATTACTGTATATTACTGCCTCTGGTAGGGGCTGTAATTAATTGCTCACAGCCACATGATATGACGGTGTCTACCAGTTTATTCTTGAATGCAGAAAGTCCTTTCATAGAGACCAAGGGGATACCTGGTGCATTAAAATCTCCCAAAGTGACTGTCTCCTAATTTCAGTAGCTGTGTTAATTTCCTCTAATAAAGCATTATTATAGTTATAATCACTTGCAGGTGGTCTGTAACATATCTCTAAAATTAATTTTGGGGAGTGGAAGAATTGCATATTGACCCATAGAGTTTCTAATTCACATCTATGATTACAGTCTAGTGATAATTCATTACATTGGATGTGATCAGAAATATAACAACATACCCCACCTCCCTTTCTGCCAACTCAATTCCTGTAAAGGAGGTGACAACCTGGGATATTATTGGCCCAGTTACTGGCCTCATCCCACCAGATTTCTGTTATACATACAATATCTATGCAATTTTGAGTCATATACACTTTACGCTCAGCAAGTTTATTTTGATTCAAACTTCTGGGGTTCAAATGTAATAGTTTGATCAGCTGTTTATCCCTAGTGTAATCTAAGTTGGATGTGCCCCCCTCAAGTCCCCCTTTGTGATTAGTTTAAAGAATGACATATGATGCTTTCAAATATTCTTCCCAACAAATGCACTTCTCTTTTACTGAGATGTAACCCATCCCAGCAAAAGAGAGATTTGTTATTACTGAAAGTTACCTAATGTGTCACTGTCGCAAAACTTGTACTCAATGTCCATTTTCGTAACCATTCGTTAATCATTTTGATCTTCCTTTCCGTTTTAAGGTTAGCGCTCGGAACTGGTAAAATTTTGGATAAGTGAATCCCACAGTTCAGTTTTTAAGGGTATTTCCCCAGACCAATATATTCCTTTTTAATGTCCTCAATGGAGAGTTTGTTGATATCATTTGTGCCAGCATGTATTATAGCTAAGGGATTTGGACCAGCAATTTTCAAAATATTATTGCACATATTGTGGATGTCCCTAATACCTGCCCCCCTAAAGGAAGAACTAGCAATGTTGCGTTTGTCTTTTCTGCAAACGATTTTATCAATATATTTTGTTATGGAATTTCCAAGAACAAAATATTGCCTAGATATGTCCTTTGTTGGCATGGAAACCATTGCCTCAGTATCATTTGTTGCCACTGAAGTAGACATAGTCACTATTTTTGGTTCCGTTGTGTTTATGGAACTCACATCTTGTTTTGTTACATCCAAATGTTTACTTTTACAATTTTTTCCCTTGGGAGATTTATTTTGTAAGCTTAAGCCACTGGGTACGGAAGATTTCCTATGGAGTAAATAACCAGCAGAAGACTCACTGGGAGGCATGGGCTGGGAAGTAACCACCACTGAGTGAGTATTCACAGGGTTACTGTGCTCAGTTTCATCGTTATCATTGGCAACTATATCTAACAATGGCTTGTACCTGTTACTTTTAACTGTGAGGTTACCCAATGCCCTACATCTATTCTTTGATTTGTGCCCAATGCTAACCTCAGTCCAGCCACCAACAGAGTCCAAGGTATCATTTTCATCTGTTATACGTTTTCTTTTTTCATGGTGTTTACCCTTATCCAGCTGCTCTGTGTCCAGATTAGAATCAGAAAGATTTTGGTCAATATTTGCTCTAACTGGGTTTCCCTGAATGGGATCCTCATTTGTATCCCTTAATCTAGCCACCATGTTTTCTTGTTGGGATTCAAGCAATGCTAATCTATGGTAAAATGTGTCAATATCCTCTCTCAACACGCTATTATTTACACACTTGTCACAAATAAGGCACCATGTGGAAACACTATAAATAATGCATACATACCACAAGTAGTGTGTCGTATTCCTGTTTCACCATCCAAGGTCATAATTATGTCCCTTGTATTAGATATGGGCCTATCCTTGTAGGGGGGGGGCTCGACCATAGGTGTGGTCTCTAAACATATTAAATCAGACATTTGCATAGCAGATAATAGCTACCAGGGGAACTCACTAATCCTCTCTTCTCCCAACTAGTACTCACCACCTTCTTTCCGCGTTTCACATACGTGACACACGCACAGACGCGCATGTCTCAGCACGTGTCTCTGCACGTGGCCCTGTGCACGCTCACCCTGCTTGCTAGCGCGAGCGTTTTAAGTGCCTAGCCCGGAAGTCTCACGGTGTTACCACTTCCGGTTTTGGTGCTCGGTTTTCTAACTTAAAAAGGATTTTTAGTGTCTAAAAACACTCGGGCAGCGATCTAATAGCCCTTAAGGAATTTAAAGAATTCAAAGGCTATTAGCCACAGTACAAGCTGTTAAAATAAAATGTTTACAGAGTGTGCTGGGTGCACTGACACATACGCAAGTCTACATCAATCCCACAAGGCTCAGCAGTGTATAGCCTGATTATCAGGTGGACAGACTGTCAAAACCTCACTGAACAGATAGGGACACACTTGCAATATGAAATAATCAGTCCAGTAAACTTTAATTACGCCAGTACATTAAGTTTCATTCAAATTGTGCTAGTACCACCTCTCTCCAGAGGTTTGCAATACTCCATCTCAAAGAGCGACCAAACTGTCCCGCTAAAAACTTTTTTTTTTTTTTTATTTCACATGTACTGCTACAGATGATACTTCCCTCTGGTTAAAATCATGTCCCCAACCACCCATTATATGTATAAGCCTGTACTGTATTTACTGCAGTCTCCACTCCAACACACACACAGAGACAGACACACACACACATATACACACACTTACTTTACCTATTGTTAAAAGGGTAGACATATGATGAAATGCGATTGGTCCGATGACCCCAGGTCACACCTAGAAACAAGACTTGGCTCGGTGTGCCTTTCCCCATTACCAATGTTTAAATAAATAAATAAAATGTGATCACATGACCATGTATTATTTTAGCACAACAGCGCTCACTAGAAATATTTAACTTTTTGAACCTCGTTACAAAGTTTTAAAATAGAATATAACGGGCATTATTTTATAACTGTAATAAGGCACCCCAGGGTGTGCATTATTATGGTATAAGAGTTTATCTTGGATGTGAAAGGCACTTGGCTTCACTTTGTGCCTCATTTCCTGAGGCATGCTATTATCGTACAATATCTTTCACTCTGCTGTGCGTTATTTCTGAAAGAGATTCACTAAGCTGAACTTATACATCACATACTTCGGTGCCTTACCTCATGAGAATACTGCCTATGTATATTTGCCCCATAAATGTCCAGTAGTTTAGTCACGATTTCACTCGTAAACTTTTCTAGACCGGGTTACTGTCACTTCCCGGTCTTTAGATCCACCCCTGCGCTCACCAAAATTATGATGTGAACTCAGGGAGAGCGCGGGGACGAGCTCCATTATAGTCTATGGGGGGGCAACTTTAACAACATTTTTCTGTATCACAGTGACTATTTGGTGATTAATCAAGGGCACCGGGCCATTAACAAGCCCCTTGTTAGTTAGCGACAGCAATGCTGTTTAGTTTTCTCAGCAATGGGACAGAAAGGGTGGTGTGGCCAATGCCTGCTGGGAGAGCATCCGTGGCAGCAGGAACAAGAAAGTAGAGTTACATGAGTGGGGACTGTGTGCTACAGAGATGCCAGTGTAGGTGTGATTTAGATTTTTTTGGTGGTAGGAGAGAGAAAAAGCATAGTGCAGTCCTGCACCGAGAGAGAGAGGATCAGTAGCTACAGTGACAAGTAAGTGCACTTGTAAGACTCGGGACTGGAAACGGTGTCTAATGAATGATTTTTTTACTGCCAGGTATACTTAATAGTGATCAAAATAGGTCTTGCAGTGTGGGAGTGTTAATTATTTTTAAGTTTGTTTTAAAAATATACAATTTTACTAGTATTTTCAGTATAAAGTAGTTTTTAAATTTTCTTAGTGGAGAAACAGCAGTGGGTTTTCAGAATGAAAATTGTGGTGTCGTGATCTGCACGTTCTTCAGATGAGGAAAGGCATCGTTGAAAGATGTACTGTCGCTACGAGCAGCTCCTCTGCTAACACTGGACCATGGCTGGGGTGGGTAAAGCTCTGCCCCGTGGAACTTCAGTCTCTTGGATTTCGCTGGTTGTTCAGATGCCAGTTCATCCTGTTCAACAGTCCCTGCATCTGCTTCTCCTCCACTTCAATTGAAGCCACCTCCACCGCAGCCTTTTTGGGTCCCTGACCAAGGAGTCCAGCTCCACCACTGGCTTGACAGGCTGACTTTCAGTGCAGATCACCCAGGATGTGGATACCAGGATGGTCCATGGTGGCAAATGGTCAAGGTCTGTCTTCGAGGAATCCTCAGATGCTGACCAGGACTTGCACCTTTGACCAGAAATTGGCTGAAGACCTGAGCACACCAACCATAGACCAATGTCCTTTGGAGCTCTGGTTTGACTTATGCAGGAGTCAATGAAGGTTCCCTTAGAGACAGTTCAGAAATGGGCTGGGTACATGTTCACTGACATCCTGGACGTGGACGAATTCTCAGGGGTTGCCTTTCCCTTGGATAAGGCCATCTTGGGAATGGCCCTGGAGCTGTGGCAGCATCCAGCATCCTGTCCAGCACTCTCCACCAATATGTCTACAAGTATTCGGTCCCAATAAGCTCCCTTTCAGGGCTTTCTGACCACCCTTCTGCAGAGAGTTTAGTTTCAGATTCTACTTTCCATAAATCAGGTGGCCAAGGGGATGTGAACAAACCTCTAGAAAGAGAGTCAAGAAGATAGACCATGCAGTTAAAAAGGTGCACACAGCTGCGTCACCAGGTCTCTGTCAGCCCAGTTACACTGTCATGATGGCAAATTTTGGCCATTCCCTGTCAGACTAGAATCCTGTCTCACTCCCCATGAGCAGGGACCCTGGTTTTCCATTTTAACCGGTAACACCGGCAACAATCACGGAATCTTACTTGGTTTTCGGATTTTGAATTCTTGTACCGGTGCCTCACAGAAATTGCATGTCACTGCACAGAATCTCTAAGATTTCAGCATCTTTTTACATTTTTTTTTATTTTCTCTGTATATGTCCCCTTCTCACAGCATCAGTCTCCACTTTTCAAAGATCCCTAGGCTGGGTATCCCCTAGCTTCACCCTCAGGTAATGCTCAGGAGCTCCTGTGTGCCTGCCCTATCCTGCCTGGGTTGTACCCCTCCAGGTGGGAAGGAGGGACCCCATGTCACCCCTCACTCCCCTTAGTGTGTGTTGGGTAGCCAGTGGTTCCCTCATGGAACTTGGTTATGAAGTCTGGGGCACCTGGGTCCCTTCTACCAGTGGATGATGTGGATTGATTGTTCCTGGTTTTCTGGTCTCTGTCCTGTGGCACCAGCACTAGAGGAGATCCAAGGAGGTAGGTCACATAGAGACATGCTACTGCTCCAGATCCTGGCTAGTATCCTTCCTTCCTGATCACTCTGCAGCACCATTGCAGCACCACCCATGGTCACAAAGGTGGTGGTAAAGCAGCAGGACCTGCAGCCCACCCTCCCCGGAGGAGGAAAGCAGTCCCCTGGGTGCTCGATCCTACTCCCCTCACCAGACCTCCAGCAACCCCAGTTCACTTACAACCCTCAGTCACTGGCATTGTAAGCAGTACTGCTACCGCTTTGCATTCTTTCTGTTTTGCTGCATATAGTCAGTAAGGAAATCACCTGCACTTTGTTATAATCAGCCATTCATTTTAACCACCCATGCTTCCCACCAACATCTCCATCACCTGAGGACTGCTTTCCTTCCTGAAACCACAGTTTTCACATAGTAGGTGCCTAAGAGTCTACAAGTATCAGCACACATGGCCACTGGAAAATTGCAGGAAAAGTAACCTGAAATTGCAGAGATTTTTGCAAAACTTGCTGGAAAATTGCAGGATTTCTATAGATCCTGAGTGCTTCACAATAAATCCTTACTGTTTTCTACAGCATATATTAGTCAGCATAAACTACTAAATGAATACACTGACACTTGAATATATTTTAAATATGAAAAGCAAATTATGTTTCTAACATGAATCCTAAATGGATAAGATATGTTGCCTCTTCCAAAATGTAAAAACATCTGCCTCATACAGTGCTAGATTCTATTTAGTGAGCCACAGAAAATCAATATTAAATAAATCCAGAATAAACAAATGTTATCTGTTTCTGGATGTAAAATAATAAACCTGATCAAAGCTATTTACAGTGCTGTCAACTATTACCAGCTTTGGTGTAGAAAAAATAAACAGATGGAGTGGCAAATAGTTTAGTTTTAGTAAAATGTTGTAAAGTGTTTCATGTTCATAATTTGTACTGTAGGTACTGTGCACTATTATTAAAATGATATATTAAAACATTGTATATGGGTGTTATTATGGCTGGTAGTATAGTCTTGTGGTTAGAATAACAAACAGTGATTGAACTGGGTACATCCAGCAGACTTGGGTTTGATTGCCATAACCTCCACTTGCATACTACGAGACTCCAAACAAGTCACTTAACCTCCCCAGTGCTTCTAGGTCACGTCTGAAAACATGCAGTTCTGCCTAGTGGGCCTTACCTGGTTTACAAAGAATATAAAAAAGAATACCAATATATGTTTAGTACTACATCATAGAATAGTAGTCAGGGTACCATGTAATTTTCTTGAGTTTTACTTGGGCTGCAATGATTTTGTATAGGTAAAGATAAATGTTCAACTACATTTTATGTGTTTTATAAGCTTGTTTTTAGATTTTAGTCAGTTTTTTTTGTATTCTTTGCATATGAGCATCTAGGTTGTAGACTGCTAATGCAGGATCACTTTACCAACTAGCTTATTCAAGTTTATAATCAGCAGGGCCATCAAAATCCTCAGTTGTTTGAATGAAAACTAGTCTGAA
Organism: Neoceratodus forsteri; assembly: GCA_016271365.2. Lineage (NCBI taxonomy): Eukaryota > Metazoa > Chordata > Ceratodontiformes > Ceratodontidae > Neoceratodus > Neoceratodus forsteri. The sequence continues at coordinate 1,096,863,732 of CM057456.1, read as the reverse complement.
TGAAAGTATGTTCACAAGGAAAAAGCTGTCTTATTGCTTATGAAAAGACTTCACAGTCAGCACCCCATTTAGGTGAATTGGATCGTTTTCAACTTTTCTCCCACCTGCTGTTTCAGTCTCTGTGACAACAAAAAGTTAAGTATTTAAGTATACTTATGTTTGGCCAGTGGATTTTGAAAGCACATTCAATGAAATACAGAAGGTAAGACCCCAGGGGGTGTATGATGCTGGTGGGTAGATTGGTGCTCAATTCACATCTGAGCTCAGACATGAAAACTGGGAGATGCCCTTTTTATGGACACCAAGTGAAAAAAAAAAAGCATCCAGATATCTGGGAGATGCATGAATCCATTTGAAGGTCCTCCACTAATCACTTGTCGATTTTTTAGGTGAAGATACTTCATTTCAAAGAAGCAAATTCAAGCATTTTTTTTGCTCCTCCTACCCCCTGGCCATCCACTCCTTCAGGCCTACAAAGGCCCCCTACCACCATCCACTGCCCCTTACTGCTGTTCTACCAGGTAACCCAAAGTAAACCTTCATTGAGTGGGCCCCTACCCCTGTAGGAGGCTACCAGGTGAGAAGAATTGCCCCAAAGAGCTTCCTGTGTATCCTGGGCATGGCAGGGGTCAGAACGGACGCATGTCTGGGGCTTCCAGTTTATGGAGGGACCAGCAACCATCCTTCGATTGGCCAGCGGGTGTTTTCCCATTTTTTTGGGAGCGTGATAGGCCACATGATGTCAAGGCACAAGCCGACGTTCGTCATGCTCCCTTCTGCAGTGAGGGCCGACGTGTTGTGCCTCTGGCCTCCACCAGGGGCCAGAAAATGCTGAGCCATGAACCCACCCTCCCTTCCAGGAGAAGGTGACTGGTCATTGGACACTCAAACCTTTGCCCACCAGCTGGCCCCCCAACATCCAAGTTTGTTCCCTAACCCTGGTCAGCGGTGTCACAGGCAGAAATCCAATTCAGGCAGTTAAATTATAGATAGGAAAAAACAAAGGTAGTCCACCTTAGTGGTGGTGGTTCAGATTAATTCACATCAGAGTTCTAACAAGCAAAGAGGGACATGGACTGCACTGTTGCTACTGCCATCACCCCGAAGGGGTGGGGGCTGTAGTGCTTCTGCCATCAACACTGGTGGATGGCAAATGTAGTACTGCTGTCTTCATACTTAAGGGATGGGGGTCACAGTGCTGCTGCTTCTGTCACACCTGAGGGAGGGAGGGAGGTCATAGTGCTGTTGGTGCTGCCATTACACCAGAGGGATGGGAGGCTGTAGTGCTGTTGGTGCTGCCATCACACCTGAGGGATGTGGCCGTAGTCTTGCTTCCATCACACCTTAGGAATGGGGGCTGTAGTACTGCTGCTGCTATCACATCTTGTACTTAAAATAACTTTAAATTGGTACAAGGATGGAAGGATGTGCAATAGTGGAGGTCAAAATTGCTAAAATGCATGTTAGCAGAGTTAACAATTGTTAAATAAAGCACACATAACCAAATACCGGTAAAACTGGATTTTGGCTTAGCAGACACCGGTGACAATACCGTTTTTTACAATGTGCAAAATGGAATATGCCCTTTCTCAATCCCGGTAAACCAGTGTCCCTGCCCATGAGACAACAACCTTCTGACTCTGTCTCAGGGCAGGGTAAAATTCCCAAACCTCAAAACAGTGAGGCTGAAGGCTCAGTTCCTAAAGACTCAACACACAAACCTGCAAAGCAGAATACTAAATATTCTGAAAGTTTCAAGGAAATAGTCCACAAGAGAATCCTGTTCCACAAAATGGAAAAGATTTTCACTCAGGTGCTCAGTTAAGAGAGTTTCTTCCCTGGAAGTGGATTTAAAGGAAAGCTGTCCAAATATACAGGTCCCCACCCCACAAAGGCTTGCCTCCTGATTAAGCTTTTCCCAAAGAAAAACCTTCATTTAAGCAGCTGCAACTTACTTTATTTTAATTGTGAAAACTTCGGGAGTCGGGAAGATGGCGGACGGTGTGCAGCTTCATTTAGTGTGAAAGTGCAGCACCACACCACTCGCTTCAATACAAATGTATTGCAGCGAGCGCTGTGGCATGGCACTTTTACACTAAATGGAGCAGCGCACCTTCCATAATCTTCCCAACTCCAGAAAGTTTTAAAAAATAAAATTATTTAGAAAACTTTGGGAGTCGGGAAGATAGCGGGTGGGGCACGACTCCATTTAGTGTAAAAGCGCTGCACCACATGCTGCAATACATTTGTATTGAAGCGAGCGGTGCAGAGACGCGCTTTCACACTAAATGAAGCCGTGCACCATCCGCCATCTTCCCGACTCCCGCAGTTTTCAAAAATAAAACTGTAGCTGCTAAAATGAAGGCTTTTCTTTGCAAAAAGCTTAATCGGAGGGTAAGCCTTTGGGGGTGGGGACCTGTATATTTGGACAGCTTTCCTTTAATAGTGGTTCCGGATAATTTAGAATATTTGCACACAAGTGGAGTAAGGGCTTCATCTCTGAAAGTCCACTTAGCAGCACTTTCAGCCTTTCTGTCTTCAGGAAAGACAAAATCTCTAGCCTCATACCCTGTGGTTCAAGAGATTTTTTCAAAGGCTTCCTTCACCTGCATCCCCCAGTTAGGGAACAAGTTTCCCCTGGGACCTGAATATATGCTCTGCACTACTAGTGCATGCCCCCCTTCGAGCCCATGGCCTCTGTGGACCTCGAAGCTATAACATGGAAAACACTCTTCCTCATAGCAATGACCTCTGCTGGAAGAATCGGTGAGCTCTAAGCCCTGCGCACAGAGCCTAACTACATTATCGTGCACAGGGGCACAGTTGTCTTGAGCAGAAACAGAAAATGTCTCCCCAAAGTGGTGTCAGAATTTCACCTTAGTCAAACAGACATTTTTCCTGTCCTTTCCCATCCCATTTAAGTCCACTTGAACAAAAATTGCACCGTCTGAATGTCAAAAGAGTGGTCAGCTACTATCTTGACAGAACAAAACATGCACAATCTGACAACAACCACCTGTTTGTCACCTATGGGGAGGATGGCAAAGGCAAACCTGCTGTGAGAAAGACCATTTGAAGGATGTTTGTCTCTAGCATACAATTCTGCTATGAAAAGCAGGTAAACTGACCCCTTTTAGGGCTTAGAGCACTGCCCACAAGGGCCATTGCAGCCTCAGTGGCAGCCTCAAGAGACTTCCTTCCAGCAGATATCTGCAAAGCAGCTACCTGGAAAACTGTACACATTTTAACAAAACACTACTGCCTGGCAGAGCAAGGCAATTTTATTTACATGGCACCCAATCCCAGAGGCTCTGGGTGCCTAATAATGAATAAAACAAATACAACAAACCACAATTAAGAACACAACTATAAAACAATAAAATCAAGACCATAGGCCAAAGCATAAATTAAAGAAATGGGTTCGTAAGGATTTTTTAAAAAATAGCCAGTGAAGGAGCACCTCTTACTTCCCAGGGAAGGGCATTCCAGAGAATCGAGGCTGCCATACTGAAGGCCCTATCATCTGATGACTTCAACTGAGCTGTAGGTATGGATAAGAGGTCAGCCTCCACTGACCGGAGAGTGTGACCAGGAGTGTATGGCACTAGGAGGTCTTGCAGGTAGCCCGGACCCAAACCATGCAAGGCCTTGTATGTCAACAAGCACACCTTGAAGCTACTGTACCACCAAACTGGTAGCCAGTGGACAGCATAGAGAACCGGTGCAATATGTTCAAACCAGGAGGTCCCTGCAACCAGCCGTGCTGCCGCATTCTGAGCCAGCTGGAGATGACACATCAGCCTCGCATATAACCAAAGGTAAAGAGCATTACAGTAATCCAACCTAGACATGACTAAGGCATGCACCAGTGTTGCCAGGTCAGATGGTCCAAGATGGGTCTTGATTCAGGCGACGTTATGAAGGTAATAAAAGCCACTGTGGACAACAGCAGACACCAAGAACTCCAGAGTCAGCTTGTAGTTCACAGTTACTCCCAGATTCTTCACCCTATCTGCAGCACGAAGGGCCACACCATTCAGTAGAAGAATGGCAGAGCTGCCACTTGCTGCCACTGAACCTGACTGGACCCATCCCACCAGAAACACCTCTGTCTTTGATGGATTAAGTTTAAGCCAGCTAGCTGCCATCCAGTCTTGGATTTCTCTAAGGCACTCGCTCAGTTCCAGGACAGCTGCAGTGTCATCAGGGGTACATACAGCTGGGTGTCATCAGCATAACAGTGAAACGCCAGGTTGTAGTGTCTTATGATCTCCCTCCAACAGCAACATGTACATGGTGAATAACATGAGAGCCAGAATTCTCCCGAGACACTCCACAGCACAGCACAGCACTGCTTGCTTGATGTAAATAAGCCAAGTGCCATCTGCCGTGTTCTGTCAGACAAGTGGTACTCAAACCAGAGCAACACTGTTCCCGAGAGTTCCACATCATGCCTGAGGTGATCCAACAGCACTCCATGATCCACCATGTCAAATGCCAAAGACAGATCAAGCAGGACTAGAACGGAATGGCGTCTGCTATCCCTCACTACAAGGAGATCATGGTGCACCCCGATTCGGTTTCCATACTATGGTGTGGCCGGAATCCAGACTGAAAAGGCTCAAAGATGTCGTACCTCTCAAGCTGTTTCAATTGCACTGCCACCACCTTCTTGATCAGCTTCCCAAGGAAAGGAAGGTTCAAGACAGGTCTGTAGTTGGTGAGATCATCATGGTCCAACAAAGCCTTCTTGAGATGAGGTCTCGCAACAGCCTTTTTAAGGGCGGATGGAAAGATACCCTCCCAAAGAGAACACCTGACTATCTCCAACATAACTGGACCGAGTGAGTCCCATCATTCTAAAAAAAAAAAGTCAGGTCAGCCCAGGGTCCAACATACAGAAGGTGGACTGCAAGCCAGAGACCACCCAGGAAACATCCACAGAGAATGGCTCAAACTCAGCCCAAAAAGACAGAGTGCCTATGTTGCGTGACAACTGGACACTGTCAGCCAGTGATAGCCTGCTTAGGGATATCCCAGCCTAGATGGCAGACACCATGTCTAGGAAGAAACGGCTGAACTACTTACATTTCTCAGTCTCAGTCAGTCATCTCAGTCTGGACATTCTCTCCAGAAGAGATGCTAGGTTTGGGATAGCAGTCATACAGAACCTTTTTTATAAATAGGTTCCAGTTCCAGACTTCCCAGCCTTCCAAGGTAATCATACAGAACCTTTTTTATAAATAGGTTCCAGTTCCAGACTTCCCAGCCTTCCAAGGTACTGCTATGTATTCTGCAGGTTTTTATTTATTTATTTATTTTTCCTCTTCTATTTATCGCCTCCTCATCCTGCCAGCCCCGACTCTTTGGGGCTGCTAAAGAGTCATCCTCCTGCCTCCGCTCTACCCACCTCCACCTCCGTATCCCCATAGAGCCTTGGATTACCCCCAGGTGGGGATGGGGCGAGGCCCCAACGCCCTGAGCTACTTATTTCGTCGGTTTTGGAGGTGGCAGGGCGAGCGGGGGCACATCGGAGGCACGCTCCAAGCAGCCAGTCTTCCCGGTCCTGGCAGGCATTTTCCCTTTTTCCCCCACCCCTACGGCGTAAGACCCCGACGTCAAGGCGTAGAACGCCGACGTCACGCTGTTGTGAAGCAGCCACCCATCCCCTTGATTCTAGGGGCTTGTAATACTCCGAGCCTCTGCTCGGAGTCGTACAAGAGCACAGGGCATTGGCCTCATCCCTCCCCAGAGTAGGCGAGCTGTCGTGGGACACTCAAGCCTATCTCCCCCCGGCCAGCCCACCAGCGACCTGAGTCCGCTCCCAAACCTGGGTCACCGGCGTGGAGCGAGGTGTGACGTCCAACGCCACAACCCTCAGCGCCACCGGGCCAGCATATTCTGCAGTTTTTGTATAGCTTCACTATTGGACTCATGTTGTTAGAAGAAAAAATTACTCACCATAGTAATGATGTTTCTTCTAATGAGTTCAATAGTGAGCCAATTAAATCCCATCCCTACCTCCCCTTCTAGAACCTAATCAGAAAAAGTTTGTTTAAATATAACATTGGTTTAAATACTCTTTTGAGCCTGAACATTTGAATATGTTTGCGCATTTTATATTTTAAATATGCCTTTCAAAATATTTGATATGCTTACTTAAAATTTTCTTAACACTGTTTAGGCTCCTGGACAAGTGGCAGGAGATATACCCCCTATCACTGCATGGACCTTTAACCCAGCATCCCCAACCAGGGCACCAGACTGGATGGCCTGCAGCTTACTCCCCATGGCAGGGCTCTCCTGGGAGGCTGGGGGACAGCCCGAAATCCACCACAGGCCCCAGCCAAGGCCTAAGTCTGGGGTGTCATTCGGGAGGCAGTCTAAGGGCGTCACGGACCTCCGGGACCAGGGGATTTTGTCTGCTTGGTTCCCCTGGAGACGCAGACATGCAATGACGTCAGCACGGGATGAGCACGCTAGCACACCCATCCCACAGACATCCACCAATGTCTCCGTAGTGCCAGGCGGTCCTTGCTGCTTAACACCTGGTCTCCACCGGGTGTCACCAGCATGCCAGAAACCACAGCCCCCCCCCTCAGAAGTGGAGAGCTGTCCATGGGACATTCATCCAACCTCCCCCCAGCCAACCCTCTGATGCCCTGTGCTCACTTCCGAACATGGATCTTCAGCGCTGCAGGTGGTAGCGCCATCATTGTGCTGGCGGGCTGGCTTCCTCTAAAATTTTAAAGGCATACCTAAAGGAATTTATACTTGTGGTGAGGGTGCTGTTTGCTCCAAATTTTATTTGGTATTGTATTCTGGCCTAGATTGGAGTAGGCCTCTCCACTTAATTCATTTTCTCTATTTTCTTTCAGAGGTAGGCTGAGCTGGAGTCTGTTCCTACATTTAGAGTCAGAAGACAGGTAGGAGATAATGGTCCTGTTGTAAGGAAGAATAAGCTCAGTGGAATGAAGAACTACATCCAAAGTCGGGCCCACATGCAGTCGCACAACAGCTATTTATTCATTTATTTGAACACTCTTGACCGGGAAAGGCACACTGAGCTAAGGCAGAACTCCAGGTGCAACCCAGGGGAGGGGAAAAGGGAATACAAAATACATAGCATAGACACTGAATTTAAATGCAAACCCACTGTTAATTATGGAGCTCTATAGATTAGTTCTGCTTAAAAAAATCCAAGTGAAAAACGCAGGCACCATTATCTAAGCGCAACACAGGTAACATGGCACGTTAGAAGATGAACAGATTGCACCTAAGGAGGCGCAATTGTGCCTTCCATACAGCAGGATCTGTATGTAACCTGAAACACATAGCAAAGAAAACAAATAACCAGAGCAGAAAAAAGGAAGCGGCTTATATTCCATCATATACATCATGTGTCAATCTAACAAACTCAAGGCCATTAAGAGATTTGTCTGTCTGTAAAACCAGGGCAATTAACCAACAGAAATATCATCAAGATGCAGATATTATCAAAACACAATAACTACTGTAGTTAGGGACAGATTTTGTTGAACTGATTTGTTCACCTATTAACCCCATAAACCTAATTTAAATTAGGAACATAGTGGGACAGTTTTAGGCATGAGAGCAGACCTGGCAATCCATCAAGGCTTGACCTCAACACCCGACTTATATTAGGGTTTCAATCTAAATAAAATGGCTATTCAACAGCTGTACCCACTAATTCTTTCACTCTCTTGGAAACTAGGTTTTCCTGTTTCCAACAAAATATTTACAGTGATGGCTTCAAGATCCCTTTTTTTCCTTTTCTGGTGATTGCCTTGGTAGAAGTTAAAGAGCCAATGGCAGTTTCTGAAAAAAAGTGATGAATAGTCCCAGTGTCCTGGCAAATATTTTTTCTCTCTTACTTTAAAAAGACAGGTTCTGCAATTATGTGTGGCCATATCCGGATGCTGCTGCATGAACAATGACTGCCCTCTGTGTGTATATGTTAATACTGCCACACAGAAATCTCATACTTGTAAGAGTGGTCTCGTGCACATTCTCGGCATATGAGAAAGGGGAGCAGTTCTGATATCCTAAAAATATATGTGAGACCACTCTTACAACTCTAAGTATTTCATTTCATTTGTTAACCGGGTTAGGACTCTTGGCTCAAACCCTTTTTCAGGACCAACCCAGACATAAAAAACAAACAGACAATACATAATAAATATGCAACAATACAAAGTTTATGAATAACATAAACTATCAGACTGTGCTAACAGATGTTGTTTAAGCTTAAATTTAAAACATAAATAAGACTTAATTAACCTTAATGAAACTGGTAACCTATTCCATAATAAAGAAGCCTGATGGTCAAATACTTGTAGGCCATAGTTGTTTTTAGCACCTTGAACTACCAACACTACCCCCTGTAATATTCTAAGATTCGCCTGAACTTCACGGACCAAGTATGTTCTCCATGACAATATTATTACACAGTGTATAGTAGACCCTTGTTCAGCATGGATTATCATCCTTGCTGAAATATTGTTGTACCACAGTTCAAAGGTCATGGGACATCGCTGTACCCTTCTGTGGTACAACAGCATACCAGCTGATCAGAAAACTGTGGACCACCTGCACTGAGAACCATCGTGCACACAGTGTTTGCTTTTTTTTTTTTAAAGCTAAGCTGCTGATCCACTAGGTGCAGAAGAGGAAAACAACCAGAAACAAACTCGCCGCAGAACAACCAGCGACAAGTTCTCTGTTAACTTTTTTATTCTTCTTTTAACTTGCCACTTTTAAAACATGACAATTTGTTAAACACTTCTTTCAGCAAGAGGCTCGGGATGACTCTGCTTTTACTTTCACCACATATCTGGGGCTCCCCTAACTCTAAAACTGAAAAAAATACACACTAGCAAAGAGAAACGCACTGGTTGGGCAACCACATGCCCAACCAGCCTGTGCTGCAACCTCGGGCTTATGATTACGTCAGACCTGTTCAGTCTGGCTCTCACTGGGATGGCTGCCCAGCCAGTATTCTCCACATTACTGATTGAGGTTAATTAATAATAAAATATGAAAAATTTATATTTACTGGTGACTCTTCTTATCTCAGGACTTACAAAATGCCGTCATACCAATGTATTATGGTGGTTACTGTCTCCCCCAATTTTAAGTTTCTTTATTCACTGGTACCTAGGACTTCTCTCCAGGGTACCACTTGACTTTCACCTCTACTCCCTGCCTGAAACCTCCTCTTCTGGGCTCCTTCAGAGATGTCTCCACGGCTTTGACCAGCCCCCCGGATCACCCACCCATGGTGGCCTATCAGTAATTAGAGGGTCAGCCGCAGGAGCCGGTAGAGCTGGAGCCCAGAGAGGCAGATCTGGCGTCGAGGTGTGGACAGGTCTCTGGACCCCTTTAACCTTCGCTAGGCCACCAGGGTTTCTGCCAAACTGTTTCCCCCCCAGAGCATGGATGTGCAACGCAGCATCACATCTACATGCACTCGGCCACTGCCGCTCTGCTCCCAACACTGCGTCAAGCCCACTGCTACCTGCAGGGCCCCAGGTCTCCACAAGGAGATGCAACAGAGCGGGCATACCCTGGAACCCACCCTGGGAGGGGAGAGCAGTCCTCCGGATGCTCGATCCCCTCGCACCCATGCCGAACCCCGACGATCTGAGTCCGTTCCCAAACCCGGGTCGTCAGCATGGGGCAAGGGGTGGCGTCCAGCACCTCAACCCTCAGCGCCACCAGGCCGGCTGTCTCCCACAAAATAACTGCTGGTTGCTATCACTTTCTGAACCACCATTTCATACTAAAAGTTGTTAAATGACCTCTTTGTGGATCTGCCCCAATGAGACATTCCTACTGTTTTAAACACTCAGGATAGTCCAGCTATGTCTACTGGTGCTTTAAGAAAGCACTCTGCTTTTAGATTTAAATTTCTAACAATCTCAGAGGTTAAGAGAACATTACTAAACATTAATATACACAAGGTAGCTGGCGTAGAAGGCCTCGTGGACAGATTTTTAAGGATTGCCGCCCCCTTCATTGCCCTTGTGGTATCACACATTCTGAACTGGAGCCTTCAGTTGGGTCACTTCCCATCCTCTTGGAAAAAAGAGTAAAATTAGACCAATTTTTAATGGTGGTGACCCAACTGAGGTCAACAATTACAGACCAATAGCCTTGCTTTCTGTTATGTCAAAATGTTTCGAGATAATGGTCCAGTCACAAATGACTGGTTACTTAAATAAGTATGAATTGTTAAATCCTTATCGGTCTGGTTTTAGAAAAGGTTTCTCAACTTCTACTGCCCTACTGGAGTTCAGCGACCTATTAAATGTGTCGCTGAACTCCAGTCAGGAAACAGCTGTGATCTGTGTGGATCTTTCGAAGGCTTTTGACCTGGTGGACCACCCCTTACTGATTTCTAGACTGCAGGATATGGGATTTGTGGATTATCCTCTAGCTTGGTTAAAATCTTATTTGGAAGGACTTACACAAAGTGTGGATATAAATGGGTTAACATCTAGGACCCGTAAAGCTATTAGAGGTGTTCCTCAGGGGTCCATATTAGGCCCCCTATTGTTTTTGATCTTTAATAACGATTTACCGTATGTGGCAAAGCATACTGCTGCAAGGCTGTATGCTGATGACACCGCTATTGTGGCCTCGGGTAAAAACATGGAGGAACTTCAGTTAAAGCTACAGATCAATTTTTCGAAAATTGAGGGGTGGTTCACCAGGTCAAAGTTACTTAGGAATGTTAAAAAAACTAGAATAATGTATTTTTCTTTTAGAATGGACCGGGGGGGGGGGGGTACAAAACAGACTCAAGATTCAAATTAAGGACGCTGCTATTCTTGAACAGGTAGACAACTATTGCTATTTAGGGGTCACTTTTGACACCAATCTGACCTTTGCACCACATATAACTAACACAATAGTGAAAGTAAATAAGAAATTAGGAATGTTAAAAAGATCAACAGGGTTTCTGAATCGATCTATCAGAAAAAGGATTGCAGAACAATTAACTGTTCCTACCTTAACTTATGGTCAGTTCATTTATAGAACTGCAAAAAAATCTTTATTGGTACGTTTGGATAAAATTCAGTTTAGGATTGCCAGATATGTGTCGAAATACAGTTTTTATACACATCATTGTTGTTTATTAAGGAGGCTGGAATGGCAAAGTCTGGAAACAAGTCATAACAGAACTTGGCTGTTGTTACTGCACAAATTAAGATCATCTGGTCATCCAATTTCCAGTCATCTATTGTTAAAAAAAGGAACCTCTGAGAGAGTCCTTAACAGATCAGTACATCTAAATAAAATTCTGCTAACTAGATGCAAAAATAAGTTTGGGGATAGGACCCTCTCTCCCAAGGGCAGCTGCTGTCTGGAATTCTCAGCCTTCAAGTGTCCGTGCATTATTTGATTATTCTAGATTTGTACAAGCTATTAATAATTCATTGGTTGATGTACGTAATTGTTAGGTATGTATTTTTGTTATTAATGCAAAATGTGTTTATAACTTTGTCTTTGTGATTGCTTGTGTTATTTATATTTTGTACAACAACTTTTTATGACTTGTAACTTACAGGACTGTCTTGTAAACAGGACTAGTTTTGTCCTAATGACTTGTTTCCTGTATAAAAATAAAGCTTTTACATTTACATTTACAAAAATCTGATGTTCCATTAAACTTTGTGCCAATATCTCCACAAACAGGAAAGGTAGCATTTCTTGACATACAGCAAAATAGATTTACTGTGAGAAATAATTTTACAGTCTGATGGGTTCCTGCGCCAGCTGTCACAGAAACCGTGCTCACAAGTTTGCTAAAATCATAGGAAGTTTCAACACTTGGACAGGAGCAATAGTTCTGACATTTCTCATAGGAAAATAAACAAGTGAAAATATTGAATGTGCAACTTGTGCCTATTTCTGTTCAGTAAAGCGCTGCTTGTAAGCATTACAGTACCCTCATCTTCTGAAACTTGTTCCCCTATATACAACACTCCAACACCAGCCATGATAAAAAAATAAAACCTGTTTGGCTCTGTACTTGAAGTTTGTTTTATATGCACCCTCACTGTGTGATGACTGCACAACCCTCTTGAGCTTCACTCTTGAGGTTTATATGTAATTGCACACTTCGGCTGTGTAAAAAAAAAAAAAAATCATAATACACAGTTACACATGTATTATTCTACTTAAAAAAACCTCCCCAAACAAGTGTTTCCAGGGCAACTGCCTGTGAGACATTCTTTACAGAGAGAGTGTGTATCACACACACAGGGAAAAAGAATGCTCTGACTGGCTGGGAGTGCACCCTCACTCTATAATCTGCAATACAGTTCATGTACTACCAGTATCTAACTCATTAGTTCGTATGGGGCTTTGAGAAACAGTGCATGTCATAGGCACTATACAAAACAAAATTCTGTTCTGTTTCAATGTTACATAATGTGAATGTGCTAGTCGGTAAGGGTTTTTTCACCAGCACTTATAGCTCCCCTGTCCCCTACTCAACTAGCATTTCTCACTCCCTCCCTCCCTCCCTCCTTGACAACGGCCATCTAGCCTGCCCACTCCTCTGGGACTACCCTCCCTACTGCTCTTCCCCAATGGCCATCACATCTAGTCTACTGATGCACTGCTTAGTTCTCAGTCTGAGCCAGTCTCTCCACATCTATTCACTGGTCCTAGCTCTACACCTACCTAACCTGTGTTGTCTTGAATAATGAAGCGCACCCTTGTATGCTCTCTACCATCTGTGTAACCTCTGCACAATTTCTGTAATGATGTTCATCCTGTTTGTCTACTGAAATCTGACGTGGAACCTTTGTAAATGAGCTGTTCTTGCTTAAAGGTGTTAATCCTAGAGTTACTAAATAAAATAAATACATTTACATTTTTTCTTTTTTTTTTTTGTTTGGTATTTCCGTTTATGTCCACTGTTGTCCGAGCAGCCCCTATCCGCTCGATCTAGCCCCAGCCCCATAACCCTGGTATTCCCTAAGACTTACCTGCGTCTCCCCACATTCTCCCAGAACATTCCCCCTTTGGCAAGAGTGGTGGGGCCACCCTTCCCGCCTCCACTACAGGATCTGGTGTGGGAGACTGCACCTAAGTAGCCAGGTGTGGAGCCCTCTGTTTATGACAATGACAGATAACTGGCTTAGATGATGACAATTTAGTTTCAACATTCAGAAGCAACCGAGGCTAACCAACCAACAATCTGCATATGAATGCTACGAAATGCTAGAGCCTGCCAACAGCAACATAATTTGTAACAGCACCAAGTGCAGAAATCCCAAAATAGCAATGCTATTGCAGATGACAGCCCATAGGTGGCGCATATGAGCTCTGTCAGCTTCAGCATCACATTATACTGTGCTAAAAAACCAAAAAAGCTAAGGTCATGCTCTTCTGATATGGGCACATGTCACTTTCTATAGAAGGACAGCAGATACATGAACCCAAACTAATGATACCGAGCACTGACCTCCAGTTTTGGCTGATGATATTTAAATGTTTACACTATCATGTTCCAAGGAAGTACTACAGTATGTCAGCCAGACAGAAGACAGTAAGGGTTTTCACATTCCATATATTTTTAGAAGACACCTAGAAATTGAAAATGGACAAAGTAATAGATGGTATTGGTGCAGTTTGGCAAGAGATGGCCATGCCTAGTTTCATTTAGCTTAGCAATTCACTTTTTTTTTTTTAACAGAAGATGAATAAATAGGATGCCTTTGTTGAGCATTCACTTTCACAAAAAGGTCAGTGAATGAAGACTTAAATTTCAACATAATCTACTTTATTTTAGCTCTCTACAAAATGGTAGCACAATACAGCACAGGCACATGAATAATGACAGCTGAGTCAAGGCCTGAAGTTTTTTTTTTTGATTAATATAAACATGGCAGTACTGTGCATGAGATCAGCAAAACTGCACATATTAAATGTGCGGCTTGAGTTTAAAAAAGTAGTGGCATACTGTGCCCCCTATTACCAACTCACTCAAGGCCCACAGGACCTTTAACTTCCATTTGGACAGTGACCACATATGGGCAAAAGAAATCTGATATCTAATCCAAAAGACAGCACACCTCAAAAGCACAGGTGTCAGTTAAGGGTATTACACCCAAGTACCTGGTGTGGGGCTAAAAATCCATGACCTTCCAATCTCCCAGCCCTGGTAATGAGCATGTTATCTACTAAGCCATAGACACTTCTAGTATGTCCTCATCAAACCCGAGTTGTCCTGTTAAACAAATATGTAAGCAAACTATACCTAAACAACACAGACAAACTCAGCAGTGTACAGTTCTGGTCCCCATATCTGTGCAAGGATAACAACAAGATTGCAAAGCTGTAGAGAAGAGCTTAGAAAACATGAGCTATGAGGGCCAACAGGACGAATTAGGACTGTTCTCCATCGAAAACAGGAGACTCGGGGTGACATGATTATAAGTGGAAATGGAACTGGAATAACTATATTGTGCCTTCTGTAGTCAAGAACCGTTTTTACCATCTTAAGAATATTGTCAGCTCTGCCCCCTATATGATTCTGCAGATCTCCGCAGCCTGGTGCAGGATTTCGTCTTCTCTCTAATTGACTACTGCAGCGTGCTCCATAAGGGCTTACCTGATGGGCAACTACATCATCTGCAGTTGATTCAGAACGTGGCAGGAAGGACTCTGACCTTCATTCAAAGATTGCACCATACTACTCCTTCGCTGACCTTCATTCAAAGATCGCATCATACTACTCCTTCGCTGACCTTCATTCAAAGATCGCATCATACTACTCCATCGCTGACCATCATTCAAAGATCATATTATACTACTCCTTTGCTGACCTTCATTCAAAGATCACATCATACTACTCTGCAGAAGGTTCTGTGCTAGCTTCCATTTAGATGGCAATTTAGTACAAGGTGGTATTTATAATACTGGTCAAGCCCCACATATACTGGGCTTCCAGTATCTCAGTGAGCGCCTGACTTCTCATGCACCCACTAGGGCGCGGACGTCTGGGGCCGGGAGCTGTCATGGGTGCCTCCTCCTTGGTTGAAGTCCACTGGAGAGCATGTTTTTATGATGGCTGCTCCCACTCTCTGGAACTCGCTCCCTTGGAGCTTCATTCAGCTGGTTCCTTCACCCCCTTTAAATATCCAGTGAAGCACCATCTGATGCTGCAAGCTTGCAATCAGCAGACAAATGCGCCTGTGTTTTCAGATTCTGCAGAAGCTGTTTATTTTATTTATTAGGTTTTGGAGAATATCTTTGAGTCAAGGACTCATTTACAAAAGGTACCACATCACAAAAAGGGCAGTACAACATTATTACATAAAAGTGAGGAGGATACAAAACCAGTTACAAAATAGTGAATACAGCAAGGCTAACAGACAGCACTAGTATTTTAGTACAATGTTCGAACAGATTAGATTATAGACATTTTATATATAGTGGTCAGTGAGCTAGAGTTCATCCTGGGGGACCCGGGGGGGGGGGATGGGTGAGCAGGCCAGAGGCCATTGTTGTGGAGGCGAAGGGGAGACAGGAAGGGGTAAGTGACAATCACAGGGGTTTGAGGCCTGGAGGTGGGCCCTGAGCGGTGTTTTGAAAGGGTCAATTCTATTTTCATTTGCAAGTGAGTTAGGAAAGGCATTCATCCAGAGTGGGGCATTGTAGCAGAAGGATCTTTGACACTGGAAGGTACGGCAACAGGGCACCATAAGGAGCTGCTTACCAGAGCTGTGAGTAGATTTATGCGACGGAGCCAGGTGTATTACTGCAGACAGACGGGGTTGGGGGACGATTCCAAGAAAGGTGTTTTTGGCCACAAGGCAGGTGTGGCATTTGATCCAGCTGTCAAGGTTAAGCCAGTCTGTAGCATTATAGAGGGAGCAGGTGTGGATGAGATGGTCATAGCCCAGGACAAGGTGACAGGCTTTGTTAAGGGAGAGATGGAGCCTGGAGAGGGCCAAGGGAGCCACAGTACCATATATAAGTATTCCATAATCTAGGTGGGAGAGAACCAAGGATGAGACTGCGAGTCGGAGGGTGTCAGGAGTAAGGCAGTGCTTGAACCAGTATAGTAAGCCAATATGGACATTAAGGGCGGTGGACAATAGATGGATGTGCTGGTGGAAATTTAGTGCTGGTTCAAGGGTGATAGCTGTACAGCAGTTCTTGCTGTTCAACTACTTATTCTGTGCTCATTTGTACCATGCAATATATACTCCCAGAGTTACAGGTACTCCAAAAACTGAAGGGTAGCTCTGCCACACATAAAATTACAACTACTATGGTTTTCAGATGCCTGAAGGGAATAACACCATCAGATCAAATGCAACTCTTCCAGTTGAAGAAGCTTAATTGTACACAGGGGCACTCAATATATTTGAGAAGAGGAAGATTTATTGGGAATGCCAGAAGAACTACTTCACAGAATGAGTGGTGAACACTTGGAACAGGCCTCCAGAAAACAAATGGTGTCCACTGACACAGTTTTTACTTTCAATCTTCAACAGCAGAAAGAGGGAGGTAATCATACCCCTGTATAGATCGCTGGTGAGACCCCATCTTGAGTATTGTGCATAGTTCTGGAGGCCCAATCTCCGAAAGTACACTGGGGTGGAGGTGGTGCAAAGGAGGGCAACCAAAATGGTACTAGGCCTGCATCTGACGCCCTACAAAGAAGGGCTTAAGGATGTAAATATGTACTCCCTAAAAGACAGAAGTAAAGGGGCGATATATGCTAGAGACATTCAAATACCTCACAGGAATAAACAGATACAGGAAGGGAGCATTTTTTAAAGAAAAAGATACTCAAGGACAAGAGGTCACAATATGAAACCAGAAGGAGAGGGGGAGGCTCAGAGGAAATGTAAGGAAGTACTACTTCACGGAGAGAGTGATGGACACTTGTAACAGCCTCCCAGCGGAAGCGGCGAGGGTTAGAATGGTCACAGCATTTACGAATACATGGGATAGACACAAGGGAATCTTAGAAGCAAGAAGGGAGTGTAAGCCAGAGTTCACGTAGGATCTCTGGTGGCACTACAGATAGGCAATTTAGGGCAGGCTAGGTGGGCCAAGGGGTCCTTATCTGCTGACAACTTCTATGTTTCCATGTTAACCTTAAACTAGATAAGTACCTTGAAGCAAAGAGGGAGAGAAGGTATCCCCACTGAGTTGGTGGGGAAAGAAATGAGAGTGATAAACGAGAGGTTTCCCTTTCCTAAGTCCACATAGTTCATAAAAGGGAAACTCAATTCATCATGGAGGTTGCACTCTCAAGTGTCCAAATACACTTGCTAGATAAAACTTCACAATCTTAGAAAAATTGTAACGCTTTTCTTTTACTGCATGCAAAACCAGAACAGGCTGCAAAATCTACACTCGCCGAGCTACTCTGCTGTGTAACCTCAGTCCTGGGGTAGCAGAATGTTACAGTTGATAGCATTTTGTAAGGGTTAAGAGCAAAACAGGTGCAACTTTTTTGTTTATCTGCAATTTTTCCCCTATCTGCTTCTGACAACCACCCTGCCCTAACACCCCCTACCTGTTGTGCTTCTTCCACCTTTGCAGCTGTAAGTTACAACATAACAAGCATTTGTCAATGTCGAATGTTTGCTTGCATATCTATTTATTTAAAACTGGTAACCAGAAAAGGCACACTGAGCCGAGGCTCGTTTCCAGGTGCAACCCAGGGGAGGGGGCAAGGGGAGCACATACAGAAAAAAATTTACAAAACATTAGATTACATACACATTGGCAAACATCACAGATCTAGGAGCAAATGTGGTGAGTCAAGTAAAATTAACAACCGCATGGATTAACACAAACCGGACAAATGTGCTAGAATACATTACAATGCGCAGTGCTGTTGGGGAAGGCGACAGTACTAATGGGTTACACAAAAGACTGCAGAAGAAGGCACAACTGGCCTAGATTTAGGGAAGTCCTAAACAGGAAGAGGGTCAGATGAGAAGAGAAGGAAAGGTCCAGAAAAGTCTGGATGGAGGTTGACAGATACAGGGGGGAGCAGGAAGGTGCCTTTGCAGGTGTCTAAAGGCAGGGAGTGAGTGGGAGAGGTGGAGGAAAGAGGGGAACAGGTTCCAGAAGGAAGGGAAGCAGCAGGAGAAATTAGCTTGCCCAGCACATGAGTGAGGGTGAGGAATGTAGAAGGTGTAAGAATCCCTGGAGCTTGTATTTACTGTGTAATATAGAAACACAGAATGTGTTGGCAGAAAAGGACTGGTAGGCACATGTAGTCTGCCCAATTTTCCCCTGCCTATTACTACACCCTGGAGCCTACTTGTGACAGTTGTCCCTCCCTTACCTCTGCTTATTATATCCATGTGCCTGTCCCACACATGTTTGAAGTGCCCCAACTGTCTTCGTCCCTATCACCACTTCTGGAAGGCTGTGCCAGGTGACCATTCTGTGAAGAACTATTTCCTCACATCCCTCTTAAACCTGCAAACGTCTCAGCATGCCCCTGTGTTCTGGACTACATGGGGATATTAAACTGTGGAAAATAACATCATATCATCTTATTGTTTTAGTTTTCTGTTTGCATAATGGATCATAAACAGTCATCAGGAACAAAACTAAGCTTTTTTTCAAAGACGCCTTTCCAAACTGGTTGGTTAGTTGCAAATTTAATGTATACACAGGGTGGATTGTTTAGTAATTAAAGCATAAATGGCCAACTGTTTAAACACGTCTATAAAAATGAGTGGCTTAATTTGTATGACTCATGTTGTAACCATACTAAATGAGGCATAAACACAAGGTAACACGAGTTATGTCATAGAAAGTGTTGGCCTTGTACCCTCATACCTCTCCGCAGTCTCTCATCCCTTCCCCCCAACTGCTCTGTCCCTCATCAGTCCCACACAGGAAAGACACTGCCCACACAGAGTTGGTCCAAAAAACTCAAAAGAGTTTTAAATTGGACATTCATGACATTATAATTTACTAAATCGTAATTTAACTTTTTACAGTACTTGTTTCCACAGTGTATTGAGTATGTATCTCATTCTTTGATGACGTGGCCCACGTTATGATGGCAATGTCCCACATTGTCCCATATTTCTGTAACAGAAAGTTAAGAGATGTGTACCAGATGATGCAAGAAAACACTTCTGCCTCCAATAGGATGAGAAGTTCCAGGGATACTGTCGTGATACTTAGAAACACTTTCTCACTGAGATTATTTATTAGTTCCCAGAACATACTAGGTACTCCTTCAAGAGAAGCATCTACTGGTGGGGAGAGAAACTGGAAGGGGACTGCACTACAAAGAGGGACTTCTACATAATTGATTCTCTCTCATTCTACTGACTGGTTATGCATTGACAGAACACATGTAAGTGTTGAATAAATGGAGCAGATAACAGGCTGAAGCCTCCAGTGCAGTAATTATCAGCCTATGCATAGGGTTTAGTGGAACAGCGGGCGACACTCGCCAACCCCCCACTCTGAGTGCCATAAATACCGCACATGTCCCAAGTATCAAGAGGATGCTCACTTATTTGTTGGCAGGTGGTGGTGCTTCTCTTTCCCTGGGTTGTCCTCCTACCTGGGGTGCTTTACCTGGTTCTGCTCTGCTGTATGCCAATTTTTGTCCTACTCCTTGCTGCTGCACTCTGTTGCCAGGACCAGACGTCCACATGCATGAAGCCCAAGTAAGTCCCCATTCATCGACAAAAGCCACAACTGGCAACGTGAGGGACACAAGATGCTTTTTCTAAAAAGAAGGGAGGGAGGAGAGTGAAGGAAACAGACAGGGAGCCTGAGCGAGTCCCCCCTCATTAGCAGAAACAGCGACTATTGATGGGAGGGAGACTGACAGAGTTTTTTTTTTTATTTGCTTGTTTTTACACGGGAGGGAGAGAGACAGGCTGTGGCTTGGGGCCCAAGTGGACTCTTTGTCAGGAGAAGGCACCGGGAGGGACACAGCAATTTCTTTTAAGAGGGTTGAAACAGTGGTGGGTTGAGAACTTAAGAGCACTCACCGCTGGTACATGTCAACAGTACCAAGTTTTGGCAGGAGGGGTGATTCCAGTGGCGGGGTTCAGAGCAACAGAGAGAAAGAGAGAGAGCAGAAATCGAGAGGCAGAACACTATGACAGGTGGGCGAGCAGCTGAGTCGGCTTGGGGCGGGGGAGAATGTTCTCGAATTGCTAGGTGGTGACAGACACAGCTGGCTCTTTTGAAGTACGTGAAGTTTTCATCCAGCAAGCGGACAACACTGTCTTGATCAGCTTGGCTGACCATTGGCCTGTCACTGCCGAGTCCACCATAGCTTGAGCTGCATTGGTCCCAACAGTAACACACCTCTGAAATGACCTTGTTGTAAAAAGATGTCTGCTTCATGCTATGAGCTCAAGCAAACATAAAAACCAGAGACTGTTCTTTTGTCAAAGATGCTAAAGAAATCTGCGTGTTCTGACAGCTGTACTCACAGGGATGCAGAAAATGCTGTCTTCTTAATAATGTTATTAAAACAAAGAGAAACAATTAGCTTGCTTGCTTCTCCCTCTCGAACGTTCTCCTTAGTTTCCATTTTACGTAACATCATTACCTAAAGACCCTGCTGAAGAAACCATCACTGGACCCTGATGTCCAGGCAAATTATAGGCCTATCTCAAACCTTCCCTTATTGGGAAAGGTTGCTCAGGTGGTAGCAGAACAGCTAGAGGGCCATCTCACAGACTTCCAAATTTATGAACCTTCCCAGTCTGAGTTTAGGGCCTTGCATAGCACAGAGACGGCATTGGTCAGGGTGTTGAAAGACCTGCTCAGGGTGAGGGATCGGGGAGCGCATACAATTCTTGTCCTCCTCAATCTCTCTTCTGCATTTGACACTGTGGACCACGGCGTGTTGTCAGACAGGCTGAGGGAGTATGTGGGACTCACCGACAAGGTCATCAGCTGGTTTGAGTTCTTTCTCCGGGGCAGGTCTCAGAGAGTAGTGATGAGAACTTGTTCCTCAAACCCGAGAGACCTGCCCTGTGGAGTGCCCCAAGGTTCTGTCCTCTCCCCCATGTTGTTCGCAGTGTATGTGCTGCCCCTGGGTGAGGTCATAAGATAGTATGAGCTGAGTTTTCATTGTTACGCTGATGATACTCAGCTCTACCTGTCTTTAATGCCTGGTAGACCTGACGCTGTCGATGTGCTGAATAAATGTTTAGCCGAGATGCAGGCTTGGACAGCGTCAAACTGGCTGGGACTAAACCCTAGGAAGACTAAGGTACTGGTGGCAGGGCCGGGTCGGAGGGATGGGCTTGGAGCCTCTGGTGACAAGCTGGGCCTTTATATAGGCCCAACAGAACTGGATGTTTCCTCAAGGGTGAAGAATCTCGGTGTTGTGTTAGACAACGAGCTGACATTTGATGCTCAGGTGTCGGCTGTTGTCTGAACCATATTCTACCATCTCCAGAACATCGCCTGGATCAAGCCCTTTGTCCCGCCCAAAGACCTGGCCACACCGGTCTATGCTTTTGTGACCTCGAGACTTGACTACTGTAATGCCCTCTACCTCAGGATCAGAGGTAGTACGCTGCGGCGCCTGCAGCAGTTGCAGAACGCAGCAGCACAGGTGTTGACTGGTCATTCCAGATTCAGTCATATCATTCAGTGCTGTGCAAACTGCACTGGCTGCCGGTGTGCTGGCAAATCTCCTTCAAGGTTGGCCTTTTGACCTACAAGGCCCTACATGGTTCGGGTCCAGGCTACCTGAAGGATCTCCTGCATCCCTATGTCCCATCACGCCCCCTCAGATCAGCTACTGGTGTTCTCTTGGATATCCCCCGAGTGAGGTTAAAGAGCTCTGGGGGCCGAGCATTTGAGGTAGCTGCTCCAGCGTTGTGGAATTCATTGCCAGGGCACCTCCAGGAGGCACCGTCTGCTGATATTTTTAAACAACTGAAAACATTCCTGTTTGCACAAGCTTTTGTGGTCGGAGGAGGGCTATTTAAGAATTTGGATGGGTTCAGTTGTTTTTAATCATGTCGGAGATTTTATATGTATATGCTTTTATTACTGTTGCTGTTCTGTTATTTATGTATGTGTGCATTTGTAATCCTACAGTAAGGGCACCCTGAGCCTTCGGGGAAGGCCACCCTAAACAAATACAATCTACTAATACTACTTCCATTTTTGTAATAGTTTCTGTTTCATATCTTACATCATCTCTAATAATTATAAGGGAGGTCATGAGTTAGGTGCTGCAGGGATCTGTCCTGGGTCCTGTCCTCTTCAATATGTTCATCAGCGACGTTGGAGAGGGCATCCAGGGTAAATGGAGTCCACTCCAAAGAAAGGGGTTTACTAGCGGGGTACCGCAGGTTTCAGTACTGGGTCAGGGCCTTTTTAATGTCTTTATAAGTGACATTGCAGAGGGACTGGAAGGAAAAGTATGCCTCTTTGCAGAAAACACAAAGATCTGCAACAGGGTTGAACATGGGGGGGGTGGAAAGGATGAGAAGGGACTTGGCAAGGTTGGAGGAATGGTCAAAGAATGGCAGCTTAGATTCAGTGCAAAGAAGTGCAAAGTAATTCACCTGGGAAACAAAAACCCAGGGGAAGAGTACACAATTGGGGGGGGGGTATTAACAACAACACAAATGGAAAGGGACCTGGGGGTAGTCATATCAGATGACCTAAAGGTAAGCAAGCAATGTGAGAAGGCAGTAAGGATGGCTAGGGAGATACTGAGATGCAAAGGGAGAGGCATCACCAGTAGAAAACAGGAAGTTGTTATCCCTTTATACAGACAGTTGGTAAGACCCCATCTGGAGTACTGCATGCAGTTCTGGAGACCCCATCTCCACAAGAACACAGACCGGATGGAGGCAGTCCAGAGGAGGGCAACTAAAATGGTGCAGGGTCTGCAACAGAAGCCATACGAAGAGAGACTAAAGGAGTTTAATATGTATACCCTTGAGGAAAGGAGGAAGTGGGGGACATGCTAGAAACTTTCAAGTACCTCAAGGGAATCAACAAAGTCCAAGAGGGTAGCATCTTTCAGAAAGAGAGATGTTTAAGAAGAAGGGGACACAATTTGGAGATAGAGAAGGGGACAGCTCTGGGGCAATGTGAGGAAGTATTTTTTCACAGAAAGGGTGGTGGACGCATGGAATGGCCTTCCTGAGGAAGTTGTGGGGTCAAAGACGTCTGGGAATTCAAGAACGTATGGGACAGATACAAGGCAATTCTGGTGGGGGGGGGGTAGGAAGAAGCAGGCTGTTGGTTAAGGATCTGCAGCTTATCCAATAGGTAGGTATGGCAATGGGCAGACTACATGGGCCAAGTGGTCCTTATCTGCCGTCAAAGTCTATGTTTCTAGATTTCAAGCTGCGTCTCTTCGTAGATGACACGAAGGTCTGGGGTAGGATAGATAGTGACAAAGGAATCCGTGAGATTCTGATGATCTACAAAGGCTGAAGAGTTGGTCAAGTGTTTGGAAGTTGAAATTCAACGACACAAAATGCAACGTTATGGACCTAGGGGAATAAAACAGGACACAGTACTGGATGAGAGGGGCTAAACTGTGCACTGTGGCAGAGGAAAGGGAGCTGGGAACCATCATTAGTGACTGCCTCAAACAATCAAGCCAGTTTAACAAGGCCTGTAAGAAAGACTAATAGGATGCTGTGGTGTATCGAAAGGGGTACTGACAGCAGGAAAAAGTAGGTACCTACTACCTCTATATAGGTCACTGGTGAGACTGCGTCTAGAATAGTGTGCCCCATTCTAGAGTTCTCACCAAAGGAAGGACAGGGACAGGCTGGCAACAGTGCAATGCTGGGTAACCTAGAGGATTCAGGGCCAACAGGGTAAATCATATGAAGATCATCTCAACATGTACTGAAGGCCGAGACAGCAGAAGGCTGTGGGTTCAGTTCCCACATCTGGCACTTGGGTTAATATCCCAGTACTGACACTATGGTGCAGCATGAGAGGGGTGCTGCACTTCTAAGGTGCTGTCTTTCGGATGAGGCGTTAAACCGAGGTCCCATCTGCCTGGATTGGTGGTAGTTCAGGTGGATGTTAAAGATCCCATGGCACTTATCAAAAAAGAGTAGGGGAATTTCCCCGGTGTCCTGGCCAAATTTCCCTCATTCACTAAAATCACCACCAACAGCTTAATCTGGTTCAAGGTCAGTTGGCATTCATCTGTATCCCCTTCCCCCGGGTCGTGCCTGAAAATAAGCAGGATTTGTCTAGTGCACTTACCTGGTCAACAAGAACTAAATAAAAATGTGCTTGCTGGATACCTGTCGAAAGAGGGGACTATGACAGAGATCTTCAAGTTCCTGAAGGGAATAAGCAAGCTGAACTAAGGCAAACTGTTTAGCATGAGTACAGAATCACAGACCCGAGGTTATGAGTGAAAACTGGTGGGGGAAGGTTTAAGAGGGATGTCAGGAAGTTGTATTTTACAGAAAGGGCGGTGGAGCTATGGAACAGTCTGCCAGAGGAGGTGGTGGGTGCCAAGACCACAAGTGGTTTCAAGCATGGCTGGGAAAGAGTGAAGGGTTTGGTGGTCACTCAGGTCAGCAGCAGTAGAGAGGGAGCAGGTGGGGGGGGACAGGGAACGATAAAACCCTGCATGGACAATAGGTCCTGGGGCAGATAGGGAACTCCAGGCTGGCTAGATGGACCTGTGGTCTTTTTCTGCCATCCTTTTCTCTGTTTCCATGCTTCTAATCCTTGTCTTATGGCTCAGGTTGTGCCTGAAAATGGTCTAACTCTTGGCCCTGTGCACTTACCGAATTACGAACTAAATAAATAACTAAAGGTTAAACAAAAAAAAAAAGACTTTTCAGACCTACTTTACAAAGGAGATTGACTGTGTCTCATGAGTTACAAATCCAGAAAAACAAATCACTTGGCCTTTGTCATGTGTAGTAAACTAAAAAAAGGATATTTTATTTATAAACAACATGTGCTGGAAATCTATATACCATGTTCCTTATAAAAGGAATGATCAGGCTGTCACCCCCCACCCCCAATTGTCTGAAAAAGCTCCAGATTTTCTGGTTAGTACGTAGTGTAGTATGGGCTAATGGCTAATGCACAACAAAAGATCCAGGTCTGAACTCCATGTCAGTCACTGGCTCCTTGTGCGATGCTCAGCAAGTCACCCTCCAGGTACTTTAATCTTCCAACTAAGCTGTAAAGCAGAACAGAAACTGGACTCCACTAAAAAGGAAATGTTGCATCAACTGTACTGTAACATTGGGCTATCCTGAAAAATTATTTTATTTTTGTAATAAAAAGTTAAGAAACCCTGCCAATCAAAGGAAGGGTTGTTACTGCAGTGTCCATGAAAGCACTAGGTACCAGTACACAAATCACGTTGCCCTCTACCAGAAGGGGCGTAGATTACAGGCAGACTGCTAAACACGCAGCTCTAGCAGGAAAAAGAGTTCCCACAATAGGGGGAGGTCGGCGACCTTTGAGGGACAGTAGATAAAAACATGGACCAGGTAGCAACCACACCAGTGCTGCTGCACAGGTTGGGGCCCTGGGGGCTGTCAAGGAGCCCACTGGCCTTGGCTCAGTGGCAGGATACCTGGGTCAGTGGGGCATGGGTTCTTTCTAGGGTCCTCAAGGCAATGTTGGAAGTCAAAGAGGGTCAACCGGCTTTGGCTCAGTGGGGGGTGCCAAAGTCAGAGTGGCATGGAACACTTTGGCAGCCTCTCTTTGACCATAATAGTGGGGAGAAGGATCTGGGATCGTGCATCCTGGGGGTTCTGCTGTGGAGTTTTGAGAGGGATCTGGTAGCCATGCATCTTCTGGGTCAGATTAGTTGGAAGCCCTTTAGAGGAGTGGTGGTAGACAGTGCTCACCGGGCAAACGTCCAGCTTCACTAGGCAACAGGTGACCAAGTCATCGGTTCCCCACATGTTCTGTCTGGTGGGATTCCAGATTGTCCTGTCCTAGAATCAGAGGCACACAGTACAGCGGGAACTAGTAGGTGGAATACGGATGGCTGGACAACCACTTGGGAGGACAACAGTGTGTTGCCAGGTGGACATCCCCCTTAAGGGATGTACATCGATGGCTCTTGGGCTGCCAGGTGGGATACAGATGTCTGGGTAATGTCTCAGGAGGATGGCAATACCGAGTTCCCAGGTAGGTTTCCACTCAAGGAATGTGCATTGATGGCTCTCAGGCCTTGAGGGTTCTCTGAAGATGCCAAGGTGGAAGAACTGCAGGAGCTGTGACTTAGTGAACTGTTAAGTGTAACACTGTTCAGTGGAACTTCAGAGGATGTAATCAATTGTAGAGCACGTATCCAATTTCTTAAGAAGGAGCTGAGACTTGCTTTGGACAGCATGGTCAATAACTGGGAACCAGAACCTAAGTTAAGTGTGGTATCCAAACAAGTATCAGTACAGGGTAACAGTAGCTCCCCTAATGGAAGGAGTGGCGCATACATTAGGTATGCCAGCATAACAGTAAAGGAATTGGAAAGTCTAACATAAGGCATTGTGTTGTGTGTTACCAAGAGTACCTGAATGATATATGGCCCAAGTACTTATGAATTATGGCACAGGGCACTGACCCTAACTGCACTAGAAATTAACTGTGAGCTGCATGACATGAATTACCACTGAACTCTCATTCTCCAAGTAAAGAGACCGCATATAAACTGCCAGCCTGGTGTGAGAGTGATTATTTGTGTGACATTGTTACTGTTTCTGATACCTGACGTAAATGAAGGAAGGCTGCGACTGTTAAGTGTTTGCGAGGGGGCTCCCAACAAGTCAATCATCAAATTACCTTTAGACACGGGAGTCGCCCTGGGCCATGCCCACCCCCATCTGGGCAGACAAGGTACATGGCAGGACAGGCAGAAGAGGGCTTCTAGAACTATTACAACTTGTGGATATTAGTTCTATTCTAGGTATGAGAGAATTCTGCAGTTTAACTAAAGGACAGCCACAGTGCTGATCAAGAACACTTTGAGATCTATTTCAGCACCTCAGTGCATCTGCAAAGAGGATGGGAAAATGTCTTACCAAATGATGGAGATTCTCGACCATCTTCTTTGTCCGAGTCTCTCTCTCTTCTTTTGCGGTGATGTCTGTGTCCACGATGCCTGTGACGCCGTCGACTCTGTCTATCAAGTGGGACATGAACACCAATGTACACAGCCCTGTGACCTAAGAAAAACAGATTAAGGAAGGGGAAAAGTTTTACATTAAAAAAAGAAACAGAGAAATCTTTGGACTTCCTAGTTGGTCAGAAACTTCTTTCACTTATAAATGCCACTCTGATGAGACAAGTCAGGCTGCTTAAATTATGTTTGCATTTTTGTCAATTCACTCCCTCTTCATATATAAGAACACAACTGACTAGAAACCCACTTCTGCCTCAATGAAGAAAAGTGTCACTTTTGTTTGGGTAACAAAAACAAAATCAAAATCAGGTTTCTGTATTTGCTAAAAATGATACAGCTGAAACCCATAAGCAGATGATGCATGCATGTAGAGCTGAAGCCCTTGTGAGTAGGGCACAAACTTCAGAGAAGTGGATGACTGGCCTGTTCAGTCGAGCCTACAGGGCACGCTCTCTGTTGTTGTTGCATTCATGTGTTCCAAGACTCCCATAACAGATGAAAAAATAAAGTCCCTGACAAACATTATGTAGCCAACTGTTATCACTTCTGTACTTCTATTACAGTACACTGGGCTATGCCACCGGTTTTGAAATTGGTCATCACGGACAGCTCCTCTGGCAGTTAATTCCACGTTTCCATCACCCTCTCTGTGAAGAAGTATTTTGTCACATTCCATCTAAATTTCCCTCCCGCCAGCTTACAGTTGTGGCCCTCTGTGATAGCCTTCTTGCTAAGTTGCCAGATGTCCACCCTATTTATACCCTTCAGGTACTGGAAGGTTGTGATCATTTCTCCACCCTCTCTCCTAGCCTCCAGCAAATGAACAGCGAGGCTGGCCAGTCTTTCTTTATCCTGCTGGCTATGAATCATATTGGTTGAAGGGTTCCAGAACTGCATACAGTACTCCAGGTGTGACCTTATCTAGGACCAGTAAAGGGGCAGATCACCTACCTCCCTCTGCTTGGTAAGGCCCTACCTATGTATCCCAGCATCTTGCTACCTTTCCCATGCACCCTGTTACACTGGGCTAAGAGTTTGAGGATTTCACTAATTAAAACCACCAGATACTTCTCTTCTGTCTGAGCACTGGAACATCCCCCCCACCCACACACACACACACACACACCACCAGTCTAATATTTAATACTCAGAGCCCCCACCCCCCAGTGCATAACCTTGCACATTTTGGCACTGAATTTCAGTTGAATAAAATGATGGCTCAATTCATCAGCAATTCAGAAAATCCTTTTATGAAATTTATTTTGTTGTGCTCTCAAAGCTTGGCAACTTAATTTACTGACAGTGTTACACTGGCAACCACCAGCTTTATCAAGGGACAGTGGTCCTAAATTCAAACATTTTGAAAACAATATTTAAGTAGCTGATACATTTGCACAAAAAATGCAGCTATTTCATTGATAACAAAATACTGGTACATTTTATGCTCACTTTTTTCATCTGGCAGTAGTTTATGTGTCAGTAGTTCAACTCGCACGGCTCGTGCATGTCTTACAGCATGCCTGCAGTCAGTGCTCACTGGGCTATGTTGAGACTTGGCATTTTAACTCATATCGTCACCTCCATGTTAGGGCGTCGCAGCGTACCTTTTTATGTCTGACATCACTATATGACATAGTAAACACTCCACAGGGAGTATATGGCAATGAGTGAAAGCTTCATTGGTAGAAGCATTACACATCTTCCAGTTCGTTACAGACACAATCCAATAAGGCACTATCTTAAGTTCAAAAATGTCACCGGTCTCATATGGTTAAAAGGACTCACGTATAAGACAGTTAAAACTAAATTTAGTTGTTTGTTGTTAGTCACGGTAGCAGTCGGTGAGTTTTTTGACCATTACCTCTGGCTTTATCGTTGAGGTCAGTGTTTTTGTTCAACACTATTTTGTAAAATGTTGTTCTTAGCATGTGTTTTTTTATTTCAGATGTTAACTTAATTGACATCACAGTTCATATTTACAGGAAATCAATTACAGATATAAAACAAGGCATTCAGTAGGCCTGAAGACAAACCTCTACTAAGTAGGATAAATTAATAAGCCAATGTATAAGTAAATCATGATATAAGTGTGTTAAACGCAACACACCTTATTCTACCTAGGAGTCTATAACTGTGCTCAGATTTTCAGACATCGGTTTGCACTGTCTAGTTGTGTACACAGGGACTTTGTTAGGGGGAGAGAGGCCCGGGGATCCACCCCAAAGTGGTGAGTGGGCGGAATCGCCTCCTCACCTGGTTCTGAAAGGATTCTAACAAGTAAGTAAAATAAAACAGCTGAATAGGCAACCTAGAATGAGGAATGGTACGACCCCACCCATCAGGATCCCCCCTAAAACACAACCTCCCCTCGGAAGCTATGGTATCTGATCCGGTCTAAGTTGTGCTATGTGTAGGAACCATCTATTCCATCGGTTCATTAATCCGGGAACCTCATTTTGAATTCTGGCTGTCATTGGTAAAGATCCCTTATCAGTAAGAGAACATCTTCAAGCAGACTTCAACAGCTTGCAGGAGTGGATACTACAGAACAGGCTCCTAATGAATGCTAAGAAAACTGTAACTATGCTTTTTGGCCCCCCATCAAGAGTCAGATCTCTTACTCCAGACTTGTTGATACATTCTCTAGATGACTCCCTCTTGAATTACGTTACCTCCTTCAGGTATCTAGGATACTCTCGACCCATCTCTTGACTTTAACCTCCACATTCTTCGGCTACATGTAAGACAGTTTACTCAAACTTGGTCTTGCCTTTAAAATTAGGTCCTCCTCAATGATGCTGACCGGCTTGCTATTGCACAAGATTTTCCTCCTGCTCTAACATACTGCTCAGGTTTACCTTAAAAGCTAGCAAAGGGCGCTCTAGAAATGTAGCACCTGCTATAAATAGTATATGCAGATTTGCTCTCCTACCACAGACTTACCCATCATTGCCTGCTCTACTGAAACTAAATTGGCTCTCGCCAGACTCGCTCAAACACTATTCTGCAAGCTGTACAATTGATAATATGATCAGAACAGGGTCCCCTAAATACCTTGCCGAACTATTAACTCAGCCCTCCCAAGCATACCTCCTCAGGGCATCTGCTCAAACCCAACTTGAAATTCCCAGATATCTCACACAAAAGGAGAACGATCCTTCCCATATCTGCCCCCGCTCCTGGAACTCCATTCCTCCCACATCAAACTCTCAAATCCCACAAGGCCTTTAAACTGGGTCTTCGGGCACACCTATTAGAATCTGACTGCTGCTCTTGTGCTGTAACTTGAGCCTCTCTCCTAGCATTTTCTCCTCCCTATGGCACTTACTGATTTCCTGCTGGTCTCCAAAATCTGAAAGTTTCCCACATCCAGCAGAAATCCTATTGTTATAATGCTACTTCATTTAGGTTTTGTTTGCTGTTTGTCGTTTCAATTTAGTCATTGATGTATCATCAGATGAAAATAATTAATGTAATGTTATCTGTTTCTCTTTGTCATCACTGATAATGACTGTACCTGGCTGTATACTGTTCAAATGTTTGTTCTCACCTCATGCTGCGTCATGAATACTCTTTAATGTTGACTCTGGTCTCCCCTGTCTGTACTCTCCCGGGTCGTGCCTGAATATAGGCAACATTGTTGCCTAGTGTACTAACCCGGTAAACAAAAACCAAATAATAAATATGTTCTAGTTTATAGATATATACTCTGTCTTCCCAAGCTGTAATGGAGGGAGGGTCGGTGCTGAGCCATAATCTAGTTATACATTTTTTAGCTGCTCCCAACAAAATATTGAGAAGGTATATTTGGTGAGGATCCTTAAAACAGTGAGGGTAGTGAAGCAGAAGCCAGATCTCTGGTGAAAATGTGCCCAAGAGAGGAAAGAGATAGGAAACTCTGTCACCAATAATAGTCCAATATTGTGTCAGGACCGGACAAGACCAAAAAACATGAGTGTGTTGCTACATGACAGCCGCACTTCCTCCAACATGAGGAATCACCTCCCGTAAGAAACTTAGCTGTGATCTGGGGTATGCGGAAGTATCTGGACATCACTTTCCAAGAATACTCTCTCCAAGTGTAAGAGCTAGAGGTTTTGTGTTTTGTCTGCCAGATCCTCTGCCAATCTTCCCGGGGCAAAGCAATCTGTAGTTCTGCTTCCCAGTGAAATTGTACCAAATCCAGAGCTAGGGAAGGTGTCCCTTGTAGGGCTTTATAAAGACGGGAGACCAAATGGTTCCGATCTCCGCCTCCCTCTAAATGAATCGGGGGGGGGGGATGGTCTGGGCTGCAATATTCAGGCCTGTCTTTGAACTTAAGAAATGACGTAATTGTAAGTATATAAAAAAATCACTTCTAACTAAGGAGAATTCCTGTTTGAGATGGTCAAATGATTTGAACACTGCATTTTCATATAGTTGGTATGTGGTTTTAAGACCTCTATGAGCCCAAGATTGAAAGGTGGTATCCAAACGTGCCGGGGCCCAGTCAGATTCCTCCGCCGGAATTCCTATCCAGGATGCCATAAACCTATAAGCAGGATGAGTTAAAAACTTCATCCAGGTTTGAAGTATCTCTTTCGTAAATCTGGAAGCTTTCTGTAGTGCAATGATATTGTTAGGTTGGAAGACTAGCGAATGAAGAATGAGGCCATCTATCATAGTTTGTTCATTTAGATACCAGGATGGCGCATGAGATGGGGGTACGAGCCATGTAGTTATATGAGTGAGCAGTGAAGCCATGTTATAATGTAGTATATTGGGAAGAGATAAGCCTCTATTATCCTTAGATTGTTGGAGTTTAGCCATTGCTATATGAGGTCTCTGGTTTATCCATAAAAACTGGCTAATAAAGTTGTCCCATAGTCGGATATCCCTCCGTAAAAGAGGTAAGGTGATATTTTGCATCAAGTAAAGAAGTTTTGGGAGGGAATTCATCTGGATAGATTGAACTCTAGCCAACAGTGATAAGGGGAGAGGAGTCCATCTCTGCAGGTCTGAGTAGATTTTAGAGAAAGTGGGGGAGTAGTTCGATTTGTATAGGTCAACTATCTTAGCTGGGATTTTAATCCCCAGATAAGTCAGAAATGATTTATCCCATTTGTATGGGCATTTATTAATAAGATCTTGGGGAAAGGGAGGCTGTATCAGCAGGGCTTCTGATTTATTTGGGTTTATAGTGTATCCTGTAAGGTTCTCTATTTCTGCTAGTAGAGTAGTTAAGGTTTGTAGTGACTCTTCGGGCTGGGTGATCTATAGAAGGAGGTCATCAGCATAATATGCTATTTTATGGATCGCTGCGTCAGAGACTCTATAACCATGGAAGCCGGGATTCTGTCTCAGCAACTGGGCTATAGGTTCCACAAAAAGAGTGAATAAGTATGGGAAGAGGAGGCAATCTTGTCGGGTGCCTCTGTGTAATGAGAAGCGGTCAGAGTGTGAACCATTTAACTTCACTACTGCCTCTGGATCTGTATATATGCCTTTAATCGCATCCATAAATAAGTTAGGGAATTTAAATTTCTATAGAGCCGCCTGTAGAAAATCCCATGAAACCATGTCGAACTCCTTTTGGGCATCGAGGCTTAATATCAGGAGGTGGGACATTGTGGACTGGGCGTGGTCTATAAGATACAGGGTTCTTTTAATATTGTCCATTGTCTGTCTGCCTCTGATGAAACCAGATTGATCTGGGTGTATCAAAGAGGGAAGGAATTTTTATAGTCCTTGTTAAGGACCGAGATAGGACGGTACGAGTCACAAAGATGTGGTTTTTTTTGGGGCTTCAGAATCACTGAGATGGTTGCTTGTCTCCAAGAAATTGGAAAAGAGGAAGTGGTATGGGCATTGTGTAGTGCCTGAAGAAAGGGAGTTTGCAATAAGTTCCATGTGCCTTTATAGAATTCCGCTCCATAGCCATCTGGGCCTGGAGATTTCCCATTTTTGAGGCTATGGATTGTGGTGTGACGTTCCAATTCTGTAATCAGGGCTTTTATTTCAGTTTGTTGTGATTCTGACAAGGTAGGGAGATGGAGCTGAGAAAGGAAGGTTGAAATTTTGAGCGGATATGGGGCCCTCTGAGAGGAGTACACGTTCTGGTAATATTTCTTGAAGGTATCTAATATATGTGAGGTGGAATACATAAGTTGACCAGTAATGGGATCCTTAATTTTTGTAATGGTGCACTGTTGTATTTGATTTTGAAGGCGGTATGCCAGGAGTCTGGAAGCTTTTGCCCCACCCTCGTAGTATCGCTGCCTCAACCAGGCCAAAGCCTGTTCGGTTTTGGCTATCAGGATCTGTTGGATTTTATTCTATGTTTGGACTATCATAGGTAGTAGATCAGTACCTCCCTGCATATGGGCCTGCTGAAGAAAGCTCAGTTCCTCCTATAGGGCTATTAATTTACTCTCTGACTGTTTTTTCGTATGAGAGGCAAAAGCTATTATGTCACCTCTAAGGACTACCCTTAGTGTGTCCCAAAGAAGTTGAGGGGAGATCTGAGGAGAAGTCTTGTCTCTAATAATTTCAGGGATACATGTCTCAAGTAAATCTTGGAATTCTTTATCTCTGAATAGGGTCAGATTAAAACGCCATTGGGTGTTCAATCTCTCTTTTTGAATATTTAGGTCCAGAATGATGGGGGCATGATCTGATAACGAAATATTTAAAATCTCAGCTGATCAGATCAAAGAGAATTTACGATGTCTAGGATGTAACTGCCTCCATGTGTCTATCAAGCCAACATCTCGTCTAAGACGTCGTAGATGCTTTTGACCACATGTCTGTGGGAAGGAACAAGCTGCTGAGGAATCAAGTGAGGGATTAAGCGGACAATTAAAATCACCCGCTATAATTAAGGTACCCTGTTGCCTGGTGAGGATAGTGTCTATTTGTTGGACAGTTGAGGCATCTGAGCCCAGCGGGATATACAGACTCCACACTGTTAGAGTCTGTTGATTCATTTTGACCACTGCTAATGCCAGCCTGCCCTCTTTGTCGGTATACTGATCAATTAATTGTAATTTTAATCGTTTTGGAATCAAAACTACTGAGCCCCTTTTCCTGCCCCGCTGACAGGAGGATTCTATTATATGCGAAAATCCAAATTTGAGCAACTTTTGATGCTCCGTGGTGGATAAATGAATCTCCTGAAGTAAGAGAATATCTGGGTTTAGTTTTTTTGAGTGCTCAAAGTGTGCGATACCTCTTGATGGGGCCAACCAGTCCGTTTACATTATGGGACATAAGTTTGAATTGGTTATGCATGTCTAACCTGTGGTCTTAAGTCTGTTTGACTCCCCGGGCCATCAGGGTCTCAGAGTCACTCATTCCATGTTGTGCCAGCCCCCAACTTGGCACTAATGGGAAGTGGAGAGGGATCATCATGAATCGCAGGTATAAAATGGATCACAAGCCCAGGGAAAACCCTCCCACAGCACCACTTCCACCATTTCCTTGTATGGCAACCATGCCTGTCTCCCTATGTTGACTTGGTACTGCCCCTCCCAAACCCCACACACACACACACACACACACACACACATATAAAGCCTCTGGGCTGCTCCCCATCACAGCCCCTCGCTTCGCTATCCCCCCACCTCTCGCTCTCTGTGATTGGTTTCAAACCCAATCCCCCTTGTTTCACTGTCACCCAGCCTCTCGCCATCTGGGACAGCGTTAAACCCTATGCAGTTACTCTGCCATAGTCTATCAACGGATTTGGAGGTTTCCAAGGGTGTGCTACCTAGGGCAACCGATTAGAAATAGCTTAGTATTCAACTACAACTGCTCAGTTTTTTTTCTCCTATTTGTCTAATTGTCATGTAATCGCTCTTTAATGCCTAATGATCAGGCCTCTGTAACCACTGAATGTGTGTATTGTCTTATTGTCCACCCTGACATGGAACCTTTGTAAAAGAGCTCACGCTCAAAGGTCTTTCCAAAATACTAATTAAACAATAAACAATTAAGGCCTAATATGGTCAGGCCCTTCATGGTTACTCATTGCAGAGTTTCAAAGCGGACCATAGGGTCTAAGAAAGTGAGGTGACCAGGCACCAGGCCTCTTGTACTTTAGTCTTTCTGGTCAGTTGTTTCCATATCCATATGAATTTCACCAGTGCCCTGGCCAAGTCGTGGGTCCCTCAAAGAGAAGTCTCTGAGGATGCGAACTTGCAACAGGAGTTGAGACTTGTTTCGCGGAGTGTAGGCAGGAGGGTGAGGAGGACCTACCGCGCGCCTATCCCAGGGAGCAAGAAAGATGGAGGACAGCGGAGGGGAGGTGGGCCCCCAGAAAACCGAACCAAACATCCGGCCCAAATCACAAGCTGCGGGACTCCTCTCTTTAGAGGTATAAATCGGGAGGTAGGATGAGGAGCACTACCTCAGACCCATAATTTCCATTGTGATTTTACCCATGAAAAAAGCTGGGGGATAAAGGGAGCGAACTCGACCAGCCAACGAATATCTAGTCCTCCTTTATTAGTAATTCCCCTCCGGTATCATCCATGGATCATATTAAATTTGAATGATGCAGAGGGTACAGGTATGTTCAGGTAGTTCAGATGAAGGGGAAAACACCCTCTTTGAAGCTGCCAGGCCGAGAAGACCCGGAAGCTGTGCCCTATTTAACGGGCGTATACATGTCTGCCAGTTGGGTTTGCTTAAGTATATCCCCTGGCCTCCATATAGGCATCCGGTTCTGAGCAGGCTTAACGACTGCCCCAAGCCCATCTAGCCCTTGGTGGTATCCGGGATCCTTATTGACGTTTGTTTAGCGAGGGCAGAGCAGATATATAGTACCTTCCTGGTCAGTTCTAGGATGGCCGGATCAATGTTCTCCTACCCAGCTCGACCCAGCAGCTTTTTAACCAAATGAAAGGTCCATGGCTGAGAAGTATCGAAATCAAGGCTGAGAGGAGTCACCCCCCCCCCAAAGGAAGTGAGCACTGAGGAGGGCCCCCTTAAACCGGTCAAAGTGTACAGCTTAAGGGAAGAATCCAGTCAGGCCTCCCGGGGCATCTCCCCAACCAGTAGATACATTTTGGATATATTCTGATCTAGTCAAATCTAATTAAAGACTGCGTGTCCTCCACCAACAAGTCCCCCTTGGGATGAGCGCCCGTCAGCTCGTCATATGCCACCCCCCCACCCTTGCCAAACTACTCACTGTGTACCAAAAGTTCCAATTCCAGATGGGATTCAACTGTTCTGCCGAGAAAACTGTGCCAGCAAAGTTTTAATTGAGTCAATCGTTGCTTGTTGGTCTGGCAGTTGCTTAGGAGTAATCACCCTGGGCACGCATTTCTCATCAGGAGATCTCCGTGGTGTTTGGATCGTGGCTGGTAGGGTGTATCCCCGATTTCTCAGGTCTGTGCAGGCTTCCTCCATGGATTCATAACATTGCTGCCCCGATGGAAACTGGATCACCATTCTGCTTGGGCATGGAGTCCTAAATTTAAGTTTCTGCTGTTTGAGATAGGGGGAATAGCGGGAAGTATGCCCTCCTTCTCTGCATCATGGCGGGGGAGTAGTCATTGTCTATGAATATGCATTTGTCCCCATAGCAGATGCGTGCTTTAGCCCAGGCTTGTTTCAGGATGAATTCCTTAGTTTGGAATTGAAGGAACCTGATGATTATGGATCTAGGGCGGGCAGTCGGATGGACGGGCTTTGGGCCTAAGGCTCTGTTTAGCCTTTCTACCTATAAATTGTAATTTGGGCCCAGATCAAGGGAATCTCGAAGGAGGGATTCCATAAAGCTTTGTAGGTCTGAACCTTCACTGTCCTCTGGTACCCCATATAAGCGTATATTCTGATGGCAACTACGGTTCTCTAAGTCCTCCTGACGTTCCATCGTGAGCTGGCAAAGGTGGGCCACTTGGTTCAGGGTAACTTGCAGTTGGGAGGTGGCTGAGGCCTATTCTTGCATCTACTGGTCTAGAGACGATACTGTGGTGTGCAGCTCCGTGAGATCATTTTGAAATGTTTCCTGTGTTTGCCTGAATGATTGAAAGTCTGCCTTACACTCCTGGATTTCCTGTAAGATTTTGTCTAGTTTACTATCCATGTTGGTAGTTTGCTTAGATTTTGATTTATTCCGTCTGCGTGATCTGGATTGAGAAGCCTGGGTTGAAAGCGTGGAGGTCCCCCCAGTCGGTCGCGTCTCTGTCTGAGTTTTCAGTGTCTGGGCGAATTACCACGAATCTGTTGACTCCCCCACGTAGATTGCTAGCCGTCATAAATTTTCCTGTAGAAGATCAGTGGTATTATCAAGGGAGCGGCTAAATGATTAAATAAAACTAGGAATGTGGGACAAGAGCTTGAGAGCTAGGCTGCCATTTACCCAGAAGCCCGGACGTGGTTTTTGATTGTGCTGCCTTTTATTTTAAGTTTATGACCTAATGCCCTAATTTCCAAATGTCCTGTAATAAAGAAAACTGTCCCTCGCTGTTTTTTTTTGTCTTTAAACCAATAAAAAAAAAAATGGTCCCACATTTATCTGTCTCCTGCCACCCTGCCATCCCACACTCTGATCACTGTCCCCGTTATATATGTAAATGTTTCCCTGGTGTCTAGTGCCCCCCCCAAACCATCCAACTGCCAACCCGTATTTCTATAGTGTTTCCCTAGTGTCTAACGACACCCACCCACCCTCCAACTGCTGTCCCCGTATTTGTATACTGCTTCCCTGGTGTCTAGTGTCACCCCCTCACACCCTCCAATTGCCAAGCCCCTATTTGTATAGTCCTTCCCTGGTGTCTAGTGGCCCCCCCACCCTCTGCTCTCCATATCCCTATATGTTTCTCTGGTGTCTAGTGGCACTCCCTGCCCTCCGATCCCCGTCCATGTTTCCCTGGTGTCTAGTGGCACCCCATGCCCTCTAATCCCTGTTCACTTTTAAGCTTCCTTACTGTTTAGTGGCACTCCCCCACCTTTAAACTCCATCCCCCTATATGTTTCCCTTGTGTCTAATGACACCTCCTGCCCTCCAATCCCCATCCATGCTTCCCTGGTGTCTCGAGGCACCCCCACCTTCAATCCCTCTCCATGTCTCCCAGGTGTCTAGTGGCACCCCCCCGCCCTAAAATCCATGTTCCCTATATGTTTCCCTGGTATCAAGTGACTCCCCCAACCTCCCATCGCTGTCCTGTGACCTATAATAAAGAAAGCCATCCCTTGGTATGTTTTTTTGTCTTTTGCTTAACCCTAAAAAAAAAACGGTCCCTCACTGATCTGACCTCTGCCACCCCAACCTCTCACTCAGCAGCCCACACCCCCAGTACACCCTCACAGACCCTCACTCACCTGAACAGGTCACAGGGCAAAAATCCACTCTCCCATTGAAGACAGGTCTTGCTGCTGTAACCGGCAACTGCAATATGAGAAACTAAAGTAAGTGTGGTTCAATGTATTTCAATGGCGTTTTCAGCTTTGAAGCGTAACTTCATTTTTGCATATTTTCACCCCAAATTTTCAACAAGAGCTTTTTGGGACCCCACCACATGACCAATGGTGGTGGAATTATGCAAATTAGGTCCGAAAGGTTTCACAGTCACCTGTCAAAATCACCTTTCGACCGGGATTTGACAATTTTTAACCACCACTGTTCATGAGGTTGGATCATAAGAAGGCTATGTTGAAAAAGTTATGAGTGTACATTTAAATTATTCTATGCTCGCTCATAACTTTGGTAATTTTAAATGTTTTGACCCCACATTTTCAACATAGCCCTTTCTTCACACCACCTCATGAGCGTGACCGCTGTCATTTTTCAAATCTTGACCAAAACTGACCAAAATTTATTTTTGTACCTGTGGCGTGGAATCACATTTCGGTTGGGACTTGAAAATGTTTGCCTACGGGATTCATGAGGTGGGGTAATGAGAAGACTATGCTGAAAATTTGGTGTACACATACATTAACATGTCCGGGTTATGGCTGCACATTGCAGTATTTTAGCATTCACTCATAACTTTGCTAATCTTCAATATTTTGACTCCAAACTTTCAATATACTTATTTTTCCATACCACTTCATGAATGTGACAGGTGTCATTTTTTTAAATCCTGGACAAGATGTCTTTTCGCATTTGTGGTGCAAAATCATATTTAGGCCAATATACTATAAATGCTACATGCCATGTTTATAACAGCAGTCATAAAATGGCTATCTTGAAACTTTGGGGTCAAAAATGTGTGAAAAGTACATGTTTAAAGAGTGAATGTATGAAGACTGAATGTGTAAAGAGTGAACCA
Source organism: Neoceratodus forsteri (assembly GCA_016271365.2). Classification (NCBI taxonomy): domain Eukaryota; kingdom Metazoa; phylum Chordata; order Ceratodontiformes; family Ceratodontidae; genus Neoceratodus; species Neoceratodus forsteri. Next base: position 1,096,824,315 of record CM057456.1, on the reverse strand, counting down.
ATGTATACTGAATGTGTGAAGAGTAAATGTGTGAAGAGCCCTGCACAACGAGTCTCAAGCAACCCCTCACGTTTTACGCCTGAATCAATACCATTATTTTGCAGCTGTATTGGCTCCGACCAGAGTTTGTTTAGAATGGGAGTTGGTGAGATGTTGACATAATAGAAGTCATCCAGACTTACTGAAAGTGGAGCAGGAGGGACTCCTACATTATTTAAAAAAAAAACTCAAACTTGGCTACACTCATAAGTAAACTGACCACTTTCTCATCAAATCTGGTAAACTACTATTTCCAACTTTGCAAGCTATACCATGTGGAAGACCTCCAGCAATATAATCTACTCTAGGTTCAGCCACAAACCAGTGCATCAAAAAGCTTGGCAACAAAGGCTTCAATGGCAATATCACAATATTACCACAACATTTTCACACACACAGACTAGAAGGGTTACTAAGCAGATGTTCCAGTACATACGTTTTTTTAAAGAGTCTGGGACCATTCTTTTGCAACTTTTCTGTATCCTACACACATTTCTAGGAGTCCCATTCTGGCAAAATTAGAGTCAACTTAAAAGGCTGGGGTTACAGAATGGCACATCTTTGGACCCCCTGCTCCTTGATAAAGTATCCCAAGTATAATTAAGGGATCCTGAGATACTTACTATGAGGGATAATGGAAACTTATTTTGTATAACAGGCTAAATCTGTCTGTGCCTGGGACACCTTGTCCTTCATTCAAGCAGCAACTTGAACATTCTGACCCACCAACAGGGTACTCAAAAATATCTAGCATATCATATTTTACAGATAATTTCCCATCTACTTATATAGCATCATACTATAAATACATTTGCTGCAGTTTCCTTGTTCATCCTGTTTTTTGGATTTTTTTTTTTGATTTTCTGGCCCTTAGCCATTTAGTGCTCTAGCTACCACTAGTAACCTCCCAGCCCCACGCTGGCCGACCCACCTCATGTTCCCCTCCGTGGTTTGCCTCATGGTAGATTCCTCAGGTTGGGGCATGCCACTACCCCATGGGTCCATCAGGAAACAGTGAGGACGTACGTCAGCTAGTCGAGGCTCAAGAGTGCCAGTATTACCTTTATCCTGACAGCTGGGGATATTGCTGGTTACATCATCATACCAATGTAGTGTTGGAGGATCACAGCTTACCCTGACACTCCCTCCTCCCTAGCACTGCTTTAGCCAATAGCAGCCTCATGCACATCAGCAGTGGAGCAACACACGCCCCCCCCAAAAAAAAATAAAGGATCAGGTGTCACAGCCCACAGTGAGGGGTTACTGCTGTGAAAGGCTTCAGCACTAGCCCACCCCTGTAAGGAAATGCACCACCTAATTCCATTGACCCAAGTCTGCTCCTGAACCCAGGTCACAGGCACAGAAGCACTGGGCCATTGGGTAGTGCTGAGCACATTCAATAATCGTCTAATATTTCATTTTACACAGGGCATTCCTAAAATTGAAGGGCAACATCCACTTCCAACAGATAAACAAATATCTTGACTAGAGTATTACAGAGCATTGACAAGACAGAACAGCCAGTCCCAGCAATGCCGGCAGAGTGCTTCACACACCCATGTGGGTTATCCAGGTTCGTACTGTTAACCCATCCCCCATCATGGGCTGGTGGAGTTTAGGTATTTGGGGGGGCTTCCTTATTACTTGTGGAAGGCTACTGGAGGCAACGCATGTTGGGGTAATCACACATCCTCATCTTCTCAAGTCGTGCATGTCAGCAGACTGGCTACAGAGCCTGGGATGTGTGTGGGTCTAAAATCAGGAAAAAGGTTCTGGATTGGCTAATGACACCACAAAGCCTTCCCCATGTCATCCAACATACATTAGTGTACAACCCTGGCTCCTCCCAGTAAGCTCCAAACAACTGTTACAGCCCAAGGCAGGAACTGGAAGAGTCCTTCTTGCTTCGGTGCTTGCTGTTGGGGACTGCCTTCCCAATGGGTGTGACTCATTCAGCAGGCAGAGCTGTGTGGGGCCGGAGAGAAGGAGTTTTGAGGCTCAGCAGGAGGGATGATAGGCTAAAGGAGGAGGAGGAACAATCAGTGAGTAGGGGATAAACACAGACTTAAAATTAAAAGACAAAACCTTATCAGCTCCATCAGTCCTAGTCTGAGGAGTTGATATGTTTTTATTGCATTCACAAAATTCAGAGGCATGAGTGACAAAGATGTAATACTTCCCACCGCCTGCTTTAAGTGCTGGTGAATAAACAGATTATTTTTTTTTTGGGGGGGGGGGGTTCAGAGCTAATGACTGAACCGACCAGACGTGCTGTGCTTGACCTCTCTCTGTATTATCAGTATTTTCACTGATTTTAAACATCTTTAGTTGTTCTTTCACTGTTTGTTTTTTATTAAAAATAAGCTTGCAACAGAAACTCAGCAAAGTTGGAAAAGTAAACACTTAAAAAGAAGGAAAATCTAAGAAGGATTAATGAGTTTGTGTTGCAGCAGTCAGCGGGATAGTCTCAGTCCAAAGCTCATGGAGAGTCATGCAACGGATTCCAGCTCCGGGGGCGCTAAGCCCCTGCATTAAGGAGTGGAATTACAATGGTAACATGCTCGATGTTAAAAAGTACTGATAACGCTGCTAAGGAACAGAATGTTTCAGAACCTACTATGTTGGAGCTGTACAAACTTACCAATGACTCCAGGGATGCTACTGAAGCTTCAACTGCAAGTTTGTGGAAGTAAATACAGTCTGCCTTTTCAGAGCTCAATGTTAAGATGGTCACCCTTACAAAAACACTGTTTGACATGCATAAAAAAATTGATTTAAACAAGGAAAAAACTGACTTTCTGAAGGACTTACTTCAGACCTGTAAAGCAGTGACTTCATTAAATGCCACCCAAGAGGTTCTAGTCCGTAAACAAGTAACCCTTTCATGTAAAATGGTGCGCTCTGACAACATGAGGAAGGAATTCAATGTTTGAATCTTAGGGTTACCAACTAATTTTGGTGAAGAGAACCTTGCACTGGCAACGGAAACTTTGTTAAAGAAACTTGTGGCCAAATATTTAACTGTGACCCATGCATTGCGAATTCTTGTTCGCATGTGGCTAGTGTGAAGCAATCAGCAGAATCATCGTCTGGACCTCCACAGGTTGGGACCTACTATAACTGTTACATTATCATCACTGGATGAAAAAGACTACATTTTAAAATCAGTGAAGAAGAAAAAAATCTGTTGCGCACGAGGGACTAAAAATCTCTTGCTATCCGGACTATAGACTTTGACGGCAGATAAGGACCACTAGGCCCACCTAGCCTGCCCATTTCCCTACCTACAGGATAGGCCGCAGATCCTAGTTAACCAACAGCCTATTTCTTCCTACCCACCACAGGAATTGTCTTATGTCTGTCCCACGCATTCTTGAATTCTCCCACAGTTTTAGACCCCACAACCTCCTCAGGAAGGCTGTTCCATGCATCCACTACCCTCTCTGTGAAAAAATACTTCCTCACATGGCCACGGAACCGCACCCCCTCTTATCTTTAAAGTGTGTCCCCTTGTTCTTGCACGTCTCTTTTTCTGAAAGATGCTACCCTCTTGGACTTTGTTAATTCCACTGAAGTACTTAAACGTTTATCATGTCCCCTCTCCCTTCTTTCCTCAAGGGTATACATATTAAGCTCCTTTAGTCTCTCCTTGTATCGGCTTCTCTTGCAGACCCTGCACCATTTTAGTTGCCCTCCTCTGGACTGCCTCTATCCTGTCTATGTTCTTGTGGAGATGGGGTCTCCAGAACTGGACGCAGTACTCCAGATGGGGTCTCACTAACTGTCTGTACAGAGGGACAACAACTTCCTGTTTTCCGCTGGTGATGCCTCTCCCTATGCATCCCAGTATACCCGCAGCCCTCTCTACTGCCTTCTCACATTGCTTGCTAACCTTAAGGTCATCTGATATGATTACCCCCAGGTCCCTTTCATTTTTTGTTGTTGTTACTACCTACCACCCATTGTGTAATCTTACCCTGGGTTCTTGTTTCCCAGGTGCATTATTTTGCACTTCTTTGCATTGAATCCTAGCTGCCATACTTCTGACCATTCCTGCAACCTTGCCAAGTCCCTTCTCATCCTTTCCATGCCTCCTTGTGTATCACCCTGTTGCAGATCTTTGTGTCATCTGCAAAGAGGCATACTTTTCCTTCCAGTCCCTCTGCAATGTCACTTAAAGACATTAGAAAGGACTGGACCCAATACTGAACCCTGCGGTACCCCACTAGTAACCCCTCTTTCTTCAGAGTGGACTCCATTTACAATTGCCTTCTGTGTCCTGTTGTCCAGCCAATGTTTTACCAGGCTACCACCCTGGGACCCACTCCCAGGCTGGTTAATTTGATTATTAATCTTTTGTGTGGGACTGTCAAATGCCTTGCTAAAGTCTAGGTAGGCCATGTTCACAGCCCCTCCCTGGTCTACTACTTTGGTCACCCAGTCAAAAAAATCTATTGGATTCGTCTGACATGACCTTCCCACTGTGAACCCATGCTGCCTTGGGTCCTGTGCCCCACTGGCCTCAAGGTACTCAATTCTTTCCTTCAGAAGTGACTCCATCCCTTTCCCTACCACAGAGGTCAAACTGACAGGTCTGTAGTTTCCTGCCTCTGTCTTGGTCCCACTTTTGTGAAGGGGAATCACATCCGCCGTCCTCCAGTCCTCAGGTACCACACCATCCTCCCATGATTTATTAAAAAGAGTAGTCAGTGGCTTCACTAGTTCCCCCCTTAATTCTTTTAGAAATCTGGGGTGAATTCCATCAGCCCCATTGCTTTGTCACCTTCAGTTTCAGGAGTTCTTGCAGAACCCTTTCTTCTGTGAAAGGGCTGGGATCGACCCCCTATCAAAGTGCTTCTGTTAATTGGATTAGGCACTTCCCCTCCTCTTTTGTGAATACTGAGCAGAAATATTCGTTTCAGTATCCTGCTTTTCACTGTCCCTTCTGCTCACCCACCATTCATTCTATTTAGCCTCACTATCCCTCCCCTTTGTCTTTCCGCTCTCTGATGTACCTATAAAAGGTTTTATCCTTCTTAACCGAGTTGGTTATCTTTTCTCAATTTGGGCCTTTGCTATCCTGACTTCCTCCCTGCTTCCTTCTGCCTTAACTGGTACAGCTCTCTGTCCTGCTCCTTCTGTGTTTCCTTATACTTCCTGAATGCTATCTTTTTCTCCCCGACTTTCCCAGCCACCTCTTTTGAGAACCATAGTGGCTTTTTCTTTCGTTTTGATTTGTATATTTGCTTCACACAAAGGCATGTTGCCTCTGTGATGGCAGTTTTGACAATTCCCCATTGTTGCTCCACCCCTCCTTCTAGCCTGTTTGCTAGTGCTTTTCTGAGGCACTCTCCCATCTTGCCAAAGTCAACCCTCCTGAAGTCCAGTACCCTCACTTTTGTATGGTTTGACTCTGTAGCTGAGTTTAATGTGAACCACACTGTTTGATGGCCACTTGTTCCCAGATGGCAACCCACTTCTAGATCTGAGATCCTCTCACTGCCCCCATTTGAGAGTACCAGGTCTAAGATTGCTCCCTCATGAGTGGGTTCTGAAACTAGCTGTCTAAGGCCTGCCACCTGTAGGGCATCGAGAATGGCCCTGCTCTTGGATGTGGCTGCAGCAAATGTGCTCCAGTTAACATCTGGCATATTCAGGTCTCCCATCAACAGTATCTCCCCTTTCTCTGCCATCCTAAGAATGCCTTCTATCATATCCATGTCCATTCCTTCCCTCTGACATGGGGGTCTCTACACAACCCCCATGCGGACTGTGGTGCCCTGTCCAGTCTCCAAGGTGACCCACAGTGCCTCCTCTCCTCCCTGTTTACTCTTTTGTTCAGTTGCTTTTATCCCTTCATTTACATAGAGAGCTACTCCTCCCCCTCTTCTTTCCTGCCTGTCTCTCCTGTAAGTTATGTATCCTGGTATGTTAACATTCCAGTCATGGTTCTCTGTGTACCATGTTTCTGGGACTGCTACGATATTCAGGCATCCCTCTTCCATCAAGGCCACCAGCTCAGGGAGCTTGTTGCCAGACTACGGGCATTGGTACTCATTACCCTCCATTTCCTGATAGCCTTCCTCCTTTTTGCCCCATCCCTGTCCTTCTTGCCTGTGTCACTTTCCCCATTTACCCCTGCCCTTCTCCCTATCACCACCTCTATGTTGGTGTATACCGCACTTACTACCGTGATTTTTTTGGGGGGGGGCTAGGATTTCCCTGCTCCTTTCCAGTGCTTCCCCCCTTGGCTAGTTTAAATGCTTGCCAATGAAGCATTTAAACCTATCACCTAGGATCCTGGTTCCCCTCCTGGACAGATGCAGCCCATCATGCCAGTATAGGCTTGTATCACTCCACGTGGACCCCCAGTCCCCAATGAAGCTAAATCCTGAGTTCTGCACCAGTTTTTCAACCACTGATTGAATTCCATGGTGCAGAACACCCTAGCCTCTCCACGCATAGATGGGCAGCACCTCCAAGAAGGTTACCGTAGGCAGCACTTGGTTCAAGGCCCCTCCCCAATTCCATAAACTCTTCCTGCACTGCTCTAATCCTTTTTTGCCAGGTCATTTGTCCCTAGGTGGACAATGACATCCAGCTCCCTCCCTGTGCAGCTGCTCTGGCAATCCTGAGGATTCTGCCTCCTGTCCCTTCTAGCCATGGCGCCAGGCAGGCACCTTACCTCCTCTCCTTCCTCCCCAGTTCTACCTTCCTAACAATGGAGTCCCCCACCAGGGGTTGTTTCCTTCCCCTGTGGGGTCCCATGCCACCCTCCTGTGGGTCTCCTCTGTGGAGGTTCCCAGCATCCTCCTTGGTCTCACTGCAAGTGCCTCCATAGAGGAACCACACTTTGCCAGAATGGCATAGGAATTGTGGACAGGTACAACTGGAGGGATGCGCCTCTGTTCCACCACCCTCACCCTCCCTGAGCCCACTGTGGTCCAACCGCTCCTCTTTCTTGGCAACCTCTGAGGCAACGGCAGTGGCACTGGTGGTCCCTGGATGGAGGACGAGGTCCCACAAATCCTGGCCAACGTAGCCTGAAGATGAGCAACCTCCTCCCTCAGCCCAGATAGGTGCCTGCAGATGGGACACCACCGCATCCTCCAGAACATCTCCCGGAAGACTGCTGCTCCACAGCCACTGCACTGCACCACTTCCATCATGTCTACTAACAGAATCTTTCTAAGACAGTCTTTAAATTTAGTTTCCTTCTAGCTAAGCCACTCCCCTTACTTACTAGATCTTTCTACAAGTAATTTAAACTGCACAGCTATCAATCCCTTTCAATCACCTGAGATTTACACCTAGATAACTGTTCAGATAACCATTCAGTTCAGTTAACTCAGACAAATGCACAATTTTTTTTTTTGTTTTGTTTGTTTGTTTTTTTACCCTAAATTAAAGGTCCAAATACAAGCGTTCTACTTCTTTAGTCCCAGTAGAGAAGTCCAGTCACACAGCACTCCTTCCTCCTGGTGTCTTCTGCCAAGCTATGCAAGAAAAACACAAAGCCAGTGTCCCCTTTTGCTTAACATTCGACCTGTTCTACTCAAAATGGGGACCCAAGCTGTACTGCTTCAACCTGTCAAACTGAGAATTTTCTGTGAGGATAATGTATATTCATATATCCATGAAGAAGCAGTATGAGAATTTATAACCAGCAGAGTATCAGTTAATAAATCCGAAAGTGGAGATATTGAAGGCGACAGTTCTCGTTATCTAGTAAAACTGATTATGTGCCAGTTACTTTATTCAGTCTATTTGTGGTTTCAGGAACTGCTTATTGTGAGAGGTGGTGCAGGACATTTCTTGCTTGATTTACAATTTTACCTGCCACATCTAGCCATTGGGGGCGGTTACTTGAATTGTCTTGGTTGTTACATTTAACCTGCCCACGGCTGCCACATCTCTAGGCAGCCCGATTTGAGAATAAAAGTATTTTTAGACTTGGAGTGTGTGGTGCTGGTGTTTATGTTTTATCTTAATCACTGTGTGGTGGTAGCCAACAGTGATTGGAATGTCTTCCATTTATGGAGGTGTTCATTTGGGAGACGCCATTGGGGCCCTAGCTTCAGTAATTTTTCAAGATACGAGTGAAACAGACCTGTTCGGGATAGAAACCCCCAACACCTAATGTGACCAGTAACCAACAGTCATCAGATACAGTTTCTTTGTCAGTTCCAGATTATAATTGGTGCATTTCAACAGCTTGAAAATGCTGCAATACGTGCCCGTAGAAATCACTGGCATAAAATTACTTTGGAAGCTTATGTACAAGTTGATAGAGCTCCACGAGATCTCAAAAGTCATTAAATGGCCCAGCTGTGGAGAAGATAGACCTATACTCATTGATAACTGGCATTCTCTTTTCAACTTAGGCACTTGGTCTGTCAGAGATTTGGGCCCTCCCCTAATCCTTCTGGGTTCTCTGACTTCTTTTTGAAGTTAAAACATCTTGCTCCTAAGCCCCATGGCATAGTGGGCTGTTATTCTCTCCTCCTAGACAGTTTATCCCCCCCCAGTAAGTGCCTTGAAGATCTGGGACATTCTACTTCCTAACAACTTTAACTGGGATCTCATCTGGAGGGACCTCTACAGGTATATTATACAGGACAGACTTCGGATTACCCAGTTCCGTATACTGCACAACATGTATTATTCCCCTGTCAGGTTGGTCAAAATGGGACGCCTTAGTTCACCTTTATGTACTCCATGTGGTACGTCGGGAGGCTCCCTCTTGCACATTTTTGGTATTGTGAGAAGGCTGTCCCACTCTGGGCCTTGACTGAATCAAGACTCGACCCGTTGTTAGACTTAGAAGGGCTTTTCTCTCCTGAAATGTGTCTCATCGGGGACTATAGTCAGATTGGGATCAGAGGACATAAATACCATATTGCTCTAATCTCATTAGCAGTCAAGAAGTTGGTCCTTAAGCATTGGATGGACCAATCGTGTCTCTCACACAAGGAATGGTTACATGAGTTATCCCTTTGTCTCAGAACGGAATGTATAATTGCCAGTGTACATCATAGGCTTCCTCTCTGTCAAAACACGGGGCAAACTCTATGCGCTCTATTTACATTGATCCGAGTTCTGCTTCTCCTGGTTTGGCTGCTCTCTTCTTAACCGGATGTCCTTATGTTCATTATTTTGTGTAAACTGTGGTGGTCTTGTTAATGGACATACACCAACTGGGTGGGAGGGTAGGGTGCTTGTGGCATAGGGTGGTTGTGGAGGGTCTGGTTTTTCCTTGACATGTTCTTGTTTCATGTTATGCTCTTTGTATTTGTTTTAAACCTCAATAAAATTATGTTGAATATAAAAATAATTGGCATTCTCAAATGCAAGCAGCTTCCATGCTTTTCGTTCACTGCCTCATTAGAGACTATGCTGCTCAGAAAATTATACTGGAGAAGAAATTGAGGGAGCGTGAAGACGCTGTTAGTGCATTTAAAGAACATCCTGATTTGTCATGATTTTGAAATAAAACTATTCTAAGTTTTACAAGAGGAAGATACAAGGTTGAAAAAAAAAAAATAAAACATGCCAAATTTGAGAGAGATCATCAGGACTACCTGCAGATCTGGAATTTTACCTGGAACCAAAAGGGAGGTGAACACAGAAATAAGCACAGAAATGGTCCAAACAACAAACCACAAGATTTAAACATAAACAATGCAAATAATGCAGTGGTTGTGGTATCTTCCAATACTGGTACCAACACCATGCGTACAACCCATTCTATTTTAAAATACCACAATGATTTAAATATAATACGTGACCATTTTACTCCAGAATCAGAAACAGACTCTGCGGATGATTTTTTAGACCAGGAAGAAATGGGAGAGGAGGAGGAGACAGTTTGAGATACGACGCAACCATGACACAGCCCCCGAAATGTGCAATTTCACAAAGAACCAGCATCTACAAAAAAACAAGGTGTGGTGGGAAGAAACACAGACGCCAGTTTAGGAACATGTCCCAAACGGAGCTATCACTCTTAACATTTGCAGCTGAAACAGCGACCTCAGATGCAGAACTCTAAATCAAGGAGAGAGAAGAGGCAAGTTTTAAATGTTATAACTCTTTCTGTTATAACTTTAACTCCTGTGCAACAACAGGCCCTGCAGAGGGACTTAGGTTTCGTACCATCTTGCACTGCAAGGGAATCTGATCTATATGTGGACATTAAAAAGTTTCCTGGAAAATGAAATCTTCAGGTCCATTTTGCAAAAAATAAACCGACATGTCATAATGATGCAACAATAAATAATAGCAATTATTTAAATGATAGTGTGAACTTAAATAACACCATACAAGTAGCAACAGACATTAACATCAAAAAGACTTCAACCTTTATGCCATACTATGCTCAGACTGTCTCTACATGTGAAAAGGTTCTTGTGAATGAACTTGAATAACGTAGGGATGAACTTTATACACTAGATTATTCAAATATGACAGACAGAACGTATAGTACTGAAAGAATGGGATGAAAATCCACATATTGTAGTAAAACCAGCATATTTTGGGGCAATAGTTATTCTGAACACTGAATAATATAAAAGGAAAATTTTTAGACCGTTATCTGACTCAAATTTTTATGTTGGCTTAAAATTAAACCCAACTGACAAATTTAAACTAGAAATTGATAAATATTTATTGTATGCTCATGAGACAGGTTTTATTATAGATCTATCCTTGGAATTTTTGGTAGTAGCACAGCCTATTAGGCAAACAATTTATTTGCTCCCAAAGGTGCATAAAAGCACAGTGGATCCTCCAGGACGCCCAACAGTGTCTGGTATAGGCTCACTGATACAGCCTATTTCCAAATTTGTCGATAAGCTCATTAATCACATAGTTCCTACTTTGAGATCACATATTAAAGACAATACACAAATTCCAGGCATCCTGGGGGATCTTCAGATGGAAGATGACTGGATGCTAGTTACCTTGAACATCCAGTTGTTAAACACGAATGTGCCCCACAAAGGAGGCCTGGAAGCACTCAAATTTTGGATGCAGGATGTTACTAACTATTCTGTGCCCTTTATGGATTTTTTGTGTCAGCTACCTGAATTTATTTTTACCATGAATGCTTTTGTATTTCAGGGCCAGCGTTTTCTCAAGGTAAAGGGGACAGCGATGGGGGCTACTTTCACCCCCACATATGTCAACCTTTACCCTGGATTATGGGAAGTGTGATATATTTATGATGAAAATGTCACTCCATTTTTTGAGAAGGTGAACTTGTGGAGGAGGTTCCTGGATAATGTGCTGCTGGAGTGGCGGGGAAGTGAAACAGAATTACCTGAATTGGTGTCATGTTTAGGAGCATCCAACCCAAATCTAAGATTCACTGTCGAATATGACAAATTTAATGTACATTTTTGGGATCTGGATATTCATGGGATGCCTGATGGCACAACTGAGACTGATCTGTGCAGAAAAATTACAGGTTGGAATAGTATTCTCATGGACAATAGCTGTCACCCCTGCTGCACCATCAGCAACATCCCCAAATCTCAGTTGCTAAGAATAAAGAGAAATTGTTCCAACCCTGAGACTTATATTAGTAGATCTACAGAAATAAGCCAGAGATGACAGGAAAGAGGATATAATATGGTCTCATTAGACAGGCACAAGACCATGTTGATAAAATACCCAGGACAGAATTATTGATATACAAAAACAAAACAGATTCTATGGGTGACCAACTGATATTTGTGACAAAATTATGTGCCAAAAGCCATATTATTAGAGAATGTTTAAATAAATGCTGGCACATTTTCGAAGCAGAACCAGCTTTATCTACCATAGCTGCCACACCTCCTAAGATCACATATAAAAGAGCTACAAATATTAGAGACATGCTGGTGCATAGGTTTTTACCCATGAAGAGCCCAAAGCTGCATTCTTGGTTACCATTTAAACCTACAGGGTGTTTTTCTTGCGGGACATGTGTTTTTTGTCCACATGTTGTTAAAACTAAAGAATTCAGTACAGTTAATAGCAAAAACAATTTTTCATCAGACAATTTATTAACTGTAATACAAGAGCAGTAGTATATCTAGCAACTTGTAGTTGTTCATCATTCCATATTGGTAAAATTAAACGTTTTTTAAAAACAGAACAGGATAACATTTAATTTACATTAGACTTCAGGATTCACACAATACTCTTGCAAGAAAATCAACACCAGCAGACACATTCAGATTTCAGGACATAAAGAAAATGTCAGTGGGACGGGGGGGGCGGGGATGGATTCTGCATTATGCATAGGAGAAGCTTACTGGATTTACACACTGGTGGATTATGATTTCCAGGTTTAAATGATTGTATAGATATATCATTATTGTTAAGAGATAAACAGGGTGTTGATGAATATTTTTATAGGTGTCTATTATAAAGGTATATGTATAGTACACATAGTATTAATGATAAAATGTTTAAAATGATTCTATATAAAGTATGGGTTGAATACTATAATAATAATTCATATTCTTTATATTTACCCTTTATTCTTGCTTCATAAAATCCACCCTTCCCCCTCCAAGCATCCTTACCTTCCTTCCCTTTTTCTCCCTAAACTCATGGGGTTCATTAAGTGTGCCTTGGTTGCTAAAATTAAATTAATGGAACTTTCTGAAATTAATGTGATGACTATGTCAATATACATGATATATGACAATATAATATCACATATGGTCATATAAAATGTATACGTTGTACATATGTAATCAAATCATGTACAGTGAAGCTCGCCAGGATGAAACCCATTTCTACAGCATTCTGCAATATGCTGCAGTTGAGTTACTCAGTAAACATGCAAATCCAATAGGAATTTATCATCTCAGGCGCTCCCTGATGATGTGTCGCTCGAAACCGGTTGGAGGTGTTAGCTACAGGGCTCCTGCTGGCGTCTCTATGAGAAGTGTGCTTCACTAGCACTTTATGGAATAATAAAACACTTTTTTTAGTCTATTTGTGATTTCAGGAACTGCTTATTTTGAGAGGTGGTTGATGGTGCAGGAAGTTTCTTGCTTGATTTACAATTTTACCTGGCACATCTAGCCATTGGGGGCGGTTACTTGAATTGTCTTATGTGCCAGTTACCCCTGCCAGAACTTGTGTTATAAAATGAAAGCAAAATTTAATTATTACCCTCTGGGGAATTGTTATGAAACTTAAGAGGAAAATAAATATAACTCTTGCCTAGTTATGGCTGGCAAACAGGTATAACACTCTGTTACTTATGTTATTTGAAACTCTAATTTGTGAAGGGGATTAATACAGCCGCAATATCCAATTTAATGTAAGATAGCATTGGTTTTCAAAATAAATTAAGGCAGCGCAATATAATTTATGTGAACGATTGCGTTAAATCAGCTGTTTTCATTTTTTTGAACATGTTATATAATTAAAATATGCTTTCTTATCTCCTTTCCCTCAATGAGGACACAATTAGGTGACTGTACATTTATGAATATATTGTTTGTTTCTATTATTCACTCAGAGGTGCCATACCTCCGTGATGAATGAATGGATATATAAGAGTGCAGATTTATATGCAGAGCTTCCAAAAATCAATATAGCAATAAATAAATAGCACACTCTGGCCAAAGCTACTGTATTATCAGATTAAACTGCTGCTGGTTTTCTCAAGCGTGCAACTGAATGCTACATTTTTTTCATGTTTTTCTCCAGAATAACTTTTAGAAATGGTCTCCCACCTCATCAACAGAAGCAGTTTTCCCGATTTCTGAAAATACAGATCTCCCATATGTTTTGGGACACTCCCTCTAACTAAGCCTGCCTCTTCTTTCCCTATGTCAATATAACCAGTACTCACTCCAAGACTGCTACAGCTGTACTACATAGATGGTACACAGAAACCTCTAGAAAATCATTCAAGGCCTTCTTCAATGAAAGCTAACATCACTACGGACTGCTTCAGATGACTTAAAAACTGACGGACTCTGGCATCTTCTGTGGTACGGTAACTTTTCCAGAGAAGGAAATCAATTGTGTGTGTGTGTGTGTGTGTGCAGAGCAGTAACAGCTACTCAGTACTAGAACTATCACAAATACGCCCCTGACCACTCTTTTCCATCTGTTTAGAGTGGAAAACCTGTTACTGCACTCTAAGACAAGGAGCTCATACTGAATTGAGTTCTGTACAAGGGGACGGACAGGAGGTGTTTACAGTCAAAATGATTCTTGCCAGACATGGGATTGGGGCAACTACCTTCCTCTTTTTCCCCTCTTGTTTTCTACTGCTTTTCCATTTCCATTTCCCCTGCTCCATTTCCCCCAACCAGGATACATGTCAATGCACACAGCATACTGTCACTTCCCTGGGCCACGAGAGGGAGGGCATGTAGTGAGACAAGGATCCTTCTCAACCCAGAGACACTACCTTTACATTCTGCTGGCAGAATGTGTGTTCCCAGGCAGGGGAACAGATAATTTTTATGACTGGGAAGTATTTCCTCCTAGCATCTTCTACCTGGTAGTATTTTCATCTATGTGGTAGTATCACCATCTATTGACCGGTCTTAGATCCTCTCTCTCTCTCTCTGCCTGATACAGCTGTGGAGTCTTGAGATACTTCCCTACTCACTGTTACATAGTGTTCTGACCCTATTTGTATCATGCTGCTGTGTTGTAACTGCCCTTATAGTCAGCTAGAAAGCAACTTCTGAAACTGTTTCCTGCACTGTATACAACTGATACGGATGCTGTTTTCTGTCTCCACACATCTACTGCTTACACTCTGTTGGTGTGTGGATCCATGGCTGGTAGCAACTGCATGGTGCTGCCAGTATTGTACATAGGTTCTAACATTATTTAAATGTAATGCCCCCCTCCATAAGGAGCTTACCTTTTAATGCCTTCGGGTTTTCTTCCGTTGCCTCTGGTGTCCCTGTTTCTCTCCACGTCACCACCTGCCGCCTGTCCATTCCCTCTTGTCCCCCAAGAGTCCCCTGGTTCCCCCAAACGCCTCCCAGTAACTTAATTCAGCCCATTTCGGGCTTAAAACTTTAAACACGAGCTGCCGGCATGTTTCCCTTCAGCCGACACTCACACAGGAGCATTGTGTTTTACTGACTGCTCAGTATGCGGTCAAAACAAAGGAGTTTTCTTTGGTCCTGGTGCCCCTTCGGCTAAATGGGGACCAGCGACCTCCAAGGGGATAAAGAAACATTTTTAAAATAAAAGTTTTAAAATGAGCAAAACTGGTGCTCGTGAATATTAATGAGCCCCGCATGAATATGAATGAGGTTGCTGCTGGCTGCCTAGGGGCACAGCACTGCAGTGGCAGCAACAGCAAGACAAATGGTTGATGAAATTAATAAATCAAAGTATTTAAGAGGGCATTGTTGAGGCTAACTAAATGTGGGGCTGTTATTAAAATAAAGTGATATGGCTGGCTGCACCAGGACTTTACATCTGGGGACAATGCATAGACTGCCACAGACTGTATCAGCAGCCACCATCTTTGTGCCTATCAACCAATCAGCGGCCAGGATTTAGCCAAGGTACTTCTGAGGCAGTGCCAGAGACTTGTGGGGAATAAAAAGGGACAAAATCTAGGCACCAAAATGATGTCCAATTAAAGTAATGAGTCTGTGATTATCGGCCTGGAGAGATCGCAGGAATTTTTCTCTTTATAAAAGGAGGAACTGTTTGAATCAGGGGAGTTAAGAATCAGTTCGAGCAGCAGTTCGAGAGCAGTTGTCTGGAGCTCCTGAAGGGAAAGGAGGCTCCCTGCAGCTCGGGGAATGTGGGGAGTGGCCTGCTTTGCCTCTTCTCAACCAAAACACCTGCTGAGTAAGTGCTGCAACTGCCAAGTCTCCAGAACAACCTGCAATCCTCCAAAAAGGGAGAATTCCTTAGAGTAAATTGCCAGATTGAAACTGGGGTCATAGTTGCTGAAAGATCCCAAATCTGCAATCCTGTGAGAGAAGCTGCTTTTGCCTCAGGGACTGCATCTAAAGTTAATGCCTGTGGTCACCAAAATTGTTTCCAGCTGATTTGCCAGAGGGAGATCTGAATTGCTGTGCTCCGGCTTACATTTCCAAGACTGCATCATGCAAGTGAGTAAGCTGTGCGGCCTATTACTGAACTGTATCCACGCTGAACTAGTGATGCCAAGTAGTGTGCCTAAAAGACTGTTGCTGCCTGTAAAAGCCAAGCTGCCAGATGACCAGAGAAGGGAATCCGCTCCTGCAGAGAAGTTCATTGTGGGTCGTGACCACCCTTGGGGGCAATGCCTTGACGAGGAGGTGAGTCATGCTAGCTCCAGTCCCTGTATCCTGGTCCTTGCCAGAAATGACGTAGTCCTGCAGCCACATCCGAGGACAGCTATACTGAAAATCAGTCCAGATCCCGAGGTCCAAGGTTCAGTGAGTACCTCAGAGTTTTACCCTGCAACACCAATTAACCTGTTTGTTCTAAATGATTTGCCTTTGAAGTCTGCACTTTGGTTTAGACTCTCTTTGCAGGCCATTAGGCCTGGGGATTACACATTTCTGGGTTTCAAAAAGGTGTTTTATGATTTCTACAGCCAAGTACAAATTAAAGCCTTAACTATTTCTTTGTTTAAGGGCCACAACCAGCTGCGATGCCAGCCAACCCGGGGCACTGCCTCAGGCCTGCAACGCAGCTTATCCTGGGTACCCAGTGAGGTTAACTGAACAGTCCAAAGGAGTTAATGCAGTTGGTTAAATGTTTATACAAAGTCAAAATACTGCTAAAACCAAAAGTGTCAATTGATCAAGCTTTAATTTACATCCCCAACCCCTTATTTAAATCCCTAAATACATCTGTTTGTTGTTTAAATTTTAATCTGGCCCATGAGCATATTATTACTGAGTGCTGGGTTAATGCAAACAATTGAAAGATTTTGTGTTATTGCTGGTAACTGCTCTTTACAGGTGCACAGCGTGAATGCAGAGTTCCAGACTCTGTGGGTAAGTGGTCACTGTGAGCATATCATCAGCACTCTCCATTAATTGTGAACTGTACGCAAAGCAAGGTGGTTATTGTAATTTCAAGTGTGGGGCCACTAGGTGGGGCTGTGGGCAGGTATAGCTTCCCAGAGGGCTGTATCAGTTTAAGATCTAACCCACTAAATCATTACTCTGGGTGAAGGCACCAAATTTTTAGTTTTACTCTTAGTAGTAACACCACAGTGACCCTTCATAGCGAACCCAGGCCCCTCAACCTGCAGGCAGGGGCAGTAGCCTTTGGTATAACGGTGCCAGAGTTACATAAATATGAAGGGTGGTAAATAAACTCCCAAAATCAGAAAGTGGGAGTAAGGTATGCAAAACTGATACTAGACTACTGTACTCCCCTCATCTGTTCCTCTGCTCCCAGGTTCAGACAAGGCTTAGGCTGCCAGCATGACTACCTTGCTGCAGATACATTAACTCTGGTGTGAAACAAAATGGGGAAGTTGGTGGGGAAGGGTGTTATTATACAGCAGTGCCAGCCAAACTGCAATGCCGTAACTCACAGTAAATAACATATCACAAAATACTACATGACAAAAAGGCTTAACTTTCCATTCAATTACACTGTTCCCTTCAGCATATACTGCACAGTATTGCGCTGCGTCCTGACTAGTGCCACTGTATGTGACTTTTACATTTCAAGCTATTTACTTGGGGACATGGTAGCCTAGTATTTAAAAGGCACTTACACACAGACCATATTTGAGCGTTGTGGTTTCAGTCCGCTCAGTCTGTGACGCTTACAGTTAAGTTTGCATGTAGTTGCTGGGCATCAGTCTCTGGGCTCTTCTGGTGTTTTCACTAGTTTTCCGGCCAGTGGAGAGCCCGAGACTTGGTGTGCATTATTCTTCAGGAAGCCCTCCTGAGGCTTAGGTACACCCTCCCAAAGTTGAGCTGTTATAGGCATTCTGTTGTTGCTTGAGAATGCTGCCCTTTTTGTTGTACAGTAATCGACTGAGGTTGAACGCATAAAAATCATGTCAGACATGCGAAGCCACGATACTGGGCATGCGCATATGTATAAACACGCCCAGCATCGTGGCTTGGCTTTTCGGACATGATTTTGCAATGCTGCTACGCCTCAATTTTCATTACTGTACAGTTTAAAAAGGGCAGCAATTATCTAGCAATAACAGAATGCCTATAGCTTAAGGGCAACTTTGGGAGGCGTACAAGACACCTCCAGGCACTTCAGCCCAATTTCCATATGTCACGGGATGTGGCGTTCACAAGGGGATCCTCGAGGGTCTCGCAAGACTCTCTCCCAGAGCGCTGTGAGCGCTCCTATGTATTTACATGGCCACCCAATCCAATACACAATGATGTGCAGAAACGGCGAATCCAGGGAACGCCAGATCAATGAGCGCTTGTTTTGGCAGCAGATCAGGTTGCCTGTACATGCAAAAAAGGAAACGCTGCAGTTGATCTGCACCAATCAATGTGGTGCAGAGCCCTGCGTGTAAAGGGGGCTAAAGTGTCAAGCTGTGAACCCAAATATAAAGACCCAGGTTTGCTGACTCACTGCGTTTTCCTGAACAAGCCAGTTCACCTCGCTGAATTCAATCTCCTCTCCTCACTTTTTTCAGTACTGAACCCCACTAAGACTATGCTTGCTAATGGCTGATGCAGCTCTTCACAGCATGTAAAACATTTTGGGATGCAGTCTGCATAAATGGCACTATATAAAACCAAATACCGTTCCTGACATTAACGTATAAGAAGCTTGAGCAGAAATACAAGCACAAATTGAAAAGATTTATCAGTTTTTACTGCTGCATTAAATGCCAATAAATTCTTATTAAAAGATGAATGCTTCCTTATTCTTCCACTTTATATATCTACATATTATATATTTTATTAATATATGTTTATTTCTGTATCTATAGAGCATGACTGAAGGGAATGACTTCATGTAGCCACCATGGTGAACTCAGATTTCCGAATGCTCCTGTGATATTTCAGAGGTTAAAAGCAATTGCACCTAGCCAGCAATTTCACACAGAACCTTGAGAATCAATTAATGGGATCCCAAAGATTACCTAAAACTAAATTTAAAAAAAACTCAACTCAACTTGTACTTGAAACAATCATAGGAAAAGTCAACACTTGCCAGACAAGTGGGTGTTCACTGTGCACTTTTTAGACAAGACTAAGGGGTGCTGTACAATAATAGGGTCATAGAAAGAGCAGGAAGTGAGGTTTTTGTTGTTGGAGATATGCGAACTCTCAGAAGACTAAGAGCAGGAAGTGAGGTTTTTGCTATTGGAGATATGCAAACTCTCAGAAGATTAAACAGCAAAAGAGCTGCAACATACACAAAGCACTTTATAAAACAAGACTATTTGGAACATTAAATTATCTAGTGATTAACAGCACTTGTCCACACAGAAGTTGCCCTGACTTTTCAGAGAGCAATCTTTATTTAGACTTCTTTTGACATATCTTGCCTCTACTAGGTGTCAACCGGAAAATACCCACCCAAAGACTGAGACAGAATACATGAATATAGTCTAATTATGGATTATAGGCACATTTTGAAACAGACTGACTATCCATAAATAAGAACAAGGCATAAAATAAGCAGGTTTGCATCATTTGCGACTCCAAAAATGGCACTAGCGAATCAATTTCATTCTTGATTAGCAGCCACTGCTGATCAATTTGCCAGGCTGGATTTATTTTATTTTTTGGGAGGGCTTGGCTTGCCTCCCTTTCATGTGCTGGATATCCCTCCTACCTCCTTCCCTCCTCATTGGTGACTTGATGGGGGGAATCAGTGAGCCTGTTGTGTTCTGTAATACCCACCCTCCTCCCAATCAGCAAGAAGCAGAGCACAGAGTAGATGACAGGAAGCATGGTGTGGGAGAAAGATTAGAGCCAGTGTGTACAAAGTTCCCAGGTGGAGGTGCGATTACGATAGCCGTAACTGCAGTGATCGCTGTAGCTGAGAGGTGCCTGAACCTTCTGACCTGCCTTAGTAAACCCAGTAAGTGTGTTAGAACAGCAACAGGGTATGTGGGAAGTTTTCTTTACAGCTCTGTTAATAGACCACATTTGGGCATTATTAGTTGGTCTTCTGTGAACTGTCCACTGGGGATTTAGCAGGCATGGTCATCAAACTTGTGCCTTTGGTGTTAAGGTGGATGCCCCAGTCAGAAAAATAACAGTTACATACTAATCATAATAGTAAGTCTTTGAGAGAATCACTTTCATCAGACCACACCTATGGAATTTATAGCCACCAGGCACTAGGACCACCGGGGGGGCCGCAATGATACCGTCAGACACTAAATAAACATGGGCGGTCTCTTCCCTCCTCAGTTCCCCGCTAGAGATCATGTTTGGAGGAGCTCCCTGTAGGGAACCAGGATAGATCTTAGGGCACTGCTAACCAGGAAAGGCAACGAACAGCAGAAAACCAGTACTGACAGTCAAACCGTCTGGGTGGCTGGACCCTACAGGTCCAAGAAAGCAGGCCTTAAAGCACAGCTATGCCAAAGCCAGCCCTTTTGTGAGAGACAGTGTCCCGACTGTAGTGTTTAATAAACATGTAGATAGTACTACACGTGACAGCTGTACATATTTCTGCTGCAGACATTTCTGAAACATGCAACAAATGTGGCCATGCCTCTAGTGGAATGACCATGAACAACCCCAGGAAGTTCTTTACCATATTTCCTATGACAAAAAGTAACACAGTTTGCTAACCATTTGGACAAGCACGGTTTAGAAACTGGAGCGCCTAGTTTTCCAGGGGTGAAGGAACCAAAAAGCAGTAAGGACTTCCTGCAGTCCTTTGTGTGGTGTGCACAGCGGAGTAGTCTATGTACATCTAGAGTACAAAACTTTCCTTGGGTTGGCATGCTCAGAACAATAAACTGGTACGTGTGATGGTTTGACTAAAAGTAAACTCAGACACGACCTTTGGTAAAAACTTAGGATTAGTATGCATAGACACTATCTTTGTGGAACATTAAATAAGGAGGCTCACACAGAGCCTGCAGCTCTGAAATCCTTTGGGCAAAAGTAATGCCAACCAAAAAAATGAAAATTACGTAACTACCATAATTCTTGATTTTCCTGTGTGTCTTCACCATTCATCACTGTTGGGTAACTGGCTGGAGACAGGCACCCCGCAGATTTTTTTTTGAGGGAGGAGCTGGCGTCACCCACAAGGCCGACACATTTCGTGGCTTTTGCAGGTTGGCCAGTAATGGCTGTTGGATCCTTCTCTACTTTAGTACTGCACGCTGGGGAGACAGAAGGAAAAAGGAGGTATACAGAAAATAAGGGTGGGGTAAGGGAGCCCGAAAGACAGCAAAAGGAAAGGAAGTAAACTGAAAGAGAAATAAGCTGACCAGAAGACAGAGAAGGAGTGGGACCTGGGAAGGTTATGGGCTAAGAAAAGGCCTCCGTGCCTGGACGGATGAAGGGCAGAAATGGAGAAAGAGAAATTGAGAAAGAAATTTGACGGGGAGAGGGAGGCCAAGACTAGTCAAGGTTTAAAGCTGATCAGGAGATCCTGAAAGGGATATTTTCAAGGGAGATTCCGAGGATTCGGACAATTTTGTAAATGGGCAATACCTCCACCCACTAATCCCAACTCCTGATTTTTCTCCAATAGTTACCAAAGGAAACCAGAAAGTTTCAGAGGGTGGGGAGGAGAAGGAACCCCAAAATTAAAATAATTCCATCCCCACAGTGGATGGTAAGTAAGGAAGACAACAACTAGGGGCAATGGAGTTATGGTCAGCCCCAGAACCTCCTCATTCCAGAGGACTCAAGGTTGGTGAGCTAAGGGGATAGCTTGGGGCCCCAGAGAGCAGCTCAGGAAAAGGGAGGGACCCACCAGAAAACCCTATGAAGCCCCGACAGGGGCCCTACTTGCCCACCTCCGACATCGCCCCAGAGACCTCTTGGCGGGCCTGCCAGAGAGGAGGGGAAAATAAAACCAATGGGGAGAAGGGGGCAAGTAGGGAGGCAGTACAGTTCAGGGACTGAGGCCTTGTGAGGGGAAGGTGGGAGGGATTCAGTGATGAATGAAGATATACAGGAAGATCAAGAATTACGGTAGGTAAGTAATTTTCATATCTTCCCTGTCAGTCTTCAGCATTCATCACTGTTGGGTTAGTACTGAGCTCCCCTGAATGGGGCCCAGGAATCCATGAGAGAATAACATCCCTCAGCACTGCAAGGGGGAAAAATGAGGGGGGGGCCCTCCATTAGCCAGTTACGCCTGGGACTAGTCAGGATGAGGTGGGGTCCCCTGATCCCTAGGGGAAAGAAGGTGCCCTTATACTTCCCATCTTGCCCTGCGGGAGGCTCCCTTAGAAGGAGAAGACCATTAACTTATGCCGGGCCAGAGGTGACAACCTCAAAAAGTGAAGCCATGCAGTCTGCCTAATACAGATCCTACAAGTCATGAAGCGACTTCACTGGGATCATAAGAGCCCCTTGACTGGTGCCTTGCCAACTCCAGACCTATAACAAAGAGGGCAATGGCTTGCCGGGTAGCCTTCAAATCGGGCAGCAATGCTACTGCCTGGCCCAGCATCGCCCACAGATTCCTGTTATAGGCAGTGTGGTTCGCCTGATGTGAAATAATAGAAAGCATCGTCTGCACAGAGGAAAAAAACTCTCCATCCCAGACGATCAAACTCCAGAGAGTCAGGATCCGGGGGTTGGTCGTGGATCGGGCATCTATGTCCAGAGGGGGTGTCCAGATGCATAAGTCCTGAAGTGGGACGAGGCAGAGAGCCTGAAGACCCCCGGGTTGCAAAATACCGTCTCCGGCAGTCCATGGGGGCTGGATCCGAGGAATATGGGAGCTGCCAGGTGCTGTATGGCACCTGCCAGAAAGGAACTGGCCAGGATGGGACCATGAAATGGCGTGCCCCGAACTCGTCTAAGAAGGCTTGCATTGCACGCTTGGCATTGTGATGGGTATAACGGAAAATGTGCAAGCCCCTGACCAGCCTCGCTAGGAAATGCTGATACTGAGCCTGATCAGCTTCTGAGGACAAATGGACAAGGGCTCCTCTTCCTCCGTGGAAGAAGACAAGGAGGCCAAAGAACTTGTATAGTCAGATTCTGGCTGCAGAGGGGGAACTGGTCAAAAGACCTGTTCATCCATGGTCCTAACATACTCGGGGAAATCTGCAGCCCGGGATCTGAACTGTTCCCAGGTCAAGGGTCCCAGAGGACCCACATGGCCTGGGAGAAGGGCAGCTGGACGCAGAGGCATGGGCAAACCTGTCACCAGATACAATGCGTCTCTGCCAGGGCTAGAGGAATCTACAGGTGAACCTGGAATGAGCGGGAATCTGCAGGTCTGGAAATTCACCGACCTGTTAAGGAACGTAAATCAGTAGAGACTTAACCCTGTAGGATGAGCTACCCTATGAGGGGACCGGGGCCACATGGATCCAGAAGGGCAGTCCCCCCCACTCAATGAGATCCCCCTAGAAGGGGATGAAGAACAGGGTTCAGCACTGCGGCTCCTCCCCGGGCCATGGGAGTGTGCCGGCGTCCCTCACCCTGCCCCCCTCAACCTCATCAACTCTGAGGGAGCTTTCTTCCTCGCACCCTGTGCCAAGGAACCCCCCCTAATTCCGATGACTCCCCAAGGGGGGGTTGTTGAGGAAGGGGCCACCCCCTCCCCAAAGATCTGGACTGCCACTTCTGCAGCAGTGCAATCGGCAGCCCCCAGCTGACCCACTGAGCTGCCATAAGCCTGAGAGTTACAACGAGCCGCAGGAGGGGGCAACAGGGGAGGCGCAAGGGTACTAGATCGTGGAAAGCCCCCAGACTCCGAAGAGTGAGGCCTCCAAGTCTGGATCAGCCTCCAAATTATCCACCTCTGAAGAAGAAACGATCCAGAAGAGCTCCGGATTGGTGGCCCCACAGTGTCACCCCGATCACCAGAGCCGCGGATGGCCCAGGGATCCGAGATGGCACCGTCGGGTGGTGCTGAGGAATGCCCTGTGCGGGGACCTGTAGCCATGGGCCCCACTAATGGGGGAGCCTGAACCTATGAAGAGGTGACTGCCACAGCGGTGTTTCCGGCCTGGCCCCAAATGGAGCCAGACCAGACCTCTGGGACTGCGGTAGAAATCTCCTCTATGGCAAGGCACGAAGAAAAGGAAGCTCCTTCTTCATCGGATCATGTACGCCTGGGAAGGGACCTGGAGGAAGGGCCGGGAGTCCTGTGCTTGGACTAACGTGAGTGATGCCATCCCCTGAAAGTCAGCGGAGCCCTGCCGACTTTTAACGTGTGGTGCTCCAGAATGCGGTGGTCCACAGAGAGGCACACATCACAGGAATCCATGTCATGCTGAGGTCCAAGGCAGGTGAGGCAAATGTCATGCTGGTCGGTAACGGAAATCTGTTGGCTGCAGGGACACCAACGCATGGGAGGTTGACCCGTTTTCTTCAACCGTTTCTTGTCCCGAGGACCAAGCATGACGCATATGGTAACTAAACAAAAAAACAGAAAAGACTCAACGCCACTTAATAAAAGGAAAGATCTTACCAGATTGGAGGTAATCGGCATCGAACAGGCTGCAGAACCGAGGCAGAGTCGTGGTGAAGGGGTCGAAGGACGGTGTCAAATGGCCCAGAGGAAACACGGCTCCAGAAGGTGTTGATGTTGAACTAGGCTGCGCAGTGAGTAATTCAAGTGAGGTGCTGTCTCAATGGTGGGAGAAGCAGAACTAAGGTGGAAAAGGATCAAACAGCTGTTACTGGCCAATCCACGAGAGCCACGCTATGCATCAGCCTTGTGGGTGGCGCCACTGGCACCGGCTCCTCCTTCCAAAAAAGAAAATCTCCCGCGGGGTGCCTGTCTCCAGCCAGTCACCCAACAGTGATGAATGGTGAAGACTGACACAGGGAAGACCAATGATTTGCAAGAACGAAAACGTAAGCCTTAAGTCATGACTGGCTCAAAAGGAGCTAAAGTAAGCTTTTCTGAAAAAAAATTAAGGTCCCAATCTGGGACTGGATTGTGGATGGGAGGCTTCCAGTGGAGAATGCCTCATAAGATCATATGGGCCACCTCCAGCTCTGCAACTGTATGACCTTCAATAGGCACATGGAATGCTGAAATGGCAGCGAAGTGCACTTTGATAGAGGAATATTGTAGGCCTGCATCTGACAAGGACAGCAGATACTCTAGAATCTGATTTACTGGAGAGGTGAATTGATCTAAGTGATGAGAAGCAGTCCACAAAGCAAACTGCTTTCACTTCATAGAATACGCAGCACTTGTGGAAGGCTTTCTAGCAGCCACCAGGACATCAGCCACCTTTTGGGAACCCCCAACTCTAGCAGCGGTTATGCTTTCAGGAGCCATGTATGAAGCATGGGTGTAGGCAGGCATACTCCAAGCACTCCATGGTGTGCAATTTTATTTAAGGGGGGTAGCAAGTAGGCTCTAAACTGCTTCCTTTTTCCAAGGAAACAAACAAAGAAAATACTGAACCTTTCTGTAATTTTATTCATAGGACTCAAAACTAGAAGGATTGGTCACTAACACTCTCTTTGCATCTCAAAGACAATACAACTTTACAGGCTCTGGACTGGTATGTGGGTGTCTTAGGGAACAATGCATGGCATTTGTATTTATCCATGCATGGCAACGACCCCGGCCATGGGATACAAAAACTGCATTTATTGTGCCAAATGAGGCAACAAACATGGCCCTGGTGTACATTTGTATACTGTCTGGCTTCACCGGGGTGGGGTGGGGGTAGCAGTGAGTATACTTGGCGTGTTGATCTGAAACCCGGCTACATCCCTGTGAGAACCCCCAGATGGGCTCCCCACCCCAAAAGGGAAGTATCTGTGGTAAGAACCACAAAGTGAATCTGCTTGACAAATGGAACACCTTGCCTCAGATTGACCAGGTCTTGCCACCATTGAAGGGCCTGAATTAAGGTCTGAGTAACAGAAACTAGTTTGGTAAGAGGATCTTTCCTTTGGGACCAAAAGGTCCTCAGATGGAACTGAATGTCCCTCATCTGAAACTTGGCCCCTTGGACCACTGCCGTGGAAGCTGCCATGTGGCGGAAAAGCTGAAGAAAATGCCTTGTTGGTAGAGAAACCAGAGGGAGGAAGGAAGAGGCCAGCTGAGAGATGACTTTTGCCCTTTCCAGAGGAAGGAAAGCGCTTGCCCTGAGCGTGGCCAGCTCTGCTCCTATAAAAGTGAGGAGCTGTACTGGCTCGAGAACTGACTTGGGAAGACTGAGAAAGAACCCCAGGGAAGTGAGAACTTGCTGGGTAACCTGCAGATCTGACTTGACTTGGTCCGGAGACTGGCCCACAAGGAGCCAACTGTCCAGGTATGGAAAGATAGAACTCCTTTTCCTTCTTAAAAAGGCCACCACTACTGCTAGGCCCTTTGTAAATACCCTTGGAGCTGAGGTCAGACCAAAGGGCATTGCTCTGAACTGGTAATGGCCTGAAGGCAATTCGAACCTGAGGTATTTTCTGTGGGAGCACCTGATGGGAATGTGAAAATAGGCATCCTTGAGGTCCAAGGAGGCTAGTCAGTCTCCTGGCCTCAGAGAGGAAAGAACTGTTCCCAGAGTCACCATTTTGAATTTTGCCTTTAGTAGGTGCTTCTTTAGGTATCTTAGATCTAGGATGGGTCGCCACTCCCCTGTCTTTTTTGGGGTAAGGAAGTACCTGGAGTACAGACCTTTGCCCCTGTATGGGGTAGGAACTATCTCTATGGCCCTTAAGGCTAGTAGAGAGGCAACCTCTGCCTCTAGAGCAAGGGTCTCTGATGTATTTGCAAGTGGAAAGGACCTGGGTCTCAGTTTCTGAAATCACAAAGGAACCACTAAAAATGAGTTAAATTACCCAATATAAGCTAAACTTAATTAACTAACTAAAAGAGGCAGAGTATGAATAGACACTGAAAAAAAAAAAAAAACACTGTTTCAACAAAACAAACAGTCTTGCAGTGAGGTTGCCGTGCTGTCTTGGGGGCAAGTCCTGCTGGCTACACAGAAAAACTGAATCTGGCAGTTAGGGAGAAAGAGGGAGCAGTTTTTGAATGTAGCATTCCAAATTCTTCTAATTTGCATACATTCCAAAGTCAAAGTTCCAGGAGCAGTCAGCCACTCTGCACTGACCGCAATATTGTCTAATACTACTAGGAGATTCCTAGTTCTTGAACCACACAGCCTGTCATCAGAGGACATGTCACAAACAGACAGCACAGATTTCCAGAGTGCTTCCAGGTAATGTAATGTGATGCGCAACTCAAAAATGCTGCCTGCCGCATGAGTGGGGAGGCAGAAGAGTACCATTTTTTTTCAAGTATATCAATTTTTTTTCTGAAAACCTTGTCGGTGTACTGTGATTCTTTGTCTTTTCCCATGCAGCAGTTTGTAATGTTGGTACAGATATTCAGTATAAGTCCTGATCAGTATACATCTTTTCTTCATTTGTTTATATCAACTACTGTTGCAGGTGCAGGCAACTGTATAATCTTTTTACTCATTTTTTTAAAAGTGTCATGGATGAGATTACAGGCGATTGTTACAGAAGTCGGCCCCAATATACTTGAAGTGATTTTGTCAGATTTGCCTTAGTAAATGGGAGTAGTAACCTGTAGGAGTTGTGAATCAGTCTCCTACTATTCTAACTGCCAAAAAAAAATGCTTTTTTTCCATAAAAAATTAAAAAGCTTTTAATTCTGTGCTCTGCTTCATTTGCATAACCGTGCACTTTTTTTACGTCTGCAGTGGGCGGAGCCTGCTGATGTTTTGCATCAGAAAAGGACCTATGTCATGTTTTCCTTCCGTGGAACTGTTTTTTTCCCCACCTGACCCTCCCCAAAGAAGCAATCCGCCCATGTTGTCCCTATGGACTGTAGCACTGCACTATATCACAGTGGGTGTTTTTTTTCTTATGGGCGTTTTTTTTTTTTTGTACATTTCTGCTGTTCGCTATTTTGTTACAATTTATTTACCCCGATAGACTAGCCCAGCTGAGACCCTACATCCCTTCTGCTTCTACCTAATTACAGCTGGCATGCTATATGGAAGTCACATGGCTTCTTCAAATTAACCGAGTGAATAAATTGGTCCGGTGAGACCCCGAAAATCTTCATTGTTCTGTGCAGTGTAACCACTGGGCACATCTCTGCACCAGGAATCCCAGAGTTCAGTTATTTTATATCAGCGCACACGCTGCTCCTTGTGTTTTTATTGAACCCATGTTTGAACAAATAATTAATTTGCATGTTAACAGATACTACTATAACGTTTTAATTTCAAAACAAAAAGTCTGTTTCTTAAATAATATATTTTTAGAATAAAACTGTTTCCCAGGGAGTGGTCTTGAGCAGAAAGTCCAGCCTGAGCCACGGATCGAACTGAACCCCCAGGACTTGAGCAGTTCTATTGTCCACCATCTACCCTGAGAGCTTGCCGTCAAACAGAAGGTGTTCTGTGGAACATCCCATCCAGTCAATACGCATTCCAGAAACAAAACCAAAAAAACGCTTCTCCCATTAAAACCGTAAGACTTAATGACGCAGCCCAGAAAATATCCTTTCTCATGAATGAACCTGGACAGTGGTGCCGGAATGGTTTGAAAAGTGATAGGACCAAGGACGTAAGGGGTAAATTTTCCCCTATTAAATATATTACCGTGATAGCAAAAAGTGATAGGGCCACTTATGAAAGTGGTAGGGCCATGGCCCCAGTGGCCCCCTGTTCCGGCACCTATGAACCTGAATAGAATCTACATAAAACCATACCATATTCTGGCTCTGGTTACTATAAACATGGCGCCCTATTTATTAATGTAAATAGGATTTAGATTTTGGCGATGGAGAGTTAGCTGCCTCTTTATTCGGAGGCACTTGGTGTTGAAATGTGCTTTAGTTTGTCTGCAACCCTCCCCTTCTCTTACATTTCCCGATTTCTTTTTATTGATAACTATCAGCCCATTTTTTTATGCTTTTATCATTTGCGACTCTCCTTTCATAGGCGTGTTATAAAGCTCTTGCTATTTTCTGCGTGTTCGTTTCTGTCAGTTTTTGTATCCTAATCGGCATGTCAGTGTTTCTTTATACTTTCGTGAAGTATTATATGTTTAAAAGTAGGCCTGTAGTCAAATGTGCAATTACCCAGACCAGGTAACTGAAGAAAAAAACAGACTCCAGCTTATACCTAAAGGATACATTTGAAGCATCGGTCAAATCGGGGCTCACGTCTATACTCAGTTGCTAATTGTTCTGCAAACCCAGCCTTGGGGGGTGATGCCTCTCTGCACCTCTAAGTACCCAGTCTGCATGTCCTACTGTATATAATGTGTGGAGGAGCAGAGTTCCATTTACCTAAGGTTCATTTCTCCATTGACCAGGACAGACATGATGTTCGAGAGGTTACCCCTGGGGCAGCAGCCACCTCGTCCAGAGCAAAGATGAGTGCCATCAGGAAGGTGACCAGCGGCATGATAATGAACTGGGCGATGAGAGCCAGCAGTACCCAGATAGGTCTCAGGATGTGCTCCCCAGCCCCAACATAGTGAAACAAAGGGCAAACCCCACAAACACACTGATGCCGTGACTGAGAGGGGAGTCCCAGAAAGGCACCTCCTGCAGGCTGGGGTCAGTGGAGGTAGCAGCAGCCTGGGTTGAGGTAAAGGCAATGGTCTCCACTTGACACCACTCCTTGAGCCATGGAACTCGACTCTTCTGAGAGCACTTGGCTTCAGAAGTCCATAGTGCTGGAGAAGTCTGCTTCTGAAGTACTGGTGTTGGGCAGGCCAGTGAAGTTCTCAATAAGAGATGACAGAATTTAGGAACAGAGAGGTAAAGGCAGTGACATACTCCATGTCAAAAAGATCCCTGGTGACCCTTTTTCTCTCTCTTGACGGATCCTAGCTGCTTCGATATTTCACAGTGATGAAGGCATCGTTTCCAATCAAAGGATGCAGGGCTCTTTCTCCGGTGTATAGCTGCATGCATTGCAGGGGGTCAGTATTTAAGGCACATGGGTCCTCTCAGTGGTTTGTTCCAGACGGGAGAGGTCATTAGATTAAGAACGATCTGCCACTCAGACACATGCTTCAAATGGAAGGAGGGCTGCCGATCATGCACTTAGAGAGATAACAGGGCAGCTGCTGGTTTCTTTCTTATCTCAGAGCTATTATGGTTGGTCTTTTAGGATGTCGTGCTCAATACTTCACTGTCTTCATTCTGTATTCTGTAGCTACTGCAAATATTGCATTAGACTGCACTTTTTTTTTGAAGTATGCTTTACTATTTTCCAATTCCAACAATGTCACACAGAGACAGTTACATTACTGTACATACACATACTGCATTACAACACTCAAATAGCACCTCACATAGCAAGTCTACAATACTGTTATTCATGCATTTGTAAATGGTCAGAATCATATCATTAGGCATAATACAAGATGGGTGAACATCCTTAGAGCTCTGGATTTATGTTTTGCCTGCTACATAGACTAGTGTGTGTAGTTTCTCCCATTTTTCTGTAAGTGTGAATTCTATTATTGACACTGACAGTTATCTTTCCCATGCCCAGTGCCACTAGGATGTCACTGTACCATTCCCTATTTGGTGGTATCTTCGAGTCCATCCAGTGTCTCAGGATATTTTTTTTAGCTACTGTTAAATATCACTAGAATATAAACTGTAAGTTGCCTTATTTTACAGAGGTGTATTTGTAACAAAATATTCTTTATTGAAAAGCCTCTGCTGAGCTTTATCACTTCACTATGATTCCAGTTTGAGCTAAAGCCAAGACAGGCAAAATGCTGTCAGTGTCAGTGGCTCCGCAGATAGCATACTCGCCTCTGAGGCCAGGAAATCAGAGGGTTGTGGGTTCAGTTCTCACATCTGGCACTTGGGTTAATATCCCAGTACTGACACTGTAGTGCAGCACAAGAGGGGTGCTGCACTTCCGAGATGCCATCTTTCGGATGAGACGTTAAACTGAGGCCCCATCTGCCTGGATTGGTGGTAGTTCATGTGGATGGTAAAGATCCCATTGCACTTATCGAAAAGAGTAGGGGAATTTTTTATTGAAATCTGAACAAATCATAATTATAGCATACATAATCATAATAAAGAAAGAATTAAAAACATAAATAAGTATTAATTCATACAAATAGCCTAAACATAAGGGAAACAATATAAACCTACCCCCCTCCCCCTGCCCACTACAAGAGTAGGGGAATGTTTTATGAAATCAAAAACAAACTCAAAGTATTTACAACTTAGTAATACAATGCACAAGACCATAAGAAAGAAAAAACACAAAACTAAAATAAGTGTTAATTCATACAATGGTCTCAAACATTAGACCCATCCCCAACCCCACTATAACAGTAGGGGAAAATCAATACAAAATCCTTACATATCAGCAAAACACTTTACCTTACCCTAATCAAACGAGAAAATCTCAAACATAAGCAACCCCCCCTTTTTTTTTTACTATATAAAAGATAGTTCGTTAAAGCCAATCAAAATATTTCCAATGAGTCTCCCAATTAGCCAGAGAAAGCTTTACAGATTCCGCATGTTTAAATGCTTTTAATGCAGTGAGTATTATAAAAATAAAGTTCCCCTCCCGAAATCTCCATAAGTTGAAGACAACAGAGTAACAATGACTTGTAATTTTAGTAAAGTTTAGTTAGTTAGTCCAATCCGACGGCATGTCCTCAAAACAAATGTCCTGAGATGTGTTCTCCTCACACATTTGGTCTGGAATGTTTTTAGACTCCGGTTGAGGTAAAGGTTCTGAGCCCCCTCTCCCCCGGCAAACGTTTACTTACTTCCTGTTGAGGGCTAGCCATAGACCACTTTTCCCCCCATTGTTCCTCAAGCTTCGATTTTTCTTTTAAAAACTCCTGTTCTGCCGCTGACAACATCAACAAAAGCTGTTGTTTTTTCTTGTTTAGTTCTGCCCATAGTAATACCTAATCTTTAGCAATATCCTCCTCTACGATTTGCTCGGAAGGCAGCATAACAACCAGGGGATCCGTAGTAGCCAGACGTTCCACATTTTGATCAGATACTTCCACAGTCTCCACTTGTCCAGACTCCATAAGTCCTGCAGCATGTTCTTCACCCTCCATGTCCAGAATCAAATTGAGATCCTCCTACCTTCCCGCAGAGTGTCGGCGCCCCGTGCAAAGAGTAGGGGAATTTCCCCAGTGTCCTGGCCAAATTTCCCTCATTCACTAAAAATACCACCAACAGCTTAATCTGGTTCAGTTTCAAGTGCATACCATCTGTATCCCCCCTCCTCCCCAGTCACCCCTGAAAAAGGGACTTCTAGGCCCAGTGGGCTTACCGGGTCAACAAAATTCAAACAAACAAACAGGGAGAAGTAACAGTAACCACAGTACAAACATGGGAGTCTAGTACAACCAACAGTCAGGGGTGTCAACAGAAATGTCTGGGCACGGGACACACCTTTAGGACTGGGCCCCCCTTAGCCTCACATCCCCTGTTACAGGTCCCGCCTATGGGCCCCTCTGAGCCACTGGGCCTGGAACAGTTGCCCCCTTCATCTGCTTCCCTGCCAAGAGTAGTACAAGTGCAAGAACCAGAACTTTTAAAACATATAAGGAGGGCCAGATGGAGGAAAACAGTGAGGAGTATGGCAACGAGCTTAGAATATAGCCAAAAAAGTGATCAGACAGACAACAGCAAATATAAACATAGATGTTGTCGGTGGATAAGGCCCACCTAATCCACCCTGCTAATCCTGTTTTAGCCCCCTTTAAGTACACAGCTGTAGCCCAGAGGGTGTCGCAGTCAGCAGCAGGTCTGAACGCATCTAGTAGCATGGGACATGCACATTAAATGTATTCCTTATCAGGTCAAATTCTGCAGATGTTTTGGCTCTGACCAGACTTTGTTCTCAGTGCTGCAACCCCCAACTATGACATCGTGCAAGAAACAAACAAGTTTTTAAGCACTGTGTTGAAACAGAGACCTCTTTTGGTCAGTCTTGGTATTGCAAACATAGAATTTGACAGCAGATAAGGACCGCTTGGCCCACCCAGTCTGCCCATTTCCCTACCTACTGGATAAGCTGCAGATCCGAGTTAACCAGCAGCCTACTTCTTCTTACCCCAACCCCCCAGAATTGCCTTATGACTGTCCCGTGCATGCTTGAATTCCACCACTGATTTGACTCCACAACTTCTCCGAAGGCCGCTCCATGCATCCACAACCCTCTCTGTGAAAAAAATACTTTAAATTACCTCTGAGCCGCCTCTATCTTGAAATTGTGCCCACTTGTTCTTGCACACCTCTTTTTAAATATGCTACCTCTTGGACTTTGTTGATTCCTTGAGGTACTTGAAAGTTTCTATCATGTCCCCTCTCCTCCTTTCCTCGAGGCTATACATATTAAGCTCCTTAAGTCTCTTTCATATGCCTTCTGGTGCAGACCCTGCACCATTTTAGTTGCCCTCCTCTGGACAGCTTCAATCCTGTCTATGTCTTTGTGGAGATTGGGTCTCCAGAACTGCACACAGTACTCCAGATGGGGTCTCACCAGCTGTCTGTACAGAGGGATAATAACTTCCTGTTTTCTACTGGTGATGCCTCTCCCTATGCATCCCAGTAACCCTCCAGCCCTCCTTGCTGCCCTCTCACATTGCTTGCCCACCTTTAGGTCATCTGATATGACTACCCCCAGGTCCCTTTGCATTTTTGTTGTTGTTAGTATCTCACTCCCCATTGTGTACTCTTCCCTTGGGTTTTTGTTTCCAAGGTGCATTACCTTGCACTTCTTAGCATTGAATCTAAGCTGCCATACATTTGACCATTCCTCTAACCTTGCCAAGTCCCTTCTCATCCTTTCCACCCCACCTTGTGCATCAACTCTGTTGCAGATCTTAGTGTCATCTGCAGAGAGACATACTTTTCCTTCCAGTCCTTCTGCAATGTCGCTTATAAAGACATTGAAGAGGACCGGTCCTAATACTGAACCCAGCGGTACCCCCACTAGTAACCCTCCTTTCTTCTGAGCGGACTCCATTTACTATTACTCTCTGTGTCCTATTCTCCAGCCAATTCTTTACCCAGGCTGTCATCTTGGGACCCACTCCCAGGCTGGCTAACTTGTATATTAATCTTTTGTGTGGGACTGTGTCAAATACCTTGCTAAGGTCTAGGTAGGCCATGTCCTTAGCCCCTCCCTGATCTACTACTTTGGTCACCCAGTCAAAGAAATCTATCAGATTTGTCTGGCATGACCTTCCCGCTGTGAATCCATGCTGCCTAGGGTCCTGTGCCCCTCTGGCCTCTAGATACTCGACAATTCTTTCCTTCAGAAGTGATTCCATCATTTTCCCTACCACTGAGGTTAAACTAACAGATCTGCAGTTTCCTGCTTCTGCCTTCTCCCACTTTTGTGAAGGGGAATCACATCTGCCCTCCTCCAGTCCTCGGGTACCACACCATCCTCCCATGATTTGTTAAAAAGGGTAGTCAGTGGTGTCACTAGTTCTACCCTTAGCTCTTTTACATCCTTTTTCTTTCACAATTTTGGACTCCTAGCAGAAGCTGGACACCAAAGAAAAAGTATTCTGACCCATAATTACACTCCTGAACTACTTATAATCATTTAGGTCCTATAACATAAACACAGAAAAGTATCATCTCGCTCCCACATTCTGACAGAAGCTGTCACTTCACCAGCAGGCAGTAAAAGTCAAACACCTACACAGTCTGGCAAATTATTTTTTTGGCCTATCTGCATCACAAAAACAGTTTTCCAGAAACTTTTCTACAGACTGTACTGCTATAAACACTACTGACATAAGAGACTACACTTTGATGAGAAAGACAGAAAAATCAGCTATATACTGTACCCACAATGCCCTGCTACACATATATGTGTGTGTGTGTGTGTGTATATATATATATATATATATATGTGTATATACACACACATACACACAGATACATAGATGTTGAAAGATAAAGGCTAGTGGCCCACCTAGTCTGCCCACATGCGCACATACTTCGCTTCTTCAAGCTTCTCTAGAACTAGTTATGTCTACATATTAGGTGTTATTCTGCAATCCCCACTACCAAAACAAGGGAATGCACCTCTGAGTAATGAACATTTAAGTCAACTTTATAATTTACCCAGAATTCCTTGTTGCTGTTTGTCAAACACTGACAGTTCCCTTGTATGACATCATTCAGGGGTGTGTGGCCGCACACAGAAAACTGGAGAGCGGGCAGAAACAAAAATATACAAAAAAATGACTGACTTTTTAAATACTGGTTCAAATTATGTTACTGTTCCATCTGTACAGGCATTTTTGGTATCCTAGCAGCAGGGGATGAAAAATCCCCAAGTCCGAGGTCTGGGACCCACCTAAACAGTAGCAGGACTTAAAGTTGCAGTCCTGTTTAAGTCTGTCGGACTTGACTTTTTCTGCCACTTTGTGTGTGTGCAGCTCTCAGATCATCATCCTGCAATCTGTCCTCCTCCCCCACCTTCCCAGAAGTGTGAGTGCATGGTACATTTTTTTTTTTACAACTTAGAATTCTGGCGCTTTAAGCACCTCATCATCTCACCCAGCATGCACTGTCAGGAACACTGGAGCTGTGCGCGGTGCCCGGACACAGTGACTGCAAGACCACATTAAGCCTGCACTGCCTACTGTACATGGGGGCTTGCACTGAAATATCAAGCAGGACTGGATGCGAGTGGACCCGTGACTGTATACGGTAGGAGAAATGTGCATGGATCGTATAAAAAGGGGAAACAGATGCCATTTAGTTCGAGCACTGGCATTGAGAGAAGGACGTCGTCGAAGTAGTAGTAATTTTTCTAACTGCATGTAGGCTTGACATCAGAATCCCTGAATTTAGTTTTAATAGGAGGCAGGCAGAGTTAAGCTACAACAGGGATTCTGAGTGAAAGTGATAGAGACGTCTTGACAGAAAAAAATATATATATACATTTTGGCCACAGAGCGGACCGTGTGTGCTTGACGGCAGCTTGTTAGCTGCATAAACCCTGTGTGTCTAACTGCTGAGACTTCCCTTGAAGGAGCAGAGAACAAAAAAAAACACACTATTTGGTCAGAGAGAGGGCCCCGTCTGCGTAACTAGTCAGCAGCAGCATTAAGTTCCATTGGGGTTCTCTTGAAAGGGAACAGAACTTTGCTACAGGAAAAAAAATATTGGTCACAGAAAGTGACTGTGTGTGTCAAGGTAGTCACTGGCAATAGAAGGTTAAACTGCATAAAAGGGACTAATGGACTTTGCTATAAAAAAATACTACTTGGTCACAGAGAATGACCCAGACACCATGCCTGACTAGTCACTGGCAGCAAGGTTAAGCTGCCTAAGATGACAGTTTTGAAACTGGAGAAAAAAACTGTTTGGTCACAGACTGGGCCTGTGTATCTGACTGGCAGCAGGGTTATTCAAAATAAACACTGTTTTTGCCAGTGGTTTCCTATAAGAAACAAGATAAAAGTTATTTGCTTTAGTAAACATTTAGATGAAAAAAATAATGGGACTTCTCAATGCCTGCCACGGACTTACGGAACAAAAGGAACGCAAGTCCTGGACTTGATGCCTCAAAAAAAAATGTTCAGCCCCTGTAGCAGGTATTTCTGAGTTGTATGCAGGCAGGAAGTACCATTTCAGAATTTTATGATATACTTTATGTCCTTTGCCCAGTTTTTCCATTGTTGGCACAATGCACCTGTGTTCTGCCATAGAGCTCTCTGGTTGGTTGGGAGGGACATACACTACATCATACAGTTCAACAATGGTACTAAACACAAACTGTAAATCACACGCACTCACTGAGTTTCCTAGTAGGCCCATATACTGTAGATGGAGCAATAACAGAAATTGAACCAACATTTAAAAAGCAGCTTCTACGGTGAAGACTGACTTTCTGGTTCATTGCAGTTCTCCTTTAAGAAATCTTGCTTTCCACTTCAGAATCAGTTTACATAGCAGGGATATAATCACTGCTACCATGCCACTAAGGAAGGCAGAATATGAAGAAAAATATTCCACAGGACCTGGGTGTAAACCTATCTCCTTAACATGTGCGACTTCAAGAGTAATGGGTTCTGTTCTTCTTCCTTTCCAAAGCAGCATTCCTCCTCTGCGACACTAGGCAGAACTTAAAAAGGAATTTTTGATGCTAGTTCTTTCACAGTCTAGAAGAATTTCCAAATTTTTTGCATTCCTTCATGCAGGGCATCTGAGCAATGCCAGCTGGCTGGATAATGGGCTCATTTACTTTTTCTTCAGGCTCCTAATGTTTTTCTTTTTGGTCTTTTTAAGGCTAGTGTGAGAGGATGATTCCTCTGCCTGCCTTTTCTTGGAGTCCTTTTTATCCGAGTGTTCCTCAGCAGAGGATTTTTGCTCTTTTGTGGTCTTCCCTACAGCCTCTTCTTTTGACTAGTCTTTAGACGAAGCTGCGCCACGTGACATTATTAAAGAGATATTCTCAGCCTTTTTAATAACTGAACACTTTCTGGAGCTAGATCAACAGGCTGAGGCCATGGTGATTGACTTTTAGCTTGTCTCTTTTTCAGAGTCTTACAATACAACACTTTGCATAGATCACAGTTTGGCCATTTGTGATCTATGCTCAAACACCTGCAGCAAAATATCAACACTGGTGGCAGGATGACTAGTGTAGTCTGTCACTGCCCACATCGGCTGGACACTCCAAAAGGATGGCCCTTTGGGGACCACGTCACTGCAATCACTGTTTTCTAGGACTGTGCCATAAGGGAGAGAGTTGGAAACAGGACCCTGCCCCTGGGAAGTAAGCCGGTGGTGCACGGTGCCGTGGTTGATGCAGCACCAATCCAACTAGGAGGACACCCTGGATGGGAGATGCAGGCAGGACACTAACTGACAAGTGCAATGGTAATATACAGACATATAAAAACAAAAATACAGTGATGAAAGTAGACTCAAGCAGGTGACTGAAAAGCTAGGAGGGGAGGGAGCTGTTTGTTTTGTATTAAAAATCATTTAAAGGCAATTACAGATACTACCTTGTGCAAATATGTTTCATGTGAATAGTTAACATTATCACTTAGATTAGGGAAATGTAAGGTACTTCATTTGGGGGTCAAAAGCCCGGGCCATGTATACACCGGAGGGAGGGGGTTCACACTGCATGCCACATTGGGAGAAAGGGATTTAGGGGTGGTGGTAGATGTCAAAATGAATAACTCTGAAAATTGTAGAAGAATTACAGCCAAGGCAAACAGGATATTGGGCTGCACAGCCAGGAGAATTACTTCCAGAAGCAGGGAGGTGATCCTCCCTCTATATAATGTCTTGGTCAGGCCGCAGCTTGAGTACTGTGTGCAGTTCTGGAGACCTCACCTGAAGAAGGATATAGCTCTGCTGGAGAGGGTCCAGAGGAGAGAGACCAGGATGATCCAGGGCATGGAAGGGAGGCCTTATGAGGACAGACTGCAAGAGCTAGGGCTTTACTCACTGGAGGACAGGAGGGATGGGGAGACATGATAGAGGTTTTCAAGTATGCAAAGCAAATAATTAGGAGTGGAACCAGGGAGTTGTTTAGGCTGAAGAAGGGGAGAGTGACCAGGGACCATGAGTGGAAGTTGAAGGGGGGAACTACAGGTGGGAATGTAGGAAGCATTTTTTCACTGAGAGGGTGGTAGAGCCATGGAATGCACTTCCTGGGAGGCTGGTGGAGGAGGGCACAGTGGAGGGCTTCAAGAAGGGGTGGAACAGGTATAAGGGGAAACTGAATCTAGAGAACACATTCTTGGGGGCTGGGGGGTGGTGAGGCGGGCAGCCATTAGGTTGCTGGCTTTCAAGCAGACAAGACAGACCATTTGGCCTATTCTGCCGGCTTTTAGTATGTTAGCATTTTAGATTAGGTGAGCATAAGATATTAACTGTGGCTGTGAAGTATGTTCCTCCAGGTCACCATGAAGAAGGCCAAACATTGATTGAGATCATTAGGGGCTCACTTCCTGTTAATAGGGAACTGGTAATCATGGGGGACATGAATAGCAATTGGCTTGGTAAGGACGCATGTAAATTTAGGGATATGGTCACTAATCAAAGATTGACTCACGTCACTGAGGCACCTACAAGAACTCACTACAAAACAGGATTTTCTTTCCTCTTGGATTGGATTCTTGTTATAAATTTCAATAAGATTGTTAAATCTGGAGTTTTGCCTGATAGTATTAATGACCACGCCCTGTATATTGCTGCTGGTCAGCAAAAAAGAAAACGGTTCTCCCGGTGATTACCTTTTCTCATAACTTAAAAAAATTAGATACAGAGAAATTCAGGAATGCACTGGCCTCTCCAAATTGGTCAGTTGTTGAACAGGCAACAGATGTTAACACTGCATTGTTCAACTTTTGTTCAGTTTTCAATAATGTGTGTGACAGGATTATAC
The DNA here is from genome assembly GCA_016271365.2 of Neoceratodus forsteri. Lineage (NCBI taxonomy): Eukaryota > Metazoa > Chordata > Ceratodontiformes > Ceratodontidae > Neoceratodus > Neoceratodus forsteri. The sequence continues at coordinate 1,096,784,789 of CM057456.1, read as the reverse complement.
CTTATAAAAGATTAAGAATCAAGGGTGAGACACATCAGTGGGTCACCCCTGAACTTTTGGAGAAATTGAGGGAGTGTGACAGGAGATGGAAACTATACAGAAAACTGCCCAGTTAGGAAAGGCTGTTAGTCTATAAAATTGCAAGAAATAATTGTAAATCATTAGTAAGGCGACTGAAAAGAGACTACTTCATTAAAAGGCAAAGGGAATTTGAGGGCAAAAATGTAATTGACACATGGAGATTAATTAATGACTTAATGGGCAAGAAAAATACTACTAGCCTGCAATGTCTTAATACCCCAACTGGATTGGTGACCGATTCAAAATTGATTGCTCAAGAATTGAATAACTTCTTTTCAGATTTAACTAACATACTAAAATGCCAGCAGAATAGGCCTAACGGTCTTTCAAGTCTGCTCCACTTTCAGCACCCACACTGAGGGCCAATTTTGGTGTCCCCTCCTCCTTGGGTTATACTGTCCCCAGATGTTCCACCTGTATAGGGCTTGGTCAAATTTACCCTCCCCCTGTACCTGTCCCATCCTCTCTTAAACCCATCCACAGTCTCTACCTCTATCAGCTCCCTGGGCAGTGCATTACATGGCTGCACCACCCTTTCAGTGAAATAACATCTCCTCCTCTCCCCTCTGAGCCTGCCCCTTCCAGCTTACACCCATGACCTCTTGTTGCCCCACCCAACTTCCTTTAGAGCACCCTGACTGGGCCTCCTTTATTGATCCCTTTCATGTACTTAAAGACCTCTATCATGTCCCCCCTGTCCCTCCTCTCCTCTAGGGTGTACATGTGAAGCTCCTTGAGCCTCTCCTCATAGGTCCTCTCCCCCAGGCCCCAGATCATTTTGGTTGCCCTCCTTTGGACCCTCTCTAGAAGTGTAATGTCCCTCTTTGAATGTGGTCTCCAAAACTGTACACAGTATTCGAGGTGTGGCCTAACCAAGCAGTTGTACAGTGGAAGGATCACTTCTGCCTTTCTGGAGGTAATCCCCCTGGTGATGGATCCCAGCATCCTGTTTGCCCTTGCTGCTGCCTTCCTACAAGTCTCTGAGTTGTTCATTTTGACATCTACCACTACCCCCAGGTCCTTCTCACCCTCTGTGACTTGAATCATGTGTCCTCCCAGGGTATACCCTTGGTCTGGATTTCTGACTCCCAAGTGCAGAACCTTGCACTTCCCCACATTGAATTTTAGTTTCCATTTTCCAGACCACTTTCCAGAGCATCCAGGTCCTCCTGCAAGGCCACCCTCCCCTCCTCCAAATCCACCACCACACCCAGCTTTGAGTCATCTGCAAACCCTTTACACGAGAAAGGGTCCTGAAGGAACTGGAAGTAATAAGAGTTGATAAAGCAATGGGGCCAGACGGGGTGCACCCCAGGGTCCTTAAAGAACTAAGAGAGGTGGTGGCTGAACCTCTGGCTATCCTGTTTAGCCGATCACTGGAAACAGGGGAGGTACCCAAAGACTGGAGGACAGCAGATGTAGTCCCCTTATACAAAAGTGGGAACAAAGAGGAAGCAGGGAACTACAGACCAGTCAGCCTCACCTCGTAGTGGGGAAGATCATGGAAGCACTACTGAAGGAGAGATTGGTGGAACATCTGGTTGTCAATGGACTACAGGACCCAAGGCAGCATGGTTTCACCAGGGGAGGTCATGCAGACCAACCTCGTTGAATTTTTTGACTGGGTGACTAGGGAGGTGGATCAGGGGAGGGCAGTGGACATGGCCTATCTGGACTTCAGCAAGGCCTTTGACACTGTGCCACATAGAAGACTATTACACAAACTGGGGAATATGGGTGTGGGCAGGACAGTAGTGTGGTGGGTAGGTAACTGGCTGGGTGGCAGGACACAGAGGGTGGTGGTAAATGGCTGTCACTCCACAGAGGGAAGAGTGACCAGTGCGGTACCACAGGGATCAGTGCTGGGACCGTCCTATTCAACATCTTCATCAGTGACATTTGCGCAGGATCTAGAAGGCAGAATTTCACTGTTCACTGATGACACAAAGCTCTGTAACAGAGCAGACACACCAGAGGGTGTAGACAGAATGAGAAGCGACCTGCAGAAACTTGAAGAATGGTCAGGGGTTTGGCAGTTGAAATTCAATGCAAAGAAGTGCAAGATAATGCATATGGGGCATAAAAACCCTGGCACAATATATCAGTTGGGGGGTGAGGATATAGCATGCACCAAGCAGGAAAGGGATCTTGGGGTTGTCATCTCTGATGACCTCAAGGTAGAGAAACCGTGTGACAAGGCAGCAGGTAAAGCAAATAGGATGCTGGGATGTATAGGCAGGGGCATCACCAGCAGGAAAAGGGAGGTCATAATTCCGCTATACAAGACACTAGTAAGGCCCCACCTGGAGTACAGTGTACAGTTCTGGAGACCATACCTACGTAAGGACATAGACAGGGCAGAGAAGGTTCAGAGGAGGGCAACAAAGATGGTGCATGGATTGCATCACAAGTCCTATGAAGACAGGTTGAAGGAACTGAACATGTACTCCCTGGAGGGAGGAGGGAGAGAGGGGATATGATAGAGACATACAAGTATCTTACAGGGAGGAACAGGGTGCAGGAAAACACTATTTTTAAGCGAAAAAGATGTTCCAGGACTAGAGGGCATGGGATGAAGTTGGAGGGAGGACGATTCAGAGGAAACATGAGAAAGAATTTCTTCACAGAACGGGTGGTGGACAAGTGGAACACCCTGCCAGAGGAAGTGGTGGGGGCTGAAACAATCACGGGATTTAAGAATGCATGGGATAGACATAAAGGAATTCTAGAGGTCAGGGTTAAGGGGAAACAGACTTCTAGGAAAACAAACTGAACTTACAAGCTCAAATGGGCAGACTGGGTGGGCCATAGGTCCTTATCTGCCAACACTGTCTATGTATCTATGTAAACAGACTCATCTCACTCCTGATCCCCCCCCCCGATGTCTGAGATATAGGCGTTGAGTAGGAGTGGCCCCAGCACTGACCCCTTGGGGAACCCCACTAGTAACCCACCTTGGGGATGAGGCTAATCCACCAACCACCACCTTCTGAGTATGCTCAGAGAGCCAGTTTCCTATCAGTCTTAACAACTGTCTCCCTACCCCCATTTCCTTAAGCTTAGCCAGCAGGTCACTGTGGGGTACCGAATCAAACACCTTGCTAAAGTCCAGAAAGAGGACGTCCACTGAACCTACCCTGGTCCAGGGTCCTCGTCACCCAGTCATAGAACTCAAGATTTGTCTGGCACAATCTTCTCATGACAAAGCCATGCTGCCCTCTCGCACAAGTATCCAGTTTGCTCCAGCAACCCCCCTAGCCTTTCCTTGACAATACCCTCCATCACCTTGCCAACCACCAATGTCAGGCAAACGGGCCTGTAATTTCCCGCCTCCTCTCTTGATCCCCCCTTGTGGATCGGCACGACATGGGCCACCCTTCAGTCTTGGGGTACCCACCCAGTCCTCAGAGAGATGTTGAAAAGCTCCACTAGAGGGACTGCCAGGACATCTGCCAGTTCCCTCAGCAGCCTGGGATGTATCTCATCTGGCCCAGGTGCTTTCTCTGTCGGAAGGGACCCAAGGGCTTCCCTTACTCTCTCTACTGGGATTTCAGCCTCCACGTCCTCCCCCTTTTCATCCTGCACTGGTGGGCCCCCACCTGTCTGTGGTGGCCACTCTCTTTCTCCAGACCCATCAGGGCCCCTGGTCTTTACCGGTCCCACCCCTTGCTCCGGTTTGTCCCCGCTCCCCTTGCAAGACATAGCCCCTCCACCTCCCTCCGGTAAAACCTGAGGTAAAGTGCTCATTTAGGACTTCTGCCTGTTCCCCTGCCTCCTATGCCCAACCATCCCCTATCCTTATCTTGCTGATCTGCCCCCTTACTTTCCTTTTTTCCCTATGTATCTAAATACCCTTGTCCCCCCGATCCCACTGGCCAAGGACTGCTCCTTTTGCCTTAGCTGCTCTCGCTACCCTGGTGACTCTCTTGACTGTCAGCTCATATTCCTCCTGATCCCTTTCACTCCTTGAGCACCTGAAGTGCCTACAGGCCACCTTATTTTCCCTCACCACCTCCTGTACCTCCTGGGTCTATCAGCAGGGTTTTCTGGCCTTACCGAACCTACACCTTTCCCTTGCGCAGGATCTGGTAACCTCCTGTATTCCCCTCCTAATGATTCCCCACCTGCTGTCAGCATCCATATCCGGCCTTATCCTGTCCAGACGATCTTTAGGGATCCTTCCCATCTCCATGAAGTCTGCACCCCTAAAGTCGGTTACTACCGTCCTTGTTTGCCCCCCCCCCCATGTCCAGGAAGAACCAGACTGTGAAGTGATCACTCCCAGCCAACAGGTCCCTCACCTCTAGGCCCCTAATCTGATCACTGTCTGCTAGGACCACGTCCAGTGTCCAGGCCTCCCTAGTTGGTTCACCCACCTGTTGTGTCAGAAATGCATCCTGGAAGACATCCAGCAGCCTCTGTTCTCTGGTCACTGGTGATGTCATAGTCCCCCAGTTTGTTCCTGGTATGTTGAGGTCCCCCATTACCACTACCCTTCCCTTTCCCAGTCTACAGTGTCCCTCGATATTTGCCACCAAACTTTTTTCCAGGACCTCCGCCACGGCTGGTGGTCTGAATACCACTCCGACCTTTAATTTCTTACCCCCCTGCATCAGCAAGGTGACCCAAATAGCCTCCACATTCCCCTCTACCTCCTCTACCCCTCCAATACCCGTGCCATTTCTAACAGTGCTACACCACCACCCCTTCCCTCCCCCCTATCTTTTCTGAACATAGTGTAACCCTCCAGATGTAGGTCCCACTCATGCCCTTGAGTGGCCCAGGTCTCAGTGACTGCTGCCACATCTACCTCCCCCTCAACTAGCATCGCTTGGAGCTCAGGCATTTTATTTCCTAAGCTCCTTGCATTTTTCAGGACAACTCTCCACCCCTTTTCCCTCCTCTCCTTTCTCCTCCTTGCGCTCCAATTTCTCAGCTCCTGCACCCTACCTGGTGACCCATTTTTATATCTCCCTAGCCCCCTAGAGGAGTGGAGACCATGTCCCTCATTTATCATACCTGCTGGCACTGCCCCTGTTTTTATCCCTCCCTCCTTCGCAAGTTTAAACCCCACCTTTCACTGATGAACCCAGCTAGTCTGAGCTTAGGATATCCTTCCCCTCCAAATTAAGGTGGAGCCTGTCCCTAGCATATAGCCCCTTATCCTCCCAGGTTTCCCCCCAGTCCCCCATCAGGCCATTCTCCATATGTCCCTGTAGGTAATGCAGTTACAGTAGCTCCCACCTTAAACGAAATGAGTTTATCCTTTCCAAAGTTTTATTTCAAATTGCTTCAACCAGCCGAGGTTTTGAGTTATTTGCTGAAAATGGACCCCTGCCCCTTTCTTGGTCATGATGAGATCAACTATAGGCGCATGAGGATCACTGCAGATATTTCGTGCTACCCTGTTTCCTCTATATTTAATTTATCTCTCTGCTTTTCTACTTTTCCTACTATTTGGAAGGAATCGGTTGTAGTCCCAATATTTAAATCTGGGGACGCATCCAATATCCAAAACCACCATCCGATATCTCTTTTGGCTCCCCAAAGGTATTGAAAAAATAATTTTTGACCAAATGTTTGAATATCTTTCTAATTATGACATCCTTGCACCCGAACAACATGGATTCAGCCCAGGTCATAGTACAATGACAGCCTTGGTGGGGTTGACAGGCGCTGTTCAGACAGCTCTTGATAAGGGCCATCTCACAGGTGCAGCGTTAATGGACCTCACCAAGGCTTTTGAGCTGGTCGACCATGGTTTTCTTTTGGCATCATTAGGTGGACTAGGATTTTCGGAGGATGTTGTTGGTTGGATGAGGAGCTATCAGAGTTTCGGTACTCAAAAAACAAAAATTCATGGTCAATATTCTCTTTCTGCCCAGGTTTCACTAGGTGTGCCTCAAGGGTCAATTCTGGGTCCTTTACTTTTCAGTCTTTTTTTGAATTCCCTTCCTTTGGTTTGTGGTCACTCACAGATTCTTTTATAAGCTGATGACAAATGATCCTCACGAACGCAGCTGATCTCAAAATGGTACAGGCCAATTTGTCAAATGACTTTTTGGCAGTTCATGGTTGGTTTATTAAGAATTGGCTTGTACTGAATAATAAAAAAAACTAAGAGCAGAGAAAAGCAAAACACTACTCTTTCTCTGGTGACAGCTCTAGGGGCGGAAACAGAGCAAGTAAAACAATTCAAATACCTCGGTCTTATTGTTGACGAGGGATTAACTTCTGAACCCTTTATTTCTAATATAAAAGTTTTGCATCAAAGATTGAGAGCACTTAACCATCTTAATACGCTTCTGGTTCGTTCTACCAGGAAAATGTTGGCACAAAGTTTTTTAATTCCCATAATAGATAATGAATTATTATTTTACCATTCTGCCTGGGTAGGACGATTATCTAGAGTTAGGGTACTCAAGTTCAATTGCTAGATTTTCCACCCAGTTACCAACAAGGACCCATCACTGTACCCTTTTGAGGGCTGCTGGATTACTGCCCTTGGAGTGTCGATACAAGCAGCAGCTTGGTATGCTGGCTAAAAAAGTGTCCCTGAATAAGGTACCTCCCCTCCTAGCTTCCATTTTTACTAGATATTATAGTATAGTTTCTACTAGGTTGTATACATTTTTTCTCAGTTCCTCAGATGTCGACCTCTATAAGTCAAAGATCCTTCTTATATACATTAGTTTCCTATTTTAATTCATTGTTATCCATCTTTGATTGTTAAATACTTCTGTCATGTCCTTTAAGACAAAATTAAAATGGTATTTATATGAGGAAAGCGACTGTAAATGTTTATCCTAATGTTTAATTTTAAATGTTCTGAAGATGTATGTTAAGGATGTATGTAAATGTGTATCCTAATGTTTAATCCAATTGTTCTGTAGATGCCTGTTAAGGCTGTCTGGTAACTGTCTGATTTTTTATTTTGTTTTCCATATGAAATGTACTGTTTATATATACTGGTCGACCATGTAAACGGGTCTTTGGTGTATGGACTTTCCAGTTTAAACAAATAAAATAAAACAAACAAAGTTGACATGGGCTGAAGAGTAGAGTGGGAGGGTTAAAACAGAACTGAGGCCCCATGCCCATCAGTGCAGCAGCAGGGCTACCTCTTGCGACGCCGGTCACCGAGGTTTGGGAACAAGGAAGAGTCCATCAGGGGCTGGCTGGGGAGGAGGGTTGTCATCCTCACTGCAATACTGCCATCTGGGTTACCACAGCTGGTACTGCAGCTGAGAGCATCAAGTGGGAGAGGAAAGACGTCTGGAGACCCACTCTGTGCTCACACGCCGTCTTCTAGGGTTCCAGGGATAACTTGCACCAAAAAACATGCAAAATGGCCCCGGAGTCCACGTTCTGTAAGGCCCTGTATATCCGATCTGGTCCCCACTGCCTTGTTCACAGCACGACGCAAGGCTAATTGGGGGGTGGACATCACACCAAGGTGAGGTGTCAGAGAGCTCCAGTGAGAGGCAGTGCTGGAGAGTGAGAGAGCATAACATATTTATTTATTGATTTATTTTTGTTGACTTGCTAAGTACACTAGACATGTTCATGAATATTAATAAGTATGATCCCACAGAGTGCAAGAGGAGGCAAACTACACATGGGGCATAAATAACATATTAAACTGAACAGGTACAATGCAGGTCAAACACTTAAACACAATGAATAACAAGTACATAAAATACAGTTTATGTAAATACAGTTACACAAAAGTACCAATGACGTCAGATTATTAAATGGGTAGACCCAAGAGGTCACCTAACAGGGCAACCAAGGTGGGGCAAGAGCAGTTCAGCAGGGACCAAGGTGGGAGTTAGGCACAGTTACAGACAGAGAAAATAAGATGTTTCCTCAGAACATTTTTAAAGGGTAGGTGAGTGGCAGAACTGCGCACAGAAGTGGGGAGGGAGTTGTAAAACCAGGAAATAAAAGAGGAGAAGGCCTAATATCCCACCCTGGTAGAGCGTCTGGGGATGAAGAGGACAGAAGTGTCAACAGATTTAAGTACGTAGGATGGGAGTACACTATGTAACAGAGATATCAGAGCAGTAGGAGAGAGATGCCTCAAGAGGCTGAATAGAAAAACACAGAAGCAAGTATGAATGTTAATGTGGGGGGGGGGGAGGATAAAGGAACAGTGGTGAGTCAGATAGAGAGAGGACAGTGAGAAATAGCAGATATTGTTATAGGCCACATACCATTTGTGAATGATAGAACTGGGGGCAGCGGAGTAAGGGCACAGTAGTGGAACTTACTTGGCTATGACTTATTTTGCCTTGGGAGTGAAGAAGTGTTGGAGTCTGTAGGAAAGGCAAAGTGTAACACAAACTGATTTTCTGATGGTGAAGATGTGACTGGAAAAATCCAGAGCCAAGTCTAGGGTGATTCTGAGATATTTTTAGATTCCTCCATGAGAGAGAGACATAGTTGGGAGCCATCAAACCAATGGATAGCCAGGGAAACAGGACATGCATGCTAGGTGATGTATTTTTGACCCAAACAACATGGCATGCGTTTTCGAGGCATTAAGAACATTTTTTATTATTATTGATAAAACAAATCTGGTCATTCAAGAGGGTTAGCTGTAGTAGAAGACAATGTCATCTGCATACAGAATGACTGAGCAGGAAGGAAAGTTGTTGATAAAAAACTGAGAAAAAGTGGGCCTCATCTAGAACCATCATGAACACCTCTCTTGATTGGGACTAATGAGTTTAAAAAATGCATATTTGAGGAAGCATTAATTTAGAGGGTGGCAGGACTGCGAGGTACCCTAGAAGGCTGTCAAATCTACTATAATTCAGTTGAGTGCTTTAAACAGAAGTTTGCTACTAAAATAAACAGCTTAAAATAATTTGGTTCCCAACAATTATGTTTAAATTAATGGGTTTTTTTTTATAATTGTTATTGATTTTTATAATATGAATAATACAATAAGACATGACATCAACAAAACAATCACTGCCTCTCACACAGATCGAAAATGTAAGAAGATGCAGGTATAGGATTAATAATGTGGTAAGTTGAGCCGGCCCAGTGGCGTGGAGGGCTGAGGCATCATGCCTTACCTCCTGCCATGCTGGCGACCCGTGTTCATGGTGTGAGTGGGGGTGCCAGGGGTCGACCGGGGAGGGAGAGATCGAGCATCCGGAGGATAGTTCTCTCCCGGGGAGGGGTGGGGACAGAGTCCGCTGCTTCACTGGCCCCTAGCGGTTGCTGGGGGTTGGCGCAACAGACCCATACAAGGGGGGCAGAACCGAACAAGATGCCTGGCGTGCTGCGTACGGAAGCATGCACGGCTCAACCACTGGCATTATTGCGCGCCTTGGCTCTGTGCTCGGGGCAGAACAAAAACCGGAGGAGAAAACAAGCCAACCGGCAGGATGAAGCCGGCCTTCCCCACTGTGCCATGCCAGCTGGCGCCTCTAATTGGCAAGAGGAGGTGGCTGGCAAGATGTCCGGTGGAGGGGGTGATGGGGGGGAGGGGCTGGTTGGCGGGGACAAACAAATAAGCCAAAAAAATTTGGTAGGCAAGTTCTTTACCCATAAGTGTTGTTGGGTCAAGGCCCTTAAACTTTTGTACCCTTGACTACAGTTTACAGGCTTACAATCAGGGAATATGATAGTGGGTGATGCTATTGTCTTGGCACCACCCCTTATCAGGGGGTGAGATGCTGATACGCTTTAATAGGTGCTCCAAATGTTTGGTATATTTTGACTCTTCTCTGTTTCTGTGTTAAGCTGCCTGGGGAGGGTGTCTTTCCAGGATCCACATATATGTTTCTTGCCCACCTGGAGTGCCCTCAGCAACCATGTTCCCTTTGGGCCCACAAATGAGCACAATTCATCAATGAGTCCCAGAACAAGAGTTCTAGCAGTGGTATATGTTGTTCATCCACACCGTCTGGCAGGTGCCTTGCCGCTTTAAGATGGGCTGGAAAGTCTTCAAGCTGGCTCCTCCCACCCACCTGGGTGATAAAACTCTCAGCTCCACCCCATGACACCAGATCTAGCCTGCTGGAAGCCAGGTTGTGCGTGCCGAAGCTGGGGAGGTTGGGTGGGTCCGTGTGAATGAAAAACATATACTACTCCTAGAAGCCCTGTTACAGGTGAGTAACCTGTATTTCTAGGGACGTGGATATGTTGTTCTATCCACACTGTCTATCAGACTCCTAGCAGTTCTCCGGGAGAAGGGAGGCAAGGCACACACACCCTACTTAGGGAACAAGGACTGGAGAACCGAGGTTCCAAAACCAGCATCCAGGCATGACTCCAGGTTGATGTGGTAATGGGAAATGAAGGTGTGTGCCGATTTCCAGGTAATAGCCCTGCAGATTTCCTGGATAGGGATGTCCCTAGAAGCAGCCACTGATGCACCGGTATGACAGGTGGAATGAGCCGTAAGCCCTATGGAAGGGCTCCCTACCTGCCAACCTATAGCAGAGATCAATGCAGGAAGTGATCCACCTGCCAATCATTCACTTTGCTGCAGGTCTGCCAGGTGCCGCTTCAGCGTAGGTGACAAACAGCTGGTGAACCTCTCCCTGAACTTCCACCATAGCTCTTTGTAGTAAGCGAGCGCTCTTCTCAGGTCCAAAGTATGGAGCCTGTACTCGGCCTCCGAGGTGTAACTGGGGTAGAACACCGGCAGTGTCAACACCTGGTTCAGGTGAAACTCCAACACCACCTTCATGGAGAAATTTTGGTTGAGGGCACAGGACAACCTTGTCCCTGTGGAAGACCAGGTAGGGAGCTTCTATGAGAAGTGCCTGGTGCTCCACCAATCCTTCTGGCCTGACGTGACAGCCACCAAGAAGGCGGTCTTCCACGACAGGTGAGAGATGTCACATCTGTGCATCGGTTCAAATGTTTTGCCCATGAGCTTGGCCAATACTAGCAGTAAATCCCACAGAGATGATGGTTCACGAACTGGAGGGGATATGTAATCTAGGCCCTTGAAAAAGCACCAGACCACCTTCTCCTGCACCACCAACTGCTTGCCGGCTGCGCCTGGTAAGCAGAGATGGCTGCCAGGTGCACCTTGAGGGTCGTCGACTGAAGCCCCTGCTGGGAAAGGGACCACAGGTAGTCCAGAATGCTAGCCAACAGACAGGATGAGGGGTCCAACCCCTTTCCCTGACACCAAATGGGGAAACTCTTCCATTTGAAGGCATAGCATTTTCTGGATGAGTCCTCATGGGACGCCTCAACAAAGTTGAGGACCTTTTCAAAAAGACCAAAGACCTGGAACTCTAGCCACTCAGGAACCAGGCTCTCAGATGCAGGGACTGAAGGTCTGGATGAAGTGCCTTCCTCTCGTTGATGGACAGCTGATCCAGGAGGGCTGGAAGCTTCCTCAGGAGCCTGCAGCTGAGGCTGCAAAGATCTGGATACCAGAACTAGCGAGGCCAGTCTGGGGCTACCAGGATCACCTGCGTCTTGTCCCTCCTGATCTTGAGGAGCAACTTGTGGATCAAGGGCAGAAGAGGGAGAGTGCAGAAGAGGCCCGGGGTCCATGGCCTGGAGAAGGCATCCCCCTGCAGCCAGCCCTGCTGGGGGGGGCATTCTCCCTGAGGCTAACAGGTCAACCTGAGGTGTGCCCCAGTGGGAGAACAGGTCTTGTACTATCTCTGGCAGGAGAGACCACTAGTGAGATGCATCACCTATCCGGCTGAGGGAACCGGCCAGACTGTTCAAGGCTCCTGCCACATGAATGGCTAAGAGATCCGCCTCCAGGCTGAGCACGAGACACCAAATGCAAAGAGTTTGCTTGCACAGAGGCAAGAAGTGCATCCTGCCCTGTCTGTTAAGATAGTACATGGTCGTGGTGTTGTCCGTCTAGACTTGGACCACTTGACCCCGAACAAGCAGAGCGAAGGCGGTCAGGGCTAGACGGACTGCTCAGAGCTCCAGCAGGTTGATGTGGCACTGGGACTCCTGAGGGGACTCCCCAACCCATCAGAGAGGCATCGGTCATCAGGATGACCATCGGCTCAGGGCGGACGAATGGGATTCCCTCCCACAGATGAGCAGGGATGAGCCACCACTGCAGGCCATCTCACATCTCCTGGGTCACAGAGACTGGCTGGTCTAGATGACATGAGTGCTGAGACCACTGGCGGGCCAGCCCCCACTGCAGGGGATGCATATGCCAGCGGTCCCAATGGACCACGCTGGTGTAAGGCGCCATGAGACCCAGAAGGCACAGGAAGTCCCATGCAGGGTGCAACTGCCCAACCAGAAATGACTGGGCAAAGGAGGAAAGGACCTCGGCCCTGTCTGCCGGGAGCCGGGCTCTGGCTGGGAGAGAGCTGAGCTCCGCCCCGATAAACTTTATCACCTGCGAGGGAACGAGTTCCGACTTGGCCCCATTGATGAGGAGGCCAAGCTGAGAGCAAGCGTGGAGGGCTAGATCTCTGGACCACTCCATCTCCAACCTGGAGGGACCTGCTATCAGACAGTCGTCCAAGTAAGGGTAGACCCAGACCCCTCGGTGCTGCAGAAACGCTGCCACCACTGCAATGCATTTGGTAAAGACCCTGGGAGCTGATGAGAGGCTGAAGAGCACGGCTCAGAACTCGTAGAGGGTTCCCTCTGCCCAAAAATGGAGGAACCACTGATGAGACTGATGGATTGGGATGTGAAAGAACATGTCCTGGAGGTCCAGGGAGCAGAAGCACATGTCTTGCTCCAGGGCTGGTATTATCTGAGCCAGGGGTACCATCCAGCCCCCCATCAGTTTTGGAACCAGGAAGTACCTGGAAACAAACCCTGGGCATGAAGGAGGATCCGCAACCTTGCCGACTACCCCCTTGCAGAGGAGCTGGTTGATGTCATCTCGGAGAGCCAACTGGGAGGCTGTGGACCCAGTAGCCACCCGTGGGGCGCATGCTCAAAAGGGAGGTACCTGCTCGAACTCCAGAGGCAGGCCCCTGCTGACCACTCCCTCTATGCAGCAGTCCGTGGTGATAGCAGACCAAGGGAAAGGAAGTAGCTGAGCCAGCCCCCCACAGGGGAGACCCAGGGGAGGTGAGACAAGGTTGGGGCAGCACCCCGCAACCAGTCACTGCGCAGGCTTGGAGGAGGAGGGACCTGCCAGGGACCTTCCTCCCGGGCTTCCTGACCGAGAAAGTGATGGACTTGGCTCTAGGGTGCCAAGTTTGAGCCTGCTGGCCCTGATGATGGTGCTGCTGTGCAGGTCTTGCCGCAGGAGCAGAGGGACAAAAGGGCTTACACTGCTGATGGCGGCCTTTGTCGTCCTGTGCAGATGTGACCGAATCTAGGGTAGCACTGTATTTTTCAATGTGCTGAAGGTGACCTACCACACCAGGCCTGAACAGGTCGGTGCCCAGAAAGGGCACATCTGTGAGCTTGTGATGGGTGTCTGCCATGAAGGTCAAAATCCACAACCAAGCCCTGCGGTGCATGGCTGCTACCAAATGGGCACAAGAGTCTCCAATATCCAGAGCCGTCTGGAGCTGCTGCTTTGCCACCGCCCTTCCCTGATCCCGAACCTGCTTGACCGTGGTCTGGAGGTCAGCCGGGAGATGAGGGAGCACCTCATCCAGGGAGCCCAACAGAGCATTAGAGAAGTGTGCCATCATAACAGCTGAGCTGGCATGGTGAAGGCCCAAACAGGCGGCAGCATACACCTTTCTCCCTGAGTAGTCTAATTTCTTGGACTCCTTATCTAAGCGCTTGTCCACGTCCCTCGTATTGCAAGAGCACCTGAAGACAGAGTCTGTCACCAACCCCTCAGCCGAGGGGTGCTCCAAGAAGCCAGAGAGACAGAGAGCGCCAGTAGGGACCACATACTTGCGGGCCATCCTGGCCAATGGTGCTGGACAGGAGGCTGGGCGCTGCCAGTGTTCTAGCACCGGGCCCACAATGGCCTCAGCTACAGGGAAGGCCTTCATGAGGGAGTCCCCCTTGTCCAGAATCTCCATAAGTGGATATCTGGCCTGTTTCTGCATGGGTTTGAGCGGCATCCCAGTGGACTCTGAGATGAGCCGAAGGATACCAAGGAAGGAGGTAGGGCTCTCTTCCACAGAAAGATCCCCCGTTAAAAGGATTCCAGGTCGACTGGACGGCAATGCAATGAGGAGTCTTCAGACTCCGAAGAGTCCCTGTACAGCTGGTGACCATCTGAGCCACACTCCACTCACCAAGGTCGAGCAGTGGTGAGAGTGACCGACAACTGATGGGGCAGACCTTGAGCAGACTGAGAATCCTTGGTCGGTGCCCCATTCTTTGGCTGGGGGGGGCAGTGGTTCTACCGCAATGGGTGGGGCAGCTGGTTTTGGCCAAGATGTCAGTGCCAGGACCAGGTCGTCGACCAGGGAACTAGCAGCGGGAGTCTGCTTCGGCTGTTCGGGCGACAGCTACCTAACTGCTGATGTGGAAGCTAGTATTGGATTGCTGCCGGCCAAAAGGAGCCGTTACCACATTGGATCCTCATAGCACCGATGCAACTTGCGCTGAAGCCTCTCCTTAGCCGAGGAGGATGAGGAAGAACAGCGGCTGTGCCACTTTCCACAATGTTGGGACCGAGACCGCCATCAGCGGGATTTCCCCTAAGCGGAGGAGAACCAAAACACTCGGCAGTGCCGGTGGTGGGCCGAGGAAGGAGTGGGGGGAACCCGCTGCCCCTCTGGTTCAGGGTCCTGGGCCGGGGACTTCGGCTCAATGATCTGAGGCAAGTACTCTGAAGGCACCAGAAGCATCAGTGTCTGAGAAAGAAAGTTATCGGCCTTCTTGGTTGACAACCTGTGGGTGGGCTCGAGAAAAATCTAGGCCACGTCAACAGGCATCTCGGCCGGTTGGTCTGATGGGGACACCGTGAAACCAGCGGCCCGGGCCGCAACATCAACCGGAGTTGAGAGCAGACTGTCCAGAGAACGAGATCTCTCCCACTCCCAAGAGCATCGACAGTGGGTCTTACCTTTTTTCAGATCCTTCTTCTGGGACAGAGGGGGTGCGAGACCCAGAAAGACCTTCCCATTTAGTCGAGAGGAACTGGCACAGCTCCTGAAAGGAAGCCGTGTAAGAAGTGCCCAGTTGGAGCAGAATAAAGGCTGAAACCTAAGAGGAGCTCACCGTGGCCTGAGCCACCTCCTCCTCGAGGGCCATGAGCTATTCAAGCTGTTCCAATTGTTCCGCAGAGCCCGCCGCCATGGACACCACCCAACGTCCCTCCTTTGATTTGACTGGCAGGTACCATTTGTCCGGTCACTCCAGCTGGAGTCGGGCTGCGCGGTCTTCGAGCACCAACGGAAAAAAAGACACACATATCTCACAAGCCTTCAGATCATGGTCGTGCCCGAGGCAATAAATGCATGAGGCATGGGGGTTGGTGCGTGACATCTTCTGCCTGCAGAGGCACCGGCGGAACCCGGGGACGGTCTTGTCCTTCATCGCAGCCACGAGGGAAGAGGGTGAAGACTAAACCTGAATGAGTTTCAAAGTAAGTTTAGGAAAAAAATCTGAAGTTTTAAGAGCCAGGACCTGCAAAACGCAAGAATGCTAAGTAGGGAAACTGATGCTTCCAAGTGGCAAGGAAAATTTAGCGTCATGGGGCAGAGCCCAGATTTTCATCACCAGGGTGGGTGGGAGAAGCCAGCCTGAAGACTTTCTGGTCCTTCTTAAAGCGGCAAGGTGTCTGCCAGACAGTGTGGCTAGAACAACATATCCACGCCCCTAGAATGCAAGTTCTATAGTCAGAGTTAGGGAATGCAGCCCTATTTGAGATATTGTCCTTTCTACTCATTTCCAAAAAGTCTGAGAGACTGTGCATTGCACAAACCGGTGAAGTAGGGTCCCCCACCTCCCTTCCACATATCTAACACAGGTCATCTTCTTTCAGGCCCACTCTATACATCCTTGCATGTGTCCAGTAAATTTTATGCACAATTTTTAACTGTGACATTCGCAATTTCAGCTCAGTGAAGAGTCCACTGTTTCCCTTTAGGACTTGCCTCATCATCTTCAGTAAGATCTACACCTATGTCCACCCCCAAACTCTGGGCAGTGTGGAGTTATGTCCCTTCATTCCTTTGAGGAGCTTGTAAAGTAGTGAAACATGGTGCAGGCCCTCCCATGTCAAACATGGGAAGTTTAGATAAGGGATAGGCTGAAGTTTTCCCCCTCCATTCCTCAAGGCTGCCGTAGCAGCTCTTTTTAATCAAAGATACTGCAAAAAATGGGGTACTAGTTTAACCCATATGTTCGGTGCATGTCATGGAAGGGGTAAAATTCTTTAACCGTCTTAATCCCCTTATCCTTTGCTATGCTCTCCAGTTAATTAACTTTCTCCCCACTTTAAATGTAGGGTTGCTACATGGGGATACTAGCTCCAAGATAGAAAATGTGCATTCTAGCTCCTGCACACTGCTGCACAGGCGAGTGCGCTCATCAGGCTCAGGGTGGCTCCTCAACAAAAGATGTCTTGGATGCTGAGGGTATATCTCTCGGGTTCAAAGAGGCAATCAGTGTACTCACAATAGTAAGCCATTGTAGGGTTGTTTCCCCTGCTGTGAGGAGCCAGATGGTGTCCTGACCCCCATCTAACGCTAGGCGGTATCCCTCATATTCGGAACTCTACGCCCCCTTTTGACGGTAGTAGGTATAATTTATGGAAAGCTAGTGCAAGATTCTTAGTGCCTTATAGGGCCTGCCTCAACACCCAATACCACTGCTGAAAGTTGGTTTTGGGTACTTGATATGGGACCATCTAGAGCAGATGGTGTAGTCTGGGTGCTAAGTTCATCTAAGTAACATTGGCTGTCCTCCACAAGGAAAGTTTCAGGGCCACCAACTTGCCTACATCTATCTTCAGACGCCTCAAACACTAATTTTCTTTTACTTAATTTTGTTCTTGGTCTACTAAATAGTTTAGATAATGCTCTACATATTTCACTGATTCAGTTTCTAAGGGTTACCCATTAAAATCACGACTGCAAAATCACGACTTGAAAACAGCAAATACTAAACAGCGACTTCCATTCTAGCGACCATATGATAAAAGCAAACATGCTGAAATAGCAATAGCTCCTGCTATTCATTTTTCAAAAATGGTGACCGCAATTGAAAGCATGTAATTGGGAGCAACCTGGTTCTGTACCTTTCAGGAGGAGCAAAATAACGGAAAGAGTTATTGGTTACTTCCCATGTCAAAATAGTGACTTTTCTTTTTATATAAAACCAAAAAAACTGCCAATCAGCCAAATTCCAAAACTAAAAGCAAATCATATTTTATTCAGAACAACAAAAACAACAAATAAAGCCAAATCAGAATACAAAAAATGGTTATCAGGTGAGGTGCTTTTCAGGTGTAGTCAGACTCACACTTGAAATTGAAAATTGTAAGCCAGTCCTCTTAGGAAATCATAACCACTCCTCATTTCATAAGCTGCCACTATTGCAAGAATCCTTTCATTGCTGTCCTTGAAATTTCTTCTTGCAGTAGTACCAAAGGCCCCAGATACCATCTGCTTGAGTTGGATTTCAGTCAACCATTGCTCCTCCTTCGGGCACTGAATGAGCTTCCACACACTCAGGTGACATGCACCCAGCCGGCTATTAAATCCACGATGCCAGCTTTCTACCACGTAACTGGTGTGGGCTAGGCCCCTTTTAGTTGCATCGTGATAGTTCCGCTGGTGTGGTGGGAATGTTGCTCTCCTGCGTCCAGATCGTCCCCTAGGACTGCCAACCCAAGCTGACTCAAAGTAATCTAGAACTGGTAGCAGAAGCTCTTCATGAGTTTTGAAAAACTGAAATCTCGCAGGTCATCAAAAGCACTTGCAACATCTGCCGCGGGCACAAAGGCCAGTGAAAGTAACATTCGCAGGTGCAGTGTGCAAAGTCAGGGTCGGAACAGTATCTATCTTGCACCTGTGGTTGCTTATGAATCTTAACCATATGGCTTGTGCTAGATGAAAAAAGCAACCCCTTACATCAGTTGTTGGATAGGCATCAGTAAATGCCTTCCAGGCAGATTTTTCAAAGTCCATTATGACAGCGTTTGGTGCAAGGTTTGGGCAAAGTGCTTTTAGTTGTGTGAACACATGAGCATATGAAGTCGGCTTTCGTAAGCAGATAAGGACATACAGTGCTGTGACAACAGTCCCAGACTTCATACCATGCAGTGTGTATAACTAATCAAACAGTACAGGACAGGACTTAAACGTGCCGTCCATCATCCAATCGGTACACTCCTGCAGGAATCTAAGGTTGGCATTTGTGGCAAACATTAATATGCAGTCCTACTCCTTCCCGCTGTCAAAAATAAGGAACAGCTCCCTAGAATGTGTTACAGTGAATTCTGGTGGTACAAGCAATTCCTCAGCACTGCTCAGCATTGCTGGGCACCCACGCTCCACTTGCTGAATTCTTTGTACAGTTCTTTTTAATGAGCTGCACATCAGGCAAATGACCAGCAACAAAGTCTGGTGCACTTGTTGTGCACTGCACAACTACCTAAGAAGTGGTTTCAACACTTCCTCTGGCTCGCTCTCTGATGTCTGCCATTACCTTCCTGACACCAACTTCCCCTGTGTCTGCCACATGTGTATGTTCTTTTGTCCTGGCAGTTACTTTGTTATCCACTGTGTGTATTTGAGTAAGACAGCTAAATCTATGCGAATCCACACATCTCCAGCATACTTTACCAGCCTTTTCTTTGTCATTTTGGTAGATGAACCTAGCATACAATGCAAGGGGCCTGCCTTTCTGGCTAGTGACAAATTCAACATCCATTCCTTCAGCTGTCTGTATACTGACAATGCAGTTAAACATACCACATTTAAAAAGAAAGGACAAGATCTACACCTGCGCTCATGCAATCAATTTGTAAGGCAGTTTGGTCACTCCCCCCTCTCGCATTCTGGGAAATACTAAGCAAGCAGCCAGGAAATGGTGCAAATCCATGTGCACTGATAGGATTTACAACAGTAGTGCATTTCAGAATGCTAACATGCTGCGCCTGTGAGTACTTATGTTGCTGGAAGCCAATCGCTATTGTTAACACGGTGGCAAATTAGTATGGCGCTATTCTGTGCACTTGCATTTTTAAAGACTGCTACTTAAACGGCGCTGTTTTGGAGGTCACGCTTTTATAGTTGTGATTTTAACATGGAACTGTTTCTGAGCAGTGGCATGCACTGCATCAAACATCCAAATGTCAGAGTCTTTCAAAAAGAAACCGTTTCCAGCTGACCTTACAATTGCTGATTGTGACATCACAGTCAGTTTCATGGTCAACATTACGCAAAGAATAAGCCAGTCAGGTATGCAAGCAGTAATGCCAGACAGGGTGGGCGGTATTGGGCAATACTGGACCGGCCAGGGGCATAATGAGGCCAGACGTGCAGGCGGAGGGCCTTATAGCCCTTGGCCGGTCCAGTATTGCCCATACCGCCCACCCTGGAGGGCATTATTGCTCTTAGAAAATGGGCACCTGTTGTAAAAAAAATAAGCAGAATCTGATTTGTAAGTTTGAACAGTAAATTATTTTTATTTTATTAAATAAGTAATTTATACTGTGTAAAAGAAAGAAAATAGTCCTCTTTTGAGACACTTAAATAAAGTGAAATGCTGTAAACTTTTTAACTGCTGCATGTCCTGGAGACAATAAAGTTTTTTTTGTAAAGTTTCCAGGTGCTCGCTGCCTACACTGATGATCCAGAGTCACTTCTTACAAAAAAAATAGCTGTTGTGGAGCAATCATGCTGTGGTGTCTATGCTGCACAGCTGTGTTTCCCGGTCCTCACTGTCTACCCTGAGGACCAGGAGTCAGTTCAGTTGTTTTATTGCTTTCTGGTCCTCGCTGCCTATCCTGATGACCAGGAGCATGAAGAGGAGTTCCCTTCATTTTTTTTTTTTTCAAAGTGCAGTTTACTTGCCGACAGCTCTGATGATAGCAGCAAACCATCTCGCTTCTCTCTCTCTCTGTCCCCCCACCCCACCCCATAGCTAAAAGTCTAGTTCACTTGCCGACAGCCTGGGTGATGGCTGCTAAACCGCTCGGTCTCTCTCTCTTGCAGCACGAGACACATTCCAGTCCAAATGGCTGTTTAGGTCTCATATCTTAGGCATAGATTTAAAAAAACTGCTCAATTATTAATGGGAACAGTTGTGATGAGAAATGAGACCAATGCATGGTGATGTATATTTTATTAGGCTGGCACTGAACTACTGAGAGTTGAGTGGTCGGCGTCTTGTTTCGGGGAGCGAGTGTGCGACCAGAGAGAGGAGCAAGAGCGAGGTCTGCTGTTAGAGATTTGGGCTATCTAGGCAGCACCAAAAATGCGATATTAGTGTACTGAAAATAAAAAAAAAGTGTGGGAAGAAATGAGCCCATCAGGGGGTGATGTGCATTTCCTCAGCGACTGACACTGAACTTCTGAGCAGTGGGTGGCCAGTTCTCTCGCTAAGTATTAGAATAAAATGGCAGCATTTTGAAATTGAATGCAGTGCTCTCAGCCAGTGGGTAAGCAGGGTGGGCACAAAGATATGGGTGAAGGGGCACTCCTGTTGGAACTTTTTATTTGCTGGGCGTCTACTGAAACTTAATGTACCCCCCTGGCAGGGGGACAAGCCAATCAGAGCCCAGCAAATAAAAAGACCATTTTCGAAGCTGCAATATTGTAGTAACTGAATAATGTGGTGCTGATGCGCATGCCCAGTTACAGCTTTACTTTTCAAAGGGCCATTTCTACATGAAATGCCACTGATTTTTCAATAACAGCTACTCTGCAGAGCTCTCAGTGTGAAAGGTAGATTCATATTTTATATGCAAGTCACAAGGCTTGTAAAATAACGTCTCAATCATGCACGAGTTTACTGGGTCCTTGGCACCACTGGTACTTGGGGGAACACAATAAGGATGGGACAAATAGAAACCACATTTTAATAAAACACAGAATGACTACTAACTGTGCTTAAATTGTGTGCTCAGCTAGTAGCAGTTATGGAATACAGATCTATCCAGCAGCACCAGCTCTGCTAGAGCCCACACCCTCACTCCCCCTGAGATCCACTGGTCTGGGAAGTGGTGGAGAGAGGGAAGGGAAAGGGTGACAGAGGCAGCCACAAAGAAGTCAATCAACCCTACGTCATCCTGGTCGCAAACAGCTTTGCAACCCTGGAAGAGACTCTAGTACCTGACTCCACCATGGTGGACTCCTAGGTCAGTAGGTAGTGACAACCTGGTAGTACCCAGGGGTGAGAGAAAGAAAAAAGCAGCTAGGAGGGTCTTAGTGGTAGAGGATTTTATAATCAGGGGAGTAGAGAGGGTGGGAGGGAGGAGGGGTGAAGGATGGTTAGGTGTATTTTCAGGGCATTTGCCATCCAGGCAATAGAATAGGGAGGACAGTGGAGGAAGGTGGCGTTGGGGAGCTGGCAGACTTGGGTACCAACAATCTGGCAAACCAGCCTGTGGAGCAAGTGAAGCAGAACTTTCAGAGGCTTGGGGGACAGACTGCAGGCACACTTGGCCTCCCTGTGTTGAGTAGGAGGGAGGCAAATATATAGAAAAAGAAAGAAGAGACAGAGGAATTAAATGAGTGGTTAAAGGGATAGTGTCAGGAGAAAGGGTACAACTCTGTGAGGGACGTCGGGGACAGGAGGCTCCTCAAAGATGATGGACTTCACCTAACAGGAGAGGGGACCAGTGCAGTGGGGCAGAGGTTGGACATCTATATTAGACAGTTAAACTGACTGCGGGGACACAGAGGCTAGAGGAATCATGGTAAAACAAGGGAGGGAGGGGAACCTAGCTAGTGCTCCCCCTATACTGGGGATTGGTAGCAGTATGATGAGTCAAAATAAGGCTGCGGTTCAAAAAGGAGTAGTAGAAGAGGCAAAGAAGGGAAGGCTCTCAGGGTCTGCAAGCAGCAGGAAAGATAAGGTAAGGAAAATGGAAAGGAATGCAGGTGCAGGATCACAGACTAGCACAAGAGGATCAAGAGCTAGTTGGAAGGGGATCTGCCTTAAAGAGCACCTTTTCTGGAGCTCACTCCAGAAACCGTAGATGACCCTTACCTGCCCCCAAATCGATTACTGCAGAAACTTGAATTTTCAGCTGCCTCTATTTGGGAAGGGAAGGGATATTTTGGCTCCGTAGAGCCGAACTGCCAATCCCTTCCACTTCCTTGTCCCGAACGCCACCACTGTCCTAGCATGTTTTGTGATGTAATTATATGGAGAGCATGGGGGCACACTCCAGAGACAGTAATGGGGTCTCTTTTTGTTTTTTTTTTTATATTTTAGATGCCCATTCCAAAAAAAAAAAAAAATCAAGGCCACCCCCTCAACCAACAAGGCCTCTGTTAGTTGAGGGGTGGCCTTGATTCGTTCAGAATGGTCATTTAAACTATAAAAAAACTAAGTTAAAAAAATGGCCCCATTACAATGTATGGAGCATGACCCCGCACTCTCCATAACTACATCACAAAACGTTCTAGCATAGAGGCAATGCACGGGACACTAAAGTGAAAGGGATCAGCATCTCAGTTCCACAGAGCCAAAATACAATCTGTTCCCTTCCTAAACAGAGGCAACTGAAAATTATGCAGTATTTAATTTCGGGGCATGTAAGGGTCCTTTATGGTTTCTGAGCGGCAACTTAAAATGATCCAGGAAAGGTCATCTTTAATGCCAGGAGTCTAGGTAATAAAATTAGTGAGATCCAGGCACCGGTGACAGACACTGAAGCAAACCTTGAAGCTGCCACAGAGAACAAGGAGTGTGACTTATGTGTCCCAGGTTACACAATGTTTCAACGGGATAGAGGGAAAGGCAAAGTGCGAGGGTGGGGATAGCCCTATATGTCAGGGAGGGCAAACAGACTGTGTAGGATGGATACATCAGGGGAAGTAAAGGGGAAACTGAGTCGCTGTGGATTCACATCATGGTGCTCTTGGCAGGAAAACATGGCTGGGGTGATCTGTAGACCACCATGACAAGGGGAAGAAAGAGATAAGCCCAGGGTAGAGCGGGGGGGTGAAAAAGGAGGAAGTAGTAGTGGCGGGTGATCTGTACCTGCTAGATATCAAATGGGGCATTCCAGCGGCAGGTGCACCAGAATTCAGGCCATGCTGGATACACTGCAGGACTACCTACCGGAGCAGCTGGTTAACGATCCCACTAGACAGGCAGCTATTCTCAATCTGGTGCTCACCAACTCGGAGAGGGTGAGCAGAGTTAGGGTGCAGAAGTAACTAGGGTCAAGCGAACATAACTCCATTTGGTACAAGCTGGCCCTCGGGACCAGAATGCCCCTATCAAAAACTAAAGTCCTAGATTTCAGAAGAGTGAACTTCAACCAGATGACAGAGCTGATCCAAGACAAACTGACCCGGGTGGACAGCATCAGAGGTGCAGAGGAAAGATGGGGGCAATAAAGGGGGGGCCATTCTCAAGGCAAGAAATTCATGCACAGGAATTGTTACAAAAACAAAACAGGTGCAAAAGACCAATATAAAACATAGAAAGTGACAGCAGATGGGGACCAAAGATCCATCTAGTCTGCCCTGAGTGCTACCCCCCCCCCCCCTTAGATGGTCAGGAAGGCAAAGACAAACTCGGAGCTGCTTACTGAAGACCAAAGTTGGAGAACAACAATTCATCAGATATAGTAAGGAAAAATGATGGCTCTACTTCATTTTATATTTATACTTCAAACAGTGATCGGCTCTCCCTCAACCTCCTGGCATGCAGTCCTAGAAAGAATATTTACAAAATTCTTATGAAGAGGTGGGGAAACCACGGATAGCTTGAAGACAACTAGTTATAGAAACATAGACTTTGACGGCAGATAAGGACTGCTAGGCCCATCTAGTCTGCAGATCCTAGTTAACCAACAGCCTATTTCTTCCAACCCCCCACAAGAATTGCCTTATGTCTGTCCCATGCATTCTTGAATTCTCCCACAGTTTTAGACCCAACAACCTCCTCAGGAAGGCTGTTCCATGCATCCACTACCCTCTCTGTGAAATAATACTTCTCATTGCCCGTGAACCGCCTCTCCTTCTATCTTTAAATTGTGTCCCTTGTTCTTGCAAGTCTCTTTTTCTGAAAGATGCTACCCTCTTGGACTTTGTTGATTCCACTGAGGTACTTAAAAGTTTCTATCATGTCCCCTCTCTCTCCCTTCTTTCCTCAAGGGTATACATATTAAGCTCCTTTAGTCTCTCCTCATACGGCTTCTCTTGCAGACCCTGCACCATTTTAGTTGCTCTCCTCTGGACTGCCTCTATTCTGTCAATGTTCTTGCGGAGATGGGGTCTCCAGAACTGGACACAGTACTCCAGATGGGGTCTCACCAACTGTCTGTACAGAGGGATAACAACTTCCTGTTTTCTGCTGATGATGCCCCTCCCTATACATCCCAGTATACCCCAGCCCTCCCTACTGCCTTCTCACATTGCTTGCTAACCTTAAGGTCATCTGATATGATTACCCCCAGGTCCCTTTCCTTTTTTGTTGTTGTTACTACCTCCCCACCCATTGTGTATTCTTCCCCTGGGTTCTTGTTTCCCAGGTGCATTATTTTGCACTTCTTTGCATTGAATCCTAGCTGCCATACTTCTGACCATTCCTCCAACCTTGCCAAGTCCCTTTTCATCCTTTCCACGCCTCCTTGTGTATCAACCCTGTTGCAGATCTTTGTGCCATCTGCAAAAAGGCATACTTTTCCTTCCAGTCCCTCTGCAATGTCACTGATGAAGACATTAAAAAGGACTGGACCCAATACTGAACCCTGCGTTACCCACTAGTAACCCCCTTTCTTCAGAGTGGACTCATTTACAATTACCTTCTATGTCCTGTTGTCCAGCTAATGTTTACCCAGGCTACCACCCTGGGTCCCACTCCCAGGCTGGTTAATTTGACTATTAATCTTTGTGTGGGACTGTGTCAAATGCCTTGTCTAAAGTCTAGGTAGGCCATGTCCACAGCCCTCCCTGGTCTACTACTCTGGTCACCCGGTCAAAGAAATCTATTAGATTCGTCTGACATGACCTTTCCGCTGTGAACCCATGCTGCCTTGGGTCCTGTGCTCCACTGGCCTCTAGGTACTCAACTATTCTTTCCTTCAGAAGTGACTCCATCACTTTCCCTACCACAGAGGTCAGACTGACAGGTCTGTAGTTTCCTGCCTCTGTCTTGGTCCCACTTTTATGAAGGGGAATCGCATCTGCCTTCCTCCAGTCCTCGGGTACCACACCATCCTCCCATGATTTATTAAAAAGAGTTGCCAGTGGTTTCACTAGTTCCTCCCTTAATTCTTTTAGAATTCTGGGGTGAATTCCATCAGGACCCACTGCTTTGTCCACCTTCAGTTTTAGGAGTTCTTGCAGAACCCTTTCTTCTGTGAAAGGACTGGGATCGACCCCCTATCAAGAGTGCTTCTGTTAAGTGGATTAGGCACTTCCCTCCTCTTTTGTGAATACTGAGCAGAAATATTCGTTCAGTATTCCTGCTTTTTCACTGTCCCCCTCTGCCCACCCACCATTCATTCTGTTCAGCCTCACTATCCCTCCTTTGTCTTTCTACGCTCCCTGATGTACCTATAAAAGGTTTATCCCCTTCTTAACTAGAGTTGGCTGTCTTTTCCTCAGTTTGGGCCTTTGCTATTCTGACTTCCCTCCCTGCTTCCTTCTGCCTTAACTGGTACAGCTCTCTGTCCTGCTCCTTCTGTGTTTCCTTATACTTCCGGAATGCTATCTTTTCTTCCTGACTTTCACAGCCACCTCTTTTTGAGAACCATAGTGTTTTTTCTTTCGTTTGATTTGTTTATTTGCTTCACACAAGGCTTGTTGCCTCTGTGATGGCAGTTTGATAATTCCCATTGTTGCTCCACACCTCCTTCTAGCCTGTTTGCTAGTGCTTTTCTGAGGCACTCTCCCATCCTGCCAAAGTCAGCCCTCCTTAAGTCCAGTACCCTCACTTTTGTATGGCTTGACTCTGTAGCTGAGTTTTACGTGAACCACACTGTTTGATGGTCACTTGTCCCCAGATGGTAACCCACTTCTAGATCTGAGATCCTCTCACTGCCCCCGTTTGAGAGTACGAGGTCTAAGATTGCTCCCTCATGAGTGGGTTCGAAACTAGCTGTCTAATGCCTGCCACCTGTAGGGCATCAAGAATAGCCCTGCTCTTGGATGTGGCTGCAGCAAATGTGCTCCAGTTAACATCTGGCATATTCAGGTCTCCCATCAACAGTATCTCCCATTTCTCTGCCATTCTAAGAATGCCTTCTATCATATCCTTGTCTATTCCTTCCCCTGACATGGGGGTCTGTACACAACCCTGTCAGGTTGTGGTGCCCTTCCAGTCTCCAAGGTGACCCACAGTGCCTCCTCTCCTCCCTGTTTACTCTTTTGTTCAGTTGCTTTTATCCTTTCCTTTACTTAGAGAGCTACTCCTCCCCCTCTTCTCCCCTGCCTGTCTCTCCTGTAGGTTATGTACCCTGGTATGTTAACATCTCAGTCATGGTTCTCTGTGTACCATGTTTCTGTGACTGCTACGATATCCAGGCATCCCTCTTCCATTAAGGCCATCAGCTCAGGGAGCTTGTTGCCCAGACTACGGGCATTGGTACTCATTACCCTCCATTTCCTGATGGCCTTACTCCCTTTTGCCCCATCCCTGTCCTTCTTGCCTTTGTCACTTTCTCCATTTACCCCTGCCCTTCTCCCTATTGACACCTCTATGTTGGTGTTTGCAGTTTATTTACTACCGTGATTATTTGGGGGGCTAGGATTTTCCTGCTCCTTTCCAGTGCCTCCCCCCTTGGCTAGTTTAAAAGCTTACCAATGAAGCATTTATACCCAGGAAAATGATGGGTAATGCTGTCCTGACTTAGAAATTTACAAAAAATGCCATCAGCTCAGACTTGTATGGCAATGGGCATTCCTATACAATATAGATCATTTATTGGAAGAAACAATATGGAATTCAGAAAGTAAAATGTACCTAAGGGAGGATGATTATGTATATATAGGAAATCAAGAAGAATACCATGATTGTATGACTCTACTCGTAAAATTATTCAGATAGTCTCAAACTGATTAATAAAGAAAAATAAATGTTTTCCCTGGTTATACCTAAACATTTGAGAATCTGACAGAATCTGAGTGGAAAGAGCGAAATTAATTTATAACTTTTTTAGTAAAAAAAAAAAACACAAAAAAAAAAAACATCCAGACATGTCTCAATTGACATTTGATGGACAATTCTGCACATATGAACAATTTAGGGGATTAGTTCCTCCATTAATTATGTTTTTTTAACTTATTTCACCATAAAAAGTAAATGTTTTGCCTTGACAAAGTTAATTCTTAAGAATACTATGGCCATGTATGAGAAAACAACAGAGAAACCTAATAGTATCAAACAGCAAGGAACACAGAAATTACTCCAGAAAATATATACTACCTTAATAATGAAAAGTAAAGATCCGTGGAAACAAATAAAAAACTGGAATAAACAAATTGAGTGTGAACGGCCAGATCATCAATGAAAGAATATCTGTATTAATGTTGATACATTTTTTTGTTTTCTCTAAAAATAAAGCAATCCAGAAAAAAGTAATTGACACAGCTTACTACACTCCTCAGATAATAGCTAAAATCAGTTGGGGAGGGCAAGGTTTATGTTGGCATCAATGCAGAAAGACAGCAGATTTTTATTATTCAATTTGAGACTGTCCTTTGAGTTTGGATTGGTGGAAGCAAACAACTAAGCTCTTGACTTCCATACTAGAGGTTCATATCCCCTTAGACTTCACTATACTAATTTTTAATGAAACAACAAATCTGAAACTTAATGCAGCAGAAACAAAAATATTAGCTCTGGGTACATTATCCATCAAAAGATTAATTCTTCAAAACTGGAACGCACACTCCATAAAAAACGTTGAGGAAAGTAAGTGGTGGTCTATGGTAAGGGAAGCTCACTTATATGAAAAGTTATGGCACATCGAACGAGGGGACGGAAGAATCTCCCGATATATCCTAGAAAGAGACTAAATCCATCCCACCACATTTGATTACCATTGGGTGATTACTAATGTGGGTACATTTATTATGTCATTATTCTCCTAACTAAGGCACTATCATTTTTGTACCCCCCCCCCCATGAAGGTGACGCTTTAAGGAAACAATTATTGTTTAAACTGATAAGAAATGCGAACAGATTATAATGATGCCATTAAAAGAACTGTTAGAAGAGTATGATAATATTAATGTTTCCTAGTGAAAATCTATTTATAATGAAGTACTGATGAAAAAAGAAGGGAAGGGGTATTGTCAGGCTATGGGGGGTTACTAGATGAAGACAAAAAAAAAAGCCTTTCTCAATGATTACTTCTGCTCTATTTTCACAAGGGAAACCAGTGGGCCCCAGCCTGAAAGTGGCTTCAAGGCAGCTATCAGGCACATTCCTGAAATGAGGCAGCCACCGGAGAAAGTGGCCAGAAGGAGCCTGAAGCCCTAAAGGTAGGTAATGCCTCAGCATCAGATGGGACATACTGAAGGTGCTCAAGGAACTGGCTGAGGAATGGGATGAACCCTAGTAGGGTTATTTAATGGCTCAGTTCAGACAGGGGCAGTTATGAAAGACTGGACGGTAGTGGACATAGTCCCCCTACACAAGGGGGAGGGAAACAAAAAGCAACAGTCTTACCTCTGCAGTGGGTAAACCGATGGAATCACTGGTTAAACAGAACATGATGGACGAGCACAACAGTCTACAGGGTAGTAAACAGCATGGGTCTGGTATGGAGGTCTTGTCAGATCAGCCTGATAGTTTTCTTTGACTGGTTCACAAAGGTAGTAGGGTCACACTGTGGATTTTCTCTACTCTTTTTTCAACAAGGCTTTCGACTCGGTGCCACACAGAAGACTGCTGAAGAAGCTGGAGGACCTGAATGCAACTAAGGACATACTGTAGATGGGTAGAAAACTGTTTGAAGGAGAGACAGCAGAGGCTGTTGGTAAACATTGTCAAATCAGAAAATGGGGAGGTCATGAGTGGAGTGTGGCAGGGATCTGTCCTGGGTACTGCCCACTTCAATATGTTCATTAGCTGCACTGGAGAGGGCATCCGGGGCAAACTGTCTCTTCACAGATGACACAAAGCTCAGCAGTAAGGTAGATAGCGAAAAAGGGATCAGGACAATGCAGAAGGCTCTACAAGGGCTGGAGGGGTGGTCTAACATTTGGCTGTTGAAATTTAATGCAAAACAATGTAAGGTTATGCACCGGGGGGGGGGCGACAGAGTACTGGTTGGGAGGGGTTAAATTGAGAACTATGGCAGAGGAAAGGGACCTGGAAGTCATCATTAGTGATTCCCTCAAACAATCAAGCCAGTGGAACAAAGCTAATAGGATGCTGGGGTGTATCGGAAGAAGTACGGACAGCAGGAAAAGGGAGGTACTACTACCTTTATATAGGTCACACCTGGAATACTGTGTCCAGTTCCACAGTCTTCACCTCAGGAAGGACAGAGATAGGCTGCAGACTGTGCAATGCAGGGTGACCAAAATGATTCAGAGCCAACAGGGCAGATATTACAAACACAGTCACAAGGCACGGAATATGTGTGCGGTGAAGACCAGGCGAGAGAGGGGGATATGATAGATACCAAGTTCCTGAAGGGAATAAACAAGGTAAACTATGGGGAACTATTTCTCTGGAATACATAGTCAAGAACCCACAGTCACGAGTGGAAACTGAAGGGGAGGTTATGAGGGATGCAAGGAAATTCTACTGTACTGAAATGGTTATGAAGCCATGGAATAGACCGCCAGTGGATGTGGTGGGTGCCAAGACTGTAAATGGTTACAAATATGATTTACAAAGTGAAAAGTCTGGCGGTAGCAGTAGCAAGGAATAAAACCCCGTATGGATAATAGGTCCCAGGGCAGATAGGGAACTCCGGACAGAGTAGATGGACCCTAGGTCTTTTCTACTGTCACTGTCTAAGTTTCTATGGAAATAATTTTCACTGTTCTTCAATTTTAAATCCTTTCATATAGTGTTTCATAATAATACTGAATTGGCATTATACCACTACACAATTAAACAGGCGGTGTGTAAGGCAACACTGCACCCCCCCCCCCAATACACAGGCTGAAAAAGAAAGCAAGGAAAACCCGAGGGAAGAGGAATCCCCCAGGATGCAAATTAATAAAGGAAGCAGTATGGTAGAACTGAAGGGGGATGGGGACAGCAACTTTAAAAATAGAGGGGGGAAGGATGGAGGGATGGCAAAAAGGAAAAAAAAGGCGGGGGTGTCGGGCAAATTTTATAGGCCATGTGTGTGCCAGAAGTCTGGGAAATAAGATTCCAGACCTAGATGCCATCATGGCAAAGGCCAACCTGGATATGTTGACCACTACCAAGTCATGGTGCAATGAAAACCATGACTGGGATATGGCCGTACCAGGCTATACTCTGTTCAGGAAGGACAGGCTGGGAAGGAAAGGCAGGGATGTGGTGCTTTATGAGAGGGAAAGTATAAAACCGACAGAGATGCAGGGTACTATGGGGGGCAGAGGTACTCTTGGTCACCTTGAAGACAAGGAACTGAGCCACTGTTTGCAGTGCTGGGCTCTACAGACCTCCAGCACAGGGGGAGGAGTTAGATAAGGTAATGATGGAAGTCACTGGCAAGATTGCAGAAAAGGGTGAGGTGCTGCTGGTGAGAGTCTTCAATCTGCCGGATGTAGATTGGAGCCTCCCAGATGCGGCTTCATCTACATGCAGACACATTCTGGACTCCTTGTAGGGGGCATTCTTTAGGCAACTAGTCAGCAAACCCACTTGTAATGGAGCAACACTGGACCTGGTACTCACTGACAGCAACAGTGCTGCAGACTTCAGGGTGAGAGGCCACCTGGGGACCAGTGATCACAGTGTAGTGGGGTTCAATATAAGGACAGCTGCAGAATCGAACCACACAAGGGCACAAGTCTTAGACTTCAGGAAGGCATATTTTATAAAGATGGGTGAATGCCTCAGGGATGATCTGGGTGGATGTAGTCAAGGCATAGGTCAGAAAGCATAGACAAAATAGAAGAAGTTGTAAAATTTGCAAGTAACATTTTATTACTATTAACAATAAAATAAAAAAATAAAGTTGTACAGGATAGCACTTTATAAAAGGCACTACAAAAAAAGTGTTCAACTGAGAGTCTCTTTTCAATTTAAATCTCTCTCTCTCTAACCAACCAAACAAAACATTACTCTCATTTTCTAAAAAGTTTTTCCCTGGAAATTAAAAAGATCCACCAAGGTAAACTGGACAGCCCCTGCACCTGATTTAGAAGTGCCTTACCTCAGCAGATTGCTTCTCATGTTGACATTGCCCAAAATAATCCATTAGTTAAAAGTACTAATACTTGTAAAAGTAAAAAAAAAATATGTCCCAAGGACTTCCCGGTATTAAGTGCCGCCCACGCTCCGCCCCCACGCTCTGCCAAGTTATGACACGATGCTAGGGACAGCACGGGGATTTGCTCCATTATAGTCTGTTGGGGCACCTTTAAAATAGCTTTTTTATATTATAATGGCCATTTGGTAATGAAACATGGGTACTGGTCCACTATTAAAGGCCTCGTTAGTCGACCAGTGCCTACGTTTCATTACCAAATGACCATTATAATATAAAAAAGATTGTAAAGGTGCCGCCATAGACTATAATGTGGTGTGTCCCTGCATTCTCCCTAGCATCGCATCATAACTTGGTGGAGCGTGGGCGGCACTTAATACTGGGAAGTCCTTGGGATCCAGCTTTTCTACTTTTACGAATGTTAGTACTTTTTAACTAATAGATTATTTGGGGCAATGTCAACATGAGAAGCAGTCCGATGGGGGGTAAAGCACCTATATATTAGGTGCATGACCCGAGACTGATGAGTCTCTTTAAATTCTGCATCCTGTTTCTCATTAAGCTATATTTCCTGTTTTCACACAATGCAACAAAACTTTGTCATTGCCATTCTTGTGACTAGCCTGAAGAGTACACCTAGACTTCTTTACAGGTGCCACCAATTAATACACTCTGCCAGAGCTGGCTTCCTGCTGACAACTCTATCAACAAGCTTGTGATGGTCAAAATGTTTCTCAAGGTTAATCCCGTGCAAATTGCTAACTTTTCTAACAAACCCAAGAAGCTGTCTCCATTCATTTCAACAATATAATTACATACATTTGTGAACTAGGGGATCCCAGTTCCACATATATTTGTTTTAACCACATGGAAACAGAGGTAGAAAGAAAGAACAGAAACAGCAAGTGAAGGGAGACAACACGGGGGAAACTGTGGGACCATCAGCGTGGCCAATTCCTATGTGCCAGAAGGAAAATTTGATTGCACAATCAGACAGGCAAGAAATAGACAAGTGACAGAATAGGAGAGGAAAGAACAGATCCTTTCTTTTAACTCTCTCTGCATAACAAATAGGACAGAAACTTATCCCAACATTGGCACAGTGGGGTTCATGAATACTGTGCTAAGCTAGAAGGGGCATACTGAAGGCAACAAACTGCTGCATCAAGCAAGTCAGCAAATGCAAGAGAAAAAGAGATCGCTACAGTTCTCAGAAGAGGTGGCTGAAAACGTAAAGACTAAAAAGAGTGACATTCAGAAGATATAAGAAGACTCAGAGGAAGGATGACAGAGAGGTATATCGATAAGAGAGGGAAACAAAAGAAGCGGTAAGGAGTGCAAAGGTGCAAACTGAAGAGAGAATAGCCAAGGAGGTAATGAAGGGGGACAAGACATTTTTGAGGTATGCAAGTTAAAACAGGAAGACCAGTAGAGTGATTGTAAGGTTAAAAAGGGAAAGGGGGGACTGTGCAGAGGGGGGCCAGGAAAAGGCAGACATCTTGAACAAATACTTTTGTTCAGTGTTCACAGAGGAAGGAGAAGGGAAGGGGGCACAAAAAAGTAACAGAAGCTTAGGAGGAAGAGAGGTGGACACTAGTCCTTCTTCAGTGGAGAGAGTCCTGAAGGGACTTGCTAACCTGAAAGTGGACAAGGCAATGGGCCAGACATGGTGCATCCAAGGGTACTGAGGGAGCTCATGGAGGTACTACCTGCACCTCTTGACACTCCTAGTTAACAGCTCACTGGAAACAGGTGAGGTTCCAGAGGACTGGCAGAGTGCAGATATAGCCCTACTTCACCAAAGCAGCAACAGGGGAGGAGACAGGCAATTACAGGCCAGTAAGCCTGACATCAGTGTTGGGAAAGTTATTGAAATCACTGCTGAAGGAAAGGATGGTGGAATATCCTGAATCCAGTGGGTTACAAGACCCGAGACAGCATGAGTTCACAAGGGGGAGGTCATGTCAAACGGATCTGATAGAGTTATTTGACTGGGTGACAAAGGAATTAGATCAGGGTGGAGTGGTGGATGTGGCCTACTTAGATTTCAGCAAGGCTTTCAACACTGTTCCACATAGGAGGCTAGTAGGCAAGTTGGGTAGCTTAGGAGTGGGTCAAAAGGTGGTAAACTGGGTAAGAAATTAGTTAGGGGATAGGCAAGGAATTCATTCTGTGGAAGGGAAGGGTGACCAGCTACGTGCCTCAGGGATACGTACTGGGTCCAGTCCTCTTTAATGTCTTTTTAAGTGACACTGCAGAGGAATTAGAAGGGAAGGCCAGCCTCTTTGCAGATGAAACCAAAAACTGCAATACGTGGACACTCCGGGGGGGGGGAGGTAACTGAATGGCTCAGCAAAGACCTAAAAAAACTTGGGGCGTGGTCAAGGGTTGGGTAGCTGAGTTTCAATGAGAAAAGCTGCAAAACAATGCACACAGGGCACAGAAACCCAGAAGTGGAGTACAAAATGGGTGGAGTGATACTGACAACCTGTAAGCAGGAAAGAGACCTCTGAGTAATCATATCTGATGACCTAAAGGCAGCCAGGCAGTGTGACAAGGCAGTTGGGAGGGTTAGTGTGATGCTGGGGTGCATAGGGAGTGGTATCACCAGCAGAAAGAGGGAGATGGTGTTGCCTCTGTATAGATCACTGATAAGGCCCCACCTGGAATACTGCATCCAGTTCTGGAGACCACATTTCTGGAAGGACAGAGTGGAGGCGGTCCAAAACAGGGCATCAAAATCCCTATAAGGAGAGACTAACACACCTCAATATGTACACTCTGGAAGACAGGAGGGAGGAGGATATGATAGAGACCTTTAAATACCTCACAGGAGTAAAGAAGGTACAGGAAGGAAGTATTTTCAGAAAAAAAGGTGCTCAAAAACAAGGGGGCATGCTATGAAGCTGGAGGGGACAGATTCAGGAGAGATGTGAGGAAGTACTTCTTCAGAGGAAGAGTGGTAGATTCCTGCAACAGTCTTCCAGGGCGGGGCCAAAAACAGTGGTTGGGTTCAAGAAGGCATAGGACAGGCATAAGGGAATCTTAGTGGCAAGGAAAAGGGAAGGGAGAAATAGCTGGAGATCAAGTAGGGTCTGTGGCGATACTGTAGGTATCGGTTTCATGATGTGGAAAGCATGCAACATCTCCTGACAAAGCAGTTGGTCCACAAAGGGTCAGACTGCTTCTGCCCGACTGTGGCCGAGTATTTTTTGTTGTTTTTTTACCATTGTTACATATACACAATATAGAGGATTGCGTATGAGCAATCATACACAATGGTTTTCTGACAGAGAGGTTTCCGTGGTAACAGGAGACCTCGAGAGCACAGAGGTCCCATTACCACAGAAACCTTGAGAACGGAAAACAGCCTTGTATGCGTTTGATTGTCCATTCACAATCTTTTACAGTGTATGGGCAGCCATCATTTTGCTCCTCTAGCCAAAAAACGTCCCATCATAAGTTAAAATGACTCAAAAAATCGATTTTTATCAGTAATCACGTTCCACCATACATTATAGCAATGCTTGTAATAAATCACAACTGCAAACACCACTATGAACCTTGCAGTCTGCTTTCTTATGTGTGTTTATCGCCATCAGGGGCACCAGTTTTCTTAGTGTGA
Organism: Neoceratodus forsteri; assembly: GCA_016271365.2. Classification (NCBI taxonomy): domain Eukaryota; kingdom Metazoa; phylum Chordata; order Ceratodontiformes; family Ceratodontidae; genus Neoceratodus; species Neoceratodus forsteri. Next base: position 1,096,749,669 of record CM057456.1, on the reverse strand, counting down.
CTGTTTTTAGTTTTATTTTTTCAAGGTTCTGTGATCCAAAAGTACTAGAAATAAGGTAGTAAATGCAAAATAAATAAATGCATACGTAAATAAATGACTGACTGAAATAACAGTCTGGTTCTGCTTGTTTCTACTTCTACTGTGTTCCAATTAAAATTTACTGACTTTTTTTTAATGGGAAACACCAGTAGTAGCGAAAAGGCTAAAAGCTAAATCTTCCACAAAGTATGACAATATCAAGCAGTGGTGCTGTACTGTACTGTATGATGTTCAGTGTTATCTGTTAGTATTACCCCTATTCTAGCCTAATGAACTGGTGTGTATTACCCAGCTATGATCCTGAACTGTCAATACAATACTACTATTAGTGTAAACTTAGCGCCCAATTTTCCATTTAATTCCCATTTTAATCTAACATGACTGAAGTTCATCCAAGTTTAGCTGCCGTAATCCTGCAGCTGAATTTACTGCTTTAAGCTAGCGGCTAGTCATAAACGTAAACTCACCATTTCAAATTAAATGATTTGTACATCAGAATGCATGCTACTGAGCTATAAAAAACAGTTAAGTAATTTACAGCTCCGCTCAAGTCAACGAGCAGCAGACAAAGTACTTGGTAACAACGCCTGGGGTTGGGTTACTATTAGTTAATTTTATCCTTAACGGTCATGAGACACAAGTGTCCCTAGTGTAAGATTAACCAAGGCAACCCAATCCCTGGTGTGCCAGAATGCTATAAAATTAAAAGGTTTTTTTTTTTTTTTTTTTTCAATTCATGTTTCTCTGGTTTACATTTTAATTGTTTTATTGTACTTGAGAGTTCCAGGGATTAACATAACCTTTTAGAATGCCAGCTGGCAACAGCAATGCTCCATTTACAGCTTTGTTTTATAATATCTTAAACAGGGTTACAGAAATCCTGTGACCTCACTGGTCAAGCCATAATGTGACAGTGTGTTATTTCTTATGACTGCACATCCAGCTTCAACATAATAATGTTTCATCATTTTACAGGGGAACACCAGTCCCTCCATCACCCCCACCAGTCAAACCAACCCCCGATTAATTCTGTTGCTAAATATGCTCCAATCTATCCGCCATAATGTAACCACTGCTGGAGCAGTGCCGCACCATTTTACATACTCAGCACAGCCCGGCCGCTTACTGTACAAGGGATACACTGGAGCTGTGTAAAGCTGTGCTGAGCATGTAAAATGGTGCTACGCTGCTCTAGTAGTGTTTACATTACGGCACACAGACTGGATTAAATATTACAGCAGCCAGGTGATTAAAAAAATGTTGGGGGCTTAAAAGCCTAAGAGGATGGGTTTGGTTTGGGAGTGCGTGGACAGGTGTTCTCCTTTAAAAATATGCTGGTGCCCATTTTATAAGTGGGACAACACACTTCAGGACCTGCTGTCCTGGGAACACACACACTTTATGAGTGATTAAAGGTAATGGCCTAACAACCACCGGAGGCATGCATACGTTATTTTCTGAATGCACGCCAAGTCACGTATTATCCCTTACATAAGGTAGGGTCTACTATGACAGTTCATAAATAACTGAAGTAAACAAACATGAAAATAACGAGTGCTTACCACTGCTAACCTAAGGTTCTCATTTGATATACATGAAACGTACTCAAGATGAATTGCTAACTGGCTGGGGGCAGGAAGCATAGGATGTTGGTAGTCGGTGTTAGTCACTACTTCCAGTGGAGAGAAGTACTTAGTTAATCAGGGTTCTGTGCTGAGGCAACTGATGTTTAACATTTTCATTAATGATCTAGAAGCTGGGGCATCCAGTAGGTTGCTTAAGTTTGGTGCTGACATCGAAATGGCCAGGCTGCTGAGCTCCATTAAAACTCCATTTCATGTAGGCAGCCATTTTGTACGAAGGTTAAGCACTGGAATCCGGGGACTCTGAAAGCACTTTTTTTTTGGGGGGGGGGGGGATGTTATGGGGACAAACCTCAGGAGGACCAGAACAAGCTAGGTAACTTGTCAGACGTCTGGGGTCCTGGGCTCCTGAACATAAAAATTACACTAAAGCAAAGTGCTCAATGCAGGGCCACCAAAATGATCACGGTATGGGGGACAAAAGCTATGAGAAAATGCTGGTGGCCCTTGTCTTGCAGTACTGACCCAGAAGAAGAGGCTGAGAGGGGGCAGGATCTCACTCTTTCACATACTGACAGGTGCTCTCAAGACTGAACAAACATGTTTGATCTGGTATCCTCCAGTAAGCCATGGGGACACCCTGAAGCTCAGATGTGGTAAATTAAGGGGGTAATGTTAGGAGGTACTTTTTCTCCCAGAGGGCAATAAACCTGTAATACAGTTACTAATGGAAACAGCTGAAAAGGAAACCGCAGAGGCCTTCAAGGTAAGCCTGGACAAATTTCTGCTTAATAAGGGAATCAACAGGCGGCCTGCACATAGTAGAGAGTGTAGGGGATCCCTATAAATTAGTTGCCATGTTTTCACATAATATTTTACCATACGTACTTATGGAGTGGGGAAATAGATGTGATGGATCTTGTGTCCTGTCCAATGTTAATTTACTGTGTTACTTAATCTTTATTTCCGCAGTTATTTGGTTGACTCGCTCAGGAGGGAGATAGGTACTTACTGACACTGTCAGTCTTAAACTGCTGAAATCTCACACATCTTGGGCTAAACTTAGTGAATGCCATTGGAGCATTGGTTCTTCCTACAGCTACAGTGCTCAAAGATGTCAGGTATAGGGGCTTCTGGATAAGCGTTGCTATGGGAATGGCAGGCAGGGGGATCGCAGGATCAATTAGATATTTGTGGAAATAGCAATTAAGTCTTTCAAAATGTTTAGGGGGAATTGGGAGGATCACTGTGTAAATAGAGCCATCAACCTTGTCCCGGTACTTTATTTTACACATTCTTTACTTCCTCTTTAAGATGAGGGAGAGTTCAGTTCCTGCTCAGTTCTATCACTGTTTATAGCAACATCAGCTAAGCAGGTTTTTAGAAATGGCTACAGCTCAAATGAGTGTAACAGTAGTAAGGAATCAATCTAGGTGAAGTTAGTAGAATCACCTCATACTACTGAGAGTTTTCAGTACTATGAATCACTCTGTAAACCGATCTTCATGCACTCTACCTAACATCTGAGAAACTTCACAGTTGGGGGAAGGGGACTCAATATAGTAGCTGAGTGCTTCACACGATTTGGCAGAACTGACACAGACTCCTTACACCTTGTCACAAACCAGCATTCCATCCAGAATTATCCATTCATTAAACTGCTGAAGCATTTGTGAATGCATTTTGCAGCCTGGATGCTTGCTTACAACTGGATTTTATGCAAAGTCTGCAAACTCCACAGAATTGCTTCCAGACACCATAACGGAATGAAATACAGTAGAAGTAATGACAAGAAAAAACACACAACATAAAACATTTAAGTCTCTTTTTTTTTTTTTTTTTTTTTACACGTCCACACACCGTAGTGATGGGTCAAATCTGGCTCTACCAAAGGAATGTATAAAACTGCAACTGGTGTGCAAAAATAGTAAACCTGTCCATAGAAAAGATGCCCTCCCCCCCACCATGATCAATCCCCTATCATGTACCAGTGCTGACACCCTGTTGAAGGCAGCATGCTGTGTAGAGCAGCAGATAACCACAGGAGTTCACATTAGTTGCTCTTGTGTTCATATATGGATCATCTGACAGATGTGTTCAGCCTATTTAAAGATTACAGAGGAGACCTCCTATTTTGGAATTCTCTAGTTGTATTTCTGTAACCCTTACAACAGTAGCAACTGCAAACTTGATTAATGAAACCTTTGACTCACACAAAGTTGCTAAGCCACCAACAAGTTGTGCAACTTCCCAAAAGAGAGGAATACCTTCCTCAGAATTTTTTTTTATACATTCTGTTTCTTGCATTTCCAGACCTGATCTTCCAGTTCCCTCAAGATCATTTTCCCATTCTTGGAAACTCCTGGAAACTGGCACTCCGTTCCTGCCTTCGCTCACTCCTAGCTCAGGTCCCTGAAACCACTAACTTGCAACTTACAGTAGCCCCAACATCTGAGACCTCAGAGGGCAACCAAGTCTCCGATGACATACTTGGCTTGACTGTGAAGCAACACAACATTATCTTCTATTTGGGCCATCAGAAGGGTAGGCGAGCCCCAGCCCTCCTTCGGAACTCCCCTGCCAGCCCTCCTGTAGGCATGTGGCACCTCAGTGTCTTTAGCTAGGCGAACGGGTGCCTGCTAATGTATGGCTACTTTGTAAGGGGTCACTCATTCCTTCCTGCATGGCACTCCCTTCCCTGGGTCACTAACAGGTGGTTGTGCTATGGAAGAAGGTGCCGTACTTCCCTGAGGCACCTTCCTTCAAATTTCTAACTAGTACAGTAGGTACTTCAGTTCTACTGCTGCCAATATGAAAGCATAAGGCAAAGCTATTTACCAAAGCAGGCAGGCATGAACAGTGTTTCGGCAAAGTGCTCAGTAAATAAAGCTAAATTATGCAGTTGTGATTATAATCCAATGAACTGCAGCAAAATGTAACTCTTTTTAGGGACCAATTTTGTGGGCACTCTGCCAGAAAATGGTAGGTTGTGCTCAGGTGCTATGTTTCATCAAACCATACACACACAGGGTGCGGTACAACACACATGCACGAAGTGTAGGAAAAAAATGCCCACCCCCCCCCAAAAAAAAAAAAAATCACATGCAAAGGGTGACAAGCTAGGTTTCTGGCATCACAGCCAAAACCTCTACTTGAAGAAATATGTTTGGCGGATGGAGTGTCTTAATAATCCTGCAACACTCTTAAGAACATCCATAGTGGAGCTAAAAATGCAAACTCCGGTACTTCAACACGGACCGAGGGGATCCTGAAACTGTCATGCCAAAGTTGTGTATTATTCTTCATTTGCAGATTTATAAATTTTTAAACTCTTCCTTCCCCATGGCTCTGAACACATAAGAGTTTAGATGGATTAGTAGCTTTACTGTGTCAAAAAAATAATAAAAAAAATTTAATTGGGTAAAGTCAGTCAGGTGACCATGCATTATTACAGCATACTGCACAGTCACCCTGGTCTAAAACCGGATTTGTTAGAGGACACATTACACAATGAGCAAATCAATACTCCTACAACCTGAACTAACCTGCCATCGCAAACATGCCTGCTGCCTTTACTGGCAATTGTGTAGATTATCGGACCAGTGTAAGTGATGTTATGCAAAGCTATAGTGAATAAGGTGCAGCACAAGTTGCATTACTTTACTTAATCAAATCACCCTTTCTGTTTCTTTTTATCAGTGTATTTGAATTGGGGGGCTCTGCTCCCCTTCTAAAAAACACAAGGGGGGTGCTGCAAGGCGATACCCTCCACTCAGATTAACTGATAAATCCAAAATTAACAGCAAGCACAAGCACATGCCCAAATTGCCTGTTCCATTACTATTTTTTTGTTTATTTGAATTGGGGGGCTTTGCCCCACCATACACACACCTTGTTTTTTGTTTTTTTTAAGGGGGGGGTGGGAGGCAAAGTTCCCCAACTCAAACTACTAAAAAGTAACGGAACGGAAGAACATGCCAAAACAGCACTGCATTCATAAAGCTTTATGTAAATGACAGCTACGATAGTAGCGGAGACCATTCAGTGGTCAGATAATCTACACAATAGCCCCTTTACTTACTAAAAACCTTCATCTATGCCCGAAAAATAAAACTGCCTTAAATAAAAACAATTTTACTAAGTGTTGTTTCCTTGATCATTACTCTCTCTTTACACACATAAATAAGTCACAAAAAATGAATACTGTTCATAGTTTTTATTACTAGTGTTTCTTGGCTGACAATGACAAATCCTCCTCCTATCTTTACCTGCTTATCAGGGAAATCTCTGCTGCTTACCCCGAAAGAGATAAAATGGAATATTCTGCCAGTGGAATTGTGCAGAATTTTAAATCCCTGTATTCGATGGTAGACATTTCACATGCTGAATGTGGGGGAAAGACAGAGGAAAGCAGATATGAAAAAAGAAGGCAATAATACTATATAAGCAAATAAATAAAAAGTGTGAAAACAATTACATGGGCAGAGACATGCCCTAACTGTTTAAATACATGCCTGAAGTTCATAAAAGCACATATATTTGAAAGATATATGGGTGTTTTCAAAAGAAATCTACACCCCCACCCCACCAAAAAAAAAAAACTAGCAGGTTAAGTTTTCAGCAGATTTCTATTAAAATACTACATCTGTATTGATTTGAAATGAAAATAAAGTAGCAAGTTTTTTTTCTTATAAAAATGCATGCTACACAAGATTTTTTATTGTCTTTAGCTACCCGTTACCAGAATATGGACTATTTTTGCCCTAAAAGTTAATTTAGAAGCATATGTCGATAAAAGGTGCATTTTTTTAATCTTTTTAAAATTATTTCCTCTTATTTTCATTTAATCTAAATATTATAATGATATTTTTATAAGTGCAATAAGACACTTGAAGGTGTGCCATTATAGTGATATAACTGCACTTCTCATGATGGATTTATCACCATGCTCATTCTCCATCAGGTCTACTGGCAATCTGCCACTCCCTAAACTGCAGCACAGGCCAACTTGTGGCCCTGCCTTCCCCCACTCCCACGGACACCACAATGATGTAACTTCTGCAGCTTCCCAATTGAGGAGGCTGAGCTTCTTGGTCCACCACAGGGATTGCTGTGGCAGAGGAATGCAACATGTCACTCCTCTGGCAGCACTCCTGGTTATCAGCATGGCAGCACAACATGCAACAGCTTGGACATCAGCATGGGCCAAGATTTTTTTTTAACTTAACAACTAGAGGGCAGATGGAAAAATTGGGATTCGTACATAATCCAGACATATATATGCTCAACACTGAAATTCCAACAGAATCAATATCCCAATGTTCGTTTGCCCGACCCATTTTTGCCCCACTGTGAAACAGCCCAATATTTATTTGCACGACCAGTCTTTTTCCCCAAATGTTCGCTAACCAGTTATTGCACTTATGTGATACGCAGTCAGGAGGCTGCACTTCGAGAGCAGGGTTGAGTGAGACTTGAGTTCGGGGGTGGTTACTGCAAACTGGAGTAGGGCTGAGTAATAGTTCCAGGAGTTTGCTTTCTAGCTAGGCAAGCAAGCAACTAAGGCTTGTTGTGCAGCAACAACACTTAAAGAGCACCATATGTTGGCCAAACTTAAAAATACATGTTTGATACTATGGATTGCATTAATGGATTGTGTCTACTTCTCAAATATCATGAACTGACACGACCTGCTGCTTGTGTTTGCCTTCATTTGCTGTCACTTGGTGTGACCACTTTAAGAAGCAGTTAGTAAGTACATTTCTGTGTTCCGCATACAATTGATAAACATTAGTCTGCCCATATATATTCAGTTTGTTGTTTGTCGAGAAATTTCATGTCCCACTTGTAATCGCAAGGCACCCCACCCACCCCAACCTGCATTTTAAGTCCTAAACAGATGTAACAGTATTTGGATTTTAGGACTGCAAATGCTCACTGAGTCCGTTTACACATTTTGAGGACACCAATCTGCTGTCTGCTGTCTCCACTCCGCTTTGAGCACGCTAGAAACTACACATTTGTCAAGGTAATTACAGCACTAATTAATAATGTTAAAGAAACCTGACCAGGACACTGCCCTACACTGCAAATGTCAGGATTTTGATTTTCAGCATTACAACTCGGTCGGGCATTTCCGTGTCGGAAATTCAGTTTCGGGTAGTTTGTCAGGAAATTTCATGTCGAGCAAATGACCCTAACCTGGAAATATTATTCCTTGTGGTAATGATGTTTCTTCTAGAGGGTTTACTAGGTTTACAAGTTTGCATCATCTCAGCCCTGAGTTGTCGTGCTGAAGATGGAATCTGGAATGTAGCAAATTGAAACTCTGCACTATAGTCCTGCTCCCCCTAGCATTCTAATGAAAGATTTGTAGCTAAACACCAGAAGAGAGCAGTAACCTCTTACCTAACCAATACTAGATATTCTTACCAAATGTGAATCTACATAAGAATTAAAAACACAGTGAAATTGTAAAAACTGCAAAGTTTGCAATCACAAAATGATCAAGCAGCAAAATAATATTTAAGCAGTAAAGTACGACCAAGAGTTATGTTAATGTTCTAGTTAATCTAGATTAACTTGAACATTAACATAACCCCTGGGAGTGATTTATTGCTATTATTATAACTGGATTCAATTTACTTGCAGTGTTCTACTGTATTAACTTCATATCTTCTTAATTACTAACATTAAAAAGTCCCTCTGCCTACGGTTAGCATTGGGGGGGGGGATGTGGCACTAAAAACTACTCCATACAGCTGTGCTGCAACAGGGGCTGTCTACATGAAAAAGGCAAGATTTTTTTTTTTTTTTCTACAGACGAGACCATTTTTTTAGCCCGGCTGGTAACAGTACTTCAAAGGAGTGTACTACAAAAGAGTTTAGTAAATACTGTATCCCATCATCTAGAACAACTCAGCCATGAAAACAGGAAAAAACATTATTTAGTGTTAATTTGACATTTCTTTCAAACACAGGTAAATGATTCCTGGCACAGTCAGCCTTGCTCTAACGGTCGCTATCAGTTCCAGACACATAATGTTGCAAATCTAAGTAGGACCTTGATTCTTTAAATCAATACTCAAGTGTTCAGGCTCTACAAGTATGTTAATAAGGAGATTAACATAATGCTCTTGGAATGCTGTCAACCAATCAGATTTCAGAATTCCTGAGACCCTTATAATAATGATTTATGTGAAGAACATTTTTGCAAAGGTTCTAGAAGAGGGAGGTAGGTAAGGGTTTACATGAATCACCAGTAAACCTTCTATAAAGAACACCATTACTACAGTGAGTGATTTTTTATTTCTAATGATGGGAGTTCACTTGTGATGTCATACATGTCTGCAAACTCCAAGCAGTACCTTAGGAGGCAGAGTTGATAATCTATTTGGGGGAAATGTTCTGAAGTACCAAATGTAGCATTCTCTTCTAGACTGGATATCCAGGCTCTAATGTGAAGGAAAGGTGTGTACTATAGACCAGACAGCTGCTTAACAAACATCCTGGAGGGGTATGTCCCTCAATGCTGCCACAGTGAAGAGAAAGTAGCTCAGGTGGAGTGCACCCAGAGGACTCACAGTGGCTGACTGCCAGCCTTTTCACAGCAGAACTGAATATGGAGACTATCTAATGAGTAATGGTCTTAGCTTCTGGCTTGCCTTTGCCTATCTCACCATACAGTAAGTGACACACAGCTAAATGCTGTCACTTCTTGACACCTTGGTTCTGTCCAAGTAAAAACTCAAGGCCCATGCAGACTGTGCAGTTTCTCCTCACCTACACTGGTGAGAGGTTTTGGAAAGTACATAGGCAAAGTCACTGACTGATTCACATGAAACAGAAACATAGAAACTGACAACAGATAAGGAACGCCAGGCCCATTCATTCTGCCCGTGTACCCTAACTTTAATTAGCTGCGCTGACCCTTCTTGGTCCCTAGCTGCTGCATCTCCTAACCCCCTCTAGGGTTCCCCTGTGTCTATCCCATACATGTCTAAATCCCCCAACTGCGCTTGCCCCCACTACCTCTTGGGGCAGGCCATTCCAAGCCTCCATGACCCTTTCTGCGAAAAAGTACTTCCTCACCTTATCCCTTTGTCTACCCCCTCCAGTCTCATGTCATGCTCCCTTATTGTTTTAGAGCAGATTTTCTTCTGGAAGATGCTGCCCTCCTATACCTTGTTAATCCCCTTAAGGTACCTGAAGGTCTCAATCTTGTTCCCCTTCTCCCTCCTCTCCTCCAGGGTGAACATACCGAGTTCCTCCAGTCTCTCTTTGTATGACCTGTGATGCAGGCCCTGCACCATTTTTGCTGCCCTACTCTGAACCGTCTCCAGCCTGCCTATGTCCTTCCACATATGTGGCTTCCAGAACTGGATGCAGTATTCTAAATGAGGTCTCACCAATGTCCTACAGAGTGGCACTATGACCTCCTTTCTTCTTCTGGTGATACCTCTACCTATACATCCCAACATTCCTCTAGTTCTCCCCACTGCCTTGGTACACTGCTTGGCCACCTTTAGGTCATCAGATATGATGACCCCCCAGATATCTTTCCTGTTTTGTGACTGCCAACATCTTCCTCTTCATCATGTAGTCCTCCCCTGGGTGCTTGCCCTCCAAGGGCATAATTTTGCACTTCTTTGCACCGAATCCTAGTTGTCACACTCTGGATCATTCTTCCATTTTAGCTAGGTCCCTCCTCATTCTCTGCACCGCTCTTGGACTGTCTACTCTACTGCAGATCTTTGTATCATCTGCAAAGAGACACACCTTCCCCTCCAGCCCCTCAGCAATGTCGCTGATGTAGATATTAAATAGTACTGGTCCAAGAACTGACCCCTGTGGTACCCCCTCACTTCAGATTTAGCCCTGTTTACCTCCACCCTCTGTGTTCTGTTCTTTAACCAATTTCTAACCCAGTTCACCACCTTGTGTCCCAGTCCCAGGCTGCCGAACTTGTTCACAAGCTTCCTATGTGGAATGGAGTCGAATGCCTTGCTGAAGTCAAAACAGGCAATATAACCACAATTTGCTGAGACCATTTTGGGGAGAAATTTAAAAACTGAACACAAGTCCTAATCATTAGTTTATCCCAGTGAAAACTTTAGAATTTGGATCTGTACAGAAGGTCTGAAGTTCATGGACTCTTCTGGCAGAGGTGACTGCTATTAAAAAAGCTATCTTCCCACTGTATTTATCTTTCCTTTTGTAAGTCCAGTGTCATGCTGTCTCAGTTCATTTTATGGACACTTGAATGGAAAATATAACATAGGAACTTAGCCCCAACATGTAGTAAACTCTTGTATGAAAAGTTTTGTAATACGAAAGTGTAGTATAATGTACACTGGATTCTTCCAGCTATGTACCTTGTCTTCACTAGTATTTGTTTACCACAAATACCAATAAAATAAAAGTAAAAAAAAACAAAAAAAAAAAAAAAACACTGTCTTCCCAGTGAGGTATTTGAGCTCCACTGAGAATAGGGACTCAAAAGTTGACTCCATTAACTGACCTAGGACTAAGTTCAAATCTTGCTACATGACTTCAAAGCAGAAGGTTTTAGTTCCAGAGATTGCAAATGCGCTAGAGAATCCAAGACCACTTACTAGTCTACTGTATGACTGTGACTTGATATGAAGCACACCAGATACTCAATCTTTTCTACTTCGATGCATATCTTTTCCTGGTTTTATGTCAACCTTTGAAACTTCCAACACTTGGCTAGGCAACTTGAGGCTAAAATATTCTAGCTTTTCAAAAGCTATGCTTTCAAGTACAGTGTTTTAAGATCTAGGCGAGTTACTCTGACCAGTCAAGAGTCAGGAGATCGTGCCTCAGAAGCAGAGAAATAGGTGTCCTGTAGGACACAGTTAACAGGAGAGAGTGCCAAGTCTGTCTGACCCACTCTGATACTATCAAACTCATTTTTGCTGGCTTCCTTCTCAAGTTCAGCAGGATCCTCAAGATCAGTGGGAATGAAGGGAATACAAACAACCACCTGCCCTTCCAGGAAAGGGAAAGAGCAACCAATGGAATGATCCTTATTGAAAAGAGGTCAGCAACAGAAGTAGGGGAGCTTTTGGTTTTCCCAGAAGGCAATCAGGTCCGCCTCATGAACGCCCCATTTCTGAAATACAGAATTTGGCACCTGTTGTTTCAGGGACCATTTGTGGTTCCACTGACCCATTCTGTTCATGGAATCTGCCAGTACATTGTCTTTGCCTTACAGCTGTACTGCAGAAATTGAAGCTTTTAAGGAGTATACCAAGTTCCGCATCATCAAGGATTCTGTGCAGACATCCGAGAATCTGGTACCTCCCTATTTGTTTATATAATACATTGTGGTTGTATTGCCTGTTTTGATTAGGGCAGTACTGTCTGCCTTTTTAGCAGTGAGGAGAAAGGCTCCATGGACAGGAGTACTGCTCAGAGCTCTAACCAATGTGCTTCAGACGCTCCTATACGTCCCAAGCCCCACTGGCCGTCGGGTCCCCAGCCACTCCTCCTCCTACCATCCTAGTTATGAGGTATGTTTGTAGTGAGGACCTTTGAGGGTGAGGGTTGAAGGAAGAGAACACCCTGCCTGAGGTTGCTTACCTTTTTCCACCACGTATTCTGTACAGAGTACTGGGTGACTGGCACTAGCCATTTCAGTGGTGCACTTTTCTGATGCCAGTACCTTCTTAGTCGATACTGGACATCTCTCATTTGTAGTACTGCCCATAGCACCACTGATGTTTCAGAAGCCAAGTGGCCTAACAACTGCAGGAATTCCTTTGCAGACGTTTTGTGGCCTACCAGGATTGAGCTTGCACTGTGGATGAAGGTGTCTGCCATCTGAACTGGCAGATACGCCCACCCTTGTACAGTGTTTACTTCTACATCTATGAACTCCAGTACAGTTCAAAGTGGAATTTTTTGATATTTAGCAGTAAACCTAGCCTTTGCAATGTACATTTCACCTTTTCGATTGAGTAGACCACTTCTTCATGTGTTTTCCCACTTATTGGTCAGTCATCTAAGTACAGGAAAAACACTATTATCCCTATTTTGGCTGATGTGCTGCCACCACAGCTACATGCTTTGTGGATATTCTTGAAGAAGAGGTAAGGCCAAAAGGTGTCGCTGTAAACTGGTACTGGGCTGTGTCCATCCTAAACGTCAGATACTTCCTGTGACTAGGTCTTACTGAGATATGGAATTATGCATCTTTCAAATCCAAAGACCCCAGCCAGACTCCTCCTTGCCGAGATGGGGTAACTGCAGTGTTACCAGTCTGAATTTCTTTTTTTTCAGGTTCCTGTTCAGGAACCTTAGGTCCTCAATCATTTGCCATTCCCATTTCATTTTAGGGTGAGAAAAGATAGAAGGACCCAAAAAAAAACACCTCCTTATCGGGGAGTCAGGAACCCTTTTAGCTGCAGTAGCTTTGATATCTCTAGTTCCAGAAGGATTTTTTCCTCTGGGATGTGTGCTGAAAAAAACTCATGTTTTGCTTAACTTACAAAATTTTACAAACTGAAGGATTAAAAGGGAAGAGTCAGCACTAAGAACCCCACACCCAAGTATGTTGCTGGTCCAGATTTTCAGTTTGTGTATCAATGTTATTTTTTTACTTACTGTTTACTGCAGTACGTTGCATTAGATTGTATCTGACTGATCCTGCTGACCAACAATCTGACATTTGGTGTAACCAGGAATCCCAGGCCCCTGCAGCTGACATCACAGATGGGCTGCAGCTGTGGAAGATTCAACAGCCTGAAGTACATATTAGGAGTTTTTATGTGATCTGATCTTTTGTTTGCTGGTCCCGCTGTCCTACCAGAGCCTACTACAATCACAAAGGACTGTACATAGCCCTGGGAGAATAGCAGGACCGGCAAAAAGCTGTTTGGAGCTTATTTAAGCTTGAAGAGCACTGCGGGCTGTTGACTCTCCAACTACTGCAGCCCAGCTCTAACATCAGCTATGGGGGATTCAGGGACTTCTGGTTCCAGTGGGGCTCTTAGTGTGACTGTTCCACTTTAAGCCCTGTCCCACTCTCCAGTACCCACATGTCTGTAGTAATCTTTTCGCATTCCTGGAGATAATGTGACAAGCGCCCTCCTACTGGGAATTAGTCTATGGCAACACTGAGAAGGTTGGGCTAAGTCTGTGCTGGAGGAACTGAGGCAGCCTTCTGCCTTACCCCTCTCCTACCTCTGCCTCTCCCAGTGCTCTTCTGAACTGGGTGTTGATAATGCAAACTTTGCCACCAGCACGGATGTTATGCACTTATGTTACTTACTCTGTTAGCTGTTTTAGTTCTGTGAAGCTTTGCAACGTAACTATTCACTTCTGTACTATGTAGTTCTACCCCCCTGTTAAGGTAACCGATCTTTTATGTACTGCATTGGATCTGCTTTCCCTGTACTGCTGTTTGTAACTTGTCTGACTTGTAATTTCCCAGGTCATGCCTGAAAATAGGCAATCCTGTCTGGAAAAAGACTGCTAGAAGAGAGTGGTTATGTACCACAGCGCCCTCTGGTGACGACCCAAGTATATTACCTGCTGCAAGAGATTATCCCTGTGGAAGATCTACTGTTACAGGTGCGTAACCTGTTTTACTAGGGACAAGGATATGTTGTTCTATCCACACCATCAGGCAGACTCCTAGCAGTTCTCCAGGAGGAAGGAGGCAAAGTGCACACCCCTACTTAGGGAACAGAGATTGGAGAACTGAGGCCCCAAAATCAGCATCCCGGCATGACTCAAGGTCGATGTGGTAATCAATCAATTGATCAATCGATCGATTGATTGTAACTTGTCTAATTTGTAATCTCCCAGTGGTGCCTGAAAATAGGCAATCCTGTCTAGTGCACTTACCTGGTTACCAAACGCAAATAAATAGGAGAAAAAAAAACATACTTTACCCTGAGTTAGAGGTTATCCTGAGCCATGCAAACCTCACTTATGCTAAAGCCCAAAATGCAGTAACATGCGCATCTACAGCCTTCTGAAACTGATATGTTGCTGCCTTAAATCTGGCCTTCACTGTGCGAGTTAGTTGGGAATGTTCCTCTGGAAGCAAATTACCACACAAAGGTAAAACAGTGTTCCACAATACCTGTTTGCAGACAAATGTGTAGCTAAGGCATGCTACTTGCTTTAACAGCAAGACTGAGGTGGTGTATGCCTTCTTTGCCATATGGTCCATTTTTCTGGACTCGAGGAACTTGGCCTTCTCATGGGCAGCAGACCTTTGTGGTCAGGATGGATATCCAGGAATTCAGACCCAGTTCTGTCCACGTAGTGCCTTTTCTGCACCTTTTTGTCAATAGCCAGTGCACGGTGTGGGGTTGCCAACACTATGGCAGCTGCCTTTTTGTGTCGATGTATGTATGTAAACGGAGATCGCTTTCGAGGAAGTCAGGCCCAACATACTCATAAACTCAGCTTCCTCAATATCTACCTCTGTCCTGGTAGACTGCAAGCTTGGTATGTTAGACATTTGGCTGACAAAGGCTGAACTGGAGGAGGAATGCTCATTAACTTTAGGTGGGGAACCCAAGTCCTGCTAAGGAGGCACCTCAGGCTCTATCGGTTCTCCTCTTCATCCACCACAGCCTGTTCAGAATACTGAACTGGGGGGGGCAGCAGCAAGATTTCCAATTGTCTACATAGCTAGGAAAAACTGCTACATTCATTTAATGTCCCCAGGAAGGGCATGGATTTTTCTAGTACAGGTTGCTCTGGCTCTTTTTGTGGTACAGGAACTGTGGTGCATTTCTCCTCCTGTTTTTTCCCCCAGACATTGTGGTTAACGGCTAGTCAGAAGCTTTTTTCTGTTTCTTGCCAGCACCGATATCAGGGCTCCTCTCAGTGGGCACCCTATGCTCTTTACTGAGCTTCAGAGATGGCATAGCAGTCTTATCCATGTCAAATTTGCAAAGAGGAATGCTCACAACATTTTCGGTCCACTTTGAAATTGGGGACCGTTGCAAGGTAGGGAACCTTCTGATGCGTGCTTTGAGATACAATATCCCCCTTTGGTGCAGTGCTTATACATGTAGTATTTATTTATTTATGTATTTGTTAACCAGGTAGGCGAACGGATCTGGTGGACCGTTTTCAGGCATGACCCGGGCCATGAAGATAACACAAGAGAAAAACAGAACACTACTGAAGTAGCACTGAGGTAAAGCAAACAGTGACTCCTTTTTTGCTGCACCTTTCCTTTTTAGTTTCAGGACAGTTTACAAAGATCACAATTTTCAAAATCATTGCCAAGTCCCAAATGACCAAAGCTGAGCTTGTGGTCATCTACCATTGCCAGAAGCTTTGAGCGGGACTTAAGATTTCTAAAATTCTGTAAGGCATGTTCTTTTTTTGAGGTGGGGGCTCTTAGCCTTACTAATCCAACTGAAAAAGGCTTCAAAACAGTTTTGTACTGTTGTACTAGATCCTGAACAACTAGAACAACTGTTTTAAAAAGGAGGCTGAAAAAGAATAAAAATAATGTTTGTTGCAGTTTCACTTTAAAGCCCACTAAATAGGGAACACATTGAACTGCAGTTTCCTCAGTTATAGCAGCCATTTTGGAACCAACAAAACACAAGTTAAATTTAGTAAATTGATATACAAATTATCAGAGAAGAAAAAATTACTCACCTTAGTAATGTTGTTTCTTCTAATGGAGTCTTGCTATATTATGACAGTAGCAGTTTGATCCAGCTCTAGAACTGCTCTGGAGGTGAAATGGTTAAAACCATTCCAAAATAGAATTTTGGCCACGAGCTCTAAGAAGCAGCTCTATCTGTGTTATTTCAAACCTGAACTGTCAGATCTCTACAAGCCAAACTCACTAAGGTCTGTGTGGAAGCTGTAACCTACACTAGCCAAATGGCTACCTAAATAATAACAACCATTGCTGGTCCCAACACCCAAGACTCAAGTCAGGGGACCAGAAATACTAACACAATTCTAATCATATGAGAATAAAACATAAGTATAATAAAACACACACACACACACCCAAAGCCCCAAAAGGGGACAAAAATGCTAACAGTGCATAAAAAGGTGCCCACACCAAGTTGCCCACACCCCACCCAAGTAGAGGTTCAGAGAGGGGCAGGTTGGGGGGGGAGGTCATAATATAGCAAGACTCCATTAGAAAAACAACATTACTAAGGTGAGTAATTTTTCTTCAAACAACATGAAGTCTTGCTATATTATGACAGTAGCAGAATACACAGTACCTCCATGGAGGAGGGGCAGAACCTACTTAGGGAATAGGCTCTGAAGAACAGCTGTGCCAAACCGAGCATCTCTCCTGGCCTGGACATCCAGGGAGTAATGCTTGGTAAAAGTGTGTACCGTTTTCCAAGTAGCAGACTGGCAAATCTCTAATATAGGGATATCTCTGGCAGCAGCTAGAGACGCAGCTGTACCCCTGGTAGAATGAGCCCTCAAACCAGGGGGGCTCTGCCCAGTTTCTGATAACAAAATTGGATACAAGAGACAATCCACCTGGCAACTGATCTCTTAGTGGCAGGTTTGCCTTTCCCAACTTCACCATAGGTAAGGAAAAGTTGGAGGATTCAACCTGTGACCTTTAGTACGCTCTATATAGTAACTAAGAGCTCTCTTAACATCCAGGTGTGCAACCTCCTCTCACCAGAAGAGGAGTGATCAGTGAAAATACTGGAAGGAGATAGATTGATTAAGATGGAAATCTGAAACCACCTTAGGCAAAAACTTCCTATTAGTCCTAAGGACTACCTTATCCCTGTGGAAAGCAATAAGTCAGTTTCCACTGACAAGGCTTGCAACTCACGTAGCGTCTGGCAGAAGTGATAGCCACTAGAAAACAGTTTTCCAAGTTAGGTACTTAAGCTCTGCAGAAGACAGTGGTTCAAAAGGGGGTTGCATTAACTGGGCAATGCAAACATTAAGGTCCCAAGCAGGGGCCGGTTCCCGAAAAGGTGGATTAGTATGGAGTAATCCCTTAAAAAACTTGGAAAACACAGGATGAGAGGAAAGAGGGGATGACTTTCCTGCTGACACAAAAGCAGATACAGCTGCCAAATGAACTCTCAGGGTAGCTGGTCTGAGACCCAAGGAATTAAGATGTACCATGTAATCTAACACAATGGGCAAATCAGCAGATTCTGGGGAAATATTTTCCCAGCACACCAAATGGAAAACCTTTTCCATTTAGAACTATAAGTAGCCCTAGTGGAAGGCTTTCTAGAAGCCTTTAGGATCTCAAGAACACCCTGAGAGAGGTGTAAATCAGCAAACTCTAACTCCTCAAGAGCCAGGCCTTGAGGTTGAGGGATTTGAGGTCCGGATACCAAACCCTTCCCTGGGCACAAGTCAACAGGTTGTGATTCCTGGGGAGGCAAAGGGGAAGATGGATTGTCAGTGACAGAGGAGTGGGTACCAGGGCTGCCTGGCCCAATCCGGGCAATCAGAATCACCCTGCAAGGCTGAGATCTGATTTTGACTAGTACTTTGAATAGGAGAGGAAAGGGGAAAGCAGAGGAACTCCCTCCCAATCCAGAAGAAGGGCATACAGGGAACTGAGCCCAGCACTGGAGGCCTGCAACAGAACAGAGGAAGTTTGTGATTGTCTGGGGCTGCAAAAGATCTATCTGAGGGATGCCCCACCTGGCAAAAACTATCCCCAGCACTTGAGGATCCAGGGACCATTCGTGATGGCCCTGGGAAATCCTGCTGAGGGCATCCGCTAGGACATTGTCCTTCCCTGGAAGATGAACTGCTATGAGGGAAGTGTTCAGGGAATAGGCCAGAGACCACAACTTCATTGCCTCGGTGCACAAGGCCGAAGACCGACTGCCCCCCTGTTTGTTGATGTACCACATTGTTGTGGTGTTGTCTGTTCTGACTTGTATCACCTTGTCGTGGACAGATGCAGAAAAAGCTTGAAGAGCTAAAAAGACAGCTCTGAGTTCCAGCAAACTGATGTGGAGCAGAGATTCCTGGAGGGACCAGACTCCCTGAGTGGAAAGGTCGCCCATGTGGGCTCCCCAACCCAGAAGGGAAGCATCTGTAGTGAGAGTCAAGTCGTGAGAAGGGAAATGAAGGGACCCCGCTCTTAATTGCTCTGATCCTGCCACCACTGGAGAGCTAGGATCAAGGTTGAGTCACTGGGACCAACTTGGAAAGGGTCTCTTCTCTGAGACCAAAAGGTTCTCAAGTGAAACTGAATGTCTCTCATCTGAAATCTGGCTCCCTGCACAACAGCTGTGGATGCAGCCATGTGCCCCAGGAGCTGCAGAAAGTGGTCTGTTGGTCGAGAGACCTGCAGAGGAAGGAAGAGGCCAGAGCCACTAAATTCCTTACCCTTTCTGGGGAAGAAAGGCTCTGGCTAGCTTTGTGTCCAATTCTGCCCCTATAAAGGTGAGTACCTGGACTGGTTCCAGAACCGACTTTGTAGGTTTAGCAGAAAACCCAGGGAGGTGAGAAGCTGCTGGTGACCTGCAGGTGAGATTTTACCTGTTCTGGGGACTGGCCTACAATGAGCCAGTCATCTAGATAGGGAAAACAGCAATCCTCTGCCTCCTTAAGTGGGCCACTGCCACTGCTAGACACTTGTGAATACCCTTGAGCAGAGGTAAGGTCAAGGGCATTGCTCTGAACTGGTAATGACCTGAGGGCAGTTCAATCTGAGGTACTTTCGATGGGATCTTCCGATTAGGACATGGAAACAGGCATCCTTGAGGTCCAGGGAGGCTAGCCAGTCCCCTGGCCTTAGGGAAGGTAAAATCATTGCCAGAGTTACCATTTTGAACTTTGGTTTCAAAAGATGCTTGTTCAGATATCTGAGATCTAAAATGGGCATGCCATTCTCCTGTCTTTTGGGGTAAGGAAGTGTCTGAATACAGACCCTGCCCTGATGCAGGGAGGAACCCTTTCTACTGCTCTGAGAGCTAACAGGGTGAGACCTCTGTTTCCAGAGCGAGGGTCTCTGAAGCACTTGCAGGTAGAAAAGTCTGCTTCTCAACGTGGGAAACTTTTGAAGCTGAGAACCAGACCCTGGCTTACTACTTCCAGAACCCACTTGTCTGAGGTTAAAGAAGCCCAATTCTGACTGAAGTAAGCCAGCCTGCCCCCACTGGTACAGGAGAATCGGCCCTGGGCACCCCATCAGGGTGCCTGTTTCGCAGGGAGCTTTAGGCTGGGGGTGGAGCAGGTCTGCCCACCCCGTCCTGCCCTGCCTCTGAAGAAGCCCTCTGAGCATAGGCAGAGGAGGCCTGAGTCTGGTAGAAAGGCTTGTGAAATGGCCTACCCCTACCCTGGGGCATGCCTTTGAGGTAGTGGCCGCTCCTTAGCCTGGGCACTCTTGTAAGTAGTCCTATATTCATCCATCTTCTTCATGTAATTCTCTGTCTGCTCTCCAAACAGAGAATTTCCCACCACAGGAAAATCCATAGCCTTAGTCTGGGTATCCTGTGACAAACTAAGTACAACTGAGCCAGGCCAACCTACAAAAGCTACAGATGTGGCCATGACCCTAGAGGAAACATCATTAACATCCACAGCAGCATGAAACTGAACCTTAGAGGCTTCAATGCCATCAGCAGCCACCTGTTCTAGTTCACTAGCCAGCTGGCCATGGGCCTGCTTGGCCAACTGCATAACAGTATCCCATCTAGATTTCTGATACCTAGCTACATAGCCATATAATTTGCTTGCCTGAGTCCCAGAGAGGCTGCCATATACTGTTTTTGCCATGGCATCAATCTTCCTGGAATCCTTGTCAGGAGGATGTGAAGCCAAGGAATATTAGCTTTATCACAGGCAGCAGCCTGAACTACCCCAACATGACTGCATTGCTGAGAAGGAATTCTGTATCAGGGCCTGACAATGTATACCTTCTGTCCATCTTTTATCTACAGGAGGCACAGAATTAGGAGCTTTTAAAATTTTATTGTTTGTTTCTAAAAGACTTATGTAAAGGAATAGACAATCTCCTAGACTCTGGAATATCCATCATTTCTACAAAATCAGGCTCCTCTTGCTCATCCACAGCCTCTTCTAAAGGAAGCTGGAGGGTTTCAGCAACTTTTTTATAAAACATAAAATGAGATGGGGACTCAGACAGCATGGGGGAGATTCTAAAGGTCGGTCTGGGGAGATGTCCGGTTCAATGGGCACACCCAGACCTTCCCAGCCACATTCATACTGTTCATAATCCTCCTCCCCCTCCTCTGGTTCATAAAATTCCTCAATATCATAATCCTGAACCACTGGGACCGGACGAACCGACCTTTTACCAGATAGTGAGTGGTTGAGACGGACCCTGAGACAATGACTGGACAATTTGTATGACTTTTGCTATCTCTGCAGCAGTTGGAGAAGGAATTTTGGACCCAGACCTGCTGATTTTCTTGTTTTCTTTACTGGAATTGGTTCCTCAGAACCAGCTTTTCTTTGCCGAGGAAGTCTGGCCCTGGTCAGAGGGCTCCCTCTGGTTGGTTGGCATCGAACGGGCTGGCCATCGGGTCAGCGGACTTTTGGCCTCTCATTCCCTGAGCCTGCCCAATCTTTTTCCAGGGTGGCTGCAGGAAATTCTTACATACCTGGCAGTCTGACTGGAGGTGGTCAAACCTCAGACAATAAAACATGTGGTGTGTGGTCAGCCTTGGCAAAGACTTCCCACAAAAATATCACAGTGTTGAAACCCAGTGGGCCCGGGTTTTTCTTTTGGGTTTCTCAGACATAATGCCAGCCTAACCAAAAACTTGCCCTTTAACGGCAGTGCTAGGCAAGACACCTTATCGGTTCCTAACCATGTCATGGTATTGGAAAAACGTAATAAACCGCTTTTTTAGAACCGATAAGAACCGGAACCGCACTCTAAAATAGTAACTTTTAGTTTTAAATGAGTTTTAACCCACTGATCGGTTCAAACTGAACCGATAACTTACAAGTTCCACACAGACAAAACCTTCATTTTACTTCACGGTTACCACAGATGGGGGCTTGAACCGACGGTTTTCGAGTTAAATAAAACCTATTCTCGATTAAATCAACGAGGAAAACACTTTTAAACCGAGAAATGAACCGAGCAGAAGGAGAAATCTCCGAGCGACTGTTCACTGAGGCGGAGTAAAGAATCTGACAGTTCAAGTTTGAAATGACACAGATAGAGCTGCTCTCGTGCCAAAATTCTATTTTGGAATGGTTTTAACCATTTCACTCCGGGGCAGTTCTAGAGCTGGATCAAACTGCTAATGTCTATAATATAGCAAGACTTCATGTTGTTTGAAAGAGCTGCTTCTTAGAGCTCGTGGCCAAAATTCTATTTTGGAATGGTTTTAACCATTTCACCTCCGGAGCAGTTCTAGAGCTGGATCAAACTGCTACTGTCATAATATAGCAAGACTTCATGTTGTTTGAACTCTTTTTAGCCATATTAGTCCTTGAACAAACAGAAGAACAAAGTAGACTGATACTTTTCACTGGACCAACAAGAATTTTTCAGAACATAAACTTTCAGACTACACAGCCTCCTTCAGTTTATGGCAGTTTCTACAAAAAAGCATAGCTTTTATTCAGCAGACAGTGCTATCTATTATCGGCAATTAACATACAGAAGAAAGAGTTGTCAGATTTAAAACAGATTTTATTGTGCCTTATAAATTAACAGTTTTAGTTACATGTCTGCACATACTTTTTCTTTACATGTACTGCATTCTTTTATCGAGCATTGCATAACATTACATTACTTCCTGCATAAACAAAATAATGTAGTATATGTCCAGTGACACCAGCAATAATGCTGCAGTATATTACACAATGCTACAGTACACTGCAGAGATCAGTGTAATTCATTGGTAATTAAACCCGTTTTGTCATGCAGTATTTTGTGACATATACTGAAAGTTACTGTGCTGCATTGTCCTTTATAAGGTACAGTAAAGGCATTCTTTAAATCTGACAACACTTTATGTATGTTGGTTGCCCATAGTAGATGGCACTATCCACTGAATAAAAGCTATGTTTTTTGTAGAAACTGCCATCACTTAAAGAAGGACTCTATGTAGTCAGAAAGCTTGTGTTCGGAAAAATTATTTTTGGTCTGATAAAAGGTATCAAATCACTTACTTTGTACAAAAATTAGCTAAACTAACAAAGAGTACATTAACTAGTAAAATGTTGTATGAAATAAAATAGTGATTTTTTTTTTTTGTTTAAATGATTTGCGACTTTGGACTGGAACAGGACTCTGGGCCCCTACTCTTTCCTGTATGGTAGCTCACCCTGTGTACAGAAAAATATCCCTCCTTCCAGTGAAGTTTGCCATACACTGTAGTTCTTAATCATGTAATTAATCCCTCCCCCACATCACACACCAAAAACTACTCCCTAGCCCAACCAGACCCTGATATTGAATGACCCTCCCACTAAGCCCCCCTCCTCCTGGAACCCACCTCCTTCTCCACATCTGAATACCTCCCAAAAAACTGCTTCATTGACCTGTAAAAGAAGAAGACTGTCCCTCTGTGCAAAGTTTCCGCTCTGTTCAGTGGTATCTGTAATGGCATGAATAAATACCATTAAGAGGTATAATCCTAAGCACCACAGTGAAGTGTATATGTCTCTGTAACCTAATGGTATCATGATGCAAACAATTTTGCTATATATGTTCACTTCGCAGTATAACAGAGTTACAAAAATAAATGAGTTAAAAAAAAGACTGGAATCAGATTTTGCTATGGGCAAATAAATCACTGTTCATTCATGTCATTACGGATACTTGCACTGAACAAAGCAGCTGCTATGCACCACCAGATGGTTTTCTAATTTTACAGGACAGCAAAACTATTTTTTTTTTTGGGGGGGGGTGAGAAGGGTGCCTTGGGGCAGGGTGCATTCAACATCAGGGTCTGGAGTTTAGGAAAAAAAAAACTAAAATAGCAACAAAATTAAAAAATAAAGGATTCACTAGGGCTACACATAAATGAAAACACACTGCACAACATATATTTTTGTATATTCGGACACTAGTTCCACTTTAAAAGAAAGCAGTGAATACCTTTGTTTTTAATAGTTTCAAATAAATACAATAAACAAGTCCATGGTAGCCAAAATACAATATATGGTACGATCTACTGTGTATTAACCAGGAAAAAAACTTCTGTCTGAAATGGGTCAATACTTTAAGACGCCTGCATCCTACACTTCATTACTGCACTGACACCCACAAGCCTCCTCCAAAGCTAGATAAGATTATGCCATATAAACGCTCACAATTACTTCCAAGACCTTTCACAGCTGTTGTTTATGAAACATGCTTTAGGTTAAAACAGAGGATTTTGTTCTCAATTCCAGCTCCTGTTCATTCTCATACATATTGCTTCATAAAGATCTGCTGCTATCCCCAGAACCTGAAAGATTACAACATTTTTGAAAGAATTCAGACTATATTAAAATTTTGCTCCTGTATTTCTCTTTCGCTCATTCCATATCATTATGGACATTTGCCAGAGAACAGTTTATTTGTTCTTTTTAACTCTAGTCCTCCTAATGTCTACATGCTACGTATTATAATCCTTGGTTTATTACATCACAACTGTAGGTGTGGTAATCGTTAGTGTCACACGCAAAGGAACATGTCTTCAGTCTTCATACAGAAGATAGTGTGGCCTAGTGGTGAAAGCACAGAGCTGTGAACCTAAAGATCCAGGGTTTGAATCCTGTGGCTACCATGGTGTAACCTGGAGCATGCCACTTAAACGCCCTGCAAGCTCTCTAAACCATCTCTTCGAATCTCCCTGTGCACCTGAAATGGCAGCTTTTCTTCCCTCCATCTCCAGGACTATGTCACACTCCAGGATAATTTTTGCATGCGAAGTGCTAAATAAAACCAAGTTGTTTTCCTTCCTGTGGGGACAGTCAGCAGAAGCAAATGAAGTTCAAGGAACAAGGATTATGTTTCCAGGAAAATTACTTTAGCTGGACTTTCTGCAGTGGGAGTTCCTCAGGCAACTAGTAAGAGAGACCATTAGTAAGGGAGCAGTAGTTGATCTTGTGCTCACCGATAGGGACAATGTTGCAGACTTTACAGTAGGTGGCCACCTGGGGACCAGCAATCGCCGTACGGTGTGGTTCAATATAAATACGGTGCCAGAACCGAACCACACAAAGGCAAGGGTTCTGGACTTCAGGAGGTCCAACTTTACAAAGATGGGGGAAATGCCTCAAGGATGCCATGGCCGGGGGGGGGGGGACTATGGTGGAGTGGAGGTACAGTGGGTGAAACTAAAAGGGGCCATAGGGAAGCCAATGAGCCTCTGTGTCAGGCAACTAAGCAAAAGCAAGAGGAAAAAGAGACTGCTGCGGTTCTCAAAAGAGGTGGCTGGGAAGGTAAAGGCAAAAAATTTAGCATTCAGGAGGTATAAAGAGAGACAGAAGGAGGAGGATAGGGAGGTGTATCACAAGAAGCAGAGGGAGGAAGGGAAAGCTGTTAGGAGCGCAAAGGCACGAACATAGGAGAAAATAAATCAGGCAGTAAAGAAAGGGGATAAGACATTTTTCAGGTATGTAAGCAAAAGGAAAAAAAAAGGGGGAGGAATTGTAAGGCTAAGGAGGGAAGGGGAGGAGTGCGTAGAGGACCACCAGGAAAAAGCAGACATCCTGAATAAATATTTTTGTTCAGTGTTCACAGAGGAAGGGGAAGGTGAGGGACCATAGTTAAGTGACAGAAGCATCGAAGGAAGGGAGGCGGACACTAGTCCTTTCGCAGAGGAGAGAGAGTCCTGAAGGATCTCGCAAATTTGAAAGCGGACAAGGCAATGGGGCCAGACAGGATACATTCAAGGATACTGAAGGAGCTCAGAAAGGTGCTACCTGCACCTCTGACAATCCTGTTCAACCTCTCACCGGAGACTGGATTGATCCCAGAGGACTGGAGAGCAGATGTAGTCCCACTTCACAAAAGTCACAGCAGAGAGGAGGCTGGTAATTACAGGCCAGTCACCCTAACATCAGTGGTGGGGAAATTAATGGAATTACAGCTGAAGGAAAGGATTGTGGAATATCTTGGAAAGTACAGTTACGTAAGAACTTACTGTAACAGCAGATCTTCAAGAGAGGCTCTTGCGGTAGGCAACACCATTAGGACTGAGCCGCCAGGTGCTAGGACCACAAGGAAACTTTAGCTAGCAGTGTCTGGTGGGGCACCACCCACCCGACATCACGTGACCAATGTCAGCTCGATGGTATATAGTGGGCTGTCCCCCATGTCCACCTCAGTTCTCCCACCAGAGACCTGTGATAGGTATAACACGAGCAGGAGCGGGCTCCTGGAGCCACTAGTAAGGCTGAGAAGAAAAAGAGAAGCAGCAGGGGGAATGAAGGAGGGAAACCCTTGCCTACTGCAAGAGCCTCTCTCGAATTTCTACTGTTATGCTAAGTTCTTACATAACTGTACTACTTTACTTCGAGAGGGCTCTTGCAGTAGACAACACCATTAGAACAGAGTCCCAAGCAGTGTAAGGTGAGCAGAGACTGAACACAGGAGACAGGATAAAGGTCAGCAGTAGGCAAGAGATCATGACAAGAGTCCTTGAAGGGTGGCAAGTCCAAAACCTGCCCTGCATCTAGAGGCAGTGTCCAGTGTCCTTTCATATGTTCGGAATGTCTTCAAGTTGATTACTCCCACCCACACGGGTGGTAACTCCCTAGGCTCCTCCCCTTGACTCCAGATCTTCCCTGCTGGAAGCAGTGTTGTGCGCCAAAGCCAGGGGAGGTTGGGTGCATCTCTGTGGATGAACAACATACATCACTCCTAGAAAGTACAGCTGTGTACATATCGTAATGGTAGCTCTTCGAGGGGCATCTCTTACAGCAGATAATACACTTGGGTCATCGCCAGAGGGCGCTGTGGTACACGGCAGCTCTCTTCTAGCAGTCTTTTACCAGGGGCCACCCACATGACATCATCATTTTGCTCCTACATAAAAGAGTGGGTGGTCCCTGGTATCCTCAGTACCCCGTCGGATTCAGCTCACTAAGCGAGGACTGGGGGAGATCCAAGATACAATAAGTATCCCTTCCCATGTGTGTTTGGATCACAGAAGTTGTTCCCTTAGAGAAGGGGGGGTGACGAGGAGGGATCAGAGCCTGTTGTGAAGAGACACCCTTGAAAATCTACTATCGGTAAGCACGCAATTGTACCATCTTCCACGGGGATAATCTCTTGCAGCAGGTAATACACTTAGGATGACTCCCAAGCAGTAAACCCAGGAAGGGTGGAAGTTATGACACAAGGCCTTGTAGGACAGCCTGGCCAAAGGTTATCCTACGGCGTGAAGCAATGTCTAAGTTGTAATGCTTTGTGAAAGTATGTATTGTGGACCATGTAGCTGCATTGCAGATATCTGTGATAGAAGCCACCTTGAAGCAGGCTGCCGTAGTGGCCATGGCACTGGTAGAATGGGCCTGGACAGGTCCTGGTACTGGCTTGTTATATTTCTTATAACAAAAGGTTATACAATGTGCCAGCCAATTGGAAAGGGTCTGTTTAGCAACCGGGAAACCTTCCCTGGTTGAGGTAAAAGTAACAAAAAACAGAGGAGTTTTTCTAACAGATTTGGTATGATTTATATAGTATCTCAAGATAAGATGGCCATCTAAGGTATGTAGGAGGTATTCTCCTCTATTGGAATGCTCAGGGTAGTAAACTGGCAATTCTATGGACTGATTTAAGGTGTGTTCTGAGACTAACTTTGGTAAAAATGAAGGACTGGTTCAGTAAGCCACTCTGTCTTTGTGAAAGATTAGGTAAGGCTCTTTGCACATTAAGGTATGAAGATCAGATATACACCGAGTGGAAGTGACAGACACTAAAAATGCTGTCTTCCAAGAAAGGAAGCTGATGTCACAAGTGGCCACCAGTTTGAAAGGCTCAAGGCTCAGTTTTTCCAAAAGGAAATTCAAATCCCATGGAAGGGTGGGTCGTCTAATGGGAGGTTCAATGTGCAACATTCCTCTGAAGAACATTTTGGCAAGATGATGTTGATACAGTAGTCTCCCTTCTAAGAGTTCATGGAAAGCTGAGATAGAGGTCAAATGAACTTTATTAGAGGAGTAGCTCATAGTCCAACACTTTTTTTTTTAAATTATCTTTCTCATCTCTCCTCTACTGGACTCTCTCCATTGTGGGCATGCGGTCCAAGACAGTCTCCCGTCTGCCTGAGGCTCCATCTGTCCTTCTCCAGTGCGAAGGACACCCTCCTCCTCCAGTTGCTAGCCCATTCCCCCCAGCTATGAATCCCCCGCGGAGGGACCGTGCCTTACTCCTCAGGCGCTCTATCTACAGTGTTGTGGGCTGCAACTCTTTTAGAAGAGACCAGTTCTGGATGTTGGATGTCCAGCGGTGGCGTGGTCCCGACCTCTGGCCCCACCATCGCCTACCAATGTGAGAGGGTTTTTTCAGTGATTTATGCCTCCCCCCCCAAGGCAGAGTCCCAGTGTGCAAGGGTGCCAGGGCCATCCAACGCAGCTCTGCAACCCACTACTGAGCCCTGAGCATTGCAGTGCCTCCAGTCACTATAAGGGGCGCTGCGTGCCGGGCTTAACTCTGGATCACCCGAGAGAGAAGAGCAGTCCTACGGATGCTCAATCCTCCCTCTCGCCTGCCAACCCCCGGTGACCTGGGCTCATTTCCGAACCCAGGTCGCCAGTGTGGCGTGAGGTGTGGCATCCAGCGCCTCAACCCTCAGCACCACCGGGCCAGCTGATAGTCCAACATTTTAGTCAGTGGACATGAATAAGGTTCCAATGACCAGGAAGCGGTCCATACGGAGAAGCGTTTCCATTTGACATTAAATATTTCCTTGGTAGATGGTTTGCAAGAAGCCAACAGAATACTGACCACTGGTGAGGAGACTTGAAGACGGGCTATGAAAGCATCCTCAAGAGCCAAGCATGAAGTAGCAGTGACTTCAGATTGGGATGAAGAAGGGTCCCTTGATCTCGAGTCAACAGATCTGACCTGATCAGCAATGGAATGGGGTCTGCTACTGAAAACTGTTGAAGTAGGGGAAAACACACCTGCCATGGCCACAGAAGGGCTATGAGGATCATGGTGGTAGGTTTGAGTTGCAGTTTCAGCAGAGTCCGTTGCAGGAGTGGG
Source organism: Neoceratodus forsteri (assembly GCA_016271365.2). Taxonomy (NCBI): domain Eukaryota; kingdom Metazoa; phylum Chordata; order Ceratodontiformes; family Ceratodontidae; genus Neoceratodus; species Neoceratodus forsteri. Next base: position 1,096,720,890 of record CM057456.1, on the reverse strand, counting down.
ATGGGGGAAACAAATAAGAAAAGTCCTGTCCATGGTTCGGACAGGGCATCTATAGATGGTCCCTTTCTGTTCAGGATAATGGAATAGTATCTGGGAAGTCGGTGATTGCTGGGGAAGGCAAAAAGGTTGAGGTGCAGGGTCTCCCACAATCGAAAGATCATCTGAAGAACTTCATGATGAAGTGTTCACTCGTGTGGAGGACTGGTGACTGAGAATGTCGACCAGGGTATTGTGGTGTCCCGGTAGATGGATGGCTACCAACGTTAGATGCTGGAGTACGGCTTCCTGCCCAACCGCCATAGTCTCTCTGCAGAGTGTGGGACTTGGTACTTCCTTGTTTGTTCAGGTAGTACGCCACTGAGGTGTTGTCTGACTGGATCAGTAGACGTCCCAGAGAGAGAGAGGTGGGGGCAAAAAGCCTGAAGGGCAAGGCGGACTGCCCTCATTTCCAGTAGATTTATATGGGGGGGAAATGGAGAATCGGAGCCACCTGCCTTGTGTCACTGTAGGGATCCAGGTGTGCACCCCAGCCTTCGAGGGAAGAATCCGTGGTTAACGTGTGCTGGGGAAAAGGGGGAGTAGAAGGGCATGCCTTGAGATAAGTTGGTATTCTGGGTCCACCAAGTCAGGGCCAAGCGTAGAATGGGAGTGACTCTGATTTTGTCTTTGAATCCCCTGTCTTTGCCGCCACTGATTCTGAAGAGTCCACTGGACTGGTCTCATATGTAGACGGGCAAAGACCACTGTGGGGATGGCTGCGGCAATATGCCCCAGATGCTTAAGAGACATCTGGCTGTGATAAATTGTTGGGTCTGTATCTGGCAAGCCAGAGACAGAAGTCTGTGTTGTCTGTCGACAGGGAAGTAAGCCCTGGCGGAGGCGGTATCCAGGACAGCTCCTATATACTGGAGTGACTGGGTAGAGGTTGGATTGGACTTGGGCCAATTGACCATAATCCCTAGGGACTGGAACAACGAAAGCAGAGAGGTTTCAGAGCCTGCTTTTATAAACCAATCGTCCAGGTACGGGAAGACAAAATGTCAGTCCTGTCTCAGGGCTTCAGCCACTACTGCTAGGCACTTGGTAAAGACTCTGAGGGTGGATGAGAGTCTGAACGGGAGTGCCCGAAATTGGTAATATTGTCCTAGCAGGTAAAAGCGAAGGAACTGGTGGTGGGCGGGGTGGATGGGGATATGCAGGTAGGCATCTTTCATGTCTAATGCGCATAGCCAATCCCCTTGTTTTAACATTGGCATGATGGATGTTAAGGTGACCATATGGAACCTTTCGTACTGAATGTGTAGATTCAGTTGTCTGAGGTCTAGTATAGGTTTGAGATCTCCAGTGCATTTGGGTACCAGAAAAAATGGGACTAAAATCCCTGGTGGCCCTCCAATGGAGGGACTGGATAGACAGCTTTCTTGTGAAGAAGTGCCTGAAGCTCCTCCTGGAGAATCAGAATATGGTCGGATGGGTAATGGATAGAGCGGAGGCATGAGTGGGAGGCACTGAGGTGAGGTCTAGCATGTGCCCCATCCTTTTGATCTGAAGTACCCACTCGTTTGATACTATCGCCTGCCAGACCTCTAAATGGAGGACAAAGCGACCGCCCACAGCTGCCAAGGCCTGGTGGAGGAAGCCCAGGCAATGCCCAAGTTGGTCACTGGGAAGTGGACTGACCGACTCCACCCATGGGTAGGAGCAGGAGCCCTTGGAGGTAGAAGTTGTGGTCCTGGAAGAAGGCTGCGAATGACCACAGAATCCACCTCTGTAGGTGCCTCTATGTTTACCGCTTCTTTTGATTCAAATGAGGACTGAGAGCGGTACTGGGAAGATAGCTGTGAGGTATGATACATGCCATGTACCATACGTAAGATCCGTCCTGAAGCCTGGAGATCATCCAGAAGTGTTTGAGTACCTGGACCAAAACATTTAGGCCCTGGACACACTACAGAACTATTTTTTAAACCGTTTTTAAAACCAGTTTAGCTAAACCATTTCAATGCAGCCACACTACTCAATAACCATTTTTGAAAATGGTTTAGTGTGGCCACACTGCTTGCATCAAACCTGCTCTCCTTGTAACTATTCTGTGTTAAGTGCAACACACAGAACTGTGCTCGCCTGGACACACTGCAGCTAGAACTGTTTTAGTTAAACCATTACAGCTTAAAACACTTTTACTCCTGGACAGACCTGTGAGTAAAACCATGCTAGCTCCAAAACGTTTTTAAAAATGGTTTTAAGACTAGGTATCTAGCAGGCTTTAAAAACACTTCTGTTAAAATGTTTTAAGGGGCTTGTAGTCTGTCTGCAAACAGTGCTAGGGGATTTAAACTGTTTTAAGGCACTTAAACCATTTTAAGTCCCCCAGTGTGTCCAGGGCCTAAGAGCCACTGAAAGGGGCATTTACCACTTTATGTTGTATATCTGGTGTAAAACCTGATACACGGAGCCAAGCGGGGCATTGCAGGGCAATCCCCGTGCCTAACATACGGGCAGAGGTATCCACCGCATCGTATCCTGAGCGGAGCAGGTGTCGAGAGATGGAATTGCCAGTGGAAACTGCAGCCAATAATTGTCTTTCTCCTGAGATGGGGGGAGTTTATTGACTAGTTCTATAGCAGAGGACCAGAGGGTATGTTGGTATTTGACCATGTGTCCCATATAATTTAGAATTCTGAGATTCATGGTACCTGCCTGGTATACCTTCTTCAAGGTATACCAGGCGGGTAGTCAAGCCAGCAGGACTCCTTATTAGGGGGTAATGAGCTCATGTGTTTTGGTCGTTTAGTACAATCATGAGATGTGGTGATCACTACTGAATCTGCTTCGGGGCTAGAGGAAAGAAAAGAATGATCAAGAGGAGCCTGATAAAGGCGATCGGTCTTTTTAGGAATGGCTGCAACTGCTGAAGGTTGGTTCCAAGCCACCAGTACGCCATTTTGGTAAGCTTGTATGAGCGGGGGTACCACTACTACAGGCTCTTCAGGCAATTTGAGATAATCTGCCATATCCTTTCTTTGTTTACGATGTTCGGTAGTTGAAAATCCCATGATTTTTTGAATTTGAATCATCATCTTGCGAAAAGATGGGTCATCAGGAGGAGAGGCAGCCGCATGGTGAGAGGCATCCTCATGTAAGGAGGAAATAGTAAAAAGAGAAGACAGGAGTCCAAGTCCTGTAGGTCAACATCCTCCAGATCTCAGGGGAAACCTTCTGGAAATTCTGCCTCTTCTGAAATGTATTCTTCCTCATAGGAGGAAGGGGACCAGGGTGAGGGTTCTCTGTCTCCCTGAAAGCGTTTAGGCAGAGGGATAGAAGAATGGGAAGGGTGACTCGCCACCCTCTGGGTGAGGGATTGAGAGTGCCTAATTACTTGTAGAACCTGTTGTACCACTGCGGCTACATCCAATGAAGTAGAGGTAGGGGGTGGAGTAGGGATTTTCTGAGAAACCAGTGGGATTGTAGAGGAAATAGAATATGAGGTATAAACAGGTCTAGCCCCTGGGTGGAAAAGTCCAGGGTCCCGAACCCTGTTCAACTGGCCCCTGTGCGAGCATGGTTGTGAAGGAGGAAGGGCAGTGGAAATTGCAAAGCCAGTAGTCCTTCCCATAGAAGCATGGCCCATCATCGACGGGGCAGCAAGTGAAGAGGCATTAGAATGCTTACAAGGAGATGTCATCGCACAGGAAATTAGTCACCATCAAAGGAACGTTAAGGGAACCAACATAGGGTTCCATAGAGACTGCTGAAAGGATGCCAGAAAGTGCCATCGCCGAGAGGATGTAAGCCCCTGTTAACAAGGAAGCAGTCCTGGAGGGCATCATCGACGGTGGAGCACCTGTGATGGTGGCCATCAATGAGTGTCTGCCCGATGAAGATGAGGATGATTTATCCTTGTAGCGTTTCTGCATATGTGAAGCAGTAGTAGGGGACTCCATGGGACAGGCCCCCTTCTCCAAAAGAGACAATTTCTGCTCCATGAGGTGAGCTCTTATCTCCCTTACCCCTCGTCGAAGGGTTGCCTGCTTGAAGTCTTTGCAATGAACGCAGGAGATGCTGTCATATGTGCAAACCAGACACCTAATACAAACAGTGCGGTTGTCGGAATGGTAGATCTTCCTACTGCAACGATATGACTGAAATATTGCTGACTTGCTTGTAGATTCTTTGAACATTCATCGATGAAGGAAGAGAAACAGAGAAAAATCTGTTTCCAGCTGAAGTTCTCATCGATGACTGCTGCTCTATGCACTAGCTGCTGCATGCACGCTGAAGGCGGCGGGAAAATGAACTGAGGATACCAGGGACACTGGAAAAAAAAATGCTAGAAAAGAGCTGTCATGTACCACAGCACCCTCTGGTGACGACCCAAGTGTATTACCTGCTGCAAGAGATTATCCCCGTGGAAGATCTACTGTTACAGGTGTGTAACCTGTTTTACTACGGACAAGGATATGTTGTTCTATCCACACTATCTGGCAGACTCCTAGTAGTTCTCTGGGAGGAAAGAGGCAAGGTGCACACCCCCTACTTAGGGAACAGAGATTGGAGAACTTTGGCCCCAAAACCAGCATCCCGGCATGACTCAATGTCGATGTGGTAATGGGAAATGAAGGTGTGTGCTGTCCTCCAGGTAGCAGTCCTGAAGATTTCCTGGATAGGAATATCCACCGAGGCAGCGGTATGATGGGTGGAATGAGCCCTTAGCCTGCCAGGAGGCTCCCTACCCGCAAATCTATAGCAGAGGTCAATGCAGGATACAATCCACCTGCCAATGGTCAGCTTAGCTGCCGATCTGCCAGGTGCGGCTTCAGCGTAGGTGACAAATAGCTGGCAAACCTCTACCCGAACTCCAGCTATGCACTCCTTGTAGTAGGCAAGCGCTCAACACAGGTTCAAAGTACTGTATGGAGCTTGTGCTCAGTCTCCGAGGTGTGACTGGTGAAATACTCTAGGAGATTAATCACCTGATTAAGGCGAAACTCTGACACAACCTTCGGAAGGAACTTCAGGGTGGGGATCAGGACAACCTTGTTCCTGTGGAAGACCAGGTAAGGAGAATCCACCGAACGTGCCTGGAGTTCACTGATCCTTCTGGCTTACATGATAGCCACCAGGAAGGCGGTCTTCCACAACAGATGTGACATTTCACACCTGTGCATCAGTTTGAATAGCTTGCCCATGAGCTTTGCCAAAACCAGCAACAAGTCCCACGGTGGTGGTGGTGGTTCACACGCTGGAGGGAAAATGTGGTCAAGGCCCTTGAAAAAGCACCAGACCACCTTCTCCTGTGCCACAAACTGCTGACCAGCTCACACCCGGTAAGCAGAGATGGCTGCAAGGTGCACCTTAAGGGTCATCGACTAAAGGCCCGACAGAGTGGGACCAGAGGTAGTCAAGGATGCTAGACACTGGACAGGACAAAGGGTCTAGCCCACTGCCCTGACACCAAATGGAGAATCTCTTCCATTTGAAGGCATATCACTTCCAGGTCATCTCCTTCTGAGAAGCCTCGACTACAGTGAGGACATCTTCAGAGAGACCCAAAGCCTGGAACTCTAGCCACTCAGGAACTGGCTGTCAGGTACAGAGATTGAAGGTCCGGATGGAATACTTTCCCCTGATTGATGAAAAGCAGGTCTGGGCAGAAGGGAAGATGCCTTGGGAGCCTGCTGCTGAGACTGAGAAGATCGGGGTACCAGAACTGGAGTGGCCCTTGTTGCTCCTGGCCTTGAGCAGTACCTTGTGGATGAAGGGAAATGGAGGGAAGGCACAGAAGAGGCCTGGGGTCCAGGCCCTCGAGAAGGCATCTCCCTGCAGCATTTCCTGCTGAGCAGTGGCGGGCACAAAATAGTCTCAGCTTTGTGTACTCCCTGGAGGTGAACAGGTCTGCCTGAGAGGTACCCCACTAGGAGAAGAGACTGTGAATTACCTGACCTCTGGGTGTAGGGACCACTCATGAGATGCCTCGCCCACCTGGCTGAGGGCACCCGCCAGCTGACTGGACGCTCCTGCCACATGGATGGCTAGGAGATCCACATCCAGGCTGCTCACAAGGGTCCAGACATGGACAAGTTCCTTGCATAAAGGCAGGGAGTACATCCTGCCCCATTTGTTGAGGTAGTACATGGTCGTGGTGTTGTCCATCTGGACTTGGACCACCTGATCCTGAATGTGAGGAGCAAATGCAGTCAGCACAAGCCGAACTGCCCAGAGCTCCAGCAGGTTGATGTGACATCAGGACTTTTTGGGGGACCAGAGCCTGTGGACTCTGTGTTCCTCCAGGTGGGCACCGCAGCCCATGAGAGAGGCATCGGTCATCAGGATGATCATCGGCTCTGGGTGGACAAACGGGATTCCTTCCTGCAGATATGCTGGGACTAACTGCCACTGGATGGCATTCCACATCCGCTGACTCAGAGTGACCAGTGGGTCAAAGTGACCCTTGCGCTGAGACCACTGACTGGTCAGCTCCCACTGCAGGAAACACATTCTCCAGCGGGTCTACCAGACCACGTTGGTGCAGACCACTATGTAGCCCAGGAAGCACAGCAAGTCCTGGCCAGGCCAAAATTGCCCAACCTGAAATGATCAGGCACAAGAAGAGAGACAGCCTCCACCCTGTCCACCGGGAAAAGGGCTCTGGCTCTGCAAGAGTCGAGCTCTGCCCCAATGAATTGATCACCTGCGAGGGTACATGATCCGACTTGGCCTCCCTGACCAGAAGGTCAAGTCTGATGCAGGTCTGGAGGGCCAAGACCCTGGACCGCTCCACTTCCTGCCTGGAGGGACCTGCTATCAGCCAGTCATCCAGGTAAGGGTAAGCCCGGGCCCCTCAGCGTCTCAGGTAAGCTATTACCACTGCAATGCACTTGGTGAAGACCCTGGGGGCCAAGGAGAGGCCGAAGGGCATGGCCTGGAACTCGTAGAGGGTCCCCTTGGCTCGAGAGTGGAGGAACCTTCGGTGAGGCGGACGGATCGGGACATGAAAGAACAAATCCTGAAGATCCAGGGAGCAAAATCACATGTGGAGGTGGTATGATCTGAGACAGTTTTACCATCCTGAAGGTGTGTGACTTGAGGAACTTGTTCAGGTGGGTACTGCAGATCTAGAATGAGGTGCCAGCCCCAGTCCGCTTTGGCACCAGAAAGTACAGGGATACAAACCCTGAGTGTTCCGGAGCATCTACGACAGGAACCATGACCTTCTGGCAGAGGAGCTGAGCTATGTCATCTCTGAGAGATGACAGCATGTCTGTGGAAACCAAGTCCTCCCAGGGGGCATGGGCTTAGTAAGGAGGGTACTGCTCAAACTCTAGTGGCAAGATCCTGACCCACCACTTCTAGAACCAACCTGTCCGTGGTGACAGCGGATCAGGCAGAAAGGAAGTGTGAGTGCTGGCCAACCACAGGAGGACTCAGGGGAGGTGTGACTGGCATGAGGGAGGCACCCCTTATCCCATCACTGGGCAGGTTTGGAGGAGGAGGACCCAGCTGAGGTGCCCCCGGAGCCTCTTCCTCCTGGCTTACAGACAGCTGAGGCCACTGACGTGGGCCAAGGTCACCAAGCCTGAGCCTGCTGGCCAGCCTGTTGCTGGGCTGGCTTGGCCACAGGAGTGGAGGTGGACCGAAAGGGCTTCCATTTCTGATTCTGCTTGGAGCCCTTGGGGTCCTTCTGGGCAGATGTCACAGAGTCCAAGATGGCAATGGACTTCTTGATGTGTGTGAGGTGGCCCTCAACCCCGGGCTCTAACAGGTCGGTGCCCAGGTAAGGGACATCTGTCAGCTTGTACTGAGTGTCTGCTGTGAAGGTCGAGATCCTTAGCCAAGCCCTGCAGCACATAGCCACTGAAGCCGACGCAGAGTGGGCACAGGAGTCCCCAATGTCCATGGCAGTCTGGAGCTGTAACTTGGCCGCAGCCCGGCCCTAGTCTCAGACCTGCTTGACCGTGGTCTGAAGGTCCACAGGCAGATTAAGAAGCACCCCATCCAAGGTGCCCAGCAGGGCATGGGAGAAGTAGGCCATGAAGAGGGCCCAGCTCATCCGGTGGAGGCCAAGTGAGGAGGCAGCACAGTCCTTCTTAGCCGCATGGTCCAACTTCTTGGACTCCTTATCAGGTGGCTTGTCAACATCCCTGGTATTGCCGGAGCATACTGGAACACAGAGTCATCCACCAACCCCTCGACCGAGGGCTGCTCTGTGAATTCCAAAAGGGAACCAGTGGGAACCGCATACTTGTGGGCCATTAGAGCAGAAGGCAAAGGGCGGAAAGAGGGGCACTGCCAGAACTCCAGGGCAGGGCCAAGAATGGCTTCTGCCATCAGTAACGTCTCCATCGGAAAGTGTCCCTGGTTGAGGATCTCAGTCAATGGGTAATGAGCCCATTTGTGGACGGGCTTCATCTTCATACCCGTAGATCAGATCAAATTGAGGCGGCACATGATACAGGATGGACCTTCATCCATCGAGAGATCCCCCATGGACTCCACATTGACCAGATGGTAGTGCAGGGAGGAACCCTCAGACTCCAAAAAGTCGTCAAAGAGCGATCTACCACCAGAGTCACTGCTGACCCGCCGTGGACGGTCGGGGTGATGGTGACCGATGGTGAAGCCCCTTGGCTGGCCGAGACTCCTTAGTCAGAATACCGACTATTGGCTGTTTAGGCAGCGGTTCCACCACAAATCGGCAGAGAAGCCGGAGTCAGCCAAGTCGAGACCATCTTAATCAATTCCGTCAGTGGAGTCGGCATCAGCCTTTTGGGCGACAGCCAGGTGATGGCCAGCATAGAAACCGGTGTCAGTCTGGCACCAGTAAACACCATCTATTGCCACATCAAGTCCTCGTAGCATCGACGCAACTTTTGCTGAAGCCTCTACTCACCCGAGGACGAAGAACAGCAGCAGCTCCACTTCCTGTGATGCCGAGAGTAGGAGTGCCGATGATGGCGGGACCAGCTCGACCCACGGGAAGAAGACTGAGACTAAGACTTTGGCCACTGGGGTGACCGGTGGTGGGGCTTGGAGGGAATTGGCGACTGCCGAGGCTCCTCCTGGGTAGGGTCAGGGACAAAGAGGCAGTGGGTCAGCAGACTGATCCATCCCTCCAACTGTCTGCGTCAACATCGGGGTCCTAGACAAGAAAGTATCGGCCTCTTCAGTCAACAACTGGTCTGTCGACTCGAGAAAAATCTCGGCTGGGACTTCGACTAGCGTCTCGGCCGACAGGCCCAATGGGGTTATCATGGAGCCAGCGGCCAAGGCCAAGGACTTGACCAAAGTCAAATCCAGAGAAGTGCGGAAATCATAGGCCCTCGACCGACAGCACTCCTGACCCCACAAGCAACGAGTCTTTTGTTCCTTAGACTCTTTCTTAGATTTAGATTTGTCAGTGGGTCCCTGACCAAAGGTTGGCAGAGACTGGCACAATTCCTTGATGAAGCCTGTAAAAGTTGAGTCCAACTGAAGCAGCACGAAGGCAGAAGCCAAAAAGGAATAGGCTGTGGCCTGGACCGCCTCTTCTTTGAAGGCTCAAGCTGCTCAGCGGACCCCGCAGCCGTGGAGACAACCAGACAGACATCTTTGGATTTGACCGGCAGGTTCCATTGCACCGGGCGGCCCAGTTTTTTATGGGTGAGACAGTCCTTCAGGATGGGCCAAGTAAAGCAGTGGCAAAGTTCGAGCCTGGGGATCGTGGTTGTGCCCCAGGCAGTAGGCGCACATAGGCGTGGGTCGGTCCTGGACATCTTCTGCCGCAAGGACACCAGCGGAACCCAGAAGTGGACTTATCGTCCATCACGGTGGTAATCGAAGATCGAGTTGAAGTGAAAACTCATAAGAGTTGATTTGGAAGTAATTGTGAAGAATTTAAGCATTAGGACCTACTCAATGTGGGAGCAGTAAGGAGGGAAACCTGCTTCTTCCAATGTTTGGCATCATGGGGCAGAGTGGCGGGAGTTACCAGCCTGGTAGGTGGGAGGAGCCAGCTTGAAGACTTTCCAGCACATTTGAAAGGGCACTGTCAGATAGTGTGGATAGAACAACATATCCATATCCCTAGAAACAATATTACTGTGGTAAGTAATTTTTTTCTTCAAACCCCAGGAATCTCCCAGTATGATTAGATAGATGCAGACTATTGAGGAAGTGTACAGAACTACTTAGGAAAAAGGTTCTACAATACTGTAGTGCCAAACCCTGCATCACTTCTGGACTGGAAGTCCAAGCAATAGTGCTTTGTGAAAGTGTGGACTGTACTCCAGGTGGCTGCTGTACAGATTTCCAGAAAGGGAATGTCTCTCGCAGCTGCCACAAAGGCAGCAGTTTCACAAGTGGAATGTACACTGAGGCCCTGTGGTATCCACAAAGGTAGCCATACCTCTTGTGGAATAAGCTTTTACTGCTCCAGGCAGTTCTTTGCCGTACTTGTTATAGCAGAACACAATGCAGTTAGCCAACCATTTGGACAAACATTGTTTTGAAACGTGAAAGCCCTCTCTATCTGGGGCAAAAGAAACAAACAACTGCTTCAACTTTCTAGATTCCTTGGTTCAAAGCAGGTAATATTTCAAAATTACGTGCACACCTAACATATGGATCAGCGCTTCTCCTGGAATGGTATGCTCTGGAAAATAAACGGGGAAGGTGGATAGACTGGTTCAGTGTAAACTCAGACACCACCTTTGGAAGAAACTTAGGATTCATGAGCAAAGACACCGTACCCTGCTTTCAGGAGTGTAGCCAGTAATTTGAAACTTGTACTCAAAACTGATGCACTGTTGCCCCGTTATGTAAACATAAACCAAAATATGCACTGCCATGCCACGCCAACAATATGCCCCACCCCCATTTTACCATGGCTCAGCTCATGTATTCAGTTTCCTCCTGTAATCCTCCTCCGTTTTTCTGCCTGCCTGGTACGATGTTCTTGTTTGTGTAGTTGACTGGTGGCATCAGTGCCCCACAGCGAACAACAAAGACAAAAGAGCCCAGCGAGACACAAGACACAGACACAGACACAGTGTGACTCTCAATGTCCTTTTTTTCCTCTTTTTGTTACCCCTGCCTGCATTTTCTAATGTACTCTGCTGAGTACAGTGTGTATGCCTGCCGACACCCCTGCCTGATTTTGTGAAAAATCAAATAAGGCTCCTCAGATCAGAGGGCCTGAAGCTCTGAAATTCTTCGAGCAGAAGTAATAGTGACTAAAAATAAAGTTTTCCAGGAAGAAAAAATTATTCACCTCAGTAATTGTGTTTCTCCTAATGGAGTCTTGCTGTATTCTGACCACTGCCGTTCGCTCCAGCCTTTAAACTGCCCCGGAGAACAAAGGGTTAACTTTTCTATGCATGGCATAAAATGCAGAGCTCGAGCTCGATTGAGGTCTCTGTCTGTTTACTTTGAATCTAAACCGTCAGATTCTTACGAGCAACAACTCACTAACCCTCCTATGTGGAAATTGTTAAAAAAATTTACTAGCCAACTGGCAACAAGGAGTTTTGGATTCCCAAAAAGACTCAAGTCAGGAAAATCCAAAACCAAAAACCAACCCTATAAAGGGGCAACAATAACAAAAAGCACCCAAACAAATAAAGGGAGGGTGTGTAACAGGCACCTCTAGGGTGCACCACTGCACTTGCCCACCCACTTCCCCAAAACAGGTTCTGAGAGGGTAGGCAGGGAGGTCAGAATACAGCAAGACTCCATTAGGAGAAACATAATTACTGAGGTAAGTCATTTTTTCTTCAAACAACATGAGGTCTTGCTGTATTTTGACTATTGCAGACTACCAAGCAGTACCTCCATGGAGGAGAGACAGGACCTACTTTAGGAATAGGCTCTGAAGTACTGCTGTGCCAAACCGAGCATCACTCCTAGCCTGGATATCCAGAGAGTAATGCTTGGTAAAGGTATGGACTGTTTTCCAGGTGGCTGCTTGACAAATTTCTAAGAGAGGGATATCCCTGGCAGCAGCCAGGGAAGCAGCTGTACCTCTTGTAGAGTGGGCCCTCAGGCCTGAGGGTGGGATCTTTCCTAGTTTCTCATAGCAGAATTGTACACAAGACACAATCCACCTGGCAATAGTTCTCTTGGGGGCAGGTTGCCTTTTCCCACTTCCCCATAAGTGAGGAATAACTGGAGGGATTCAAACCTGTGACCCTTGGTATGCTCTATGTAGTAGCTAAGGGCTCTCCTAACATCAGAACTGTGTAGTCTTCTCTCCCCTGAGGAAGAATGATCAGCGAAGAAGACAGGGAGAGACATGGACTGATTTAAGTGGAAGTCTGAAACCGCTTTGGGCAAGAACCTCCTATTGGTTCTAAGGACCACTTTATCTCTATGAAAAAGAGATAAAATCAGGTTCCACTGACAGGGCTTGCAATTCACTGAAACGTCTGGCAGAGGTGATGGCTACCAAAAACACACTTTTCCAAGTCAAGTACTTCAGTCCTGCTGAGGACATAGGCTCAAAAGGAGATTGCATAAGTTGGGCAATGCAAATATTTAAGTCCCAGGCAGGGGAAGGATCCCTAAAGGGAGGATTGGTATGAAGCAATCCTTTGAAAAATTTGCAGAATACAGGGTGAGATAAAAGTGAGGAATGTTTTCCCACTGACAGAAAAGCAGAAACAGCTGACAAGTGTACCTTAAGAGTAGTTGGTCTAAGGCCTAGACCATTAAGATAGTAGACCAAATAATCCAGAACTATAGGCAATTCAGCAGTATCTGGGGATATATACTCCTTGGAACACCAAATGCTGAAGCTTTTCCATTTGGAGTTATAAGTCTTTTTGGTGGCAGGCTTTCAAGAGGCTTTGAGAATATCCAGAACCCCTTGGGACAGATGCAAATCTGCATACTCTAGCTCTTCAAGAGCCATGCCTTGAGATTGAGGAACCGAAGATTGGGGTACCAAATCCTCCCCTGAGAGGAGGTTAACAGGTTGTAATTCCTGGGAAGAGACGGGGGAAGACGGACTGTTAGAGACAGCAGTAGGGGGTACCAAGGCTGTCTGGCCCAGTCCAGAGCAATCAGGATCACTTTGCAAGGTTGTGACCTCATCTTGACTAGGACTTTGAACAGGAGAGGAAAGGGAGGGAAGGCATACAGAAATGCCCCTTCCCAGTTTAAAATCAGAGCATCCAGAGGGACTGAACCCAAGACTGAGGGTCTGCAACAAAACAGAGGAAGCTGGTGATTGTCTGGGGCTGCAAAGAGATCTAATCTCTGGAGTGCCCCACCTTAAAAACCCAACTCAAAACCAGGGGGTCCAAGGACCATTCGTGATGGCCCTGGGAAATCCTGCTCAGTGCATCTGCTAGCACATTGTCCTTTCCTGGAAGGTGGATTGCTATAGGAGAGGTTTGCAGGGAGTAAGCCAGGGACCACAATTTTATGGCTTCTGTGCACAAGGCCGTAGACAGAGTGCCTCCCCGTTTGTTGATGTACCACATGGCGGTGGTGCTGTCTGTCCTGACCTGAACCACCTTGTTCTGCACCAACTTGGAAAAAGCTTGCAGTGCATGAAACGCTGCCCTGAGTTCCAGGAGATTGATATGAAGGAGGGACTCCTGGGGAGACCATAGTCCTTGGGCTGTGAAATCCCCCAGATGAGCTCCCCACCCCAAGAGAGAAGCATCCATGGTAAGGACCATCGAATGAGACTGAGTGACAAAAGGGACCCCTTGCCTTAAACTGCCCTGATCTTGCCACCACTGAAGAGCTTGGATCAGTGTTCAAGTAACTGGAATCAGTTTGGTAAGAGGGTCCTTCCTCTGGGACCAAAAGGCCTTCGGATGGAACTGAATGTCCCTCATCTGAAATCTTGCCTCTTGGACCACTGCTGTAGAAGCTGCCATGTGGCCCAAGAGCTGGAGGAAGTGCCTTGCTGGTCGGGACACCTGAAGGCTAAAGGGCAAAGCCAAATCTATACAAACCCTTGTCCTTTCCAGGGAAAGAGAGGCTCTTGCTTTGACAGTATCCAGCTCTGCCACTATAAAGGTAAGGAGCTGAACTGGTTCAATAACTGATTTGGGGAGGTTGACAAGGAAACCCAGAGAAGTGAGCACTTGCTGAGTCACTTGCTGGTCTGACTGGACTTGGTCTGGAAACTGACCTACTACGAACCAATCGTCCAGATATGGAAAAATGGAAATCTTTTGCCTTCTTAGAAAGGCAACAACTACTGCCAGGCACTTTGTGAAGACCATTTGAGCTGATGTTAGGCCAAAGGGCATTGCTTTGAACTGATAATGGCCTGAGGGCAACTGGAACCTGAGGTACTTTCTGTGGGAGCACCTGATGGGAATATAAAAGTAGGCATCTTTGAGGTCCAGGGAGACTAGCTAGTCTCCTGGCCTTAGAGAGGGAAGAATTATTCCCAGAGTTACCATCTTGAACTTTGGTTTTAGAAGATGTTTGTTCAGGTATCTTAGATCTAGGATGAGTCACCACTCCCCTGTCTTTTTGGGGGTAAGGAAGTATCTGGAGTACAGACCTTTTCCCTAGTGTAGGGTAGGAACTCTCTCTATGGCTCTTAGTGCCAGAAGAGAAGAAACCTCTGCCTCCAGGGCAAGAGTCTCGGAGACACCTGCAGGTGGAAACGATCTGGTTCTCATCTTTGGAAATTTTTTGAAGCTGAGAACCAGTCCCTGGTTTACTACTTCCAAGACCCACTTGTCTATTTGATGTAATAGATATCCAGTCCTGGACATAGTAAGCCAGCCTGCCCCCTACAGGAATAGGAGAGTCGACCCGGGCAGACCTATCAGGGTGTCTGCTTGGCAGGAGTCTAAGGCTGAGGGGTGGATGCAGCCCTGTTCATCCCCCTTCTGCCTCTCCCTCTAAAGAACCCCCTCTGTGAAAAGAGAGAAGAGGCCTGTGCTTGGTAAAAAGGCCTATGAAAAGGCCTGCCCCTGCCCCTAGATTGCTGCCTTTGAGAAGTTGCTTGCCTTTCTTTGGCCTGAGCACTCCTATAAGTGGTCCTGTACTCAATCAATCAAAATCAATCAAAATCTTTATTTATTCAGGCGAACATCATTGAGCATAGCTCATTTACAAGATGGACCTGAGTGGTCATAACAAAAAAGGTTACAGAGTGTATACAAAAACATGATATTGAAATAGCACAAATACAAACATTTATGAGTGAGATAGATGTACAATTATTTACATATATACAAGGCAAAGGACAGTAAACCAAAAACCTATTAAAGGTGAGAAACAAACAGTCTGGCGGGATAAGGCTTGGATAATGGTACATGGGTGGCATATATGTATGAGGTTTGATGTGGAACGGACCAGAGCAATGATAGAAGAATAGGGAGGAGATTTAGAAGGGGGGTGAGGGAGAGAGAGGTGTGGGGTGGGGATGTGGGAGGACTAGGCCTTGTGGAAGCAATTGCATGAATCTGGGATTAGGCTGCTGTACAGCTTTTGGAAGGATGTAAGGGGATCAGTGTTTCCATTTTCAGGGTCTTTTGGATAGAATTCCAGATAAGTGCCAGGAATAACTGATTGCAGCTCTTCCATACGGGTGCAGGTGATAGGAATCTTCAGCAGGATCAGTTTGTTGATCCTCAAGGTGTAGAGGCCTGGATGTGATCTGGTTGAAGCAATCTGAGATGTAGGAAGGAGTTTGTTTGTCAGAGCTTTGTAGATCCAGATAGCAGCATTTTTCTTCTTCTATGTTGCAGGGATGTCCAGCTGACTGCATTGTAGAGAGAGCAATGATGGGTGCTAGAGGAAGGTCAGTAATGAATCTAATAGCTCTATGACACAGGGTGTCTAGTTTGTTTAGATGGGAGGGAGCAATGACCATAGAGAAGTCAGCATAATCAATGAGGGACATGAATGATGCAAGGATTAATCTTTGTTTGGAATCTTTGGTCAGGTAGTGTTTGATTCTATAGAATAGACCAAGTCTTTGTCTTAGCTTTTTCAGGAGCTCTTCAACGTGGGTAGTATAGTCTAGTTTATTGTCTATCCATACTCCTAGGTATTTGAATTTGTCAACATATTACAGATTTTCACCAAGGATGGTAGAGAGTTGTGGGAGGGTGAATGATGGGATAGTGGAAGAACAGTTCTTGTGGGCAAAGAACATAGCTTTGGTTTTCTTAGCATTTAGTAATAATTTCTTTTTTAATAGGTTATGCTGGAGGAGGGAGAATTGAGACTGTAGGAGCTCACAGGCTTTTGATGGTGAGGGATCGCTCACATAAAGTACAGTGTCATCTGCAAAAAGGTGGATATTAGAAAGAGAGAGATTGGAGTCAATATTGTTGATGTAGATGGCAAAAAGGATGGGACCCAGGATGGAGCCTTGCGGTACACCTCTTAGGAGTGGCTTGGGGTAGACAGATCACCATCATTCTTTACCAGTTGTAGCCTTCGAGAGATAGCATCTGAACCATTTAATGGAGAGTGAGTCAAGGCCTATGGAGTTTAGTGAGGTGATTAGGAGATCATGATCCACAGTGTCAAAGGCTTGCTTAGATCCAGAAACACAGCACAGGTATTATTCTTTTGTCTAGGGCAGTCTGCCAGTCATTTGTGACTTTGCTAGAGCAGAGATGGTGCTATGCATAGATCTAAACCCAGATTGAGCTGGATTTAGGAGATTGTTGGTATCAAGGTAGGCAGTTAACTGAGAGTTTACCAGCTTCTCAAGCATCTTGGATAGTATTGGTAAGATGGAGATGGGCCTATAATTATTGAGGTCCATGGGATCACCTGCCTTAAGTAGTGGAAACACTTGAGCTGTTTTCCATATTGAGGGGATAGTACCAGTGACAAGTGATAGATTGAAGAGATGGGTGAGGGGGGCGGTTAAGGCATACAGTGCTACTTTTAGAAAGTAGGGATCCAGGAGTCTGCACCTGCGCTTTGGTGGTATCTAGTTGGGAGTAGGGTCTTCTACATCTTTGAACAATATTGGTTTGAATGAGAATGTGGAAGCAACCTTTGATTCTCAGTAGATTGTAGGTTTAGAGATGATCTTAATAGGTTTGCAGGAGAGGTGAAAGCCAGGCCAGCTGTAGTGAAATGGTCATTGAAGGCATTCAAGATATTTTGCTTGTCGGTGATTTCAATATTATTTAATTGAATTTTGGATGGTAAGACAGGGTAGAGGTTTGACCTAGGATGCCCTTTATGGTACCCCAGAACCTGGAAGGGTTGTTATAGGAGGCATCTAGTTCAGCTGTGTAGAAGGTTGCCTTGGCTTTTCTTACTTGTTTTGTGCAGGAGTTTCTGGCTTTTCTGAATTGGACGCAGTCATTTGGGTCCTTTGTCTTTCTTGCCCTTTTCCAGAGTTTGTCTCTGGCAAGAAAAGTGATTTAAGCTGCAGAGAACCAGCGACAGGATTTGAGTTTGGTTCTGACACTGGTGAGGTGCATGTGAATTGAGGGCACTTATGATTATATCATTTAAGATTTGAAGAGCTGACTCTATTGAGGCTGTGAGATAGAATTCTTGCCAACGTGTGGTGTGGCACAGATCATGGAGATATCCTGTAATATTAAAGTTCTTTTTGACCTTCGTGGAGGAATTTTGCAGGATTGGGTGGCTTGATTGTTGATCTAATGGCAGCTATGGGACAGTGGTCACTTATGTCACTGAGAAGTACTCCTGCATAGGGATAATGATGAGGTTTATTTACCAATATAATAACCAGGAGTGTGCTGTTGAGAGTATTCTTTGGGTTGATCCTTGTTGGTTCTTTGATTAATTGAGAGAAACCATAGGTGTCACAGAAGGTTACCAGGGTGCAGATGCATTAGTCAGCCAATTTAAGTTCATGTCTCCTAAGATGATGGTGTCTTCAGGACCCAGATTAAGTATGGATCCTAAATGGGATGGGAGTTTGAGGCCTGCAGAGGGGCCTATAGCAACCAACCAGTTGAAAGGAAGATGTGCCGGGAAGGGTTATTTTAACAGACAAGCATTGAATTCCTTTGGTTGAGATGTAGAATTGAGGCAGGATGCAGAGATATTTGCTTTGACATAGATGGCTACCCACCGCCCTGGATAGACGGTCAGATCTGAAGAGCTGATAGTTGGGAAGGTTTATTTCACTATCTTTTGTTGCAGATTTGAGCCATGTTTCAGATATAACCAGACAGTCCGGTAGGGTGTGTGCAACCCAGGCCTGTATTGATGAGAACTTTTTAGGAGGCTGCAGGCATTGAAGTGAAGAAAACTCAATCCATTTATGGAGGTTAGGTCAGTTGGAGATCGAAGCTTTCAGTGGGTCCAGGGTTGATTCCACAGTGCCAACACAGACCAGCAGAAAGAAGATTAACTTGATGAGGGCACCAAGTGATAGGAGTAGTGAGCAGTCAGGGAGTTTTCTTCTTTCTTGGGATCCAATATATAGTGGCTGATGATCCTGCTGCATGGTTATCAGATTATCATAGATTGCCAATAATGGACAGGCGAGGGGGGTAATTGTAGTGCCAGTATGGTAGCAGGGGATAAAGGAGTTCCAAACTGGTTGTGAGCCTTTTTGGGATTCCCAAGGATTATTGTGCAGAAGCGGTATTATATGTATGAGTTTAGGGGTATCCACTGGGGACAGTAGAGGGGGCAGTGTTGAGTGGTCACCCTAAGCACCTTAGTATGGGTTCCAACAGTTATCTCATCTGGATCTAAGGAAGGTGAGAAGCAAAGCAGCAGTAGTAGGTGCAGTAGCATGGTGGAGGGTAGGACAGGGTTAAAGAAAGTAAGATGATGTGAAGAAAATGAGCTCGGGAATTGGCTGGGAGAATAGCTATAGGCGGGGATGAGATTTGGCGGGAAGGTGTGTATAAAAGAAACACCCTGAAGGGGTGGGGGCGGGCAAAAGATTACTGCGGCTTTCTCCCGCCTTTCTGCTTTCTCCCCCAGCCCTCCTGGTTCCGCTGCTATTTGGTGTCGCTCGCTGGCTGCTCGGAGCCCCTCTGAGAGAGTGTCCCGAGGCAGGCCAGCTAGAGGGAGGGACAGAGGAGAGGGCAGTGAGAAGAAGCACTTGCAGGCAGTGGCTTGCTGGAGGTGCTAAATTTTGAATTTGCACAACAAAGACTGGGAGGGTGGGGGAGGGTGGGCGCCTATCGTCTAGCCCTAAATACAAAATTAACCTAAAAGACTGCAATTGCTAGCTAGACAGTTAACAGGCATTACACAGAATTACACAGTAAAACAGCAAAACAGCCCTTTTAGATAAGTTAAATCTTTTCAGATAAAAAGGCAAGTAAACTTCGAGCAGTTTTGGTGTGCAAAGATACAGCAAAGTCAATGGGAGAAGGCGCACCAATCAGAGGCAGGCAAAAGTCGGTGATGCGCCTTCCGATTGGCTATGCCAACTCTCCATACCTTTCTGGCTTTCTCCCCGGCCTCCTGGTTCCGTTTCGCTATTTGTGGCCTCGCCCGCTTCGCAGCCTCGGAGCCCCTCTGGAGAGTGTGTCCCGAGGGCAGGCCAGCTAGAAGGGAGGGACAGAGGAGGGCAGTGAGAAGAAGCACTTGCAGGCAGTGGCTTGCTGGAGGTGCTAAATTTGAGATTTGCACAACAAAGACTGGGAGGGGGATGGGCGCTATGCGCCTAGCCCAACACAAATTAACCCAAAAGACTGTAATTGCTAGCTAGACAGTTAACAGGCATTACACAGAATTACACAGTAAAACAGCAAAACAGCCCTTTTAGATAAGTTAAATCTTTTCAGATAAAAGGCAAGTAAACTCGAGCAGTTTGGTGGTGCAAAGATACAGCAAAGTCAATGGGAGAAGGCGCACCAATCAGAGGCAGGCAAAAGTCGGCGGTCGCCTTCCGATTGGCTGTGCGGCTTTCCCGTACCTTTCTGGCTTTCTCCCCCGGCCTCCTGGTTCCGTTTTCGGCTATTTGGTGGCCGCCCGCCCGCTGGCGGCTCGGAGCCCCTCTGGAGAGTGTGTCCTCGAGGGCAGGCCAGCTTTCTGGCTTTCTCCCCCGGCCTCCTGGTTCCGTTTTCGGCTATTTGGTGGCCGCCCGCCCGCTGGCGGCTCGGAGCTCCTCTGGAGAGTGTGTCCTCGAGGGCAGGCCAGCTTTCTGGCTTTCTCCCCCGGCCTCCTGGTTCCGTTTTCGGCTATTTGGTGGCCGCCCGCCCGCTGGCGGCTCGGAGCCCCTCTGGAGAGTGTGTCCTCGAGGGCAGGCCAGCTTTCTGGCTTTCTCCCCCGGCCTCCTGGTTCCGTTTTCGGCTATTTGGTGGCCGCCGCTGGCAGCTCGAGCCCCTCTGAGAGTGTGCCCCTCGAGGGCAGGCCAGCTTTCTGGCTTTCTCCCCCGGCCTCCTGGTTCCGTATTCGGCTATTTGGTGGCCGCCCGCCCGCTGGCGGCTCGGAGCCCCTCTGGAGAGTGGGCATCCATCTTCTTCATGTAATTCTCTGTCTGCTCCCCAAACAGAGAATTACCCACCACAAGAAAATCCATGGCCTTAGCTTGGGTGTCCTCTGAGAGGCCAGTACATCTGAGCCAAGCCATCCTCCGAAGAGCCACACATGTAGCCATAACTCTTGATGACACATCACTGGAGTCCACAGCAGCATGAAACTGTACCTTTGATGCCTCAATCTCATCAGCAGCCACCTCCTCCAGCTCCTTGGCCAGCTGGGGGGGAAGCCTGCTTAGCCAGTGCCAGTACAGTGTCCCACCTGGACTTCTGGTACCTAGCTGTATAGGCCATATAATTCGCCTGCCTGAGTCCCAAGGAAGATGCCATGTACTGTTTTTTTTTTGCCATGGCATCAATCTTCCTGGAATCTTTGTCTGGGCGCCGTGAAGCCAAGGGAATGTTTGCCTTGTCACAGGCAGCAGCTTGCACTACCTCAACATGGCTGCATTGCTGGTATAAACACTCTGTATCTGAGCCTCATAGTGTATGCCTCTTGTCCATCCTTCTGTCAACAGAAGGTACAGAATTGGGAAACACTAGGATTTTTTGTGTCTGCTTCCCAAAATATTTGTGAAGGGGAATAGACAGTCTCCTGGACTCTGGGAAGTCCATCATTTCCACATAATCAGGCTCCTCTTGATCCTCCACAGGAAGCTGGAGGGTTTCAGCCACCTTTCTGTAAGACAGAAAGTGGGAAGGGGACTCAGAAAGCCTAGGAGGGGAGACACCTGAAGGTCTGTCTGGGGAGATGTCCAGTTCCATAGGCACATCCAGACTTTCACCATCACCATCATCATCTTAGAACTCCCCCTCCTTCTCAAACTCCAGTTCATAAAAGTCTTCAGGGGTATAATCTTAAACCAGGGGAGCAGACCGAACCCCTAACAAAAGGTGCCGGATTGGTCAGACCCCGCCGAAGTGATTCCACAATCCGAATCGCTCCGGTTATTTCCTCGGCAGTCAGAACATGAACTTCTGGATCCGAACCGGTCGATTTCTCTTTGCGTTTTCTTTTTGCAGGAACCGATCCCTCAGGATTGGCTCTCCTCTTGCCCAAAGAAGTATCGCCCTGGTCAGAGGGCACTCCTTCTGGTTCTGTCGAAACCGAACTGGGCTGGCCATCCGGGTCAGCGGACTTCTCGACCTCCTTTTCTCTCAGTCTACCTAATCTCTTTTCAAGAGTAGATTGAAGAAAATTTTTACATATTTGGCAGTCTGTATTGAGTGTTTCAAACCCCAGACAATAAACACAGGTGGTGTGAGGATCGGCCTTAGCAAAGACCTCCCCACACTCACTGCAGTGTTGAAACCCAGTGGGCCCGTTTTTTTTTTCTTGGGTTTCTCAGGCATGGCCAACCTAACAAACTTACCCTTTTTATGGCAACTGCCAGGCAAGACTCCCTTATCGGTTCCTAACCGTGTCACAGGCATTGGAAAAAAACGTTCAAAACATGTTTTTTTTTTTAGAACCGATAAGGACCGGTCACCACACACTAAAGTAAAACACAAGGATTCACTACAAATGATCGGTTCAGCCGAACCGATCTAACACTTTACACGCAGAAAATCAGAACAAAACCTATCTAGTACTCACAGTACCGCAGACAGAGGCTGAACCAACTATGCGGAATAAATTTCAGTTTTAAAACCGACACTTTAACAGACTTTTGAACCCAGCTGCAGGAGAAATCTCCGGAGCAACTGTTCAGTGAGGCAGAGTAAAGAATCTGATGGTTTAGATTCAAAGGGAAACAGACAGAGACCTCAACCAAGCTCGCGCTCAGCATTCTATGCCATGCATAGAAAAGTTAACCCTTTGTTCTGTGGGGCAGTTTAAAGGCTGGAGCTAACTGCAATAGTCAGAATACAGCAAGAAAGTGTAGCTTGAAAGTTGCAGCTGGCTCAAAAGGAGACAGGGTCAACTTCTCCAAAACAAAATTCAAACCCCAAGCCTTGACAGGGGAATGGACTGGAGGTTTCCAATGCAAGATGCCCCTCAGAAAGGTACGGGAGACATCCAGCTGAGCCGTGGTATGGTCACCCTAGGCATGGGATCAGTGCAGTGCAGGATGAAATTGTGGATTTGGGGAGGGGCCTCAGAGAGGTAGCAAGCACAGTTACCTTCTCAGAGGTGCTGCCAGTCCATGGCAGGGGTGAGGCTAGGGGACTACACACCATGCAGTTTAATGAATGGTTGCAAAACTGGTGCAGAGCACAGGGCTTTGACTTCACTGGGGACTGGGGGTACACCTGGAGAGATGAAGGTTTGTACTGGCACGATGGTCTGCATCTGTCCATGAAAGGAACCAAGATCCTAAGTGACAGGTTTAAATGCTTCCTTGGCAAGCTTTTAAACTAGCCATGGGGGGAGGTGCTAATAGGAAGCAGGAAATTTCAAGCCTTCCCCCACAAAACATGACGGGTAGTAAGGTAAACACTGAGGTACAGTGCTCAACAGAGGGCAGGACAGGGGTAAATGGAAAAATAGGCAAGGGCAAAAAGAGCAGGCATGGGGAAAAAAGGATAAAGCCAACATTAAATGAAGGGCAATGAGCACCAATGCCCATTGTCTGAGAAACAAGCTTTCTGAGCTAGTAGCCTTGATGGAAGATGAACACTTGGATATGTGGCAGTCACAGAAACATGGTACACGAGAACCATGACTGGGATGTCAACATGCAGGTACACAGTCTACAAGAAGGGACAGGGAGAAAGAGGAGGTGGAGTAGCTTGTACATAGGAAGGGATCAAAGCTGCAGAACTAAAAGTAAAGGGGAGGACAAGAGGTACTCTGGTCACCTTGGAGACAGGGAATAGCATCACAATCCGCACAGGGTTGTATACAGACCCCCATCTCAAGGGGAGAAATGGACAAGAAAATGATAGAGGACATTCTCAACAAGGCTGAAAAGGGAGATACTAATGGGGACCTGAATATGCCAGATGTTAACTGGATGACATATACTGCAGCCACATCCAAGAGCAGGGTCATTCTCGATGCCTGCAAGCAGGCCTTAGACAGCTAGTGTTGGAACCCACTCGGGAGGAAGCAATACTAGATCTGGTACTTTCAAATGGAAAGAGGATCATAAATTTAGAAGTCAGTAGACATCTGGGAACAAGCGACCATTGCACAGTGTGCTTCACAATAAGCACAACCATGGAGACAAGCCATACAAAAACAAGCATACTGGACTTTAGAAGGGCTGACTTTGGCAAACTGGGTGAATACCTGAGGAATACACTAGCAAATGGGCAAAAAGGAGGGGGTGGAAAAACAATGGAGAAAAATCAAAACTGCCATCATAGAGGCAACAAGCCTTTGTGTGAAACAGATAAAGAAAACAAAGCGGAGTAAAAAACCACTATGGTTCTCAAAAGAGGTGGCAGGGAAGGTTAAGGAGAAAAAGGCTGCATTCAAGAAGTGTAAGTCATCACAGAAGGAGCACGACAGGGAACTATATCAATTAAAGCAGAAAGAAGTGGGGAAGGCAGTCAGAATAGCAAAAGCCCAAACTGAGGAAAAAATAGCCACGTCAGTTAAGAAGGGGGATAAAACCTTTTATAGGTACATTAGGGACCATAGAAAGGTTAAAGGGAAACCGTGGATATTTTAGTCCAAAGTAGTCTAGCATTGCTTAATTGGCCTTATTAGAAACCCCTGTGTATTATTTTGTAGCCTTTCACTCACCTTAATGAAGTTTGCTTTTATGTTTCCACACGTTCTGTGCAGCCTCTGAGATGCGGTCGCCATCTTTCCTCTCCATGTCCTGCATCACGCTCTGCTTGGGGTCCTGACATAAGCACAGTTGCATTGTGGTTGCCGTGCGCTCATACATCCTAGGCTGCGCTCTCGGTGTCATCACGCGACGCATGCACGCCTCTCACTATTAATTTGACCTTTCTTCACGCTCTCCTTGGCTGTGAGTGCCCACATGCCACCAGGTGATTCACATTGTTTGTTCGCTTTATGTGTATTTTCCCTCCGGCGGTATCACCAGCTGATGTTCCATTACATGTACTCCACTCTGAATGACCGTTGTCACTGTTGTTTCTCTTCGCTTGACCATTCCTCGCTGCACAGACTATGGTGTACATCACAGATGCTGATAAACTATCCTCCTGACCAATCCCAGCCATATTTCCCCTGCTGGTCCGATGATGTTTTTGCACCTCCGCCTACCCTACACAAGTCACTAGTTCCTATTCTGGTCATGCTTAGCCCATATAAGCAGTCATTCTCGCTTTGTTTCGCATAGTACTGCTCAAGAAAGAAGACACGATTGCCGGAAAAAGTCACCGAATTGGGAGAAGCTGCATGTTCTGCATTTTCCGATCGAACGAGCTGATTGCTGCCGCATCGCCCCCGAGTGCTGCTACCTAGCAGAGAGTGCCTGCAAGCAACAAAAAGCACCTTCTGTGTCCTGCCTGAGACGCCAGTCGCCACAACAGCATTGTACCTTTCATAGAAGAGCTGCAATCACTTATTCTTCCTGTCTCCTTCCCTGTGCCTGCTTTAATCAAGACAGCACACTGAGGTCCTCACTGCCTTCTGCCATCATCTCCGCTCATCTGTGTGCCAGGTAAGTTCTTCAGACCTGGGCTGTCATATTGCTGCATACCTGCAAGTATGCACCTTCCATCTGCATTTGTTTGGCTGTAGGGTTGCGTGTGTGTGTAAAAGGAGGGGGAAAGCTTAGTCACAGCTGCAGGGGTGTTGTAGTCTGTTCTTTTTTTGGGGGAGATGGTGGCTAGTGCATACCAAAAAGGAAAGGAGAGCAGCTGGTGGTGGTTGGCGTGTGTCATGATCATTAGATTTCTGAGAAATATATGTCAGCATCAAGAGATCCCAATTTGAAGATGGTGGGGGACTTACGTCAAGGAGAGAGTGGTGGATGCAGCTCAGCAAAGTAGCTGAGAGTGGCTCAGGGCAATGGAAAGGGGCAGAATGGTAAGCGAAGCTCTAATCGGTTTGACCTCTGTGTGTGTGTGTGTGTGTGTGTGTGTGTGTGTGCGCGTGTGTGTTCGTGTGTTACAAATTTGACACACAGAAGTCTAATGCCCTGGTGTATGTTTCCATATGTTTCCTAGGTACCCAATGTAGTGAGTCCCTTGTACATGCCATTTTCCCACTTATATGTTCATATGCTTTAATTATACTTTTTTTTTTTTTTTATGGCCCTTGCTCTTGCCCATGATTGCCCTCTGCTTACACCCTTAATTATGGTCGCCTGCTATCACATCTTATTTGTGCAATGTGCCATCCTCCCTCATAGCCTTGTCTGTCTCCTTCCTCCTCTCTCCGGAGTAGGATAAAGAATGTATACAACACACAGTAGCTTGCCAGCAGGTCTCCACCGAAGCTTCAGGAGGATGACAGTCTTTGTCATCGGTGGCAGTTCCATGCTTGTTCTATTTTATATCTCTTATGCAGGTAGTGGGAAAGGCTGAGGCCTTGGTTAATGTCACCCTCTTTGTTCAGCACCATAGAGCTAGACAGCCACCAGAGCTGTGAGAATTAGGACTTGGGTTTGGAATTGCGCGCTCCCTTTGATGAAGCTCTTCATTTCAGCTACTGCTTGCTATTGCTCCAGCTTCACCAAGTACACAGAGTCTACACCAACAAAGCATATAGGGTCACACGGGGAAGAAACTGAGTGAGCCTGCTGCCGCAGCAGCTCTGTATTTTGGTGGGCACCGATAGCCTGAGACCACCTCATACGTGAGGGTGAGAGCCTGTCTGGAGTTCCTCTCCCCTCCAGTACAGATAGCTGCACCAGCTACCACTGGCCATTGCTCTGTGCAGCCAATTGCAGATTCTCTGCCAATGAGACAGATGGGACCATACAGTTTAGTGAGCCCAATCTCGCCATATCATCCTTAACTGCCATCAAATTCTGTGATTCTATTGCAGAAACTGCTCCCTCCACCACCAGCAGCACAGGCTGAGAGAGGGAAAGTAGATAGGGATATCTGGAAGGGAAAGAGAGTCCCCCAGGGTACAAGTTTATCAAAGAGCCGGGTGATAAAGCAAAGAGGAAGGAGAGAGAACATTAGAAGTCAAAAGAGAAGGGGAAGAGGGAAATAAATGGAAGAACATGGAAGCGACAAGAAGAGCTATCAAAATGTGGAAGGCCATGTGTGTGTGTGAATTACATACTAACATACTAAAATGCCAGCAGGCTAGTCCCCACTGTCTCAAATCTGCTTGGTTTTCAGCTCACGCTGATGGCAGATTTCAAGTTTCTCCCACCCCTTGGTTACACCATCCCTCAGTCCCAGATGTTCCACCTGTACTGGGGCTGGTCAGATTTACCCTCCCTGTACCTGTCCCATCCCTCTTAAAGCCGTCCACAGTCTCCACCTATACCAGCCCCTGAGCAGTGCATTCCATGGCTCCACCATCCTTTCAGTGATATGACAATCTCCCCGACCCTATCCACTTCCAGCTTACACCTGGACCTCTTGTTGAACCACCCTCCTCTGTTTGAGCATCATTTGTTCCTTTCTGTACTTAAAGACCCTCTCCCAGTCCCCCGCCTCCTCTTCTCCAGGTGTACATATCGGTCCTCGAGCCTCTCCTCATAGGTCCTTCCCCAGCACCCACATCAGTTTGGTTGCTGTCCTTAGTACCCTCTCTAGAGTGTTATATCCCTCTGTAAATGTGGCTCAAAACTATACACAATACCAAGGTGTTGCTCAACCAAACAGCTGTACAGTTGAAGGATCACTTACCTTTTGGACAAAGCACCCAGGCGAATGCATCTCAGCATCCTATTTGCCCTTGCAGCTGCCCTCCTACAGGTCTCTGCATCATTCATTTTGATATCTACCACTACCCCACAGGTCCCTTTTGCCCTCTGTGACATGAACTACGCCTTCCAAGGATATACTCTGGGTCTTGATTGCTGACT
The DNA here is from genome assembly GCA_016271365.2 of Neoceratodus forsteri. NCBI lineage: Eukaryota > Metazoa > Chordata > Ceratodontiformes > Ceratodontidae > Neoceratodus > Neoceratodus forsteri. The sequence goes on along the minus strand of CM057456.1, from coordinate 1,096,693,571 downwards.
CCCAGGTGAAGAACCTGCACACTCCTCCACATTGAATTTATAGTTTCCATTTTTTTTTAACCACCACACAGAGCCTCCAGAGTCCTCATAAGGCCACCCTCCACTCCCATCCCCAACCCACTGAACCCAGCTTAGTCTCAACTGCAAAGAGACTCTGTTCACTCCTATCCACCGCCTGATGTCTGACACATAGGCGGCACAGAGTGGCCCTGCATTGAGCCCTGTAGAACCCCACTAGTAAGCCACCTTGTGGATGGGCAAACCTCCAACCACCACCTTCTCGAGTCGGCTCAGAGCCAATTTCTGATCCATCTTAACTGTCTCCTACCCCATTTCATCCAACTCTCCAGCAGGCCACTGTAGGGATGTGTTGCTGTATAATTAAATGTAATATGCATAAAGGTATGTATCTAAATTCTAGTGGTACAAGGTATATGTATGACCTGTGTGTGTGTGTTGGTAAAACAACCTCACTGAAAATGGTACTATAAACCTTTAAAAAAAAAATGCAGTCTGTCACTGTATAACACTCTGATACAGTCACATCTTTTTTCAGTACATTATTTTATTAACTGTATCACAAGAGTATGTGTTGCCGACGACGCCCACACAGGAAAAGTTGGCATTATAAGACAATTATATACTCCATAATATACTGATATAAAATACAGAGAAATGTTACAAAATGGAATCTCTTGTTGAAGTATCTGATGAGAATAGATGATCAATTCCCAGATGCAGTAAGTGGGATGTGTTCACTTGAGTTAACTGTCTATGAATGGCAGCTATAGCGAGTTGGATCTGACATTTAGCCTTTGGTATGGTAATCCACATTCTCAGATTTTCACTCTTTGTGTAGTAATGTCAGGAGTTCAGTGTCTCTAAAGAGGTGCTAATTGTTGAATGCTGCTTCTGTGCAACATTGTGACCATGGCTTTATTTTGGATATACCCAATTGATTAGTTTCTACATCTATGCTCAATAGCAATACTGTGTAATTTTCTGTGTCAAACAATCAACCACCAGCATGGTTTTCGTGCCTTGACAGACTTATGCCTTTCCCTTGCGCAGCATCTGGTAACCTCCCAAAGTTCCGCCTCCTAATTATCCCCACCTGCTGTTAGCATCCTTGTTCGGCCCCGGCTCCAGCAAGAGCAAGACTGTGGGCGTGTTCATTCACAACCAATGGGTCCATCACCCCATGGTCCTAATCTGACGACCATCTACCAGGACTCAGGTGCAGTGTCTGGTCCCCAGTGCTCACCCACCTGCTGTGTCAGGAAATGCAGCCTCGGAAGACATCCAGTAGCCTCTGCCTCAGGCCACTGGTGACATTATGTCTCCCCGTGTTGTGGTTCCCATTACCACTACCCTCTCAATCTACATTGTCCCCAGATTTTCCTCTCCACCAAACCTTCTCCATGACCTCCACCAATGCTGGTGGGTTCGTATACCACTTGCGGCCTTTACCTCTTGGCCCCACCTCTGTCAGCAAAGTGACCCAAATAGCCTCCACATAGACAAGAGACAGTGTCGGCAGATAAAGGACCCATGGCCCACCCAGTCTGCCCATTTGAGCTTATGACCACGTCACCTCTGCCTCCTGGCCCCTCCAATACCCATGGATATTTCTGACTAACAGTGCCACATCGCCCCTTCCTCCTCCCTCCCCTACAGGAGTGTAGACCATGTCCCCATATATCGTACCTGCTGGCATTTCCACCTTTTTGAGGCCTGCCCACTCCCCTCACAAGTTTGGAAAATAATATTCCAGACCTAGAGACCTTCATGGCAGATGGCGACCTGGACGATAGTGACCATTACTGAGTCACCTGGTGCATTGACAACCCTGACCGACATACATACCAGGCATAACAATGTTCAAGGACAGGTTGGAAGGTGTGGTGCTTAATGCAGGAGGCTAAAGCAAGTGGAGACACCCGGAAATTTGTTGGTGGGTGGGCAGTGTGATATGGGACAACCTGTCCAAATAATGTAATCTACTTGTACCCCCCAGGATTATCACTCTTTGTAGTAATATCAGTGATTACTCTGACCGTAAAGAGAGCTAATTGTTACTGCTGTTTCAGTACAGTATTTAGTGTGTGCTTCCTTTGGGTGTAACTGCAATTGTTTCAGATGTCTAGTATGTGTTCAATAGTAACGTATAATGTCCTTGTGGCCAAATGAGCCACAAACTGTGGGCAACCTAGAAACACTTTGGACAGACACAATGCAGTTCAGATGGTGAAAATAGACCGTTGATTAAAGGATCTTATCGTATACAATCAGTAGCACAATGTAAAGATGGGTAGGTAACGCCACTATTAGTACCTTTTGTGTATCTAGGTTTGCTTTGGTAAGTCGTCAGGTTGTGGGTACGGCCAGGTTATTGGTTTACAACTGGAACGTACTTATGACCATCAAGCCAAAAAGCGACCGACTGGTGTAACCCCAAATGAGTAGCGAAACACTGTGACAAAAAACGGCTAGATAAGGGACGCGCGGAAACTATATGTAAACAAGGTATTCTTTGATGTGAACGCTAATTTACATTGTCTTGGAGAACTATTCCAACTTTGGTGCCCTCTATGATCACATTTTGCTACTGTCCTTCTGCGTCGCGACCTCCCAGAGCTACCCAGAAACTCAGATGGCCTAACATTGTCTTGGCACGCGATTATTATCCCTTTTTCAACTTGTGATACTGCTGCCAGTACACCCCAACATCCTCCGTGCCTTAAATACCTTTAGTAGTCTGCTTGGATGGTTTCGTCATCTGTAATAACTATGCACACGCCTTGCACCCTTGAGTGAAATACCAGTTGCCACCTTCCGCCCATTTGCCACTTATCAGTTATCCTCATTCCCCCCTGTGATCTTCTGCCTGTTGCAGCTCTGGTATCATCTGCAAACAGACAAACCATACACTCCAGTCCATCTGTAATGTAACTACTGAACACATTGAGAGGACAGACTAGGACTGATCCCATGAGGAAGCAACTTGTGACTTGCATCTGTTATGACTGTATACCACTTAAACCGCCTGTGACTTTCATGCCAACCAGTTTGTAACCCATTGACCAACCTCAGACCCACCCAGCCTACCCATCTTCTAATCAATCTTCTATATGGACCAACACCGGCTTTGATGCAGTGAGGTGGGCAACATCAACTGAAACCATGGCTCACCACTCTGGTTACCCCGGCAAAGAAATCTGAGGTGTAGTATAAACTTCCTAATCATAGAGTCTCCTATCAGCATACATGTTTGGATTGCCTGCTCTTTCTTCCTGTTTTGGTTTACTTTTGAGTTTTACCTCAGCAAAGTTTACAGCTCTGCATCTTCTTTAACCTTTGTTATACTGTGAGATAGTCAGATACTGGTTTGTTTCATTTTTATATGGTTTGGGGAACTGCCACGTTGACAGCATTGATGACTCTGCACCGTATTTGCCTCTCCTAACCACCAGCCTCCACATCAAACTATCCTCTGAGGTCAAGGTGCTGCATGGACAAAGAAAATGGGCTGGTCTTCATATTTTCCCTGAATATGATTTAGTCATGAAAAAAGTCCAGATAACTGCCCTTTGAACAGTGTCACGATACCTATAATATAATAACCATTCAGTTGAGCTGTAGGTTTAGAACCTTGACCGATTAATTAAAATGAGAAATTAAAGCGAAGGTAAGAAGAGCATCAGGCCAGCATTTGTAGTCGGCATGCATTGATACCGCGTTGATGGTGCTCACCTTTTTCACTTTTAGGCGGGAGACTTTCAAATAAGATTTAACAGCATCAGCGTTGAGGTTGCTAGTGTGTTCTATTTTGCTACAACATTGCCTGTTCAACCCAGCTTCCACAACGCCAGAACATGTAGTGAGGAAGAATTGAATATGAGGAAACATATCGGCAACATCAAGCGAACGACACTGACGATGAGGTAGCACAGACAGTGACATCGGATGTATAGAGACATAAGTATTGAGTGCCGAAACATCCACGATATGTTCAAACCCAAAGACATTCAGAGTTGCCGTACAGCGACAATGGGCATACAGCATACAAGTACGACATACAGGGAGACCACGATGACCTGTATTTGAGATTCGCGGTGACATCATGGTGTCACTGTGAAACTGCTCTGTGATAACAACAAGACTGTCATGCTGCCAGGAACCGTCCCATCAGTTGGGTGAAGCTCGAGGTTACAGTGCATCTCTCCACCCACAGTTCTTATTGGATGTCTTGACCTTGGTTGTACAAACTAGCTCTAATATCAATATTTCATACAGGCATCCACAGCCATCTAATCCCCTCAGAACAGTGGGCTACTACTTTAGTAGATTTCTAGACCTTTTATGCCATGTACACCATCAATGATGCCCAAGTTGCGCAGTACATCTTGAAACAAAAACTAAGTGAGAGTAATGAGTGATGGGCGGTGGTGCAACAACTAACTGGAAAGTCCTTGGAGTGGATTACAGATAACCTAGGTAGTAGGCAGGCACCAGGAGGTCAGTATGAGGCAGGGATATACTGGAATGCATGGGAGGCATCAGGCAGCATGAAGTTGCACACCTGTGCTCACAGAAGTTATTGAGACCCTCTGAGTACTGTGTGCTGTTCTGTCGACCACTTTGCCACATGGTCATATCTGCTGTTATCTTCCTACAGGTCCATGCAGCTTATGCGACATACAGTATACCACACTGCATTTCATTTTGGGAAGAAATACGCCATGTCATCCAACCTTGCGCTGTGACATCCATTCGTGCAAAGACCTGAGGCTATGGGCGTAAGGGTTTCATGAAAGCGGATGGGACAGGATGAGGCTTCTACAAATTACTCCGACTTAAGAAACAATGCTCCATGTACTGTTCACATGATAATTAGGCACTGACTACACCGCATTTCTAGTAATGTAACTACAGATGGAGTATTTGAACAATGAGACATGCACATGTTATAAGTGGAAGCTTACTGTAGTATCAAAGACTAACATGTAAAAAGGGCTAATTACAATCACAGTGATATCGAATCTTCTTGCACAGTAAAAGCACTAATAAAATCGCTAGTGACATGTTCCTAAGCATCCGCCTCCTTCTGATTGTGGAGACCTGTGTGTGGGCACCATGCCACAGTTTCATGTTGTCCTTGAAGCTTTTGTTATGTTGCACCAAATCAAACAACTGCAATAGTAGTAAAGTGCACCTTGGGAAAAATGGCAACAGAGTGCCACTGTTACCAATGAAATATAGTTAGACACCAACTGTGCTGTATAAATTGTATATGCCATTATCAAGTGACAACTATACATTTATTCTTCCTTAACCTGCGGCGTAGACACATACAATCGACCATGCCCAATTAATGTCTTTTCCCATATTTAGTGCAGCCTTCAGTCATTGTTTCAAGATCCAGCACAGTCTCAAGCATTCATTTCTTCAGAAGAAATGCCAACCTGCAGATGCAGGCTGTCACACCACCAGGAAAAACTAACACTGAGCAGAGCCAGCGTGTCACGCATCCCTAGCAGAGATGATCTCGCAGACAATGGCTATTACCCTTGATCGCTAACACAGAGAAGACACATTTTCTCCAACACGGCATAATGTCGTCTCAACCACTTCACGATACAGACCAACATACCACCGACACTGGTTATGAAAGGTGAATTCAAACTGACTTCAGCTGTGTTAATTGTTGCTGCTTTTATATGGCAGCCACAGTGTTTGCCATTGCATTGCACTCCAGTCATAAGAATATTAGACGTTAATCAAGATGGTACCAATTGCTCAGTCTAGTCAGCACATGTGCTAATCCATCCTCTTTAATTGTTCCATCAAAGCAGTACACAGTCTGTCATATACCACATGAAGTTCTATTATTGTTTAAAATGACCAACTTTCGCTGGAAGCCTGTTCCATGAATATCACCTTCTCATTGATTTTTGGTTGATCTTATCCTTGGCAGTTCCACCCAGATGTGGTGCTGCTTTCTAACCTCATCCATACACCAGTTTGAACACTGAACGAGTTGTCTCGTTGAATATTTATTTGTTTGTATGTTGATGGTATTCCGAGGTGGTTGCTACACAGTGTCCTCAGTATAGGAAACAATTTGCCATCACACAGGATGGCAAGCAGTTTGTGCTGTACTGGTAGGGTAAGGCAGGCAGTTGGCAACAAACACTGCAAGTCAGTGAAACCGAGTCAACAGAGTCGCTGCCCAGGCCAGGTTGATCATTCTTTGCGATCGCCCAGCTAGCGCACAGTAAGGCCTCCTGGCGCTGGATGGAACTCACAGCACAAACCCGGTCCTGAATGTATGTTAACAGAACACACACAAAAAAGAAATTTAGTAGTGAAATGAACCTTGATACACGAGGCTAGAGTATCATATAATTACCTGCTGATGATTATTTCAAGGTCATCCACGTCTGCTCATTCCTTTTTTTCCCTTCCATTGCATGAGTGATTTGACTATACTATTCAAATTGAATGCAACTGTATATTGGTAGACATTGTTATCTCCAGATATAACGTTCTATTGTTACATTTCATTTAGGGCAAGAAATTGGTAAATTCGCTTACTAACACTAATGAACAGTATAGAAACTTGGAATACTCGATGAGCACCAGACCCTTTCACTGGCACTTTGCGGACATAAAGTATTGCTCACACCAGTAATTCTCTCAAGACCACTGAAATAAAAAATCTTGTTAGACGATACAAAATCCACAAGCATTTTGCCACTGTGGGGAGCGGTAAATGCATGATTTGCAAACAAAATAAACAGTAAAACCGGTTTAGATTAATAGTGCTAGTTTGGCAATGCAGAAATTCTAATGAAGGTTATGGACCTAATCTCTTAGATCCGGAACCAACAAACGACTAAATGAGAAACTGTTCCATCATCAGCATGCAACCCTCTGAAGTCAACTTATCACTCAGTGATGGTAACAGGTATAGTGCTTGGTGCCAGGCACAAACATTTACTGACTGTTTGTCTTCCATGTGGTTTTGCATGTAATGATGTTATGATTATATCAGCGCAGAATACAGATGCAGCTACCAATTCACAGAACAATGACACAGTACTGCAAGCGGAATCTCTTTACAACAGTACATGTGATTTCAGTTGAAACACACACAGTGAATAGTTCTTTTTCGATAAAATTTTCGAAAATCTTCAGAATCCTCTTCAGCAAGATCTTGATGTCATCACCAACTTCTGGCCATCCATCGAAGTGCACTTGTGGAAAGCAGATCCCTGCTCATGATTCCTCTACACGGCTCGTGCCCGTGCCTAGGCCCAGACCACGATACCCGGGCCTGTCCTTCTTGCCAAGGGTTCAACAGCCGTACCCGGATCCGGCGTCAGAAGGCTTTGCAGGCGCTTCTTCTGGAGGAACAACTGAAGACCATGTCCTCCAAGGGGGAAAGCTCCAGGGTCCACAAGCACGCGGAGAAGAGAAGGGAGAAGGCCCCTTCCAGGGGTTCGGAGTCCCGTAGCTCCGGTTCGAAATCTCCCCCGGCTGCAATCAAGAAACCTTCATCTCAGGAGAAATCCACCAGGCCTTCCTCCCCTTCCAGGGCCTTGGCGAAGTCCGGGGAACGACACCATCACCACCGCAAGTCAGGTTCCCGCTCATCGGTACCCGACGTCAGGTCTTCGTCGGCGCCTCCACGCAAGACGCTGGAGCTCACGCCTTTAAAAAGGCCTGTAGTCCAGACGCCGGCTCGACAGCCGTCAGCCGTGCGCCCTTCTTCCCTGGAGCCGCCATCGGCCCGACGACCGACGCCGGCCATTACATCCCAGCGGACGCCGGTAGGGGACCGACGCCGCCCTCCTGAAAAGAAGAAGGCCCTGTTGCCTCCGGACCGACATCGGTCAGAGCCTCTATCGGAGGAGGACTTGGAGCAGCCCGAGACCAGACGGGCGACCCCGGTCCCGCCGGTACTCCCAGGGAACCTCGCCATTACCAGAGCCCCTTGGAGCCGACGCTGACCTGACGACCGCCCACGGCACCCGGGCCGCTCGCCGGGCCTCTCTAGTGGAGGTGAAAGATCTGTTCACCTACTGGTGGGATACCATTAAAAGGACATGGTTCCCCCCCCTCCTCCTACTCCTCCTCCTCCTCCTACTCCTACTCCGGTTCCTGCCCCCCCCTCGCCATCGGGGTCGGCAGGCCGTGTTCCTCCTCCCCGGGAGCCTAGAACCCCTCCCAGGGGAGACCTGATAAACGGAGACCTCCGTCGAAATCCTCTTCTGGATCACCCAGCCCCAAGAGATCCAGGAGACGCCGATGTTTGCCTTCAACGGAGGACATGGGATCAGACTACTCCACCTCTAGATCCCCATCTCCACTCTCCATCCCTTCTCCGGACTCACGTGAGATGCCTAGATCTCCTCCGGATGATCCCTCGTTCCTTGATATTATGAGACATATACAAGAGAACATGGGATGGGATGCTGAAGATTTAGACCCCGAAAGAGTACGACTCGCCAAATATCTTCGGCAAAAGGACCCCAAGCCTGTGGTGGTACCACCTTGGTTGACACTCTCGTGGATCGTCACCAAGGCCGCGTGAAGCGTCCACACTCCGCCTCCCGGGCGAGATCAAGAAAGCTTTGATTCGCCAGGTATGTTGCTCCTAAGGACGCACCAGTACTTGACGCAGCATCCTCAGGCCAATTCTCTCGGTCATCAAGAAGCTCACATGACCGGTCACAGAGGCCACAACATTTGAGCACCCTGCCATGGACCCAGAGTCCAAACAACTGGACGCATTGGTAGGCGACGACAAGCTTCGGCTACCTAAGCCATCAGATCCCTGAACTATTTAACCCACATGGTTCAGTTCCAGAACGCTTTTGGAACAGGGTCTGGAGCGGCTGAAAAGATGTCCAAGGTGAGCAGAAGGAGGAGATGCTTCAGTCCTCCGCACGGGTTCAGACATGGGATCAAGTGTTAAGAGAGCTGCATGACTCGCTGACTCATCGGCCCAGCAGCAGCTTCTGAGTTCAGCCTCCGGAGACACTCTTGGCTGCGCTGGCTCAAGTTTAATCCATCGACGTCCAAAGAACATCTTGGACGCCTTTTGAGGGAGAAGTATTGTTTGGTAATCTACAGAAAGATCCTTACCAAACTCCAAGAGGCCGGAAGGTGGTAAGGTCGGTTCAGGCCATGTACCGACCTAAGCTTGGTTCCTTCAGGAACCAAAGTCGCTGCGTCTTGCTGGACGCAGAGGCAACAGACCCACTCCGCTGCACCTCAGAGGGGCTCTGGTTTTGAGAGCCCAGGGCAAACACCCCGCCAGCCGAGGCCAGCGTTCTCCTAGGCAGGCCCAGCCAGCGGGTCCATCTGCGCCACAGCCTGACTCCTTCTCGCCCCGCCCTCAGGATCAGCAGGAGTTTATAGTCGGGGTCGCATTAAGTGAACTTCCTGCCGGGATGGCAGGCCATTAGCCACCGACAGGTGGGTTCTTCAGTTGGTCAGTCTAGGCCACTTTATAGAATTCGCAGGAAAGCCACCCCGAGGCCTCCTTTGCTCTCCGTATCAGGGTCAGCACAAAGCCTTGATCTGGCAAGAAGTACTCAGGCTACTACTTAAAGGGAGGCGATAGAGTACGTCCCAGAGAACCAGAGAGGACTAGGATACTATTCCACTTCTTCCTGGTTCCCAAGAAAACAGGGACCTCCGTCCATCTTGGACCTCAGCGACCTCAATGTGTCGGTCACTTCTAAGAGATTCCGCATGGTGACCCTTCCGGGTCTTATCCCCATGCTCAAACAGGACGCCTTTTTAGCCTCTAGACATGCAGGATGCCTACACTGCACATCCCATGGCTCAGGCGCACAGGAGGTTCCTGCGCTTGAGTTTTCGACCACCACCTTCAGTTCCGAGCCCTTCCTTTCGGACTGTCTTCCGCACCAAGGGTCTTTACCAAGTGCATGGCAGTCGTGGCAGCGTCTCTGAGGAGACAGGGCCACTACGTGTTCCCGTACCTGGACGACTGGCTTCTCATGGCCGCCTCCAGAGAGGCGTTGCTTCTTGCAATCAAGAGCACCCAGGATCTGTTCCGATCCCTGGGCATCCTCATAAATTACGAGAAGTCTCTCCTGGTACCGTCGCAGAAACTGCAGTTCATAGGAGCAGTTCTGGACACTGTTCGGGAAGAGCCTTTCTTCCGGCCGACAGAGCGGAGCGCATCAGATCCCCTCATAAAGGGACCTATCATTAAGCAAGGTTGTACCTGCCAGGTCGGTCCTTTGCTTGCTCGGACACATATGCTGCAGCCATTCCTACTGTCCCTTCCCAAGACTCCACATGCGCATTACTCAGTGGATGCTCAAAGTGCAATGGGACTCAAAGGCAAGACCACTTGCAGCATCCGGTCAGACTCACGAATTCAGTGATTCAAGACTGGCAGTGGTGGCTAGCCCCAGGGTCACTCTCATCAGGCGTCCCGTTCATTGCGCCGTCCCCGGAGGTCACCCTCACCACAGACGCTTCCGGTCTTGGGTGGGGGGCACACCTGGACGGGGTAAAGTCCCAGGGTACGTGGACCCAGATGGAAGCTCACCTTCACATCAACGTGCTGGAAATGAGAGCGGTCCTCTATGCCCTGCAGGCCTTTCAGTCAGTTATCCCACCGTGTACTCTTCTACTTCAGACAGACAACACGGCGGTGATGTATTACCACGAACAGAGGCGCACACTCTTACCCCCTTTGCAGGAGGCCATGAGAGTGTGGGATTGGGTAATCAGACACGCGCGAATCTGATCACTGTGCATGCTCCGGAGTGGACAACACGGTTGCAGACGGCCTGAGTCGCTCTCAGGCCAGAGTCCACGAATGGAACTCCTTCAAGAGGTAGCAGAGATCTGTTTCTTCCGATGGGGAACTCCAGATCTAGACTTGTTCGCCTTCCCCATCCAACGCAAAACTGCCCAATTTTTGCTCGCTAGATCCAGGGCCTGGTGTTTTCTGGCGAGACGCTGCTATCCCTCTCCTGGGCCAACAGATTCCCACGCTTTCCTCTCCTTTCCTGTTGATCCAGAGAGTTCTTCTCAAACTAGCAGGGAGCACTAATAATGATCCTGGTGGCCCCATTTTGGCCCCAGACAGATTTGGTTCCTTTGTTGATTCAACTATCTGGAACCCCGCCTCCGCTGCCGGCCAGCTCCCACTTACTGTCTCAGGAGAAGGGTTCACTTGTCCACCCGGACCCATGTTCCTTGAACCTGCATGTTTGGCCTTAGAGACATAGCTATTTTATGGCCACGGGTCTCGCAAGAGGTTGCAGAAGTCCTTTCTGCAGCCAGAAAGTCGGGTAACGATATGGTACGACGCCATGAATGGCGCCTGCTTTTTAGGTATGGTCGCGAGCACGCCGACCTTTCCCCTTAGGTTGTCCTGTGGGAGTAATATTAGAATATTTGCTCTCCCTCTTTCATTCGGTCTAGCCTACTCTCTCTATTAAAGTGCACCTCTGTGCCATTTCAAGCCACCACCTCCCGGTGGGAAAGCGTACAGTGGCTCAGGTGGGCCTTCCTCGGGAATTTCTTAGGGAGTGTTGCACCTTAGGCCTCCTATTAGAGACCCTGTGCCTCCATGGGATTTGCTTTTTGTCCTTGAACAGCTCACGCTTCCCCCCTTTGAACCTGCCGCGGATTGCGAGCTACGTTTTCTGTCATGGAAAACGTTGTTTTTAGTTGCTGTTACCTCTGCAAGAAGAATTTCTGAACTTCACGCTCTCATGTGCAAAGAGCCTTATTTAGTTTTCCACTGGGACAGAGTATCCCTGAGGACGAACCTAAATTCTTGCCTAAGGTGGTTTCTTCACTCACTCTGAACCAGGATATCGACCTTCCGGTCTACTTCCGAACTACTCTAATAGAGGAGAGGCTCTGCCCATACCCTGGATGTTCACACGAGCCTGAGGTTTTACCTCAACAGAACTCAGTCCTTTCGTAGTTCTGAGCAGCTTTTCATTTCCTTCTCTGAGAGAATGATGGGCCAATCAGTATCCAAACAGTCCCTTTCTCGCTGGCTTGTCCAGTGTATTTCTCACTGTTATGGTATCAAACAAAAGCCCCTCCCGGGTACAGTCCGGGTCATTCCACTAGAGGATGGCTACTTCCTTTGCAGTGCTCAAAATGTTTCCACTTCTGCTATATGCTGCAGCACTTGGAGTTCTGTGCATACCTTTATCAGGCATTATAGCCTGGACATCGCCTCTCGGGCTGGTTTTGGTTTGGCCGTGCATTCTCAGGGTCTCCTGTCCTAGGTTCAGGACCTGGTATTTATCCTTTATTTTCCTCCTCCCGATTTTCTGACAGCGTTACTGCTTGGAATCAGTCTAATGGTGTAACCTGCTGCAAGAGCTGTGTCTCAGATAAGATAGTACAGTTACGTGAAACTTACGTAACAGTAGATCTTCTAGACCAGCTCTTGTGCAGTACCTTCCTCCCACCTTCCCTGAGGAAGCATGGCTCAGTCTTCTGAGCAGGAATTGTTATCTTTCTGTCTTCTGACGCGTAATCCTAGGTCTCCTATTTGATGTCAGCCTGCGGCAAGAAGTCTCCGGCGGAGAACTGGGAATCTGGCGGGACCGCCCCCTTTTGTACCACGCCTGACGTCGGAGGCGGGACCGACGTCGGGGGCGGTCCCCGCTGTAGTTAGCTAGCTAGAATTTTTCCGTGGGGTCCTGGCGCCTGGCGGCTTCGGTCCTAATGGTGTAACCTGCTGCAAGAGCTGTTCTCGAAGATCTACTGTTACGGTAAGTTCTTACGTAACTGTACTATTCTTGTGCCGTCTGTGAGCTGTGCTTGACCCTTAACTTTCGTTGCCTGGAGAATCTGCTCCTTAACTGTGGGTCCCGAAGTGATCAAAAGGATAGCCCGAGGCATTCCCTCTTGAAATGGTTATCGCTGAGGATTAATGCGATAGGCCTGGAGTAGTGCTCCTGCTTGTTGAAAGCTGATGGCAATGTGTAATAAAGTAGCCACAAACTCCAGTAGGTCTTGCCCTCGCTGCTCGGTACATAAAGGATTCTGACATTGGCTAGGCTCAGTTTCCTAGATTTTCCAATCAAGCAGCAGGTGGTTTCTTGCACCAGACCCGCAGTGGCGGTGATAGCCTCCTCAGCTAAAGATTTTGATTGCTTTGACTCAGTGGCCACCAGTTTCATTTCTATGATTGAGACCCTCGAGGTGAAACCATCCACCTTTTTGTCCCGTTCCTTCATGAGGATTCCAAATCCTTGATGGCATTCAGCATGGCTGCATTCGAGGGTTCTCCTTCGGTGCCACATGGCTGGCCCGGCTGTTGCGCAGTTTTGGGTCTCCCCATATTGCACAGTTCAAAAAGCATGGGAAACTCGAAAAGAGCAGCTCCTTTGGGAAAATCGGAAGTAGAGAAAACTATTCTGGAATCTATTGCAATCTTAATGGCTCGTAAATGGCCCAAAATAAGAAAATATACTGCAGCAGTCTAGACCACCTGTGAGAGATGTCCAACTGTGTCGGCTGCTAGCCATGCTCCCAAGGGTCCCAGAATCCTTGCTGCTGCCCTTCCCATATTCTACACGCCTGGGGAACAGTTCAAACTGGGGTTCTTCACTGAATTCCAGTCCTCCCTCCTTCATATTATCAGATCTTCAGCTGGTAGAGAGGACAAATGCCATCTTTAAGAAAAGGCTTGGATTTAGCAGCTGTCAACAAAAAACACCTCACCTAACTCTTTACTCTCAAAGGTGCACCTAACAACACCATTTCATACTTTCGATCAGTTTTTTCCTCACTGGCTTCCTTGTCCTTGTTGCTACCTTTGGTGCTTTATGGAGGTTGGGAGACAATTAAAGATCAATGAAAAATGTAAAAATATTTTTGTCATATTTGATACTTTTATTATTGCCTGTATAATAAAATCTCAACCCTGAACATGAAAACATCAGGTTCTAGGGGATGTGGATATGTTGTACTTATGCACACTTCTGCCAGTGTCTTTTCCCTTTAAGGCTTGCCGGAAAGTCTTGAAGCTGGCTGCTCCCATCCACCAGGGTGGTAACTTCCTTTGAACCACCCCATGATGCCAGATTTTCCCTTCCGCTGGAAGAAGAAGGTTCCTTCCTACGCTCTTGGCGCTAAATAGGCCCTTTAACTTTAAAACTTTGCGTTGCAATTCTGTTTTGTCTTTGAAGTTCTTCACTTCATCCATGATGGATGATTCAAAGTCAACACCGAATTCAAATGATGTGCGTGGGCAGAAGATGTCCCAGATGGACCTGCACACCTCAGGTAATCTGCTTGAGCCCACGAACATGATCGTCAGGCATGTGTCACACCTTGTATCCTACAACACTGGAAGACCGGCATGCTCGGCTTCTGCTGGGGCACCCTGATGAACGGGATCCTCCTGTTAAGTCTAAAGATGCCTGTTGGTCAGTCTCTGCGGCTGTGGGTCTGCCAAACAGTTTGTGGCATTCAAAGAGGCTGCAGCTCTGGCTGCAGAGCACACCTCTTTGGCTTTGGCCTTTTTGCCTCTTCCTTTAGGCGCCACCTTCTCAGGGGTGTTCAGAAATTGCAGGGACCTTCCTTGGGCAAGAAATCTAAATCTAAAAAAGAGACTTAAGGGAAGTCTTGCTGTGAGGATTGCGAGTGCTCTCAGGCCTCAGATTCCCACGCTTGTATGAAGGTTTTGACTACAGTCGATCCTTCGGCCCAGGCTGCTGACTCCATAGTCTCCACGTCTGGCCAGTTGGTCAAGACACTCGTCAACCAACCTGTTGAGATTTTCACGAGCCGGTCAACCCATTGTCACCAGATGAGGCTGATACCTCCTTCTCTAGGACTCCAGTCTTGCCTATTACCTCCCAGGGAGGGTTGGGCCAGCATGCTGATCTGCTCCCTCCTCCTCAGGATCTAGTGAACCCAGAGGATCCTCTGCTTTCACTGACTCCCTCTGAGATCCACCACTGGCAGCCCAAATGGTCGAGGTCACAGTCTTGATCTTGAAGTCCCAAGTCAGGCAGCCCATGTTGACATCTGAGTTCCCACTTTAAACATTTGGGCAAGTGGTGTTGCCACTATTCTGCCTTGGCCAAGAAGAGGCTCTGCCGCAAGATGCGTCGGCGCTATGAGGGGCTTATGTGGCACCAGCTCATGTTCACTAGGGTTAAGCCGATTCTGGCTGCCAATCTGGCTATCACATGACTTCTGCCACCGAGGCCCCAGCCTAAACCGTCTCGGCCGGAGCTGGCATGGCCTCCCCCGGCTTCTCCACCTATCCTGGTGGAGCCGCTGCCTAAACAGCTGAAGGAGGGTCCCCTTCATAAGGATGCTTGTACCACTCCAGGGCTTTCTTATCTGCTGTCGGTCACTGTTACTCCCGATAGACCCCGTAAGGTCAGCGGGGACTCTGGCAACGACATTTATTTGATGAATTCTCGAAGTCTGAGGACTTCTACTGCTCCTCCTTGCACTCCCACCTGGTGGATGTCGAGTTAGGTGAGGATTTGACAACGGAGCATGGGCCCATTTCATTCATGGGACTGCTTTGGTTAATCCTGGAATCTACGGGTCTTCAGATGTAGCCCATCCAGAGGGGGGCCAAGTACCTCCTTTCTGAGATTCTCGACTGGGGCGACTTCCCTGAGGAGGCTTTCCCAGTCGCTGAGGCCATTTTTGTCCCCACACTGGAGCTCTGGCAACACCCCACCTCTTGCCTTCCATTATCAACCTGGATGACCCGCAAATATGTGGTCCTTACTGACTGCTTGTCTGGTTTCACTGAACATCCCTTTGCCAAATCCCCTTTGTCCGCCCAAACCGGAGGGTCATGCTGATGACCAGTGCCTCCCTGAAGGGCTTGGGTGTCCACCTGGGGGGATCACAGAGTCCATGGGCTCTAGTCACTGAGAAGTCCCAATGCCATATAATCTGCTGGAACTTCGGGCGGTTCGACTGGCGCTGACAGCCTTTGCTCTGCACATTCGGGGTCAGATCATTCAGGTCCAGACTGACAACACCCCGACCATGTACTACCTCAACAAGCAGTGCAGGACGCACTCCGTTCCTCTGTTCAGGGAAGCTGTCCACATCTGGACCCTTGTGCTGAACCTAGGTGCCAATCTCCTGATCAGTCATGTGGCTGGCACCTCCTGAGCTGGTGGACATCCTCAACTGTGTGGGCGAGGTGTCTCACGAGTGGTCTCTCCATCCAGAGGTAGTACACAGTCTGTTCTCCCACTGGAGCACCCCCCCCCAGTGGATCTGTTTACTTCCAGGCAGGGAGAATGCAAAGCTGAGGATGTTTTGTGCCTGCTTCCCTCAGCATGGAACACTGCAGGGGATGCCTTTTTGAGGCCCTGGACCCCAGGTCTCCTCTGTTCCTTCCCTCCGTTTCCCCTGATACACAAAGTGCTGATCAAGGCCAGGAAGGACAAAGCATAGATGATCCTGGTGGCTCTGGACTGTCCCACCAGTTCTTATACCCTGATGATCTCAGCCTCAGCTGCAGGCTTCTGTGGCATCTTCCTCTCTGCCTGGGCTTGCTCTCTTGCCATCAGGGGAAGGTATTCCATCTAGACCTTCAATCCCTGTACCTGACAGCCTGGTTCCTGAGCGGCTAGAATTCCAGATTTTGGAGCTCTCCAACGGTGTCCTCACCGTGGTCGAGGCTTCTCGGAAGGAGTTGACCCGAAAATACTATGCCTTCCGCTGGAAGAGGTTTTCCATTTGATACCAGGGCAAGGGGCTGGACCTCTTATCTTGTCTGTTAGCTGACATTCTCGACTATCTTTGGTCTCTCTCTGTCGGGCCTTTGGTCGATGACCCATAAGGTGCACCTGGCATCCATCTCGGCATGCTGGGCACGGGTTGGTATGCTGTTGGTGGAATAGAAGGTGGTCTGGTGCTTTTTAAAAGGGCTTGACCACATTTCCCCTCCATTGCATAACCACCACCTTGGGACTTGTTGCTGGTATTGGTTAAGCTCATGGGCAAGCTATTCAAACTGATGCCCAGGTGTGACATGTCTCACTTGTCATGTAAGACCAGCTTCTTGGTGGCTATCATGTCAGCCAGAAGGATCAGTGAGCTCCAGGCACTCTCAGTGTAGTCTTCTTACCTGGTCTTCCACAGGGACAAGGTTGTCCTTCGCCCCAACCCAAAGTTCTCGAAGGTTGTGTTGGGTTTCCACCTTAGCCACGTGATTAATCTCCCAGTGTATTTCACAAACCACATCTCAGACGCCGAGCACAGGCTCCATATGTTGGACCTGTGGCGAGCGCTAGCCTATTCAAAGGAGCGCATGTCTGGAGTTCGAGGAGAGGTTCTCCAGCTATATGTCACCTATGCTGAAGCCACACCTGGCAGACCAGCAGCTGTGTGGACGACTGTCAGGTGGATTGTATCCTGCATCAACCTTTGCTGTAGGTTGGTGGGTAGGGAGCCTCCCACAGGGCTAAGGGCTCATTCCACGCATCATACTGCTGCCTCGGTGGCTGCTTCCAGGGACGTCCCTAGCCAGGAAATCTGCAGGGCTGCTACCTTTAGGTCAGCACACACCTTCATTTCCCAGCACCACATCGACCATGAGTCATGCTGGGATTCTGGTTTTGGGACCTCAGTTCTCCAGTCTCTCGTCCCAAAATAGGGGGTGTGCACTTGTCCCCCTCCTCCCAGAGAACTACTAGGAGTCTGCCAGAAGTGTGGATGCATACATTATATTCACATCCCTAGAAAAACAGATTATTCACCTGTAACAATAGTTCTAGGAGTGGTATATGGTGTACATCCACACTGACCTACCTGACCTCCCTGGTAGGTGGCACACCGTCTTGCTTCCAGCGGGCAAGATATGATGTCACAGGACAGTGTCAAGGGAGTTACTAGCTTGAAGACTTTCCAGCAAGCCTTACCTAGAACTACTGTTACAGGTGAGTGACCTGTTTTCAACCCGCATATGTTACCTTAAGAAAAACAGTCCTACTTTTTTTTCTGCTGCGCCACTCTATTTCTCTCAGCATGTTGCATCATGAAGGAGTGACTTGATGTGCTCTCGGGTGTAGTAAGAATAACAACTGAATGAAAGCACAAGTTTAAGGGAGTACATGCGGTTAATTTTTTACCTGTAGGCAGCCCTATTATTAGCTAATAGTGTATAGTCAGGTGTTGTTCTGTATAGAAATCGGAGCCTTTCCAAATGTTGTTGTACCACAGTTCAAAAGGTCATGGAATGTGATTGTAGTACACTGTGGTACAACAATGTTTGGAAAAGCTCTAGAGGTTCTGTCAGAACCGTAAACTGGCCGCGAGCCCTCCTGGCAGCCGCAACAGCAGCATTAGCGTCAAGATCCCCTGAACCAGTGACACGAACATGAACAGGCATGTAAGCAAAAAACAAATGCAGGATCAACTAGATAACCTCAGCTTCATCAAAATTAGAACCAGATATTTAAATAACTTACAAGTAGTTGTTTCCTCTGAGCCCACATCCTCTCGCTAACCGAGACATACGCTGCCATGTTTTTTTCTTGAAAATCCCTCCCACATCCCATTGACAGCCAATAGAAGACTACGCAATAAACGTAGGGATGTCTGCTCTCTAGCAACCACACATGTAAACATAGCAACCAGCCCCAACTCCCAGAACACAACAGAGCAAGGAATACGTGTTTTTTTTTTTTTTTTTTCATTTCAAAAATTTAAAACAAAAAACTTTGGCAATGGGGACCATAACTATAAACAATAGTGCGTGGAGTACCCTTATACTTATCCCAGCCTATTGTGCCACCTAGGAGTTCTGAATACCACGCACCTCTGAGGTAATCAAAACCCCGGTGGTACAATGGTTGGCTATATGGTCGCCTCATGCACCCATTCTGCTATAGCGAGATAGTAGAGCATTATAGTGTATAGTGGAATGTTGTTCTGTATAGAATTCCATCCCTTTCAAAATGCTGTTCTGCCACAGTTCCAAGGTCATGGAATGCTGTTCTACCTACTTTGGTAGAACAGTATTCTAGAACCTCTAGAGACTGAATGAGTCAGTTTCATTTTGAAAGCAAAAGAACTCACAAAACACATATTTCACACAATACTATACACTATAAAAAATACAGGATGAGCAACTCTATGCACAACCAGTATGTTTTGCCACCCTGGGGTTCTGATTCCCATGCACCTCTTGAGCTTCACTCTCGAGGTCAGAGGGAATCAGAATCCCTCTGTGGCAGAACACACTGGTTCTGCATAGTTGCCCATTCAGTATTCTCTATGTTCTGTGTAGAATTCCATCCCTTTCAAAATACTGTTGCACCACAGTTCAGAGGTCATGGAATGTGATTGTACCCTTCTATGGTACAATAGCATTCTGAAACCTCTAGAGACTGCACAAGTCAGTTTCATTCTTAAAACGAAAGAACCGCTACATGCACATTTCACATAGTACTATAAACTATAAAAAATACAGGATGATTAATTTTATGCACAACCGGTGTGTTCTGCCACCTCAGGGTTCTGATTCTCATGGTCCTCTTGAGCTTTGCTGTAGAGGTCAGAGAAAATCAGAACCCCTCTGTGGCAGAACACACTAGTTGTGCATATTTGCCCATCCAGTATTTGCTATTTGTTCTGTGCTGCTTAATTTGGTACATAGTTAAAAGAAAATACGATCTTCCGTTCTGTAGGCCTGGTGATGCCTGGTGTAGCCCATTGCCACTTCAGACCACTGCAAGCTCCCACCCTTACTGAAGCGCTAAACACATGAAAACTTGTGGGCTAGCATGACCTGTCATTTACATGTCAGGTACTTCTAAAGAATCATTGTAGACGTTTGGGAACGTAGAGCATGGACTCTCGATCGGAGGTTTAAAGCCCCGCTCCTCATCGACCTATCTGCACCAGCTCACTTGTTGTGAGACTCTCGCTCAGATTGAGTGAACAAAATCTCTTCCCCAGCGGAATTAAACAAATCGGCATCTGCATGCACACAGTACTGGTTTTCCCAATTCTGGCAGCCCTTTGCTATTGGGATCTGGGCCATCCTCATCCGGGTCTCTTGGCAATTTAGTTGGTGGTTCTAGCTCCAAGGAGGGAGTGGTCAAGATGACTTCAGGTACAAATACCTGACTGCTAGCTGACAGCAAAGGGCTGCCAGAATCAGGAAAAACATTCAGGAGAAACGGTATTGTGTGCATGCGGCTGCAGACTTTTTTAACTCCACTGTTGGAAGAATTTTTTCTTCACTTACCCTGGAAAATGAGAGTGACAGATAAGTGAGCAGGCATGGGGGGTAATCAGAAAGAGCTTTAAACCTCTGATCGAGAGTCCTCCCGAGAAGGCCGACTGTCTGTGTGAATCCTACCTTCAGTTACATCCGTGTACTCACAGCCAGGGTAGGACAACAGCAAGCCTTAGGGAGCCTGGAGGAGTCTGAGGTCAGGAGGGACCCTGCTGGAAAGAAACACTGATTTTCAGGACCCACAAGCAGCAGGAGTACCTAATATGTGTAAATCGAAGGGGGTGCTAACTGACAGGTTATCACGACTTTAGCGCGCCAAGGGGTGGGGGACTGGCAGCAGGCTGAAATTTCATCAGCAGGACTACAGGACGCAAGACCGTGTTTTCTAATTTTATTTTAACTGTACTGAAATGTGCAGCACTGAACAATAGCTAATAATAGGGCTGGCTACAGGTAAAATGAGCAGCATGCACGGTCTTAATAAACTTGCTCTTTCATCCAGTTTTCGTTCTGTGGCAGCTCTTGCTGCGTATCACGTCACTTCTTCAGTGATGTGATATATTGAGAGAAGTATGACTGTTTTCATTGAGGTAAACATTTGGGGCCTTGAAACTGATACTTCATTAATAAAGACAAGAGACTTGTGCATCCATGTTCAGATTTGAGATTTTAATATACAGGCAGCAATAAAAGAATCAAACATGCAAGCAATATTTTTACATTTGCCATTGATCTTCAAATCCCCAGATGGCGTATCTGAGATGTGTCTGTAATAAAACTGAAGATTCAGGCCTCTCTGCTTTAGTCATGCAGACAGCTGTAGAGTTGCAGTCTGATCCATTACCTAAATGTGGTAAAATATAAAGAGGGATCAGCCTGAGTGAGCCCACGTGAATATCGAAATCAAAATAAGAATAACTGCATATGTGAAGCATGGAATTCCTTCATATTTGGGTACAGACACGGTCACTACTAAAAACTTGTTTTTTGAGAATTCTATTGCTATGCTGAATAGTTGCAAAATACTGTTTTATATTGAAGAGGGAGATTAGTGCCGTAGTATCTTTTTCTGAAATGGAAGTCCAGTAGTCATGGACATCTTATGATAGTTAATCAGTACAGCATGTGAGGTGTACATTTCAAGGTCACAGTAGAAACGTTCTTTTAGAGTCGGTTCTCTTTTTGTCTTTGTTCACCATTTGGAGGTGGAGCTTGTCTGGCAGCATGGCTTGCTGAGCCTGTTCTGTGAAATATAATTCAGCCGAGAACAACTTTCCTTTGATGGGTTATTTTAATCAGCAGCAGTACCCAACAGTAGCACAATCGGCCTTGACTGCTTGTCACTACTGCTTAAAGAAGATTGTCGTCTTTGAACGTAGCCAGAACAGAGACCAGAGACTGCTACAAGCACTATCCAGAGTTCCAGTTCAGACGTGTTATTTGGGAGAGTTTCAGAAGTTTCTTGTCTAGCTAGGTCCCCATCAACATAGGACAGAACATGGACTCCACACATTATTTCAACTTGGCATCACGCAGCGCATCCAGAGTATGTTTACCAAATTTTTTTTATTGTTCTGTGTTTTCTTATATGGGCGAGAAGTACAGCAGACCAACCCACGTCGTACACGTGCACACTCTTCTGTGGACATAAAATGTTTGGGCATGACTTTTTCTTCTGCTAGCTCTGTCTTTCCAGAGTTCACTTTTGCTGAATTATGTGCAAGGTGTAGAACTATGAACCTGCAGAGAAAAGCTAGTCTCTAGGTACTGTAAATGTGTGTTTATATAGAGTTGTTTGTTTAAATATAATAAAAAAAAAAATGTAAACTGTGTTTTATAATAGAAGTTACTTCATGGAGTAGATTGCCTTTCGAATAATCAGACTTCCGATAGAAATAACACTCGGAAAATCTGTGGAAGGTGTTCTCACTTGATCCCCTCCGGATGTTAATTTTCTCTAGCTATGAATTAAGCTGACGGTTAGGTTTTTGGTTTTTTTTCCCTTTAATTTTCTTTCTCAATATTCTCCTGGAGGGAGAGCTGTCTACCTCTTTCATTGTAGTTCCAGCAGCTTCCCACAAGTCCCGGGCCCTTCAGAATTACAGGATTGCCACTTTTTCAAATCTGGACTGTACATGTTTTTAGTTAAGTATATATACATTTTTAAAAAGAATCCATCTCTAAATGGGTTAGGCATGAAGTGAGTAAAATGAAAGCAAAACTGTGACCTAATGTAACAGAAACAAGCTTCTCCAGCTGTGTGCCAGAAGGAAATGTATAAAAGTCGCAGCTTAATTTTACTGCGTGTTCTGTTTCCATTTTTGGTATTATAACTATATCAGGGCTCTCGGTAGGATTTTTTGTTTGGGGGTCTGGGACTGTCTTTAAAAAAAAAAAAAAAAAAAAAAAGGAGGGGTCCACAGTGGGAGTTCGTGGAAAATTTCTGGGGGTCCCCATTTAAATACATGGGAGCTGCGCCCCCACAAGGCTTATAATGTAGGATTCTATAGAGCGTGGGGGGAGCGTTCCATTGGTTTCTATGGGGTCATTTTAAACTACAATTTTTTATGTTTTAGAGGGTGAATTCAAACAAATTACGTCCACCGCTCAATTAACAAGGCCCTTGTTAGTTGAGCAGTAGCTGTAATTTGTTTGAATTCACCCTCTGAAACATAAAAATAATTGTAGTTTAAAACAGCCGCATAGAAACCAGTGGAGCGCCCCCCTCCCCCGCATTGTACAGAATCTTGCATTACAAGCAGTACGGACGCAGGGACGTGGCTCACTCGGTGGACTCCTCGGGTCGGAAAGGAGTTTCTTGGACCCCAGAAAAAAGTGTCCGATGCACGAAATGTGCATAAAGGACACGGATACCTGCATCCCGAGAGCCCTGAATATAAACTGAATATTAGAGGTTGATTTTATGCTGTATGGTCCCATAGATAGCTATGGGCACGTTTTTTCCTGCTACAAAAGAGAGGCAGCAAAGATGTCATCTCCTTGTCAGGAGATGGTCAGCGTACTGATCTACGTAGCTGCTCAACCGAATGTACCCAAAAATCAAAATATAGTAGTACAAACTTGTCTCTTGTCTTTTATAGTTTTTTTTATTTATAAGACAGGTGCCGCTTTCACTTTCAAGAGTTCATTTCCATAAAAAAAAGCTTGCTTACATCAATGGGCCTGTGTCCCTAAAGTAGTTACAAAACGGTTGCCAAAGGCATAGCTCACCTAAATAGGCATAGAAGGCAGGTTTGAAACTCAGTTGGCTCATGCCAGATATGCCCGCACATCAACTGACATTTTTGTGTGATGTCTCACCTTCTTCAGAGTACTTGTTTGCCATTTCATCACCATTTTACACACGCTGTGCCTTGCTGTTGGACGCAGAGTTTGAGGTACAGCTGTTCTTTAAACCTTATATGGTTGGTTTCCAAACTTTGCTGATGGTTCCTGTAAAAGATTAGCCATTAGCCCAATGTAAAGTTAAGGTGAAGCAGCACTTCTGAAATCAGCCATGCAGGTTAACCTGGAAAAGGAAAAAAAAAAAACAACATAAGGGGCCCTATTCCTGGTCACAGTAAACTGAGATACAGTGGCTACAACAATGTGATGCCAGTCGCATGTTTTTTCCATCCCCAGAGCTGTACCCAAGGGGGGTGGAAAACCTTCCTTGTGTGGTGGGCTGACTCCATTATGACCACTTGGGGAGGGGAGCAGCAGTTGCCATGCAGATGACCTGCATTGCCATTCACCAATCATGGCAACCCACTCAAACATGGCTGCCTAGCCGGCCTGGTGGCGCTGAGGGTTGAAACGCTGGACGCCACACCTCATGCCACGCCAGCGACCCATGTTCAGGAGTGGACTCGAGCCCCCGGGGGCTGGCAGGGGAGAGGGAGGATTGAGTGTCCGATGACTGCTCTCCTCTCTCTGGGGTGGGCAGTGGGTCTTGCATCGCCCTGTAGCTGTGACTGGCGGAGGCCAGCTGCACTACAAGTGGCATGCAGAAAGTGGGGGGAGAGTTTGGCGGGCGTCAGCACTACGTGCTCAGATGCTATTGCACGTCTGGCTCTCCATAAGGGAGAAAATGTGGAAAAATATGGAGGGTGATCTTCGCGGCTGATGGCCACACCTTGCGCCCCTGGAGAGGCCTGAGAGGGGCGCATACCCAGTGGGTGCGAGAAAGATGAAAGGCCGGCCCACTGGGGGAGCGGGTTCGTGTGGCCCATATGCATGACTGGGTCCGGCAGTGCAGGGCCGGAGATTGTGGGGGGCCGCTCTGCCTAGGAGGAAGAAACAAGAGTACGATAAAAAAAAAAAAACATGGCTGCCCATTTTAACGGCCACAGTTACAGACAGTTGATGGTGGTGTCACTAAGCTGTAATCAGTACTGAGGAGCTAGATGCGAGTGTTGATGGTTGTGGGACAGGCATTAGAAGGAACCCAGTGTGAAGGATTGCTAGGGGCGTAGTCCTCAGGACACCAGGCAGTACTGTTTGTATTTATGTGTTTTTATTTTCATTTTATTTACCCAGAATAGCCCAGATGAAATGCAGTATCATGTTTTCTGTGTGGTTGTGCTTATGGAACGATGGAACCAGAGAGCTGTTATGGGGAGCCAGTAATGAAGTATCACATCATGGATGCGAAGTGCTGGGGAACCAACCATTGCTGTGATCTTTTTGGAGCTTTTTCAGTTAAAACTTATTTTACAGTTCCCAAAACTCTGACATTTTCGTCTATATGCTCAGTCTGTATGCACTGAATGTGTCTTTGGCTTCTACTGGTTTTTGTGGCAGCCCCTGCTCCTAACAGAGATCACACGATCTGTGTGTTTTTAGTGGGTGAGCCAGCGGTTCACAGTGGAAGGACTTAATATTGAGAACATATGGGCAGCTCCCGGCCCCAGAAGCAGCTCTAAAGGTACAGAGTGGTGAGTGAAGGTAAACGTTAGTGGCAGAACCTGTCTGCATTAGCACTGTGCATAGCACAGCACCATATTATTATGGCTCTACACCATGCAGAGTACCATGGGTGTAACTAACCAGGTGTTAGTGAACACAATCCCATTTGCTCCCATTAACATCTGGCAGGCCCCATTTGGATTGCTCATTAGGCATGGTGGGAAGGAACACGTCAGTTTGTCCAAGTCATTTCACTCTGCAGCAACTTGCCCCAGACTACTGGCTCCGTCAATTGGCTCCCATGTCCATTTGTCCCTGGGCAGTTCGCTCTCACTATGTAATGTACTGTACAACAACAATCACAGTACGACTTCCACTTCTACAACCCTCAAGCACAGTTGACGTGGAAGCTAATAGTCCGGGGCGAGCTGTTGCAGAGTGAAATGGCTGGGACAAATAGTGACATAGCCGCAGGGGGACTCCTCCCTCTTTGCGAGGTGAAGGCCGTCACTATGCTCCCAGTGGGTTTTTCCTTTATTCGTCACTGTGGCTGAAGTAACTCTAAAAATGTTAGTCCCACAAGACAAAAATAATTACATAGCAGAATTCCTGATACAAAGAATGCATATAATAGTTTGAAAATGGCAGATCCTCTGCCTTTATAGCTTTCTGCACTGAATAAACTGTTAAAAAAAAAAATTAATGTTGACACTTTTGGAAACCTATTAGTTTTCGGATACCTGGCTATTAGCCAGGGATCGACAAATTTCAAAATGGCATGCTAGTCCAGGACACCTGGCCTTGCCAAAAATAGTAGTCCCCGAGTTTCAAGTGGTAGTCCAGTACATTTCGATGTAAATTTTTAAAAAGCTTGTGTAGAAACAAAGTACATGGTGTGGGGGTTGTATTGTTAATAGTATGCAGATGTAGAACAGAAAACAGGTAAAATAATACATTTTCCTCAATGCTAATAAAATTATTTTACCAGTCACTGTGGTGTGTACCTTTCATTGGGTGGTGGTACTTGAAAACTGGGATGGAGGCGGTTACTGGAAATAGATGGCAGACACCTGTTGGTACAGTTAACCACCTGGTGTGTGTCTGTCAGGTAGAGTACATGCTGGCAGCATGGATGTGGGTGAATATGTTTACCTTACAACTGCGTGCGAAGTGCCCCACACAAAAGCAAGTCCTGACAGTTAATCCTCCTTGAACCTGTCCCACACTCTTTTGCTGTGATTTTTACAACAGTACCCATAATACAGCGCCAACCCTACAGTGCACTTTAGTGTTCACCTGACCACTCTGGGTGCCAGTCAGCTAGGATAGGGTAGGATTTTTTTTTTTTTTTTTAAAGTAATACACTTTAGTTTGTAGTGTAGTAAGATTGTGCACAATTTTTTTTCTTTTCTTTAACCAGTCCTTCTTTCTCTGAAGCACTACTCAGTCCTCTTTCCCAGCGACCCAAGATTCCCTTTCCTACACACAAGTCCAGTCTCACACCCGTGCTGTTTCCTCTCTTCCTCCTGTGTTACCCCAAACTGCCCAACTACAATTGCCCCACACTTTTCTGCTGAACTTCTTACACAAATATTCCCTTTTGTGTGTGTTTTTTTATTTATTGCCCAAAGCATTGGCTTGGCAACCACTTTTACTTTCTTTCTGGTTGCCTGCTGGTGATTACATTGCTGTGGCTTAGGTCAGGGTCCTTCTCAGTCACTTACTGACTGACCTAATTCAAATTGTTTATTTTTTTCTCACATTTATCCCCCTTTCACTTGGTTCATCGTCAGCAATCCTGACATATTCCTCGTGACCGACAGATATAATATTCCCCCCACACGTGCGCTCTTGAGCAGCCAGACCCTCAATACCACTTGAAAAAATAGCCCATGCAGAAACATTGAAGTTACTCTGCCTGCTACACTTGTCTCAAAAATGGCGCGTTGGTGTGTGGTGCAGTACCGTGTGAACCCAGCCAACCCCACCCCCATCTATCATGCCCACGCCCTGCAGGACTGTCCCAAAACAAATGATGGGCTTACCTGGCAGCCCTGTGGGTAGCACATCAACAGTGGGTGCGGTGATGATCATGGGCGGGTAGCAGGAGGTCCCCATTGCAGCGGGCGCACGGTGCTCCCTCCCGACTTCTACTCCAGCGGCGGCGCTCCCTGCTACTACACCAGTGATAACTAAAGCTTGATTACATGATGGGAGCTCTGCTGCCCCCTCCTCCCACAGCCGAGCGAGAGATCTGGGGTGGGGACATCTAGTGGTGGTGTTGGGTGAACCGAATGAATTAAGCAAAAAAAAAAAAAAAGCACGGCAGTAATGATTTGTTGTCCATGGACAACCAAGTATTCGGGTGAAATTGGTTGTCCCATGGCAAAACTGTAGCCCGGGACATCGGGCTATGGGATTTGTCGATCCCTGTTGTTAGCTTCTGGGAACAACTTTGTGAATAGCACAAAAGTGTGACGGTACTATGGAGAGACTGTTTTCCTCCTGTTTAGCACCATGTCACTTAGCTATTGAGAATGGGACATGAGATCCTGTGTGTTTTCACTGACCAAGTTCAGACATTTGTTTACTTCCACAAGTGTTTCTAGTCATGCTTTGTCTTTATTAGCTGGAAGAGCTGTTTCCATTGCGTATACGGACACACGTTTAGCCTATGTATAGCTTTCAAAAGAAAATGCTACAGTTTTGCTTTATGTCGGTTGATCCTTGACACTTACTGCAACTGAATTCCGCTGTTCTGATGACCCGAAATTGAAAGGAACCATGTTGATACCCATGGCTCAATTGTTTGCCTTTTAAACTGAAGGGGAGGTGTTGAAATGCAATCCTTTTTTGAAAAATGAAATCCGTCCTTTTTTAGAAGTAGTGTATTATATTACAATGCTGGAGACATTGGTTTGAGCCCCGAGACTAGGACGTCGGAAGACTGGTGGGAGGGAAGAGGTTCAAGCATCCTAGAGGACACTCTTCTCCAGGGAGCGAGAGCGTGACTGATGATGTCACTGCTCTGTTGCCATGTGGATGACCATAGGTGGTAGTGCAGGGGCTAAGACTAGACAGGAGGGAGGATACACATCAGTGTGTTATGTCCGGAGGGGGTAGAGGAGCCAAGAAGGAAAAGGCCTCAGCATGCTGCGGGATGAAGTTCAGGCACTCTTGGATTCTTACCTTGCCGACAGCAAGCCCCACCAGCAAGACTTCCTGAGCGAATGTTTACCTCAGGCCAGTGGTGTAGCAAGGAAAATAACATTTGTAAGCCAGAACCCTTTGGTGTCTCCTTGCCGCCCCTCCCCCATTGTGGACATGCCCATATTTGTTTTCTTGACCCCTTGTACACCCTGCATTCTACTTCAGGAACTGCACAGAAAGAGCCCAAAATACAGTAACACTTTGTTTAATGCATTTAATATTAAGGTTAACTCAAACAGAGTACACCATGTATATTATAACCCCAGCTGGGGTACATATCAGACAGTAGGAGTCACTAAAATCAATGGCGGGGCCCAGAATGCCATCCCCTCTCTAGTCAACTTGTAATCCGAGGCTTACTTGGAGTATGTATTCCTACACCCATACCCCCAACCCCCCCCCAATGGGGGGGCATGCCATGGGAATATGAGGTAAGTGGCAAACAGGACGGAGCTGGGAGGTCACCCGTGGGGCAGATGGGGCAGTGCTGGTGACCTACGAAAAAATAGTGCAGTTGTGCCATTGTTTGCTTGCTGAGAGTGCCAGTTTGGTGGTGACATGTTTCAGTATGATGTCCTGTTCTATTTTTTAATTTAAAAATATATAAATTTTTTTTTCCATCTCGTTATCTTAGAAGGCTCTGGTGACCTTCTGTCCTTGCTGCTTCTTCTGTCCACACACTGCTGTTGGGCACCAAATAATTGTTAGCTAAATCCCTTTCTGTAAGCATCCACTCCTTATCAGGTGGCAGCGGGAGATGAACCTTCCAGGGCTCTGATTACTAACCTGGTACAGTATGTGCAAATAAATACTCTGCCTGCCCCTGCAGTCCAGTTACTGTCAAAACTGATGCTGTAGCCTCCCAGGAGTGAAGGGGGAGAGGGTAGGGGAGAGGCAGATGGTGGTAGCATAGACCATTGGGCTATGGGGGAGGCCTGAACATCATAGTACAGTTCAGTACGTGTACAGTTCTGAAGACCCCATCTGAAGAAGGACATAGCGCTGCTGGAGAGGGTTCAGAGGCGAACGACCAGGATGATTCAGGGCATGGAGGGGAGGACTTGTGAAGAGAGATTGGAAGAGCTTGGGCTTTACTCACTGGAGGAGAGGAGAGGAGGGGTAGGGGAGATATGATAGAGGTTTTCAAGTATGTAAAAGGAATAAACTGGAGTGGAATCAAGAAGCTGTTTAGGCTAAAAAGGGGGGAATAATCAGGGGTCATGAGTGGAAACTGGAGGGGGTATATTATAGGGGGGAGCATAGGAGCATTTACTTAGAGGGTGGTGGAGCCATGGAATGCGCTGCCCAGGAGGCTTTTGGAGGAGAGCACAGTGGAGGGCTTCAAGAAGGGGTGGGACAGGTACAAGGGGAAATTGAAATCAAAGGGGACCCTCTTGAGGGTTGGGGGGTGGTAAGGCGAGCAGCCACTAGGTTGCTGGCTTTCGAGCAGACATTGAGAGACCTTTGGGCCTATTCTGCTGGCTTTTAGTATGTTAGTATAGTTCACAGCCCTTTCTAGTTACCACTCCACTTTTGTCCCTACCCAGCTTTCAGGGCTAGAAAAAATGTTTTGTGGATGGCTGTCCAAGGACAGGTGCAGTATTCTTTTAACTGTCCCACATAATTTGTACTGTGTCCTATTGATTTTTACTAATTTTGTATTTCTATTTTCAAATACAAGTTAATAGTAACTAGTGTCCCCTTAGCTAGTACATGTGCCCTGAAAAGACTTAATAACTGATGGTGCCTATTGTAAGTTGATCTGAAAAGGGCTACTAAACATTATCCACTGGTTAGTACATGGTGGCCCTGAAAAGGTTTTAAGTGTGCCTCCAGTTCACTGCCCTGATTAGGCTTTTTAATTTACTTCCCCTCCTGCACAGTAGTAGCCCTGACAAGGGTCCTTCAACAACTCCCTTCTGCTCTGCCCTAACAAGCCGATCAGCTTCTTTTGCTTCTGTGTATAGCCTGGAAGCTAAAAGTCTCCCTCTGCTTAGTAAACCTGGGAAGGGCTTTTAACCAGCCTTCCCATCTCCTGTCTCTATGTCGTGATTTCAAAGTGAATCCCACCTGCGCCAGTCGGAGCAGTGCGCTAAATAAGGTAGCCAGCCCAGATTTAACATAAGACTTCAAGATTAGCGATTCAACTAAGGAAGGCACTACACTGAATGTTGCCCCTCTGCTGTGGTGAGCACTGAGCTGCTGTTTGCTGTCTAGCACTGTTTTTCAGTAAATTGCAACTGCACTTGATGGCAGCATTGGAGGGTAGCCTTTGGCTGGATGCGCTGAAAGGATCTTTGAAAGTCATCTCCTGTCTCTGAGCCCTTCCTGCCTTAACGGGGTTTTAAGTGGTTGTCTCATCCCTTTAAGTTCCTGTCCTACTCTATAACTACAGACTCTCCTCCTCTTCTGCCTTGACTGTCTACCCTAAAAAGGATTTCAAATACAGCTTTCTAGCCCTTACAGTGGGGTTTAATTAGACTTAGCCAGGCACCTCTTAGCAGACAGCCCTGAAAAGCATTTTTAATTTGCATCCCCAAACTCTGCTACTTGTGAACAAGAGCTAGTCTTGGCTGCTACTGCAAGCACATCAGACAGAGAAATGAGGTATGCAGTGTAGAAAGCAAAGGAAGACAGGCAACTGCACATGCACCTGTGGCAAGGGAACGATGTGCAGTCTAGTCCTATTACGCACAAGTTTTCATTTCTGCTGCTTGTTGAAATACTGACTGCACAGAAGAGGCCATCACAGGACATTGGGTTGAACTGCCATCTCAGCATGAGACACCACGATGTTGGGACATCTATAGACCTGCCTTACAGGTGGTAGCATCTCCTGGTTCCTAGTGCCCGCTGCATGCTTTTTTCACTTGGTGTCTGCCCCAGGGACAGGCAGAGAAATGAAACCAGCTGTCCCTGGGGAAAACTGGGTGTCTGGGGCAGGTAGACAGATGATTATTTTGACCCCGCCGCTTTTTCTTGAATGTGGTCACTAGTGGGTTGATATTGCACGGTCACCTTCGATGTTGAGCTGCTCCCTGCTCTGCTGCCTGTGGAGATACTGGCAGCTGGGCAGCTGGTAACCCGCCAGGTGTAGCCTGAGACTGCTACCTCTGTAGCGCTCCCAAGAGTTCTCTGGCTTGGGGCTGGGAATCGGGACTGTGACACATATAGTACCTGAGTCTCTCAGATGGCAGCACTGTGACTGGCACAGCTGAGCAAAGATAATTTGTAAAATCTGACCCAGATTTAGATTTTCAGACTTAGTTTGTCCTTCAGTTTATGGAAGTGGCTGAATCAGGCCAGAGGAAGGGGGTGTTTAATAGTGTCCTTTTAAAAATAACTGGATGGTTTCCAGACTATCTATAGTAATAGATGGCATGTTCATCCTGATGACGTGACCTTTGAATGTTGCGAAGTTACTACTGGAAGGGAGGTCTCACTACTGGATATGCATCAAAATTCCCTTGTGCAGGACACTGAACAGACTGCTCAGATTAAATGTCTGCTGCCACGTGTTTTGTAAAATAGCTGTGTTTAAAATATTTGGCTTAAAAAAATGACAGTTTGTAACCTTCAACAGGTGGGTTAACATTCAGACATTGTAAAGTTGTGCACATTGCAGCTGAAGAGTTGTAACTCCTGCATGCTGGTGTAAAACGCCTTCCTGTAAGGGTCCTTTTGACAGGAGTGTTTTTTGTCAAATAATTTATTTAAAGCTGCTTTACAGAAACGGAGAGAAAGGAATTCGGTTTTGTATAGTGTCTTTCCATACACACTATCCCAGAGTGCTTTGTGAGCCATGGTGCTGCATCAGCCAGAAGGCGAGCAATGGAAGGTTAATTCTGAACGTAGCATTTTAAATGTCATTTTGGACTTGTGGAAGTTGGCAAGTTACTCGTTGTCATTCCATGTTGTCCCACCACGTAGATGTGCGCACTCTGCACCACACAGCTCCTTCTACTGTCCCCATAACATATGCACAAGCTGTCCTGTTATGTGTAGTACAGTGAGGCGCTCCAGCATCTTCTGCCACATTTGATGTAGTCGATATACTCTGAGGCGCCTAATCTTGCGCCTCTCTTTATATCTCACATTATGTTTAGCTTTGATCTGTAGAAAAACAAACGCGCTGCCAGCAGAACAGTAACTCAGTGAAGCACAGGAGAGGCCATGTTTTGGCCTTTGCTTAATGGGAATCCTGATGCCAGTGTCCCGACATCCTGCAGTGCTTTGTGGGAATGAGGAGAGAATGTACTGCAGCATGGTTTTTGAGTGATGTCTGAATGTGGTTCCAGCACGCTTTCACTTTCCCAAGTGTGGATGGGCGGATACCATGCTTAAACTTGGATCAGACCCATTGTGGATGCGGTAGCATGGTAAGTGCGGTAACAGTTTTAAAACTGGTTTTAACTTCTTACCGCCAGTGTGGGCAGGGCCCAACAGAAATTGAGGGAGAGTTAAGCACATCTCAGAAAGGTTAATTACCCAGCAAGGGGAGAAGGTTAAACATGGGAAGGCTAAGTGACTTGCTCAAGGTCCCACTGCGAGTAACAGTAGTGGGTCTCAAACCTGTCTCCTGGTTCACAGCTGCATGCTCTAATGACTAGGCTACACTGTCACTATAGAATAGTTTTTAAGGCACTCCCAACTGTACATTTTCAGCACCTTATAAAGAAATAAGGGCTTCCGGGGGTGTCTCTTATGGTATAAAAGACTCTGAGCATGAGGTTTGGGCTAGAGGACTGGAATGTGAAGCTGATTTGTTCCGGCTGCCCAAATCTCACAAGAGGATTCTCTTATACCATAAGAGACATCCTGCAGAGGCCCTGTTAACTTATTATTAATCACCTGAGTTAGCTAGAGTGATTTATAGTAAGTTTGAGGTGTTTTTTTTTTTAATGTCAAAAGTTAAATGAACCCACCCTCCCCTGGCTGTGAAATAGAATGCTTCTCTCCTAACATTCCTGTACAAGAGGCCACCGAATGCAGGATGAGAGATATAGTGGCTCTGTGCGCCGATTGGTTGAAATCATGTTTGTGAGTTATAATACGCAAAACTACTTTCTCTCTCCGAGTCCAAGGTAAGGATCATTTAAAGTCTGCTGCATGAATTGCTATCTGCCATACTTCTGCATGTGGTTCCAGCAAGAATTAATTTCCCTTCGATATCCCTAGCAGCACTTAAAAGGATTCTGCCTACAATTTGTAGCCTCACTGTTTGCTTTAACCTCATTAAAGTCTATTTATTTCAAATCCATAGTGAACACACTATTTGTGATCTTAACCAACATTAGCAGCTTGAATAAAGTGTCATTAATTGGGTGGGGCTGAATAAGCATTGTGGAAAATTGGTTTTCATTTTGCCTTGGTGTATACGTGTCCTGTCTACAGAATATTCAGTAACGTTTAAAATACAACAAAAAACATCTGCCCTTTATTGATCTGTGGAATGGCTGGGGAAAAACAAACCTATGGTAGTTGAAGGTAGTTTTTTGTACTTGTGCGTCCTGCAGGAGTCAAAAGGGTAGGTGCTGCTCTCTTGGTCTGCCTCTCCTTCAGTGTTTTTGCAGTGGAGGGCTAGGGTGCTGCTGGTTAGAGGTGGGGCTACTGTACTGTGTG
The DNA here is from genome assembly GCA_016271365.2 of Neoceratodus forsteri. Classification (NCBI taxonomy): domain Eukaryota; kingdom Metazoa; phylum Chordata; order Ceratodontiformes; family Ceratodontidae; genus Neoceratodus; species Neoceratodus forsteri. The sequence continues at coordinate 1,096,659,571 of CM057456.1, read as the reverse complement.
AGGGACCTCTTCTTTCATTGCAGTGGTGCCCCTCCCTCTGTGGCACATGCTTGCTTGCTTCCCTTTCTCACATGAGAAGCTGGTCAGCTGTTCCTGTGTAAATATTGTCTTGTTTTGCCCTTTGTGCATTTTGTTCTCACCAGTGCTGTTCCCCACCCCCAATAACACTGGCAGTGCCCCAGCCTTGGATGGGATACAACCGAGGATCACAGTCAGTAGGGCTAAAGGAACAGTGGGTGGTGCCACTAACAATAATCTTTCAAGAGCCTGCCTGGACACATATGTTGCCGGAGGTCTAGAAAGTGGCCAATGTCCCCATCATAAAGCACAGGGCACGGTCAGACCTGGGCAGCTACAGGCCGGTCAGCATGATTTCAGTGCTGGGCAAGGTCCCGGAAGCCTTTATGCATATCCCGGCACATGTAGCACTTGGTTCAAACTAAGGTTGTGTGTCGGCTCTGGTGGGCAGGCAGAAGTAGTTATGGGCTGTATGCCCTTCTCAGCTAGGATAGATAGGAAAGACTAAGTATGAGGACATGTCCTATATCCCATAAGCCTATCAGCATGACTTTATGAGGGACAGATCATGCCACACTTACCTGATCACCTTCTTTGAAGGGTGACCAGTGAGGAGGATGGTGACAGGCCAAGGTGCACTCTATCTGGACTTCAGGAAGGCTTTGATACTGTGGGCCATGAAAAGCTTGGGGGCATTGTGGTATACACAAGACATACACAATATGGATTGGTATGGTAACTGGCATTGGGGCACAAAGCAGAGTGGGTGGATGTGCACAGCTCATAGTAGAGAGGAGTACTGTGACATCCTTCAGGGATCACTGCTGGGCCATTGCCTTCAGCATCTTGTCAATGATCTGAAAGCCTAGGTCTGAAGCAGGCTGCGTGAAGTTCATGGATGACACTGAGCCGATCAGGGAGGGGGACAATCATGAGGCGTTCCTGAACAAGCTAGCCAACTGGTCTGACTCATGGAGTGTCAGAATCAATATAAGCCCAAACACAAGGTGCTACACTTGTGAAGGAAAAACAGATGTAGGAACCCACACACTGTTTGCATCTCCACTTGCTGCAGTAGAGAAAAAGAAGGGCCTGGGGGACATACTGGACAAGGGATTGAACCAGGACAGTTGGTACACAGCTGCTGTTTAGAGGGACAGCAGAATGCTGGGGTGCATCAAAAGAGGGAGTGCTCAACAGAGCAGTGGAAGTAATGCTGCTACTTTACAATGTATTTATTTAAAAAAGGTTTACCAGAAAAGGCTTACTGAGCTGTCAGCAGCTCATTTCCAGTGACTGGGGAAGAGGGTGTAAGAGGAAATGAGGCCCTTGTCAGGCCTCACATAGAGTGCTTTGTGTAGATTTGGTGTCCTTTAGTACAGAAAGGACACCAAGGCAGGCAAGGGTTGAACACAGGGGCACCAAAATGATTGTCTGTTTGGGGAACAAAAGCTTTAAGGAAAGGCTGCAGGCACTTATGTTTACCCTGGAGAAATGAAGGCTGAGCGGGACATGATCTCTGTCTTTCACATACTGGGATGGGATGTATCTACAACATCAATAATAAGAGATGTTTGATCCAGAGTCATGCAGCAGGACACAGGAACATGCCCTGAAACTCAGATGGTAAATTCAAGGGTAATGTTATGAGACATTTTTTTCTCCCAGAGGACGGTGAACCTGTGAAGCAAACAACCATCTGAGACAGTGGGCATGAGGACAGTGCAGGCCTTTAAGGTAAGCTTGGACAAAGTTCTGCTTACCAAGGGAATCACTGGGAACCTTGGGTAGTAGGGTGAGTAGGGAGTCGCAATAATTTGATGCATGTTTGCACATCATAGTTATTTAATTCCTGTGCATAAAGCAGGGTGGGCAGTCATAATGGACCTAGAGTTCTGTCTGACCTTAAAGTATAGAACTCCAACCAACAATGCTGTGCTGTACATTCGCCGGACAGCCAGCTGCTGTTTAGATGGTGGCAGCCAGCGACATTGGTTTGTTGTGTTAGAATTATTACTAGCAGCTGGGTCAGCAATGCAGGGCCGGGGAGAGGGTCCTTGTTGGGTCAAAACCCAAGTTTAAGCAACAGTATGTAGGAAGGGGAATTCAAGTCATGCCAGTTATTGGGTTTCAACAGCATGCTATGTTGTAGCCTGTCACTGGCTTAGGCCGGCAGTGCCTGCTGGCATCCATGTCAGGCCAGATCCCATTACCAGCTTGGCATGGTGATGCTGTTGTGGTGGTGGGATCTGTGTGTCCATTTGGAACCTGTTACTGGCCACCAGAGTAGCAATGCTGGGTGGGGGCAGAAAATGAAATCGGACTGGATGAGGGACTCTTGCTCACAGCTTGAAGAGGACCGGGCATGCATGCACACACATGACTCACGTTATGGAAGGATAATCATTGGGGAATGTGATCGAGAAACTGGAAACTCAAGTCTATAGGGAGCCTGATCACCTATGGACTCCTCAGCATTGTGTCATTTACCTGCCCGCTGCTGGTGCGCTTCCATAGGAATCAGTTGGAGACTGTAAGAACTTGTGATGACAGAAGTTCTCTTTCAGTAAAAAGATTTAGAATGGGGACATTAGGTGGAAATTCTAGCTATAGTATACTTGAGAATGCATGAGGGTGGCTACTATTAAATATGCTGTATTCTGTAGCAGTAGTACTAGTATCAGTTTTATTGCAGCCAGTATTTCAGGCTAGAGGTTTGCAATATTTAAAACGACACACAATAAGCAAGTAAATGCTAAGGCATTCTGTGTACTTAACGCAGAATGTAGTAATGCATGTTCTAGGCTCAGGAGTTCAGTCTCGATAATACCAGGAGTTATGCACGGTGTAGGCTGTGACTGCGTGATTCAATTCAATTCAATTCAATTCAACTTTATTTTTAAAAGGCGCTTTTCTTAAAATCAAAGCGCCTGTACAAATACATATAACAATAAATATAATAAATCAAACTAATAAAAATCCTTAAAAGCTATATTAAAAAGGTGGGTTTTCAGCGCCCTTAAAACTAAGGGACGGTCGGGCAATCTCGCGACCACCTGACGAGGTAGAGAATTCCACAGGGTAGGTGCCATAAACTAAACGATCTAGCACCAGATGTTTTCAAGCCGCACTTGGGAATCTCTAGCAATCCCCGCCAGTGGATTGAGGGGCGAGAGGGACTATAGGGGCACAGGAGCTCTTCAGGTAGGTAGGTCCCAGATCATGTAGGGCTTTATAGGTCAGCAAACCGACTTTTGAAGGTAATTCGCTGAACACTCGGCAGCCAGTGCAGTCCAAGGAGCACAGGCATTATGTGACTGGATCTAGAAACTCCAGTCAACAGCCTGGCTGCCGCATTCTGCACCAGCTGCAGATGGCGGTTCAACCTCCGATAGCCCTAGGTATAGGAGTTACAATAGTCAAGCCGGGAGGTAACAAAGGCGGGATCAATGTTGGAAGGTCCTCTGGAGGAACCAAGTGCTTCACCCTGCAATATTCCTCAGATGAAAAAGGAAGTCTTTATGACCGCTGACACCTGGGATTTAGTGTCAAACGGTCATCAATTACTACGCCAAGATTTCGCACCTGGTCTGAGGTCGTCAGCTGGACACCTCCAAGCCATAGGCCTGAGGGTGATCCCTCTGGCAGACCCGCCTCACAGCGACCTATATCCACAACCAACACCTCAGTTTTCTCCGGGTTTAACCTCAGCCAACTCCCATTCATCCATTCTTGGATTTCTTCAAGGCAGTTATTAAATATTAAATTAGGAGGCAGGGTAGCGTAGTGGTCTAAGGCTCTGAGCTGCAAATCTGGTGACATCCAGCAGACCAGACCTGGGTTTGAATCCCACTGCTTCCACTTGCATACTGTGTGACCCTGAGCAAGTCACTTAACCTCCTTGTGCTCCCAGGTCGCTCCTGTAAAAAAGCTTTCAGCTTAGTGTGCTATACCTGGTTAAACAACTAAATAAAAAAAATAAATAAATACCGACAAGGCAGCGTCCTGACCGGGCACAAAAGACATATACAGCTGGGTATCATCTGCATAGCAGTGAAAACCCAAACCGTACCGTTAATAACGCCCCCTAATGGTAGCATATACAATCAAACAACATGGGTGTTAAATGGAGCCCTCATGTACCCCACAGGGCAGGGAGAATGATGCTGAGGAGAAAATTCCCGACACCACTCTCTGAGTCCTACCTCAAGGTAAGATTGAAACCATCTGAGGACCGTACTAGACAGTCCACAGACTAACCGCAGGCGCTCCAACAGCACACCATGGTCAACGTGTCAAACGCTGCAGAGATCAAGTAGTACCAAGATGGATCGGGTCCCCACGATCTCTGCCATTAGGAGGTCATTTAGTACTCGTGACGAGCGCCTCTCAGTACTATGCCTTTTCCTAAATCCAGACTGGAACGAATCGAGATATTGTTGTTGGTCAGATGATCCTCCAACTGCACTGCGACTACTTTCTCAATAACTTTACTCATAAAGGGAAAGTTAGAGACTGGCCTGTAATTTGCTAGACAGTATGGGTCTAAGGAGGGTTTCTTTAAAGAGGCTTAATTATAGCCTCTTTAAGGATCTGGAAAAATCCCTCTCCAAAGACTTCCCATACGATCAAAGCTAGACTAGGCCAATCTTATCCACGCTAAATCCACTAAGAGGCGCTGCGGGGACCAGGGTCCAAATCACAGCAGGTCGGTCGCAGTGCTCGAATGATCATCACAAAATCCTCGACATGGGAAGGCTGAAGTCAGACCATTCCAACTGGGTGTTTGACATCTCCTGATGACCACCGCTGCTCCCATTAGGAGGGGAAGAGCGAATGTCCGATCTGATTTTGGCAACCTTATCTGCAAAGAAGAGAGCAAGCTCCTCACACCATTCTTGAGATAAGGCTCTTCTGGGCTGAAGACAGACTGGATTGCACAGTCTGTCCACAGTCCGAAAGAGCTGAGCCGGTCTATTCTGTGCAGCCGCTATCTCTCTGGACAGGAATTCTGCCTTCTTACGAGAGATTGCGGATTGATAGACCAAATAATGGTCCATCAAACTAAGCTTGTCATCATCACAACCGGACTTTCGCCAACGCCTCTCCAGCCTTCGCCCAACTCTCCTCAATTCCTCATGGTCCTATCAAACCAAGGAGACCTGGGCCGAGGAGTAAGAGGATGAACACGAACTGGTGCAATAGAATCCAGGGCCCCTGTTACCGCCTCATTATAGGCATGTACCAGATCACCTGGATCCATGCAATCTATCGGTAGGCTTGATGGGTCCAACACCGCCATCAGGTCCTCTGGGGATACACCCCTCAAAGGGCGGTATCGAACCATCTCTGTGGGGGCAGACCTAACGGGGGTGGCCTCAAAACTGAACCTAATGGAGTGATGGTCTGACCATCCAACCGGTTCCACCACCAAGTCGGATATCCCCATCCCCAGAAGGAACACCAGATCCAACAAGTGATTAACTAACTTAACCAATAACTTCATCTACAGTGGTCTTTTTTCTCAGATAATGGCTACAGAAATGTCTGAGTGCCTGCACTGCTGGATAGAGCACTTATTGTATGCTTAACTGCATTACCTGATGGCAGAGCCCAGTTTGGATGGAATTACTGTGATTATAAACTCTTCAGACTGATTGAATGATTTTAAAAGTATTTCAAGGCGATGCAGTGGTCATACCGAAAGACAGATTACCATACTGACTATACAAAAAATTACAAATGACTTTATTATAAGTATTTACCTAGGAGGTTACCAATTGAAATGTGATATCCCACTTACAGTAGAACCTGGCAGTGTTTTAGCAGCAGCAGTAGTGCACTTTGAGGTTACTGATGATCAGAGATTTGTCTACAGTATACATCAAAGTGCCGGTGGTACTGAAAGGTGTCAGGCTCTCCTATGCTGTAGCAGGATCCAACTAAAAAGGAGATGTGGCATCTCAGCTACGTCATCCTGTGTAAATAAACTGCTTGTGGAACACGTAGGGATGTGGTGCATGAACCGTACTATGTTCCAGTGCAGTCACTGCCAGTACTTAATCAAAGAATCCGTAACTCTGAGATGTGCCAAGCACCATGTCATTGTGCATACTGCACCATAAGCCAGGCCATGCACATGAAAAGATAACTTTAGGCTTCCTGAAATCCTCAAAAACCGACATTGTCTGCTTCAAGAAAGTGGTGGCATCTGGCAGTGGTAAAATCAGCTCTCAACCACAGCAAAGATCTGGGAAACCAGGGTTAGATGCCTTTGTGAAATGGGTTTGAAAAATTGTGAAACTTGACTGGCTGAGAGCCAGTCCTGACCCATGCTGTTATCTCAGCACAACAGCACTGGATAAAGATCCAGTCCTCTCCACAATAAAATCAGTACTAACCACACATCCCTAACTAGGCCCTAAAAATGTAACTGCCTTAAATTAAAATGAATAAATAAACCTTATTTGCCCTCATAACCCTCTTCTTTCACAAACACATACATAAATTTAAAAACAAAGTACTTACCATTATAATTTCTGGTATTTCTTTGCTGAGCATGAAAAAAAAACTGTATCCTTACCTGCGTAGCAGGGAAATCTCTGCTGTTTAACCTGCTACAGATAAAACAGAAGCCTGGTTCCATCTGAGGCCTTCAGTTGTGTGAGTGAGGGGGTGAACATTCTGCCAGTGGAACTGCGCAGAGGTTTGAATTTTCGTATTCCATCTATAGTAAACAGTCCACCTACCGTGTGTAGGAAAGAAACAACAGAAACAAGGCGGGGAAAAGGGAGTAAACAATATAAAGAAGGAGGAGGAGGAAAGATGAGGAAACAGGTAAATGGGATGCCGGGGGAATAAGAGGGTTTAAGGGCTAGTTAATAAATGATATGCCCATGTTGGATGTGCTGGGACAGTTTGGTAGCTAACTGTTTAAAAAAAAAAAAAAAATTAAATGCTTACAATTTATTTTAATGTTGTGTATTTGTTCGCCCAAAAAAAAAATCTTGGCCTTTTATAAGTGCATTAAGACATTCCTGTGTGTGGTAGGATAACCGCACTTCTCATGTGGCTGAAAGCACCTGGCGATGCCTTGTGTTTCACAATACACATGAGGTGTGCCATTATCCCGCCTGTCGTGTCTGTTGCTAAAATGAAAAGGCACTTCCCAGTTTCTGACTGTCTGTTTACACTGTAAGATGGTGCTCATAAAAATGGGCACTTGTTTGTTTTATTTAAAATCTGGAAAAGTCCATGGGCCACAGACCCGTTTACATGGGTGACCAGAACAACCTGCAGGTATACTATACAAAAAAATTAAACAATGTACAGTAGACAGTAAAACAGTCTGTACATTTACGTAACCAATACATTAAGACTAACCAGAAAAACATTGGCAGTGACAACTGAAAAAAAGATGTTTTTTCAAAGCATGTCTAAAACTGTGTATGGAGTTACTAACACAGGCTACATGGTGGTAGTCAGTGAGTTGAAAAAGGATGGCAAACTGTAGAACATTTACTGTTTCAGTTGTCTGAGAGCAGATACCTTTGAACTTTTTTTTTTTTAAATACTTTGCACTCCTCCCCAGGGCGGCAGATGTATCACTTCTAGCCGGTATACTGCCTTCATGGAGCTACTGGTGGTGGGAGGATTTACTCTTTATTAGTCGCCCCCCTTTTGATTTTGTGTTCCCCTGACACCGTAGGGAAATGGCATTTGGCACCAAGTCCCCAACCATGGGCATGTGTCAGCACACACTCGCAATATGCAGCGCCTCTCCCTCACTGTATACAGAGCACTCTGCCACCTGTACATCTACCTGTGGTGGTAGCACTGTGGAATGCGGCTCTCTCCCCCCCCCACTACCGAGGAGGCGTGCATCCTCTGGTACACTTGGTCCTCCTCCCCCCGGCCAGCCCTGAACGACCCAGGCTCATTCCCGATCCCAGGTCACAAGCGGCACCACTGCGCTGACGGTCTGGCTGAGCTCCTCTTCTGAATATTACAGTGAGTGAGTGAAAGAGATGCAGCAATTTAAATGCTGATTGGAAAGAAGAAGATGTGCTGTAGGATGCATAAATTGTACAAGAAGGCAGAGATGTTCCAGTTTGTGTAGTTTCTGTAAACACATCAAGTGGTGCTATATTCTGTTTGGCATGTCATTGAACAGGCCTCAACACACCTGATACACATGAAAAGTAACAATTAATCTTGGAAATATGCCCCAAAGAGTAGGCATGGCAGCAATAGATGGAAGCGATCACTTGCCTAAAAAAAATCTGTTACAGGAGACCAGTTCTGAGCAGCTTAGTGATGCAATGGTAGTGCATCATGCTTCTGATGCTGTCTTAGGGATAGATGCTTTGGGGAGAGAGACTCGGCTGTGCCACCCTCCCTGCTGGAGAAATGGTGCAGCCATTGAGCAATCAAATTTGCAGGGAGGTGCAGGAGGAACCAGAAGGAAAAACAATTGAGAAAATAAATGCTTAAAATAAGGGGGAAGAGGTATGATGCAGGATTTACTTCATGGTCACATGGGTCCTTATATGATTCATTACAAACCTTTGGGTATTACGGAGGTTAATGAAGGGGACCACACCTAATTGCTTTGTAAGCTGAAGGTTTCTGGTAACTCATACCGGTAGTTTGAGTTCTACCTCACTGAGTGTAGTCAGAGACTGTGATTGTGTGATGTGCTCTCTGGTGCCCCACCTATCCCCATGGGTGTTCCCCAGGGCTCTGTATTCGACCCCCCTCCTTCTCTCCATTTTTTTGTAGATGATCTCCTTTTACAGGTCAGGTTCTGTAGCCTACATATGTGTGCTGAGGCACTGTGCACTTTCATTCAGGTCTCTCCCCAAACATGCAGGAAGCCGCCTAGCATGGTTTAGTGTCCATTCAAAAGTGGTTGCAGCCAAATTAGTTCTGAACAAAAAAAAAAATAAAGACTGTGGTAGTGGCTTTCAGTTCTGAGGCCTCACTGAGAACACCAGTCCCCCTTCACATCTGTACTCTAGACGGGCATACCTTGGACAAAGTTTTAAAATGTTAAATTCCTGGTTATGACCCTTGTTCCTATCTTGCTTTTTCTGGACACACTTAGAGTCTTCCTTCGTTTTCACTAAGTTGGGCTCACTATATAAAGAATTCCCTTTCCTTAATAGGTTTTAAGTAATGTATTGTGGAACAGATACTTCTCCCTTTAGTTTATTATTTAGATGTCTCTTAGATGCTTTTTTCAACTCACTGTGCAGATTCATCCTTGGCTGACCCCCCCCCCCCACCGACACACACACACACACACACTCTCTTCATTGCTCCATGAATGACTGCCTTGAACACAAGAGAATTTGTCACATATCCCTATTTGGACCTCACTATTGGCTTGCAACTCTTCCCTTCCCCCTTATTTAAGCTGCCTAATCTCTCCACTCACCAAGACACCAGTTACCAGCTTAGGCCCCATTCGGGAGGAAGTTGCATACCCCTGTTTCAGAAGGAAGGCTGATCAGGCAGCATTTTCGTACAGGTACTCCGCATCTGGAATAACCTTCTCCTCGGCCTTACCAACCCTTATAGTCTCCAAACTGCCAAGTCCAAGCTGGAGGCTTACCCCTCTTTTTCCTGCTCCTGTCCAAGATGATTTATGTCTGTTTCTGTCCAATAGCAGCTTATTTTCTACTGCCCAGAAATGTATTAGTATTTAGTGCTATGCTGTAATCTCTGTGTACCTGCCTGTCATTGTATGTAGTGTTATCAAATGCTGTCTGGGCTTGTTTAGTGTAACCCCTAGGCGGCGCTATCCCAAGGGATAACTACCCCTGCCTGCATGACTAGGTGTGGTATGAGGGTCCTGAGCTCGGTGAATGGGTGCCTCCACCTGGAGGGTAGGTTTAAGGGTAGCATTGCTGCTCTGGGTACAGCCATCCGGGACACTGATATCCCCCTTCTAACCCCTCTAGTGGCCTATACACTGGTCAGCAGATAAACGGTCACAGTTAACATCAGAATACAATATTGAACCCACACTTAACATGAGGGCTGGATCAGCTGCACTGGCCCTGGAGACCCCCTGTGAAACAAGACCTGCAGTAAAATAGTGCAATGACAATACAGTATCCCCTCCACAAAGGTACACAGTAGCCAGGTTAAATGCAAAAAGTATAGGATCTGATTTAATCAGGGGACGTGAACAAGGGTGGGGCAGCAATCTAGTATTTGATTTCAGATCTGATTTAGTCAGGTTAAACATGCATGCACTACGAGTCCCTCTAGCATACTCACACACACTGTGGGTACCCAGTTGTTATGCAGGCTAGCCTGAAGCGTTGCCCGAGGTAGGCCAGCATTGCAGCTGTTGTTGGGGCCCTTAGGAAAGAAAAACAACATGCACTTTAACTCACAATTTGTGTTCGGGAGCTGGATGGCTCAGTCCAAAATGATTAACCAAAACAATTAAATCAGATGACACACATTGATCTGAGCTCTTTTGCAGGGAGCTACCCTGATGTTTACTCATGCTACCCACACCAGGAGGCAGGATTGACGAGATGAAGACCTCAGGATGGTATGCTGGTTTGCCAGGGGAAGGGGTGGCCCACACGACGCACCATGGTGGTCGATCCTGTTCGATGGTGTTGAGCAGGGAGCCGAATCCCCAAGCAGGTCTTTCGTAGGATGAATCTTTGCGGCATGAGCGGCAATCTAGGCCGAGATGGTGAAGCCAAGGCCAGGTGAACTGTTCGGATTTCAGTCCGGTTAGATGCTGGATGCAGCTTCCAGCTAGTGTGACACATTCAAGGGTGTGGGGAACCAAATCGCGACCCACACTACACATTCAGCACAATAATAGTAAGAATAGCTAGGTACCACGGTTTGGATGGCAGTCCGGTTGCGATTAACAGTGTCTCTGTGCAAACTGTACACTCTGCGGTTCTCTCAAAGCCCTGACAGGCTGATCGCTCCAGAAGCAAGTTTTCAGTCCACACTTGGCGAAATTCACTCTTTAACAGTTAAGGATTCCAGTCACAGTAACAGCAATTTTGGATAAAGTCCGATATTAGACTGCGGACTCCTTCACATGAGAAGATGGTAGCAGGCAGACCAGACACAGCCTTTCTGCTGAATTCCCCTGCGCTGCCACGTAGGAGCAGCTGCTTGAATTACTCTAGCTGTTCACTCTCTCAACTCCAACTCCACACTGACTCTATACTCAATATCCAGGTCACAGCTAGATATTCAGAATGAAAGTCCGAATTAAGGTTGGAATATCTCTTCCATGAGGGAAAACTGAAGGCAGGCAGGCCAGACAATCTTCCCTCTGAGTCTCCATGCTACCACATGGGGCAGCGGCTCGACTGGCTCGAGCTGCTCACTCCCCCAGCTCCCACTCACTACTGACACACTGCTGCAGGCAGCTCTGGGATTTCCAGTGATCCAAAAGATTTTGGTGGTTGATCCATCTGTCTGTCACAGCAAGGGCTCGCCCTCCAGGTCCATTTAGGCACCAAACAGTAGCAACTATAATTCCTACAGAAATTCACTCCCACAAAACCTCTGGGGACAGTCTCCATTTTAAGGTCCCCAAAGGTACCAATCGGTCCAAACAGGCAGTCCAAAACCAAAATGGTGGTTCTTAGCAGAAAGTCCATGCTGCAAAGGAAGGTATGTTAGACACACTTCTACATTATTATTATTATTATTATTATTAAAGCAGATAATCGGTAAACAATCACAGATCCTACTAGGGCTTCCTCTGTGCAAGTAGCAGTGGCAGAATGAAGTGGCTGTATCGCTTCCTGGGCGGGACTCGAGTCTGAAACCACTCAGCCCCCACCCAGATCAATTATAAACTACGAGACAGATACCTTTTAAAGAGACAGGCATGGAGGCTAACAGGGCCACTCGCATGCAAGCACTTTTAAACTGTTAGAACACAGAACACCAGCCTGGCAGTGGGCATTAGGCAAGCCCAGGAAGACATTTTAGGAACCCCCATTTGTAGTGGGGTTACATTAGCATTTCCTATGTTTTCTTATTTGCTGTTGTGTACTTGCCCCCAGCCCTTCTGCTGCCTGTACACCCTCTCCAAAGTCGCAGCTGAAAATGAGATTTGTATTTATCTCTGCATGATTGCGTCAATTAAATAAACTTCAAATAAATAATTAATTACTTAAATAATTAATTGATTAATTAAGGTTTGTCATCAGTCAGTGGAGGCAGTTCCAAGCTGTGAATACTTTTTCAGCAATGGTGCACTGGCCCTTGATGTTCAGGATGGGTGTGTAAAATTGTGATTGTTTCCTGAAGATAATGACTAATCTGTCTCTTGAGGGATCTGGGCGGATGACGTGTAGCCTTGGGAGTTTCCACCAAGGTATTACATTTGGGTCAGAAGGTAATCCTTCCTGTTGTATAGTAATGAGTGCCAGTTTAAAAAGGAGTGTCTGTCACAGCTGTATGATCTATAGTCACAGTGTAATGTGATGTGACATGGAGAACTGTAGCACAAATTAGGATTGCAAATTGATGCTCGAGGGTGCTGTGTAGTACACTGAGTCCCCATAGTCATGCTGAGGTAGAATTGAATAAACTGCTTTCTTTTCGTTCGGTAAAGTCCAGCAGTTCATAACAGCAGTTAAAACAGACAGGCTAAGAATAACAAATACAGAACAGTGATCCTGGAATAACAGTAGGGTGTTGTCATGCATGCGTGCAAAATACTGCAAAGCCCAGTTAAAATAACTTATTTTATAAATAGCCTGCTTACATGAGAACATTTTATTTTTTTCCAATTCACAGTTTTCTTTATGTACCCAGGGTTAATTTACACTTATGGAAGAACAGGTTTGCATCAGATACAGGGACAGACTATTTATAAGAAAGATTTTGGGAGCAGTTGTAGTTTGTGAGAACAATTAAGGCATGTTCCTGGACTCATTCAGTGACCACTGCATGATGCTCCACATCAGAAAAATCTGGCGTCCCCTCTGCTCCCCTAAATGTATATCTGGTCGTGGTCACTCTGGTCACCTCACATCAGTGCTGTCCTGAACAACCTCACTGAAACAGATTGGGAAGCCATTCTCTCTGCCTGTGATATAGATGCGCCCTCACCCTTTTCCCCTCCAAATTCTCCTCAGTCTGGGACAAGCAACCCCCCCCCCCAAAGAAATCCAGGGCAGAACTTCCCACCACCCTTGGATTACCTCCGAAATCATCAACCAGTTCAAGTCCCATGAGCTCGCCTGGGCTCGCTATAAATGATCCCATGCCCTCCCTGACCGCTTATCTTACAGGGCTCTGAGGAGTAGTTATATAATAGTTGTCCAGATCGTGAAATAGCATTATTTCAAGGCCAGCCTCTAGAAAAACCTTAACAGTCCAGCTAAATTCTGGAAGGTAATTCACTAAAAAAAAAAAAAAATTACCAACAGCTTAATCTGGCTCAGTTTCAGTTGCTTACCATCTGTATCCCCCCCGGTCGCCCCTGAAAAAGGAACTCCTAGGCCCAGTGGACTTACCGGGTCAACAAAAATTCAATAAATAAATAATTCACTCCTTTTCAACCCTCTGCCCAGTCCACTCCACCAGTCCTTGTGGTTAATGGCTCACTTGTTTTTGACCTCCTCTGTTGTTGCTCACTTCAACAAGTTCTTCACTACCCCCCCACCACCTTCTCTCCTTCCACTCCTGTTCCCGCCTCTCCTCCCTGGGTTCCATTCCCCCACATAATTATCCAGGAAAAACTGCTTGCCCTTTCCTCCTTCAACCTGACTAGTGTTTTTTTCCCATAGCCCCCACTTGCATACTGTGTGACCCAGAGCAAGTCACTTAACTTCCTTGTGCTCCCAGGTCGCACCTGGAACCTATTTTGACTTAGTGTGGCTCTCCTGGGTAAACAATTTCCCTTCCTTCCCATTTTTCCCTCCAGTCACCGGATCCTGAGGCATCCCTCAGGAGACACCTGCTTGTCCCTCCCTGTCAGAGACCCCCCTCGGCCCGGATCTCACTGGAACCTCGACCTAGCACCCTGAGTCCCCCACCAGTTGGCCCCCTGACTTGTGCCCCTCAGAGCAGGGCTGCCCTCAACTAAATTGGGTGCTCCTTTCAATTTAGTCCGTTGGTAGATCTTGGGTGCAGGCCGAGGGTATCGGGATCGGATGAAAGCAGAGTTCATCAGTGGGCATGGAGCAGGCACTCCATCGTCTCCTCAAGCGCCGGGGTTTTTCATTTTGCGTGAGCGTGACCCCGGAGGCACAGACATGCAGTGACATCCAGCGCGATCTGGGCGCACTCCCGTACCCTTCTCACGGATGTCTGCCAGCACCTCCACCCCTGCGTACATGACCTCCTGGCTTTTGCACCCCTCCATCTCCACTGGGAGCCACTGCTGGGGAGTCATCAGCCCACCCTCCCCAGGAGAGGAGAGCTGTCCTCTGGACGCTCAATCCTTTCCTCACCGGCCGACCCCCAGCTACCCAAGCTCACTCCCAAACCTGGGTCGCTGGCATGGTGTGAGGTGTGGCATCCAGCACCTCAACCCTCAGTGCCACCGGGCCAGCACCTGACTAGGTCTTGCATTGATGGGTTGGATCCTAAGCTCCTCCACCTCTCAGTACCTGCCATTGCATCTCCCCTTGCTCATCTGCTCAACCTATAATTTTCCCTCTGCACTGTTCCTCATTCCTGGAAGACTGCCATTAGTTGTTTTGTTTTACAAAGGGAGTGACTCCTCCTCCTCCTCTGGCAACTTCCGCCCTGTCTCCCTCCTCCTCTCCCTTTCTTAGGTGCAGGAGAAACTTCTCTGTTCCAAACTTTCTGACTTCCTCTCATCATCCAGCTGCCTCTCCATGTTCCAGTCTGGCTTCTTGAAGCACCAGTCCACCATCTCATCCCCGTTGCATGTTAGTAATTCCTTCTTCTCTGGGGTAGATCAGGGGCACATCACGGCTGCCATTTTCATTGATCTGGCCAAAGCCTTCAATTCGGTGTTTCATCCAGTCCACCTGGACAAGCTGAGCTTTGCTGGCCTCTCGGATGCCGCTGTTGATTGGTTTTGTTCCTACCTCACGGGTTGTCAACAGTCGGTACAGGTAGGAGGCGTCCTGTCACCTCCGCTACTTATCCAAGCTGGAATCCCTCAAGGCTCCATCCTGGGACTGATCCTCTTCATTTTTCTGAATGACCTCCTGTCTTCCGTCTTTGCCAACTCACCTATTCACATGCATGCAAATAACACATTTCATGTTCACCTCTAGTCCCTTTACCGCAGCTATGAAAGACCTGCTCCATCAGGACTGCCACAGTATTCTGCAATGGTTTCAATCCAACCAAATTCAGATCAGCACTAAAAAGATGGTGTCCATGGCCTTTAGCACCATCCAGAAACTTGCCAGACTCCCGACCCTCACTGTTTGCCTCACATTGGATGGCACCCCCCTTTGAAGCGGTACAGTGCTTCAAGTACCTCAGTGCGGCACTTGAGAGCAAGCTTGACTTATCAGTCCATATTGATGCCATCCATGAAAAACTCCCATGGTGCCTTGCACTGCAACAAAAACTGTTTATCACTGCAGGTCAGCAAGGAGCTTGTTGCTAGAATGGTGCTGCCTGTCTTGCACTATGCGAGTATTGTCTACGGCACTGTGCCTCTACTTGCCTAACCAGAGTGAAAACTCTTTGGAATGCCTTTTGCCACTGCTGAGCCTCTGTCTGGGTCTCACCTACCTGCTTGCAGGTTTCATTTCCTCTGCAGTTCCTTCCCCCACTGGGATAGACATGCACCCCCCAACAGGCCTGTTGTCTGATTCTGTATTGTCTTTTTTGCATGCTGAGCATTTGCTGCTGTTTTATTTGCACATGTATAGGTCTGCCATACTGTACTGTGACCCCACTTTTTTTGTACCTAGTTTTCATACCAGTTCCCGTACCAATGTATTGTTATTGCGTATCGTACTTCTGTTTCTTCCTTCCCTTCGGTTTGCACCTGGAAATGAGCCTTGGCTCAGTGTTCCTTGCCCGGTTACCAATTTTCAAATAAATACATAAATAAAACATGGAACCAGAGATTGGATGCATGATTTGGGGAGAGTCTCTAGTAACATTTATGCATTATCGGGGCTTTGTCCCCACACCCACTTTATTGTAAAAGTCAACAAAAAAATACTTATAAAACCATATTATTCAAATAGTGTTTGCCATTTGTATGTGACATCAAACGGATGTACGACGTCGGTGCAACATCTCCCACAGCAACGTCTTCGACAGTGTTGGAAACCCGTCGACACCCCCGACACTGACGCAGCCCTGCAATGACCGGCAACACAGTGACGCCCAATGCAGGGGGGCTGCACCACCCCTCCACCACTTTAGATAGCTAACTCCATGTCACACAGACAGTGGAATTGGGTATATACCCCCCATCGCTGCAAAGTCCATCGAAGTGAAATCTTAGTCGCTGCCGATATAGGCATAGTCGGGGATTCGCTGTGGGGGACCATTGTGCGGTGTCGCCGTAGAAATGGCATACCACATCAAACTAGCACATAAAATCTCGCCCGCCATTTTATGCAACAAACTGCATGCATGCCTGATTATGTGCCTGTAGTTTTGAAGAATGTCCTAATATGAGCTGTGACACTTAAAGGAATGAAAATAATACTCTTGCTTAGATACAAGGAAGAACAAGCTTTGAAATGTTCGCTAGTAAGTATTTTTTTTTTTTTGTAGTTATAATTTATTTACCTTGGATAGTCTAGCTAGGCTGTAGAGTCTTATTTTTAGTTGGGTCCTTAATGTATTAAGTTTCATAACTGGGTAAGACTGAAGCACTGTGAGGTTGTGTCTTCCTCAGGGTCGCATGGTGAGTAAAGTTGCTGTGGTGGTATTGGAACCTGGATCTCCTTGTTCCCAAGCCTGTGCTATAACCACTAGATCATGATGATACTTACAGAAATAGGTTACCCAGAAAACACTAGTTTGTAACTGATTTAATTTAATTTTATTTCAGCCAGTGATTTCACATTTATTTTCACTGTTTTAAGGGAATCCTCTTTAGAAGAACTGCCCAAATAATGATGATGATACAGGGCTCTCGGGGACATGGGTGCCTGTGTCCTTTACACACATTTTGTGCATCGGGACGCTTGTTTTTTTTTTTTTCGAAAGTCCCTGAGATGCTCAGTCACCAAGCCCTGGGAGTCACTTGAGAGAGCCATGTGCCCGCACTGCTTGTACTGTAATATTCTGTAGAGGTGGGGTGCACTATTGTTTTATTGGGTCATTTTAAAATAACATTTTTTTATGCTCAGAGGTGATTGCAACAAATTATTGCCACTGCTCAACTAACAAACCCCTTGTTAGTTGAGCAGTTGCCATAATTTGTTTGAATTCACCTCTGAAAACATAAAAATGTAGTTGAAAATGCCCCTATAGAAAGTAATGGAGCGCAGGCGCCACCCCCCACCCCCGGGCTCTACAGAATCTACAGTACAAGCAGTGCAGGCAAATGTTGCCCCATGTATTTGAATGGGACCCCTGGAAATTTTCAGGGGCCCCACTTTGGGTTGTGGATCCCCTTTTTTTTTTTGTTTGGGAGCCAGTCCTGGACCCCCAAACAAAAAATGTTACCGAGAGCCCTGATGAAAGCAAATGGTGGGGAACACAGAATGGTGCTGTTGCAATGTTCAGGAAAAATGGTTGCCATAGTAACCCTTGAGAGTGAAGCGCAAAGAGGGTCATCTTGAAACAGTGTCATGAGAACCCGCAGCCTGCACCATTCTACACTCCCCACCTACTGTTGTTCTGTATAATATATGGCACAGACTACTGAGATTACAAATGTTCTTGTTTTCTCTAATTGTTCTGTTGTCTTTCACACCAGTGAGGAGTTTCAAATTGTAATACAGCTGAAGCATTAGCACTGTGACACTAGCCTCCAACGAGACTGTAATACAGGGAAAACTGTGCAACAATCCGACACTAGCAGGATAGGTGAGATATAACAAGTTATATAAGAACATTTGTAACCTTGGTATTCTTATCCTTAAATTTTAATGACAGTTTTGCTCAGAATCCAGGGTGTTTAACAATGCTCTGCACTCTTAATAGAGAGTGTACATTAGGCAAGTAATTTCAGATACGGATGATGGTAATGGTCCTAATATAGCACTTTGGGTGCAGCCTTGGAGACGCTTGATACTGTTCCGTAACAGCTGTTGACTGGGGCACACTAGTCTCTGATCCTGTAGAGAAGATTCAAACCAGTTAAAGAGCCGCCAACATTGTGGAAAAAAACAACTTTAAAAAACATAATAATTGGACACAAAGCAGCTTATAAAGTTTTCTCCAAGGCGTTGGCTGCTCTTTAAGGTCCCCAGGCTGAATTTGGAAGTTGTGTCCAGTAAAACATGTGTATTGTGCAATATCAGGAGCGTCCCCATCAAGCCCAGATCACTTAAGCTGGCTAGGTAGGCTAACGGTGGGTTTGCTGTGTTACTCAGGGGACCCAGAGGTCCCCCCTGAAAAGATTTACAGGAGACTTTGACTCCTACACACACAAAAGCAGATCACCTCCATAATTGTAGGTTTTATTATGCCCCCTGGGACCTCATCCACAGCTCCATTGTGGTGGTGCAGCTTCAACCATCAAGAACTCTGCATCATCACGCTATGAAGTGGGTAGGGGGTAGCAGTGCTCCTATCAGCCTCAAAGGCATGCTGGTAGCATTTTTTTCATCCAGATCAGGTCAGTCTACTTGTCTTTTTTTTCCATATGTGCTTTGTGGATTTTTTCCCTGACCCGGGACCATGGCAGACACGTGCGCGTGCACTCTGGGTACCGGCTTGGCCCCTTCCACCCCACCCCTGGCTATCGCCGCTGCCCCCTCACACCTGCTATCGCCGCCACTCCCTCACACCTATGCTTCCCAGCGGAACTACAGAGGGTGCGGGCATTGCCTGCATTGTGGCTGCTCAGTCCTCCCCCCACACACGCCGGCTCCCCGACGACCCAACATCATTCCTGAACCCGGGTTGCTGGCGTAGCGCAAGGTAAGGCGTCCAGCGCCTCAGTGTCACCAGGCCAGCCGGCGGTCTCCTTTTCTGAGTGTTGTGGGGGTGGCAGAATATTTTGCTGGTGGTAGCAGTGCTCTTGGGAATCAGCTGACTGGAGGCGTCTTGCAGTGATTGATTTTCTCACGCTTAAGACACTAACAACCTCCCTGTCTGCATTGGATCTCAAGTTGCCCCGGCCTACCAGAGCAGGACAAGGCTTTAGGCTTCACATCTTCCCTTCCTGTTTAAGTCATCAGTTCAGGCAGTAGTGGGTGCATCATGTTGCCTTTTATGTTGGTCCCCCTCTCCTTTGGGTTATAGTTCTCCCGGCCTCAGTTAATGGCATTTTAAGCTAATGCTGCAGTAATGGCCATGTGTTAACTTTTAACAGTTCTAATGTAGTGGAATGTTTGAATCTGAAGCCAGACCGAACATTACAAAGCAATGAGTGGGTAACTTGTTGTTTGTACACACCCTTCTCTGCCAGTCGAAGTAAATAAATGCCCAAGCTCCCTCGTTGACTAAGAGTGCAGTCATGATGAGCGCACGACCCAAGCTGGGAGACCAGTCAAAAAAGGGGAAAATGGAGAACAAAAACAGAAGGATGTTCAAAGATGTTCAGTTTTTTTTTTTTTTTTTCAAAAAACTTGTTCAGTGTACTATAATTTAATACTAATAAGGTATTTCCCAGACTAGGACTTCTGAAAGTTTGTGTGTGACTCCTTGAAAGTAGGATTACCACCTGTCCTGATTTGGGTAGCTATGTCCTGCAAAAAAACATGAAAAATACTACATGTCCTGACCTTGATATAAAAAAAAAAATATTTTCTAACTTTCCTCTAAATGTTGCAGAGAATTAAAATACTTTAATGATAAACAATACAAACAACTAAAAAACTACAACATTTGGTCCTAATTCTGATTATTTTGAGTAATCGGGTCTGCTGAATTGGTAGAGGAAGCACACAGTCCTGTGAAAAATCAAGCTTTAGTAAGAAATGTCCCACTTTGGGCTTATTAAAAGGTGGCAACCGTACGTGAAAATACTTTAGGGGGGAACAGAATCTTTAAAAAAAAACAATGATGTTCCCGAAGCTCGGGCTTTGGTGAGTGGGGTGGGATGAGCAGCAATATTATTATCTTGTCCTGCTGCAGATGAGTAGACCTTCTATAGTTGCACTGAGTCACCTTGAGTTTTGAGTTTGATGTAATAAAATTCTTTGTGCATCCCAGCTGGACATTCTGGTGATGACAGGATTCTTCTTGCCCTTATAAAATCTAAAAGCTTAACTTTAACTAAGTCCCAAATCAGCACGCTGTGTTGTGCAACAGTGTGCTGCCAGTGAAATATTTTGACTGTTGCTTCTAAGGAAGGTCAGATCGCATGATTTGTATAGTATGTGAGATAAGCTGTTGTGCGCTATGGGCAGAGTTGACCATCCTTAACACCCTTTCAGTTTTTTGCAGTTAGTTTTACTTGAGGCCTTTGGTGGTACTTTGCGTCTATGATACAGAAAGGCATTTCTTTTTTCTCATCATCTGTTTCTCCAGCCTTTGCTTTGCTCCCCTCTTAGCAACATTCCCCCCCTCCCCTGGCCACTGACCTTCTTAGAGACTTGCAGTCCCACCACTTACCCAGGACTGTAATTGTGGTGGGTGGCCTGGCAATGCCAGTTGTGCGAGAACCTGGGGGGGGGGGGGATTGACATTGACTTTGACAGACTCCTGATGTTTTTCCTCCCAGTTTTCTCCCTTGAGGTGAGCAGCATCCAGTGATGCACATTCATGCCAGTGTCTGGTGGCTGCCCCCTTCCCTTTTCATACATGCCCGCTACGCTGCCATGCAGCCTCAACCAACTGACGGTGTACGAGTGGGATGTTGTGCCCCCCCCCCCGAGGGAGGAAAGTTGCCCTTGTAATGCTTGCTCCTCCCTCCCCCAGTCAGTCCTGAGCAACCTGAGTTTTTTTCCGAACTGGGGTCACTGGTGTACCGGCATCAGTGCTATTGCCACACTGCCCAACTGGCTGAAAGGCATTATTTTAGCCATTTCCTTCCTAGCAGAGGTAGCAAGATAAAGACTTCAGTAGTTTTTGTTAGTACCTGTGTGTTGCAAAGTACACGTCAGTTAAAAATGGTAGAAAATAGTACTATCATTCATTTTATAATATTCTGTAGTGTGAGGCACTAGAATAAGAAAGCAGCAGTTCATGGATAAAATGCGTGGCATGCATTGGTGTGCTGTCTGTACACATAGCTTGCAAAAATAGTAGAAGTATCTGTTAAAATGATCATTTCTTGTTCTGCCACTCCGCCTGAACTGGTAGCTGCATCTGATTGCCTGTGTTGTGGCTGCCGTGCTGGCAAGGCACACTAATTTCATGACTGTCTCAAATGATGTCATTGTCTGGGGTAAATGTGATAAATATTGAGATTGAATGGCAACACTCCTGGGAGGATTTAGCCGAACCACTTAATTTATTTACTTATTTATTGATTGTGTTTGTTAGCCAAGTGACTTCCGTGGAGCAAATGCGCTGTTTACAGGAACGACCCTGGAGGCCTTTTGTGAAGATCCAGCTGTCTTGGTATTTGGTGCCAGTGAAAAGAAAGTTGGACGCTGCCTCAAACACTGTGCCAATTTCCATCGTACGTTTTTTGTTTTCTGTGAAGCACATAGTGATATCTGTTGCCTGACATGTGATGCCATGACATTTAGCATTAAAATAGATTGTAATGGCAGAGTCACACACACATCACTAAGCAGTCTTCACTCCCAAGCCTCTTTCTTCCCTGTATTGAGTGTCTGTGGCAGTTGGAGTGTGAAATAACTCCACTTTCAGCTGTGTCTGCCAGGACAGTATTGCTCAGGAGCTTGAGCTTACATCATCACCTTTCCCCTCTGTACTTGTAAGTCAGCTGGTATCGAAATGTGTTGTAGGCACCAGCCAGCAGGACTAGTGACTGGAAAAGTCCACTGCTCTAAACAGTTTGCTTACTGAAATGTTGCAGTATATTCTCAAAGACAAGCAGGGTGAGTTAAAGGGCCAATTTTACTGGCCCACTATAAAATCCACTAGCATTTGGCCAGTGAGCCTGTGCCATTTTCAAACCCCTTCATGAAGGTGACAAAATCTTGAGAAAAGAACATCTAGGCTGACTGCTTCTGATTCGGTGCAAAGCTGTGTCCAGTCTTCTTATCTCACTTGGGTTAACGTGGCCTGTCGATCCTTGGAGGCAGCGTCTTATCCTTCTTTTTGTGTCAGCTACGCCGTTATATCGCCCGCACGAGCCAGTTGATATTGGTATTACTACCTTGGCTTTATGGCCAGATCCAGCCGATTCATTGCAAAACCTCTGATTCGATGTTTTCAGCCTACTCAGTGCAAAGCCTCTGTAATTTGATGTTTTCAGCCTCGTCAGTACAAAGCCTCTGTAATTTGATGTTTTCAGCCTACTTGGTGCAAAGTCTCTGTAATTTGGTGTTTTATTCACCATTATCTATGGTCCAAAAGCTCAGAATCTCTTTCAGCTCTTGTGCAGTGTTTTGATTTGTGTGTTTAGTCCTGTGTGTCCTTCCCTTTGTTTGCTAGTAGGAGGTTTTTTTATAAATTTGACTCGTAGTTTTATAGCCTCTGGGGGTCTTCATGATAGTGTGGTTTATTGCTCTTTGTCCTACAGTGCCTCCTGTCCCATATGAAAGTAATGCGTCCGCAACCACTGATTCAGTGAGGGAAAGTACTGCAGCAGTAATCTGAAGATAGGAGTCTGATGCTCTGGCCTAATTAAATAACTCTAATTCAGTATTGTTGTTTTGTGTATGTTTGTCTAGATCTAGCCAGCAGAAGTAAATGTTTTTGCTTTAAAGCTTTTTAATGTGTAGCCTCCAGGGTCGGGGAGAACATGTCACCTGGCATATTGGTTAGGTTTGGGTACTCTGACCAGGGGTACACAAGTAATCCAGAGACTAGAAGCAGTAACAGATTGTCCAATACCAGGAGATGGGATGCTAAAGTGTGGCTTTATTCAACAAGACTCTGAATAAAAACATAGACAGACCCCCAAGGGGCTACACTTCTTGTAATGCAGATAAGGTGGTGATGCAGACAAAATCCATTCTTGGATCCTAGAAATCTCGAGCTACACTGGCCCCCGACAATCAAAGGCCAAGCATAACTCGCCCCAACAATAGGCTCCTCGACAACTCACCCCGATGTCAGTTAGCTCCCCGATATAAACTCACTCCCATGTCAATTAGC
This sequence comes from Neoceratodus forsteri, assembly GCA_016271365.2. Lineage (NCBI taxonomy): Eukaryota > Metazoa > Chordata > Ceratodontiformes > Ceratodontidae > Neoceratodus > Neoceratodus forsteri. Next base: position 1,096,636,237 of record CM057456.1, on the reverse strand, counting down.
TCCCGATATTCGCAAACCTGGCATATTCGCATACATGGAGGTACGATTTGCTCAGATGTAAACTGGCTGTACAATCACAAATCTGAACTGACCCCCGCCCCCACAATTTGCTCCGATGTACTCTGGCTGACCAAGGCTGTAACATAATTAGAAACACTGCACCCCCACCCCACCCCCCAATCATTTGCAGCAAATGAATAAATAAAGAAAAAGCTGATTCCTACCTCTATCTCATCGCTGCAGTAGATCACTTTGTTTTTCAGGGATATTGAGAGCCTTCCAGTATATCCAGCATTTTATAAGTTTTAAAAAACATCTTTAATGTGACGAAGTTAAAAATTATTTATTTCAGTTTTAATATTGGAAGCAGTGTGCTACGCCTCTGAGGAACTCTTTGGTAGACCGCTCTTCAAATTTTTCAAGGACCTTTTCCAATCTGACAGCACTGTCCTTGTACTGTTTTTTTGGAGTATTTCTGGAATTGCCAGCAATCAGCTGCTCTATTTCTGCCTCCCTCTTTCGTTGAATGCCCTTTAATCCATCTATGAATTTCCATATTGAGGGACTAGACATGCACAGAATCGACTGCATCCTCTATGGAAAGCTTCCACTGCATTATTTGTTTTGACCGTTTTTCTGCCACACTGTCACTATGGTTCCACAGAGTGATGGCATACTGTGGTTGCCTTCTACCTGTGCCACGTCTGTTTCTACGCCCAATCCAAGTGTCCTCGAAGTAGTCAATAATGGACTCAAGTTCAGGAGGAAAAATATTGAGACCTTCGTCGGTGATGTCCTCAAATCTGGCGACAACCTGGTCTGGGGGGTAAAAAGCAAGAGTGGGTAGATATCTGCATTTTAGGCTGAATTCTGTGTCCTGCGAGTACCTAATTCCCAGTCCCTCCGACTGTATTTTCCAATAATTACACTGTGCAAAGTGAAAAAAGCACCCCACTTGACGTGCTTGTGGGAAAACATTTTTAAATGCTTGAATGGTGGCTTTCTCAAAGTCAGTCATAATTACTAATGGATCCAGATGTGAATTTATTTTTATTATAGCAGTTAGCACTCGCTCATAATGCTCCCTTTTTTTACCTGGCAATAGAGCGTACACTGCTGGTTGCACATTTCCAAATCGCTCCCCGAATATGATAAATATTTGGTAAAACAGTGGTGGAGCAATGCTAAATGTCCCGTCAGCAAACCAATTGCTACAGTGCTCTAGGTACTGTAAGTTTGCCTCCGTTCCAAAGACTAGTATCCGATCTGCCCCAGGGCCACTATCGAGCAACAAAAAATTAACTTGGATGCCTTGAGAAGTTGTGAATGTGGTATAGTAGTCAGGCAATGATAGCTCACATAAATTTCGTGGATTTGGAGGTGCACCATGCACCCTTACTCGCTGAATAGTGCGTTTCATGTTTTATCACCATGCACCCCTGTGCTGCCAGTGAAATACTTTGTTTTGAGGGAGTAATACTTGCGCTGGTAGTATTCTTGAGTTGTTGCAGCTCGCTTTTTTTATAGATTTACTGCTTCTGCTTGTTCTACAGCTGCAGGGTCAGGAGCATGCGAGTGCTGGCTGAAAGTAGCAGTAATACTCGGATTGTCATAACTTCACAGTGCACTTCGTGCTGCAAAACTTTGCCTTTTTCACTGCAAGTTCACACTGCCAAATAGATTTTCCATTGTGCCCACGCTGTGTGTGTGTAAATATAATTCTGTCCATCTACAAGCTTTTGCTTGTTGCGCTTGACAAGATGAACTCCTTCCATTTTCAAGTGTTAGCATTGAGTTCTCTTCTGATACCATTGTTTTTAAATAAACTTGATTACAAATTGACAGTGACTGATAGCAGTAATTAACAGCAACCATGGTTACAGAAGCGAGAGGGAGGCAAAGAACACAGGAGCAAGATGTTCAGTGAGCTATCGCAAATTAAATTGAATTGAAAAGAAACCTACACAGATTTACACTATCAGAGGTAATTATTATAGCTTATTTCTTCAGCACAGAAACCTACACTGAGATACACTAGCTATGATCTGTAGCAATGGCTGTGATACGAAGTCTGAAAAGTTTGCTGTCAGCTGAAAATTAAAGCTGTCACTAAATACAGACCCACTCTTTAACACTAAAATACAAGGAGCGAGTAGTACGGGAGGCAAAGAACACAGGAGCAAGATCTTTTATGTTTTGAAGAAAAATTCAATTGTTCGTCCTGGGGGGGGGGGGGGCAGCTGGGAGCGAAACTGCAAGGAGCGTATAGTGCAGGAACGAATTGATTCGGGGGCGAGTTGTCGGGAGCGAGTTGACATTGACCCTAAAATTCCATATGTCATGGACTCTTTAACTAGTGGCACTCTACCACCCTCTACTCCATCCCCATGTCAGGGCACCCTCTTAAGGCACTGGCCAATACCTGAAAGAAAGGTATCTGGTTTCTCAAAGCGAATCTGTAGAGGTGAGCCCTGTTACACCAGGTTGGGGGGGGGGGGTCTCCCACCTTTTGTTCCATAGACCCATACCCAGCCATTCCTTTGTTTACACACACACACATCATTGGCTACTGTAGTGCAGACTGTACATGGCTTTGTAATGCAGTAACTGTCTTTCTCTGAAGATCCCCCACATACAACAGTCATTACATCTCAGTCTTCCATAAGCCTCTTCCTTGGCTACTACAGTGCAGACTGTACATGGCTTTGTAATGCAGTAACTGTCTTTCCTTGAAGCCCCCACATGCAACAGTCATTACTGTCTCACTGTTCCATAAGCCCTAGATTTGGCATCCTGACTGACCCACAGCCCCAGAGACTTATTTACTCACTGTTTTGGTGAATGACACTGGCCTTTTGTCAAGGCTTCATTACCCTCCACATTACAGGTGTCCAAAACTCTGAATGAATTTCATTCCTCAAAAACTGTAGTGCCCCAGCACTCTCCATCAGGCAGCTTCTTCCTTTTCCCAGGTCAGGGGATTGCCCCTGGGAGTTGGTTCCTTGTGCCTTTCTTATGGTGGAAGCACACACCCTAAGGTAGCTCTGTGTCAGAGCTGAGGGCAGGGGGGCCTGCCCCTGTAGGGCACCCCCCGCCACTGCACTGCAAGATCTACATCCTTCTCTCTCTTGAGCCTACTCCAGACTGACTTTGAAAATTCCCCAACGTTCTACCTAACTCCCTGCTGCAACATTCCAGTTGGGCTTGTGCAGCTGAAACAATTCTAAATGATGTCCTAGCCCCAGCTCAGCAGAGACTGAAAACAGAGCAAGACATAGTGAAATCCCATTTAACTGGAGTTTCACTAGCTACCTCTCCCTGCCTACCACTAGATCTAACTAGGGTTCTAGTAACCCCGGGTAACAGGGGGGTTACAAATGTCATCAAACTACACCTAGCCATAAAAAGCACATAAATCACCCCAAGTCGTCCATGCGATAATTAGTAAAGTCCCTAACTGTTTTCTTACAGAATACACACTCAATTAGACCTCAAGTGATTGCTAAGCTGTTAATGTAGCCCTCAGTGCCCACTGGATGAGGAAAGTGACTTAAATCATAGCTGTACTGCTGTAAAATGAACTGTAAACCAGTACTTGTTGAATCAGTGGTCCCAGACGCATCACTGTCACATAGGACAGGAGGCATTGTGGGAAAAAGAAGAGCAATAAACCATGGTAATAAGGAAATACCCAAAGACCATAAAACTAGTAAGGGAGGCCACAAAACTGGTAGGCAAATTGAGCAAAAACTCCTAATAGCAAACAAAAGGAATGACACACCAGGACTAAACACAGAAATCAAAACACTCTGCACAACATGTTTTTTTTGCAAATTTATACTGTAGTACTCCTTTAATGGTTGTACTCTAACCATCATCTCCTAGAAGACAGATGCCCCAGAGACAGAACTCTGTTCTAATTAGCAGAATTAAAGTGATTTGCCGATTTGAAGTAGTGACTTACATTAAATTGCAGCTTAGGGTGGCAACAGTCCATTTCTGCTGTTTTTAAAATGTTATTGTAAGACTGTATTGAGCTGGAAGAGATCGTAATTTGGCTCTGACAAGGTGGCCAGTCAATCCCTTCCACTTCCCTATTAATGTACATGACCCTGCACTCAGGCGTGTTATGACATGCAGCAAGGGAGAGCCGGGGGAATGCCCCTTTGAAGTGAATGGGAGATTATTTTAATGACTATTTTATACATTATAATGGCCAATTAGAGATGAATAAAGGCCGCAGCTCAGGTAACAGGGGCCTTGTTAATCGAGCGGTGGCCTTCCTTAATCTCAAAATGTTTTCCTAAAGTGCTTGTAAATAAAGATTGTGCATGTTATTGTTACATTTCTTCAGTACGGAATTAGTCACACAAAAATATTCCCAATGAGAAGATCTTCGAGTTGCCCCCCTCCACCCACCCCTTTTGGGTGAGAAACACACAGATGCCACTATTTTCATAAATGTGACCTTTGAACACTTGCATTGACATACATTTCAAAAAAGATCTTCCAAGGCATCAAAACAATAACATCAAAAACGAGTAAATTAGTACATTCATCCTGTGTATTTAGCGTGTGTGTGGGGGTTGACATAATGAATCCGGAGTCCCTTCCAACCTTAAATTACAGTGTTACTTTGTAAAGCAGTGTTGGTATTTATGTTAGGAAATTACATAGAAACATAGATTTTGACGGCAGATAAGGACCACTTGGCCCACCTAGTCTGCCCGTTTCCCTACCTACAGGATAAGCTGCAGATCTTGGTTAGCCAACAGCCTGTTTCTTCCTGCCCCCCCCCCCCACAAGAAACAAGAATTGCTTTATGTCTGCCCCATGCATTCTTGAATTCTCCCAGAGTTTTAGACCCCACATCCTCAACAGGAAGGTTGTACCATGCGCTGTGAAAAATACCTCACATTGCCCCTGAGCTGTCTCCTCCCCCAAAGCATTTTTAAATTGTGTTCTCTTGTTCTTGCACATCTCTTTTTCTGAAAGATGATACCCTCTTGGACTTTGTTGATTCCACTGAGGTACTTAAAAGTTTCTATCATGTCCCCCCTCTCCTCCTTTCCTCAAGGGTATACATATTAAGTTCCTTTAGTCTTTCCTCGTATGGCTTCTCTTGCAGACCCTACACCATTTTAGTTACCCTCCTCTGGGCAGCCTCCATCCTGTCTATGTCCTTGTGGAGATGGGGTCTCCAGAACTGGACGCAGTACTCCAGATTGGGTCTCACCAACTATCTGTACAGAGGAATAACAACTTCCTGTTTTCTGCTGGTGATGCCTCTTCCTGTACATCGCAGTATCCCCCGGGCCCTCCCTACTGCCTTCTTGCATTGCTTGCTGACCTTAATTAGCATTTATACTCATATCAACCCTTTTTATGGGCTCCATTTGACAAAAATAAAAAAGCTGATTGTAAATAGTTTAATTTTCTACATTGCTGTACAAAAAATAGTCCTATAGCATTTTCCTTGATACAGTTAAAACATTTTGTATTACCAGCCTTGCAGAGGCCGTGAAAAGTTTATTTTTGATTTCCAACATTCCAGACAAAGACAGCACAATCATAAAACACATTGTTTATGTTTTTACAAGATTAAGTAAGGCCAGAGTGAAAAAAGTGCGTGTATGTGCCTGTGCGAAAGCAAATTTATAGATAAATACAAATGTATTTATTCATTTATTTAGTTTTTGTTGACTGGAAAGGAGAGCCAGAATTTGTTTATACTTTCAGCCTTGTAGGGGGGTGGGTGGAACAGGGTCAGATGCAAACTGACATATTGGTCAGCTAAGATTGTTGGTGGTGTTAGTTTATGGGGGAAATTTGGCTAGAACAAAGGACATTCCCCTACTCTTTTAACAAATATGCTTGCCCACAGGGAATTCCTTTTAGGGTGAAGTAGGATGCAATTTATGTGTGTGTTTGTTTTTTTTGCAGTTCTGTTATTGTATTCTTTTTTCTTTTCAATTAACATGTTATACTCCTGGGCCAAGGTAGGCTGGGCCTCCTTTCCTGTGCTCTGTCCCCACAGCCCCGTGACTACCTCCCTAGGACTTACCTGTACTGCCTTTGTTCCCCCAACAGATTGCCCTCCTGTCCTGGGTCCAGAAGAAGAGGGCTGTCTTCCTTCTCTCTCTTTCTGGGCCAGCTCTCTTGTATTCTTTGATTAAAAAATTCCCCATCTGTTTTCAGGAAGTGCCACTGGATCTTTTAACGCCCACCTGAACAACCACCAGAATATGCAGATGGGACCTCAGTTTAATGTCTCATCCAAAAGGCAGATGAATACAGATACAGGGGTTTCTTCGTCAAGTTACCCATAACAATTTTGCTGTTGCCCAGTGTTTTCATTGTTGCTTCCTCCCATAGTCAGAATGTTAGTACATTCTCCCTTTTGGACTGACTGTTTCCAGTCACAGTGTCTCAATCGCATTTTACTTGCCATTTAGTTATTTAGAATGTTACACACCAGGATAGCCTTATTGAGATTGCTAGCATCTACTTTTCGAGATTGTCTTGTGAGACTGCTACAGTAACTGAGCTAGTACACGCCAGTTACAAGTTGGGCAAGTTCTAGATAGAAATTAAAGGGAAATGTCCACCTACAAACTTTGTGATCTGTACTTGAGGAGCAGGACCATTAAACGGCAAATCAAAGCTATTTACAGTATAGCTCAAAGTTTTTCAACTATATTTTGAATCCTTGGGGCTGCTTCCTGGCCAGAACATCAGCCACAAGAGATTTGGGGATGCTGCCTGGTGGCTTAGTTTTACCTTTTCTAGTAGCCTCAAGCAGCAAGATTAGCCTGATAATTCAAAAAAAAAAAAAAAAAAAGTAAAGAAAAGAAGTTGTAAGTAGTAAGTATTAAGTGGAGGCTTGCAGGTGGATGTTCCCCTTTTTAATAAAATCTAATATGAAAAAGTTACCTATTTAAATATTAACACAGCAAAGTGAAAACCTGTTTTATATTTATATCACATATACGTCCTCTCCATCCTCACACATTCCCACATGCGCCGCCTCCTGTGGTCAACCAGGCGCACTGCCACCTGCAGTCACCCAGGTTGCAGTCATTCAGCAGGAGCCACTTCTCACGTACCACGGGGGAGGAGACTGCCCTTTGGGCACTCGGTCCTCCTCCAGGTGGCCCTGGGCTTGGGACCTCACAGTCTGGGTGGCCTTCATCGCACGTGGTGCTCACTGCTGCCACACCATCAGGCTAACCCTTCCTTTCATTCTAGAGGACCCTTAAAATAATTTGTTCTAACCTAATTCAAGACTTCATGGTTGGAGCTCCATCAAAGCGACAGGTTACTTGTTTAAGTATCATTTTAAAAGCCAAACACTTTTTCTTTTAAACTTTATTTATACATTTTTGTAAATGACAATCAAATACATAAAACAAGGTCATGGAAGGGACCTATACCACAGTCGTACAGATTACAGCATACAGCATAAGCAGGATATTACACCCTACTTTAGTGTTGGTCCCAAGCCTGTATACAGGAGATAAAGGTTCTGACAGCTGTGACCATAGGATCTCACGCTCTCACCTCAGGAGATTGACAGAAGCAGTCTTTTTGTCGGAACACTCCACTTCTCGCAGGTTTTGTGGGGGAATCGGATATCCCTTGCCCATACTGTACAACTGTGGATAGATTGCCTGGACTCACAAGAAAACATCCCACCCACATACCGAGGTATTAAAACATGTTACCCTGTAGGGGGACAGGATTTCAAAAATCAGGATATTAGCAGTTCACAAACTGAGGTGCATGCAACTGCACACAATTATTGATGAGCAGTACTAGCAGGGATAAGCAAAAGGTCAGTAAAACAAATAAGAACAATGAGCAACCGTCAGCTGCTTATATCAAAATGTCCATAAGATAAAGACCAGCAAATATGTAAAACTAGTCCATCATCTTCATCATCTGAGGTCCTCTGTGGTGGATCGTCAGGTGTCCGGGAAAGCAAGTGCTCCACAAACCTCTGAGCTTGTTCAGGATTAGTAAAGAGGCTTGTTTTCTTTTTATGTTGAATTTGAAGCCTTGCAGGGAACAGGAGCTGCACCCTAACCCCTTTTACTAATAAGGATTCCTTAACCACTTGGAGCTGGCGTTTCTGTCCTGAGTCTGGGCTGAAAGGTCTGGGAAAATGCCCAACTTGCTCCCTTCCCACACAGTATCACTGTGGGTCCAAGCTGCTCGTAGTAGAGATATCTGTGCATCAGGAGAAGACAGTGTCAAAATGGCTGTCGCTCGCCTCTGAAACGACCTCTCTCTCAGCCTAGGATGCATGGATACAACCAGGATGGCGGCCGTGCTGGGCTGCAGTTGGCAGCAGCACTAACAGAGCTCCTGCTTTGCCTCAAAAAACATCTGTTTGATTTTATTCTACCGAATTATTTCGGGAGAACAGAAGCATTTTTATTTAATTTTTTAATTGTTATATTTTGTTATTTTAGTTAAGTTTAGGGATGCAGAAGTAGGTAGGGTTGAAACAGTGAGTTAGGATAGCAGTATTAGGTTTATTTTCTAGAGAGGTGTTTGGAGTGTTTTCGGAGTGCTCTGTGCTGTGTTTTCATAAAGTGTAAAACACTCTCTTACCGGTTGGTGATACAGGTGCTGCTGAAGAGAACTGCGTTGATTCAGAGGGTGTTTCAGAGGTGGAGTTTGGCTGACTGGCTTGTGGAAGTTGCCTGTGGTGTCTCCGAGGAAGGCAAGAGACTTAATTTGGCCCAATATTTTGTGTGGAAGAAGAGATCCTGTGTCACTGAGTTGGCTGGTGGGGCAGTGGCGGGCACCGGGGATAACCAAAGTGATGTGAGGGTGAGAGCCTTGCTGCCCCTCGGGAGGACCCCATCTGTTGACCGCTGTCCTGTCTAGTCCTGGGAGTCATTTTGTGTGAAATGCGGGTCGTGAGGAGCGGCAACTGTTTGAAGTTCTGCCCGTGGTGTCGCTGAGGAAGGTGAGAGACTTAATTTGGCCTGGAGGAAGTGACTCTGTGCGACTAAGTTGGCTGGAGGGGCAGTGGTAAGGTAGCAGGGGTAACCAACACGGTGAGAGGGTGAGGGCCTTGCTGCCCCTCGGGAGGACCCTGTCTGTTGACTGTTGTCCTGTCTAGTCCTGGAGTCGTTTATGTGATCAGCGGGTTGTGAGGAGTGGCCCACCAGCGATACAGACTTTCCTGCAACTGTCTGAAGTTTTGCTCAGCCGTTTTAGATCTGTGTCGGCCGGACCTTCCCCTCTACCCTCTTGTCTAGACTGGTGCGGCACCCATTTCGACCTACCAGTCCGATTATACATCTCAAGCCCGGTGAGAACGCTGGATGTTTGGGACTGTCTTATCTGGTAAGATTCGTACCCCAATTTTATCTGGTTGCTAATCATGAGAGGAGTGATATACCTTGGGATTGATTTTGTGCCTTGTGAAGAAATTACAACTTGAACTCAGTATTGGTAAAGAACTTTGCTGGCAATCTAGCGATCCGAGTGCTCTGCTCGTTGCTATTTTGAGACTTTGGGCTGGTGTTTTCTGGCCCACCTATTTGGATTTGGACTTTGTGCTAGCGATTACAGCTTCTGTTACATCTTATTTGTTCTAGCTGTTTTTTCTGTTGGTGATAGCATTTTATTTACAGCACATTGCACTTTTGAGATTCTTCAGTATTTTATTTTATTGTTTAGAATTGTTTCATGCTGTTTTTTGGGGGGGACGTGCGTGGGAAGGTGGCTTATTAGTAGGTGGAGGTGAGTGTTGTGGAGTGTGAATGTTAGTATTCTGGGATAATTAAAGGTTTGAGTAGTTAATAGGGTGTGATTGGTTTGGAATTGTGAGGGCTGTATTTATTTTGTGGGTTTATTTGGGGTTGGGTGTTAGTTGACGTTTTTGAGGATTGGGTTATTTGAGGTGGGATTAATTGAAAATGTGCTTGAGACAGAAACCCTCAAGGTGCAGCTACTCAGGGAACTTCTTCTTTGACCTCCAAGCTTCCAGTGCTCCCAACAGACGTCTATAGGAGGTGTAGGGCCTTGGAGATAGCCTGGGGGGGGGGGTCCGAAGGGGTTGCACCCGGGTGGCTGCCATAGTGTCTGGGATTCAGGTAATGAAGGCAAGGAGATGCCCTGAGGTGAAATGGGAACTTGAGAGTGGGTTACCATGCTTAGTTCCCATATCCAAGGGCTCCACCTTAGAGAGTGGGCAGATAACCGGCCCAGATGACTCATCTTATCCTACTCGGGTTGCGTTATGCAGTGCCAGGTCGATGTGGAATAAGACTGCCATAATGGTGGACATGATATCCTCGGTCGACCTGGCTTACATTATGGAGACCTGGCTGGATCAAAATGCTGCTCCTATTTTGGAGGCAGCAGTATCGACCATGTACTTCGTGATACACACCCCAAGAGAGGATCCGGGGTTGGGGGGGGTGGCCATTTGTTTTAAATCTAGCCTGAACCTCACGGTGCTAACTGTAGGTCCTACAAGGTCCTTTGAATGTGGGGCCGCCTGGGGAGGCGTGGATGCAGGCTTCAGGGTTCTCTTGCTCTATCGTCCCCCGGGAATAGATGGGGACTTTTTGAGGGAGATTGAGGAGCTCGTCAATGACCTGGTGTTGTAGTCCCCCAGATGGTTGATTCTGGGAGACTTCAATGCTTTGGTCGATGACAGGCTTTTGAAATTTGGAAGCGATCTCCTTATGAGCATGGAGGCCCTGAGCCTGATACAGAATGTAACATCGGCAACGCACTTGGGTGGCCACACATTGGACTTCGGTTTTTCAGTAGTTTTAAACATCACTGACCTCTTGGTCCTGCCCCTGTGGAGATGGTCTGGTACCGCTTGTTAAGAGGAGTTTCCTTTATGGGACTGTCGGCGGTGCTGGACTAGAGCTGTGCAGAATATAAAGACCATTCCGATTCCGTGGAATTTTTGCAGAATTTGTAATTTGTTATTTCGCTATAATTTTAAAAGTACGTATCTGAATAACACCGAATGTGGAATGTAAACAGTACCCAGTGTCTTACAGAAGTGTATCAAATGTCAGAGCAGTAGATTAAAAAGGTTCGGAGATGTAAGTGGCCAAACATTTAATCAAAATTAAATTTTCAGTTATTTTGAGACAATGTTAACATTTCTTATCCAAATTTCTCCACAATATCAGGATTTAGAGAAGCACCTAAAATGCGTATATGCACTATGTTTTAAGTCTCAAGCTTCAATGTGAGCTGAGTTATAGGTAGCCAAATATTTTGCCAAAATTTTGATTTCTGTAATTTTAGTATACTTTTGATAGTATTCATTGAAATGTTACAAAAAATAACAGGTATACAGTTTCACTACATTTGCATGTGCACATAGTTTCAGATTTCTAACCTTAAATGGGACTGAGTCATAGCCTGCCAAACATGTTGCCAAAATTTAAATTTCAGTTAGTTCCCTCTAATTTTAAAACTACATATCCAAATGTATTTATTTCATTTATTTATTCAAGTCTAGGATACAAAGTACTTTTGAGCCGAGGCTCTTTTACAAAGGTTCCACGTCAGGGTGTACAGTCTTGGAGTTACGGTATCAGCATAAAGCAATCACAGGGGAGGTTTTGTCATGTTAATTCGAGGTTTCTTATATGTGAACAACTGAAAAGTCTTGGAGTTACAATATCAGCATAAAACAATCACAACAAGGGTTTTTTACATGTGGACAAATGAAGAGAGGGTACATAGGGGTCAAGAGAGGCTCGGAAGAAAAGAAACATTGAAAGCAGGAGGGATATGAGAGGAGGGGTGAGGAGTGGGGGTGTGATGGGGCTAGTATGTAGCAGCAGGAGGCAGTTTTGTCAAGGGGAGGATAGGATAAGAGCATAAGTTTAACCAAATTTAACCAGAGTTGAAACATTTAAGCTACTATACCACATGGTCATTTTGGAAAAAGTTCATATTTTCAGTTTTAAATGGGATTGAATTAAAAGTAGTTGAACTTTCACAACATTTAAAAATTTTATTTCGCAAGAATGTGAACTACAAATGTATAAACCCCTGAAACTTTAAAACTAGAGAATGCAGTGTCATTGAATTTGACAGGTTCTTAGACCTTACAAGTAGACTGTGTGTGCCAATTTTATTAATTGCTTGCTGCGAGAAATTGCAAAATAACATCTGTGCGTAAAGTCAAATCCCATGAGTCTTTGTGAAAATTGTAGAATTTCATGAGCAATTCCATAAAACTGGAATCTTCTAATTTCATACAGTCTTACCTGGGGGATTCTAATTAAAGGATACGCGTATAGGAGGCAGGTAATGCGGGGCGTCACCAGGTTCTGGAGTTAGATGCACAGTTTCACCAAGAAATGAATAGCTGAGCTGGGTAGCACAACAGTGGTAGACCACCAGGTTGGAGCAAGAAAGCACAGTGTGTCAACAATCACAACCTGAATGCAGGATATTTAAAGATCACATCCAGTAAATTTATGATCCAGGGAGCTTGGTATACATGCAAGTCTAGGACTTTGAGGTACTCAAAAAGATATAGTGGGGGAAGACAATGTCTTGGGCAGCAGGAAGAAATAATTCCTGCTATTCCAACAGGGGTAGGTTGATAGGAAAAGGAGTAGGTGACTCACGTTTAAGAGAGTTTGTCACAGTAAAGAACAAAGAGGGCATCAGTGGGATCAGTAGTTCTACTCAGTCAATCTGGCTATGCCAAAAGAGAAGGGGGGGGTTAGTCACCCAGAGAGCAACAGCAGGACTGCAAAAAGCTCAGCTCAGCTTATCAAATGAAGTAGTTTGTATGTGCATTGTTAATGTTAAATTCCACAAAAAAAAATTCTGGATGCTTCATCTACAGAATATGCTATCATAAATATGTGAGAAAATGTTACTAATCATTTTTTTCCTCTGCAAAATTAAAACTGCTTAATCAGTTTATCCAGTTGTGTTAGACACCAGGATACACTGACTTTGGATAAGCATATCAAATGTTTACTGTATGTATGCAAGAGCAGAGAAGTTACAAACACCCATATTTTTGATAGCTTTCACAAAGTTTTGCAAATATTTACATGGTAAAGTTTGGAACCCCTGTAACTTAAAAAGCTCTTATCTAATTATGTCCATATTTAGATCATTCTATAAGCAATATAAAAAGGTTATACATAACCAATTTACACATGCCTAGCTCCAAAGGTGCCTTCTGAGTTATATGCAGATGAAATGTTTTCATGAAATTTCCTGAAAAAAGTAAAATGACAGATTTTGAGCACATATCATTTTGAGACAGTGGATCATATTGTTATGAAATCAGGGACATTGATAGAACACCTATCACCAAGAAATCCTGCCAAATTCAAGATTCCTGACCCAGTAAATGGTGAAGGTATATACAGATAAAAATGCTCATGAATTTTCACACAAACAATAAAATGACAACATTTGAGCACCTATAATTTTGAAACTATCCACCCTAATATCATGATATTTGGTATGTTCGTAGCCATTGGCCAAAAGAGTATACATTACAAATTTCAGGGCTCTAGCTTTAACGGTGACTGAGTTAGAACAAAATCACAAAATTTTTAAAATTCAGCAACATTTTGATGAAATTCTGCAAACGTTTATGGAGTTTTGTGAACTTTCATCGAAATTCTGCAGATTCGGAATTTTCCCATTCCGCATAGCTCTATGCTGGACCTATTGAGTGTTGGGACAGCTTATGCGATTGGCCTGGAGGAAGCAGTGGCAGCCTATAATGGGGCTGTGATTGTGGACTTTGACTCAGTTGCACCCATTCGTGTCCACCCCTTGTCTACTCACCGGAGACCTCCCTGGTATGATGAGGATCTCTGCAGTTTAAAGACTAAGGGGCGGAGGTTAGAGAGGTGCTGGAGGAGATCTGGCCGGATGGAGGACAAATTGGCCCTGAGGTCACATTACGCTGGGTATCGGGGACAGTTTCCTGAAAGAAGGTGGAGTTTCTGTCTAGGGAGATTGCTGCGGCGAGGAGCAGGCCAGCTCAACTCTTCCAGATGGTAGACAGGCTTTTACATCTTGTCTGTCGCCATGCTGAAGGACCGTATTCTAGCACTAGGTGCGAGGAGTTGGCTCTGTTCTTTATTGACAAGGTGTCCTCTATCAGGGCTGAGGTCTCCTCTAGTATCTCTCGAAAGGGATGCGGTGTCCGACCTGAGTTGTGTCAAAACACTCCTCCTGTCTGGGATGAGTTTGAGCTGGTTAGGATGGAGAGGGTAATAGGGGTAATATCAAAGCTGCAGCCTACACATTGTGATCTGAACCCAGGTCCGACCCACCTTTTGATTGGATGTTCGGACCTGATAGGATCTGTGGTTGTTGAGGTTGTTTGGAGTTCCTTGAGGAGTGGGGTCTTCCTGGTGTGCTTGAAAGAGGCTCTGGTTATACCCGTTTTAAAGAAGTCCTCTTTGGACCCGGACTGCCTCAGCAACTACAGACTGGTCTCAAATCTCCCATTTTTAGGGAAGGTTATAGAGAAGGTGCTGGCCGTTCAGCTAGAGAGACATCTCTCATCTTCTTCTACCTATGAGCCTTTCCAGTTTGGGTTATGGGCGGGATATAGTATTGAGACTGCCCTGGTAAGGGTGCTTAATGATCTTCTGGTGGCGAGGGACAGGAGAGCCCGTACCATCTTGGTTCTCCTGGACCTCTTTGTGGCATTTGACACCATGGACCTTGAGGTGCTTCTTTACCGCCTGCGGTTCTGGTATGGTCCATCCGGGAATGTCAGCTGGTTCAGGTCATGCCTGACAGACAGAGTGCAGAGGGTAAAAATGGGACTTGTTTCATCTAGCCCGAAGCCTCTGAGCTGTGGGGTCTGCAGGGGTCGGTCTTGTCACCCTTATTGTTCACGGTGTACATTCTGCCATTGGGGGACATTATTAGGCGGTAGGGGTGGGTTTTCTCTGCTATGCAGATGATACCCAGCTGCACCTGTCCTGTGCACCCAATGCTCGGGTGTCAGACTCTGTATTTAACAGTTACTTTGAGGAAATCCAGTCACGGATGACTCACAACTGGCTTAGGCTCAACCCAGACAAGACTGAGGTACTGATGGTGGAGCTGGTTCGCCGTGGGGGAAGGGGGGGGTTGTCCCCTCTAGACAGGTGAAGGATTTGGGTGTGATCTTGGACGACGGTTTGACACTTGATGCTCAGTTGTTGGCCGCAGTCAAAAGTGGATTTTATCATCTTAGGAACATCACCCGAATCCAAGCCCTGATGCCTCCTGAGGACCTGCCCACACTGGTGCATGCTTTAGTCACTGCCAGGCTAGGTTACTGTAATGCGCTGTACCTTGGGTTATCTGGAGGCAACCTCCACAGGCTGCAGCTGGTGCAGAACACGGTGGCGAGACTTCTGACTGGGGTAAGGAGATGTGAGCATATTACCCCGGTCCTGCGCAGACTGCACTGACTGCTGGTCAGATGGAGGATTGTCTTCAAGATAGGGCTCCTTACCTATAAGACCCTGCATGAAGAGGGTCCCGTCTATTTGCACGATCTTCTTTTCCCTTACCATCCAGCCCAGGCACTCCGTTCCGCTGATGGATGCCTCCTTGGGGTTCCCAGGGCTAGGCTGCGGCATTCGGGAGACAGAGCATTTGCATTGGCTGCACCAACCCTGTGGAATTGCTTACCTGATTATTTGAAGGTGGTTTCCTTGGTGAAAACCTTTAAAAGGGGATTAAAAACATATCTGTTCCAACTAGCTTTTATTGATTGATATTGCTATGAATTATAGATAGATGCTTTATCTATTGATTGTATTTATAATGATTTTTATATGTGTATGCAACACCCCTGCCATTTTGGGGCTTACCTTAAAAAAACACCTCTGGGTGTTCTCCCGCTGCCTTCCGCGCCTCGCTTATCTTCATGGCACTTGGCCATTTTCTCCTTGTCCCCAGTGATGGGTGATACCATCGGGGCTTGCAAAATCCATTTGTGAGCAGTTCTAAGGCCGCCTCTTGCACCATCGAGGAGGATGCACTGCGCATCCAAAACATTCGGGGGGGTGGGTTTCTCCATGGCTCCCGGTGCCATGCTTAAGTTAAAGAAGGCATCAGGGACACAAAATAAGGGAGAAAAATATTTTAAATAAACTAAATAGGCAGATGCCTGAAGTGCTGCCTCTGGGGCACCAGGACGATTAAGGGCAAAGGTCGGGGCAGTGTAGCCCTAATAAATATGCATGAGCTCTGCAATGTTCCTGGGGCAGTGTGTTAAGGGAGCAGCGACTCCCTAAGGGTACAACCTATTTAATTAAAAGCAGACTTATTTAATAGAGAACTGTTGGGGCTACAAGTTAGTGGGGAATTTATTAAATAAAAGTTAAACTGCTGGCTGCACCAGAACTTTATGTGTGGGGACAACGCAATTGACTGCTTTAGGAGCTGCATGCAGCCACCATTTTAGCAGCTAGTAACCAATCGGAAGCCAGGTTTTAACAAAGGAGCTTCTGGGAAAATGCCAGAGACTTATGGGGAATTATCTGGGACAATAACTAGGCACCAGAAAGCTAGCCAGTTAACATCTGGGGACTGTTCAAGACAGTTTTGGCAGCCAATGAGATCTTTGGAACTCAGCCCAGATAAAGGGGATGGGGGTAACTGCTCAGGCTTCAGATTTGAGAGATTTGCTCAAGAGTTCAGTGTGTGAGCCTCTGGGGAGCCTGCCAGCTCTCAGGGGTTAGGCCTACCAGGCATAGACTTATTTCAGCAGTCAGTCCGTGGGTCCAAGGTTCCGCTCCAGTTGGTCCACGTTGGGGTCGCAGCAGCAGGGCATTCGAGCAGCAATCAAGCTGAAAATCAGAATCGGCCTGCAAGCTTTCTGGAAAGAGCAAGAAAGGACAAGCTTTACATATAAATGTGCTTAGCTGCTGAAGTGTTTCCGCAGCAGACTAGTTTGAGATGTCAGAGTTGCACGCTTCGGACTGTGTTTGACTTGTTTCTGCATCCTGAAGATCAGCATTTTTGATGAGGACCACGAGGGAATCTTCCTCATGCCTCAAGAAATCTCTGCCCAGGTCTCATGTCATCGAATCATCCTCTTGGTCTGGGTAGTGCGAGTACCAACAGGGTAGCCCCCTGCAACAAAGCTGCAATCATTTGTGTGTGTCATCTGATTTGCTTGTTTGGGTTTTATTGCAATGGACTGAGCCATCCGGCTCCGGATTACAAATATTTGGGTTTAGGGCATGCTAATTGTTTTCTTTCCTAAGGGCTCCGATGATCAGCTGCAACGCCGGCCTACCGCGGGCAGTGCTTAGGCTACTCTGCTCTTCCATACTGGGTACCCAGGGCTGTGGGACTGTGTCAAAGGGACTCACTGTGCATGCTTTAATCAACCTGAATATAATCAGACCTGCAAACTACTTGCTAGATTTACGCCCCACCCTTGTTCACATCCCCCTGAATAAATCAGATTATTGTTTTTTTTTTTTTACTGTTAACCCTGGCCAATGTGTGCCTTCTTGGTGGGGATACAGTCCTGCTGTTGTATTGCTGCATCATTGGTTTTATTTTCCAGGGGGTCTCCAGGGCAGTTGCAGAAGATCCAGCCCTGGTAGTAAATGCAGGGAGTGTAAGCATATCGTTACTGACCTATGGTACCTGTGAATGTTCTGTTGTTAAACTGTTTAGGCCTCTGGAGGGGTTGGTGGGGGGTTATAGTATACCAGAGGGCTGTGCCAACAGCAGCTTTGCTACCCCAAGATCATAAGCCGAGCTCCGGCTCCCCAACCTGTGCATAGTCGCCCAAGCAGGGGTAGCCCATAGGATAAGCGCCACCTAGGGGTTACATGTGTGTTGATTTAAAGGAGAACTGAGATTGGCTGCTCAGCCTGTGAAACATCCTCTGGTTTAGCTTTAGCCACAAAAGCGGTATTTTCTTGAGCGCCGTTAGTGAGTTGTTATTTTACAAGTCCAGAACCGGAGTATGAGTGACGCTGGGGTTTATCATGTAACAGTACACTGCTCCACTCTGTTTCAATATAAGCAAACAGAGCAGCGCCGCACTATTACACTTAATGGAGCCCCCAGTGTCTGCCATACTTCTAGTTCACGGACTTTTACAAAATAAAATAAACTCCCTTACGGCGTAAGAAAAATGCCGCTTTTGTGGGCTAAAGCTAAACCGGAGGGTAAGCCTTATGGGAGCAGGAGCTGCCTGATTTCTACAGTTCTCCTTTATGTATTTGTATTATTGTACAGTGCCCAGAGTTCTTGGAATGGGGCGTATCAAAAATAAAATATCCATCTATCTAGCTATTCATCCATCCAGCCATCTGTCTGTCTGTCTATCTATCTATCTACAATAAATGCCATCACTATAGTTACACCAGAGTCTCTGGTCAAAAGAACCAGATCTGTAAATAGCAGGCATTTCAGTGCTACGAGTAGTTCGCCCTGGCCGGCCAGCCGAGAGGGAACCCAACGACCCTAATGTTGTTCTGCTGCTGGGTATTTTCTAAGGACTCCACCTTGGAGCATAAAAAGCCCACGTCTTTAATGAGAGCTGCATGGAGAGTGGCCTGCTGCTTCATTTCTTGTTGCAAGACAGAGATTGCTGTTGTTTTCTGTAATGCAGCCATCCAGATCTGTTAGTTTCTGCTCCACCGCTGCTAACCTCTGGTTTGTTTCGTCATCCATAGACTGGATTTTTTGTACCATGGTGAACATCTGCGCCATTTGCGGGTCACTGGAGTGTCCGCCATGTTGTACTGGCCCTGTAGATTTGGAATCTGGGCCAGAGGATACAGCCAAGAAGAAAGCTTTGATGCCCTGTTGCTGAAGCTGATGCTGCTCTTTGGGGCTCATCTCTAGTCCGGGAAAGTCTCTGCATCTGATGGAACTGAATAACTCCAGTACACGCTGTGGTGCAAATACAGCACTTTTTGCTTGGCTTTGAAGGACTGGGTGCCCTGGTCTAGTGGACCTGGACTCTTAATGGCACATTTGTGGAGGCTTGATTTTTTTGGTCATAGAAGTGACACACCTACCAGCTGAACAAAAACTGATTTACCCTGGGCATGGCTGTGTAACCAGAACTGTGTTTTTATTATTTGTCTACTGTCCATGCACACTGAAAAACAAATCGGAGTTGTTATTTAACACGTATATACATTGCATTTATAGCCAGTTGTTGGAGGCTATTGTGCTTACAGTTTTGTTTCATTCATGCATCTTGAATATTTTTTTGGTTACTGGGATAAATTGTTTGGTATGGCAGAAAGTAATACTTGCAGCAGTTAATTTGAGCTTAATTATATATTAAGAAGTACTGCGGCCTTTTTTTGAATATAATGCTATTCTTTCAGATGCAGGGTAGCGTGTCATTCTTCCTGCACTGAGGAATTCACTGGGCAGAACTTTACAATAGCCATCTCTTACATACTGCCCAGGTGGAGCTAAGTGATCTGCTCTGTGTTGTTTCTAACTGGAGGATTAGCTTTGAATTAAGAGAAAATTTGCTTCAGTCCTGTCTTGCTGATGTTTGTGTGAAGAAGGAAAAAAACAGCCCATCAGATACTGTAGCCTAGACTTCTTTGGAAAGGCTCAGGATGAGCTTATCTCCTTAGTGCTGGTTTGTGCTTGAAGGTCATCCTGAGAACAGTCTGACTGATTATCTTTTCTATTTCTGGGTACTGTCTTTTCAGAAGAGACAGGATGCAGGGCAGAGGAGGGGATGGCCCTGTATATGAAAGATGGCATAGATACTACAGAAGACAGAACCCTGTGGGGTGAAATCGATATGGGTACAGGTAGCAACAGGTAAAGGGGAAGGTCATTAGGGTGAAGAGTACTGTACAGGTCACCATACCAGACAGATGATATGCACAGAGTACTTTATTTTTATTTATTTAGTGATTCGGAAAAGACCTTTAAGTGTAAGCTCTTTTACAAAGGTTCCACGTCATAGATTGCAAAACAAAGAACAACAGGAGAAAGCAAACGTACATTAAAATGAACAATACAGCTTGGATTCAGAACTTACAGAATAACTCAAAACATAGGTACAAGTTAAAATAATAAGAAAAACACTTTATGAGGGTGGGTTGGGGGGAATAAGCAGCCACAGAGTGCCTTGTCAGTAGTTCAGAGGGACGGGGATAGCTGGCAGTGGGATGAAGAAAAGAGGTACGAGAGAGAGGTATGTAATGCAGTAGAGGTGAAGGGTGGGGGAAGAAGGGCGATAAGGTATAGGGATAAATGGTGGGATGAGGGGAGGCTGAGTGGAGCGGACATGCTAAAGTAAATGGTGGGGTGTGAGGGGCATGGTCAGGCAGCCTGCATTACTAGTAACTGTTAGGGAAACTCACGGGACTGTGAGTTGGGGGAGGGTGGGGTGGCAGGTGCCGAAGGAACATGACGCAGACTGATTGCCTGCGTCATGCTCAGCTGAGTACTGGGGTTGGAAATAAGGAGGGCGGTCACAAATGGGGAGTTTGTACTAATAGGAAGATTTCAACCTACCAGTTACTGGCGGTGGAAATCCCATTTGACAGAAGTTCACAGAGCCAGGAGCTGGAAGAGGTAATGCAGGACTGCCTACTAACCCAGTGGGTTAGGGAGTTTGCTATGAAGAGACTGTACTTGACTTAATGATCTCCATTGGGGACAGCATAGGAGAGGTCAGTAGAGGAGCCCCCTGGGACCAGTGACCTCAGTACAGCGTGATAATAAAATCATGCTAGAAACCTATCACTTAAATTCAGGGGCAGTGGTCCTTGATCTCAGAAGGGATTTGCAGAAGCAATTAGCCTGTTTGAAGCAAGTGGGAAAGAAAAAGAAACACAAAAGACCACTTTGGTTCTCAAGGGGAAGTGGCAGGAGCAGTATGGATAAAGAGGGCAATTTTCAGGAAGTACAAGGGAGACCAAGAAATGGAGAACTCGATGCGAAGAAAGAGAAAAGCTAACAGAGTAGTTAGAAAAGTGGAAGTCAAACTAAAAATAGTGGAGGGTATAAAGGAAGGGGACAAAATGATGTTCTGCCATATCAAGGATGGGGGGAGGGATTGGGGATTGTCTGATTGAATAAAGGAGAGGAAAATAAAGACGGCAATAAGAACGGCAGATATTCTATAAGAAAACTTCTGCTTACTCTTCATGGAGGAGGAGGGACCACTTCCAGGATGTGGGATTCTAGCCAGGTAGTGGAGGGGACATGGATCAGGGGTGGGAGGGATAGCAGTGGAGAAGGTACTCAGGGGGCTCAGGACCCTGAAGGTGGATAATTCAGCAGCCAGATGATCTGCACCGTAGTATACCGAGGGAGATTACCCAGTTCCTGGTGGAACCACTAGGTATACTGAGGGAGATTGCCCAGTTCCCGGTGGAACCTCTAGGTATACTGAGGGAGACTGCCCAGATCTTACTTCGAGACACAGCTCTTGCAGCAGGTTACACCATTAGGACCGAAGCCGTCAGGCGCCAGGACCTGAGGAAAAAATTCTGGCTAGCTAACTACAGCGGGGTTGCATGTCGGTCCCGCCTCCGGCGTCAGGCGTGGTACAAAGGGCGGTCCCGCCAGATTCTCAGTTCTTTTCCCGCCGTCGACTTAGCTACCTGACCCCTTCGGTTACCAGTCTAGCGCGCAACGCGTGAATAGTTCTTTTTTCGATAAAATTTTCGAAAATCTTCAGAATAGACCCCGAAAGAGTGCGACTCGCCAAATATCTTCTGCAAAAGGACCCCAAGCCTGTGGTGGTACCACCCTTGGTTGACACTTTCATGGACGTCACCAAGGCTGCGTGGAAGCGTCCACACTCGCTCCCGGCGAGACCGAAGAAAGCTGATCGCTTGTACAAGGCTCCTAAGGACGACCAGTACTTGACGCAGCATCCTCAGGCCGATTCTCTGGTCATCACAGCTCACATGACCGGCTACAGAGGCCACAAACATTTGAGCACCCTGCCACTGGACCCAGAGTCCAAACAACTGACGTTGGGTAGGCGACGATGCTTCCGCTTACTCTGCCATCAGATACCTGAACTATTTAACCCACATGGTTCAGTTCCAGAACACTTTGGGAACAGGGTCTGGAAGCGGCTGAAAGATGCCCGAAGGTGAGCAGAAGGAGGAGATGCTTCGGGCTCCTCCGTGCAGGTTCAAACGTGGGGACCCAAGTGCTAAGAGCGCGTATGACTCCAGCGGACTCATCGGCCCAAGCAGCAGCTTCTGGCTTTTGCCTCCGGAGACACTCTTGGTTGCGTTGCCGGTGTTTACCTCGACGCCCAAAAGAACATCTTGACGCCTTTGAGGGAGAAGTATTGTTTGGTAATCCTACAGAAAAGATCCTTACCAAACTCCAAGAGGCCGGAAGGCGGTAAGGTCGGTTCAGGCATGTACCGACTTAAGCTTGGTTCCTTTCATAGGAACCAAAGCCGCTTGCTGCACGGACGCTAGAGGCAAAGACCCACTCGCTGCACCTCAGAGGGGCTCTGGTTTTCGAGAGCCCAGGGTAAACACCCCGCCAGCCGAGGCCAGCTGCTCTCCTAGGCAGGCCCAGCCAGCGGGTCCATCTGCCGCCACAGCCTGACTCCTTGCCGGCCCCCACCCCTCAGGATCAATGGGAGTTTGTAGTCGGGGGTCGCATTGCGAACTTCCTGCCGGGATGGCAGGCCATTACCACCAACAGGTGGGTTCTTCAGTTGGTCAGTCTAGGCCACTTTATAGAATTCGCAGGAAAGCCACCCTCGAGGCCTCCTTTGCTCTCCCGGTATCAAGGTCAGCACAAAGCCTTGATCTGGCAAGAAGTACTCGCGCTACTACGAAAGGGAGCGATAGAGTACGTCCCAGAGAACCAGAGAGGACTAGGATACTATTCCCACTTCTTCCTGGTTCCCAAGAAAACAGGGGACCTCCGTCCAATCTTGGACCTCAGCGACCTCAATGTGTTGGTCACTTACAAGAGATTCCGCATGGTGACCCTTCCAGGTCTTATCCCCATGCTCAAACAGGACGCCTTTTTAGCGTCTCTAGACATGCAGGATGCCTACCTGCACATCCCTATGGCTCAGGCGCACAGGAGGTTCCTGCGCTTCGAGTTTCTCGACCACCACCTTCAGTTCCGAGCCCTTCCTTTCGGACTGTCTTCCGCACCGAGGGTCTTTACCAAGTGCATGGCAGTCCGGCAGCGCTCTGAGGAGACAGGGCCACCACGTGTTCCCGCATCTGGACGACTGGCTTCTCATGGCCGCCTCCAGAGAGACGCTGTTTCTGCTAATCAAGAGCACCCAGGATCTGTTCCATCCCTGGGCATCCTCATAAATTACGAGAAGTCTCTCCTGGTACCGCCGCAGAAACTGCAGTTCATAGGAGCAGTTCTGGACACTGTTCGGGGAAGAGCCTTTCTTCCGGCCGACAGAGCGGAGCGCATCAGATCCCTCATAAGGGACCTATCACTAAGCAAGGTTGTACCTGCCAGGTCGGTCCTTTGCTTGCTCGGACACATGGCTGCGGCCATTCTTACTGTCCCTTTCGCAAGACTCCACATGCGCATTACTCAGTGGATGCTCAAAGTGCAATGGGACCAAAGGCAAGACCACTTGCGCATCCGGTCAGACTCACGAATTCAGTGATTCAAGACTGGCAGTGGTGGCTAGCCCCAGGGTCGCTCTCATCAGGCGCCCTGTTTATTGCGCCTTGCCCCGAGGTCACCCTCACCACAGACGCCCGGTCTTGGGTGGGGGCACACCTGGACGGGTAAAGTCCCAGGGCACGTGGACCCAGATGGAAGCTCACCTTCACATCAACGTTGGAAATGAGAGCGGTCCTCTATGCCCTGCAGGCCTTTCAGTCAGTTATCCCACCGCGTACTCTTCTACTTCAGACAGACAACACGGCGGTGATGTATTACCTCAACAAACATGAGGCGCACCTTACCTCTTTGCAGGGAGGCCATGAGAGTGTGGGATTGGGTAATCAGACACGGCGCGAATCTGATCACTGTGCACGTTCCCGGAGTGGACAACACGGTTGCAGACGGCCTGAGTCGTTCTCAGGCCAGAGTCCACGAATGGGAACTCCTTCAAGAGGTAGCAGAGGATCTGTTTCTTCGATGGGGAACTCCAGATCTAGACTTGTTCGCCTCCCCATCCAACGCAAAACTGCCCAATTTTTGCTCGCTAGATCCAGGGCCTGGTGTTTTCTGGCGAGACGCGTTATCCCTCTCCTGGGCCAACAGATTCCTCTACGCTTTCCCTCCTTTCCCGTTGATCCAGAGAGTTCTTCTCAAACTGCGCAGGGAGCACGCAATAATGATCCTAGTGGCCTCATTTTGGCCCAGACAGATTTGGTTCCCTTTGTTGATTCAACTATCTCGGGAACCCCCGCTCCCGTTGCCGCTCAGCTCCCACTTACTGTCTCAGGAGAAGGGTTCACTTGTCCACCCGGACCTACGTTCCTTGAACCTGCATGCTTGGCTCCTAGAGACATAGCCATTTTGCGCACGGGTCTCCAAGAGGTTGCAGAAGTCCTTTCTGCAGCCAGAAAGCCGCACCATACGCATGCATTTCATGAAATGGCGCTGCTTAGGTATGAACGCGAGCACGCCGACCTTTCCCTTTAGGTCATTCCTGTGGGAGTAATATTAGAATATTTGCTCTCCTCTTTCATTCGGCTCCAGCTTACTCCTCTATTAAAGTGCACCTCTGTGCCATTTCGGCTTACCACCTCCCGGTGGAAATCCAGACAGTGGCTCAGGTGGACGCTCGAGAATTTCTTAGGGAGTGTTGCACCTAGGCCTCCTATTAGAGACCCTGTGCCTCCATGGGATTTGTTTTGTCCTTGAACAGCCCACGCTTCCCTTGAACCTGCCGCGGATTGCGAGCTACGTTTTCTGTCGTGGAAAACATTGTTTTTAGTTGCTGTTACCTCGGCAAGAAGAATTTCTGAACTTCACGCTCTCATGATCAAAGAGCCTTATTTAGTTTTCCACCGGGACAGAGTATCCCTGAGGACTAACCCTAAATTCTTGCCTAAGGTGGTCTTCACTCACTCTGAACCAGGATATCGACCTTCCGGTCTACTTCCGAACTACTCTAATAGAGGAGAGGCTCTGCTCCATACCCTAGATGTTCACCGCAGCCTGAGGTTTTACCTCAACAGAACTCAGTCCTTTCGTAGTTCTGAGCAGCTTTTCATTTCCTCTCTGAGAGAATGATGGGCCAATCAGTATCCAAACAGTCCCTTTCGCTGGCTTGTCCAGTGTATTTCTCACTGTTATGGTATCAAACAAAAGCCCCTCCGGGTACAGTCCGGGTCATTCCACTAGAGGGTGGCTACTTCCTTGCAGCGCCAAAATGTTTCCACTTCTGCTATATGCGCTGCAGCCACTTGGAGTTCTGTGCATACCTTTATCAGGCATTATAGCCTGGACACGCCCTGCGAAGGGCTGGTTTTGGTTTGGCCGTACTTCAGGGTCTCCTGTCCTAGGTTCAGGACCTGGTTTTATCCTTTAATTTCCTCCTCCGGATTTTCTGACAGGCGTTACTGCTTAGGAATCAGTCCTAATGGTGTAACCTGCTGCAAGAGCTGGTCTGCAGTAAGATAGTACAGTTACGTGAAACTTACGTAACGAGTAGATCTTCGAGAACAGCTCTTGCAGGTACCTTCCGCCCACCTTCCCCCTGTGAGGAAGCATGGCTTCAGTCTTTCTGAGCAGGAATTGTTATCTTTCTGTCTTCTGACGGCCAGTCCTAGGTCTCCCATGTTGATGTCAGCCTGCGGCAAGAAGTCTCCGGCGGGAGAACTGGGGAATCTGGCGGACCGCCCCTTTTGTACCACACGTCGCCGGAGAGGGGCGGACCGACAAGTGTCCCCGCTGTAGTTAGCTAGCTAGAATTTTTCCGGATCCTGGCGCCTGGCGGCTTCGGTCCTAATGGTGTAACCTGCTGCAAGAGCTGTTCTCGAAGATCTACTGTTACGGTAAGTTCTTACGTAACTGTACTTTCCCGGTGGAACCTCTAGGTATACTGAGGGAGATTGCCCAGTTCCCGGTGGAACCTCTAGGTATACTGAGGGAGAATGACCAGTTCCTGGTGGAACCACTAACTGACCTCTTTCACAGCTCCATAGAAACAGGGGTGGTTCCAGCAGATTTCAGGGAGGCCAGTGTGGTACCACTCCACAGGAGTGGGAGTAGAGAGGACCCAGGGACCTACAGACTGATCAGCCTGACCTCAGTCCAAGGGAGAGTGCTAGAAATCACTATAAAAGAGCAGACAGTGGAATGGCTGGAGGCCAACAGGTTCAAAGACAAGAGGCAGCATGGGTTTGTGTCGGGCAGATCATGCCAGATAAACTTTTTCAATTTAGGTCCAAAGGGAGTTGATAAGTGCTAGACAGACCTAATAAGCTTTTCAGTTTGGGTCCAAAGGGAGTTGATAAGGACTGAGCAGTAGACATACTAGTATATTTGGTCTTTAACAAGGCCTTCTGCTCTGTGCCCCAGAGGAGACTTTGGGGGGGGGGGGGACTGAGGCATTTGGGGATATGAGACAGATTAACTAGGTTGATTAGTACCTGGCTGGGGGGAAGAATTCAAAGGATAGTTCTCCATAGGGAATATTCAGGGGTTAGAGGGGTCCTGGGGACTGCCCTTTTCTATATACTCACCTGCAAGATAGGGGAGGGAATCCAGGGTAAATTTAGTCTCTGCAGATCATACCAAAATCAGAGGCAGGGTGGAGGGACTGCAGGGAATGAAAATGGACAGGGACAAACTGGAAAAGTGGTCTACGACAAGGCATTTCAAATTAATGCCAAAAAGTGTAAAGTCATCCATGTTGGCAAAATAAATCCAGAAACAGTATTGGTTGGGGGATAGTGACAGTGGTGCAGTCTGAGGAAAGGGACCCGGGGATCATTATCAGTGGCAGTCTAAAGCCCCATGCCTGATGGCAAAAGGCTGCAGGAAAAGCAAATGGGATGTTTGGGCATGCAGGAAGGGGGTTGATAGGAAAAAGCAGATGATTCTACACCTGTACAGAACATATGTGAGACTTCACCTGGAATATTGTGCACAGTTCTGGAACCTGCACCTGAAGAAGGACAGGGCCCACTTGGAATCTGTTCATATGAGTGCCATGAAGCTGATTCAGCGGCAGCACTGGCAGACGTGTCAAGGGAGAGGCTTAATATATACACAGCAGTGGCTGGAGGGGGGGCGTGATGGAGACCAATTTTTTTTTTTAATACGTTAATCTCTTTTTGTCCTTACCTGGCCGGTTGGCCCACATTCATGCCAATCCCCCAGCCCCATTCCCTGACCTACGGCAAACTCTTCTCCCTTCTTTTCCCCCACGGTTGTGTCCTTCATGGCAGGTGGCGGGGACCCTCATATCCCTGCCATTTAAGGATCCAGACTTTCTGGGAGGGCTGCTCATGCCGAAGGGCTGGGCCTGTGAGGGTCGGCAGTTATCTGGCTTGCCTGGCTGATTTTTTTTTCCTTGTTCCCTCATAGGTGGAATGTGCAGTGACGGCAATGGCTGTGCTGTCTGCGCGTCTGCCCACAGCATGCCGGCCATCTGTTCCACCTCCCATTCTTGCTTTGAGGAGCCCAGTGTTCTGACATTCAGCCACTGCTAGGTGTCAGGCTGACACTGGTCCCTGCATCCCTCCCTCCCTGGGAGAGGAGAACTGTCCTCCGGATGCTTGATCCTCTCCCACTCCGGCCAGTCCCCGGCGGCCCGCTCACACCACAAACACTGGTTGCCGGCATGGCAGGAGGGTAAGGCATGATGCCTCAGCCCTCCACACCACTGGGCTGGCTGATGGAGACCTTTAAGTAGCTAAGGGGTGTTAACAAAGTGGGCAGCAGCGCCCTGTTTACAAGAAGTGAGGGCAAGGTAACAAGACTCCCGAGAGTGAAACTGTTGGGGAACACTTTAGGAGGGATGTAAGGAAGTTCTTCTATACAGACAGGGTTGTGGAAGAGAGGAATGGATTGCCAGAAGATGTGGCTGACATGGGGTCGGTCGCCAGCTTCAAACACAGATAGGATAAGCACATGTGAATAGTCCAAATCAGAGGGGGAGTGAGTGAGTGAGGGGGGCATTCAGATAAAGAAGAGGGAGGGTGGGTGGTTGGGGAAGGGGATAAGTGGACGGGGGGATTTAAATGCTGTCAATGTCATGGTCGATTAGCTCTGGTCCAGCATTAGGCTGGGTACTGATGCAGGCAGGTACTGGGCAGACACTGTGGGCAATTGGGCCTTTTTCTGTCATTAACTTCTATACGTCTGTGCTTTATTGGCACCATATCTCAAATGGAACAAGTTCTGGGGTTGTGTACACCATTAAGTACTACGCAGTGTTATTTGGGGCCTCAGTACAGGAGATCCCCTTACTTGTAGATCCTGAAAATATTTGAATTTGGACAAATAAAGCAAGAGAGACCATTTCTCTGCTATTCTTTTTTTTTTTTTTTGCCTTGAGTACAATGACTCCCATGTGGAGCCTGTAGCTGTTGAGCAAATCCAGTGACACAAGCCAAGCATTTATGTCAACAGTAACTGCAGTCAGTTTTGCCATCATACCTCTCCCAGCATGTGTTGTGCTCCTTGATACAGAGGGGTCCAACAACAGAGACACCAACAATCTGAAACTCTATGGCTTATGTCTTGGATATAGTCCTAACCACCGTGTGCAAATCACTGTGTGCCACAGGTTTTTTTAAATATGTTGGCTATTCAGAGAGCTGAGAATTAGTCATGTATTCACGTTACTGTACAGTATTTTAATGTACAGCATACATACTGTAAGCCACAAGAACAATGGCCTTTTGTAGACCTGTAGAATGCTTAGAGTATGATCTTGGTAAAAAATAATACATTGGTTCTTGTTGCAGGGAACATACCAGTGTGCAGCATTTTAAAAAAAGAGGCAGTAATCTCAGTTGATGCAATACATTCATTAGCAGGCTGAGACGTGTTCATCCCTGTGCACTTGTGACTTTAAACAGCTGTTTGGTTGTGCTTTAAAACTCTGTGTTTCTGTTTGGGTCTGGATAAGGAATTCTAATGTGAGGTTCTTTCCCTGCAATAACTGTGTGCAATGTCCACAATATGGTGTAGCCCTGCTTTGATTAGATTTGTTCCGAAATCGTCCTCCTAGTTAATGCAGTAGTTTAGTGCACAACAGCTCGTTTCCTTGTCGCATGATGGGGTCATATCCTAGCATGGCCAGATGTCTGATTAGTGGGAGAACTGGGGTGTGTTTCCGAATCCTGACCATACTAGGTGTTGCTGATGGAGTAGGGAATGAGCTGAAAGCAGTTTACAGTTAAGGGGAACCGTCGGCACTAAAAGCGACCCACCCATCACCACTCAGTGTGATGCTGGTCCCAGTTAGTGCAACCAAAGAAAAAAAAAAAGTTTCACTTACTCTTTATTAGAGTATAGTAGATTGTGTCTGACTGATCTTGCAGTCTCCCAAGGGAACATTTGCTGTACCTAGAAATTTGAGAATCCCTTGCAGTTGATGTGAGAGCTGAGCTTCAGCAGTGGGAGATTCAGTAGCCTGCAGTGCATGTTTGAACTTTTATAAGCTCCAGTCAGATGTTTTTCAGGTTCTGCTGTTCTCCTGGGGCTATGTACAGTCCTTTGTGACTGTACTTTTCCCTGGGAGGACAGTGGAACCAGCAAACAAAAGATCAGCGTTTATAAAAACTCTAAAATACACTGCAGGCTATTGAATCTCCCACTAGTGCAGCCCAGCTTTGGTGTCAACTGCAGGGGGTTCTAGGACTAGTGGTAACAGCAAATGTCAGCTAGGGAGTCAGCAGGATCAGCTAGATACAGTCTATTATATTGCAGTAAACAGCAAGTAACACAAAAAAATGTGTTTGCGCACAAACTGCCACTTGAGACCAACCCTACAGTTGGGTGTGGTGTTCTTAGTGCTGACTGTTCCCCCTATGAGGTAATATGAAAGATGTAAATGCAGCAGTCAAGAGTGATCATCATCTGGGTGCTGCAGGGCTTTTTAGTAGCTGGCCGAGGTCTGACCTGTACTGTGCCTGAACTATACTGAGATGTGCGTATGTGTAGAAGGTGACGGCAGATAAGGACCGTGTGGCCCACCTAGTCTGCCCCTTTTCCCTACCTAATGCAATACCGCACACCCTAGTTAATCTCTTCCCTATTGTGAGAGTACTCGTGTCTATCCCATACAATCTTGAATTCTCCTACTGTTTTTGTCCCCACCACTTCCACAGGGAGGCTGTTCCAAGTGTCTACTACTCTTTCTGTGGAAAAGTACTTCTAGGAACGTGAATATGGTGTACTATCCACACTACTGGCAGTTTTCCTTTCCCCTTTAAGATCTGCTGGAACATCTTCAAGTTGGCTCCTCCCGTCCACCCAGGTGGTAACTCCCCTAGCACTGCCCCATAACATCAGTTCTTCCTTTCCATTTGAGGAAGAAGATTCCCTCCTTACTGCTGTCTGTGCTCAGTAGGCGCCTTTGCTTTTCAAACTCATCACTTTGCGATTTAATCATCTTCATGCTTCTCATTCTCTTCATCCGTGATGGACGATGTGAAGTGGGCACCGGGATTCAAGCTCTGTGCTTGTGGCCAGAAGCTGTCCCGAACAGACTGGCATACCACGTGCCTCTGCTGCGTAGGCCACGAGCACGATCCCCAGGCATGCGGCCTGTGTCTCACCTTGCATCCTTTTATGTTGAGTACCAGCATGCCCAACTTCATCTGGGGAGCCTGGAGGAATGGGATCCTCCCCATTAAATCCAAAGATGCCCATCGGGCAGTCTCCATGGCTGAGGGGTCCACTGCACAGCTCGCGGCATTTGAAGAAACTGTGGAGCAGGCTTCTTCGACTTTCGCCTTTTTTCTTCTTCCTTTAGATGCCTCCTTTTCTGGGATGTTGAGTGACTTGTGCCAGGCCCTTCCCACTTTTGGGCTGGGACCTTCCTTGGGCACTAAATGAAAATCTAAAAAAATGACTAAAAAAATCTTGCTGTCGATTGTGGGATCATGAGCACTCTCAGGCTTCAGATTCCCATGCTTCTACAGAGGTTTTGACTACAGTCGAGCCTTCAGCCCAGGTCGCTGGCTTCACAGTTCCCCATTTGGGACAGTTGGTCAACCAACCTGTCAAGATTTTTCCTGAGCTCATCAACTTGTTCTTGACAGATTACCGGTCCTGCCTATTACCTCTCAGGGAGTGACAGATCAGCCTGCTGATCCACTCCCTCTTCCTCGGGATTTGGTGGACCCAGAGAATCCTCTGCTTTTGCCAGCTCCCTCTGAGACCCGCCATCGATGGCCCCGATGGTCACAGTCCTAATCCCATACTCCAGAGTCGAGCAGCCCACGTCAGCACTCACACTCTCGACATTCGGGCAAGCGGCATTGCTGCTATTCTTCCTCTTCTTCCTCAGACAAGGAGAGGCTCCACTGCAAGATGTGATGACAGTGCTATGAAGAGCTTATGTGGCAGCAGCTCATGTTCACTGGGTTAAGCTGATCCCAGCCACCACCTTGGCTGTCACGTGGCTCCCGCCCAAAGGGCCTACCCCAGCTCAGCCTCCTCTGTTCTCTCCACCTTTCCTGGTGGTTCCGCCACCGAAACAGTTGAAGGAGGGTCCTCCGCCTAAGGATGCCCATACTGCTTTGGGGCTTCCTCAATGGCTGTCGGTCACTGTGAGTACCTATAGGCCCTGTAGGGTCAGCGGGGATTCTGGCAGACCACCCTTATTTGAAGAATCCTCTGAGTCCTAGGGCTTCTCCTTGCACTCCCATCCACTGGACGTCAAGTCAGCAGAGGATTTTTCGGCTGAGCAGGGTCCCACCTTCTTCATGGACCTTCTCTACCTTATGTTGAAGTCCATGGGTCTTCTGATGGAGCCCATCCAGAAGTGGGCTGGGTACTTACCGAGATTCTCGACCGGGGTGACTCCTTGGGGAAGCCATTCTGGTTGCTGAGGCCATTCTTAGTCATACTCTAGAGCTTTGGCAGCATCCTGCCTCTTGCCCTGTGCCTTTGGCTCAGAAGGCCCGCAAGTATTCGGTTCCCACCAGTTCCCCTTCTGGATTCACAAAGCACCCCTCTGCTGAGGGTCTGGTGGTCGACTCTGTGTTTTGGCACACCAGCAATGTTGGGGACGTCGACCATCCTCCCAACAAGGAATACAAGAAATTGGATCACATGGCCAGAAAGGTCTATGCTGCTTCCTCTCTTGGCCTTTAGGAGGCGAGTTCGGCCCTCCTAATGGCTCGCTTCACTCATGCCCCTTTGGCCATGCTTAATGGGGTGTTTCCCCATCTCCTGGGCCTCCCGGATGACTTACAGGCTACGGTCATGCAGGTCTGGGATGAGGGCTGAGCTGTGGCTAAGTAGCAGCTCCAAACAGCCATAGACATTGGCGACCCTTGCACTCAGTCCATGGTGGCTGTTGTTGCCATGCACCGCAGGGCTTGGCTACAGATCTTGACCTTCCTGTCGGATACCCGGCACAAGCTGGTGGATGTCCCCTTCTTGGGCACTGATTTGTTTGGGCCAGGGGTCGAAGGGCACCTCTCTCAGATTCAGACGTCCAATGCCACCTTAGACTCTCTCCACCCAGAGGGATCCCAAAGGCTCCAAGGCTCGGCAGAAGAAGCCCTTTTGGCCCCTCTCTGCTCCTGCAGCCAAGCAATCCAAGCCCTTGGTTGGGCAACAGACCCAGGCTTGGCATCCTCAGACAAAATCTGTTGCATTGGTCATTCGAAAGCCAGGAGGTTGAGGTCCCAGTGGCTCTTCAGACGGTCCCTCTTTCGCCTTCAAACTTACACAGTGATGAGATGGGGGGGTGCCTCCCCCAGTCCTGTCCTGACTCCCCTGGGTCCTCCCATGGGGAGCTGGCTCCGCCACTTCCTTTCTGCCTGATCCACTGTTACCACAGACAGGTGGGTCCTCGAGGTGGTCGATCAGGGTTTGCCTCTGGAGTTTGAGGCTTGCCTGCCTTGTTGAGCTTGTGCCCCATTGGAGAACATGGTGTCCACCAGCATTCTGTCAGACCTTTGGGTTGACATCGCCCAGCTTCTCCACAAGGAGGTCGTGGCTTCTGTCTCGAACCCTCCAGTACACCCAGGGTTTGTCTCCAGGTACTTCCTGGTGCCAAAACGGACAGGAACTGGTGCCCCATTTTAGATTTGCATGACCTGAACAAGTTTCTTTGGCCACACACTTTCAGGATTGTCACTCTGTCTCAGATCATATCATCCGGAATGCAATGCCGGAGAAGTTAATCGAACTGAGGACAGTGGATAGCTTTAACCGGGTTGGGATAGAGTCAAGGGCAGGATTAGTACGGATAAGAACACATAGGAGGAAAGACCAGGAAAGGGGAGGAAGAGAGGGGTTTGGGTGGGGCTGGGGCAGCTGTAGTAATATGAAACTAAGAGCTGCACAATTGGGCAGACTTGATAGACCTGTGGGCCTTTTTCTGCCAGCAATTTTGTTTGTTTGTATCTCTGGAGCAGAGCTTGTGGTTTTGCTCCCTAGATTTCTAGGATGCATTCTTTCATGTCCCAATCCATCCATCCCAATGCAGGTTCCTCCGGTTCTGTGTGGGGATTCTGTATGAATTCCAGGCCATGCCCTTCGGCCTCTTCTCTGCTTCCAGGGCCTTCACCAAATGCATAGCAGTGGTGGCAGCTTACTTGCGGTGCCGTGGGGTCTGGGTATGCCCCTACCTGGATGACTGGCTGATCGTAGGTCAATCCAAGAAGGAGGTGGAGTGGTCCAGGGACCTGGCCCTCCAGATCTGGGTCTCCCCTGGCCTCCTGGCCAATGAGGCCTGGTCGGAATTTGTGCTACCACAGGTGATTCATTTCATTGGGGCAGAGCTCAACTCTTGCAGAGCCAGGGCTCAGCTTCTTGCAGACAGGGCGGAGTTTTTTTCCTCCTTTGCCCAGTCATTTCGTGTTGGCAGTTGCACCCTGCTGGGTACTTCCTGTGCCTCCTGGCATACATGGCTGCTTTCACCAGCATGGTCCATTGGGCCCTGTGGAGAATGTGCTCTCTGCAGTGGGAGCTTGCCCACCAGTGGTCTCAGCGCAAGGGCTACTTTAACCAGCCGGTCAGTGTGACTCAGCTGATGTGAGATGCCTTTCAGTGGTGGTTAGTCCCGTAACATCTGCATGGAGGGATCCTGCTTGTCTGTTGAGAGCCAGTGGTCATCCTGATGACCGATGCCTCCCTGATGGGCTGGGGTACCCACCAGGGGGAACACAGAGTCCACTGGGCTCTGGACCCCTGAGGAATCCTGATGTCATATCAACCTGCTGGGGCTCTGGGCAGTTCAGCTGGCTCTGACAGCCTTTGCTCCACACATTCGGGGTCTGGTTGTTCAGGTTCAGATGGACAACACCACGACCATGTACTACCTGAATGAGCAGGGTGGAACCCACTCCCTGCCCTTGTGAAAGGAAGCTCTCCATGTCTGGACTCTTGTGCTCAGCCTGGGTGCTGATCTCTTGGCCATCGATGTGGCTGGCACCTCCAAGCAGCTGGCAGGTCCCCTCAGCCATGTGGGCGAGGCGTCTCACGAGTGGTCGCTACATCCGGAGGTAGTACAGAGCTTGTCCTCCCAGTGAGCACCCCTCTGGTGGATTGGTTTGCCTCCAGGGAGATCGCAAAGCTGAGGCTGTATTGTGCCAGCCCCACCTCAGCAGGGAACACTGCAGGGGGATGCTTTTTGAGGCCCTGGACCTCAGGCCTCCTCTATGCATTCCCACCATTACTCCACAAAGTGCTGATCAAGGTCAGAAGGGACAAGGCATGGATGATCCTGGTGACTCCGGACTGGCCCTGCCAGTTCTGATACTGCGATCTCCTTAGTCTAAGCTGCAGGCTCCCGAGGCGTCTTCCCCTATGCCTAGAACTGCTCTCTTACCATCAGGGGAAGGTATTCCATCTAGAACTTCAATTCCTGCACCTGACAGCCTGGTTCCTGAATGACTAGAGTTCCAGGCTTTGGGTCTCTCTGAAGATGTCCTCACTGTGGTTGAAGCATCTCAGAAGGAGTCAACCC
Source organism: Neoceratodus forsteri (assembly GCA_016271365.2). Classification (NCBI taxonomy): domain Eukaryota; kingdom Metazoa; phylum Chordata; order Ceratodontiformes; family Ceratodontidae; genus Neoceratodus; species Neoceratodus forsteri. The sequence goes on along the minus strand of CM057456.1, from coordinate 1,096,601,160 downwards.
AAAAATGGTATGCCTTCAAATGGAAGAGGTTCCACATTTGGTGCCAGGGCAAGGGCTTTGACCCTTTATCCTGTCCGGTGGCTAGCATTCTCAACTACCGCTGGTCTCTCTTTGTCGGGCCTTGGGTCAATGACCCTCACGGTGCACCTGGCTGCCATCTCTGATTACCGGGTTCTGGCCCGTCAGCAGTTAGTGGTGCAGGAGAAGGTGGTCTGGCACTTTTTCAAAGGCTTCGACCACATTTCCCCTCCGGTGCGTGAACCACCACTACCTTGGGACTTGTTACCTGTGTCGTCAGAGCTCATGGGCAAGCCATTCGAACCGATGCTCAGGTGTGACATGTCTCACCTGTCATGGAAGACCGCCTGCTTGCTAGCTATCACATCAGCCAGAAGGATCAGTGAGTGCCAGGTGCTTTTGGTGGAGCCTCCTTACCTGGTCTTCCACAGGGACAAGGTTGTCCTTTGCCCCAACCCGAAGTTCCTCCCGAAGGCTGTGTCTGATTTTCACCGTAACCAGGTAATCAATCTCCCAGTGTATTTGACCTACCACACCTTGGAGGCTGAGCACAAGCTCCATACTTTGGACCTGTGGCAAGCACTTGCCTGTTACAAGGAGCGCACGACTAGAGTTCGGGGAGAGGTTCACCAGTTGTTGTCACCTATGCTGAAGCCGCACCTATCAGACCAGCAGCTAAGCGAGCGATTGGTAGGTGGATTGTTTCCTGCATCAATCTCTGCTATAGGTTGGAAGGTAGGGAGCCTCCCATATGGCTAAGGCTCATTCCACCCATCATACTGCTGCCTTGGTGGCTGCTTCCAGGGACACCTGGAAGTCAGCACACACCTTCATTTCCCACCACCACATCAACCTTGAGTCATGCCGGAATGTAGGTTTTGGGGCCTCAGTTCTCCATTCTCTGTTCCCTAAATAGGGGGGTGTGCACCTTGCCCCCTCCTCCTGGAGAACTGCTAGAAGTCTGACAGAAGTGTGGATAGTACACTATATCCATATCCATAGAAAAACAGATTACTCACCTGTAACAGTAGATCTTCCACGGAATGGTCTCTTCCAGTAAGTCATTACTTCTGGGAGTTCCTGATAGGTGGCGCTCCAGCACGGAAGTCTCTTCCAGCAGTCTCTATACCAGGGACCACCCACATTACCTCACTTCCTGGGCTGTACCTATAAAAAAGGGTGGTCCCTGGTAAGCTCCGTTCATTTTCCCCGCCAGCTTCAGCTCTGGCAGCAGCTCTCCTCGTAGCAGTCTACGACGTAGATTGAACCCATAGCTTGGGTTCCTGGGCTTTATACAGACACTGTATACCTACAATAGATGATTCCCTGTCACACACACAGGGTGCTCAACCAAAGGGCTCAAAAAACTTAGAGTCCTCTTCAAGAGAGAATACTGGGAAGGAAACTCCTTCACCTAAAGTCCTGACTGACCACCTTTCAATGGTCATGCCTCCAAAACCTGGATCATCAAGAAGATATTCATTGTCGACAGACACTTCGCCCCCATCAATGGCAGGCTCTACTCCATCAAAAAAGGAAATATTCATCGTCGACGGGGCATCATAACTCAGCTCTCCTGTCAACCAGGACTCCTGTACCATTGACGACAGAGGTCTTGCTGCCTTCCCCATCGATGGGGCATAACCCCCCCGTCGACGGAAGGGCTTTCCAAGACTACATCATAAATGAGAATGCCTCCTCCGTCAACGGAGCACATGCTACATGCTTCCTTGTTGACAGGGCTACCTCCCCCATTGGTGGGACATGCTCCCTATGCTCCCCCATCGTCGAGAGGCCTACCACCGTCGACGGGCCATGCATCCACTCTACCATCATCGATGACGGCTTTTCCATTGTCGAAGGAGCATATCCTGCCATCGACACATGCCCTGCCTTCCTCATCATCAATGGAGTATATTCCCCCATCGACGGAGCATGCTGTTACTGACCCTCCACTTGTAAGACACAGTACATTATCGACGAGGCATGCTTCTCTGCCTCTCCTGTCGATGGGACTGATGCCTCCATCATCAAGATGATCACTGCTGCATAGAACAACACCCTTACCTGCATATAGTACAGGTATGGATGATCCTTATGGAAGGTCGACCATGAAAAGCCAAGAATATTCTCAAAAACATGTATCGAAAGATGCATATGGAGCTGCATTTCTACGAAATAGAGAACTGTATGCTTCAGAACGCAGAGGCCCGCCAGCCTCGTTGTTGTTCCCACGTGGGGCTCACAACCCCATTGGAAATTAGCAAAAACGCCAAAGAAACACCGGATCACTTTACCAGGAGGCGCAAATTGATCCCCCGTCCCCATGTATGCAGGATTCAGAACCTGCTTACATGACAATTCCATCATCACAAGTTCCAAATATTGAAGAAATAGTAAATAGAGTACTGAATTCTTTGGGTTTTGACCATAGCCTAACTCCAGAATATAACCCTCAAACACAAATGATATCACCACCTCCATCAAAACAGGCACGTACAGAGCTAGAACGCTCCCCGGTCCTGCATCCTTCCGAATATCCAGATGAATATTTCTCATTATCACACAAATCCAAACCTTCACTGGACCTTTGATGGTTTCCCTGACACAAGAGAATATGAATCCCCTTCAGAGATGCCCTTCTACTGGGACGAAGGGCTGTTACAACCACAAAAAGTCATTTCTCCACCAGATGACCACTCATTCCCTGAAATGATGCTATAAATACAAAAAACAATGGAGTTTACCACAACGGAACAAGACTGACTAAGTAAAGATATGGCTGAATATTTGGGCCTATCGGAAGACCCTGTCCGGGCTATCCCTCCTTTTGTACCTACGTTCAGAAATGCTATTCCTGAAGCTTGGAATCCACCCATAGCGCAGGAGTTACCTAGAAAGGCCCACGGGCTATATCAAGCCCCTTCTGATTATCAGTATTTAATGAATATGCCAGCGGCGGATTCTGTGGTTACTGCGGCTGCCCACAACTGCACCGGCAAGCCTAAACATACAAGCATGATACCTCCAGAGAGAGACTCTAAATGTTTTGATCATATGGGGAAGAGTGTTTGCTCTAAGCACATTAAACATCAGAATACCTAACTATATGGGGCACATGCTGCAATACCTACGTACAGTGAGCACTCTGCTGGAGAAGTTATAAACAGAATACCTGCATCCCCTGAAACAGAACAACTTACATCTACAAACAATACAGTTATTTCACTGTCTTGACATCTGTTAAGATCAGGATATGATCTTGCCGATGCTTAGGCTCGAGCCTCTGCAGTCGGTATTCTTATATGCCCCCAAGCATAGCTCCGACTTTCAGGGCTAGCACTTGATATTCAACACTGAGTGGCTAACGCCCCCTTTTCAGGTGACCATCTTTTTGGGCCAGGAGCTCAAACGATACAGGAGAACCTACAAGCCTCAAACAGACAACTGAAAACAGTACAATACATGTACCAAAAATCACGTCCTCAGTATAATTATTCATACAAAGCTGGATCTAATTATACTCCACGTGACACCTTCAAGGGCAGAAAACAAGTAACAAGGACCCTGGCGAAGCCGGCCTGTGGTCGCCGCTCCGACCGCCCTGGGGCTTCTGCCCCTCATTAAGGATGCTAGGCTCCACCCCAGTCCCCTTATCTTGGCCTCTGGGACCTTTTGGGGCCCCAAAAAAGACTGAGGCCTTTTTTTCACATCGGCTCGCTACATCTAGCCAATCTCTCAGGTATCACTGTTTATAGACCATCACGACCATTCCATCGAGATGCCTTTTTTTTTTTTGACCTGCGGTGCACCAGACGTCCTGTCCCTCCCTCAACCAGGTCCATCCACTATTAAACTCACATGTTGAGACACAATCAATCCCACTACGGACTATATTCTTCTCTCCTTAGCTGCTATTCGCAGCTTTCCCTTGATCATGAACAAAGATCATATCGAAAAGGGTGAGTACATGTACAGAGATTATAAGTTTTTAGCCACTGCTTCCTTTGATTATGAACAAAGATCATAACGAAAAGAGTGAGTACGTATACAGAGATTATATGTTTTAACCACTGCTTCGTTTTGTTTGGTCACAGATGCATTGTTTCATTTGCTACATTATCTGTTACTTCAGTATCCTACTTTTTGTCAAATAGGTACATTCATTACTGGCAAGATAATCTGAAAAAAAAATGGTCTTCACTTGTTACTTATAGCACCTCTAAAGAATAACATAGTATTACTCAAGCTACTGTTACAATTCATAACAAAGTTGCCTTTGCCTCAGCTTGTGTTTTCACTGCTGAACACTGAAGCTCTGTAATTGCTCAGTGCTCTTAATGTATTCCTTCTAGTTTTCTTTAAAAAACATTTCACAGTGAATCATGTATCCCTTTATTCCACTGCTATGCTATTTTAACATTCATTGGTCCCATGACCACATTTTACCTACAGCAGAATGCCATCTGTGGCCACCCACTGCCATATAACTACTTGGGAATCTCACAGAAGTAATGACTTGCTGCAAGAGACCATTCCATGGAAGATAGTGCAGTTACACAAAGACTTTTGCTGTAACGTAGATCTTCTAGGAATGTTTCTTGCAGTAAGTAGTTTCCTTCCCTCCATCCCCCTGCCTTATGTAATAGGAAAAACGATGTAAGGGTGGGAAGCTTCGGTACCTTGGTTCCCCTTGGTTCCGAGCTGAAACCGCCAGGGAACAGAGCTTACCAGGGACCACCCACTTTTATAAGTTCAGCCCAGGAAGTGTGGTAGTGTGTGTGGTCCCTGGTATAGAGACTGCTGGAAGAGACTTCTGTGTTGGAGTGCTACCTATCGGGAACTCCTAGAAGTAATGACGTACTGCAAGAGACATTCCTAGAAGATCTACTGTTACAGCAAAAGTCTTTGTGTAACTGCACTTTCTAGGAGTGGTAGGTGTACATTCACATTGACCCACCCGCCTCCCCGCAAGTGACACACTGGTCTTGCTTCCAGCGGGCAAGATCTGACGTCACCGGGTGGTGCTAGGGGAGTTACCACTTGGGTGGGTGTGTGGGAGGAGCCAGCTTGAAGATGTTCCGGTGAATCTTAAAGGGGAAAGGATCACTGCCAAGAAGTATGGATGTACACCATATACTCCTGAGCCTAGATATCAAGAGAAGTGCAGGAGCTGATAAGTTGGAGCTCTATTTCTTAAAATGAGGATACCATATATTGACTGCACTTATAGTACACCTTTTCAATATGTCCCTAGCACACGGCGAAATTCCTTCTGTTTGGAAAAATAGCACGCACAGTCCCTCTTTATAAGTCTGGTGACCCTAGTGACCTAAACAATTACAGGCCTATATCCCTATTACCCATTCTAGCCAAACTTCTAGAGAAACTAGTAAATGCACAGATCAGAAACTTCCTTGACTCCCATCAGTTAGTTAACCCAGTTCAATTGGGGTTCAGAAAAAATCACAGCACAATATCCACACTGCTCCATAGTCGAGCTCAGTATCTCTTGTACCTGGCTCCGGACCTACTTATTGTTGCCTGCCTGCTTGGGTGTGGCCCTGTGCATATTGTATATATTCCGTATATTCTTGTTAGGTATATTGATATTGAAATTGTTCTGTTATATGTTTTCATTTTATGGTGTCCACTGCTGTAATCTGAGCTATCCCACTATGTATGTTATGTTTCCTGACTGCGGTATATGTCTGTACCTTATTTGCATCAATTTGTACTCTGTATGTTCTTTTATTCTTCTGTACTCTCCAGGGTCGTACCTGAAAATAGGCACATGTCTGTCTAGTGTACTTACCTGGTTAACAAAAGCTAAATAAATAAATAACTAGCAAAGGTAACAAATGACTGGCATTTGGCTCTTGATTCTAAACACTACATCAGTGCCTTATTTCTAGACCTAAGTAAGGCCTTTGGCACAGTAGACCATGACCTATTGGCTGTCCATATTACAAGATATATTGGCCTGGATGCCTCTGCCATCAGCTGGTTCTCCTGTTACCTTACATACAGACAACAGCAAGTCAAGGCCCAAGGGGACCTGTCACCACTTAAAACACTCCTTAGAGGTGTTCCTCAGTGCTCAATATTAGGACCTCTACTTTTTGCAATATAGAGCAGCAGCATCAATGAAGGTATCAATCAAGCAACTTCCACGTAAATGTAAAACTGTAAAAATTGTCTTTTCTCCTGTTTTTGTACCTGAATGTATTCGTCTGAACCAATTACTGTATCAATGTACCTGTTGTACCCTTTTGTACTCTCCCGGGTCGTTCCTGAAAATAGGCATAAAACTTGTCTAGTGTACTTACCCTGTAAACAAAAACTAAATAAATAAGTGTTCACTTATTTGCTGATGATGCTGTTATCAATGTTGCCAAGCCCACCCTCGAGTTGGCATGCAGCATATTACAACAAGAATTCCTTTTTCTTAAGCACAACCTCCTGAGTCTCAAACTGTTGTTGAACGCTAAAAAAACAAAGGCAATGTTTTTTCCCCCCAGACAAAATGCGTCCAGTCCCTCCTCACTGGGCAGACAACAAATAACGTCCCTTTTGGGGGAGCTTATTGAGCCAGTGGACAAATTCAAATACTTAGGTTTTTGGATAGACCATAAACTCTCCTATTCGGTTCATGTAGAGGAACTGAACAAAAAGCTGAACCAACATCTAGGACTGTTCTTTAGAATCAGACCCCTCCTTAGACAGGAAACAAGGCAAAGACTCGTGCAATCTATAGTCCTTCCCCTATTGAATTATGCTGACCTACTGTATAGCCATGGACCTAGTACTGCACTGGCCAAGCTGGACACCTTGTACAATAGGGCTTTAAGGTTCATTACCGGCATTCTTTTTAGGACATAACATTGCTCTCCACACACTATGTTAGGATGGCAGCAGGGATCGACAAATTTTAAAATCTCTTGCTAGTCCAGGACAAGTGGCCTTGACAAAAATGGTAGTCCTCAAGTTTCGAGTGGTAGTCCAGTACATTTCAATTGAAATATTCAACTGACTTAACAGAAATAAGTTAAATGCTGTGGCTGTGTGGCAGTTCTTATATATTGTACTATTATTTCATAGGATGGATGGAGAGATGTAGAAGAACTTCATAAATCAGGAATAACAATATTTTCATATATTTTTTTGTTAATATGGGCCAGGGTAGTACAGGCCGGACACTAAGGCACCCCAGGCAGAAGTCTGTATTAGAAGAGATTGGAGGAATGTTACAGAATTAGTTAAGGACAAGCCAAAACCAGCTAGGCCGTTGGTTGAGAAGAACATAAAATGGTGATTAAGGGCTAGGCCAGGAAGAAGATGATGGGGCACTGGGAGCAGGAGTACTAACATCAAGAAGATCATCAGCAGCAGAAGCAGCTAAACCAGAAGATAACGTATTAGCAGCAACAGTATGCCCACGAACATGTTGAGTGCCTGGACCAGAGAGCAGCCAGTGGTTAATTGCTGGATCCAGATCAAAGTCATGCAGTTCAGGACCTTCTACTACTATCTGCAGGAGAGACTGTAGTGAATCATCAGTCAGCCTTGTCCTGATTTTTGTTTTGATTAGGTTCTGAACAGAAAAAACTCTCTCACATTTTGCAGTCGATACACTTATGACCATGAGTATTTTAACTAGGTCAAGAATGTGTATAATCTGGGGTGGTTTTTCTTTTAGTAATCTGGTATATACAGGTACCTGCAAATAGGGTTTTTCAATGGCAGATTTCAATATTGTTTTAAATGCAGCATATTCTGACTTTATATGTTCCTGCTGCTCCTCTGTGAAAAAGTGAAAATATTCTGCCAAGTTTGCAAGTTCAGAGGTCCCAAACACCGCTAGTTGGTCTCTTGGCAGATCAAACTGCTTAAAATCTAAACAGTTGAACCATTTGAGAGGCACCTCTGAGAAATTTTTAAATGTTGTCAATATACATTATTGCTGCATCTATTAAAGTTTGCAGTTGTCCATCTGTCACAAAATTGATTTCTGGGCAGTTACCTCTGAATGGGAAATGAACAGTCTCCTCCTCCCTTCCCCTTTGTCACAACATATTCCATTAATTTCTGTTCTGGTTTGTAATGGCTGAGGAAAGTTGCCATGTATTGCCCTGGCATGGTTTTCAGTTCCATAAGCTGGAGTAGGCAGGTCTCAACAAGCTGTGGAACTTCCAGTATTACTATGTCATCTCGTTGAAACTGCAGTGACAGGTTTTTTAGTATTGGCAGGAAATCTTTCAGTATATGGATAGCTTTAACAAACTGCACACTCTGTGTTTCTTTTAAGAGGCCCTTTGTTTTTGAACTTTCATCACCACCAACAGTCAAAGATGCGTGTAGGTGTTGTACAACAGTAGGTAGTTAACCTGAACTGCATGTACCGAACGTGACCTACTGGCAAGCCATCTCACTTATTTAATTGCAGTAAAGTGCGCCAGATCAGTATCCATCACGTTAGCAATTTCTTGGAGCTCTCTCATTTTTTGGGGACTATAGTGATAAAATTTAAATATTCCCTTGAGAGTACTGTCCAGCTTTGATACAAATGGATTTTTTTTTAACACATTGAAAACTGCCAGCTCTAGCTTATGGGCAACACAGTGCATCGCAATTATTTGAGGACAGCAGTTTTCCTGCAACTTTGCTGTGGTTCCTCCTCTTTCACCCATCATGACACTGGCCCTATCAAAATTTGCTGAAATAAGAAGCGGTCCTGGATTAACATTTTGTAGGTAACTGAGAGGAAGATTTACTGACTCCAATGCAGTTGATATTGCATGGAATACACCTTCTGCATGTGCATGTTCCAGTGGCACAGCTTGGATAAGCAATGTATGCACCTGTTTTGAATTAGGTTCAACAAACCTTAAGAAAACATTTTCCCACTCAGTTATACTGTAATCAGTACTGCCGTCAGCAAGAACTGTCACATACTTAACAGTAGCAAGAGTCTGCATCTGGGTTCTGGATATAACTGCTGAAATAGCACTGCAAAAGTCCCTGGCTCGCTTATTGTTAGTATAATTAGAACCTAGCTTAATGCCATTTTTTTCCTGTAATTCACAGAACCACTCCATGTCTGAGAAAGGGCGAAGATTTTTGGCTATGGAATACGCTGTGTTAAACAGGCTTCTCATCTTTGCTTTTGTGGCCTCTTCCAACTGTGCAAAGGCTTGGTAAAGTGGTGACTCACTAATCTCACAACATACTGCTCGTTGGCCACTTTCCAGAATATGTTAGTTCTGGCATAGCACATGTGGATTGGATTTTTCATGTGCATGTAGTGACTCAATGCGAAAGTTGTTAGAGCCTGTGGCAAAGAAATGTTTTAATTTTTTTTAAATGCTGGAGTTGTAATAGTGGGATACTTTTCACATAGTGTGCAGTACTTAAGCCCCTTTTTATCATCGTATCTCAACCATTTATAAGTGGACAACCAATGACACTGAAATAGTCTGGCCCTTTTATCTTGGTCATATTTCTTGTCTTTACTACTCCCAACTGCCACCTCATTATCAAGCAGTAAACTACGTTTCTTAGCAAGTGACACAGGCTTTATGAGATAAGGCTACTACGGCTTCTCTGTTTACATCAAGTACCTGGTCAGCAGTTATATCCAGAACCACAGATGCAGATTCAGTTTCTTGACTTTTATCTGTGAAAGTAGTACTGGTACTAGTACCAGACTGTGTTTGTCTCGTAAAAGATGGTGCTGCTGCTGACCAGGGAGACAAGAGACTTTGTTGTTTGGCTTTGTTCATCTGCATATTGTCCATATAAATTTGGTGGTCACTTTTTTTTTTTAAAGACTAATGGAACCAATAATAATAAACTTATTTTAAACACTGGTGTCTGTGTGTCCTTTTTTACTGGTGGTTAGTGTGGGCTTATGGGCTGGGTCACCAGGGGACAGATTTAGATGTAAATATGCTTTCAAACAACGTGAAGTCTTGCTATATTATGACAATTGCAGTTTGTCCCACCATTAGAACTGCTCCGGAGGTGAAAGAGTTAACATCCATGCCAGGCATGGAGCTTAGAGCGCGAGCTCGGTTAGAGAAGCTCTGTCTGGATAATTTCAAACTGAAACGGTCAGATTCTTTACTCCGCCTCACTGAACAGTTGCTCCGGAGATTTCTCCTACTGCTCGGTTCATTTCTCGGTTTAAACAGTGTTTTCTCGGTTAAATTCAACCGCGAGTATTATTATTTTAACCGCAAACCGATCGGTTCAAGGTCTGTCTGTGGTATTGTAAGTAATAGACAGGTTTATTTCTGTGTGGAACTTGTAAATGTTTATCGGTTCGGTTCGAACCGATCAGGTTATTTTAAAACTTTAAAATCAAGCATTTAAAAGCTTTTAGAGTGCGGTTCCCGGTTCTTATCGGTTCTAAAAAGAACGGATTTCATTACGTTTTTCCACGACCCGTGACACGGTTGGGAACCGATAAGGGTGTCTTGCCTGGCACTGCCGTTAAAAGGGCAAGTTTTTGGTTAGGCTGGCATCATGTCTGAGAAACCCAAAAGAAAACTGGGTTCACTGTTTCTTTAACACTGTAGTGTTCAGGGGAAGCCTTTGCCAAGGCTGACCCACACACATGTGTATATTGTCTGGGTTTGACCACCTCAATTCAGACTGCCAGATTTGTAAGAATTTCCCTGCAGCCACCCTGGATAAGAGAGTTGGCAGGCTCAGGGAACGAGAGGCCAAAAAGTCCGCTGACCCGGATGGCCAGCCCGGTTCGATGCCAACCGGAGGGAGTGCCCTCTGACTAGGGCGAGACTTCCTCGGCCAAACGTAAAGCTGACTCTGAGGAGCCAGTTCCAGCAAAGAAAACTAGAAAATTAGCAGGTGTGGAGTCTAATATCCCTTCTCCAACTGCTGCAGAGATAGCAAAAGCTATACAAATTGTCCAGTCACTTTCTCCGGTTCCGTCCGAACCGCCACTGTCTGGCAAAAGGTCGGTTCGGCCGGTTCCACCAGTTCAAGAATATGATATAGAAGAATTTTATGAACCAGAGGAAGGGGAGGATGATTATGAACAGTGTGAATGTGACTTTGAGAGTCTGGATGTGCCCATTGAACGGACATCTCCCCAGACAGACCTTTAGAATCTCCCTCGCTTTCTGAGTCCCTTCTCACTTTCTGTTTTATAAAAGGTTGCTGAAACCTCCAGCTCCCATTGGAGGAAGCTGTGGATGAGCAAGAGGAACCTGATTTTGTGGAAATGATGGATATCCCAGAGTCTAGGAGATTGTCTATCCCTTTACATAAATCATTTAGGAAACAAACAATAAAAATTTTAAAAGCTCCTAATTCTGTGCCTCCTGTGGACAAAAAGATGGACAGGAGGTACACTTTGTCAGGTCCTGATACAGAATTTCTTTCACAGCAATGCAGCCATGTTGGAGTACTTCAGGCTGCAGCCTGTGATAAGGCTAATATTCCCCTGGCTTCACATCCTCCTGACAAGGACTCCAGGAAGATTGATGCCATGGCTAAAAAACAATACATGGCAGCATCCTTGGGACTCAGACAAGCAAATTACATGGCTTATGTGGCAAGATACCAAAAATCTAGATGGGACACTGTCATGGCTTTTGCAAACAGGCCCCTGGCCAGCTTGCTAAGGAGCTGGAGCAGGTGGCTGCTGATAGTATTGAGGCATCCAAGGTGCAATTCCATGCTGCTGTGGATTCTATTGATGTATCCTCTAGAGTCATGGCTACATCTGTGGCCTTCGTAGGTTGGCTTGGCTCAGGTGTACTAGTTTGTCTCAGGATACCCAGACTAAGGCTATGGATTTTCCTGTGGTAGGAAATTCTCTGTTTGGGGAGCAGACAGAGAATTACATGAAGAAAATGGGTGAATATAGGACAACTTATAGGAGTGCACAAGCCAAGGAGCGGCAAGCCACTCCTCAGAGGCAGACCTCCAGGGGTAGAGGTAGGCCTTTTCACATGCCTTTTTACCAAACCCAGGCCTCCTCTGCTTATGCTCAGAGGGGGTTCTTCAGAGGGAGAGGCAGACGGGGTGAAAGCAGGTCTGCTCCCACCCCTCAGCCTAAAGCCCCTGCCAAACAGGCACCCTGATGGGGTGCCCAGGGCCGGTTCTGCATTACCTGTAGGGGGCAGGCTGGCTTACTTCGTTCAGGACTGGGAGTCTCTAACATCAGAGAAGTGGGTCCTGGAAGTAGTAGCCAGGGTCTGGTTCTCAGCTTCAAAAATTTCCAAAGATGAGAATCAGATCTTTCCACCTGCAAACCCTCTAGAGACCTTTGCCTTAGAAACAGAAGTCTCAACCCTCCTGGCTCTCAGAGCTGTAGAAAGGGTTTCTCCCTACACCAGGCAAGGGTCTGTACTCCAGGTACTTCCTTACCCCAAAAAAGACAGGAGAATTGCGGCCCATTTTGGACCTAAGATATCTGACCAAGCACCTTTTGAAACCAAAATTCAAAATGGTGATTGTGGCAATGATTTTACCTTCTCTAAGGCCAAGGGACTGGCTAGCTTCCCTGGACTTCAAGGATGCCTATTTCCATGTTCTCATCAGAAGCTCCCACCGAAAGTACCTCAGATTCGAACTGCCCTCAGGTCATTACCAGTTCAGAGCAGTGCCCTCCGGCCTTACCTCTGCCCCAAGGGTATTCACAAAATGTCTAGCAGTAGCAGTTGCTCATTAAGAAGGCAAAAGATTGCCATCTTTCCTACCTAGACGACTGGCTCATTGTAGGTCAGTCTCCAGACCAGGTCAAATCACACCTGCAAGTTACCCAGCAGCTGCTCACCTCTGGGTTTTCTTCTCAATCTTCCAAAGTCAGTTCCGAACCTGTCCAGGTACTCACCTTTATAGGTGCAGATTGGACACAAAGCAGGCCAGAGCCTTCCTGCCCCTAGAAAGGGTAAGGAACCTAGTGGCCCTGGCCTCCTCCTTCACTCTGCAGGTCTCTCGACCAGCAAGGCACTTGTTACAGCTCCTAGGACACATGGCTGCTTCCACAGCTGTAGTGCAAGAGCAAGATTTCAGATGAGAGACATTCAGTTTCACTTGAGCCTTTTGGTCTCAAAGAAAGATCCCTTTCCAGGTTGATCCCAGTGACTCGAACCCTGATCCAGGCCCTTCAGTGGTGGCAGGATCAGAGCAATTTGAGACTAGGGTTCCCCTTCATCCCTCTGTCTCACTCCTTGACCCTTACTACAGATGCGTCCCTTCTGGGATGGGGAGCTCACATGGGCGACCTCTCCACCCAGGGAGTGTGGTCCCCTCAGGAATCTCTGCTCCACATCAATTTGCTGGAACTCAGAGCTGTTTTTCTTGCACTTCAGGTGTTTTCTGCATCTGTTCAGAACAAAGTGGTGCAAGTCAGAACAGACAACACCACTACAATGTGGTACATCAACAAACAATGGGGCACTTGGTCTTCGGCCTTGTGCACCGAGGCAATGAAGTTGTGGTCTCTGGCTTATTCCCTGAACACTTCCCTCATAGCAGTTCACCTCCCAGGAAAGGACAATGACCTGGCAGATGCTCTCAGCAGGATTTCCTAGGGCCATCACGAATGGTCACTGGATCCCCGAGTACTGGGGATAGTTTTTGCCAGATGGGGCACCCCTCAGATAATCTTTTCGCAGCCCCAGACAATCACCAACTTCCACTGTTTTGTTGCAGTCCCCCTGGATGCCTTTCTCCTAGATTGGGAAGGGAAGTTTCTGTATGCCTTTTCCCCCCTTCCCTCTCCTATTCAAGGTGCTAGTCAAAATCAGATCCCAGCCTTGCAAGATGATTCTGATTGCTCCAGATTGGGCCAGGCAGCCCTGGTACCCACTCCTTCTGTCCTTAGCAGTCCACCTTCACCTGTGTCTCCCCAGGAATCACAACCTGTTAACTTGTGCCCAGGGGAGAGTTTGGTACCCAAATCTCAAATCCCTCAACCTCAAGGCCTGGCTCTTGAGGAGTTAGAATTTGCTGACCTACACCTTTCTCAAGGTGTTCTTGAAATCCTGAAGGCTTCTAGGAAGCCTTCCACTAGAACCACTTATAACTCTAAATGGAAAAGGTTTTCCATCTGGTGTTCTGGAAGCATATTTCCCGGAATCTGCTGATTTGCCCATTGTTTTGGACTACATGGTCCATCTTAATTCTTTGGGTCTGAGACCAGCTACCCTGAAAGTACATCTGGCAGCTGTCTCTGCTTTTATTTCAGCAGGAAAGTCCTCCTCTCTTTCCACTCACCCTGTATTTTCCAAGTTTTTCAAAGGATTACTTCATACTAATCCACCTTTCAGGGACCCGGCCCCTGCCTGGGATCTTAATGTTTGCATTGCTCAGTTGATGCAACCCCCCTTTGAACCTCTGTCTTCTGCAGAGCTTAAGTACTTGACTTGGAAAACTGTTGTTCTAGTAGCCATCACTTCTGCCAGGCGCATAAGTGAGTTACAAGCTTTGTCAGTAGAGACTGACTTTATTTCCTTTCACAGGGATAAGGTAGTCCTTAGGACTAACAGAAAGTTTTTGCCTAAGGTGGTTTCAGACTTCCATCTTAATCAATCTATCTCTCTTCCAGTGTTCTTCATTGACCATTCCTCCTCTGGTGAGATGGCCCTCTTAACATCTAAGCTGTGCAACCTCCTAAGTTACTATATAGAGCGTACCAAGGGTCACAGGTTCGAATCCCTCCAACTTTTTCTCACTTATGGTGAGGTTGGGAAAGGGAAACCTGCCATTAAGAGATCCATTGCCAGGTGGATTGTCTCTTGTATCCAATTTTATCAAAAACAGGGAAAGGTTCCCCCTTCAGGCCTGAGGGCTCACTCTACCAGAGGTACAGCTGCATCTCTAGCTGCTGCCAGAGACATCCCTATATTAGAGATATGTCAAGCAGCTACTTGGAAAGCTACACACTTTCACCAAGCATTACTCCGTGGATATCCAGGCCAGGAGGGATGCTCGGTTTAGCACAGCCATACTTCAGAGCCTATTCCTAAGTAGGTTCTGTCCTCCTCCATGGAGGTACTGCTGTAGTCTGCAATTGTCATAATATAGCAAGACTTCATGTTGTTTGAAGAAAAAATTACTCACCTTAGTAATGTTGTTTCTTCTAATGGAGTCTTGCTATATTATGACCTCCCCCCCAGCCTGCCCCTCTCAGAACTTCTACTTGGGTATGGGGTGGGCAGACCAGTGTTGGCACTTGTTTATGCCCATTTTATGTTTTCCACCCCTTCTTTTTGGGGTTTTGGGGTGTTGTGTTTTATTTTATCTTATCTTATCTTATTTTCTGGTCCCCTGACTTGAGTCTTGGTGTTGGGACCAGGAATATGTGTTAATATTTAAGTAGCCAGTTGGCTAGTGTAGGTTACAGCTTCCACACAGAACCTTAGTGAGTTTTGCTCGTAAAGATCTGACAGTTTCAGTTTGAAATTATCCAGACAGAGCTTCTCTAACTGAGCTCGCGCTCTAAGCTCCATGCCTGGCATGGATGTTAACTCTTTCACCTCCGGAGCAGTTCTAATGGTGGGACAAACTGCAATTGTCATAATATAGCAAGACTCCATTAGAAGAAACAACATTACTAAGGTGAGTAATTTTTTCTTTTTTTGTATACACCGCAAGTTGTCTTGTCCTGTAACAAGTCAGGCAGCTGGCTGCAGAACACTCTGCACACAATCACTCTCCTCTCCCCCAGCACAGCCCACGCCCACCCCTGCAGTTAGGCTCCCTTATTTTATTTTACTGTTACTTACACTTATATATATTTTTTCACTATCTTTCTCTTTTTGTTTCTTGGGTACTTCAAGCCAACCAGCCGGCTGCAGGACACTGGGTCCTTCACTCCTTTTCACAAAATCTCTCCCAACAGCCCAACCAAGCCCATAGCTTAACCCCACACCACACACAATTATAGGCTTATTTCTTCTAAGTTCTCACTATACTATCTTTTTTTTTTTTTTTAACCAACTTTCTCAAGTCAGCTGCTGCTGCAGGATACTGGGTCAGTCCTTCTCCCCACCTCTCTCCAAGCTCCCCCTTCACACACAATCTCTATCTGCGCTCTCCTCTCCCAACAGCCCACCAGCCTCTTGTCTTATTTGCTTTCTGTTTTTTAGCTTTCTTTTATTATTTTATTTTTTTCTTTGTTTATGCAGCTAGTAGTCAAATAAACTGCTGTTTTTACTGGTGGGCAACACAAAGCTCCCCACCCACAGTAGTTGTCCCCTGCCCTTGCTCTCTTCCTTTTTATTTTCTGTTGTCAGTGACACTTTACGCTGCTGCTAGTTCTCAGTTGTCAGGGGACCAGGGTTCCCTCCCTTCTTCCACCCTGCTACACAGACAGCAGACAGTCCCCCCTCCCAAGTTTCTGTTTTGTTTCCTTTTCTCCTTGTTTGATTGTACTTATTTTTTTATTTTGTTTTATTTAGTTGTTTAACCAGGTATAGCACACTAAGCTGAAAGCTTTTTTACAGGAGTGACCTGGGAGCACAAGGAGGACTTGCTCAGGCAGTATGCAAGTGGAAGCTGTGGGATTCAAACCCAGGTCTGGTCTGCTGGATGTCACCAGATTTGCAGCTCAGAGCCTTAGACCACTGCACTATACTGCCTACTTAATTTATTTTATATGCGCCTTAGTTTGCTTTCACCCTGTTATGCCCAGTTCTGTTATAAGGGAACACAAGCCCAACCTAACCCTTCTCAATATTTTATTTACCCTGCCTGCCTACACTGAACACTCCTTATTTACTCAGATTACTTTCTTCTTCATTAATTTTGCACTTTTGGCAAAACTGGCACGGCACACGGCAGGTAAATTTGCTTGTCTGCTGCACTAATGCACTTGTGTGCAGTTATCAGTGCTCAGCCATGTTGCCCCCTCTCCTTAGTCCTCCTAGCTCCTGCCTTCCCCCTCCCCGCTCTTCACTCTCACCAACCCTCCCTCCTTAATTCAGTTTAAATATTTGTTTTCCCGAGTAGTCCACTCCACACACACAAAGTAAGGCAGCACTGGTCGCACTCCCCACTCTCCGATATCCACAACAATGGACTGTTTAATTTGTGTTATCCTCTAGTCTCCACCAACAGACAGTGAATGAGGGGCTCTAACGCAATGCATGTCTTTACTCTTGTCTCCACTACGTGCCAAATCACCACTGTGGCCAATGGGCAATCTTGGCATCACTTACAGTTCAAGATTGTCCTTCATCATTTGGCTCCACGCCTGCCAGTCCGACAGCTTGCTCCTCCTCCGTTTCCTCCGACGAGACGCTGCTCGCGCTCACTCCTGATGCCACTTCCCTAGGCTGAGGCAAACTCACACACTCGCCGCTCGTTTCTGACCAGTAGGTGCACTGCTCGGTGGGTCAGATGACCACCGGGACAGCCGAAGCAGTGAGCACCCTACTGGTGGAAGGTAGAATGGCAGCAGCAAGTTTTTAAGATTTTTAAATCGGTGCTAGCCCGTGGACAAGTGGCACAACAGAAAGTGCTTGTCCCTGCACTGTAACTGGTAGCCCGGGATGTGTAGCAATAGGATTTGTCAAACCCTGCAGGCTTCCCTGGGTATTTGAACATTTAATGAAGGTCTGATGTTTGAGTGGTTTTGAAGAGTTCTTGGAGATTGTTCCATCCATTTGAGACTCTGCATGCTTCCCAAGGTTCCTCTTTGTGAAAGGACTTCCTTGAGGTGGGTCCTTAGCCCTGAAAGAGATGCCCTTCTTGGTGAACAGCTGATGATCCACCTGGTCCTAAAACCAAGAGAGGGAGGTTACAGTCAGCAAGCTGTGCTCATTTCAGGATTGTGTCTTATGGTAATCATCTGGGGTTAAACACAGGGATCTTTATGATGGAACAGTTACAGCTTATACCAGCTTAGAGCTTCTGTAGAGTTAGGGTCCCTGGACCACTGTATTTTACTTGAGAATCTTAATTAGAATGGAAGGTCCACAAAATGCCTCATTATTTTCACGTTAACTGTTATAGTGATATTCCTGTACATTATTCTCCTATAAATAAGGTATTTTCCTTGAGCGGGACTCAGTAAAACATAAGTGGGATCCTTTGGGGGGACATTTACCAGGAAAAGCTGTGAGCGTATTCATGTAGATCTCTTGCTGTTTCTCTGTACTCTGTCAAAATCCATCATTACTGATCTCTCTATCTATCTATGGACTGGTTCACAACTGAACAGACTGTACATTTCTCATATGATCCATAAGGAGCAGCCCTTTTTGCATGTCACTCACCTGCCACACCCTCCTCCCCACACACACAGACCCTCTTCTTGCTACTGTGTGTATGACCTCCCTTTTAACACCTCATTACTTAGTGTGCCTAACCTATTTTCATACAACATAAAAAGCGACTGTAGAAGGTAGGTATCAGGGAAGTCTTCTGATGACACTAAGCGGGCCATGGACTCTGAGGATGGGGGCAAACTTCTGGACTTGAAAAAGCAAGGCGACGGGTTGGACTCCAAGAGTCTCTTATTTAATGTAGCCAAATACAAGGGGTTATGCTTAAGAAGAAAAACGTACAGAGGTGGAGAAGGAAAAATACCTAGGGGGTCATTATAGACAATCTCAAGCTCCATCTATCCGGAACCTTTTTACATCTGTATATAGTGTTTTAGTATGATTCCAATCTTTGTAAATATATTTCAGCCAATGTTGGAAATTCTTGTTCTTCTTAACTATGTAACTTTAAAGTATTGACTTTGCTACTATATTAGCCCCCCAAGGACCTTCTTGGAAAAATGTGTTTCATCCAAATGAGGCTATCCTGGAGTGCAACATTCTTAAATAAAAACAAATTAGGCTGGAATAATGTAAGTTGGAACTTTAAAATGCAAGCAGAAAGCTGGGTTTATGATTGAGTACTGAGGACCACTTTGGTACACTGGTGACTCTACGTTCGCACCCTGAGCCAGGATATAGGGAGTAGAGGCCGGCACAGAGGGTGAAAAAACATTGGTGAGGATATGCTCCTTTCAGGGGAGGGAGGAGATGTGTACTGCTCAGAGAGTGGCACTTGGAGGTAGCGTAGAACAATTGACAGCCCTCAGATGGCCAACATGGGAAGTGGGGAAAGAGGACTTATCATGTGCCCCCCCCCCTGCCATCAGACCCTAATTGGTGGCATGCCCACTACCGAAACCCTGGTACGTGGTAATGACTTAGGTGGCATGCTTCTCTTCTTGAACTGTAAGCCATGAAAGGGAGGAGGGGGGTACCTGGGGAGGAATAAAACTTACCCTGGCACTGGAGGACACCACTGCGAGACAGATGGTGGATGATGGCGAGGGTGAGTCTTGCGGGCAGTAGGAGCAGCATAGATGAGAGTGCCTGAAAGAGTGGGGCTCTGGGGGGGGGGGCCATGGAAGGAGGTGAAAGGGGGGGCATGACCAGTCGAGCAAGGGATGTAATCCTGCTGCTTTACAAGGCCCTGGTCAGGCAACACTTGGAGTACTACATGCAGTTCTGGGAGCCTCAGTACAAAAACAAAACAAAATACTGAGGCAGTCAAGAGTCCAGTGCAGGGTCACCATAATGATCAACAGTATAGGGGCAGAAGTTATAAGAGGAGACTGTTAAGGCTCTTAAAGGTGATAGAAAACAGTTTTCATACCTCTAAATGCCCTCCAGTTGTTCTTTTATTGGTTACCTTGGCGGTGGCTGGGGGACAGAGCACCAATGCTGCAAGAAAGGAACTGAGGGGGGCAGGCGCTGGGAGAAACGCGTGTGGACTCATACGCGCTCCCTCCACTGATGTCATTTCACGCCTCACTCTCGAGGGAGGAAAATGAGAAAAATGGTCCCGGTCAGCTAGATGAGGCAGCCATCCACCACAGGCCCCGACCCCGAATGGCGCTCCCTGAACTAGGCCCTGATAGAGGTGAGTAGAGCTGGGGGTCCTTGATGCCCTGCCACGGGGGTAAGCCATGGTGGAAGAGGGGTTGCAGCCTGATGTAGGGGTAAGGCTAGACAGGTGGCTAGGATGGTTGCTGACCTGGGACCCGGCGGGAGAAATATATAAAAGGAAGAACATAAGGACTCAAGCTGATGCTCAGAGGTGTTAAATTTGGTTGTAGCATTAGGAGGAACGTCTTCACCCAGAGGGCAGTGAACCTAGGGAGTAGCTTGCCAGCAGAGACAGTAGATAAAAAGACGGTGCAGGCCTTCAGTGTAAGCCTGGCCCAGTTTCTTCTGATCAAGGAGATCACAGGGAACCCTGGGTAGTAGAGGGGATGGGAAATCTTTATAAATAGGTGCATATTTGTACAAAATACATCTTGATCTCTGAGTTCCTTACGACCTTAAATTACTGTGTCACTATGTTAGGTTAAAAAAAAAAATCTTCTCTATTCAGACTGCCAAGGTTATGAATGGACCTGTGCAGTATCAAAAGCTTGTGTACTGTAACAAACCTGTACAGTTAGTATTGTGATAATGAGGGGTGCTGTTAAGCCCGAGCCAGAAAGCAGCAAAACTTTGTAGCTATGTGGAAAATATAAAATTAACAAACCTGCTCTTTTGGAGTCAGAAGTTTTTGGATAAAAGTGATACCGCTGGAAAGAGGACCTGAAACTGCCTAGGATGGGGAACCCTTGTAAAAACAGGGGAGCTATAACAGAAGGAAAAACATCTGGGAGCTCTCAGCCTCCGAGGTCTGGTATGGAAATATATGCCTCAACCATGCCAGACTCGGAGGAAACCATGTCCTCTATTGGTTTGAAACTACCCCACCTGATCTCGTCTGTGTCGGACATGAATTCCAAACTAGATACTTTTAGCACTAGAGTTATGGTGGTAGAGACCACCATCGTAACTTTGCAAACTGAGATAGCTGATGTAAAACAGCGATCAGAAAGTACCACAGCGACCACCTCACTCGTGGTAAAAGGGAATACGCACCTAAGGGCCATACTGGAAACACTGGAGAACCAGGCCCGATCTTCATATGTGCAGATCCTTGGTCTCCCTTAGGGTATAGAAGGGGATCATCCCCTTATGTTCCTGCAGGACTGGCTAAATGAAAGAATTGTACCTGCCGGACAGCAGCTTACTTTCAGCCTTCAAAAGCTTATCGCATCACGCCTAGGGGCTGTCGTGACGGCTCCAGTCTCCCACGTACTTTACTGATAGTGACTGACGGCGTGGGGACCCGAGACAGAGTCTGAAACTGGCTAGGCAAGCAGGATCTATAACGCAGGATGACCGAGTGATACATTTGTTCACCGATGTCAGCTATGCTCAGAAAAGCTGCCATACTGCATGTGATAGCGTTTCCTGCTTGCTCGCAAATTGTCTGTGACGGGAAGGTCTGGGTGTTTTTGGACCCAGTGGAAGCTGGAAAATGGGCCTCCAAGTTTCCACCTAACTTTCGGGATCAACGGAGATCTTTGGGGGCGACAGGCAGTGATCCTGAGGACTCTGCGGAGGACTGAGACTATGAGCCCTAAGTATGGTTCCTCTTTAAAAAATATATTGTCTTCAAAAGTTCTGTAGTCACTTTAACCTCTAGTAAAGTATGTGATATTACAGGTGTAATTTGTTTATAGAGCTGTCTGTTCTAGGATCGTTTTGGGGGACTGCAGATCAGTTCATAAATCTACCTTATATAGAGGTATTCCTTTGGGTTACAATTAAGAAAAGGGGCTGAGGGTTTCTATTTGTTCTGAGCTCTTAATTTTTCACCCTTACAATATACTTACTGTGTTTAGGTTGTTTACCTTGGGTACGTAGTGTGACAATATGAGCCCTTAATCAAGGGCATGCAGCGTTGGACTTTTATTTCTGGAACTTTGGTAAACGAAACCAGTCATACTGCTCATGGGCTCTCTAATGCAGCAACATATTTTTTCTTCCAGGTTGGACTTAATTATTTAGAGTACCCCTCACATGTGGTATCACAATATTCTAGATGAATCCACCCTATGATTAAGGAGAGAGGTTACTCTCCGTAGGTTATATAATGTGAATTATATAATGTAATCACTATGGTCTGTCTTGGATATCGGCATATTATTGAAATACTGATTGCAAACTAATAAAAAATAAAGTAAAAAAAAAAAAGGTGAGATTATAACAGGCCCACATGGACTGCTTACACATCACTGCCGTTTTCTTATAATAAGAAAGGGGCTCTGTTTAAGGTTAGGGAACGCATAGCCCCCAAAACACATATGGTATAGAATTGCGTGTAACCGTATTGGTTATTGTTTAATCCAATAGACAAAGTAAGTGATTTGATGTTTTTTTTATTTGACCAAGAAGTATGTTTCTGTACACATGCTTCAGTCCTACATGAAGCTCTTCTTCACCTGAAGAAATCAGTACACCTAAGTAGTCGAACCCATAAAATGTAACTGCAACACTGTGAACAGTATCTGTGTTGGGTCAATGAAGATATAAAGGAAATCTAGTATGTAACCTAAGATATCTTACTCTGTAGCATTCTTGGGCCTTTCCGTTAATTGTTATAACTTTCAGTTTTCGTGAAACAGTAAAGTACAGATGCTCCCCTTACTGTTTGTGCACATGACTACTTAAGAAAACAGGGTAAACACAACTATGGTAGCAAAACCTCAAATTTATATCCACAAACTAATCAGGGTCTCTAGTTCTCTGCTTTACTTCAGTCCTTATTTCTGTGGCAGGGTTACTAAGCTTCTGCACCAGAATTTGTCCATTCCCGTGGCAGGCATTAATCATTACTGTAGCAGAATGCAGTCCTGGTATCGGCTGAAATATTTGTTGATTCATTGATCGATTTCAAAGGTTTTAACAAATATTGTGTGATATTATCAACGGCATCACATGCAGAGCACAGAGGAAGGGTTTCGGGATAAAGGAAAGACATCAGGAACCGAGGCACTATGGAAGAACTGTATATTTCAATTAAACAATCACAAAGAACCCAGAATTCCAGGCAATGTGTAGAAACTGCTGCATAATGCAAATTCTATGTAAGATTCTGTGGCCATAAAAACAGAATTTCATAAGCCTTGTATATAGTGAAGATAAAATGGGCTGTGTGACAAGGGTGGCAGTTGCCAAGTTAGTCTGCTGCAATCTTGTGGCAAAGCTTCAAATGATAGTAACAATGCCAGTTTTATTGAGAAAGTTAAACTCCTACCCATTGTGAAAAATGATGCTTCATCCAGTTCTTATATGCTGTCAGATTACCAACATCTCTGCTCTTGGCACAGTTTGAGTGTGTAAATAGATGCTGTTCACCCCTTTTTTTTTTTTTTAACACCCTTTTCTCTTCTCTTTTTTTGTACAGGGTCACGATGAAGAAGCAGTTGTGGATCAGGGTAAAATCAGCTCTACAATCAACACGAATTTTGAGAAAGAAGAACTAGAAAGTAAGTACCTACCATGGGGTCCCGCTGTATGTTGCACAATATTTTTGTTAAAGAGCTAGTGTACTGCCTGGAAACTGCTTGCAATTAATTGTAACTTTCAGATGTAGGCAGCTAGCACTTCTTATATCTCAAATATTTTTTCTTTTTTGTTTGCCAATTAGAAGATTTTCCACCTGGCAGTACTAGGGTGATGTCTGGAGGAATAAAAAAGTCAGTTCTGTTCCTCCCACTACACCAACACTGAGACCACAATGACTATGGCATCACTAGTAACCAGTGAGAACCATTTCTCACTGCCAGGTTTCAGTTTCACATGAAGCAGCAGGGACTGGCTCTCCCTGGTTACTAGTGATGTCACAATTTCCTGCATTTGGATTGGTAGTTTGTGAAAGTCACTGCTCATGCTGCAAGGACTGTGGTGCCTCAAGGTGTTTGGTCTCATTTCTGATGATGTAGTGGGAGGAACAGAACTGACTTTTTTTTTCCCCCTCCAGACAGCGTGATGCTCCACACATTACCCCAGTACCATACCTCTCAACTGTACCACATTACGAGGAATGTTCCTCATTTTACTTCACGAAAGCTCCCTGTTCCACATTGTGAGGACTTGTCCCACATTCAATGTCAACATTTTAAGGCAAAAATCTATAGTAAATGATGCAAAAAATAAATTATTCAATTAATAACAGACTTTCTGAACATAAATGCAAACATTTTAACAGTGTTCTGAGCTTCTTAGGTAAAGATTTGATTAAGTGTTCCACATTTTGATAATTTGTTCCACATTTTGAGAGGCAATGTTCCACATTTGGGGGACAAAAGGTTGAGAGGTATGCCCAGTACTGCCAGGTGTAAAATCTTCTAATTAACAATTAGAAAAGAAAAAAAAATACTTGAGATATAACAAGTGATAGCTGACTACATCTGAAAATTACTATTAATCCCAAGCAGTACACTAGCTCTTTAAGTATCTGCTTTCATTTTAATTCTGGAGCCCAGCAGTGAATATAGAACATTAAGCAAAATCCAGTCAAAGGTGAAAATAATTCATTTACCCTTTAACCCCAGTAGGCTACTACTGTACTGAAGTCTTCTATTTTTTTTTTTAGCAGCCTAGAATTCTTCTTGGTGGCAAGCTAAACTGTCAAATGTAACTGAATAGTATGCATCTGTGGCTGTACAGTGGGCAACTTGGTTGATGAAGTAGGTGGCACATTATATAAGTAGAGATGTGCAATGCTGGTAAACTTCGCGAAAAAAATTTGTGAAGTTTGTCACATTTGCAAAGTGCCAACTTCATGCAGTTTTTGGCAGGCAAAGTTGCAACTTCATCTTAACTTCGCCTCAGAAAGTGCCATTTCCCAAGGAAGACTCAATGCGAAGTCGCAAAGTAGGCAGTTCGCAAAGTTATCTGTGAAGGTGAATTTTGCAACTGCACTGACAAACTAAATCTTTGCAACATATCTATATATGAATAGGCATGCTCCAGACTGGTGAGGTACCAATTTGCTTTCCCCTGTTCACTGTAGAACATCACTCTTACTTAGGCTGATCTGATGGTATGGTGGCAGCTGTACTTTTGTACAGGAAGCCCTGGATCCATTTTTTGATCACTGAGGTTTCTCTCCTTTGGTCATCGGAGTTTGGGTGTGATACAGAGCTGCCTTGCTTGAACTGTGGGGAGGAAGAGAATGCCCACTCCTGTAGCACCCCTTGCTGGTTGATCATTGTGCGGCATTGTTGTAGTACCTGATGAGTCCATGTATCTATATCCTGTATATGGCTTTAACAGCTATAATTTTCAATGCAATCGTGCATGGTTTACGAGTTCTCACACTGTTTATCTATTTATTCATTTGCACGGTTTAAATCCATGTACACAATTTCTAGGGACATGGATATGTTGTTCATCCACACTCATTGGCAGTATCCTTGCCGCTTTAAATCTTGCCGGAAGGTCTTCAAGCTTGCTCCTCCCACCCACCCGGGTGGTATAACTCTCGGCTCCGCCCCATGACGCCAGATCTTCCTTACCGCTTGGAAGCTCAGGTTCCCTCCTTAACGCTCTGCGTTTGTGACTGGTTCCTATTTCTCCCGTTTGCGGATTTAAAAATAATATTTTGCAAAAGACTTCAGTCTTGATCCCTCGGCTCGATGGATGGAAATCGACTCCAGTTCGGAGATGCCCATCGGGCAGAAGATGTCTCGGACGGATCCACACTCACGTTGTCTACTGCTTAGGCCTTGAGACGACCCGCGGGCTTGCGACCTGTGCTCATCTTTCTCGGCCTCGTCCTCGAAGACCGTGCTGCCCGATTGCAACTTCGACGTCCGAGCGTTCCCTCGGTGAAGTCAAGGAGGCCCGGTTGGCGGTGTCAGCGGCGGTAATTTCGGCGGATCGCTTCGAGGCGGATGGTAAGCCTCAAGAGGAGGCGGCGCGGCCGTATCTTCCTCGGCGCGGCATTTATCCCGCTCTCTCTGGGTTCTTCCTACACGGCTTCCTTTAAGGAGCTTTGTCTGTCCCTCTCCACTAAGGAGAAGGGCCTCGTCTGCTGGACCTTTTCTCGGTCCAAAAAGAGGACAAGGGTAAAGTCCCTCCGTCGGCGCTCTTGGGAGGCGGGAAAGGTCCCTACTCCCGGACGTCGACCGTCGGCTTGATCGACCGCTCGGCTTCGACCACTGGCCTCACGGTGTCCCGTCCAGGTCAGTTGACGAGACTCCACTGATGAAGTCGAGATTTTCTCGACCCATTAGACGGCTGTCGCCTTTAGCAGCCGAGATTCCCTCTCCCGGTTCCCCGGGGAGAGTTGAGGATCCCGTGGGCTCGCCTGTGCCTCCGGTTCCGGAGCCCTCGGATGGACCTTCCGAGGCGAAGGGAGTGTCGGTTCGGCCGACACCTCCTGCACCGACCCGGAAATTCGGGACTCTCGGTCTCGGTCTCGGACCCTCTTCGCGGTCCAGCCGTTCCACACATCATAGGCGGTCTCGGTCTCGGCACAGCGATGGCGGCGTCGCCGCTTGTCTCGTCCTCCTCCTCGGATGAGGAGGCTTGGGCGTAATTACGTCGGCGAGTGCGAGACCTTATGTTGCAACAGCTCCTCCTGGCCGGGAATAAGCGACTCGGCGCCTTCCCGGCCATTAAGTGCTGTCACGGAGCGGCCGCACAACCCCTCGACTTGCCGAGGCCTATACCCAGGCGGTTGTTCGGCCAAAACCAGCTGCTCCACCGATTGCGGTGGAACCTCCGCCTCCACAGCCACCAATTGGGGCTCCGACCAAGGATTCGGTCGGCTAAGGGTTTACCCATCGGCTGTCAGTTACCCTCACTCCCGACCGACCTCGGCAGGTGAAGGGTGGTTCAGGCCAGAGCAGCTCTTGAGGACTCTTCGAGTCGAAGATGATTCCTCCTTCTTCTCAAGCGACTGGACTTGGAGTCTTCAGGAAGGTCAGCCAATGGGATCCGTCGTCCTTCCTAGGACTGCTTGGCTCATCTCGAGTCTACCGGGATGGAGCTCGAACCCGTTTCAAGCAGGCCAGGTATCCCTCACGGAGATTCTGGACCCGAGGTTCTCCGACGGAGGCCTTTCCGGTGGCCGAGGCCATAGTGGGTCCAGCACTGGAACTTTGGCAGCGCCCTGCTTCCTGCCCTGCGCCTTCGGCCAGGATGGCCAGGAAGTATGCGGTCCCTACCGGTTCCTTGTCCGGTTTTTCGGAACACCCCTCTGCTGAGGGGTTGGTTACCGACAGCGTTTTCCGGCGCGCCGGCAACGCCAGGGATGTGGACAAACCTCCTGACAAGGAGTCCAAGAAATTGGACTATGTCGGGCGAAAAGTCTACGCTGCGTCCTCTCTCGGCCTTCGTCAGGCCAGTTCGGCCGTCCTCATGGCACATTTTTCTCATGCCCTGTTGGGCTCCCTGGATGAGGTCATCCCTCATCTTCCCGCCGATCTGCAGACTACGGTTAAGCAGGTGCGGGACCAGGGCAGGGCAGTGGCCAAACAGCAGCTCCAGACTGCTTTGGATGTAGGGGACTCATGTGCCAGATCGGTGGCGGCCGCGAGTGGCTATCGTCGGCGGGCTTGGCTGAGGATATCCACCTTTACTCGGATACCCAGCAAAGTTGGCGGATGTTCCCTTTGGGGACTGACCTCTCGCCCTGGGGTGGAAGGTCACCTGCAGAGGATCGAGAAGTCCAATGCCACCTTGGACTCGGTCTCTTCCGCTCAGAAGGACAAAGGCCGCAAACCACAGCCTAAGCCCTTTCGTCGCCTTCGCCTTGTGCGCCCGGCCAGCGTCAGGGGCCAGCAGGCTCGGCCTGGCATCCCAAACCCAACCGCGGCTTCCTCTAACAGGAGGCAGGGAGGAAGGGCCCAGGAGGTCCCTCGGCCGGTCCCTCCTCCAAGCCTGCCCAGTGAGCGGGCTGAGGGGTGTCGCCCCATCCCGTCACTTACCCTGGGTCCCCCGTGGGAGGCGGCTCAGCACTTCCGTTCCGCCTGGTCCGCTGTTACCACGGACAGGTGGGTCTTGGAGGTGGTGGGAAGAGGCCTGCCTCTGGAATTCGAGCAGGCACCACCCTTCAGAGCCGTCGCCTCCGGGAAGCTTCGGGATCCCCAGCCTCACTGGCGGCTCGTCGGAGCCGACATCACCTCCTCCTCCAGAAGGAGGTGGTAAGAGGTGGTGGACCCTCCTTCAGACCCAGGGTTTGTGTCCAGGTACTTCCTGGTTCCGAAGCAGACGGGGGCTGGCGCCCATTCTCGACCTACGACCTAAACAAGTTCCTAAGGTCTCGAACCTTCAGGATGGTCACTCTGGCTCAGATAATACCATCCTTGGAGCAGCGTGTGGTTCTGCTCTCTGGACTTGCAGAGGCGGTTTTTCCACGTCCCTATCCGTCGTCTCACCAGAGATTCCTTCTTCCAGGCGGAAGGATCTCTCTTGAGTTCCAAGCCATGCCCTTGGCTTGTCTCCAGCTCCCAGGGTCTTCACCAAATGCATGGCAGTGGTGACAGCATTCCTCTGGGCCGAGGGTCCGGGTGTCCTTACCTGGACGACTGGCTGATAGCAGCTCCCTCCAGGAAGGAGGCGGAGTGGTCCAGAGATCTGGCCCTCCAGGTCTGCTCTCAACTGGGCCTCCTGTCAACGAGGCCAAGTCGGAACTCGAGCCGAAGCAGGTGATTTTATTCATCGGGGCGCAGCTCGACTCTCTTCGAGCCAGAGCGCGGCTCCCGGCGGACAGGGCCGAGGTTCTTTCCTCCTTTGCCCGATCATTTCTGGTTGGGCAATTGCGCCCTGCCCGGGACTTCCTGCGCCTCCTGGGTCTCATGGCGGCCTGTACCAGCGTGGTCCGTTGGGCCCGCTGGAACATCGCTCCTGTGAGGGACTGCGCCAGCCAGTGGTCTCACCGCTCACGATCCCTTGGACCAGCTTGTGTCTGTGACACAGGGGATGTGGAATGCTCTCCAGTGGTGGACCGTTCCAGATCAATTGCAGGAGGGCATCCCGTTCGTCCGCCCGAGCGACCGTCTCTCTGTCGACCGATGCCTCTCTGATGGGTTGGGGTGCCCATCTGGGGAACACGGCTCATGGCCTCTGGTCCCCGGGAGTCCGATGCCACATCAACCTGCTGGAGCTCCGAGCGGTCCGCCCAGCTCTCACCGCCTTTGCTCGTTCCTCCGGGGTCAAGTGGTCCGAGTCCAGACGGACAATACCACGACCATGTACTATCTAAACCGCCAGGGGGACGCACTCCATGCTTCTATGCAAGGAAGCTCTCCTATTTGGTCACCGTGCAGCCTGGAGGCGGATCTCCCAGCCATTCACGTGGCAGGAGCCTCAACACCCTGGCCGATGCCCTGAGCCGGATAGGGCTGCATCCCACAGTGGTCTCTCTGCCGGAGGTAGTACAGCATCTGTTCTCCCTTTGGGGCACACCTCAGGTGGACCTGTTTGCCTCCACGGAGAACGCGAAGCTGAGTCTGTTCCATGCCCGCCCCCCTCAGCAGGGCTCGCTGCAGGGAGATGCCTTCTCGAGGCAATGGACCCCGGGCCTCTTTTACGCCTTTCCCCATTTCCCTTGATCCACAAGGTGCTTCTCAAGGCGAGGAGGGACAAGGCGCAGGTGATTCTGATAGCCCCAGACTGGCCTCGCCAGTTCTGGTACCCAGATCTCCTCAGTCTCAGCTCCAGGACTCATGGCAGCTCCAGCTCGCCCGGACCTGCTCTCAGTCAATCAGGGAAGGTGTTCCATCCGGACCTTCAATCCCTGCACCTGACGGCCTGGTTCCTGAGCGGCTAGAGTTCCAGGCCTTGGGTCTTTCGACGAGGTCCTCAATGTAGTTGAGGCGTCCCGTGAGAGTCGACCAGAAAATGCTATGCCTTCAAATGGAAAAGGTTTTCCATTTGGTGTCAGAGCAAGGGCTTGGACCCTTCCTCCTGTTCCTTGGCAAGCATCTTGGACTATTTATGGTCCCTTTCTAGTCAAGGGCTTAGTCGGCGACCCCTAAGGGTGCACCTGGCAGCCATCTCTGCTTACGGTAGCGGGCCGGGAAGCAGTCGGTGGCGCAGGGAGAAGGTGGTCTGGCGCTTTCAAAGGCCTTGATCACATTTCCTCAGTGCGGGAACCCCCACCTCCGTGGATCTACTGCTGGTACTGGCAAAGCTCATGGGCAAGCCATTCGAACCTATGCACAGGTGTGCTCTCTCTCACCTGTCGTGGAAGACCGCCTTCTTGGTGGCTATCACGTCAGCCAGAAGGATGGGGAGCTCAGGCGCTTCCATCGAGTCTCCTTACCTGGTCTTCCACAGGGACAAGGTTGTCCTGCGCCCCCACCGAAATTCCTTCCGAAGGTGGTGTGGGAGTTTCACCCTTAACCAGGTGTTGACTCTGCCGGTGTTCTACCCCAATCACACCTCGGAGGCGAATATAGGCTCCATACTCTGGACTCCTAGAAGGGCGCCGCTTATTATAAGGAGCGCACGGCTGAAATTGGGAGAGGTTCAGCCAGCTGTTTGTCACCTACGCCTGAAGCCGCACATCTGGCAGACCTGCAGCAAGCGGACGATAAGCAGGTGGGTAACCTCCTGCATAGATCTCACTATAAGTTGGCGGGCATGGAGCCTCCCAGAGGGATAACAGCTCATTCTACCCGCCATACTGCTGCAACGGTGGCTGCTTCCAGGGACGTCCCTATCCAGGAAATCTGCAGGGCTGCTACCTGGAAGTCAGCAAACACCTTCATTACCCACTACCACATCGACCTTGAGTCACGCCGGGATGCTGGTTTTGGGGCCTCGGTTCTCCAGTCTCTTTCCCAAGTAAGTATATGGGGTGTGCGTCTTGCCTCCCTCCTCCCGGAGAACTGCTAGGAGTCTGCCAATGAGTGTGGATGAACAACATATCCATGTCCCTAGAAATACAGGTTACTCACCTGTAACAGGAGTTCTAGGAATGGTATATGTTGTTCATCCACACGACCCACCCGACCTCCCCGGCTTCGACGCACAACCTGAGCTTCCAGCGGGCCAGATCTGGCGTCATGGGGCGGAGCCGAGAGTTATACCACCCGGGTGGGTGGGAGGAGCAAGCTTGAAGACCTTCCGGCAAGATTTAAAGCGCCAAGGATACTGCCAATGAGTGTGGATGAACAACATATACCATTCCTAGAACTCCTGTTACAGGTGAGTAACCTGTATTTCTTGTGCATAGTTGCTTTCGTATTTATTTCTCTGCTGTTTACAGTTGTAACATGTTGTTTTCGACTCTGTATTTTCAAGTGCACTCCCCTTTCCCTTCCCCCCCCCCAGGTTACATCTGAAAACTTGTTAGTTCAGTATGTCTTTCCTGGTGAAACTTTTAAATAAATAATCTAGGCATACAGACAGGATTGGGGTGCATGCATGGTGACCCATGATGTCTGGGAGGGAGAGGACAGGATCCAAAGGACAACTAATGTCCCAAGTTACATACTCCTTGGTAGAGACAGGTGTAAGAATAATCCTATTCTGGATGGGAAGGTGCCAGACAGGTATTTTTTTTTTATTTAAAGTTTATTCAGATGTTTGAAGGATTACATTTAGTTACACACCTCACAGTGGCATTGAGGATTCCTACAGTACAGAAAACAGGCCATCCATACAGTTGAAGGATGTAGTCTACATTTTCCAGAATATAGTCATCTTGACAAAAATGAGGTTAGTGCAGTCGCTTGTTATCATCCCCAGTCCGTGTGTTCCTTAAGGTTTTACTGTTACTATATCCTCCAACCCCCTGCAGCCCACCCCTGTTATTCTTTCCTCCCCATCCTCCACTGTTCATGCAGTAATGTCTCTATGATTCATGACTCGCATCAGCCAACTAGTCCAGATATTATTTAGTTTGTCAACTTTTAAGATAAGGGCTGCTGTTAATATTTCCATGGTGTTATTTTGTGAGTCATATCTCCCCAGTCCTCCTGAGTTGGGGGTTCTGGTTAAAGCCACCGTCTCGTTATGGCCTTCTTCACTGGCAGCATCCAGGTGCTTAACTAGGCCTGAAGATGTTTATTGTTAACTCCTCAGGGCAGTAGTTAAAGAATTGCTGATTGAGGGGTGAGGGGTCCTAAGGTGGGGAATTCTTAAAGGGCTTTTTCTATACTTTCTATATATGGGTAGGAGCTTAGCACAGTCCCATAGGATATGAGTAGTGTGTGTGTGTGTGTTTGTGCTGGTGGTGGGCGTATAGCATGACCAAGAATGCTCTCCAACATTATGTGCACTCGCCTTGGGATCGTATATTCCCCATTGTGTGGTGTTTAAAAAAAAAAAAAAAAAAAAAAAAATTGGATGATGGTTTTCCAACCACATTCCCACCGTAGATAGTAGCTCATAAATTTATGTTGTTTGGTACAAATTATGTCCCGGTCTTTCTCCATAATTTCTATATCCATTTCTCTTCCCCATTTCTTACAAATAACAATGGTGTCTGTTATAGGTGTGTGCTGGATGGCCCTATACATAGGAGATAATATGATCAGGGATGCTTCCCTCCAGCGCTCAGAAAGTCTGGTCCACCAATGGGTGAATGGGTGTATGCCTCCCCAGGCCCCACTCCAGTATGAGTCTGGAGTGAACTTAATGGCACACTTGTTAATATCTAAAATGGTCCATATGTCTCAGCATATCTCTAGTTTGGAGTTGCTGAAAAGACATAAAAGTCCTTGCATCAAAAAACTGATAGATACGTGTGATTTCCAATCTGTGCCACCTACCAAAGGTAGGATCACTGGTTGCTGGAGTAACCAGTAGGTCTCTCAACAGGTTTGCCAGATATCTCATAGCTGGCTTGACTACAAGGAGCTTTATAAGTGCTCTCCAGTTACGTAATATGGATTGTGTAAGGAAGGAGGGCACTGCAGAATCTCTACCACTGTGTGTGGTACAGAGGAGCATGGCATGAGTTGGATAGGAAGGGTGCTGCCACTCGACTTTCTTCCAATGTAAAAGGCAGGTATTATCTAACCATCTTAGGGCATGAGTCCAGTGGGACACCTAAAAATAGTGTAAGAGGTTGGTGAGTGCAAGAGGGAGCTGTAATTTCCGGTAAGCTATACTAGGGCTCAGGGTAGACTAGATCGATCTTTGGTCCCCATCTGCCATCAAGTTCTATGTTTCTATGAGGTACTTACCCACACCTTGGAATCTTAATGTTAACCTCTCCCATTTGTTGAAATCTTCCTGAAAAAAGGGGTGAGGGTGCTGGGAAGTGTCTGAAATAGATGCAGAAATCTCAGTAGGAGATTTCTGCGAATAAAGTCTGTCCTTTGAATTAAAGGTAAGGGGAGTGGCAACTAACAGTTAAGGCCTTCTTATATGGGTAGTTTTAAGGGGTTGTAATCCAATTTATATAGATGGGACGGATCCTGTGGAATAAGCATCTCCAAGTACCGAAGCAGGTCTGTTTCATTTGAATGAGAATTTTCATATGAGGTTTTACCGAGTGGGGTGGGTATATCCCACTTGTAGAACCTCCGTCTACCCTTGTTGAGTTTATACCCCACCAGAAACTCCATCTCCTCTCAAGTCTGCAAACAAGGCTAATAAAGAAGATCATCTTCAGGGTGTCTCAGTCATCGGGTCACACTGTAGGAACATCGCTGTTGGTGAAGCAGGATCCACACAGAAGATTTTCAGCAGTAAAATTGGGGCCGCCCACACTGATGTCATGTGACCATGTCATCAACTATATAAGGGCATGAGCAGCCCCACACTCCCTCCTCAGTTCTTTCCCGCTGTTGACTTGTTCGCATGGATCTCTGCGGAAGTTCTGACGCAGTTTCATGCCATTTTTGCCTACTGCTTTTTTCTGCCCATTAGGTTAGAATCTCTTTTTGTAAAGAGATTCCTTTATCTTTCTTATGTCAAGAGTTAATCCTTCTACCTCTCCCTTCTGTCATGGTCGCTGTGGAAAGAAGATTGCCTCCACAGATGAATGCTCCCTCTGTGTCTGCTGTCTTGGGGCCTGACCATGAAGTCTCAGACTGTGAGCTCTGCCAGAAGTTTAATCAAACAACCCTCAGGAGATGCAAAAAAGGATCTGCAGAATTTCCTAATGGATCAACAAGGACCCCAGCCTCTCAGTTGCCAGCAAGTTTGTCTCCCAGGCCGCTAAGGTCCAAGACAAGTCCTTTGGGAAAAGTCACAAAAAGGACCAAGATAAGGACCGCTGTCCTCAGCGATGGTCCCGCTCCCCAACTGCCTCCTTTTCCTTGTTTGGGAGTACTCTGTTGACTGCAGCTGTGTCAGTGCACAAATTAGCTGTCCAGATCTCTGTGTCCACCAGTTCCTTACCAACAGCACTTTTATCCGATACTTAGACTGGCCGGTTCTCGGCCCCTCCGTTGTCCACGACCCTCCCATCAAGATCTGATCCTACTCCAGGCCTTTGAGCTACAGCTTCTTCAGGCTGTCAAGGCCAATCCAGCGGGCGAGGCTCCCTGCACCATCGACCCCCCCCCCCCACGGGGTCTGTGCATTCTTTGATGATCGTTGATCTCAGTGAGATTCTGACCAAATTCGCCTCGGGTATTGTTTACCAGCTTGGCGCCTACAGGCCTACATCACCTGTGCTGTCAACAGCAGCTTCTTCATTGACCCCTCCTCAATGGCTACAGGCTGCTCCCTGCGGGTTGTCGTCGGTGCCTCACACATCGGATCTGGATCTGGAAGAGGTCATCATTGAGGAGGAGTACCATCCAGACCTAATTCTTCCTGATGAGGAAGAGGAGAAGGAAGATCCTCTCGCTTTAGACAGATCCACTGCTTCTTCAATCGGCAAGGATTCTGTCAAGCAAACTCCTAGGTCTCCTTCTGAGGACCCAATCTTTTTCAATATTATGAAGCAGTTATCCTCAGGCCTGGGGTTCCATACTGAGGAGGCAGATGCCACCAGAAAGGATTTAGTGGATTTCCTGGAGATTCCAGAGTCTTCTCCCAAGATGATTCCTCCTATTTTGCCTGCTTTATGTAATGTTACTACTGCAGCCTGGCACAGGCCTGATATGGTGTCAGCTATGCACCGCTGGGCAGACAAGCTTAACCATACCCCCCCCATCCTAGTTTCCTCATTATGATGCACAGCTGGAAACTGATTCAGTGGTTTTTAAGGCAGCTCATGACAGGTCTAAGACACCCAAGCTCCTTAGCTCCCTACCCCCCAGACAAGGAGTCGCGCAGAATTGATCTTTGGGGCTAGAGGGTTTATGCCTTCTCTACCCTTGGGCTGAGGATTGCCAGTTACCTGTTCTGTATGATGAAGTACCAGAACACCAACTGGAGAAAAGGCAAGGACACTGGCCTGGCCCTCCCAGAAGGTACACAAAAGCAGGAGATTCTAAAATGCTTGCAGACCACCGAAGATGTTAGCAAGCAATTCCTGCGGGCCCTCTTATATTTTGCACACTATTGCCAGGGCTGCTGCCACTAGCATTTGCCTCTGTAGGCACTCCTGACTGAAGGTCTCTGGCTTTGCTGCTGATGTTCAGCAGAAGGTGCTTAATGCCTCTTCAACAGCTCTAAGCTTTTTGGTCCAGATGTCCAGGACATCATTAATGACCTGCAGGCATCTGGCAGAGCTCTTAAATCTGTCCACTTACTCTACCACATGCAACCTAAGAGCAGACAGTGCCCTCTCTTTTGTAATGTGTCCAATAGGCCAGGGGCAGCCTCTCAGCCCCAGGGCAAACACAGAGCCTCTGCCGCCTTGCCCACCCCACCTCCTCCACTGCTGGGGCCGTGGCCAAGCATCCCAGAGGTGATGGACCAGCCCCAGTGGCTGGATCCACCTCGCTTGACTCCTTGCCAGGCCTCACTCTTCCAGCCCTCGATCAAGAGGTGGTGGTCAGAGGTTGGTTCTCCCTCCATCTCAATCAGTGCAGAACTATAATATTCTATGCCTGTATTCTTTAAATCATAGAAATGGTCACACTCTGGAGCTCATTGAGCAACCCCCTGAGATGACTCCTCTGCCTTTCAGTTACCCCTGGATCACCTGTCTCTCTCCAGGAGGAGATACAGTCCCTTTTGTGCAAGCAGGGCATTGGGTCAGTTCCAAGGCACCAGAGAAACGAGGGGTTTTATTCCAGGTTCTTTCTAGTCCCCAAAAAGACAGGAGATTTGAGGCCCATCTTAGACCTAAAAGACCTCAATCTGTATGTATAGTACAAAAAGTTCCAGACAGTAAACTTGCCAGGTCTGCTGCCCCTTCTTAAGCAAGGCAACTGGCTGTGTTCTTTGGACATGCAGGATGCATATCTGCACATCTCTGTGTTCCCTCCCCACAGGAGGCTTCTCCAGTTTTCTTTCCAGGATAAGCATTATCAGTTGAAAGTGCTGCCCTTTGGTTTGTCCTCTGCACTGTGGAGCTTTACCAAGTGCTCAAAAGTAGTAGCTGCAGCCCTCTGAAGGGAAGGAATGTTCATTTTCCTATATCTGAACGATTGGCTTCTAAAGGCCCCATCTAGGGAACAGCTCCCGAG
The DNA here is from genome assembly GCA_016271365.2 of Neoceratodus forsteri. NCBI lineage: Eukaryota > Metazoa > Chordata > Ceratodontiformes > Ceratodontidae > Neoceratodus > Neoceratodus forsteri. Next base: position 1,096,564,751 of record CM057456.1, on the reverse strand, counting down.
GACCTTAGAAAGAACTCTTCAGTTGTTGTTCTCCCTGGGCATCACCGTCAACCTGCCCAAGTCATTCCTGGTCCCATGCCAAAGGCTGCAATACACAGGGGAAGTTCTAGACCTGGCACAGGGGAAGGCCTTTCTGCCTCAAAACAGGGTGGAATGCTTCATTTCCCAGAGCAGTTATATTTCAGCCAGGGTGTACCTGAGGCTGTTGGGACAGATGGCAGCTGCCATCCCCACCATTCCATTGGCCTGGCCAGGCTCCACATGTGCATTCTCTAGTGGACTGTCTGGGTGCAATGGGACCAGCAGACTGATGATTTAGATCAGTTAGTGCTGGTCTCCACCTTAGTCTGCAAAGTGCTCCAGTGGTGGATGTAATCCCTGAACCTGTCACAGGGGGTTCCATTTCAGATCTCCTCTCCTCTCCTCAGAAAATCCTCACCACGGATGCCTCCAATTTGGACTGGGGGACCCACCTGAGTCCTTTTCAAACTCAGGGCTCTTGGTCCCAAATTGAAACCTCCCTGCACATCAGTATCCTGGAGATGCGGGTGGTTCTGTATGCCATGCAGGCCTTTCAGAACTATCTTCTTCCAGGTCAGTTGCTGATCCAGTCAGACAACCTCAGTGCTGTGTACTACGTCAACAAGCAGGTGGGAACACATTCTATCCCCTGTCCAGGGAAGCCATGAGTGTGTGTTACTGGGCACTAGACCATGGCCTGACCTTCTCGGTAGTCTATTTCCTAGGAGTGCTAAACACTCTGGCGGACAGTCTCAGCCGGATGCAAGCCAGCATGCACAAGTTGGAGCTTCTCTCATCTGTCGCAGAAGATCTGTTTAACAGATGGGGTTGTCCAGAGTTGGACCTTTCTCGTCCCCACTCAAAGGAAAACTGTCCAATTCAAACAACATGAAATCTTGCTGTATCCTGATAATATGCAGTTAGCTCTTCCAGTTCGACTGCCCCAGAGATGAGTTAACTTTGTACCACAAGCATAGAACGTCGAGCTCGGTTTTCAAACCCCTGTCCCCGGTACATTCGATCTAACTATCAGATTCTTTACTCTGCCTGCCTGTGAAGTCGCTCCAGAGATTTCTTCTTGCTCGCTTCGGTTCAGAGTAGTGTGTTTTCGTCAGTTAATTCAGCTGCTTTTTGTTTTCGGTTCTTCAAACCTCTGTCTACGGTACAGGTTAAACTAGATTAGACTGACTCTCTAATTGGTAAGTCTCTGGTCCTTTTTCGGTTTGCGCAACTGAGAGAGGACTGGTTTGATGATTTTTTGAGGTAAATTCTTAAAGTTTAAGTGTTTATTGGGATCTGGCGGTTTTTTGGTTTAAACAAAACCGAGTCTTTTATCGTCTTTTTCCATTGACCATTGAACAGGTCGTTAGTGAAAACTAAATTAGTTACTCTGACCTGACTGCCACACAAAGGGTAACTTTGGCTTCAGTGCAGTATGTCTGAGAAACCCAAGAAAAAGACTGGACCCACTGGGTTTCAGCACTGCACAGTGTGGGGAGGTGTTTGCCAAGGCAGATCCCCACATTATGTGTGTTCATTGTCTGGGGTTTGACCACCTGAAAACAGACTGCCAAATTTTTGAAAACATTCCTAAGGCCACGCTGGATAAGCGCTTAGCCCGGCTGAAGTAAAGAATGGCCAGTATGGTTCGACTCCTGAGGGTGCAGAATAACTGGAGGAGGTGCCTTCTGACCAGGGTGAAACCTCCTCGACCAAATGAAAAGCAGATACCAAGGCTTTGGTCCCAGCAAAAAAGAAACGAAAATCTGCTGGTTTGGAGCCTAAGTTTCCAGCTCCAACTGTGGATGAAATAGCTAAAGCGATCATATTGTACAGTCTGCAAACAGAACCAGGCGAACCGAGACTGAGTACTATCTCACGCTCCTCAGTTTGGTCGTCTATCGGTTCATTTCCCATTGGTTCATATTATCCAGAGGCTGACTATGAACTAGAGTGGGAAGAAGAGGAAGGCCTTGGGGAACCCATTGAGCCTGCTGTTTCCCCAGATAGACCAGACTCTGTCTCCTCCTCCCATTATTCCTTTTATAAAAAGGTTGCTGAAACCTTACAGCTCCCTACTCTGGAGGCAGCTGAGGAGGAGGAGGAGGAGCCAGATTTCATCTAGATGATGGATGTTCCTGACTCCAAGAGACTGTCTATACCTCTCCATAAGTCCTTGAAGAAACAGACTAATACAGTTTTGCAGATGCCCACCTCTATTCCCCGTTAACAAAAGGATGGATAGGCAGTACATGCTATCAGGCAATGGCACAGAGTTTCTCTATAACCACTGTAGCCATGTAGGAGTTGTCCAGGCTGCTGTCTGTGACAAGGCTGGCAGTCCTCTAGCTTTTCACCTTCCTGAGAAGGACTCTCAGAGGATTGACACCATGGCCAAGAAACAATATTTGGCCTCTTCTCTGGGTATTAGGCAAGCTTTCTACATGGCATATGTAGCCAGACACCTAAAGTCCAGATGGAAATCTGTCCTGGACTTGGCCAAGACTGCTCCAAGACTGCTCCTCCCCAGCTGGCCAGGGATCTGGAACAGATAAGGATGGCATTGAGGCATCCAGAGTGCAATTCCATGATGCATTGGACTCTATTGATGTGTCCTCCAGAGTCATGGCTACTACGGTTTCCCTGAGGAGATTCAATGGCTCAGGTGTACCAGTCTTTCTCAGGATACCCAGTCAAAGGCCATGGATTTTCCTGTTGTTCGGAATTCTATGTTTGGGGAGCAAAAAAGAGTCATATGTGAAGAAAATGGACAAGTATAGGACCACTTACAAAAGTGCAACTGCAAAAAAAAAAGGCTCCACAAAAGCAACATTCTAGGCCAGGCAGAGGTAGGCCTTATGAAAGATCTTTCTACCAGGCACGGGCATTCCCTGCTTGCCAGCAGCAGAAAGTTATTTTCAGGGACAGTGGTAGGAGAGGTGTGAGCAGAGTTGCATCCACCTCCCAGCCTAAGACTCCTGCCAAACAGACACTCTGATGTGTCAGTCAGGGCTGCCTCCCCTCTGCCAGTTGGGGGCAGGCTGGCTTACTACTTCAGACCTGGAAATCCATTACCACAGACAAGTGGGTCCTGGAAGTAGTAAGCCAGGGACTTGCTCTGAATTTCAAATGGTTCCCAAGAACCAGAGTAAAGTCTTTCAAATCTGCCAGCAGTTTAGAGGCAACTCTTTTTGGAGGTGGAGGTTTCCATGCTTATACAGCAAAAAGTAGGAGAACCTGTCCCCATCCTTCACGAAGGGAAAAGGTTGTAATCAAGATACTTCCTTACCTAAAGAAGACTGGGGAGTGGCGGCCCATCCTAGATCTGAAGTATCTCAAGAAGCACCTGACAAAACCCAAATTCAAGGTGGTGATTTTAACAAAAATCCTTCCCACTCTCAGACAATGAGATTGGTTAGCTTCCTTGGACCTCAAGGATGTGTATTTCAACATACCTATCAGACTCTCCCACAGAAAGTGTCTAAGGTTCAAGTTGCCCTCAGGGCACTATCGGTTCAGGACAGTGCCCTTTGTCCTTACCTCTGCCCCCAGAACATTCACAAAGTGCCTGGCAGTGGTGATGGCCTACCTGAGGAGGCAGAAAGTGTCTTTCTTTCCCTACCTGGATGACTAGTTGGTCATGGGACAGTCCCCTTAGCAGGTGAGGGAAGCCCTGGCTCTGGTGCAGGATACCCTTGGATCCTTAGGATTCCTGGTAAACCTAAGAAAAGTCAGTACTGGAACCTGTCCAGTTCCTGGTGTTCATAGGAGCAGAACTGGACATGGTTCAGGCAAAAGCTCTCCTGCCATTAGAAAGGGTGAACAGTCTCATCCATCTGGCAAGTTCCTTTTGCTTGCAGGTGTCTTGGCCAGCAAGACATTTTCTTCAGCTTCTGGGACACATGGCAGCCTCCACAGCAGTGGTCCCAAGAGCCAGGTTTCAGCTCAGGGACATTGTTTTTACCTCAGATCCTTCTGGTCTCAGAAAAGAGATGCCCTATCCAAGCTGATTCCAGTGACATCCACTTTGGTACAGGTGCTACAGTGGTGGTTGGGCAAGGAGAATCTCAGAGAGGGTGTTTCTTTCCTCCAGCAGTCTCCCACAGTAGTTCTGACCATGGATGCTTCACTTCTGGGATGGGGGGCTCACCTGGGGACCACACTGCTCATGGGACGTGGTCTCATCAGGAGTCATTGCTCCACATCAACCTGTTAGAGGTCAGGGCAGTGTTTCTGGCTCTTCTGTCATTCTCAGAGATGGTGCAAGGCACAGTGGTTCAGGTAAGAACAGACACCACCACCACCACCACCACCATGTATTACATCAACAGGCAGGGAGGGACAAGGTCCTTTGCCCTGTGCATGGAAACAGTGAAGATCTGGAGTCTGGCATACTCCCTTCAGACTTCCCTTTCTGCTGTGCATTTGCCAGGCAAGGACAATGTTCTGGCAGATGCCCTCAGCAGAATAAATCGGAGTCACCACGAGTGGTCTCTGAACAAGGGAATACTGCACACAGTGTTCAGGAGATGGGGCACACCAGAGACGGATCTGTTTGCAGCCCCAGACAATCACCAGTTGTCCCAGTTCTATTACAGACCCCCAGTGCTGGGTCCTGTGCCTCTGGATGCACTGATTTTGGATTGGACGGGCAAATTCCTCTATGCCTTTTCCGCCATTCCCTCTGATTTTCAGACTGCTGGTCAAACTCAGGAGCCAGCCATCATCTATGATTCTGATTGTTCCAGATTGGGCCAGACAGCCATGGTACCCCATGCTGTTGTCTCTAACAGTAACCAGTCCAATTTGCCTCCCCCAGAGGCACAATCTCCTGACCTTCTATCAGGGGAGGATCCTGTACCCCAGCCTCGAGTCCCTCAGGCTATAGAATATACAGGCCTGCATCTCTCTCAAGGGGTCATGGATATTCTGAAGGTTTTCAGAAAACCTGCCACCAGAAAGACTTGTACTTCCAAGTGGAACAGATTCTCCATCTGGTATGCACAGAAGGAAATAGATCCATAAACAGCAGGACTGGCATCTATGTTGGACTGTTTGATCCATCTGTATTTCCTAGGGTCTTCGGCCCTCTACCCTGAAGATGCACCTGACAGCTGTCACTGCCTATCTCTCTGCAGGGAAGGGACCTTCCCTGGCATCCCATTCAGTCTTCAAGAAGTTTTTTGAAGGGTTGCTCCACTTACATCTCCCTCAGAGGGAGCCTACCCCATCTTGGGACCCAGATATCTACATAGCTCAGTTAATGCAACCTCCTTTTGAACCCATGTCTTCGGCTTAGCTTAAGTATCTGACATGGAGAACTGTCTTTTTGGCAGCTATAAACTCTGTTAGGAGGATTAATGGGCTACAGGCCTTGTCAGTGGAACCTAACTACATAGCATTCCTTAGGGGCAAGGTCCACCTTTAGGACAAACAGGACATTTCTCCCAAAAATGGTCTCAGATTCCATTTGAAGCAGTCTATGATTCACCCCAGAGTTCTAAAAGAATTAAGGAGAGAACTAGTGACACCACTGACTACTCTTTTTTTTTTAACATTGCTTTTTATCCCCTCCTTCCGACCTTGTCACTCCACTCAGAGCCCCGACAAGCTGCGCTACTCCACCCTCCAAGCCATGAGTCTGCCCCTAGAGTACTCACCCCCTCAGTAGCCCTGAATACCCCCAGATTAACCCCCCCCGGGTGGGGTGAGGAGAGGTCCCCCTTACCATCTCCCCAGATAACAGTGGAGCAAGTGATACAGCAGAGTCTGCTCCCGGTGTCGACTGCCGACATGCTCGGTGCTAGAGGGGTCATCACCTACGAGTGACTGGTTATTTTTCCCTCTGTTCTGGGCCCTGCAGTTGTCTGCACTCTAGGAGAGTCAATTGGGGGGTATGCGTAATGATGCAGCTCCTCCCAGTGCTCCCTGCTAACGCTCCCCCTTTTCCCCTTACGTGACCTATTCTGCACTGCCAAACCTGGGTTCACCTGAGAGATGGCAGTAAAGCAGTGGGACAGGTATAGAACCCTCCCCAGAGAGGGAGAGCCTGACTACCCTTTTTAACAAATCATGGGAGGATGGTGTGATACCTGAGGACTGGAGATGGGTGGATGTGATTCCCCTTCACAAAAGTGGGAGCAAGATAGAGGCAGGAAACTACAGACCTGTCAGTTTGACCACCGTGTTGGGGAAAATGATGGAATCACTTCTGAAGGAAAGAATTGTTGAGTACGTAGAGGCCAGTGGTGCACAGGACCTAAGGGAGCATGGATTCACAGTGGGAAGGTCATGTCAGATGAATCTAATCAATTTCTTTGACTGGGTGACCAAAGTAGTAGACTAGGGAGGGACTATGGACATGGTCTTCATAGACTTTAGCAAGGCATTTGACACAGTCACACACAAAAGATTAATAAACAAATTAGCCAGCCTGGGAGTGGGTCCCAGTACTGCAGAGCCCATTTCCTAAGCAGGTTCTGTGCCCACCTCCATGGGGCACTGCTTGGTAGTCTGCGTATTGTTAGAATACAGCAAGACTTCACGTTGTTTGAAGAAAAAATTACCACAATAATCTTGTTTCTTCTAATGGAGTCTTGCTGTATTCTGACCTCCCTCCCTGCCTTCCCTGACAGAACCTAAAATTGTCAGATCCTGCTTCTCAGTGGAAATTTAAGTGCTGCGCCTCTGTGGTGCCATGTTTCTGCTTGGGCATTTCTCGACTTGAGTCTTCTTGTTGCCCTTTGTTTGGTTATTAGCCATGTTGGGTTATTTATTACTATTTAATAAAAGATAGGCTTAGTGGTAACTTCTAGGTGCTCGTAAGAATCTGACAGTTACATAGAATGTACCAGGGACAGGGGTTTGAAAACCAAGCTCGAGCTCAGTGTTGTATGCTTATGGCGAAGAGTTAACTCTTTCATCTCCAGGCAGTTGAACTGGAAGGGCTAACTGCATATTGTCAGAATACAGAAAGACTCCATTAGAAGAAACAAGATTACTGTGGCAAGTCATTTTTCCTTTTGCTTGATCCAGGGCCTGGAGTTTTCTGGCAAGACGCGTTGTCCCTCTCCAGGAGTGGGAGGTTTCTTTACGCTTTTCCTCTGATTCAGAGGGTGCTCGTCAAACTGCAGATGGAGGGGGCCACTATGCTCCTGGTAGCTCCATTCTGGCTTAACCAGATATGGTTTCCTCTGCTACAGCAGCTGGCAGGGGAACCTCTGGTCTATTTCCGCCTTTTCGGGAATCTGCTGACCCTGGATCAAGGGATCCTGGTCCATCCCAACCTCAGTTCCCTCCATCTGCATGCTTGGCTCCTGAGGACATAACCATTGTGAGATTTGGGGTTTCTAATAGAGTGGCAGATGTCCTAGTGGCTGCCTGAAAGCCTTCTACCCAAGCCACTCATGCCATGAAGTGCAAATGGTTTGCCACGTGGGCTGCCAAGCATAATCTGGACCTTTTTACCTGTTTGTTGAGCCAGATCCTGGACTACCTGATCTGTCTGTTTGACTCAGGTCTCCATTACTCCTCAAGGTGCACCTTTCGGCTATCTCTGCCTTCCATGAGCCCATGGGTGAAATATAGAAACATAGACTTTGAAAGCAGATAAGGACCACTTGGCCCACCCAGTCTGCCCATTTCCCTACCTACTGGATAAGCTGCAGATTCTAGTTAACCAACAGCCTACTTCCTGCCACCTCCCACTACAATTGCCTTGTGTCTGTCCCATGCATGTTTGAATTCCCGCACTGTTTTAGCCCCAACAACCTCCCCAGGAAGGCAGTTCCATGCATCCACCGCCTCTCTGTGAAAAAGATTTCCTCACATTACCTCTGAGCCGTCCCGCCTCTATCTTTAAATTGTGTCCCCTTGTTCTTACACATCTCTTTTTCTGAAAGATGCTACCCTCCTGGACTTTGTTGATTCCCTTGAGGTTCTTGAACATTTTTATCATGTCCCCCCTGTCCCTCCTTTCATCAAGGGTATACATAGTAAGCTCTCTGTCTCTCTTCATGTGATTTCTGATGCAGACCCTGCACCATTTTAGTTGCTGTCCTCTGGACTGCTTCCATCCTGTCTATGTCCTTGCGTAGATGAGGTCTCCAAAACTGCACACAGTACTCCAGATGGGGTCTCACCAACTGTCTGTACAGAGGGATAACCACTCCTTTTTCTACTTGTGATGCCCCTTCCTATGCATCCCAGTATCCCCCTGGCTCTCCTCACTGACTTCTCACATTACTTACCCACCTTTAGATCATCCAGTATGACTACCCCCAAGTCCCATTCCATTTTTGTTGTTGTTAGTACCTCCCCTGCTATTGTGTACTCTTCTCCTGGGTTTTTGTTTCCCAGGTGCATTACTTTGCACTTCTTTGCATTGAATCTAAGTTGCCATATGTCTGACCATTCCTCCAACCTTGCCAAGTCCCTTCTCATCCTTTCTACCCCCCTTGTGTATCAACTCTGTTTCAGATCTTTGTATCATCTGCAAAGAGGCATACCTTTCCCTCCAGACCCTCTGCAATGTCACCTATAAAGATGTTAGAGGACTGGACCCAGTACTGAGCCCTGAGGTACTCCACTAGTGACCCCCCTTTCTTCGGAATGTGTGCCACGCACTATTACCTTCTGTGTCCTGTTGTGCAGCCAGTTTGCAACCCAGGCTACCACCCTGGGACCCACTCCCAAGCTGGCTAACTTGATTATTAATCTTTTGTGCGGGACTGTGTCAAATGCCTTGCTAAAGTCTAGGTAGGCCATATCCACAGCCCCTCCTTGGTCTATTACTTTGGTCACCCAGTCAAAAAAATATATTAGATTCATCTGACATGACCTTCCTGCTGTAAATCCGTGCTGCTTTGGGTCCTGTGCCCCACTAGCCTCTAGGTACTCAACAGTTCTTCATTTCAGAAGTGATTCCATCATTTTCCCTACCACTGAGGTCAGACTTACAGGTCTGTAGTTTCCTGCTTCTGCCTTGCTCCCACTTTTGTGAAGGGGTATCACATCTGCCCTCCTCCAGTCCTCAGGTACCACCCCATCCTCCCATGATTTGTTAAAAAGTGTGGTCAGTGGTGTCACTAGGTCCTCCCTTAGTTATTTTAGGATTCTCGGGTGAATCCCATCAGGCCCCATTGCTTTGTCCACCTTGAGTTTTAGGAGTTCTTTCAGGACCCTTTCTTTTGTAAATGGACTGGTGTCAACCCCCCTACCCAGAGCGCTTCTATTGTCTGGTTTAGGCAACTCCTTCTCATCTTCTTTTGTGAATACTGAGCAAAAGTATTCATTCAGTATCTCTGCCTTTTCACTGTCTCCCTCTGCCCACCTCCCCTCTCCCTTATTAATCTTCACTATTCCTCCCTTAAAGGGAAACCGTGGATATTCACAGACTGATGCAATATTGGGCTTTCAGTATTACATTATTACCACTACCTAGCCCATGTGTAACTTTCTACTCTTTGAATTACCTTTTTTTGAGTTGTTTCTGTTCCCCCTGCAATGCGCCTCTCAGTCAGAGCACCGCTCGCTGAAGCTCCTGGTATGCTATATTGTCTTCACCAGGTGAGACGCTTTCTCGCCGACCAGTGCAGTCACAGGCACAACAAATAGAAATGTCTCTCACACAGCACACTAGTTTGCTCTTTATTGCTCCCACAAACATGCCAGTGATCCCTCGAGAGTCCTTTCCTTGGTCGCTAAAATAAAATTTTAGAACTTTGCTTACTTTTTGTGTCGCCTTCTTGGTTGCTTCTCTCACTGGTCTTGTTTTCTTTGCTGTATGTAGCGCCATTACTACTTGTCTTCTTGACCTTTCATGCATGCGTGAACGCGCTTCAATTACAGTTCCCTGCTGTGTGTCATAGCAACCCTGTGTTGCTGTGTGAACTCTTAAAGAAACCTCGCTCGTCACATTTCTAAAAGCCCTCAGTAGCACACAGGGGAAAGGCATGTTTCATCCAGAGCTCAGCACTTCTGACTGGGAGCTTGCGATCTCTGGTGAACACTGGCCAGAGAGTCACTACTCCACAAGTGTCTATATCTCCGTGCAGTAAAATTCTTTAGACCTGGAATATTAGGACAAGGAGTGGGATACACAGAGGAAATTGAAAAACTCCTATTTACAAGGCTTTGTCCTGTAACTAGAGCGGCAATTTATTATTTATTTGTTTAGTTCTTTACAGTTTGGTGACGAAAAGCATACTGAGCAAAAACTGCTTTGCAACCTATGTGTGGTGGGGTGGTGGGTGGGGGCACGAAAAGCAGTACATTAGCAAGTAAGCAAGTGCATTAAATAAATACAAATAAGTAAATGTACAAATAACACAGTACAACACAAACTATACTAATAAATTACAAATAAAGCAGTACAGTGGGAAGGTGTCATACAAGTTTTAAAGGTGCAGATGACCAGACTGATCAAGGTGAATTATAAAAGAAAGGATAGTCAGGTACAAAATAACCAAAAATGTCTGAAGTAACTCGAAGGAGCTGAGGGTACCCCAAAATGGGAAAGTGGAAGAAAAGTCAGGGAAGCAGCTGGAGACAAGGGCTTAGTAGAACTGGGCATATTAAAAATAAAGCCAGTCTTAGTAGTCATACTGTGACTGTTCAGGAGGTCCAAAGGGATGAGGCAGTGAGAAAACTAGTGGGAGGAGGTGAAAAAGAGGCATACAAGTACAACTACTGAAAAGTAGTAGTTCATATCAGGAGCAGGTATGAGTGGATGGTCACAGAAGATGATACTGAAGGAAAGAGAGGGGGAGTGGATACCCAGTGTTGCTGCTGCTTGTCACACAGAAGACAAAGGTTCACATAAGTTTAGATTGTGAGAACTGTGGGTCAGGCAGGAGGCTAGTAAAGCATCCCATAGAATGTTTACTGCCCCTGAGACAGGGTGACATACTGGGCTGGATTTTCAAAGGGGTGACCCAGGCCTTGCTTTAAGCCCTGCATCAAACCTTTTTTTTTTTTTTTGGTGAAGCCATGCCAATCACTTTTGCCGCAGCTGTGCCTGATTTTAGTAGATCAGGTGCACTTATGACACTTTCCCCAATTTAGTGGAGCTTGTGCCAAATATTTGATGCAAGACCCATAAAAAGGGTACCCGGGATTGCTGCAAGCTGAGCCCAAAAAAAGGTTTGTCTAACTTGCAGAAATTGGTGCACGGGATGGAAAATCCTGATTTCCAGCTGGGAGAATGCTGCAAGCACCCTGTGCTATTTATTCAGCATACCCGGGACTTGCACCATTCGGGACCCTTTGAAAATCTGGCCTACTGTGTTCAGCAGGAGCTAACCCTCAGTCGCTAGTGGCTGTACTGCAATATATCCCAGTGGGGGTTGCAGATGTGTTGGCCATGTTTACCTCTTATTCTCAGGCCTGCTGCCCATGCATCCTGGGGTGGGGAAAAACATTTCATTTATTTTTATTTATTTAGTTTTTGTTGACCGGGTAAGTGCGCCAGACCAATCCTGCCTATTTTCAGGCACGACCCGGGGGAGGGGGATACAGCTGAATGGCAACTGAACCTTGAACCAGATTAAGCTGTTGGTGGTATTTTTAGTGAATGAGGGAAATTTGGCCAGGACACCGAGGAAATTCCCCTACTCTTTTTCAATAAGTGCCATGGGATCTTTAACATCCACCTGAACTACCACCAATCCAGGCAGATGGGACCTCGGTTTAATGTCTCATCCGAAAGATGGCACCTCAGAAGTGCAGCACACCTCTCATGCTGCACTACAGTGTCAGTACTGGGATATTAACCCAAGTACCAGATGTGGGAACTGAACTCACAGCCCTCTGATCTCCCGGCCTCAGAGGCGAGTGTGCTACGTACTGAGCCATTGACACTGACATGAACATAGGCACATTGATTGACAAATGATAACCACAGTGGACCCTTTTCCAACTAACTACCCAGTGTCAGGAACTCCAAAGTAAGATTTTTTCAATTTAGTTGGTTCCTTTCACTGGCTGAGTAAGCCCCATGGAACCTAGGGTACTTCAGTGGCAGGAGATCCAAGGGCAAGGCTAGAAGGCATCTCTGCCCAATGGAGTAGAGTGGTCACGCATAAAGGAAGGCCCCATTGTGGGCTGTAAACAGAAATGAAAAAATATTCACCATCTATGTGCAGGAACCATGAACCTGCTATAGATAACATGCAGGGTCCCTTCCCTGTAGTGCATAACAAGTATCAAATCTCATTTCAAGTTGCAAAAAATGAGCTCACAGAATGAGGCAAAAACAGGATGTCCACACATACACTCATAGCTGAATAAACACACAATCAATTACCCTTCTGCTCAAAATAGGACAGACTTTTTAAAGACTAATTCTATAGCAGTGTGGGGTATAAAAGGTTGCATTCTCAGTTGCTGTGGATCTGGCTTATGGATGAGTTCAACGCTTCTTTTCTCATAGTTATTGATACCATTACATTTTATAGATAGTTAACTTGATCACAAATAGAAGAAAATTGGTTATAAACATTAAGACAGTATTATTTCTTAAAATTTGACTAAGATACTAGGTGTACAGATCCCTGACAGCTGTGACACACTAGTACTGGTAAGGCTCCCTGCGGGGATTCACATTTCTGGGGGGAAATATTTGTTCAATATACCTGTAGCCCCTAGGCGACGCTACTCCAAGGGATACTACCCCTGCCTGCGTGACTAACTGCAGGTTGAGTGGCCTGAGCTCATGAAAAGGGTGCCTCCACCCAGAGGACAGGGTTGGTGGCAGCATGACTGCTCTGGGTAAAGTGGCAGCGTGACTGTTCTGGGTAAAGCTCTCCAGGACTCTAATACCCTCCTCTTTCCCCTCTAGTGGCTAAAGGAAGTCTGAAATAACACAGTCCCAATATGCACTGTTAACCCCTCTTGTAACACACTTACCACCAGGGTTGGATTATCTGGGACGACCCTGGAGACCCCCTGTAAAAACAAGTCCTGCAACAGTAGACAGCAGTATTACAATACTTTCTATACAGAGGTACACCACAGCCAGTTTAGATGCAAAAAGATTTAGATCTGATTTATTAGGGGGACATGAACAAGGCAAGGGCAGTAATCTAGTGGTTGATTTTACATCTGATTGAGTCAGACTATAAGGCATGCACTCAAAGGTCCCTGTCATACAGTCAGACACACTCTGGGTACCCAGTTGCAACTACAGGCCAACCTGAAGCGTTGCCCATGGCAGGCTGGCATTGCAGCTGTTGGGGCACTTTGTAAGGAAGAAAACACAACATGCACTTTGACCCTTTAATTTATAACCCAGAACTGGAGGGCTCAGTCCGAAATGATTAGAAACAACAATTAAATCAGTTGACACACTTTGATTTTATTTTTATTTTATTTTTATTCATTATATCAGAGACTGACATCAAAGAACACTTGGTTCCAAGGCATAGCAATGAATATAGGTACATAGACAAAACAGGATTATATAGTACCTGGCTATGTATTGTTCAGAAGAGACCGAGGTGCAAAAAGGGGGGAGGAGTGGCCCTGTATGTCAATGAAAATATCAAAGCTACAGAAATTCAGAATACACATAAGGAGCCAGAAGAACTGTGGGTCACCCTGGAAACAGGAAATGGGACAGTCATAAGAAATGGGGTTGTCTACAGGCCCCCAGACCAGGGGGAGGACATAGACACATTACTGTTAGAAGATATACAAAACATGACAGCTAAAGGGAGGTTCTGATAATGGGAGACTTCAACATGCCGGATACAGATTGGTCAATATCAGCAGGAACATCTGCCAGAACAAGACACATGGTGAATTCCCTGCGGGGGGGGGGGGGGCTCAAACAACTGGTACAACAACCCACAAGAGACAGGGCTATCCTAGGTCTAGTACTGACTAACAAGGAAGGGATCACAGATCTCCAGGTAGAAGGTCACCTGGGGGCCAGTGACCATCACATGGTATGGTTCAATTTGGCTACTACATCTAAATCATCCCATTCCAAGGCAAAATATGGGACTTCAAGGAGCTGACTTTGATAAGATGGCCAACAGAGTTGAGCTAACCCTGGCAAAAAAGAAACACAGGTGAGGGGTACAGGCAAAGTGGGCAAGCATTAAGGATGCAATACTTGAAGCAACATCCCATTGTGTTAGACAGAAAAGGAAGTGCAAAAGAAGAAGGAAACCACTTTGGTTCTCAGATACAGTAGCAGAAAAGGTCAGAGCCAAAAGGCTGGCCTTCAGGAAATATAAGGGAACACAGCAGGATGAAGATAGGGAGGCATACCAGCTGCCCTAAGGGAAGCAGGTAAGGCAGTAAGGCAGGCAAGTCCCAAACTGAGGAAACACTAGCACGAACAGTAAAGAAGGTGACAAGACTTTCTATAGATACATTAGTGAAAGGAGAAAGTCCAGAGGGGATATTAAGCTTAATGGAGAAAAGGAGCATGTGAGGAGGAGGACCCTATGAGCATCTATCCTAAATAGATACTTTTGCTCAGTATTTACTGAAGAGAAGGTAGGGCAGGGCCCACAGCTCAGCATCATGGACACAGGGGGGAGGGAGGTGAGCATTACTCCCTTCACAAAAGAAAGGGTCCTACAAGAGCTTGCTAAGCTAAGGGTGGATAAGGCAATGGGACCTGATGGCATACATCCCAGGGTACTTAAGGAGCTATTAGCAGAACTGTTTAGTGAGTCTCTGAGCACAGGAGAGGTCCCAGAAGACTGGAGAAGGGCTCATGTGATCCCACTCCACAAGAGTGGTAGCAGGGAGGAGGCGGGGAATTACAGACCAGTCAGTCTTACCTCAGTAGTGGGCAAGATTATGAAGGCACTCCTTAAGGAAAGGATAGTGCAACACCTGGAATCCATAGGGGCACAGGATCCAAGACAGCATGGGTTTACAAAAGGAAGGTCTTATCAAACTAATCTCATAGATTTCTTTGACTGGGTAACCAGGGTGGTGGACCAAGGGGGAGCAGTTGATGTCGCCTACCTTGACTTCAGCAAAGCTTTTGACACTGTTCCATAGAAGATTGATAAATAAGCTGGGTAGGCTCGGGGTGGGTCAGAAGTTGGTCAACTGGGTGGCAAACTGGTTGACTGGGCAGAAAACAGAGAGTGGTGGTAAATGGTATACAGTCAGAAGAGATGCAAGTCACAAGGGTACCTCAGGGATCAGTCCTGGGGCCAGTCCTGTTCAACATCTTCATTAGTGACCTTGCAGATGGACTGAGGGTAAGGCTTGTCTGTTTGCAGATGACATCAAGATCTGCAACAGAGTAGATGATCCAGATGGAATTGGGCAGAATGAGAAGAGATCTGGATAAACTAGCAAAATGGTCAGAAGAGTGGCAGCTGGGATTTAATGCAAAGAAGTGCAAAATCATGCACATTGGGAAGAGAAACCCTGAAGCCACCTATAGGCTGGGAGGAGTTGCTAGCAGTCACAAAGGAAGAAAGAGACTTGGGCATCATCATCACTGATGACCTGAAATCATCCAAGCAGACCTCCAAAGCAGTAGGTAAGGCTAGGGTGTTGGGGTGTATCAGTAGGGTATCACAAGTCGTGAAGAGGGAGGTAATAATCCTCTTTACAAGACACTGGTTAGGCCCCATCTGGAGTACTGCGTGCAGTATTGGAGCCACACCTTCACAAGGACATTAACAAATTGAGGCAGTCCAGAGAAGGGCAGCCAAATGGTGCAGGGACTGCATCAGAAGACATATGAGGACAGATTAACAGAGCTCAATATGTATACCCTTGAGCAAAGGAGGGAGAGAGGTGATATGATCGAGGCATTCAAACACCTTAAGGGCATTAACAAGGTGAAAGCGTCTAACATGTTTAAATATAAGAAAAACATCAGGACAAGAGGACACAGCATGAGATTAGAGGGGTCGATTAAGGGGGAATGTGAGGAAATTATTTTTCACAGAAAGGGTGGTGGATGCATGGAATGGCTTACCACAAGAAGTGGTGGCTATGAATACAGTGCAGGGCTTCAAACAGGCATGGGATAGGCATAAGGGAGCAATACAAATGACTATGAATAGATAGGCCACTGACAGAGCAAAGGCAGATGGCACATTTATAAGGTAGAAAAAGAAATGGGCAGACTGGATGGGCCTTGCGGTCCTTATCTGCCGTCAACTTCTATGTTTCTATATTCTTATCTCCCTGAGTTGCAACATGGGAGGGGAAGTACAACTGCTATGGTCTTGTATTATAAAAAAAATATATCAAATGCTTATACAGCCATGGCCATGGACTATATAACTTTAATGAAAAGTGTCCGAAAAGTCCCAGGGTATAAAATCCATTGCCTCAAAAATTTTGACATATATAAATTGCATTAGAACAATTAAATCTACGATAAGGCTGGCTAACGTCAAGCCTTCACTCCCACTGAAAACGGCAAAAAAATACCCCAGTTTGAACTATTAGAGAAACTGCTCAAGACTTTAATCGAGTTACTGGACTGGAAATGTCCTAGAAAGGAGCAGAGGGCTTATACCCTGGATATTATTAAATTATAAGTCAATTAAAGAACCACTGCTCAAGTTTCATTAAGGACCTCAGGCATTGCTTCACCCTGTACAAAGTCTGCTTTGACCTTGAGCAACCGCTTTCCAGACTTAGAGGGATTGGTAAAAAGGAAGGTTTTACCTACACTCAGTCACCTCACATTCATCTTCCGCGTTCGCACTCAACCCTACTCAAGCCATACCTTACTCCCGCCATGTACTCCACCACCCTTCTTCCCATCCCATCTCCCCACGCACACAGGACCACCAGATCATCCCACTGAGTCCCCCACAAATCTCTTCTCCACCCATGCCCTAGAGACTGAACTCTTCAGGCTCTCTGTATCTGACAACGTCCACTTGGACTGCCTCCCCCACCCTCCTAGTCCATGGTAGATATACTATATCAGGCCTATTATACTGTCTTGAGAACGTTTGGTTGAATCTGTAATTAATTGCAAACCAGTTTTCTTCTATGTATTATCTGGAACTGCTGTGTATATTTCCCCTGCTGTACCATACCTGTATCGTCCTCAATTTTTTTTCATTGTCACGTGTTGTCTACCCTCCCTGCGATGAGGTGCCTTTGTAAATGAGTCTCTGAATCAAAAGTAGTAAATCCAATTTATACGTGAATAAAAATAAACAAAGAAATTGTCGTTGTTATTGTACATGGTTTCCACACTAAAACTATGGTCATGCTGCCTGAGTTTCAGAGCAACACATTCTGTACTTGGACAGTCACATACTGGACTCCAACATTGCCAACTTACTGATTTGATTCCAAGAAGGAGTGGGGATCTCTTGGTATTCACTGCAGGGCCGTTCAGTGAACTCACCCAGCTACCAACGTTGAGGTAGACCACCCGTCAGCTGGTTCCCTACTCTAAACTGCATCTGCCTCAGACTGGCATACCTCTGTGTAGTGCAGTTGCCATAGATGACACCAGCCAATTTGCAGGTGAAAAGTGCAGTTTAACTAGTTAACAGTGAAATCCATACTTCGACATGTACAACTGCATCCAATGATCTCTACTCATCCAATATGATTTTGAGTGGTGCTTGTGTATATGTTATACATCAGCTAAACAAAACAAAAGAGGAGCTGTGCTTGATTAGAGTAGCGGTTTGGCGGCCAATCAGCGTGCAGGGCATCAGCTAACGCGACGTTCCCACACCACCCACCACAGGGAGCAAAATGAGATACATCCCATGGTGTTGAGGGAACTGGCTGATGTCCTGGCAGTTCTCGGATGGAGCTCATTAACATCTCTCTGAGGACTGGATGGCTGCCCCAAGACTGGATGGTGGCCCATGTGATGCCTAATCTCGCAAGGGGGGTCAAGGAAAGAGGCGGAATTAGCAGGCCTTTGTTAGCCTGACTTCGTGGTCGGCAAGGTGATGGTGGGGTATCGATAAGGAAATTAATTTGGGGTGGGGGTTACTAGAGAAAATCTGGAATTTGGAAAAGAGGCAGCATGCCATTGTCCTGGAAGATCGTGTCAGACAAACTATGTGGAGTTGTATGACCGGGTGACATGGGCCTTGAACGAGTACGCCATTGGATGTCCTCTTTCTGGACCTGCCGGTGCTCAAAATCAAGGAGACTAATAAGAACATTAGGCCTGTTCTGCTGGCATTATAGTATGTTACTATAAATACACGTCAAAGAACACCACAACAACCACCCCCGCAACCTAACCCAAACATTGGTAAATGTAACAAACATTTTTGCAGCATGGATTGGCAAATTGCTGGTTCGATTGCAAAAGGAGACAATGTGCACATAGTTGTGGCCTTGTAAATGGAGCTATGTGTACTTCACCAACATTAAGATGCTTTGCTGCGCATTGCTAGGGGGCACCCCCAAGTAAGCATATTTTTGCCTGTGGAATACTAACAAGCTAAGCCATTTTATGCAGATGCAGTTTCAGAGAAGGGACCACACTGATGGTTGGTTCACATCAACTGTGGTTGGTGGGTGGGTTACTGTATAACTTGTCCCAGTGGTCTATTGCAATTCCATTAGCAATCAAATCAGTAACTGTCCAATCTAGTCTGAAAAAATGCCTATGGTTGAATCAGTCGGTATATCTTACCAGACTAGTGTTAAAGTGCTACAATGCTGTACAAGACTTGTCTCATGGCAGCTAAAGCATTGTACTATAATTGGTTTAAAAGATGCCTAACACTTAAGTTTCACAACCAACTTTTATTAAAGGTTAGAGTCACCCATTTTAGTTGTGGATGGGCCTATTGTGAGTGGGCGTATGCTCGTACTTGTTGATCATGTATGCCATATATAGTAGCACCCCTCTTTTAAAATCACATTTCAAGCTAGGGTGAGCAGTTACCATTGGATAAAGAGACATAGTGTAGACACGCACTCTAGGAAGCAATGCAGATGGACACGGACAGAGCGAGAAGTCAACTGAGAGAGACAGAGAGTCTGTGTGTTCACGGCGATGGCTGAGGGTTGAAGGCAAGCATTCTTGTGTGGGACAAAGACCATTGCTTACTCTTCAAAAAACTGACTATCAAGGTTTGAAACGCGTATAATGGTTCTGCAGAAGTTCTTCCCTTGGTGGTCGCTCAACAGGAGCAATGTTTCGTGGTATGCTGGGTGCATAAAGCGGAGAGATATTGTCAAGCTGGCCCTGCTTAAGATCAAGCACGGAGTGCAGCAATGTATCAACAAAATGATAGGTTTTGTCCTCTGCTATGGGTTTGGTGACCCACTTTTTGCTGTTCTTCGAGAATGGAAATCGATACCTAGGTTGTCCCTTGCGTTTGCCGCTCTTCATCACAGCTTGCTTGACATTACAATTTTCACTGTAGTCCATTAGCGCAAGTTGTGTGCGACACTGCATGCCCATGTAGGAGAAATGCTGCCTCTTGGGGCAGTACTTGTTTATTAGCAAATGGAACACCTCAAGGTTTCCCGTGTGGCAAAATTTGGTTATCTTCTTTGTCATTCAGGAGCCTTGTGTCCATGACTATCTTCTTGAGTGCCTCATACGCTGGTTCTCCCTTTTTCAGCCATAATGTGCTTTCAATGTATTCTTGGGACAGTGGGGCATGTGCACATTGACGGAACTCTAGTCCAACTATCCAGGAGTGGTTATTAACAACGTGCTCCAAAACAGAAATCCACTTCTCCCTCAGCAGTACTTCATCTCCCAAACATGTTGCACCACACCGCCACAAATGATTCATCACAGACCGTATCCAAGGTGATAATTCCTCATGGTGCTTCTGTTTTGCCTTCGCACGTAGTTTTTTGACAATAGATTTAGCAGTGTGTCAGACGTCATATTGATGTTCCACGCTTGGAAACTTTTCGGCTTTTTTCATAAGATTTGCGATCTGGGGGTGTCTGTCGGTTGCAATTATCTTTATGTTTAGGCCCGCATTTAATATGCTACTCATTGCTCGTATAAACCCCTCCTTCTCCATAACATTAGAATTTGCAACCTCTGACACCTGAATCAGCGTTGATTCCAACATTTTCCGTGAATCAGAATCCATGATAGTGTATGTGCAATATTTTGCTGAATGTCCCGGAGAATCACACCTCCCATCTCCCAAGACTGTGAGCGCCTTCCCATGCAGCGAAGTCCAGTTTGATGTCTTGCATGTCTGCCATATGTGATTCACAACGGGAAATAAATATTTCTTCTGTACATCACCATAATGTGTTGCGCACATTAGTGGTACCCACAGAATCGCAGAAGTTCATAAATGCGACGATAGCTGTTACCGCTAAATAGTATGCATCCGCTAAGCAAAAGATTTCCGGCACCCATCTTTCCCACCATTGGCTGTGTCCACCAAGAGAAACTGTGTGCATTAGCACAACAAAATTCAACAACAAACATCGTTCCATGGGTATAGTTTTTGACAGTTAGCAGTGGCAAACGGCATAGCTGACACAGCAACATCTGGAAAAGTGAGAAGAGGGATGAGCAAAACACTAAGTATTTCACTTCTGTTACTGGTGTCTCAGCCTGAAGAAATGACTGTTGGTCTGATATATCATCAGCACTTTCAGTGTCCGATTCGCCAGAAGATCGTGGTTCAAACATAGACACATTGCTGTCATTGACAGTGTGTTCAGAGGACAAAAAGGAAGATGTTTCTGTACTGCTACTTGTGTTTATCAACGTAGGCTTGTTTGGTGTGGAAGTGCATCCAGGACGTGGTGCCGAAACACACTTATTGTTAATCCCAGGGTTTGCAGCTTGTGGATGGTCTGTGGAAATCACAGTATCATTCAACCATTCGTCTACCGAGTATGGCTTGGAGTATCCATGGTCTTTGTATACATCATCCGGCAATTCAGGCCACTGTCAGGAAAAGTCATGCATCACAGGTTTCTGCTGACAGGCAAAGTCTTGCACTGCTGGTGTGTGCTGTGTTTCAACTGAAATCACATGTACTGCTTGTAAAGAGATTCCCGCTTGCAGTACTGTGTCATTGTTCTGTGAATTGGTAACCGGCATCTCCATTCTCTGCCGCTGAAATACAAATCATAACATCAGTACATGCAAAACCACATGGAAGACAAACAGTCAGCAAATATTTGGTGCCTCACACCAAAGCACTATACCTTGTTACCATCACTGAGTGATAAACGGACTTCAGAGGGGTAAGTTGCATGCTGGATGGATGGAACAGTTTCCTCATTTAGTCGTTTGGTTGGATTTCCCGGATCTAAGAGATTAGGTCCACAACCCTTCATTAGAATTTCTGCACATTGCCAAAACTAGCACTATCAATCTAAACCCACGGTTTTACTGCTTATTTTGTTTGCAAATCATGCATTTACACGCTCCCTCGCACAGTGGCAAAATGCTTGTGGATTTTGTATTCGTCTAACAAGATTTTTATTTCAGTGGTCTTGAGAGAATGCACTGTACAAGGCAACACTTCAGTATGTCCACCAAAAGTGCCAGTAGAAAGGGGTCTGGTGCTCATCGATATTCCAAGTTTCTATACCTGCTCATTAGTGTTAGCAAAACGACTTCTACCAATTTCATGCCCTAAAATGAAAATGTAACTAATATGAACGTTATATCTGGAGATAGACAATGTCTACCAATATACAGTTGCATTCAACTTGAATAGTATAGTCAAATCACACTATGCAGATGGAAGGGGAAAAAAAAGGAATATGAAGCAGGACATGCGATGACGTTGAAATAATCGTAGCAGGGTAATTATATGATACTCTAGCCTCGCTGTGAATATGTCTGGCTACTTCACCAACTAAATTTTTGTGTGTGTTCTGGTCGAACATACATTCAGGGACCGGGTTTGTGCTGTTGTGAGTTCCATCCAGCGCCGGGAGGCCTTACTGTACAGCTAAGCACAAGACGCATCACAAAGAATGATCAGCCTGGCCTGGGCAGCGACTCTGTTGACGTGCGTTCACTGACTTGGCAGTGTTTGTTGCCAACTGCCCCTGCACCTTACCCTACCCAGCACAGCACAAACTGCTTGCCATCCTGTGTGATGGCAAATTGTTTCCCAATACTGGAGGACACTGCATAGCAAATCACACCTCGGAATACCATCAACATACAAACCAAATAAATATTCAACGCAGACAACTATGCAATGTGCAAACTATAATTGTATAGATGAGGTCGAGAAAGCAGCACCACACATCTGGGTGTGAACTGCAAAGGATAAGATCAACCAAAAATCAATGAGAAGGTGATATTCATGGAACAGGCTTCCACGGAAGAGATTGCACTTAAACAATAATAGAACTTCATGTAGTATATGACAGACTGTGTGTACTGCTTTGATGGAACAATTAAAAGAGGATGGGATTAGCGACCATGTAGCTGACTGATTAACATTGGTCACCATTTTCGACAACATTCTAATATTCTTATGTGACTAGAGTGTAACAGTGAAATAATTGTAGCTGCGAATATAAAAGCAGCAACAATTAACACACAGCTGAAGTCAGATTGGAATTCACTACTCTTCATAACCAGTGTCCCGTGGTATGGTGGTCTGCATCGGTGAAGTGGTCAGAGCACAGCACATTATGCCGTGTTGGAGAAATGTGTCTATGTCTGTTGTGGCCGATCAAGGAGTAACAGCCATTGTCTGCGCAGATCATCTCTCATAGGGATGTGTCGATGGCTTGCGACCAGTGTTAGTTTTTCCGCTGGTGGTGTGACAGCTCGCACCATGCAGGTTGGCATTTCTTCTGAAGAAAATGAATGCGTTGGAGACTGTGCTGGATCTTGAAACAATGACTGGATGGCAACACTAAACAGTGGGAAAAGGAACATTAATTAGACATGGTCCGATTGCATGCACCAGCACAGCGCAGGACAAGGAAGAACAAATGATAAAGGTTGTCACTTGATAATGGCATATACAACGTTATACAGCACAGTTGGTGTCGAACTATATTTTCTTGTAACAGTGGCACTCTGTTGCCATTTTTATCCCAAGAGTCGCACTTTACTACTATTGTAGTTGTTTCATAGCAGTGAACATAACAAAAGTTTTTTCAAGGACAACATGAAACTGTGGCATGGCAGTGTCCACACAGGTCTCCCACAATCAAGAAGGGAGACGGATGCTTCAGGAACATGTCACTAGCGACTTTATTAAAAGGTACACTGTGTAATGAAGATTCGACATCACTGTGATTGTAATTAGTCCTGTTACATGAGCCGAGTTCTTTGATACTATAGTGCAAGTTCACTGTATAACATATTGCATGTTCCATTGTTCAAATACTCCATCTGTAAGTTATATTACTAGAAATGCTCATGCAGTGGTAGTCAGAGTCCTAATTATCATGTGAACAGTATGGAGCATTGTTTTTAGAAGTCATGGAGTAATGTGTGTGCCAAAGCCTCATCACTGTCCTCATCCGCTCCATGCAAACCCTTGTACACTCCACTAGCCTCAGGCCCTCGTTATTTAATGGATGTCACAACTAAGCTGGGATGACAGACGACTTTCTTCCCCAAAATGAAAATGCACCTGTGTGTATACTGTATATTAA
Organism: Neoceratodus forsteri; assembly: GCA_016271365.2. Taxonomy (NCBI): domain Eukaryota; kingdom Metazoa; phylum Chordata; order Ceratodontiformes; family Ceratodontidae; genus Neoceratodus; species Neoceratodus forsteri. The sequence goes on along the minus strand of CM057456.1, from coordinate 1,096,541,174 downwards.
TGCGAAAGCAAGCTGCATGGACCTGTAGGAAGATAAATAAAGCAGACATGACCATGTAGCAAAGTGGTCGGCTAGAACAGCACATTGGTACTCAAGAGGGGGTCTCAACAACTTTCTGACAGGTATGCAACTTCACGCTGCCTACTTCTGATGCCTCCCCATGTACAATTCGCCCACACCTGTACTGACCTCACAGTGCCTGCCTACTTCACTCTAGGTTATCTGTACGACCACCCAAGGACCCTTCCATGTTAGTTGTTACTACCACCCACGCCCATCACTCAGTACTCTCCCACTTAGTTTTTGTTTCCAAGATGCATCATGCACAAGCTTGGCATATTGACAGTGTACATGGCAGCATAAAAGCACTAGAAATCTAATAAAAAGTTAGCAGCGTTACCTGTTCTGAGGGTTAGATGGCTGTGGATGCCGTAACATGAACATATTGTATATTAGAGCCAGTTTGTACAACCAAAGGGTCAAGACATCCAATAAGGAACTGTAGGTGAAAGAGATGCACTGTAACCCTCGAGCTTGTCACCCAACTGATGGGACAGTTCCTGGCAGTATAGATAGTCTTTGTTGGCATCACAGAGCAGTTTCACAGTGACACCACAGATGTCACATCACTTAATCTCAAATACATGGAGTCATCGCGACCCCTGGTATGTCGACGTATTTGGTATGCTGTATGCCCACTCTGTCGCTGTACTGGGCAACTTGAATGTCTTTGGGTTTGAATTTATATGTGGATGCCATTCGACACTCAATACTAGCATGTCCTCTAGTACATCCGATGTGTCACCGTCTGTGCCACTCTCATCGCGAGTGTCGCTTCACTTCTGATGTTTGCCGATATGTTTTCCTCATATTCAATTCTTCCTCCACTTGACATGTTCTGACGTTGTGTGAAACTGGGTTGAACAGGCAATGTTGTATGCAAAATAGGAACACACACTGGCAACCTCTGGCCTTTGATGCTGTTAAAATCTTATGTAAAGTCTCCGTCAAAAGTGAGAAGTAGTGACACCATCAACACGGTAATCAATGCATGCTTGGCACTTACAAATGCTTGGCACAAGTGCTCTTCTCTAGCCGCTTTTAATTCCCACTTCTAATTAATCGCCAAGGTTCTAAAACTCAAAGTAGCTCAACTGGAATGGTTATTATTAACAGGGTACCATTGTGATACTGTTCAAAAGGGCAGTTATACAGGACTTATTTCATGACCAAATCATATTCAGGGAAAAATATAGCATCTAGCTTCCATTTTCCTAACATCCGAATGCAGCACCTTGACTCAGAGGATAGTTTGATGTGGAGGCTGGCAGGTGGTTAGAGAGGTAAATCAGTGCACAGTCAATCAATGCTGTCCAACGTAGTAGTTCCCAAACCACATAAAATGGAAACAAACTAGTATCTGACTATTCCACAGCATAACAAAAGGTAAAGAAGATCAGAGCTGTAAACTTTTGCACAGGAAGTTAAACTCCAAAGTAAACCAAAACAGGAAGAAAAGCAAAAGGCAATCCAAACATGTATGCTGATAGGAGACTCTATGATTAGGAAGTTTATACCACACCTCAGACTTCTTTGACGGGGTAACTTGAGTGGTGAGCCAAGTGGTTTCAGTTGATGTTGCCCACCTTCACTGCATCAAAGCTTGCACGGTAACCACACAGAAGATTGATTACAGAAGATGCAGGCTGGGTGGGTCTGAGGTTGGTCAACTGCGACAAACTTGGTTGGCATGAAAGTCACAGAGAGCGGTTTTAAGTGGCATACAGTCATAACAGATGCAAGTCACAAGTTGGCTTCCTCATGGGATCAGTCCCTAGGCTCGCGCCTCCTCAAGTGTTCAGCAGTTACATTACAGATGGACTGGAGTGTATGGTTTGTCTGTTTGCAGATGACACCAAGAGCTGCAACAAGCGTAGAAGATCTTACGATGGTGTGGGCGTGAATGAGGAGCAACTGGATAAAGTGGCAAAATGGCAGAAGAGTGGCAACTGGTACCACTCAAAAGAAGCGCAAGTGTAGCACCTTGTGTTTGGGCTTATATTGATTCTGACACTCCATGAGTCAGACCAGTTGGCTAGCTTGTTCAGGAACGCCTCATGATTGTCCCCCTCCCTGATCGGCTCAGTGTCATCCATGAACTTACGCAGCCTGCTTCAGACCTAGGCTTCCAGATCATTGACAAGATGCTGAAGAGCAATGGCCCCAGCAGTGATCCCTGAAGGATGTCACCGAGTACTCCTCTCTACTATGAGCTGTGCACATCCACCACCACGCTCTGCTTTGTGCCCCAATGCCAGTTACCATACCAATCCATATTGTGTATGTCTTGTGTATACCACAATGCCCCCCCCCCGAAGCTTTTCATGGCCCACAGTATCAAAGCCTTCCTGAAGTCCAGATAGAGTGCACCCTTGGCCTGTCACCATCCTCCTCACTGGTCACCCCTTCAAAGAAGGTGATCAGGTAAGTGTGGCATGATCTGTCCCTCATAAAGTCATGCTGATAGGCTTATGGGATATAGGACATGTCCTCATACTTAGTCTTTCCTATCTATCCTAGCTGAGAAGGGCATACAGCCCATAACTACTTCTGCCTGCCCACCAGAGCCGACACACAACCTTAGTTTGAACCAAGTGCTACATGTGCCGGGATATGCATAAAGGCTTCCGGACCTTGCCAGCACTGCGAAATCATGCTGACTGCTCAGCTGCCCAGGTCTGACCGTGCCTGTGCTTTATGATGGGGACATTGGCCACTTTCTAGACCTCCGGCAACATATGTGTCCAGGCAGGCTCTTGAAAGATTATTGTTAGTGGCACCACCCACTGTTCCTTTAGCCCTACTGACTGTGATCCTCGGTTGTATCCCATCCAAGGCTGGGGCACTGCCAGTGTTATTGGGGGTGGGGAACAGCACTGGTGAGAACAAAATGCACCAAAGGAGCCAAAACAAGACAATATTTACACAGGAACAGCTGACCAGCTTCTCATGCTTGCGAGAAAGGGAAGCAAGCAAGCATGTGCCACAGAAGGGGAGGGGCACCAGCCACTGCAATGAAGAAAGAGGTCCCCTCACACAGTACAGTAGCCCCCACCTCTAACCAGCAGCACCCTAGCCCTCCACTGCAAAAACACTGAAGGAGAGGCAGACCAAGAGAGCAGCACCTACCCTTTTGACTCCTGCAGGACGCATAAGTACAAAAAACTACCTTCAACTACCATAGGTTTGTTTTCCCCAGCCATTCCACAGATCAATAAAGGGCAGATGTTTTTGTTGTATTTAAACGTTACTGAATATTCTGTAGACAGGACACGATACACCAAGGCAAAATGAAACCAATTTTCCACAATGCTTATTCAGCCCCCACCCAATTAATGACACTTTATTCAAGCTGCTAATGTTGGTTAAGATCACAAATAGTGTGTTCACTATGGATTTGAAATAAATAGACTTTAATGAGGTTAAAGCAAACAGTGAGGCTACAAATTGTAGGCAGAATCCTTTTAAGTGCTGCTAGGGATATCGAAGGGAAATTAATTCTTGCTGGAACCACATGCAGAAGTATGGCAGATAGCAATTCATGCAGCAGACTTTAAATGATCCTTACCTTGGACTCGGAGAGAGAAAGTAGTTTTGCCGTATTATAACTCACAAACATGATTTCAGCCAATCAGCGCACAGAGCCACTATATCTCTCATCCTGCATTCGGTGGCCTCTTGTACAGGAATGTTAGGAGAGAAGCATTCTATTTCACAGCCAGGGGAGGGTGGGTTCATTTAACTTTTGACATTAAAAAAAAAAACACCTCAAACTTACTATAAATCACTCTAGCTAACTCAGGTGATTAATAATAAGTTAACAGGGCCTCTGCAGGATGTCTCTTATGGTATAAGAGAATCCTCTTGTGAGATTTGGGCAGCCGGAACAAATCAGCTTCACATTCCAGTCCTCTAGCCCAAACCTCATGCTCAGAGTCTTTTATACCATAAGAGACACCCCCGGAAGCCCTTATTTCTTTATAAGGTGCTGAAAATGTACAGTTGGGAGTGCCTTAAAAACTATTCTATAGTGACAGTGTAGCCTAGTCATTAGAGCATGCAGCTGTGAACCAGGAGACAGGTTTGAGACCCACTACTGTGCTACGCGGTGGGACCTTGAGCAAGTCACTTAGCCTTCCATGTTTAACCTTCTCCCTTGCTGGGTAATTAACCTTTCTGAGATGTGCTTAACCTCTCAATTTCTGTTGGGCCCTGCCCACACTGGCGGTAAGAAGTTAAAACCAGTTTTAAAACTGTTACCGCACTTACCATGCTACCGCATCCACAATGGGTCTGATCCAAGTTTAAGCATGGTATCCGCCCCATCCACACTTGGGAAAGTGAAAGCGTGCTGGAACCACATTCGACATCACTCAAAACCATGCTGCAGTACATTCTCTCCTCATTCCCACAAAGCACTGCAGGATGTCGGGACACTGCATCAGGATTCCCATTAAGCAAAGGCAAAACATGGCTCTCCTGTGCTTCACTGAGTTACTGTTCTGCTGGCAGCGCGTTTGTTTTCTACAGATCAAAGCTAAACATAATGTGAGATATAGGGAGGCGCAAGATTAGAAGCCTCAAGATATCGACTACATCAAATGTGGCAGAAGATGCTGGAAGCGCCTCACTGTACTACACATAACAGGACAGCTTGTGCATATGTTATGGGGACAGTAGAAGAGCTGTGTGGTGCAGAGTGCGGCACATCTACTGTAGGGACAACATGGAATGACAACGAGTAACTTGCCAACTTCCACAAGTCCAAAATGACATTTAAAATGCTACGTTCAGAATTAACCTTCCATTGCTCGCCTTCTGGCTGATGCAGCACCATGGCTCATAAAGCACTCTGGGATAGTGTGTATGGAAAGACACTATACAAAACCGAATTCCTTTCTCTCCGTTTCTGTAAAGCAGCTTTAAATAAATTATTTGACAAAAAACACTCCTGTCAAAAGGACCCTTACAGGAAGACGTTTTACACCAACGCACGGAGTTACAACTCTTCAGCTGCAATGTGCACAACTTTACAATGTCTGAATGTTAACCCACCTGTTGAAGGTTACAAACTGTCATTTTTTTTAAGCCAAATATTTTTAAACACAGCTATTTTACAAAACACGTGGCAGCAGACATTTAATCTGAGCAGTCTGTTCAGTGTCCTGCACAAGGGAATTTTGATGCATATCCAGTAGTGAGACCTCCCTTCCAGTAGTAACTTCGCAACATTCAAAGGTCACGTCATCAGGATGAACATGCCATCTATTACTATAGATAGTCTGGAAACCATCCAGTTATTTTTAAAAGGACACTATTAAACACCCCCTTCCTCTGGCCTGATTCAGCCACTTCCATAAACTGAAGGACAAACTAAGTCTGAAAATCTAAATCTGGGTCAGATTTTACAAATTATCTTTGCTCAGCTGTGCCAGTCACAGTGCTGCCATCTGAGAGACTCAGGTACTATATGTGTCACAGTCCCGATTCCCAGCCCCAAGCCAGAGAACTCTTGGGAGCGCTACAGAGGTAGCAGTCTCAGGCTACACCTGGCGGGTTACCAGCTGCCCAGCTGCCAGTATCTCCACAGGCAGCAGAGCAGGGAGCAGCTCAACATCGAAGGTGACCGTGCAATATCAACCCACTAGTGACCACATTCAAGAAAAACGGCAGGGGGTCAAAATAATCATCTGTCTACCTGCCCCAGACACCCAGTTTTTTCCCCAGGGACAGCTGGTTTCATTTCTCTGCCTGTCCCTGGGGCAGACACCAAGTGAAAAAGCATTAGCGGGCACTAGGAACCAGGAGATGCTACCACCTGTAAGGCCGGTCTATAGATGTCCCAACATCGTGGTGTCTCATGCTGAGAGATGGCAGTTCAACCCAATGTCCTGTGATGGCCTCTTCTGTGCAGTCAGTATTTCAACAAGCAGCAGAAATGAAAACTGTGCCGTAATAGGACTAGACTGCACATGCGTTCCTTGCCACAGTGCATGTGCAGTTGCCTGTCTTCCTTTTGCTTTCTACACTGCATACCTCATTTCTCTGTCTGATGTGCTTGCAGTAGCAGCCCAAGACTAGCTCTTGTTCACAAGTAGCAGAGTTTTGGGGATGCAAATTAAAAATGCTTTTCAGGGCTGTCTGCTAAGAGGTGCCTGGCTAAGTCTAATTAAACCCCACTGTAAGGGCTAGAAAGCTGTATTTGAAATCCCTTTTTAGGGTAGACAGTCAAGGCAGAAAGAGGAGGAGAGTCTGTAGTTATAGAGTAGGACAGGAACTTAAAGGGATGAGACAACCACTTAAAACCCCGTTAAGGCAGGAAGGGCTCCAGAGACAGGAGATGACTTTCAAGATCCTTTCAGCGCATCCAGCCAAAGGAGGCACCACACTCAATGCTGCCATCAGTGCAGTTGCAATTTACTGAAAAACAGTGCTAGACAGCAAACAGCAGCTCAGTGCTCACCACAGCAGAGAGGGCAACATTCAGTGTAGTGCCTTCCTTGGTTGGATGCGCTGAAAGTCTCTTGGAAGTCTTATGTTCGTCTGGGCTGGCTACCTTATTTAGCGCACTGCTCCGACTGAGCGCAGGTGGGATTCACTTTGAAATCACGACATAGAGACAGGAGATGGGAAGGCTGGTTAAAAGCCCTTCCCAGGTTTACTAAGCAGAGGGAGACTTTTAGCTTCCAGGCTATACACAGAAGCAAAAGAAGCTGATCGGCTTGTTAGGGCAGAGCAGAAGGGAGTTGTTGAAGGACCCTTGTCAGGGCTACTACTGTGCAGGAGGGGAAGTAAATTAAAAAGCCTAATCAGGGCAGTGAACTGGAGGCACACTTAAAACCTTTTCAGGGCCACCATGTACTAACCAGTGGATAATGTTTAGTAGCCCTTTTCAGATCAACTTACAATAGGCACCATCAGTTATTAAGTCTTTTTCAGGGCACTGTACTAGCTAAGGGGGACACTAGTTACTATTAACTTGTATTTGAAAATAGAAATACAAAATTAGTAAAAAATCAATAGGACACGTACAAATTATGTGGGACAGTTAAAAAGAATACTGCACCTGTCCCTTGGACAGCCATCCACAAAACATTTTTTTCTAGCCCTGAAAGCTGGGTAGGGACAAAAGTGGAGTGGTAACTAGAAAGGGCTGTGAACTATACTAACATACTAAAAGCCAGCAGAATAGGCCCAAAGGTCTCTCAATGTCTGCTCGAAAGCCAGCAACCTAGTGGCTGCTCGCCTTACCACCCCCCAACCCTCAAGAGGGTCCCCTTTGATTTCAATTTCCCCTTGTACCTGTCCCACCCCTTCTTGAAGCCCTCCACTGTGCTCTCCTCCAAAAGCCTCCTGGGCAGCGCATTCCATGGCTCCACCACCCTCTAAGTAAAAAAATGCCTCCTATGCTCCCCCCTATAATATACCCCCTCCAGTTTCCACTCATGACCCCTGATTATTCCCCCCTTTTTAGCCTAAACAGCTTCTTGATTCCACTCCAGTTTATTCCTTTTACATACTTGAAAACCTCTATCATATCTCCCTCCCTCCTCTCCTCTCCTCCAGTGAGTAAAGCCCAAGCTCTTCCAATCTCTCTTCACAAGTCCTCCCTCCATGCCCTGAATCATCCTGGTGGATTCGCCTCTGAACCCTCTCCAGCAGCGCTATGTCCTTCTTCAGATGGGGTCTTCAGAACTGTACACGTACTGAACTGTACTATGATGTTCAGGCCTCCCCCATAGCCCAATGGTCTATGCTACCACCATCCGCCTCTCCCTACCCTCTCCCCTTCACTCCTGGGAGGCTACAGCATCAGTTTTGACAGTAACTGGACTGCAGGGGCAGGCAGAGTATTTATTTGCACATACTGTACCAGGTTAGTAATCAGAGCCCTGGAAGGTTCATCTCCCGCTGCCACCTGATAAGGAGTGGATGCTTACAGAAAGGGATTTAGCTAACAATTATTTGGTGCCCAACAGCAGTGTGTGGACAGAAGAAGCAGCAAGGACAGAAGGTACACCAGGAGCCTTCTAAGATAACGAGATGGATAAAAAAAATTTATATATTTTTTTAAATTAAAAAATAGAACAGGACATCATACTGAAGCATGTCACCACCAAACTGGCACTCTCAGCAAGCAAACAATGGCACAACTGCACTATTTTTTCGTAGGTCACCAGCACTGCCCCATCTGCCCCACGGGTGACCTCCCAGCTCCGTCCTGTTTGCCACTTACCTCATATTCCCATGGCATGCCTCCCATTGGGGGTTGGGGTATGGTGTAGGAATACATACTCCAAGTGTTCTCGGATTACAAGTTGACTAGAGAGGGAGATGGCATTCTGGGCCCGCCATTGATTTTAGTGACTCCTACTGTCTGATATGTACCCCAGCTGGGGTTATAATATATGGTGTACTCTGTTTGAGTTAACCTTAATATTAAATGCATTAAACAAAGTGTTACTGTATTTTGGGCTCTTTCGCAGTTCCTGAAGTAGAATGCAGGGTGTACAAGGGGTCAAGAAAACAAATATGGGCATGTCCACAATGGGGGAGGGGCGGCAAGGAGACACCAAAGGGTTCTGGCTTACAAATGTTATTTTCCTTGCTACACCACTGGCCTGAGGTAAACATTCGCTCAGGAAGTCTTGCTGGTGGGGCTTGCTGTCGGCAAGGTAAGAATCCAAGAGTGCCTGAACTTCATCCCGCAGCATGCTGAGGCCTTTTCCTTCTTGGCTCCTCTACCCCCTCCGGACATAACACACTGATGTGTATCCTCCTCCTGTCTAGTCTTAGCCCCTGCACTACCACCTATGGTCATCCACATGGCAACAGAGCAGTGACATCATCAGTCACGCTCTCGCTCCCTGGAGAAGAGTGTCCTCTAGGATGCTTGAACCTCTTCCCTCCCACCAGTCTTCCGACGTCCTAGTCTCGGGGCTCAAACCAATGTCTCCAGCATTGTAATATAATACACTACTTCTAAAAAAGGACGGATTTCATTTTTCCAAAAAGGATTGCATTTCAACACCTCCCCCCTTCAGTTTAAAAGGCAAACAATTGAGCCATGGGTATCAACATGGTTCCTTTCAATTTCGGGTCATCAGAACAGCGGAATTCAGTTGCAGTAAGTGTCAAGGATCAACCGACATAAAGCAAAACTGTAGCATTTTCTTTTGAAAGCTATACATAGGCTAAACGAGTGTCCGTATACGCAATGGAAACAGCTCTTCCAGCTAATAAAGACAAAGCATGACTAGAAACACTTGTGGAAGTAAACAAATGTCTGAACTTGGTCAGTGAAAACACACAGGATCTCATGTCCCATTCTCAATAGCTAAGTGACATGGTGCTAAACAGGAGGAAAACAGTCTCTCCATAGTACCGTCACACTTTTGTGCTATTCACAAAGTTGTTCCCAGAAGCTAACAACAGGGATCGACAAATCCCATAGCCCGATGTCCCGGGCTACAAGTTTTTGCCATGGGACAACCAATTTCACAGTACTTGGTTGTCCCATGGACAACCAAATCATTACTGCCGTGTTTTTTTTTTTTTTTTGCTTAATTCATTCGGTTCACCCAACACCACCACTAGATGTCCCCACCCCAGATCTCTCGCTCGGCTGTGGGAGGAGGGCAGCAGAGCTCCCATCATGTAATCAAGCTTTAGTTATCACTGGGTAGTAGCAGGAGCGCCGCCTGGAGTAGAAGTCGGGAGGGAGCACCGCGCCCGCTGCAATGGGGACCTCCTGCTACCCGCCCATGATCATCACCGCACCCACTGTTGATGTGCTACCCACAGGGCTGCCAGGTAAGCCCATCATTTGTTTTGGGACAGTCCTGCAGGGCGGCATATAGATGGGGTGGGTTAGTTGTTCATAACAATGGTACTGCACCACACACCAACGCGCCATTTTTGAGACAAGTGTAGCAGGCAGAGTAACTCTCAATGTTTCTGCATGGGCTATTTTTTCAAGTGGTATTGAGGGTCTGGCTGCTCAAGAGCGCATGTGGGGAATATTATATCTGTCGGTCACGAGGAATATGTCAGGATTGCTGACGATGAACCAAGTGAAAGGGGATAAATGTGAGAAAAAAATAAACAATTTGAATTAGGTCAGTCAGTAAGTGACTGAGAAGGACCCTGACCTAAGCCACAGCAATGTAATCACCAGCAGGCAACCAGAAAGAAAGTAAAAGTGGTTGCCAAGCCAATGCTTTGGGCAATAAATAAAAAAACACACACAAAAGGGAATATTTGTGTAAGAAGTTCAGCAGAAAAGTGTGGGGCAATTGTAGTTGGGCAGTTTGGGGTAACACAGGAGGAAGAGAGGAAACAGCACGGGTGTGAGACTGGACTTGTGTGTAGGAAAGGGAATCTTGGGTCGCTGGGAAAGAGGACTGAGTAGTGCTCAGAGAAAGAAGGACTGGTTAAAGAAAAGAAAAAATTGTGCACAATCTTACTACACTACAAACTAAAGTGTATTACTTTAAAAAAAAAAAAAATCCTACCCTATCCTAGCTGACTGGCACCCAGAGTGGTCAGGTGAACACTAAAGTGCACTGTAGGGTTGGGCGCTCTGTATTATGGGTACTGTTGTAAAAATCACAGCAAAAGAGTGTGGGACAGGTTCAAGGAGGATTAACTGTCAGGACTTGCTTTGTGTGGGGCACTTCGGCACGCAGTTGTAAGGGTAAACATATTCACCCACATCCATGCTGCCAGCATGTACTCTACCTGACAGACACACACCAGGTGGTTAACTGTACCAACAGGTGTCTGCCATCTATTTCCAGTAACCCGCCTCCATCCCAGTTTTCAAGTACCACCACCCAATGAAAGGTACACACCACAGTGACTGGTAAAATAATTTTATTAGCATTGAGGAAAATGTATTATTTTACCTGTTTTCTGTTCTACATCTGCATACTATTAACAATACAACCCCCACACCATGTACTTTGTTTCTACACAAGCTTTTTAAAAATTTACATCGAAATGTACTGGACTACCACTTGAAACTCGGGGACTACTATTTTTGGCAAGGCCAGGTGTCCTGGACTAGCATGCCATTTTGAAATTTGTCGATCCCTGGCTAATAGCCAGGTATCCGAAAACTAGGTTTCCAAAAGTGTCAACATTAATTTTTTTTAACAGTTTATTCAGTGCAGAAAGCTATAAAGGCAGAGGATCTGCCATTTTCAAACTATTATATGCATTCTTTGTATCAGGAATTCTGCTATGTAATTATTTTTGTCTTGTGGGACTAACATTTTTAGAGTTACTTCAGCCACAGTGACGAATAAAGGAAAAACCCACTGGGAGCATAGTGACGGCCTTCACCTCGCAAAGAGGGAGGAGTCCTCCTGGGCTATGTCACTATTTGTCCCAGCCATTTCACTCTGCAACAGCTCGCCTGGACTATTAGCTTTCCACGCCAACTGTGCTTGAGGGTTGTAGAAGTGGAAGTCGATTGTGATTGTTGTTGTACAGTACATTACATAGTGAGAGCGAACTGCCCAGGGACAAATGGACATGGGAATCAAACCGACGGAGCCAGTAGTCTGGGGCAAGTTGCTGCAGAGTGAAATGACTTGGACAAACTGACGTGTTCCTTCCCACCATGCCTAATGAGCAATCCAAATGGGGCCTGCCAGATGTTAATGGGAGCAAATGGGATTGTGTTCACTAACACCTGGTTAGTTACACCCACTGAGTGCTCTGCATGGTGTAGCCATAATAATATGGTGCTGTGCTATGCACAGTGCTAATGCAGACAGGTTCTGCCACTAACGTTTACCTTCACTCACCCACTCTGTACCTTTAGAGCTGCTTCTGGGGCCGGGAGCTGCCCATATGTTCTCAATATTAAGTCCTTCCACTGTGAACCGCTGGCTCACCCACTAAAAACACACAGATCGTGTGATCTCTGTTAGGAGCAGGGGCTGCCACAAAAACCAGTAGAAGCCAAAGACACATTCAGTGCATACAGACTGAGCATATAGACGAAAATGTCAGAGTTTTGGGAACTGTAAAATAAGTTTTAACTGAAAAAGCTCCAAAAAGATCACAGCAATGGTTGGTTCCCCAGCACTTCGCATCCATGATGTGATACTTCATTACTGGCTCCCCATAACAGCTCTCTGGTTCCATCGTTCCATAAGCACAACCACACAGAAAACATGATACTGCATTTCATCTGGGCTATTCTGGGTAAATAAAATGAAAAATTAAAACACATAAATACAAACAGTACTGCCTGGTGTCCTGAGGACTACGCCCCTAGCAATCCTTCACACTGGGTTCCTTCTAATGCCTGTCCCACAACCATCAACACTCGCGATCTAGCTCCTCAGTACTGATTACAGCTTAGTGACACCACCATCAACTGTCTGTAACTGTGGCCGTTAAAATGGGCAGCCATGTTTTTTTTTTTTTATCGTACTCTTGTTTCTTCCTCCTAGGCAGAGCGGCCCCCCACAATCTCCGGCCCTGCACTGCCGGACCCAGTCATGCATATGGGCCACACGAACCCGCTCCCCCAGTGGGCCGGCCTTTCATCTTTCTCGCACCCACTGGGTATGCGCCTCTCAGGCCTCTCCAGGGCGCAAGGTGGGCCATCAGTCGCGAAGATCACCCTCCATATTTTTCCACATTTTCTCCCTTATGGAGAGCCAGACGTGCAATAGCATCTGAGCACGTAGTGCTGACGCCCGCCAAACTCTCCCCCCACTTTCTGCATGCCACTTGTAGTGCAGCTGGCCTCCGCCAGTCACAGCTACAGGGCGATGCAAGACCCACTGCCCACCCCAGAGAGAGGAGAGCAGTCATCGGACACTCAATCCTCCCTCTCCCCTGCCAGCCCGGGGCTCGAGTCCCACTCCTGAACATGGGTCGCTGGCGTGGCATGAGTGTGGCGGCCAGCGCTTTCAACCTCAGCGCCACCAGGCCGGCTAGGCAGCCATGTTTGAGTGGGTTGCCATGATTGGTGAATGGCAATGCAGGTCATCTGCATGGCAACTGCTGCTCCCCTCCCCAAGTGGTCATAATGGAGTCAGCCCACCACACAAGGAAGGTTTTCCACCCCCCTTGGGTACAGCTCTGGGGATGGAAAAAACATGCGACTGGCATCACATTGTTGTAGCCACTGTATCTCAGTTTACTGTGACCAGGAATAGGGCCCCTTATGTTGTTTTTTTTTTTTCTTTTTCCAGGTTAACCTGCATGGCTGATTTCAGAAGTGCTGCTTCACCTTAACTTTACATTGGGCTAATGGCTAATCTTTTACAGGAACCATCAGCAAAGTTTGGAAACCAACCATATAAGGTTTAAAAGAACAGCTGTACCTCAAACTCTGCGTCCAACAGCAAGGCACAGCGTGTGTAAAATGGTGATGAAATGGCAAACAAGTACTCTGAAGAAGGTGAGACATCACACAAAAATGTCAGTTGATGTGCGGGCATATCTGGCATGAGCCAACTGAGTTTCAACCTGCCTTCTATGCCTATTTAGGTGAGCTATGCCTTTGGCAACCGTTTTGTAACTACTTTAGGGACACAGGCCCATTGATGTAAGCAAGCTTTTTTTTATGTGGAAATGAACTCTTGAAAGTGAAAGCGGGCACCTGTCTTATAAATAAAAAAAACTATAAAAGACAAGAGACAAGTTTGTACTACTATATTTTGATTTTTGGGTACATTCGGTTGAGCAGCTACGTAGATCAGTACGCTGACCATCTCCTGACAAGGAGATGACATCTTTGCTGCCTCTCTTTTGTAGCAGGAAAAAACGTGCCCATAGCTATCTATGGGACCATACAGCATAAAATCAACCTCTAATATTCAGTTTATATTCAGGGCTCTCGGGGATGCAGGTATCCGTGTCCTTTATGCACATTTCGTGCATCGGGACACTTTTTTTTTTTCCTGCGAAGGTCCCAAGAGAAACTCCTTTCCAGAGCCCCGGGAGTCCACCGAGTGAGCCACGTCCCTGCGTCCGTACTGCTTGTAATGCAAGATTCTGTACAAGCGGGGAGGGGGCTCCCACTGTTTCTATATGTTGTTTTAACATCAATTATTTTTATAGCTAGAGGGTGAATTCAAACAAATTATAGCTACTGCTCAACTAACAAGGGCCTTGTTAATTGAGCTGTGGACGAATTTGTTTGAATTCACCTCTAAAACATAAAATTGTAGTTTAAATGACCCTATAGAAAACCAATGGAACGCTCCCCACGCCTTATAGAATCCTACATTATAAGCTCCTTAGGGGGCGAGTCTATGTATTTAAATGGGGACCCCAGAAATTTTCCACGAACTCCCACTGTGGACCCCTCCTTTTTTTTTTTTTTTTTTTTAAAGACAGTCCCAGACCCCCAAACAAAAAATCCTACCGAGAGCCCTGATATAGTTATAATACCAAAAATGGAAACAGAACACGCAGTAAAATTAAGCTGCGACTTTTATACATTTCCTTCTGGCACACAGCTGGAGAAGCTTGTTTCTGTTACATTAGGTCACAGTTTCTGCTTTCATTTTTACTCACTTCATGCCTAACCCATTTAGAGATGGATTCTTTTTAAAAATGTATATATACTTAACTAAAAACATGTACAGTCCAGATTTGAAAAGTGGCAATCCTGTAATTCTGAAGGGCCGGGACTTGTGGGAGCTGCTGGAACTACAATGAAAGAGGTAGACAGCTCTCCTCCAGGAGAATATTGAGAAAGAAAATTAAAGGAAAAACCAAAAACCTAACCGTCAGCTTAATTCATAGCTAGAGAAAATTAACATCCGGAGGGATCAAGTGAGAACACCTTCCACAGATTTTCAGTGTTATTTCTATCGGAAGTCTGATTATTCGAAAGGCAATCTACTCCATGAAGTAACTTATTAAAAACACAGTTTACATTTTTTTTTTATTATATTTAAACAAACAACTCTATATAAACACACATTTACAGTACCTAGAGACTAGCTTTTCTCTGCAGGTTCATAGTTCTACACCTTGCACATAATTCAGCAAAAGTGAACTCTGGAAAGACAGAGCTAGCAGAAGAAAAGTCATGCCCAAACATTTTATGTCCACAGAAGAGTGTGCGCGTACGACGTGGGTTGGTCTGCTGTACTTCTGCCCATATAAGAAAACACAGAACAATAAAAAATTTGGTAAACATACTCTGGATGCGCTGTGTGATGCCAAGTTGAAATAATGTGTGAGTCCATGTTCTGTCCTATGTTGATGGGGACCTAGCTAGACAAGAAACTTCTGAAACTCTCCCAAATAACACGTCTGAACTGGAACTCTGGATAGTGCTTGTAGCAGTCTCTGGTCTCTGTTCTGGCTACGTTCAAAGACGACAATCTTCTTTAAGCAGTAGTGACAAGCAGTCAAGGCCGATTGTGCTACTGTTGTACTGCTGCTGATTAAAATAACCCATCAAAGGAAAGTTGTTCTCGGCTGAATTATATTTCACAGAACAGGCTCAGCAAGCCATGCTGCCAGACAAGCTCCACCTCCAAATGGTGAACAAAGACAAAAAGAGAACCGACTCTAAAAGAACGTTTCTACTGTGACCTTGAAATGTACACCTCACATGCTGTACTGATTAACTATCATAAGATGTCCATGACTACTGGACTTCCATTTCAGAAAAAGATACTACGGCACTAATCTCCCTCTTCAATATAAAACAGTATTTTGCAACTATTCAGCATAGCAATAGAATTCTCAAAAAACAAGTTTTTAGTAGTGACCGTGTCTGTACCCAAATATGAAGGAATTCCATGCTTCATATGCAGTTATTCTTATTTTGATTTTCGATATTCACGTGGGCTCACTCAGGCTGATCCCTCTTTATATTTTACCACATTTAGGTAATGGATCAGACTGCAACTCTACAGCTGTCTGCATGACTAAAGCAGAGAGGCCTGAATCTTCAGTTTTATTACAGACACATCTCAGATACGCCATCTGGGGATTTGAAGATCAATGGCAAATGTAAAAATATTGCTTGCATGTTTGATTCTTTTATTGCTGCCTGTATATTAAAATCTCAAATCTGAACATGGATGCACAAGTCTCTTGTCTTTATTAATGAAGTATCAGTTTCAAGGCCCCAAATGTTTACCTCAATGAAAACAGTCATACTTCTCTCAATATATCACATCACTGAAGAAGTGACGTGATACGCGCAAGGCTGCCACAAGAACGAAAACTGGATGAAAGAGCAAGTTTATTAAGACCGTGCATGCTGCTCATTTTTTACCTGTAGCCAGCCCTATTATTAGCTATTGTTCAGTGCTGCACATTTCAGTACACAGTTAAAATAAAATTAGAAAACACGGTCTTGCGTCCTGTAGTCCTGCTGATGAAATTTCAGCCTGCTGCCAGTCCCCCCCCCACCCCTTGACGCGCTAAAGTCGTGATAACCTGTCAGTTAGCACCCCCTTCGATTTACACATATTAGGTACTCCTGCTGCTTGTGGGTCCTGAAAATCAGTGTTTCTTTCCAGCAGGGTCCCTCCTGACCTCAGACTCTCCAGGCTCCCTAAGGCTTGCTGTTGTCCTACCCTGGCTGTGAGTACACGGATGTAACTGAAGGTAGGATTCACACAGACAGTCGGTTCTGGAGGACTCTCATCAGAGGTTTAAAGCTCTTTCTGATTACCCCCCATGCCTGCTCACTTATCTGTCACTCTCATTTTCCAGGGTAAGTGAAGAAAAATTCTTCCAACAGTGGAGTTAAAAGTCTGCAGCCGCATGCACACAATACCGCTTCTCCTGAATGTTTTTCCTGATTCTGGCAGCCCTTTGCTGTCAGCTAGCAGTCAGGTATTTGTACCTGAAGTCATCTTGACCACTCCTCCTTGGAGCTAGAACCACCAACTAAATTGCCAAGAGACCCGGATGAGGATGGCCCAGATCCCAATAGCAAAGGGCTGCCAGAATTGGGAAAACCAGTACTGTGTGCATGCAGATGCCGATTTGTTTAATTCCGCTGGGGGAAGAGATTTTGTTTCACTCAATCTGGAAAGCGAGAGTCTCACAGCAAGTGAGCTGGTGCAGATGGTCGATGAGGAGACGGGGCTTTAAACCTCCGATCGAGAGTCCATGCTCTGCGTTCCCAAACGTCTACAATGATTCTTTAGAAGTACCTGACATGTAAATGACAGGTCATGCTAGCCCACAAGTTTTCATGTGTTTAGCGCTTCAGTAAGGGTGGGAGCTTGCAGTGGTCTGAAGTGGCAATGGGCTACACCAGGCATCACCAGGCCTACAGAACGGAAGATCGATTTTCTTTTAACTATGTACCAAATTAAGCAGCACAGAACAAATAGCAAATACTGGATGGTAAATATGATATAGTGTGTTCTGTACAGAGGGGTTCTGATTTTCTCTGACCTCTACAGCAAAGCTCAAGAGGACCATGAGAATCAGAACCCTGAGGTGGCAGAACACACCGGTTGTGCATAAAATTAATCATCCTGTATTTTTTATAGTTTATAGTACTATGTGAAATGTGCATGTAGCGGTTCTTTCGTTTTAAGAATGAAACTGACTTGTGCAGTCTCTAGAGGTTTCAGAATGCTATTGTACCATAGAAGGGTACAATCACATTCCATGACCTCTGAACTGTGGTGCAACAGTATTTTGAAAGGGATGGAATTCTACACAGAACATAGAGAATACTGAATGGGCAACTATGCAGAACCAGTGTGTTCTGCTATAGGATTCTGATTCCCTCTGACCTCGAAGAGTGAAGCTCAAGAGGTGCATGGGAATCAGAACCCCAGGGTGGCAAAACATACTGGTTGTGCATAGAGTTGCTCATCCTGTATTTTTTATAGTGTATAGTATTGTGTGAAATATGTGTTTTGTGAGTTCTTTTGCTTTCAAAATGAAACTGACTCATTCAGTCTCTAGAGGTTCTAGAATACTGTTCTACCAAAGTAGGTAGAACAGCATTCCATGACCTTGGAACTGTGGCAGAACAGCATTTTGAAAGGGATGGAATTCTATACAGAACAACATTCCACTATACACTATAATGCTCTACTATACACTATATACAGAATCGTGCATGGGCAACCATGCGCAACCAGCCCATTGTACCACCGAGGGGTTTTGATTACCTCAGAGGTGCGTGGTATTCAGAACCCCGAGGTGGCACAATAGGCTGGTTGCGCATAAGGGTACCCACGCACTATTGTTTATAGTTATGGTCCCCCATTGCCAAAGTTTTTTGTTTTAAATTTTTGAAATGAAAAAAAAAAAAAAAAAACACGTATTCCTTGCTCTGTTGTGTTCTGGGAGTTGGGGCTGGTTGCTATGTTTACATGTGTGGTTGCTAGGAGCAGACATCCCTACGCTTATTAGTAGTCTTCTATTGGCTGTCAATGGATGTGGGAGGATTTTCAAGAAAACATGGCAGCGTATGTCTCGGTTAGCGAGAGGATGTGGGCTCAGAGGAAACAACTACTTGTAAGTTATTTAAATATCTGGTTCTAATTTTGATGAAGCTGAGGTTATCTAGTTGATCCTGCATTTGTTTTTTGCTTACATGCCTGTTCATGTTCGTGTCACTGGTTCAGGGGATCTTGCCGCTAATGCTGCTGTTGCGGCTGCCAGGAGGGCTCGCGGCCAGTTTACGGTTCTGACAGAACCTCTAGAGCTTTTCCAAACATTGTTGTACCACAGTGTACTACAATCACATTCCATGACCTTTTGAACTGTGGTACAACAACATTTGGAAAGGCTCCGATTTCTATACAGAACAACACCTGACTATACACTATTAGCTAATAATAGGGCTGCCTACAGGTAAAAAATTAACCGCATGTACTCCCTTAAACTTGTGCTTTCATTCAGTTGTTATTCTTACTACACCCGAGAGCACATCAAGTCACTCCTTCATGATGCAACATGCTGAGAGAAATAGAGTGGCGCAGCAGAAAAAAAAGTAGGACTGTTTTTCTTAAGGTAAACATGTGCGGGGTTGAAAAACAGGTCACTCACCTGTAACAGTAGTTCTAGGTAAGGCTTGCTGGAAAGTCTTCAAGCTAGTAACTCCCTTGACACTGTCCTGTGACATCATATCTTGCCCGCTGGAAGCAAGACCGGTGTGCCACCTACCAGGGGAGGTCAGGTAGGTCAGTGTGGATGTACACCATATACCACTCCTAGAACTATTGTTACAGGTGAATAATCTGTTTTTCTAGGGATGTGAATATAATGTATGCATCCACACTTCTGGCAGACTCCTAGTAGTTCTCTGGGAGGAGGGGGACAAGTGCACACCCCCTATTTTGGGACGAGAGACTGGAGAACTGAGGTCCCAAAACCAGAATCCCAGCATGACTCATGGTCGATGTGGTGCTGGGAATGAAGGTGTGTCTGACCTAAAGGTAGCAGCCCTGCAGATTTCCTGGCTAGGGGCGTCCTGGAAGCAGCCACCGAGGCAGCAGTATGATGCGTGGAATGAGCCCTTAGCCCTGTGGGAGGCTCCTACCCACCAACCTACAGCAAAGGTTGATGCAGGATACAATCCACCTGACAGTCGTCCACACAGCTGCTGGTCTGCCAGGTGTGGCTTCAGCATAGGTGACATATAGCTGGAGAACCTCCTCGAACTCCAGACATGCGCCCTTTGAATAGGCTAGCGCTCGCCACAGGTCCAACATATGGAGCCTGTGCTCGGCGTCTGAGATGTGGTTTGTGAAATACACTGGGAGATTAATCACGTGGCTAAGGTGGAAACCCAACACAACCTTCGAGAACTTTGGGTTGGGGCGAAGGACAACCTTGTCCCTGTGGAAGACCAGGTAAGAAGACTACACTGAGAGTGCCTGGAGCTCACTGATCCTTCTGGCTGACATGATAGCCACCAAGAAGCTGGTCTTACATGACAAGTGAGACATGTCACACCTGGGCATCAGTTTGAATAGCTTGCCCATGAGCTTAACCAATACCAGCAACAAGTCCCAAGGTGGTGTTTGCAATGGAGGGAAATGGTCAAGCCCTTTAAAAGCACCAGACCACCTTCTATTCCACCAACAGCATACCAACCCGCGCCCAGCATGCGAGATGGATGCCAGGTGCACCTTATGGGTCATCGACCAAAGGCCGACAGAGAGAGACCAAAGATAGTGAGAATGTCAGCTAACAGACAAGATAAGAGGTCCAGCCCTTGCCCTGGTATCAAATGGAAAACCTCTTCCAGCGGAAGGCATAGTATTTTCGGGTCAACTCCTTCCGAGAAGCCTCGACCACGGTGAGGACACCGTTGGAGAGCTCCAAAATCTGGAATTCTAGCCAGCCAGGAACCAGGCTGTCAGGTACAGGGATTGAAGGTCTAGATGGAATACCTTCCCTGATGGCAAGAGAGCAAGCCCAAGAGAGGAAGATGCCACAGAAGCCTGCAGCTGAGGCTGAGATCATCAGGGTATAAGAACTGGTGGGACAGTCCAGAGCCACCAGGATCATCTATGCTTTGTCCTTCCTGGCCTTGATCAGCACTTTGTGTATCAGGGGAAACGGAGGGAAGGAACAGAGGAGACCTGGGGTCCAGGGCCTCAAAAAGGCATCCCCTGCAGTGTTCCATGCTGAGGGAAGCAGGCACAAAACATCCTCAGCTTTGCATTCTCCCTGCCTGGAAGTAAACAGATCCACTGGGGGTGCTCCAGTGGGAGAACAGACTGTGTACTACCTCTGGATGGAGAGACCACTCGTGAGACACCTCGCCCACACAGTTGAGGATGTCCACCAGCTCAGGAGGTGCCAGCCACATGACTGATCAGGAGATTGGCACTGGTTCAGCACAAGGGTCCAGATGTGGACAGCTTCCCTGAACAGAGGAACGGAGTGCGTCCTGCACTGCTTGTTGAGGTAGTACATGGTCGGGGTGTTGTCAGTCTGGACCTGAATGATCTGACCCAATGTGCAGAGCAAAGGCTGTCAGCGCCAGTCGGACCGCCAGTTCCAGCAGATTATATGGCATTGGGACTTCTCAGTGACTAGAGCCCATGGACTCTGTGATCCCCAGGTGGACACCCAAGCCCTTCAGGGAGGCACTGGTCATCAGCATGACCCTCCGGTTTGGGCGGACAAAGGGGATTTGGCAAAGGGATGTTCAGTGAAACCAGACAAGCAGTCAGTAAGGACCACATATTTGCGGGTCATCCAGGTTGATAATGGAAGGCAAGAGGTGGGGTGTTGCCAGAGCTCCAGTGTGGGGACAAAAATGGCCTCAGCGACTGGGAAAGCCTCCTCAGGGAAGTCGCCCCAGTCGAGAATCTCAGAAAGGAGGTACTTGGCCCCCCTCTGGATGGGCTACATCTGAAACCCGTGATTCAGGATTAACCAAAGCAGTCCCATGAATGAAATGGGCCCATGCTCCGTTGTCAAATCCTCACCTAACTCGACATCCACCAGGTGGGAGTGCAAGGAGGCAGTAGAAGTCCTCAGACTTGAGAAATTCATCAAATAAATGTGCGTTGCAATTCGCTGACCTTACCAGAGAGGTCTCGGAGTAAACAGTGACCGACAGCAGATAAGAAAGCCCTGGAGTGGTACAAGCATCCTTATGAAGGGGACCCTCCTTCAGCTGTTTAGGCAGCGGCTCCACCAGGATAGGTGGAGAAGCCGGGGATGCTGCCAGCTCCCGCCGAACAGTTTAGGCTGGGGCCCTCGTGGCAGAAGTCATGGATAGCCAGATTGGCAGCCAGAATCGGGCTTAACCCTAGTGAACATGAGCTGGTGCCACATAAGCCCCTCATAGCGCCTGACGATTCATGGCAGAGCCTCTTCTTGGCCAAGGCAGAATAGTGGCAACACCACTTGCCCAAATGTTTAAAGTGGGAACTCAGATGTCAACATGGGCTGCCTGACTTGGGACTTCAAGATCAAGACTGTGACCTCGACCATTTGGGCTGCCAGTGGTGGATCTCAGAGGGAGTCAGTGAAAGCAGAGGATCCTCTGGGTTCACTAGATCCTGAGGAGGAGGGAGCAGATCAGCATGCTGGCCCAACCCTCCCTGGGAGGTAATAGGCAAGACTGGAGTCCTAGAGAAGGAGGTATCAGCCTCATCTGGTGACAATGGGTTGACCGGCTCGTGAAAATCTCAACAGGTTGGTTGACGAGTGTCTTGACCAACTGGCCAGGCGTGGAGACTATGGAGTCAGCAGCCTGGGTCAAGGATCGACTGTAGTCAAAACCTTCATACAAGCGTGGGAATCTGAGGCCTGAGAGCACTCGCAATCCTCACAAGACTTCCTTAAGTCTCTTTTTAGATTTAGATTTCTTGCCCAAGGAAGGTCCCTGCAATTTCTGAACACCCCTGAGAAGGTGGCGCCTAAAGGAAGAGGCAAAAAGGCCAAAGCCAAAGAGGTGTGCTCTGCAGCCAGAGCTGCAGCCTCTTTGAATGCCACAAACTGTTTGGCAGACCCCGCAGCCGCAGAGACTGACCAACAGGCATCTTTAGACTTAACAGGAGGATCCCGTTCATCAGGGTGCCCCAGCAGAAGCCGAGCATGCCGGTCTTCCAGTGTTGTAGGATACAAGGTGTGACACATGCCTGACGATCATGTTCGTGGCCTAAGCAGTAGACGCACTAGGTGTGCAGGTCCATCTGGGACATCTTCTGCCCACACGCACATCATTTGAATTCCGGTGTTGACTTTGAATCATCCATCATGGATGAAGTGAAGGAATCCCCCAAAGACAAACAGAATTGCAACGCAAAAGTTTTGAAGCAAAGGGCCTATTTAGCGCGAAGAGCGGTAGGGAAGGAACCTTCTTCTTCCAGCGGAAGGGAAAATCTGGCATCATGGGGTGGTTCCAAAGGAAGTTACCACCCTGGTGGATGGGAGCAGCCAGCTTCAAGACTTTCCGGCAAGCCTTAAAGGGAAAAGACACTGGCAGAAGTGTGCATAAGTACAACATATCCACATCCCCTAGAACCTGATGTTTTCATGTTCAGGGTTGAGATTTTATTATACAGGCAATAATAAAAGTATCAAATATGACAAAAATATTTTACATTTTTCATTGATCTTTAATTGTCTCCCAACCTCCATAAAGCACCAAAGTAGCAAAAGGACAAGGAAGCCAGTGAGGAAAAACTGATCGAAAGTATGAAATGGTGTTGTTAGGTGCACCTTTGAGAGTAAAGAGTTAGGGTGAGGTGTTTTTGTTGACAGCTGCTAAATCCAAGCCTTTTCTTAAAGATGGCATTTGTCTCTCTACCAGCTGAAGATCTGATAATATGAAGGAGGAGGACTGGAATTCAGTGAAGAACCCCAGTTTGAACTGTTCCCCAGGCGAGTAGAATATGGGAAGGGCAGCAGCAAGGATTCTGGGACCCTGGGAGCATGGCTAGCAGCCGACACAGTTGGACATCTCTCACAGGTGGTCTAGACTGCTGCAGTATATTTTCTTATTTTGGGCCATTTACGAGCCATTAAGATTGCAATAGATTCCAGAATAGTTTCTCTACTTCCGATTTTCCCAAAGGAGCTGCTCTTTTCGAGTTTCCCATGCTTTTTGAACTGTGCAATATGGGGAGACCCAAAACCTGCATAACTGCCGAGCCAGCCATGTGGCACCGAAGGAGAACCCTCAATGCAGCCATGCTGAATGCCATCAAGGATTTGGAATCCTCATGAAGGAACGGGACAAAAAGGTGGATGGTTTCACCTCGAGGGTCTCAATCATAGAAATGAAACTGGTGGCCACTGAGTCAAAGCAATCAAAATCTTTAGCTGAGGAGGCTATCACCGCCACTGCGGGTCTGGTGCAAGAAAACCACCTGCTGCGCTTGTGATTGGAAAATCTAGGAAACGGAGCCTGCCTAGCCAATGTCAGAATCCTTTATGTACCGGAGCAGCGCGAGGGGCAAGACCTACTGGAGTTTGTGGCTACTTTATTACACATTGCCATCAGCTTTCAACAAGCAGGAGCACTACTCCAGGCCTATCGCATTAATCCTCAGCGATAACCATTTCAAGAGGGAATGCCTCGGGCTATCCTTTTGATCACTTCGGGACCCACAGTTAAGGAGCAGATTCTCCAGGCAACGAAAGTTAAGGGTCAAGCACAGCTCACAGGCGGCATAAGAATAGGTACAGTTCGTAAGAACTTACGTAACAGTAGATCTTCGAGAACAGCTCTTGCAGCAGGTTACACCATTAGGACCGGCCGCCAGGCGCCAGGACCCACGGAAAAATTCTAGCTAGCTAACTACAGGGACCGCCCCGACGCCGGGTCCCGCCGCCAGGCGTCAGGCGTGGTACAAAGGGGGCGGTCCGCCAGATTCTAGTTCTCCGCCTGAGACTCTTGCCGCAGGTTGACATCAAATGGGAGACCTAGGATTCGCCGTCAGAAGACAGAAAGATAACAATTCCTGCTCAGAAAGACTGAGCCATGCTTCCTCAGGGAAGGTGGGCGGAAGGTACTTGCAGCAAGAGCTGTTCTCGAAGATCTACTGTACGGTAAGTTCTCACGTAATCTGTACTATCTTACTGAGACACAGCTCTTGCAGCAGGTTACACCATTAGACTGATTCCAAGCAGTAACGCTTCAGAAAATCCGGGAGGAGGAAAATAGGATAAATACCAGGTCCTGAACCTAGGACAGAGACCCTGAAGCACGGCCAAACCAAACCAGCCCTTCGCCGAGAGGCGATGTCCAGCTATAATGCCTGATAAAGGTATGCACAGAACTCCAAGTGGCTGCAGCGATATAGCAGAAGTGGAAACATTTTGAGCACTGCAAAGGAAGTAGCCATCCTCTAGTGGAATGACCCCGACTGTACCCGGGAGGGCTTTTGTTTGATACCATAACAGTGAGAAATACACTGGACAAGCCAGCGAGAAAGGGACTGTTTGGATACTGATTGGCCCATCATTCTCTCAGAGAAGGAAATGAAAAGCTGCTCAGAACTACGAAAGGACTGAGTTCTGTTGAGGTAAAACCTCAGGCTGCGTGTGAACATCCAGGGTATGGGCAGAGCCTCTCCTTTAGAGTAGTTCGGAAGTAGACCGGAAGGTCGATATCCTGGTTCAGAGTGAGTGAAGAAACCACCTTAGGCAAGAATTTAGGGTTCGTCCTCAGGGATACTCTGTCCCAGTGGAAAACTAAATAAGGCTCTTTGCACATGAGAGCGTGAAGTTCAGAAATTCTTCTTGCCGAGGTAACAGCAACTAAAAACAACGTTTCTCATGACAGAAAACGAGCTCTAATCCGGTGCAGGTTCAAAGGGGAAGCGTGAGCTGTTCAAGGACAAAAAGCAAATCCCATGGAGGCACAGGGTCTCTAATAGGAGGCCTAAGGTGCAACACTCCCTAAGAAATTCCTCGAGAAGGCCCACCTGAGCCACTGTACGCTTTCCCACCGGGAGGTGGTGAGTAATGGCACAGAGGTGCACTTTAATAGAGAGAGTAGGCTAGACCGAATGAAAGAGGGAGAGCAAATATTCTAATATTACTCCCACAGGACAACCTCCTGGGGAAAGGTCGCGTGCTCGCGACCATACCTAAAAAACGGCGCCATTTCATGGCGTCGACGTCATGCTGTTCCGGGCTTTCTGGGCTGCAGAAAGGACTTCTGCAACCTCTTAAGAGACCCCGTGGACAAAAATGGCTATGTCTCAGGGAGCCAAGCCATGCAGGTTCAAGGAACATAGGTCCGGGTGGACAAGTGAACCCTTCTCCTGAGACAGTAAGGGGAGCTGAGCGGCAACGGAGCGGGGTTCCCAGATAGTTGAATCAACAAAGGGAACCAAATCTGTCTGGGGCCAAAATGGGGCCACCAGGATCATTATTGCGTGCCCTGCTAGTTTGGAGAAGAAATCTCTGGATCAACAGGAAAGGAGGGAAAGCGAGAGGAATCTGTTGGCCCAGGAGAGGGATAACAGTGTCCGCCAGAAAACACCAGGCCCTGGATCTAGCGAGCAAAATTGGGCAGTTTTATGCTGGATGGGGAGGCGAACAAGTCTAGATCTGGAGTTCCCCATCAAGAAACAGATCCTCTGCTACCTCTTGAAGGAGTTCCCATTCGTGGACTCTGGCCTGAGAACGACTCAGGCCGCCTGCAACCGTGTTGTCCACTCCGGGAACGTACAGTGATCAGATTCGCGCGTGTCTCGATTACCCAATCCCACACTCTCATGGCCTCCTGCAAAGGGGTAAGAGTGTGCCTCCCTTGTTCGTTGAGGTATTACATCACCGCCGTGTTGTCTGTCTGAAGTAGAAGAGTACACGTGGGATAACTGATTGAAAGGCCTGCAGGGCATAGAGGACCGCTCTCATTTCCAGCACGCTGATGTGAAGGTGAGCTTCCATCTGGGTCCACGTATTCGGGACTTTACCCCGCCCAGGTGTGCCCACCCAAGACCGGAAGCGCCTGTGGTGAGGGTGACCTCGGGACGGCGCAATGAACGGGACGCCTGATGAGAGTGACCCTGGGGCTAGCCACCACTGCCAGTCTTGAATCACTGAATTCGGTGAGTCTGACCGGATGCTGCAAGTGGTCTTGCGTTTTGTCCCATTGCACTTTGAGCATCCACTGAGTAATGCGCATGTGGAGTCTTGCGAAGGGACAGTAGGAATGGCTGCAGCCTATGTGTCCGAGCAAGCAAAGGACCGACCTGGCAGGTACAACCTTGCTTAATGATAGGTCCCTTATGAGGGATCTGATGCGCTCCGCTCTGTCGGCCGGAAGAAAGGCTCTTCCCCGAACAGTGTCCAGAACTGCTCCTATGAACTGCAGTTTCTGCGACGGTACCAGGAGAGACTTCTCGTAATTTATGAGGATGCCCAGGGATCGGAACAGATCCTGGGTGCTCTTGATTGCAAGAAGCAACGCCTCTCTGGAGGCGCTATGAGAAGCCAGTCGCCAGGTACGGGAACACGAGTGGCCCTGGTCTCCTCAGAGACGCTGCCACGACTGCCATGCACTTGGTAAAGACCTTGGTGCGGAAGACAGTCCGAAAGGAAGGGCTCGAACTGAAGGGTGGTGGTCGAGAAACTCAAGCGCAGGAACCTCCTGTAGCGCCTGAGCATAGGGATGTGCAGGTAGGCATCCTGTATGTCTAGAGACGCAAAAGGCTGCCCTGTTTGAGCATGGGATAAGACCCGGAAGGGTCACCATGGAATCTCTTGTAAGTGACCGACACATTGAGGTCGCTGAGGTCCAAGATTGGACGGAGGTCCCTGTTTTCTTGGGAACCAGGAAGAAGTGGAATAGTATCCTAGTCCTCTCTGGTTCTCTGGGACGACTCTATCGCCTCCCTTCGTAGTAGCGAGTACTTCTTGCCAGATCAAGGCTTGTGCTGACCCTGATACCGGGAGAGCAAAGGAGGCCTCGAGGGTGGCTTTCCGCGAATTCTATAAAGTGGCCTAGACTGACCAACTGAAGAACCCACCTGTCGGTGGTAATGGCTCTGCCATCCCGGCAGGAAGTTCGAATGCGACCCGACTATAAACTCCTGCTGATCCTGAGGGGGGGGCCGAAAGGAGAGTCAGGCTGTGGCGGCAGATGGACCCGCTGGCTGGGCCTGCCTAGGAGAACGCTGGCCTCGGCTGGCGGGTGTTTGCCCTGGGCTCACGAAACCAGAGCCCCTCTGAGGTGCAGCGGAGGGGTCTGTTGCCTCTAGGCCCACAAGACGAACGGCTTGGTTCCTACGAAGAACCAGTGCTTAGGTCGGTACATGGCCTGAACCGACCTTACCACCTTCCCGGCCTCTTGGAGTTTGGTAAGGATCTTTCTGTAGATTACCAAACAATACTTCTCCTCAAGGGAGGCCCAAGATGTTCTTTGGACGTCTGGGGTAAAACCGAGACGCGCAACCAAGAGTGTCTCCGGAGGCAAACGCCAGAAGCTGCTGGCTCGGCCGATGAGTCCGCTGGAGTCACATGACGCTCTTAGCACTTGGGTCCCATGTTGAACCTGACGGAGGGAGCTGAAGCATCTCCTCCTTCTGCTCACTGGCATCTTTTTCAGCCGCTCCAGACCCTGTTCCCACAAAGCTGCCTGGAACTGAACCATGTGGGTTAAATAGTTCAGGGATCTGATGGCGCAGGTAGCTGAAGCATACGTGCGCCTACCCAATGCGTCCAGTTGTTTGGACTCTGGGTCCGGTGGCAGGGTGCTCAAATGTTGTGGCCTCTGTGACCGGTCATGTGAGGCTGTGATGACCAGAGAATTGGCCTGAGGATGCTGCGTCAAGTACTGGTCGTCCTTAGGAGCCTTGTACAAGCGATCAGCTTTCTTCGGTCTCGCCGGGAGCGAGTGTGGACGCTTCCACGCGGCCTTGGTGACGTCCACGAAAGTGTCAACCAAGGTGGTACCACCACAGGCTTGGGGTCCTTTGCCGAAGATATTTGCAGTCGTACTCTTTCGGGTCTGAGTCTTCAGCATCCCATCCCATGTTCTCTTTGTATATGTTCTCATAATATCAAGGAACGAGGGATCATCCGGAGGAGATCTAGGCATCTCACGGGTCCGGAGAAGGGATGGAGAGTGGAGATGGGGATCTAGAGGTGGAGTAGTCTGATCCCATGTCCTCCGCTGAAGGCAAAATCGGGCGCCTCCTGGATCTCTTGGGGCTGGGTGATCCAGAAGAGGATTTCGACGGAGGTCTCCGCTTATCAGGTCTCCCCTGGAGGGGTTCTAGGCCCCGGGAGGAGGAACACGGCCCGCCGACCCGGATGGCGAGGGGGCAGGAACCGGAGTAGGAGTAGAGGAGGAGGAGGAGTAGGAGGAGGGGGAACCATGTCCTTTAATGGTATCCCACCAGTAGGTGAACAGATCTTCACCTCCACTAGAGAGAGCCCGGACGACGGCCCGGTGCCGTGGGCGGTCTCCGGTCCCGGCGCCGCTCCACAGGGGCTCTGGTAATGGCGAGGGTTCCCTGGGAGTACCGACGGGACCGGGGTCGCCCGTCTGGTCCTCGGGCTGCTCTAGGTCCTCCTCCGATAGAGGCTCCTGACCGATGTCGGTCGGAGGCAACAGGGCCTTCTTCTTTCAGGAGGGCGGCGCGTCCCCTCACCGCGTCCGCTGGGATGTAATGGCCGGCGCCGGTCGCCGGGTGATGGCGGCTCCAGGGAAGAAGGCGCACGGCTGACGGCTGTCGAGCCGGCGCCTGACTACAGGCCTTTTAAGGCGTGAGCTCCAGCGCCTTGGCGTGGAGGCGCCGAAGGCGACCTGACGGGTACCGGCTGAGCGGGAACCTGACTTGCGGTGGTGATGGTGTCGCTCTCGGACTTTCGCCAAGGCCCTGGAAGGAGGAAGGCCTGGTGGATTTCTCCTGAGATGAAGGTTTTTGATTGCAGCCGGGAGATTTCGAATCGGAGCTACGGGACTGAACCCCTGGAAGGGGCCTTCTCCTTCTCTTCTCCGCGGTTTGTGGACCCTGGAGCTTTCCTTTGGAGGACATGGTCTTCAGTTGTTCCTCCAGAAGAAACGCCTGCAAAGCCTTCTGACGCCGGATCCGGTACGGCTGTTGAACCTTTGGCAAGAAGGACAGGCCCGGTATCGTGGTCTCGGGCCTAGGCACCGGACGAGGGTAGGGGGTCCTTGAACGGATCTGCTTTCCACAAGTGCACTTGTGGATGGCCAGAAGTTGGTGATGACATCAAGATCTTGCTTGAAGAGGATTCTGAAGATTTTCGAAAATTTTATCGAAAAAGAACTATTCACTTGTGACCTGCGCTAGACTGGTAACCGAAGAGGTCAGGTAGCTAAGTCGGCGGGAAAAAGAACTGGGAATCTAGGCGGACCGCCCCTTTTGACTACGCCTGACGCCGGAGGCGGGACCGACGCCGGGGGCGGTCCCCGCTGTAGTTAGCTAGCTAGAATTTTTCCGTGAGGTCCTGGCGCCTGGCGGCTTCGGTCCTAATGGTGTAACCTGCTGCAAGAGCTGTGTCTCGAAGTAAGATCTTTTACTTTCCCAATCTTTCGTATGCTACACAATAGAGAAGGAAGTCTTTTGATGCCATCTGATAGGAATTGTGACAGTTGGGGGTTACCCATTCCTTACTATACTCCACCAAGCTCAGACTCTCTTACGCTGGTAAGGTGTATTTGTTTAATGATCTGACGGAGGCAGGGAAGAGACTCCTCAAAAGGAAAGCCGATTTTATTAACACCTCTAATCGTGGGGACAGTATGAAGGAAGTGGAGTGATCTTCGGGACTTTTTTGGCATTGTTCCTTAATGTTTTTTTAGCCCTGGATCTGTATGTACATGTATGCAGTACCTGACATTTTGCTGGCTCTATAGAAAGCCACCTTGTGGGGAATGACTTGCAGATTTTCTTATTTTGATGCCGAGGTTAATGGCACTGTGGTCAGTGTTTAAGGCACTTCTTAAGTGCTGAGGATAGTTATTAGTGGCTCGAAGATGGCTGTCCATCAGTTTGTTATAATTATATGGCAATTGTCAATGCCCTGCTGACTAAACTCAGCATGCAACTTTTAGTTTCCCACGGTCTGTTCTTTTATTTAATGTACCATGTTTAATACCTTGAATTCCTGTTTGCACTTACTGAATATCAAGTCTGCTTATACTGTCCTTCTTTAAGTGAGATTTTGTAACTCTTTATTGTTCGACTAGCAGCACAATTAATCATTTTTTAATGTGTGTATTTATTACACATTATGTTGAGCTTACTGAATCATTGCATTCTTCTGGTCTTAGAGAGGCAGTACTGCTATACTGTTTGGATTGTATTTTACTGCAGCAAGATGAGTGAGGTGGATGACGTTTATATGCATTTATTGGTGCACATTATCAAATACATGGAGTTTTGAACGGTCCTTTTGACCACTCTAAGAGTTTCACACTCAGGGAAATTAACAACATTACACTATTTTGGATTACAGTTCACTGTCACAGCGCAGATGGCCTTTTGGGGGCATTTCTGAACACTATTGTTTGATTACATTGTCTATACTTTTACGAATGCATCACATTTTTGTAACCTGCACTTTCTGTACCCCACTTGCACTGTACGTATGTATGTACCAGCTGCTATAACTCACATCTGCTGCACCCAAATGCTGTAAACTTTTGATACCCACTTTGTGCAACTGCACCTGGGTCGTGCCTGATAAATGCATTTGTTGCCAGTGTACTTACCCGGTCAACAACGTTGAAATAAAATAAATAAATGATATTAGCGA
The DNA here is from genome assembly GCA_016271365.2 of Neoceratodus forsteri. Lineage (NCBI taxonomy): Eukaryota > Metazoa > Chordata > Ceratodontiformes > Ceratodontidae > Neoceratodus > Neoceratodus forsteri. The sequence continues at coordinate 1,096,509,929 of CM057456.1, read as the reverse complement.
TGCCCTCCTATGATGCAACAGAGGGTGATGAAACTTTAGATCCTTTGTATAACCTTTCTAATATATGATTACTATATCTTGGAACCCTGGATATACAAATATTGTACATGTTATTCTGAAATACTCCAAAAATATAAAGTATAAAATAAAAGGATTCTGGGACTCTTATAGGGAAACTGGGTCTTTTCGATGCATGGAGAGAACTCGGCTCACATGGAAAAATTGTCACTTTCTTTTCCCTACCCAACAATAGCAACTCCCATATAGACTGCTTCTACACCCCCAAAACCATGTTCCACACAGTGCATGGATGTGAAACAGGGCCCGTCACAATAGCAGACCACACCTCTGTGAAATTAAAATTAGGAGTGGGACATAGGCCAGAGAGACCTCTGGGGCATCTTAATGCGGAGTACCTTATCAACTAACTATTCTGTTCTAAAATTAAGCCGGTAATCTACACTCATTTAGAATATAATGAGGAAATGGATTCTGCGCCTACATTTATTTGGGACGGACTCAAAGCTATAGTACAGGGGCATATAATAGCCTATGGGTCAAACAAAATCAGTGGAATAACTGATCTCCCTCAAACACAAACAATCAGACAAAGGGGACTCGTTAAAAGATATTAAAAAGTGAGGGAGGAGCTTAACCAACACCACCTCAGGGAAGCAGAATCTCAGCTGCGATTTATTAATCAGGCCTATCATGAGTATAGCGACAGGGCAAGCAGGCTGCAGGCCTTCTGAAGCTGGAAATGCAGTTGTTATGTCTACAGCAAAGGCGGAAGATCTGAGCCAGGTCTTCCCACCAAACATGCCTCAACCCTAATACTCCTAGCATGTAATTCATGTTGGGAACTACCCTTTGCTGCCTGCAGGTGGCAAAATCAGGCAGCAACACTGACGTCCTGTCCATACTGATCCACTACCTTCTGCAACATGCAGGCACCAAAATCACACTTGAGTCCTCATGGTCTGATCAGGCAGATCCATAAGATGAGGCTGCAGCCATTTCCCATTGGGAATGAGCATCACCTGTGCCTCCCTCAGATTCAGTCCTGCAGCAACCCTGCCCAGTTTACAACGTTTGATCAAGCAAGCAAGGATGAACAAGATAAAAGTTGCAGAGTGCATTCCTGATATGCAGTTGTACAGATTAGTGAAGGCTGCCCCGACCGTGTCTGTATCAGTCACGATCATGCCACCCCCTTCAATCCATGCAGACTGTCCAGCTCTGCCTAAAGAAAAAAACATGACTGCCAAGCCATCAAATCCATGCTTTGCAGGGGTTCCAAGACGCACGAAAATTTTGCTGAATACAGGTAAGACAATAACTTATCAGTTGATAGGTTGGTAAAATCCCAATTCAGCTACCTAGAGACTCAAATCCCCAGAAAAATCTCTGAGATAAATTATCTGCCACAGTTATCGGCCATGGAGGTGGACCTCAAACAATGGGATGCTCTCCCCATGCATCAGTGGCAGAGTTGAGGTCCTCAGGATGAACAACCTTCCACGATTCCTGCATTTGTTCTCATCCTTACTACTAAAGTGGCCAGCCATGGTCTGGGCAAAGATTAAAAATGCCTGGTCCAAATTTCTGTGTAATAATACAAGAGTAAGGCTACCCAGCACCTTCTATTGTTAGATAAACCGGCAGGGGAATGGGAATCCCAAACCTCTAAGAATCCTCCTACAGTACTAAAATGCTTGTCAAATTCATCACCTGCAAGCAACCCTGGAAGGAGAGGATGTGGTAAGGGGTACGGTTTTTAATAAGTTAGACCATACAATGCGTAGACAAGTCCATAACCCATAAGATCATACAGATGGACCGAATAGTGCATACATATAAAAGGTTAAGTTTGTTGCTGAAAGGAGTATCTATTTCTTTTGAAAAAGAAAATATATTTAGTTTCTCATTAAAATACTTTGGGCTCCTTAGCAGTCTGCAGTTTCTGTTATCACAATTCCAGAATTCTAATAAATAATTTTTTTACTACCAGTGCGAAAAGCAAAGGTAAAAACACACTTGTTTCATGGCACTAACAAATATTTTATTTTAAAAGTATGAAGTAATCATTAACACATCAAAATACAATAAATAAAATGGTCAGTTGTCTATTCATTAGAGGTAAACACCTGCTCTTTAAGTCCTTGAAAGAGCAGGTTCTATTGGAGTAGCAGATTTGCATGTGGGGTGAGGGTGAGACTCTGTTGCCTTGAGGCAGACATGCACACCTGATGCCAGTATACGACAAGGTTGTCTGTGGTGGTCAAGACAAGTGGCTGGCTATGTGGAATGGAATGAGTGGCGGGGTGGGATTGTCCAAGGGTACATGTAGCCATAACCATTCTTTAATGGATTTGGGAGAGGTCATTCAGTGATGGCTTGGGCCAGAATTATTAGCCCTGGCTCAGGACAAGAAATGAGATTTGGGAGGGGTCACCGTCGAGTGCAGAGAGTTGCACTGGGCTTTAGTGCTTGGCCATCTGAAAATAACTACCCCTGCAGCTCTAGATGCTCTCTCTCTTTGACTTGGAACTTTGGGCCTGGAGATAATCTCTTAGACCTTTGTCTGTGTGCTTGTGACTCATTGACTAGTCGGGAGTGGACACTCAGGCAGGAGCAAAGGAGGTCAAACCTGGATTGGAGTGACCAGACTAGGTGGTATACACTGAGTGACCAAAGGTCAGGGGTATTGGTACTGGTCCACAAGCTACACACTGGTACAGTCTGAATTGGGCTAATAACATTTTCCTTCAGCTAGGCCTCCTGATTTGTCCTTGAAAACAGAACATTGGACCAGGTGAGCCTGTGGAAAAGACTGGGACCAGTATATTTTCCCCAAGTCAACAGCCTTGCTGGGCTAGCAGCTGCCAAGACCCAATTCTGACCCCTGAAGGTGCAGAGTTGTAGAGGAGTTGTTCCGCACCGCCACAGGCACCAATATTCACATACTTTTTGTGTGACAGGTAGTACAAGGTGTCTGGCCAGATGCAGGTAGTACTATTATGTGCAGTGGACTCCAAGTAGTTTTACAAATTACAAGAGCACAGAGCACCAGCAAAGGCAAATAGGGAGAATTGGTCTCATCTCTAAATTTCCTTGGCTCTTCCGCCTCAGCCTCCTGATGAAAAAAAGTTAGGTAAAGAAAGGTAATTCAATTTAGAAAATGTGCTTTTTGTTTCCTGGCATCTGAGTGGCTTGCCAGGGGTACATTACCTTACAACAGATGCCCAGGAAATAAAACGTACCAGCCCAAGTGCACCTACACCCACTCAAGTATCCTTGTGCCCACGTTGCTTGCTCGTTGACCAAAACCATCCCACTGAATTTGAAATCGCCACCATTTTTTTTTTTCTGTCGCTCAGCGAGTGATACTAGCTCAGTGTCAGCCCCTTGACAAGAGAAGGCCCTCCTTCCAGCACAATTCCCCAAATACATTAGCGGCTCTGTTTCTACCTTACTACCCAACAGTTACTTGATCCCTGCTTTACCGCTCGCACACAGACAGTGTGACTGAAACCCCTGACCCCAAACACAGCATGCCGTCTTCGCCGACGGTGGCTCCCACAGTGGTGGCTCTCAAATGAAAAACAACTGCAACAAGCAGGAGTACACACACAAGGACATCCTCCATAGTAAGCTGCCAGAGACTGCCAATTTTACAACAGTTCTCCCAGTGAAAAAAGTAAGTTTCCTTTTTAAATCAGTAGTGCTTGCAAGTCACATGCTCAGCACTACTCGCAGACAGCAGTTCCATTAACTGAGTCCCTGAGTCACCCCACGTCCACTCCAGGAAAACACATGTTTTTTCTGTTTAAAAGTATGAACTTTGAACCTTACCGGTAACAGAGCTTCCTCACCCGGCATGTTGAATTATGATCTGACCACACTGTACAGTTGTTGAATAACAATCCAACCACGCTGCAGTGAAAGCCGATCCTGTTCCACATAAAAATAAAAAATTGAGCATTGGCCAGCGTGTGTGTGTGTGTGTGTGTGTGTTGGAGGGGGAAAGGGGCCAAACCATGGAGGAGTGGGGGCCGGGGGGGGGAGCCAGTGACGAAAGTTAAAATAGCCATACAGAAAGAGAAGTCTGAGGAAAGCAACTGTGACAGACTGCAGTGTCCTCTACTGACAAATATACTAGTGGAGGGACTATTTACCAACAAAAAACCTTTACAAACTTTTTTCACTCTTTTTTTGTACTGTTTATTATAATGTTTAAAAAATGCAGCATTTGTATTTACTGTTTATGTGCCTTGTACATACAGTCAGTACTTGTTTATCCTACTCACATTTTACCGACGCACGCACATATCCATCATCAACCGGTTATTTTTTCCCACCCCCCATTGTGTTATCACCCACTTAACAGTCACTCACGTTATCCGTTTCAGTCACTGATCCTGCATGTTGTCTCCTATGCAGCTCACAGTCTCCACTCTCAGATAACCGACCTTCCGCGAGACTATGCTGTGGAAAAATCGCATTTTTTAGCACGACTTCTAGGCACTCCAAGCAGACCAACTGGAAGAAGCAGTACATCAAGGAGGATCCAGCCACATTGGGAGAGCTCTGTAAACGCGCCATCACAAACACCATTGTGAAGATTAAGAAAACTACTGCACTGTAGTGTACAGTACTTAATAGAAAACAGTACAGGTACAGTAGTACTGTACAGTAAAATCTGTACAGTACAGAACCTGTGTAGTGTAATTTGCACCTCAAACTTTTTGTGCAGACAAACTGAAGCAGGCAAAGCAGCCACCAATCAAGTAGCCATAAAGTAAGTGTTAAGAGCACCACTTCTTGTTAAATGTGGGGTGGGGAGGACAGAAGGCAGAGGAGGAGGGTACAGCAATTTTTTTGCCACCAGTCAAGTAGCCATAAACTAAATGTTGGAGCACCACCTGCTGTTTCATGGGGGGGCAGAAGGTGGAGGAGGGGGTACAGTGACTTTTTCTGCCACCAGTCACAGCAGCCATAACCAAATGTTGGGCACCACCGCTGTTTCATGGGGGGGTGAGGGGACAGAAGGCGGAGGAGGGGGTACAGTGACTTTTTCTGCCACCAGTCAAGCAGCCATAAACTAAATGTTGGAGCACCACCTGCTGTTTCATGGGGTGAGGGGACAGAAGGCGGAGGAGGGGTACAGCGACTTTTTCTGCCAGCAGTCAAGCAGCCATAAACAAATGTTGGAGCACCACCTGCCGCTTCATGGGGTGAGGAGACAGAAGGCGGAGGAGGGGGGTACAGTGACTTTTTCTGCCACCAGTCAAGCAGCCATAAACTACATGTTGGAGCACCACCTGCTGTTTCATGGGGGTGGGGAGGACAGAAGGCAGAGGAGGGGGTACAGACCTTTTCTGCCACCAGTCAAGCAGCCATAAACTAAATGTTGAGCACCACCTGCTGTTTCATGGGGGGCAGAAGGCAGAGGAGGGGATGCAGTGACATTTTCTGCCATCAATGAAGCAGCCATGAACTAAATGTTGGAGCACCACCTGCTGTTTCATGGGGGTGAGGAGGACAGAAGGCGGAGGAGGGGGGTACAGTGACTTTTTCTGCCACCAGTCAAGCAGCCATAAACTAAATGTTGGAGCACCACCTGCTGTTTCATGGGGGTGAGGGGGACAGAAGGCGGGGGACAGTGACTTTTCTGCCACCAGTAAAGCAGCTATAAACTAAATGTTGAAGTACCACCTGTTGTTTCATGGGGGGGGGGGGCAGAGGAGGTGGGTACAGCTGTGCAGTACAGTAAACAGCAACCTTTTTTTTTTTTTTTAACAGATTGAAGGTGCTTACAGTAGACTGTAATCTGCACAGTACATACAGTACTGTAAGATGGAGCCTGCAAACAAAAGGGCCAGGACAGCCATTGCTGCAAATGTGAAACGCAGCATTTGTGTTTTCCATACCCAGAATCCAGAATGCTCAAGGTCTGACATAGTTGCCTATGTTTTAAAGGAGCATAAACTGTCAATAGGAAAATCCACAGTTTCAGATATTTTGAGAGTGAAGGACAAGTGGTTAGCCTGTTCGTCCTCTGATGCCTCAACTAAAGTAAGAAAGCCTCAGCATAAGCAACTAGAGGATGCCCTGTTTTTATGGTTCACAGATGCCAGGATGCAAAAAGTAACCAAAGTGATGATGTCCTGTTAACCAAATCAAAATCACTTGGCCAGCATCTGGGTGTGCCAGACTTCTTTTCATATTCAGTGGGGTGGCTGCAAAGATTTAAACAGCGTCACAACATTAGGCATTACAAATTGCATGGTGAGGCTGCAAGTGTGGATGAAGGAGTTGTGTCTGATGGGCGTCTGCAGTTGCAACAAGTTTTGAAAGAGTAGGACCCTAATGACATTTACAACATGGGTGAATCTGGTATATTCTTTGATGGAACCCAATGCTACACTTTCAACAGGGCCAGTGTCTGGAAAAAAGAAAAATAAAGATAGATTGACAGTGGCACTATGTGTCAGTGCAAGTGGCACAGACAAACGTAAGCCACTGGTCATCTGGAAATGTAACCGCCCTCGGTGCTTTGGATAGGACTTTGATCCTAACAGTTTCTGCTACTGGTACACTAACAGAAAAGCATGGATGACAGCTGCAATTTTCAAAGAATGGCTAAAGGAGTTTGACCAATCTATGCGTCTACGGAGACGTCGTGTGATTTTGCTGCTTGACAATGCTTCCTCACACTCCAACACATTTCACCACCGTAATGTCACCCTTCATTTGCTCCCTCCAAACACTACCTCTAAAATCCAGCCATTGGATGCTGGCATAATCCAGAACTTTAAGGCTCTGTACCGATGACAGCAACTGCAGCACTATGTCAACTGCCTGGATGATGGCAAACCAGCAGATGTTAACATCAAGGAGGCTCTGTATTACATAAGAGACAGTTGGCACGATGTGAGTGCAACAACAATAGTCAATTGCTGGAAACATATGGAAATTCTGTACCCTGTTGCTCAGCCGTCTACTGACAACAGTGCCACCCAAGAACAATCTAACAACTCCACTGACACTGTGGTGCAATCCATCTCCTCCATTCTTGACCAACTGCCTGACACCACAAATGCGGTAGACATCCTGCGGGCTGATGAGAAACATAGACTTTGATGGCAGATAAGGACCGCTTGACCCACCTAGTCTGCCCATTTCCCTACCTACAGGATAGGCCGCAGATCCTAGTTAACCAACAGCCTATTTCTTCCTACCCCCACAAGAAATGCCTTATGTCTGTCCCATGCATTCTTGAATTCTCCCACAGATTTAGACCCCACAACCTCCTCAGGAAGGCTGTTCCACGCATCCGCTACCCTCTCTGTGAAAAAATACTTCCTCACATTGCCCCGGAACCGCCCCCCCCTCTATCTTTAAATTGTGTCCCCTTGTTCTTGCACATCTCTTTTTCTGAAAGATGCTACCCTCTTGGACTTTGTTGATTCCACTGAGCTACTTAAAAGTTTCTATCATGTCCCCCCTCTCCCTTCTTTCCTCAAGGGTATACATGTTAAGCTCCTTTAGTCTCTCCTCGTACGGCTTCTCTTGCAGACTCTGCACCATTTTAGTAGCCCTCCTCTGGCTGCCTCTATCCTGTCTATGTCCTTGTGGAGATGGGGTCTCCAGAACTGGACACAGTACTCCAGATGGGGTCTCACTAACTGTCTGTACAGAGGGATAACAACTTCCTGTTTTCTGCTGCTGATGCCTCTCCCTACGCATCCCAGTATACCCCCAGCCCTCCCTACTGCCTTCTCACATTGCTTGCTAACTTAAGGTCATCTGATATGATTACGCCCAGGTCCCTTTCCTTTTTTGTTGTTGTTACTACCTCCCCCACCATTGTGTAATCTTCCCCTGGATTCTTGTTTCCCAGGTGCATTATTTTGCACTTCTTTGCATTGAATCCTAGCTGCCATACTTCTGACCATTCCTCCAACCTTGCCAAGTCCCTTCTCATCCTTTCCATGCCTCCTTGTGCATCAACCCTGTTGCAGATCTTTGTGTCATCTGCAAAGAGGCATACTTTTTCTTCCAGTCCCTCTGCAATGTCACTTATAAATACATTAAAAAGGACTGGACCCAGTACTGAACCCTGCGGTACCCCACTAGTAACCCCTCTTTCTTCAGAGAGGACTCCATTTACAATTACCTTCTGTGTCCTGTTGTCCAGCCAATGTTTTTCCCAGGCTACCACCCTGGGACCCACTCCCAGGCTGGTTAATCTGACTATTAATCTTTTGTGTGGGACTGTGTCAAATGCCTTGCATATAGTCTAGGTAGGCTATGTCCACAGCCCTCCCTGGTCTACTACTTTGGTCACCCAGTCAAAGAAATCTATTAGATTCTGCCTGACATGACCTTTCCCGCTGTGAACTCCATGCTGCCTTGGGTCCTGTGCCCCACTGGCCTCAAGGTACTAACAGTTCTTTCCTTCAGAAGTGACTCCATCACTTTCCCTACCACAGAGGTCAAACTGACAGGTCTGTAGTTTCCTGCCTCTGTCTTGGTCCCACTTTTGTGAAGGGGAATCACATCCGCCTTCCTCCAGTCCTCGGGTACCACACCATCCTCCCATGATTTATTAAAAAGAGTAGTCAGTGGTTTCACTAGTTCCCCCCTTAATTCTTTTAGAATTCTGGGGTGAATTCCATCAGGCCCCATTGCTTTATCAATGAGAATGCTGAAACCTGTGCAGTACTAGATGAAGAGGAAATTGTTCAGATGGTGAAACCATCCAATGAAGCAGAAAATTCCGATGAAGACACTGACAACATCAATGACACAGAAACATCTGTCACCCAGACAGCAGTGGATGCCCGTCGTGGATTGGAAGTTGCCTTGAGATATGCCGAACAGAATATGGATTTCTTCAACATAAAGGATATTGACTGCATCCGGGCCCCGATTGAAAAGCCTTTTGTGGTGGGTCAGAAAAAGTCACGTCAGACTGTGATCGAGCAATTCTTTAAAAAAGATCATGAAGGCAGGGAACTGTGAGGGACTTCAAACTGTGAGTCAGTGCATTTCATTTTCAATTGTGATGTTATGGCACTGTTGGTAAGTCCAAGAACATGTGGAGGAATGTCATCTCTTTAATGAAAAAAGAATGGCATGCTATGGGTGGGGAGGGATGCCATGGTTTTGTGATGGTGTGGTGGAATTTTTTTCCTCAAAGTTACACATATGCCATGCCTTATTCTGGGCATATGGTGGACTGTGGTTTCTTAAGTGACAAAAAGAATGCAATGCTGTGGGAGGGTGGGCATGGTTTCTAGGTGGGAGGGGGATGCCATGATTTGTGATGGTATGGCAAAATGTTTTCTTGAAAGTTAAAAAGATGCCATGTTTTACTCTGAGCATATAGGGATTGTCATCTCTTATATGAAAGAAAAAAGAATTGCATGCTATGGGTGTGGGGGGTGCCATGGTTTTGTGATGGTGTGGTGGAATGTTTTTCCTCAAAGTTACACAGATGTCATGCTTTATTCTGGGCATGTGGTTTCTTAAGTGACAGAAAGAATGCCACGCTGTCGCATTCCAGTTGGATGGGGGGGATGCCATGGTTTGTAGGTGTAAGGGGGTTGGTCATGTTTGTGATGGTGTGTATAAATATTTTTCTGAAAGTTAAAAAGGTGCCATGTTTTACTCTGGGCATGTGGGGACTGTTGTCTCTAAATGAAAAAAGAATGCCATGCTATGGGTGGGGGTGCTATGGTTTTGTGATGGTGTGGTTACACATATGCCATGCTTATTCTGGGCATGTGGGGACTGTGGTTTCTTAAGTCACAAAAGAATGCAATGCTGTGGGGGTGTCATGGTTTGTGATGGTGTGGCGAAATGTTTTCTGAAAGTTAAAAATGTGCCATGTTTTACTGTGCATGTGGGGACTGTTATCTCTTAAATGAAAAAAGAATGGCATGCTATGGTGGGGGTGGGGGATGCCATGGTTTTGTGATGGTGTGGAATGTTTTTCCTCAAAGTCACACAGATGCCATGCTTTATTCTGAGCATGTGGGGACTGTGGTTTCTTAAATTACAAAAAGAATGCCATGCTGTGGGTGGGTGGGGGGATGTCATGATTTGTGATGGCGCATGGTAGAATGTTTTCCTGAAAGTTAAAAAGGTGCCATGTTTTACTCTGGGCATGTGGGGGACTGTGGTTTCTTAAGTGACAAAAAAAATGTCATGCTGTTGGTGGGATGGGGGAAAATGGCATGGTTTGTGACAGTGCAGTGGAATGTTGTCCCTGAAAGTTAAAAAGGTACCATGCTTTACTCTGTGTACAGTATGTACTGTACTGTACATGGGGGACTGTTGTCTCTTAAATGAAAAACAGAATGCCATGTTATGGGTGAGGGGGGAAATGCCATGGTTTTGTGATGGTGAGGTGTTAAACAAATGCCATGCTTTATTCTCAGCTTGGGGGGGGCAGTTTTCTTTACAAGTGCCTTGTTTCATGGTGACGTGAAGAACTGTTTTCCATGAGGCTGAAAAAGAATTGGCATGTTTTTTGTACTGTACACTACTGTATTGTATTGGGGGAAGGGGATGCCATTCTTTGTGATGGTGTAATGGAATGTTTTTCAGGAAACTGAAAAATGCCATGATTTGTTGTGATGGGGTACAGGGTACTGTTTCGATTACTGTACTGTAACAAGGTGAATTGTTTTAAAAAGTGGAAAATGTACAGTACTGTAAAAAATATACTGTACTGTAGCACTACGGGTACAGAACTGCACAGTGAAAACAGTGCTAAAACAAGAAAAAATAAGAAATAAAGACCATTTTACATGTTAAGCCGTATTTTATTAGTGTTTTACTTAATATCTAGAGTCATTAAAGTATTGCAGGCTCACCAGAAACTCTTTTCCAGCATTTCTAAATGGTTTCCATGAGTTCTGACAATCAGACAGAAAATGATGCATTTAACAGTTTCTCTCAGATATCCGTCACCATGCCTGGGAACCAAGGGAGACGGATATCTGAGTGCTGACTGTACTTGGGTATGCCTATTTCTATTGTTGTTTTTAACTTTTCTACCAAGAACTCCCACATTTCGTTTACGGTATATTTTTCAAATTCCTTTTTCCAATTCCATGTTGCCATAACTTTACTCATAGTGGGAAAATCTGCCTTAGTAAAGTTTAGAACTGTAGTCTTACCTTCCCTTATAACCTTTCACACTTCTTTAATTTGAAAAAAGATTATTTGGTGGTCACTACTGCCTAATGGATTGCTAATTTGTACATCATTTACGATTGATCCCACATTTGTTAAAATCAAGTCCAGGGTATTTTGTGCCCTGGTTTTTCCTATTGCTAATTGCTAGAGTCCTATCTGATTTACTGCATCTAAAAACTGTATATTTGTTTTGGTTTTGCCTTCTTGTTTTATCCAGTCAATATCTGGTAAATTAAAATCCCCAGTTAATATAATTCTATCTGCTGGATCTAAATTCCTGATACTATTTAGTAGTTCTAAATCATTCTCAGGAGTAATTGAAGGTGGTCTGTACAATAGTCCCAATTTAATATTTGGTGCTCCTTTTGGTTTGAGTTTTAGCCATAACATCTCCAGATCCAGAGGAAATTTTTTTATCTCCCTGGCTCTCCTTACTGACTTCTCATATCAGATGATCTAAAGGTTGGTAAGCAATGTGAGAAGTCAGTAAGGAGAGCCAGGGGAATACTGGGATGCACAGGAAGGGGCATCACAAGTAGAAAAAGGGAAGTGGTTATCCCTCTGTACAGAGTTGGTGAGACCCCATCTGGAGTACTGTGCAGTTTTGGAGACCTCATCTACGCAAGCACATAGACAGGATGGAAGCAGTCCAGAGGAGGGCAACTAAAATGGTGCAGGGTCTGCATCAGAAACCATATGAAGAGAGACTGAGAGAGCTTAATATGTATACCCTTGAAGAAAGGAGGGACATGGAGGACAGGATAGAAACGTTCAAGTACCTGAAGGGAATCAACAAAGTCCAGGAGGGTAGCATCTTTCAGAAAAAGAGATGTGTAAGAACAAGGGGGCACAATTTAAAGATAGAGGAGGGACGGCTCAGGGGTAATGTGAGGAATTTCTTTTTCACGGAGTGGTGGATACATGGAAACGCCTTCCTGGAGAGGTTGTTGGGTCTAAAACAGTGGGGGAATTCAAACATGCATGGGACAGACAAAAGGCAATTGTAGTGGGGGGTGGCAGGAAGTAGGCTGTTGGTTAACTAGAATCTGCAGCTTATCCAGTAGGTAGGGAAATGGGCAGACTGGGTAGGCCAAGTGGTCCTTATCTGCCGTCAAAGTCTATGTTTCTATCGTCTTTTTCCCTTTTTATTTCTTCACATTGTATTGTCTCATCGACATAAATCGCAGTGCCCCATCTCTTCTTGTTTCCCTTGATAGGTAGAATAAATTATAGCCATCTATGTTTTTAACCCATCTGTCCTCATTTGACCACCAGGTCTCAGTAACAAGTGCAATTTGTATATTGTTTTTGTGCAGTAAATATTGTAGTTCTTCAAACTTGTTTACCAAACTTCGTGCATTAATTAATAATGAACTCCCTAACCCACGTCAAGGGTCGCTGCTGTTGAGAAGCATGATACAACCCTCCCAGACTGAGAAAGTCCCACCCTCGCAGCACTCCTGGACCTTGGTTGCCAGATCACTCTAAGACCCGGGCTTGCTCCCAAGTCTAGCATCGCATCCACACGGTAGCATTTTGCGCTACTACTGGGACACTGTGCGGCCCAGTAGAGGCCTTTTTGATTTAATTTTAAGTGAGGGGTGCGAGTAATTAGAACAGCAACACACACAAACATACATCACAGAGATTTCTTGTTCCCCCTGATGTGTGCATGGACCTTCTTTCTCTTTTTATGCTTTTAATTACTTCAATGTTGGAATTAGTGCTTACAGTTTTAGCTTTACTTCTGCTGTGTTACTGCTACCCGAGAGCTCGCAGGTGGCCATACAGCTGGAAGAGTACTGCATGGAAGCAGAGGGCACAAATGACGACGCGTCAGGCATGCCTCAAGTCCAAGGGCCTTTTTCCATCCATGGGGATAGTCACAGATGCCCCCCAGAATAAAAGACAAAAATAAAATGCTGACAATATAATGCAGAGAGACTTTAAAAAAATTAAAGTGGAGCACCCTGATGGATACAAAAATCTAGTGAGCTGCTGAGAAGATAATGATATTCAGTATCCAGTGCAGTTCAATAGTCAAAAACAACAAACTGGTAATACAGGGTGGCCTTCACTACCCCTCCCCCCCCCCACCACCATCTACAGCTAAAAAAGCCATAATCATTCAACATTACAACTAGTCTGCCGAGTTCACTGGAATTCCAGTAAACTGCAGAAAAAAATGAATGTGCTCTTTGAACATTATTTCCTAGATCAAAGACAACTCCCTTAATGTTGGCATACTTTATTGCTAACATACCATGTTTAACAAAAGGCTGGACAAACAGTGACTGACAAACCACAGACAATAATTTCACCTTTCAACAGCAGCCATAGTCACAGACATTGTGTACTTCAACAACAGGCCACAACTAGGTGTGGGTTGTTGTGGGATTTACCCATGTCTGCTGTGGTACGTCAAGAGGCCACAGGCTAAGTGACTAAAACCACACCCTTGGTGGGTAAATCATACTCAGAGCTAGACGACAAGACAGGGAAGCAGTAGCTGACTTTACTTTTCTGCCATGGAGTCAGATTACATCAAAGAACTACAGAGCTGATAAATCAATGAAATCCTGGAGTTGGAAACTGATGGCTTATGACCGCTGAAGCGGATTTGTGGCTGGGAGGAAGGACATGGTTGGAACTAATTAAAGCATTTAATTAACTAAACAGTGCCAAAGCAGCATTCTGTGTGCCCTTAGTAGTAAAGCTGTCTGATACTTAACAGGACAAGAACACCACAATGGGCAGTAAAAAAAATTGTACCTAGTGACACTGGCGGTTTTCAATTTGTAATTACCAGAGTTTAAATCATGGGCATGGTCATTATAGACAGACAACTACTGCATATTTTTTTTTTTTTTATGTATTTATTTTTTTTATTTTAGTCTTTTTGGTAACCGGGTAAGGCCTACTAGGCACAAGTGCCTGTTTTCAGGGGCGGCCTGGGAGCACTGGGCTGTTAAGTGACTTGCTCAGAGTCGCACAGTATGCAAGTGGAGGCTGTGAGAATCAAACTCAGGTCTTGTCTGCTGGATGTACCAAGCTTGTTCACACCTTGTTCCTCTAACCTCTAGGCTATACTGTCAGCCAATTGACCAAAGAGTCAACTTCACTCATTTTCTATTTATGTAACCCCCCAACAAATGAGGGTTCCCGAAAAGTCTTCCTTAAGCTTGCCTAAATGCTCGCTGCCAGGCTGGTGTCCTGCGTTTTAGCAGTTTAAATGTGATTGCCAGAGAGTGCCTGTATAGCCTCTGTGTACTGTCTCTTTAAGAGCTGCCTGGATTGCAGTCATAAGTAATCCGAGAGGGGAGCTCTGTTGAAAGATTTAACTATTTGCTGAAAATCATTTAGAGTGATAATGATGATGCAGTTTGTCTAACATGCCTTCTCTGCAGCAAGGACTGTTTTGTTTATCTCCACTATCTTGGTCCTGGACTGCGAATTGGACCAGTCTGTACTGGTGGGACCTAAAATGGAGCCAGACTACAGAAGCAGTCTGAAGTCAAAATCTGTAGGAATTGTAGTTTTGGGCTGTTTGTGGCTTTTTACACCTGAAGGGGAAGCCTTTGTTGTGACTGACAGAAGGGTCAGCCAACCGAACCTTTTGGATCTTGGGGAATCTCCCAGGCTGCTGCAGCTAGTTTAAGTTTTGAGCTGAGAGAGAAGTGAACAAGTAACAGCTCAAGTGATTTTGAACAGCAGTTCTGTGTAGTTTTGCATGGAAGAACTGTGAAAGGGATGAGTTTTGGCCTACCTGTCTGCCTGCTGTCCCTGAGAGGGAAAATAGAGTTTATTCAGACTGAATCCAAGTTGTGAGGACTATTTAAGCCACTGGACTGTGACCAGGCTTTAACCTGAAGACGACCCAGGGTTTTAAATAAGCTCAGAAAATTGATTAACACAAACTGCTAATCAATTGTGAAAATGAATAGCATATAGCTCAATTTGATTAGCAAAATTTAAAATGCCAAAATGTGTATATGAAAGATATAAATATATTTTTTTTATGCTGTAACCCAAATAAAATCTTTAATTAAAATCTGCCTGTCTTTGTTTCATTACCCCCAACACACACACACACACTTCAGTACCACACTCTCCCCACCCTTGTCCCCCTTTGCCAGAACTACTTAAACCCTTTAGCGCCTCCAACTGTCCTCTTTGCCAGACTAGGGTATCTGCCAAAAACCCCACCCATCTCGGCATCACCCTCCCCAGCCAGATGTCCCCTTTGCCAAAAACTAAGGTATGAGTCACCTGTCACAATTCTCCCCCCACCATACATCTCAATCTTTGGCACTGAAATGCGGTACATGGACACTCAAAATGAGGGACAGCGACCATCACAGAGGGACACAACAACAAGGCACTGAAATGAGGGACATGCAGACACAAGATAATGCTATGGAATCACTGTTTTTCTCAAGTCAAGTCAACTTTACTTATAAAGCGCCTTTCAAAACCAAGGCGCTGTATAAGAATAGATAAAGTAATAAAATCCAAACATTTAAAACAACCATAACTAAGAAAAATAAGCCAAAGTAAAAAGATATGTCTTTAAAGCAGTTTTAAAGTTATTAACGGTTGGGCATTCTCTCAACCAGCGAGGTAGAGAATTCCACAGGGTTGGTCCCGAAAAGGCAAAGGCACGAGATCCCGATAACTTCAATCGAACCCCGGGAATCTCTAGCAATCCCTCGCTGGTGGAACGGAGAGGACGGAGGGGGTGATAGGGAATCAGAAGATCTTTCAGGTAACCAGGTCCCTGGTCATGTAGGGCTTTAAAGGTTAGTAAACCAACCTTAAAGGTGATCCGCCACCGAACTGGCAGCCAGTGCAGTTCGCGAAGCACAGGCGTGATATGACTGGTTCTAAGAGTCCCAGTCAAAAGCCTGGCTGCAGAGTTCTGCACCAGCTGAAGGCGGCGGATATCAACCCCTGGTAGCCCTAGGTAGAGGGAATTGCAGTAGTCCAGACGGGTAGTGACAAAGGCGTGGACCAAAGTTGGAAGGTCCTCCTGGGGAATCAGATGTTTCACCCGGGCGATATTCCTCAGATGGTAAAAAGAGGATTTGACAACAGCTGACATCTGGGATTTCAGGGTCAGACCATCATCAAAAATAACGCCCAGACTTCGCACCTGTCCAGAGGTAGAGAGTGGTACACCACCAAGTAATAAACCTGATGGCTGTCCAGCACCCAAACCCACCCCAGGATGACCTGGATCCACAACCAGTACCTCAGTCTTATCCGGATTGAGTCTCAACCAGCTCAAGCTCATCCAAAGTCTGATCTCATCTAGGCAGTTATTAAGTACATCGAGTGCATCACCTTGGTCGGGGAGAAAGGACAAATACAGCTGAGTATCATCTGCATAGCAATGAAAACTCAGACTGTATCGCCTGATGATTTCTCCCAATGGCAGCATATACACTGCAAACAACATGGGAGCTAAGATGGAGCCCTGTGGTACCCCACAAGGCAGGGAGTAAGCGTCAGAGGAATAAATTCCGGTGACAATTCTCTGAAACCTGCCAGTGAGGTAAGAACGAAACCAATTGAGGACTGTACCAGACAGCCAAAAAGACCCGCAGTCGCCCAATAGCACCCCATGGTCTACAGTGTCAAATGCAGCAGATAGATCGAGAAGGACCAGAATGGTACAAGCCTTCGATCTCGGCCATTAGGAGATCACCAATACTGAACAAGGGCAGTCTCAGTACTATGCCTTTCCTGAAACCAGACTGAGAGTATCATAGACATTGTGAGATGTAAGATGATCATCCAATTGCAATGCAACTGCCTTTTCAATAACCTTACCAACAAATGGCAGGTTAGAGATAGGCCGGTAGTTAGCTAGACAGTCTGGGTCCAAGGAGGATTTTTTAAGGAGTGGTCGAACTACCGCCTCCTTAAGGGGGTCAGGAAAAAAAACCCTCTCCAAGGATTTCCAGATAATGTCAGCAAGGATTGGGTAGATAGCTTCTACACAACCTAGTAAC
The DNA here is from genome assembly GCA_016271365.2 of Neoceratodus forsteri. Classification (NCBI taxonomy): domain Eukaryota; kingdom Metazoa; phylum Chordata; order Ceratodontiformes; family Ceratodontidae; genus Neoceratodus; species Neoceratodus forsteri. The sequence continues at coordinate 1,096,492,701 of CM057456.1, read as the reverse complement.
AGCGGTGTACGACCTGGATCTAAACTACAACTAGTTGGTCGCATTGTTTGGATGATCTTCACAATGTCCACAAATTCCGGGCGGTGAAAATCTAACCAGACAGACCGAGGACAAGACACCACCAATTCGTCACCACAATCCCCCATAGGAGAAGGTCAGACCGATGCGGACCTGATGCTGGCAACCTTATCTGCAAAAAAGCGAGCGAACTCCTCGCATCTAAGCTGAGAAAAGGCTTCTCTAGGCTGAAGACAGACTGGATTGCACAGTCTGTCCACAGTCCAGAAAAGCTGAGCCGGTCGATTTTGTGCAGCAGAAATCTCTCTGGACAGGAATTCTGCCTTCTTACGAGTGATTTCTGATTGGTAGCTATCAAAATGAGCCAACAATCTAAGCCTGTCAGCACCAAGACCCGATTTCCGCCAGGCTCTTCCAGCCTTGCCCTACTCATTTAGTTCCTTCAAGAGCCATCAAACCATGGACTCTTGGACCGATGGTGAGAGGCCGAACACCTAACAGGTGCAATTTTGTCCAGAGTATCTCCACAGCCTTATTATAGGCTAATACAAGACTGTCTGGACTCATGCATTCACCCGACAGGCTCAAGATAGATCCAGCACCGCCATTAGGTCATTGGGGCTAATACCCCTTAAAGGGCGGTACTGGACCATCTCCGTAGGGGCAGACCTATTAGTGGGGGACCTGAAACTGAACCTTATGGTGTAATGGTCCGACCAGCTGACTGGTTCCACCCCCAGATCAGTGATCTCCATACCCAAGAGAAAGACCAGATTTTCCTTAGATGTCATAGTTTATTTCTGATTTGGGATATTATGAGTTATTGCTTTAAATGCTGAATTTGCAGCAGTTATGGGCTGCATCTTTTCCATGACAGAGAGATTAGTTTTAAGAAGTACAGTGAGGGATAGCTGAGAGCAATGCCCTACACAAAACTGAAAGTGCCCCACAGAGCGACTGTGGTTGTACTGACAAGGTTGGATATCTCAAGGAGGAGGAGCATAACTGAAGAAACAGGAAAGAAGGATCCTCTGCTGCCATCCTTTAATGGATGCCTCTTGCAATGGGCTATTCTCACAAGGGCACGAAGAGCAGGATAACAGCAAGCTTTTATTACATACCTGGTGGTCTAGTGGCCGATGCTAATACCACCGGTGGTTCGTTTTGCCCGCTCACTCACCCGCCTGCTAGCCTGCTCACCTACTCACTCACAGTCCCTCCACGTCCTCCTGACTACCACATCCATGAGTATGCCTTGCCGCGCACTTGCTGACTGCTTCCAGTTCCGGTTGGCAGTACGCCGGACCACACATTGAAACAGTGGGAGAAAAAAAAAAAAAAACAGAAAAATGGATTGCACTTTTCTGCGATTCAAGCTAAATTTGACTAGCGTGATCAGCCGGTTTGCATCGCAAACTGCGATGCGATACCAGCTATTTAAAACCCTGAGACCAATTATTTGCTGAATGCGATCGGCCTGTCAGGATTCCCAGCTGTTTTTGAATCCCCAGTTTGTGCAGAGACTTTGCAATCATGACTGGAGAGCGGTTTGCCTGGTACAGTAGAATTTCCTTACATGTAAATGTGCTGTGTATTGAAAGTGGGTCATGATTTGGTTCCCCACTGTGTGAACTGTGTTCTGCTTGCTGGAAGCTTTATCCAGCCTAATCGGACTTAATCCGCGCATTCATCTCCATTCGGCCTGGGCCATGCCACGCTGGCCCTGCCAGACTACCCCGCTGCACAGAGAAAGCCACCGACGAGAGACCTGCCAGGGGGTCAGCCCCCTGCTCCATGCTTGAACAGGAACACCACCTCGGCAAATCGTGTGGGCCCTGCTTCTCCTGGCACTCCAGATTAACCACCTGCTGTCTCGATTTTCGTCCAGCCTGTGTCCAGTCTTGGGTATCATGAGTAATCATCAGGGTAGCTCCCTGCAACAACAGCCTTATCTAAAAGTGTGTCATCTAATTGTCTTGTTGTTTTCTTTTCACGAACTGAGCCCTCCGGCTCCGGATTACAAATAGTGTGAGTTGTGCATGTTGTTTTCTTCCATCACAGGGCCCCACGCAGCTGCAACGTTCCTGGCTAGCCCACCATTCTCCAACTGGGTACCCAGAGTTTGTGACTATTTATGGACCCTGAAGTGCATACATAACTGTTTGATTGATAGAGCCTTTAAGCAAAATAACCTGATTATGCCCTTCCCTTGTTTTTTTTTTTTTTTTTACCATTTCTTTTTATCCTCCTACTGCCGCCACTGATCCCTCTCTCAGAGCACCCCTCGTAAATCCCAATTTACAGCCCCAAGGAGTCTGCCCCTAGAGTACCAATGCTACCCTCGTACCTTCTGGGCCTCGGATTACCCTCCGGGCAGGGTGGCGGAGATCCCCTCATCTCCCCCTGAGCATTATTGGAAGCGCGCATAGCGAAGTCTGCTTCTTGGTTGCTGCCCTGGAACCAACACTGAGGCTCATCGCCTAGATCAGGGCCGGGTTTTTTTCCAGTGTTCTGATGGATCCCCAACTTTGGCGTGCAATGAGGAGCAAGGCTGCCGGCGTGAATAGAGACGCACGTCGAAGGCGGTCCTCTGCCAATGTCTACCTGCGTCAGAGTGTCTCCCCCAGCTGTACCGACCACCCTGAGGTTCCCCAACAGGTGGCGATGCACAGCGAGAGTGCGACCAAGAGAAGCTGAGAGCAGCCTGGTTGCTCAATCTTCTCCTCCCGCCAACCCCCATTGACCCGAAGTCCACTTTCTGAACCCGGTCGCCGTGGTACAATGTGTGGCGCCCAATGCCTCAACCTCAGCGGCACCGGGCCGCCTACGCCCTACCTTGTTCAAGCCCCTTAAATAAATCAGATCTAACTCTTTTTTGCATTTACCCTGACTGTGGTTCCAGTTTGTGCAAGAGTACTGTACTGCTGTTATTTGCTGTGTATAACCTTGTTTTACAGGGGGTTCCCAGGGCCGGGCCAGAGGAAAGCCCTGGTGGTAACTGCAAACAGTGTGGGTACTTGTGTGGTGTATCAGAGGTATTGTGAAAGTCATTATTGTGTATTGTTCTGGCCACTGGTAAGGAAAGGGGGGGGTTACAGTGTCCCAGAGGGCTGTGCCCAGGTTAGCTTGACCACTACCAACTCAGACCTCTGGGTGGAGGCACCCGTTTCAGAACTCAGGCCCCTTTTCCTGTTACTAGCCAAGCAGGCAGGGGTAGTAGCCCATGGGATAGCACCACCTAGGGGTTATATTTATTTAAAATTTGGTGACCAGGATAGGCACACACACACAGCCATAGCTCCTTTCCAGGTGGGACCCGGGTGTGGTTTGTCAAAGGGGATCAGGGATAAGGGGTGGGGGGTGGTGTTAGTAAATGTCAGGAGCTTGGGTAACAAGTTACCAGAGTTCCAGGCCATGCTGATCGAGGTGGGTGGGGATGTGGCAGTGGTCACAGAAATGTGGGCCAACAACAACCATGACTGGGACCTAAACGTGAAGGGATACTTCATGCTTAGGAAGGATAGAAAGGAGGGCAGAGGGGGAGAAGTGGCTATGTACATTAGAGAGGGCATAGAAATTGCTAGGGTAGAACAGGCAGAGGGAAACGCGGACGCCTTATGGGTCACCTTACGAACCCCAACAGAAGATAAGGTCAAGCTGGGTGTAGTATATAGGCCCCCCGGGATAGGTGATGTTCTGGAGGATGGTTTGCTGGACAACATTATTGCCCAGTGCGAACCAAAAGGGGAGAGAATGGTGTTGATGGGGGATCTTAATATGCCAGGCACAAACTGGGGAACCATGTCCTCTAAGGTGGCGAAGGAGCAGAGGCTGCCAGACGGTTTCAAGGATGTGTTCTTAACACATCATGTGAGGGAGCCCACGAGGGAGGGACGTGGTTTTGGTGGATGGGGATCTGGTAAGGGACCTGGTTGTAGAGGATCCCCTGACTGGAAGTAAACACGACACAACACTGTCTGGTTTCAAATTAACGTAGTGGGAGAGATCTAGGACACTGGCAGTGGATTTCAAGTGTGCAGATTTTATGGGCAAGGGCAATATTCTCAAGGATCACACGAAAGGGATTACAACAATGATGGACGTGGAAAAGAGATGGGAGGTCATAGAACGGGGACTTCATGAGGTAGTCAGGACCTGAGCTAAGGTGAAGCACAAGGGAGCAAGGTCACATAAACCGTGCTGGTGAACCAGTGAAGTTCAGGGAGCAGTCAGGGAGAAGAAGTCTGCCTACAAAAAATAAAAAACATTGAGAGGAGAAAGGGAAATGGAAAAGTACCGTCTTGCATCTAGAAAAGTCACCCAGATGGTGCGGGGGGCAAAGTCCAGTAAAGAGCAGCGGCTGGCACAGGGGATTCACGGAGGGGAAACTTTTTGTTTTCCAGTAAATCAAGGAGTGGAGAAAAACTAAGGGCCAGCTTGGCAGACTGAGAAAAGATGGTGGATGGGTGGAAGAGGCGAGGGAGCAGGCAGAGGTATTAAACGAGTACGTCGCCTCTGTGTTCACTAGGGAAGGGGATGGGATAGTTGCTAAGCAAGGCACGAGGGGGATAGAAGCAAAATTGTGTGGGATCGGGGGAGTAACAAAGGGAGCATAAGGGAGGGAGAGGCACCTCTGGGGTTTCACACCAAGACAAGGATAGAAAGGTCAGCAAGGTGGGGGGGGGAACAGATGAAGCTATCTCCACCGAGCAGGTTTGGCAAGCTCTGAAGGCCCTGAAGAAAGATAAATTTCCTGGACCAGATGGCATTCATCCGAAGGTACTATGGAAGTTGGCGGACGTACTGGCTGCACCCCTGGCGGAGCTCTTCAACAGGTCGCTTGAGACAAGGACAGTACCTAGGGATTGGCATGAGGCGCATGTGGTACCAATCCATAAAGGAGGGGTCGAGGGAAGTACCAGGTAACTATAGACCCATCACTTTGACCTCGGTAGTGGGAAAATTAATGGAGAGTATACTGAAGGAACGATTGGGGGTGTTCTTGGAGGAGGAGGGGTGGCTGGATAGTAGACAACATGAGTTTGTGCCAGGTAGATTGTGTCCCATGTGGAGTTCTACAAATTTGTAACATCGGAACTTGACAGGGAGAAGCCTGTGGATGTAATATTCTTGGACTTCAGCAAGGCATTTGACTCAGTCCCCCACAAAGGGCTGATGGAGAAACTGACGGGGTTGGGAGTGAGCCCATTGATGGCCAGATGGATAGAAAACTGGCTAGCTGGACGCACACAGAGAGTGTGGTCGGTGGGGAGCTCTCAAACCCTAAAGAGGTTGGTAGTGGGGTACCGCAAGGCTCGGTCCTGGGTCCGATCCTGTTTAATGCATACATATCTGACATCAGGGTGGGTATAGGATGTGAGATGAGTCTTCACTGACGACTCGAAGATGGGAGCAGTAATTGATGGGGAAGAGGGGAGGTTGGCCCTGCAAGGGGACCTGGAGACCCTGGAAAGGTGGGCTCTCACACGGAAGTTAAATTTCAATACAACCAAGTGCAAGGTGTTACATCTTGGGTGGAGAAACCCCAAACACAGGTACACCCTGGGAGGGGAGGTACTGGAGGCCTCGTTTGGGGAAAAAGACCTAGGGATCATGGTGGATCCATGCATGAATAACTCTGAGCAGTGCAGGAAGAGTGGCTAGCAAAGCAAACCGGATGTTGGGATGCACTGTAAGGGGGATCACCTCTAGGAGCAGGGAGGTGATTCTGCCACTGTACAATGGACTGGTGAGGCCATACCTCGAGTACTGTGTACAGTGCTGGAGACCACACTTGAAGAGGGACATACAGCTCCTGGAGAAGGTACAGAGGAGGTCTACCAGGATGATTTGAGGACTTGGGGAGTTGACGTACAAGGACAGACTTTTTTTTCTCTCTCTTTTCTTGGCAGGTCATCCGACGGTGCTCTGCCCTGGTCACGGCCCCCAGGCTTCCACCAACTGCCAAGTGCCAGCTTGTCTCCCGGTCATCCCTGGCTTGCCCCCCCCCCCGGAGGATGGGGCCACGGCACCAGTTTCCCTAATTCTGGTGTCGCGGAACTGATATCTGGTTGGGAGTGCTGCTGGCGGCGGTGGCTAATTGAAGCCCGGAGAGGGCTTCACTGAGTTGGAGGACCCACCTCTCCTTTTTCCAATTTTCCTCCAGGAGGCGGGGACGTGCAATGATGTCCAGCGTCCGCCCCGCCTCCAGTGAATGGGAGCGCCGATGGCTGCGTGACTCCCGGCCTCCGCCAGGGCCTGTCTTGTGCCGGATGCTTCCCCACCCTCCCCCCTGAGAAGGAGAGCAGTCCGTGGAATGCTCTATCCTTCTCCCCCTGGCCGGCCCTATAGTGACCCGGGTCAATTCCCAAACCCGGGTCGTTGGCATCGCAAGTGGAAATCCTACTGCTGCACCGACAGGCCGGCTTTACGAGCTCAGACTTGAGGAGCTCGGCCTATTTACATTGGAGGAAAAGAGAGACGGGGGGACATGATCAAGGTTTTCAAGTGCCTCAAGGGAATAAATAGGGTAAACACGGAGCGGATCTTTACACTAAAGGAGGGCGGTATCACCAGAGGCCATGGTTTGAAGTTGGAAGGATGAGGGGGGAAAAGAGGAGGAGGTTTTTCACGGAGAGGGTGTCGGATCCTTGGAACGCGCTGCCTGGCGAGCTGGTCCAGATTTCCACTGTGAAGGGCTTCAAGAGAGGGTGGGACAGATACAGAAAGGGGTATTGGAACACGGGGCGGGGGGAGGACCTCTGATCCCAACAAAGGATCTGAGGTTCGAGCAGACTCAATAGACCATAAGGCCTAATCTACTGGCAATTAGTATGTTAGTATGTAATACAGCAGAGTGAAACAGCAAGTAACACGCCAACAGCTGCATACTGTACATATGAAAAATGGAAACAAAGCCCAAGTACTGGATTGCAGTCAAGGGGAAAAAGGTACACAAAGTATGCTGGATATGGGGGTAGCCATGATTAGAGTTAGTGTAGCATGTCACCAACACATGCCAAGACATTTGTATCAGAATCACAGTGGAGTAAAATTCAAATCACAAAGTACACCAAGTTTTAAGCTATACAATAGAGTAAGAGGCAAAAGGTGGATACTGCATGAGTTGTAATGTGGCGAGAAGAAGAAGTCGCCTAGCTGCAGGTGCGTGCTTTTCAGATCTGTGCCAGTAAAAGCAGTGTGAGCGAGTGCAGGGAGGAAGAGAGATGGCTGGGGAGAGGGAAGCTGTTCCACAGAGCTGGAAGGCAGATATGAAAAACAGACTGGTCTGCTACAGATTCACTGCGAGCAGAGGCAGTTTTAAACACAAGTGAACCAAGAGGCCGCTTGGCACGCCAGCACAGAAAGGGTGCACTGAAGTAGAACATATAAGCAGAAATCATCTTGAAATGCAAAAAGTGTCAATCTAAAAACCACAATTCTCACCCCAGGTATTCTTCTATATTCCTAACTCTCTGCAGTTAGCCTCCTAAATAGAACTGCCTGGAGACAGAACGATATGCAAATGATAGAACCTCTCATTGGCTCATGCCACTTATTCAAACTGTTGCCCTTATCAGCTGCAATGTTCCACTAACGTATCAGTTTTCTTTCTCCGCCTGACAAGTCAAGATGCTTCGGAGACTTCTCTCTCAGTTGGTCCTTGTGTGGTTCTTCACTGAAAAGAAGTATTTTTATTTTAATTATTCCTACTGCTGTCTTTATTTCTGTTTAAATTTCTACTGTTAGTTAGTTTAGTGCTTATTTTAGTGCTTTTGGTTTAATTTTCTCGGTTCCTCACAGTTCGGGATAACTTTTTGGGAACCAAGCCTTAGATTCCTTTCCAGAGTTTTTATTTCTTGATCTCTGGTTTGGTTTAGTTATTTTTAGTATTTTATTTTAAATAAATTCTTGCTTTTGTTAGCCGCTAAGCTATCTCAGTGAACCGCTAACCCGGTTCAAGTTGTTCGGTTCAGTATTGGAACCTTCACCGGTTCCTGAACCGACCGCAACTGCAAAAAAAAAAAAAAAAAAGAGTTTACTTTATTTGCAGTTCTGTTTTTCTTAATCAGTTTGATGATGGCAGAAAAACCTAAGAAAAAGACTGGACCCCCTGGGTTTAAAAACTACCCTAAGAGTGGGGACATTGCCCGGACCAGTGGCACCGAGGCGCTGGATGGCACACCATGCGCCACACCGGTGACCCGCATTCAGGAACGAGCGTGGGCCACCGGGGACAGGTAGGGAGGAAATGGACTGAGCGTCCGACGCACTGCTCTCCATCTCCGGGGAGGGGGGCAATCTGCAGTCGGCGTACGTCTGGCCCCTGGCGGAGGCTGGGGTTTGGCGCTACACTGCCACAAGTAAGGGGGATGGAGCTCAGCAGACGCTTGGAGGGGACGCACATGGGTGCGTGCGTGTGACCACCGCTGATATTACTGCATGCTGAATGCTTCTAAGGGAGAAAACATGGAGGGAAAAAGACCCTGGTGGCTTGATGGCTGTCCCCTGGTGCTTCATCTCCAGAGGCAACACCCTGAACAGAATCCTGCTCATCAGGTGAGAAGGGGGCTCCCTGCAGCCCCACCACAGGGGGTAAGCCATGGGAGTTGCAGGGGTGAGGGCCTGAAGAAGCAAAGCATGGGAATGGCAGCCGGACGAGAAGCAGCCCAGGGCCCGGAGGAGAAAGATGAAAGTAAAAAAAGTGTGGGGATGTTTTTGCCAAGGCAGATGAGCATGACTTATGAGTGGGCTGCCTTGGAAATTAACATTTTCCTGCAGACCGTGATATCTGCAAATCATTTCCACAAAAGACAATTCACAAGAGGCTGGAAAGGCTCCAAAGAAAACTTGAGAAGGGTGCTACGGGTTCTGACCAACCCACACCCTCTAAACATGTGGAATGTGATGCTCTGCCCCTTGCTTATGATTATGGTATGATATCTGTATTATAAATACATGGTCTGTGTATAACATTTCAGTGTGTGAGGAATTTGGCCTGTAACTTCAAAGGGTCAGTAGCTGAAACCAGGCGATAATAAAACAGACCAGATGGGAACATCCTTCCAGAGACAGTTACTGCCTGCTGCTGCTTTTGAAGTTGGAACTTCAATACGAATTTTATGACGGTTCCAGAGAAAGGTAATTAGGCCAGTTCCTCTCCTTTTAGCAAATAGCTGAAGAATCATAAAATACCTCAGATCTCACTGGCACAGGAATACAGGCCATTCATTTGTCATGGAAAGACAATACCCTAGCAGATGCCCTGAGCAGAATCAATCAGGCCCATCACGAGTGGTCCATCAACAAGCAGGTACTGGAGGCAGTATTCAGGAGGTGGGGCACACCAGAGACAGATCTCTTTGTATCCCTTGAATCATCATTTTCCCCTTTTCTGCTGCAGACCACCTGTCAAGGGTACAATCCCGCTGGATGCTTTGACAATGGACTGGTCAGGAAGAAGCCTGTACGCTTTTCCTGTTCCTCTCATTTTCAAAGTTCTGATCAAACTCGGGTCACAACCTGCATCAATGATCTTGATAGCACCAGACTGGGCCAGACAACCATGGTACCCTCTATTACTCTCCATGTCTGTAGCCAAACCCATACATCTACCCAGGAGGTACAACCTGCTGACCTCTCATCAGGGCAGGATCCTGTACCCAAACCTCAGATCTCTCCGACTCAAAGCATAGCTCTTGAGGACTTAAAGTGTCCTGGATATCCTGGAGGGCTACAGGAAGCCTTCTACTAAGACCACCTCTGCTTCAAAATGGAAGTGGTTCTCTGTTTGGTGTGCTTCCAAGGGTACCTCCCCCTCTTGTGTGGGAATACCAGCTGTCCTGGATTATCTTACCTACTTACACTCCCAGGGTCTGCAACATACATCCCTGAAAGTGGACTTAGCCTCAATATCTGCTTACATTTCTGCTGGGAGGAGCACCTCCCTGGCATCCAGTCCCATTTTTAAAAGGTTCTTTAAAGGTCTGTGCCATTTGCACCCACCTATTAGGGAACCAGGACTAGCATGGGGCCTGAAAATATGCATTGCCCAGCTCATGAGACCCCATTTAAGCCCATGGCTTCAGCACACCTAAAGTATGTTACCTGGAAAACTCTTTCTGGTTGCCATCACCTTAGCTAGGAGAATTAGTGAGCTTCAGGCCTTGTGTGTCGAGAAGCATTATCTTTCCTCCCACAGAGACAAGGTAGAATTATGAACAAATAAAAAATTCCTCCCCAAGGTGGTCTTCGACTTTCATTTGAACCAGTCCATTACCCTGCCAGTCTTCTTCACTGAATATACTAGTTCAGGTGAGCGCAGACTCCATAGTCTGGATGTCAAGAGGGCATTAAGTTACTACATGACCCACACCAGAGATCATAGGCAAGACAAACAGTTGTTCCTGACTTATGGAGATGTGGGTAAAAGTAACCCAGCTTCAAAGAGGTCCACTTCTCGCTGGATAGTCCAGTGCATTCAGTTTTGCTATTCAAAAGTTGGCAAGGAGCCCCCAGCAGGGATGAGAGCTCATTCCACAAGGGGCACAGCTGCTACCATAGCAGCAGCCAGAGATGTTCCATTGGTGGAGATCTGTAAAGCAGCTACCTGGAGGACAGCACACACCTATACTAAACACCACTGTCTGGGCACTCAATCCAGAAGTGATGCCGGGTTTGGCACAGCAGTCCCACAAAGCCTCTTTCCAAAGTAGGTTCTGTGCCCACCTCCAAAGGTACTGCTTTGAAGCCTGCAGAGAGTTAGGAATATAGAAGAATACCTGGGGTGAGAAGAAAACATTACTTACCATAGTAATCTTGTTTCTTTCAGGGTATTCTTCTATATTCATAACTCTCCCACCCTGCCTCCCCTTCCAGAACCAAAGCTTCTGCACTCCTAACTGAGCTCTTAAATATGGATTCCCAAACACACTGGCACATGCTGTTTAAACCCTAATGGGTGGAGTTTTTCCTTTCCTTCTTTTTCCCGGTGATTTTGGCATTCAGGTGGTTGGGTTCTTGTTAATATTTGTGGTTTCTACTAGACGGTATAGTTTTGCTGTAAATAGATAGATTTAGTTATAGTTAAAATTGCCTTGCAGGCCCCTTAGAAATCTGACACATTGGTGGGACGTTGCAGCTGATAAGGGCAGAAGTTTGAATAAGTGGCATGACCCAATGATAGGTTCTATCATTTGCATAACGTTCTATCTTCGGGCAGTTCTACTTAGGAGGCTGACTGCAGAGAGTTAGGAATATAGAAGAATACCCTGAAAGAAACACGATTACTATGGTAAGTAATTTTTTCTTGTTGTCATCACCCTTGTATTCATAGAATTCGTATTGCTTTTTAGATGTGGACTGGGGAAGAAGGGAGGATAGGGGGTGATGTGAAGCAGTGTAGGAGGCACCACAAGTATTTCTGCTTGGGGCACCATTAGGTCTTAAACCCGGTTCTGACTGCAAGGGACATTAAAAGGAATAGCAGCTGATGACGGGACGGAGTAGGAGGCCAGGATGGCAGGGTTAAGGAGAGGGTAGAGTGGGAAACAGTCGCAAGTCAGTATTTAGCCAGGATGGAGGAACAGTGTGAAAGATTGCAGACCACAAGATTAGTGTAAAGAGGGCAGTGATGGGTAAGAGATGGAGCACTAAGGGCAAAGTGTCAGAAAGAATTTAAAAAGGGGGTCCAGCATGGCAAGCGTAAACCATAGACAGAACTGTAAACCACAATCAAGTGCTATAGACTGCAATCTAGTGTTGCTGGGACCACTTGGCTTGCTGGGAACCCAGTTTCACACCCCGAACCCGACTGGACATTCTTCTTTGGGGAAGGGGTGGAGTGATCACTCCCATACATGGCTGCCTCCTACCACTAAGTAAAATATAGTAAGCAGAGGATATGCAGCCTGGGTAAGAGAGGAATGACATGGAGGGATGTCCAACACTCTTGAGTTCAGTGTGTTGACATCTGCACTCAGCAGGACCTTCCCCTTCTGATGTCCAAGGGTTTACCCGGATGTGGTTTCCCTGCTCTCCCTCTGGATGCGGCCTGCAAGGGGGGCTCCCCCATTAGAGACAGAAATGGAACCAGGGATGGCGAAGACCTCTCTGAGATTCCAAAGAAGATAGCTCAAAATGCAGAATCCCCCCGGCAGAACACAGAGAATTGGCTAGGCAACAAAAAGTTACTAGAGAGAGCAAAGATATGCACAGTGTTACCTTTCGGCCACAGAAGACTGCTTTTCATAAATGGACGACACACACCCCTGCAATTTGGAAGCACATTTAATGCAGGGGGTTGGGGGTCTTTTTTAATATACTGAAATATCAATGTGAATTACAATTTTACAATAGATGAGGGGTCTTTTCATGTGTGTCATTTGGGTGTCACCCATCTTTATTCTACAGCTATGACTGTTGAAAGAAGATCTATCTTACATTTGAAAGACAAAACTGCAATTTCATCTATTTCTACGGCCAATTTTTTTTTTTTTTTTTTTTTTACTTTCAATTGTTAGCCCCCCCCCCGAAACAGGTCTGTCGTTCGGTCAACCTAACTCAGTACAGAAGGGTAATAGAAGCTTGTCCGTCTCAGTATCAACATCTATTAGCAAGCCAACCAGTGAAGCACTGCAACTATCCTCCCTGGAGGAAAACATATGCTTGTATCTGCCCCTACTATCCTGACCAATGCCCCAGGCTCAGGGCATAAACGTAGGCCAGTGTGCTAAATGGCAGCCCTGCCACTTGTAAAAGCATTTGGTCAACATACGTGCATTTATTGGCCACTTTTAAATCACTCACTCTCACTCACATTTTTCCTTGTCATTTCTACATGCAACAACCCACAAAATTTAACTGGGCCTCCTCCCCTAAGTCCAAAGTTAACTTTTCTTATCTTAGCCCTCAAAACAGACCCATTTATCAGTGTAGGAACCGTGCACTGGTAGTCATCCATATTGGGTGTGGACAACTGCTGCTGTAGGCACTTTAAGTTCCAATGTGCATCTAGAACACTGCTCTTAGACAAGAACGAGCAGTACGATGTAACTGGAATGATTAAGCTCTGTGAGTATGTATGTCTTTTGTCAAAGTTTTGTATGCTTTTATATTGCAAATGCAAAAGTTGAACAGGAGCACCTTAAAAATGGGATTAACAATCCTAATGGTGTTATTGTACTACCTTTCCTGTATAAAAATAAAAACCTTCACTACTATTACTACAGTTTCCTTTCAAACAGCTTGCTCTAGGGGCTGTCTGATGGCCCAGTGGAAGCATTAACATGGTTCCATGCCAACCAATTGGGTTCGCAAAAGGACTCAGGAGCTGGCCGGGCAGCCCATGGATGGCTGGGGTGCGCTCCCAGCGGTAGGTGGGGGGGGGGGAGATAGGCACCTAGTTCCACTATGGTCATGACTCCCTGGGATATGCGGAGGAGCTTGCTCTTATACAGGAAAGACACTGCAAGCATGTGAGGTATGTTAGGGTACCGCTGAGCACTGGAGGGGAGGAGGACAGCAGACTGGAGAAAAACAAGGGTGAAAAAATGACCCCCACTACTGGCAGAAAGACCGTCACTGGCACATCTGGACACCACTCCACGGACCTCAACTGGTATAAAGGTAGATGCAGCAACTGAGGGGGTTGGGTGACAGATAAACTGACAGAGCAAGGCAGAGGCCAGCAGAGGGAGCAAAAGCAATATGGGAAAGGAAGGAACAGTTTGTTCTCACAAGCAAATCAAGTCCCCACACCCTTTCTAGGGGTTGCTGGTGTGCAAATCAGGAACCCCTAGGAGCATGGTTTTGAATATAAATAACTGCATGCACACCCAAAAATGTGTTCTGGTACTGATGTAGCACCATTTTAAAGTACAAATGGTGTTTACTTTTTGTTTCGTTTTTTGTAATTTAAGGCCCTCTGTGTTTTTGGATCTGCTATCCCCTACACACATACATATATACATGCAGTACACATCAGATTCTGATGGCCAATTCTCCCCCCCCCCCACCAGCAGCCACCCAGCTGTTTACCTCCAACCCCTCCAAAAGCAGTACCTGTTTCTATCAACCTGCTGTAATCCTAGCGTGCACATGACAATTCTTACATGTCATTTGTCTGAAGACAGCATTTTTTCTCTAGAACATCATCTTGTTTTTTGTTTTTACCAGGAGAGACACACTAAGCTGAAAGCTTGTTTACAGATGCGAGTGAGACCTGAGAGCACAAGAAAGTTAAGTGACTTGCTCAGGGTCACACAGTATGCAAGTGGGGGCTGTGGGATTCAAACCCAGGTCTCCAGGTTTGCAGCTCAGAGCCTTAAACCACTGCACTATACTGCCTCACCTAATCCTACTGCTAGCCTACACACGCCATTATAATCCTCCGCTTGTGGCATTATATTTGCTTCTTAGCAACAAACTATGGGGACATTTATTGTCTAGTCAACATGTACTTCGCTATTCAAGACTATCAAAGAGCTAAAATTGGTATCTTGAGACATTCATGAGTTCCTGCTCTTTAGCTGCATGCACAGGTACAGACTACGGGGGGGGGGGGGCTGCGGGGCTTAAGCTCTCCCCCACACCGACATTTCTTCTGCAAACTAGTAATGAGTGCCCCAAGATCCCCTGACCTATACTTAAGTTCCCATGACCAAAATAAAAGTCAGCACCACGGATTAGTTATTTATTTAAGTCTTTGATAACCAGGTAGCTGCACTGATCTGAGGGACCATTTTCAGGCATGACCTGGGCCACAACATGCAGCACAGAAGTCACAGTATACAGTGGAATTACAAAGAGAAATGTAACACATTACAATTATAGGCAGATTGGTGCAGGAAACATCAAATTTACAATGAGTCAACAGTAATCATTAAACATATTACTCAAACGTTCGCTCATACTGAAGAAAAATAGGTAGCTCGTACAATAGTATACAGGGATTGACCACAAGACAAATGAGGTACAAGCAGTACAAGATTATAGGCCATGTCATAATCCTCCAAGATGTCTTCCTGCCTTAAAACAGCAGTGCAATGAAAAACGTATTTTCAAAAAAGCTAGTTTCAGCCACAATTAATAAATACTGTATATTAGCATACTGTCATATGTACTTGTCTAGGTACCTTCTGTGCCGGGCACCATAAGCCTTTTTTATTTTCTCGATCCTAAGCCTTGCAAGGGCTATCATGCTATTTCTATGCAAAATGTGACAGACATTTTTTTTTTCTTGAGAAAAAAAAAAATTAAAACATTTATAAAATACACAGATGTTGACAGAATTAAAAAATTGTACCACCAAATAAAACTGGAAGATGCATGGATTCTTTTATAGTGAAAAAAGTAATGGTCAAATGTTTTGCCCAATTTCATTGCACCGCTGCTTTAAAGAAAATCCTGTTAGAAATATTCCAAAGTCCCTCAAAAAATTATTTACAACTCTTAAGGCCACCAAGTTATGCGTTAGAATTTCATTGCTCTTTCCTAAGTATCTGTACTTCCTCAGACTTATCACTGATCAACTGATAGTTTCCACCAGAACTGGAGTGTGGAGAAAGTGGAATCTATGCTGATGCTCCAGCGAGCACAGTGGTAAAACAGGGGAGCGTGATGTTAAGAAAAGGCAGCTCACCAGCTGCTCAGCACTGGCCACAGCTTCTGAGAGGAGGCAGTAAAGAAAGGCCCCAAACAGGAAAACAAAGAATAAAACAGAAACCAACCGGGCCACCCAATGACCTAGCAGGCAGCATATTGCACACCTGCACCGGTGACACAGGTCAGTTAAGTGGACCCAGCAAGCTGGATCGGGGAAGGACAGTGCTGGGTTCTGCAGCAGTGACCCCTACTGTGGTCCAAGGAGTTTGCCTACGCCACAGAAGTGTCACTGCATGCATGCATGGCATGACAGAGCACTGCCCGGCATCAGCAAAAGGTGGGTGGAACTAGGGGACAGAACCACAAATCAATAAACTGCCCCTCTCCTGAACCACCTGTACGACGGCCACCAGGACTCTCAGGCCCTACTCTACATGAATCCCCACTGGTCCAACAGTGGGGGAGGGGCTGACTGGGCTGGGAGGTTGCCAGACAGAACTCAAGTCAGGCGGAGATGGCAGTCCAGGGAGCGAAAAACTACAAATACAACAAAAAGAAACGGCTTGAAAGCAAACAGCCTCCATTGCCTGACTTTCTACTGAGGCACAGTAACAACTGGGAGTAACTAACTTGCAGTCTCCTTCTTCAGAACAATCTGTAAAATGGCAATGCTCTGATCTGCTGCCTAACAGTACGGGGTGCTAGCTATTAGTCAGGCAAGACAGAAGCTCCCCTCTGAACTGGAGAACATCCGTTTTCTTTTTCCTAATATTTGGCAGGTCCCTACAAAAATCGACATTTCAGTCATCTCAGAGTCACTGTGCCTATAGTACCACACTGCAGACTATCCTACTTTGCAGGTTTTGCAAAACGTATTTCAGCAGGCTACAGAGTTTTATGGCCACGTTTATCACCTTTATCAATTTATACAAGGTAGTCAAATAACACAGTTGCAGTCAATATAACATGATTCATTCAACAGCAATCCTGGATATCAACTAGGATCCTGGAAAACAAAAACACGTATACAGTAGCTGTACTTTACGTGGCAGTGACGTGCAGTTCTCAAAAGTGAGAATGTAAATGAATGGACAAGAACCACAACATAAATCACTTTTCAGCAATTCAATACTCCTGCCATTTAGCATTCTTTCTTTTTAAACTTACATTGTTAGTCACAGAATATTTACAGCTTAATATGCTTCAGATATGGAGAAAGGATAATCATTAAGCAGGGTGTTAATTACAGGTTATGAACCGCAGTCCCCCACCCTCTCAAGAACTCCAAGCCTTCTAAAACATTTCTGCCTGCTCACTCAGTGATGAAAGGAAAAGGCTGGTTCCCTAACAATTACCTAGGTCCTGTTCTTTATAATAGAGTAGCTATAATCTGAAAGAATATCAGAACATCTATTGTCATGAACAGAGTGCCTACGCCCAGTCATTTAAAAAAGATCCAATTCCAGAGCTGCCTTCTGCATCCCCCATCCACTCAGAAATATAAAGACTAGAACAGCAATGCTGATGTCAACCAACGTGACTGATTTTTTCCTGATAGACAAATAATGCCCCCTTAATGGTGACCAGGAAACAGGTGATTGTTCCCCTTTTTAGCCTTTATTTAGCTTTTAGAACGTGCTCTGTAACACGATTTTTCCAAAACAGACTTAAGAAGAGGTGCACCCCAATCACGTTAATCTGAAAAACTCGAGTTTTCCATAACATGCCTTGCTGAATGAAGCCAATGGGGGAAGAAACCATCATCAATGTACAACTGAACTGAATAGAATTTAGTTTTACATACTGCCTACATCCAAATGCACTTTGCAAAGTGATGAGGTAGATAAAAACTGGTGGTGTGGGGACCGTATACCTGCAGCTGTCATCAAATGTGAAAACACCACATTCTGAAATACTGTATTAGAGCCTGCGTTTTTGAGAGAGGAAGTGTCTGCCAGTATACCAGAGATACCCCCCTCTCAGTCCACAAGGGGGATGGGATCTTTGACTTTCACCTGCTGGGTCTCCTCCAGACATGGGTTGAAGGGCTCTCGGTTAAATGTCTTAGCCAAAGAAAGGCACCTCCAATAGTGCAGCATTGGATACTAGCCCAAGGACTTGCTGTGGGACTACAACCAATGACCAACCCATCATCAGGGCTCAAATAGTGCCACCAAATGTTTTTTTTTTTTTTCATCCCCTATATTACAAAGTCTAACTCCATAGAATTTCTTGTGTTGTTTCCACACTGCCTTAGCTCATTTTCTGCAGTTCCCTGGGAAACAGAAATGTTCTGCTGTTAGAATATATATTCTCTTAGCTGGTGTGCAGCTGACAGACTGAGCAGGAGCCAGTTTCAGCAGAACTGCTTTGATGTAGATGTCCCTTGTTCGGGAGGAGGCAGTCTCAGGCTGTTTTAAAGTGACTCTGGTGCTCCTATTAAACGAGGAACTGTCAGCTCCCCAGGAGCAAAGAATTGGTCCCAATTAGCAAAAATGTAACGTGTTTGAATTCTTTTACCAACTTACTGTACTATAATCTTTATTTTCATCTGTTTGATCCTGCAACCCCTCCCCCGCACTTACTGTATGATTTGGCCCCTGACACCAACCAGCCCTTTCAGCCCCTCTGCCTTTCCCAGCCCTGTCACTCACCTACCCTGGGATTTGCCTCTCCTGCGTTCTCCCATGGATGACCCCCAAGGAAAGGGCCACCAGGGGCTACCCCTTCCCCCCAAGCACAGCTGAAATACCAGTTGAGGAGAGCCTTCGTCAGCAGTGCACGACCTGTGGCAAAGTGGTAGGCGGCATCCTGCGCAGTCAGGAATTTTCTGCTTTTTGTTCCCCTTCCCTTGAACACTGTGAGAAGCTGTGTCCGACACCAAGATGCCAGAACACCAACGCTCACCCTCCCTGATCACTGGTGGGTTACCCAGGTGGACACCTAGGCGGCAGTGTTATGGCACAAATCTGAATCTCACCAACCCCCGAGGAGGCGAGTGTCCATGGGACACTCACCCATTCTCCTCCAGCAGTTCAGGCTCGTTCCTGAACCTAGGTTGCTGGCATCACAGGCAGCAGTGTTACCACTCGCCGAAAGGCCTCCATCTGCCTTTATTTTCCCAGAGTCCCCGGGGCCAGCCCTCTGATGATGTGACTGACAGGCTAAGCTGTGGAGGGGACTCCTATGTGCCAGCAGATGTCACACTGAATAATTAAAACATAAAGCATGTCTGCGCTTCTACTGTTGATACCTATCGACCAAGGAAAGCACTTTCCTCTGTCAATCGGTACTGGCAGTAGAAGCACAAACACGCACTATTTATGTTTTAATTATTCAGTGTGACATCTACTGGTACACAGGAGTCCCCCACGGCTTAGCCAGTTGGTCATAATATCAGAGGGCTGGCCACAGGTGGACTCTGGGAAAATAATGGCTGGGGTGGAGGTGGGTCACAGGATGAGTGAAAACAAAGATTCTAGCACAGTAAGTTAATAAAAAATATTCAAACATGCTGCATTTTTTGACAATCAGGACCTTTCTCTGCTCCTGGGGAGCTAACAGTTCCCCATTAACTCCTCTTCTAAGAATACTGTGAACAATTCCATACACATATTGCCAGATAAATCTTTGACAGACTTCCATGATCTGCTTCCCTTATGAAACCACCTTTAAATGCTCAAAGGCTACAAAGGGAATTTGTATACTGTCTGACAATACCTATGGCACACAAACCACAAAATAAAGAGAAGCAGTGCAGCCTAGTGTTTAGAGCACAGAGCAAGAGAGCCAACTTTTATAAACCTTTATGGGTGCTCACTGACATTAAGAAGTATTTTTTTCAATGGGCAGGTTCCCTAATAATGCTTTTTTCCAGTATTCCCTCAAAATATTAAGGGTGCTTAAGTCAACTTTGTGGGTGTCTGAGTACCCCAGCACCCCTGGAGTCGGCACCTATGGCACAGAGCCAGCCGTGAAACAGAACACTTAGGTTTGAATCCTGTAAGTGACACTTGCTGCCATGCTGGACCTCTTCATCCTCCTTCAGCTTTCTGTAATCTCCCTCAACCTCATCTTCTTCCTACGCATGCTTAGTGGCTGCGGCCACCCTTCATGGCCGTAACGCACTTTGGGATACCCAGTGTACTGTATAAACCCAAATGTCTTTCCTAAAGGCTAACCACCATTTTTCTGCAGTAAGAATCTCAACTGAGGAGGTAAAGGGTTCATGGGACTACAATATGTGTTACACCTTCTGACCCAAGGCAAATATTTATTACTAGAGATTAAACTGTTTCAAAAAAAAAAAAAAATAAAATAAAATCAAGCTGTCCCAGCAGACGCAGGACTCCCACAGGAACGGAGATCATAAACTGCCGAAAATCACCCTTAGATACAGTATATAAAAGGCAAAATATACGAAAGTAAATTCTATACTATTTTACAGTTCACACACAACAAACATTTGATCAGAGTACCAAAGCTACTGAGAGGCGCAAAGCAATCCATCTCATGTCACCTTAATTTCTTCAATCTCCTTTACTCTTTCTTTCAAGCTTTTCCTCCATTCCATCTCCTGGATTGTAAGACCACCATACTGAACAGCAAAATGCTTGGTCAGCAACAGAGGACCACAGTGCGCAACAAGCTTGCGTAATCACTATCAGCCACACAGGGCAATGCCAATGTACAGCATTACAATGCAATCACTCCTTATTAAAGCCTCCAGTCCACTACAGACCACTGTATGAGATACCCATTGCAGTCAATGTAACATGCATGAGAAGCGGTACACTGAATAACAGAAAGGCAGTCTGCAAGAAGGGCAGTATGTAAAATTCATGTAACCCCTCTTTGAGGGGAAGAAGCAGTAGTGGCTGATAGAGGTCACCCCTTGTTGGGTCCTGTGGCTAAACCCTTAAAGGGTTAGATCACCCCTTGTTGGGTCCTGTGGCTAAACCCCTAAAGGGTTAACTTTACACTCCTCTGGGAAGGCCACAGCCATTGGTTGGATGCATCTCGAGGGGAGAGCGGAACTTGTCTGGCCCGGGAAAGAGAGCGTGGGCTTATAGGAGTCAGTTTGAAGGTGGGAGTGGGGATGACTGCCCACTCCTGCATGAGTTCTGTTAGTTTTTTGGGGGATGAGAGGCCAAGGACGGAACCCTCTGTGGACGTGGCAGTGGCCATAGCCTATGAGACCCCTGTGGGGTCTCCCCCATCCCAAAAGAGAGGAAAGCAACATGTCCTGCTCAGCACTAGCAAGACCCAAACACTGGACATTAGGGACTGCCTAGTTCACTTCATGAATTCTGAGCCAAACTGCTTAGCTCATGGTGGGGAAGACCACCACTAGCCAGAGGTCCCCTGTGTCACACAGGGGCAGAACTGCCACACCGCAGCCTGAAAAATGAGGATTCCCACTGTTAGTAGGCATTCGGTGGTGTTGGAACGGATACCCCTGGGGTATATGCTGCCCGAATTGGTCTAGGGAGTGGGAATACTCATGTATGGACCTTGAAGATCTATGTCCTAGAGAGGGATTGTGTTCCAAAGCACAAGAAGTTATGAGCTACTGAGTGTGGGAAAAGTCAGAGATTTTGCATACACGTGGTATAGACAGCAGAGGAGAGCTGCTTATACAGAGTGTGGGCAAAAGTCAAGTCAAAAGGGTAAAGCATGCCTGCACCGAGTGTGAGAACAGTGTGCAGAGAGTGTGAAAAGCAAGCTGCCTACATTTAGCCTGAGGACAGAGTCAGTATAGTGGTAGACAATGAGAAACATGGGCTTAAATTGACAATGCCTGGACAGTGTGATCATGGACCCATGGGTCCCTGTGCCAACTATTTTCCTCACTAGGATATGTCACATCAAGTTCTTTTGAAAGCTCCATGGAAATCAATTAGATCGTTATTAAAGGATCCTTATTTGTTCTTTAATTGGAGTTGCAATTTATTTCCGCTTGTTGACTTCTCTGTTGCTGTTAATCAACTTTGCCTCCTAGCCCAGCGCCCAGAGGGAAGGTCAGTGCCCTGATCATGAAGACTAGGCATGGGGGTGGGGGGGCCCTACATGCATAAATGATGCAAGAAGACAGATAAGGTTTTTATAAATTTCTCCCATGCATGCATTATAAAGTCTAACCCCAAGCACAAATATCATGGATATGCATGTGTGTGTGTGTGAGTCTGTTGAGAGGTACGCTGAATTGGAAGTGTGTCGCATACTATTCTACACTTCAGGTTCTAGTAGTATGTAATTAAAGTGCCAGAGGTACTAAGTGCCAAATTAATCTTTCTCAATGTGCCTCAATTTCCTTAACCTCCTCAACTCTTTCTTTCAAGCTTTTACTACATTCCACCTTCAGGCTTACTGGATCACAATGAGTGTCAATTTGCTTGATAAGCAGTAGTGTGCTGCATATCCAGCAAATAGTGTGCAGTTAATTTATGTAATCTCGTCCAGCCATGCACATGATCACGCAATGTAGAACATATGGAATAAAAGATAGGGAAATGTGAGTTACAGGGTGATAACTCAGTCAAGGGTTTAAGGAACATTATAACCTATGAAGCCGAAGACAGAGTGCATTGTGGTGTTCCACAAACCCCCGAGATTGTCACCTTGTAACTCGCATTTCCCCATCATTTAACTTTTTTTTTTTATATTATAGGGATAATCCAGCACCCCCACTGAAACGGCTTGTTTCACACAAACAATACAGCTGCTCTTGAGTCTATGTAATAGCCTCGATAAGAAATCATCTATACAGTAGCAGTAGCATCCTACACTGTATAGGAAACTAATCTTTAAAATACAGTACCGAAGACCAAAGATTCGGGGAGCTGCACCTCTCAATTAGACAGCGCATGTGAGCATGAGCAAAAATGAAAAAGTTAAATTTGCAGTTTACTTATTCTCAGCCCTGCTCGCTGTTTTTTCTTCCAATTCTGGAGCACGAGAGAGTGCAGAGGATGGAGAGCAGGGAACAGGAGGAGAATTGGGAAGGTGAGTAAAAGAAGAGGAGACTGAAGAAAGGAGAGCCGGTGGTGGTGAAAGTGACACCAGAGAGCGGGGAATAAGGAACGGGAGGAGACGGGCACAGAAAATTAAGACCCCCTTTTTGAGAAATGGAGACAGTTTTCATGGCAGAGCAGGCAGATGTGCCACGTGAGGTGATAATGAGACAGCAGTGATGCGAGTGCATTCTTTTGTCAGTCTGTGATAATCCACTGCTAGTAACGGACAGGTGGCAATAAGCCACACTTAAAAATGGATTATTGCATTTCAAAAACCATTCCTGTCTGTGGATTATTTAACATATCCATATAACATAAAGCAATAATTCCTTCTATAAAATATCCAATCCACCACAAACCAATGCGTGAGACGCCCTTGACAGTTGACATCACACAACTGAGAAGCAGCACAACAGAAAGACAGTTTGTTAGAAGGGCAGTATGCAGAATGCATAAACAATGCAAGAAGACAGATAATTTCCCATTTGTTTTATTTTTGTAAATCTCTCCACGGCGCATGCATGCATTCTAACACCTACAAATCCTGCGCAAAGCAGTATGTGTATGCAGATCAGAGTGTGTGTGTGTGTGTGTGTGTGTGTGAAAGCTGTATGGGAAATCCCAACTGGGACTTCATTCTGTTGAATTATGTTGCTACTGTATCAATTCAATCAATCCATTATTTTTAAAAAGTGACTTTCCAAGACCAAGGCACTTTACAATAAATAAATCAAATACATATAAGTAAAACAGTATCATAAAATCAATCACTAAAATATTCTTAAAAATCAGAGTACGCTAGGCTAAATAGGACTAATATCCTACAAGACCAGGACTCCAGCAGAGCCAACCTCAAACCTAAGCACAACTGAGACACACACAGTAAACATAACAATAATTTTGACAATCTACACTAAACAATATGCATGATAGCAAGAGATGCTGCAAGATATCGTCTGACACCTGAAAACTCTCAGGGTGACAAGTCTTTCTTTGGATAGAAAAGAACACTAGTGGGGGGGGGGGGCTGAAAAGTTAACTTGCTTTGAATTAGTTTGCTTTTCCTGAACCATTCATACCAACACCCAAGAATCAACCCAGTGTTCATCAACTTGCACTGTAAAGCGCCGTCACACGTTCACAATAATCTGCCCCATGAGGCAATTACTTTATTGTAGAGTGTTATTTCTGCATTACCGCCACTTGTGTTTAAGAGCGGAGAAAAACGGATTGTAAGAAACCTACTAATGTGATTAGAAACTCAGGTTCTAAAACTCAGAAAACAATAAGAAATGTATGTATTTATTTTATGGGAATTTAGAATGAAATGCAAATTGCGTGTGGTCATGCTCACCCCTGCACTCTAACCTCAGATTTATTTCTAAAGCTAGGGTGAGCAGTGACTGAACTAGCTAAATGACAACAAATACTAAAATGGTTTCAAAAATTAGAAACATTAGTTTATACAAGGCAGAACAATTTTAATTATGAAAAATTAGATAACAGACCACTGAGCAACAATTCTAAAGGTACTGTAACAAGTAATGCTCAAGCAAACAAACAGAAAGAACTGATTCTTGTCTGAATCTTTTACCAGGATTTGCAGGGGCAGGTAGGGATTAGAGTTTGTTAAGCATAGCGAGGGATACCTCTGGAAGAAATAACATTATTACAGTGAGTAATCATGTTCTGCAAACCCCAGGAATCCCTTACTTATGCCTAACAAATGCAGACTTCATAACAGTACCTTGGGAGGCTGGGTATAGAACATACTTAGAGAAAGGGTACGGAAAGACAGCAGTGCAAATGCTGGCATCCCTTCTGTCCTGTACTGTATGTCCAGACAACAGTGCTTTGTAAAAGTGTGTACTGTTTTCCAGGTAGCTGCTCTACAGATTTCCTGTAAGGAAACACCCCTTGATGCTGCTAAAGAGGCAGACGTGCTCCTTGTGGAATGTGCCCTAAGGCCTTTAGGCAGCAATTTTCCAGCAGTTTCATAACAGAACTGTATGCAGGAAACTATCCAATGAGAAATGGTTCTCCTGGATGCCGAACTTCCTTTTCCCTCTTCACCACAGGTAACAAACAAGCATTTGTCAATGCCGAATGTTTCCTTGCTGGCATTGGCACTGGTAGTGTAGAAGTTACAGAGCTGCATAATAGGAATGGCAGAGAAGTATTGAACTGAAGTCAACCCCACCACCACCCTGCAGAGAGTGACAGGCATTGGGGTGTGCCTTTGGGTCGTCAGGCATAACGACCACGCCATTTCACCATACCCTACCCTGCAGACACTGACAAGTGTCACGGTGTGCCTTGGGGTCTTTGGCCCTTATGCGCACCCCATTCCATCAGGAAATACGGTGAGATGGGTGCGGTATAGGAGAATGGGGTGAACTCTGGGGCTAAGAGTCCAAGGAATACCCGATGCCTCTCACTGGCTGCAGGGGTGTGGAATGGTATGAGCATTACAGGCAAGAATCCCAAGTCACACCCCTGATGCCTGTCATTCTCTACAGGGTGGGGCGTTATGGTTGGAAACCCTAACACCCTCAGGCATTCGCTGGTATTTTCGCCTCCAAATTTTCAACATGTTTTTTGTGACCTCTACCATGAACAGTGGCAATATCAGTTTGTTAGTCGAAGCTGCTTATGCACAGCGACTACGGCATTTAGCACCACAGGTGTAAAAACACATTCCGAACAGGATGTGAAAATGACAGCTGTACTGTTCAGTGGGAGGTGTGAAAAATGGCAATGTTGCAAATCTGCAGTAAAAATATTAAAAAAACTGGTGAAGTCACGACGCAGCATAGAAACTGTGCAACGATGCCCGTATGTAATTAGTTTGGGGATTTTTACAGCAGATTGTCAACACAGGCATTTTAGGACTTCTGATCATGAACAGTGTCACTGTGATTTTCTTTTATCTGTCCCGAACAATGACTTCCCACAGCGATCACGATCTCTGCGCTGAAAGTGTGAAAACACATTTCGGCCATGTTGTGAAAAATGACAGCTGTAATGTTCATAAGGAAGTGTGGAAAAATGCCACTGGTGAAAATCTGGACTGAAAATATTACAAAGTCATGAACTTACGAGGGTGCGTGGAAACTGCGCAATGCTCACTCATAACACAGTCATTTTATGGACTTTTGTCACCAAATTTTCAACATAGCCATTTTAAGACCTCTGCTCATGAACAGTGTCACTGTGATTTTCTTAATGTGTCCCATACATTGATTTAGCACACCGATCGCGCCATTGTGCGCTACATGGGCGAAACACGCTTTGGGCAAGATGTGAAAATGACAGCTGTACTGCTCATAAGGAGTGTGTAAAATGGCAATATTGAAAATCTGGAATGAAAATGATGAAAATTAAACTTGTGGCGTGCGTGGGAACATGCAGCGCAGATTAGTAAAACAGTCATTTTAGAATTTTTCCACCAAATTTTCAAAATAGGCTTTTGAGAGCCCACCTTATGAACAGTGGCAGTGTCGTTTCATTACTCGGTCCCAAAAGGTGATTTCGCACAGTGACAGCGAAATCATCCTTCGGGCCCGATTAAAGCCATGACAGTGAGAGCATTCATGAGAAGGGGTCCCAAAAACGCCATGTTGAAAATTTGGTGCAAAAATTCCAAAAAATGCCTGAGATATGCAGCAAATTTTGAAAAACCCTATCTATCCCATTATACAGCTTACTGGTATTTCCTCAGTTCGCGGTCGGCTTTGAAGAGTGTAGGCGTGTTCCCGGTCCGCGAAGATTGTCGCGCGGAGTCAGGAGGTAAGTATGGGGTGGGGGTGTGTGGGAGGCAGGTGCGCAGTGGGTGGGCGTGGGTGGGGGCAGAGACAGCGAGCACCGTTTATGAGTTTCAGGTTGTTTTGTTTTTGCGCTTGACGGCGGCGCGGGGCGTTTGCCATGCTGGGTGGGCTTCCAGCGTGGCAGAAGGACAGCTGGTTGGTGAGGTAGCGTTTCGCGGGGGATTGGGCACTCCCATCATGGCAGTATCTGCTGCCACGCCTGGGGTGGGCTCCTGCATGGCACCCTGTACCTCGGGGTGGGGGACACCAGTGGAGCCGGGCGGGGATTGGGCATCCCCAGTCAGCTATACAGTGTGTGCGTGGGGGGGGGCGAGATGCATGCATGTGTGTGCAGGGGGAGCGCGCATGAGCAGGCGATATCTTATCGCTGCTCACTGAAGCGCAGCTCTTTCAACTATACTCCACTGCATTTTGGACTGCTGTCGTAGACAGCTCCAGCAGGCATTGGAGAACTGCGGCCGCGCCTGCAAACATACTGACTGAATTGGAAGAGGGCTGCCACACCTCCGAAAACTCGGATGATGGCACTATGTTTCTTGCACATGCGTGCAAGCAAACACAATAACTGAGTGTTGGAGGACATGACATCCTTTTGTGTGGTCCAAGCAGTAGCTCAGTGCCTTCTTCACATCCAAACTTCTGTTCTCCTGAGCTGGATTTTAATATACAGAAAACTGGAAGTGTAACTGACTGAGATGGAATTCAGACACCACTTTTAGGAGGAAGTTTCTGTTAGTTCTTAGGACTACCTTGTCCCTGTGAAAGATTATATAGTGTATGGCAGAACACAATCGTGTATGGAAATCCATACACATGAAAAAGTCATTCTGCTGCACTAATGATGTATCCACTAACGCAGAACGACTTTTCGATTTGCGTTAGTAGGCACGTCACAATGCAACCGCCCCAAACAGCGCTATTCATAGGACAGGGGGTGGCTGACTCCTGGTGTGCACAAGCTGGACATACCGAAAGTGCCAGTCCCTGTTGGCAAACACTTCAACAGAACTATGAAAAGGTAAGCGATCTTTTATGTTTGGGCACCATACACTGTAAAGAAAAGCATATGGGAGCCCAAATATACAACCATGGTATTCCCTATATGTCATGGTTTTCATGACGAAAGGGGCCTCTCGAGCTTCGCCCTCAAGGTCGTCATCGTCATGGATACCAACTGGTATGAGAATACCATGGTTGTGTATGGGCTCCCATACAGTATCCTATATGTAGTCAGGATTTGTGCATAGATCTTGCAGCTCACTCATCCTTCTAACAGATGTCATTGCCACCAGGAAAACTGCTTTCCAGGTGACATACTTCATTCCAGCAGTTGCCATAGGCTTTAAAGGAGCCACCATCAGCAAAGCAAGGCACATACTCAAGTCCTAGAGAGGCACAAGTCCCTTACTGGAGGATACAGGTGATCAAGGCCTTTGAAAAAAATATTTTGAAAATGGGTTGTGAGGCCACTAACCGATCTTTGCCAACTGATACATAAGCTGACACTGCTGTCAAATGAACCTTCAGGGTTGAGGGCCTGAGACCCAAAGCCTGCTGATGGACTAGATCGTCCAAGACTGTTGACAGACTTGCCCGGAGTGTGTTGAGCTGTCTTGGGAACATCCTTTTCCATTATTTTTTTCAACTTTCTTTATGCTCCTTACACACTGGCGTCCTGGACTCTCTCCAGAGTGGTCACTCTGTCCTCACCCTCTACCCGCACACCTGAAGCCTCCAAACCTGTTCCGGTACGCCAGTCTCCACTCCACTGCACCTGGCCACCCAACCCCCCCGGCTCCGAGTCCCCCGAGGCGGGACTGCAAACTCCCCCTGGACCTCCATCTGCAATTTAATTGAGCGACCAGGGCAGGGATGGAGTACCGGAGCTGACTGGAAGGTCCAACATTGGGCATGGGAGGCTGGCCATGGGACCCTCCTTCACCTACCAGGTGCCAGGGCCATTTTCCTTGTTTTTTTCTGTCTCCCGAATGCGGGACGTGCAATGCCATCCAGCATGCAACAGGAGCGCTCACATCTGTACGAAGGCCACCCAACACTCCCCTCCACGCTGGTCCCACTGCTGCAGTGCACCTGGTCTCCACCGGGTCTCACTAACGGAACAGAACTCCTCTCCTTCCCAGGAGAGGAGAGCAGTCCACTGGATGCTCCATCCTCTTCTCCCCAGCCGACCCCCAGCGTCCTGGGCTCATTCCTGAACCCGGTCACCGGTGTAGCACAAGGCAAGGCAGATGCCTCAATCTTCAGCGCCACCGGGTCAGCTATAAATCTTTTCAATTTTGAAGCGTAATTTTTCCTAGCTGCTGGATTCCTGGAGACCTTCAGCACTTCCATCACTTTTTCAGAGAGATGTAGTCCAGAGAACTCTTGCACTTCAAGAACTGTGCTCTGAGATGCAGAGTTCTTGGATCTGGAGCATGGGACAGGTCATGGTACCTCTGTGTGCACCTTCTCTAAAAATGTTTTTGAACAAATCAGATATTCCAAAATTTCAAGAAGTCGTAAGACTAACTGATTGTCTTGTCTGGATCAAATCACTTCTGTTGATATTGTTTTTTTCTCACTTCTGTTCATTATTTAATGCAGTTGGTGATAAATTTATTCCATTAAAGGAAAACTGCACTCTCATATCTTCTAAATGTTATTTGTTTCCATGTCAACAGACAACCCTTTTCATGTAGCTGTTAAAGATGTATGCAACTGCTTCAGTCAGTTTTCACATTTCATACTAGGCCATGTTACTGTCCTGGGAGGGTCCATTTCGTGGTTGTTGAAATGTCCTAGTCCCTGAGAACTGCATTAGCATATGAGAACATGATGTCAGATCAACTATTTATATCATGTATCTCTATGCTGAAATAACAAATACCCTGCAAAAACTCTCTGGAAACTCAAACCGAATGGAGTTTAAGGGGGGAAAACCTGCATTACAACTCAGATAGCTTGTAAAACTAACTGAAGGTAAATGTGGTATTTCACACCTTCTTGTAGCTTGTTTCTTTTAAAACTACTTAAAGATCAAGTGCAACATTGTTTTTCTTCAATGTTACAAGTATGTCTCAATAAAGTACTACCCCCCGAAGATGTGTGCTTGTTTTTATTAGGAACCAATGAATAAAACAACAGTTATTCACCTCATATTTCTGTGTCTTTTCTTCACATTGCCTGACAAATGTTTGGGCACCACACCCCCTTTGAGTGCATGCTCCCCCGTGCATGACGACGTGATTAGCGCATATGCAGCAGTGCCTGTATGGGGGATCTGGCACGGCTGTCATCAGTCCACTGGTGGGTATCCCCAAACCCTGTCCAGCCAGACTGGCCCTGGACCCTTCCCCCAGTGCGATTCCACGCGAGTCCTCCCAGCGAGGCATGGCGCAGCCATGAGGCTGCACGGTTGTGCCAAGCCATTTTCCACCTAATTTTTGACCCCACTGGAGCACGGACATGCAATGACGTCCAGGCACCGTGTGCCGACGTCCGCCATGTCCCCCCCCCCACATATTCACCAGGCATCCCCAGGGGCTGCTATGGTGCAGTGGATTTCCCCAACCCTCCCCAGGATCAGGACAGTAGTCTATGGATGCTCGATACTGATCCTCCCCTGCCAACCCCCCGATGACCAGAGTCCATTCCCAAACCTGGGTCGCCGGCGTGGCGCAAGGTGTGGTGTCCAGCGCCTCAACCCTCCGTGCCACCGGGCCGGCTATTTAAAAACATATTTAAATAAATGGTGTGGCTATATACTGGTTGTGCTTTAATTTTGCTGTCCCGATAGCAGGAATAGGGAAAAAGGGTGGGGTAGAGGAAAAAATGGTTTGAATATGTACTATCACTGGGCACTCATAACATCCCTGACCCAATTTCTTATCTTTTTTTTAAATTACTGTGCGCACGGCATTAAAGGCTGCATATCTAAATACAGAGCTATTGGCACGACTGCCAACACATTAGAGATTCCACGTTATTTTATGCTGAATGCGGTGTGAAACCCGTGTTTCCATTACATACCTGTTTTTGGGTGGTCACACTTATGTTGCCATTAGCCATCAGGTGCACTTGCTCATTATATGTGTGTATTCACAAATTCTTGATGAACACCTGACCCTTACTCGGACCACAAATCTGAAATTAAATCAAAATCGGTTTTCATGCTAGAGATCAGAAATGTTGCCAGGTACCTCACAAGGGTCACTGATGAACCCAGTTCTTTACATTATGTTCACTGTTCCCTACATGCCCCTCTGTTCCTGCATTCCACCTAAAAGAACACTTATTTGCCATGCTCTCTGTTCCCTACATGCCCATCTAGCCATGCATTCCACATAAAAGGACGTGTGCGCTCCACTACTCAGCATATTTCTGTAACACCCTTTACTGGTACTTACTGTAAAGCCCGGTACTGGTATGTACCAACATACGTTCAGGCTTGTCTGACTCTCTATAACAAATAACAGACTAATTGGCACACACGTCATAAAACACAGTGTTTTCAGACCTTGCACAGCACGCACAATAAATGTGTGTTTAGCCCTGCGCATACCAGCAGATGTAGATGGTGTAGACATCTCATTCTTCATATTTCCCATATGTTATTCCATCATGGTACCAATTAGTTTTGTCATCTCACTGCGTGTCAGCAAGTCTAACTGCATTCACTGGTAACCGATACAATGCATGACCCTTTCAGTCCCATATTAGTATTGCGCCTGCATCTGTCAAAAGTAAAGCTTTATTTTACTATCCTGTGGCTACTATATTCAATGCTTGTGTGCCTCTATTCACAGATTTTTATTATGCTCAAGTGGCCATTTAGTTGCCCATTATAACTATTGCATTTTATGTATATGTTTATGTACATTCACACCAGAAGGATGCGTTGTATTTAGTGCCACGACTTTGCCCATGCCATTCTTGATTTCGTAGTTCCAGATCTGGACATTACCAGTAGGGTAATAACCTAGATGTAGACCGAGACATAAATTACTGAGGTTGCCCTGGGATCGCCCCCCTCCCCCGCCAAACACACACACGGTCATTGCTGAATAACTCAGTTATGGGGTAATATCAGTAAATATAAATGGATGAGGTCACCCTAGCTTCTAGAACCCCTCCAACACACATACACACACACACACACACACACATACACACACACACACACACTGCTAAAGCACTCAGTTATGGGAGCAAGCTCACTTTGACCGTTGTTTGCTATGGCATTGCATAGTCAGTATAATGCAAAAGAAGCACCTAGTTTGTATTTTTTGTAATGCATTCCCACTAGACTAGGTGATGAAAATAATGTAGACTGACACCAGAAGTGGATAGCAAGCAGAAATATAAGTTGCAATCACAGTAGTGGTGTGTCAAAGCCGTGGAATGCACTGGCAACCGTAAAGTACATTAAAATTGGTGTTTTAGCATGAGAGTATGAATGTCGCCACATGCTACAGAACTGGTCATGGATACAATATTGAACAGGCACAGGCTCATAACCATGTTGGAAACAGTGCAGGAAACAGACAGCAGCATGCATCCGAATCAGGCATATCACCACTGTAACATGCACAGGAAAAAAAGATGTAACGTCCACATTGGCTTAGGGTACAGTACTGCCATGCCTATTTCAAATTCATAATGCAATCCTGTTTACCTGTACTGTATGAGTTTTAGTACCCCTGGTGTAGCATTGCACACTATCATGGTGCCAATCTATTTGTTCTTTCAGTATGCATTTGCTTGATCAGCCAGTCGCGTGTGAACACATGGCCGAAAATAGGAAATCTGAGACCGGGTTTATGGCTATGAACTCTGCAGCTGTATTATTGATGTGGCTAGTGCATTCAACACTTACATAGCACTAGTCTTAGGACAAGTCATAGGGCTTTTGCGGTCATAGTTATTCACAATTCCTTACTGGTGGTGGATTGGAACTCACCTCTGTACCACTCACAGGAACAGATATGTAACACGTCCATGCGTGACAAGGAATAACAATATTGCACAGCGTTGCGGTGCCCACATCCAACAAAAAAGGGACCAACAATTTAATTGTGGGGTGCGACTTGTGGGACGATTACAATTATGTGCGAGTCCCTAGAGAATCAGAAAGGCATTAGGGCTGGCTGGTATTCAGATGAATGAAATTTGAGACATTTACCAACCATCTGTAGATATTTCACTAGTACTGTCCTCCGATTCACTGCTCTCATTGCTGATCCCACAGTTCCATTCCGGGGATCTATTGTTGGTAGCAGATGCCAGCGGCTCAAAGCAGTAGGGCTCAATATTGTTATATGCTTGGCAGGACAAAGCCTGCAGATCGTTTGTCTCATCATCAGATGACATGGCCGGGATCGGACACAGTAACTTGGACTGAACAGTTGAGCGCTGTACAATTGCTCTGTTTAGCAACTGCGGGTGTCACTACAAGGCACAGCCACCTTATTATGTCATCATGCTGCATGCACACTCAAAGTTTGGCGGGCAAATGAGGAAGAGAACAAAAGCGTGACCGAGACAGCAAGTAACAAACAAGTTTCTACTTTTACTCATTTATACTCTTTATTGAGCACAATCAGATGTTTACCAAGGCTGTTCTAGATAAAAATGAACACACACAGTGAACTAATGTTGATAAATTAGTAGACGTGTTGCAATTGCTCTTTAAGCAGACAGGCATACTGGGGAGTTTAAAGGTTGAATACGCATCACATTCTCATATGCTAATGCATCTCTCAGGGACAATGAGATTTCAACAACCATGAAATGGACCCTCCCAGGACAGTAAAAGGGCCTAGTGTGAAAATAACTGAAGCAGTTGCATACATCTTTAACAGCTACATGAAATGAGTTGTCTGTTGACATGGAAACAAATAAAATTTAGAAGATATGAGGGAGCAGTTTTCCTTTAAGAAAACTTAGAATTAGGGGGAAACAAATGGGACTGGGTTACACCTGAGCTGATAGAACTGTTTAGGGCCAGAAATAAGAAACGGAAAGAATACAGAAAAACCCAGGCTGATGCTACTTTAACTGAATACAAACAGCTGTGAAATACATGCAAAATACTGGTTAGAAAGTTGAAACGGCAGCACTAGTTATAAAATCAACAAAAATGTGTAGGAAAATATGTATCTGCTACATGGAGTTTAATTACTGAGCAGTTGGGGGAAAAATAATGTTAGCCTCAATATGCTTACATCCAGCCCAGGAATACTTACGGACCTCGGAAATATTGCTGAAGGATTTAATTATTTTTTTCTCTCAAATTTGGCGAGGTACATTCTGCATACTGCACATGAGCAGCAGGCTAACAGTTGTGTATCTTTACCTTTCTCAATTCAAAATTCTGTTGGTGTTAATCCCAATGGATGTTTATGGATACCTGACTAAAGTGAATCCCAGGCCCATGGTGGGACTTAGTAATGTGAATTTTAGGCTTGTAAAAATCACAGTGGACATATGTTTTCCCTTACCAAAAATCTTTAATAGTTCTCTTTGTCCAGGGCAGTTTCCAGATATGTGGAAAAAAGCTACAGTTGTTCCCGTACATACGTCAGGGGATCCAACCAATACCCAAAACTACAGATGAATTTCCTTCTGTCTCCTTTAGCAAAAGTTATAGTACACATTGTGTTTGAGCAATTTCTAGATTATCTCACTAAATATGATGATGTGACCCCAGCCCTGAACAGTTTTCGTCCTGGACACAGTACAAAGATGGCCTTGGTGGCATTCACACAGTCAGTCCACGAGGCCCTTGATAAGGGCAATTATTCCATGGCTGTCTTAATGGATCTCACCAAGGTCTTTGACTTAGTCAACCATCAGCTCTTTATTAAGGCATTAAATGCCGTAGGATTTCTAAGCGACATGCTGGGCTGGTGTCACAACTACTTACACAATCATTCCCTCCAAAAAAACATTTCTAACATCCCCCCATTTCTTTGGGGGTATCTCATGGTTCAATATTGGGACCCCTTTTGTTCAGTGTATTTTTACATTCACTTCTGAAGGTATGTCAGAAAACTGGCATATTATTATGTGCAGATGATGCTGTGATTTTTACAAGCGGGGGCAATTCGCAGGACCTGACAGAAACTATATAATACAATTCAGATGCTGTTCAAAAAAGGTTCTTGGCACAGAAACTGGTTTTACATGCGACAAAAAAAAAAAAGTTATGATTTTTCATAACTCTAGACAACTGCCCCCTTCTACTGATACAAGATTAAAAACTTTGCAAGGTCTTGATATAGAACAAATACAGTATTTGGGTTCATGGATAGTGCACTCACATTTAACTCTCATATTTCTTCTGTGGCTAAAACCCTTTACCAAAGATTGGGCGCATTTTACAGACTGAATTTGTTTTTATTACATTCTACTAGATTACTGCTTTCCCCAAGTTTTCTCTTCCCCACCCTTGACTATGGCATTTTATTTTATTTTGTGCAGGGGAGGTGGGGTTGTCTTGAGTCAGAGTTTTGTACAATCAAATTGCAAAGTTCCCTTACCAATCATCTGCCCTTTACAGCACATTACAGTGGCCTTCCTTACACCAGAGGTACAAGATTCAGATACTTTTAGGT
The DNA here is from genome assembly GCA_016271365.2 of Neoceratodus forsteri. NCBI lineage: Eukaryota > Metazoa > Chordata > Ceratodontiformes > Ceratodontidae > Neoceratodus > Neoceratodus forsteri. Next base: position 1,096,457,622 of record CM057456.1, on the reverse strand, counting down.
ACCTTAGCCAGAAAATTTGCCTTGAAGACTGTAACTGAGGTCTTGTGTACATTTTTTTTAATGTTCCCACTGTTATAACTACATTAGGCCAGAGATGACTATTACATCAGTTACCTTATTTTTATAATACTCTGCCTTGGAAATTAATAATGGGAGACCTCAAGTATGTTCAGTTTTAAAGCAGGACTTAAAAAGTATGACAGATGATGATCTGTGGAATTGTCTAGGGTTAGAAATGAAGGAACAGATAAATGAAACCCTGTCACGCTTACTACAGTTGTCAGGTGAAATTTGCAGGACTAACAAAAGGAAGCATTGGTTCAAGGGGTGGTATCCACGTGGAATTCACTACCAGTTGAAACTGTAGGCAGCGAGAGCATGGAGGAGTTTAAGATGAAACTGGATAATTACAATGGATAAGACTTATTGCGTGCTATAGGGACCCATGTCTACTAAGCTTCATTATGTCCATAGGTTCCATATGTATATATTGATATTGGAATGCTGCAACTGTGTTTGAGTTATGGTTTTAATTAATATTTATGTTTTAATGTCGGATTTATTTATTATGTATTCTACCTTGAATGTTTCTTTTTTGTTTATGTATTTAAAGTCATTTCTTTTGTTATATCTGGTCACCCATGAAAACAGTCATTTTGCTCGTGGATTCGCCAGATTTTAAATAAATAAATCAAATCAAACTCTGGGACTGTTTCTCACCTGGGACAGTCTCAGCAGATTGTATCTTAGTGGCAGGTTGATAGGAGGCCTGCTGGAGAGGGACAGGAGCATGAAGTACCAGGTCTGCCATGCCCAGCCTGGAGCTATGAGAATCACTGTTGCCAATTCCCTTCTCAGTTTGATCAATACTCAGCAAGAGTGGGAAAGCATTCAGAAACTTCACTGATCAGTTGAGGACTAGTAAAGCATCCTTTGGAACTGTACCCACCGTTGGGGGTCTGCAACAAAAAAGTAGAAGCTGTTTGTTCTCCCAGGGAGCAAACAGGTCTATATCTGGTATACCCCACTGTCTGAACACTGCTGCCAGCACCTGCTGGTTCAGGGTCCATTCGTGATTTCCCTGGCCGATTCTACTCAAAGAATATGACAGCACATTGTCTCTCCCTGGCAGGTGTACTGCTGAAAGTTAAACTCCCAGGAAGGTTTCAGAATAGTTACAAAACACTATTGTGCCTGATATTCCAACATGAAGGTAGAAAAAACTGATCAAATGGCAGGAATACCAGGCATATTTGTGTACTAGAGTTGACATACCCACCTTACCTGTCAATCGATTAGTTAGGTGTTCCTCACATGGGGGACATGGTTCCCTATTGCTGCAGTAGCTCACATGGAAGGATATGAAGACAATGGGGGGAAGTAAAAATGCATGAATGGTATGAGCAGTTGTATAGGAAAGCAGAGGCAGCACATCACTGTGAACACAATACACTGTTGAACTTTGTATCCTAATTGGCTCTCAGTAATAATGCAGGTACCTGCACCTCCAAGAACCCTGCACTTACAATATATTTACTCAGTACAGCACAGCTTAATTTTTTTTTTTTTTTTTATGGACTTTATCATGCCTCACTCTCCGATCTCAGACTCTCTCCAGTGGGGGCACACAGCTTATCTCCATCCTGCCCGGTCATAAGCTTAGTCCTATCTCCGGTTGCCCATGCCCCAAGCTCCAGTCCTCTGGCATCCGTTCACCTGGATTTTAAGCCCCCCCCCCCGGGGTGGGACCGCCACTTCTTTTCCTGGTGACCTATCTGGAAATCTGGATGGATGTCCTGAGACTGAAGGGAGCGCCGGGGACAGCCGACGCACTCGACGGGTGTGGGGGGGTAGCTCCTGGTCCCCACCATCACCTACTAGGATCAGGGCATTTTCCTTGTTCCAAGTTGCCCCTTGAACTTGGACATGCAAGGACGTCCTGCACGTAGGGTGCGCGGAAAGACGTCCGACGCAGCTCAATCCCCCTCAGCACAGCTTTAACAGCATCTAATTTTCAGCAGTGTCCTGCTTCTACCCATTTCTGAATGATGATGTCAGTATGGTAGTGCTACAGTACCAGTTAGTATTATACTGCCACACGGAGCAGTTTTGTGGAACGCAGGCTATAAAGCAGTGCTACTTGAAGAAAGGAAGCCAGAAGATCGGGGCCAGGAGTTGTGCTTCAATTAATAATGCAACAGCAACACAACCAAAGTAGTGGCCCAGGCCTTAGCGAATGCCCTACCAGATGAGATGGTTAACTTGATGTTGAGCACTGCTACGGAGTCTTGAGGAACAAATAAAATGTTGGTACAAATACTTCCTATCCCTATGAGGTTTTTGTACATTGCAGCCAGCCCTGCAAAGGCTCCTGCAGCCAGAGAGGTGGTACATGTAGTCAAAAGACCCTGTGACTCTTCTGGTCCAGTGGGGTCAAGACTGTTTTGGGGATCCACCTGTAGCCTGCCCTCTAGGGATGCTGCAAGAAAGCTCTCTTGATGGAAGCTCTTCATGTCCTATGCAGTCAAGTATGGACGTCATTCAGTTTTTGAAAGCACTGGCAGCATGCCCCTTGCAGGCTGCAGAGTCAGGGTAAGTATTAAATGACCTTTTCTTGCTGTGATCATTACACAAACATATTAAAACCTAAAATAGCTTTCAAAGCATTCTCTCGGTGAAAACAAGTGCATCAAAGTTCAGTCATGTCCAGCAGCCATATACGTAACTCCACTGGAGAACTTTCAACAACATAATATTCAGTTTTGAACCACGCTGACGTGGAACCTTTGTAAAAGAGCCTCAGCTCAAAGGTATTGTAATCCTAGATTGAAATAAATAAAAAAAAAAAAAACTAGGACAAACTTTAGGGAACAATTTAAACTTCCCCCTGTTCATCCCGTAATGTTTGCAGATCAAACTTTCAGAGGTTCAAACAACTCTAATCCTGCCTACAGGAAGAAAACGATCCTATGAGACAGGGTCTTTTTGGTCACAGGATGGACCAGGGAAGAACCCTCAAAAGTAATCAGCAACTTTTTTTAGGGTAAGCCAATCTTACTTCTTTGGTGCCCTTTCGAAAGGCTCAGGATGGCTAACAGCAGCAAAAGAAAGCAACACACGAACTGTAAATAACAATAAATAATAGTCAATAAACAATACTTAATTTGGATAGGCCTGAATAAATAAAAATGTTTTCAAAGAGGTCTTGAAGACCCATACAGTATGAGCAGATCAAGCACTAAAAGAAAGCCGGCCCAGTGGCGCTGAGAGTTGAGGCACTGGACTCCACACCTCGCGCCATGCCGGCGACTCGAGTATGGGAGCGAGCTCGGGCACCGGCAGGTACGGGGCAAGGATCGAGCGCCCACAGAGCTGCTCTCCTCCCCCGTGGGAGGGCTGGGGCTTGTCCAGCATACCAGCGGCTCCCAGTGGAGATCGTGGGGACTGCAGTACATAGGCAACACGGCAGTTAGAGTGGCTGATGCAGGCAGGGTTGCCGTGAGCCATTGTGTCAGGGGTGCACCACGCCAGAGGGAAGGTCACCAGAACACGGAAAATCCCAGCTCTGCGGGATAGGCGATGGTACCTGACCTCCATGCCCACCGCCGGATCCACGTCACCCAGCCTTCCAGTTCGTCTGCCTGGGCCCTCACCTACAGCCAGAGTCTATGTTGTAAAGAGCACCCAAACAGGAGGGGCGGCCCTACCCTGGAGGGGTTAAGCTGGGGGTGCTGGCTGTGGGGAGCGGGGAGAGAGGAGGCTCGGGCCGAGGGGACCTCAGGCAGGCAGGAACAGGCAGGATGCCTGGGAGAGGCTCTGTGGGCTGTGACCGGAGGGAAAAAAATAGTTAAAAAAAAAAAAAAAAGAAGCATTAACGGAAGTGTATTCCAAAGCAGTGGAGCAGCAAATCCAATCACCCTAGCCCCCAAATGCTTAAGGCAGGAGCAGGGGACCAGGAGCAAACCCACATCTGTGGAATGGACGAGTGGGAGTGTAGGACATCAGGAGATCTTTCAGGAAGCTAGGGCCAAAACCGTGCAGGGCCTTGAACGTAAATAAGCAGATCTGGGAGCTATACCACTGAACTGGCAACCACTGCAGATCCTGTGAGACCAGCATGATGAGGCCCCTTAGAGAAATTTCCACCAGTAGCCGAGCCGTGGCTCCTGGAACAGCTGCAGGCGATGTGTCAAGCCTCTAGATAACTCTAAGTAGAAAGCACTGCAATAATGCTGTGTAGAGATGACAAAGGCGGGGACATTTGTCTCCAAGTCAGCTGGCACAAGATGTGGCTTGATCCAGGCAACACTACAAAGATGGTTAAAGCCATTAAAGTCTGACACTCATCCGACTCATACTAATAATTTAAAAGTGAAGTGCCCTCGTCACATCCAGATGGTGAAGGGCTTGGTCACTTCTGTTGGCATGGGGCCTAGGAGAAAACACAGGCAATGGAATAGGTTGATTTACATGTAATTCTAAAACAATCTCAGTCATGAACCCAGGATTAGTGATACAGCCTATGTTAGCTTTATGGAAGACCACACAGTCTGAGTCAGTGTTGAAAGCCTAATGTCAGGTTTGCAAAGAACTGCAGTGAGAGATTGCTTTGGTGGTCAGTTCCTACTTCCACTGCCACACTCATCAGGTAGGTGATGACCACTCCCACAAAAGACTGGGCAGTGGTAGGGACCACATTCTTCTCTGGTGATAGGGAGGTGGGCCCTGGGACAGTGTGTGGGACTGGCTGTCAGTCTTACAAGTGGTGGAGATGCGGGGGGGTTAGAGAAAAGAGCTCTAAAGAAGAGCAGTAACTCTGGTTGGCCCTCTTTCAGTCTTCATACCCAGGAGGGATACCCTTCATACCACCCCTCAAAATAGCAGGGAGAGGATTGGGGCTAGGTAGAGTGCAGCACCATTAGCCTCAATATGATGGACCACCTTAGGGTTTGGAGTAGACTTTTTCCATTATTATTCCCCAAGTCTGGCTTAGAATGGTTTTCTTCCAGTTTTTTTTGCCTCTTTCAAAGGGCTGTACGTAGGTCTGTTGCTTGTCATATGTCACAGTGTAAATATTGCAGCACACGAGTTTCTGATTTTGTGGTATGTAGTGAAGAGGAGTAGGACCAGCACCGCGACTGGGCACGCCCCCTACGGAGCAGCAAGGAGAGGACTTGTGGTCAGACCTTCTCTCCCCCCCCCACCCCACTTGGGACAGTCTAGGAGGGACAGAGCCTTGCCTGGGAATTGAAAGTTGCCCACTACCAGTGAATGCCTTACCCTTTCATAGACATAAAGCCTCCAGCAGTTGCAGGGCTTTGTGGGGGGGGGGGGGGAATTGGTAAAGCCAGAGGGGGCTGATCTTCTGCCATCCCCCTCCATTATGAAGATCCCTCCTCCTCGACCAAGGTTGTGCTACGGCCCAGTCCCTGGATGGGTGGACTAATCAGAGACCTTCTAGAAGCTCACATTACACTTAAGTAGACTGTAATGTCTGGTGATACATTAATAAATATATGGCTGTGGTCATTTAACTCAAGAAATGACTGTCAGATGTTACTGACAGGGAATGGGAGGGGGTGGGAATATGGACCCCGAGTCTTGAAAGCTCACTTACTCTCCTGAATGAGGTCACTGCCACTAAAAATATGATTTTCAATTATATAAATGTCAAGACACAAGAATCCATAGCTTCAAACTAAGGACCACGAAGTTGTTAAAGAACTAGCTTAACCTCCTCACACCTGAGCTTACTCTACATTGACTTCCATTTAATTAAAGGGTAATGGGGTTAAGATAACCTAACAAAGGGCCACCCGGTGGTGCTGAGGGTTGAGGCGCTGGATGCCACACATCGCACCACGCCGGCAACTCAAATTCGGGAGCGAGCTCAGGAGTCAGGGGTTGGCAGGGGATGGTAGAGGATTGAGCGCCTGACGGGCCGCTCTCCTCTCCAGGAGGGTGGGTGAGGGATAACCCGGCACACCAGAGGCTCCCGGTGGAGATCAGGAGCGCTGCAGTGTGCAGGCAGCACATTACACAGCGTAGCTGATGCTGGCAGGGTTGCCATGCGCCATTGCGTCAGGGAGGGGGAGGTCCGAACAGGGAAAAAAACGGCTCCGAGGAACAGGCGACGGCACCTGTCCCCCATGCCCTCTGCCGGGCTTATCCAGACTGGCCTTCTAGTTACTCCCGCCAGCCCCTGCCTGCAGCCAGAGACTGCCTTAGAAGAGCACCCAAGAGAAGAGGGCGACCCACCCCGGATGGGTTAAAATGGGGGTGCTGGCTGCAGGGAGTGGAGAAGAGAGGAGGTGCAGTTCTGGGAACTTCAGGCGGGCAGGACACGGACGCAATGCCTGACAGAAGGTTCCTCGGGCCGCAACTGGAGTGAAAGAAAGTCGACAAAAAAAAAAAAGATAACCACAAAGGTTCCACATCCTGACAAGAAGCCAGGGTACAAATGATCCAAACCCTCTAAAGGAGAACTGTAGCAAACGATTCGCTCCTCCCACATAAGCTTACCCTCCAGTTCAGCTTAGCCCACAAAGAAGTGGCATTTTCTCGGCGCCGCTATGAAGTTCAGTTATTTGTAAAGTCTGATGAACCGAAGCATGGCGGCACTGGGGCTCCATTGCTGCAATAGTGCGGCGCTGCTCCGCCTCGCCTAATACAAGTAAGCGGAGCAGCGCTGCACTATTACACTTAATGAAGCCCCCAGCACCAGCCATACTTCCGGTCATGGACTTTACAAAATAAACTGAACTCCTTGCGCATAAGAAAATGTTGCTTTTGTGGGCTAAAGCTAAACTGAGGGTAAGCTTTATGGGGTAAGGAGCGAATCGTTTGCTACAGTTCTCCTTTAAAAACTTCCCGAAATTAGAGCGGATTCTAAGGAAGGGAAAGCTAGATGCTAAAATGGATGTCAAGTGTACCTTCAGGAAAGATGTCTTCAACCCTAAGGATACCAAAGTAGAAGATGATCTAGGACCCTAGCAACCAGGCAGGCAGTAGGGGAGATGGAATTTCTATTGCAGCAAATGGAAAAGGCATACACTTTTCTTGTGGCTGATTTCCTGGAGCTACTATGCTAGTTATGTTTCTGGCTGATTATTACTGGCCCACAGTAACTACTGGCCTAATTAGGCGTATGCCAACTTTTTTTATTTGTTTAGTCCCCCAAAAGCCACCGCATACCTGCTTCTTCCTTCTGACCACTGCTCCAGCTGCCCTACTGACATGCTTACTGGCTCCAAAAGTGTCTAGTCCAGACTCTCTCCAACCCTCCCTACCACTGTGGCCAGTCCCAATGAGACTGGTTGTATGCTTCCAGCCTATGACAGAAACAGCAGATCCAGTAGTACAGTTAGACAGGAGGGACTCCAGACCATGCAAAGTGGATGGGCGACAACTAGTGTCATTCTTGCACACCAAGCTTTTTTGTTGTTGCTGTTGTATGAGCCACCTAATCTAAATGGAGACAGCATCCTTCCTTTAGGGAAAGGTGGATGACATCATGTGGTCACCAACAACAAGCCTACCAACTCAGATCTGTGGTTGGCCAGCTTCCTCTCTCCGGTTCTGTCACAGAAATCCCACATTAGGGACTTCCAGTTCCCTGCCACCACCTGTTTTTTTTTTTTTACCAACAGGGCACAGGAAGCCCATTTCTGACTTCCCCCTTTGCACAAGGTCAGGAAGGTCAACACAATAAGTGTGGGTAGAGTGCTCTCTCGGAGACTGACTGCAACAGAGTCCAGAAGAAATAGAATTACCCTTTTAAATAACACACAAGCAGTCATGGATTCTATAAAAATAGACTGTTTACTAAAATACCAAAAGTATTTACAACAGGATGTATTTACAGGAAACAAAAGGGTTGCACATTTACTAAGAAGCAGAAAATAAAATCATGTTAAACAGATCGGTATTGTACAGCAAAAGTCTAAGCTATCATCCCCTAGGAAAGCTTCACCTGCCCTAACTAAAGAAGCACTTTTCCCTCACTGTGCTATCTTACCTCAGCTAGTCCTTGTAATGGCAGGGGCTCTGGTCTTTTTTGGTGTTCAGTCCAAGAGAGTGAGCTGCATACAAGCCCCTCAATATACTGCCTTGCTCCAAGTGGGAAGGGTCCTACTCACTCTAAGTGACAGGCCCATGTTGCCCAGCCCTCTTTAAGAGTATGTGTGCACGTGTGTCCCCTCATCGTTCAGCACCTCCTTGCTACCATAATGATGCACACCTGGTTCCTTTTGCTCAACATGGGAATATATCCCGGAAGCATACCCCACTGAGTCTATGGGTTTATTGCTTTACTGCCTCCTGCCTGGCTGTTCCTGTTAACTTTCTCATGAGAACCATCAGAACTGTACTTTAACTTTTCCATATATACTTGCTCATGTGATCTGGCAACCATCTTGTCTGAAGAAGATGCATATTCAAAAAGAATAACAGTCAAAAGAATACATAGTTTTGGTCCCCTTTTCTGTCACATCTCCCCTTCCCTTTCCAGAAATGAAGGTGTCTCCTTCGGGCAACCCCCAAGAAACACTGCCGTTCATGCAAGACTTGGGGAGTGCCTAATGGAATATGCCATGCATTTAGCCCTGCCTCGACAGTCCAGCTGCATTGGCATTCTTTACCCCACTCCGGTGCTGAATGATCATATTATATGGCTGTAGTAACAAACTCCAGCACAATAACTTTGTGTTTTGCTCACTAGTCCTATACAGCCATGTCAAGGGGTTATGATCAGTGACCACAGTGAACTCCCTCCCATACAGATATGGCTGCAGCTTCTCAAGGGCTCAAACTATCCCCAGACATTCCCTCTCTACTGTGGCAAATGACTCTTCCCTGGGCAACAGCTTCTGACTCAGGTACACTATGGGGTGCTCCTCCCCCTGCGGCGTAACTTGTCTCAGGACGGCACCTAGCTCATGGTCCCAGGCATCCATGCATATTACAAACATTAGGTCATAATTGGGGCTAGCCACCATAGGTGACCCACATAATGCCTCCTTCAACCGTTGGAAGGCAGATTCACAGTCCTCTGTCCAGAGAACTTTCTCAGGCATTCACTTTTTTTGTCAGGTTTGTCAGGGGTTTGGCCACATCACTGTAGTGAGGGACAAACTTCCTGTAGTACCCCACTGCTCCCAGAAATGCCCTCACATGTTTCTTTGTGGCTGAGGTGGGCCAGCCCTGGATGGTATTAACCTTCGCTGGCTCTGGACGGATGCGTCCACTGCCCACCTGGTGCTCAAAGTAGGACACTTCAGTCATGCCCACTTGGCACTTTTCTGACTTAACTGTCAGCCCTGTGGCCTTCAGTCTGCAGAACACCTCCCTCACCTGCCTGACGTGATCCTCCCATATCTGGCTATAAATGGCGATGTCATCCATGTGTAGGCCAGTGTGTATTCATCTGCCCCTGCCAGGATGCGATCCACAAGCCTCTGGAAGGTTGCGGGTGTATTCTTCATCCCAAATGGCATTACTCTGAATTCAAATAAGCCATATGGGGTAACGAAAGCAGACCTCTCCTTGGCTGCGGTGGTTAACGGCGCCTGCCAGTAGCCCTTTGTCAGGCCTACTATGGTCAGGAACTGGGCACCCCCCCCAGCCGTTCCAAGGTCTCATCTGTTCTGGGCATGGGGTAGGCATCAGACTCCGTACAGCTGCTGAGCCTCTAGTAGTCGACACAGAACCGTGTGGTACCATCCTTCTTGGGGATCAGGACCACAGGCGAAGCCCAGAGGCTACTAGACTCCTGGATCACTCCCAAGGCCAGCACCTCCCTGAGTTCCTCCAGCATGGTCTTCTTAACCCCCCTCAGGTACCCTGTAGGGGGACTGCCTCAGCAGAACTTGGCCAACAGTGTCCACGTGGTGTTCAGCCATTGTGGTGTAACCAGGATTCCCAGTGAACATATCCCCAAAGTCATGCAGTACCCCCAGTGGCGGAGCTAGAGTGGGGGCTGGGGGGGTGGTCGCCCCTCCTGGTTGCCCTAATGTGAGTAGTGGCGCCCCACCACCATCTTTATTCACTGTTTAGTGCCCATTGTGGAGCCCGTGATTAACATAAATGCCCCCCGACTCCCAAATGCTCCCAAACCTGGCTCCACCACTGAGTACCCCCCTCATCTTCTCGCCTGAGACGGTGTCAGCTGCTCCGAGAGGGTGAGATTATTCATGGAGGATCCCTCCCGGGCTTCACCAAGGAGGTCCACCGGGGTATCAGCCTCATTCCCCTCCTCTGATGCGCTGCACACAGCGAGGATCATTTCCTTCCTATCATAGTATGGCTTCATCATGTTCACAAGAAATACCCTCTGCATGCACCTTCCATCAGGCAGCCCTACTACACAGTAACATAGTTAACATTGTTCAGCTTCTGGATTATGGAAAATGGGCCCTCCCATGCCACCTGCAGTTTACTGTGTTGGACTACGATGAGTACCATCACTCGCTGCCCAACCTCGTACTCCAGGGCTCTGGCCCCACGGTCATACCAGGCTTTCTGTTGTTGCTGTGCAGCAGCTAAGTGCTTCCGGGCAAGCCCCATGAGCTCCTTAAGCCTGGCCCTGAAATTCAGGACATACTCCACCACAGACTCCCCTTGGGGGCATGGTAACCTTCCCATTCATCCCTGACTAAATCTAGGGGCCTCCTCACACTGTGACCAAACAGGAGCTCAAAGGATGAAAACCCGGTGGACTCCTGTGGAATTTCCCTGTATGCAAAGAGAAGATGGGGCAAATATTTGTCCCACTCCCTTTTGTGCTGGTCTGCAAATGCCCTGAGCATAGCTTTAAGGGTCCCGTTGAACCACTCAACCAGGCCATTTGTCTTGGTGTGATAGGGTGAAGCTCGAGCTGTTTCACCCTGCACTACTCCCACAAACTGGTCATTAAGGATGACATGAAGTTCATCCCCTGATCTGACAAAATCTCCTGGGGAAATCCCACTCGGCTAAAGATTCCCAGGTGCTCATCAGCCAGCTTTTCTGCCTCAATGGAGGACATTGCACTGCCTCAGGATACTTGGTTGCATAATCCACCACACCAGTATGTATCATTTGCCTGTGCGACTTTGGGTACTTAGGGGCCCCGCTATGTCCACTGCTACTCTCTTGAAGGGTTCATCGATAACAGGCAGGGGCACCAAAAGCTGCCTTAGCATTGTCCCCAACTTTCCCATCCTGCTGGCACTGTGGACAAGTCCGACAGTAATTTGCCACGTCTGTGTACAGGCTTGGCCAAAAGAAGTTGCTGACAAGCCGTTTTTTTGTGTGGGTGATGCCCAGGTGGCCTGAAAGAGGAATGTCATGGGCCAGGGCCAGAAGCTGCTTTTGGTAGTCCCAGGGGACTACCAGCTGCTGGAGTACCTCTACTTCTAGCCCCCTCAATGGTGTACACTGTCTGTACAACAGCCCATTTTCCCAATAAACTGACTTTTTACTCCTTTGAGAGGCCTCAGCACTATCTGCTCTCTCTCTCAGTTTTTGAAGGGTAGGATCAGCTCACTGTGTCCTGCCCAGCTCCTCATGTCTGACCTTCCCTAGTTCCCTTTCAGAAGGAAAGCTGCTCCAGGTGGCAACCTCCTCCGTTTGCAGCTGGGGCTCAGGGCTGCTGCTCCTAGCTAGCCCTTCCCCCATACTAGCCACTCCCTCAGCTGCTGAGGAATTGGTCTGCACGGGCTGTGTCACCCCCTCCTCCCCCTCAGAAGCTTGCCCTTTTGTCTGGCTACGGGTAGTAACACATACTAGATTTTCCCTGTGGTCAGAATCATTCCCCATGATCACATCCACAGGGAGATCAGGTACTACTCCCACCTCCTGTACTGCATGGCCACCCGCCCAGGTCAGGAAGACCAGAGTCATTGGCACTTGGACCACTGGACCAGTGACTCCCCGAATCTTGGAGAACTGCCCAGGCAGAATCTGCTCTGCCTGGATCAGCTCCTGCCTTACCATGGAGATGGAGGCACCAGTGTCCCTCAATCCCTGTGTTACTGTGCCAGTGACTAGAATAGGGTGCATATGCTTGGTGGAGTGTGGTGGCACTACAGCGTGTGCACAGTTTACCAACTGCAGAGTACTGTCTTGATCACTCCCTTTCCCAGGCTTCTGCACATTACTCCTATTTTTAGGGCAGTCGCAGGATAAATGCCCCACTTTCTAGCAAATCCAACATGCCTTTGCCCCCAGCTCCTTTGTTTCCCTTTGGACCAATGGGTTCTGTTTTGGGCTTGGGTGCAGGCTGGTTTTCTTTAGGCTGCCCTCCCTGGGTCCCCTTAAAACCAAGTGCTGCCCCACCCCCATAGTTCCTGCATTGCGAATGTGGTCTGCTGGCCGCATACAAATCAGCACTTTCTGCTGCCTCCTTTGTGGAGTTGCATGCCCAGTCCAGCAGCCATATACACAGGTCATCAGGTACAATTTTAAGAAACTGTTCCATTACAGTTAAATCTTTAACCTGCTCTACAGTCCTTGCCTTAGCCCCATCCACCCAGTGCTCTAAATAAGCACACATTTGGACATGCAGTTCTACATAGCTGTCTCCTGGGCCTTTTCTTAACTCTCTAAATTTCTATCAGTCTCAGGAGTCAATTCAAAATGTTTTAATAACATTCTTTTAACTTTGCCATAGTCCATGCAATCATTGTCATCCATTCGAGCAAATGCATGCAAGGCACGACCAGTAAGTAATGGGGTCAGATGGTTCACCCACAACACCTTAGCTGAAGGGATATGGGACCTACGGGAAGATCTGGAAAAGCTGGGGAAATGGTCCAGGATCTGGCAGCTTGGCTTCAATGCCTAGAAATGCAAAGTTTGCATACTGGAGCCAAGAATCCCAGGACAGAGTATTACCTGGTTGGAGTCCAAGTATCTGCATCAGAGGAGGAGAAGTACCTGGGAGTGATGATCACTAGTGACCTGAAGCACTCCACGCAGTGCAAGAAAGCAGCAGCAGCAAAGGCAAACAAGATGCTGGAATGCATAGCTAGGGGGATCAGTAGTAGGAGAGAGGAGGTTATACTGCCCTTGTACAGGTCACTGGTAAGGCCGCATCTAGAGTATGGAGTTCAGTACTGGTGTCCACACCTCAAAAAGGACATTAACCCGCTGGAGAAGTTACAGAAGAGGGCTACAAAAATGATACCCATTCAACAGGGCAAGGCATACGAGGAGAGGCTGAGGGCACTGAACATGTACTCCCTGGAAGACAGGGGAGAGAGAACATGATTGGGAAATTCAAGTACCTGAAAGGGATAAATAAGATTGATAAGAAGAGTCCCTCTTGGTATTGCGGAAACATTTTAGAATTAATTGGGGCTTCGTGGCTTGAACCACCTTTGCCATTACTTACGGATTGTTGCACTGTTTGCTGGCGCAGTTTCTCCAATTCGATCTCATGCTGTCATTCTTTCTCACGCTCTGCTCGTTCCTTCTCTCTTTCCTCTCGCTTCAGGATCTCGTGCTGGCAAATCTTCTTTTCCTCAGCCTCCAACCTTGCTCTCTCCCATTCAGCCTCCCTCAGAGCAAGCTCTGCCTTCAGGATCTCCAGCCGAGGGTGAGTGGGCTGCACAGCTTCCACAGCTTGTGCCACAAGGTGCCCCCTTGCTCAGCCACTGTGACCTCAGTCTCGCTACCTGAGTCACTTTCCTCTGTGACTGCCTGCTGATCAGGTATTGTGCCCTGCTTGTCTGAGACTGTCTGCCCCTCCTGCAGCTGGTCCTGTGCCACCAGGGCTTCCATGAGTGCATTCTTTGTCATGCCCTCATAGGTAATCCCCCTTCCTGCGCACAGCTCACGAAGCTGCTGTACATTAAATTTTACGTAGCTTGAGGAGCTCATCTTCTCTAGCTACGCTGCACTTAACTGTCTAGAAATAAATAAAACAGTAGTAAAAAAAAATGCAACTTTTTTAAATCCTGTTTCGTGACTGTTGTAAGGTATATTTCTGCTAGCACTCCAGCACCAGTGTGCTTTCTCTCTCAGAGTTCCTGCTTCACAGGAAAGCACACTGTCCACTGCTCTAAACTGGCCTGGTACCAGTTGCCACAAGGATCCCACCACTACCACCAGTTGTCACAGAAATCCCGCACTAGGGACTTCCAGTTCACTACGACCGCCTGTTTATTTTTTTGTTTGTTTGTTTTTGTTTTTTTACCAACAGGGCCCAGGAAGCCTGTTTCTGATTTCCCCCTTTGCACAAGGTCAGGAAGGTTAACACAATAAGTGTAGGTAGAGTGCTCTCTCTGAGAAGGACTACAACAGAATCCAGCAGAAATAGAATTACCCTTTTAAATAACACAAAAGCAGTCACAGATTCTATAAAAATAGACTGTTTACTAAAATACTACAAGTATTTACAACAGGGTGTATTTTCAGGAAACAAAAGGGTTGCACATTTAAAAAGAAGCAGAAAATAAAATCACATTAAACAGATAGGTACTGTACAGCAAAAGTCTAAGCTATCCTCCCCTAGGAAAGCTTCACCTGCCCTAGCAAAAGAAGCACTTTTCCCTCACTGTGCTATCTTACCTCAGCTAGTACTTGTAATGGCAGGGGCTCTGGTCTTTTCTGATGTTCAGTCCAAGAGCGTGAACTGGATATAAGCCCCTCAATATAATGCCTTGCTCCAAGCGGGGAGGGTCCTACTCACTCTGAGTGACAGGCCCATGTTGCTCAGCCCACTTTGAGAGTGTGTGTGTGTGTGTGTGTGTGAATGTGTGCCCCCCCCCCCATTCAGCACCTCATTGCTACCACAATGATGTCAAACTGGTTCCTTTTGTTCAACATGGGAATGTCTCCCAGAAGCATACCCCACTGAGTCTATGGGTTTATTGCTTTACTGCCTCCTGCCTGGCTGTTCCTGCTAACATTCTCATGAGAACCATCAGAGCTGTACTTTAACTTTTCCATATATACTTGCTTATGTGATCTGGCAACCATCTTGTCTGAAGAAGATGCATATTCAAAAAGAATAACTTAATCAAAAGAAGACATGGTTCTGGTCCCCTTTCATGTCACAGGTTCAGTAAACAAACCCTCTGCACAGCATCTTGTAGCCCCCTAGCCCAGTAGGGGGTAGCTGAGATTAAGACTTGATCATGGAACTCCCACATGGAAGTGCAGCTCACTGGCCACAGGGCCAGGCCTTTAAGTTATTTTAATAAGGGAATCACTTACTTTAGGTTCATTTAGCCTCGCCCCCCTCCCCAGATGGCCATACCCTATCATTAAGACATGCTGGCAGAGAGATTAACTTAAAACACAAAAAGTTGTGCACTCACCACCTTGTCATAAAAAACACACTGGCATCAAATTATCTGAAGATGCCGAAAAAAAAATCTTGTTTATTTCATGTTGCATACATGTTACAAAATAGATGACCCCCACACGCCTGACACATTTCAGATTATCATGATCCTTTCTCAAAGGCATCAGGCGTGCAGGGGTCATCTGTTTTTTAACATGTATGTAACATGAAATAAAGGAGTTTTTTTTTTCCAGCATCTTCGGATAATTTGAAGCCATACTGTTTTTTTGCGACAAGGTGGGAGTGCCTGACTGTTTGTGTTTTAAGACTGCCTTCTGTTGTTGCGTGCACCACCAGCCCAGTGTGGACTATTTTTGTGTGGCAGGCAGAGAGATTAGCCTCACCCTTCCTGTATACGTTTTAGGGGTAAAGAAGTGAATAGGCTGGCAAAGGCACCGTGGCCATTTTTCACTAGTTCTTTTAAAATGAAACGTAATGCACTATGAAAGACCACTGAGCTTCCCTCAGTGGATCATTCCTTACTTTGAAAGTGCAAATGAATAATTGGCATGGTGCCTAGTTATAGCAAATCATTACGACAGCCTATTCTCTTCCTTTGCCCCAAAACAACATCAGAGGTGTGTGGCTAGTCTCCCCCGTTCATTTCATGATGATCAGGAGTGAAATCTTTGGCTCGTGGCACCAAATCAGGCTGTCATCACAACATGGCAGGCAGCCAACCAACTGCTGCACTGCCAAGCCTGCCCTGCCCTGTACACTGGTTTGAAATCAGTTTATTAACAGTACATGCCCATAACCGAAGAAACAAATGCTTTCCAACATCAGGTTTATTAGGTCTTATTTTAACTATTTTATCATTGTGAGTTTTTTTATGTAATAAATAGTGCTGAGCAAAAATCCAACTTGTGAACACTGTGGGTCAAAACCGTAAAGATTTACACCACAAAGGGTTAAATTCCCTTTCACAATGGAATAATGGTGAGAGATGGTTAATGAGATTTATCGAATGGAAAAGCTGACACTGTGAGACTGCGGAGGGATTCTTTGGACAATAAATTGGCACTGTGGGTGGTGGTATTTACTACCCCTGAGGGTACTTAATGTAATATTGTTCATTAATGAAATGCTTTGGAATAAATCACAATTTTAAGCAGATAAAGCTGGACAAAACTTGGGTGCAGAATACCCTTTATCTATTAGTTGACTAGGTAGACCATTTTTTTGGAGTGACTTTTTTACTACAAACCCAAGCCTGTGAGATAATATGATAAAAGGGTGGCAGTAGAGGTTAAGAGGAATGAGGTGTGAACGAGCTTGGTACAGCTAGCAGACCAGACCTGAGTTTGATTCTCACAACCTCCACTTGCATACTGTGCGACTCTGAGCAAGTCACTTAACCGCCCAGTGCTCCCAGGTCGCCCCTGAAAAGAGGCACTCGTGCCTAGTGGACCTTACCCGGTTACCAAAGACTAAAATAAAAAAAAAAAAAAAACAAGTACAACACATTGAACCCCAGCATTCCTAGATGCACTGGAAAGCAGAAGTACTCCCATACAAAATGTATCTGGACCCAAATCTCCAGAAGCGAACTTTAACTGAACCAAATAATAAGTACTACAGAGTTGCATGCTAGTCCAAAAAACACACACAAAAGGATCCTGCCAAGCACTGATTATAGGCAGGGCTATTAATATTTTAGGAGGTTTAATCAGACTAGTTAGCTAAAATACGTACTGACTCATCCATCAAATGCAGAACAGATTCATGGCCTTGATGGAGTACCCTTCATTGAGAGAGTGATGATGGGCTAGAATCACTGATCCACAAACAGACTGAGCTGTCAGAAGCCATTTTTGCATGGATCAGTGCATACCACTTTGAAACTCATACCCTGATAGGCTATTTACAAAGTTTTCACCAGCATCAGTCCCTGTCCAAGTCAAACTTGTTTTATGTCCAAAAGACAACTACTGCAGAATAAGAAAGCAAAAATAAACAAAAGAGTTTTGCTTTACATAAAGTCCTGCCTCTGAGCATACGATCTAGACAACAGTTACTGTATTTACATAAGACTGTAAACCAGCTACAAAACTAAATATCCAGGTGGTACTCAACATTAGGAGTCAGACAGCACAATACCACACAGTCTGTCTCTAAAGATATTTGCTAAGAAACTACATAATAATCAGATACGTAATGACAAAATGAAGCAGATGATGATAGTAATAGCCATACTTATCATGATGGATGTGTTGCTTACTTCATCCGATACCATTTGAAAGAAATATTTATTTTTACCCATCTTATTTATTAATGATGATGTCATGGCACTTAATATTTATTGTACATCAGTGATAGGGCTTGGTCAATGTTCACGCAAGTTCTCATGTTACACAGCCCACCTGACTGAAGGTATTGCTATTCCTTCCAAGATCCCACCATAATAAAGGAGGGCATGAATCAGTAGGATTAAAATGTGGCGGGGGATGGGCTCAGGAAGCAGGGGACCAGGCAGCGGTGCTAAACGAGTACTTTGCCTCAATCTCTGCAGATGGAGACTGGGGATACCTACAGGCTGATGTAAGGGAAGAGCATTCAGCTAGGGTGAGAAGTCAGTCTGAGACCAGAGGACGGAATGAGGCTAGGGTACAGACAAGACCAGACCCAGAAGGGGTGGGGAGGTTGAGAGAAGGGGAGGATTGGGGGGGAAGAAATCACAGTGGATAGGGTGAGGGAGACCTTTCGGAAGTGAAAAACTGAAATGGCACCGGGGCCGGATGAGCTACACCCGAGGGTTGTGAAGGAATTGGCGGAGGAGCTGGCAGCTCCACTGGCTGCACTCTTTAATACCTCTTTGCAGACAGGATGGGTGCCCCAAGACCGGAGGGTGGCTTATGTAGTGCCTGTCCACAAAGGGGGGGGTCTAGAAAGGAGATGAGAAATTATAGGCCAGTCAGTCTAACGTCTGTGGTAGGCAAAGTAATGGAGGGCTCTATCAAGGAGAGGATTGGGAGGCAGCTGGAATGGTTAGGGCACCAGGATGATAAACAGTATGGCTTCATTCCAGGGAGATCGTGTCAGTCCAACCTCAGAGTTTTATGACTGGGTAACGGTGGCCTTGGACAGACATAGGACGGTGGACATCCTATACCTAGATTTCAGCAAGGCATTTGATTCAGTACCACATAGTGGGCTGATAAAAAGCTGGGGGAAATGCGGGTGGGAGGACAGGAGCTCAATTGGGTTGAAAACTGGCTCTTGGGGCATTTACAGAGGGTAATGGTGGGTTGGATACTCTCCTCTCCTCTCCCAGGAAAGTAAATCAGTGGGGTCCCTCAAGGTCCAGTATTGGGACCATTCTTATTCAATGTCTACGTCTCGGATAGAGGGAGTGTGGTTAGGGATAGGTTGAGTCTCTTTGCGGGTGATTCAAAACTGGGAGCTCTGGTGTATTGTGAAGAAGTGAGGGAGGCAGTCCAGGGGGGATCTGGATACCCTGGAGGGGTGGTCAAGGAGGTGGGGACTGAAATTTAATGCCAGGAAATGTAAGGTACTTCATTTGGGGGTCAAAAACCCGGGCCATGAATACACCCTTGGGGTCACACTGCAAGCCACATTGGGAGAAAGGGATTTAGGCGCGGTGATAGACACCAAAATGAATAACTCTGAAAATTGTAGAAGAACTGCAGCCAAAGCAAACAGAATACTGGGCTGCACAGCCAGGGGAATTACATCCAGAAGGAGGGAGGTGATCCTCCCTCTATATAATGCCTTGGTCAGGCCGCAGCTTGAGTACCGTGTACAGTTCTGGAGACCTCATCTGAAGGAGGACATAGCGTTGCTGGAGAGGGTCCAGAGGAGAGCTACCAGGATGATTCGGGGCATGGAGGAGAAGCCTTATGAGGAGAGACTAGAAGAGCTTGGGCTTTACTCACTGGAGGAGAGGAGGGACAGGGGAGATCTGATAGAGGTTTTCAAGTATGTAAAAGGAATAACCAGGAGTGGACTCAAGGAGCTGTTTAAGCTAAGTGTGGGAGAGACAACCAGGGCCCATAAGTGGAAGCTAGATGGGGAAAAAAATAGAAATTTGGGTACCTGTAAATTTTCTTTCTTCGACGGCTGGTCTCCGGGCTTCATTACTCCTGTCTACTTCCTGCCTTCGGTGAAGCAGGTACTCTGCAGCAGAGCCCTGTCACACGTGGCAGGGGCTGAAGATTTTGTTGCTGCTGCCTTCTCACATGTGAGGCAGAGTTAGCCAGCAAAGGTAATCAAGCGAGGGGACTTGCAGCGCAGGCATTTTTTTTTTTTTTTACCTCTGCTTGATTTTTCTGAGGTCAGTAATTCCTCCTTGTTGTGGGGTCAGAGCAAAAGGATGAAAAGCAGTCCTTTTGGCACTGCTAACTGAAGAAAACAGTCTTATGAGCCCTGATATGATGACCCCTTTAACTACTGCCGTGAAGGCCCCTTTAAGTACTGCTGTGAAGGCCCCTTTAGGCACTGTATGCCTTCTGTTGCTTGTCTGACCCTGTACACTTTCACTTGCTTGATTGGCTGGGGCGCTATGCCCAAGCCTTCAAGTACAGCCTGCCCGAATGCCCAGCAGCGTAGCAGCACTTCCTCAGTGATGCCCCTCCAGTTAAACCAGCCTAGCGGGTGGAAGCACTATCCTTGAACGTTTTGGGCCAGGAAAAAAACACCTTGGGCATGAGGTAGCAGCGGTCTCTAAACTGCTCGACTGCTTGACCGGCAGAGATACGCACTGTAGTGCGAAAAAAATCTCTTTAGCTCCTCGCAAGCATCTTCATCCATACGCGCTTCGGCTCATTGTTGAAGCCTGCTAATCGTCTGGGCTAACGCGCTGGAAAACATGCTGAGCGAGGCTGTTGCGAGGTGAGACCAGCCTGTGTAACTTGCAGGGCTAAGGCTGGATCTCACCGAGGCTACCGCTACTTTAGTAAAGGTGAGTGCACTTACAGTTTTTTTCGTTTCCCCAAAAGAAGCCTATTTTCTGTTTTTTGTCACAAAATCTTCAGCCCTGCCACGTCTGACAGGGCTCTGCTGCAGAGTACCTGCTTCACCGAAGGCAGGAAGTACACAGGAGTAATGAAGCCCGGAGACCAGCCCAGGACACAGAACTACAGAGGGTAGCATAGGAAGCATTTTTTCACTGAGAGGGTGGTGGAGCCATGGAATGCGCTGCCTGGGAGGCTAGTGGAGGAGGGCACAGTGGAGGGCTTCAAGAAGGGGGTGGGATAGGTACAAGGGGAAACAAACTAAAGAAGACCCTCTTGGGGCTGGGGGGGTTGTTAGGCCAGTAGCCACTAGGTCGCTAGCTTTCAAGCAGATAAGACAGACCATTTGGCCTATTCTGCTGGCTTTTAGTATGTTAGTATGTACTGTATAATAGCATTTCCTACAGAATCAAGACAATCTACACAAGGACCAACCATAGCTGGTTCTGCTCCTGTGCTTTGGTGAGCAAGACAGAGGATGCTTTCATAAGGCCATCCCTTTTCAGCATACAGTCTGAGCATCAATAGTATTCCCATACAAATCTTAACACAGTTGTAAAAATGCTTCCCGTATGTGTACATACCTGCATGCTTCGAGTGTGTATGTGTGTCTTCCACTCGCTCACTTGCATGCATGCGAACAGATATGTACCATGCACGTACCTTAGTTTGCTATTTCTTGCCAAGCCTGCCAGATAACTCTTGTTCTGCTTCTTTTTCTATGTTGGTTCTTTTGTTGATGGTAAGCATGAGAGGGCTTGGCCGAGAGGTATATAAAGACCATCCTACGTGGTTGGTTTAGTTAGCCAGTTGGCTCCAGACTTTCCAAACTATTGCTAGGCTGTAGCTTTCAAATCTTTTTGGAGCTTTGACCTGTCATAGGAGCACTGGATATTGCTGTAAGATAGCATCATTATTACTACATATACTGAAAGTCAACACATTTCATTTTGAATGGGGTGCTGAATGTACTCAATGCTACACTGAGGGGGGAAGGCAGTGTTGACTAAAGGTGTAAAGTAACCTCATTAAGGTCAAACATTAAGGCGCTGGTTATATAAAATCTTTATTTTTATGCAAAGAGAGTAAGTATCTGCTTAAGACTTGTTCACTGGAACTTTTATGAAGAAATGAACTTAGTTCTATGAACAAAACAAACTGTTTAATATATTCACAAATGTATTACTATTTATAATTTGGAGAATTAAGATATGCTTTCAAGATATTATTTTGTATTCTCTTCGTAAAATGTTATATTTTTAAAACAACTATTGTATACTAACTTATAATTCTGTATATGAATTGTGCCTGTAAAGACTGAAAAACAGTTAAACAATAAAGCATTTGAACCTTGAACTTTATTTTTATACAGGCAGAAATATTTCTGTACCATTAGTGCTATAAAGAGCCCTACTTACGAGGTGACATTGTCAGATGTTTGACATGCAATATACAAAATGCATAAAAGAAAATGTATTTTAACATTGAAGTCCTATTACAAACAGATATAAAATGGGTACAAAATTTCCACAAATGTGAGACTGGCTGAAAGACTGTTTCAGCTGTGTCCTCATCAGGGCATAACTTTACAACTGGCACTACTTGTGCCAACCTGACCCCACAACAGAAACATAGTGTGCCACCGTCAGCTAAAAGTCGTGCCAGCCTACCGCAATCATTTAAGCAAGACAGAAGTTAGTCAGCCCACCCAGCTGCTCATTCACCAGCAAGAATAGACCACCTTTATTTTGTTTTCTTTCAGTTCTCTACTGATTTTCGTTGGCCCTTAAATAGCTGCATAATACCACTTGCAGCTTGAGCAACCCATCTTTGTTTCATTTTCTTTCAGCCCTCCCACTGATCCTTTCTTATAGCTCTGTTCCTTATACCCTGCCCCTCCCCCGTACAGCCCTGTACTGTAAACCCCGGGACTGCTCCATACTGTACAACTACTCTCCTCACCAGCGGCTTCCCATTACATGAACTGTTGTGTTTTGAAAGACGTGGTCGCTGTGTGGTGCAGTGGAATGGCGAAGGAGAAAGCCGCTGTGAGCATGGCAGCTGCAAAGGGACATGCTCACAAAGAGGCTTGTTCCCAGTAAAAAACAAAGCGAGCACAACCACGGCTCTCTGGGGCGTAATGCCATACTCTCAATAAAAATGTGTGACTTTGGAGACTCTTGTGGTTTACATCTTTTGTTATTTTCCTGTTAAGTGCTGCCATGGTCGTGCTCATTTTTGCATCGACTAGTCTTGGCAAGCACTCTTCTGTCTCTGAGCATGTGTGTCAGTGTAAAATCCTTGTAAAACCAAGAGTAAAATTAAAATAGTATATGTCTGTCTTGGGAGGAGCTAACCTGAGCAGTATGTGTTATCGTGAGGGGGGGGGGAGTAGTATGTGTTTTTGGGGTGGGGCCTCTACTGGCCCTCTAGCCAGTGTCAATTACGTGACAGTACAATGATAGAGGAACTATTTTTCACATTACGATTATGAAAAAGCTCCTATTTTAAAAGGTGTGGACATTTTCTTTCTTTCTTTTATACTTACTTGGGGGACCCATTTTATAAGCACAGTAACACACTCTGAGGTGTGGGTTATGGCCTGATAACAGCACTTCCCAGGTGCTTAAGGCACTCAGCACTATCGTCTCATGCCTCATATCGCACCTGGGGTGTGTTCTTATCAGGTCATAACCCACACCTTGTCATGTGTTATTGCTTGCACAGCACATACATGTATATTTTTTATTTAAACATTTGGTGACCGGGAAAGGCACACTGAGCCAGGGCTCGTTCCAGGTGCGACCCGGGGGATAGGGAACAGGGCTTGACAAATCCCATAGCCAGACATCCCAGGCTACCAATTAAATGTCATGGACAAGTGCTTTACTCAGTGCCAGTTGTCCCCGGGCTAGAACTGCTTTAAAAAATTGTTTGCCTTTGTTTCTTGCAGTACCAGCACTTCACCAGTAGGCTGCTCTGCTGTCCCAAGTGTTCAGAGTCCCAGGGTCATCTGACCCACCAGAGTGACGCTCATGTGACTGCAATTCGCAAGCACCTACTTCACGGGAGCGAGCGGTGCCTGTGAGGGATCCAGAGGAGGAGGAGGCAGCCGTCAGAGTGGCAGACTCGCAAGTGTACCACCAAACAAGGCTGCACAGTAAATTAAGTCCATTTGCCGTGGCTGTGATTTGGTGGGCATACGATGGAGGAGAGCAGACATGCATCGTGCACAGTTGCACTCTCCCTCATTCACTGTCTGGCTTTTGTCAGTGAAGGGACGTTCTGCTATTGCAGTGGCAGTAATTGGTTGAGACCTCTTTCAATACTAAGGGAGAGAGGGGCGCTGTTGAGCAGCTGTCTGGCAAGACGTGCCTAGAGACAGCTCTACACATCCTGTGGATTAAAACTGTAAAAAGTACTTAACAAATGAGATAAAAACAAACAAAAGCTGCAGATTTGAACAGATACAAGTCTCCTGAGTCCATAGATACCAAACTTTAACCATGGGTCGAACTCAGAAAGTGGCTAGAAGTGGAGCAAAAAACCCACCGGTGATACCAGACCAGGCCGCAACCATCTCGACGACTTCAGGAGCAGAGCCCCCTTGGAAAGCACTTCAATCAGCTATGCAAGCCATCGACTTGAAAGTGGAGTCGACACTCCAGCGCTTTGTGGAGCAGGATGTCAAAATTGAGTCGGTTTCTAACACCACAACAATGGCAGAGATGTCAGCAACTCGGGCTTCAGCCACAGCCTCTAAGCTCATTCAAGAGAATGCCCAGTTACGTTACAGATTGGAGGCGTTGGAGAACTCCAATCGAGCCTCCCATGTCCGCATTATAGGGCTTCCAGAGAGGACTGAAGGGACAGAGCGGATTATATTTCTTAAATCCTCACTTCCCAAGTTGCTGAATTTACCAGCGGACCATCTGTGGAAAGCCTTCAGAATCACCCTTCGATCTGCTGGTCCATGTGGGGATATGCCGAGAGTGATCCTCCTGATAACCGGCTTACTCAACGATTCGGGACATGATTTTACAGGCAGCAAGATCAGCGGATGGGCTATCCTTTGAAGGGGCAATGATTCGTCTGTTCCCCCAACCTGTCTTTTGCAACCCGCACCAGAATAAAAAAATATGATGCAGTTCAGACCCGGCTTAGAGGCCTGAGGGTCTCCTACTCCCTTCTGATGCCCGCCAGGCTCCGAATCCACTATGGCGGGTGTCTGTTCCAATTTAGCGACCCGGCTAAAGCCGGGAAAAAGGTGGAAGCCATAGCACGGGAGTTCCAGGCATCGGAGGGGCCACAAACTGAAGATTCAGAAGAAGAGACCTGATGTGGACTGCTACACTCTGTTTGAACTTAAGTATAATTTAAATTTATCACTTCTAGCCAAATGAGTGAAGATGGACTATTTTGGTGCTGTGTGGTTTCATTTAATTGACACTTCCTTGCTAAGAGGCTATTAGTTTAAAAAAAGAAAATTAACAATATGGAACTAGATGTCCAGATTGTTCTGTTTTATTCATTGACACAGATCAAATACTGAGGAGATGTGTAGGCAGTTTTATTAGGCACTCACTATGTTACGGTAACCATTTTTGGACTTGGGGACAGATCAACACTGGTTGCTGAGTTTATAATATTTTAATGTGACATATTCTGGACTTGTGCCCCAAAAGCCTTAGATGGCTGCAGCTATTTAGTTTTCTTTACTCTGCAGATCCCTATTTAGTCTCCCCCCCACTGCCTGATGCAACACTGTATATGGTTCCAGTTCTGATGCACATTGGATGTATCTGTACTATTTTTATTTTCCTTGATGCTTTACAGATGATTGTAATATATGTAATTGCCTTTGTTATAAGCAATAAACAAAGTAAAAAAAAAAACAAATTACTAAGGGAGCGAGATCTAGATCACTGCATTCATCAAACATATTTTGAAACTTAGTTCAGCTGCCTGTGTGTATAAAAAAAAAAAAAAAGAAAAGAAAATTATATACTACAACTAAACTAACTATGGCGGCACTTCACTGAAAGTGAAGAGCGGGGAATGGGTGGGAGGGAGCCGCATGGTGACTGTCTGGGGAGCCTGAGTGAACATTTAAAACTTTGCCTCATTTGTGGAAAAAAAAATATTAAATACATGTTTTTTTGAGACCTGCAGCACTGAAGGAGGAAACCAGAAGGGTGAGTGAGGAGTGGGAGAAGGGCAGGAGACGAGGGGTGACTGTCTGAGGAGGAGCCTGAACATTAAAAAGTTTTGCTCAGCTGTGTGTCAAAAAAAAAATATATATATATATATACACACACACACAAACATTTTTGAGACCTGCAGCACTTGACTGAAGTAGGGAGCTGGGAGGGGTGAGAGTGAAGAGCGGGGTAAGGGCTGGAGCCGCGTGGTGACTGTCTGAAGAGCCGAGCAGTGGAGGATTCATGCAGCTCCAGTCTAGACCTACAGAGTGCTGAATATTTGAATCCTCCTGCCATTTGGGGTTCCTGAATACTGCCATTTGCCAAGTGGGTAGTCATTCTAAAAGAAAGTAATAACACCAAAAACAAGCAACTAAGGAGTGTGTGTACAGAAAGTGCAGTGTACTAGTCTGGGCAGGCAGCAGGGCAAAGAAAGAGAAGGGCAGCAGGCTGGGGACTTTCTTGTGATCCTAGTGACCTAATCCAACCTAAGTTCCTAACAGTATTGGGCATAAATAAGAAAGGTAGCAGCACCATAGCAGAGTTTGCTCATGCTGAGTGTGTGAGACACTACAGTAATGTGTAGTGTGTGTGAGTGTGCTGCCTTGAACAGTGACCTGACCACTGAGAAGTAGCAAGCAACAGCAGTAAAGTTAAAGGGGGGTGTTGGGGTTTCTTGTCTGCTATCTACTGCCTACCAGAAAGTAAAGAGCACACTGGGCAGAAGTGTAACTAGCTGAATAAAAAAGTTAGTTGATAGTATTTAAAAAAAAATAAATAAATAAGACAGCAAGGGGCTATATCTAATACGAGGCTGTTTTGTTTGTTGCACATAAGTAGAAGCCCCAGTCTGAACAGCAGCCTGACCCCGAGCCTAGTAGTAATGCCTACAGAAAAAAAGGAAAGCAGGGCATCGGGGCAACTTTGGCTAACTGTCCCCAAGGAAAATACATATTCACAATAATAATAAAAAAGAAAGAATTTAAAAAGGAAATAGAAGAAGTCGTCTAACTGTGTGTGTGTGTGTGTGTGTGTGTGTGTATATATATATATACTGTGCGCTGCTGAGAGAGAGCAGACAGCAGAGAGGAGAGTGTGTGTGTTCAACCAGTTGCCCAGTGTCCTAGCAGCAGATGGCTGGCCGGTGGTGGTGGTGGTGAAAAGACATGACACAAAAAAGAAAAGCTACAAAACAAATAAGGTTTTGTGTGAAAAGATAAAATGAGGTAGCCTGTGTGTGTGTGTGTGTGGGGGGCTGGTGGGAGGAATTGTGACAGTGTGGTGGTCAGAATGAAAAAGGAGCGTTTTGTTTGTCGCCCAGTATTAGTCGGCTGGCTTGTGAAGAAACATAAAAAAAATAAGAAAAAACTATGAAAAAAATTGTAAAGAATACTAAATAAGAGGAGCTTAACTCTGTGTGTGCTGTGTGTTGTGTGTTGGGACAGAGGTGTCGTGTGGGGAAAAGGAGTGAAGGCGTCAGCCTGGGGTGACCTGCCCAGTGTCCTGTAGCCTGTGACCTGTAACTACCACCAAGTACTGTACCTACCAGTGTGGTTACTTCTACTACTAGGTAGCTAGCAGCACCTATTAAAACCACACCTAAGTGTCCTGTCCTAGTACCTCCTCCCACTCCTCACTGCCACCAAGTACGATGTCCTGCCCTCCGTCCCAGGCCTCATGTAGTCTTGTAAGCATAAGCCCTTATCAAGCAGCTTTAGGAAAAAATTACACAACACACAAAAAGATAACCTAAAAATATAATTTTATTGTATACAACAATCTTTGAATATTTCACAGTTGCGCAGAAGTAAAAAATTGCAAAGAAATAAGCCAAAGCAAACTACTTTATTTTCCCTTTGGACTGGGAAGTCGTCCATGTCATCATCTTCATCAGGAACAAAAACTAAAGAGCCAGAGCCGCCTTCTTCACAGTCTGAAAGTCAGCCCCAACAAGCCCCCCCCGGCCCTAGTCATGAAAACAGCCAAAAGAATGGTTCTCAGCCTGTTTGTACACATAACATGTGGTCATCAATCTGACTTGACCATACCCATTTCTGAAACAAGCGAGAATGACAGCAGCAGTCGCATCAGTTCTGTGGTGGCAGTCACAGTGCCATCATCATGTTCTGGTTCAGTACAGCTAAAATGAGCATTGAGTTTAGATGAGGAAACAACAAGCTTTAACACTGAGAAAAGAAGCAAAGTTAAAAAATATGATGTAGAAAAAAGGGCTCAAATGTTTCAGCATCACTGACTAAATAAGTTTACCTGGTTAAAGTATGATGGCAAAAAATGCGTCATGTACTGCTCAGTCGGTGAGAAATATCCCAATCTTGTGGCTCCTGCTTATTCCACAAAACCGAACGAGTTTGCCACTGGTTCCAATAATTTCACAACTGAGTCAGTGAGCCAACCCGTTGGTGCTGCGGTTGGGTTTCCACTTGCCACGCCGGCAACCTGGCTTCGGGAACGGACCCAGGTCGTCAGAGGGCCGGCCGGGGGGAGAAGGATCAAGTGTCCCTGGACTGCACTCCTTCTCTGGGGGGAAGGTGTGTCCGGTGCAGCAGAGACACCCAGCGAAGGCTGGTTTCATTTGCACAGCACCAAAGCCTTCAGGAACTCAGGGGCGGGATGGACACTGGCTGTCACTGCATGTCCCCACCCCTGCCTACAGGGGAGACAAACTGTGTGTGCCTGGCCGTCTCCATGATGCCCTGCCCTTGGTCTTCAATTAGCCTCCGCAGCTGGCTGTCGTGGCCAGATACTAGCACTGTGGCACTGGTAGGGAGACTGTGCCACATCTCCACCCTCTGGGGGAAAGCCAGTGGTGCCTGGGAGAACGCAGGCATAGTCAGAGGTGGGAGCGTGGGGGTCCATGACCAGAGTAGACATCAACGGCCTAGGCACACACCGAAAAAGCATAGTAAACATATAAAAAAAATGGAGTCAGTCAGCGCACATGAGAAATCAAATCCACACATAATTTGTGCAAACCAGCGCAGTCACAAAACTTGTCAACGTGCAGTCAATTTTAACATATCTGAAACAGCAATATATCACGTATTTTCTCAGATGGAGGAAGCCAAAAATAAAATGAGGCGTTTATTAAACACTGCATATTCACCGGCTAAAAATGTATGTCCTTTCTCAGATATGGAGTGATTTTGTACACTGCAGGAAAAAAATGGGATTAAACTTGGCAGCAATTACGCAAATGGTAAACAGGCCAACGATTTCTGTAACGCAATAGCAGCTGTCATGTCTAAAACACAGATCCAGACTGTCAAGAATACAAAATTTGTAACCGTTCTTGCAAGTGGCAGCACAAATGCAAGCGTAGTAGAGTGGGAAAATGTTTTCCTTCATTTTTTTGATGGCACAGAAAAAAAGGTTACAACTGTGTTAATTAAAGCTGTACCTTTCAAACATTCTCCACAGATGGAGTTGTTAAAGCAATGAGCTCTGCACTGGAGTCTGTTGATCTTTCTTTTGCAACTTAATGATGTCAGCAAGCCAGGATCGGTTCTCATATCTGCCAGCTTTGATGGTGCCAGTGTGGTGATGATGGGCCATACAGGTGGCACCATAGCAAAAATCCAAGAACATATCCCCAACTGTAATACCCATGCATTGCGTAGCCCACAAACTGGAATTAGCAGTTCTTGATGGCAGGAGAAAAAATCCCTTTGTTCAAAAAGTAGAAAACACCCTGAAAGGAATTTTTAAATGTTACCACTAGAGCCCAAAAAAACTTAGGGAGCTGCAGGAAATTGCAGATGTCATACACACTGAACTGGCTCATTTTAGTGCAGTAAAGCAAGTTTGTTGGCTTGCAAGTAAGACACGTTCACTTCATGCTGTTCAAGTCAACCTGCACACAGTAGTTCAACATCTAGAACATGCGTCAAACTCTGCTAGTGATGATGGGGCCAAAGTAAAGGCACTTCTAAGAGATGCGCACTCAGTACAGTTTGTAAAATCACTGTTTATTCTTCAAGATTTTTTGACAATATTGAAAAATCTATCACTTGAATTGTAAAAGGATGACCTTCTAATATTAGAAGTCCCCCAACTTGTCAAAACATGCTTACTCCAGTTGACGGAGCTAAAAAGGAGACTTGGAAAGTTTATGGCATCATTTCTAGCCCAATATAATCCCGTAGAGAAATGTATGAACTATCTCATTTCAAAACGTGGCAGTGAGGACAAGATTGTTCCTTTTACATTCAAAGGGAACTGTCCAGAAGTAGATTTTACAACGGATACACAGCTGCACAGTTTAATAGATGCAGCAGTATCTTACATTGACCAACATTTTGGGAATTTCTCAGAGGAACTTCCAAAATGGTTCAGTTGTTTAGAGTTCAAAAATTTCGATCTGTCATGAGAGGAACTCGCACAATTTGGCACGACTGATTTAAGTAATTTGTTAGACTACTTTCGCAGCTTTTTTCTGGACATCACGTAACCAGTACAAAAAGGGAGTATTCTGCATTCAAAGCAATGCTTAAGTCTGTAGTTGATAAGCCATATCTGCAAGTGTATTCACAACTACTGTGAGAGAGACCGGCCCAGTTTGCTCACATCCTTGACTTAACAGAAATGTTACTGGCTACGAGTGTGTCTACAGATAAATGTGAGAAAGTATTCTCCATTCAGAATCCTATAAAAACAAAAATAACAAATGACACACTCCAGTCACTTCTACAAATAGTAGCTGAAGGTTCTACATTAGATAGCTTTTTTTTTATATAATCATGTCATACTCCCCAGCCCCGTCACATGGAATTACCGGGGCTTACCTTAGACACGGTCCAGGAGCAGCGTCTGAGGGGAGTCAGTCTTCACCCTTCCACTGGCATTTTCTCCTCGGTTTACTCCCAGGGGTCCCAGGAGTAGGAGTGCATGTGCCTTCAGCCCAGTCCACGGCCCCTTTCCCTCAGCCCTGGTGCCTGGCAATTCCTTTAAAGCCTGTGTTGCCCCTAGCCTACCAGAGGCAGCCATCAGCCAAGAAATGCAGCTACACCGCCAGAGGAGAACTGCCTTCCGGCAGCTCTATCCAGCTCGGGAACCCCCTCCCCACCCCGCTGCCGACCTCCGAAGGCCCGGGCTTGTTCCCAAACCTGGGTCGCCAGTGTGCTATGAGGTAAGGTGTCCAGCACCTCAGCCCTCTGCTCCACTGGGCCGGCTTGCATTAGACAGCTTTGATCCAGATCAGGCTATCAACCACTGGCTGCTATCTGGTCCTGGCACATGCTACATTCACAGTCATGGTTATGCCAGGTCAACTACTAGTTCTGCTGATGCGGATTAATATGAAAATGTCCCTGAGGCTGTCAGTAGTGTTGATGATGATGACAGTGACTCTGATGCTCCAGCTGGAGCAAGCTCAGGCTTCCTACTATAACTTTTCCTGATCCTGATGTTGTACTGTCTGCTGCATGATGTTCTCACTGACTGCTGCAGGCACCACATGTTAATTCTGTCACAATCCACTCCATCCTGACCAAAAAAGTAAATAAGAAAATTCATATTATTCTCCTTATTGTCTGTTACAACACTAAATAACTGACACTACAATAAATCCGTTTAGGTTTTCTGTATTTTTATACTTTCCACTAAAAATATGCCATTTTATACCTGGACTACCAACTCAAGCACCGGGACAACTACTTTTTTACAAACCATTTGTCTGTGGACAAGTACCTAATTTAAAAATTTGTCAGGCCCTGATAGGGAACATGGGAAATCAGATTATACAATAGCAACAAAACAGTATACACCATAAAGTACGTTACATGATAATTATACAGCAATTCAGAAATAGTATACAATAGGAGCACACATACATCCCATGAAGGCTAATACATCAAAACAGGCTACACAAATTAGGTAAGGCAGACGATGAGGGGAGAGAGGAGGAGGACTTGGGACAAATACTACAGTGCTATGAGATACTGTGGGAGCAGGTCGGAAAGGGAAGGAGGCACAGCAATGATTTGACCGAGTAATGAGAAGGAGAGTTGCATAGAAGAGGAGTTTGTGAGTTCCACAGAGAGGGGAGATGATAGCTGAACGCAGATTTGCCCATTTTGGATGGAATGAGGAGAGAGAAGCGCGAGTCTCCCGAGCATAGGGAGTATGTTGAGGCTGTGGCTGAAGAAGGGGAGGGAAGAGATGTAAGAGGGAAGCAGATTAAACCAGAATTTGGAGATGAAGGATATAGAGTAGATGAGGCATCTGTGCGAGAGAGGAGGAAGGTCCAGACAAGAGAGTACAGTGGTAAGCCCTGTATGGAGAGTTGGAGGCGAAACAACAGAAGGCATAGTATATACTTCTTGGCATACACAGAAGTAGAAGCATAACAATGCTAAGTTTTATTATCCTATCTAAAACACATGCATCTGTAACTTAGTTCCAGATTCACTGCAGTACCAATTTACTTTGACTTCATTAGAGATTGTCTAAAATCAGGTTTCAAGTTGTTCCACATATCAGCAGTTGAATATTCAAACGTCATTTCACCAAGGTAGATTTTATTTTAGGCACCTGTATTTCTCTCGCACTTTTTGTTCTTTGGGGTATTACGTACAGGTTTAGAAAGTTTAGACACCAGCTGGATTGGTTTATTCTGTTGAATTATTTTATAAATAGAAATACAATGACGGCAGAAAAAGACTAACCATCCATCTAGTCTGCCCATATTACTCTATCATACCCCAGGACCTACTGTCTCTGTGGGGTCTATGCTCACCCTATTTCTCCTTTTGTTCTCTGTGTTTCCGTCTCCCTTGTTCCTGCTTTGTAACTACTATACCCTTAGCTCTATCCCAGCAGTGTTTGAAGCCATTTATGGTTTGGGCATCCACCACCTCTGCTAGCAGACCATCCTAAGGCTCAGCCACTCTTTGGGTAAAATATTACTTCTTCACATCTTCTAGCCATTATCCTGTAATCATGACCCTGTGTCTTAGCTCCTCTGTTCCTGTTAAACAGCTCTTCACAACTCACATTGCTTATTCTTTTCAGGAACTTGAAGGTCTCAGTCATATCCCCCCCTCTCATCTAGTGTTGAGTAAATACATGTTCAGTGCCTTTAGCCGATCCTTATAGGATCTGCTTTCCTGGCCCCAAATCATCTCGGTCACCCAGCGCTGTACCTTCTCTAGCCTGTACATGTCCTTTTTTAGGTGGGGACTTCAGAACTGGGCACAGTACTCCAGGTGTGGCCTTACCAGTGATCTATGAAAAGATTATTCACGACGGTAATGTTCTTTCCTTCAAAGGGATCCCCTCACTATGCTTAAAGTACAGTTATGTAAGAACTTACCATACTTTTTATTTTTTTATTTAAAGCTTTTAAAGGGAGCTATCCTAATTTACTTAAGCAATAAGGAACAACAGGGTGTGCGTTATGGTGGGATATCAGCACACCTAGGGTGGGTTGAAGTATGCGGCCGAAGGCAGAGTGCTTCCACCACCCTGGGTGTGCTGTTATCCCAACACGAAGCACACCCTGGAGTGCCTAACTGCAATTATAATATGGCTATAAAAAAAAATTCAACAGAGACTTTAATGATTCAGCCATATACACGTAAAACATTTGAAAGTTTAACTTTACTGCAATTAAACTTGGCAATGACATTGAGGTAAAGTAGTCCCTTACAGAACTAGTCTGAATCACTTCACGTTTCCTTTTTTTTTGCATTAAAAAAATGTGCAACAGAAGCAAAAAGTCTGAAGGCTTAACTGTACTGCAATTAAATTGAGTTTTTTTTTTTTGTTACTTTTTTCACTATCCGGATCTCGGAATCCGCACATCCAACCAGACCAGAACACGGCATGTCAAGATATCTACCCCTCGAGACTGCATGGGAAATTTCATGCAAATCCACTGAACGTATTAAAGTGCAGGGGGGTTTAAGATACTTGTCTTGGGTCTGAATTCAAGAGATTACAGTTTTACTATGTACGGAATACAAGAATTCAAATCTTTGCTCAGTTCTACTACCAGAATGTTCACCCCCACTATCAGACAGAAGGCCTTAGATGGAACCTGAGCTTCTGTTTTATCTGTAACAGGTTAAACAACACAGATTTCCCCAGTAAGCAGGTGAGGACAGGAGGGGGATTTTTCATGGGCAAGAAAGAAACACCATAAATTAAAATTTTAAGTACTAACATACTAAAATGCCAGCAGAACAGGCCTAACGGTCTTTCGCGTCTGCTCGTTTGGTCAGCCCCCACCCTGGGAGCTGACCTTGCTGCCCTCCTCGCCTTCTCTGGCTTCTCCCTTCCCAGTTCCGGATTTTCTCGCTGCATTGGATTTTGCTTCCAGAACCCTTCCCCTGTACCTGTCCCACTCCCTCCTGAATCCCTCCACCATCTCTGCCTCCACCAGCCCCCTAGGCAGCGCATTCCATAGCTCCACTACCCTCTCAGTGAAGTAGTACCTTCTCCTTTCTCCCCTGAATCTCCCCCTCCAGCTTCCACCCATGCCCTCTAGTGGCCCCCTCCTCCTTCCTTCAAAGCACCCTGACTGCTCCTCCCCTATTTACCCTCTTCATATACCTGAAGACCTCTATCATGTCCCCGGTCCTTCTCTCTTCCAATGTGTACATATTTAGCTCTTGAGGCTCTCCCCATAGGTCTTGTCCCCAAGCCCCAAATAATTTTTTGGCTGCCTCCTCTGGACCCTCTCCAGGAGTTTAATGTCCCTCTTTAAGTGTGGCCTCCAAAACTGCATGCAGTACTCGAGGAGTGCGGTCTCACCAAGCAGTTATACAGAAGGAGTATCTTCCTCCTTCTGGAGGTGATCCCCTAGCGATGCATCACAGCATCCTGTTGGCCTTGGCTGCTGCCCTCCTACAAGTCTCCGAATTGTTCATCTTGACATCCACCACCACCCCCAGATCCCTCTCAGCCATCAAGACTTGTAGCATTCCCCTTCCTGGGTGTACACTTGGCCTGGGTCTCTGGCCCCCAGGTGCAGTACCTTGCATTTCCCTGCACTGAACCTCAGCTTCCACTTTCTAGACCATCTTTCCAGAGCCTCCAGGTCCCCCTGTAGGGCCACCCTCCCCCACCACCCCAGTTTTGAGTCATCCGCAGAGAGACCGTCTCCTCCCTGATACCTGTCCTATGTCAAAAGGCGTGGCGTTGAACAGGACGGGCCCAAGGACTGATCCTGTGGGACTCCACTAATGACCCTCCCTTGGGATGAGACTATCCCAACTACGACCCTCTGCGTCTGGTCCTGCAGCCAATTGCCTATCCATCCGATCATCTGGTTCCCCACCCCCATTTCTCCCAACTTATCTAACAGGCCCTCGTGAGGAAGAGAGTCAAATGCCTTGCTGAAGTCTAGAAAGAGGATGTCCACTGGTCTACCCAGGTCCAAGGCACTCGTCACCCAGTCACAGAACTCTACAAGGTTTGTCTGACACAATTTCCCGGGGACGAATCCATGCTGTCTATCATGCAGGCACCCTGACTTTTCCAGGTTCCCCCTAGTCTCTCCTTGACAATGCCCTCCATCACCCTGCCCACCATCGATGTCAGGCTGACAGACCTGTAAGTTCCCTGCCACCTCCCTTGATCCCCCCCCCTTGTGGATAGGCACTATATGCACCACCTTCCAGTCCTGAGGCACCCACCCTGTCCTCAGAGAGATGGCGAAAAGTTCCGCCAGGGGTTTCGCCAGGACATCCGCAAGTTCCTTCAGCACTCTGGGATGTAATTTATCCGGCCCCGGTGCTTTCTCCATCTTAGGGGACCTGAGGGCTTCCCTCACTCTCTCTGCTGTGAGTTCCCCTTCCGCTACCTCTTTTCCCTGCTTAGCCTTCCCCCCACCTGTCAGTGATATCTCCCCCTCTCCCCAGACCCACCAATCGGTAACGGTCCCACCCTCCTCAGTATCACTGTCTCCTCCCATGTATGATGCAGCACCCCCATTTTCCTTGGTGAAACCGACGGAAGTACTCATTTAGTACCTCAGCCTGCTCCCCGGGTCTTGTGCCCATCTCCCGATTTAATCCTGCTAATCTGCCCCATCACCCTTCGTTTTCATCAATGTATCTAAAGAACCCCTTGTTCCCTCTCCTAATTTCCCTGGCCAGGTTCTGCTCCTTCCTTGCCTTAGCTGCCCTCACCACCCTAGTGGCCCTTCTAGCCATCAGCTCGTACTCCCCTGGATCCCTTTCACTCCTTGAGCACTTGAATTGCCTATAGGCTGCCTTCTTTCCCCGCACCACCTCCTGGATCTCCCTGGTCCACCAGCAGGGTTTTCGGACCCTACCGCATTTTTGTCTTACTCTAACACAGGTGCTGGTAGCAACCTGCAACCCTCTCCTGATGATTTCCCACCTACTATCAGCGTCCATGTCTGACACAATCACATCCAAATGCTCCTTAAGGATCCTTCCCATTTCCTTAAAATCTGCCCCCTGAAGTCAGTTACCTCTGTCTTTGTGCAGCCTTCTATCCCTCCTAGGTCCAGGCAGAACCAGACCATGGCATGGTCACTCCCCGCCAATGGGTCCCTTACCTCCAGGCCCCCAATCTGATCACTGTCTGCCAGGACCACATCCAGTACCAACGCCTCCCTGGTCGGTTCCCCCACCTGCTGAGTTAGGAACGCGTCTTGAAAGACATCCAACAACCTCTGTTCCCTGGCCACTGAGGATGTCATAGTCTCCCAGTCTGTTCCTGGCATGTTTAAGTCCCCCAACACCACCACCATTCCCCTGCCCAATCTGCAGTGTCTCCCAACATCTGCCATCACACTGTCCTCCAGCTCCTCCGCCAGTGCAGGGGGTCTATACTCCACTCCTATTTTTACTCTCTTGCCCCCCCCCCTTGTTATCAAGGTGACCCAAATCACCTCCACAGTTCCCTCCGCCTCCTCTACTCCCCCTATGCCAATGCAGTTTTTGACTATCATTGCTACCTCCTCCTCCCCTTCCCTCTCCCCTGTCCTTCCTGAACACAGTGTAACCCTCCAGGTTCAGGTCCCAGTCGTGTCCTGTGGTGGCCCAGGTCTCAGTGACTGGTGCCACATCCACCACTCCCTCAGTTAGCATCACCTGGAGCTCAGGCATTTTATTGCCCAAGCTCCTGGCATTTAGCAGGACTACCTTCCACCCTTTCCCTACTGTAGTACTTCATTTTGATGATGTGTGTGTGAGAGAGGAGGATAACATCTAATTATTGTGTTTTTAAATCTAAGACAGTTTTATTTTTAGGGCCTAGCGGAAGGTTTTTAGTGAGTAAAGGTGACAGACATATTTGTGATGGCAGTCAGGTATGTGTTTGGTAAAACTGATTTCATATGTGAAGAGGCTACTGATCCTTCTTCTAGTGCTGTCGTGATGGGAACACAACACTGGGTTCCAAACTCCTCAGTCCATCAGATTACTTAATATTTTATATCCATATTATAAGTAAGTAAGTACCCATGACAGGATGCGTCGTGTCGTTACTGGGGCTTAATCAATACCCTGGGTGTGCTGTGAGACACGAGGGCACAGCCAGAGTGTCCTCACAGCACCCAGGGTGTTGATTAATCCCCAGTAACCATGCACTCTGGAGTGGATTATTGCACTTATAACATGGGCTTAACAGATAGCTTAAAATTATAAGTAAAACATACAAAAATTGTATCAATATGACTTTTAACATGTGTCCTTCCCCTTAATAAAGTAGTGCATTCTTCAAAAGTGTGTTTGACTCTATTTCAGTATCATAATCTGATAATTATTACCTGTTTAACTGAACAAGAACATAAGAAGACAGAGTCGTGCTTTACAATTCAAGAAGTTAGGAAGAACATTTTTTCGGTAACAGAATTTTTTTTTTATAACCGCTACGTACTAGTGTCGCGTGATGTCTGCATGACCATTTAGAGCCATTCACAACTGTTGTAAAATTGTATGTGTTTACACTTTTACATTGTAACTTGCAGTGGAAAAGTAATAATTTCATAGCAAAACTGTTAAAAATAATGAACAATAACTATGGAATAATATGCAAATTACTGGAAACTGGCGCAGAGTTCTTTACTATACTCACATGTGCCACAATTATATCAGGTGACAGGAAACAATACTCCAACAGAACATTCCACTTCTATGCGATATGCAACAACAAACGGCTACAAAGTGGGCAGAAGTCCATGGAATTTGTAACCACTGCATAAAACAGTGCCTGTACTGTTCTTGCAGTCTACTACTTTTGTGCTGTACAGTAAGAAACAAGAATTCTATTAACAGTACGTGCCATGCTATGTCAGCTTTTAGCTGCAGTGTACTTCCACTTTATAAATTATTTAATGTATTAAAGGTTTGATAAACGGCTTTTAACATTAAAACTCAATGTGCAAAGAGTTTCAATCTGTAAGCGATAGTGAACAGTCATGCTGAGACACCAGGAGTTAAATTAACGCTTGTCAGTTGCCATGGGAAAATATCACTGCTCGATTCCTGTTTCTGATAAAGATGCACACTTTTACGGAATGGGACTTGCATATCTGCCAAAGTTTGGAGCAATAAATCGGAGTTCAACTGGGTGGGTGGCTGGGTAACAACAAGTAGTGTCTCTCTATCGCTCGCTTTGCAAAATAACCGTCCGACAATGAGGGTTTGCAAGAGAGGCCGTAGCTGTTATTTTTTTTTTTAACAAGTTCCGACTGGTACAGACATGCTGCACAGAGCAACTATAAGGTAGGAGACGTGATCTCGGTTAGGGACTTCTAACACTCAGCATGCATATAACAGAGATTAATGAATTATCATATGTCACTTCTTAACCAATCAGTTCATGTTGTTTTAAAACCCATGTTATAACAGAAATTATAACATGAGTATGATGGAAATGTGATCGGTCAAACATATGTTTTTCTAAACGTGCCCCCATTTTCCCCTATCTCCTAGTTGTGAGAAGGACACACCCATGCCTTGCGTACCTAACCATAGGAGGCAACATCCACCTGATATTAAAAAGTGTAAAACGGGAAGGATGTAAATGTGATTGGTAAAATATGTGTTATTCTAGAAGGGCAGCACAGGCTGCAAGATTAAAGTCAGGGGAGTGCTGTTATAATTGCAACATGTCGCTCCAGGATGGGCACATGTGCCACTTGTCTCAGCCTTGCCTCTCACTTCACATGGCACACCACTATCTCAAAATACTGCATACCCTGTCTAGTTTTTATTACACAGATTATATAGGCCCACCAGAAATCTAGTGGACCCACATTTCACTGAAGCAAAGAGGTACATGTTCTAGTTTGATAAAAAGACTGAGTACAAAACATGGCATAACATATTAAAAAAAACAACAAAAAAACAAACAAAAAAAAAACAAGAAAAGGAGCAGAGTCCCCCAACTGTTGGCAACACCAACAAGATTACATGTTACTACTGAGCAAACCCACTGACACAGCACACTGGCAGCTGGGGATC
Source organism: Neoceratodus forsteri (assembly GCA_016271365.2). Taxonomy (NCBI): domain Eukaryota; kingdom Metazoa; phylum Chordata; order Ceratodontiformes; family Ceratodontidae; genus Neoceratodus; species Neoceratodus forsteri. Next base: position 1,096,418,660 of record CM057456.1, on the reverse strand, counting down.
TGGGTCACATGAAAGCCCCGGAGTCCACTACTAAGACTAGCTGGAGGGCATGCACATGGCAGAGGTGAACTTCCTGGCTCATATGAAGGGCAGAGGTCACCCAGTATGCCCCACATAATGTAAAACCATACAGAAAGAATCCCTGATGCACCTTGGCTCAGTTTGAGGGTCCTCACACAGTTCTGATGTTAACAGCCTTGCTGAGAAACGGGGTAAACTTTTTCAGGCAATCAGGAATGAGGCTCCAATTACCATACCATTGAAGATAACAGAGTACGTTTTTTCTCAGACCATACATATGCGACTTGACTCCATAAGAAGGTGTTCAGACAAGCAAGCTCTGTGAAAAGGGTATTCTATACCAGCTTGGTTTCACAGTGAGACTACAATCTGCTGTATACGACAAAAGGTACTACTATACTGATCCAAAAACTGCCACGACCTTCATGGAGAACTTTGTTAAAAGGAACACTGACAGTAAAGCAGACCAGTCTGAGGAGGACGATGATAACTGAACACACCCACATTTCAAACGCTTCCTCACTTACTGAGGTCGTGATGGAAAGGTGTATGAGAAATGAACATTGGGATAACATATTCTATTAAGCAGGACAGCAAACGACTTTGTTCAGGGCAGAGATTTTGGACTTCTTATATGAGAGATGCCTCTGATAGTTTTCTGTGGGGTTATTGTGATAGTCTGCATTGGTTAATAGGCTAGTTATCCTTCTTAGAGGAGTACAAACCTTATGATGTCTTGCAATGGTGGACATATCATTTCTGTATTGATGTTTAGTTACTCAGACATGCCATATGTGTTTCTGTATGCACGTTCAAATGTAATAGTTCAGTGCTATGCTGTCCACTGCAAGTCTCTCTCGGACAAATATGCTTTGGGAATTAGGTGGATTGCAGGGGAAGGTTTGGCTCATAAACATGGCAGCCCCCATATTACAGACCTCATGGAAAGGTAAGGGCAAGGCTTGAAATGTTTTGATTTCTCACTTCAAGTAATGTTTAGTCTGATGTAGAGATTTCTTAGAGTTGATTTAAGTTTTGAGAGAGGTTTTTTCTCCCCCTTTTGCAGTTCATACTGATCTACCACTAGAGGCATCTTATTTTTCCCATTAATCCTCCAACCCACTTGTCCAACTTGCCTCTACCTTTTTCCTGTTCTAATCACTGTTATCCCCTTCCTCGTTTCTCACTTTTAGCATACTGTACTCTGAAGAAAAAAAAAAAAAAAAACAGGTATAAATAACCTTGCACTGTGCTTGGGACCTTGTGTGTGCCTTTACTGCTGCACTCCTTGGCTTCATAATGTCTCTTATAACGGCTCCATTTCCTAGAGGAATTATATTGCTCTCTCTATTGACCCTATCTGACCTTGCCTGTGATAAGTTTCTAACATCTACCTCGCCAACATTGGACAGTAATCATTTACATGTTTATAGTACTATCGCCTTATCCCAATCTGTGACTCTTACTGTGCCATGGAACCTGCATGCCCTTGGTGACTGGGGGTTGCCATTTCATCGCCCTAGCTGTCTACCCCCTTTGGCACTCCTCCCTGGAATCTTCAACTTACAAGCCAATGGTAAAGCGCGCTCAACTCAGAGGAAGCTTCACAAACTCAGCAACAAGCAGTTTAAGGAATATCTGTGTAGACTAGCCTTACTGTTGCTGCTCCTTTCTGGCAATACTCAGCCCAGCCCTGGCCCTCCACAACTTACGGCATACCCACAGTCATCTACTGGGTTACTTAAAATTGCCTCACTTAATATATGCAACTTCCTCCCCAAAATGGACATACTGAATGCATGGATCTTACAACATAACCCAGACACCCACCCTCTCAGTCACAGAAAGCTATGGATGAACTCGCCACACCATAACATCACTTTAGCATCCACCTTGGGCTCCTTCAAGGTTAAACTTAAGCAACAGCTAGCTGCTGATGCCAGTTGTGACTGCTTCCAATAACCTTCCTTCTTGTGACCAGCACTTATTCTAACCTGACCTTATGCATAACTGTTCTCAACATGTAAATAACTGTTCTAAGTTGCTAATCATTCTCCTTCACATTTCTTCTTGATCCCTTCCACTCTTTCCCCTCACCCCCCTCCACCCTGTTACATCTCCTGAGCTCCCTTACTCACTTTAAAATGCTTTGTCCCATACCTTCTCACCTCTGATGAGGCCCATGGGCTGATGCCATCCCATACCTTGTTGATAATTAGATATTAGGCTGAGTCTGTTCTCATTTTCCTGTGAAGGGTCATTTCATAAGACTCCACACCCCCTAATATGACCCTCTGAATTCCAGGTTTTAATCAAATATGCACCATGGCATACATTGTTCAATGCCACATGTACTGGAACTTCTCTAGTTATACACTCTTATAATGTCTTGTATAATTCCTTGTTTTGTTTGTTCTCTGTCTCATACTTTCCCAATATGTACTGTTCATCTGACGTGGAACCTGTGAAATGAGCTTGTTCTCAAAGGTGTTATCCAAAATTTCAAGAAATAAATAAAAAAAAAATAAAGGCTAGTGTGTAGAACACTCTATTCCCCCTTGGCTGAAGGGAACTAAAGCAGATGGGAAGGCGGACTCTATCATCATTTTATGTGCTGTCAGTCTGCACCCTTCAATATTATACCTACCAGTAAGATCTGCTTGTGATAGGGTATATCCCTGAAATTGCATTGGGAGGGGTTTATACAAAAATTGCTTAAAGGGGACAGGAAATTTGGCTAACTGGCAGCTAACTGTAAAGTTCCTGTTCTCAGAAATGGTATGCATTCCCCTAAATTACCCACATTTATCAGTACCTGAATAAACAATGATACTAAAAAAATGTATTTTGCACTGTTTTGTTTTTTTATGGGCCACATTCTGTTACAGTTCTAGTCACTGAACCAGTAATTTGGAGTTTTTTTTTTTTTACTTCACAGCTTATGTACAGAATGCTAATTGTGAGTTGTTGACCTATCAGAATCATGCTTAAAAGTTCTTTGCACAAACCATGCCACAGTTAAGACTTCAAATTATTGGTTCCATGAACAGAACTGTAACAGAATGCTGCCCATAAAAACAAAACAATGCAAAATACAGTCATTACTTTTTATTCAGTTAAATATGGATAATTTAGGGGAATGCATATAATTTATGAGAATAAGAACTTTACAAACAGCTAATAATTAGAAAGGATTTCCTGCCCTCTTTAAGGTTTAAAATAGTTGTTTCTTTTGCCCACAAAAAAGTTGTGCTTTGTAGCTGCAGGAAGCCTTATGTAAGGCCCATTACAGGGCAGACATAACTGGTTGTCAAAAGCAAAAGCCTATAGTGGGAGGTTACATTATTGGGGCATGCACTTTATTTTGGTTTTATTACTTAGCATTGGCTGCATTATGATTCCTTGTGAAAATTATCAGTAATAATAGACGGGGGGAGCCCCGGTGTTGATGTATCACAGTTAGGAGTGTGTAACGTTGTTTCATTTATTAATTTTACAGTGACAATTTACTATGATGTTATGCCATTCCCTGCATTGCATTTTCTTATGTTTTTAAATATACTGTAATAAAAAGAATGTAAATAAAGGCCTGCAGATACAAATATATAGCACAGTTACGCAAGAACTTACCATAGCAATACATCTTTGATAGAATCTATCAGCAGCTCAGACCTTTAGAGCTATAGCCACCAGGCACTAGGATCACACGGAAACTTTTCCAGCCAGCAGTCTACTGGGGCCACCCATATCGATGTCATTATGTCAACATCCTCCATACATAGCTGTGGGTGGCCCTGCACCCTCCTCAGTTCCCCGCGGAGACCATCCACTGAGGATATGTTCCTGAGGGAACCGAAAGAGAACTAGAGGTACCCGCCAGAAGTTAAATGGGACAGAAAATGTCTACCATTCTGGGGAGAGAGAGACACACAAGAGAGGAGAAACTCAGAGAGCAAGGGGTAAGAAGGGTGGGACGGCATGGCCTGATGAAAGGGATTCTCTTGAAGATCTACTGTTACTTTACATTCTTATATAACTTCTATCTTCTTCGAGGATATCATCACACCTTTGGAATGAGTCCCAAGCAGTACTGTACAAGAACACAGTCTGGGTGGTTGGAAGGCAGAGGCCTAAGAGAGGAAGCCCTGTAAGACAGGTAGGCCAAAACCTGCCCTCCTTCTAGAGGCAATATCCACAATGTAGTGCTTTGTGAAAGTGTGGACAGCTGCGGCGCCGATGAAACAAGCAACCGAAGTGGCTATACCTCTGGTGGAGTGGCCCTTAATAGTGCCAGGAGGTTCCTTACCATACTTCCTGTAACAAAAATAATACAACTGGCCAAACATTTGGACAAACAGTGTTCAGAAACCGGATCGCCCTCTTTCCCAGCGGCAAACAATTGTGAGGAATTCCTGCAGTCGTTCGTATGGTGTATACAGTATCTAAGTATTTTATGCACATCTAAGGTATGGAGCAATACATCCCTTGGATTGGGATGCTCAAGATAATAAACAGGCAGCTGGATGGTTCTTTTAAAGTAAACTCAGACACCACCTTCGGTAAAAATTTAGGATTAGTACACAATCACCCTGTCTTTGTGGAAAATCAAATAAGGCTGCTCACACATGAGAGCCTGCAGCTCTGAAATCCTTTGAGCAGAAGTAATAGCAACTAAAACTAATGCTTTCCACGGCAGACAGCATAGCTCGCAAGTCGCGGCTGGCTCAAAAGGGACCAAAGTAAGCTTTTCCAAAACAAAGTTCAAGTCCCAGGCCAGGAATGAACTGCAGACAGGATATTTCAAATATAGAATGCCTCTCAGAAATGTACGTACCATGTTTAACTGGGCCACGGTACAGCCATTGATGGGCACATGGAAGGTAGCTATGGTGGACTAGTGCACCTTAAGAGAAGAGTGTTTTAGTCCTGCCTCAGTCAAGAACAGTAAGTATTCTAGAATCTGATTCACTGGACAGGTGAAGGGATCAAGGTGATGTGAAGCGGCCCACAGAGAAAGCGCTTCCACTTCATGGAGTAAGTAGCCATGGTGGAGGGGTTTTGGGCAGCCACCAGAACATCCACCACTTTAAGGGATACACCAAATTGGGCAATGGCTAAGTCTTCAGGAGCCAGGCATGAAGGTGAAGAGACCAGAGGTCCAGATGAACTAGGATTCCCTGTTCCTGGGACAGCAAGTCCTTCCACATGGGTAGGGGCACTGGAGGCTCCACCGCCAACTGTTGCAGCACTGTAAATCATATCTGACAAAGCCAAAAGGGGGCCAGCAATATCAGGGTGGTGCCCTCCACCTGGAGCTGAATGGGCACTTCTGAAGTAGAGGAAAGGCAGGGAAGGCATAAAGAAACCTCCATGTCCAAGAGAGGAACAACACATCTTGCCAGAAAACTCCAGGCAGAGCAGAAAAGTGGCAGTTTTGCATTGTGTGGGAGGCAAAAAAGGTCCAACTGTGGATGACCCTATCTGACAAACAGGTCTTCCACTACCAAAGTGAGCAGCTCCCAATTGTGCATTTTGGACTGTGACCTGCTTAATCTGTCCACCAGGACATTTTGGACATCTGGAACTTGGACAGTCAACAGTTCTAGACCGTTTTCTAGAGCCCAGTACCAAACTCTCATCGCCTCTTGGCATAGGGGGGAAGAATGAGTTCCCCCTTGCTTGTTGATGTAGTGCACCACACTGCTATTGTCTGTTTGTACCAGCAGAGGGCAGTGGGACAAGTGGCTCTGGAAGGCCTGTAGGCCATACAGGACAGCCCTCATTTCGAGGATGTTGATGTGGAGAAAAGCCTCTGCTGCAGACCATGTCCTCTGGGTCTGGTTAGGGGCCAGATGTGCCACCCAACCCACCTGAGGTGTCTGTGGTGAGGATCTGCTCAGGGGAAGGGATAAAGAAGGGAACCCTCTTGAGTAGTTTGCTGGGTTCTATCCACCAAAGAAGTACCTTCTTGACAGGCGAGGAGACAAGGAACTGCTGTTCTAGGTTGTCAGAGCACTGATCCCACTGAACCCTTAAAGTCCACTAAGGGATCTGCAGGTGCAGCCACGCTAGGGGAACCATGGCCATGGCTGCTGCTATCAGCCCAGCAGCCTGAGGAATGTCCTAGCTGTGACATACCAGTTGTTGTACAGTTTATGGGCCTATGCTATCAGCCCTCGGCAGTGTCCAGTATAGCTCCTATGTACTGAAGCCATTGACATGAGGTCAAAACTTACTTGGATAGGCTGAAAGCGATCCCCAATGTGCTGAACAGCTGCCTGGTATGCACTAGGGTCTGGGACAGTTGCTCTCTGGATTGGGCTTTGAGTAGCCAGTCATCCAGGTAGGGGAAGACGCAGAACCCCTCCTTCCTGAGAGTTGCTGCCACTACCGCTAGGCACTTGGTAAAGACCAGAGGCACTGAAGACAAGCCAAAAGGTAATACCATGAACTGGTAGTACTCTCCCTGAAACAGGTGCTTCTGTGCAGGTAACAGTCCTGCATATCCAGCCCCTTTTCTGTAGAAGGGGCAACAGACTCTGTAGTGTCACCATCCTGCACTTTTGTACTGGATGTAGGAATTCAGGTTTCACAGGTCCAGAATGGGCCTCAAGTCTTCCGTGGACTTGGGGATGAGAAAGAAGTGGAAGTAGAACCCCGTTTTGTTGATCCTCTGGAACAGATTCTATGGCCCTTTTTAGCAGCAGAGTGTGGATCTCCTCTAGCAGTGCTGGCATGTGGCCTGAAGGGTAAGTAGAGGGGTACGGAGGAAATTCTGGGGTCATCATCTCCAGGAATTCTGGAGCGTGTCCTTGACCTATGAGTTGCAGGATCCAGACATCTGTTGTAAGCTCCCACCAACCATCGAGGTGAAGGGAGAAGTGACCCCTTACCACCACATCCTGGGTCACCGGATGGGAGAGGGTTAAGCAAGGAGTCAAGCGTAGGCGGGACCTGCGGCCAGGGCCACCCCTTCATCTCTTGAGGATTTTCCTGTGGTAGAAGTAGGGGCAGGCAAGGCTGTGCTAGTTTTAACCTTGCCTGGTTGTTTAGACCCAGAGTTAGGTCTGTGAGTAGCATGCTGAAAGGTCACCCGCTGCCCACGTTTCGAGTGGGTGGGGTAGAGGGAGTGGATGGACTGCAGAGTCTCCCAGAGGAGGACTGCAGGTCATTAAGAATCTCCTGGATATCAGCCCTGAAGAGTCTGTAACAGGGGTCACGTTAAGGGTGTGCTCCATTCTCTGAGCACACTTCGCTTCCCCTGGAGCAAGTTTTTAAAGTCATTTCCCCGCTGTCTGTGCTCCTGCTGTATACTAGGAGTATGGAGGGGGAACGGCATGAAAATGTGACTATTATGTGTGGGCAGAGTGCAAAAAATATTATTGAGTGCAATGAGGAGGGGTGGGTGTGTGTGTTTTTTTTTTTTTTTACTTGCAGCGGGAGTTTCCGGCAAAATTATTGTTTTTTCTTTAATTCAGTCAAAGTAGTGAGGGGCGGGCTACCCTCTGTTCCCCTCACTGATTGGCTGAGTGAGCATGTCTTTTAAGAACAAGAGAGCAGCAAGCACGAGGAGATGAAGGAGTGAAGCGAGCGACTGATGAGAAGCCAAACCGTGGATCCAGTGATTCCAGCCAGCGAAGCAGATAATAAAAGGTATGTCGACTGTTGTCCCAGGGGAAAGAAATATGTGCCCCTAAGTAAAAGTTTCACATGACAGTGCATTTGGCAGAGCTGCATTTGGGTTTAAGTTAAGGGCAGTTAAACTGTCAAAGTCGCAATGTGGTTTCCTTGCTAGCGTGACTTCCTGGCTGTCGCCAAGCCAAGTGGTGGACAGGCTCTTGCGAATGTGAAATACTCGATGTAACAGTTTTTGTGGATGAATGTCAAGGTGGTAGTTGGCTGCTGTAGTCTTTGTGAATGGATCACTGTGGCTTCATGAGTGAGTGGTAGTCTGCTGTGATGTACGGGGGTGGGTGCCATTCATAGTTTTGCAAGCTTTGTTTAAAATAAATTTTGTACTTGTGTTCAGCTTCATGTACTACTGTTTCCCGATGTCTGATGACTCCACCGCACCACTTGGCAGGCAATTCTTTCGTACTGCTTAACTGGGCTACTGTAGGTGGGTTTTGAAGTGTGTGTGTGTGTGTGTGTGTGTGTGCGGGGCATTGCTGTTCATAGTTTTGCAGGCTTTGTTGTTTAACATTGATTTTGACTCCTGAAGTTCTGTTCACTGCACTGTGCTTGTGTTCAGCTTCAGTAATTCGGTCACCTCATGTACTACTGGCCTGTGCCCCCGATGTCCGACTCCTCCGCACCATCTATTCTGGCTACTGTAGGTGGGTTTTGAAGTGTAAGAGTGTGTGTGTGTGGAGCTGTTTCATTGCTTCATGGTTCTGCTTCAGACTAGTCAATCACCTCGTGTACAAGCCCAATGCCTCAGCCTCACTCCACCCCACAATCTTAACAGCAGCCTAAATTGTTTTTTCTGACATAGCTGCCATTTTCTTGTCATGTTTAGATTTTTATATTGTCTCCATTAAATACTGCATTTCTGTTGTGGTTCATCAGTGGGGTGCTGGTGAATAAAGTTGAATTCTAATTTGGGAAGTTGGGGGTGCATGTTGGCATTTAACACTTGTATGCTGCTGAAACTTTGAAAAGAACAAAAATTCTGTTATTTGGTTTGTTATGGAAGTGTGTCCGCGGAGGGGGGTGATGGACTCATGTAGCATCGGTCAGTTAACTGCAGTTCTCCGGTCAAGAGTGCTTCATAAGGATTCAGGAAAAAGCAGTTTGTAGAAATGGGTGAGGGGGGGATGCCAGGATGGCATGGCGTACGGGCTCAGTTGAAAATTAATTGGAATCTGCCAAATTAGAATTTTAATTAGGGTGGGTTAGTTTGGTTACTATGTTGAAATGAATTTAGAAGTGTGAAATGGGGGTGGGAGGCGGTGGTGCTTCCATGTTGGGCAGTTCACTGCTGCTAGCCTGCAGTCCTCAGGCTCCGACCGTGGTCATTACTGTTCAGCTTTTCTGGACGGGTTCTCGGGTATGCATGATATATGCTTGCTTTACTACTCCCCTCTGGCTCTAATGTAATGGCTAATGCTCTACTCTACTCAGGCTCTGTCTTGATTGACTGCTCTTCTTCTTCTAGTCCTAGCCAGTACCTGACTGTGTTTTGGTGATGTATAGGAGAGAGATGGGCAGGGGCATGGCTGCCTGGGCAATGCCATGGTGGGTGTGGGGCCCAGAGGGCTCTGTCCACAGCATGTGATGTACACTGTTGCTCAGACAGCTAGCTACTTTTTTTTTTTTTTTGAGGGGGGGGGGCACTGCATTCGGTTCAGTGAGGTCAGGGTATGGTCTGGCTGGCGGTGGTCCCAACCTAGACCCAGGTGCACCGTGCTGCTGATCAGTGAGTGGATGGATTATTATCTTATCTGGTCTGTACCAGTTGTGTGGCAGCGGCTGTGCCAACTGCCATGGTGGACTGTGGCTGGATTGGCCTTGGGGCTGCTGCCTGCTTGGGTCTTGTTTAGTATTGCTAAACCTTCAGGGACTGGGGGCCCAGTCCGTGGTCATTCATCTTTCTTGTATGCTGCTGAAAGAAAACAAAAGTCAGTTCATTCTGTTTGTTTGGTATGGAACTGTGGGGGTCACATCCATGTTGGTCAGTTAACTGCAGTCCTCCGTCACTGAGCTGTTCATATGCTGCATAAGGAAAAGGCAATTTGTTCTGAAATTTGGAGGGGGGGGGGCAGGCTCAAACAGAAGCACTTAAAAATGAATTGGAATGCTGAATTAGAATTTTGATTTGGTTGGTTTGCTTAGAATTTTGAATTTAGAAGTGTGAAATGAGTGGGGCGGTGGTGTTGCATGTTGGGCAGTTAACTGCAGTGCTCAGACTGTGGTCATTAAGCTGTTCTGGCATGCTTGGCTCTTACTTTGCTACTCCCCTCCCCTCTGGCTCTATGCTCTACTGAAGCCATCCTCTTGACTCCTCTTCTAGGCCTAGCCAGTACCTGTTTCTGTTTTGGTGATGTAGGAGAGAGATCGGGCATGGGCCTGAGCCATGCCATGGGTGCGTGGGGCTCTGTCCACAGCATGTGGTGTACTGTTGCTCATTCAGCTGCTGCCTTCTTTTTTGGGGAGGCGCCAGGTGGGGTCAGGGTATGAACTGCAGAAATAGAATGTTGTTGGTCAGACAGTGGATGGTGGACCCGAGCCAGTGGTTAGTGGATTATTTGGTACCAGCTGTGCCATGGTGGACAGTGGATTGGGCCTTTAGTTCTACTTGCTAAATCTTCTGAGACTGGAGAATTGTGAGGTGGAGCATAGACAGACTTGGTCTTGGAGAGGTGGTCACTGTGATGACCGGGGGGGGCAGGAGGACGGTACCTTCCTTTGGGGTCTGGGCGGTGGAAGACCCAACAGTGACATTTGCAGTAGAGGTACTACACACAGTCACAACACACACACACACACACACACACACACACACACACACACACACACACACACACACACACACACTGTATGGACTACTCTGCTGACTACTCAAATGTTAAATGACAGCTCTGTGTGTTGTAATGAAATAATAATAAGTAACTTGGGTTTTTTTTGCAGATCCAGTTTGCAAGTTAGGAGGAGTGCACTCCTGACTGTATCTGATCGGACATGCAGCGAAGCAGCTGTCATCAGAGTAGACACATAATTACACAACAAGTGTGTTTTGTTTTGCCAGTAAGTTCCAAATTCATCAATCAGCAGGACACACACACAGTGGTGTCTAGTTCTGTCTGTACAGAGATATTTCCAAAACCTGGTTCTCTACTTTTTTATGCTTTTATTGGGGTTAGTGAATAGTGAGATGTGGGATGGGACAGGGAGGGACTGGAGATGGGAGCATTACGTGTAGGAGCACATATTTTTGGTCTTAATTTTGCCAATGTGTGCTCCTAATTTTCGAAGGAGCACACCATGCCAAAATCCTTAACGCCACCCCTGGTCTGTAACCTCAGAAGGGGGCATTCATGATAGATTGCTGGACATTACTGGCAAAGCTTGACACTCTAAGCCAGGAATATCTCCGCAAGCAAATCCCCACTGCAGATGCCCTGGCAAAGGCATCTAAGACATCTTATGCCATTCTGAAAAGGTGTTTGCCACATCTTCCCCGGACTGAAGGGGCTTGAGCAATTGCCTCTGGGGGCCTTCAGGAAGAGCCTGAGCAGCAGATTTGGAGTTATTCCAGACAGAATTCTGGTATCTGAGCATATGGTCCAAATAATTAATGATTCTAATGGCCAATGAGTTAAAGGCGAAAACCCTCTTGCCCATAAAGTTCAGTTTTCGGGTTTCTGTGTCCAGGGGGGGAAGACTAAGATGCTGGGACCACTTAGATCTATCATGGGCCGCATTTATCACCACCAAATTGGCCTGTGGGGCCCAGGTAAAAAAGGGCTTCCCAGAAGGGGCCTGGTACAACTTATCTACCTTTCTGGGCCTGATCGGGATCATGCTAGGTCTGCACCAAGCAGCCACGGTGGTATCCTCATAGGCATTAGCCATGGGTGGGGATGAAGAGGGGAGGAGAATCTGGCAAGTCCAGGTAGTCTGCCAGGTTTCTCCTGGTAACATCCTGCTCTGCAGCATCAAACCACAGTGTCCTGAAGAGGTTTTGTGACCGAAATGGAGGAGGGGTCATCTGGAAAGGACCTCGGGTTGTAGTGTCTGGAGTCCTCACCATCTGAGGAAACCATGGAGTTGCTAGAGGGACTTTTGGTCCCCTCACCATTATCATTGTCATCCTCCACATCAGGGGTTTTAAGGACTAGATTATAGTCATCCTCATCCCCTGGTTCTGAAATGGGTGCTCAAGACACCGATGACCGAGAAGAGGCTGGTCATGATGAAGGAGAAAGTGTCGGCACAGGGGCAGGTCTAGCATGCCCCACCAGTGACCGGCCCAGGGTAGGAAAACCCAGTGCATGAATTCCCAGGAGGTGGTAAGCATAGTCTGAATGTTGATGGTAAACAGTGCTGGCAAGGGGCCTTGCGACGCTGGTGAGGGGTACTAAGGCCCGGCGTTGGCAGAATAGGCATAAGCTGCAACAAGGGTGTCTGAGGCCCTGGTATTGATAAGTCAGGCAAAGGCACTGTTGGGGAGGCTGTATTCCTCATGACTGAGGAACAGCCAGCAGCATTGTAGGAATGGGCCCAAGGCCAGACGATGACAGGCCATCGCCGGCCAAGGCCTGGCTGACAAGACACTCTGGTTGATGCCCGACAGTGAGGCGGGGCAGGCGCAGCAGGAGTAATGGCACCAGTGGGGGAGAAAAGGACCCCATTGATGAAGAGCCAATGCTGGCCACAGTGGAACCGAAGGGCTGCACTGCCGGAGTCACACCCATGGAGAAAGGGTGAGGGAGGCAGTAGGGATTGACAGCGGCCGACTGGGGGGCCCACCAATGAAGAACCACCACCAGGTGGACAGGGACCAGCAGAAAGAGCTGCCAGAGTCAACCCTAAGGAAGAGAGGGGGTGGACGGCAGCAGGGGTCTCCACCAGCTTGGCAGACGACCCCAGAGCAGTCAACGCTGGAAGCGGTGACCGAGAAAGTTCCCAGGAATACCTCTTTATCCCAGTGTTTGGGCTTTCCCATTGATTCGTCCCAGGCCTTGTTGAGATGGGAGCTTGAAGATGGGGGGGCAGGGGAAGCGGAGGAGCTCCTGGCCTGGAGCTCCCTCTCCATCTTGGAGACCTTCTGCTTCATAAGGTATGCTTCTAGAGCTTTCTGGCATCCTCTCTGGGTGGCCTGGTTGAAGCCTAGGCAGATCCCACAAGGCTTTAACGTCGTGGTTGGTGCTGAGGTAGAGGATGCAGGCCTCATGGTCATCCTCGTCGTATATCTTCTTGTTGTAGCTGCAGCGTCGGAAGAGATTCTCAGAGTCGGTAGGCATAAAAAAGAAGAAAAATCACTTTAAGTGACTTTGACTGAAAGACTAGGTTGGGAAAGGAAACAAAACTGCAGATCGAAAATGCAAGCTATTTCAATGGTCAACTGAAATGGTAGAGGCTCCGTAGATTCCAATGTGCAATGGTCGATGGCGGGAAAAGAACTGAGGAGGGCACAGGGCCACCCACAGCTATATACGGAGATGATTATGTGATAACGTCACTGTGGGCGGCCCCAGTAGACTGCTAACCATTAACGTTTCTGTGTGGTCCTACTGCCTGGCGGCTATAGTTCCAAAGGTGTGACCTCAAGGAAGATCTGATTTTATCCACTTGTTCAGAGAACAGTGCCATCCAAGATAGTTGAAGCCTGGCAGACTGCATACTCACATTCCTACTCTGGGTGGGCATTCCAGTTTCTACCCTCAGGCAAAACACATTTTAGCCACCACTATGGCAAAGTCCAGTAGCGTTCAGAGATGCCCGTTCCTCATCTCCACCACATTTCCCCCAGTACAGCATCAAATGTAACCTCCTCTAAAACAGTACCCTTCCACTCTATCAAGGATGCCACTACCAAGCAGCAGTTTTCATATAGTTCAGCTTGTCTTGTGTTTGTTTAGGGTTTCTTCCAGATTGTAAAGCCAAAAGAAATATATGACTTGCCAATTCCCAAGCAAGTCAGTGTTCTGTAGTTAGTTAAGAACATTCTGTATTACTTTAGCCACTTCAGAATTTGTTTTAAATGTCCATGTTTGTATAGGAAAATCCATTATCTGTAGAGCAATTCTGTCTCCCATTAACCCCAACAGTCTCTTTCAACCCAGTATTTCTTTAAAACCGATACAGAGAGTGTTTTTCCCTCGGACCTAAAGAATACCAGATGGCAAGACTTCTACCTAGCTACTACTATGACTGAGGCCTACGACCTGTTCCAAGTCTCAAATATCATATATAAACATGCCCCATTAGTTAAAATTGTAACTAGGAAAAAGTTGTGCCCTTGGTTCACCAACAATCTAAAAGCAGCCCTGCATAACAGGGCTGCCCTATGGAAAAGAGCATGCAAATCTAAACAGCCAACAGATTGGGCAGCATTCAGAATGACAAGAAACCAATGCACAAAGCTTATGAGGGCCGAGAAGCCAGGGGACCTCTCCCCTCTAAAAACACTTCAGAGAGGTGTACCAACAGGGGTCTATATTAGGTCCATTACTATTCACAATTTATAGCAATAATATAAACTCTGCAAAGGTCCACTCTTTTGCTGATGATACCATCCTCTACATCGCCAGGCTCACCTTTGAACTTGCCTGTAAGGATCCGCAACATGAATTTAACTTGTTACAGCAAAACCTCCCGCACCTAAAACTTCTGTTAAATGTTAAAAAACAACAAAAAACAGAGCCATGTTTCTTTCCCCACACGTCAACTCAATAAACTACAGCCTCTTAGGTGTCACACCACAAATCACAACCCTCCTGGGGGGGGAACCACTGGAGTTAGTGGACAGATTTAAATACCTTGGCTTTTGGATTGACCGCAGACTTTCCTTCTCTTATCATACTGAGGAACTGGCAAAAAAGTTAAAACAAAAACTAGGACTTTTTTATTTTTTTCGAATTAAACACTTACTAACACAGGATGCCAAAACAAGACTGGTGCAAACTACTTTCCTCCCTCTCCTGGACTATGTGGACTTTCTTGATAGTAATGGACCCAGCACTGCACTAAACAAGCTCGACACCCTGCATCAGAGAGTGAATAGATTTATTACTGGAGCACCGTACTCTACCCATCATTGCTCCCTCTATTCCCAGCTTGGTTGGAAGTCACTTAAAAACTCATTTGTTCCTCTAGACGCCATATGGCGTCGGAACCATCCATTGCTGGATCTGACCCAAAATGGCCACCGGAAGCAAATTAGTTAAATCCAGAAGACTGAAAAATGCCACTACTTGGACCTATACGGCACTTACTAACAAGCTCCCCCAATACATTTCCAATTGCCTGCTAACTAGTACCCCTGGAAGTTATTCCCTGAAAAGCCACTCCTACATCTCTCTTGATACCCCTAGAATCAGAACGCGCTTTGGCAGATCTTCTATGAGCCATGCCCTTCCTGTCCTTTGGAATAATCTCCAAAAAAACCTGACACTATCAAATTTTATTAAAATGCCCACCATTAAAACTCTACTTGCACGTTCTATTAAAGATACTTGTAATTGTTTTCCTTAATCACCTTCATGTCTGGAGCTGTGTATGCTTGCACTCTACCCCAGCTCTCATCTAGTATGACTTGTTGCCATTACCTTCTCCTCCTCCTCCTCTTTCCTGCCATCTACCTCTTCCATCTACTCCCTTATTGTCCTGCTGACCTGCTTCCACCTCTTAACTTAATAGTAATCTTATTTCTGGCATAGGTGTACTATAGGTCACGGTTATATTGTGCTCTGTGAATTTTATGATTCTATCCTGTGCTGTATTGCATTGCTGACTTATGTTCTCCTTGGCCCAGGTCCACCTCGTAAATGAGTTCTCTCAATGGTGATCCGCCTAGTAAAATAAAGATTGATTGAGCTCTTTTTGTTCAGACCGTGGTGCCTTCAAGATACTACACACCAAGTATTTCTGCAAGTCGGCACATTGTTGTGCCAGTAGTGCTACGCAATGCCTTTTGGAAGACCCCTGTCAGAACTGGAACTCAGGACACAGAAGCATGAAAGTAGACAGACGCTCCAACTCAAAGAATGGGGACAGGATGAGACCACTTCCTCCTGGAACACCCCAAAGTGGTCAGTTTAGATCAGCATTGATATTACAAAGGTGTACTAGTATGGACTATCACAACCATGGACATCACGTGCAATGATGGCTCACAGGCTGGAGAGAAGGGCAGAGGTATAAAGGAAGAGAAAAGCTTTTGTGCAGGATGAAGAAACAGTGAAACTTGATACCCTCTTGAACATGATTCTTAAATCTCGAGTCACTGCCTCGGGAAGCTGCCAGGCAAGGCACACAATACCGGAACCAGGCTAATGAGATGGAAAAGAAAGCATGCCCTGAAGACTGGGTCCACTAAATAATTTGTACTGTTTGAACAAGCATGACAACCTGTTTAAATTCAGAATGACAAGTATGCTTGCTGTGTGACTGGTCATTGGTATAAATAAATCAGAAATGACAAACAGAAAAAATGGCAAACAATTTTTTTTTTACATATGTAACCCCTCTGTTACCCGGGGTTACAAGAATCCCAGTTAGACCTAGTGGTAGGCAGAGAAGGCAGCTTATGAAACTCCAGTTAAATGGATTTCACACAGTCTCACTCTGTTCTCAGTCTCAGCTGAGACTGAGGGATGACATCATTTTAGAACTGTCGCAGCTGCATAAGCCACAATGAAATGTTGCAGTTGGAGGTTAGAGTAGAACGTTGGGGAATTTGAAGTCAGTTCTGTAGAGTCTGTTGCAGTCTATAGTAGAGGAAGGAGGTGCTCTGATGTAAGCAAGTCCTCAGAATTCTAAGCTCTATCAAAGAGCTATTTTTTTGTAGAGGTGTGCGTTCTCACCTGAAGAGGAACACAAGAAGAGCCAAGTGTAGTGGCAGAGACCGCTTTCAGTGGTTCAGGGCCCCATCCCTGCGGGGATGGGGGGGAAGGAATCAGCCTGCTTCCAGGGGCAACTCCCCTGGTCCGGCTAGGGAAAAAGAAGCTGCCTGAGTTAAGTTCGTGCTGAGGCACCAGAAGTTCTGGATGAGATTTCTTTGAAGAAAAAACACCTGTGGGGCACCTGCAACCAAGAGGTGAGTTCGCTCTGCTAAAGGGCCAATGTGTTTTCACCTGAAACAAGATGAAGCTAAAGTGACTGTTACTGTGGGGTCAGGAAAAGACAGCCAAGTGCAGTTTGGAAGATGTGAGGATTGGACTGCTCAGCTCTGTGGGGGTCTAGAGTAACAGACACAGCCACTTATTAAGTATGTTCAAGTTCAGCACTAATGGGATGTAACGATAGTAGATTGAATGTGAATACATTTAAAGAGAATCTACACAGCAAAGTGTTTTAAAGGATGAGGTGTTACAGTCCAGAGAAATGGCCAGGCATTAATTCACCTCTACAGTTTGCTTTGGGACACCTGTTGCTTTCTCTCACGTACTTGGCCAGTGCCTGAGTAAAGTACCCAGACGTGGGACTGATGAGGAGGATTCCCTGATGGAGCCAGAAGTGCTCATAGGTGGTTTAGGGAGTCACCAGTAAATGTTTCCATGCTATATGGAAAGTGTCCAAAGGGCTGGCATGAGTGCTGAGTCATGGAAGGAAGGTAGTCCAAGTGGCTGACAAGGGAGCCGAGCCAGGGAAACCCAGAACAGAGTACAAGTCCGGGCTGTGTGCCCAGTGTGTTTCAAAGCCTGAGGGCTAAAGTGAAAGTGAATGTGTTCTGATCTCCATAAATCTGCATTACCAGGAGTGTAGCCCCATGGGGGTCCATCTATGCTTTGTTATTCAGTTGAATGTGAATAAAAGCCACACTTTAGAACCCCACTTCTGGTACTGGACATTATAGTTATTGTGTCCTGTGTCCGGAGTTACTTGGGTGCCCCTGTTGCAGAGTAGCCAAACCTAGCCAATGTGCAGAGTGACATATTTCTCCCCGAACCCAGCCCACCAGGTAGTGCTGTCAAGATGGAAATGGCACACCTGGGTGGGGGTTATACATATAATTAACATACCTGCCATTTATTTAGTTTATCCCCAACTATGTAACTAAATATTCTAACCCAACTTTTATTTTTTAAGCTACCATGCTGCATAAGAACGTCACCACCTGGGTATGGTAAACTATTAAAAGTGGAAGATACAAGAAGCAACAGAATGGCGGTGTTTTAATTAGACCACAGTACATGATGGTGTGCGTTTTTCAGCCACCTGAGAAGTGGCATTACCCCAAATGATTCTGGAGTGTATTATCTCTAGCAGGAACATTGTATAGGCTGTGGTGTTATCATGAGATATTGCCACAGCCTGGAATGGTTCTTTACCAATCAGATTGTAAATATTCACATATCCACTGTATAATAAAAACCATCATCGTGTACTGCTGCTTTAACAGGCTACAAAACTTAGTCAGTTACTCATCTGAATGCCAACACACACACACACACACACACACACACACACACACACACACACACACCCTAAAGTCACTGGAAACAGGCTTTTAGTACACCCGGAGGTAGCATACATAATTGGCTGATCTCTGGCTAATACTTTTCAATGGAAAATACCTACAAAAATGAAATCTGCAATCTTTAAACTAGCACTTTGAGTCAATTTTTCATCACACAAACACCACCACCGCCACTTTGCTCCAGCTTTTTGTGGACTAGCCCCCATTTTTAGCCAAATCTTTAGCATGTCAATTTGCCCCAAAAATGTTTTCTGTAGATATATCTGTTTTTTTTGTATATATACTTTTTGTCCCCCCCCCAAAAAAAAAATCAGCTTTTTATTTGTAGAGGGTAGAAATACTACTTACTCACTATGTGAGCTGTTACAAAAGACAGAGCGATGCAACCACAAGTTAGTGAGACAGACCAGTGTGGCCAGTAACAGAGCGAGAGTGCTATTTCAAACTATTGAGACCGTGACTGACTTCTGTCTGGGGCTCTAAGAGACAGAGAGCATGTGGCATGGAAAGCGAGCATCGGCGCCAAATTAAAAGAATAAGTGTTCTGTATTTTGTCTAAAAAGACGGTTTTAGGAGAATTGCATGGAACAAGCGGATGAGTGAGCAGGGCAGGATGGAGTTAGTCACTTTGGGCACGCGGCCTGGAGCGGAGCTGACCAGAGTGGGTGGGAGAGTGACAGAGCAGTCTTGGATTATCCTGGCTTGGACATCACTGATTTTGAGGCATGAAATAAGCTTAGAACAGAAAAGCAGAACACATACGGCGAGAGATGCAATTATATATTACATATTATGATAAATACTATGTTTGTGGTGATGGCGAGAGGGTTGGAGGTTAAAACATGCAGCAAAATACCAGACCAGTGGTGCGGAGGGCGGAGGTGCTGGCACCTCATCTGCTGCCATGCCAGAGACCCGGGTTTAGGAATAGACCGGGGTTGCTCAGGGGTCTGCCGGAGGAAGGAGACCGAGCATCCCACAGAATGCTCTCCACCTCCGGGGAGGGAGGACAATGGATTCCACTGTGATACTGCCACCTGGGTGACCTCAGGTGGTAGCACAAACAGATTCCATATGGGTAGAGGGCACCTCCTGAATGGGACGCATGCCTTGTGAGGGTCCACTGTGTCCATGCCTACGGGAGGGCAGAAACTAAAAAAAAACTTGAGGTTGTGCAGAATGATGCCACACTTCCTCACAGGTCCTGCACCATCCACTGGGTTGCCCACTACCAGGTGTCTATTAGCTAGCCTCCTCTCAGGTTTGGGGGAAACCTGACAGGCCCTGCTTTGGTGGTTGTGGGAAATCCATGGGTCACTGAACGGCAGCAGGAGGCAAACCCTGGAGACGATGGGTGACAGGGCTGGGAGGGGTGCCTGGCAGAGCAGGGCAAGCCAAGGGGGAGGGGAAAAAATAAGTGGCAAAACAAGTTTTCTAAACTTATAGCACGTTAGTGGTTTTAAACATTTTGTAATATATGGTTAAGCCTCAGTAATAATATACCAAGTCATACAAAAATGTCCCGTACAGTACTGCTCTCTCAATAATACTATCCTGAGAAGTAATAATACTATAAATTGTTGTTGATAATACTACAGTTCAAAGGCCATCCACAACTGCAGTATTATCAATGAACTTCAGCAGCACTAGAGCAGCTACCCACGTGCACTGAGCATGCCAGCTTTTCAATTAAACTGTTTTCTGACAGAAAGCCAGCTCACCGCTTCCAGTTCGTAGTTTTATTTCTTAATTCCAGTTTGCTGTTTACTTAGTACAGTTCTTCTTCCTGCAGTAACTGTCCCAGACACACCCAGCAACACAAGGTAAGGAGGAAAACTGCCTCAGATCCATATATTATAAAAAATAATATGAGAAATAGTATACATTCAGGTTTTGGGACTTTGGGAACCTCTCAAGCTTTGCTCTTGAGGTTCCAAGTCCCCAAAACCTTGAGATGGTATTACTGCCTTGTAATACACACTCATCTATCTACTGTTGTCTTTTTTTTTTTTTTAATTTGTTGAAGGCATGGATATGCACATGGGCCATGTCCTGGCTGCAGGAAGGGTTCCTGACCCAGTGGTTGTCTGCCGACAAGGCAATGAGTTCCAAAACCTCTCGGCCAATCAGGACACTGGAAATTCCCTACCCATTTTATGAACATATTTAATTTTTAAAAGGAAATGTTGAAGGTTCCCCAAATGCCTTTTATACATAGTATGCCATTGCCAGACATGCTTCAGATGTTGAAGCTGTAATTTGTTTTGTAAAAAAATCTGTCAGTAATTTTTTTTTTTTTTTTTTTTTTTATGTTTTATCAGCGTTTTGTCCTCCAGTTTTCTGTGTGTGGCCACACCCCCAGAATGATGTCACACCAGGGAGCTGTCAATGTTTTACACACAGCAACAGGGCATTCTGGGTAAGTTATAAATGCTGACTTAAATGTGCCTTACTTAGAAGTACAGTCCATATGTTGGTAGTGGTGAGCACCAATATGTAAATGTTAATAGCAAGGCAGTGTGGGTAAAATCACCGGTTTTCCAATTTCCTTACTGTGAGACTAGATGCGGTCCTAAATTTGTATAATGGTGTCAACAATATAAGTTTTTGTATGTTTATTTTCATAATAATGCATTGTGCATACAATATCTAGCTACAAGATGTCTATACTGAGAGATGTAGTCTAGTTCTGCAGTGAGCACAGAAATATAATACCCCGTACACTAATTTACATAGTGAGGCATTGTGGGTACAGTACATAGCTGATTTGTCTGTCTAAAACTAAAAACTGATAGTGTCCCTGTATTGTTTCCCTGGTATGATGTCACAGTTGGGGGTTCCAGCACTGAGAAAAAGGAGTGGGTTATACAAATGAAGCAGAGCACCAAAATAAAATGATTTTTTTTCATGGAAAACAGCACCATTTGGCAGTCTGAATGGTAGGAGACTGATTCACAACACCTACAGGCTACTACTTCTATTTGTTATGGCAATCTTGCAACTTTAAGAAATTCTGTTACTTGTTTACATTTTTTTTTTATAATTAGGATTTATGACTAGGAAAGGCAAACTAAACCGATGCTTTTTTCCAGGTATGACCAAGGAACATAGGGAGGTTACGTGACTTGCTCAGGGTCGCAGTGCATACAACTGGGTGATGTGGGATTTAAACCAAGATCTACTGGGTCTCCACGTTCACAGCTTGGTGCTCTAACCTCTAGGCTATAAGGCATCCCTAAATCTACGAATAAAAGTGCCTAGAACTTTATCAGTACAGGAAGTTCCTAATGCAAAGCATCTTGGGCAGAAGTATGCAAATAACTCGGGGGAGGTGAGTTACTATGTTTTGATAAGGTCTAAAATCACTTGCCTGCAAGCAGTATTTTTGGCATTAAAAGGTGCCTCCCAGAAAGGAGACTCAAAGACAACCTATAAACTAGAGCACACCCCAGGGTATAAAATAGTTGGTATGGCACAATATAATGCTACAGAAATAAGGTGAATGTGCTATAGCTACCCTGAATGCACAGACTGCTGAACAATGAGCACAAACTGCCGTGATTTTGTAGTCTTTCTTTGCTAACTGCTGTGCATTATCAATAATTGAAATAACCCTGACTACAATACCCCTCCCCCCAACCCATCTGAATTCAGATCCAGATACCATCTGAGACAAGCTGACTTGGATTGGCCCATATCTTCCAGATCAAATTCCTGGATATCCAGGCTGGGATCAGAAATGGGTCAAAACCAAGTCACCCATTAATAGTTGATAATCGGAGAGGAACCAGTTTTGCAGTGGCTGCAATACCAGCAAACTACTGTGAGAAAAAACACACACACACATATATATAAACACACACTATCTCCACAGACGAACCATGCACAAGGTCACTGTGGTGTTCTCAGCTAAACATCATTTCTTCCAACAAAAGCTGATGCACACACACACCTCAATAAGGTTCGGAGCCAAAACTTCTTTTGTATATTTATTTCACCAACTGCACACCACACCTGACGCGTTTCGGACTGAAGTCCTTAATCAAAGGCTAAAAACACCAGAATCCATATTACCAATTTATATCAAATGACTTATGACGTCACAATGACGAAATACAAATTCATTGGTTCTCACATCAATAATATATTAGAACACCAGTACCCTTAAAATTACATGTCATATTCAAATATCACATATAAATAATCTAAACATTTATAGCTCTAAATAATTGTCCTTTAATAAATAATACTTATACTAAACTAAATAATCTGTTCTACAAAACTCACTAGAACCTCTTGTATAATATTTGTCATAACCAGAACCTAAAACATAATATATACAAGTCCCTATCTATACTCCAAGTAAGGTTTGAGTTCTAAATGCGCATTAATGCCTGGCTGTTTATAGGCATTTAGTCTAAGAATCCAATCGTTTTCTTTTCTCAGAATTTTGTTACGATAACTACCCCCTCTTGGGCCATGAAATACTTTTTCAATACCCACAAATTTAAAATCATGTCTTTATGATTCCTCTCTATTCTCAAAAATATGTGCTGCTGTAGCATAAGTTAAACCCTGCTTGTTTATGGCTCGCATATGTTCTAATACTCTAATTTAAAAGTTATTTCAGTTTTCCTAATATAAAAAGCTCCGAAACTGCACTGCGCCATGTAAATAATCCCCTGTGTATTACATGTTATCAATTGTCTGATGGTAAAGGTTTTATTTTTCCGTCCAATCACATTAAAATCTCTTGCTTTTACTATACAATTACATGCACTACAGTTTTTACACTGTGTGCAACCTATATAGTTTCCTAGCCAACTGCTGGTGTGTCCCACTACAGACGTAAAATGACTTCTCACCAGTGTATCTTTTAAAGTTGGCGCATGTCTGTAGGTCAGAATCGGAGATTCAAGTTGGCTAGGAAACTATATAGGTTGCACACAGTGTAAAAACTGTAGTGCATGTAATTGTATAGTAAAAGCAAGAGATTTTAATGTGATTGGACGGAAAAATAAAACCTTTACCATCAGACAGTTGATAACATGTAATACACAGGGGATTATTTACATGGCACAATGCAGTTGTGGAGCTTTTTATATTGGGAAAACTGAAAGAACTTTTAAAATTAGAGTATTAGAACATATGCGAGCCATAAACAAGCAGGATTTAACTTATGCTACAGCAGCACATATTTTTGAGAACGGAGAGGAATCAGAAAGACATGATTTTAAATTTGTGGGTATTGAAAAAGTATTTCATGGCCCAAGAGGGGTTATTATCATAACAAAATTCTGAGAAAAGAAAACGAGTGGATTCTTAGACTAAATGCCTATAAACAGCCAGGCATTAATGCACATTTAGAACTCAAACCTTACTTGGAGTATAGATAGGGACTTGTATATATTATGTTTTAGGTTCTGGTTATGACAATAAATATTATACAAGAGATTCTAGTGAGTTTTGTAGAACAGATTATTTAGTTTAGTATAAGTATTATTTATTAAAGGATAATTATTTAGAGCTATAAATGTTTAGATTATTTATATGTGATGATATTTGAATATGACATGTAATTTTAAGGGTACTGGTTTTATATTATTGATGTGAGAACCAATGAATTTGTATTTCATCATTGTGACATCATAAGTCATTTGATATAAATTGGTAATATGGATTCTGGTGTTTTTAGCCTTTGATGAAGGAATTCAGTCCGAAACGCGTCAAGTGTGGTATGCAGTTGGTGAAATAAATATACAAAAGAAGTTTTGGCTCCGAACCTTATTGAGGTGTGTGTGTGCATCAGCTTTTGTTGGAAAAAATAAACACACACTACTATGCTGACTCAGGATGCAAGTCTTTCATTCTCAGTACTTTCCAATAAACTGATGCATTTCATAATCAAGCAGTGTGAAGTTATTTATTCGGTCTCACAATCACATTGTTTCCCTCCTAACATAATGCAGTACGCAGTATAATGTGTGGTCAAAACAAATAGAGCACGCCCACTGAGGAGCAAATTCTGCATTCAGAAATGACAAGCACACTGCTAATATGAAACAAAGGCAGATCTTCCATGCTTCTGTGACTCTTATGCTGCATCAAAGGAGATTATACCTTTAAATACCAAAGCAGCTTTAGCCAGTGTCTAATCACGTGGCATTTCTTTTGTCAGGACCTCAGCCAGACACCAACAATAGACATATTATACTACGGCACACAGTTACTCATGGTAGTAGCAGACTTTACAATGACTGGACTGAGCAAGGACCATTTGAAAGTCTTTCATTAGTAGTACGTAAATAAACAAATACTCAGCAACACAAATGACAACCAAGGGCACCTCCTCAGCTACCAGCTTCAGGTCTGAATGATTTACTTTCTTCAGCACCATAACAGCAAACAACAACAAGCGAGGAACATTTTTTCTCCCACAAAAAGCAGTCCTGATGTATTTCCAGTTTGTACAACTAAATGAATAAGAAACGCATCTCCATGTCATTACAGAAAGCAATATTCCTCTCACATCTCACTTGCGTAGCCAAGGACACAGGAGTCTCAATATTCCGTCAGGCTTCCAATATAGAGAAACATCCAACTCCCTATAGCTTAATACACTTGCCATCTTCTACCTGGCTACAGATTACATTACTAAACAAAAGGGGGAGGGGGACAAAAATAGTTAACATACGGATAACAGATTCCTCCTCTGACAGCTTCTTTCCATGCTTGAAATATAAAACCAGACAGGGTGTCCTTTCCCAAAGCACAGCACCGTAATTTATCTTCTGAAGCTCTCAACAACAGTGGTGAGCAAACGCACTGCTTTATTCAGATGTACTCAAGTAACCTGCTCTCCACCCAGCAGCCAATCACAGCCCTGAATGAATATTTAATCTTCCAAGTCAGTAACTGCCATATACAGGATCAACAGAAGAAGGGATTTAAGGACCAAATGCGTGCTTTCAATTCCAACAGAGGAGAATACCAAAAAAGGAACTAAAGCTATGCCCATTTAAACCAGGAGTTTCAACTTTTAGCATAAAGTAGTTTGTGTACTGTATTCATGGTTTTATTGTGTCGTCTTATTACAGCCACTGTGTTAAATATCCAGCTTCAGGGAATCCACAACGATTCTTTTTCCATTACAAAACCTGTGACTACAGGGAGTCCATTCTATAATCAGCCAGCGTGGTCTAGTGGTTTGAACACTGGCTTGTGATGTGGTAGCTTAAGTTCAACCCCCCTCCCCCACCACCAGTGCCAAGTATTCACTGGGTGACCCTGAGCAAGTCACTTAAAGAGCTGGTGTACTGCCTAAAATTAATATTGGCTTTTAAAAGCAGTCAACTATTACCTTTTATACCTGAGGTGCTTTATCTTTTCCCTTTGGGAAATTATAAGATTTTCCACCTGATGTTAGTAGGTGTGATCTCTGGAACAGCACTCTGCCTGGCAGCTGACATATCTGGTTCTATCCCTTCCCCACCCCCACCAACTACATCATCAGCGTTGTGACGTCACAGCTACTCAGGAAGAGCCTCTCAGTAACTGCCAGATCAGTTACCTGTGATGTCACAGTCAATGAGGCCACAGTGGTGATGATGTAGTGGGGGGAACAGAACTAGTTAGAAAATGGAAATGCCAGTTTCCTGACTGGCTGGCAACATCCCATTGCCATGCACCTACAGGGGGCATGCCTCAGGCAGCTAGTATTGGAACCCAATCGGGAAGGAGCAATCTTAGACCTGGTACTCTCAAATGGGGATGGAGAAAGAATCTCAGATTTAGAAGTGGGTAGCCATCTGGGAACAAGCGACCACCAAACAGTGTGGTTCACGATAAACACAGCCATACAATCAAGCCATACAAAAGCAAAAGTACTAGACTTTAGGAGGGCTGACTTTGGGAAAATGAGAGAGTGCCTCAGAAAAGCACTAGCAAACAGGCAAGAAGGAGGGGTGGAGAAACAATGGGGAGTGATCAAAACAGCCATCACAGAGGCAACAAGCCTTTGTGTAAAGCAAATCAATAAAACACAATGAAGGAAAAAAACGCTATGGTTCTCAAAAGAGGAGGCAGGGAAGGTTAAGGAGAAAAGGACAGCATTCAAGAAATAAGGAAACACAGAAGGAGCAGGACAGAGAACTTTATCAGTTAAAGCAGAAAGAGGCTGGGAAGGCAGTCAGAATAGCAAAGGCCCAAACCGAGGAAAGGATAGCCAATTCTGTTAAGAAGGGGAATAAGACCTTTATAGGTATATTAGGAGCTAAGAAAGACCAAAGGAGTGATACTGAAGCTTAATAAAGGGAGGGAATGTGGGTAGAGGGTGACAGTGAAAAGCAGGATACTGAACTAATATTTCCTGCTCAGTATTCACAAAGGAAGAGGAGGGGAGTTACCTAAACCAAACAAGAGAAACACTGAAGACGGGGCCTATACCAGTCCATTTACAGAAGAAAGGGTTCTGAAAGAACTAATAAAATTGAAGGTGGACAAAGCAATGGGGCCTGATGGGATTCACCCAAGAATTCTAAAAGAACTAAGGGTAGAACTAGTGACATCGCTGACTACTCTCTAACAAATCATGGGAGGATGGGGTGGTACCCGAGGACTGGAGGAGGGCAGATGTGATTCCTCTTCACAAAAGTGGGAGCAGGACAGAGGCAGGAAACTACAGACCAGTTAGTTTGACCTCAGTGGTAGGGAAAATGATGGAATCACTTCCGAAGGAAAGAACTGTTGAGTACCTAGAGGCCAGTGGGGCACAGGACCCAGAGGCATGGATTCACGATGGGAAGGTCGGTCAGACAACTCTAATAGATTTCTTTGACTGTGACACTAAAGTAGTAGACCAGGGTGGTGCTGTGGACATGGCCTACCTAGATTTTAGCAAGGCATTTGATACAGTCCCACACAAAAGATTAATACACAAGATAGCCAGCCTTGGAGTGGGTCCCAAGGTAGTAGCCTGGATAAAAAATTGGCTAGACAACAGGACGCAAAGGGTAGTAGTAAATGGAGTACACAGTGAAGAAAGGAGGGTTACTAGCGGGGTACCACAAGGTTCAGTACTGGGACCGGTCCTTTTTAATGTCTTTATAAGTGACATTGCAGAGGAACTGGAAGGAAAAGTATGCCTCTTTGCAGATGACACAAAGATCTGCAACAGGGTTGATACACAAGATGGAGTGGAAAGGATGAGAAGGACTTGGCAAGGTTGGAGGAATGGTCAAATGTATGGCAGCTCAGATTCAATGCAAAGAAGTGCAAGGTAATGCACATGGGAACAAAAACCCAGGGGAAGCGTACACAATGGGGGGTGAGATACTGACAACAGTAAAAATAGAAAGGGACCTGGGGGTGATTATATCAGATGACCTAAAGGTGGGCAAGCAATGTGAGAAGGCAGTAAGGAAGGCTGGGGATACTGGGATGCATAGGAAGAGGCATCAATAGTAGAAAACAGGAAGTTGTTATCCTCTGTACAGACAGTTGGTGAGACCCCATCTGGAGTACTGTGTGCAGTTCTGGAGACCCCATCTCCGCAAGACATAGACAGAGTGGAGGTTGTCCAGAGGAGGAGCAATAAAATGGTGCAGGGTCTGCACCAGAAACATATGAAGAAAGACTAAAGGAGCTTAATATGTATACCCTCAGAAAGAAGGAGAGAGGGGACATGATAGAAACTTTCAAGTACCTCAAGGAATTAAAGTCCAAGAGGGTAGCATCTTCCAGAAAAGAGATGGCAAGAACAAGGGGCACAATTTGAAGATTAAGGGGACGGCTCAGAGGTAATGTGAGGAAGTATTTTTTCACTGAGAGGGTTGTGGATGCATGGAACAGCCTTCCTGAGGAGGTCGGAGTCAAGAACAGTGGGGGATTTCAAGAATGCATGGGACAGGCATAAGGCAGTCCTAGTGGGGGGTAGGAGGAAGTAAGCTGTTGGTTAACTAGGATCTGCAGCTTATCTGTTAGGTAGGAAAATGGGCAGACTAGGTGGGCCAAGCGGTCCTTATCTGCCGACAAATTCTATGTTTCTATCTATTTCTCGATAGAGCCCCGTGAAGAACAAGTTCCAGCTGCACACCACAATGTTGAAACTGGTATATTTGCACCAGTCAGAATTTTCAAATACAGTAGACGCCATTTTTTTTTCGCTCGCTAAGCGAGACTCAGATGGTCTCACTATGGCCATGACAGCTCGCCCTTCCCTTGAGGTACTTGAAAGTTTCTATCATGTCCCCTCTCTCCCTTCTTTCCTCGAGGGTATACAAAACCCTCTCCTAAAAAAAAAAAAAAAAAAAAAAATCACAAGTGGCACAACTAGTTTAGTTAATTTAAATCATTCCTTTGTTAGCTGCCATGTTTTACCCCTTGCTAAGCTATTTTTTTCCTCAGGATAGCAGGCTCACTATAGCCCTGACACCTTGATACCCCCAAATCCCAAGGAAACAAAACAAACAAACAAACAAAAAAAACACAAGTGGCACAAGTTTCATAAATGTAAATCGTACCTTTTTTTGTTACAACTAGATTCCTAGTCTTGCCGCCTGCATTTCCTCACGGTGCAACTCCCTGACTGGCACACAGATACACTATCTTGTCTCGCTCCCAATGTCCACCTCACCACTGAACGGTTTCTCTGCTGAGAGTGGGGGGGGGGGGGTGCCATCAAAGAACTGCTGAGATAAACTTGAAAAAATAATAAAAATATAAATTTACACTGCTGCCGTTTCGCATTGGATTTCTCCATTTCCACTTCCTGGTTTTACACACCTGGGTCAAGACAGGTCACATGCTTAACAGCCAGAAAAAGGAAAAGACTTCTAGTAAAGGCAGAGAACTCTTTTCCCAAACACAAAAATGATGCCAAGTGACTCCTGGGGAAAAAATCTTTTAATAAAAAATCTCTCTCTTCTTCTTCTTCTGATGCTGTAAGTGGGGGAGAGAAAACAGAACACGGAACATCACCGAATCAGAGGGACTACTTTACCCAAATAATTTTTTTTTTTTTTTAATGCATCAGTTTTCAAAGTTAATTTCTTTGTTATTTAATTACCTGAATTAAAATTAACACAGATGGCCATTTTCTAAGCGCAATAATGCCCTCCAGGGTGGGCAGTATTGGGCAATACGGGACCTTTCATAGTCCATAAGACCCTCTGCCTGCGACATCATGCCTAATTCACCAATGGGCAGTCCAGTATTGCCCTATACCACTCATCCTGGTGGGTGTTACTGCTTACATATGTCAGCTGCCAGGCAAGAGTGCTATTCCACACATCCAGTAAAATGCTGTCACTCAGAAAATTAATGAGCAAACAGAAAGAGAAAAGTACTTTAGAAATAAGAAGTTGGGGCACCAGAGAGACAGCTTCCAGGCAGGACACTTTCCTAACAACTCTGCTTCATTAGCTCCAATATTGTCCAGAAAGTTAAATAAAAAGATGCTGTGCAGATTTAACACTTACATCAATCGTTTCTCTAGCCTCTCAGCTTTTAAACAACGCCCGATTTAGGATGGGGCACACAAAGAATAATTAGGCACAAGCTTCTGGACAACGGTCTGCTGTGCCACAATTACACTCAAATCTGGGTGTGGAACCGTCAATGCCAACATCAATCACCCCAGTTAAAGAACCCCCATAGCAGACAATTTTAGAGTCAGTCAGAGCAATGGACGCCAAAATAGAGAAAAAAACTCACAAAACTTGAATGCCATGATGTGGCGATCCGCGAACTCGCTACATTGGTAGCTGAAGCCGATAAGAGGTCTCTTACCATGCAAGCTACTGCAGCACTCCTAACCAAGGAGAACCAAGAACTTCAGGGGAGACTGGAGATACTTGAAAATGCCATGCGAGAGGGCAGTGTTTGTATTGTGGGCATCTCAGAGGGAGCAAAGGGAGTGCATCTCCTCGGCTTTTTATGCTCTCGGCTCATGGAAAACCTTGCTCTACCGGACAACTTTGACTGGCTGGCTTTGCGAAAGGCTTATCAGACCAACACCAGGATGTGGCCTACTGATACTACTCAGCAGCAAACTATTCTTCTGAAAAACAGCCGGATCAGAGGTTCGGGATGCTTTAATTAATGCTGCCAGGGCGGTTTACCCACTGCTACTTCAAGAACAAGATGTAAAGCTATTTCCCAACCTGTCTTTCCAGACATGGGCCCGTCGCAAGCAGCTTGATGCCATATGGCAGAAATTGCAGACTTTGGGTATTGTACACTCCTTCTTCCTTCCAGCTCGTTTGAGTGTAACGTGGAGGGAAAAGCTGCAATCCACAAATCTCAAGGATGCGGGACATTGGGTAGAAAAAACAGCAGTTGAATTTCAAGTCCAGTCGCCCCGTGGGGTCAACCTGTAAGGGTCTGACAAGGATGAAGGTGGAGTACTTTCGCTAGAGGACTCAGTTTTTTTTTTACTGTTGCTCTTAAGACTGTTTTGCAATATACTGTGTGCCTTCCTCTTTATTATATTTGGGGTACTGTTAGTTTTGGAGGTAGGAAAAGATTAAAATGGTTTGACATGGTTAGTGTCATTCCATACTAGCCAGTAAAAGAAGTATCTGTTTTTATCTTTTGGGGAGCGATTTCTCTGTTACAGTGTTTTTGGTGGTTTATACTACAATTTGCCATGGGCTGATTGGAGGGTGAAGCGGGGACATTAATTCCTATATTGAACTCATTCCATATAAAGGTTACTAGCACTGCTGGTAAGTGCGGACTTATACCTACGATCACTACATTTCTGAATGTTAACCAGGGCCACTGAAGTGGTTGGCACCACTTGAACATTTTGGGATGTAGGTGTAATTGCACATAATTATAGTGCCCCCACTGTAAAAGAATGTATGGATATGACTAATTTTTTTTAATTGTACCTTATACTTTATGTGAATTTCACATGAGTACTTGTTTTTTTTTTTTTTTTTATGAAAACAAACAGAAAGTTCAAGAAAAAAGAAATAGGAAGTTACAACAGACTGCTTCTTAAAATTTGTAACATTTTCATCTCTGCTATTTTTGGTTCTACTAGCAGTGCTCCAGTCTACCCAGCTGTGGAAATGGTAAGAAGCAAGATCCCACTGGAAACAAGAAGTGGCATCTCAGCTGGGCTATCCTGGGTAAATAAATTGTATGAAAAAATATTAAAGTGATCCGATGCTGGAGGGGGCATTGCCGGCCATCAGAGCGAGACAATGGTGGTTGCTGAGCTCCAGCAGCTAGATTTTGCTTTTCATTTAAAAATGTCATTTTACACAGCAAATAACTCTGTACTTTTGTTAGTACTTCAGCGTGAACACCCAGAGGAAATTACAGGATGCTGAGATCAAAGGGAAATCAATCCCAGGTATCAGACTTTTTCAAACTGAATTCGGGCCCTTTTGGCCCAACTGGGGCCTCGAAGAATGCACACTAGTAACCTATGGTTCCAGACCAGATGTCAGCTACAGTGTGTCAAGAAACTAAACACTCTTTGAAAGACCTTTGTAGTTCTATACAGTCTGGAAAAGCTGTTTGATAATTTTATCAACAGAATTACAACTGTGGAGCAGTGGATGGCTGGGTTGTCTTATTAAAGGGTCAATATGCCAATTTTTTTTGACCGATTTTCAGTGTCCTTTTATTGTGCTTGCCACAATTCTTGACTCCCTGTTATAAGCTATTTTTCACTATGTGCATACTTTCTTGGTAAGCTTAACACCTGACCCAAAATTATAACAAAGATCTTGACGTTATCTTGTGCAGTCCACTCCTTCCGGCGTGTCCCCAACAGTGCTGTTGCACTGATCGCGCTGAACTTGTGCTGCACTCGTGTATGAACGAGTTCAGCAATTTTGAAGTCATATCAATTAAATATATTGCTGTATTCCAATTGAGCTCATTTCGCAATACTTTCTTTTTTCAGAAATGAGGATTATTTAAATTTGAAATGTGAAATCGGGACTCTGCGCATGCACGTCTGCATGTACATGCACTAAGTCCTAGTTTCACTTTTCAAATGAGATTTTAAGCTAAAATAACTTCTGAAAAAGAAAAGTATTGACAAAATGAGCTCAATTAATGGAATACAACAATACATTTTTAGTCGATATGACTCCAATATCGCCAAACTTGTTCATGAACGAGTTCGGCATGATCAGCACCACAGCACTGTTGGGGACGTGCAAGAAAGAGCACACTGCACAAGATAGAGTCGTGGTCTTTATGTTTTAATTTTGGGTCAAGTATTAAGCTTACCAAAAAAGTATACACAGTGAAAAATGGCATGTATTTGGGAGTCTTAAATTGTGGCAGGCACAATAAACAAAGGGACACTGAAAATATGTGAAAAAAGGTGGCAGTGTCCCTTTAAGTTGACTGGGTGACACTTCAAGTGACTAAGACAGTGGCTGCTACAACTGCATTTATTTATTTTTCATACAGGTTTTTCTCCTCGGAATCCACAACATAAACGAAAGATCTCTGTCTGACCTGTTGCGGTTTTAAAACATAAAAGACATGGCAAAGTTAAAGCGTCATCTGAATACAAGCACAACTGCTTGTTTTGGGGGATAATAATGCCTGTCAATGGTCCCATATTCACTATTCTTAAAGCTTTGTAGATCATACAATTCATATAGAAACCATCTCTACTAGCAAGGGGTAACCAACTTAAATTTTTATATAGAGTACAATGATGTTTCCTATACTTTGCACACAGAGCATGTAGGCAGCTCGAAACGGCAAGTTTAAAGCAATTATTTGAAATTTGTAGCTTGGAACAACTGAACACATTAATAACTGTGCCGCCGCCCCCAGCAACAGCATTCAATTTGCCCACCTCCCCACTGGTACCAGTGTCCATTAAAGTTTGTCTGGGTGCCTAGATAAGGACACGTGCAGGCCTGTAAATGTTTCTGCAGTGTGGCCGGCATTGGGGCCCTTGAAAGTTAAGGCAATGGCAAAACTGGTTATTTCCCAGACAGGGCAGACCCTGCCTATACTCATGGTTCTGAAGCTTGCAGCACAATGTCTGGGCAAACCCCGCAGGTACCAAGTGTCCTTGTTGAGGCTGAGGCCTTGGATGCCAATGATGGCAGGTGTCAAGGTTGGCTGTGATGTCTGGCAGTTTGTCCCCTTCAGCTGGTTGTAGGCTCTTGCAGCTTGTCACCTTCTGGATGTCCTTCCATGGATGCTGGATTAGGCCAGACATAGGGACTTAGGCCACACACTCGCCCCACACATCAAGGCGTCTGGTTCTCAGGGGCAAATGTTCAGTGTTGTCTAATACTGGGTTGACTCCCCAGACCAATCTGAGTGGATGCAGTCCCTTCTCAGACATGGGTTCAGCTAGTCTCTCACTCTCTGTAGGCAACACACACAGTTTGGTGCCAGCTTTGATACCTTTCTGGCAGCAGGCATACAGTCTCTAGGCAGAATTCCATACATTCTGGTGACAAACTTTATCACTATCTGGCTCCGCAGGCAGTGTGAACCCAGAAGGCTTCTCATGTTGCTGTTCTCGGTCACTGGAACCACTTTAGGCTCTGGATACACAGTCCCAGCCCTTGTACTGGCTAAGGGCTACACTCAGGTTGCCAAATTATCTTCTTTTCACTGGAAACTGGGAATGCTGGCTCTGCCAGATGGTGAAAGACTTCAGAAAGTCTTGCTTTTTTTTTTTTTTTTTTTTTTACTTGCTATTTATACTTACCCCGCCCACTGTGCTCCACTCCCTTCAGGAGTTGCCTTTGGCTTCCATCCCCGCCCTCTTACCTAGAGCCCAGAATGGCTGGTCCATGCAGCCATGGTTTGCCCCCCCCCCAGGCGGGGATGAGGTGGGGCCCGTACACCCAGAGTTTCTTCGTGTCATCGGGACACCAGTCCGGGACAGGCAGGGGCATTGGGGATCTGTGCCAGGCACTCGGTCTACCAGGAGCACAGCAAGCCATTTTCCTGTGTTCTCTGCCTGGTGTGCACCCTGATGTCAAGGCACAAGCGCTTACATCCATCACACAGCTCCCTTGTATGTGGCTGGGCTTGCTGTACCTCAGGCCTCCGCCTGCGGTCAGGTTGGCACCGAGTCCCAATCCCCCCCTCAGAAGGCGAGCAGTCCTGAAATGCTCAAGCCTCCTCCCCCCAGCCGGCCCTCTAGCTCCCTGGGCTTGTTCCCAAACCTGGGTCACCAGTCTCATGAGTGGTAGCGCTACCGCTGTGCAGACAGGCCGACCATCTTGCTACCTTTTGCAGGGGAAACCGTGGGCCAACTTCCTAACTT
This sequence comes from Neoceratodus forsteri, assembly GCA_016271365.2. Taxonomy (NCBI): domain Eukaryota; kingdom Metazoa; phylum Chordata; order Ceratodontiformes; family Ceratodontidae; genus Neoceratodus; species Neoceratodus forsteri. The sequence goes on along the minus strand of CM057456.1, from coordinate 1,096,384,221 downwards.
GTTTCTCTCGCTCACACATGACTCCCCTCTGGACTCAGAGAGCCTCTGCCACCAACTGCCCCAAGCTGAAAACTGCCCCAGGGTTTCAGGGGAAAAATGGCAGCTTGCCATTGGTCCAAACAGCTGTCCATCTGGAAAATGAAATAAACGTTAAGTCCCTTTATGCCTAATTAGTTGGCTATTTGGGCGTCAAGGGCACTGTCCTCTCCCCTTTCCCAGGAGCCATAGCTGCAGTTAGTTGTGCTCCTGGAACTTGGACTGGCTGATTATGGGGTAAGGGGTGAACAGGATGGCTACTATCACAACAGTTTATACCATGTCCCAAGTTTAAAAGTTTCTTTCAGCCAAATCATATAGCTTTAACATTTATTGCCCCCCCATATTGAGTAGAAGCCCAGCTGCCCGTGTGTCTAGTGACAGAATGGGGTTTTAAGGGGCTTCCCCTGCCTGTTGCTAGCGCCACAGAGCTGACCCCTCAGGCGGCAGGAAGGGCTTCATCACATACAGCAACCGTGGCTGCTTTCTTAAAGCAGCAGTGCACCCTTTATGAACTAGCATATGAGACTACCCCCATGCGCCTCCGGATCCCCTACAGGGGCCAGAGCACACCGAGAGCACTGACAGGAGCCACCAAAGTGGCTTTTACAAGGAGTGCTATAGCGCTGTTACTGCACATGTGCACCTCGCCAGCTCATTCCTGATGTGAGCTGCGTGGCAGTGTGCTCCATTTCATCCAATGGGCAATTCATCATTACTTTGCTCCACAGGTCCACAATCACAGGATTTACCACCCCGGACCGGCAGGAGCACTAAGGCAGGAACCCAGGACTGGGACCAGCGTCAGTGAGTGGCTGGGAGACAGAAAAGCACCCTGAGAGCAAATTAAGGTAAGCTCCAACTGGGCGGGGGTTACATCAGCGCTTGAGTCAACCACTGTGTATTTGGACCATTAAGTACATGGCTAATTTTGTCAGGCCTACAGTTATCGTGCCTGGTAAACAGCAAAGTTACTCAACAGATCTTCCTCACCTATGTTTTGCTGCTGCCTCCCTTCTGTGAACAAAGTGCTAACTGACTATGGCCTTGTTGTTTACTCTGCGGCCAGTGACTCAGTATTGGACAGGGTCAGGGTTATCTGTGTCAAAGCCTACAGATTTGTCTTGTGGTATAAGCAAGTTTACCCACAGTTGCAACTTTTGCACTCAAACTAAATGGCTACCCCTAACCATTAGAATCAAGTTCCAGAACTGTATGTTAGGGGAAAATGCTCTTCTGAAATTACCCCCTCCCCCAACCACAGAAAATTGCCTAAGTTTTGTTGATAACTAGTACCTCAGTAGAAGTATGACCAGTGATATGCTTATGAAATCCTCCTGCAGGACAAGCTGGGGTCAGAGCTTTTCTGCTGTAAGGGCAGGAGACTGGCTGGCTAATTTTCTGAATACGCTATCCAATATGACAAACCTGAATCAATTCCAAAGCTCCCTGTGTGCATTACTTCTTGAAAAAGCTGGCTGTACTTGTATACAAGTTGATTTCACACTCTATGTTCTTGCAGTATGTGTTTGTGTGGTCTATTTCTTGGTAGTCAAACTTGACACAGAACCTTTGAAAAAGAGCACTTGTGCTCAAAGGTAGTTTTCCTAGCAGCAATAAAAAACAAGCATTTGGCTGAATGTTCGCTTGCAGGATCAGGACAACTCTGAAACACAATATCTAGACACAATTTACAGTACCTTATATTTCACCCTTCGTCTGTTAATTGACACCCTTATTTGTTTATAATGTTCTCTACAGAATTCCATCCCTTTCAAAATGCTGTTGTACCACAGTTCAAATGTGATTGGACTGTTCTGTGGTACAACAGCATTCTGAAACCTCTATTGACTGCACAAGTCAGTTTCGTTATGAACCACCTTGCACACACTCACATACTACTACTCACTATAAAAAAATACAGGATGAGCCACTTTATGCACAACCAGTATGTTCCGACATCGTGGGGTTCTGGTTCCCACAGACCTCTCGAGATCAGAGGGAATCAGAACCCCTCTTTGACAGAACACACTGGTTGTGCATAGTTGCCCATCCAGTATTCTATATATTACTTTTTTTTTTTTTTTTGCTCTTTACTCCCCGAGCTGCCTGCGCCCATTTCAGCCCGGTCGCGACGCCGGCCCTCTGCCCCAAATCAGCCTCGGCCCTCGATACCCGTACCACGGTGGGAACTGCAACACCGTGCATACGCGCCGCAGGCACTGGGACTAGGTCAGGGCCCGCCTAGGGGCACATCGCGGCGGCAGGCAGCTTCTCGGCTGCAGGCAGCTCCTCCATTTTCTTCGGGAGGCGGAGTCGTGCCATGATGTCACCATCCGCCCGCCTCAATGGGTTGTCGGCGTCGGTTTTGCGTGGGAACTCCCGGCCTCCGCCAGGAGTCTGGCAACGCCGACTGCACCACACCCTCCCCGGAGAAGGAAAGCTGTCCAACGGATGCTCGATCCTACTCTTCGTCTTCCTCGGTCCGGGTCCGCTCGAACCCGGCCGGCGTCACAAGCGGAAATCCCACCACTGCGCCGACGGGCTGGCTGTATTCTATATATTACTAAGGACACTGGCATTGAAATTGGATCTGTGCCCTATTTGCTTGTCTACTTCTGCAGTCACAATTCTGTTTATGACATCCCAATTTGTTGCTGTGGAGATAATTATGATGTCATTAACAGGGTATTATGATGTCATGTGTAGACAAGCAGCCAAAGCAAATAAAGTCCAAGGGACGGTAATCTTGTTTTCATTTTCACTGCCCTCAGTAATGAAGAAAACGGGGAAAGAGCTGCAAAAATTGTTCTGGATGAATGGTACAGAGTGTAAAGCACAGACTAGTATAAACAGTGATTTGCAGATTCTTTCCCCCTCAGAGCTACATACAATATTGTCTAAGGAAATCTAAGCTACAGTAAATGTGTAACCAGGTCAAAATCATGGAGGGCTGAGGCGCTGCACGCCTCACCTCCTGCCACACCAGACACCTGGGCTGAAGAATGGACCAAGGTTGCTGTGGGGCTGGAGTGGGGGAAGAAGGATTCAGCATCTATCAATGGATCTCCTCCTTCGTGGTGGGGTGACTACTGCTTGGCTGCCACCAAGTGGAGTGTAGGTGGTACAGGAGTTGTCACCAGAATTGAAATTTGGAGGCGGATGTTGAAAGTGTGTATTATCTTCACAGTCTCCATGTGCGCCATTGCATGCCGCCGGCTCTGACTCAAGGGGAGTAACAGGTGGAAAAGAATGCGTCTGCAGGAAGATGCTGTGACCCTGAAGGCACCACACCACTACCACCCATGGCACACAGACACACAGCAAGGTAAAACAGAGATGGGGTAAATCTTGAATGTGCGTTGATGGGGCTGGGGTTCGACAGGGCTGGTGGGGAGTGACAGGAGGTTAAAGTACATATGTAAAAAAAAAGGACTGCAAAAATAATATGAACTATAAACTGAATTCTGTCTAACTCTCACATTTTTCAATGTTATTCAACTGGTATCAGGGGCTCTTTAAAGGGAACTGAAATCAACTATTGCTGATGTTTTCTGTTCATTATAGACATGCTGTTAACATATTTGAAGCTATTATATTTGCATTCTTCATACTGTTCCCAACGGTATTTAGTACTTTCAAATAGGCACTTCCTGTCTGTAACTAGAGGGAAAAGACACACACACACACACACCCACACACCCACCCACACCCTGTGAGGCTTTATGCTTATCTTCAAAGCCTGATGACATCTGCTAGCTGGCCAATGGGCAGAAAATCAATGTGATTGGTGGGGCTTTTCTCCTTTGAACTACAAGAAGTTTACATCTATCAGCCAGATGAACATCGTCATCCTTGCCTTCTCAGCACTGGCTTTTGAAACACAAGCCTCCTGCATTTCTACATCCATTGGTTTGTACAGTACACACCTACACAGCCCCTACACTACAGTAATAATAACAACAATATGATCGCTTCGTGCATGTGTGCAAGTAAACAAAAAAAAAAGCTTAACGTGACAGACACCAACTACGTGCATATATCACATATTTATTTTGCCTTTCCTTCCAGAAAAGGCAAACTAAGCTGCAAGAACTTGTTTCAGGTGCATCCAGAGGGGTTGGGTACATGGACCTGTTACACTGATGGGGGAATGCAGACTGTAACACCAGGGTATCTCCACTACCTTTTTCAGTAAGTGCTATGGGATGCTAACTTCAAGCAAGACCAGAGATGGGCAGAAGGAACCTTGGTTTAAAGAGCACCTTTCCTGCATTCTTTGGCAGCAAAATTAACATGAGGCTCCCTTCCCTGAATGGGAGCTCCTCCGTAGCAGTAGTAACATTTTCTGTTAAGCCCCCTAAGGAAGGGAAGGGATCATATTTTGCCCCTGAGGGGGCTAGCTGCTCAATCCCTTCCACTTCCTGATCTCCAAAGCCATCCCCACGCTTCCTAATTTTCTGATGTCATTATATGCCTGACGTGGGGACATGCTCCATGCAAGTCTATGGAGTGTTATTTTAAGAGTTATTTTTACGGGCCAGCCTGGTGGTGTAGAGGGCTGAGGCGCTGGTGCCGGCGACCGGGTTCAGGAACAAGCCTGGGCGTCAGAGGTCAGCAGCGGGACGGGGGAAGAGTGTGGATTCCCTCAGCTGATGGACGACCCCCAGTGGAGGCTGGAGGAAGCTCAGGCCGGGTGGGGGGCCTAGGCAGTAGGCCAGGGAGTGGGGGAAGGAGGCCGTGACCGGGGCTGTCCAGTGCATGCACGCTGACTCCTGGGGTCTCCGGAAAAGAAAAAACAGAGAAAATGCTGGTCGGCAGGGTGAAGACCGACGCTCCCCGCAGGCGACGCTCCCCGGCCAGGCAGGTAAGAGCCGGTGATTCCAGGGATCAGGGCTTGGGGAGGGTCGGTCGGATAGGGGACGACCGGCAGGAGAGAAAATGTGCCATGATAAAAAAAAAAAAAAGTGTTATTTTTACAATTTTAACTCAACTTGTAGTACAAATTGGAGCCAGTCTTCAAGTAACAAGGCTTGTTATTTGAACACTGGCTCTGATTTGTACTACAAGACAGGTTAAAATCTTAAAAATAATTTTTAAAATAACACTCCATAGACTTGCATAGAGCATGTCCCCAAACTAGGCATATAATGACATCACAAAATTAGGAAGCAGGGGGACAGCGTCAAAGATCAGAAGTGGAAGAGATCGAGCGGCTAGCCCCCTCTAGGGCAAAATACAATCCCTTCCCTTCCTTAAGGGGCTTAACAGAAAATGTTACTACTGCTACAGAAGAACTCCCATTCAGGTAAAGGAGCCTCCTGTTCATTTTGCAGAGCGCCGAAAGGTGCTCTTTAAAGTCTCAACCAAAGGAAGGCACCACAACGATGCAGCACCCCTTCTGTAGTGCACTAGTGTCAATTATGGGTGTTATCCCAAGTACCTAGTGTGGGGCAGAACCCACAACCTTCTTTTCGATCTTCGGGCCCTCAAGGCAAGCGTGCTTCCTACTGAGCCACTAGCACTGATGCTCTTACTGTATATTTTACAGGCAATTAAAACTGTCAAATAATGTACCATTTTCTTGACTAAGTATATAACAATGGACAGGTTTCTTTCTGTGTGGGAGATGCAGCATCTGTAAATTTGCACTTCTGAGTGGTCTATTTGCTCACCCTCTTGGCATATAACAACAACAAACTGTGTTTTAATTGCCGGACATCATTTGTAATCGATGGGCTCTGGTGCACTTGTCCCAAGCTTCATGTGGGTCAAACTGTAAGATCCTTAAAAAAACAAAACAAATCCAGAAACACATTCGTTTAGTGACCTTGGTTCTCCCAGAAACCCTACTGGGACAACATTTTTAAGATTTCCGCCAGTGTGCCTCAAGTCATGTGAAATTTATGGGGCCTGATCACACTGCCACACTAAAATGAAGAAAGTACTGCATGAAAGTTTGCTCTAACATGAAGTACCTTGGACAGTCACCCTCATGGCCCTGCAATGTGTGGGCCTCAATGATTTTTGTAGCTTTATCTTGGTGCTAGATGCTTAAAGCCCAGTCCTGACCCTTTCTCCTTTTTTTTTTGTTTAAACTTTGTCCACTTTATTGTTAATTTGTCTACTAACATATTGTTCTTGTTTTTCATTTGGCTCAAGAGATGTAAAAATTCTACTTTTGCATGAACTTCAATCATGTATGATGGATCCATGATATATGCATATTTCTTTATTTATTTGAGTTTTGGTAACCGGGTTAGTCCACTGAGACAATTACAGTCCCTTTTTCAGGGTCGACCCGGAGTCGAGAAGCAACCACGAAGGTGTAGGTGCAACAAGCAATGCAGTTCTCGTGTTACAAGGACGGCATTAGGCAGAGTACATGTCAAGACAAAATGTTGCAAGTACACAAACATTTGACAACGGACATGTCAAGCGAGTCACGAAATTGAATGCTTGATGGGCTATATACAGGGCAGTTATAGTACAAAACTTAATAGTAAACATACTAGTATACATGGGAGTGGCTAATACCAGAGAATTCTACATACATTAGTCTCATATTATGCTAGGTGCATGGGTAGGCACCCTTTAGCAAAAGCAGGAGCAAGTAGTAGAGGAAGACAGAAAGGCAGACAGATGGGACTCAAATTGTGAGAGGGAAGAGCAAGAGAGAATGGAGGGAGGGAGTTCCAGTCAGTTAGAGCAGCATCTGAAAAGGAGCATCTGGATACAGCAAGACGTATTCTGGGGACAATGAGAAGGGGGAGAGAGGCAGAGCGAAGTGTGCGTGGTGCTGGTTTGAGGCATATAAGTTCCCTGAGGCAGGGAGGGGTGAATTTCTGGACAAGCTTGAACATGAAGCTCAAGGTGGAGTACCTAGTTTTGCCCCACAGGAGGGCCACCCCAGTGAGGCGAGAACATCACAATGGTGAGAACGGGTAGGTGCCCCCACAGCAAAACGACCAACCCTGTGGTATACACACACACACACACTAAAATGCCAGCAGAGCCAGCTCATTGGTGCAGTAGTTGGATTTGCGCTTGCGACGCCAGTGACCTGGGTTCGGGAACAGACTCGGGTGCTGGAGAGTCGGCCAGGGAGGGAAGGCTGATGCACTGGAAGACTGCTCGCTTTCTCTCGGGGGGAAGGTGGGGACGCAACCAGGTGATTGCTGACCCCTGGCAGAGGCTGGGGGCTCGGCAATGTGCGGGGTCCTGCCAATCAACGGGGCATGGCAAACATCGGCGCAAGCCTGACATTAATGGCACGCCACGTCCCTGGGGAGCAAACAGGAAAGTGCCCCGAGGCCAACCAGATGACGGTCGTCAGCTCCCGCTGCCGAGAGACCTCGGGCAGTGCACAAACCACCCTAGCAGCACCAACGGCAAGTATAGCGCTGGCTGCCCTCCCGGTGCCTTCCCTCTTAGAGGAGGGGGACCCACCCGGTGAAGGGTTAGGTCCGGGGGTTACCTGGGGGGCTGCAATATAGGGTGAAGAGGTGACTGTACTGAGGCAGTGCGGCACGGAGGGTATAGGAGGACCTTAAAGAGAGGCCGGCCCAGAGCTGGGGGAGCCAAAAAAAAAAAAAGACGACAGCAAGTAGGCTCATTTGGTAATGGTCAGCCCCCAACCTGGGAGCTGACCTTGCTGTCCCCCCCCCTCGGGCTTCTCCATGCCCAGTCCGAGATAGTCCCCCTGTTTGGACTTTGCTAGCACAACCCTACCCCTGTATCTGGCCCAACCCCTCTTGAACCCCTCCACAGTCTCTGCCTCCACTAGTCCCCAGGGCAGCGCATTCCATGGTTCCACCACCCTCTCAGTGAAGTAGCATCTCCTCCTTTCCCCCTGAGTCTTTCCCCCTCTAGCTTCCACCTATGCTCTCTACTTGCCTCCCCTTTCCTTTGGAGCACCCTGACTGAGCCTCCCCTATTTAGCCCCTTCATGTACTTGAAGATCTCCATCATGTCCCCCCTGTCCCTCCTCTCCTCCAATGCATACATGCTGAGCTCCTCGAGCCTCTCCCCATAGGTCCTTTCCCCCCCAAGCCCCAGATCATTTTGTTTGCCCTCCTCTGGACTCATTCCAGGAGTGCAATGTCTCTTTTTAAGTGCAGCCTCCAAAACTGCACACTGTACTCGAGGTGCAGCCTAACCAAACAGTTGTACAGAGGGATTATCACTTCCCTCTTTCTGGAGGTAATCCCCCTAGCGATGCATCCCAGCATCCTATTGGCTTTGGCCGCTGCCCTCCTACACATCTCAGAGTTGTTCATTTTGACATCCACCAACACCCCCAGGTCCCTCTCAGACATCGAGACTTGAAGCATTATCCCCCCCTCCCCGGTATACACTTGGCCTGGGTTTCTGGCACCCAGGTGCAGAACCCTACATTTCCCTGCATTGAACCCCAGACCATGGGTAGCTATAAGGGTGTGCTCCATGCTCAGAACACATTTGCTTACATTAGAAGCACTGTTTGCAAATCTAAATTTAGTGTCATTGTGCTCCTGCAAAGTACTAGAAGCATGGTCCATTTTGCATTACTGTACATGGCTGTGGGACTTTAGTACATGCCCCAGAATGACTTGTGCTTGTTTTAGTTTTATTAGATCCATTCAAACCAACCATACCCAATCACCCCATGTTTTTCCTGATGTGAGCAGTGTTAATGTTGTGCGCTGTGCAGGACGGCCAGGGTCATATTTTTTTCAGCTAAAACCCTTGAAAGAGAAGGATTCTACTGTGATAGGAGATTAGGTTCTGCTGGAGTAGCAGGTTTGCAGAAGCCGGCATGCACATCTAGTACCAGTATAAGTTAAGATTGACTGTCGTGGTCAAGACAAGTAGCTGGCTGTGTGGGATGGAATGGGTGGTGGGGGTGGAGCTGCCACTGGGAGGAGTGGCCAAGGGTACCTGTACATTAACGGATCTGAGAAGGAGTCGTTCATCGGGTGCCTGGGCCAGGAGTCTTTCTTTCTTTCTTTCTCCCTCCCTCCCTACTTGTGGGGCAGTGGTGCAGGGGAGGAAGACATCAGACTTGAGGAATAGGTCACTGCCAAGCACATCAAGAGTTGCATTGGGCCTCAGTGCTTGGCCATTCAAGAACTACCGCCGCATGCTCTGTCTGTCTGACTTGGGACTTTTGGCTGGGAGACCAGCTAACACTGACCTCTGTGTGCCAGTGGCTGCTTAGGTTAGTCAGGAGAGGACATTCAGCAGTAGCAGAGGAACTCAACTGAACTGGAGAGGCAAGACTAGGCTATCTGCACAGTGTGATAAAAGGTTGGGAGTTGAAACTGGCATCGGCCCGCAAACCACATGCTGGAAGATTTTCAACTAAGCCAATAAAATTTTTTCGTTAGCTGGGCCTCCTGACTTGGAGAAAAGAACATTTAAATAAGTGTGCCAGTTGGGCCTGTGGAAAAGCCTGGGACCAGTATTTTCCCCAACCACTAGTCGTGCTTGCTAGCTAGCAACTGCAAGACTAAATTTTGACCCCTGAAGGTGCAGAAATGTAGAGGGGTTGGTCTAGACTGCCACAGGCACCATTTTGCCCATACTCTGACAGTGAAAGGCAGTACAGAAAGTCTGGACAGATGCAGGTGGTACTATTATGTCTAGTGGCCTTCAAACAGTTTTACAAATTACAAAAGTACAGCGAAGCAGCACAGACAAATAAGCAGACTTGGTCTCATTTCTCTAGGTTTCCTGGGCTCTGCCTCCTCAGTCAGGTGATGAAAAAGGTTAGCTAAAGAAAAGTAATTAAATTTAACCAGCTTTAGAACATACATACGTGGTCTTATCTAGTCTACTCAAGTTTGCAGGACCGCCCTACCAGTAAGTACTGTGGGATAAGCCCCCCCACTAGCCACCTCTCCCTCCCCCCTACCTTCCCCCCATTCCTAGTAATTTTCCCCATTTACCCTGTCCCAGCCTCTCCTAAAGCTGTCTTCAGGGAGACAACTTCCTCCGGCAACTCATTCCATGTTACCCTCCCCCCCAGTGAAAAGGGTCTCCTCATTTACCTCTTGAAATGTCCACCAGTTTGTGGCAGTGCCTCCAGTGGTCTTGTTTCCACTATGACTGAACAGACCCTCAGAGTTCACTTTGTTGAAAGGGATATTCATTGCAGACATATCATTGGACATCAAGAGCAAGATCAGTCTCTTTGCTGATGATACCAAGGTAGGAGCGGTGGTGGACGACCTAGGGGGATGGCAGGGGTTGCAGGATGATCTGGCAAAACTTGAAACCTGGTCAGACACCTGGCAACTGGGCTTTAATGCCAAAAAGTGCAAGGTGCTGCATTTTGGGATGAAGAACCCAAGGAGGAGTTAGTTACCAGCTTGGGGGAGTGCAGCTAGCCCAGACAGAGGAAGAGAAGGATCTGGGGGGTGCTCATTACAGGGTCAATGAACAACTCGGCACAATGTAGGAAGCCAGCTGCAAAGGCCAACAAAATGCTGGGTTGCATTGCAAGGGGTATATCCTAGAGGAGGAAGGAGGTGGTTCTGCCACTGTATAGGTCATTAGTTAGACCGCATCTGGAGTACTGGCGCCCGTATCTGAAGAGGGACATTAAGTTACTGGAGGGGGTGCAGCGCAGGGCGACAAAGATGATCAAGGGGCTGGGGGACTTGTCATATGAGAGGAGGCTGAGGGAATTGAACATGTACTCGCTGGAGGAGAGGAGGGACAGGGGGGACATGACTGAAACCTTTAAGTACATGAAAGAAATAAACAAGACGGGTACAGAGGGGCTGTTCAAAGTAAGGGAGGGGAGGGACACCATGAGCCATGATATGAGACTGGAGGGAGGGAGGAAAGTTCAGGAGGGAGATGAGAAGACACTTTTTTTACAGAGAGGGTGGCAGCTGGGTGGAATGCGTTACCTGCAGAAGTGGTATCCAGTAGAACAGTGGACTGCCTCAAAAGGGGCTGGGACAGGACAAGGGGGGGTCAATAAAGAGGAACGGTGGAAGGGAGGGACAGCTGCAGAATAAGGGGTGCTAGCTGCACATTCGGGCAGACTTGATAGACCTCTAGGCCTTTATCTGCTGGCAAATTTCATATGTTCATATCACAGCAGATAAGCAGATAACACAACAGTAAGGTGTCGAAGAGTTCCCCACATTCCCTCCAGTTCTTTGAACCCCTGGATGCATCATACTTCCCCGTCATTTGAAGGGTCTTAAAATATCTAACCACACATTTCCACCCATATTCTCTCCAAATATATGACTGTTATTTTATGGTGCAAAATATTTAGTTTTGTCCAGTCTTCATCTGTCAATGTCGCTTCTAACTCATGCTCCCATCTGGTATGTATTTTGTCTATAGCTTTCACAGAGGAAGCCTGGATCACTTTTGTGATCCGTGAGATTACATGACCTGGAGTACTCCCTTCCAAAGTACCTATGACCACTTATATAAGAGGGTGTGCCTCTGCTTTGTCCCAAGTCAACCCGAATCTCTCTGAAAAATAATGTCTCGCTTGCAAATATCTGAAGTAGTCCTGTCTTCTTAAATTATACTTTTGCTGTAACTCCTTAAAAGTTTGAATGCTGCCCTGGTCATAATATTGATAATTATGGATAAGACCCAACCTTTGCCATCTCTCAAAGGTATGGTCTAGTTTAGCAGAACCAAAATTTGGGTCTGTTGTCAATATTTCTAGGTATCTGGCCGATGTTCTAATTTCTGACCTAGAAAGTGTCCTACTCCAGTTTTTTAGAATCTGACTGGTATACCTTAACTGTAGGGGATAATTTCTGCCAGTGTTGTAGGGCAACTTGTTGAATTGTTTTTTTAAACAATGTTCCATTTGTCCCTGGCGCTCCAGCTCTTTCTAGTGATGATCTACCGTCTTTATCAATCCATTATAATGCGTGGGTGAATTGTGCTGCTTAGCAGTATTTTTCCAAGTCTGGTAACACCAACCCCCACCCCCCCTCTATGTCTTTAGGAAGCCGTGGTAGGGTGTAGGCCTTTTGGGGCCTGCCTCCTGCCCAGATAAATGCTGATATTAATTTGTCCCATTGTTTAAACTAAATTTTATTGGGAATTAAAGGAATATTTTGGAAGAGATAAAGAAATCTCGGGAGGGTATTCATTCTAATGGTTTCTATTCTCTGAATCAAAGCCATGGGTAAATAGGTCCATCTTTGAAAATCCTCTCGGACGGCTTTGCTCAGAGGATCATAGTTTACCCTATTGTTGTTAAATCTTGTGGTATTATAATTTCTAAATATCTAAATGTATTACCATGCCAATGCAATGGAAAAGCCAACTTTATTGCTGTGGTTGGTGTATAATTAAAACTCAAAACCTCTGTCGTAGTTTTATTAAGTTTGTATCCAGATAATGTCTCTATATCAGTCATGAGATGGAATAATCTAGGAAGCGAGGTTTCTGGGTTTGTCATGTACATTACCAAATCGTCCGTGTAGCATGCTACTTTGTGTTCTGTATTCAGGATCTTAAATCCTATGATTTGGGGGTCCAATCTCAGGGTCTGTGTTAGTAGTTCAGCGTAAATCGCGAACAGCTGAGGGGAAGAAGAGGGTACCCCTGTCTTGTTCCTCTGTTTAGGGGAAAGCGATCGGAATAAGTGCCATTCATTTTAATGACTGCCTGAGGGTGAGAATATAATTGTTTTATTATTTTTTTTTTAATCTCTTTATCACCCCTCCGTGCACCCAGCATTCTCCCTACCATCCCCCCTTCAATCAGCTTACCTCATATTTGCAGCCATCCACGGAGTAGCCTCGGTGTAACCCTTCACCGGGTGGGTCCCCGCTCCTCAGACGGGGAAGGCACTGGCAGGGAGGAGGCACCAGCACACTATTTCTTTCTTGCAGTCCCGGGAGCTGCTAAGGCAATCTGTGGCTTCGTGGGGAGTCTTCGGGGATGCCCGAGTCCGGCAGCCATCATCTGGTTAGACTTCCGGCACGGATTTTCCAGTCTTCTAGTTCCCCCTAGTGCACTGCTTCCTGTAGTGCCCCCGGTCTCCACTGGGGGCCGCTACGTGAGCGAGGCAATCCCTAACCCTCCCCAGGATAGGAGAGCAGTCCGTTGGATGCTCAATCCTATCCTCCCCCTGCCGACCCCCGACAACCCAAGTCCATTCCCAAATCTGGGTCCCCGGCGTGGGAAGAGGCAAGGCGCCAGCGTCTCAACCCTCTACACCACCGGGCCAGCTGTTTTATTATTTGACAAAATTGTTCTGAGAAGTGAGGAAGTATTTCTTTACAGAAAGGGTGGTGGATGCTTGGAACTGCCTCCCCGCAGCGGTGATGGCGGCAAAGATGGTGAAGGAATTCAAAAACGCATGGGACAGACAAAAGGGAATGCTAGAAACACGGAAGAGTGGAAAAGTCACCGATTAACTACAGTCTGCAGTGTAAGTTAAAGGTAGAAAAAATGAGCAGACTAGATGGGCCAGGAGGTCCTTATCTGCCAACAAATTCTATATATCTATGTATCTAATCATGTCACCTCTATACTATGTAATGTAATATGTGACTGCAAATTACTAGTACATCCCACAGAACCTCTAGTACAAACAACTGATGATTTACTGTCAGGATATTGATAATAAATATAGGTAGGCGCGCGATCACGGTCTGAAGGAGCACATATTTCATGGCACAAGTTCGATCAAATGTGCTCCTCTGTTTTGGAGGAGCACGCCATGCTAAATCTTTAACACTACCCTGCCCCAGACTCCACTTCCCTTACCACTTCTCCAGAGCATTTAGGTCCTCCTACAGGGTAACCCTCCCCTCCTCCCCATCCACCACTGCTCCCAACTTCGAGTCATCCGCAAAGAGACTCATTTCACTCTTGAAACCCTTCCTTATGTCAGAGACATAGGCGTTAAACAGGAGGGGCCCTAGGACCGATCCCAGAGGGAACCCACTGATGACCCTCCTTGGAGTCGAGACTAACCCCCCAACCATGACCCTCTGGGTACACTCAGAGTCAATTTCCTATCCATCTGATCATCAGTTTCCCCAGCCCCATTTCCCCCAGCTTATCCAACAGGCCCCAGTGAGGAACTGAGTCAAGCACCTTGCTGAAGTCAAGAAAGAGGACGTCCACCGGCCTACCCTGGTCCAGGGTACTCGTCACCTAATCGTAGAACTCCACTAGGTTTGTATGACACAATTTTGCCAGGACAAAGCTATGCTGTCTATCGTCCAGGTACCCCAACTTCTCCAGTACCCCACTAGCCTCACCTTGGTAATACCCTCCATCACCTTGCTCACCACTGACGTCAGGCTGATGGGCCAGTAGTTCCCTGCCACCTCTCTTGAGCCTCCCTTGTGGATAGGCATGATATGTGCCACCCTCCAGTCCTACGGCACCCACTCTGTCATCAGACAGATGTTGAAAAGCTCTGTCAGGGGTTCCGCCAGTTCCCTCAAAACTCTGGGATGTAATTCATCCGGCCCTGGTGCCTTCTCCATCCGAAGGGACCTGAGGACTTCCCTCACTCTCTCTATAGGGATTTTCACCTTTACTTCCTCCCCCTTGGCCCCCTGTTCTGCCTTCCCCTCCTGACGGTGATGTCACCCCCCTTTCCTAGACCCACCAGGGCTCCCGATTAGTAAGGGTTCCGCCTCCTCCAGTTTCACCGTCTCCTCCCTTGGATCACATGAGCCCCCATTCTTCCTGGTAAAACTGAGGCAAAGTACCCATTTAGTACCTTGGCCTGCTCCCCCGGGTCCTGTGCCCATCCCTCCCCTGTTCTAATCCTGCTATCTGCCCCATATAACATGGATATCCAAAATGTTTGACTTTCAGAGTCCATATATCTTAAAGGGGATACTGTTTCATGCCATCTCTGTACCTCAAGCCTATTTTTTATAATAAGGTCTCTTTCCATACATTTTCGATTTCAAATATTGTTCCCATCAATGATTTCCTTTATTCTTTACCTGTGGGCTATATTTTTTGATGTGGTTTTACTTTTATTTGGACAAACCTTGGCTATTCTCTCCTCAGGCATGTTTATCATCATTTCTTTGAACATCACAGGTTCTGTTCTGAACTGCCTTTAAAGAGCCCCTTACACCACTGTGACAACTTTGAAAAAAAATGTAATATTTAGACACAATTTAGATTATATTTAATACTTTTATTTGTAATTCTCCTTCTTGCTCCTTTATTACTAAGGACATTTGCATGGAAACGGGATCGCTGTCCTATCTGTTCTGACTGCTTGCCTACATCTGACATCACAGTTCTGATTATGTCATCAAAGTCTGTTGTTGTGGAGATAATTATGATGCCAAAAACAGGGGACTGTGATGTCAGGTATATGCATGTAGTAAGAGCAGATATGTCTAAGGGATAGTAATCCTCTTTCATACAACTGTCCTCAGTAATAAAGAAAAAGGAATGAATTATGGAAAATACATGAAATACAAACTGTATTGTGTGCCTCTTTTTTTTTTTTTTTTAAGTTTTTCTAATGGTGTCAGGGGCTCTTTAACTGTAATTGATATACTTAGTTGAGGAAATAGTACATCAACTGACAAGTTTTATTTTCTATAAAATGTAACATTGTGTGTGATATATATAGAGAATAATGCCTGTGCAGATGTGTGTTCTGAGGATTTTTTACATACCTGTGGTGTGTGATAATCCCTAAATCCCAAAAGCAAAGCTCAAGGGGTTAATGAGTTTATCACACACTGAAGGTGTGAAAAATCCTCATAAGACAAACCCAACACAGGCATTATTTTTAATAATAACTGGTACAAGGTTTGGGGAGACTGTTTAGCCAAACGCAGAATTTGTTAGTGTGGTAGAGTACCGCTTTGTTGTGGAGACAAAATAAAAAAGCGGTCTTGAGCCACTGTGCCTTCATTTGCACTTCAGTGAAGTGAGAGCACAAGGAGGAAACGCCATAATAACCTGCTTTTGAGTTATTATAGAATTCAGTGGGTCATTATGGCATTTTATCAGGTGTGCATATCCAGTCATTATAGGAAGTCACCAGTTATTTTATATATAAGAGGCAAAAAACTCAGTTTAATGCATTAGTTAAGGTTGTTCCACAGTGACAAAAGCAAGGAAATTCAGTGTTAGGGTTGAAAACCCCCCTTGGACCCCCCAACCCACCCCCCAACCGGCATCGGGGTGCGCGTTGGGGTTGTCGGCCCTAACTCTCACCCCATCACATGTGTAAAGAAGCATAGGTATAGGAGAAAGGGGTGACAGTTAGGTTCGATGACCCCAACGAGCACCCCGATGCCGTTGGGGGGTGGGCTGGGCGGCCTAAGGGGGCTTTCAACCCTAACACTGAATTTCTTTGCTTTTGTCACTGTGGAACAAACCTAACTAATGCATTAAACTGAGTTTTTTCCTCTAATTTCCCTTCTTTTTGAGAATGATTACGAGAAATAGTGAATGTAATGCAGCAGCGGGAGCGCGGGGCCCGCCACATGATGTCTTGTGACATAGTAACAGGAACAGCAACGCAAACAGAATCGCCAACAGTGGCGCACATGGTAACGCAAACATAAATGGTAAAGGAAACGTTAATAGAAATGCAAGCACAAAGTGACATCGAAGTGAACAGTGATGCAAACAGACATTGAAGAGCGTACGAAAACACAACTGGTAATGTGAACAGTGATGGCAGCGGTATTTTAAATGGAAATGTTAAGTGTCACAGCAAAAAGAACGCGAAAGAGAACAGAAACGGAAATGCAAGCACACACGTAAACACAAACCGTAATGCGCACAGGCACGGTACCGCAAAAGTAAATGCAAATGGCAAAGTTAGCATGAAGAATAATGCCAAAGGAAAGAGAAACAGAAACGGGAACAGAAGCGCATACGGAAACGCAAACCGAAACACACACGGGCACAGTACCGCAACTGTAAACGGAAATGGTAATTGTAACAGCAACAGTAACAGCAAAGGAAACAGAAATGCAAAAGGAAGCATAGCGCATATGGAAGCATAAACCGTGTGCATACGGTGCAACCAACACAATTGCAAGCGCAAATGGTAACAGTAACTGCAACAGGAGGCATAAACGAAAGAGAAATGGAAACACAAACAAAAGGGCTGCCAGAAACGCAAATGGCAATGCGCACGGTGACGCAAACAAAAACTCAAACAGAAACAGTAGTGGAAACGCAAATGGTAATAGTAACGAAAACGTAAGTGTGAATGACAACGCAAGGGGTAACGCACATGGTGGCGTACATGTTAACGGTAATGCAAACAGAAACAGAAACTTTGACGTCAGATAAGGACCGCTTGGCCCATCTAGTCTGCCCATTTCCCTACCTACAGGATAGGCCACAGATCCTAGTTAACCAACAGCCTATTTCTTCCTACCCCCCACAAGAATTGCCTTATGTCTGTCCCATGCATTCTTGAATTCTCCCACAGTTTTAGACCCCACAACCTCCTCAGGAAGGCTGTTCCATGCATCCACTACCCTCTCTGTGAATAATACTTCTTCACATTGCCCCTGAACCGCCCCCCTTCTATCTTTAAATTGTGTCCCCTTGTTCTTGCACGTCTCTTTTTCTGAAAGATGCTACCCTCTTGGACTTTGTTGACTCCACTGAGGAACTTAAAAGTTTCCATCATGTCCCCCCTCTCCCTTCTTTCCTCAAGGGTATACATATTAAGCTCCTTTAGTCTCTTTTCATACGGCTTCTCTTGCAGACCCTGCACCATTTTAGTTGCCCTCCTCTGGACTGCCTCTATCCTGTCTATGTCCTTGCGGAGATGGGGTCTCCAGAATTGGACGCAGTACTCCAGATGGGGTCTCACCAACTGTCTGTACAGAGGGATAACAACTTCCTGTTTTCTGCTGCTGATGCCTCTCCTTATGCATCCCAGTATACCCCCAGCCCTTCCTACTGCCTTCTCACATTGCTTGCTAACCTTAAGGTCATCTGATCTGATTACCCCCAGGTCCCTTTCCTTTTTTGTTGTTGTTACTACCTCCCCCATTGTGTATTCTTCCCCTGGGTTCTTGTTTCCCAGGTGCATTATTCTGCACTTCTTTGCATTGAATCCTAGCTGCCATACTTCTGACCATTCCTCCAACCTTGCCAAGTCCCTTCTCATCCTTTCCACGCCTCCTCGTGTATCAACCCTGTTGCAGATCTTTGTGTCATCTGCAAAAGGCATACTTTTCCTTCCAGTCCCTCTGCAATGTCACTGATGAAGACATTAAAAGGACTGGACCCAATACTGAACCCTGCGGTACCCCACTAGTAACCCCTCTTTCTTCAGAGTGGACTCCATTTACAATTACCTTCTGTGTCCTGTTGTGCAGCCAATGTTTACCAGGCTACCACCCTGAGACCCACTCCCATGCTGGTTAATTTGACTATTAATCTTTGTGGGGACTGTGTCAAATGCCTTGCTAAAGTCTAGGTAGGCCATGTCCACAGCCCTCCCTGGTCTACTACTTTGGTCACCCAGTCAAAGAAATCTATTAGATTAGTCTGACATGACCTTCCTGCTGTGAACCCATGCTGCCTTGGGTCCTGTGCCCCACTGGCCTCTAGGTACTCAACTATTCTTTCCTTCAGAAGTGACTCCATCACTTTCCCTACCACAGAGGTCACACTGACAGGTCTGTAGTTTCCTGCCTCTGTCTTGGTCCCACTTTTGTGAAGGGGAATCACATCCGCCTTCCTCCAGTCCTCGGGTACCACACCATCCTCCCATGATTTATTAAAAAGAGTAGCCAGTGGTTTCACTAGTTCCTCCCTTAATTCTTTTAGAATTCTGGGGTGAATTCCATCAGGACCCATTGCTTTGTCCACCTTCAGTTTTAGGAGTTCTTGCAGAACCCTTTCTTCTGTGAAAGGACTGGGATCGACCCCCCTATCAAGAGTGCTTCTGTTAATTGGATTACGCACTTCCCTCTCCTCTTTTGTGAATACTGAGCAGAAATATTCATTCAGTATCCCTGCTTTTTCACTGTCCCCCTCTGCCCACCCACCGTTCATTCTATTCAGCCTCACAATCCCTCCCTTTGTCTTTCTATGCTCGCTGATGTACCTATAAAAGGTTTCATCCCCCTTCTTAACTGAGTTGGCTAACTTTTCCTCAGTTTGGGCCTTTGCTATTCTGACTTTCCTCCCTGTTTCCTTCTGCCTTAACTGGTACAGCTCTCTGTCCTGCTCCTTCTGTGTTTCCCTATACTTCGAATGCTATCTTTTCTTCCTGACTTTTACAGCCACCTCTTTGAGAACCATAGTCGCTTTTCTTTCGTTTTGATTTGTTTATTTGCTTCACACAAAGGCTTGTTGCCTCTGTGATGGCAGTTTTGATGATTCCCATTGTTGCTCCACACCTCCTTCCAGCCTGTTTGCTAGTGCTTTTCTGAGGCACTCTCCCCTTGTCAAAGTCAGCCCTTCTAAAGTCCAGTACCCTCACTTTTGTATGGCTTGACTCTGTAGCTGAGTTTAACGTGAACCACACTGTTTGATGGTCACTTGTTCCCAGATGGCAACCCACTTCTAGATCTGAGATCCTCTCACTGCCCCCGTTTGAGAGTACGAGGTCTAAGATTGCTCCCTCACGAGTGGGTTCTGAAACTAGCTGTCTGAGGCCTGACACCTGTAGGGCATCAAGAATGGCCCTGCTCTTGGATGTGGCTGCAGCAAATGTGCTCCAGTTAACATCTGGCATATTCAGGTCTCCCATCAACAGTATCTCCCCTTTCTCTGCCATTCTAAGAATGCCTTCTATCATATCCTTGTCCATTCCCTCCCCCTGATATGGGAGTCTGTACACAACCCCTGTGCAGATTGTGGTGCCCTTTCCAGTCTCCAAGGTGACCCACAGTGCCTCCTCTCCTCCCGGTTTACTCTTTTGTACAGTTGCTTTTATCCCTTCCTTTACATAGAGAGCTACTCCTCCCCCTCTTCTCCCCTGCCTGTCTCTCCTATAGGTTATGTACCCTGGTATGTTAACATCCCAGTCATGGTTCTCTGTGTATCATGTTTCTGTGACTGCTACGATATCCAGGCAGGACATTAACGCAAGTGGAAACAGTAGCTGTAACAGTAACAGAAGCGCATACTCGGGTTTTGCCAAACAGGTGTATACAGAAACACAGTGTGTAGAAAGAATGTATGCATTGTAATGGGGATCGAAGCTTAAAACGAGCATTGGAAGTACTTAATTGCTAATATCTCAGCAACTGCACGACGTAGAAAAAAAATTAAAATTTCACAAAAATCTTGATTTTCCTGGCTAGGTTTTTGCTATTACACAGCCCACAGGACTATGCAACTCACAACAAAAAATCTGTATCTCGCATCGTTTTCGAGATACGAGCCCCGAAAGGCGCGGCAGACACCACCATGTTAGTCTATGGGAAAAAAACATCAACTTTGGAGTACCGTAACTTGGCAGCTGTGCAATATTTTTTTCACCAAACCACCAAAAGGCACATCTGTGAGATGTTGGCTGCCTTCCCTTCAAATTTCAGTTCAAAAGACCAAACGGTTCTATTGCAGCAGGGTGGCAAATAATTTCTGTCATTTTGGACAAGTCTGAAAAAGTAGTGCCGCAATTTGTGGCAATTTTCGCTAAATTTTGCTAAAGTGTTGTGAGTGTGACACTACTGGTTCCAGAAATTTGAGAAACATATTTCTGGGGTGTTTTGTCCCAAAATAAAGACAAGACTAGCATCCTCAGGGTCCGACTGGGTGAAGACAAAAATAATTGTGTCCCTAGAGGGTCCCAAATTTAAATGCCAAGCATTTTTCTGATCACCAACTGAAAACAAAATGGCGGATTTACGACACTACTAGGGCCACTTGCGACACTAAAAAGTGTATTTGCGAAAGTGTTGAATATTTTGTTAACTTTTCCCATTGACTTATAATGGGAACTTGTTTTTTGAATAACTTTTGAGCCGTTCAATACTTTTTCACAAAATCTTCAAAAGGCACATCAGGGACCCCGGCCGCACGTTCCCTGAAGTTTTCGGACTGGCAGGTCCACTGTTGCACATCTGCCCTGGTCATAGCCCCCAGGGCTTCCACCGCCATCTATTGCCGCATTCGTCCCCCAGTTACCCCCGGCTCACCCCACGGAGGGTGGGACCGCGGAAACGGTCCCCTATCCACGCCGCGAGACTAGTAACTGGTCGGGGGACTGCAGCGATGGCGGCATATCTAAGTCTCAGGGAGGGCTTCACTCAGACCATGGACCCTGCCCACCTGCTCCTTTTTTCCGTGTTCTTTCCGAGGCTGAGACGTGCAATGACGCCAGCGTCTGCCCCGCCTCCCAGTATGCCAAGCGCCAGTAGTGTGTCTGTCTCCTGGCCTCCACCAGGAATCCTCAGTGTACCGGACACTTCCCCGCCCACCTCTCTGAGAAGGAGAGCCGTCCATGGAATGCTCCATCCTTCTCCCCTCGGCCGGTCCTCCGACGACCCAGGTCCATTCCCGAACCCGGGTTGCTGGTGCTGCAAGCGGAAATCCAACTGCTGTGCCGGCGGGCCGGCCTGCCGTCAGCTTCTCCAAATCTTTGCTGTGACATGGGATTCACCAGCATCAGATCTCTCTGTGACCACAACAAACTCCTGAAGGTTGATCTATTACTCGACTAGAAGACTTTGGGGGAGGTCCACATCTTTCCTCCATTTCACTTTGTGTTCTCAGGAGGCCATCCTAACAGATTACTTTTCACTGTATTGCCCTTGATTTAAGTTTATCCTGCCCATGCCAGTAGATGTGATTTGGACAAGTCTACACTATGTTCTAGGTTCTTCGGAAATCTGTACCGAGTGAACTGCCCAGTTCCAGGTAGAGACATACCAGCTGTTTATCAGAACTACAAGGCCTGCTGGCCCAATATAATTACATGTGCATGGGTCAAGAGAAATGGTAGTTACTACTGGCACAACGACCACTTCATTTTCTGCCCATCCTACTAAAGGGGCTGTTGTCAAAGTGGTTTGGGATGCCCAAAACAACCATGTGGCCTTGATAGTGGCAATGTAATCAGGCTTAAGAACCTTGGGAACTCACCCATCTCAGCTCCACCTCCCTTCACACCCATATCCGCTTAGTCACAAACTCACCAAAAATGTTAAAATATGTGAACAAAATCCCTAATGAGGTATGCCAGTGATAACATCTTAAGTCTCAATGCTGGGCCCACAATGTCAGCAATCTCTCTCACACGACATCGCAAAGCACTACTGGAAGAGACTGCTGGCACTCGGGCCCAGCAGTGAGACTGATGAAACCACTGGCAAAGTGCTCCATTAAGGATTTTTTTTCAACATACTTTCAAACTTTTGGGGAGTTTCTGACTAAGGGGATATGGATGCAGAAGGAGGTGGGGCTATGATGGATATGGGGAGAATATTTTTACATGATTTGTATGAGTCAGACTGCAGTCGGATAAGGAGGCAAGTGGAGGGTTTGTGCCATCTGTCAAGAAACAGGGTGGGGGGTATCACTGGGCACCAGGGAGAACCTATGGGGAAGAGGGCATCACTGAACACCAGGGAGAACTTATGGAGAAGGGGAGAGGGGTACCACTTGACACCAGGGAGAAATTATGGGGAAGAGGAAAGGAGAGGTCGGCTGCCACTGGACACCAGGGAGCATGGGAAGGGGTGTCACAGGAAACCATGGAGTAACTGGAAATGTATGGGATGAGGAATTTTTCCTTCAAATCATTGGGGGGGGGGGGGGAGTAAATTGGTACCACTTTCCTGGCTGGCTGGACCAGTGCAAAAAAGGAAAAACAAAACAAAAGCGTGAACCCTTTTAATGCAGTTGCGGGTTATTGCTTACATAAATCACTGGAGGCAGGTCTAAACACCAAGTCATGGAAACAGGAGAAAACCAGAGGAGGTAGCAGAAGAGGCAGAGGAAATGTATTAGTTTCCCCACAGTCACTATGTATTACTGCCTTTCAAAGTGTGGCTGTTGTGCAACCTCACAGATTTAGCAATCCTTTTGTTAATTCATAGAGCTGACGCTGCAAGTAACAGTTTCACAATGTTATTCCCAGCCTATACTTTAAAATCCACACAAGAGCAAGAGAATATATATTTTTACATTAAAGCCATGTGTACAGCCTATGATTTGACTAGAAAAGACAAATCCTTCTATACCATTAGTCATCCGCCACCGAACCACTGAAGCATTTCACTTACTGAACATCCCCCACACACACACAAACACATATTGCAGACTCATATCAAATCCCTGCAGTTAACTACTGCTTCTCTTTCTGATTTCGTAATCCAAGTTCAGCATGACTACATTTCCTCCTCACATCTAAGAAAATAAATATCTAACTTCAGTGCAAATCACTGAATTAATCTGTGTGGCGCAAGCAAACATATGAATGGGTTTTTGGTAACTCTTTAATGTCAAAAGAAAATCAATCTTTTAAGAGAACTGCCACCGTTTGAACATACTGGACCATCTGAAATGATAGCTAAACACATATTTCATCTTTAGTACCTGTACATGGCTTCATGTGCACTATTCAAACTAAAGAGCACCTGGTTTGGTGATTATAATAGCCCCCCTCTTGAAGCTTACCTCTGTAGGAGGTAAACTGTCCTTTTTTTGCAGGATTTATAATAGGAGGGGAAGAGACCATAACTCGCTCAACTCACAACCACAACTGTCTTGTTTTCAGTTTTTATAAATAGTTAAGTTGCAGGAATGTTAAAAACTGTCCAGGGGCTTACAGCTTTTTTGGATTTTAGCAAAGACCTCGGATTTCTATTGGCCCCCGTCATCAAATATGCAATTCAGCCAGTGTGGGGTGATGTGAATCGTGTTCCATTGGCTGATGAGCGCACACAGTCAACTGGAAGCAGTCTGGTTTGTCAGCGTCTGGGAACCTATGACCCGAGACATGACCTCTGCACTAGCTTTATTACATATTGAAGCACAGGCTAAGCATGCATTATCCTCAAGTTCAGGGCCCTGTGCTGTCCAAACACTGCATGTCTCTCAATAAAAGATACCAGGAACTGAAATGAAGCAATGAACCTAAAATGATCTGCAGCCTCCCCTGCTGAATCAACTCTTTGTTATTAATCCACCTAGATCAAGTATATTATCTTACAGACGTAATTCACAGTTGAACATTTTAGTCCCGTTTCTTTTTTTAATTTTATGCAGTGACAAAGGGCCTTTATTATCCTTCTCACTTTTCAAGAAATGTTGGGGAACAAAACACAAATAATTCTGTCCAAGACAGTATGTGCAAATATAAGCACACTATGCACAGAATCCACAAATTTCTCTAGAAGTGTCTGATTTTTGCACATTAATACATTGTCCATATTCTAATGCCACAGACTGGTATGCGTCACATTACATGCCTGCAAACAGCTACAACTTATCAATAATTTAAAAAAAAATCTTGTTCACAGTTTTTAAGTTATGACAAGGATAACAAAAGTTACAATTCCCTTGTTTTGTATTTGTCTTACAAGGATCAATGCTCCATTAAGTAATGCTCATTTTCAAGCAAATCCTGGACAGAACAAATGTTTACGTACATCTGTTTTTTTGGGGTTTTTTTTAAGAACAAAACAGTGTCAGCTAAGAAGACTGCAAAGCCAGCTCGTCAATGTAACAGCAGGGTTGCTGCCTGCCACACCTGCAACCCAGTTTGAGGCATAAGCCTGGGGAGCTGGAGGACCATTGGAAAGAGGGCCGAGTGTCTCAAAGAATACTCTGTTCCTTGGGGTGGGAGGCAGTCCACTCCCTGATGCATGACTGCCCAGATGTTGCAGGTTAGTTGGGGATGGCAGTGGAAGTGAAAACGCCAGGCATTTAATAACGCATGTGCCTGCTGCCACAGCCAAGCATCTTGGGAGAAGAAAATTTGGGGAGAAAAACGTCTCCCAGCCAGGACAAATAATGCTGGAACACTCAGACCCGCATTGCCCCATCAGCATGAAGCGCTACAACCTCTGAATCTGGAGTGCACCGGAGGGACGTCCACCTATACAACAAAAGACCCTACCATTGGAGCCCCCCCCGAGCAAGTGATTGGGAGCACCCTGGGGTCTGGGCTAGACAACAGGGCTCGGGGATAGCCAGGCAGATTGGAGAAGTGGCAGGGGGAATAAACAGTAATTCGAAAAAGATAACATGAATGCACATGGCATTAGTCCCTAGCCCAATGTAGGTGCTAATTTGGCCAAAACTGAAAATCAGAGGGCTGGCCGGCCTGACTGCACAGTGGTAATGCTTGGGATGCCAGCAACCTGAGTTCAGGAATAAGCCTGGGCTGGAGGGCTGGCTGGGGTAGGACAGTAGAGCGTCACAGTGAACTCTGCCTCCTCGAGGGAGGGAGGGCAGCTGGTCTCCACTGAAGTACTGCTCCCTGGGTGACCACAGATAATATGCGAGCTGGAGCCAGTAACTGAGGGACAGAGGCATCATTGCTTTGACACATACAGCATACTTTCCGTGTACATGAGCATCAGAATGGAGCCTTTACAACGTCCACGGGATGAGGTAAGAAAATGGAAACATCCTTGACCAAGCAGTATGCCAAATGCCGCTCCCCCGACTGGCCTCTCGCTCCGAACTGACACTTCAACTCTGTCGGGGAACAGAGGTGGCTCCCAGCAGCCCTTGCCATGGAGGGTCATCCACAGGGGGACAAGACAGCGTGAGGCAAGTCCCAGAGATGGCAGATGATGGGGCTGGACGAAGCGGCAGACCAGTGTAGGCCAGTCAGGAGCTCAAGCAATAAAGTATAGTAAATGCATAAAGAAAATCTGATGACTGAGACATTTGGTGACTGAGGGATCAAAGTTCTGCTCTTGAGAGTTACTGCCTCATGGAAAAATTAAGCAGACTGGAAATTTGAGTTTGATCAGCAGTAAAGGAGGAAGCAATGAATCAAACATTAGGATGGGTGCCTCAGAAGTAACTTGGGGAAGGAGTGTGGAGTTTACTTGGACTGGTGGATATGGAGTAACATTAAAAAGATGTGTGACATTGTAGCCTTGGCCTGACAGTGATGGGGACTCACTTTGCCATGCAGGTGGCCCAGGATTGCATCTCAGACACAGGTATCCCACTATGGGTTAGCACAAAGGATAACTAGATGTCTCAAGATGCTCTGAGGGGAGGAGGAGGGCTAGGAAGAGAAGTAAAATGCATCTTGAGGTGCCTAGGTGGTATTAGCATTGCCACACATCATGCAATGCCACAACTGAAGAGTGGGCAAAAAGTAAATGGAAAAAGAGCTGGTACATAAAAGGTTGACATGCTCATATCACTCCCTCTTCATATGGACTCCCGAGTAGTCTGGGAACCTGACTGCGCAACCTTTCCCAGCAGAACCCTCTCTGGGGCTGGACGGACAATTCCAATTAATTTGGGTCCTGCAGGGAACAGATAAGCTCCTGAGGTTATAAGAAATGATGCCTGGAATCATTAATAATAATAATAAGAAGAAGAAGAAGAATTTTATCTGGGGAGTGACACTGCTCGCACTAACTAGTGGCCTTCGAATAGGGGTGCCACTTTGGGCCAGTATGGCCACTTATAGTTCAGCATTACTGTGGACTTGGTTTGGGACATTTATTCTTCGTCCCCATGGTAATCCAATGGCTCATTATATAACTTATGGACTCAATTTATCACTCCAGTGAAATAACTTTAAGAAGGGGTTGTCAGTTTTTAACTCCTAATAGGACTATAAGGTATGATCACATTTTCTTGCAATCCTCCTATGTATATGTTTTTGTATGTATGCAAGTTTCATGCAAAATCTCAAATAAAATGTAAAGTAAAAAAAAAAAAAAAGAACATTATCTGGTGGTTGACGCTTAGGGGGTCACGTGACGTTAGCAGTGCCTGGATTGGTTCAAACTAAACTGAACGCTCTGGGGTACAGAGCATGTGCAGGATATCAGCCTAAAAGAGGTAAGAAGATGAAAACACTGATGTTAGAGTTACTAAAACTTGTAATAAAAGCGGTTTTAAAATATCTAAAGGAATCAAAAATGCACTGATGAATCTAAGGATGTCAAATACACTATTACTTAAAAAAAAAAAAAAATTAGTTATACTTTTTGCCAACAAACCCTGCAATTTGAACAGCCTTCTGCTTTAACAATACAGTGCAACACAATACCTTGTACTTTTTTATTTTTTTTTTTTTACAAGTACCCCAGGTTAACCTTTCTATATAATACTACCACTTTTTAGTACCAGCACTCCCCATGATTTTCTTAAAGCCCAGATAGGAACATGTGAAAATCAATTCTGAGTTCCATGAGAAGGACTGCCATTACTACTGTTTTCGCAAGCAACTGACAAGCCAAGATATGCACTTCCTAGAGAAAAAGGTCTCTTTTGAAAAACAAAGCTATAACAATAGGAATAGCGTCAAAAAGTCTAGGCCTATAGCTTCTGGAAATGCTACAAGATTGTAAATGTTTGCATAGCTTTGCTAAATGCATTCTAAAGTCCCAAAAAAAAAAAAAAAAAAAGTTTTTTGGGTCGTTTTTTTTCGGTATTCATAGGGTTAAGGACAACATGTGCAAGGCAGATTAGTCGAGTCAGACAGATTATGGTAGGATGCAATTTACACAAGGATTGCTCATTGACTTCTGCTGTAGTACAGCTTTAGCCAATTACTGTGTATTGTAACACAGCTCAGTCTCGACCGCCGAAATACAGCGCCACGATTCGCCGAATGGCCATAGCTGACTGAAACCAAGCGGGTATTAAGCCACAGCTAAGGCCCACTCGGTCAGTACCAGCTGTAGCCATACAAACCTCCCGAGAATTGCAGCCAGCTCGTCCACCACCGCGAGTTGACTGATGCGACCGCCACAGCCGCCGTCGACTTAGTTTTGCTAGTCTGGTTGCCCATGAGAATGGAGAGGGATGCGAGAATGGAAGTCCAGTGGCAGTGATACAGCAAGGTGGCACAGGTGACAGAAACCGAGCGGGTATTAACCCACAGTTAACGCCCGCTCGGTTAGTACCACCTGTGGCCACAGACAGCAGCACTCATTAGAGCCCACTGGGTTAGTACCCAGAATGTCCATCAGCGAGAAGGTGCAGCACTGAGACGAGAAGCAAGAGCCCACAGATGTAATCCTAGCATAGGACGTGCCTGGCATCGGGATCGTGCAGGAGGAGAATTGAAGAGTTTAAGCACAATGATTATAGCTGCTGTACGCGACTCCCACAAAGCTTCTCCTCGTCTCATGTCCTCACAGTAGCCACAGACACCACAGTCACCCCGTGAACACTGTCAGTGTGTCGAACCGCTCCTCAGCACCATCGCCCCCAGTATTCCTAGACTACTCCCGTCGCTTTTGCCGTGTTACAAGCGCATTAATCACCTCCGGGGTCGGGCTCACCGGAGATTAATGCCCGCTGGGGGTTGGAACCCTCGGGCTTCGCCCTCGTGCACCAATCCCCCCCAGCGGGCATTAATCCACCTGTACAGCCCTCCTCTGTCGGTGATTAATGCTTAAATAATGTGCTTCTATAAAACTTATGTTTATGTTCCCCATCCTCCAACCACCACCCGCTTCAAGTCTTGAACTGTGATGCACTCCCCCACTCAAAAACAGAATTCATGTCAGTCAAGATCAGAGCCATCAGTGTCGCACCTTGAAATGTTCTCTGCACTTTCCCATGTCCCTTCAGTGGTTTACATCACATTTATTTCCAAGGATGATCTACAGTACTTACTTGCTGTTCAACTGCCTTCATTGTTCTACCAAGGTAAGTAAACATAAGAATCTCTGATCTGAATGGAAACCAGACTACAGGACACTGTCTTACTTTTACTGTTCCAAGGGTGTATCTGTCAGTCTACTGACCTAGCAACCTATGACCCATCCATTCCCTTCCCCCGGGGTCGCATCTGGAAGTGAGCTTCAGCTCAGTCAAAACATTTCACATAAATAAATGAAAAACTATAGATCTAGTTATTTTAATGATACAGATTATATATATATATATATATATATATATATATATACATATACACACACACACACACACACACACACACCCACACACCATGTGATTGCAAACACTTTTGGAAGATAAAAGCTGTTATTTTGACTGCAGACACAGCTACTGTACACATAACATGTTAGCACAGTAGCTATGTTAACATTGTACCCAACAGCTCCGTATGAAGTTTGAACCATCCATTGATTCTAATGATACAAAATGGCCTCCCAGGGTACAATGAGATTTTATTATCTGCATACCTCCACACCAAAACTTGAATACTGTGGGGAGAAAAAAACATCCAGTGACCAATATTATAACCACCAAAACAAATTAATGACCAAATCAATAAACATGTCAATGAACATACCAGCTTAAATGGCTAAGAAGTTTCTATGCTAATCAGCACATCCAATAAGCTCCCTGACAAAAACACAACCTTACCTAATAAGCCTCCTGACAAAAGCGCAGCCTTCAGGTGCAAAAAAAGTCACCATCCCCATGCTATATAAAACAAATGACAGGTAAGTGTGATCCACAGGGATATAATTCAGCCATCTCAAGGTCCTAATGAGGTCATTATGCCACTTGCTCTTCAGGCTCGTGACTTACTGACCTCATTAGGAACCCTTGATGGAATTATATCCTATACACCACACTTACCTATCATTTATTCTTTACCAAAAAAAAATGCATTAATGCACCAGTTAGGGTTCAGATTAAAGCAACAAAAGTAGGGAAATATGGTGTTAGAGTTTCCAGCCGGGTTTCCAATCCTAACACCTCACCCCCACCATCCAAGCAGCAAAAGCAAACATTATGGTTTCAGCTGTCCTGAGTCTTGGCAAATCAGAACTGGGGTCTTCCTTGGGGTTATCAACCCTAACTCCCCCCCATTCTATCAGCAAATAAGCTCAGATGTGCAGACTATAGGAAATGATTGTGAGTGTTAGGGTTGATAACCCCAAGACCCCAGCCCTGATTCGCCAAGAGTCAGGACAGCCAAAACCAAATTTTATTTTTCACTTTTGCTGCTTGGAGGGTGCCTAACACCACATTTTCCTACTTTTGCTGTTTTAATCTGAGACCTAACTGGTGCATTAATGCAATTTTTTGCAAACAATTTCCTTACTTGCTGAGATAGTATAATCATACCTTAATTCATGCAGGACACATCCATCTGTCTAGGGAAGCACGTGCTTTCATCCTCCATAGAATACACAGATCCATCTGGCAGTGGAAGCATAGGATTCAGACGGACCTGTGCTTCCATACCTCCAGAAAAGTAATTTATGTGCTTGGTTGTAATTGTTTTTTTGTGGGGCTCACTTCAAAAGGAAAAATACATTAAGTGTCCCTCTTAACAGCCAGTACATGATTGTATATGGGCAAAAATGTGTTTTTGGGGTGCAGTGCATACCCCACGAATGTTTAGTCGGGGATTATGTGTTAGTGTTGTAGTACTCATTGAGACCTTTTTCTTTGGACATATACATTGTCCCTTAACTCCAATTACTGATGGCTGTATGACTTGTTAAAGTTGCAATGTTATCCAATGGGAATTTTCAGTTTTTAATTTTTATGTTTTTATTTAGCCCTTAATTTTTTGGGGGGTGTTACGTATTAGTGTTGTAGTACTTATTAAGATCTTTCTTTTGATATACAGATTGCCCCCTAACTGCAAATACTGATGGAATTACGGCTCATTAATTATTCAAATGTGGGGGGGGGAAGGAGTCCAAATTCTTTTTTCGTAAGAAGGAACCTTTTTTCAGGAGAACAACACAATCTCATGAAAAAAGATTCCTTCATACAAAAAAAAATAATCTGCAAAAAAGCTGAAGTCCAAATTCTTTTTTTGTATGAAGGCAATCTTGTTTCATATGGCCCTATTCTTGTTTCAAATGACCTTAAGAAAAAAGAAAATCGTCTCACGAAAAAATAATTTTAACATGGGTGAAAAACACGTCTGGGAAATTTTTCCAAAAAGTAACTGCACCTAATGGGGTCCAGATTAGCAAGATACATGTGTTGGTGTGTTTCTATTATACCAATTTTATGGGATTTCAAAAAAATTAAAACACAAACAAGATAGCAGCCATACGAAAAAATATTTTTTTCTCAAGAAAGAAAATTACCCCCTATCTGAGAAAGAATCCTTTTTCATATGGCCAAATTCTTTTTTCGTACAAAACAGCTATCCAAAAGAGCAAACTAAGCATGCTCAGAACTGAAATTTCTAATTCTTTTGAACTCTGAAATGGATTAATATTTTTCAACCAAAAGAACAAACAGCATCACTCTAGGCCAAAGAAGGGGCCACAGCCTGGGCACTTGAAATAAACAGGACCCGAAAGGGGCCCCCAAAATTAAGGTAGCCAGTGCTGCTCAGAGTGGCAGTAAACCATCCAGGAGCAGAGGAAAAGGGACCCAGCCAGGAGACGGACAACACATCCTTGCTTTCCGAAAATATCATACCAAGGAACAAGCCATACAAGGCTTGGACCAGGATTGATGTGGATGCAGGCCAGAGGCAAAGGGACACTTAACAAGAACCAGAAAGACCTACAAGTCAAACAGCTTGGGAAACAATCGCCAGACACTTGCTGTACAGGATATCCACAGAAGGGAACAAGCCCATATCAGAGCCAGTCCAGGACCCACAGGAAAAAAATAATGAAGCTGAGCCAGTGGCAGAGGTGGAATGTTCAACACCCTTCAGGACAAGGGTGCACATGCAACCTCCCCAATGACAACACGATAAGAATCAACCACACAAAACCAGGTGGTGCACAACAGCCATGCACAAAGCACACAAGTTTGGGACAGCCCAGAAACTACCCAGCTGCAGCAGAATCAGGAAATACTCAGATTACAACCACTCAGGCCACACTGACAGAGACCAGTAAGGGAGCCCAAAAAACCAACAAAGAAAGCACATCCATAAAACCAAAACAGACCTGCCTGCAGGGTGGTATACCATAAGATGCAGGAAGGGAGGGCCTAGGATAGGCACTTCTCAAGGGAAACAACCCCTGGAAAAACAGTATGAAACCAAAAAGGGCAGCAGCACCAAAGGCAGCAAAACCAGGGATAGGCAACCAAGAGAATAAGCAAACAGAACATGGAAACCATAAGAAAAGCAAAAAACACACAATGTGCAGAGAGGAGTAGTAGTATAGAGTATAGGAAATGTTTATCAATGTTCAAGCCACAGGTAACAAAATAACATGTGCCAGCCAATGGGCATGAAAGCACTATTAGGAAAATAGACCACAAGGAGTTGGAAAAAGAAACCTTTTCCAATGACTGTAAATGAGAAACTTAAGTCAGGAAAAAAATGGACAGCCATAAGCTTAAGGTAGCACAGGCAAAAACATAAGACTTTGATGGCAGATAAGGACCACTTGGCCCACCTAGTCTGGCCATATCCCTACCTACAGGATAAGCTGCAGATCCTAGTTAACCAACAGCCTATTTCTTCCTACCCCCC
The DNA here is from genome assembly GCA_016271365.2 of Neoceratodus forsteri. NCBI lineage: Eukaryota > Metazoa > Chordata > Ceratodontiformes > Ceratodontidae > Neoceratodus > Neoceratodus forsteri. The sequence continues at coordinate 1,096,351,691 of CM057456.1, read as the reverse complement.
ACAAGAATTGCCTTATGTCTGTCCCATGCATTCTTGAATTCTACCACAGCTTTAGACCCCACAACCTCATCAAGAAGGCTGTTCCATGCGTCCACTACTCTCTCTGTGAAAAAAAAAAATACTTCCTCACACTACCCCTGAGCTGTCCCCCCACCATCTTCCAATTGTGTCCCCTTCTTCTCGCACATCTCTTTTGCTGAAAGATACTACCCTCTTGGACTTTGTTGATTCCACTGAGGTACTTAAAAGGAAATACCTCCTCAAGGTGCTCGGAAAATCCAGGTCAAGTGGGGACAAACTTGACTTGAAGCTCATCGCCCTCACCCTTACCGATGTCCTGCACCCTCTTACTAAGATTATTAACCGGTTCCTCATGCTCTCCCAGTTTCCACTCAAGTGGAAGTCCACCCTGGTGACCCCAATACACAAGTCTGGGGATAGGACATTACACTATAACTACAGGTCCATCTCCATCCTACCCCATTTATCCAAGGCTCTTGAAAAAAATTGTTGCAGACCAATTGGTGGAGTACTTGGAGAAATACAACTTGCAATGCCCACAGCAACACGGCTTTCGAAAAGGACATAGCACCACCTCTGCCCTTCTTGAATTTATAGGCCACATTCATCTAGCACTAGACTGAGGACAACTTGCCGGTGCCAACTTTATAGACCTCTCGAAGGCCTTCGATATAGTCAACCATCCATTACTACTGGAACAGCTTGGCAAATTAGGGCTCTCTCATCATACTTTACAATGGTTCAACAGTTATCTCTCCAACCAGTCACCAGTTAAGAATGGTGACTTCCTCTCCTCCAAACTACCTGTCTGGGCTGGTGTTCCCCAAGGGTCAATATTGGGAGCCCTTCTTTTCAGCATCTTCCTGAACAATCTCCCTTCTGCCTGTGATGAAAACATTATTCTGTATGCTGATGACGCAATGATTTTCTCTAAGAATTTTGACCCCTCCCTCTTGAAGAAACAACTACAGGAAAGTTTCAAGCAAGTTGAAGCCTGGTTCATCTCACAGAAACTAGTGCTAAATTAAAAAAAAAACAAAGACTATGCTGTTCCATGGCACACATAACAAAAATAAACACCAACAGCTGGCTATCAAAAACAGCTCGGGTATGACCCTGGACCAGACGCAGACTTTCTTATACCTTGGTATAACCCTGGACCCTACTCTGTCCCTCTCCAGCCATATTGATTCAGTTGTAAAATCCGTAAATATCCATATAGGCCTTCTCTATAAAACACAGACACTGCCTGATATCCGACGCCCTTAAGCTAGCAATACACAGCTCCACTGTCTCCATCATTGATTATGGGCTTGTTATCTACACAGCAGCCACAGCTATAGCACTACAGCAAATCATTACAGTGCTGAATATGGCCTGCAGACTCCTTACTGGTGCTGCCCACCACACGCATACCTGCGACCTCTATGAACAGTCAAACTGGCTACAACTTCAGTGAAGGACTACTTTCCAAATCTGCCTACTAGCAAAAATCATTGATGGGACTCATGCCCCCTGGGGTTCAGTCTCTCTAAAGCACAGCCAACCACCCCCGTTACACAAGAAGCTCTGACAACTATTCTCTGTCTGTTCCCCGCTGTCGCACTTCCCAAGGCCAGTGGTCTTTTGCAGGTAGAGCACCCAAGATATTTAACTCCCTGGGCAGCAAACTCACCAACTTAGGCACCCTCTGCTCGTTCAAACACAAGCTACATCAAACGCTTATGTCCAGAGCCACCTGGGACCATTTCTCCTAACCTCCCTGGTAGTCACTTCTGTTCTTCGCACCTCTCTACTATCACCACCTCTGCCTGCCACCACCCTCCCCATATCTACCCCTGCCTCTCTCCCTAGCCCTGGTCCGCCACCCTCCTCTCTTACCTTCCTTCAACTCCTTTCCTCTCTCCCTTTTCTAATCTGCTCACCCCATCTACTGTTGCACCTGTTCCCCAATCCTTGCCTCCCACCCACCTCTCCTTCTACCTCCTTCCCAGTTACCCCTCTACACCCACTGTCTCTTCCACTTTCCTATGCTACCTGGCACAACTGGCAGCAACTCAGTTTTTTCACTCTACCTTTCCCTTTGACAATGCCCTTCTGGCAGCTTTAATTCATGTAAATATTATTTGTTGTGACTCATCATTCTTAAACGTATGCCTGATTGTGTTGTTCTAACTGTTATTTATATTACCTGTAGCTTTCAGACCATGTATACCCTGTACTGAATTTTGTATACAAACTGCTTGCCTGCTAATCTCACACAAACTGTACTTCTATTCTTTGTTTACTGATGCGGATCCTTTGTAAAAGAGCCATTGGCTCAAAGGTATTTATCCGAAATGCTAATAAATAAATAAATGTCCCCCTTGTCCCTCCTTTCCTCAAGGGTATACATATTAAGCTCCTTTAGTCTCTCCTTGTATGGCTTCTCTTGCAGACCGTGCACCATTTTAGTTGCCCTCCTCTGGACTTCCTCCATCCTGTCTATGTCCTTGCAGAGATGGGGTCTCCAGAACTGGATGCAGTACTCTAGATGGAGGTCTCACCAACTGTCTGTACAGAGGGATAACTTCCTGTTTTCTGCTGGTAATGCCTCTGCCTATACATCCCAGTATCCCCCCAGCCCTGCGTACTGCCTTCTCACATTGCTTGCTAACCTTAAGGTCATCTGATATGAATACCCCCAGGACCCTTTCCATTTCTGTTGTTGTTACTACCACCCCCCTCATTGTGTACTCTTCCCCTGGGTTTTTGTTTCCCAGGTGCATTATTTTGCACTTCTTTGCACTGAATCCAAGCTGCCATACTTCCGACCATTCCTCCAACCTTGCCAAGTCCCTTCTCATCCTTTCCACGCCTCCTTGTATATCAACCCTGTTGCAAATCTTTGTGTCATCTGCAAAGAGGCATACTTTTCCTTCCAATCCCTCTGCAATGTCACTTATAAAGACATTAAAACAGACTGACCCAGTACTGAACCCTGCAGTACCCCTCTAGTAAACCCCCTTTCTTCAGAGTGGACTCCGTTTACAATTACCTTCTGTGTCCTGTTGTCCAGCCAATGTTTTAGCCAGGCTACCACCCTGGGACCCACTCCCAGGCTGGCTAATTTTATTAATCTTTTGTGTGGGACTGTGTCAAATGCCTTGCTAAAGTCTAGGTAAGCCATGTGCACAGCCCCTCCCTGGTCTACTACTTTGGTCACCCAGTCAAAGAAAGCTATTAGATTCATCTGACATGACCTTCCCACTATGAACCCATGCTGCCTTGGGTCCTGTGCCACACTGGCCTCTAGGTACTCAATAATTCTTTCCTTCAGAAGTGATTCCATCACTTTCCCTACCACAGAGGTCAAACTAACAGGTCTGTAGTTTCCTACAGTACCTCTGTCTTGCTCCCACTTTTGTGAAGGGGAATCACATCCGTCCTCCTCCAGTCCTCAAGTACCACACCATCCTCCCATGATTTGTTAAAAAGGGTAGTCAGTGGTATCACTAGTTCTCCCCTTAATTCTTTTAGAATTCTGGAGTGAATTCCATCAGGCCCTATTGCTTTGTCCACCTTCAGTTTTAGGAGCTCTTTCAGAACCCTTTCTTCTGTGAAAAGACTGGGATCGACCCCCCTATCCAGAGTGCTTCTGTTAATTGGATTAGGTACCTCCACCACCTCCTCTTTTGTGAATACTGAGCAGAAATATTCGTTCAGCAACCTTGCTTTTTTGCTGTCCCTCTCTGCCTACCCACCATCCATTCTAGTCAGCCTCACTATCCCTCCCTTCGTCTTTCTATGCTCCCTAATGTACCTATAAAAGGTTTTATCCCCCTTCTTAACCAAGTTGGCTATCTTTTCCTCAGTTTGGGCCTTTGCTATTCCGACTGCCTTCCCTGCTTCCTTCTGCCTTAACTGGTGCAGTTCTCTGTCCTGCTCCTTCTGTGTTTCCTTATACTTCCTAAATGCTATCTTTTTCTCCCTAACCTTCCCAGACACCTCTTTTGAGAACCATAGTGGCTTTTTCTTTCGTTTTGATTTATTTGCTTCAAACAAAGGCTTGTTGCCTCTGTGATGGCAGTTTTGATGTGTCCCCATTGTTGCTCCACCCTTCCTTTTTTTTTTAAACTTCGTTTCTTCCACACCCTCTGGCATCCTTCAGGTGTACCCACTCAGAGTCCACCCTACTCCCAGCCTGAACCCCCGACTCTCCCCTGATCCCCTTCCCTGAATGACCCCAGGCAGGCTCGACCCAAGGTACCATCTCCGGGACTGATTCCGCTCTCCTGCGGCGGCTAACTCCTTAAGTGTGAGGTGCCTACCTGATGGTCATCAGGTAGGACATGGAGGAAGATCCTGGGTGCATTAAGCCGGCGCTTGGGATGTGGGCGAAGTCCCCTGAGGCCACTGTCATCTCACCGAGGGTGTGTGAGGCATTTTCAACTTTTTCTTGCTGGTCCCCTCGGAGTGCAGCAGGCAAGGCAACATTAAGCTGCAACTCTGCCCCTAGTGCATGCGCTGCATCGCCATGCTGGGCAACCCCCGGATCACTGCCAGAGGCCGCTCCAGGAGTGAGCGCTTTCCCTGACCCTCTCCGGGAAGACAGCAGTCCTATGGATGCTCAAACTCTTCCCCTCCGCCGACCCCAGGCTCATTCCCAAACCCGGGTCGCCGGCGTGGCACGAGGTGTGGCATCCAGTGCCTTAACCCTCAGTGCCACCGGGCCGGCCACCCCATCTTCTTGCCTGTTTGCTAGTGCTTTTCTAAGGCACTCTCCCATCTTGCCAAAGTCGGCCCTCCTGAACTCCAGTACCCTCACTTTTGTATGGCTTGACTCTGTAGCTGAGTTTATCGTGAACCACACTGTTTGGTGGTCACCTGTTCCCAGATGGCTACCCATTTCTAGATCCGAGATCCTCTCACTGTCCCCATTTAAGAGTACAAGGTCTAAAATTGCTCCCTCCTGAGTGGGTTCCAACACTAGCTGTCTGAGGCATGCCCCCTGTAGGGCATCGAGAATGGCCCTGCTCTTGGATGTGGCTGCAGCAAAGGTGCTCCAGTTAACATCTGGCATATTCAGGTCCCCCATCAACAGTATCTCCCCTTTCTCTGCCATCCTAAGGATGCCTTCCATCATATCTTTGTCCATTCCCTCCCCCCTGAGATGGGGGTCTGTATACAACCCCTGTGAAGATTGTGGTGTCATTTCCAGTCTCTAAGGTGACCCACAGTGCTTCCTCTCCTCCGTTTACTCTTTTATTCCATTGCTTTTATCCCTTCCCTTACATAGAGAGCTACTCCTCCTCCCCCTCTTCTACCCTCCCTGTCTCTCCTGTAGGCTGTGTAGCCTGGTATGCTAACATTCCAATCATGGTTCTGTGTGTACCATGTTTCTGTGACTGCCACGATATCAAGGCATCCCTCTTCCATCAAGGCCACCAGTTCAGGGAGCTTGCTGCCTAGACTACGGGCATTGGTACTCATTACCCTCCATTTCTTGATGGTCCTACCCCTTTTTGCCCCATCTCTGTCCTTACTGCCTTTGTCGTTTTCTTGATTTACCCCTGCCCTTCTCCCTATCAATGTCTCTAGCTTGGTGTTTACCTCACTTACTACCCCGATTTTTTTTGGGGGGGGGGCTAGGATTTCCCTGCTCCTTTCCAGTGCCTCCCCTCTTGGCTAGTTTAAATGCTTGCCAATGAAGCATTTAAACCTATCACCTAGGATCCTGGTTCCCCTCCTGGACAGATGCAGACCATCGCGCCAGTATAATGAAGCCAAACCCCTGAGCTCTGCACCAGTTTTTCAACCACTGATTGGATCCCATGGTGTGGAACACCCTAGTCTCACCCACGCCATAGACAGGCAGCACATCCGAGAAGGTTACCGTGCGTGCTACCTGTCTAAGGCCCCTCCCCAACTCCACAAACTCTTCCTGCACTGCTCTGATCCCTTTCCCAGCCAGGTTATTTGTCCCTAGGTGGACAATGACATCCAGCTCCCTCCCCCGTGCAGGCAGATATCCTATGATAGCAAGGCTTCAGAGTAACCAACAGAGGGCACAGTACACAAAAAGGAGGCACTATCAATCTATCAGGAACAGCTATGAGGGTGACTTCCAGTGACGTCATGGAGCTCTGAACAACCTCTTTACAGCACTCCAATGGGGATCTATAAAAAACAAAACCCTCACAAATTGCTCCAAACTAACAAATAATACATTCTTACACCTCCAAGAGGTTTGCTGCTCATGATGCAATGTTCCGGTAAAGCATGTTCTCCTCCAGAGCTGGCAGTTGGGGATCCTTTGAGCATCAGCAGGTTGAATAGCGAGGGCTCACAGTCATCCTGCCCCACCAGACAATCTCATAAGGGGGCTGCTCCAGTCAGCAACATGGCCCTCCAGTGCCAAATGGACATCATGATCATTGAACTCTGCAGTTTCTGGAAGAAAGTGAAGTTGACTATGGTGGCACTGAGAACCAATATCCAGGGCCGCAGTAATGGGGGGGAAGTGGGGAAGTTGTCCAGGGCCCCGAGCTCAGGAGGGGCCCACCTGAGGAGCTGGCATTACCCTTGGCATTAGCTGGTTTGGGAAACAGGGTCCCATTTAGATTGACTTGTCCTGGGCCCCAAAATTCATAGCTGCAGCCCTGCCAATATCATTATTAAGCTCGAAAATGGACTGGCAGGCCAGGATGAGCAATCAACCCAGCATGACTCCGGCCTCAATATCACTGAATGAGCCTTGCTTCAGCTTCACATGGCTCACCAAGCCCTGCAGGGCAGAGCTGATGATGCAGCATGCATGGCCAGATGAAATAACCTGCATATTTACAACCTCCCAGAGGGTGCCAAGGTACAAGACACACTGGCCTTTTTATCGCCATTCCTCCACTCCATACTTCCAGTCCTGCCACACTTCACTTTGGAACTGCAGTGGGCCTACCGCGCTCTCGGACCGAGCCTTCAAGGCCCGAGGCACAACACGGCTCAGTGTTGCTGAAATTTCTCTGCTACAGATCCGCTGACTGCTGCAATAAGGCAGAATCTGGGGGTTAAGAGGGCATCCATGGGGGGGGGGACTGAACATAAAATAAACCTGTACACACATGATGTGCTGCTTACCTTATTGCCCCCAGAATTTTCTACTTCGGAGGCCTGGCAGGAGCTGCAGTCTTTTGGGGAAGTGTCAGGTTTTTCATTTAAATATCCAAAAGACTGACTTATCTGGTTTAATTTTCCCCCATCTAGCTTACTAAAATAGCACTGCCTTAAATGGAATAAGACCATGATAAAATACCTGGGGGTTAATATCCCTCAAAACTTGGAAAATGCGGAACTTTTAATTTATGAGCCTCTTGCACAACAAATCACTTTGGATCTCACAAGGTGGCAGTCCCTTCCCTTTACCTTTTTTCATAAAATAGATGCAGTTAAGATGATAGTGCTGCCCCAGGTGCTTTACCATCTTCAAACCCTCCCAGTTTATCCTTCCTCTTATTTTTTTTTTTTTTTTTTTTAGCTCTGGGGATAAGCTGATCTCCCAATTTATTTGGGGAGGCAAGCGCCCACAAATTAGACTGCCAATTCTACAGCTCCCTAGGGATCAAGGTAGGGTGGAGTGGGATAAACTTACCTAATTCACGTACATATGCCCAGGTGGCAAAACTGCACATAGTTTGTAACTACATCACTCCAACATATGTGCCCTATGAAAAACCTGAATTTCACCTAAATGATTTATTTTGCCCACTGCATCTTCACTCCCTCCCCCCCCCGGCTGGTTTCACCTCTCGGAATTCACCACTTACACAGTGCAGCCAAATTTTTAAGATTCTGGCTCATTCCTCGCTATCATGCTACTAAAGTTTACTAGCAGAAAATAATGAATTTACTCATTTGCAGCTGGCTATAGCTTCTAAAAGATGGCAGCATTACGTCTCCACTATGTACTTCAGTTTTTAAACTAATAAGCCATTCTCCCTTTTGAATTACTTTTTTTTTTCTTATATTATTTGTAGTTCTCCTCGGCTGGGGGGGGCTATACCTATGCCCCCCCCTTCCAGCTGTCTCTCTTGGCCCTTGCCTCAGCCAGAGCTCAACCACTATGCCTCACCCCTCCCAGCTACATCAAGGTGGAGTCTTAACCCGCTCACTGCAAAAGGCCAGGTGCGCACCAGGGGAGCTGACTTGGGTGCGTCTGCTGCAATACCTGCGGACCACCTTCATGTGCAAAGGAAGGATTTTTCTCTTCTTGTATTCCCCACGGCGTGGGTGTGCAATGACACCAAGAATGCTCCATCCGCACATAGCACGTCCAGCAGCAGCCCGCGTCAACCCCCCCCAGAGGACTGCGACCTGCACTAACCCCCAGCCACCGCCAGGAGCCAGCATGTCCATGGTCATCCCTTACCACCCACCCCGAAGGAGAGCAGTCCCTGGGATGCTTAATCCTCCTCCCTTCCAGCTGACCCCCAGCACCCGAGGTTGCTCCCAACCCCAGGTCACTGGCGTGGTGCAAGGTGTGGCATCCAGCACCTCAACCCTCAGTGCCACCGAGCCGGCTACCTTTTGAACAATTACAAAATTGTATTTATTTGTTTGTATTTTGATGACCTGGTAAGCCCTCAGACTAGATGTCCCTTTTTCAGGGGCGACCTGGAATTAGTTACATACAGTAAAATACAGAGATATACAGTATCATACAAGATTATATATACATACATAGACATGTGAAATTAGTTACGTGATATAGCAAAAAAAAATACATAAGTACAGTTCTTGTTCAGGGACTATGAATTGTTTACATACAGGGATATATACCTACTACTGTCATACCTTTAATAACTCTGAATAATGTATACAACCTGACAGGCTGAGAGAATTTTAGGCACCAACAAATCTGTATGTACCTCCTACATGAACCTCAATGTTCTCCAAAACTTCCAAATCCCTATCCACTTCTTCTTGGTATAATTATGGGCTTTTTATGGTGGGGGGGGAAGGGGGAGGCTTGGCACCACTTAATAGGTCATCTGTATAAGGGTACACAGGCATTATGGCCGAAGACTTCTAGATCTATTCTGGAATAATGGAACCAAGAACTGAATGCCTCCTATACTTACACAAACAATGGGTTATCTATTCCCTTTTACCTCTCCAAGCTACTGTTTTGGTTGGTTGGAGGGAGTTTGCCTGGAAATGTCACCCAGGATATTTTATTAATCCAAAGATGCAGACAAAATATATGGGAGAACACTTTGGCTTGTGCTGGAGGCGGGTGTAAACTCACTTGTCCCTCCTCTCCATGGATCCTTGAATGCCACATCCTGCCACTCTCCTCCTGGCCATTCCACTCGAAGGACAGAGGTACTGGTCATGCTCACTGTTACACATTTATCTCCTGGCTACAAAGAAGGCCATTACCTGGCTTTGGCTGAAGCTTGCCCCCCAACCATACTAAACTTCAGTGGCAGCTGACTATGTCTCAGATTTATAGAGAAAATGACTTATCAGCAGAGGCAAAACACAACAGTTTTCAAGACAGATGACAACCATGAGTATTATATTATATGTACAAAATACTCAGCTTGTCCCCTGGAGTTCCAGGACTCTTTTGAAGGGTGAAATAAAAAATAGAACATTACAGAAAGAGTAAGGTGCCTCAGGACATCACGGTTTACAGTTGCTTTGGTGGCGCAGCTGGTAGTGCAACCGGAACAGTATTCTGGGTTCAAGTCCCAGCTAAGGCACCTATTTCTTTCTCTCATATGTTTGTCAGAGTTCCATAAATGTGCACACTGCACTCGTGTGATTGAAAATTAAACAGAATTTGGCTCGCTGCCTGGCAATTATTTTGGTGGGTTATCCAATACTGTCACTACACATAGCTCTGTACTGTTTATGACATCCTGTTTGTATTCTATTAGTATATGTTACATATTACACTCTGCCTGTATCATTACTGTGCTGATCTATGTATTGTACCCAACAAAAAAAAAATTCTTTACTAAACTTTAAACATAAATATCTAAAGAAAAAGAAAATTTCTCCACTACACTATGAAAGAAAAAAAGTCTCCATGTGGCACAGCAGAAAAAGACTATTATATAAGGACACCAGACTTTTTATTGATAATGATTATTCTACCAATATTATGTCCAAACACCATGCTTATGCCCACTGCTGAAGGCCCTGAAAGCCAACGACCTTTGCTTCTGCACCCTCTGTCCTGCCAAGCTTACCATCTACTTCCCTGAAGGTCCCACATGTTTGACTTGGCAGACATCGGGCATCGGCCATATGGGCTCTTCATTCCAGGACAGTATGGGCTGGCCTGACCCAGACAGACGCCTTATTATTGCACAGGGCACCCTGCATGGCCAAGAGATTACTTTGGCTACTATATACCTACCCCATGGGGCTAACAGCATTATAGTGAAGCGACTATAAGATCACGTACTTACCTCTACTAAAGGTATCTTACTGCTGGCAGGGTATTTCAATACTACTCTGCAACCTAGCTGTGACATCTCCAGTCCAAATCACCCCACCGGAACAAACTGCACATACATTTTTCTGTAGATTCATTCGAGAGGTTGGCTGGATGGATGTCTGGAGGGCCTCGCACCCCAAAACCCAGTCCTATTCCTTTTACTCTCCGGTCTACAGGACCTACCCTCAGATTGACCAGGTGTACACTCGGGCAGAGTCCCTCTCCCTTGTCTTCTCCTGTAATTTACTAGCTACAGACACCCCAGCCACCATTCGCTGGGACACTGTAAAGGCGGTCCTTCAGGGCCCGATTATTCAGTATACTGCTGTGATAAAAGAGTGGCTTGAATGCCAGACTACACTGGAAGAAACCCTGCACTTTCTGCAACTTGTGCACCAGCAGGGAGACAACTCAGTCCTCCAGTAGTTGAGACAGGTATAGGCAGAGTTGGATGCCCTCTATCTACAAAAAACTGAAATCTCATTGGTGCTCCTCATACAACGGTATTACTAGGTGTGTGCCAGCTCCTCTCGCCTGCTGGCATATCAGCTCAGCTGTGAAAGTAGAGTAAGCAATCTATGATAGTAGCACTCCCAAACTGGCATCCGCCATTACAGATTCAGGGAAACTGCAAATTCATTCCATGCCTAATATAAGTCACTATATAACTGGAGGCAGAGGCCACACAGGAATTCATAACTAGCTTTCCTAGACTCTATAACTCTCCCGTTCCTCCCCCACGAACAAGAAGCCCTTGTGGCCCTGATTTCCATAGAAGAGCTGGAGGCGGCAATCCAGAAAGCCAAGACAATGAAGGCCCCCAGGGCCTGATGGCTATGGGGCAGAATTCTATAAACTGACCTGTGAACTTGTCCATCCTATGCTTGTACAGGCATTCAATGAGACCTTGTCAGAGAGATTTCCACCCCTCTCTTGGTCGCAGGTGACTATTTCAGTTATTTTAAAACTGAATAAAAATCTGTTTACCTGCCCCTCCTACTGCCCTATCTTGGTACTGAAAACCAACTACAAGCTGATTATGACTATCCTCGGTGGCAGATTGGATAAAGTCCTTCTTACCCTGACAGGTAGAGATCCAACCGGGTTTGTGTGCTCTAGAACCATTAATGATAACACCCATAGAACTCTGCATCTCCTCATCCAGATGCAGAGATCCCAGGCCCCTTCACTCTTGCTCACTCTAGATAACGAGAAGGCATTTGTCTGGGAGTCCTGGACAAACCTGTATTGGCTGCTTGAGTGTCTAGGGTTCCTGGTCACCTTCATTCAGTTACTCCAAAAGATTTACACTGCTCAATGTGCCTGTGTTAAGGTAAATGGCTACCACTCAGAGGATTCCATGCTGTACAGAGGCACTCATCAGGGCTGTCAGTTATCCCCCCTTTTGTTTGCAGCCTACATAGAACCACTAGCACAGGCCATATGGGAATCAGACTGGTTTTCGGGGTATTCAGGTGGGTAGGAAATAACACTGAACTGTTTTATGTGCAGATGATGTGCTCCTCTATCTCTCCAAGCCAAAGGAGGCACTTCCTGAGGAGTTTGCCCTGTTCCAGTCCTACGGGAAGGTTTCAGGGTACCGGATAAATCCAGGTAAAATTGAAACTCTTAGCTTTTACTACAACATAACTCTGGAGTCTCACCAGCAATTCCCCTTTAGTTGGGAACTTAAGAAGTTAAAATACCTGGGAGCTATGCTGCCCACTCGCGCAACAGCGCCTACCAGGAAAACCATCTGCCCTTCACCCAACAACTTATGCAGGACTTTGTTAGGTATAACACACTGCCTTTAAGCCTCTCCTGAACAGTGGAAGTAGTGCAGATGATAACACTTCCAAGATCATCATACTTGTTTCAGAATATTCCCTTACATCTCCCAGTACCCACACAGTACCTTTGGAACAGAGAAATCTCCCGATTTAATTGGGGGGCCCAAAAGTTCTGTGTCAAACTGAAGGTTTTGTTCTTACCAAGAAGGGCAGGAGATCTGTACTTCCCTAATTTACACATTTACTATTGGGTGACCAAAACAGATTCATGTTATACTGGCACTTGGGTGATTCACCTACAGCCTGGCTAAACTGGAAAGGGAGTTCCTTCCAAATACAGACTATATTAAGAATGTTTATCACTCTACACCTGTAAGGGACCTCCGCAGAGATGCCAATCCCTGGTTATACAGTATTACCAGCTGTTTATATGGCGATCTACTGTATTTGGAAGTCCCTGCACTTTACTCCATTTCTGGCCTTAATCTGCCCTATTTCCCTGCAGGAGAATTTCCCATGGGCAATGGTAGATCCAGACTATCGCTCCTTGCAATATCTTCTGCAAATGATTTAGGATTCCAATCATTTTACTGATTTGCAGACCTAATTTGGCCCGAGAGAGCAGAAGTTTTTTAGATATCTGCAAATCCAGCCCACTTTTAACAGACCCTACCTTTGGGGGCTTCTACCATCACATCACACTCGCCACTGGTTAACACCCTAACCATAGTACATCCCAGCCTGGCGTAATCTGGTAGGACAAATTTATACTATGGAAAAACTAATGAATGCTCCAAGAGCTTTAATTCCAGATGGACCTCCTGCCTCCTTTATGCCACGAGTAAGGATCTGACACTGGTCCCCTGATACTACATTCAGAGAGAGAGAGAGAGACTTGGACTGGTGACCCCCGCCCCTTCCCACCCCTTACATACTATAAATTTGAGCTATATTACTGAAGGAGTGCAATGCCGATCTTCCCTGTTTCTTCCCCCTCGTGCATGCTCCCCAGGCCATTTTTCTTAAATGACTGTCAACTTCCTCAAAGGGATTTTGTTATTAGTTGCAAACGCTTACCACCCATGTGGCTCACTGTCGAGCTGTGCCTTGGAGGGTAGGTTTGTCATTGTTGGACTAACTGTTCCACTGAGGGAAGTTTCTGTATATGCTCTTATAATGGATGACTTTTACCAGCCTATACTCGCATTACTGCACTGTATTTTGTATTGTAGACCATTGCGAAAAAATTTTCAATAAAAATGAAACTTTTATTTTAATTTTTTTTTCTACACACACGAAAGAAAAGGAGTGACCACAAGAGCCACAAAGTCAGTTCCAGGCAGAATGACTGAGAAGAGGTAGGGTTTTACAATTACAGAAAAGGCAGGATAGTACAAATACGCCAGTATCAAAACTGCCAGCAAAAACTAAGATGATGCCAAGCGGCCTGGACAGCAAACACCACCCACAGACGCAACTGCAAGAAGAGAGTAGAGCATAAAACCACCACAGCCGCAGTCAACCAAAAAACAGTTATATTAGGAGTCAGACCCACGAGTAAAAAAAGAGTCTACCTTCAAGATCCAGCTCACCACAACTGGAAGAGCAGGAGTCTCATGCCAACATCAGTATTAGGAAGAGGGAGGGAACAAAACCCCATGTGAAATGAGGCAGAATAACAAACCCCATACAGTGACAATGTGAACGATGGGGACAGATTTGAAAACAAATGTATGGTACAATAAGCAAGGCCAGAGTCTTTAGAACAGTGCACATTTGTGCAGAGAACATAGTCTGAAAACGAAAGTATGAAAAGCGGCAGACACACTGTCAGCTGCGCTGAGGAATACAGTGTTGACTATGTCAATGTCGACAGAGTCAAGAGTGGGCAGCACACCAATAGCTCCCAAACAGGAGCCAGCAACCATCCAAAAAGTAGTGGTAGGGTACCTAAAAGAGTGTCTGATGGTAGTGCCAGCAATGTGAATTATAATGGGACAGAAAGTCCAGGAAGCCCAAACACTTCAACAACAGTGACAACAGGGCTAGCGTCGACAGCAGTGGCAGCAGACTCAAAAAACAACCATGACAATGAGGCCAAAAAAACACAGCGTGCTGGCATGCTTAACCAGATAACGACCAGGCCAGCAGACAACTGTACCAAGGATGGCCAGTGAAGGCCATCACTACCCACGAAATCCCAGGCTACCTTGTATCAAAATGGCTAGAACAGCATCAACAAAAGGAAGGCAGGCGAAGAAAAGTACCATGAAACAGTGCAGGGGTGAAGCAGATGACAAGAACAAAGGCAAAATGCCCACAGTCCATGGACTATCACACAGAAGAGCAGAAAAAAGAACAGGAATGGATGCTAAATGAAGCCAGACAATGACCAGCAAGCAAAGTGCTGTGGGATAATTTAAGGGACAGAGTCAGAGCTGGCAACCGACTGATGCACCATCAGGTCTGACTGAGCCGTACGAATGGAGTCCACAGCAAGAACACAGATAGTATGGATGGCAACAGCCTCTGGTGTAAAACAGAGTGCAGCAGCCAAAACAGAAGTAGGAATGAAGACAAGGCAAGACAGACAACGACCAGCAAGCACAAAGCTATGAGCCAGTGTAAGTACCCAAGTACAGGTCCAGCCACTGACCACTGTCAAAATTACATGCAGAGCAGTTGATGCCCACAAGGTAAACAGCAACAGAAAAGAAGGCAATAGCTTCTGGAGTGCAACAGAGAACAGAGCTAAAAACTGCAGCATGAGCACTGACGAGAAAGAGCCAGACAAAAACCAACAAGCAGAGAGCTAAGGCCCAGTGTGGTGGAGTTGGGCTGCGCCCTCGGCTGTGACTGATGGACCACTTTTCTATCTCCTTATTTCCGAGCGACAGTTAATGCTTTTCTCTTCGCTTTTCTTCTCCCCCCCCAGGTTGGCTACCTAGTGTAGCTCTTCACTATCCCTACTAAACTTCCTACTAGTTCTCTCTTTTCATTCTTTTTCCATTTCCATCCATTCAATCCCTGGAATGATGCCAAACACCCGGAGATAGGGTTACCAAATGTCCTCTTTTGCGAGGACATGTCCTCTTTTCCAGCTGCCAAATATTTTTCATGTACCTTCTCTATCCTGTTGTATTATTATTATTTTTATAATTTATTTACTCTCTCCTTCCCAGGACCTCCTTGTAAATGAGCTGTGAAGGCGGTGGAAACTTTAAACCTATTTACTTGGGGTCTGGCACAAGACCTCATCGGGGGAGGGACTAAGTGTCCTCTTTTTGGCATCCCAAAATCTGGTACCCCTACGCCGGAGAGATGTTGTGTAAAGTGCATAAGTGCATTTTGTGGACAAAAAAAACATGAAGGCTATTTTAAATAGGAATGAACACAGTTAATAAAGCAATTTTAAAGAAAAAGGAGTCAGAAGTCATAAAACAAAAAAATGTCATGATTAGTACAGTTATAAGAAATCCTAAAGGTATTTTCATAAATTCACATTATAAACTTGTTACTGTATAAGGTTCTATGTATAAAAGAGCTTAGTCACTGTGGATCAGAGATATAGAAAGTCAATATCTGTGGATATATACACTGCACCTTTAACTGAACCAGGAAATCCCCTGACACAATCCCCTCCCCCTTGGTTTTGAAACATGTCCAGGTATGTAAGGGCTCAGTCAGGTGACCCTTCCAAAAATATATAAATACCTCTTCAGTGAGTTTACTTCAGTTCAGCCCAGAGGGGCTCAGTCCTAGGAGAGGGAGAAGAGAGGCAGACAAGCTGCTGAATGCAGATGAGAAGGGTCTTAGGAGCTCTAAGATCCAGGACTGTATTTTGTAAGGAACTATTGATGTTAAGTAGTGATTTTCTTTGCAATTTTTGTTGTTTTCATTTATTATTTTTCTAACCTTTGAAAAATAAACATCACACCATGGTGTGTTAAACCTGTAAATTTGCTTTGTCTGAAGTTTATTCCCACACGCTGTGACACCCAGCATAAGGACCTAAGCCTAGACACAAATAACAAACTCAGTCACAAAGATGGTCTGAGGGACAAGGGAAGCAGAGGACACAGCCAGGACCTACAACCACAAGGATCCCAATGGGATAACACCAGAACTCGGAGGAAGAATCTAGCTGGTTAGACAATGGCAGTGCATGAGAAGAATGGCAGAATTCTGATGTAGCAGTGCCATTCCCAGTGAGTTAGACCAATGAGGGGAGAAGCTGAATCTCAAGAGCAGCAGAGGAGTTCAGCATAGAAGTGGAACGAGAAGCATTCCTCATGGTTTATTCAAAAAAAAAAAAAACAGCTACACAGCACTTGTGGCACACTACCTACAGCAGCAAAAGCAAGCTACTGGACACGAAATAGCAAAAAGCACTGATAAAAGAAAAATTTCAGTTAAGGAACTTGACAAAGACAATTATTCAGTCCTACGCAAAGTCAATAGGGCAGAAATAAAAATGGAATAGGTATGCGGCTGCTCAGGCAGTGCTCGACATACGACAACATGGGCGACCCCAGCTAGGCAAAAGTTTCCGAGTGGTCCGATGGCTTACAGTTCCAAAAGTGTAACTCCATTTAAGGAGATGTACTCAAAGAAGATAAGTGCTTTATGTTGCTCCTTGGGATTTACCTCTTATTTTCACATTTTTTTCCCCTTTGCATTGTGAATAAGTATTTAACAGATTACATTTTAGCCATGACAAGCCAAGTATGGAGTTTTTGATTCTCATATTCCTTCTTGGAGGGGAAAAAAGTATGAGTTGTTTTGTCACCATAACTAAAAAATGCAAGCTTGTGAAGGAAACAAATAATTTTTAAAATTTTGCATGGCCCAGTTGGCACACCAGGAATGTTCCAGGAAATTCCCAGGGAAGGAGCAATATATTCAGTCTTTCTGGCCTAATGCTACATTTTTTTGCATTATATTAACTTAGTGCAAATGGACTTTTGCTTAAACTGGGACCAATATATTTAATTACTTATTTACATGTTTTGGCCAGGAAAGTATACCAAACCATGGCTCATTTCCAGGTACGCATGCAGTTGAGGGAGGGAGAACAGAGGGAGGGGACAACATAATAAAACTTTATATGTGCTGTGCAAGATATCTTTTATGGTGTGTCATCTTGTACAACTGGGAAAAAGAGAAGCTGTCTGGGGGGTACAGATGGAGGGGAAAACACAATGTAAGTTTACGTGCTGTTCGAGACGAGTCATCTCATGCAGTTTGGGGAGCTCAAACTGTATGAGACAGTGCTCTTACACTGTAAGAGCCATCTCGCATAGCACACATAATTTTTCATTCTTTAAGGAAACGCATATAGTGCTAGTGCTTCTCCCTCACCTTGGAGTTGGATCACTCCACTTTACTGTTCCCTGTACAGGATGGTAACTGTACGTAGGATAAAAGGATCTGCAATTCTAATCGCTGACTGGCTGAAATAAAGTGCAGCAGCATGCCAATTAACAGGTGTGGGACAGAAAAAATACATAAAGTATACACAGTGAAAATTAAAGTGAGTAAATAATGTAATTACTGTATATTTATAAACACTAGCAGTGAAAAGTCACGTCGAACAGAGGATTCATGTATAAGGAAGTGAGAGAATAAGGGAGAAGGGGAGTTCCTGCACCATTTTGCACATCAGCATGTCACTGTTTTCCAGTAACAACTTGACTTCCACAAAACCTTATTATAATATTTTCCCCTTCCCCACTACCCATTAGTCAAAACAGCATCTGAATTATGGCTTAAGCAGACATCCTCAAATTGTTTCAGCGTCACACAGCTTATATGTGTAATGTAGACTGCATTTATTTTTAAAGGCTTAGCAAGCAGTATAGCATTTGGAATGGTTTTAAGTGGGATTCAGTGGTTTTTAACAAAAAGGAATTTGCTTATAGATTTAAACTTGCGTCCTAAACCTGCTAAATGGTAATGCTACCCACATGAGAAACATTCACACTGAGATACCGACATCCAACAACTCTAGCTACTGTAGTTCTACCCCTCAGAAAAATAGGTTAGAGAGGTCATCCAAGAGGGACACTACCAGCACCACAGTAAGTCTCACCCCAGACATTCCCAGCAGTTCGCTACCAGCTAACCAACTCTGCTGTCTGTGGATTACGTAGATTATTTTCCACTCTGTTAGCTCGTCTTCTTTTTGGTACAATTCTGAAACTGGTTTTGGTTTATTTGCACACTGCACCCCAAGTGGCTGCTGCGGGAGTGGTTTGCATACTGATTTAGAATTTTCAGATGGGTCCTCCTGTCTTGAGGCTCAAATGTGTGTACAGGTGGCTTAGAACACATACAATCGTACAATTTTAAACAAGAGGGGGCTTCATTAGCCTACTCATGCAAATTTATTTCCAAGATGGAGTTTCATGGAGTACAACAGAATTGTTTAAAAAGTTGTTAGATCAACATATGGGAGCGCAAATATGACGACAGTAGCATTGGTATGTGGTGAGTCACTACATGTCTATTTGACCTCCAGACTCGTATTCTACCTATGAACTTCACTGAGCACCAATGACAAGGACTGAACTATCACTAAGACCCTGTCCAGACTAGCACTTTTAAACCAGTTTAGCAAAATTGAATTGGCACCCAGTCAATCATGGTTATAGAACTGCTTTTGAGAACTGATCCCAGGGCTTCTAACATAGGGCATCAGTGCTAGAGTTGGGAATTTGCAGAACCAGGTTTCTTTTTTCTTCTCTTTTACCTTTCTGTTTCTGTCCCCCGACGGCCCACGTTCTGACGGGTACTCCAGCCCATCCCCCGACGTCCATCGGCACTAGTTTTCTTCCTCCAGGGCTTGCTCACACCCACCAATCAAGAGATCCGTTCTACTGGTCTGACTAGCCTGGGGCAGGGCCTGCAGGTGCCAACCGCCAACAGTTTCCTTACTGTTTTCTCGCCACAGAGGGGAGCGTATAAGGAACCCAATGGCAGTGCCACACACGCTCCCATATGCGGCACGCCAGGCACCTGCCCTGCCTCTGTCCTCCTCCTTCTGGCAGCGTCAGTGTGCCAGCCCTGGCCTTCGCCAGGGGTCAGTCTAACATCAACTGCTATCCACCCCTCCCCAGAGGAGGACAGCTGTCCTGGGGATGCTCAATCATCCTCCTCCCTGGCCAGCCCCCGGTGACCCGTTCGCATCGTGAACACTGGTCGCCAGTGTGGCAGGAGGTAAGGTATGCATTTATTTATTTATTTAGGAAATCGGAATTACAACCCTTTGAGTCACAGACTCGTTTCCAAAGGCTGCACGTCAGAATAAAACAAACATTCATACAGTACACACATAGAATAAAAGTGGGTGAGCAATCATACAGAGTATATGTACAATGAACACTGGTTAATGCTTATACATTTGGTAGCTAAAACAGAGCAGAGTTATCGACATATTTACCTAATGAGTGGTTAAGACCTATACAATTGGTAGCTAAAGCAATGCATGACACGAGCTGGTAGTAAGCCACCTGGAGGCCTTGTCTTATATGTAATACAGTACATTCATAGTCCAGTGCAATTATATGGTAATCGAGGGAGGTGAGGAGCCTGTATGCTAGAAATAGTGAGGGCTCTCCACTGCCAGGCCAAGGGCAGGTGCATGGCCTAGCAGCGTGGTGCAGGATCCACAGGTTACCAGTTACACTGGCATTGATGTGCGGAAAGGATATGGGCCCCTTAAGGCAGCTTTAAAAGGACCTAGACTGGTGATTGATGTGACAGCCGGTGGGAGGGCACTGTACCAGGATGGAGCTCTAAGGGGGAAGGATCACTGGGTCAGGGTGTTCCTGACCCTAGGCACCTTCCAGAGAGTTTTTGGGGTGGCCCGTGTGGAGGCTGAGATGGTGGCTGCCTCAGGAGAAGCCACGACACCTAAGTGGATTTTTTTGGTGAAGAGACTGTCTGGTATAGTAGTCTTTCCTCAAGGGAGAGAATATTGGTGAGCGCATATAGGGTGCAGGTATGTGTATTTCTGCCGGCACCAGAGAGGAGCCGGCAGGCCTTACTGATGACTACCTGTATTTGATAAACCGTCATAGGGTCGGCAGCAGCATAGATTGTGAAGCCATAGTCCACCAGTGATAAGACTGAGGAGGTAATGGCTAGGTGAAGTTCTTCAGGTGGCAGGCAGTCTTTATGTCTGTATAGGAGACCAATGCGGGTGTTGGTGGCAGAGGTGAGGATTTTTAAATGTTTGTGGAACGAGAGGGAAGAGTCAAATGTAATACCTAGATACTTATACTTTTGGACCTGTTCCAGTGGGATGAGAGAGGTGGAGAGTATTTCCAGGGGGAAATCCTTTGATCTGTTTTGGCAGTGGGCACACAGCATCGTCTTAGTTTTTTTAATGTTGACCACCAATCTGTGTTCAGTAAACCAGTGTTCAATCTGAGAGAAGGAGTTTTGTAAGGTACGCTGGAGAGACAGAGAGAGGATCAGGACATGAGGCGTAAAGAACAGCGTCGTCCACATAGAGGAGAAGGTTGCCAGGGCAGGATTTAGGCAGGGCACTGAGTAGATGCTAACTAGCAGGAGACCTAGGATAGATCCCTGGGGAACTCCTGAGAGCACAGGCAGCATAGTAGATATGGTATTATTAATTTTAACACATTGGGTTCTAGATGAAAGATAGCTGGAGAACCATGAGAGTGGACAATGAGTCCCCAATTTGTTGTAATGTGTTAAGATGGAGGAGGTGAGAAACCATGTTGAAGGCCTTTGAGAGGTCTATAAACACGGCCCCTGCGAGGTGCCCCTTGTCAAGTGTGGAGTGCAGGAAGTTAGCAAATTCTGTGAGGGCGGTCGTAGTGCTATGACTAGCTCTGAAACCATTATGCTCCGTACATAAGAGGTTGTGTGTGAGGAGGCAGTCAGTGAGCTGATTGGCCATGATCTTTTCACGGGCTTTAGAGAGTGGGAGGAGAACTGAGATGGTCCAATAGTTGTTTGGGAGGGAGCCATCGCCACATTTCAATATTGGTGTTATCACTGCCATTTTCCATGAGGTTGGGAACTGGCCCAGGCGCAGGGACAGATATAAAAGGTCCGTGAGTTGGGAGATAAGGAATTCTAGCTCAAGGTATAGGATATGCATACTGAAGGCGTCTTTGCAGTAACTGAAGCTCTGGAGGGCTTTGAACAGGTAGACTTTCGCTTCTTTAGGGGTAATGACTGAGTTTGGAGAGGGGGTGGGGTTAGCTGAATTGGATCGAAAAAGTTGCTAGGGAGGACTGAGCTGAGATCTGAGAAGGTGGAGTTGAGGCACTTAGCTATGTGAAGTGCGTCTGTGGTGGTAGTACCGTTAACGCTTAGATGTGGGGGGGGGGGAGAGCGGGATTTACCATTAAGCTCCTTGACGTTTTCCCAAAAAGATACCTGGCGTACCGCATATGGGAGCATGTGTGGCACTGCCAGAGCCCTCCATGCCACTGGCCGACGTACAACCATGTTTCAGACGCCGACGATGCCAAACTCCCAGGGATCCTTCCCATTTCCTTAAAATACGCCCCCCTGAAGTCAATTACCTCAGTCTTTGTGCAGCCCTCTACCCCTCCTAGGTTCAGGCAGAACCAGACCGTGGCATGGTCGCTCCCCGCCAATGGGTCCCTTACCTCCAGGCCCCCAATCTGATCACTGTCTGCCAGGACCACATCCAGTATCCGCTCCTTCCTGGTCGGTTCCCCCACCTGCTGAGTTAGGAATGCGTCCTGAAAGACATCCAACAACCTCTGTTCCCTGGCCACCGAGGATGTCATAGTCTCCCAGTCTGTTCCTGGCATGTTTAAGTCCCACAACACCACCACCCTTCCCCTTCCCAATCTGCAGTGTCTCCCAACATCTGCCACCAGACTCTCCTCCGCCAGTACAGGGGGTCTATACACCACTCCTATTTTTGCTCTCTTGCCCCTCCCTTTATCAAGTGACCCAAATTGCCTCCACAGTTCCCTCCGCCTCCTCCACTCCTCCTAAGGCAATGCAGTTTTGACCATTATCGCTACCCTCCTCCCCCTCCCTCCCTCCCCTGTCCTTCCTGAACATGCTGTAACCCTCTAGGTTCAGGTCCCAGTCATGCCCTGCGGTGGCCCAGGTCTCAGTGACCGCTGCCTCATCCACCTCTCCCTCAGTTAGCATCGCCTGGAGCTCAGGCATTTTATTGCCCAAGCTCCTGGCATTTAGCAGGACTACCTTCCACCCTTTCCCTATACTTCTATTTCCTCTGCTCCTGTTCCCATGGGGATTCTGTCTTCCGCTGGTCCGCACTTTACCAGTCAGCCTTTTCCTGCATTTTTCCAGCTCCCCAGGGGGGTGAAGACAGAGTCCCTCCTTTATTGGAACCCCCTCGACAGCCTTTTCTCCCATCCCTCTCCCCTTCACCAATGAACCCCTCTATTTTCAACTTAAGGATTTCCTTCTCCTCCAAATTGAGATGGAGCCTATCCCTAGCATACAGCCCCTTATCCTCCCAGGTCTCCCCCCCAATCCCCCATCAACCCATACCCTCTGGCCCAACACCACTCCCTGAGCCACTGGTTTATCTCCCTAATCTTCCTCGTGTTCTCCACTAGCCCTTGGCACTGGCAGGATTTCCGAGAAGGAAATTGTGCATCCTATATCATGACGGACCCTGGCAAGCTCCCTAAACCTTGCCAGTATCTCTAGCTCACTATTTCCCTCAATGTCATTGGTACCCAGGTGGACCAGTATGTCCAGGGAACCTCCACAATCCTTTGCCAGCTGATATACCTCATGCTTGGCCCTGTGCACCAT
The DNA here is from genome assembly GCA_016271365.2 of Neoceratodus forsteri. Classification (NCBI taxonomy): domain Eukaryota; kingdom Metazoa; phylum Chordata; order Ceratodontiformes; family Ceratodontidae; genus Neoceratodus; species Neoceratodus forsteri. The sequence continues at coordinate 1,096,328,585 of CM057456.1, read as the reverse complement.
TAGTCCAAGGAAGCATTTTGTTCTAACTGGCCAGGCTTCCCCCTCCCTATCCCATTTGATCCCCCTGATCATGGAATCACCCAACAGGAGCACTCTGGCCACCCCTTTTCCTCCATTTCCTCCCTTCCATGTCCCCTCATCCTTTCTGCACTGCCCTCCCCAGCCGGGTTCCTCGTCTCTCTTATCTGGGTGTCACCTGCCATCCCCTCCTTATTTACCCTGGCCACCCCTGCCCTCTGATCCTATGCCTCTCGTCCTCCCGAGTATCCTTCAGTACCTCGCTATCCCTACTGTTACTGCTCACAACTGGTCCCCCATCTGCTAAACTATCCTGGCTCATCCTCCCTTCCTTCCAGTCTCCATTCAGCCCCTCCTTGCCTGTCATGCTCCCCTGGCCTAAACCCTCAGCTCCCTTTACTGTATCCTCCTTGTACTTTTGGTCCTTCTCCTTGCCCTTTCCTCCCAACTGGTCCTTCTCCTTGCGCTTTCCTCCCTCTACCCCTCCTCCTCCTGCTCTGATCCCTGCTCCCCATTTTCCCATATTCCAAGTTCCCCATTCCCCTGCTATCCAGCCCCTCCTCCTGCCCCTGCTCCCTTTCCATCTCTAGCTGCCCCTGTCATGGCTACATCACCCCTCATCCTCAAGCAGAAAAACAGAACTGAAACGGTTACTGAACTTAAGGTCTGATCCACCTCCCCCATTGCTTCCTTCTGTCCAGCCCCAGCCATCTGCCTACTTCCCTGAGAATGTCCTCCCTTTGGCTCGTCTGTGAGGGTCCCCAGTTACCTGCTTGCTTCCTTGGTAGTATCCTACTTTTGGGCCTCCTCTGTCAGGGTCCCTATGTAAACCCTGAGTGTACTCCTGCAATTCTTTCCCTGTGCTTGGTGCAACCCGTGGGAGAGCCCCTGCCCTATTCCCCAACCATACCTCCCCCTTCCCCCAGCTGTCTCCTAATCCCTTCAACCTCCTCAACCTCCTCCCTAAGCTGTGTCAGCCAGTAGCACACTGGGCAACCACTGAACTTCCAAGCCCAGTCCAGTATCATGGCTGCCCCACACCCTGTGCCCCCCACCACCCTCCCAAAGATGCCGGCCGTAATGACATGTGGTCCCATCCCCCTCCAAGTAGGTTTCCTTGGGTGAGCCACCAGGTTCCCCACTAGTCCAGGATACACCCCTACCCACTAATCAGGTCACCCACTAATCCTAGATACCGTCCCACAGTAAACAGGTACCCCGTTACTAGGTGCAGTACAACAGAGTAAACTTATAAGGGAAGTGAACAACTTCCTAAGCTCCTCTCTCCTAGCCTTTACACCCAACCCCCAGTGGCTAGAACTACATGAGCTGCACCTGAAGCCTTTTCCTCCAACTGCAGGGCAGGTGTTCCCCTATAAATGAGCCAAGCTCTGGAGAGGGCTGGTGGGAGGGCGGGATTAGTGCCTACACCCAGCCTCTCCTGAATGCATCAGCCCCTGTGTCTGCCCCTCCAAGCACTGCAACTAAAGAAACTACCCCAATTAAATCCCACCAAATAGGTTTTAAATCAGAAGAAATAGGCCTCCACAAACGCAGCCTGCTACACAGTGAAACATCAAACAAATGAGCCCACATTGATTTTTTTTTTGTTTATATAACAACCAATAAAACAGTTTAGGTACTTAACAATGCATCCGAAATATGTAAAAATTAATGTGGAAACATCTGTCAAACATCGCATAAACCTAGCTGGGGAAATACAACTCTAAACATGAGAAATACTAAAAAAAAAAAGAAAACTTAAGGTGAACTATAGTATCGCAATACAGAAACTATTACTTCTAGATATCTGAAACTCTATTTTCATCTATTTTGAAATCAGTTCTCCAAATACAGAATAGCGAGATATATATAACAAAAAAGTATTTTTACCTGGGACTTTCTAGGGAAAGAGTCCCTGTGGTGGTGATTATCTAAAACAGTTTATAACTACAAATTTTGTAACCTGAGAAAATAAAAAAAAAAACAAAAGCATTTATGACATGTTAAAAGATAAACTCAGAGTAGTTGCCATGTTTGATGATACAAATTTACAATTCTGGCCATCTTATACTTGTTTGGGGTGGGGGGGCTGAGAGGGTGTCCCTTCCTAGTTCTCCCTACTGTGTTTGTGCAAGCTTTGTTAGCCCCTTACCATGCCTGCCTACTTCTACCTTGCATCATTTACCTAATGCCTGTCCCCTACAGAACACCTACATGTTGTAACCATGAGGCCCATCCCCTTTCGAGCTTACAAAATTTGCCTGTCACCTTATGCTGTACCTTGATGTACAGGGCTATTCTAGTTGCTCCATTTTCCCACTCAGTTATGGTTGGAGGGGTCTTTTTTCATCCATTTCATCAGCAACTGTCTTTTGGCCTCCATTGTCATAGTATATACGAGTGGCTGGAGATGTTTCAATCCTTGCAGTAATACAGCAGATTCCCCTAGTATCTGCCATTGTGGGGATTCTGTACTTGACTCCTCTGTAATAGCTCCCACTCTATCCCAAACTGCTGACCAGAAGACTTGTATAGATAGGTACGACCAAATGATACGACTTATAAGGGCTGGTGCCTGTTGACATCTCCAACACTTATTTTGTATGTTTATGCCCATCCTTACCAGCCAGTCAGGTGTTTGATGCCTTCTACCCAAGATTTTCTTTTGAATCAGCTGGTAGGAGCATATTCTGACCCAAAGGCATTGTCTCGCTGTCCTCATCATGCTCATAAGAACTGCTTGGATTTAACTGCCAAAGCCGTGGCTGAATACTTCTTATCATGAACTGTGTTAATGGTGGTACTGGGAGAGTTCTGGTGGTAGTAATGGTGTCAGCAACAGCAGTGGTGGTGATGGTATAGTAGCAGTATCGCAGGTAGTGCTGATGGTGGCCATGGCAGCAGAAGTGGAGGCGACGGTGATGGTGGCAGCTGTGTGGCAACATCGATCACTACAGAGACTGAGACTTGCACAGGAGCAGTGTTGGTGGCAGTGGTACTAGCAGAGCTAGCACTACTTTTAAGTAGCAACCTGTCTGGTTAGAATGAAGGGGGCAGCAGAACGGCAAATATGTGCCAAATGTCACCCCCTATCTGCATCACATTTGGAGGGGCAGGTCCACAGATGTTCTTTGCTGTACTTGACTGCTTGTGTGACATTTTCACTCGTCAAATAAACTGTACAAAAAAGTGGTACAATTTTTTCAAATATTATTTCATATTTATTTTTCTGACGCTATAATGACTTCTATTGCAGTGGTACTACTGGTGCTACCACTGCTTGAAGTACCTACTGGTCTTGGTTGGAGTGAAGGGGACAGCAGGACAGCAAATATGTGTCGAACGCTGACCCCTGTCCGAATCACTTTTGGAGACAGATGTTTTTTGACTACTTAGACTGTTTGTGTGCCATTTTCACTCATCAAATAAACTGCAAAAAAAAAAAAACAAGCATAACAACTGCTTGCAGGCAACATTTTTTTTTTTTTTTTTTTAATTTGACCCCAACTTTTGAAGATACTTGTTTTATGATTTGCCTTATAGAAGTGACATGTACCCTTTATAGTATATTGGCCAAAATGTCATTTCACACCAGAGGTGTGAAAACACATCTCGTCCAGGATTTAAAAAATGATACGTCATGTTTAAGAGGTGATGTGGAAAATGGCTATGTTGAAAGTCTGGAGTCAAAATATTAAAAATTAGCGAAGTTATGATTGAATGCTGAAGTAGTGTAACATTCAGTCATAACCTGGGCATTTTTGTGTATTTATGCGCCAAAGTTTCAGCATAGCCTTCTTATTACCCCCACCTAATGAACCCGGCAGATGAAAATGTTCAAATCTCAGCCAAAACATCATTCTGTGTCACAGGTACGAAAACACATTTTGGCCAGGATTTGAAAAAGGACAGCTGTTACACTCATGAGTTGCTGTGAAATAATGGCAATCTTGAAAATTTGGAGTCAAAATATTTAAAATTACGAAAGTTACGAGCCTGTATCCGCAAATTTCAACATAGGTTCATAACTTTGTTTTTAAATATTTTTAAGCCAAATTTTTTAACATAGCCTTCTTATGACCCCACCTCATGAACAAGGGCAGAAAAATGTTCAACTCCTGTCTGAAAGGTGATTTTGTGCAGCAACTGCAAAAATCACCTTTCGGGACAGATTTGCCTAATTTCACTGCCACTGCTCATGAGGAGGGATCCCCAAAAGAGGCATGTTGAAAATTTGTGGCAAAAATATTAAAAAATGGCCAAGTTGTGCCACTAAGCTCAAAACCCCACCGAAATACACTGAACTGCATATTTGATTTCCTCAGTTTGCGGTCCTGCTTTGAAGAGTGAAGGTGTGTCTGTGATTCAGAGAGAATTATGGCATTGGGCCCTGTGGGTAAGTAAGAGTTTGGTGGGGGGTGGAGTGCCGAGGGAGGGTCGGGGGACTAACGGTACAGACATTGATGGACAGTTTCTTTGTACAGGGTTTTAAAAATAAATAAATATCGAGGGACGGTTTTCTTTATTTCAGATATAGTTCAACACTAGGATTGGGCACCCCAGTGTTGGGCTTGTTGGGGAATGGGAGTAGTGATCTGGAAGGAAGGGAGGTCAAGAGAAGCATTGCTGAAGGTGGGCACCCCAGACCACTAACATTTAAAAAAAAAATATATATAAAAAACATACAAAGATGGGAAGTGCAGGCGGGTGAGTGACCTGGAGGGAACAGGGAGAAAGAAGCGGTAGCAGGGGAGGCACCCTGCTCCACTTACATTAAAGGAAAATTTATAAATGAAGGGAAGGGGGGCAGGCGAGCCACCTGGAGGGGATGATAAGAAAGTAGCAGGGGTGGGCACCCTGCTCAGGACATGGTCAGCTTTTTTTCACATTTCTATAGCCTGGGCATTCTGCATCCTGCTGGCATTATTTTTATTTTCTTTATAGCTTTTTACCATCGGTGCTTGAGGCAGGTAAGCTTCGGTCCTCCTGCAGAGGATCTCAATCCTACTTGTTCTCAGGGCTTCTCTGAGCCCACCCTGGTGCCCCATCTTCTGGTTTCTCCCCCGTTATCCAAGGGACCCAACATGGTCGCGCATGTGCATGGAGGCATGCATGCACTCCGTGGCTATGGTGACGGCTCCTTCTTCCCACCTGGACCCTAATGCCTGGCTACCTTTTGGCTTGGCGCTGCCATCTAGCCTCTACCTGGTGGCAGCCAAGAGCCGGGGAAGCCCATGTCCCTCCTTGGGAGAGGAGAACTGCCTTGAGGCAGCTCAATCCAGCTCCTTGCACTACCCACCCCAGCCGACCCCTGGTGACAGGCTCATTCCCAAACCCAGGTCGCCAGCGTGGGAGGAGGTAAAGTGTCCAGTGCCTCAGCCCTATACGCCACTGAGCCGGCCCTCCTGCTGGCATTATCAATGACCACAAAACACATAAATAAAGCAGGATGTGCCAAAACGCTACATTTCTTCATTTTATTAACTAAAATTAAATTATGTTCGATCCCAACCTAAGCGGCTACCAGTGGACATGCCTGCACGTCCACAGTGCTCAACAGGGCAGAGATGTGGGAAAACTCGTCCATGAGCGAGTTTTGAATTTTGTAATGAACTTGCACAAACTACATCTTTCTACAGTACTCACTCTTCTGATGATGGCAAAGTAACTGTTTTAAAAATGGGTGCTGCAACTAGATTAATTTTTCATTTGAGAATTGAAACCGTGATGCCTCCCAATTAGGAAACTCGCCTATCTCTAACCTACTACACCCATTTTTTTTTTTTTTTTAGTAATTCTTCATCTCGAGTGCTCTCTCTCCCTCCACCCTTCTCAAATCTACCTCACCATCTCTTTATAACCTCCTTCTTTCCCCTCTCCTGTTTCGCCCTCTACCTCCACCCTCTTGTTCTTTCTCCTACATCTCTTCTGGGACTACCCTCTGCCTTGCACAATTCTTCTACGAGACATAGCCACAACAGATAGAATACTAATCTCCATCTCTGCACCTGCAATTGTGATCCCTGCTTCCTTCCTTTTAAATCTTTCTTTCCAACTTGGATTGCCCCCAATCGACCAGGAAGCAGGCTGAAGACCTTTCCTCCACAATGGGAGGAACTTTATTCCACAGAGAATTACCATCCACTCCCCCTCATCCCATCCTTCACGAAGGTGCAGCAAAAGCTCATACCTTTTCAGTTTCTCCTCCTCCTTATCCTCTCCCCTTCCAGTCTGGCTTCTGCAAATATCGCTCCACCATCTCCTTCTTTCTCAGAGTCACTGACTCCATGCTGAAAGGCATGAACCCAGGCCAAATCACTGCTGTCATTTCCTTATCCCACCCCCAATGATCAATCCCACATTTGCCAGGCCACCTCCAAGCCCCATACACCATCCTTCTTGGTCACTTACCCGATCTCCAGGTGCTCATCCTCCATGGTGGATTCCTCCGGGACAGGCATCAGCCATGAGCTCTCAGTTCTGCTGTGTATGAGCCTAGTGAGTAGTTAGTGGTGTGTCAGGGTTCCAAGAGTGTCAGTACCATACTGCTGTGCACCAGGGGGTTTTCCCCGCTTCTGTTTTGCCCTTTATTCAGTATGCAGCAATCATGGGCACCATGGTGCAAATGAACACACACTTGTGCAGCAATGCTCTGGAACAGAAGATCTTTGAGACAGCAGTAAATCTTCAAGAGAATCTCCGCCACTGGGCCATACGTTTGGGACTATAAGCCTTCAGTGTCAGACCACTCAGAAACCTTTGCTAGTGGGCACCTGTATAACATGGGAGGCCCCACTGCTCCTCAGCTCTCTGCCGGAGAAAAGCACAGACTCCCTCAGACGGCCTCTTAACATGAGGAACCAGGAGACCAGACCAGTACCAGGCAAACAAGGAGCGGCATGGGACTGTAAAATAGTACACATGAGGCACTTATGGACACCTCCAAACAAGGCAGTGGACAAACTTTCCAGCTTATACCTCAGAAAGGGGGAAGGAAGGTGGGTGCGCTGTGGCCCAAAAGAGGAGAATCTCACAAAGATCTACTGTTAAAATGAGTAGCTGTCCAGACTTCATTGAGGATATCTCCTCCATTGGGCCACACATTTGGAATAATTACCAGGCAGTACAAAGCACCAAGGGAGGATGGCAAAGTCTGATATAGCATCAAAACAGAAGGCCCGATAGGGGATCAGAACTGGCTCCAACTACTGTCGATGCATAAGAGCCTACTAATTTGTAATAGACTCCAGTAAGCATTCTTTAAATTTTTACATAGAATATACAGACCTCCGGCTGTTGTACATATATTTCACCCAACTATATCACCTTGTTGTGGGAGGTTTGAGAGGGAGATTGGTACCTACCTGCACTGTTTTTGGGCATGTAATACACTACAGCTATTTTGGAAATCAGTAGCGCTGGAAATAGGCAGGATGTGGGTTAGGACAATCACACTCACACATGTGCTATGTTTGTTTGGGGTGGAAACAGATGAACAGGGAGACTGGCACCCTCTCTCAAGATGGGTCAGAGTGTTACTGATTTTAGCCAAACACTGTATACAAAATACCTGGGTATCTTGTACCCAAGGCCCTACAAGGTACGACAACTGCTGCAACCAACCGGATTGCGAGCGCCCTTTCAGACTACGCTCTGATTGTTCCCTGGCAAAAGCCAGCTTCTGCTTACTGAATTTAAACTCTAAATGTTTACTTTGGGTCAAATGTTAAAAATGCTTCAGTGTCAATCCAGACTGTAATTGTGGGGACTTGAACTGTGCTTTTGGGAAGGAAAACCTGTGTTTACAGCCATTTTTCTTCATATGTGTACTGGCCCCAGACTTTTGGGCACCAAAGTAATGCACGTCCTTTTGTTCTACAAATTTTGGACTCCCCGCTGCTCTGTCTGCCCCTTTGTTTGAATCCCCGTTATTAATACTCGCTCTCCTTCTCTCCCTCAGCCGAGGAACTGCCACCCAGGCTCCCAGCTTCTCAGCCGCGGGATTCCCAGCTACTGGGCAGTTGGCACCTCCCTAGTCAACGCTAGAGACCGCAGACATGGACCCAAGGCCCTACAAGGTACGACAACTTCCGCAACCAACCAGATTGTGAGCGCCCTTTCAGACTATGCTGATTGGTCCCTGGCGAAAGCCGGCTTCTGCTTACTGAATTTAAACTCTAAATGTTTACGTTGGGTCAAATGTTAAAAATGCTTAAGTGTCAATCCAGACTGTAACTGTGAGGACTTGAACTGTGCTTTTGCAAAGGAAAACCTGTGTTTACAGCCCTTTTTCTGCATACGTGCACTGGCCCCAGACGTTTGGGTGCCAAAGTAATACATGTCCTTTGGTTCTGCAAATTTTGGACTCCCCCGCTGCTCTGTCTGCCCCTTTGTTTGAATCCCCGTTATTAATCCTAACTCTCCTTCTCTTCCTCAGACGAGGAACTGCCACCCTGGCTCCCAGCTTCCAAGCCACGGGATTCCCGGCTACCAGGTGGTCGGCGCCTCCCTAGCCAACGCTCGAGACCGCAGACACGGACCCAAGGCCCTACAAGGTACGGTAACTGCCACAACTTTTTTGCCCGCCCCACCTCCACTGATTATTAAATACACCAGCTCCCGCCAAATATTATTCCACGCCCCCTGGCGCAGCACCCCTACAATACAGACTTAGCTCGTGATCCCCCTCTTATGTGTCCAGCCTCCGGGGGTCCAATTCACAGGGCCACACCTTACTAAAACGAATAGGATCTCCCTGGCTCTGCCTTCATCATTAAATATTCTTTAATGCTCTCAGATTCGAGTTGACCTGGATCTGCAAGCTACTGACAAGCTTCATTAATCCAGCAACCTCCCTGGGCACTGGGCTAATCTACTGGCTCCTTTTTTCTCAAGGTACCATCGTGTCGGGGCCTATATGGCTCCTTATACTGCCCCTTTTTCTGCTGGTACCAGCTGACCAGCATTGGACACCTGAACTACCATCATGCATAGTCTACAACCGCATCTTGTACTGTATACCACATGGCAATTTATCCTTTAATTGCCTCCGTGATTCCAAGCACCAATACCTTGAACCCTGCTCTTGGCCTACACATTCCAGCAGTACTCAGTAACACTCCCCCACCACAAGGCCCACCTCCCACCACATAGACTTCTATCTCCTCCCCGCCTATTGCAGTTGGGGTATTACTTCTCACTACAACAGGTCACCTCTCCTATGGTGGCTACATTCCAGTCCCTAAAAACATCAGATCTACTAGATGGGAAAAAGGCAGGAATTATAAGCTTATAACTGGCGCACTTAGAAAAATCCTACTTATCCTCCTGCTATGTTCATGTAATGTAGAACTTAACCCTTGCCCCCCAGAAGCTATTGCTTCGCCAGCATAACTAGCAAATTTAAAAGGAATAAGCTTCCTGCATATTAACGTATGTAGCCTCCTTAAAAAGATCACCTTAATTCAAGCCTGGGTAAATCATACCTCTCCTGATGTACTTGTGATTTCTGAAACTTGGCTTAGACCCAGCACCACTGATAGAGAAGTAAACATCCCCAACTGTGTCTTGTTCAGAGCTGATAGGCATACTAGAGGAGGAGGGGTAGCCATCTATGCTAAAGACACATTTTCTGCCTTCTGCTTATCCTCGGCATCTGTCACCAACAAATTTGAATGCCTAATTCTCAAAATGGAAATTTCATAGACTACTGCACTCTGTGTAGTAGGATGCTACAGACCACCGTCTGCTGGCCTACAGCTTGTGTCATATCTAAGTGACAAGTTGGGACAGGGGCTGCCAGAAACTATTATCTTAGGAGACCTCAACTTTGGCTGGCTCTCTAAACGCAGCAGCCCCACTTGTATCCTTCTGTGATGCACATGGGCTGACACAACTTATTACTGAACCAACGCGTCCAATCGTGAAGAACCCCAGTAAAAGCACCCTTTTGGATGTGCTAATAGTGAGCAAACTTCATCTCTTCTCCCACGCTGATGTCTTCTTCTCAGATGCCAGTGACCATTGTTTTATTGCGGGAGTAAGATCAACCAACAACTCATCACCCATTATCAAGTTCTCTAGGAAGAGATCCAGGCGCAACTTCAATGAACCTGCCTATCTAAACAAACTTAAGTACTCCCCTCAGTGGCAAGATTTCTACCTGGCCAAAACGGTTATGTCAGCTTACAATATCTTCTACGACATTCTATCGAGGGCCCTTAATAAGTATGCTCCCTTGATTAAAGTTCGAACTAGGACCAAAACCTGTAAATGGTTCACCCCTCAGATCAAGTCCTTACTCCTAGAAAAAGATAAGCTCTGGAAAAAAGCACGTAGACTGAACACTGCCAAGGATTGGAATCAGTTCAGGAGACTACGAAATGTATGTACTAAAACAATCAGAGAATCGAAGGCTATCTTTTTCAAATCCAAACTCGACTCTGCCACAAAGAGCCCAATCAAGCTCTGGAACACAATTAACAATCTGCTAGGCCACTCCCCAGGAAATTCACTCCTGACCAAGATTACCTCTGGCAACTCAACTATAACCGAAAAGATGGATATACTTAATGCATTTAATAACCACTTTGCTACTGCAGGCATGGCATTTGATAACTCCCCTGCAAATATACTTTGCTCCCACACTGCCAGCCACCTGCCTGAAATACCAATAGCTTCTTCGCCTTTCACGCTTCAACCTGCCTTGCTGAAAGAGGTAGAGGACCTCTTGCTATAATTGGATATTAGAAAAAGTGCTGGGGCCGACACCCTTGACCCTTACTTCCTATAAATTGCCTACCACGTCCTAGCAATACCCGTCACCCACCTTTTTAACTTATCCCTGTCTCAGGGCACCTTACCACCTATATGGAAGGCAGCGCATGTCATGCCACTGTTCAAATCAGGTGACCCTGGTGATCTCAATAACTACAGGCCAATTTCTCTCCTTCTGGACCTGTCCAAGCTCCTGGAGAAAATTGTAAATGCACAGCTGAGGACTCGCCTTGAATCCAGGGAACTGCTAAACCCTATGCAGTCCGGATTCAGAGCTAAACATAGCACTATCTCAGCCCCCGCCAAAGTAACCAATGACTGGCAGAGTAATCTTGACAGCAAAAACTTTATTTGTGCTGTTTTCCTTCATCTAAGCAAGGCTTTCGACACCATTGACCATAGTCTGCTCCTCTCCTCCCTTCAAACCATAGGTGTGGACCCCTCCTCTCTGTGCTGGTTCACTGACTATCTTACAGGGCGCCTTCAACAAGTTAAAGCTGAAGGAGGCATGTCTCCCTTAAAAACTCTTCAAAAAGGGGTGCCCCAAGGATCTATACTAGGGCCCTTACTATTTTTAATCTACATTAATAACATCGACCACTGTATAAAAGAAGCAAACATCCATCTGTCTGCAGATGATACAGTTCTCTATGTGAGTCGCCCAACACCTGAAGCTGCCTGCAATGATCTACAGTCAGAATTCAACCTTTTGCAAAGCCAACTTCTCCAAAAAAAAGCTACTCCTCAATGCCAAAAAAACTAAAGCGATGGTCCTCTCTCCATTCATCCGTACAGCTAACCCTGTGTCAAGTGGGACAGTTCCCCAAATTACCACAGTTCTAGGTGAAAAACTAGAATGTGTTACAGAAGTCAAGTATCTGGGAGTCTGGATAGACCACAGACTCTCCTTCATTGAACATATCGAGGACTTGCTAAAACGACTTCAGCAAAGGCTAGGCCTGTTTTTTAGAATCAACCAGTTCCTCACCAGAGATGCCAAGCAACAACTGGTCCAATCCATTTTCCTATCATTGGTTGATTACGCTGATTTCCTGTACAGCCAATGCCCCAACTCTTACATGGCAAAGCTGGACATGCTCTACCATCGAGCACTGAGGTTTATAACGGGACTTCCCTTCGCCACACATCACTGTACCCTACATGCGGCAGTGAGGTGGACATCACTAAAGTTGAGGCGCCACAGAAATGCCGCTCTCTGGACTTATGGAGCCATCTCTAATAAGCTGCCTTACTATATCTCCTGTTGTCTTCCCCTGAGTGTAATCGGGAAATATGCGCTAAGAAGTTACTCAGTTATAACACTTAAAGTACCCAAAGCAAAATCCCGTTTCGGCAGGGCAGCCATAAACTTTGTGCTATACCTACCTTAAGGAATGATATTCAAAAAAACCTCAAACTAAGCACTCTAATTGGTTTAAATGCATTCAAGATGCTATATTTCTGTACCATCAGAGAAGCATGTAACTGCTTCATCCACTCAGATCCAGTACTGGTATACAGCCCCGCCTAGACCCAACTTTAAGTACTGACCCCCAGCTTGCTCCTCTTAAGCCTAAATGTCCTATCTTTCATATCCCCCCAACGTATTAACTCTATGCCCGACCTTCCCCTAATTTTTCCTGCATCAGATAGGAGCTCATTACTGCTGGGTTGTGACAACCTCCCTGCCCCGTACTTTATAGCATACAATCCCAGGATCCACACATACTCCTTTCCTCCATCCACCATCTCTTCATCCCGTTTTCCCAGCTCCGCTCTGTGCACCGTGCCCTCCTAGCCTTTCTCCCCTACCTCCCTCCTTCCCCCCCTACCTCCGCCTCTACCTTTTGTAAATTTTTTTTTCTTCTTCTTCTTCCTGCAACCCTATATAATCTGCCTTACAATTTTCTGTAGACACTTCTGTGTATTTAGATACCCTGCAATCTGTACACTGTCTGTATAATTCTATGTACATATGAATTTCTTTTTTCCTTTCTGTAAAAAGTATTATCTGTATTGCCTTGTAAATACTTGTGTTGACCTGTATATACAACTGTTCATGCTCCACCCAGGTCCATCTTGCAAATGAGCTTCTGCTCAACGACGAAAGCCTGGTTAAATAAAGACCTGATTGACTGACTGAGTGATTGATCAATCTTGTGTGGCCCCTACAGTAAGAGGCTGGCGAATGCTTGCACTGCACACTCTGGGGTTGGAGCAGCTCTCCCTTCTATTGAAAGATAAGCTGAACCTGTTTATTAGGGAATGGGCCCCTTTCCTGGCAGATCTGTCCCAGCAAGAGAATATGGCCCTGTGGGGTGGTTTAGATATATAGGTATACAAAATATGTGGGAATGGTTCTGAAGGACTTCCGAGTAAGCACCTCGTTCTTATTAGATAACTGATTGATTTAAGAGGTTTTAGATCTGTTAGACATACAGTATGGGGGTACACATTCCTATGTATGTGGGAATGGGTATGAAATTCAAGACTGTAATTTGTTTTGTGAAAATTGTGGGAATTAAGTTGCTGTACCTGATTACAAATGAACCTCTGTATGGAATTGGCTATGTGTGCAAAAAGAAAGTTGAATAAAATTCTTTTTATGCAAAAAACAGAAGGCCCTGCAGTATCACAATGCCAAAGCCAGCATTTCTGCCAGAGACAATGTCTACACTGCAGTGCTTAGTACAAGTATGCACAGTGCTCCAAGCGACAGTAGCAATGGCACAGGTCAGCTACAGAAACATTCTGAAACCAAGCAACAGAGGCGGCCATACCACATGCAGAGTGGCCATGAACAGTACCACACAGTTCCTTACTGTACTTCCTATAACAAAAATAATAGTCAGCCAGCCATTTGGAGAGGAACTTTTTATAGTCAGAGGGGCACCCTCTTTCCCAGGGGTGAACAAAACAAACAGCTGAAAGGACTTTCTGCAGTCCTTAGCGCGATCAAGATAGAAACATGTTCTATTTTCATTTTATTTTATTAAAAGTATCGCAATTACAAACCTTTGAGTCATAGACTCCTTTACAAAGGCTCCACGTCATGTTAGACAAAAAAGTGCAATAGACAATATGATACAGATAAAATACAAAGGTGTGCAACAGAAATAGTCAAGATACAGTGCAATAGGTGTGCAAAACAGTGTAATAAATGTAATCAATAAACATTGCAGTTTATATTCATTAACAAACAGGAACATATATACCAGTAGGCATACAACTACAACTAAGAGGGAAAGTAGGCTGGACATTGGTCCATTGTCAAAGGAGTGGGGGGTGGATAGGCAGAAGCTGAATGGACTGGTAGGCACAGACTAAGGGCTATGTACATCAAGAGTATGGAGCAATGCCTCACCCTTGTTAGCATGTTATGGACAATACACAGTAAAGTGAATGGTGTGATTCAATGTAAAATCACAGACCACCATTCGTAGAAAATGAGGACTAGTCCGCAAAGACACACTGTCCTTGTGGAAAAATCAAGTAAGCTCATGCATCAGAGCCCAACACTCAGAAATACTGTGAGCAGAAGTCAGGGCGACCAAAAACAGTGTTTCCCATGAAATGAAACATCTCACAGGTCACAGTAGGCTCAAACAGAGCCAAACTCAATTTCTCAAGAATGCAATTAAGGTCCCAAGTTGGAACTGGTTTATAAATCAGGGGATGGATGTGCAGAATATCCTTTAAAAAAATTACCGGACACCTTTAGTTGTGCCACCTTGCACCTACAGGGGCATGGAAAGTCGAAACACCAGCCATAGACTAGTACTGGAGACCAGAGTCAGATTATGACAGAAGGTAATCCACTATGGTATTGACAGAACACATACTGTAAATGGGTCCACCGAATGGGAAGCAGACCACATGGAGAAGTGCTTCCAAATCAAAGAGTAGGTGTGTCATGTAGAAGGCTTTCTAGCCAGAAGCAAGACATCAGCCACCTAGGGTGAAATCTCCAAGGTGAAACCAGTTTGTGAATCACAGAAAGTAGTCCAGTACACTATTCACAGGACACATAACAGTCCACTGAACAAAAGCACACCATACATAGAAGCGCTTCTACTTCAAAGAGTAGGTGAGTCATGTAGAAGGCTTTCTAGCCGCAAGCAAAACATCAGACACCTGGGATGAAACCCCAAACTGGGCAATGGCAACATTTTCAGAAGCTAGGGATGCAAATGTATAGACTGTAAGTCCAGATGGACCAGGGACCCCTAAGCCTGGGACAGCAGACCCCAACAGACAGGGAGCTAAACAAGAGGCTCCATGGCCAGATGCTGCACAAATGGAAACAAAATCTGTGGAGACCAGGAGGGAGTCACCAGAATTAGGGTGGCATGCTCCACCTGCTGCTTGAGCAGAACTCTCTGTATTAAGAGGAACTGGAGGAAATGCAAAAAGGAATATCCCTTTCCAGAAGAGGGACAACTCATCTTGCCAAAACACTCCAGGCTCTAGAGCAAGTGAGCCGTTTTGTGTTGTGTGGGGACGCAAAAAGGTCCAACTCTGGCTGATTCAGTCTTGTGAAGAGATAATTTACAATGTAGGTCAGGTCAGCAGCTCCCATTCATGTATCAGGGACTGAGACCTGCATAGCCTGTCTGCCAATATGTTCTGGACACCTGGGAGAAACATGGACATGTCTGCCAATATGTTCTGGACACCTGGGAGAAACATGGACAACAGCTGAAGGCCATGAGATATGGCTAAGTACCATACTCTCATCACTTCCCTGCACAGGGGATGAGTGAGTGCCCCTTGTTTGTTGATACAGTGCATGACACGGACACTGTCTGTCTGAATCAGCAAGGGGGACCCTGGCTGAGATGCTCTTGAAAAGTCTGAAGGCCAAGCAGAACACCTCTCATCTCCAGAATATAGATATTGAGATTGAACTCCAGATCGGTCCAGGAGCCATGAGTCTGAAAGGACCCGAGATGGGCACTCCAGCTGCAACCCAAGGCATCTGTTGCGAGGATGTGCATGGAAGTCAGGGGGAAAAAATGCAACATCTAGTAACAGGTTCTGGTGGTCAATCCACCATACCAAACCATGGTGGAAAGTGGGATGTGATGAGAAATATTTGTTCCAACTTGTCCATCAGTTGGTCCCACTGTACCCAAAGAGTCCAATGTAGTACACGCATATGGGAGTTGGGCAAAAGGAATTGTAATGATGGCCGCAGCCATCAGCCCCAGTAGATGCAACATTGTACAAGCTAACACATAATGCTTTCTATGTATCAGCTAGGTGTGAACAATAACCCTGTCTGCAGGCAGGAAGGCACTGACCACTGCCATGTCCAGCACCGTACTAATACATTGAAAGTACTGACAAAGAACAAGGATGGATTTTGGTATGTTCACTGAGACACCCAGTTCCCGGAGCAACTGTCTCGTTCTGGACAATGTGTACAGAATCGCTTCCCTGGACAGGGCCTTCAAGAGCCTCAAAGTCAGTTGTCAATATATGGGAAGACATAAAGCCCCTCCCTCTGGAGGGATGCTGCCACAACCACTAAGCACTTGATAAATTCCTGTGGTGCTGAGGATAAGCCCAAGGACAAGACTTGGAACCAATAATGGCTGCCCTCCAGCATGAAGCAGAGGTATTGCCTGTGGCATTTCAGAATACTGATATGAAGGTATGCATCCTTTGTGTACTGGGCACAGATCCAATCCCCCTTTTGCAGCAGGAGGATGACAGTCTGAAGAGACACTCAAAACTTTTTGTATTGGATGTACAGGTTTAGGTTTCTGAGGTCTAGTACAGGACACAGATCTCCTAGGAACCAGGAATTATCTGGAATAGAATCCCTTCTTTCTTTTTTTAGGAGGAGTGGGTTTGATAGCCTGCTTGTGAATAAGAGACAACTTCCATTAGCAGTAGGGAACAAGTGGCTTGGAAGATCATGACAAGGAGGCAGAAGATGTACAGGAGGGGGTAGACAGCAACTCCAGAACATGTTCCTTTTCCATGTTTTCTTGGACCTTCTTGCCCATCATGATCACCCTTCACTCTAACTTGCCACTATCCAACCCCCACACCCATCTCTTCTCTCTCTCCTTACCTCCTCCAACCCATCCTCTTGTTTCCTCCATTCATCTGATGGTCACTCTTTCCACCTCTCTCACCTTTCTAGTCTGGTTTCCACAAACCAGTCCACTGTATCTTCCCTATTTATTTATTGAACAGTATCAGAATTCCAATCCTTTGAGTCAGAGACTCGTTTACAAAGGCTCCATGTCATTGTGAACAATACAAATACAGACAACATGATAAGTTTACATACATTAAAATGGTAATATATTCCTAGTTAAGTAATAATAGGTAAAAGTTGCAGGCAGGGCAGAGATGTCTCAGCAGTTAGGGGCAGAGCTGAAAAACGAAGGCAGGACAGGGGGTCCTTTGTCATGGGTAAGAGTAAAGGAGGGGGTGTTAACCGGGCAGTTGCAGGTATGAGAGTTAAATAGATGATCCCAAAGGAGGGACTTTAAACAGCCAAGCCTGGGTTCAAGGGCACTAGGACTGGGAAGGGAGCTGAACCAGGAGGGGGCTCTGTAGATAAAGGAGCGTTGGCCCAGGGCAGTCCTAAGACGTGGAACTAACAGGTTAGATTTAGATGTGCTGCACGTGGCGACAGTTTTTGGTATATGCTGGATAAGCTGGGAGAGCCCTGGAGAGGCCAGGCCGCTGGTAATTTTCTTGGTGAGTAGACATGTTTGGTACATTAGTCATTCCTCAAGGTTCAGCCAGGGGACCATGTTGTATAGAGTGCAGGTGTGCATTAGCTTGGGGCAACCAGTGGCAAGCCGACAGGCCTTATTTAAGGAGATTTTGAGTCTATGCAGGGCTGTGCTGTCAGTAGCTCCATAGACCACAATCCCGTAGTCTATGAGGGACAGGACTGACAATGAGATAGCTAGATGGAGGGCTTCCGAGGGGAAGCAGCTCCTATGGCAATACAGCATGCCAATTCTTGAGCTGACTGCCATGCTCAGTTGGTGAATGTGGTCATGGAAGGTGAGGGCAGAGTCTAGGGTGATACCCAGATATCTGAAGGTGTTTACTTGTTCCAGGGTTTGGAGACGATTGGTTTGGATACAGAGAGAGGTATCCTTGTGCTTGCTCTGGTGGTGGGTAAACGGCAAGAAATTGTTTTTTTGCTGGTTTAAGACTAGTTTGTGGTAAACGAACTTGGTTTCAGCAGCTGAGAAGGAGTTCTGGAGAGAGAGGCTTGGAGGGAGGAGGGGTCGGAGTGAGAAGAGTAGAGCACCGCATCATCAGCATATAGGAGGATTTTCTCTGAGGATGACTTCAGCAGGGAGTTGAGAAATAGGCTGAAAAGGATTGGATCCAGGATGGAGCCCTGGGGAACACCTCAAGGGACCGGGAGAGGGTTTGAGAGGGCATTACCTATTCTGACACATTGGGTACAGTTGGATAAGTAATAACTGAATGAGACATTAAACCAAGGTCCCATCTGCCTGTTCTGGTGGTAGTTCAGGTGGATGTTAAAGATCCCATGGCACTTATCGAAAAGAGTAGGGGAATTTCCCCGGTGTCCTGGCCAAATTTCCCTCGTTCACTAAAAATACCACCAACAGCTTAATCTAGTTCAAGGTCAGTTGGCATTCATCTGTATCCCCCTTCCCCAGGTCGTGCCTGAAAATAGGCAGGATTTGTCTAGTGCGCTTACCTGGTCAACACAAACTAAATAAATAAATTATATCCTGTGAGAGGCCCAGGTGGGAGAGGACAGTTAGCAGGAGGGTGTGATTCTGCGTGTCAAATGCTTTTGACAAGTCAAGGAAGAGAGCGTCAGTCAGTTGACTGTTGTCAAGAGCATTGTGTATGTAACTAGTAAAACTCCCAGGAGGGCGGTGGAGGTACTATGGCCTGGCCTAAAAACCGCGCTGCTCTTTGGCAAGGAGGTTAAAATTCGCAAGGTAGTCCGTGAGTTGATATGATACTACTCTCTCTCTCGGGCCTTCAAGAGGGGAGGGAGTATCGATCTTGGTCGATAGTTCCTTGGGGACAGGCGGGCACTGCTCTTGTGGATGGGGGTAATGAATGCAGTTTTCCAGGCAGAGGAGAATTTACTAAGGCAGAGAGAGCGCGGTTAAGTAAGCAGGTAAGGGGGGGGGGAGATGACCACATCCAGTGCTAAGTGTAGCAGTTTGGGGTACAGGGTGTCGTTACTGTGACAGGTGCCACTTAGAGCCTTAAGCAAGTATGGTCTGGCTTCAGTGGGAGTGAGGACTCAAACAAAAGGGGAGGTAGGGATGTTGGGGGACTGGGGGATCTCTACTCTGGGTCATTGACTCCATTCCGAAAGCTATGACCCAAGGCCAAATCACAACAGTCAATTTAATTGATTTGGCCAAAGCCTTCAAAACAGCAGCCCACACCTACTTACTGGATAAGCTAAAGGGGACTAGACTGCCTAATCTGGCAGTCCAAGGGCTGGCCCACCAGCGCAGCAGTAGCGCTGCTTGTGACGCTGGCAACCAGAGTTTGGGAACGGGCTCGGGCTGTTGGACGGCTGGCCGGGAGGAGTCTGGAGTATCCCAAGGACTGCTCAACCTCCGGGGAGCCATGGCCTCGGTGCATGACTGGCCTCTAGCAAGTGTGGTTGAGACTAGCATGCTCCATCTGCAAGTAGGGGGTGGAGCATGACGGATGACAGCTTTGCAATGGCGTCAGTGCATGTCACATCTCCGGGAGCGGGGAAGGATGTGTACAAAGGAAAAGCACAGCCCAGCGCGACACCGACAAGGAAGTCAGACCAATGGCCTCCGCCACCAGCCCGGTGAACCAGGGACGGACCCCAACGAAGACAAGAGGTACAGTCATGGAGGGGGTCTAAGCTCAGGGGGGCCTCCTCCCACTTCATCCCCACCTGGGGGGGTAAGCCATTGGTCCATGTGGGGGTTCCCCAGGGTTCAGAGGGCACAGTGGGTTAGGCCAGGTGACAGTGCTGGCTGAGGAGGGGAGAAAAACAAATTACAAAAAAAAAAAAAAAATCACTTGACAGTCCAGTAGTTCCACTCTAACCTCTCCGACCAGCAATAGCTTAGTCAGGTAGGTGGAACCATATTTTCCTCTCTGCCTATCCAGCCTGGTGTCCCACAAGACACCACTTTTGGCCTCGTACTCTTTTCAACTTTTTTTTTTTTTAAATGACATCCCCTCAGTTTGTGTCTCCTAGCTTTCTGCCTGTTGTATTTCTTCCCACACTGTAACTCACTCCACCCCACACTTGGTCACATCTGCAAATAAGCTCCAGTTCAGTCTGCCTCTCTCAGTCAACAGATTTTGAATAAATACCCCTCACTGCAAATCTACAACTGATCATTTTGCCTTCTCAATCCATTTTCATACTCTCTGGTATAAGCTCTCTCCCAATCCAATTCTCATTCCCACATCTTTCATATACTGTTTTTGCTGGCACACTTTCTACAAACCAGTAACCTACAGTTAACATTGTCCTCCTCCTCCTGAACCATTCCCTTTCCACATCTTTACCAATCAATATCCTGGTACCCTGCACCTTGGTCTTACACCTCTATACTGACATATGTTTTTTTAACACAGCTGCTATTTCTATGCCCCCCCCCGACAGCACCCTTTTACCTGACCCCCCCCCCCAGCTCGGTCCCCGGAATTACCAGGGCTTAACCTTATGCCTGGCCTGGGAGCGGTGCCTTCGGGGGGGTTGGGCGTCATCCTGCTGCCAGGGATTTTTTTCTCCTTTTTTGCCCCTTTGCACCCACGCACCGGGCAATGGGTGCAGCAGCTGTTTCCACCTCCGTGGAGGCAACCAAGCATCCTGGGCATGGGCGAGCCCCCCTAGCTGTGCCATTCACAGCACAGACCGCCCCACCTTGAGGAAGAAGAGCTGTGAAGCTCAATCCTTGCCTCCCTTGCCAGCCCCCGAGTGACCTGAGTCTGTTCTTGAACCCGGGTCGTCAGCGTGGCGCAAGGTGTGGCATCCAGCGCCTCAACCCTCAGTGCCACTGGGCCAGGCTATACTGACATATGTAAGATTATTTTCTGTAGAACTTTTGTAAAGGTGTGTATTTGTAGAAGTTTCTATTACTGTTTCTGTGTATGCACCTTACATATGACACTTAAGTTTGCTGCGTTTTTCTCCTTGCAACCTCTTAACCATGTTCAACGCGGCTACTACCTGCATCTAAATAAATAAATAACTAAATGGGCTATCCAAAGTGAAAACACTCTTTGCAGATATAAAAAAAAATCTAAAACTGGAGATCTAAACCTCATGTATAATAGAGTGGGTTGCAGAACACAGAATGCCTTCAATCACTTGGTGTGTGGGTTATTCCAGCATAACCTAGAGCATATTACTGTGCTTATAAACTAAAATTACTGTGCTTATAAACCGAGATTTAGAAGTAAAAAAAAAAAAAATACAGTGTTTTAGAGTTGAAAAGGAAAAAATTTTTTTTATTTGATCCTTACACTCAGAAAAAAGCTGAGCTGGACGCTCCAAAAAAGATATAGTCCCAACTGTCTAGGACATGGTCATTTGTTATATATGTCAAAATACTTATTCATAGGGGTGCTGAAAATGGAACACTCTGCAACCAGAAACAAGCCTGAACATAGGAATGAGAACTGAATATGTACAAGTATCTAAGATTTAACTATATTTTGTTGTACGCAATTCTTTGAAGGTGCTGTTAGATGGTAAGTCTGTGTAACTTTCTGCTTAGTTTCTCAACCTGTTCTTGCAAATATGTACCAGGGTAAGGTTACTGGCAAAGTCTGTCTGACATATTTATATCAACTGATAAAAAAAAATCCTAGCTTTGTTGGTTTCACATGTTTCCTATTTTATTTCTCGGTTTGTTATAGGATTGCCAGCTGAAACCCTTGTGCCTTTATTTTGGTAAGTTATTACATATGGAGTATGTTATTGGGTAGTGTATAACTTTCTTTTGTTTGTTTTTTGTTAATGTAGTTCTAGGAGTGGTATACAGTTCACATCCACACTCTGGCAGGTCCACTGAAGCACGGATATTAGTTGGACATCTTTAAGCTAAACTCCTCCCACCGCCCGGGCAGTATACCCTCCAGCTACACCCCACAACATCATATCTTTGCACACTGGAAGGAGGGATCCATGTGTCACTTGTTAGTGGAGGACGGATGGATTGTGTGAATGTGAACTGTATACCACTCCTAGAACTACAGTTACAGGTGAGTAAGCTACAGTGTGTACTTTCCTCCAGGTAGCAGCCCTACGGATCTCCTGTATGGGATGTCTCTGGAGGCAGCCACTGAGGCACGTGTATGTTTGGTGAAATGAGCTTGAAATCCTTTGTGAGGCTCCCTAACAGCCAACCTACAACAGAGGTCAATGCAGGATGTTATCTATCTGCCAACCTTCTTGCGCTGCTGCTGGTCTGCCAGGTGTGGCCTCAGCGTATGTCACAAACAACTGACAGGCCTCACTCTGAACTCCAGCCATGCATTCCTTATAGTAAGAGAATGCCCTCCACAGGTCCAGGGTATGGATCCTGCAACTGGCCTCAGAGGTCAGGCTGGTAAAGTATACCAGTAAGTTAATCACCTGTTTAGGGTGAAACTCCAATATGACTTTCAGGAAGAATGTCAGGTAGGGGCGAAGGATGACCTTGTCCTTGTGGAAGACCAGATAAGGAGAATCCACTGACAGCACCTGCAGCTCCCTAATCCTTCTGGCTGATATCATGGCCAGCAAGAAGTTTTCCACAACAGGTGACACATCTCACACATGTGCATAGACTCTGATTGCTTGCCCATAAGCATAGCCAGCACCAGCAGTAGGCCCCAAGGTGTTGGTGGTGGTGGTTCATGCACCAGAGGGGACAGGTGGTCCAAGCCCTTGAAAAAGCACCTGGCAACCTTCTCCCAGGCCACTGTCAGCATACATACCCACACGCTGTATACAGAAATGGCTGTCAGGTGCACTTTGAGGGTCATTGCGTGCAGTCCCGCATTGGAGAGGGGCCAAAGGTACACCAAGATGCTTACCTCTGGGAAGGCAAGGGGATCAAGCTCCCTATCCCGACACCAAAAGGAGACCCTTTTCCACCTGAAACCATAGCACCAGCAAGTCAGCTCTTTACAGGAAGCCTCCACAAGGTGGAGCACGTCTTCTGAGAGACCCAAGACTTTGAACTCTGTGTTCAGGAACCAGGCCATGAGGTGCAGCGAGTGGAGTGAAGGTCCAGGTGCAGGACCTTCCCCCTGTTGTCTGGTCAGCAGGTCCAAAGTGAAGAGGCAACTGCTATGGAGACCTGCTGATGAGGTTGAGGAGATCCAGATAGCAGAACTATCTGGACCAGTCCAGATCGATCAGGATCATCCGCACCTTGTCCTTTCAGGCCTCGACTACTACCTTGTGGATCAAGGAAAAGGTAAGGAAGGTGAATACAAGGCCCGCTGTCCATGAAGGCACCCGCTAACAGTGTCCTGGACTGTGTGTGTGTGGGGGGGGGGGGCAGGCAAAAAACAGCCTCAGCTTTCTGTTCTCCCATGAGGCAAACAGATCCAGATCTAATGGGACAACAGGTGGTTTACCACCTCCTGATCAAGGAACTAACTGTGTGACACCTCTCCCACCCAGCTGAGAGCATCTGCCAGCTGACTGTGAACTGCTGTGACAACGATTGTCAGGAGATCTGAAACCAGGCTGCATATGAGGATCCAGCACAGGAAGGGAGTGGGTTCCACCCTGCCTGTTCAGGAAAACACAGTCGTGGTATTGTCAGTCTGGACCTACACAAACTGACTCCTGATCAGAGGAATGAATGATGTGACAGTCAGCCACACTGCACAGAGCTCCAGCAGGCTGATGTGGTGAAGGGACTCCCGGGGTGACTAGAATCCATGGGCCCTGTGGTCTCCCAGGTGTGCGCCCCACCTCACCTGAGACACATCCGCCATGAGCATGATGGTCGGCTCCAGGCAGACAAATGGAATTTCTTCCTCCAAGTGTTGCGGTACCAGCCACCACTGGATGGGATCCCACATCAGCCAAGTCATAAAGACCGGCTGGTCCAGGTGACCTAGGCGCTGGGACCATTGGTGGCCCAGATCCCACTGCAGGTGGCGCACCCACAACATGTTCAATGTACCACACTAGTGGTGGATGCCATGTAGTCCAGCAGCTACAGGAAATCTCTGGCAGGGCACGAGCACCAACCAGAAATGATCGGCTAAAGAAGGTAAGGTTCTGAGCCCGGTACACAGGGAAACGGGCACTGACCCACAAGGAGTCTTGTTCTGTCCCAAATGAACTTGAGTACCTGCAAGGGTATCAGTTCGTACTTGTCTGGGTTGACCAGCAGGCCCAAGTCTTTTCAGGTCTGGAGGGCCAGATCTCTGGACCACTCCATGGCCTTCTTGGACAGCCTGGCTATCAGTCAGTCATCCAGGTAGGGACACTTCCTGATGCCCTTGCACTGCAAGAAAGCTGCCACTACTGACATGCACTTGGTGAAGACCCAGGGTGCAGACCAGAGGCCGAAGGGCATGACCTGAAACTGATATAAGACCCCTTCTGTGTGGAACCGGAGGACTGTGATGTGGAAGAATACATCCTGGAGATCCAGGGAGCAGAACCACATGCCCTGCTCCAGGGATGGTATTATTTGACTAACAGTGACCATCCGTAACTTGTCTTTCCCCATAAACTGGTTCAGGTCATGCAGATCCAATAAGGGCACCAGACCCACGGCATCTGGGACTTGCCACGGCATCTGGGACATGAATTACTGCCCCTTTTACAAGGAGCAGAGCAACATCCTCCCTTAGGGTGGACAGTCTGTCTTGTGACACAGAGGACTCCTGAGAAGTGCAGAGTTAGTAAGGCCGGGGAGCTTTAAATCTAGTGGCAACCCTCTGCCTACCACCTCCAGTACCCACTTGTCCACAGTGATGATAGACCAATGTGACCAGTAGTGGCAAAGCCAAGCTCCCCTACACACACACACACACACACACACACACACACACACACACACACATTTGGAGCTGGGTCAGAAACTGGACAGGCAGGAGGATGGCACCTCCCCACCGGGCCGCTTTAGAGAGGGCATTGGCCACTGGGTCTGGAAGGGCACTACTTCCCCTACCCCTGCCTCTTTTCGGCCCCTGGCCACCAAATGTGGGCTTCAGGCACCAGGCTTGGTACTGCCACTGCTAGGACTGCTGCTGAGGCTGCTGTTGCTGAAAGGACCAATACTGGAAAATCTTTTTCACAGGCTTCTGCGCATTAGGGTCCTTCTGGGATGAAGCTGCAGAATCCAGGCTGGTGCTGGACTTCTTGATCCTGGTGAGATGTCCCACTACCACAGGGCCAAAGAGGTTGGTGCCAAAGAAGGGCCAGCTTGTGCTGAATGTCTGCTGTGAAGATGGAAAGCCTCAGCCAAGCACTGTGTTGCATCATGATGGCTGCTGCCACAGCACGGGCACAGGAGTTACCTGTGTCCAAAGTCATCTGGAGCGGCTGCTTAGCCAGTACTTGACCAACATCAGTGGCAGCTGCTTGTTGGCAGGGCAGTGAGGGTTTCATCCAGCATTTAATCAAACATAACTGTTGGAAGTTTTTATGCTTTTACCGACTGTCTTGTCGTGCTGTGGTAGACCGATTACGAATCTACGTTTTATATACTCTGTAATGTGATTATGAATATGCTTTTGTTATACCTGTTTATATTTGAAATTGTACAGCACTCCGAGCCTCCAGAAGGGGGGCTTTATAAATAAAGTATCTCTCTCTCTCCCCCCACACACTAAGGGGAAATAAAAATCGGACAGCATAACTGGCCTGACGAAGGCCCAGAGAGGAAGTGGCACAAATCTTCTTGGCTGCATGGTCAAGCTTTTTTGACTCTTTGCCAGAGTGCCATCCATATCCCCCTGGTCACCGCACTTCCAGAAGGTCAAGTCTGAGACAAGACCCCTAAGCCAAAGAGTGATCCAAGAACCCTGAAAGAGTCCCCTACAGGGACTGCATACTGGCAGACCATAAGAGTGGGGGGGTGCCAGGCAGGATGCAGCCAAAGCTCCATGACCAATCCCAAAATGGCCTCAGTCATGGTAAAGGCAACCTCCAGGGAATCACCCTTGTCCACTATGTCAGTAAAGGGGCAATTAACCCACTTCTGAACTGAGTCTAAGGGCACATTCATGGACTCCAATGAAAAGGCAGAGGACAGCTCCCAAAAGACACTGGTCCATGGTCAGTGGACAGTTTCTCAACCAGAGCATGGTGGAAAGAGTCCTCAAGGACAACATGCATGACTGAGGAGTTGTACGAGGACTTCTCAAAAATGACCCTTGACTGTTTGCCATTGTGGATCACGTTAGTGTTCTTAGACTGGGTGATTTCCACAACAGCCAGGCTAGCAAACTGGCCACAGCACAGAATCCTTAGTCGGTACTCACACCAAGGTCTGCAGTAGAGGTGGCTCCACCTTCAAGGGTGGTGAGGCAGATGCCAGGGAGTGACAGCGCTGGGGGGGTTTAAAACATGGGTCGAACTGGACTCACAGGTGTAAAAATGTGGGTTTAAAGAGGTACCTACTGGGTCAAAACCATCAGTGGCAGATTTTCAACAGTTCACTTTCCCTTCCTTTAGATATTGTTATGAGTTGGTGCATCAGTTTGGACCCACTGGCAAAGGAAAGAGGGTCCAAATTGATGCACCCCTTTGATGCATGTTAGTGCTGTCCCTGCCAGGAACACCTGTTAAAGATGGACCAGTGAGGGCATGACTGGCAGCTGCCAGGTGACAAAGTCCAAGGTCTAGAGCCCTACCCCACCCCACAATAGTCCACTGTTACCAGAGGATCTCCTAGTAGCACCTCCGCATCCTGTGGTGGTGCCTTTCCTTG
The DNA here is from genome assembly GCA_016271365.2 of Neoceratodus forsteri. Taxonomy (NCBI): domain Eukaryota; kingdom Metazoa; phylum Chordata; order Ceratodontiformes; family Ceratodontidae; genus Neoceratodus; species Neoceratodus forsteri. The sequence continues at coordinate 1,096,301,862 of CM057456.1, read as the reverse complement.
CCCAAGGACAAGGAGGTTGAGAAATATCAACAGTGCTGCCTCCCATTTGAGTGAGATTGAAAGCACGAGCGGTACCGTGACCTCGATCATTGAGCCAAGAATCTATGCTGGGAAGAAGCCTCTGGAGGGTCATGGTAGACCATATGCTGAGCCATGTTGATGAGCACTGGCTTCGGAGGAATGACTACTTATGGAAGCAGATCCTGTGTGGAACCTGCTGGGGACACCAAGTGGGTCCATGTCCTCCAAGAGAACTGGGGTCTGGAAGATCGCCTCCTCCTCGATCTCCAATAACTGGTCGACCAGCAGGCCTGAGAAAAATCTCAACAGCCTGCCTGACCAGCATCGAGGTTGACAAGCCAAAGCCTCAACTGAAGGAAACTCAATCACAGTCTGATATCACAGGGCAGAATCAAAGTATATACCACCTGAGTTGTCGGAGAAGCGTAGCTTAAAGACATCCAAATGATAGCAACATTCCAATGGAACAGCCAGAGTGTAGACAATGTGGCTGGCAGTGTACTTTTCAGCCAGGGATATCCACCACTGTGGCATTTTCCTCACATTTTTTCATTTGAGCAGTTTAATAAACAAACATGAAAAAGAAAAAATGTTCACTACTCCACATAAACCGCCACCTTTTGATCAGCGTCAGCATGTCCTCCACTCTGAGAAATGGGCCATACCATTTCACACGGTAAAGGGGAGGGCCTCCCTGACTCTTTCTTTCACTTCAAAACAGTTCAGACTGCTTCAGAATATATTAAGGCATATAGCTGTGTGCGTTTCTTACAGCATAAGAATGTTATCTCCTGCTGTTTGAGCTGAAAGAACCATACAGCTTCTCTTCGTGGTCCTCTTGTCGAAAGAGTATGACAATGTTCTTATGCTATAAGAAACACACAAGTATACATACAGTATTGATACAAAAATGAACATGGGAAATCCAGTGTGGGGGTGGGTGTCTGGCAGCTGTCTATAGCTATGAGTAGAAACATCTTTGGTTCATATATAATACCATATTGCATGGCGGGGGTAAACCCTCGTGTTTGTTCCCAAGAGAGGAGAGAAGCAGATTCCCCCAAGGAGCAGGTGATACTGCAATTTGCAGAATCAGGGATGTGTATCCTGCGGCATCAGAGTGTGTGTAGTGGAAAGAAGCTTCTGAGGGTCTCAGCTGTGTGACAGCAAACCCTGCCAGATAGGTCCTTAAAAGTATGGCTGTTATTACTCTTGTAAGACAGATCCATGGACTTCAGCCCTTTTCCTAAACGATAACTGTTCCTAAACTTGGGTAAATGCTTTCCTAACAGAACATCTATTCTTAAATAAACACAGAGCACAGCTAAAAATTAACTTTTCGTCCCTGACCTACAATTGACTCTAGGAGTTTACCATTTAAAGACCAACCCACTATTTTTACCATTGTCAAAGAAAAGGTACGAAGCACCTTTCTGAAAGGCACAAGCCGTCTTGAAGACTCTTAACAATTAAGTTCTGGAATCTAGCATATACACAAACACATAAACACTCTGGACCTTATCTAGTAAAATATTACTCAACATGTGCACCTACAGTTTCCTATGAGGGAAGGAGGTCAACACACACATAGAAAACTGACCACAGAAGTAGCCCTCTGTCTTTTCTGGTCTGCCCTGTTCTTTACTTAGGTGAGGACATTATAGGGACCCTAATGGTCTATGCCAATCCTCCCTCCCACCCCATCCTCCCCAGTACATTTAACCATCCACTGTGCCCATCACATCCCATTTTGAATCCCCCACAACATTTGGACCGACTACCTCAGTGGGCAGTCTGTTCCACTCTTCCACCACATGCTCTGTGTAAAAGTACTTTCTGATGTCCTTATAAATACTGCCACACATTTCCTTTTGCTACCCCCGGTATTATTGTCCACTACTAGTGAGCAGTTTACTAACCCGTGTCTGGGCCATCCCATGGGTGGTGGAACCCGAGGCCTTGATTCGGGGGGTCGGCGTCAGCCTTGGGCGGAAGCCAAGTGATGGCTGGGGCAGCCGGAGCAGCTTTGCCATTCAAAATCAGCTGTTGCCACATGAGATCCTCATAGCGTCAACGGAGTTTCCATTAAAGCCTCTCCTCGACCAAGGAGGATGAGGATCTCTGGCGGTGCCGCCTCTTAGAGCGTCTGTGGCCCTTTTTCGTTCATTCGACCGAAGGGGTCCTGGTCCTCGATCCGAGACAGACGGGGTCGGTTTGGTCGATCAGGAGTCACCGGAGTCGATGAAAACTGAGATTCAGGCACAGTTTCCATGATCGGGACACCCGAGGGCAGTGTCTCCTCATCGGAAAAGGAATGGAAAGGACCGGAGTCCTTTCTAAAGAATCGTTGACCGGAGTCAGCGATAAAGGCTCGATCAGGTCGAGAGTAATCTCGGCCGGTTCAGCCATTCCTTGGTCTCGGTCCCGGTCCCTTGGCCAGACAGAACGTCTGTAAAGCCGTCAGCCCAGGAAGCAATCTCAACCGAAGTCGAGACCGCATGGTCCTGGGACTCAGACCTCTCTCGGTCCCAGGAGTGTCTCCACTTAGTCAATGACTTAGGGTCCTTATCCCTCTTCCGAGGGCGGGAGGAGTGTGAGCCCGAGGGCGCCTCACCCCTGGTGGGCAGAGACTGGCACAACTCCCTGAAGGAGCCTGTAAAAGTAGAGCCAAGGTTGAGTGGAACAAAAAAGCTTCGACTGGCCGAAGCTTGAGCTGCTTCCTCCTCAAATGCCTTCATCTGCTCCAGCTGCTCGGCGGATCCCGCAGCCACGGAAACCACCCACCGCGCCTCTTTTGATTTCACCAGCGGGTTCCTATTCTCCAGTCTCCCCAATTTTAGGCGCACCTTGCAGTCATCCAGAATGTTGGGATGGAAGGCCAGGCAAAAAGTACAAGATGTGGTGTCATGTCCGACACCTAGGCAACAGACGCATGAGAGATGGAGATTGGTGCTCAACATCTTCTGGCCACAGGTACACCGGCGAAATCCGGGGGATGATTTGTCCTCCATGTCCGATGCGCTGTAATCGAAGTCGTTAACTCTGACAAGTTTTAGAGAGATTTGCGGTAAAAACCAACGTTGCAAATCCAGGGCCAATGAATTGCTAAAGTAGCACAAGGGAACCTGAATCTTCCAGCGGAAAGGAAGATCTGGCGTCATGGGGTGGAGCCGAGGTATTTACCACCTGGGTGGGTGGGAGGAGCCAGCTTGAAGCCTTCTGGCCAGATTTATAGGGGAAAGGGACATGCCACAGAGTGTGGATGAAAAACATATCCATGCTCCTAGAAAGAAGAAATTACTCACCACAGTAATTTTGTTTCTTCAAAAGGGATCCCACAGTAATGTTGTTTCCTCCAAAGGGACCCCTCACTATATTTAACAACAGCCATCATTCCTCTGGAATAAGCAGCCCTGGCACTTTCAGAATTTTATGTAAATTATAGAATTTAGTCCACATCTCCATGGCCTCGTGTGTCTTCAATATCCCTACTGTACTTTTTCTTTTGTTCACTTTGAAATCATTTTGTGTTTTTTTCCTTTTTTTAGTATCCCTTGCTGATGCTGCCTTTTTCCTGCTTGATAATTACTGTTCAGTTCCAGACAGAGCCGTAGGAAGGCATTTGGGTGCCCTAGGCAAGAGACAAATTTTGCACACACCCCTTCCCGAAAAGAGCCAGAAGCTCTGGAAGGTTTACATGCTTCAGCTCTGTGGTGAGGTTTGGGGCTTTTCTTGAAGGAAAAAAAAAAAAAAAGAACACTTTTCCTACATGGTCGGTCCCTACCCCTTATTTAAGGGAAAATTTTGCTGCCATGAATCTGAAGTATGGGAAGAAGAATCAGCATTTATATAGCACTTTTCATATACAGTGTATCCCAAAGCGCTTTACATGCAATGCTAGACTGGTAGTGAAGTGACTAAATGTGTGGTGGTAGCCATATCACACATCAACACCCACACACAGCCTGGATAATTTCATGAACCAGTTTATGGGAAGGGGAATGTTGGCCAGAACACCGGGAATGTCCCCTACTCTTTGGGAAGAGTGCCCCTCGGTTCTTTTACTTCCACCTGGACAACACCAGGATGGGTCGAAGGGACCTCGGTTTAACGTCTCATCTGAAGGACGGCACACCCCAGCAGTTCAGCACCCCCTACTACTGCACTCTGATGCCAGCATTTTAGGTGCAAGTCCAATCCCAGTGTGGGCAGAGAATTCACAACCTTCTAGTCCATAGGTAGATGCGCTACCAACTGAGCCAGGAGACTCTGGCTGGCTAGAAGCACATTTAGACAGGCAGTATTTTTTTGATTTTCTTTACAGTTTACTTTAAGTAGGGGGCACTGCAGCTATGTTTTTGAGGTCTAGGATGGGGTGTGGTCCCTGGAAATGTGTCAATCTATTGGGGAGGATAGTCTGATTCTTTATTAAAAGCAATGCACTGCAGATGCATGATTCTTGTAGCATACGTGGGTATGAGTGACAAACTATTTTTCTGCATACTAAACATTTGAATGGGATAATTGGGCTAAGGAAAACACAGTACACATATTTCCTTATGTCTCAGTTTTGAAGATATAGGAATTTCCTATATCTTCAAAATTTAGACATAAGGAAATACACATGCACTTACCGAGGAATCCTCTGAAAACTAAATATTTCAACACAGCTACTTCTGTATGTGACTGTTGCTAGAGATGATTTCTGACCAGTTTCCATCTCCAGGGGTCATGCGACCAGCCATTCAGAGACCACAGTCTGCACAGTGTCTGTAACCTGGCACCCAGTCCCACCGGATGTACAATAAAGAAAAAAAGCATATACCAAACAACTTGAGGGAGACTAGTCAGTGCAGTGCAATGGAGTCACAGTATGACTTTGGTCTGACTGCAGGCTCTACTCTGACTGGGACTTTCTGTGCCGTCCCTCTACCACCCGTCTGCATGGAGCAGAAGGAAATAGCATGGGGTGGGACTGGGGGAGCCTCCCTGGTCTGGAATTGGAGTGCAGGAGGAACGCGGGTCAAGATGAGAGAAAACAATGTGGTAGGCAGGAGTGAGGGAGCCTGTGGCCCACCCACACCATGGCAATCAGTCAGCACACAAGCAACAGACTGGAGGGCGTGAACGTCTTCACTCCCATCCCAGTCCCGTGAACTACTAAGTCGTCTTGTCACACCTGAGTCAGGCCTGGGCAGTGGGTCTCTTGGCCCACTCCCACAATCAAATTAAAAATCAGATCCAATCCTTCCTCCCGATCACACAAATTTGAAGAATTAATTTTCATTTTAAAACAATACGGAATACAGAATCACACAGATACATGGGAGATGGCCGGGATGGACTTGTGCATACTGTAGACGGACTACTACAGTGATGCGCTACATTGTTTTGCTTAAAAATCTTCAAGATAGATTTCTCTTGTCTTCTCTATCATCTCTCCCAATCTTCTCTCTCTACATACAATCCATCTCTTTTTTTGCTGCCTGCTAGTCACTTTATTTCTAGGCTGTACTCTCAACAATAACATTGTCTCCAACTCCAAGTTTAACTGCCTCTCCATGCTACGTTCACCGCCCATACCTTTTATACTAGTGGGCGCCACTGGCCCGCCCACAGTTTCTCTTTCTTTCTTTCTCATCGCAGCAACACCACACCACATGATTTGTCTGCAGCTCATGTGACCCCCCAACCCCAACCCTGCTGGTCCTTGGTCCACAGATGCGTCCCTACTGACAGCCAGACATAATTACAGTTTACCAAGCCAAAATAAATAAAAAAAAAGCAGTAATGCAAGTTAATAAACAAATGAGCTTCAGTTGAAAATTGCGTCCGGTGCTAGTGCACTACCCGCCCCATCCTTCCTACGGTACTGGTTCCAGAACTTGGCAACATTAGTTGAGTGAAGGCCTACTGTGAAACCTGCGCTCTGGGCTTCCTCTCACTACTAAAGGTACTATGTCTACCTCAATGTCTGGATAGCGAAGAGATGCAGTGGAAATCTATCTTTTGAACCTTAATCAAGAAACTGATGACTTTTGAGGGTTCCCCAACAAAACAAATATTCTTGTAGTCAGATACTGAATTTCTGATTTTTTTTTTCCCCCCCATTGTGGTTCAGTTTCAAAAGTATTGTTAGTTTATCTTTCGGTCATTTTAACAAACAAAACAACAAACCATAGTTACTGCAGATACTGGGGTAGGAGCCACTGGTGGTAACAAGTCGATGCTACCATGCATATGACCTGGGTTCACAGAATAATCCTGACTCCCGGCGCTGGGCCAGTAAAGTACAGCTGGCTCAGACTCTGAAGTAGGAGGCCGACTTCCCCACACATCCACTGCCACCTACTGGGGGGCGGGGGGCTGGGGCAACAACATTTATGCCACAGGTAAGGACACAAGCCCCCCCCCCCCCAAAGAGTGACAATGCGGGCAGTGGTAGGGCCTGAATCAGGAAAAATCCTTGAACTATACAGATTACAGCTGTAGCTCACCTGCCTGCCTCACAGCCTGTGACTACAGCTGGCTACCTCACCTGGCCTTGGCTTCAGCCACAAAGGTCTCACAATGGGGGCATGCTGCAGGAGTACACATATTCCGGAGCGCTGGAGTGGTGTCCCAAGGAGTCAGCAGAAGTGCCAAGAGGGGGAGTCTGCAGCAGCTCAAAGGCCTAAAAGAGAATACTAGGGTTGAGGGAGACAACATACAAAAAAAAAATGTGGCAGCTACATGTAGCTGATAACATCAAACAAATATTAAGTGTTCATGTACATTTTTAAATATATTTTTACCACTACAAGAATCAGCCTGCACTTATGATACAATACAGTGCTGTATTACTTTTTCTGAAATTTGAAGAGCCACGCAAACAAAATGCAACTAATGCTTTGTATTAAGCAGTTGCTAAGATTGCATAGCTACTTATGGAGTTGGTTACACTTTTCAGAGGTTGTTTTTGTTACAGGCAGATTGGTTAATTTAGTGGTTAATCCAAGCAGAAATCTAAAGTAGTCCCATGTGTGTGAAAACTACATCTCATGCTGGAAACGCATTAATTTCATTTTGTTAGACATATTAATTAATGAATGTATGTATTTCAAAAAATGTACCTGAAAGACGTACTGAGCTGTAACAGTTCGTTTCCAGATTCATCTTGGGGAAGGGAGAGCACAGCAAGAAGTTAACAATAGGTTACAAATAAAAATATAAGTTAAACAATTATGTATTACAAAATGGGTAGTTTACCTAGACGGAGACAATAAAAAGCAACAAAGCAAAAAGTACAGAAAAGAGAGCTTAACAGGATGGCAAAGAGGCACAGCTCTAATTTACAAAATGTGCAGATGAGAGCAAACTGAAGGCAACCCAGCACTGTGGCGTTATGCAAGGAGGAAGGAGACATGAATCTGAATAGGAGGCGGTGGGGTGGGAAATGGAGGGTGATGAATTACAACCAAGGATCAGAGGCAACTGCAGGAGTAGGTAGTGAAATAACGAAGGAGAGATCTGAATAAGCAGGAGGAAAGAGCAATACAAATAAGTGGGAGAAGCAAGCCCAATAGTTTGGGAAACGGAATGAGAAAGCTGCCTGGCCAGCAGAGGATTTTACTGGGGAGAGAGCAAGCGAGTCATGGACAGAAATGTGAAGGGAACAGAAGGAAAGGTAAGGGGGAAGGGACCTAAGCCAGAATTTGGATATGAAGGTAGCACAATGAGCGAGTCATCTCGCATGATGAGAAGGTAAGAGGAGGAAGGAGTACAGTGAACAGTTATGAGTTCTGGAGTGCAATCGAGGGCAAAGCAGAAGAAAAAAATTACTCACCTTAGTAATTGAGTTTCTTCTAATGGAGTCTTGCTGTATTCTGAAAATTGCAGTTAGCTCCAGCACTTGAACTGCCCCGGGGAGTGAAGGGTTAAAACTCTATGCCAGGCATAGAATGTTAGCTCAGCTCGGTTGAAAACACTGTCTTGGGGGGCGGCTGTGGGCCGAGCTGTCATGACAGCAAATTTGTTGAAAACTCCGTAATAGAGTCTTAAGATTGATAAAACCGCTATTACAGGGTTGAGATTCAGCAAAATAAATATTGCAGCTCGACTGGGAAGCAGAGAAAACCTAACATGGGCAACCCACCTAAAAGATAAAGGTGGGGATCTGGCAGTAAAACATCGGGGATTCCTCGGACAACGCGGCCTGGTCTGGAAGAGCAACCTACAACGCCTCAGGCATCCGAGGAGACCATGACCTCAATTGGTCTTAAACTACAAAGGCTGATTACCTCTGTTGCGGACTTAAGTAATAAAATGGATGCGTTTGCTACTCGAGTAACGACCGTTGAGAGGACTGTGGAGGAGATGCAAACGGAATTTGTCGATGTTAAAAGACAGAGTGAAATTTCGGCGGCAGCAACCTCCATGCTTATTAAAGAAAATACGCACAAGGAGCCAGGCTAAGCGGCTTGAGAACCAGGCCGGTGAGTCGACATCAGGATTTTGGGCTTGCCAGAAGGAATCGAAGGAGACCACCGGTTATGTTCATGAGAGACTGGCTCGAATCTAAACTGTTACCAGAAGGGCAAAGTCTGGGTTTTAAATTGCAGAAGGCCTATCAATTACCCCCGTGGCCACAGAGAAGACCCAAGAATCCCTGAACCTTACTGTTAATTACGGATAGGAGTCGGTACCAGGGATAAGATCCTGCGGTTGGCAAGACAAGCAGCACCATTGATGCAGGATGACAGAGCGGTTTACCTCTTCCCCGATCTCAGCTATGCAACTCGGCTGCGGCGGAAAAAGTTCAGCGAAGTTCGAAAACGGTTGAAGGAGGCAGCAGTGATTAACTCGATCATTTTCCCAGCTAGGCTGAGAGTAGTACATGGTGGGAAGGTCTGGCTGTTTTCGGACCCCATGGAGGCAGGAAAATGGGCTTCCCGATTTGCGAGCAGTCATCAGTCCAAATGAAGAGAAGCAAGAGAAGTGGCTTTGGATATAGAGGAGGAGGGAGAAGATTGAACTTGCTACTAAGTACTTTTTCTTCTTGTATTATTGTATTAATATTTATATAATTTTGAAGATCCAGGAGACTAACGTTTAAAGTTCCCATTCCTGGACAGCCCTTTCTTTATAGTTGCCTTAAGGCTAAAACTAACATACTGGGACCTTAATCGATCTGGAGAGTCATCTAAAATAACCTTATGTTCTGCTTTCACTGACTTCATGTGGGTCATAAATATAAGATCCTATAGGTTTAATGCTTACTTTAAGTAGAAATATAATATAAATTAATGCATCTAGTTTTTCTGCATACAGAACACTTGCTGCCTTAAAGTTTTATGGGAATCTTAATTTTTCTTTAGGCGGATAGTATGACGCCTGTTGCTCCCTTGGGGTGAGGTTCTTTAGGCATATCTAATGTTTTGTACTACCGTAATTAGTCATACTGCTCTTGGGTTCAGTAGTAACACAGCAATTTTTTTGATAGATACCTTTTCCAAGAGACAGTTTTTGTAAACCCTCCCAATGTGGTATCAATATGCCTAGGATGCATTCCTCCTAAGATTAAGGAGATCATCTCCAAATGGTTATATATTGTCTAGCATGGTCTGTCTTAGACATGGAACTTGTACTTGTATGATTACAATATTAAATATAAAAATAAAAGTATAAAAAAAAAAGAAAACACTGTCTGACACTTTGAAACCAAACCGTCAGATTCTTACGAGCTAAAACTCACTAACTATATAATGTGGAAATTGTAAAATTATTACTAGCCAACTGGCAACAAAGACTTTGGATTCCCAAAAGACTCAAGTCAGGAAACCCAAAGACCAAAAACCAAGCAATAAGAACTAAAAACTCTTAACTAAACAAACACAAAGCACCCAACACAACAGGAGTGGGCTAAAGACACCCCTGGGGTGCAACACTGCACCTGCCCTCCCACTTCCCAAAACAGGTTCTGAGAGGGGAGGGAGGTCAGAATACAGCAAGACTCCATTAGAAGAAACACAATTACTAAGGTGAGTAATTTTTTCTCCAAACAACATGAAGTCTTGCTGTATTCTGACAATTGCAGACTACCAAGCAGTACTTCCAAGGAGGAGGGACAGAACCTACTTTGGGAATAGGCTCTGAAGCACTGCTGTGCCAAACCTAGCATCACTCCTAGCCTGGATACCCAGAGAGTAATGCTTAGTGAAGGTATGAACTGTTTTCCAGGTGGCTGCTTGGCAAATTTCTAACAAAGGAATATCCCTGGTTGCAGCCAGAGATGCAGCTATGCCTCTAGTGGAATGAGCCCTCAGGCCTGAGGGTGCAGTTTATCCCAGTGTTTCATAGCAGAATTGGATACAGGACAGAATCCACCTGGCAATGGTTCTCTTGGTGGCAGGTTTTCATTTACCTACTTCCCTATAAGTGAGGAACAACTGGAGGAAGTCAAACCTATGACCCTTTGTACATTCTATGTAGTAACTAAGGGTCCTTTTAACATCTAAACTGTGTAGTCTCCATTCCCCTGAGGAGGTGTGATCAGTGAAGAACACAAGAAGAGACACAAAGTGGTTTAAGTGGAAATCAGAAACCACTTTAGGTAAGAACCTTCTATTGGTTCTACGGACCACCTTATCTTTATGGAATGAAATGAAGTCAGGCTCCACTGACAGGGCTTGCAATTCACTGATACGTCTGGCAGAAGTAACAGTAACCAAAAACACAGTTTTCCAAGTCAAGTACTTGAGCTCTGCTGAGGACATAGGCTCAAAGGGGGGCATAAACTGAGCAATGCAAATATTCAAATCCCAGGCAGGAGCAGGATCCCTAAAAGGGGGGATTGGTATGAAGCAATCCTTTGAAAAATTTACAGAATACAGGGTGAGATGACAGAAAGGAAGACTTCCTCACTGACAGGAAAGCAGAAATAGCTGACGAACTATGAGAGTAGCTGGTTTGAGGCCTAGGCCATTAAGGTGAACCATATAATCCAGAACTGTAGACAACTCAGCAGTATCTGGGGATATATGCTTCTTGGAACACCAAATACTGAACCTTTTCCATTTGGAGTTGTAAGTTTTTCTGGTGGCAGGCTTTCGAGAAGCTTTGAGAATATCCAGAACCCCCTTTGGGACAGATGTAAGCCTGCATACTCTAACTCTTCAAGAGCCATGCCTTGAGACTGACTGACCAGAGACTGGGGTACCAAATTCTCCCCTGAGAGGAGGTTAGCAGATTGCAATTCCTGGGAAGAGGCAGGGGAAGATGGACTGCTAAAGACAGCAACAGTGGTATCAAGGCTGCCTGGCCCAGTCTGGAGCAATCAGAATCACTTTGCATGGTTATGACCTTACCTTGACTAGAACCTTGAACAGTAGAGGAAAAGGAGGGAAGGCATATAGAAATTTCCCTTCCCAGTTCAAAATCAGAGCATCCAGAGGGACTGAGCCCAAGACTGGGGGTCAGCAACAAAACAGAGGAAGCTGGTGATTGTCTGGGGCTGCAAAGACATCTATCTCCGGAGTGCACCACCTTGAGAAAATTACTTTCAACACCAAAGGATCCAGAGACCATTCGTGATGGCCCTGGGAAATCCTGCTCAATGCATCTGCTATCACATTGTCCTTTCCTGGGAGGTAGACTGCTACTAGAGAGGTCTGCAGGGAATAAGCCTGGGACCATATTTTCATGGCCCCCCATGCACAAGGCTGTGGACCGAGTGCCTCCCTGCTTGTTGATGTACCACATGGTGGTAGTGTTGTCTGTCCTGACCTGAACCACCTTGTTCTATACTGACTGAGAGAAAGCTTGGAGGGCAAGAAGTACTGCCCTGAGCTCCAGGAGGTTGATATGAAAAAGGGATTCCTGAGGGGACCACAGTCCCTGGGCCGTGAGAGCCCCCAGATGGGCTCCCCACCCCAAAAGGGTAGCATCTGTGGTAAGAACCACAGAGTGAGACTGAGAGACAAATGGAACAACTTGCCTCAGATTGTCCAGGTCCTGCCACCACTGAAGGGCCTGAATTAAGGTCCGAGTCACAGGAACTAGCTTGGTAAGAGGATATTTCCTTTGGGACCAAAAAGTTCTCAGATGGAACTGAATGTCCCTCATCTGAAACCTGGCCCCTTGGACCACTGCCGTGGAAGCTGCCATGTGGCCCAGAATCTGAAGAAAATGTCTTGCTGGTCAAGAAACCAGAGGAAGAAAGGAATAGGCCAGCTGAGAGATGGTGTTTGCCCTTTCCAAAGGAAGGAAAGCTCTTGCCTTGAGCGTGTCCAGCTCTGCAGCTATAAAAGTGAGGAGCTGTACTGGCTCGAGAATTGACGTGGGAAGATTGAGAAGGAACCCCAGAGAAGTGAGAACTTGCTGGGTGACCTGCAGATCTGGCTTGACTTGGTCTGGAGACTAGCCCACAAGGAGCCAGTCATCTAGGTATGGAAAAAACAGAAATCCTTTTCCTTCTTAAAAAGGCCACCACTACTGCTAGGCACTTTGTAAACACCCTTGGAGCTGAAGTTAGGCCAAAGGGCATTGCTCTGAACTGATAATGGCCTAAGGGTAATTCGAACCCGAGGTACTTTCTGTGCAAGCACCTGATGGGAATGTGAATACAGGCATCCTTGAGGTCCAGGGAGGCTAGCCAGTCTCCTGGCCTCAGAGAGGGAAGAAATGTTCCCAGAGTCACCATTTTGAATTTTGGCTTTAGAAGGTGCTTGTTTAGATATCTTAAATCTAGGATGGGTCGCCACTCCCCTGTCCTTTTGGGGGGTAAGGAAGTACCTGGAGTACAGACCTTTGCCCCTGTATAGGGTAGGAACTCTCTTTCTAGGGCTCTTAAGGCCAGTAGAGAGGAAACCTCTGCCTCTAGAGCAAGGGTTTTTGATGTATTTGCAGGTGGAAAGGATCTGGGTCTCAGTTTCGGAAATTTTTTGAAACTGAGAACCAACCCCTGGCTTACAACCTCCAGGATACACTAGTATGAGGTAACAGATGTCCAGTCCTGGACAAAGTAAGCCAGCCTGCCTCCTCTACCGTAATGGGGGAGTCGACCTGGGCTGACACATCAGAGTGTCTGCTTGGCAGGAGCCTTAGGCTGAGGGGTGGATGCAGCCCTGCTCATCCCCCTTCTGCCTCTCCCTCTGAAGAACCTCCTCTGAGAAAAGGAAGGAGGCCTGCGCTTGGTAGAAAGGCCTGTGAAAAGGCCTGCCCCTAGCTTGCTGCCTTTGAGGAGTTGCCTGCTGCTCCTTGGCCTGAGCACTCCTGTAAGTGGTCCTGTACTCATCCATTTTCTTCATGCAATTCTCAGTCTGCTCCCCAAACAGAGAATTACCCACCACAGGGAAATCCATGGTCTTGGCCTGGGTATCCTGCGAAAGGCTAGTACATCTGAGCCAAGCCATCCTCTGAAGAGCCACAGATGTAGCCATGACTCTGAATGATACATCATTGGAGTCCACAGCAGCAGCATGAAATTGCACCTTTGATGCCTCAATCCCATCAGCAACCACCCCCTCCAGCTCCTTGGCTAGCTGGGGGGAAGCCTGTTTAGCCAGTGCCAGTAGAGTGTCCCACCAGGACTTCTGGTACCTGGCTGTATAAGCCATACAGTTAGCCTGCCTGAGTCCCAAAGATGATGTCATGTACTGCTTCTTTGCCATGGCATCTATCTTCCTGGAATCTTTGTCTGGGGGATGTGACGCCAAGGGGATATTTGCCTCGTCACAGGCAGCAGCCTGCCCTACCCCAACATGGCTGCATTGCTGATAAAGAAACTCCGTATCTGAGCCTGACAACGTGTACCTCTTGTCCATTCTCTTGCCAACAGGAGGTACAGAGTTGGGAGACCCAAGAATTTTTTGTGTCCATTTCCCAAAGGACTTATGGAGGGGAACAGACAGTCTCAGACTCTGGGATGTCCATCATCTCTACAAAGTCAGGCTCCTCTTGATCCTACACAGCCTCCTCAATAGGAAGCTGGAAGGTTTGAGCCGCTTTTCTGTAAAACAGAAAGTGGGGAGGGGACTCAGAAAGCCTTGGAGGGGAAACACCAGAAAGTCTGTCTGGGAAGATGTCCAGTTCCACAGGCACATCCAGACTTTCACAGTCATAATAATCTTCTTCAAAACCCCCCTCCTCATCAAACTCCGGTTCATAAAAATCTTCAGGGGAATAATCCTGAACCGGGGGAACCGAACGAACTGAACCCCTGCCAGAAGGCGCCGGATCGGTCGGAAACCAGACAGAAGCGATTCCACAATCCGAATCGCTCTGGCTATCTCTTTGGTGGTCGGAACATGAAGTTCTGGATCCGAACCAGCCGATTTATCCTTGCATTTTCTCTTTGTAGGAATCGATCCCTCAGTATCGGCTCTCCTCTTGCCCGAACAAGTATCGCCCTGGTCAGAGGGCACTCCTTCTGGTTCGGTAGGAACCAAACCAGGCTGGCCTTCCGGGTCAGCGGATTTCTTTGCCTCCTTATCCCCAAGTCTACCTAACCTTTTTTCCAGGTTAGACTTAGGGAAATTCTTGCAAATCTGGCAGTCTGAATCGAGGTGGTCAAACCCCAAACAGTAAACACAGGTGTTGTGGGGATCGGCCTTAGGAAAGACCTCCCCACACACACTACAGTATTGAAACCCAGTGGGCCCAGTTTTCTTTCTTGGGTTTCTCAGACATGGCCAACTTAACAAACTCACCCTTTATTCGGCAACCGCCAGGCAAGACTCCACTATCGGTTTCGCACCGTGTTACAGGTGTTGGAAAAAAACGTTCAAATCACGCCTTTTTTTTTTTTTTTTAACCGATACGGACCGGTAACCACACACTAAACGTTTCAGAAAGATTTCTGACTAAAGGATCGGTTCAGATAAAAGCGGACTGAACCGAACACTTTAACCACGTTTGAATAGAGCAGAAGGAGAAAATCTCCGGAGCGACTGTTCAGTGAGGCGGAGTAAAGAATTTGACGGTTGGGTTTCAAAGTGTTACAGACAGTTTTCTCAACAGAGCTCAAGCCTAACGTTCTATGCCTGGCATAGAATTTTAACCTTTCACTCTCTGGGGCAGTTCAAGTGCTGGAGCTAACTGCAATTGTCAGAACACAGCAAGACTTCTTGTTGTTTGAACAAGGCCATGCCCAGACCCTTGGGGCATACCAGGAAAGATAAGGGATTGAGGGGACATGGCATCACCAATATGGACAACCTGAGACCTGCCCTCAAGGCTGAAGTGGAACCACTCAGCTGAGCAGACAGAGAGACCAGCTACCTTAAGCTTGTCCAGAAGGGTAGAGTGGGTAACAGTGTCAAAGGCTTTGGCCAGGTTGACAAATATGGCTGAGGCTAGTAGGCCCTGATCCATACCTGACAGGATGGAGTCCATGAGCCACAGGAAGGAGGTGGAGGTTGAGTGGGACATCCTAAAACCAGACTGGTAAGGAGTGAAGGAGGTGGTAGAATCAAGGAAGGGGGAGTGTTGGGAAAGAACAAGGTATTCCTGGAGTTTAGCCAGAGTGGGGAGGAGGGAGATGGAGTGGTAGTTCTCAGGGGAGGAGAGGTCCCCCACTTTGGGAAGAGGGATGATCATGGCCTGTTTCCATGTGTTAGACACTTTAGCTGGTAGAAAGTAGGTGACGGATAGAGAAATGGCAGAAGCAGAGAGAGAGAGAGAGAGAGAGAGAGGAGTCTGGGGTCAAGACCATACAGGTTCCCACCTTTGTGATGTTTTGCTGACAGTAGATCCTTGAGGGCGGGAGGTGATTGAGGTGGAGAAGGAAAGGATGGGGTATGGAGGGGAGTACTGAGGCAGAGGGAAGGAGGAGGAGGAGGAAAGGAGGGGAAAACAAAAAGGAGTTAGAAGCTGATGTGACTGCAGCAGGGTCTGTGACAGGGTTGTCTCCCACCCTAAGTGGGGGTTGGGTCAGGGGAGAAGACGACGTGAATGACCTTCCAGAACTTAGAGGGGTGGTTAAGGTTGTTCTGGAGTGTGTATGCAAAGAAATGAGCCTAATCCCTATTACACACTAATAATCAATCCAGACAGACAGCAATGACTAAAACAGAAAATACCCTGATCGCAATATATTACATCTCAGCAGTTACAGCTATGATCTGCATCAAAATGTAGCATACATTTCCGCACCCTGTGCCCAGTCTTTAGAGCCAGGCTCTAATTATAGGAAAGCTGCATTAACTTTTTCCAGATGGTGTCTAGTCATGATGAGTTTGAACATGCCCAATTACAGTAACAAAAAAGGTTACTATCTGCAGCTCAGCACTACTATGCTGCTCTAAATTTCACCCCCATGTCAATGACTCAAGGGTTTGAACAGTAAAAAGGAAAAAATACTATAATATTATTTCTTCCAAATGGCTCCCTCAGTATGCTTAACAAATTCAATCATTCCACTGGAATTTTATGCTAATGATGGGATTTAGAATTAAATTAAAACTCTGCTGTCACAGAAACATAGAAATTGATGTCAGATAAGGACCGCAAGGCCAATCTAGTCTGACCATTTTCCTTGCCTACTGTAAAAGCCACAGACCCTACTTGATCTCTGACTTTACCTCCTCATTCTTATTGCTAGGGTTCCCCTGTGCCTGTCCCATGCATGCTTGAATTCCCCCATTGTGGTTGTCCCCACCACCTCTTCTGAGAGTCTACTCCATGCATCCACCACACTTTCTGTGAAGTAATACTTCCTCACACTACCCTTTAGTCAATCCCTTTCCAGCCTCATGACATGCCCCCTCATTCCTGGGCATCCCCTTTCCTCAAAGATGCTACCCTCTGGTACACGATTTACGCCTTTTAGATACCTGTAGGTTTCTATCATATCTTCCCCGGCTTTCCTCTCCACCAGGGTATACATACTGAGGTCTCACAGTCTCTCCTCTTATGCCTTTTGGTGCAGGCCCTGCACCATCTTTTTTGCCCTTCTTTGAACCAACAATAACAATAATAATAACTATTTGTTAAGCGCAATTCACTGATATCAAAGCGCTATACAAAACACATCAAACTCTAAAATAGTTATATAGAAAATAAAATATAAAAACTTAATAAAATATTCATGCAATATACAGAATCAAGTAATCCAAATCAGAAATCAGGAAAAGCACATAAATACGGATGGGTTTGTAAAGCAGTTTTGAAGCTCTCCACTGTCTGGCACTCTTGTATCCGACATGGTAGAGAATTCCACAGGGTAGGGGCAGCATAAACAAAAGCTCGAGCTCCATAGGTCTTCAAACGCACCCTGGGAATCTCTAGCAATCCCTCATCGGTTGAGTAGTTGGAGGGGGCAGTATGGATATAGGAGCTCTTGAAGGTGACTCAGACCCAAACCATGTAGGGCACTTAAAGTCAGTAAACCAACTTTAAAGGTGATCCGCCAACGAACTGGCAGCCAGTGCAGAGAGCGCAGCACAGGAGAAATATGGCTGGATCAAGCTGACCCAGACGATAACCTGCCCGCAGATTCTGCACTAGCTGCAAGCAGCGGATATCAACTCCAGGAACCCCAGGTACAGGGAGTTACAGTAGTCAAGGCGCGAGGTCACAAAAGCGTGGACCAGGTTTGGAAGATCAACAGACAGAACAAGGTGCTTAATCCGGGTGATGTACCTCAGGTGATAAAATGAGGACTTGACCACAGCCGACATCTGTGAACGAAGTGTCAGCCCGTCATCAAGTATCACCCCCAGATTCCGCACCCGTTCAGAGGACGACAGCTGGGAGCCCCCAAGCCAAAGCCTGGCAGGTCGCCCAGCGGCCAACCCTTCTATCCGGCAACCCGGTTCCACCACTAACACCTCTGTCTTGTCAGAGTTTAACTTTAACCAACTAGAATTCATCCAGTCTTGAATTTCAGTGAGACAGTTGGAAAAGACAGAGTGCATTATCCTGGCTGGGCACAAAAGACAGGTACAGCTAAGTATCATTGGCATAACAGTGAAAACTTAGCCCATACCATCTCACAATGTCTCCTAATGGTAGGATGTACACCACGAACAACATGGGGGACAACACTGATCCCTGCGGGACCCCACATGGCAGGGAGAAAGAGTCAGATGAAATATCCCTGATACTACCCTCTGCGACTTGCCAGTGAGAAAAGAATGGAACCATCTGAGGACTGTACCAGACAGGCCACAGATGACCCGCAGACAATCAAGAAGCACCCCATGGTCCACGATGTCAAAAGCTGACGAGAGATCCAAAAGGACCAAGATGGAACGGCGCTTCTGGTCTCTAGCCATCAGAAGATCATTGAGTACCAGAACCAGAGCAGTCTCAATATGATGTCTCTTACAAAAACCAGACTGGAGAGCAACGTAGATAGCATGGATGGTCAGATGGTTCTCCAGCTGTTACGCAACAACTTTCTCAATAACCTTCCCCA
Organism: Neoceratodus forsteri; assembly: GCA_016271365.2. Classification (NCBI taxonomy): domain Eukaryota; kingdom Metazoa; phylum Chordata; order Ceratodontiformes; family Ceratodontidae; genus Neoceratodus; species Neoceratodus forsteri. The sequence goes on along the minus strand of CM057456.1, from coordinate 1,096,283,444 downwards.
TAAAGGGAAGGTTAGAGATTGGTCTGTAGTTTACAAGAGAATCTGGGTCAAGAGATGGCTTCCTGAGAAGGGGGATTACCACAGCCTCCTTCAGGGAGCTGGGAACCTTCCCCAACTCCAATGAGTACCAGATTAACTCCGCTAGAACCAGGCTGATCACATCAACACACCCTGTTAAAAGGCGAGTAGGGTCCGGGTCTAAACTACAGCTAGTTGGCCGCATACTCCGGAGAAGCCGCATGATATCCTTGATCCCCGATCGGTCAAACACAACCCAACAAAATAGAGTCGCCGCAACCCCGCTCTGATCACCTGTAACCCCCATACAGCGTGATAGGCGAATCTCTGACCTTATGATGGCAACCTTATCAGCAAAGAAGCAAGCAAACTCATCACACTCAGTTTGCGAAAAGGTTTTCCAAACTCAGACAGGCTGGATTGCACAGTCTTTCTACCGTTTTGAACAGCTGAGCTGGTCAGTTCTGTGCTACAGCAATCTCCCTGAACAGGAACTCTGCCTTTTTACGAGAGATTGTTGACTGATAGTCTCTATGATGTTCCATCAGTCTAAGCCTGTCGGTATCCAGGCCAGACCTATGCCAAGCATGCTCTAACCTTTGACCCACTTGCTTCAGCTCCCTCAAAGTCCCATCAAACCATGGGGATCAAGGGCAGAGAGTAAGCAGGCGAACATGGAAAGGAGTAAGGGTATCCAGAGCTCCCACCACTGCTCGGTTAAAAGCCTGAAGTAGGTTCTCTGGACCCTCGCTTGCCTCCGGCATTCCCAATAGGTCCAACACCACCAGAAGGCCTTCAGGGGTCAAGCCCCATAATGGGCGGTATCGTACCATCTCCATAGGGGCAGTCCTATAAGGGGGAGCCAGAAAACGGAACCTTATGAGGTGGTGGACGGACCATCCAACTGGCTGGACCACCAAGTTGGAGGTCTCCAACCCCAGGAGAAAGACTAGGTCCAATGAGTTACTGTGATTGTGTGTCAGAGGAAACTACCTGTGTGAAGCCCAAAGAACTCATAGGTCGGAGGAGGTCTTGTCCAAACTGTGAGAGTTCATCGTCGATCCAGGTACTGAAATCCTCCAGTACCATCAACCCGGGGGATTCCAACACCATATCGATGACGAAGTCCGCGACTTCCTGCAAAAACTGGTTCTCTCCTCCTGGTGGATGGTTGACAAGAATGATTCTGCACCACGTACCTGCGGCCACGGTACACTCAAAAGATCTGGTGTCCTCAACTGGCACAACAAGGCCCAATTCAGATTTAAAACAAATTGCTACACTCCTGCCCCTGCAACCCGACCTAGCACGGTACAACACCGAGAAACTGTCTGGAACTGCTGACTCCAATATGGGACCCGCATTTTCATCCAGCCAGGTCTCAGTGATGCAAGCCAGATCAGATGACCCAACAAGATCAGCTATAATAGTTGACTTGTTTTTAATAGATCTGGCATTGCACAACATGGTGCGGGTCGGGTGAAAACCTGGAGCAGTTCGAGATACCGGCCCACTAATTATGGGGTCCTTTGGGTATGGGCACTAAACAAGGAGAACCTCGTTCAGTGCTCCAGTTCGCTCCAGGGTGTCTTCTGGTTCTCACTACACCAATCAGGCCAGCTAGCTCACCCCTCCCTGGTCCCCTGCCCCTTCTCCTCCTCCTCCCCACTCTTCCAGCAGCCCTACAGTGGCCATGAACTGCTGCAGATAGTGGGGGGGCAATTAAAATAGTGGAGATCCCGGAGCTCAGAGAGGGAGTAGCGCCTGACAGGGAGTGCTTCCATCAAACACATCCTGATAAACACAGCGACACCAAATAAGCCAACCAGCTAGCCCTAGAAACAACAAACCTCACAATAAATAATTATTCCCAAAATAACCCCAGACTCTCACAAACACCAGAATAAAAAACCCGGCCCGTTAAAACTAAAAAAGTATATAAAGTAAAATAAATTAAGTCAAGAAACAGATAAACAAATCCCCTCCACAAAATCCCCAAAAGCAATAATAACCAAAAACCCAGCAAAACACAACAATAATATGAACATTTTAATAAAATCTTATGGCAGAATGCAAACTACCTCCACGCTGTCTACGTCCATACAGAGATACGGCCTCCAGAGCTGGACACAGTATCCCAAATGAGGCTTCACCAATGATCTGTACAGTGGCATCACCACCACCTCCTTCCTTCTGTTGGTGATACCTCTCTCTATGCACCACAGCATTGGCACATTGTTTGGCCACCTTTAGGTCATCAGATATTATTACCCCAAATCCCTTTCCTCTTTGGAGAGTCCCCCCCCCAATCATGTAATCCTCCCCTAGGTTCTTGCACCCCAAATGCATGATTTTGCACTTATTTGCATTGAATCGTAGCTGACACACTCTAGACCATTCCTCCAGCTTACCTAGGTCCCTCATTTTTTCCACCCCTCCTGGAGTGTCCACCCTGTTGCAGATCTTAGTGTCATGCGCAAAGAGGCACGCCTTCCCTTCCAGCCCCTCCGCAATGTCACTTATGAAGACATTAAACAGGACTGATCCCTGTGGCTCCACGCTGGTCAACCTCCTTTCCTCAGACTGAGCACCATTTACCACTACCCTCGGTCTTCTATCATTTACCCAGTTCCTAACTCAATTTACTACCTTGTGAATCACTCTTAGGCTGCCCAGCTTGTTCATAAGTCTTCTACGTGGAACGGTATCGAAGGCCTAACTGAAATCCAGGTAGGCCTCATCCACCGCTGGTCCATGATCTTAGTCACCCAGTTATAGAAATCAATTAGATTTGTTTCACATAACCTTCCCACTGTGAATCCATGCAGTCTCTGATCCTGTGCTCTGTTGGATTCAAGGTGTTCCACAATCCTTTGTTAAGTTGTGATTTCATAATCTTCCCCACTATTGAGGTGAGGCTGACTGGTCTATAGTTTCCAGCCTCCTCCCTACTTCCACTTTTGTGAAAAGGGACTACATCTGCCCTCCTCCAGTCCTCTGGAACCACTACCGTATTGTTTGTTTGTTGAATTTTGTTGACCCAGTAAGCCCACTGGGCCTAGAAGTCCCTTTTTCAGGGGCGACCAGGGGATACAGAGAAAGACGGCAACTCAGAAATGCAGCACCCCTCTCAGGCTGCACTACAGTGTCAGTATTGGGATATTAACCCAAGTGCCAGATGTGGGAACTGAACCAACAGCCCTCTGATCTCCCGGCCTCGAGTGATTCATTGAACGGGGTGCCAATGGTGCTGCCAGCGCCTACCTTAGTTCCCTTAATATTCTAGGTGTATCCCATACGGTCCCACTGCCTTGTCCATTTTCAGTTTTGCGAGTTCTTTTAGGACTCTCTCTTCCATAAATGGACTGATGTCCATCTCTCTCCTATATTTGTTCATGTTGCCCAACTTTGGTCCCTCATCTTTTTCTTCTGTGAATAAACAACAAAATATTTGTTCAGTATTGATGCTTTTTCCATGCCTCCTTCCACACACACTCACACTCTCCTTCTTCCCCTTTAAGCCTTACTATCACCCCCCCCCAATTTTTTCTCCTTTCACTAATGTGGCATAGGGTCATCTCGCCGTACACAAAAAACACGCAGCAATTAATGCTGCAAGCATAAGGGCATGTGCTAAAATAACGGGCAAAACACTGACGACCACAGAACAGTGCACGCCCTTAGAAAAGCATGATCTTCCTTTTTTTTTTTTTTTTTTTAATGGAGGCTTTGCCCCCCATATCCCCTGGAATTTAAATAAACTCCGGAAGGCTGTGGACTTCACAGATATGGAGAAAGTCCACTGTGGGTAAAACTTTGTGTTTCGTAAAAAAAAAAAAATTCAGCAAAAGGTTGCAACACGGGGAGACCTGGGGGGAACTGAACCATGGTCCCAGGTCTCCCATTCCACCGTGTGATGGTGCCTTAGCCACTCCACCATGGAAGCGGCCCAACCAGGCACCCCGCAACTTGATCACTCCTAGGAAGAGCATGCAGCGACAGCGGTAGCGGTATTTCCCTAGTGCTGTTCTACCCCTGTCGCTGTAACTCCATGCACTCTCTATACATCGCGGTTAATACCGCGCTGTCTTTCATGCACGGTATTGATCCAGTACCCACTAACATACCTATAAAAAGTCTTGTCTCCATTTTTTACCTCCTGGCCTGTTTTTTCCTCTGTTTGTGCTTTTGAGCTCCTGACTGCCTTCCCTGCCTCCTCTGTTTATCCAGATACACTACCCTGTCCTCCTCCTGCTTCATTTCTTAGTATTTACTGAAAGCCATCTTTTTCGCCCTTAACTTCCCAGCTCCTTCCTTTGAAAACCATAGAGGCTTTCTCTTTCCCTTGTTTACTTGCCTAATGCAAAGGTTTGTCGCCTCCACTATGGCTCCTTTCAGATGGGCCCACTGCTCCTCCACTCCCCACCGTCCCTCTCTGCCAGGGCATGCTTGAGACATATCCCCATCTTAGTCAAGTCCACCTCTTCTGAAATCCAGGACCCCTGCCCTTGTGTGGCTTGACTCTGCCACTGCACTCATGCTGAACCACAGCATGCAATGATCACTGGATCCCAGGTGTTAGCCCACCCTGACTTCCTCAATTCTGTCCCCATTAGTGAGTACCAGATTCAAAATTGCACCCTCCCTGGTGGGTGCTAGCACTAGCTGCCTGAGGACTGCCCCTTGCACAGAGTACAGGATGACTCTGCTCCTGGCTCAGGCAGCAGCTGGATGCCCCAATCCACATCTAGCAGACTTAAATCACCTACCAGCAGCACCTCCCTTTTAGCTGCCATCATGTGTATGGATTCCCTTCCACTAGAACCCTGTCCACCTCCTCCCCCTGGGCTGGAGGTCTCTGTATCACACCCACGCAAATAGCAGTGCCGTTGACAGTCTCAGGCGACCCACAGTATCTCCACCTCCTGCATTCTCCATATCTCAATCGCCCTAATACCTTCCCTGACGTAAGACCCCCGTCTCCTTCAAAACAGAGTATAATCTTGTACTACTACATCCCAGTCATTGTTTCCAGTGTACCACATCGCTGTAACAGTTACAATATCCAGGTCAGCCTCAGTCATCAACGCCACCAGGTCTGAGATTTTATTTCCTAGGCTGCGGGCATTGGTATACATGGCCTTCCATGTTCTGCCATTTGTCCTTTTATCATCTCTTCTGCTGTCTTTTTGCCCCCTATTTGTCCTTCCTATTTTTAACCCCCTTCCTCCTGTCCTCCACTGTTCCCCTCTATGGGTTTTGTTTCCTCTGGTGATACCATAGCTTTATGGTACTCCATGTTGAATTCACTAACCTGTGGGGGTAGGCAGTTTTGTTCTCCCTGCATCCTTCCACCACCCCCCTGCCAGTTTAAATGCTTGCTAATGAAGCATTTAAACCATTCACTGAGGACAGTGATCCCCTCTCTGGACAGGTGTAGACCATCCCCCTTGTACAGGGTCACATTTCTCCAGCTGGGTCCCCAGTTCCCAATGAAGCCAAAATCCTTTTCTCTGCACCAGATCTCCAGCCAAGCATTGAAGTCCTTGGTGTGGAGGTTCCTATCGTTCCCCTTGCTGTTGACAGGCAGCACCTCCAAGGTGGTCACGGAGCTTGCTACAGTACCTGTGCAAGGCCCCTCCCGAACTCCCTGAACTCCTCCTGCATCCTTGCTATCCCTGCCTTGCCTCCAGCCAGGTTATTTGTTCCCAGATGGACAATGACATCAAGCTTCCCCTGCTTCGCTACTGCTTTAGCGATTCTCTGGATCCTCTCCCCATCCCTCCAAGCTGTGCTTCCTAGTAGATACTTTACCTCCCTTTCATCCACTGTTCCAGTCCCCAAAGCCACTCCCCAGACTATGGAGTCCCCCACTAGGAGAAGCTTCCTCTTTCTTTGGGGTCCTCCTCCACCCAACCTGTGGGGTCTCTTGTATAGAACCTGCTCATCCACCATGGTCATGACTTCAAGTGTCCCAGTTGGAGCATCCCACTCTTCCAAAACTGTGTAGGAGTTCTTTAGTTGCACCGGGTGGGGAGGCACTTTTGATCCACCTGCCTCACACTCCCCGAGCCCACTGTAGTCTATGCACTGCTTTTGCTGGTCCTCCTTTGAGGTAGTGGTGGTAGACTTGATGGCCCCTGGGTGGGGGAGGAGATCCCCTGCATCCCAGCCAACTCGGCCTGGAGGCTGGTAATCTCCACCCTCAGCCCAGAGAGGTGCCTGCAGATTGGCAGCACCACAGTTCCCAGAATGTCATTCTGAACACTGCTGCTCCACATCCATTGCATTGCACCACTCCCAACATGATCCCTTCCTGCTCTGCTTCTGTCTGCTCAAGTTGCTGTTAGGGAACCTCCCTTCCCCTTAGTACTATAATCCTTTTCCTAGGGACTATTTACCAGGACCAATACATTTTTTTTTGTTTTACTTTGATACAATAACAATCTCAAGAATATATCCTCCTAGCTTATGCAGCACTGCCTGGCTGCCTTTGGTGGCTCACCCAACCCAGTTATGTTTCTTTTTTATTTATGGTATTTTATAAAATACAGCAAATACTATATTCATTTAATACAGTTCAGATAAAGAACAGAAACCATGGCATCAATGCACAGGCTATGAGTTATCAGCAATCATTATGTAGAACAAATATGCCCATTAATAGCCCCTGGACTGCCAGGTGCATCTTAGGAGTAAAGTCCAGCGAGATAATGGTGTAGGAAAATCTGTTCTCACCAATTCTATAGCGGGTAGAAGGATAGCCACAATTTCACGCCCCTCGTAGGGTAGATAATATGTTTTAGGAGACTGAACTCCCCATAATGAAGCCTTAAAGAAGATTTTAACAGAGGTTCTGGGCTCAATTACATTGAGTAGCACCCTCCACCACAATAGCACATACCAGATGGCTGACAGGGAAACAGGTTATTAACAGGTATAATTATAACAGTTCACAAACTGAGTGGAGCAGACTAACGCTCCTATCATTTAAAGGTATTCATTATGAATAAGGTGATTAAATTATACAATAAGGAAATCTTTAGAGTATGTCCAACATGGCTAATAATTTTAAACAATCAGACTAAATCCAGCAAAAAGCATACATTAGAAATGGAAACATGTCAGTACCTTTAAAGACCAAATACAGCCAGAACAACAAAAGAAGTCCAAACCCTCCACTGTGTAGCTTCAGTCATTAGGGTCTAAATCTGACTCTGCATCTTCCTCATTAGCTGTAGCGGTATTTTGCACAGTTAATAGTTTTGAAGCAAAAGCAGCTGCAGCATCAGGGTCAGTCAAGATGTGTGTTTTATTGGCATGTCTGATTTGCAAACATGCTAGAAATAGGAGTTCGGCAGAAATCTCATCTTCTAAAAGGGTCTTCTTAGTGACCTGTAGAGTTTTCTTCCTGGTCTGTGTTTGTGACAATGTATCAGGAAAAAAGGCGCTCTTACTGCCCTCCCATATAAGGTCTCCATGTTGTTGGGCAGTTATGCGAGCCTCTGGGTTTGACAGCGTGACAATGGCAGTCATCGGGCGTTCTTCAGCGCTGCTCCGCGGTCTAGCTCTAATTGGGATAGCGAAGGCCTTTAGGACAGAGATGCCCGAATCTTCAGGGAGCAGGCTTAGGTCTGTAAAAATAAAGTGCTTTACCGCGGACAGGAGCTCCATTTTCCTCGCCAGTCGGGGAGGAAATTTGACACCGGTCATCTCTGTGCATTTTCAAGCCCTCCACTTTTGCTCTAAGGAACTCTAGGTCCTGTACAAAGACCGCATTTCTTTCTCTCTGGTGCATCCCCTCCAAAGTAAGTTCTTTAATTTGAGAGGTGTTTGTTTGCACCCGTGTGCCCCGCTTTGTAAATCAATCTTCCAACGCAGCCAGCCTGCAATTAGTGCCTTCCCCAGTTGCCTGGATTCTTTCTAATAGCACCATTATTTGAGGGTTCGTGTATCTGAAGGCCTAGCGTCTCTGAAGGTAGATGGGCCTGCTACACCTCTGGAGCCCGATGAGGATGTAAGATAGGCATCCAGGTTCTGCGCTGTGAGTTTATCACACTTTGGACCCATCGTAAGTCTCTTTGACTTGAACAGAAAAATCGTTGTCACACCCGCACTCAGCAGGTCAGGCCCTGTGCTCCCACAGTGCCAACCTCAGAGCGCAGTATTGTGAACAGCCTCTGACACCCAATATGCTGTCCACCGTATGGGTGTCTGTGTCCCTGTCTCCATGTCGTGCGTCGCTAAGGGGGTTAGTCCAGGCGTGGCACTAAACAGTGGGGCAAAGTCTGCTAAAACCTCCCTTATTTCCAGGATCTTGTCTGGGGCCAGCTGGGGAAAACAATTTAACTGCCTTCACAGAGGACTCCCGCTTGCTTTCTTCCAGCAAGTCCAGAAGGGGGTCTCCTTCGTCCGTCCCCTCCCCAGGACTACATACTGCAAACACCATGTCAACCCTATTAGCACATGGCTTCATCATGTTGACACGGTACATTCTTTGTGTAAGTCTCCTGTCAGGTAACTCTATGATATATTTCACGTCATCTACCTTTCTACCTACTTTGTACAGTCCTGCCCACTCAGCCTGCAGCTTGTCTTTCTGGACCGGAATAAGGACCATGACATCCTGACCCACCATGTACGAGCAAGCTCTGGCTCTGCGGTCATACCACACTTTTTGTTTCTGTTGGGCAGCTGCCACATTGCTCTGGGCTGCCCCCATAAGCTCCTTCAGCCTTTCCCTAAACCTAAGGAGGAAATCCACTATGGGAGTTCCCTGGGTGGCGTGCTTGCCTTCCCAGTCCTCCCGGATCAAGTCTAGGGGCCCACATACCCGGCGTCCATATAAGAGTTCGAAGGGGGAAAATCCTGTCGACTCTTGGGGCACTTCCCTGTATGAAAACAACAGGTGGGGAAGGTATTTCTCCCAGTCCCTCCCATGCTGTTCAGCAAACGCTTGGAGCATTAACTTCAGGGTACCATTAAATCTTTCCACAAGCCCATTGGCTTGCGGGTGATAAGGTGTCATGTGGCTCTGCACCACCCCACACTTCTCCCACAAACATTGCATCAGGTCCGACAGGAAGGAACCCGCCTCGATCAGTGATAACCTCCTGCAGAAACCTAACACGGGAGAAAATCCCAAGTAAGGAATCTGCCACTTTGTCTGTCCTCACTGAGGATAGGGCGACTGTCTCAGGGTACCGGATGGCATAGTCCACCAGACAGGATGAACCTCTTCCCGGAGGAGATGGGGGTATTTAAAGGCCCCACAATATCCATTCCCACCCTCTGGAATGGCTACTCCACTATGGGCAATGGAATTAGTGCAGCTTGGGTTTTCTTACCCATCTTCCCTATTTCTTGGCACCGGTGACAAGACCTGCAATACTCCTTCACTTGCTGGGTGAAGTTGGGCCAACAGAAATTCTGAGCTAACTGCTGCATAGTGCGTGCAATTCCCAGATGACCAGACAAGGGAATATCATGTGCAATCTTGAGCAACTGCTCATGATACCCCTGGGGAACAACAAGCTGCCTGCCTATTACCCCTCCCTCTGTCTGCACAGCCTGAGTATACATCAGTCCATTTTCCAAATAAACCTTATGTTTACTGTCGCCTCCCTGTGCTCTGTCAGTCTGCCCAAGCCCTCAGCTTCTCTAGACTAGGGTCACTTTTCTGAGCAGCTGCAAACTCCTTACACATTCCCAAGACATGGGACAGGTCCACTTCAGTCTGTAAACTAGGGTCCCTAGCACTAGCGTCAGGGCACTTGGGATCACTGTCCTCCCTAGCCCTCTGACAATGGGTCACCCCTCCCTCTAAGGAGTAACCCTCCATAGCTGTGTGGTTAACTGCTACTGGGGAAATATCTACCACTTTTTCATTAGTCTCCCTATCAGGAGATACAGGCTGGGGAACCAGCCTCCCAGTGGTGTCCACACTGGCTTCTGTGGGGTCCAGGGAACTACAATTTTCCCTTGCTGCTTGGCTATGGGTAACTGCGTACACCATCCCCTGTTTGAGATTGTTTCCAAAGATGACGTCCACTGCTAAAGTTCTGGCTACAGCCACCTGCTGCACAGTTTCCCATTTCACCCAAGTCTAGGAGAACACTAGTGAGTGGCAATGCTTTCTCCTGCTCAGTGAAGTCTTGTACAGTTACATATTTATTGGGTATAAGCTGATCAGGCTCTACCAGATCCCCTTTTACCAAGGTCAAGGATGCCCCTGTGTCCCTTAACCCTTGTGTCTGTACACCATTCACCATGACTGGGTGCATGTGTTCCCTCATGTTCACAGGCATGCTTCCAGGGACACACAAATAACCAACTTCCTTCCCAACCCCATGTTGCGTATTGCTCGCCCTTTTGGGACTCTGTCAATATGCCCAGTTTCTTTACAGACCCAGCATTCATTTCTTTTCTCGAACTCGTTTCTCTGAAACCTGGGGATAACTGGTTTCAGTGGAGGCAGTGAGGGTTTTAGCTGCCCTGAAGGCGCACTTTTCCCTTTCTGCGCAGCCACGCCCACCCCACATACCTCTCAACTGTCCCTGATTTTGCCTCAAAATTTTACTTTGTCCCTCCTAAAAATGGTGTTTCCGTGACCAAACAGTGAGGGTTGTAACTATAAAATAATGTCAAAAATTAAAGTTACAGACTTGTTCTTCATTAGAAAATATATTTTACACCAAGGACCTTATTCTACCTGCTTCCTGAGTGGATATCACAAATTTTGAAGATGTGTCCCTGATTTTAGTCTTTTGTCCCCGATTTATGAGGCAGGAGGTTGAGAGGTATGCCACCCCATTCGCTCTCAGAGCAGGTCTGCTCTTGGCACAGCGGTCCAAGAGTTCAGCAGCCTCTTGTACTATTTTGGGATCTTGGTCCTCCAGCCAGGTTTTCAGCTCTGCTGGGCATGCCCCAAAAAAATGTTCTAACAAAACAGCATTTTCAGTTTTATCTACAGAGTTTGCTTCAATTTCCTCCCACCAATGTTTTAAACACAAACGTTGTTTCGTGGCTAGCTCCTCATAGCTCATGTCAGGGCTTCTCCTGAGCTTGCAGAATTTAGCTCTGTATGCTTCTACAGATAAACTAAACTTTTTTAAAGTGCAGCTTTAAGTTTGCTATAATCATTACTGTCCTCATTGTCCATTTGACCCAATGCATCCTGAGCTTTCCTGGTAAGTAGCGGGTACGGCTAGAAGCTCCAGGACCCACTAGGAATTTTAGCCTGAATACAAACTTTTTCAAAGGAATTTAAAAAGGCATCCATATCCTCCCTCTCTTTAAATTCAGCTATCAGTTTGGAATTCAATTTGTAACCCAGTTCTGTAGTTCCAGTTAAACCCAAGCCACTTACCTGCTCTGGTGCTGGTGGTTGGAGTCATAGCTTCTCCAGTTCATGTCACTTCTGGCGCTCACGCACCACACGGTCCACCTCTCGCTGTTCTTTCTCCCTCTTCTCCTCTGTGGCTCATCTCTCTCACTCTGCTTCTCACTCCCTGTTCTCCTCTGCGGCTCGTTTCTCTCACTCAGCATCTCTCTGGAACTCCAGCTCCATTCTGCACATCTCAAGATGCAGCCAGAGTACTTCTTGCTCCAGAATGCTGGTGGCATTCCCCTGCTGCTGTGGCCCTTCACTGGCACTGGCCCTGCTATCATCCTCACTGAATCTGGACACTGCATTGGCCGCTGGCCCCTCCATGCTCAAGGTTTGATCTTTTACAGTCACAGTCTGTGACTCTATGCTCTGGGCATCTGCTGCCATCAGGGCATCCATGAGGTTCTGCTTGGTGGCTGTCCTGGCACAACTGCCTCAAGTAGTCTACAGTGTGCCCGCTGTAGTTGGAAGCCATCTTCTTCCCTAACTATGGCTACTCTAACTTGAAAAAAAAATAATAAAACCGGTAGGAGCTTAACTGTAAGCAAAATTATATAGTTCTATTTCCTTTTTAAAAATAAATCACTGCCTTATTTTGCAAGAGAGCTGTACAGTATTAAGCTGACACACTAAACAGTTAAAGCTTGTGTTACCAAATTTATCCACACCGCTGCCAACCAAATCTGTCACAACCGCACTCAGCAGGTCAGGCCCTCTGCTCCCACAGTGCCAACCTTTGAGCGCAGTATTGTGAACAGGAACAGACAGGATAATCCTCCTGTCTGCGTGAGGGTCGAAATCACCTTTAGTCTCAAGTTCTGTGGGGATTCAAACTGTGACCCTTATGCTAGCACATCCAAATGTACATGCCCAGATTATCTGCTCTTCGGAGGGGGTGCCTAACCAGGTATCCAAAATGAACCCTTAAAACTCTATAAAAGACCTTAGGTATATTCTTACCTTTTCCCAGTTTAATAACACCATTAGCTTTTGAACAGTTTTTGTCAGTCTTAACCCTCTATACGTCACAGGCAAAAAGAACTTGGAAGACCCACGCAGTATCTTTCAAATGAACGGTTTACTTAAGAATGGGTCAAATGTGTTAAATGTAAACACAGAACAATATATCACAAAGCATACAATCACTTAAGAGAAAACAGAGAAAACTATAAACTCCTACCAACATACAGTTAGAAAAGTCTATCTAGTGTCTAACCTCTTTACAATGCTTAAGTTAGATCTCGTTTCTTAAGAGACCAAAAAGAAAGGTCTCTCAGTTGAAACACAGAATACAGTTTAAACTCTGTGTTTCCACTAGGGTTATCAGAACCCTCTGAAGTTCTGAGTTCTAGTTCTAATTTAGAACTTTTGAAAAAGTTCTAGGGTTCTAATCCTTTTTTAGAACTTTTTAGAACTTGAACCCTATGTTTTTAATTGTGCTGCCAATAATGAAGATAATAGTGAAATACACGTGAAATTGAGAACAAGAAGAAATAAAATCTGTTCGGCATAAGGGGAGAGAATTGATCATGTGCGACATTTATATATAGGGTACAGTGAAGCAGTCAAAGGGTACACAGCAGAATGATGACCAGTACGCCACGTAGGAGTAACACACACACAGACACAGACACACACGGTACAGTGCAGCAGTCAAAGGGCACACAGCAAGATAATGATGGCCAGCATGCCATGTAGGAGATAGAGTCACACAATGGCTGACACATAGATTTTATTTTTTGGTACTGACAAGGGATGTTTCTACCTCCCCTCCCAACAGGGAAATATATTTCTGGCATGTATTTTAGGATACCCCTACACAACTGGCTGCTGGGCTGCACACAGTCACATACACTGGGTACGGTATAGTGCAGTCGAAGGGCACACAGTAAGGTGATGGGCTGACCACAGTATGCCACAGGAAACAGAGCGACACAACACAGTGAACTACTCAACCTTTCCTCCTCCAAATGTGGGACATTGCCTTTCAAGCTGTGGAACAAATAAGCAAAATGTGGGCCACATAGTCAAATGTTTAACTAAGAAGCTCAGAACACGTAAAATGTATGCCTTTATGTTCACAAAGTTCACTGTTAATTGAATAATATATTTTTCATATTATATACAATGAATTTTTGCTTTAAAATCTTAACAGAATGTGGGACACATCTTCTCAATGTGGAACATGGAGCTTTTTTGAAGTAAAATGAGGCACTGTTCCTCGTAACATGCTATAGTTGAGATGCATGACAGTGGATACTGTGTGAAAAACTAACTGAACTGCACGTATCAGGAAGTTTGGGCTGAAAGGACCCCCTCAGCACAGTCCTGATGATTTCTTACTTTGTATAATTTATTTTAATGTGTTCACTGTTTGTTGGCTTTCTTCTGTTCCCCTAATCTCTTCCTCTCCCCCCCTTCCCCCAGCCAGGGTGATCTCCCTCCAGAGTCCCGACCATTCATTCCCTGGCCCCCATTCCATTTTGTTTTATTTCCCCTTTAAGGCAACCTTTTTCCATTTCCAGAAAGCCAACAATGACAAAGTATGCTTTTTTAATTCAAATAGTAAAACGCCACCCAAACAAAACTCGCAGCAGTAAGTAATAAAGTAGAATTAGAATCGCTGTGCAGAGCACAGCCAACACTCAGAAGAACATCCTCCTCGACAGGGGCGTCTTTTCAGCAAAATCATAGGGGTAGCAAGGTGGGATGGGCACGATGTGGGCGGGGCCAGAGAGGGTGGCATTTGTCAATGTGACATAGAGCTAGTGACAAAGTAATTTAAAAATGGGTATGAACTGGATAGTAAAGTCTGAATATAAATGTGAAATGGGTCATTACAGATGCTGATTTAAATTAAATAGCTAGTTTTCATCAAATTATGGAATCATCAGAATAGTGAAAGTCCCATTCCTCAACTGTACAAATATTAAACAATATTATACTGTATGGGTAGCCCTTATTACCCATTGAAATCAAACAGATTACAACCTTGTAATCCCACTGTTGTGATGTCAGAACTGTATAAACCTATCTCATCTATGTCATAGCAGTGGGTTTACAAAACAGAATGCCAGTGTTATTCAGTATTCGCACCCAGAATGTGATTATAAAGTATGGTAAGTGCCTATTAGCCACCATAATCAGCAGTCATACAGCTTTGTTATGCACTGTTTAGAATTTTAAAAGTTGTTAACCACACTTCAGAACTTCCAAACAGTGGCATAACAAAAAAGAATGCACCAGAGTTCCATAATTCTCACACAAGAATGCAAACAGAGTTTTTCTGACCATACACTGTTAAATATGATGGCTGGGGATCAAGTGACAACCACGCAGAAATCACCTCTCGTGGTTGCTAGGGCTACAGTAAACCTCTCGAGCTGCGCTCTTGAGGTTTACCATGCTGCCCTAGCAACCACTCGAGGTGATTACAGTGTGGTTATCACCTGATCCCCAGCAATTATCCTCTATGTTAGTCTCAGTACAGTATTCAAATACCATTCCAATTGTCACAGTTTACTGTTACTGAGGTCTAGCAATCACTATGTCGGATACAGATTTTAACTCTGGTTCCTTTCTATCACAGTGCAGTGGCAGGTTGCCTTGCAGGTGTGAGTTTTGGAGATGCCTAGAGGGACATGAGGAAGTATTATTTTACACAAAGGGTGGTGAAACCATAGAGCAGTCTACCTGCCAAGGTGGTGGGCGCTAAAAACATTACTGGTTTCAAGCAAGGCTGGGACAAAGTGAAGGGTATAATGGTTACTTAAGGCAACAGATACTGGGAGGGGAATAGTGGGGTGGATAGAGAGGGCTAGGGCCCTGGGTGGACATTAGGTGATGGGATTAGATAGGGAACCACAGGCAGAATGGATTGCCATTAGTCTTTTTCTACTATCATTGTTTATAGTAGAACAATCAGCCATCTCCCGCTGCTTACCTCTCATCCCTGTGAGGTAGCCATTATTGTTAGCAGCTGCTCTGTGATGGAAAAGAGGCAAGACGACGGAGGGGTGAGCCACACTTTGCTCCTGAACCTGGGCTTAAAATGCACAATTTCACACATTAAGGATGTCAGAAATACATTTTTGGCAAAAAAAAAAACTATAGGATGAAATTTTTTGACAACTAACAAATAATGCTGCTTTAATGGATTTATCATTTTGTTAGTGCCTTGCCGAAATAAAAGAAGTAAGAATCCCAGAATTTGTTTTGTTTTTTGTTCTTTACATTATTTTTCTTGCTGTGATATGAGGGTTGCAGTTTGAGTGATACAGGTTAAAACCATCTCCACAGTGTTTTTACGTGATTTGTACTCAGTGCAGACTTTATGAAAGGGGTTTGATGGGGTAACTATTTTCTGGTTCTCTGTTTAAAATCAAGACTTCAGAGGACACATCAGTTAAAATAATATTCAGTTTGTTTCATGTGGGCATGAGTAGGCTTTAGTGCAGACAGTTTTACCATGCCACAGCGACAGCCACATTGCCAAGTGTCAGCAATGCTGTGTTGGGGATGCCTCTCTGTTTCCACTGGGGGGGGGAGCTGCGTCCCCGAATCCCTCCACCCCCCCCCCCCCGTCTATAGGATTCCAACTCCGAGTTGGACCGGAGGGTTCTAAAGGCAGTCCCTGGCCGTGCAGAGACCATCACAGCGACAAGCGGATTTTGCCCAAATCCTGTTGCTGTGATGGTCTTTGCTGTTGGGGAATTACTGCAGTGATGGTATACCCTTCTTTAAACGCTACACTCACTGCTGCCCCCCCATGTACCCCCAGGGTCCCACACTCTGCAAGGTTACCCAGTACTCCTCAAACTCTCTCTCTCTCTCATCCCTCCATTTCTCTTCATTGTTTCTCCATCCCCCATGCCCCCTGTATCCTCTAAAGCAGACACACCAGTCTGCTCCCAAGACCCACTCCTACAATTCTGCCCCTCCCATGACCCCTGCTATCCCATTGTGTCCACATTCACAGGTAAGCTATCATTCCCACTGTACTGTCCTCTCCTACCGTGCTCCTGTATCCTTGGTACCAAAACACACCAGTCAGTCCCCACTCCCACAGCTCTGCTCTATCCCCCATGCCCATCATGACTCCCAGTCTGGACAGACCAGTCAGTCCCCCCTCCCCCATATGCCCTCTGCTGTCCCAATGTCTGCATTCACAAGTAAGCACGCACCCCCACAGCAGTGTCTCTTGTAAATGGTCCGCCCCAACTCCCTCTGTCAGGGGCTTACCACCTTTTAAGAAGCAAGCAAAAGCAATGAAAGCAGTTTTTTTTTTCCCTCTTTACCTACCTCGCTGCTTGTACTGTTCTTGTTCTCCTTCAATCCAGGCTTCTCTAGATCTCATCTGACCATCTCTGCCCTGTCTCAGACCAGTCCCATGTCAACGTGTCTCCAACTCCTCTGAGGCGCTCCGCGGCACACGCTCCTGCTGCTCCAGTCCTGTCCTCTCCTCTCTGGCCTAGACTGTGCCCGGTGTGGTGCCCGGCCGATCAATTAAAAATAAAACCCCAAATCAGACACCGGCCCTTCCTCCTAGACCCACTTTCCTGGTGCCTCAGCTTGTCGTCTAGCTAGCCTTCAAACTGCTACTTTTTCGCCACCTGTCCCACCTCCGAAGGGATAGCCTGTCTGCTGTGTTCACATTTAAACAGGCTCTTCTCCCGCTTTTCATGACGTTCCTTCCCTCGTCCACCACTGCACCAGGTCATGACTAGTCCCGCTCACTGGCCTTCCTAGCCAATCGCAGTTGCACCAACCCCATCTCAATGCACACTGGGACTCGGGAATTTGGGGGGCTGGCACTTGTCTCCAGCTCTTGGGAGGCAATTTGGCAAAAAAAAGAATTTTTTTTTGTTTTTATTTTAAATTTGTCTGTGCTAGCGGTGGCCAGCAACAGCAGCGTCCATAAGCTAAGACAGCAGGGGTCGAAAGCCCTCAGATAGGGGTTGCAATTTCATGGGCTTAATGACCCCTGGTGACTTTAAATGACTCTCTTGCCCCTCGATCTGAAATCAGACACAGGACTGGAGCCACAACCGCACTTCACTTCCCAGATGATGGATCCCGCAATGCTTACCCCTCAGACGTTCTTTCCACCACCTGACAGCATAGCAGCTGCTCAGGTGACGGTGACTCCAGAGCGCAACCTCACCAGCTACACCCCCTTCAAACAACTGTCTTGAGCCGCACAATAGGGACAGGAACTGAATGAATTGGAAACAGCACCAGCAACGCCACCCAGGAGAGAGGAGAAGCCACAAGTAAAGCAAGACTTTTGTTTCAAACAACTTGGGCAGCAGACTAGCACAGCAATGAAGGGCTGGCCAGGCGGACACAGAAATGGGTGCTGTGATTTGAACCCTTTTGCGAACCCTCTAGTGTTCGAGTTCTAAATTAGAACTCGAACACCAGGGTTCGAGGAGGGTTCGAATCTTTCACGACCTAGTTCTGACAACCCTAGTTTCCACCCATTCTATGATGTCATCTAGCTCCTCCTTTTAGAATATAAAAAATTTATATAAACAATGATCTTCCTGTCAGGAGATATTTTAACTACTGTGACTTCAGCAAAAACTAATTTCCCAATATGACTCCTTAATTAACATCCCCTCTTTGATCTTGAGCAGTTCCTCTTCCCAGGGCACATCAAAGGATTTTATGACCTTTCACATCATGGTATAAAAAGAAAAAATTACTCACCTTAGTAATTATGTTTCTTCTAAAGGAGTCTTGCTGTATTCTTACATATTGCCGTGTTTCCCAACCTTTGAACTGCCCCGGAGAACAAAGAGTTAACTTTCAGTGCAGGGCATAGAATGCTGAGCTCGAGCTCGAGCTCGGTTGAAGTCTCTGTCTGGAGTGTTTCAAACTTAAACCGTCAGATTCTTACGAGCCCAACTAACTAAAAATTCTATGTGGAAATTGTAAAAATTCCTACTAGCCAACTGGCTGAAAAAAGTTTTGGATTCCCGGGGAAGACTCGAGTCAGGAAATCAAAAAAAAAAAAAACAATCTAATACAAATGACAATAATAAATCAGCACCCAAACAAAAAGGAGGAGGGTACAAACAGAAAACACCCCTGGGGTGCAACACTGCACCTGCCCAACCACTTCCCAAAAACAGGTTCTGAGAGGGGAGGCAGGGAGGGAGGTCAGAATACAGCAAGTTTCCATTAGAAGAAACATACTTACTAAGGTAAGTAATTTTGTTTTCAGACATGAAGTCTTGCTGTATTTTGACATATTGCAGACTACCAAGCAGTACCTCCATGGAAGAGGGACAGAACCTACTTTGGGAATAGGCTCTTAAGTACTGCTATGCCAAACCGAGCAGCACTCCTAGCCTGGATATCCAGAGAGTAATGCTTGGTAAAGGTATGGACTGTTTTCCAGGTGGCTGTTTGACAAATTTCTAAGAGAGGGGTATCCCTGGCAGTAGCCAGGGAAGCAGCTGTACCTCTTGTGGAATGAGCTCTCAGGCCTGAGGGTGGAGTTTTTCCCAGTTTTTCATAGCAGAATTGTATACAAGACACAATCCACCTGGCAACAGATCTCTTGGTGGCAGGTTTGCCCTTTCCCACTTCTCCGTAAGTGAGGAACAACTGGAGGGAGTCAAACCTGTGACCCTTGGTACGCTTTATGTAGTAACTAAGGGCTCTTTTAACATCTAAACTGTGTAGCCTCCTCTCTCCTGAGGAAGAATGATCAGTGAAGAAAACAGGAAGAGACAGACTGGTTTAAATGGAAGTCTGAAACCACTTTGGGCAAGAACCTTCTATTGGTTCTAAGGACCACTTTATCCCTGTGAAATGAGATAAAATCAGGTTCTACTGATAGGGCTTGCAATTCACTGATGCACCTGGCAGAGGTAATGGCTACCAAGAACACAGTTTTCCAAGTCAAGTACTTAAGCTCTGCTGAAGACATAGGCTCAAAAGGGGGTTGCATAAGTTGAGCAATGTGAACATTCAAATCCCAGGTAGGGGCATGGTCTCTAAAAGGAGGATTGGTGTGAAGCAATCCTTTAAAAAATTTACAGAACACAGGATGAGAAGACAGTGAGGAAAACTTCCCCGCAGACAAAAATGCAGAAACAGCTGACAAGTGTACCTTGAGAATAGCTGGTCTGAGGCCTATGCCATTAAGATGGACCATATAATCCAGAACTGTAGACAATCCAGTAGTGTCTGGAAAAATATGCTTCTTGGAACACCAAATGCTGAATCTCTTCCATATGAAGTTATAAGTCTTTCTGGTGGAGGGCTTTCGAGAAGCCTTGAAGATATCCAGAACCCCTTGGGAAAGATGCAGATCTACAAACTCTAACTCTTAAGAGCCATGCCTTGAGATTGAGAGACTGAAGATTGGGGTACCAAATCCTCCCCTGAGAGGATGTTAACAGGTTGCAATTCCTGGGAAGAGACAGGGGGAAGATGGACTGCTAGGGACAGCAACAGGAGGTAACAGGGCTGTCTGGCTCAATCTGGAGCAATCAGAATCACCTTGCAAGGTTGAGACCTTATTTTGACTAAAACTTTGAACAGGAGTG
The DNA here is from genome assembly GCA_016271365.2 of Neoceratodus forsteri. Taxonomy (NCBI): domain Eukaryota; kingdom Metazoa; phylum Chordata; order Ceratodontiformes; family Ceratodontidae; genus Neoceratodus; species Neoceratodus forsteri. The sequence continues at coordinate 1,096,263,476 of CM057456.1, read as the reverse complement.
GGAAGAGAGGAGAGGCTTACAGAAACTTTCCTTCCCAATTCAGAATCAGAACATCCAGGGGGGGAACTGAGCCCAAGACTGGAGGTCTGCAACAAAAGAGAGGGAGTTGGTGATTGTCTGGGGCTGCAAAGAGATCTATCTCTGGAGTGCCCCACCTTGAAAAAATCACTTTCAACACCTAAGGGTCCAGGGACCATTCGTGATGGCCCTGAGAGATCCTGCTCAGTGCATCTGCTAGTACATTGTCCTTCCCTGGAAGGTGAACTGCTACCAGAGAGGTTTGCAGGGAATAAGCCAGGGACCACAACTTCATGGCTTCTGTGCACAAGGCCGTGGACCGAGTGCCTCCCTGCTTGATAATGTACCACGTGGCGGTGGTGTTGCCCATTCTGACTTCAACCACCTTGCTCTGTACTGATTGAGAGAAAGCTTTCAGGGCCAGAAAAACTGCCCTGAGCTCTAGAAGACTGACATGGAAAAGAGATTCTTGGGGGGGGCCACAGCCCCTGGGCAGTGAGGGACCCCAGATGGGCTCCCCAGCCCAGAAGAGAAGCATACGTGGTAAGGACCACTGAACAAGGCTGAGTAACAAAAGGAACACCTTGTCTTAAATTGTCCTGATCCTGCCACCATTGGAGGGCTTGGATCAAGGTCAGAGTCACTGGGATCAGTTTGGTAAGGGAATCCTTCCTCTGAGACCAAAAAGCTCTCAGGTGGAAATGACTATCTGTCATCTGGAATCTTGCCCCTTGGACCACTGCTGTTGAAGCTGCCACGTGGCCCAACAGCTGGAGGAAATGCCTTGCTGGCCGAGATACCTGAAGGCTGAAAGAAGAGGCTAGTTCCATAAGAACCTTGCCCTTTCTAGAGGAAGAAAGGCTCTTGCTCTGAGTGTGTCCAGTTCTGCCCCTATAAAGGTAAGAAGCTGGACTGGTTCGAGAACTGACTTGGGAAGGCTGAAAAGAAATCCTAGAGAAGTGAGCACTTGCTGTGTCACTTGCAGGTGAGACTTGACTTGGTCTGGAGACTGACCCACTATTGGCCAATCATCCAGATATGGAAAAATGGAAATCTTTTGCCTTCTTAGAAAGGCAACTACTACTGCCAGGCACTTTGTAAAAACCCTTGAGGCTGAGGTTAGGCCAAAGGACATTGCTCTGAACTGATAGTGGCCTGAGGGCAACTCGAACCTGAGGTACTTTCTGTGGGAGCACCTGATGGGAATGTGAAGTAGGCATCTTTGCGGTCCAGGAGGCTAGCCAGTCCCTGGCCTTAGAAGGGAAGGATTATTCTCAGAGTTACCATCTTGAACTTTGGTTTTAGAAGACGTTTGTTTAGATATCTTAGGTCTAGGATGGGTCGTCACTCCCCTGTCTTTTTGGGGGTCAGAAAGTACCTGGAATACAGTCCTTTGCCCCAGTGTAGGGTAGGTACTTTCTCTATGGCTGTTAAGGCTAGAAGAGAAGAAACCTCTGCCTCTAGGGCAAGGGTTTCCGAGAGATTTGCAGGTGGAAAAGATCTGGCTCTCATCTTTGGAAATTTTCTGAAGCCGAGAACCTGTCCCTGGCTTACTACTTCCAGGAACCACTTGTCTGATGTAACAGACATCCAGTCCTGGACAAAGTAAGCCAGCCTGCCCCCTACTGGAATAGGAGAGTCGACCCAGGCAGGCCCATCAGGGTGTCTGCTTGGCAGGGGCTTTAGGCTGAGGAGTGGATGCAGCATTGCTCATCCCCCTGCTGCCTCTCCCTCTGAAGAACCCCCTCTGAGAAAAGGAAGAAGAGGCCTGTGCTTGGTAAAAAGGCCTTTGAAAAGGCCTGCCCCTAGACTGCTGCCTTTGAGGAGTTGCCTGCCCCTCCTTGGCCTGAGCACTCCTGTAAGTGGTCCTGTACTCATTCATTTTCTTCATGCAATTCTCTGTCTGCTCCCCAAACAGAGAATTACCCACTACAGGAAAATCCATGGCCTTAGCCTGGGTATCCTGTGAGAGACTAGCACATCAGAGCCAAGCCATCCTCCGAAGAGCCACAGATGTAGCCATGACTCTTGATGACACATCATTAGAGTCCACAGCAGCATGAAACTGAACCTTAGATGCCTCAATCCCATCTGCAGCCACCACCTCCAGCTCCTTGGCTAGCTGGGGGGAAGCCTGTTTAGCCAGTGCCAGTACAGTGTCCCACCTGAACTTCTGGTACCTGGCTGTATAGGCCATGTAATTCGCCTGCCTGAGTCCCAAAGAAGATGCCATGTACTGTTTCTTTGCCATGGCATCAATCTTCCTGGAGTCCTTGTCTGGCGGGTGTGAAGCCAAGGGAATATTTGCCTTGTCACAGGCAGAAGCCTGCACTACCCCAACATGGCTGCATTGCTGATATAAGAACTCCGTGTCTGAGCCTGAAAGTGTACACCTCACGTCCACTGTTCTATCTACAGGACGTATAGTGTTAGGAGACTAGGATTTTTTGTGTCCGTTTCCCAAAAGATTTGTGGAGGGGAACAGACAGTCTCCTGGACTCTGGGATGTCCATCATCTCTACATAATCAGGCTCCTCTTGATCTTCCACAGCCTCCTCCATAGGAAGCTGGAGGTTTCAACCACCTTTCTGTAGAATATAAAGTGAGAAGGGATTCAGAAAGCCTAGGAGGAAACACCTGAAGGTCTGTCTGGGGAGATGTCCGGTTCCACAGGCACATCCAGACCCTCACTTTCACCATCATCATCCTCAAATTCCCTTCCTCTTCAAATTCGGTTCATAAAAATCTTGAGGTATAATCTTGAACCGGGAACCAACCGAACCGAACCCCTGCCAGAAGAAGCCAGATCGGTAGGAACCGGACGGAGCGATTCCACAATCTGAATCGCTCTGGCTATCTCTTATGTTCAGAATGAACCTCTGGATCCGAACCGGTCGATTTGTCTTTGCATTTTTTCTTTGTCAGAACCGATCCCTCGGAATCAGCTCTCCTTTTGCCCTGAAGTATCGCCCTGGTCAGAGGGCACTCCTTCTGGTTCGGTCGGAACCGAACCGGGCTGGCCATCCGGGTCAGCGGACTTCTCGGCCTCCTTTTCCCTCAGTCTACCTAATCTCTTCTCAAGGGTAGATTTGGGAAAGTTTTTACATATTTGGCAGTCTGAATCGAGGTGGTCAAACCCCAGACAATAAACACAGGTGGTGTGGGATCGGCCTTGTAAAGACCTCCCCACACTCACTGCAGTGTTGAAACCCAGTGGGCCCAGTTTTTTTCTTGGGTTTCTCAGACATGGCCAGCCTAACCAACTTACCCTTTTTATGGCAACCGCCAGGCAAGACTCCCTTATCGGTTCCTAACCGTGTCACTGGTATTGGAAAAAAAAAGTACTAAAACACGTTTTTTTTTTAGAACTGATAAGAACTAACGCACTAAGTAAAACACAACACACAAGATTTCACTATCAAATGGCCGGTTCGGCTGAACCGAACTGCACTTTTACAAGTTCCACACAGAAAAACAGAACAATTCCTATCTACTACTCACGGCACCACAGACAGAGACTGAACCGACTATGCGGGTAACTTTTTCGGTTTAAAAAAAACGATCAAAACTGAAGCTTTAACAGACTTTCAAACTGAGCTTAAGGAGAAATCTCCGGAGCAACCATTCAGTGAGGCAGAGTAAAGAATCTGACAGTTTAAGTTTGAAACACTCCAGACAGAGACTTCAACCGAGCTTGAGCTCAGCATTCTATGCCCTGCATAGAAAGTTAACTCTTTGTTCTCCAGGGCAGTTCAAAGGTTGGGAATCACTGTAATATGTCAGAATACAGCAAGACTTCATGTTGTTTGAAATGTTTTTTTCCTCCAAGACGTCATAAAAGTTTACAATCCTTATATCCTGGCAGCTGGGTCAGTTCTAATTACAGGAGACCCTTAATTAAGTCTCTCTAGTCTTTTACTTACCTCCTGGTTTCAGGTCACTTGACTTAACTGAAACCGAGAGAGCACTTATGGAGGCACTGACAATCACACAATACATTTTATATTACAAATACCATAGAACAATCATAGCCAGCTGGCCAGCGTCAAATTGTTACCACCCAAGAAATGATTTAAGGTAGTTTAGTCAAGGCCCCGATTTTTCTACAGAACTTTGTGACCAAATTCTGTGGCAGGGTTACCATTTGCCGCAGATCTTCTGTGGCACTGGTTTGTAATTTGTGCAGCAGTTCTGCGAAAACAATGTACTGGCACGCTGCAGCATCCAGACACTGTATCCAAGGCAATGGCTATTTCAAATGGGATGGTGGAATACACAAAACAACTTATTCACAAAACAGACCCTTAGACTTCTATAAATAATATATTTTTTTCGAAGTTAACCCAAAAATTTCAAAAGTGTCTTTTTATGACCCTTCCTTCTGTGCATTGCGGGTGTAATTTATAAAGTACTGGCCACAATGTAATTTTGCACCAGAACTGCAAAATTGCTTTTTGGCCAGGATATGGGAAATGACAGCAACTGTGTTCATGAGGTTGTGTGGAAAAAAAAAAATGGCCGTGCTGGAGATCTGGGTTGAAATGTTTAAAATCAAAAGACATTGTTGAATGATTTTTCTGCCTTTTAGGGTTAAATAAATGTGTGTGTGTGTCTGTTTTTATATTCTAGTTGAATAAAAACTGCATCTGATACCTTTGTATTGTGTGGTTTCTTTGTTAATTTGTTCACAAGTCAGGTACAGTATATACAGTACATAAATAGCATACAGATGTCTCCATTTCTGTCAGCCCTGTACGTTATTAATCTTATTAGGCGACATAGCCTCCATGATGAATTATTATTTGCAGGTTTGTACATGGGTGTGTGAACTGCAGCATCTCAGCGTGTGTGGGGGCTGGGGGCACAGTAACACATAGTCACACAGGTTCTGCACTAGAGCTACAAATTAGTAAAGTTAATCAGGGGAAGAACAGAGCATTCAGTGCGAGTCCAGTGGTCCCAAGCATGCCTCAGCAGACATCATATATTTGAAATATCACATAAACAGAGTTAATGTTTTTAATCAAGCATTCCATTTTTGCTGCAAATTTGGAAAAAAAAAAAAATTCTCCATAAGTACAGATTGCTCTGCACACCCCTCCCATTCTGCAGTTCACTCATTCTTGGATTTAGCTTTTAGTGCGTAATGACACTAATGGCTCGTGATACAGAAATGGAGACATTGGCATGCTATGTGCTGTTGAAGGGTTTGAAGTTTGTGGTGGGGGAAATGCAAATATAAAAAAAGAAAATAATAAAATATATAATTGTTGTTTATAAAGGTAAAAATAAATCTGAAGCTAAACACGACAGACAGCATTTACAGATGGCATTTAGAGATGGCATTTATTACGCGATTTATGTGAATAAAGGAGGCAGCCTATTCTATTTAGCAGAAGAAAATGAATTTACACCGCAATCAATTATTGTGTAAAATAAAATTAACTGTATGTATCTGGGTATTCTGACATATAATTTTTATGCCTATGTCTATGAATGTCAAGTTAAAATGCGGAGTAATTCAGGATTTCTTCCCATTCAGCAGCTGATTTTGGAACACATAACAGGAGAATTTGTGTCCGTAAGTGTCATCTGACATGTTTAATGTCCATTTCTTTACATTTACAAAAACAATTACAGCAATTTCCTGCTTCACCGTGCTCTGCAGATCTGTGGCTCGAGACAGCAGTTTTGAACAGCTGATCTTAATTACGAGCTTCAGCCCCTGCCGTTACTCCAGAAATTACACCAATGGCAACCCCGGGCATGGAGGAGATCAGGGAGAGAATGAATGTATAAAGCAAACATTGCTATAGCTTTGCCATTGATCTTTAAAGTTGCTGGGCTCATCATTATGGAATTTAATCATGTTAAAAATAACAATAATGCCCTCCCGGATAGAGACCTGCTGCACGGATGAACTGTATTTGTGCAATTCTGGGCTGGTTATTATAACATACAGATTAACAATGGATATCAGTAGGCATCTCATTTTTTTTTATCCATTCATAAAAGCAAATTTTCACAGTGTATTTTTTTAAACTTTTTTTTAACCCCAGAAAGATGCTGAGATGCAACATTTCCCTTTGACCTCAAAACTAGGTGTAAGTAATATCAGCAAAAACAAAGAAAGAGTGAGCACCAGGGACAGATAGCAATGGTGCTGTAACAGCCAAACAAATCTAACCAGAAAAAAGGAACAGCACCCGTTGCAACGAACTGAAGCCCGGACACAGGAGTTACATAAGTAACTGGTAATTTATTGGAAAAAAGGTGCAATTCATAGTAGCAGCACAAAAACAGACATAGATCTAGGAGGAAAAAAATGCTACATAAACGCACAGATTTGCACCACTTTTCCAATAAATTACCAGTTATTTATGTAAGTACTCTGTCCTGGCTTCAGTTCATTACAACGGGTGCTGCCCTTTGCTTCTGGTTGGATGTGTAAGTAATATATAACTGCCTGGCAAGAAACGTTCACTTATTTTGAGGCAGGAGTACATTGTATCTTCAGGACAGCAGTTCTCCTAGTTTAGCAGTTTACTCTTGCGCTGGTACAGTGGGTGGTATAAACAATCCCAATACTCAGAATCCCAACGCTCATTTTCCCCTCCGGTACGATTTGCCAACATCCTGAAACCCCGCCATGCAATCCGTGGGTTCAGACCCAAGGACTGTCTTGTGTGGACTATCTAAGCAGAGGAGGCAGCAAGACAGTATGCAGTGTGCAAACAAACACAAAATTATATTTTATTTTGGCTATGTAAAAGCCACTGAACTTCCCTTTCCACTTTACTCGATACCATCCCCAGGCAACAGGTCCCGGTCCTGACTGCATTTCCCAACCAAAGCATGTCTCCCCACCCCACCCCACTCAGTCCTGGCCACAGGTTCGATCCCCAGTCACTGATTTCCAAACCTTATTTCTCAGGAATCTTATTTCTGCAAACTCCCTACATTTTCAGTTTGTTTAGTAAGACAAGCAACTTAGATACAAGCTCTGGTCAGAATGTCAGTGCAGCAGTGTTATTTTGTATTGGTGAAACATGAATCTGATCACGGATTCACAGTGCAATGTTAGTATGTATCTAATATAAAAATCGGAGCTATTAATAAATAACACACACACCAACATTCTGACTGGAGCTTGCGTCCAACTTAACTTTGGCTTACCGAACACAATGAAAATGTGTGAAGCTTACATTTTGCTACTGGGTTCGAACTTATTTAGGCTTAATAAACATTGAAGATGTGGGGAACTTGCAGCTTGCATTTTGCTGCTGGGATCTAACACACCGCAACTGTGTACGGAGAGGAGCACTGTGCATATAGAAATTATACATCAAGCATGGCTGCCCTTTTCTCCCATCTCAGACTCTGCTGCTAAGGGAAGGGGAGCAGGACGGAGTGCCACTGAGTGGATTTGCTGCTGTGGAGGAGGGGGAGATGAAGAAAGTGTCACGGAGTGAGCTATGTTGCTGGGAACAGGAGGAGAGCATTTCTGAAACTATATCGGGTGCAACAGGCAATGAAAGAAACAATTGCCAGAGAGTTATGTGGTTTGTTTTAACTTCCGCGGTGGTTAGCTGCAAATTCCACGATCGGCCGCAAATTCTGCAGGGAGCCACAATTTCCGTGGCCAGCTGCAAATTCCACGGTTAATTCTGCAGTTGTCTGTGACCACGGAATCGTGGAAAACTTGGGGCCATGAGTTTAGTAGATAATATTTATATTTTAAGCTGCTCGTCATCTGCAGTGAAGGAAAAAGTGTCCGCCATGTTGACATGCTCCACAGGTTCCGGTCCCCCGTCCCCCCATTATGTTTCTGAGCAGGAAGTTGTCACACCTTCCTGCTAACCCCTATAAAGCTAGTTGAGCTTGGGGTAGGTAGCGTAGGGCAATCCACCTGGTGCCATGCTCTGAAGACAATCACAGCAAACCAGTTAGACCCACCTCAGCCTCTCTGTCTGGGTCAAATATACAAATCCACTTAACAGCAGGACTAAAATGAAATTAAAGAAAAAAAAAAACTCAGTTACTTGTGAATACTTTACTGTATAAAAAGAAAATAGTTTGATGCAAAATGTCACCCAAAAACTAGCAAACTACAAACCAGCAATCTACAGAAAAATAGGCAGTGTGTCGGCCCCCTCTGGATTCAAAATAGTACACTGCAAATAAACTCAGCAGTATCTTAACACCTCTGTATTCAAACTAGCAATCTACAAATACATAAGCAGTAACTGCAACCCCCTCTGGATTAAACAAGCTCTGGCAGAGCCACGGCGACTTTGAATGCATTTACTAGACAAGGGTGTTTCATGGGCTTAAACAAACATTTATTTATTTAAAAAATATCAGATTTACAGACCTTTGAGTCAGAGATTCATTTACAAAGGCATTTCGTCGAAACTAATACAAAGTCAGTACAGTTAAGTCCAAAAACAATGGCTCGGACAGCAGACAGTTATAGCAATCATTCACTGGAGTTACATGGGTAATAGTAGATAAACAGATTATATAGTTTAGGCACACAGGCACCACATCAAGAAGACCAACACAGTTCAAACAATATACAATAGCTAAAGCAAATAGACATCAGGAGTCAAAGAGAAACCCAGAGTGTTCTCATGAAGGCTGTTGCATACACTAACTGAATCAAAGTATAGTACATTGAGAAAGGGCATATTTAAGCAATAAGGCATGACAGGGTGTGTGTAATCATGTAATAACATCACTCCTGGGGTGGGTTGAAGCACAAGGCGAAGCCGAGTATTTATTTATTTGCACGTATTTATTTGAGCCACTGGATTGGCAATATTTGCACAAGCTGTGCCCAGTGCAGATTTTACAGCACTGGTCCTGGTCTGGTGATCTGGGTTTTACCCATACCACACTGCCTATGGCTTAGTGATATACTGTACAGATGGCTGCAGAGTCTAACTCCTTGAAGGCTGAAGTTTCAGAAAACCATTATGCTACAAATATCAAGACTCATTCCCTCCCTCACCCCCCAGTCACAATTAATCCTCTACCAAAGTCATGCATAAATACTGGTACCTCTACATCCACGTCACTAAGCTTTTAATGCCAACATGCTTCTTCTGCTGCTGTGAGTTAAACTCTTTAATTAAAAACATTTTGTTGAGAAATTTTTGCTTTAGTATATCCATGGCCAAGAAAATGAATTTGTAAAAGAAACCAAAATCCCCATTTATCAGTTCACTGAATCACAATACAGCATGTTATGAATTTTTAAGATTCTATGTACATCATACCCTACCTACTTACCACATATAAACTCAACTAAATTAAAAAAAATAATTCTAGGCACTTTTTTTTGTTTGTTTTTTTAACCAGGAGACACACACTAAGCTGAAAGCTTGTTTACAGGTGTGATCTGGGAGCACAAGGAAGTTAAGTGATTTGCGCAAGGTCACACAGTATGTAAGTGGGGGCTGTGGGAGTCAAACCCAGGTCTCCAGTTTACAGCTCAGAGCCTTAAACCACTGCCTAGTTAACCATTCACAACACGGCTATTTAGTAGCTGCTGTCTTACAGAAACCCTAGTTAGCTAGCTCTCCCCTGGACTGGGAAGGGAGAAGCCTGAGAGGGCGGGGGAGCAGCAAGGTCAGCTCCCAGGGTGGGGACTGACCAAAGGAGTAGACATGAAAGCCCGCTAGGCCTATTGTGCTGGCATTTTTGTATGTTAGTATGCTTGCTACACCCACACCATGAACCATAAAACAGATGACTGCCATAACTAGGGAGAAAGTATAGCACAGTGGTTTAAGGCTCTTCTCTGCAAATCTGAAGATCTTGGTTTGAATCCCACAGCCCCCACAGAAATGTGGAGTATCTTTTTAAGAAAGTATAAAATACTGTGAAATGATTTTAAAGCAGTGCACATGCTAAATCCTACTGCCACATTCAAAACATCATACCCTACCTACTTACCACATATAAACTCAACTATATTAAAAAAATAATTCTAGGCACTTTTTATGTTTGCTTGCACGCATGTGCAAGAAACATAGTGCCACCATATGAGAATTCGTAGGTGTGCCTCCCTACTTCCAATGCCCTGCTGCCTTCTGCAAGCGTGGCCCCACCGTGCCAATGAATGCAAGAGCTGTCTATGACAGCGTTTGCAAATGCAGCGGCGTACAGTTGAAAGAAAGGCACTACAGCGTGTAGGCAATTTGCCTACTGATGTTGGCAGTATGCAAAGTGCCTACACGTCGGCACTGCAGTGCAAGAGCTGTCATAGACAGCTCCTCTCCCCTCCCCACAAACAAACACCACGCTGGGAGCTCACCCCAGCATGTTCACGCGCTCCCCCCCCACAGTATGGCAGACAGGGTGCCCAATCCCCTGTCAGCTGCGCTGCGCTCCCCCCCAACAGAGTTTTAGGTGACACGCTGGGAGCCCACCCCAGCATGGCAACAATCTGTAAGACCAACGGGGGTGCCCATGCCCAATCCCCTGTCAGCTCCACTGGCCCCCCCAAACAGCCTTTGAAGTGCCACACTGGGACCCCACCCCAGCGTGGCAAACGTCCATCTGCTGCCCTCCCAACACACTTCCAGGTGCCACGCTGGGAGCCCACCCCAGCATGGCAAAAATCTCTATGGATGACAGGGGTGCTAATCCCCTGTCTGCTATGCTGGCCCCCCCAAAAAAAACCTTCCAGCTGCCACGCTGGGAGCCCACCCCAGTGTGGCAAACAGCCCACATTGTCTTCCTAAAAGGAAAAGACCCAGAAAGAAAAAACGGTCCTTCGCTGACTGTCTTGAGTCTCACCCCCACCAGTGTGCACCCTGCCTCCCCATACCTCCCCCTCACCCCATACTTACCTCTGGAGTCCGGTGCGAAGATCTTCGGTGGACCAGGAACACGTCTGCACTCTTTAAAGCCAACCGCGAACTGAGGAAATGCCAGTAAGCTGTATAACGGGTTAAAAAGGGTTTTTTCAACTTTGATGCATATCTTGGGCATTTTGGGGAATTTTTTCCCCAAATTTTCAACATGGGGTTTTTGGGAACCCACCTCATGAATTCTTGCACTGTCATTTTGTTATTTGGTCCCGAAAGGTGATTTCGTGGTCACTGCACGAAACCACCTTTCGGGACAGATATACAAATGACAGTGTCACAGTTCATAAGGTACTCCCCCAAAAATCCTATGTTGAAAATTTTGGGGAAAAAATTCCCAAAAATAACTTTTACGAGCATGTGTTGCGCAGTTCCTACGCACGCTCATAAGTTCGCAAATTTTTTATATTTGCACTCCAGATTTTCAATATTGCCATTTTACCACACCTCCTTATGAGCAGAACAGCTTTCATTTTTCACATCTCACCCAAAATGCGTTTCCGAGCATGTAGCACACAATGGCGGAGTCGGTGTGCGAAATCAATGTTTGGGACAAATTAACAAAATCACAGTGACACTGTTCATGAGCAGAGGTCTTAAAATGGCTATGTTGAAAATTTGGTGACAAAAGTCCATAAAATGACTGTTATGAGTGACCATTGCGCTGTTTCCACGTACCCTTGTAAGTTCATGAATTTGTAATATTTTCAGTCCAGATTTGCACCACTGGCATTTTTCCACACTTCCTTATGAACAGTACAGATTTAATTTTTCACAACATGACCGAAATGTGTTTTTACACTTTCTACGCAGAAATCCGTGGTCGCTGTGGGAAATCAGTGTTCAGAACAGATTAAGAAAATGACAATGACACTATTCATGAGCGGAAGTCCCAAAATGCCTGTGTTGACAATCTGTTGTAAAAAAATTCCCAAACTAGTTACATTAAGGGTGTGCGTTGAGCAGTTTCTACGCATGATCGTGACTTCACCATTTTTTTTTTTTTACTATTTTAACTGCAGATTTTCAACATTGCCATTTTCACCCCAATGAACACTACAAATGTCATTTTTTCACATCCTGTTCAAAATGCGTTTCGCACCTGTGGTGCCAAATGCTGTAGTCACTGTGCAAAATCAGCTTTTGGCTAACAAACTAATATTACCACTGTTCATAAGGTGGGGGTCACAAAAAACCCGTGTTGAAAATTTGGAGTGAAAATACCAACGGACACCTGAGGCGTTAGGGTTTCTGACCATAACGCCCCACTCTGTACAGACTGACAGGCATCATGGGTGTGACTTGGGATTGTCACCTGTAATGCTCATACCATTCCACCCACACCCTGCAGCCAGTGAGAGGCATCAAGGTGTGCCTTGGACTCTTCGGCCCCAAAGTTCACCCCATTCTCCTATACTGCACCCGTCTCACTGTATATCCTGATGGAATGGGGTGAGCATAAGGGCCAAAGACCCCAAGGCACACTGTAACATTTATCGGTGTCTGCAGGGTAGGGTGTGGTGAAATGGCATGGTCGTTATGCCTGACAACGCAAAGACATACCCCACCAATGCCAACGACAGCAAGCAAACATTCGGCATTGACACATGCTTGTTTTTTTTTTGTTTGTTTTTTTCACCAGGAGAGACACACTAAGCTAAAAGCTTGTTTACAGGTGTGACCTGGGAGCACAAGGAAGTTAAGTGATTTGTGCAGGATCACACAGTATGCAAGTGGGGGCTGTGGGAGTCAAACCCAGGTCTCCAGGTTTATAGCGCACAGCCTTAAACCACTGCCTACTTAACCATTTACAACATGGCTATTTAGTAGCAGTTATCTTACAGAAACCCCAGTTAGCCAGCTCACAGACATGCCTGTGCAGTGGAGAACAGTACATAACAGAACAGAAAATATTTAGCCATTTACAACACGGTTACAGTTATATATAATACATACTTCTCAAACTTGAAAGAAACCATACACTTTATCGTCAAAGTTTGTATTTACCAAGTACTGTGCCCATGTTTAAAATAATTTGAACCCCACCCCCCAAAAAAATGTGCCCTGACATGAAACTTCATGTTTAACTGTAAAGACAAATAAAAACTGTATTTCTAAATGTATTGCTAACACCAATGCTTCATGATTAAAACAATTTCAAGCCCCCCGGTGACGTATTGCATTCTGGGAAGATTGCCTTAGCAAGATGCCATAAAAAAAAATGGAAAAACGGGTTTAATGGAGTGAAAGCTGACATCCTATTTCTAGTGTCAATAAATTCTCGTGCAACAATACTGAAAACTAAAACTAAAAACCTATATCTCTTGCTAGATGTTTAAGAAAACATGTGGCTCTTACTATAAATTAGAATGTGTGTCTAGGTCTCCGTCTGAGGCACGAGGTGGCTCTGATAATCATTTGTTCCAAAGGATTCTTAAGTCAATTTGAAGGCATTAAATATCTTCTGTTCTGTACTATTCTCCACTGCACAAGGCATGTCTTTGTCCCAAACTAATGCATCTTGTTACAGCATGCTAGAGCTATCTCATGCCCCTCCCACGTGAAATCAGAAAAAAGTTTGGAGTGGAGGCAGAGGTGGATCTTACTCCAAAAAAAAAAAAAAAACACTAATGCTGCCTCCCACTACTCAGGTTCCAGTTCTTGTACCACCCATTTAAGAAAGAAAACAGTACCCTGCAACCATTGACTAACATGAAAGAGTATTTATTTGTAGGCGGAAAACACTGCTTGGAGGAGGGTAAGACGGAGGAGACTATTTATGCCTTCAGTCAGTTCCACGGACAGAAAACATAACATCACTCCTTTTGTACATGCAATATTCCTGTAGGCTCCGACCACAGTCGTAAAAAAGCAAAAACTAGATTTAACATAAAGTACACTTCCCTCAGAACTCAAGCAACATTTTGCCTTTCTCCAGGCTCCCAATTTAAGATTGTACCTCCTTCCCAGTTCAGTTGTTTCAATGCTGCCTTCTCCTTCAACAGAAAGTCCTTGTCCTGTCACACTCACCCCTGCACTCTAATGTTAAATATATTTCTAAAGCAAGAATGAGCAGTGACTGAACTAGCTAAACGACTACCATAAAATACTAAAATTATTTCACATTTCTGAAAAATACTTTAAACAAGGCAAAACAAAAAATAGATATAACAGACCACTGAGGAACAATTTTTTTTGTATGTAAATCTATTTCCACTTCTGCTACTGATCCTCCACTCCTTGAGCTCTATCAAGTTCCCCGACCCCTTCTGTCCCTATCCAGCCTCTTCTAATCCCAGATCGCAGCCGACCCCCGGGATATTCCGGTGTGTCCCTTCACTGGGCGGGTCCCTCTCCTCCGAGGGGGGAGGCACCGGGTGGGGATGACCCCAGCACACAATTCTAGGGCCCGGGGATGCTGCTGGGAACAGGAGGCACTGGGAAGGCACTGGAGGCCTTCAGGAATAGAGAGGCGTCATCCGGAGGCCAGCAAGCAATTTTCCTGGCTTTCTTATGGTGCGCGACGTCTGGACGTCAAGGCGAGAGCCGACATCTGTCACGCACCACCCCTTAATGACCCCGACATGCTGCTCTACCACCAGCCTCCACCAGTGGTCGCTTCAGCACCGGGTTGCAATCCCTTCTCTCCCTGGAGACAGTGAGCAGTCGTGAGACGCTCAAGCTCCTCCCCCCGGCCGGCCCTCCACCGACCCGAGCTTGTTCCCGAACCCAGGTCGCTGGTGTCGCAAGCGGAAATCCAACCGCTGCGCCGACAGGCCAGCCTCGAGGAACAATTTTAAAGGCGCTGCAACAAGTAATGCTCAAGCCCATAGAGAAAATGGATACACGTTTAAACATTTTACCAGATTATTGAAAGGGAGGCAAGGATTAGGGATTGTTAAGCATAGTGAGGGACCCCTTTGGAAGAAACCCTGGGTCCCTTATTGGAGGACACAGGTGGTTAAGGCCTTTGAAAAATCTTTTGAAAATGGGTTGTGAGGTCACTGACCTGTCTGCCAGCAGATGAGTAAGCTTACACTGCTGCCAAGAGAACCTTCAGGTTGAGGGTCTGAGGTCCACAGACTGAAGATGGACTAGGTAGTCCAGGACTGTTGACAAAGTTGCCCAGAGCTGGTTGAGCTGTCTAGGGGAATACCTAAATAAAAATATTTTCTATTCCGAAGCATATGTTTTCCTAGAGACCTTCAACACTTCCATCACTTTCTCAGACAGATTTAGTCCAGAGAACTCCCATCTCTTCAAGAACCATGCTCGGAGACAGAGTTCACGGATCTGGGAATGTTATCCTGCCCTGAGACAGTGTCAGCAGACTGTATCTCTTGGGCAGGTTGACAGGAGGTGTGCTGGAAAGGGACAAGAACATGGGAGTAACAGAGCTACCTGGCCCAGTCTGGAGCTATGAGAATCACTGTTGTGGAATCCCTTCTCAGTTTGATAAGTACTCTCAGCGAAAGTGGGAAAAGCATAGGGAAACATCTCTGACCAGCTGAGGACTATAGCATCTTCTGGGATTGTACCCACCGATGGGGGTCAGTAACAAAGCTGTGGGAGCTGGCCGTTCTCCCAAGAAGCAAACCGGTCTATTTCTGGTGTACTCCACCATATGAACACTGCTGCCAGCACCTGCTAGTTCAGGGTCTATTTGTGATTTCCCTGACAGATTCTTCTCAGGGAATTTGCCAGCACACTATCTTTCCCTGGCAGGTGTACTGCTGAAAGCTGAACTTCCAGGGAGTATGCTGGGTTCCAGATCTTCATTACTTCTGTGCACAGTTTTGACGATCTTGTTCCTAATTGCTTGGTTATGTAGTAAATTGTTGTGGTGTCTGTTCTGAGCTGGACAGACTGACCTTTGAACAGAGTGGAAAAAGCCTACATTTCCACATACATGCCCCAAGTTCTAGGAGAGTGAGGTCCTCCAGCTGGGCACCCCAGCCTAGCAGGGAGGCATTTCTTGTGAGTACAGCTGCAGGTGACTGCAGAAGGAAGGGAATTCCCTCTCTGAGGTTGCTCGCATTCCTCCTTCCACCCTTCAAATGCTCTTAGCAAAGGCTTTGTGAAAGGCACCAATTTGGACAGTGGATCCCACCTCTGAGACCAATGGTCCCCTAAGTGATACTGAACATCTCTCATTTGGAACCTGGCCCCTGGTACCACTGCAGTGGATGAGGCCATGTGCTCCAGTAAATGCAGAAAATCCCTTGCAGGTCTTGGCTGACCTGCCTTGAAGAATTCTGCTGGAGAAATCTGGTCTGCTAACATTGCTTGAGGCAGGAATGCCTTCCCTTCCCTTGCGGAGTATCCAGCTCTGCACTTCTAAAGTCCAGAATCTGAAGTGGTTCTGTCTGAGACTTGAATATTTATGAGGAAGCTCATACCCTCCAATATGCCAATGCCATGTGTCAACACTAGGGAGGACTTTGCTTCCTGTTTTGTTTTTCCTGAGACTAGTTAGTAGTCGAGATAGTGAAAAACCGCCACCATTTGCCATCTCAAATTTTTATTTTTTTCCACTCCTTCCGTTCTACATGGAGTGACAACCTCCCAACTTCTACCGACCAGCATGGTCTGGCCCTAGAGTGCCATATTGCCATCGGGACCCTTGATGGCCCAGATTACCCCCCGGGTGGGGCAAGGAGAGAACCCCCTTTACCCCCCTCTTTCCCCTGCAGCGAGCTGCACTTTGGGGTCTGCCCCGGTAGGTGGGTGGTGAGACTGGCTCCAGAGGACTTCATTTAGGTGACTGGAGGGCATTTTTCCTCCAAGTTATGTTCGTCCCCCCTTAACCCCGCCCCCTGAGACACCGGCGCAGAAAGTCTGCGTGCTGACGCATGCTCCTCTCAAGCGCCTAATGACGTCCCCCCTCCCCAGCTCCGATAGATGAAGCCGCCAAGCCCCTCGAGAGTCTGTGCTTCCACCGACCCTCTCAGGACGTCGGGCGCTCCACAGCGCCCCTGGCATCCCACCCCGAGGGAGGAGAGCATCCGTTGGGATGCTCCATCCTTCCTCCCCCAGCCGACCAGAGTCCATTCCCGAACCTGGGTCGCCAGCGTAGCGCGAGGTGTGGCATCCAGCGCCTCAACCCTCAGCGCCACCAGGACGGACTCCATCTCAAATATGATGCTACTACAGCTAAGCACTTCGAAAACACTCTCGGAGCAGAGCTGGAGCCAAAGGGAAGGACTGTGAACTGGTACTGGCAGTTCCCTATCCTGAACCTGAGGTATTTTCTACGGCTGGGCCTGACTGGTATGTTAAAGAAGGCATCCTTCAGATCCAGTTACCCTAGCCAGTCTTCTTTTTGCAGAGATGGAATCACTGAGCCCAGTGTTACCATCTTGAATTTTTCTTTAAGTGTTTGTTCAGATGTATCAGGTCTAAAATGGGTTACCACTCACCTTTTTCTCGTGGGTCAGGAAGCACCTGGAATAAAGTCTCTTGCCCCACTGTGAGGGAGGTACTTTTTCCACTACATTTGCTTGCAACAGTTTCTTCACTGCCATCTCCAACAGGATTCCTTCTGTTGGGGTGTGAGAGTGGAAAACAATTTTGGGACAAACCTTGATTCACTACTTCCAGGACCCACTGTGTATACAGAGAATGGGTTCAAGCAGAAAAGCAGTACAAATGTCATCTTTAGTGGTGAGTGTAGACGACCCTCCAATATTTTCTTCTCGTTGCAAGGAAACATATCCTGCCAAAATGTATGCATCAGTGCACAAGAGATGTAGTTTCTATTTACTGGAGATAACAGAAAATCAATTAATAGGTAGGAGTGATGAAAACTCGAGGACTTGGACTCAAACATTTCATTAAAACAGGCAGTTATTTCTGTGAAACAAGTTGCATATTATGCATACATCGCTACATACTTTTCATGAGGAAATTTAAATCTAAATGCAAAAGAAAGTAACATAGTATTCATATTACTTGCTCCTTAATGAATAAGGATACTACAATGTGTGTGTGCGTGCAAGTGTCAAATGGCAAGAAAAAAAATCTAGCAACTTCACTGGCCAACAGACATCATCTGACCGTGTATTAGCTGTCTATAAATGCACAGTCAGCTGCCAAACCTCATTTTCCTACCCTCCCAAAAAGCTACTTCAAGACATTTTAAACTGTAATATACATACCCCTCCAGAGTGTGCATCACAGGATTTTAATACACTTCCCAGAGACATAAGAACACTTGGTCTCCGGCCTTGTGCCTTACTATACCCTTAGGGCATACATTAGAATCCTATAATGCACACTCTGTCATGGCTTATTACTTACATATACACATACATATAAATATACAGAATATACGCATACCCAGACCCCTACACGCACACCGGGGGGGGGGGGTAAAAGGGTAAAAAGGAAAAGATAAAAAAGATATCCTAGTGACATCAGTAACAGCAACATATCAAAATTATTATTACTGCTGTCACAATGGATATTTTTAAGGTTACTGTTATCACAGTGGAATACTGAACCAATCAGAGAGCAGAGTTTTACAATGCTGATATCACAATGCCTAGTGCAGCACTGAAGTTGCTTGTCAAAAGAAAAGAAAAACAGCAAAATCTTCAGACAAACTGCAGGTTTAAAAGCCGTAACTTGTAAACTAATGTTGTATATATCAAATATACAATAGCGTGACTCACAATAGGCAATTTATCATCACTTGCGAGTGGGCAGGACTTTCATAAATCGCTCTGCCACTTGTGAGTTATGATCTCCCCCCCACACACACACACTTAAAGATAAATTGCATATTTTCAGTCACCAATTACATATCCCTTATTTATGCAACATATATGGGGAAACAGAAACTGACGGCAGATAAGGACCACTTGGCCCACCTAGTATGCCCATCTTCCCTACCTACTGTAACACCGCAGACTCTATCTGTTCTCAGGCCCCCCTTTCCTTACCACTGAGGTTCCCTTATGTTTATCCTGTTGGTCAGATAAATAGGGAATATACAATAGGTGGACCCAAAATATGTAATTCACCATCACATGTCAGGGTCAGGACCATGACCCATGAGTAGTGGAGCCAGAAGTCAGTTAGAAAAGTCCTGCCCCCACGCAAGTGATAATAAACTGTATCTTGAGTCATACCATTGTACATTCAATTTATACAACATCAGTTCACTAGTTATACCTTTTAAAGGTGTTCTTTGTTTGAAGAAATAATAGTTTGTTTGATTTCAACTGCTGGGTACTGTGCTGCACTTGGCTTTTGTGCTATCCTCATATTGAATGATGCACTCTGATTGGTTCAATATGCATTGTGACACGCCCTACTTTGTAAGATAATAGTATCTTGCTACTTTGGGTCACTGTGACATAACTTTTTATCTTTCTATTTATCAGTACACATGTTGTATAAAAAGTGATATCTCTCTTTGCACACGAAAAGATATCGGTGTTTTGTCTTTATGCAGTATGTTATAGTAATAGCTTTCCTTATGCATTCTCAACTCATTCAGCCCAGTCATGAGAATTCTGTCGGGAATGCTCAAATCCACTGCAAAAAAGGATTTCATTAAGGTTTAGAATGTTTGGCCTCAGTAATAGAGGATAATGCCTGAGTAACAGTGGTTAACCACGATGTAATCACCTCAAGCAGTTGCCAGGACAACCAAACAAACCTCAAGAGCGCAGCTCGAGAGGTTTACAGTTGTCATGGCAACTGCGATAGGTGATTAATCCATGGTTGACCACCGTTTCTCAGGCACTGTGTTTTATAGTGTATGGAAAAACTAGCTATCCACTGTGGGAAAAATACATTTTTTTTCAATGTGCACTTGTTCTCCTGCTCGGTTATGAATGCCTCCTTGTTTGTATGTTGAGCAACTGAACTGCTGAAATTAGCCACTGCACTTTATACTGCAGCGGGTCTATTACTGTCTTAATGGAATGTGTGTATTTTGAATGAATGTCCAAGCAGTAGATCACCTTTCCTTTCCAAGAATTTTGACAGGTGGTGATATTCTAGCCTGTAATCCCATCATTATGACATAGTTAAGCAAGTTTTACAGCATACTGAAGTCATAACGATGGTATTAGGTTATAAACTTATTGAAAAAAGGGGTTAAAGAGCAGGTTCCTAGAAGGAATGTATCAGCACCCCCCCCCCCCCCCCCCCCCCCCGGCATGGTCGATAACTGACCTTGACAGGAGTCCGTTGATGAAATCTTGCACATTAATTTCTCCTAAATGAAAAGTTCTGCCCTTCATAAACTTAATTTTTCGACAAGCCCTGAAAAAAGGACAGACTTCCCGGTCCAAAAACCACGCCCCCACGCAGCCCTGTTTTGTGATGTCACAAAACGAAGGCTGCGTGAGCGCGCCCCATTGACTTTTATGGGGGCGATATTTTCATACATTTTTTATACCACTTAATGTTGCGATTTTAATAACTGACAAATATGGTCCCTATTATTTATTATAATAATTATAGTATTGTACTATTACAATTATTATTAATAAGAATAATATATAGGTAACAATATAATATGCAGCAAGATACTATTATTATTATTGTAATTATTATTTGCTGGGGATGGTCCAGAGGAGGGCTAAGCAGATGACTGCTGGGCAGCAGGGAAAATTGTACGAGGAGATACTGAGGGCCCTGAACATATATTCCCTGGAGGACAAGAGGGAGACATGATTGAGACCTTCAGGTACTTGAAAGGGATCAACAGGGTGAAAAGTAAAGGTCTATTCAGGCTAAGTGGCAGGAAAACCATGAGGGGGCATATCTTTAAGTTGGAAGGGGGTGTTTAAGAGGGAGGTTAGAAGACACTTCTTCACAGAAAGGGTGGTGAGCAAATGGAATGTGCTGCCTGAAGAGGTGATCTCATTGAGGATGCTGGGCTGCTTCAAGAGAGGCTGGGACAGACATAGGGGAATGAAAAGGGTCATGGAAGGGGGGAGGAAAGGATTGGTAAGGCTGGAGAGGAGGAAGCAGGGAAGACAGCATGATCTGCAATCCATGTACACAGAGCAGACTAGATAGACCAAAAGGCCTAATTCTGCTGGCTCTTCATATGTTCGCATGACATCACAAAACAGGGCTGCTTGGGCCGGCGTGGGGGGCATGGTTTTCGGACCAAGAAGTCGGTCCTTTTTTCAGGCATGTAAAAAAAATAAAGTTTACGAAGGCCAGAGCTTTTCATTTAGGAGGAATTACTGTGCAAGATTTTGTCAATGGACTCCTGTCAAGGTCAGTTATCAACCACGCTGGGGGGACCCTACTAGGAACATGCTCTTTAATAGACACTGTTCATGTATGATAGTACTAATAGTATGTAAGCAATAAGGCACAACGGGGTGTGCATGGAACAGATTTTACCGCATGCCCGGGGCATAGTGAGGCAGACCACCACAAGACAAGTGCCTTCAGCCCCTGGAAGTGTGGTAAAATCTGTTCCATGCACACCCCCAGTGTCTTATTGAGCTTATAAAATGTCCCTTTGTATTTTACAAGCATTCAAAAAAAACAGAGATAAAATAGATGAAAACAGAAAAAAATTTCAATCTTTAATGTCTTTTGATATGAAATAGTTCCTCCACCTGTAACAGATTGTTATATATTTTTTTGCCCCTGGGACTTTTGTCCAACTGTGCCCACCATAGTTTAAGCTGGTTACTATGGCTACCAGGTGCTTCTCTACACACTCTTGACTCCCCCCCCCCAATCACACACACATCGTGACCCTCAGAAACACAGCAGTCTGTGTATTGTTTTACTTTTTATTTATGTAATGTTTTAGATTTTTCTGAGGATGGAGCCTGTAGGTACAGAGCGACCGCGTGTGTCCAAATGGGAGACATGAGCGAGTACAGCATTATGAGTGCTCGAAAGTAATTTAAAAAGAACACACAAAATAAGTAGATTTGCCCATTCACATAACTGTGGCAGAAAGCAACCAAGCAGCAGTCTGTATTAGGACCGCAAGAAAACTGAAAATAATTTAATGGGCAACTGCAGTAATGAAGTGTATAAACGGGTGGCAGCAATGAAGGATCGATCGAGCAAGTGGTGGGGCATGGAACTGTTCTCGGGTGCTTAAATCAAAAGCCGATTGCTAATGTGGGTTACATTAAGAAACAAAAGTGTAACAATAACTGATTTCTGCAGGGATACTGGGTATTGCTAGTGGTCCATCTTCCTGATCAGCTGCAAGTCTGTTATGAGCTGCATTAGCGAAGGAAAAGAAATTGGCAGCGTTGCCAGCCCGGTGGCACTGAGGGTTGAGGCACTGGACACCACACCTCGCGCCATGCCGGCAACCTGGGTTCGGGAACAGACTCGGGTCTTTTGGGGGTCGGCTGGGGAAGGTAAGGATTGAGCATCTGGAGGACTGCTCTCCTTCCTCAGGGAGGGGGGCCTGGGCTGCATGCATCAGTACATGAGAGGTTCGGCCCACACCCAAGGTGCTTGGCTGCCTCCACTGCAAGAGTGCGGGTGAAAAAAAGAGGGAAAATACCGGGAACTGGCAGAACCCATGACAACCTCGATGGGCCAGAGGATGCACCCCTCTGGGGGGGGGGTCATAGCCCTTGCCAGGTCCGCAGAGGTGGGACAAAGAATGTCATGACAAAAAAAGGAAATGACGGCATTAAAAAAAAAAATAATAATCAATGCCCGAAGGCTCCATGATTTCTCTTACATTTCAGTGCGGTCCTGCATTTCTGACCTTGTTATTACCTGTGCATGGAACAGATTTCATGCACAGGTAATGACTAATCAGAAAGCGCGATTTTATATTCAAATGCAAAGAACTTTACAATGAAAAATTACTTGGTACTGTGAGGGCAGAAGTTGTTCAGCACAAAAATATCAACAGATCGAGTGGTGTTTCGCTTACGTACAACTTTTAGATTTTTTATAATCCGCTAAAAATGGCAGACAATTATTTTTTTTCCCCCAATTTTTGACAAATGCCCTCAAAAAAAGTAAAAATAAAAAACTGTACATCAAAACTTTTTATTACACAAAGACTGTAATGTAAAGCCTGTGTTTTTCAAGATTTTGGGTGATGTGACTTGTTGGACCATGGTAAAAATAAAGAAATATTAGTACTCCCCAATTCGCACAACATACAGACTGCTTTGGGGATCAGAATTTCAAGCAAGCAGCCACCTCACATCTAAACCCTGAATGTCTCAAGAAAACATAGCTCACAGCACCATGCAACCATCAAGTAATTTACTGAGGACGTACATATCTATAAAATTAGTCACATTTCAAGCAAAACTAACCACCTATTTTTGTACCAAACAGCAGAAACCCAATTTTTGTCACTTTTCCGAACAAATATCCCAAAAAAACGAAAAACAAAAGAACTGTACATCAAACGTCATTATGTACTGGTCATAATGTAAAGCTATGAGGCTCAGCGAGTAAAACAGTAATAGTAGTAAATCTCAGAACCCACCCTCAAACAAGTACTCTTACTGAAAAAGAGGCCAGAAGTTAGTCACACATTTCAAAATCAACAGCACTTTTTCACACATTCTCAATTATATTTATCCAAAAACATGTGTCTGTATAAACAGAATATGACATGGCCTGAACTGAAGATCTACGTATCTGCATTCGAGGCCAATAATAAGATATCTCTCGAGTGGCTTCAAATGAAGATAAATATGATACCTTCAGCCAGGCCACGTCATGCTCGGTTTATAAAAGATAAGTTTTTAGCCAAATCAGAGTGAGTATTGTTGCTGGCTATAAGCATCCCCCTCAAACACCATGACGCACTCAGCAGAATAGTGTAAGTGAAGTAAGTCAAAGGGCTTGTATGTTTTGTCAGCAATTTGTCAAAAAAAAAAATCCTCCCCAGTTTCTTTAACTACCTGCTGTGGTGGATCCCTGGTCCCCCAAGGACTGCTTTATTTTGGTCATAAAAGTGGCGAGTGTCAAAATGCAAGCTGACTTGACCACAAATAACAGGGAATTCAGCGCTCACCTCCATGGCTGGTCAAGTGGGTGCATCCATTCCTGCCAGGGATTAATACAGCCAAAACATGTTGCCTCAATGAGCCAAAAACTGAACCAGCACTCTTGTATATGCATCCTTCTATAGTTATAATTAAGCCAAGTTATATTCATCTTCAGACAACTCTCCTGAGTTTGTTGACTAGCCCAGCACCCAAAGTAAATTCAAAACCCTAGCCAACATCTTTAAGTTGCAAGTAAGTTTGCCTGGTGGCATTTACTAGATGGAGCCAAGTATCTGTTTGGCGGCACTGAAAGCATGCAGCAGTCCTGTTGTGTTTACTCAGGGGGTGCAGCAGAGGGCAGCCAGGATAGTGTACAGCGTCAGTGCTGTAAGCTCGCTTGGGAGGTGGGGCAAGAAGGAGAGTGGTGAACATCACTGTAGCAAGTGGGTTAGAGTTCTCACATTAAACTGTGCATGTGCCAGGCAGGACACTGCACAGCACTGGTGCTGTAAGTTCACTGGGAAGTGGGACAGGTAGGAGAGCGGAGAAAATGACTATAGTGTATGGTGGAATGCTGTTCTGCATGGAAATCCATGCCTGGAACAGTGTTGTTGTGCTGCACTCAGTGCATCATAATGTTGTAGTGCTGCACCGAGTACGTCACTGGTGCAGCACAACACCGAACGTGGTTGCGCATGTGCAGTTCAGCGGACCTCACGATGAGGAATTAAGCGGCATGATTAAACGGAATAAAACAGCTGCCAAAGTAAGCATCTTTTTCCTGAGAGACCTGTTTGGGGAATCAAGTAGTGCCAGATATGGTTGCCCATACATTATAAAAGATTGTGCATGACCAACCATACACAAACAAGGCAGTTGAGTGATCTCGTGGTTTCTGTGGTAACGGACCTCTCGAGTTCCGCTCTTGAGGTCTCTGGTTACCACGGAAACCTCTCGATCACAACTGCCTTGTTGTGTATGCTTGATCATACACAATCCTCTATGCAGCAGGCAGGTTGGAGTTCTCAAACTATACTATGCATGTACAGTACACAGATTTCCATTAAAAATAGTGAAGTAGAAAAAAGCAATTAATAGTGTAGTAAAACACCAAGAAAGGCTAATCAATAAGAACGGAACTGTCAGAGCTGCGCAGCAGATGCTAATTACACTGCCAGAATGGCTTGTTCATTGCTCCTCCCTTATTGCTAAGTACTGGCTGGGCTCCCTCCCAGCCTATCTTAGTCTCTTCTCTCCTCCCTCTTAAACCCCTCCTCTCTCCATAGCTCTAACCTCTATTCTCTAACTCTCCCGTCCAGGCGGACCTCAGCTGGACAAGCTGCTTTCTCTTTCCGCATCCCCAAAATCTGGAACTACCTCCCTAGCCTTATTCATTCTGCTACCTCCATCCTCTCCTTCTCTAGTCTTCTATGCGATTACTCCACCCCCTCCAGTAACTGCCCGGCCCCCCCTCCTGTTACTGCCCCCATACCTTCCTCTTGCTGGCTCTCCAACCCCTTCTCCCCGACTCTCATACTACATATCTCCCCACACACACCATTCCTCTACTTCTCTTCCTACCCACCCTAATTCTGGACATCTCTTGTCTCCTTCATATGATCTAACTTCTCCTTTCTCCCCCGCTCTACTCTTCATCCTTTGCTAAACTACCCTTAGCCACTTGCACTAACCTGGTTCATCCCCTATTCTTGTAGGCAAATGTTACTTACTACTGTTGCTGCATTTTCTGTAAATAATTCCTATGTATATGCTCCTGCACATTCAATGTATATTACTCGATGTTTAATTTATGATATATTGTATAAAAGTGTGTCTTAATAGGAGTGTACATTCTCTGTAAACATTTTTACGCTATATGTATTTCTCCCTCAGGACGCTTCTGTAAACAAGATTTTTACGGCTCATTATATCTCTCCTGGTGAAACTTTTGAAATAAATAAATAAAGCTACGCAGCAGCATCGATGGCAAGCTGTGTGTGTGTTTCCAGTCAGCAGTTCAGCTGTGTTTGGAATTCCTGTGGTTGTGACATATGGTAACAAGAAAAGATATCAAGATGATGTACAACATAGTAGCCAGATACCAATATATTTCTAAGTAACCTAAGATATCACTTTTTATCTGGGTATTTGTCTAAAAACATATGTTGTACAACTCTGTGCGTTTATGGCTGGGCCCCTGACCTCATGGAAAAAGCCATCATATATTTCTCCTTAGCTGATTAGCGTACCGACACCAATTTGCTAATTACATTGTACTAATGTGTTATTAGCACCGTAATAACACATTAATACACAACCAACAGTAAACCACCCAATGACACAAATAACTAGCCCCTTAACACATTTAATAGCCACCTTATAAGCCCCAAAACTCTACCTGCAGAAAACTACCCTTGACTACACTAAAAATCCACCCAACATCCTCCCTCCCATCTCACCCAACAAGCAATACTGTCCCTTGAATATGCAGTTCTCAGGTAGGCCCTCCTATGCTGCTGCTGCTGCTTTTCAGCTAGTCTTGGTCCCATGACCCTCCCAGTGTGTGCCCTGGTACTAAAGGCTGCTCCAGTCACATATAAAACTGCTCCTGACCACAGACCATGCTGCTCCCCCCGGAGACTGCATGATGTTCCCGACCGCAGATCGCTCCCAGCAACTGCCACCACACTCTGTCTAACCTAATGCAGTATACAAAATAAATGATGTCAAATGCGGGATCAGGCAGAGGTGCTAACCGAGTACTTTGCCTCAATCTTTACAGATGGGAACAGGGGATCCCTACAGATTGATGGGAGGGAAGAGGAGCCAGCAAAAGCGAGAGGTCAGTCCGAGACCAGAGGATGGAGAATGGTTAGGGTACAGGCAGTGCCAGACCCAGAAGGGGTGGGGAGATTGAATGAGGGGGAGGACTGCCGGGGGGGGGTTAGAAACCACACTGGTCAGGGTGAGGGAGGCCCTTCAGAAGCTAAAAACTGATAAGGCGCTGGGGCCGGATGGGCTACACCCGAGGGTTATGAAGGAACTGACGGAGGAGCTGGCAGCTCCACTGGCTGCACTCTAACACCTCTCTGCAGACAGGATGGGTGGCTTATGTAGTGCCTATCCATAAAGAGGGGTCTATGGAGGAGACAGGGAATTATAGGCCTGTCAGCCTAACGTCTGTGGTATGCAAAGTAATGGAGGGCTTTATCAAGGAGAGGCTTGGGAGGCAGCTGGAAAGGTTAGGGCACCGGGATGATAAACAGTATGGCTTCGTTCCAGGGAGATCGTGTCAGTCCAGCTTCATAGGGTTTTATGATTGGGTGACGGGGGCCTTGGACAGACATAGGCCGGTGGACGTCCTATACCTGGATTTCAGCAAGAAGTTTGATTCAATACCCCATAACGGGCTGATAGCAAAGCTTGGGGAGATGAGGGTGGGAGGACAGGAGCTCAAGTGGGTTGAAAATTGGCTTTCGGGGCGAATACAGAGGGCAATGGTCGGTGGGATAATCTCCTCCCCTAGGAAAGTAATCAGTGGGGTCCCCCAAGGTTCAGTACTGGAGCCACTCCTGTTCAATGCCTATGTCTCGGATATAGGTAGGGGGGGTTAGGAGCAGGCTAAGTCTCTTTACAGACGATTCCGCACTGGTGGACTGGGAAGAAGTGAGGGAGACAGTTCAAGGGGATCTGGATACCCTGTAGGGGTGGTCAAGGAGGTGGGGATTGAAATTTAATGCCAGGAAATGTAAGGTACTTCATTTGGGGGTCAGAAATCCAGGCCATGTTTACACCCAGGGGGGGTCACACTGCAAGCCACATTGGGTGAGCGGGATTTAGGGGTGGTAGTAGATGTCAAAATGAATAACTCTGAAAACTGTAGAAGAATCGCAGCCAAAGCAAACAGGATACTGGGCTGCATAGCCAGGGGAATTGCATTCAAGAGGAGGGAGGTGATCCTCCCTCTATATAATGCCTTGGTCAGGCCGCAACTTAAGTACTGTGTACAGTTCTGGAGACTCATTTGAAGAAGGACATAGTGCTGCTGGAGAGAGTCCAGAAGAGAGTGACCAGGATGATTCAGGGAATGGAGGGGAGACCCTATGAGGAGAGACTGGAAGAGCTTGGCATGTACACACTGGAGGAGAGGAGGGACAGGGGAGACATGATACGAGTCTTCAAGTATGTAAAAGAAATAACAGAGTGGAACCAAGGAGCTGTTTAGCCTAAAGAAGGGGGGACAACTAGGGGACATGAGTGGAAGCTGGGGTGGGGGAAACTATAGGGGGAACATATGAGGCATTATTTCACTGAGAGGGTGGTGGAGCTGTGGAATGCGCTGCCCTGGAGGCTGGTGGAGGAGGACACAGTGGAGGGCTTCAAGAAGGGGTGGGACAGGTACAAAGGCAAACTAAAGTCAAAGAAGGCCCTCTCGGGGGCTAGGGGGGCAGGAAAGCGAGCACCCACTAAGTGGCTGGCTACCGAGCTGACACGACAGACCATTAGGCCTGTTCTGCTGGCTTTTTAGTATGTTAGGATTATTTCATGAGTATGCCAGACTTTACATACTATCTGTGGTTCGGATAAGCTCATACCACACAGAAAGTCCCTGTGAATGAATTTTTGTCTGGTTCCTAAACCTGTGCTCTAAACGCTGGAGCACACTAGCTCCCTGATGAAGTGATTACATCACAAAGCACCGGGGTCATCCTCCTGCTGCCTTAGCACTGTTATAGGTTCACTATACTTGACAGTGGCATTCACAACCCACCTACAACTACTGCTGTGAAAGTGACTTTGTATTCAGTTTCTGAATAAATACATTTTTGTGTCACTGAAATATGGACTTTACATTAGATTGTGTTAGTGGACAAGTACTTATGGTGTTTGTGTCCTGTGT
Organism: Neoceratodus forsteri; assembly: GCA_016271365.2. Classification (NCBI taxonomy): domain Eukaryota; kingdom Metazoa; phylum Chordata; order Ceratodontiformes; family Ceratodontidae; genus Neoceratodus; species Neoceratodus forsteri. The sequence continues at coordinate 1,096,234,710 of CM057456.1, read as the reverse complement.
TTACACATTTTTACAACTAGGTGGACTGGAGCACTAGACGGTTAAGTGACTTGCTCAACGTCACACTGCAAGTCCGTTTGAAGGAATCTGAATCTGGTTCCCATGCCTGCGCTCTACCCACTAGAGGGCACTGGCCCTCAGCCCTTGCAATCAGACTGCCAAATAACTTGGGATCAGAATAAGAAAGTTACCCACAGCAAATCAAAAAATGTTATGATACAGTTTCCTATACACATATTCTGTTAGTTTTTTTTTCCCCCATAAAGCATTTTTCCTCTTCCTGGTACGGTGGAGCACACTCTGCTACTGATATGCCTCTTCTGACTGACAATCACCTCCCTTGGAACTTACCCACCCAAAGGTTCCCCCATGGTTTACCCCCGTGGGGGGACTGGGGGGGAGGCCCCCACCCAGGCAACATCTAGAATTGTGGCAGGTCACAGGTGGTGGTTTGGGCCAGAGGCTGGCAGAAAGGGGCGTCATGAATGCCCTCCCCAGACTTCTTGCCGTTCTCACTCCCCAGACAGGCAGCGACACATGCAGTGACGTGGGGCATGCTTGTGAATGGAAGTGCACTGGCTTACACACATGCACACACACACACACACACACACACACACACAGTGTCACCTGCTGTTGTCCGTTCCTCTTCTGAGCTGCCCTACCACCACACCTCCATGTGGTGGCAGTGTAGGAGCGATGAGGCTGGTCCCTCCTCCCAAGGACAGGACAGCAGTCAGACAGAGGCTCAATCCTCTTCCCTCCCCAGCAACCCCCCAGAAACCAGAGTCCATTTCGAAACCCAGATTGCCAGGGCAGTGGGAGGTATGGTGTCCAGTTCCTTGGCCACTGGGCCAATACAGTTTCATATATAGTTTTAGAGAATCAGTGGGGTAACACATTTATAAAGCCCCCACAAAGACTGAACAAGGTACACAAAAAGGGCAACCCCTAATATAACTTTTGAAAGCTCATCAAGCACCATGATTAGTATTCCTAATATGGCATACAATGATAGCTAAAGGCACCAAGTTTCTAAGGAATTACTTAGAAACCGTTGAAAAAACAAAATAGAGAGGCATACAGATTTAACCTCTGACCTTTGAAAGGACAGGCCTGTTTGGAAAGATTGGTCACTTCCTGTTCACAAAATATTTTTTTCTTTTACTCTGTAAGCTGAAGAATCAACAGATTACATAACAGTGTGAGACACGTGATGGGTGACTTACAGGAACTCAGCTTTACGGGAAACACCACATTGCTCAACAAAATACTTTTCTTTTCTGGTTATTTTCAGCAGTCTCATTTTATTCTTTCTCAAAAGCAAAGAGGCAATCTCCCCTACTCCCTCAGTCTCTCCTGCTCTCTTTCTGTGCTATGTTCCATTTGCCTTTTATTTGTTACAGTTAGGCTTTTTCTCCCCCACCTCAGCCAGGCATCAAACAGAAGATCTACTAAACCTGTCCCTTGTAGGTAAGTCAAGTTTATTTTTAGGCACTGTTTCCCTAAGGCTCAGGTTCTTACACAAGAAAATACAAAAACACTTAAAATAAATACAAATACATTAGTCCACTAGACTGAATGAACTCGTACAAGAAAATATATAAAAAAAAAAAATACATTAGTCCACAGATGAATGAATCTAAAATTCAGAAAACAGGCTTGTTTCCAACACATAATATTTCAAAGCACCCTTGAGAGCCTTCAATGAGCAGGCAGAGCATATATGGGGTGGCAGCAAGTTCCAAAGAAGGGGGGCAACACCCAAAAAACCCAATCCCCAGACAACTTCAGCCCCAGCTAAAGAACAGACAGAAGACCAACCTTGGTGGAACAGAGGACAGAAGGTGTGAGGAGACAGGATCGTTAATATAATAAGGACCCAAATTGTGCAGGACCTCGTAAGTTAACAAGCCAACCCTTGAGGTGATGGGTTACTAAACAGCCTCCAGCTAGCATCCTCCAACGGATTTCCCCCATGATGGGGTTAGGAGTGGTCAGTCCCCACCAAGATACGCATCTAGTGGGCCTGGGGATACAGGGTTCCCCACTGTCTGAAAATATAGGGCGGTGGCAGTAGTGATCGGGTCAAAATGTGTGTTATTTTTGTGGCCCTCCTATATGCACTGTACATGTGCATAAGCTTATCTGAAGTACAATATAGTGTGCTGGTATCAAAACAGGGGTAGTAATGCAGTAAAGAATGTCAATAAAAGACAATTTTGGAGGATTTTGTAAAAAAATCAGTCAGTAATGGATAGAAATATAGGGTGGTGGCAAAAAAATATTGGGAGGTGGTAAAAAAAAAAAAAAAAATATAGTGTGGTGGCCCACCGCACTAAAGCAGTGAATGGGGAACACTGGGATACAATGGTGGCATGGCCCAAGAGTATATTAATGGCCAGTGTGGTGTTTTTCAGGTTTACCCCACCCCTGCTAACCCCTGCCCACCTCCACAGACAATACACACAGGCATGAATGGCCTCCCCACGAGGATGTAGGCTCCAGGGCCTGCCACCAGGGGGTGCTGCAGCACTTCTCCTCCCTAGCTGGGACATGTGGCCAAGTGGCAACACGACTCCCAGTCTGGCCACCAGCTGCTTGAGCGCGTGTCCAAACATGGGGTGCCTGCACAGAAGGGCAGTGCGTGTCCTCTGGGCCGCCAGACAGCCCTAATTATCCTCTCTTTCGCAGTTTTTATGTAACACAGCTCTAGTTCACATAGCAAATCAGAAACACAGTAATTGAATGTTGGTCTAAAGTTACCTTATGAGGTCGTTCTATAGCTAATGCATCTGCACTCACTACTCAATAGGCTTCCTGTGTACAACTAAGAATGTAGCAAGTGCAACTTCTAAGAACAATTAATGCACATTTTAGCCCCCACGTGATATTTCTGATTTATTACCATTTTCATCTACAGTTACACTTTTTAAATGTCGCTCAATGACTTGAAAGCTGTTTTTAAATTTTATTATTTTCCAAATTCTGATTTTTGTATTTATCCTGAGGAACTGCCATCCACAAATCTGTTACAGTACCCCACCCCCAGGCTAAATCCACCTCTACTGCAGTCTTACAAAAATTATTAAACACAGGCAGTACGCCAGCCACGTGTGCTGTTCTACTGTTGTACTTTATATGCCAAAGGTGTGGTGACTAGAATTAAAAAATCCACAGGCACAAAGTCGAAATTGGCACCTGCTCACTAGCCAAATACTGGTAGATTTAGTATCAGATTAGTATTCCCTTAACTAACCCTGTTGGTTAATACTGGAGAAGGTAACATTTCAGCACTACACCAGCTGCACCAGTGGAAAAGTCTGTGGAGCCAGTACATTTTCTTTTTTTATAACTTTTTCTTTGTAAAGCATATGCAATTAACAATAAGGCGGTGTACAAAGACACAGGCAGCTGCCACAAGGGATCACCAAGGAGTCCAAGGAAAAATATTGAATGTCCAGCCTGGCGAAGCCACAGGAAAGTCTCTACGTGTCCAAAGTCTGTAAGCCAAAATTAATCTAGAAGTCCAGCTTCCCCGCTCTCCACAAGACTAAAAAGTTCAGAGCAGGGCTGAGACTTAATAAATGCAGGGAAGAATAAAGGTCTTTGAAACTCAGTTAAATTATCTTTGACCCCGTGTCCACGGGCAGAACATTAACTGTCATACAGGGATAAGGGGTGGTATTAAACAGGGTTACAAACTGACTGGGTTTAACCTCTTTCTCCTTTTTTGGTACATCTCTTTTTTTATGTTCCGGGTTCCACATGAGGCTGTAATCACTATGTTTACCTTGAGCTGATGGTGACACCCAGCCATTGGGGGTGGCAGCTACCCTACTTAATACAACTGAAGGCCCAAGGAACTACCCTTGTAAAATTTGGGGGTATTATATATAATGAAATTTGATGTTCTGATTTGACAGAAATACGTGTAATAATGTAAGATGTACCTCCTTTAACAAGTAAGCCACTGATGTTCGAAAGTATTAATCAAAACTGTATGGAATGTGGTAGCACTTTAAATTATATTTACTATTTGCACTACACCTGTACAGTCTCCCCCACCCCCCCAGAAGCATAACAAACCCTTAACTGGCTCTAATGAAATTATGTTAATTTTTTTACTTAAATGTGCCCCATTGCAGGAAGGGAAGAGATCGTAATTTTGCTCCATGGAGCCCAGCTGCATTGATCCCTTCCAAGTCTGTGTACCCTTGCTGACTGTGATCCGTCCCTGATCCACCCCTGTGCTAGCGCGTTTTGTGATGTCACTATATGGGCAGCGGGGGCACACCTGTAGAATATTGAAGAAGAGCTAACTGATTTAGTAGTTTAGCTGGCCATTTGAATGATTTATGGCCACCGCTAACTAATAAGGACATGTTAGTTAAGCGGTGGCCATGAACTCTTCCAAACAGCCAGCTAAACTACTAAAATTCAAGTTTAAATAACAGCCCCACTGATTTCTATAGATCGTGCCCCCGCACTGCCCATACAGTGACATCACAAAATGGGCTAGCATGGGGGCGGTTCACTGCCTGAGAGGATACAAGAAGTGGAAGGGATCAGCGCAGCTCAGCTCCACGGAGCAAAATTATGATCCCTTCCTAAAACAGGGCACATTTAAGTAAAAAGATTAACACCATCTCATTAAGAGCCAGGTAAGGTTGTGTCCTGGATCTGGGGAACAGCACCTGGATAGTTGCTCTTTAAATCACCAAGTCTTATGTGATTAGTTGAAATGAATTTAAAAGAACCCAACCTCCTTGATCTGGCATCCCTTGAGAAAGCCTAGTAAGCAAAACCAGGTTGGGAGTGTTCTTGCTCTTTTTTCCACCACTGAGGTGCTATATTATTGTATTTAAAGGGGACAGAAAATGATCATCATTGTTCTGTTAACACGTCTAATGCCAGTTTTGTTATTAAAAATATTTTACCACTCCATTATGACTACTTTATTCTGTATCTTTTTTTTGGTCATAAATCCTTGATCCCATTGCAGCCCAGAGAATAAGGATAATTTTTATGGCACAAGAGCAGATTTGTAAAATCTAAGTTCTGAATGACGTCCCTGCTTGAGGCAACGGTATGACATATCATTGTGTTCAAATCTTGAATAAGGTATTTTGCGTAAATATGTTGTATACACGTTACACATACATTGTTTACAGATGTTGACCTTTTTACTGAAATTACTCTCTCATTGGTTGATCATATGTTTACAGGCACCGAGGTAAAGTGTAGCGCTGTGTAACATCCTAGTGCAGAACAGAAATAACTGTTTTAAATGGTGGAAAAGTACAGTTCATTGAGAACTTACTGTAACAGTAGATCTCCGTGAGAGGCTCTTGCAGTAGTTAATTACACATAGGACAGATGCCGGCAGGCATCAGGATCCCACAAAACATTTCTAGCTAGCAGTCTGTAGCGGGCAACTGCCTCCACGTCAGGTGACGTCAGTATAAAGGGGCGATCCCCCACGCCCGCCTTCCAGTTCTTTCCTGCCAAAGGTCAAAAGGCGAGACGAGAGAGAAGTGGATATTTCCCATCCTGGAAAAGGAGATAAAAAGGTTAGGGGGATGGAGGGCGGGAAGGTATTACCTACCGCAACAGCCTCTCTCGAAGATCTACTGTTACAGTGAGTTCTTAAGTAACTGTACTATCTTACTTCGAGAGGGCTCTTGCAGTAGGTAGTTACATATAGGACTGAGTCCCAAGCAGTCTGGAACAAGGAGAAGCAAACGGGGGGAGGAAAACTACTCAGAAGTAGACCCTCTGGCTATGAAGGCCTTAGGAGAGGAGACCTTGCAGAACAGTCAACCCGAAGCCTGTTCTACAGCGAGAGGCAGTGTCCAAACCGTAATGTTTCGTAAAGGTATGAACAGAAGTCCAAGTTGCGACTGCACAAATGTCAGCTGCTGAAACATTCTTGAAACAAGCCGCAGAGGCAGCGACCCCTCTGGTGGAGTGTCCTCTGACTTGATCTGGCAGGGTTTTGTTGTACTTGTCATAACAGAAAGTGATACAATGAGCCGACCATTTAGACAGGCATTGCTTAGAAACAGCATTGCCTTCTCTTTTATGAGCAAAAGAGACAAACAGTTGATCAGTCTTTCTGAGATCCTTAGTCCTGTTGGCATAGTATCTCAGAATCCAGTAAACATCCAGAGTATGCAGGAGGTACGCTCCTTGATTGGAGTGCTGCGTAAAGAAAGCAGGTACCTCTATGGATTGATTCAGCATAGACTCCGCTACCACCTTGGGGAGAATCTTAGGGTTGGTACGCAGAGCCACACGTTCCTTGTGAAAAATTAAGTACGGGATTTTGCACATGAGGGCCTGGAGCTCAGAAATCCTTCGAGCAAAAGTAATGACCAGGAGGAAGAGAGTCTTCTACGAGAGGAACTTCAGGTCTGCTGAGGGTGCCGGCTCGAAAGGAGGCAGAGTAAGCTTCTTGAGAATAAAATTCAGATCCCAAGGAGGGGCAGGAACCTGGACAGGGGGTAGCAAATGGAAGACCCCTCTAAGAAAGGTCTTAGAGACCTCCAGCTGAGCAAACATCCTATCTGCGAAAGGGACATGGTAGGCCGAAATGGCTGCCATGTGAAACTTCAAGGATGAATGACTGAGACCCAGGTCAAAGAGGTGATGCAAGTAGTCCAGAAGCCACCCCACAGGGCACAAGAAAGGCTCGAGATCGTTAGAAGCAACCCAGATAGTGAAATGTTTCCATTTCATGGCATAGGTAGACCTAGTGGAGGGTTTTCTGGGCTCCACCAGGACCTCAGCCACTCAGGGAAAAGCCCGAACTGGGCTTGAGCTACATCTGCAGGAGCCATGCGTGCAACTGAAGGGACTTGAGGCCTGGGTGGACCAAGGTCCCCTGATCCTGGGTCAGCAAAAGTTGCGACAGAGTAAGAGGAAGAGGATTTTCCTCAGAGTACTGTTGCAGAACCGAGAACCAAACTTGCCTGGGCCAGAAAGGAGCGAGCAGAATCATGCAAGCTCCTTCTGAGCTGAGTTTCTGTAAGACCCTCAGAATCAAGGGAATTGGGGGGGGGGGCAAAGACAAATCTGCTCTTCCAATCTAGAGACAGAGCATCTCTCCAAAAAAATGTCTCACCCTGGAGCAAACAAGCAGAAGTCGGGAAGTTTTGCGTATTGAGGGCATGCGAACAGGTCTACCTGTGGTGTTCCCCAACGTAGGAAGAGATAATCTGCTACCCCCCGATCCACTTCCCAATCATGAGCGTGAGCAGACAACTGGCTGAGGCGGTCTGCCAACGTGTTCTCAACCCCCGGGATGTGAATAGCCGTGAGGAGAAGGTTGTGCTGCACAGCCCAATCCCAAACTCGCATCACCTCCCTGCAAAGAGGGTAAGAAAGAGTTCCTCCCTGTTTGTTGATGTACCAGACCACACACATGTTGTCCGTCTCGACAGCCAGAAGCCCGGGAAGTAGATGACGATACAGAGTCTGAAGAGCATACAGCGCAGCCCGAAGCTCAAGCACATTGATGTGGAGAGATTTCTCGAGCTTGGACCAGGAGCCCTGGGTCCAGTGCGGCCCGAGATGGGCTCCCCAACCCTCATCCGAGGCTCAGTAGTCAGTGTCGGGGAGAGAGGCAGAAGGGAACTCCCCGGCAAAGGTTCTCTTGAACCATCCACTATTGCAAGTCCCGAGCCATAGAAGTGGAGACCAGGACAAGCTGATCTAGGTCGTCCACCAGCTGATCCCACTGAGACCGAAGCATCCACAGAGAAATTCTCATGTGGAGCCAAGAGCAAGGGACTGCTGGAATCGCAGTCGCCATGAGCCCGAGGAGGTGAACGACTGACCTTGCGGTAACCGGCTTGCAGCTGGACAACAGGCTGATCTGAGCCTGGAGTGTGGCCACCCTGTCCAGTGGCAGGAAAGCCATGCCGGAGGTCATGTCCAGGATTGCCCCGATAAACTGAAGCCTCTGGGATGAGATCAAGTGGGACTTGGTCTGGTTGACGGTAATACCCAGGCAGGCAAAAACCTGTAGGATAAGGGAGAGGGAGCACAGGAGTTCCTCCCTGGATGGGGACGCCAGGAGCCAATCGTCCAGGTACGGGAAAACCTGCACCCCCTGGGTATGCAGGTAGACCGCTAACACTGACAGACATTTGGTGAACACTTGGGGCACCGAGGAGAGGCCAAATGGGAGGGCCTTGAACTGGTAGTGGTCCCCCTAGAATGCAAAACGTAGGTATTTGCGGTGGGAAAGGCGAATAGGGATATGCAGGTAAGCATCCTGCATATCCAGAGCGCACAGCCACTGTCCCGGCCGAAGGAGGGGGCAGGAGAACCTCCAGAGAGGGCATCCTGAACTGTTTGTATTCCACAAACAAGTTCAGGGAGCGGAGGTTGAGAATCGGCCTCACATCTCCAGACTTCCTTGGAATCAGGAAAAAATGGGAATGGTACCCCGTCCCTGAAGAGGAAGAGCTCTATCGCCTCCTTCAAGAGCAGCGAGCAAATCTCTTCCTGAACCAGAAGATGATGTTCTGGTGAGTATGACGACCTTGGGGGGGGGGGGTTTCGAGGAGGCTTCCGAAGAAACTCGATTGAGTGTCCTTCTACGATCAGCAGGAGCACCCAAGTGCCTGAAGTTATCCTCTTCCAGCCCGGAAGATGGAGGGAGAACCTGCCTCCCACTGGTTCCTCTGGGAACCCCAGAGGCTGTGGGAGAGGAAAGGAGTCAGGTGGTGTGAGGCAGCGTTGCCGTTGAAGGCCCCGCTGCCTTTTTGGGCCGGGGGGGGGGGGCTTGGCAGCTGGAGGGGCCCGACGTTTATGGGCCCACTTTCCCTGAGGTTTCGCCGTCTGCCGATTACATCTGTGGAAGGGACGACGTGGTGTCTGAGGGGGTTTGTACATGGAGTCCACAGACTTCAGTGCAGTCCCCTTCTCCTGCAGATTAGTAATGATGTCCTTGACATCACCACCGAACAGCACCGAACCCCTGAAAGGCGTGTCCCTGGATGGCGGACTGCACTTCCGGGACCAATCTTGACACACGGAGCCAGGCAGGACGCCGTAAACCCACGGCGAACACACCTACCAGCAGCGCGGCCCACTGCACTGCACGTGGCACCAAGAATGTACCCCACTGGCCAAACATGCAGAGTAGACAAGACCAGCTACTTCCTGCTTCACCTGAGATTCAGGAAGGGAGTCCAACTTGGATTCCACCTCACTAAAAATCGCCTTCTGGTAATCCCCCATATGACAGACATAATTTAGGGCCCTAATACAGAGAGTGGAAGAAGTGTAGACCTTCTTCCCATACTGGTCCAGAAGGCGGGATTCCATGTCGGGTAGCGACAAGCTCAAGTGTTTTGGGTTAGCTGACTGGCCGTGAGCAGCGCTAATCACGATCAAATCAGCTCAAGGGTGAGAATTAAGGGAGTCAACACCCTCAGGAGCCTGTTATAGCCTGTCCGACTTCCTAGGAAGAGGGGCTATCGCTGACGGTTGCTTCCAAATAGTGGAAACAAGGTCGGCGTGAGCCTCAATCCAGGGTGGCACCAAAGTCGGAGCGGTCTCAGGCAGATCCAGGTGCACAGCAAGTTTTTTACGCTGTGGATCCGGCTCCAAGGAGCGCCACTGATGAACCTCCTGGATTTTGCACAGCAACTCCGTGAAAAAAGGATCCCCCGGAAGAGATTTCACAGGAGTCCTCAGCCTGAGCTTATTTGGAGAGCGAGGCTCGTCGTCCGGGTCAGAACAACCATTGGAGTCATCCAAGGAGGAAGAAGACTCCACCTCCCAGTGCGGAGGTGAAACGGACCCATTAGGAAGCCCTCAGGGAAGCGTATCCTGCCCCATCCTAGAACCGGAGGGCTCGCCTCTCGTATCCAGAGTTGGGGAGGGAGACTCATGTCTCAGACGTATGGGGACTGGAACCAGTACCGTCGTCGGGAGATGACTCTCCATCTCCCTGGTGAACTGAGCCTTGGCCTCAGCCCATCAGGAGGCTAGAGTCTCCTTCAAATCCACCGGCGGCTGAGGGGGCAGTGGAGGAGGAGGAGGCGGGTATGGATATTGGGCATATCTGTACTGCACGTATCCATAACCCGATGGCGGGAGCCCGGCATCAGGTAATGAGGCACTGTGTACTGCTGCGTCGGATAGGCTGGCGTCGGGTACTGGGGCACCGGATACTGCAGACCCAGGTACAACAGTGTCGGAAACAATGGGATCAGATACACAGGAACCAGGGGGTCTGCCAGGGCAGATGGCCGGGAAGGGCGGCCCAGCAGGCGGGCTGGGAAGCAGAGGCCCGGTGGGTGGCAGGCCCAGTGTGGGGGTGGCAGCCAGGAGAGGAAGAGGGATGTCGCCCGATGACAGAAGGACCGGCATCAGAGCCGGCGACCGGGGAACCGATGTCAGGTCGTCCAGCCCAGCAGGAGGGAGACCTGACGGTAGTGTGGCAAGATCCCCAGCATCACCCAGGAAAGGAGGGGAAAAATCCCCGGGGTCAGGCTGAGAAGACACTGGGTCCCCCGAGGGCAGTGAAGGCTGCAGGGAGCCAGGAATGACGGACAGCTTGGGGTCCGTCATCAGCTCTGATGCCACGCGAGTGTCTGAAGGTCCGATGTCCGGTTTACCAGCAGAGTCCGGGCAGGCGTCCGAGGAGCCAATGTCCGCGGAACCATCGCCAGAGGCAGGCCGTGATGAGGGAACAGTCTGGTCGGGTGGCACAGGGGCCGTGCGCTGCCCCAAAGGGTCAAGCAACTTAGTGGCCTTCTCCGGGTGGACATCAGAGCAGACGTCCAGCTTAACAGAGCCACTCGTACCAGTAGGCCACGTGACAGCGGTCTTACTGGGAGCGGAGGCCTCCTTTAGCCTGGAGGCACCTGGAGAGCCCGAGCCAGACAGGTGGGTGGACGCTGTCTTGGAAGTCTCCAAGATGGCCATTGCGGAACGCCCACGGGGATATGTTCTTCACAACCTGCTGCCATTCCAGCCGGTCGCGTGGACTAGGGAGCCCTACAGTCCCAGTAAGCTCCTCATCTTTCTCTTCTTACGATGGCCCTCAGGGGAAGTTGAAGCCGGACGGAGCTTTTTTAACTCCTTCTCCATGGAGGTCATTTTCTTTTTGAGGATGTGGGCCTCCAGGGACTGCTGCCTCCATCTGCGGGTGGCGACATTTAACTTCAGGCAATGTTGGCACTTCTCCATGGGGTGATCCGGGCCCAGACAGAAGAGGCACTGGGAATGACCTTCCTTGTGCGGGAGTTGGGCGCCGCACAAGTCACACTTATTCTTGTGCTCAGAGGGTGTAGGGGATGACATACACCACCGAAAAACTGACTAAAAGTCGAATTAAATAGAGAAAAAAATGACGGTAGAACTACCGACGACAGACTGACGGCAGTGAACTTTACCGTGAGGCGCTTCCATGAGCCAACGGCGGGAAAGAACTAGAAGGCGGCATGGGGGACCACCCCTTTATACTGACATCACATGACGTCAGTCACCTGACGTGGGGGCGGTCCCCCACCGGAGACTGCTAGCTAGAAATTTTTCTGTGGGGTCCTGTGCCGGCATCAGTTCTATATGTAATTACCTACTGCATGAGCCCTCTCGAAGGAAGGTCATTAGTTATTGAGATGCTGCTTAAATTGCCATACATCATGCCTGGAGATGTACGGTTATTTTAAAACATGTTTTTGTTATTCTACTTCTGATTATTCTTACCCACTTTATTTTCGATCAGCTCGCTGTCAATTATGTGCAATTGGCAGTGCATTCATGTTTTCAGCCGTCAGTTTACAGACAATCAATGAAAGAAACAGATCATTTTTTTTTTCTGTCTGTAGTTGCAGTCGCTACCTGTACCACATAATCATGGCCCTGACTGACCATCACTGGTTAAGGGTGATTTCACAACTGTGGAGCGCAAAAGTATGATAAACGAATTGCCAGTGCTGTTCCCACCTAAGCAATGGAAATAATTAGAGTTTGATTTTCAGTACATGATTTCACTCATCCCACACTCATTCCAGTCCCCCCATCGGGATGTAGACATCACAAATTCTCGCTAACATTACATTGTAATTCAAGGCTTCGTTTGATTTTTGTAATTGAGACATTTCTTAATAAGCTATTAAGTCACGGACTATTCATACCAGCTGTTGCCGTTTTCATTTATTTTTATTTTTTTTCATATTCTCTCCTTCCTTCTACGGATCCTCTTACCAGAACAACTTTACCTATCTTTCACAAATCCGAGTCCCAACCAACCACAACCACAGCTTTCATTGAGCCATGCTCATTCCCAAATGAGTACTGACCACTGGAAATGATCGAACAATACAAAAAGGAGATTTTGGTGCACACAGGTTGGCGGTGCTGTAATCGGGTAGTAGCCAGCTACCACAATGTAAACCAGAACAAATGAAAGATTCAGCACTCGAAGGTTCAGCAGTATCCAATACAGTTGACTTCATTCAGCAAACATGCCTAGACAAAACCCCTCTAGCCCCGGGCACTTCAGCCCTTACAGTCGTGGCCAAAAATATTTGCGCCCTTGCAGTTTTTTCTAATAATGCACCATTCCTTTCAGAAAATTTTGAAATTAACAAATATTTTGGTATCCACATATGTATTTCTTTGGTTTGCAGTGGAATAAAACACAAAAAGCAGAAAAATTTACCAAGTCTTAGCTTATTCCACACAGAAATGCTTAAATGACCCGGACAAAATTATTGGCACCTTTTAGAAGTAGTTAGAAATAATTAGATTTCAAGCAGGTGATTCTCCTTCACTTTGGAACTGAACTCACCTGTTGCGAGTTGCAGGTGCCTGCAATATAGAAATCACTCATTCAACCAGGTTGAATAGAGAAAAGGACTCATACTCCTGTTTTGCGTCACTGTGTGTACCGCAATGAGCATGGAGAAAAGAAAGACAGCCAGAGAACTGTCTGAGGAGGTCAGACAGAAGATTGTAGCCAAGCATGGACAATCTCAAGGCTACAAATCAATCTCCAGAGACCTTGATGTTCCTGTTTCCACAGTACATAATGTTATCAGGATGTTTAAGGCCCATGGCACCGCAGCCAACCTCCCTGGACGTGGCCGCAAGAGAAAACTTGATCAAGATTGCAGCACAGGATTGTTCAATGAGCGAAAAGCACCTCGATCAACTTCCAAACAGATTCAAGCTGACCTTCAGACACACAAGGTACGCATAGTTTCAACTCGCACCATCCATCGCCAACTCAATGAAAGGGGGTTATATGGTAGGAGGCCCAGGAGGACCCCACTGCTGAGAGAGAGACATAAGAAAGCCCTACTGGGATTTGCCAAAACACACCTGAACAAGCCAAAATCCTTCCGGGAGAATGTCCTGTGGACAGATGAGACCAAAATAGAGCTTTTTGGTAAAGCACATCATCTCTATGTTTACAGAAAACAAAATGAAGCCTTCGAAGAAAAGAACACCTTCCCTACAGTCAAACATGGAGGAGATTCAGTGATGTTTTGGGGTTGCTGTGCTGCCTCTGGCACTGGGTGCCTTGAATGTGTGCATGGCATCATGAAATCTGGAGATTACCAGGCCATTTTGGAGCACAATTTTTTTTTTTTTTTATGCTTTATTTCTTTATCTTCGCCTTCCTACTCTTGGAGCCCAATCCTTCCTTCCTCTCAACCTCCGTGCCACTTCGGGGGGGATCTGCCCCTAGAGTGCCTACTTCTCTCCCCTGCACAGTGGGGTCTGTCCCTTTTCTGGTGGTCCTGGATGGTTCCGAGAGGCTTTCATCTAGGGCTGACCGAGAGGTGTTTTCCTTTTTTCTCCCTGGTTTCCCCTACCCTCTGGGACGTCGAGCGCTAGGACGTACGTCCCGAGTGGTGGCGTACTGACGCACACCAGACCTCTCATGCACGTCGACATCCCCCTCCCGGCTCCGGCCAGGCGGGCGCCTCCCATCCTTCAGGTGTGGTGCTTCCACCAGCTCTGAAGAGGGATGTAGAGCGCGGAATGTCGCGTTCTTGGTTCCCACCCTGAGGAAGGAGAGCATCCGTTGGGACGCTCGATCCTCCCTCTCCCGCCACCCTTGGCCACCCGAGCTTGCTTCCAACCGGGTCGCCGCGAGCGAGGTGTGGCCCAGCGCTAACTCGTAGCGCCACTGGGCCAGCGCTGGAGCACAATGTTGAACCCAGTGTCAGAAAGCTGGGTCTCCGTCGAAGGTCATGGGTCTTCCAGCAGGACAATGACCCCAAACACACATCAAAAGGCACCCAGGAATGGTTCAAGACAAGACGCTGGACTGTTCTGAAGTGGCCAGCAATGAGTCCAGATCTAAATCCCACTGAAAACCTGCGGAGAGATCTGAAAACAACAGTTGGGAGAAGGCACCCTTCAAATCTGGGAGAACTGGGGCAGTTTGCACAAGAAGAGTGGGCCAAACTGCCAGTACAGAGAGGTGCGGGAAGCTCATCCATGGCTATAGGAAGCGGTTGATTGCAGTTATTTTGACCAAAGGCTGTGCTACCAAATATTAAGTCTAGGGTGTCAATTTTGTCAATGCCATTTCTTTTCATTTTCTGATTTAAAAGGATATATTAAATTCTGAATCAAAAACAAAGGTTCTGTAATACTAACAGAGAAATAAAGAATTGTGGAGACCAAATACTGTACTGTTGTTAATTTCAACTTATGTTTAGAGGAATTGTGAGTTATTTGAAAAAGTGCAAGTGCGCCAATATTTTTGGCCAGGACTGTAAGTGGGCCTTCGTCAGGGAGCAGGCCCACTTAAGGACTGAAACGCCGGGGCTAGAGGGATTTTGTCTAGGCACTTTTGCCAAATAAATCTCACTGTATTGGATACTGCTGAACCTTTGAGTGCTGAATCTTTTCTTTCACTGGAAATGATCACCTGTTTTGATCCTAATTGCTGACTTTGGCACTACTCAATGCCCCTGCACAGCCCCTACTTTCAATCACTTACTATCCATGGACACAGCATAACTAAATACTCAAAAACGAAACCTCTCACCAGCAGTGTATACCACTCACTTCCTTGTGCAAATTCAGCCTGCTTTGCCATCCTGAGTACCAGTCCCGAATGAAAACTGCTGCTTATCTTTTGTGATCGTACTTACATTGTATTAATATTAAAAAAAAAAAAAAAAATCTGGCTCTGTGGTGCCGGGCGAAGGGGCTTATTCGGCACGCTGGTGACCTGGGTTCAGCCCAGGTACCAGGAGCGGAGGCCGGCAGGGAGGGGATTCAGAGCGTCCACTGGATGCTTTACTCCCGGGGGGGAGGATTCAGGCCTTGGCACCCGTGGGCAGACTGGGCGACGTGCCTGGGGGACGTGTGTCTTGACACCTCCTCCCTGTACGTCACCGCCCAGGGTCGCCATGCTCACGCATGGCCGAGAACTGCTTTGGGCAGGGTCAAAAATGGAAAATCAGGAACTCCCCACCTGGCTGGATAACGAGTGCCGACTCCCGCCACCACAAAGCCCCGGGGACAGCCCGGACACCCAGGATACATCATTTGGTCAGTAAGGGCCTTCACCCTCGGACGACAGGGACCCACCCGATGAAAGGATACATCAGGTTACCTAGGGGACTGCAGAAGGAGTTGGTGGCTGGCAGCTGGGGCTGGGACCTAGGCACTTTGAGGGAGTCGCAGGACCGGGGGGAGGGGGGGTGAATGGGGTGGAGCATACATAAAAAATACAAAAAAAAAAATAATAGACTGCTATTCTGTGCTGGGATAAGAGAGGCTGGGGACTGAGACAATCCATGACAGCTAACTTTTTTTCCAGCATGCCAGTGAGAGAACAAAAACGAAAGTAAAAAAAAAAAAATCTCTCAAGACAGCACCACACAGAGCAAAATATCTAATATTCTGTTGATAGAAGGGAAACAAATGTGATAGAACAAACATGTCATGGAATTGATAAAATATTCTGTCTCTCTTTGAAGTGTCAGTGAAACTGCAGCTGGGATTTGAAGAATTTTGTCAGTTGCAACAATCGTTTGCAGGTGTTTCATGAAGCAGCAACCACCAAATGTAGTTAATGCAGATTCATGCAGTAGTAAACATTGAACAGCTGGTTCTCTGGCAGACATTCGGTGAAACCAACAGGCAATAACAGTAATCAAAATCTGCAAAAGCGACACAAGACATCTAGGCTCTTCACAGATCATTTACTACATTTAAACATTAGTGGAGGTGGTAGGGACAGTGAGGGGTTCAATTACAGTTATGTTACAACTGAATATTGCTACATCGACCATATACAAGCACAGATCCGTGTGATCGTAAATTGCCAGTATGCAAAAATTGATTTGGTAGCAAATGAATAACTCATCTGCAGATACAGTAGTTAGGCTAAACACCTGTGTGCAGCGCTGACCGCGGTTGGTAGCAGGGCGATACAGCACACAGCCTTCTATCACGTAATCCGGAACCCTCCCAACACTTGTGTCTACTACATTCCATGGTGTCACAAGTCACCCAACCCCGCCATCATAACATTTATTAAAAAATCCTCCAAAAAAGTCTTGCGAGGTGTACAGTGAAACACGTGCTCACTGAACCACCACGAATACAGACATCATCTAACAGCAAATACTTTTCTATAACGACCTTCTGTTCTCAGTTGTGACAGAATGCCTGCATCTGGTCCTGATTGTCTTTTTAATCGTCTGCCACAACACATATCATGTACTGGCATTCCAAAAAGCAGTACTAATCGACGATTGGGAATTCAGATTAGCAATGTAGTATGTATTGCTACATATTGCAGAAATCGACTCGTAAACAGTGCAGAGGAAATGCAGCCAACAAAAACCACAGCAGTGTCGTTTACCGTTTTACTCACAAAATGCTGCGGTCCTATTGTGCGTAAAGTCTGTCACTCCCGAGTCGATACGGTTTAAACATCACGGCACAGTGTAAACAAATCTTTCGGTCTCCACTGAAACCGGCTGGTCCTGTAGCCTCCTAAGATGGCGGCTACGTCTGTATGCGGTAATGTAATGTAAGCAACACAGTTCCCAAGAGTTACTGTATTCTGTATGGGGACCCTATAAAGTACTGTATATATGATAACTTCATCAAAAAGCTCTGCTGCATCAAATCCTATACTGTGCAGGTGTGATAATCCTAAGCGATTCTGGACAAAGGTCAATAAGTCTTCTCAAGGGACAGACCAGTGTACGAAACCAAGAAATTTTCCACATTGCAAAAACAATTAACGAACCTAAACAAATTGCCAGAGTGTTCAATACTTTCTTCACTGATCTAGGAAAGGAAAGGGAAAGGGGAAATTGTTTAACCAAGGTTGGCACACTAACATACTGAAAGCCAGCAGAATAGGCCAAATGGTCCGTCTTGTCTGTGCGAAAGCCAGCAACCTAGTGGCTGCTCGCCTCACCACCCCCCAGCCCTCAAGAGGGTCTTCTCTAAATTCAGTTTTCCCCTTGTACCTATCCCACCCCTTCTTGAAGCCCTCCACTGTGCCCTCCTCCACCAGCCTCCCAGGCAGCGCATTCCACGACTCCACCACCCTCTCAGTGAAAAAATGCCTCCTACGCTCACCCCTGTAACTACCCCCCTCCAGCTTCCACTCATGGCCCCTTGTTTCTCCCCCCTTCTTTAGTCTAAACAGCTCATTGGTTCCACTCCTGGTTATTCCCTTTACATACTTGAAAACCTCTATCATGTCTCCCCTATCCCTCCTCTCCTCTCCTCCAGCGACTAAAATCCAAGCTCTTCCAGTCTCTCCTCATAAGGCCTCCCCTCCATGCCCTGAATCATCCTGGTCACTCTCGTCTGAACGCTCTCTAGTAGCGCTATGTCCTTCTTCAGATGAGGTCTCCAGAACTATACACAGTACTCGAGCTGTGGCCTGACCAAAGCATTATATAGAGGGAGGATCACCTCCCTCCTTCTGGATGCAATTCCCCTGGCTATGCAACCCAATATCCCGTTTGCTTTGGCTGCTGTTGTTCTACAATTTTCAGAGTTACTCACTGTGACATCTACCACCACCCCTAAATCCCTTTCTCCCAATGTGGCATGCAGTGTGACCCCCGTGTATATATGGCCCAGGTTATTGACCCCCAAATGAAGTACCTTACATTTCCCGGCATTAAATTTCAGTCCCCATCTCTTTGACCACCCCTCCAGAGTATCCAGATTCCCCTGGACTGTCTCCCTCTCTTCTTCACAATCCACCAGTGCTCCCAGTTTTGAATCCTCCGCAAAGAGACTCAACCTATTTCTAACCCCCCTCCCTATATCCGAGACGTAAGCATTAAACAAGAGTGGCCCCAATACTGAACCTTGAGGAACCCCACTGATTACCTTCCTATGGGAGGATAGTATCCCACCGACCATTACCCTGTGTAAACGATCCAAAAACCAATTTAGCTCTCGTCTTCCCACCCTCATCTCCCCCAATTTTGCTATCGGTCCTTTATGTGGCACTGAATCAAATGCCTTGCTGAAATCTAGGTATAGGACATCCACCGACCTATGTCTATCCAAGGCCCCCATCATCCAGTCATAAAACTCTACAAGGTTGGTCTGACACGATCTCCCCGGGACGAAGCCATACTGTTTATCATCCTGGTGTCCTACCCTTTCCAACTGCCTCCTAAGCCTTTCCTTGATAAAGCCCTCCATTACCTTGCCTACCACAGACGTTAGACTGACAGGCCTATAATTCCCCATCTTCTTCCTAGACCCCCCTTTATATATAGGCACTACATAAGCCACCCTCCAGTCATGTGGCACCCATCCAGTCTGCAGAGAGGTATTAAAGAGTGCAGCCAGTGGAGCTGCCAGCACCTCCGCCTGTTCCTTTATAACCCTCGGATGTAGTCCATCTGGCCCCCGCGCCTTATCAGTTTTTAGTTTCCGAAGGGCCTCCCTCACCCTATCCACAGTGATTTCTCCCCCCCCAATCCCTCCCTCATGCCACCTTCCTTCTCCTTCTCGGGCTGGCCCAGCCTGTACCCTAGCCTCTTTCCATCCTGTGGTCTCAGATTGAGACTGACCTCTAACTTTTGCTGGTTCCTCATCTCTCCCATCAGGCTGTAGGGATCCCTTGTAACCCTCTGCAAAGATTGAGGCAAAGTACTCATTTAGGACCTCTGCCTGTTCCCCTGCTTCCTGAGCCATCCCCCCACAATCTTAATCCTGTTGATCTGCGTCCTCTCTTTTCTCTCTTACGTATCTATAGATAAAGCCGGAGCTTGTTTCTATCTGCAACCTGGGAGCACAAGGAAGTTAAGTGACTTGCCCAGGGTCACACTGTATACAAGTGGGGGCTGATGGTATTAAAACCTAGGTCTCCAGGTTTGCAGCTCAGTGCCCTTAACCACTACACTATACTGCCTCCTAGACGCTAGATCTAGACGCTTATAAGGGCCCTTTCATAGAACCTTTGCCTAACTTTTCAAGCCTACCAAACCACCCTAATTCCCACTTTCGAATGGTCTTCAAAAAAAAGGGTCCTTGATCTTCTCCTTGAAATCAAAACAGACAAATCTGCAGGCCATGATCATCCTAAAAATGGCTGGCCATGTCCTTGCTCTTCCTTGGGCTACTCTCTATAATCTGAAGTCCAAACTGGAGGGGTTGGTCTGGTCCAGTGAATTTATTTGGATTACCATTGCTGTTGCTAGTTTATATACTAGTATAAAAGACATGATTTGGGCCTTGCTGCTACTGAATGCCATCTAAATAGGAATTTCAAGGCATACAATTTTCCGAAGGACTTTATCACTGATGCAACTGATTTAATTCTGACAAGTAACTACTTCAACTTTGATAAAAAGTTCTATTTACAGACAAGGGGGCTGCCATGGGGACCACCATGGCCCCTCCTATGGGGACCATGGTGTTCGACCCTGGCAGAAACTCTTTTCTTCCCAATATCCACTTATGGGGGTGCTATTTGGATGACATTTTATTAATTTGGAGGGGGGGGGCAGTATGGATACTACCTCACTGGTTTGTGGATTTTTTTGAATAGGAATGATTTGGGCTTAGTCTACATCTAGCACTGAGCTTTATTCCATTTCCGTTTTAGATCTGAGATTTACAGGAAGATGGGTAGTATGTTAGAACTGAGACGTATAGGAAACCAACTTCCGGAAATATGCTTTTACATGCTAGGAGTGCCCACCCCAGGCACCTCAAAAATCCCATACCATATGGCCAATTTGTCAGGTTGAGACAAAATTGCTCATCTGTAGCAGACTTTGAGAGACAAGCTTTGGATCTCAAAGACCGCTTCCTGCAGAAGGTACAGTAAAAAAAATGTTGGTTTCTGCCCTAAATAAAGCAAGGAATCTGGAACGGGAAACATTACTTAGTCCAAGACATAGGGAAACAGAAAATGATCAGCCAGTGATTTTTGTTACTAAATATAATCATTTAGCCCCATAAATATCTAATATAGTTACACATTTTTGGCCAGTCCTACAAGGGGACCCACTTTTGTGCAAAGCCCTTGGTAAGAGTCCAAGAGTAACTTACAGAAAAGGGAAAAACAGTGATGATATTTTGACACACAGTCTACATTAAACCAACTCAGAACATTCATCTAACTTAGATGCCACCTAAACAGACTGGTAGTTTCCGCTGTGGCAGGTGCAATGTGTGCTGCTATTGTATCCAGGGAGATTCTTTTGTGCATCCAGTTTCAAACAAGGACATTTTGATTAAAGAATTTATTTCCTGCTTAACATGTTATGTCTGTGTTGCTCAATGTACTTGTCCAATGTCGTATGTGGGACGCACAAGGAGGCCCTTCGAGAAGAGAATGCAGGAGCATGTTCGTGCTATTTTGAAATCAGAACCTGATACGCCAATTGGTGTGCATTTTACATACTGCCATGGCGGAGATCTAGTTCATTTTAAATTTCTGGGTTTGGAACATGTGCCAGCAAATAGTAGAGGGGAAGACAGGTTAAACACACCATCACAGAAGGAATGAAAATGCATCTACACCCTGAGGTCTTTATGAATGTTTTAGACACAACTCCATTTTTGTAGATGACCTATGAAATTCTATTCTGAACCTGTTTGTTTATTAGCCTGTGGTTTATTTTTCTTCATTTTATATTCCACAACTGGATTTGTACAACCTAATTATATACTAATAATACTTAATATAATTTTTATTAAATTGCTGGTTTCTTAACTTTCAGTATGTCAAAAAAAAAAAAAGATTTTTAGTCTGCATTAATTCTAGGTGAGATACTGGAAAATACTCATCTCTGTGGGGTATATTTATTAACTATGACAATGTTATTTATTCATTAAAGAATCAATAGAACATAGGACTATTTAGGCAATGTTCTATTGGTATTTATTAATTTTTGTTTTGAGGGATTTGAACTGTCTGTTTATTGCTTTTGTAAATCTGACCTTTTGCAGCTATACTTGACCTCCCAGATTTCGCTGCTACTCTGAAGTGCTTTTTTTATGATTTTTTTATTCACACTTTGGGCACTGTGAATTAGGTATTTATTATCGTAGGACAATATTGGTGTTTGATAGATTTAATAAGGGTTTCTGACGCTCTGAACTTGAATTTAAATATTGATGTGTTGTCACTATAAACTCTGTAAATAACAGAGCCCAAGGCACCAGAACCCCACCTCCTGACAAAGTGTCCCAAAGAGGACACAAAGCACTGGGGTAATGTGCTGCAGGCTCCACTCCCGACACTCGACTTCTGTGGCTTTATTTATTTATTTTTGGCAGAGTGCTTTTTGTTTGTGTTTTTGATTCAAGTTTTGGTTCGTATTAACATACTAACATACTAATTGCCAGCAGATTAGGCCTTATCGTCTATCAAGTCTGCTCGAACCTCAGATCCTCTGTTGGGAACCGAGGCCCTCCCCCCTTGTGTTCCAATACCCCTTTCTGTATCTGTCCCACCCTCTCTTGAAGCCCTCCACATTGGAAATCTGGACCAGCTCTCCAGGCAGCGCGTTCCAAGGCCCCACCACCCTCTCCGTGAAAAACTCCTTCTCTTTTCTCCCTGATCCTTCCAACTTTAAACCATGCCCTCTGGTGATACCCCCCTCCCTCCTTTAGCCTAAAAGATCCCCTCCGTGTTTACCCTATTTATTCCCTTGAGGTACTTGAAGACCTCGATCATGTCCCCCCTGTCTCTCCTCCAAAGTATACAGGCCGAGCTCCTCAAGTCTGTCCTCGTACATCAACTCCCCCAGTCTTCGAATCATCCTAGAAGCCCTCCTCTGTACCCTCTCCAGGAGCTGTATGTCCCTCTTTAAGTGCGGTCTCCAGGACTGTACACAGTACTCGAAGCCCATTGTACAGCAGCAGAATCACTTCCCTGCTCCTAGATGTGATCCCCCTTACAATGCATCCCAACATCCTGTTTGCTTTGCTAGCTGCTCTCCTGCACTGCTAAAAGTTATACACACATCCACCATGACCCCTAGGACTTTTTCCCCAGATGAGGCCTCCAGCACCACCACCCCCAGGGTGTACCTGTGTTTGGGGTTTCCCCACCCAAGATGCAACACCTTGCACTTGGTTGTATTGAAATTTAACTTCCATGTGAGAGCCCAACTTTCCAGGGTATCCAGGTCCCCTTGCAGGGCCAACCTCCCCTCTTCCCCCTCAACTACTGCTCCCACCTTGGAATCGACAGCAAAGAGACTCATCTCACACCCTATACCCACCTTGATGTCAGATATATATGTATTAAACAGGATCGGCCCTAGGACTGAGCCCTGCTAAACTCCACTACCGACCTCTCTAGGGTTTGAGAGCTCCCCATCGATCACCACTCTCTGTGTGCATCCAGCTAGCCAGTTTCCAATCCATCTGACCATCAAAGGGCACACTCTCAACCCCGCCAGTTTCTCCACCAGCCCGTTGTGGGGGACCAAGTCAAACGCCTTGCTGAAGTCCAAGAATATTACATCCACAGGCTTCTCCCTGTCCAGTTCCAGTGTTACCCATTCGCAGAACCCCACAAAGCTGATTTAACATGAACTACCTGGAACAAGCCCATGTTGTCTTCTGTCCAGCCCTCCCTCCTCCTCCAGGAACACCTCCAGTTGTTCCTTCAGTATACTCTCCATTACTTTTCCCACTACAGAGGTCAAACTGATGGGTCTATAGTTACCTGGTACTTCCCCTGACCCCCCCCCTTTATGGACTGGCACATGCGCCTCACGCCAATCCCTAGGTACCGTCCCTGTCTCAAGCGACCTGTTGAAGAGCTCCGCCAGGGGTGCAGCCAGTATGTCCACCAACTCCTATAGTACCCTCAGATGAATGCCATCCGGCCCAGGAGATTTATCTTTCTTCAGGGCCTTCAAGGCTTGCAACACCCATTTGGTGGAGATAGCTTTGTCCACCCCCCCCCCCGCTGACCTTTCTATCCTTGTCCTGATGTGAAACCCCTTGAGTGCCTCTCCCTCCCGTACGCTCCCTTTCTGTTACTCCCCGATCCCACTCAGTTTTGCTTCTATCCCCTTTGTGCCTTGCTTAGTAAATATCCCATCCCCCTCTCTAGTGAACACCGATGTGAAGTGCTCATTTAATACCTCTGCCTGCTCCCTCGCCTCTTCCACCCACCCACCATCTGATCTCAGTCTACCAAGCTTGCCCTTAGTTTTTCTCCGCTCCCCGATGTACCAGAAAAAACATTTTTCCCTCCCGAATCCCCTGTGCCAGCCTCTGCTCTTTACTGGACTTTGCCCCCCCCCCCCACCGCACCATCAGGGTGACTTTTCTAGATGCAAGGCAGTCACGCTTCCTTTCCCTCTTGATGTTTTGTATTTTTTGTAGGCAGCCTTCTTCTTCTTCTGCCGCTCCTGAACTTCACTGGTCCACCAGTACGGTTTATGTGACATTGCTCCCTTGCACTTCACCTTAGCACAGGTCCTGACTGTCTCACGAAGACCCCGTTTTATGACCTCCCATCTCTTTTTCACGTTCGTCATTGTTGTAATCCCTTTCATGTGATCCTTTAGAATATTTCCCATGACCAGTCTGCTCCCCTGAAATCTACTGCCAGTGTCCTAGATCTCTCCCCTCTCCTACCATGTTACTTTGAAACCAGACAGTGTCATGGTCGCTCCCAGTCAGGGGATCCTCTACAACCAGGTCCCTTACCAGATCCCCATCCAGAACATGGCCCTTCCTCGTGGGCTTCCTCATATGCTGTGTTAAGAACACATCCTGGAAACCGTCTAGCAGCCTCTGCTCCTTGGCCACCTTAGAGGACATGGTTCCCCAGTTTGTCCCCGGCATATTAAGATCCCCCATCAACACTACTCTCTCCCCTTTTGGTCTGCACTGGGCAATAATGTGGTCCAGCAAACCATCCTCCAGAACATCACCCATCCCGGGGGGCCTATATACTACACCCAGCTTGACCTTATCTCCTGTCTGGGTTCGTAGGGTGGCCCATAAGGCCTCCACGCTTCCCTCTACCTATTCTACCCTAGCAATTTCTATGCCTTCACTAATGTACATAGCCACTCCTTCCCCTCTGCCCTCCTTTCTATCCTTCCTAAGTAAAAAGCATCCCTTCACGTTTAGGTCCCAGTTATGGTTGTTGTTGGCCCACGTTTCCGCGACCACTGCCACATCCAACTCCCCACCCCGAACAGCATGGCCTGGAACTCTGGTAAGTTGTTACGCAAGCTCCTGGCATTTTCTAACACCACCCCCCACCCCTTGTCCCTGATCCCCTTTGTCGAACCACACCCTGGTTCCTTGTGCCTCCTGCCACCATCTGCTCTAGCTGGAACCTCCCCCCCTAACTATTTTCCCCCTCCTTCCCTTGGGTTTGACGGCTACTCCCCTCATCTGGAGGAAGGGGCTTCAGGCCAGCCCCTCCCATGTCTCTCCCCTGCCTCAAGTTTAAACCCCACGTTTCTTGAATGTAGTCCGCCACCCCGTTTAAGGATTTCCTTCCCTAACAGGGTAAGGTGAAGCCTGTCTTTGGCATACAGTCCCTAATCTTTCCAAACCCCCTCCCAGTTACCTAACACCCCTTACCCCCTTTCTTCCCCCAACTTCCTGAGCCCAGTCATTTACCTCTGTGATCTTCCTTTTGTTCTCCACTGAGGCCCAAGGTACCAGCAATATTTCAGAAGAGGAAATGTTGCATCCATTATCCCGACAGGCTCTAGCAAGTTCTCGGAACTTTGCTTGGATTTTGAAGACACTGTGCCCCTCTATATCCTAAGTCCCCAAGTGCACCAGGAAATCTGGTTTTCCTCCACAATCCCTTACCAGCTTGTACACCATGAACTTAGCTCTGTGCACCGTCGGCCCAGAGACACTCCTTCACCCGGTTCTGGCATCCCAGCCCCTGTCCCTCCCATTGGATACCCTTTATCATTGAGTCACCCAGTAACAGGACCTTAACACCTCCATCATCCTCATGGTTACTTCCACTACCTCTCTGCGCTCTCAACCTTCCCCCCCATCCAAGATCCCAATGTCATCGGGATCTTCCTGCCTTATTATGAGACACCCCCTTGCCACCCTCCCCTTTTTGTCTCCCTTAACATTCTGCCCGCTTGGCTCACACCCACCGCCTGTATAGGTGTCCCTTTAATCCCACTAATTTCCGGACCATTTATCCTGGCTTTGATCATATATCACCTTCCCCATACCGTCATCCTCACCCCTCGTAATGGTACCCCTACCTCCAGAGGCCCCCTGCGGGACCCTTTCACCTAGGTCCCTATCATTGTCCTTGGGACAGGCTCCTCTCCTGAGGGGTCCCTCCCCACTCCTTGTCTTCTAGATTCTCTCCATTCCTGCTCTCCTCCCTCATTTCTGCCATATATTGCATTTCCCCTCTCTACTTCACATTGAGGTTTCCCCTTCTCCCCTTGGGTCTATTTCTATCCTTTCCTTTTCTGACCTGTGATGCCCTATGGGAATCCGGCTCCCTCCTCATGGCCTTCGTCCCAGTTTCCTCATTTCTGCTAACCCTTTCCTCCCCCACTAGGTTACTAAGCAGCTCAAATTCATTATCACACTCTATTCCAGCCTCCATTGCCTGACCCGAGTGTCCCCCGACTGGCCATCTAAGCTGCCCGTGTCTCCCCTCTTGCCCTATCCACCTTGGGAGCTTCCTTCCCACTGTCTGCTCTTCTAGTCTTTCCCCCAACAGCCTCTCCTGACTCTTCCCCCTCCACACTCTTTATTTTCGGAGTGTTTGCCCCATAGGTTTTCCCCTTCGCCTTAACATCCTTATCCAGAGGTCCTCTATCCCCAACACCCCCTTACTTGCTATAACGTGTCTTAATCTTGGTTCTGGGCATTGCCCCACCTCCCCTCATCTCCATGCCTCTGCCGTCCATACCCCCACCCTTATCTCTGGTCACCCCCTCCCCAAGTCTCCCAGCTTACTCCTTAACCAACAAACTTCACTCCTAATCCAAGACAGCTGCCTACAGAGTGGGCAGCTTCCCTCTCTCCAGGCCCACTTTAGGATTATTGCCGCCCCACAGCCTGTGCATCCTACACTCCTTCCAAAGATGCCTGCCATGGTGGAAAATGGCCACCCCATTTGTCCTTCTCTATTCCTTATAGGCACTTCCTCCTTTTTCCATTCCCTTCCCCCTGGATTACTACCCCTCCTTCCCCTCCATGTGGCCATACTGGGGTATCCTAGGTCAGCCAAATTCATTTCAACATACAACCCAGCTCAAAGTTGTCACTTAAACTCTGTCTGATGATACAGGATAAACAGGCTTTTAAATGAAACACTTAATCACTAACCTAAGATACAGACTAGATCAGCCATGTTCTCTTCCAGTAAACAGTCCTGCTCTAAATAGACACTTAAACTCTAACTGATGGGACAGGGTAAACAGGCTCTAAATAGACTCAAACTCTAACTGAAGATACAGAATAAACAGTATAATCGTATAGTATATGTTAGCTCTGTTTTACAACCAGTTGCCTGTAATATCACAGCCCCACTTGTTTCTCCATGCTTTTTCCTTACTCGCCCCAGAATGATACAGTTCTATTAAGGTAGAAGTCCTGATTTGTCCGCCTCCAAGGAACCCCTCCCCTTACCAGCCTATAAAGTCTATTTAAAGGGTGGCAATGAAGTGGTGGGAGGGAAAAATTTCAGTTCGGGCCCTCTCTTGCTCTCCGGCGTGCAGGCCACCCGTTAAACAGAGCAGCAAGCCTGCAGTGTTTTGGCGCTGAAAATTAAATTCAAAAGTTCAGCACCAGTCCCTGAGTTCCGATGAGCTCCCTCTCGCTGGTCGGTCCCTCTCTCGCTTGCTCTGTGGTGTGCGGTTGCCCCTGTGATTTTTCTTTATAACCTGTCCCTGCTCAAAGGCACAATCCCCATTAAAACAGAAGGCAGCACATGTGCTCCCAGTGCACAGAGGAGGAGGAGCCAGGGAACCAAATGTAAATTATCGCCCCATCTCCATATTCAGCACCCTGGCAAAGATCCCAGAGAGAGACTTGTGCATAACTAGTTATTGACAAATATTGAAACCTACTCCCTGCTCACAGACTTTCAGCATGGGCTCCGCAAGCACCATGGCACCAACTCAGCCCTGGTACACTTCATCACTGATGTCCTACATGCCTTAGACCATGGTTACCCTACAGCAGCTATATGCACTGACCTGACAAAAGCCTTCAAATTAGTGAACCACAACCTGCTGCTATCCAAGCTAAGGAAGCTGGGACTAGACCAACTTTCTTGCCAACGGTTTAGAAACTACCTAATAGGGCATAAGCAATCAGTTAAGTGGGGGACATGCCTCTCCTTATGGTGAGAGATCTCAGATGGGGTCCCCCAAGGCTCTATTCTGGGACCCATACTATTCTCACTATTTGTTAATGAGCTCCCCTCCAACTGTGGCAATGCCAAAGTACTCCTGTATGCAGACAACACGATCTTATACAGTTCCAGCAAAGATCTAAATGCTAGAAAAGTCGGGCTCAACAAGGACTTTCATGAACTCAATTCCTGGTTTATTTCTAACTGACCTTTTTTTTTTTTGAATAACCAATCAGAACAAAACAACGCCATATTATCTGGATCCAGAAAGCTGGGTTCTGACCCAGGTGAACTCTTACAGTTCATCACCTCCTCAGGTACATACTTGGAGGCGGTACACAATATAAAATATCTCAGCATTTGGCTTGCCCAGAAGCTCTCCTTAAAAGACCCATACCGAACACGTCTCTGAGCAACTTTCTCTAAAGCTGGTGCTGCTGTATAGGGCTTTAATGGAGCCCAACAGTCTGTAGCCAGCATTGTCCTCCTAGCTGCGGTTCTGTATGGGGCCCCAATTCTATCCTGCTTGAAGGATGCAAAGCTAAAAACCCACACCACAGAACTGACAGGTTTGTGACTGGAGCAGGGAACGGAGGACATCATTGTGATGTACTTGATTCTCTTAAATGGCCCCCTATTTGAAGAACGACTCCACTACCCAGTCCTCTGTCCAGCCTATACGACGCTAACAAGCTGCCTTCCCAGCCTCAGAGATGTACTGTCCTGGAAGCCCACAAGAAGGCATCTCCACTCCTCCTCACCACCCTTGTTTGAGGCCCCCAGGAAAAGAACCACTTTTGGCCAGCAGTCCTTTTCATATAATCCCTTCTCTGAAATGAGCTTCCTGTTTCTGTCCAGGAAAGCTGTACATATCAGCCTTCAAGGGACTACGCAAAGCCCCCACCTCAAATACAGCTCTATCTGCTTCTGTTAAGTCAGTATTAGTCTATCCTGAGCCAAGTTGCCATGGTATCCAGGAACCTATTGTGATGTACCATACACTGTGATTTTGCTCAAATGCACCTTGTCCTATCGAACTGTATGTATGAATTATCTCCCTATATAGTGTTGACTGTTGTACAAAGTGTAACAAAACCCTTGTTCATACTGTCTCTACTATCCTTTTATATCCGACTTTGTATCATGTAAATTCCATTTACTGTGTGTACTTTATCCTGGGTCACTCCTGAAAAACAGATGCAAGTCTCCGTGAGCTTACCCAGTTACCAAAATCCAGTAAACAAACAGAATGAAAAGCAGAAAGCTTTGCACAGCCCAGAAAACACTAGTTGTTCAGTGGTGTGACTGTGTGCAGTTCATTGCTAAATACAGCATGTGACCACATACACAAGCACACATTCATCGAGACACTTGAAATCTGCAGAAACTACTCCATCTAGAGGATCTGGTGAAAAGTATCAAATATATTTCCTATGTTCTGGTGCAGTAATAAGGCCTACCCAGTCTTTAGTCAATTCTGTCTCTGCCAACCCTATGCACAGCCGGAACCATTAGACTCCTTAAAGACTTTCCCTGGAAGTATGATTCACAACAACTACTGTATGAACTAACAAACATCCATATAGCAAGGTTCTTCTTTAATAACACCACTCTATCTATCCAGTAATTTTCGTAATGTAAAAGGACCAGTCCGCCTGCTCGAGCTGGGGCACAATTATCTCATCCAATATGGTCACTTTAGCACACCAAGGCAAATAAAGAACCAGTACGAAACCACCTCCATGGCGCAGAGCAGCAGGAGACTGCTCTGGTAATCTTGCGATCCAGGTTTGCAGCATGCGCTGAAGGCGGTCAGAAGCAGAGGCTGACAGGGAGGGCTCAGAGCATCCATGAGGACACTCTTTTCCCAGGGTGGGTGGCAGTGTAACAGCTTGGTCCTGGGGGACCACTTGTAGTTTGCCCCTCCCTTCCCAGCTGTCATGTGGGAGCATGCTTACTAAGCGGAAGGTGGGCGGAACAACAAAAGCAGGGAAAAAAAATTCCACTATTCGTTAGCAGCATGATTTGCTCCTAGCCCCGCCCATATCATACAACACATTGAAAAGCGGCCCCCTCCAAAGCAGTTCTACTGCAATCCTGGGTACAAGCCTTTAAGTATGCTGGGGTGGAGGGCGAATACACAACTGCACCTCAGAGGGGGAAAAGACAGAGAGCCCAGAAAAACAGCAAGGAGACTATCACCATGCGTGGAAGGTAAGGCCTAGTGTGTTGTGAATAAACCATGCCAATTAACAACAACAAAGAAAGACCAATCTGACTAGAGTTGAGGTGCAATAATATCATCACTTCTGGTCTCTGTGAAGGAAATGCTTTATAACTGTAGCCTGGAATGGGTCAGACCATACTGCATACACCACCTCCTCAGGAAGCAGCAGCATGTGACAGAAACGGAAAATGATGTGTTCTTAGAGTCAGAAAAGGATTATTCATCAGCTGCAATTTTGAGGGACACCACACAGCGTGCTCTTTTTCCCCCTGCAGTCTGCAGACTTCAAAACTAGAACCATAGTGGGGAAAAGGAGGAACACAGAAAAAGGTAAAGAAGTATTAAAGGGGCACTGTCAGCTTTACCCCTCCGTTTTTGTTAATCTCCGCGCAGTGTGCCTTTTGGCACAGACCTAGATAATTAGCATTGCAGAATAACCCCATGGATGTAGAAATTCAGTACAAATACCCGATTTATAAATATTTAATGAAGTTTGTCTTTCCCTCTGGCTGTCCATAACGCCACTGACACCAGTGACTGCACTCGGTCCTGGCGCACATCCTCAATGGGGTTATGCTTCCCGTGTTAGTGGAGTTATGGATGACCCGAGGAAAAGGAACTTCCCTAAATACTTATATATCAGGTATTTGTACTGGATTTCTATATCCATGGGGTTATTCTGCAGTGCTAATTACTTAAGTGTGTGCCAAAAGGCACCATGCACAGAGATTAACAAAAACGGAGCGGTAAAGCCAACAGTCCCCCATCAAGTGGAACAAGACAAATACTGAAAAGAAGCCAGCAAAAGGAATAATACAAAGTACAAGATCTGAGAAACAGAATTAAGAAAAGGGAAAATAGCAGAACTGAAAAAAAGAATGAAACTGAAACAGACTACTGAAAAAAGTAAAAAAGAATTTAGAAAATATGTTGCAATTTGCTTAATCTCTTCCACAGCACGTTGACACTTACACAGAGGGATCTGCTCACTATTGCTGCAAGAAGAAGCAGCTCTTGGTAGCCGATGCTCCATGGGGATCCGGCACTCCTAAAATGACAACTTGGGGTCCTGGACCATATTCTGGAAGCACAGCAAACTTCCTTTGGTGTTTCCTACATAGAGTGCTGGTGGGTGTCAGAGAGCAGACTGTGCATGCTACAAGGTTGCCAGCTTATCCCACGACACAAAGCACTGATGAGCATATGTTGTGCTGTTGTGAAGTCCATGATGCAGGGCCCCACATCCCTGAGGGCCCTAAAAAGCAGTAATTGAAAGCAAGCACTCAAAAGGGAAAATGTTATTGTTATATCTGACAAATACAGGTTAAACAAATTAGCATATACAAAACTGATAGTACATCCGGTTTTTGAACAGAGCACCACCATTTAGAACTTGATATTCTGTCCAGAACACTAGATTTATAAATTAAAATTCTAGCCTTGAAAATTCAAGAACATAACATATGTCGGCTACTGTACATGCGTGCTCCTTTCACTGTATACACAACAACAAATCAGATGAGGCAAACTTAGTATTGACTCCATGAGCTTTCCAACAACTGAGGTCACGCAGACAGGTCTGCAGATTCCAGGATCCTCCCGTCACCCCACCCCCCCATTTTGAAGGGGCTTTACCACCACCATCCTCCAATCTTCTGGAACTACACCCGACTCCAAAGAAAACATGAACAGATCTTGTAAGGGGTTGACAGCTCCTGGCCAAGTTCGGTCAGAATCCTGCGATGTAAGCCCTCTGGCCCCGGTGCACTATCTATCCTAAGTGATGTCAGACTTTTCCTCACCATATCCTCCATGATCTGGACAGTTTCCATTTTTCCCTACACCCTCTGAGGATCTGATTTGACTCTCCAGTAATATCCATGCTCAGAAGACAAGATAGGGGTGCATTAATCAAGAGCACAACCTGTCAGGGTCAAAATGGTCAATATGGTAATTACATTGTTTATTGAGAGAGAGAGTCGGAATTAAACCCTTTGAGTCATAGACTCTTTTGCAAAGGCTTCTCGTCAGTTAGCACGGAAATAACAGTAACACAGGATGATGTGACCATACAAACTAACTGTAGGTTAACTGAGCAAATTTATCTTCACAATGCAAATCAAACAGCCCAGCAACATCAAATCGAAACTATGCCAAAAAAAAAAAAACAACAAAAAAACACCCCATGTCAATACTGCTCAAGAATCACAAACTGCAAAAGAAATCCATACAACTTTGAAAAAACATCCTTGCTACTTAAAAATGCAAACCCAAAAAGCATTCGTGCTGCTCACACAAGAAAAATATCTTAAAGAGCCACCGACACCTCAAGAAGAACTTTGAATAACATAATATTTGGAGACAAAGCAGCTAATATTTCTCATTAGCTTTATATTTCTTATCTCCATTATTTATTACTGAGGTCAAATGCATGAAAACTGAAGAGTTGTTCCCTGAGGGTTCATCAGCTCCTATTGCTTCTTCCCAACTTGATGTCATAAAACTTTGCTTGTGACATCACAGTTATTCTCATAGACAGACTGATGTCACAACAGAGCATTATAATGTCCAGTAGGGAATAAGTTATAGATACAAATGAGTTCTAGGGATAAAGGTCCAGTTTTTGTGGAAATTTCTTTAGTAATAAATAGTGGAGAGGAACAATCTATTGACTATATGTGAAATACTAGCTGAATTGTGTCCGACTATTATGTTTTACAAAGTTTTTTCAAAGGTGTCAGCCACTCTTTAAGCACCTAATAAAAATATAAAATACATTCCGAACCTACGATTCTGCATAACAGGTCTGAACCAATGGCACCAAGTCGGAATTTCAGAAATTCAGATTCTGCTTCTGATTCCATTCCACCTCCTATTGAGGTACCGGAAGGAAATCTGAGACGGAACTGAAAGTTCCGACTCTGCACCTAGGTGCCAGGCTGCATGTATAAGGCATAAATACAGGTTACTCACCTGTAACAGGAGTTCTAGGAATGGTATATGTTGTTCATCCACACTCATTGGCAGTATCCTTGCCGCTTTAAATCTTGCCGGAAGGTCTTCAAGCTTGCTCCTCCCACCCACCCGGGTGGTATAACTCTCGGCTCCGCCCCATGACGCCAGATCTGGCCCGCTGGAAGCTCAGGTTGTGCGTCGAAGCCGGGGAGGTCTGGTGGTTGTGGATGAACAACATATACCATTCCTAGAACTCCTGTTACAGGTGTGAGTAACCTGTATTTCTAGGGACATGGATATGTTGTTCATCCACACTCATTGGCAGACTCCTAGCAGTTCTCCGGGAGGAGGGAGGCAAGACGACACCCCATATACTTACTTGGGAAAGAGAGACTGAGAACCGAGGCCCCAAAACCAGCATCCGGCGTGACTCAAGGTCGATGTGGTAGTGGGTAATGAAGGTGTTTGCTGACTTCCAGGTAGCAGCCCTGCAGATTTCCTGGATAGGGACGCCCCTGAAGCAGCCACCGTTGCAGCAGTATGGCGGGTAGAATGAGCTCTTATCCTCTGGGAGGCTCCATGCCCGCTAACTTATAGCAGAGATCTATGCAGGAGGTTACCCACCTGCTTATAGTCCGCTTGGCTGCAGGTCTGCCAGATCTTGACTTCAGCGTGAGGTGACAAACAGCTGGCGAACCTCTCCCGAATTTCAGCCGTGACGCCTTATAATAAGCTGCAGCCCTTCTAGGATCCAGAGTATGGAGCCTATATTCGGCCTCCCGAGGTGTGATTGGGGTAGAACACCGCAGAGTCAACACCTGGTTAAGGTGAAACTCGACACCACCTTCGGAAGGAATTTCGGGTGGGGGCAGGGACAACCTGTCCTGTGGAAGACCAGGTAAGGAGACTCGATGGAGCGCCTGGAGCTCTCCCATCCTTCTGGCTGACGGATAGCCACCAAGAAGGGCGGTCTTCCACGACAGGTGAGAGAGAGCACACCTGTGCATAGGTTCGAATGGCTTGCCCATGAGCTTTGCCAGTACCAGCAGTAGATCCCACGGAGGTGGGGGTTCCCGCACTGGAGGGGAAATGTGATCAAGGCCTTTGAAAAAGCGCCAGACCACCTTCTCCTGCCACCGACTGCTTCCCGGCCCGCCCGGTAAGCAGAGATGGCTGCCAGGTGCACCCTAGGGTCGCCGACCCAAGCCCTTGACTAGAAAGGGACCATAAATAGTCCAAGATGCTTGCCAAGGAACAGGAGGAAGGGTCCAAGCCCTTGCTCTGACACCAAATGGAAAACCTTTTCCATTTGAAGGCATAGCATTTTCTGGTCGACTCCTTACGGACGCCTCAACTACATTGAGGACCTCGCCGGAAAGACCCAAAGCCTGGAACTCTAGTCAGCCAGGAACCAGGCCGCAGGTGCAGGGATTGAAGGTCCGGATGGAACACCTTCCCTGATTGACTGAGAGCAGGTCCGGCGAGCTGGAAGCTGCCGTGAGTCCTGGAGCTGAGACTGAGGAGATCTGGTACCAGAACTGGCGAGGCCAGTCTGGGGCTATCAGAATCACCTGCGCTTTGTCCCTCCTTGAGAAGCACCTATGGATCAAGGGAAATGGGGAAAGGCGTAAAGAGGCCCGGGTCCATTGCCTCGAGAAGGCATCCCCTGCAGCGAGCCCTGCTGAGGGCGGGCATGGAACAGACTCAGCTCGCGTTCTCCATGGAGGCAAACAGGTCCACCTGAGGTGTGCCCCAAAGGGAGAACAGATGCTGTACTACCTCCGGCAGGAGAGACCACTCGTGGGATGCAGCCCCTATCCGGCTCAGGGCATCGGCCAGGGTGTTGGAGGCTCCTGCCACGTGAATGGCTAGGAGATCCGCCTCCAGGCTGCGCGACAGTGACCAAATGCGAGAGCTTCCTTGCATAGAAGCATGGGCGCGCCCCGCCTGGCGGTTTAGATAGTACATGGTCGTGGTATTGTCCGCCTGGACTCGGACCACTTGACCCCGGAGGAACGGAGCAAAGGCGGTGAGAGCTAGGCGGACCTCCGGAGCTCCAGCAGGTTGATGTGGCATCGGGACTCCGGGGGACCAGAGGCCATGAGCCCGTGTTCCCCAGATGGGCACCCCAACCCATCAGAGAGGCATCGGTCGACAGAGAGACCGCTGCCTGCCGGGCGGACGAACGGGATGCCCTCCTGCAAATGATCTGGAACGGTCCACCACTGGAGAGCATTCCACATCCCTGTGTCACCGGCACACAAGCTGGTCCAAGGGATCGCTGGCGTTGTGACCACTGGCTGGCCAGTCCCCACTGAAGGGGACGCATGTTCCAGCGGGCCCAACGGACCACGCTGGTACAGGCCGCCATGAGACCCAGGAGGCGCAGGAAGTCCCGGCAGGCGCAGTGCCCAACCAGAAATGATCGGGCAAGGAGGAAAGAACCTCGGCCCTGTCCGCCGGGAGCCGCGCTGGCTCGAAGAGGCTCGAGCTGCGCCCGATGAATAAAATCACCTGCTTCGGCTCGAGTCTGACTTGGCCTCGCTTGATAAGGAGGCCCAGTTGAGAGCAGACCTGGAGGGCCAGATCTCTGGACCCTCCGCCTCCTTCCTGGAGGAGCTGCTATCAGCCAGTCGTCCAGGTAAGGGTACACCGGACCCTCGGCGCCCAGAGAATGCTGTCACCACTGCCATGCATTTGGTGAAGACCCTGGGAGCTGGAGACAAGCCGAAGGGCATGGCTTGAACTCAGAGAGAGATCCTTCCGCCGGAAGCGAAGGAATCTCTGGTGAGACGGACGGATAGGGACGTGAAAAACGCGGCCCTGCAAGTCCAGAGAGCAGAACCACACGCCTGCGCTCAAGGATGGTATTATCTGAGCCAGAGTGACCATCCTGAAGGTTCGAGACCTTAGGAACTTGTTTAGTCGTGTAGATGTCGAGAATGGGGCGCCAACCCCGTCGCTTCGAACCAGGAAGTACCTGGACACAAACCCTGGGTCTGAAGGAGGGTCCACCTCTCTTACCACCTCCTTCTGGAGGAGGAGAGTGATGTCGGCTCGACGAGCCGCCAGTGAGGCTGGGGATCGGGCTCCGAGGGGCGCACGGCCCTGAAGGGTGGTGCCTGCTCGAATTCCAGAGGCAGGCCTCTTCCCACCACCTCCAAGACCCACCTGTCCGTGGTAACAGCGGACCAGGCGGAACGGAAGTGCGGAGCCGCCCCCACGGGGGACCCAGGGGTAGGAGACGGGGATGGGGCGACACCCCTCAGCCCGTCCACTGGGCAGGCTTGGAGGAGGGACCGGCCGAGGGACCTCCTGGGCCTTTCCTCCCTGCCTCCTGTTAGAGGAAGCCGGCGGCTTGGGTTTGGGATGCCAAGGCCGAGCCTGCTGGCCCTGACGTTGCTGGGCCGGGCGCGCCGGGGGCACAGAAGGACGAAAGGGCTTAGGCTGTGGTTTGCGGCCTTTGTCCTTCTGAGCGGAAGAGACCGAGTCCAAGGTGGCATTGGACTTCTCGATTCTCTGCAGGTGACCTTCCACCCCAGGGCCGAAGAGGTCAGTCCCCAAAAAGGGAACATCCGCCAACTTGTGCTGGGTATCCGAAGTAAAGGTGGATATCCTCAGCCAAGCCCGCCGACGCATAGCCACTGCGGCCGCCACCGATCTGGCACATGAGTCCCCTACATCCAAAGCAGTCTGGAGCTGCTGTTTGGCCACTGCCCTGCCCTGGTCCCGCACCTGCTTAACCGTAGTCTGCAGATCGGTAGGGAAGATGAGGATGACCTCATCCAGGAGCCCAACAGGGCATGAGAAAAATGTGCCATGAGGGCGGCCGAACTGGCCCAGCGAGCGAGAGAAGGGGACTAGCGTAGACTTTTCGCCCGACATAGTCCAATTTCTTGGACTCCTTGTCAGGAGGTTTGTCCACATCCCTGGCGCTGCCGGCCGGAAAACGCTGTCGGTAACCAACCCCTCAGCAGAGGGTGTTCAAAACCGGACAAGGAACCGGTAGGGACCGCATACTTCCTGGCCATCCTGGTCAAGGCGCAGGGCAGGAAGCAGGCGCTGCCAAAGTTCCAGTGCGGACCCACTATGGCCTCGCCACGGAAAGGCCTCCGTCGAGGAGAATCCCTCGGTCCAGAATCTCCGTGAGGGATACCTGGGCCTGCTTGGAAGCGGTTCGAGCTCCATCCCGGTAGACTCCGAGATGAGCCGAAGCAGTCCTAGGAAGGACGACGGCTATCGTCCCATTGGCTGACCTCCTGAAGACTCCAAGTCCAGTCGCTTGGAGAAGAAGGAGAATCATCTCGGACTCGGAAGAGTCCTCGAAGAACTGCCTCTGGCCTGAGCCACCCTTCACCTGCGAGGTCGGTCGGGAGTGAGGGTAACTGACAGCCGATGGGGTAAACCCTTAGCCAACCGAGAATCCTTGGTCGGAGCCCCAATTGGTGGCTGTGGAGGCGGAGGTTCCACCGGAATCGGTGGAGCAGCTGGTTTTGGCCGAACAACCGGCCTGGGTATAGGCTCCTCGGACAAGTCGAGGGGTTGTGTCGGCCGTTCCGGTGACAGCCACTTAATGGCCGGGGAAGGCGCCGGAGTCGGCTTATTCCCGGCCAGGAGGAGCTGTTGCAACATAAGGTCCTCGTACCGTCGACGTAATTTACCTTGAAGCCTCCCTCATCCGAGGAGGAGGACGAGGATTAGCGCGACGCCGCCATCATGGTGCCGAGACCGAGACCGCTTATGACGGTGGGAACGGCTGGACCGCGAAGAGGTCCGGGACGAGACCGGAGAGTCCCGAATTTCCGGGTCGGTGCGGGAGGTGTCGGCCGAACCGCACTCCCTCCGCTCGGAAGGTCCATCCGAGGGCTCCGAACTGGAGGCACAGGCGAGCCCACGGGATCCTCAACTCTCCCGGGGAACCGGGAGAGGGGAATCTCGGCTGCCAAAGGCGACAGCCCGTCCAATGGGTCGAGAAAAATCTCGACTTCATCAGTGGGAGTCTCGGTCAACTGACCTGACGGGGACACCGTGAGGCCAGTGGCCGAAGCCGAGCGGTCGACCGAAGCCGACGGTCGACGGCCCGGGGAGAGGGACCTTTCCCGCTCCCAAGAGCGTCGACGGAGGGACTTACCCTTGTCCCTCTTTTTGGACCGAGAATAAGGTCCAGCAGACGCAGGCCCTTCTCCTTTAGAGGAGAGGGACAGACAAAGCTCCTTAAAGGAAGCCGTGTAGGAAGAACCCAGAGAGAGCGGGATAAATGCCGCGGCCGAGGAAGATACGGCCCGCGCCGCCTCCTCTTCGAGGCGACCATCCGCTCGGCCGGATCCGCTTCGAGCCATGCCGCCCCGGACACCAACCGGGCCTCCTTGGACTTCACCGAGGGGAAACGCTTCGGGGCGCCCAGTTGCAATCGGGCAGCACGGGTCTTCGAGGACGAGGCCGAGAAAGATGAGGCACAGGTCTAGCCTGCGGTCGTGCTCAAGGCCTAAGCAGTAGACACACGTGGAGTGTGGATCCAGTCCGAGACATCTTCAGCCGCATGGGCATCTCCGAAACCGGGAGTCGATTTATCCATCGTGAGCCGCGAGGGATCAAGACTGAAGTCTTTTTGCAAAATATTATTTTTAAATCCGTAAACGGAGAAATAGGAACCAGTCGCAAACGCAGAGCGTTAAGGAGGGAACCTGAGCTTCCAAGCGGTAAGGAAGATCTGGCGTCATGGGGCGGAGCCGAGAGTTATACCACCCGGGTGGGTGGGAGGAGCAAGCTTGAAGACCTTCCGGCAAGATTTAAAGCGGCAAGGATACTGCCAATGAGTGTGGATGAACAACATATCCATGTCCCTAGAAGCCTGTCTTCACTCTCCCTCCCTCCTCCCAGCCCTTACCTTACCTTATCTGGTGTACTGGCACTGCAGTTTGGATTCAGTCTCATGCGGCTTCAAACTTTGCTGTTCCAACCCAAGCAAGCAGTATATCCATCACTCCAGTAAAGTTGGTTCTGCTCCTCTTTCCCACTAAAACTACCCCCGTCTTTGCAGCCAGCAACTCAGTCTAGTGGGTATAGCAGAGACACCCCCACAACCCTTAGCTCTCCTGATGATTAGTTTATTTCAGTAAATGACATATAAATATATCATTCGTATGTCATGTCTGAAAAAGCGCCGCTTTTTTAATTAACTGAAGCTCCGTATTTCCCCTAGGCCGCTACCACACTGTCCGACAGTTCACAGTACATTTGTTTTTTCCACAGTTAAGCAGGACACAGCCAACGCCCTGGGATTAGGCTCTGCCAGATGCATCATAATGGGAGTTTTAGGTTCAAGACTGACAGTAAAGAACATTTATGTAGCTTAGAGGAGGTAGGGAAGGCCTGTGGAATAGATGGCCTGGAGGCTACGTTCCTAAAATTTGATGCCTGGGAGATAGCCCCTGTGGCACATACATCTTCAACTGGAGCCTCTACCAAGGGGGGCTTTCCCTTGAAGCTGAAAAATTTGTAAAGTGTTACCAATATCTAAAGGAGGAAACAGTCACACTATCACCCAATCTCACTGATGTCCACCCTCTCGAACGTCTTGAAACGGCTAGTTATTATATGAATATTTAGAAGAAAATAGACTCATTTAAAGAAAACTACATTAATTTATTTATTTTTTATTTAGTTTTTGTTGACCGGGTAAGTGCACTAGACAAATCCTGCCTATTTTCAGGCACAACCCGGGGAGGGGGATACATATGAATGCCAACTGACCTTGAACCAGATTAAGCTGTTGGTGGTATTTTTCGTGAATGAGGGAAATTTGGGCAGGACACCGGGGAAATTCCCCTACTTTTTTCGATAAGTGCCATAGGATCTTTAACATCCACCTGAACTACCACTAATCCAAGCAGATGGGACCTCGGTTTAAC
Source organism: Neoceratodus forsteri (assembly GCA_016271365.2). Lineage (NCBI taxonomy): Eukaryota > Metazoa > Chordata > Ceratodontiformes > Ceratodontidae > Neoceratodus > Neoceratodus forsteri. The sequence continues at coordinate 1,096,194,785 of CM057456.1, read as the reverse complement.
GTCTCATCCGAAAGATGCTGCACTACACCCGTCTCATGATGCACTACAGTGTCAGTACTGGGATAGTAACCCATGTGCCAGATGTGGGAACCGAACCCACAGCCCTCTGATCTCCTGGCCTCAGAGGCAAGTGTGCTACCTAAGCCACTGACACTGACAATCTATGGCTCCCACCTCCAAAAAGCTTACCCTCCGGGTTAGCTTTTCATATATGAAAGCGCCTTTTCCTTGCGCTCGAACGGACTTAATTTTATGTAGTAAAAGTCCGTGACCCAGAACTATGGCGAACACTACAGGGATCCGTTAACTGTAAGTGTACTTCAATACATTTTGTACTGAAGCAAGCAGTGCAATGCCTCACCTTTACAGTTAACAGGCACTTGCCCCCGTCCACCATATTTCTGGGTCATGGATTTTTACTACATAAAATTAAGTCGGTTCAGGTGCGAGAAAAAAGCACTTTCATATATGGAAAACTAAATCGGAGGCTAAGCTCTTTAGGGTTGGGAGCCCCAGATTAATACAGTTTTTCTTCACGCCATACTAGCATGGCTTCAGGTAAAGTTATTCCATGGATACTGCCTTTTTTGGAACTTAAGGAGAATTTGGATTGCAAAACATTCACTGGGGCAGTATTCGCGGACTTGATGAAAGTTTTCTACCTGGTGGACCACTCCATGCTGCTAGATCAGCTGGGGGCCGTTTACATACATCCTGTCATGGGATGGTTAAGGTCCTGTTATGGGAGTTCCTCAACGATCCATCCAGGGCCCACTGCTGTTCTTGATACATACCAATGAGTTCCCAGATGTCCTGTCCAGCTTGTGGGCAGAATGCACGCCGTCAACATAGTCTTGGTGGCGACTCATGGAACTGTAGAGGAGCTGCACTTAAAGTTGGACACTGATTTCTGTGCAGCCCAGGAGTCGTCTACCAGGTCAAAGCTGGCAATGAGCATCAAAAAAAGCACTGAAGCATGGGTTTTGGGGCACTGAAAAAGCAGTCAAGTGAACTACAGATAAAGAATCTTGAGGGTAACCAACTGACTTGGGTCATTCACTACAAATACTCTGGAGTGACCCTTTGATGGTGACTTGACCTTTTCCAACCACATACAGAATGGAAGACCAAAGGTAAACAAAAGATTGGGGGCTGAAAGTCACTCACCAAGGTTACTACCAAGGGAAACAAAACTAAAAATTGCAAATGCACTAATAATACAGACATGGAATTTGGTGGTTGTGTGTATGCACACACCAATAAAAAGAGGATTTGGGAAGACTTGACAAGGTATTCAATAAATGGGCTTGCATAACCTTGAATGCAGGTCCCAGGACACACCACTGTGACATATACAGCCATTTAAATTGGAATTCACTGGAAGTTAAGCATGATTTGAAATTGATAAATATGATTTTCAAGGTAATGCAAGCCAGTGATACTCATCCATTATCTCAATATATGGTCCTTGAACAAAATGACGGGGTGAGGTGCGTTACAAAAAATTCATAAACCAAAAGGCTGAAAATGCATTCTAGATTCAGGGAAATGGGAATAATTTTTTATACGGCATCAAGGCAGAATAAACTGAATAGTGCAACAAGATGCTTAACACCCAGACAGCAGTTCCAAACAGCATAAGAAATAAACATGTATGTAACGGTTTATAAAGTGAGCGGTGTTAAGTGAGCAGAATTTAATGTATGATGTTTAATGAGTACGTTCATGGAATGATGAGGGGGGCTTTAGTATGTATTTATTTGTCTTTTTAACTCATATGGGTAAGTATGGTAAGATGTATATGGGAACATGTGAATGCTACAGAAGTATATTTCAAAATAGGATTGGCCCGAATATGTACTGTTCCATTTTAAAAATACATTTTAGGATACCCAAGACCTCAGCCTTTCCGACATGGAAAACACACGGCAAAGGTCCTAACTAAATTTTTTAAAACTCCTAAAGTTACAGCACACTAGGACTCTATATAACATATGTTGGAAAAAATGCCAGAAGACTGCCTACCATAAGAACATATTCTGGAGCTGCCCAGTCCTGCAACCCTACTGGGAGTCAGCAAGAAAACGGTTCTCCTCCATCCTTGAGATACCTTCCCAGGAGGGCATTAAAATACTGATTTGGAGCCTCACGGCAAGAGGGAAGTTACACCAGTTTGCACTGGAAATAACAGCAACCACTAACGGTATGACGCAGAAATGGCTCCAGTTAGAACCCCCTACACTGTCACACCATGGTCTCCAATGTGAAACAGATCTCAGAAATGGAATGGGTAACAGCTAAACTCCATCACAAGGTGAAGTACAGAGGATTCTAACTCCTTTTTTCTAATTATTTAGAAAAGACAGACGGTACCCCAGTCTTGGACCAACTGGCTGCACTGACGTAATTATGAGATAGATCCATTAGCATCCTAAGCCATAATATTTTATTTATTTCATTTCGTTAACCAGGTAGGCCCACTGGGCCCAACATGGTCCCTTTTTCAGAGGTGACCTGGAATTAGTTACATGAAGATCTGCTGGACATTTCAATGATACATTTTTGTGACAGAAGCAATTTTTAGGAACAATTACAGTAATTCCAGATAAGCACAGAGGTTACCAACAGGACAGAGTGTTATTATACATTACTGTGGTTACAGGTAATAGACATTACACCAGTTTGGCTTTTATGTTTACATATTTATAAGCATACATTGTTGTACATTTTATGCTGGGGCATTATCCTCACAGGCAGGATAGGATACAAAGGGCCTAAGTTGTCAGGATTGTCCCTGGCACACGCACTGCTTGTTAGCCAGCTGGTATGCTCTAAGCCCTTTTCTAAAGGAAGCTAGTGTGCTTGCACTGTGCAGCTGGTCAGGGAGATTGTTCCAGAGGATCAAAGCTGCATGGGAGAAGGACTTATTTCCTGCTATTGTCCTCACCCTGGGGACCTCTTGTAGCTTCCGTGTGGAGGTGCGGAGCTGCATGCTTGGATGCTTATGGACCAGTAGCCCGACAAGGACCAGGCGGCAGGGACAGCTTATTAGTTTGAAGGCAGTGCACAAGATGGGGTATTGGAGATGTTGGGATATAAACAGCTAGTTTAAGGAGTGAAGTACCTTGCAGTGGTGGCACCTCAAGTGGGATTTGGATATGAATCGAGTGATCTTGTAGAGTATTTGCATCCTGCTCAGTTCTTTCCTGGTAAAGGACTGCATGACTGGAGCAGCATAAGTAAGCTTGAGAAGTAGGATGCGATTTGCGATTGCTACCCTGGTTTCAGGGACTAGTTGGGAGTTCAGCCTGTAAAGTACACCTAGCTTTGGTGTATTGCTCTAGTGACCTGGTCCACATGGCATTTGTAAGTGAGGCCTTGGTCAAGGACAAGGCCCATGTACCTGAAGGAGCTTACGACTTCTATGGGCATACCTGAAGAGAATATTGGGAGGAGTAAAAGGGTTCTGTCTGAGCCCAGGGTTCTAGGTCCGTACAGCATGGCTTTTGTCTTCTTGTCATTTAACAGCAGCCTATTAGCCAGCAGCCACCTTTCTAGTGTTGCGAAATCCTCCAGTAACTGAGGCCACAGAGCTGCTGTGCTACCTGCAGTTCACTACAGCACAGCGTTTTCAGCATACTGTATTACTGTGCTGCCACCACAGCTGTCGCTAAGGTCATTTACAAACAGGGAGAACAGGAGGGGCCCCAAGATGGAGCCTTAGGGTACTCCCTTAACAGGAAGGCAGTCTGATATGGATCCCTCCCACTTGACCTGTTGGGTGCTTTGGGACAGGTAGCTCTCAAACCAGGTCAGGGAGTGATGGTCTAAATCAATGAGTTTTAACTTGTGTAACAGGATGCCGTGATCTACCAAGTCAAAAGCCTTTGTTAGGTCGATGAATATGGTGCCAATGGAGGTGCCACTCTCGAGAGCCTTGAGGGCGTCAGTAGTGAATTTTACTAGTGCAGTGTCGGCCCTGTGATTTCATCTGAACCCATGCTGGTTGAGTACCAGCAGTTGGTCTGTTTCCCAGGTAGTCTCATAGTTAGCTATAGACAAGCCACTCCTGTATCTTGGACAGGATACAGAGGAGCGAAATTGACCTGTAGTTTCCAACAGGTTCCTTGGGACCTCCTTTATAGATTGGAACTACATGGGCCTCCTTCCATTTAGCCGGAACGACTCCCTCGGTTATGGACCTACTGATTAACCAGGTGATGGGAGAGGCAATGGCAGGGGTGGCCTCGTTTAGTAATCTGAAGATCAATCCATCTGGTCCTGCAGAACTGCTGACCTTTATTTTCTTTAATAGGGAAAGCACACTGATTTCTTTACCCTTTTTAGGTGGAATTCCGGAAGATGTGATTCTGGTCTGGGGGGCGTGGGGAGGAAAGTTAGCTTTGTACTTATCATGATCATTGTAAAAGCTGTTGAACGCATTAGCTGTCTCTTGGTGGTCACCAATGATTTGGCCATTGGAGACAATCGGTCCTTGCGGGGGTTTGCTGCTAACCTTCATCAGGCCATTCATCTGCTGCCAAAAACATTTAGGGTTGGTCAGATTGGCCTGCTGAAGGTTTTTGACATATTCGTATTTAGCAGAGCTAGGACATTTTTTGCTTTGGTTTCTCAGCACCCTGTAAGCTACCCAGTTTGAGGATGTCCCAGACTTTTTGAAAGTCTCCCAGGCCTTATCCAGTTTCTTCATAAGGGTCTTAAGCTCGGGTGTGATCCATTTATAGCACTGCCCCTTGACCCTGAGCTTCCCAAGTGGAGCATGCTTACTGGCCGCTGATGAGAGCAATTCTGAAAGTAATCCAGATCTTCATCAATGGTCGAGAAATGGATGATTAGGTTCCAATCCAGTCGTGTTAGATAGGATTGGAAGGCAGAAGATGAGAATTTAGAGAAGTCCCTTACCATGAAGACCCAGGGTTGGATTTTGGGAGCTTGAGTCTTCCAGATGCAGAATATGGGAGAGAGTTTACTCAATGCATCGAAGAAAGTGCCTGCCGCATGTATATTGATGGGGTTAGTCAATAGTGTAGTTAAATGGTTGCCTGTTTTGGTGTTGTCTTGTGGGTTCAGTGATGATCTGGGTCAGGTGCACATCAAGCATCCACGTATTGTAACCCAGTTCTGAGTTAGTTACCCAGTGGAGGTTAAAGTCTCTCAGAAGGAGTAACCCGGATGGGGCGAGATCTGCCAACATCTTGGGTAAGGCCTCAAGTGCCAGGTTGGCTACTTTGGGAGGGTTGTGCAGACCATCTATCAACAGGAACTCGGCACTGCCGAGTGTTATTCTGACAAATATTGTTTCACTGCCAGTGCAGTCAATAAGGGGTAGGGAGACATGCAATGCACAAAGGGTATTCCTCGTGTAGAGGAGTACCCCTCCCCCATTCTTTCCCTCCCTGTCTTTCCTTTAGGCAGAGAAGCCCAGGAGGTCAATTCCGTGCGTTAAGATGTTTGATTTAAGCCATGTTTCCAACAGCATGAGTATGTCCTGCTTGTACATGTCCTCCCAGCTCTGGACCTCATGAATTTGGGTTGCACACTACATATATTCATGTGGATTATTCGTAGTCCTCTAGGAGATGCCCAGTTAGGGTCATGAGGAGATACAATAGTAAAGTTTACTATGGGGGGACCGGGACTGGTTTGGATATCACCCAAGAGGAGAATTAGTAGAAGAGAGAGCAGCTGGCCCATCGGTGTAGCGGTTGGATTTCCATTTGCGACGCCGGTGACCGGGTTCGTAATGGACTCGGGTCACCAGAGGGTCGGGCTGGGGAGGAGAAGGCTTGGGCATCGCTGGACTGCCTCACCTTCTCCTGGGGAGGGTGGGATGCGCCTGCTGCTTGTTGGCTCCTAGTGGAGGCTAGGGGAATGGCAACACATTGGGCTCCCCTAACTGGGGGGCATGGCTAACGTCGGCGTACACCTTGATGTCAGTGGCACACCACGCCCCCAGGAAGAACAATGGAAAATGTCTCCCAGGCTGGCCAGATGATGGCTGCTGGTCCCCCACCACCACGGAAGCCCACGGACCACCTCAGCAGCATCCGGCCAACTGTAGAAGACTGCACTGGTCTGCCTCTCCTAGTGCCCTTCCCCCTCAGAGTGGGACCCACCTGGTGAAGGGTTCACCGGGTTACCCAGAGGGCTGCGATGTGGGGTGGCTGGTAGCGGGGTGGAGTGCCAGCGAGGTCCCTAGGCTGGCCAGGGAGCAGGGAAGGAGCATGAGCATAAAAATGAAAATAAAAAAAAAAGGAGAGAGCAGTCGTAGCACATTTCACATTGATTGGATTAGGTTCCTGCAGTCACTAGCATTGGGATTGTGAAACACTAGGTAGCAAGCTCCATTTTGGGTTAGACTGTGCAAGATTATTAATGATCCGTTAACTGGTGGTGCAGGGGGTTAATGTAGGTCTAGGTGCAGTTGAGCTAATGGCCCCCTGGAGGAGTCAAATCCACCATGCTTGCCTGGAGGTATTCCACCCCCTGGATGGCAAGTATGTACATGAGGACTAGGAGTGTGCTCCTGCTGGCCACAGTAGTGGCCAAGAGGATAAGGGCCTGTTCAACAGTAGGGTTTAGTATACCAGCCACAGCTAGGGGTCTTGGTCCACCTAAACCACACTGCAGGTCCTCTGTTCAGGGGAAGTAATTAGGGTTATTAACACGTCCCACCCATTAGGATGTTGTTCTTGTCATCAATCAGTAGATTTTTCTTTGAGTGGGCTAGTTGGAGATTGTATTTGTCATCACCCTGCTGATTTGTCCTAGAAGTGCACGTTTCAGGCTGTACTGCACTTCTAACTGGAGCCTCAACTCAGGTTCTTAGGACTCCTTTCTGTCTCTTATGCTATGAGAAATGATGTATTGAATCTTGTTAGACCTTTTCTCCTTGTTCTTTACTGTTATTGTTTTTTCTACATGTCCAGGTCCATCTTGTAAATGACTTCATCTCAATGATGTTTCGACTGGTTAAATAAAGATTGATTGACTGAAGTCCCTTGTCCTTTAGGCTCAGGGCTCCAACCCACCCTTTAGTACATTAACCTAGTATAATCCCACCCCTGTCATGCATTATTCCTTATTTAATGAACTTCCCAGGGGCGTAAGGGCACTCTGCTTTGGCCTTGTGCCTCACACCACCGGGGCATGCACTGAAATCCTTTAATTCACACCTTGTCGTGTTTTATTGTTTAGACACTCCAGGTTGGTGGTAGTAGTACCCTTAACGAACTTCAAGCATCTGAAGGTACTCAGCCTGCATCTTTTCAGCCTTACTACAAGCTCTGAGTGTGCGTTCAAGGCACTACTACCAACACCTTCTTGTATCTTATTGCTCAGATGAAGAAAGATGACAAAGGTGCAGGAATTCTCTTGCAACAGATAAAATACGGGGAATTAAGTTCCTGTCCAATTTAACCTCTGCACACAATATGCTGACATCTTCATTGGACAGCTGCCTATGGAGAGTTAATTATGAACTAATTAGTTGGCAGTGGCTCTTTCCTTTGGGCCTGGGCTAAAATAACCTAGACAGTATTCCTTATTGAATTTTCAAGGTTATTTAACACTACATTTCAAGCACTGTTTAATCACACATGCTAGTTTTTAATGGGGGGGAGGGTTGGTGAAGCTGTACATTGTGTTTATACGCACAGCAGTGGCACAACTGTGCAGATCAGAGAACATGAGATGTTTGTCTCTGCTAAGCTCCCATGGTTCAGGTTGAAGAGTGTCACACCGAAACAAGTAAATACCACAAGACATGTATGATTTCTGGAACTTTTTAGATGTTTTTGACTGTTGGAATCCTTGGCAGTACTAGCACTGCAGTGCCACTGTTTCCGTCTATATACAGAATTATTGCAAAACTGAAAACTGGACTTTTCAATATGTGTGTGACTGAATGAAGCCTGCAGTGAAATATTTTTGTCCTTGCCTACTCAATATATAACAACTTCAGAGCTCCAAAGTAAGCAAACAATAACTGAGGACAGGGCATGGGATTATGGTAAATCAAAGCACGCCCCGGGTGCATTGTGAGGGATGAGGTCGAAGACCAAGAGTCCACCAGCACCCAGGCAGTGGTCAGTTGTCTAACCGTGGAGTAGACAGAAAATGTAATCAATGGTCAGGTGATGCTATTTGACCAATTAGGTGCTGAGGTGTTTTTTTTTTTTTTTTTTATAAACACAATCCATTTTATAAGATTTCTAAAAAAAACCTCTGTTACCACAAATTAACTGTACTTTCTTTTTGTATAGTCTTAAGATTCAATCCCTAGGGTTGGGTTACCAACATTAGCTTCACCCTCAAGGGAGGTAGTCTGGATGGATTATACATAATACTGAATGCATCTCTGTTTTGCTTTATTATCCCTTAAGGGAATACAGTATATTGCAGAGCCAATCAGCTGTAAATGATGGAATCTTTGGTTGGATATACTCTCTGCCCCTGGTGTTCTGCGGCAGAATTTTCTGATTTCTGTGGCAGGGTTCCTTGACTTCTGCGGCACCATTTTCTGATTTATGCAGCATGATTTATTCATTTCTCTGGCAGAATGCAGTCCTGTCATTGGCTAAATATGATGTGATGTCATCGACGACATCATATGCTGAGCATAGACGAGGGGCTTCAGGATAAACGAGGTGGGAAAGAAAGCCTGCCACTATGGAAAAACAGTATATTTATATGAAATTTCACCAAAAACAATGAATTCTGCGGCACTATATATATTCTGCGGCATGATGCAAATTTCTGCGCAAATCCAACCGCAGAACCGCAGAATTCCAGGGGCCTATACTGCAGACTTAAAGAACAGCTCTACACTTCAGCATGTGCTTTCATACACAAGATGTTTCCCTCAGCTGTTAAATATTCTCTAGTAAATTGTTTTGTTTTTTTTTTCATTTTCAGTGTTCCTTTTAGAGATTTACAGCATATCTCGGTAGTCCGACATTTGCCTCTCCGCTGTTAACCTCACAGTGCAGGCGTTTAAATAATTGATTAGCAGGTTTTTTCTTGGTTCAATACTAACTGTACAGAAAGCATTTATATAGGTTTTCTAGAAGTGTTATGTTTGTTAAACACAGTGAGGCAAGTGCTATGCATTTTCACAATGTTTTAGAAATTTTGTGAGCAAAACGCTAATCAATTTTTAGAGTTAAATAAAACCCTGCAGTGCCTTTGTTTATGACATCATAGTGCTCACCATAACAACATACTGTGATGTCACAAACAACCATTGTGTGGTCAGTAGGAGAGAGATTTCGAAAGAAAGTGAAATAGCTGCTGCATTATCTACACTATTTAGAAGAACAGCAGCAGGGGAAATAAAAAAAAATAAAGAAATATAAAACAAGTCAAAACATAATTAGTTTAAATTAAGCACTTTTAAGCTTTTTATTATAATAGAGAGTGGCTCTTTAAAATAATGGTCTTAGTGATAAACCGAAGGCATGGGAGCTTCTGCCAGAGAACAGGCAGAGGACACCAAGAAGAAGGAGCTGCTGCTATAACTATACTTCTCTACTGGGACTGAAGAACTAGAACTCTACTACTGGGACCTTCAATTTAGGGTAAAAACAAAACAAAAAAAGGTTAGTGTGTTTGTCTGACTTGGCTGAAGTGAACTGTTATCTATGCATTATCTAGGTGTTTGTCTCAGGTGGCAGAAGGAAATTGTTATCTGTGCAATTAACTAACTGTTGAAAAAGCTATAAAGTAGGTGGGGTGGCTTAGCTAGAAGGAAGTCAGGCTAAAGCCAGATTTAAAAACTGCCCTAGATAGCTTCTGCCAGAGAACAGGCAGAGGACACCAAGAAGGAGCTGCTGTAATAACTATACTTCTCTACTGGGACTATATTGCCCTCCTACCCTTCCCCTAAGCCAGTTATCCTTTTATAGGCACATGATTTGACTGACAACAGGAACTTCCTATTTGGGAGCAGGAAGTGAGTGATCACAGAGGCACGAGAGACTCACCATCCTAGAAGGAAAAGAGTAGCTCTCCATCCCCCCCCCTTGCTGCTGGAGGTCTGATTCTGGGCAAGTAAGGAGACTACTGAGGAATATAGGAACTTCTTGGCTCAGAACAGGAAGATCAGGAGCTTAAAGGGCATGGAGACAGTAAGTAACTAGGGAGAACAAAAAAAAAAAAAAAAAGAAAAGAATTAACAGAGGAAAGAGTAAGTAGTCCAAACAACAGATAAGGGGCCAAAAATAAGTCATGATGGGAGTGGTGCAGTGCAGTGGCTATGGAGCTGCAGTCTTCCAGGAGATGTTCTGGAGGATGCGGTGTTGTCCCATCTGCAGGGCTGAGGGGATGAGGTTGCTCATCTCCAGGCGGAGTTGGCCAGGATTTGAGGGACCTCCTCTCCCACCCAGGGACCACCAGGGCCACTGCCGTTGCCTCAGAGGTTGCCAAGAAAGAGGAACAGCTGGACCACGGTGGGATCAGGGAGGGTGAGGGTGGTGGAACAGAGGCACATCCCTCCAGTTGTACCGCGCTCCACAATTCATATGCCGTTCTGGCAAAGTGTGGTTCCTCTATGGAGTCATCCGCAGTGGAGACCAAGGAGGATGCTGGGAATCTCCACAAAGGAGACCCACAGGAGGGTGGCATGGGACCCCACGGGGAAGGAAACAGCTCCTGGTGGGGGATCCATTGTTAGGGGGGTAGAACTGGGGGAGGAGAGGGAGGTAAGGTGCCTGCCTGGCACCATGGCTTGGAGAGACAGGGAGCGAATCCTCAGGATCGCTGGAGCAGCTGCAAAGAGTAAACAGGGAGGAGAGGAGGCACTGTGGGTCACCTTAGAGACTGGAAATGGCACCACAATCCGCACAGGGGTTGTATACAGACTTCCATGTTAGGGGGAAGGAATGGACAAGGGTATGATAGAAGGCATCCTTAGGATGGCAGAGAAAGGGGAGATACTGTTAATGGGGGACCTGAATATACCAGCTGTTAACTGGAGCACCTTTGCTGCAGCCACATCCAAGAGCAGAGCTATTCTCAATGCCCTACAGGTGGCATGCCTCAGACAGCTAGTTTTGGAACCCACTCGTGAGGGAGCACTCTTAGATCTTGTACTCCCAAATGGGGACAGTGCGAGGATCTCAGATCTAGAAGTGGGTTGCCATCTGGGAACAAGTGACCATCAAACAGTGTGGTTCACATTAAACTCAGCTACAGAGTCAAGCCATACAAAAGTGAAGGTACTGGACTTCAGGAAGGCTGACTTTGGCAAGATGGGAGAGTGCCTTAGAAAAGCACTAGCAAACAAGCTAGAAGGAGGGGTGGAGCAACAATGGGGAATCATCAAAACTGCCATCACAGAGGCAACAAGCCTTTGTGTGAAGCAAATAAACAAATCAAAACGAAAGAAAAAGCCACTATGGTTTTCAAAAGAGGTGGCAGGGAAGGTTAAGGAGAAAAACATAGCATTTAGCAAGTATAAGGAAACACAGAAGAAGCAGGACAGAGAACTGTACCAGTTAAGGCAGAAGGAAGCAGGGAGGGAAGTCAGAATAGAAAAGGCCCAAACTGAGGAAAGACAGCCAACTCGGAAAAAGAAGGGGGAACCTTTTATAGGTACATCAGGGAGCGTAGAAAGACAAAGGGAGGGATAGTGAGACTGAATAGAATGGACGGTGGGTGGGCAGAGAGGTACAGTGAAAAAGCAGGGATACTGAACGAATACTTCTGCTCAGTATTCACAAGAGGAGGAGGAGGGAAGGTGCCTAATCCAATTAACAGAAGCAGTCTGGATAGGGGGGTCGATCCCAGTCCTTTCACAGAAGAAAGGGTTATGAAAAAACTCCTAAAACTGAAAGTGGACAAAGCAATTGGGCCTGACACAATTCACCCCAGAATTCTAAAAGAATTAAGGGGAGAACTAGTGACACCACTGACTACCCTGTTTAACAAATCATGGGAGGATAGTGTGGTACCAGAGGACTGGAGGAAGGCAGATGTGATTCCCCTTCACAAAAGTGAAAGCAAGACAGAGGCATGAAACTACAGACCTGTCAGTTTGACGTCTGTGCTAGGGAAGGTGATGGAATCACTTCTGAAGGAAAGAACTGTTGAGTACCTAGAGGCCAGTGGGGCACAGGACCCAAGGCAGCATGGGTTCACAGCGGGAAAGTCATGTCAGATGACTCTGATTTGACTGGGTGACCAAAGTAGTAGACCAAGGAGGGGCTGTGAACATGGCCTACCTAGACTTTAGCAAGGCATTTGACACAGTCCCACACAAAAGATTAATAATCAAATTAACCAGCCTGGGGGTGGGTCCCAGGGTGGTAGCCTGGGTAAAACATTGGCTGAACAACAGGACACAGAAGGTAATTGTAAATGGAGTCCACTCTGAAGAAAGAGGGGCTACCAGTGGGGTACCACAGGGTTCAGTACTGGGTCCAGTCCTTTTTAATGTCTTTATATAAGTGACATTGCAGAGGGACTGGAAGGAAATGTATGCCTCTTTGCAGATGACACAAAGATCTGCAACAGGGTTGATATACAAGGAAGTGTGAAAAGGATGAGAAGGGACTTGGCAAGGTTGGAGGAATGGTCAGAAGTATGGCAGCTTGGATTCAATGCAAAGAAGTGCAAAATAATGCACCTAGGAAACAAAAACCCAGAGGAAGATTATACAATGGGGTGTAGGGAGGTAGTAACAACAACAAAAATGTAAAGGGACCTGGGGGTAATCATATCTGATGACTTTAAGGTTAGCAAGCAATGTGAGAAGGCAGTGGGGAGGACTGGGGGGATACTGGGATGTATAGGGAGAGGCATCACCACCAGAAAACAGGAAGTTGTTATCCTTCTGTACAGACAGTTGGTGAGACCCCATATGGAGTACTGCATCCAGTTCTGGAGACCCCATCTTCACAAGGACATAGACCAGATGGAGGCAGTCCAGAGGAGGGCAACTAAAATGGTGCAGGGTCTGCAAGAGAAGCCATATGAGGAGAGACTAATGGAGCTTAATATGTATACTCTTGAGGAAAGGAGGGAGGGCGGGGGACATGATAGAAACTTTTAAGTACCTCAGTGGAGTCAACAAAGTCCAAGAGGGTAGCATATTTCAGAAAAAGAGGTGTGCAAGAACAAGGGGACACAATTTGAAGATAGACGGTGGATGGCTCAGGGGCAATGTGAGGGAGTATTTTTTCACAGAGAGGGTGGTGGACACGTGCAACAGCCTTCCTGAGGTGGTTGTGGGGTCTAAAACTGTGGGAGAATTCAAGAATGCATGGGACAGACATACGGCAATTCTTGTTGGGGGTAGGAAGAAATAGGCTGTTGGTTAACTAGGATCTGCAGCTTATCCTGTAGGTAGGGAAATGGGGCAGACTAGGTGGGCCAAGCAGTCCTTATGTGCCATCAAAGTCTATGTTTCTATCCCACTGCTCCATGGAGGACCACGTAAGCTGGGTCGTAAAAGACAGATGTAGACACTAGTAGTATAGCCACTGCCTGTGGATGGCCCCAATAAACTTCTTTTCTTTCACTATATCCTTCATTAATTTTCTTTAGCTATGGAGAACATTGTAGTGGAAACTTGAATACCCCTTATATTACTGTTGTTTTAAACTTAAAGTGTACATTGTTACTGATCTTTCATTTTCTTTCTTGTAATTAGAATTGATGATACACTATTTCTAATGTTCTGTGCAATCTTAAAAAAATAAATAAAAAGAAAGAAAACTCAGAAGAATTTGAATTCTGAGAATCATTACATCTTCTGCTATACAGGGCCTAGCTGAGAATGTTGGCCCTAGCCAGGGAGTTGTGCAGGGATAAGTACAGATGACAAATTTCCCAGAGCAACCATTGTACAATAGTTGTTCTCAGAGGCTAAGAAATGCACGTAATGCAGGAAGTTCCTCCTCATATATTTGAGTGCATGTGATATCCCCACCGTCTGGTGACGTACACTGTGTATATATACACACACACACACACACACACACACACACACACACACACACACACACACACACACACACACAGAGGAAGAGGCACTGCACCCTCCAATACTCATCTCACCAACTGTGTAATACATCCGTGCAGTATCTGGGTAGAAATACTGTCTTCAAAAAACACATTTAACCCTTTCATCACCTAGACTGAAAAAGTTGCTTTTCACTTTCATTACCCCAAGGTTGAAAAGATAGCAATGTTGTTGTTTTTTCTGAACCCATCCCTAGAACGAAGTCAATGAATAATTTGATCTCCACCCCCCAAATCGAAACCTAGCACAGATGAAAACACAGCCAGTTATTCTTTGTCAAATATTACTGGATGTGGCCAGCCCACCGGCTCAGAGGCAAGGTGTCCGCTTGCAGTGCTGACATCACAGACTCGGGAGTCAGAGGGCTGGCCCGGGAAGTGAGAGAGAGAGAGAAGAATTACATCCTGGGATGACGCTCCTTCCAGGGGAGGGAGGCAGAGTGTCTGGCACACTACTGACCTCTGGCAGAGGAAGCTAGGAGTTCAGCGTCACGGTCAGTTGGAGGAGGCCCGGCATACATTGCACGTCACTGTAAATCCTGGCCCCGGGACCAGCATTTGAAAAAAATGTTCAGAGATCCCACACCATGATGCCCACCCCAGATCCCGTTGTTTCCGCCGCGCCTCTCAGTCTCCGCCAAGAAAGTGTTCCACCGATCAGCTCACCCCCACCCGAGGGGGTAAGCCCAGGGAGCCCTGCCGGTGGCTATGATGCTGCTGGTAACCTGGACGTGTTTCCAAGGGGGAGGGTTGTCTTGGCAGCCCCGGCTTGTGGGGGCAAGCAAGGGTGGTCGTGGCTATGTGGAGGTCGCAAGGAGAAGGAGGGGGCGTGGGAACCGGTGAGATATGGGCAGATGCTCCATAGGACTCTGGCCACAAAAAAAATAAATTAAAAATGACTGGCTATTCATTACTTCCAACAGCTCCATATGAAGTCCAAACCATCCACTGCTTAACCTGATACAAAATGACTGCACAGGTGAAAATTAGTTTAATAGTTGGGATAGATAATTGTTGGGTAAAACTGGGATCACTGGTGGATTGTTAAGAAGCAAGGGAGGTGGTCCAGGGGGATCTGGATACCCTGGAGGGGTGGTTAAGGAGGTGGGGACTGAAATTTAATGCTGGGAAATGTAAGGTACTTCATTTGGGGGTCAAAAACCCGGGCCTTGTATACACCTGGGGGGGTCATACTGCAAGACACACTGGGAGAAAGGGATTTAGGGATGGTGATAGACGTCAAAATTAGTAACTCTGAAAATTGCAGAAGAACTGCAGCCAAAGCAAACAGGATACTGGGCTGCATAGCCAGAGGAATTATGTCCAGAAGGAAGGAGGCGATCTTCCCTCTATATAATGCCTTGGTCAGGCCACAGCTCAAGTACTGTGTACAGTTCCAGAGACCTCATTTGAAAAAGGACATAGCGCTGCTGGAGAGCGTCCAGAGAAGAGCAACCAGGATGATTCAGGGCATGGGGGAAGGCCTCATAAGGAGAGACTGGAAGAACTTGGGCTTTACTCACTGGAGGAGAGGAGGGATGGGGAGATATGATAGAGGTTTTCAAGTATGTAAAGGGAATAACCAGGAGTGGAACCAAGGAGCTGTTTAGGCTAAAGAAGGGGGGGAGACAACCAGGGCCATGAGTGGAAGCTGGAGGGGAACTACAGGGTGGAGCGTAGAAAGCATTTTTCCACTGAGAGGGTGGTGGAGTCGTGCAATGCGCTGCCTGGGAGGCTGGTGGAGGAGGGCACAGTGGAGGGCTTCAAGAAGGGGTAGGACAGGTACAAGGGGAACAAACTAAAGAAGACCCTATTGAGGGCTGGAGGGGTTATAAGGTGAGCAGCCACTAGGTTGCTGGCTTTCGAGCAGACAAGACAGACAGACTGGCCTATTCTGCTGGCTTTTAGTATGCTAGCTGGTATTGCATGGCATTTTGTGATGCAAACCAGCAGCTCTAGCAAGTCATCCTGTGATTTGGGATCATACAAAATGTGATCCATTTATTTTTTTTGTTAAAAAAGTAAACCCCCCACCCATATGGGCCATGCTACCCTCCCCACCCAGTCATTGATAGTTAAGGGGGAGGGGTGAAAGGGGACTATTACATTACAATAACTTTTAAATACCATTCAACGCTGCGTAAATATCCTCATCCTTTCAGTCTCACCGCTGGGCCTGAATGCACAGAAGACACTCCCAATACTGCTTTACGTGATTGTGTTTTGGAAACATTACTGGCATTCGGGTCTGGCATTATACTAAAAGGGTTAGGGGTCTTCACATAACATTGCAGTTTTTTTTTTTGTTTTTTTTTTTATTTCTATTTTCTAGTATTTTTTCCCCATTTATGCCCGCCCCATCTCAGGCATGCACATGCTGCGCTTCAAGACACCTCCCTAATTGCTGCCCTCTCCACTCCACGCTGCCACTGACCTCCACCCAGTGGCAGCGGACGATGGGGAGAATTCCCCAGGATAGCAGAGCTGCCAGTAAGCTGCTTGATCCTGCACTCCCTCCCCCCGGGGCCAGCTCCCTAACGACCCCAGGTTGTTCCCGAGACCGGGTCACCAGCATGACATGAGGTAAGGCACGATGCCTCAACTGTCTGCACCACTGGGCCAGCTAGTGTTTTTTTTTTTTTTTGGAAGTTACACAAGGTGACCCTGAATGAAAATGATGGCATTTCCAGTGTTGAGTGGCAGCTGGTGACACCACAGGGGCACAGAGAGGTGAGCAGGTAGCTGAGAAGGATGAGGGGAGAGCAGACCAGGGGCATGGGCACTGGACTGGGGGAGTGTTGACAGGGAAGGCAGGTTGGAGAATGTCAGGAACTTTGATCCCTAGTGGTAGGGTGGAAGAAGTAGCAGGCATGATCATAAGGGAGCAGTATCACCAGTGGACACCAGCAACAGGTATCAGCATCTGGCTGTTAACTAGGTTAAAGAAAGTCAAACAACTGGGGCTGGTGGGGTCAGTCAAGACATCAGAGAAAAACAACCTGCCAAGGAGTAAGGAAAAGGCTGGGCACAGAGACAGGAAGTTAGTAATCAGAGACTCAATAGTTAGGGCTGTGGGTGAGATGGAGGGGGCACTGCTGGACTAGAAAGGTAGCTCGGACACTGTGGTCTGCCTGCCTGGGAAGTGGGTTTAATAAATGCTAGCCGGACCACTAATCAGTGCAGTTGGTTGGAGCAGACCATCCTTGTCCATGATGGCACAAACAACATAGGAAGCACAAGTCCTGAGGACATGTGGAGATCATTCATGGAACTAGGGATGTTCCTGAAGGGAAAGGCATCTAGGGTGATCTTTTCTAAGATCCTTGCGGTCGGTCCTGGAGGCTAGTGAGAAGCTGTTACAGACCATTAGACTGGTTCACGTTTGGCTAAGGGGATGGTCCAAGAAGGGCTGTTTTCTTTTTCTGGCCATCTAAAGAGCCTCCTGGAGCAAAAGACATCTGCAAGCTCAGGCCAATCTACATGTGTGCCAGGATGGAGTGGGACATACTGGCCAGAGGAATAGACTGGGCAGTCATTGGGGATATGAAGTAGATGATCGCTGGGAGAAGACAAGAGCAGTGGATCACCAAGGGCTGGTGATTACAGAAAGGACAGAAGAGTGGGAGAAGAGACTTTGGCAAAGGGCAGGAAGCACAGAGGGGCAACTATTTTCACATGCAGCAAATATGTAGTGCGAATTCAGGGAAACGGAGAGCTTAAGGGCCCGATAAGGATATGAAAAAAAGACAATGAGCTAGTGAAACTCAAGAGATATGACTGGGTAGAGAAATGACTGGGACACCAGGATAGGAAGATACAGACAATTTCAAAGGAACAGTCCTTATCGGTCAGGTGCGGGTGGCTCTCTTCATAAGGGATAAGCCACCATGAAGGACAAGGAGGACATGGGTGGGGACAGTACTACAGAGTCCATCTGGGTTGACCTCGGGAGAAAAGGGGGTCAGAAAAGAGTCACCTTGTGGGTGCTACAGGCCCTTGCACATCCGTATCACCCCTTGTTGTCGACAGCCCGACGGCGAACACACAGATAAAGACCATTACGGCGACATTTGCGGTAATGGTCCTTTTTCCGTGTTTCGCCTTCCCCCAGTGTTCTGCCCCCTCCCCGGACCAACTCTGACCTGGAGTTGGAATCCTAGAGTCCGGAGGGTGCGGGGGGCACAGCCCCCACAGAAAACACCCATGTAAGAGGCGGCACAATACCTGCGTCGGTATTGTGCCGTCGCTGTGGGGAAGGTCGACATTCTCGCCGACGAGATAACTTGGTGCTTCCTTGCACATCTCAGTGAAGCATGATGCCCAGCTGGTTGGCGAAGTTAGGAGAGCAGTCAAATCAGATGCAGTCATAATCCTGGGGGAACTTCGATCTCAGACATATAGATTAGCATCTCGAGAGGGCCAACAGCAGGGTTGAGAATGAGTTCCTGTCCACCTTCAAGGACTGCTTCCTGGAGCAGCATTTCCAACAGGGGACTAGGTCTGAGACCAGACAGGGTCTGCAGAGGCAAGATAGGCACAGGGAACACTTGGCCAGACTAGGTGGGCCAAGTGGTCCTTTTCTGCGGACAAATTCTATGTTTCTATATGAAATGTGTACCAGTGCCCTGCACCATACAAATACATCAAAAGTATCAATCTACTAGATACTGTCATAAAAGTAACTACAATTTAAGAGAAACTAGTGGTGGCCATGAGTCATTACAGGTGTCAGCGCGTGGCCCAGTTGGTAGCATATCAGCCTCTGGGCCAGAAGGTATGGGTTCTAACAGTGTTGCACAGGGACTGGACTCATACCACAATAGGTGCCGGAACAGGAGGGCCACTAGGACCATGGCCCTACCACTTTCATAAATGGTCCTATCAGTTTTTGCAATCATGTTAATGTATTTAATAGGGGAGATTATACCCCTTAAATCCTTATCCCTACCACTTTTCAAACCGTTCCGGCACCAATGCCACAAACACAAGCCCACAAGTGCAGTACAAGGGGAGGAGACATTAAAAACCAAGGTCCCGTTTGCCTCTTTGATGGTTGTTCAGCTGGACTTTAAAGATCTTGTGGAACTTCTCGAAAAGAATAGGGGAATCTCTCCCCCCCCCCCATTCCCTTTTCACTAAAATACCACCAACAGATTAATCTGGTTCAATTTTAGCTGGTTTGCATCTGTATTCACCCACCCCCACCCCACAATAAGGCAGTACTGTCTAGCCCTCCTTTCCCGGTCAACAAAAATTAAATATATAAATTATTTAAAAAACTTGCAATAAAAGCAGTTTAAACAAGCAGTATTTGTTAGTAAACATATAGTTTTTTCAGCAATAATGTTTGTCTGGCAAAAATATCAACATACACATTTTTTTTTCTTTCATTCCTGAACCAAGATACGGGATTTTGAAGTTTTTGAAAGTTCCCATTCTCGCGAGATGCCCACCATAAAAAAATTAAATACTTTGGTACAGTGCTGTGCTGTTTACCACCAGAAACATGCAGCAGCACCATCATAAGCATCCACAGTGTGAATCTTGTATGTCCATTTAACAGATAATCTCAGCGGAAGAGATTTTTTAAAATAGCGAGTGCATCCATCTTTATTGACACAAGTCATTAATTAAAAAAATAAGCTAAAAAAGCTGTTTTAATGATGCCTGAGAAAACTGAAAATACAGTACACTATACATGAATTTGAGGATGACAGAAATATATTGTTGCTAGAAAACTTGCCAACTAACAGATACTTGCTGCTTTAAAAAACGTCTGCAAGAATTACACCCACCCACACCCATATCCTCAATCCACCTTTAACTACAAGATCTTCCGTGGTTACATCATTTTAATAAAAGGAGACCTGCTCCTGACCCGGGTGGGTTTTCAACAGCTAAGTGAGAGTGGGTTTCTGTTTTTAAAAAAAAAATAACACCAAAGATTTCTTGGTAAGAAAACAATACAGCATTTTTTTTATTTTATGTTTCATAGCACACAGTATACTAAATAACACAAACAACATGCACAGCTCAACTGTGTTTTCATTTTGGGTTTCTGATGACATTACGGACCTCTCGAGCTTCATTCTCAAAGTCCCCAAGATGACTTCAGAACACCTTGAAGGGAACAGCCTTGTAGTGCATTGTTGCCCATGCATTATTCTCTATATAATGTATTAATGGGTTTTTGTTCTGTATAGATTTCCATCCTTGCTGAAATATTGTTGTACACAGTTCAAAGGTCATGAAATGTGGTGGCACCCTTCTGTGGTACAACATATCAGCTGATCGGAAATCTGCAGCCACCTGTGCTCAGAACTGCCATGCACACACTGTTCTTTAAAACAAAACTGCCGAGTCTCCTGGTGCGAGGGAGCGTGAAAATAAAAGCGGAGTCATTCTGAGACTTGCACCCAGCGATTCGGCAGTTTTGTTTCAGAGAAAGAACAGAACACACGCAAAAAACATACAGTATAAAAAGTACTGGTTGAGCAACCACATGCCCAACCAGCCTGTGCCGCCACCTCGGGCTTCTGATTACATTGGACCTCTTAAGCTTTGCTCTTGAGGTCTGATGTAATCAGAACTCCTCTGTGACAGCACAGGCAGTTCAGGCAAGGTTGCCCAACCAGTATTCTCTATTTATTGCACACCCCATCTTGTCTTACTGCTGCTTATTTCTGGTGACCACTATTATACATGGAAAACAGTGTTTATTTTTCCATTATACATGGTTTTCCATGTGTAACGGTGAGTGCGAGGCCTCCATACTTCTTATCTGTTCTGCTGTACCTTGGGGAAGATGGTTTTCCATTTATAATGGCAAGCATCAGAGCTCCAAACTTACGGTTTGTTCTGCTTTACCTAAGGGAAGACAGGACTTTGTGCCTGATGGCATTCATACTGGGGTCAGGATAAATTCAGTGAAACAAAAGAAATGGTTCCAGTATTAAAGAAAAAAAAAAAAAGACAGTTACTGAACAGGGTGGCTTCCACCCTGTTCCTTAAGTGTTTTTTTTTTTTTTTTTAAATCCAGGGCCTTTTCTTTTGTTTTGCCCTGTACAAGCATTCTCCTATCTAAACAGGAACAAGAAATTTGGTACCACCAATTGTAAAAACATAAATAAATAACATTGGGGAATGGAACTAATTCAATGTACATACTTGGGCCCGAATATTCAGAATTGTTGCGCCATGTGCAACCCACTAATGTGCCCTAGTGCGATATTCAAAACGGGGATTGTGCCTGGCACAAATCCTGATTCGCCGGACAGCATCAGTAATGTATGCGGCGCATGTAGGGGAGCGTGCCCATGCATACTCCGCACATCCCGATATTCAGCCCAGGATGTGCCGAGTCCATGCTTGCGCAACCCCTACTTGCGCTGCACACAGGTGAGCCAAAATAAAAAAGGAACAACGGCTGGCCACCCACAGGTGAGCTGCCGTATTGTAGGACGCAACACAGCAGCTGCCACCTGTGGGTGGCTACCCGTGCTCCAGTTGCACCTTCGTGGCGGCACCCCCCCCATGCCCGATCGCAGGCATACGTAGAATCTATTAACCATCCAATATCCCTGGTGGTCCAGTGGACCGCTTCACGCCCGATCACGGGCATATGTTTAAATAAATGTAAAGTCCGTATCCCTGGTGGTCCAGTGATCACATTATCACGCAGCATATGTTTAACAATGTAAGTTCAATATTTTTGGTGGTTCAGTGATCGCCGCGTATTTTATCGGCATATGTAATTCATCGTAAGTTCATATTTGTTGCGGTCCAGTGATCGCTGGCTGCGATCGCGGGTAGTAACGTTGTCAGCCCACCCTGTGGCCCAGAGACCCTCCCACCCGCCCACTGAGATACTGCCTGCTCTCCGGCCGCCGCCGGCAGGTAGCACCCCACCACTGCCGCCGCCCGCCACCGACCGACAGGGGTTGTACATTGTGTCCAGCGTGAGCCACTGGGCGGTGTCGATTGCACTACACAGTCCAGACTGGAGTGTGAGTACGGTACGGGCTGTATGCCCATTGGCTCCACTGTGACCAATGTGGCGACAGCCCTACCGCCACGTACACTATGAGTCAGCGGCAGCAGGGCGACAGGTGGTGATGCTGCCGATCGCCGCTGACCGGGTGGGGAGCGGGTGGTGGGGCCCAGTGGCGGTGGGAGGGGGCACCGCTAGACCACCAGGTTGGGTTTCTGTGGCATTATTGGTTTACTGACGCCCGCGATCGGGCTGCGAGCGTCCACTGACCACCAGGATATTGGACTTTCATTAATTTGCTACATATGCCCGCAGTCGGGCGTGCAGCAGTCCACTGGACCACCAGGGATATAGGACCTTACTTTCATTTAACATATGCCCGCGATCGGGCAGAGGGGCGCACTGCCACGCTGTGCAGGGGGTGTAGGTCCCCGACGGCTGCTTCCTGGCAGGGCGCCAGGTACAAGTCGCCGGGATCGGCGCACCTGCATGCAATGAAGAGACGATATGCAAATGGCCCCATTTGCGCTCTTTGCATACATTATGGCCCCATCTGCATGTGCACTTTTGAATATCGTGTTGTTGCTCATAGCACAACAGTACTTGTGCTAGCACATCCCTTGCTCCACTTCATTACTTGCGCTAAGAAAGGGAAAAATAGGGTGCGATATTCAACGATGCTGTGCCACGGAGCAGCTCCGCTGAATATCACCCAGTCGACGCCCCTGCGCAGCCATGTTGTGCTGCACCCAGGCTTGCACCACAGCCTGGCGCAGTCTGAATATCTGGGCCCCTGTGTGTGGGATACATTGATAAACCACTCTGCCTTCGCTTTGTGGTTTATGTGTCATGACTTGAAATGCCTTGGGTGCATGTAAACAAAACCTTGTTATACACCATCCCCCACGTGTTAGTCTGCAGGTTAAAAACAGCAAGATTAATTTGTTTGCCAACTAATAAAACACTGCTACTTTAAAGCAGGTTCCCAAATTGAGGAAGTCTTAGTTGGCTTGAATGGAAGGAAAAAAAAAGCCCATGGGAGCATATTGGGGGCTTCACAACTAAAAAGAAAGACACACCACAGTCATCGGGTCTACGACATTTCACTCCTGTAATTTCGCTCCCCCCACTCTCACTCCCGCACAAATTCACCCCCATTCACATTCACTCCCTGCCAGCAAATGCATAAACAGGCAGATATCCAAAGCTTTTTTCTGTTTTACTTTAAAAGCAGCTACACACAGCCACAAGAAGATCTGGAACAAACATTGTACCTACTGTAAATAAAGTGAATAAAGTTTCCCCATTTTGCTGAAGCACCAAACCATGCCCGAATGAGGAGAATCCAACAATCAAAGAGAGCCTATTCTGTGCATGCACCTGCTTGAGAAGCACAGACATATCAGAGAAGGGGGCGGATCACATGCTGGCATGCCACCGGCTGACCGGGAATACAGGAAGTGCAAACAGGAGCTGCAGCAGCCATAAGGAGGAGGGCTGTTTCGGACGTGTGTTTTTTTATTTTTCTAGCTGTCCTATGTTGTCCTACACAGCGGATGAAGGGGGTTGTGACTCAGACTCCAAACACCACAAACAATGAACAGTCAGAGACACATAACTGAAGGGGCGGACCACCAGCTGAACGGGATGTCTGCAGTAAGTCAGTCTGTTATTCAGGTGCTCCATGAGAGTTTTCAGTATTGGGATTTTTTTTTTAAGTATGAAATTGCTGGGATTGAGTGTTATCAGTATCTGAAACTGAAGAAAAAAAACACTCACCTTAGTAATGTTGTTTCTTCTAATGGGAGTCTTGCTGTATTCTGACAATAGCAGTGAGTCCCAACCTTCGAACTGCCCCAGAGATGAAAGAGTTAACTTTCCATGCCAGGCATGGAACGCTGAGCTCGAGCTCGGTTGAGACTCTGTCTGTTGCTGTTTGAACTCAAACCGTCAAATCTTTACGAGCTAAACTCATTGAGGTCCTGTGTGGAAGCTGTAAACCTACACTAGCCAACTGGCTACTAAATATAACAGATTTTTTGGTCCCAAAGCAAAGACTTCAGGAAACCCAAAAAATGAAATAAACAACACCCACTCACCCAAGAAAAGAGGGTGATAATAAAAAAGGAGGGGCACCTCCTGAGTGCTAACACTGCTACTGCCCTCCCACATCCCAAAAACAGAGGTTCTGAGAGGGGAAGGCGGGGGGGAGGTCAGAATACAGCAAGACTCCATTAGAAGAAACAACATTACTTAAGGTGAGTAATTTTTTCTTCAAACAACATGAAGTCTTCCTGTATTCTGACAATAGCAGACTATCAAGCAGTACCTCCATGGAGGAGGACAGAACCTACTTAGGAAATAGGCTCTGAGCTAAAGCTAGGCCAAACTGGCATCACTCCTAGCCTGGATATCCAGATAGTAATGCTTGGTAAAAGTGTGAACTGTTTTCCAGGTAGCTGCTTGACATATCTCTAAGATAGGAATATCCCTGGCAGCAGCCAGGGAAGCAGCTGTACCTCTGGAGTGGGAGCCTCAGGCCTGAGGGTGGAATCTACCTACTTTTTCATAGCAAAATTGAATGCAAGAGACAATCCACCTGACAATGGATCTTTAGTGGCAGGTTTTCTTTACCAACCTCACCATAAGTGAGAACAGCTGGAGGAGTCAAACCTGTGACTCTTGGCACGCTCTATGTAGTAGCTAAGGGCTCTTTTCACATCCAACTGTGCAACCTCCTCCAGAGGAGGAATGGTCAGTGAAGTACACAGGAAGAGACACAGATTGATTAAGGTGGAAGTCTGAAACCACCTTTAGGCAAAACTTCCTGTTAGTCCTGAGGACCACCTTATCTCTATGGAAGAGATAAAATCAGGCTCCACTGACAGGGCTTGCAACCGCTATGCGCCTGGCAGAAGTGATGGCCACCAGGAACACAGTTTTCCAAGTCAAGTACTTAAGCTCTGCTGAGGACAAAGGCTCAAAAGGAGGTTGCATAAGCTGAGCAATGCAAACATTAAGGTCCCAAGCAGGGGCAGGGTCCCTGAATGGCAGATTGGCATGAAGCAATCCCTTGAAAAACTTGGAGAATACAGGGTGAAAGAGAAGAGGGCTTACCTGCTGAAAGAAAAACAGAGACAGCTGCCAGATGCACCCTTAGTGTAGCTGGTCTGAGTCCCAAGCTATTCAGATGGACCATATAGTCAAGGATTGTGGGCAGGTCAGCAGACTCTGGGGAAATATGCTTCCCAGAGCACCATATGGAGAATCTTTTCCATTTGGAATTATAGTAGCTCTGGTGGAAGGCTTCCTGAAGCCTTTAGAATATCCATAACACCTTGAGAGAGGTGTAAATCAGCAAACTCTAACTCTTCAAGAGCCAGGCCTTGAGATTGAGAGATTTGAGATTCAGGTACCAAACCCTCTCCTGAGCACAGGTTAACAGGTTGTAATTCCTGGGAAGAGACAAGGGAAGGTGGACTGCTAAGGACAACAGGAGAGGGTACCAGGGCTGTCTGGCCCAGTCTGGAGCAATCAGAATCACCTTGCAGGGTTGAGACATGATTTTGACTAGTACCTTCAACAGAGAGGGAAAGGGGGAAAAGCATACAGGAACTTCCCTTCCCAACTGAGAACCAGGGCATCCAGGGGAACTGAGCCCAACACTGGGGGCCTGCGGCAAAAAAGGGGAAGTTGGTGATTGTCTAGGGCTGCAAAAAGATCTATCTGTGGAGTGCCCCATCTGGAGAAGATCACCTCCAAAACCAGGGGATCCAGTGACCATTCGTGATGGCCTGAGATATCCTGCTGAGAGCATCTGCCAGGACATTGTCCTTGCCTGGGAGGTGTACTGCTGTAAGGCAGCTGTAAGGGAGGTGTTCAGGAAATAGGCCAGAGACCACAACTTCATTGCTTCTGTGCACAAGGCCGAAGACCGAGTGCCCCCTTGCTTGTTGATATACCACATTGTGGTGGTACTGTCTGTCCTGATCTGAACAACTTTGTTCTGAACAGACTTGAAAAAGCTTGAAGTGCTAGAAACACTGCTCTGAGTTCCAACAGATTGATGTAAGCAGAGATTCCTGAGGAGACCACAACCCTTGGGTGGTCAGGTCCTCTGGCCACCCACCCCAAGAGGGAGGCATCTGTAGTAAGGATTAAAGAGTGAGACTGAGTGACAAAGGGAACTCCCTGTCTTGGATTGTCCTGATCCTGCCACCACTGCAAGGCCTGGATCAGGGTTCGAGTCACTGGTATCAGTTTGGTCAGAGGGTCCTTTTTCTGAGACCAAAAGGCTCTCAAGTGGAACTGAATGTCCCTCATCTGAAATCTTGCTCCCTGCACCACTGCTGTAGAAGCAGCCATGTGCCCCAGGAGCTGCAGAAAATGCCTTGCTGGTCGAGACACCTGTAGGGTGAATGAAGAGGCCAGTGTGATAAGGGTCCTTGCCCTGTCCAGGGGAAGGAAGGCTCTGGTCTTTTCTGCATCTAGCTCTGCGCCTATGAAGGTGAGGAGCTGAACAGGCTCTAGAACTGAATTTGAAAGATTCGGAAGGAAACCTAGAGAGGTGAGCAGTTGCTGAGTTATCTGTAGGTGTAACTTGACTTGGTCTGGGGACTGGCCTACTATGAGCCAGTCGTCCAAGTATGGGAAGATGGCAATCCTTTGCCTCTTAGGGAAGCAACTACTACTGCCAGGCATTTTGTGAATAACCTTGAGCAGAGGTTAGTCAAGGGCATTGCTCTGAATTGGTAATGGCCTGAGGGCAGCTCGAACCTGAGGTATTTTCAATGGGAGCTTCTGATGAGAATATTGAAATAGGTATCCTTGAGGTCCAGGGAGACTAGCCAGTCCCTGGCCTTAGAGAGGGTAGAATTATTCCCAGAGTCACCATTTTGAACTTTGGCTTTAAAAGGTGCTTGTTTAAATACCTGAGATCCAGGATGGGCCACCATTCTCCTGTCTTTTGGGAGTGAGGAAGTACCTGGAGTACAACTTTTCCCTTGGTGTAGGTGGAACCTTTTCACAGCTCTGACAGCCAAGAGGAAGAGACCTCTGCCTCTAGGGCAAGTGCCTCTGAAGGATTTGCAGGTGGAAAGGATCTGGTTCTCATCTTTGGAAATTTTTTGAAGCTGAGAACCAGTCCCTGGCTTACTACTTCCAGGACCCACTTGTCTGATGTTAGACTTCCAGTCCTGGACAAAGTAAGCCAGCCTGCCCCCTACAGATGGTGGAGAATCGGCCCTGGCAAACCCATCAGGGTGCCTGTTTGGCAGGGGGTTTAGGCTGAGGGGTGGAAGCAGGTCTGCCTGTACCCCTTCTGCCTCTCCCTCTAAAGAACCCCCTCTGAGCATAGGCAGAAGAGGAGACCTGGGCTTGGTAGAAAGGCCTATGAAAAGGCCTGCCCCTGCCCCTGGGATGCTGCCTCTGAGGAGTGGCTTGCCTTTCCTTGGCCTGAGCACTCCTATAGGTGGTCCTGTATTCATCCATTTTCTTCATGTAGTTCTCTGTTTGCTCCCAAACAGAGAATTACCCACAACAGGAAAATCCATGGCCTTATTCTGGGTATCCTGAGACAGGCTAGTACATCTGAGCCAAGCCATCCTACGAAGGGCCACAGATGTAGCCATGACTCTAGATGACACATCATTGGAGTCCACTGCAGCATGGAATTGCACCTTGGATGCCTCAATACCATCAGCAGCCACCTGCTCCAGCTCCTTGGCAAGCTGACCAGGGACCTGTTTAGCTAAAGCCATGACAGTGTCCCATCTAGATTTCTGATATCTAGCAGTATAGGCCATATAATTGGCCTGCCTGAGTCCCAGGGATGCTGCCATGTACTGTTTCTTTGCCATGGCATCAATCTTCCTGGAGTCCTTATCTGGGGGTGTGAAGCCAAGGGTATATTAGCCTTATCACAGGCTGCAGCCTGCACTACCCCAACATAACTGCATTGCTGGGTAAGGAACTCCGTATCTGAGCCTGACAGAGTATACCTCTTGTCCATTCTTTTATCCACAGGAGGTATAGAATTAGTCTTTAAAATCTTACATGTCTGTTTCCCAAAAGACTTGTGTAAGGGAATAGACAGCCTCCTGGACTCTGGGGTATCCATCATTTCCACATAGTAAGGCTCCTCCTGGTCATCCACAGCTTCTTCCATAGGAAGCTGAAGGGTTTTGGCCACTTTCTTGTAAAACATGAAATGGGAGGGGGACTCAGAAAGCCTAGGAGGAGACACTCCTGAAGGTCTGTCTGGGGAGATGTCCAGGTCAATGGGCACATCCAGACTTTCATAATCACATTCACTTTCCTCATACTCTCCTTCCTCCTCCTCCTCCAGTTCATAAAATTCTTCCAAATTATAATCCGGAACCGGTGGAACCGGCCGAACCGAGCGCCTTCCTGATGGTGCCGGTTCGGTCGGAACCAGGGAAAGCGACTGCACAATTTTTATCACTTTGGCTATTTCATCAGCGGTTGGAGAAAAACTTTGCATCCACACCGCTGATTTTTCCTTCTTGTTCTTTTTAACCGAACCGACTCGGAATCGGTTCTCCTTTGCCTGAAGAAGTTCGCCCTGGTCAGAGGGAGTCCTTCTGTCTCGGCTTGAACCAACCAGGCTGGCCATCCGGTCATGGACTTTTGACCTCCCTTTCCTGAGCCTACCAACTCTTTTCTAGGTAGCTTGCAGGAACATTTTACAAATCTGCAGTCTAATCGAGGTGGTCAAACCCCAGACAATAAACACAGGGTAGGTGTGAGGTCCAGCCTTGAAAAACTTCCCCACACACACTACAGTGTTGAAACCCAGCGGGCCGGTTTTCTTTTAGGTTTCTCAGACATGGTGCCAGTCCCAACAAAATTTACCCTTTTAATGGCAATCCACCAGGTAGATACATTTTATCGTTCCTGACCGTGTTACGGTCGTAGAAAACCGTAGTAAAACTGGCTTTAGAACCGCTAAGAACCGGTAACCACACTCTAAAAGTAGAAATAAAGATTTTTAAACAACCTGATCGGTTCAAACCGAACCGATGAAACGTTTACAAGTTCCACACAGAATAGAAAATCACAATAAACCTATCTAGTACTCACAAATACCACAGACAGAGACCGAACCGACAGGCTGCAGTTTAAATTCGGTTGGAAACCGAGAAAAACGGACTTTAACCGAAAAATTGAACCAAGCAAAGGAGAAGTCTCCGGAGCGACTGTTCAGTGAGGCGGAGTAAAGAATCTGACGGTTTGAGTTCAAACAGCAACAGACAGAGTCTCAACCGAGCTCGAGCTCAGCGTTCCATGCCTGGCATGGAAAGTTAACTCTTTCATCTCCGGGGCAGTTCGAAGGTTGGGACTCACTGCTATTGTCAGAATACAGCAAGACTTCATGTTGTTTGAACTTATGTTTTAGACTCCCACTGTCTACATCAATAGTTGTCATTTGTTTTTGAGAGAAAGGTTGCCCCATTTTCAGTACTCGGCTTGACTGAGTTGGACTTTAGTGTTCTCAGGATCGGGGAGCATAATGACCAGGAGCAAAATTCCTTGGGGGTGAATTTGAATGGGAACGAAATGTCGGGTGTGAGACTGGCAATAGCTAAATGACAAGAGTGAAATGTCATGTTCTCGTAGTCATCAATGGCTATATAAAATTCAAAATGATCAAGAATGCTAAACTGTTTTAGCTACAATGGCACCAAGTCCAGTAACAAGTATATTTACAATGGAAAACTCGAATAGAAGTTTTCAGGTGCCTACAATATAGCAGATGTGGCACTGGTTACATTGTGCAGCAGGTATTTACTAAACGTTCCGGGTGTTCAGGAAGGGGGAGCGACCCCTGGCACAAAATTATCACGTGGACCATTTTGCACCAGCCAGTACGACTGATAAATGGCATCCTGCTCTTCAAGGGTAGGGTCAACCCACAGTTCTACCCAAATAACTTTTTGTTTCCTTTTTTTTCTTTTGGTAATGGCAACCCGTTTTTGAGAAGATTTTAAGTAACACAGTAGGACACAAGGGACTCTAGGTCCGAGTGAGGGTAGCCTTGGAGGGATGGAGGCATGGAGCTAGTAAGGGAGTCACCTCAAGATCCCTATGGAAATATGGCTGGTGGGCATGGGCTGAACATTTTGGCCCAATGGCAACAGATCCCTGGTTCAAGATACAGGCAAGGAAGGGATTTCACTCCCCATGGCGATTATGATAGGGCTCCCCCATGGCCTTTGAAGCTGCTGCCCCCCTTTTTAATCGGACCTCCGGGGACAGAATTAGGTATTATCAAATTAGAGACTTTGTGAATAAAAAGGTCAATAGTTTTTCAGCGATTGAGGTTGGAGAATCACCTCCCCCCAATTCGAAAGAATATGGTCAGTGGCCTCAGGTAGGGGAGTCATAACCCTCTTATACAACAATTTTATTTCTGACAAAGGGTATCATTCTGGCCTTATTAAGGCCAGACGGGAAGAAGAGCTAAGAGCCAGAATTGGACCAGAATCCTGGGACAGAATGTGGAAGTCGGTGTGGGGGTCCACTTCCTCCCTAACTTGGAGAGAATTTCTCTGGCGAATCAGAATACGTTATGTTCTGGTTCCCAAGACCCAGGCAAAGTTTAGCCAGAATGGGCAGGGCCTGTGCTGGAGAAAATGTGGGGAGAGGTTGGCTAACCACACCCATATATTCTGGTTGTGCCCCCTGGTCCAGTCATTTTGGGAAGCTGTGTCTAAACGTATAAAGGAGATCCTGGGGCAAGGGGGAGAGTTGGGACCTGAGCAACTGGTACTAGGTATTGAACAGAAATCCCTTAGGGGAAGGGAAGCCAAGTGCCTATGGAGGATACTAATAGCAGCAGCAGCTAAAGGCTCTTACAAGAAGATGGATGCGGGAAGAGGTACGACGGTGGGGGACTGGATCAGCATAGTCACCTCAATGCAAGAGATGGAAAGGATCACATACAGTATCCGGCATAGGCAGGCCCAGTACACCAATCGCTGGACTAGATGGGACTTATATGGTATGGGGACGGGAGAGGAGAGCTGAAATCGTCAGAGGAGATGGGAGGAAGGGATCCACCCTCGCTAAGCATCAAACAAACAGACCGTGATAGGGGGTATGGAGTGCAGATCGAAGCCGGAGGCATAATGGTTATATGTACATGAAGAGATTATATATTCTCTGCACAGTATCGAAGGCATATGACATGGGCTGACAATGAGATAAAGCACAACAATATGATAGTTTGGATTAACTGTGAATAAGCACTGAACTGCAGCAGAAATAGCGACAGTGATTTTACCACAGCAAGTTAGTTATTCTTTTATATATTTTTAATTGAAGTTTTATAGTATAAATTGTT
Source organism: Neoceratodus forsteri (assembly GCA_016271365.2). NCBI lineage: Eukaryota > Metazoa > Chordata > Ceratodontiformes > Ceratodontidae > Neoceratodus > Neoceratodus forsteri. Next base: position 1,096,163,388 of record CM057456.1, on the reverse strand, counting down.
AAGAGATTTCATACCAAGAGGAATCCAGAAAAAGATATAGTAACTGTAGTACTGGACAGAGAGTAATGTTAAAGTAATACTAACATGTAAGGGAAGAAGTTTAAATGTAGTGTAGGACAAGTAAGCAAATATTTAATACTGGAAATATAATACTGTACAAAGCAAAATGTGAGACTATGTACTGTAATGTCATCTCAATTTTCTCAATAAAATGAAGTTTAAAAAAAAAAAAAAAAGGGACTCTAGGTCCAACAAGTCCACCCCACCTCCACTTCACAAACAGGGATGAAAAAAGTATGCTGTCCAAAGACATATACATTTATAGTGATTTCCTACCCATCTATTATCCAGGGTACCCCAGTGAGTCCCCTGGTACACATAAATTTGTCCAGGCTTGCCTGAAAGGCCAGTACTGTCTTCAAGTCTATGGTCTCTGCTGGCATACTGTTTCATAGGTTCGCCACTTGCTGAGAGAAAGAGGTATCCTAACAGTATCCTTGAATTTACCACCCCAAGCTTCAGGGCATCTCCCAGTGTCCTGCTGCAGGACACCACATCAAACGTCTCCAACATCATAGCTATTGCTCTCTAAATAGCATTATCAATCTAGATGTCAGCAGCCCACTTCGGGCATGCTCCTTGACCTTGATGTCCCCATCTGGCTACAGAACATTTCCCGAATTTGTGGAACCAATTCATAATGAAATGAAAACTACTGTTTTAAGAACTGTGAAACAAGGCTGGCTTTAAAGATTGCTATCAGTGAGAGGTGCTCTGTTTTTTTGTGTTTGGTTAATCTTTGCATTTGACTGTCAAAACTTCATACAAAAAGTAGTGGCCAAATGTCTACCTGGCTTACAGTAAATATCAAAAAAGGGTGCGAGCCAATCATTGCTCTGGATCCTGAACATGAAACACAGGCTCAATGTACTAGCACATGGCTGCACCTGTCATGCCAGTATAGTAGGAATTACGCCTTCTATCTGCAGTAAGATACATAAACATATGAACGCAGTAACAGGTTACTAACTCCCATATTAGCAACCTTCTTCATGAATAGTTCAAAGACAATATAACAACCACAGAAATGAAAGAAATCGGTGCCCAAATTCTGAAAAACGACTGTGGTGGCAAGTATATATTACCTACGCTAGACACAAATGGTGACTTAAAATGTCCAAGTGACTAAATTAAGTTCTGTTGTTTTGCTATGGAAGTTAGAATTCTAATATATAGACAGCCTTTGCAAATCACACATAGTTCATTAACTTTTTTTGTCATATTTTACAGTTGTGACAAAGAAAGCATATTATAATTCTCAGTTGTAATGCCAAATATGTAAACTGCAGCTTTTTTAGAATGTTGTGTGTCAAAGTGTCCAAATGTTCCACCTACTCAAACGTTATGAGGTAAACAATGCCTTCTTGATTCACATTCCACTGATCATGCAAGTGTCCAGGCTGTGTGGGTGGTGTGCGATATGGCTGCCACTACACATTCAGTCACGTCACTACCAGTCTAGCATTGCTTGTAAAGCGCTTTGGGATACATTGTGCATGAAAAGCGCTATATACATGCCGATTCTTCTTCTTCATCATAAGGAAACAAGTAAGCAATAAGACACGACAGGGTGTGCGTTAGACACTTTAACACACGGCTAGGAGGCGTAGTGAGGCACGAGGCCACCAGCCGAGTGCATCCAGCCTCCTAGCCGTGTGTTAAAGTGTCTAATGCACACCCTGGAGTGGCTTATTGCGCTTATGAAATGGCCATCTTTAGTGGAAATTGCATTTGGTAGGTTAAATTTGCAATTTAAGTAGGAAAAAACATGTATGTTTGTGTAATTTTTAATAAAATAGTTCCTCCGCCTAAGTGTCCTGTGGGGTTTTTTTTTTTTTGCACTTAAGGACTTTTGTCCTACAAAGGCTTCTGTACTTTAGGTCTGGTTGTCATGGCAGTATTCACTTCACCCCCCCACACACACACACACACACGTTGTGTGTAGACAAGTAAAAATGCATCTGTTTTCTTTTTTTTTTTTTAAATAATTTAATTGAGGACTTTTGAGCTGCAAGGAGTTTTGAGCTGCAAAGGCATTCTTACCGCCTCGTCAGAGTAGCAGTATGTCCCTCTAAAGAAGTAAATTTGTTTTCAATTTACAGACATTCGAATTATTCTCTATGTGAGGAAGTTCAATTGGAACAGTTAGTTAGCGGGCAGTCCAGGATGGAGATCGTGGCAGGCGTGTTTTTGTTTTTTTTTGAGTGACTCCAGGAGAGAGAGAGAGGGAGCGCGGCGGTGTGGCAGTTCCTGTTTAAGTCGGCTGATCGTGGCAGTTCCTGGTTAAGTAAAGAAGACGAGCAGATGGAAGCTGCAATTTGTGGTTTGAAACTGCAATTTTGGGTTTGTACTATCGCGAAATGGTAGAGTGCGAGGCTGAGGGAATAGTCGGACGGCTGGCAGGTTGAAGATTTAAAATTTAAACAGCCAGTGAGCAGCCGCGTCAGGAGAGAGATCGTGCCAGCTGTTTTATTTTTATGTACTGACTCGATAGGTAGTCCCTGTTTTTTTTTGGGGGTTTGTACTATCAGGGAAATGGTACAGTGCGAGGCTGAGGGAATAGTCGGATGGCTGGCAGGTTGAAGATGGAGAGCGAGCGAGTGGTCAGGATAGTTAAGCTGGCACCACTTCTGGCACAAACAAGATGGCTGTATTTTGTTTTGCTAACATTCTGAAGTGGGCAGCATCACCTATATCAGTGCCCATCTGCTGGTCCTTTTTCCTGTGCGTTAGACAGAATATCACACAGGTATGGACCAATCAGCAGGTCTAAATTTTGATGCCCATTTCATAAATGCATTTATCTGCTGTGACAGTTTAGTAGGAAATTTTAAAACTACTGCTTGGGAGGGGTTTTTTTTTTTTTTGTTAAGCCTTGTTAGTTGAGCAGTGGCTTTGACTGAAGCTAAATGACAACACAACACTTAACCAAAAAAAAACAGCCCCATCAAGTTCTATGGCGTGCACCCCCACAATGCCGCGCTCAGATGTCATGACACATCTGAACATGGGAACAGACCCTGCAAACCACGAAGAGGACAGGATCAGCTGACAACCTCCTTGGGGACAAATTACTTTCCCTCACCTACAAAACCACACAATATAGAACAAGTTCTAGCCAGAACAGATAGGGCTGTGACGAGCTGCCGAGTGACCAAAGTTACACGTGTGAGTAGAAATTATTGAATGCCCTGGTGTAACATGGCCATTTTTTTGGAGGTGATGCAACAAATTTTCAATATGGCCTTTTTGGGACCCCTCCTCATGAAGAGTGCCAGTGTCATTTTGTTCACTTGTCCCGAAAGGTGATTCTGCAGAGTGAACGCACCATTCTGTGCCACAGGTGCGAAAACACGTTTCAGGCAAGATGTGAAAAATGACAGCTGTACTGTTACAAAGGAGGTGTGCAAAAATGGCAATGTTGAAAATGTGGAGTAAAATATAAAAAATTGGCAAAGTTAGGGCGTGTATAGAAACGCAACACCACGCTAATAACGTCAGTTATCTTGTTGTATTTTCACTAAATTTGCAACATTACTTCAGGACCGCATCTCATGAACACGGCACTGTCATTTCGTGACTCGGTCGCAAAAGGTGATTCTGCGCAGCAACCACAAAATTACCTTCCAGGACAGAGTAACTAAATGACAGTGACAGTTTTCATGAGGTGTGGTCCCAAGAACCCCATGTTGAAAACTTTGGGCCAAAATTCCACAAAATGGCTGATTTATCAACATAAGTTGAAAACACCACTGAATGCAACTATAGCACGCTTACCTTTGATTCTTCGGTTTGCGGTTCAGCTTTGAAGAGTGCAGACGTGTCCCGATCCAGAGAAGATAACAGTGCCAACCTCCGAGGCAAGTATGGAGTAAAGAGAGTGCGGGAGGTGGGTGCTCAGTGAGAGGTGGGGATGGTGGAGGGGGACCGGGGTGACGACGATGGATCGGTTTCTTTTTTACAGATAAAAAAAAAAAAAAAAACATCGGAGGACGGTTTTCTTTTTGTACAGGAAACAAAACAAACAAACAAACAAACAAAAAAAACATTCATTTGGGCACACTGGGGTGGGCTCCCAGTGTGCCAGATGAGTGGGGGGGGGTGAGTAAATACATTTGAGCACACTAGGGTGGGCTCCCAGTGTGCCATGAGTTGGGGGGGCTACATAATGCAGACACAGGGATTGGGGACCCCGAGGTTGGCGCGGAGACAGGAACGGAGGGAGCAGGGACGACAGCAGCAGTGGGAGGGTGCAAGAAGGTTTTCTTTATTGCCGGTGCTGGCGGTGACGCAACAGCGCATGCGCAGCACTTGCACATGCGCAGTTGTGGTGAATGGCATTTTGTCATTCATATGACGGCGCCAGCAGAACTGCGTATGTACGTGAGTCATGCATGCGCAGTTTATGTCCCGGAATGCGGAAGTAACAGCCAAAATAGTGTGGCTGTTATTCCGTGGTGGCCGATCTTGGCTGAGGGTTTCAAGCTCCATTGGACTTTCGGAAGAATACTTCCTAAAGTCCAACGGAAGGTTCCACGATCAGCCATTTTTAGAAGCTACGATCGATCCCAAAGCAGCTGTAGGCTCTGCCCACAGCCCTAAAAAGGAAAGTTATTTACTGCAACTCCAGGTCTTCGAGAATATCTTCCCCACAGACCCACACTCTGATCTCAGGGCTGGAGGCATTAGGAACCTGGAGGCCTTATAACTTTTAGGGCCAGCATGCACTATGCGAATGGCACAGAAGAAAAAATTACTCACCTTAGTAATGTTGTTTCTTCTAATGGAGTCTTGCTATATTATGACAATTGCAGTATGACCGCAGGTTAGAACTGCTCCGGAGGTGAAATAGTTAACTTTCCATGCAGGCATGGAACTTAGAGCTAAAGCTTGGTCAAAACTCTGTCTGTTGTGCTTCAAACGCAAACTGTCAGATCTTTACGAGCCAAAACTCACTAAGGTTCTGTGTGGAAGCTGTAAACCACACTAGCCAACTGGCTACTAACATAAACACTCATTTTTGGCCTAAAACAAAGACTCAAGTCAGGAGACCCAAAAATGCAAAAACACAACACCAATTCACCCAAAAAGGTAGGTGAAAAACAACAAGGTGGGCATCAAAAAAGTGCCAACCCTGTACTGCCCACCCACATCCCCAAAACAGAGGTTCTGAGAGGGGCAGGCAGGAAGGGAGGTCATAATATAGCAAGACTCCATTAGAAGAAACATTACTTAGGTGAGTAATTTTTTCTTCAAACAACATGAAGTCTTGCTATATTATGACAATTGCAGACTACACAGCAGTACCCCCATGGAGGAGGGACAGAACCTACCTAGGAAATAGGCTCTGAAGCACGGCTGTGCCAAACCGAGCATCACTCCTAGCCTGGATGTCCAGGGAGTAATGCTTGGTAAAAGTGTGAACTGTTTTCCAGGTAGCTGCTTGACATATTTCTAGAATAGGAATGTCTCTGGCAGCAGCCAGAGAAGCAGCTGTACCTCTGGTAGAGTGAGCCCTCAGGCCTGAGGGGGGGAACTTTACCCAACTTCTCACAGCAGAATTGGATACAAGAGACAATCCACCTGGCAATGGATCTTTTAGTGGCTGGCTTCCCTTTACCAACTTTGCCACAGGTGAGGAACAGTTGAAGGGAGTCAAACCTATGACCCTTGGTACGCTCTGTGTAGTAACTAAGGGCTCTCTTCACATCTAGGCTGTGCAGCATCCTCTCCCCAGAGGAGGAGTGGTCAGCGCAGTACACTGGAAGTGAAATAGATTAAGGTGGAAATCTGAAACCACCTTAGGCAGGAACTTTCTGTTAGTCCAAGGACCACCTTATCTCTGTGAAAAGAGATAAACCCTGCTCCACTGACAACGCTTGTAATTCACTTACGAGTCCTGGCAGAGGTGATGGCTACCAAAACACAGTTTTCCAAGTCAAGTACTTGAGCTCAGCTGAAGACAAGGGCTCAAAGGGGGTTCCATAAGCTGAGCAATGCAAACATTAAGATCCCAGGCAGGGGCAGGATCCCTGAATGGAGGTTGTTGTGAAACAACCCTTAAAAACTTGGAAAATACAGGATGAGCTGAAAGGGAAGAGGATTTACCTGCTGAAATAAAGCAGCACACAGCTGCCAAGTGCACCTTCAGGGTAGCTGGTCTCAGCCCCAAAGAATTCAGGTGGACCATATAATCCAGGACTGTGGGTAGATCAGCAGAGACTGGGAAATATGCTTTTCCGAGCACCATATGGAAAACGCTGTCCATTTGGGTGTAAGTAGCCCTGGTGGAAGGCTTCCTTGCTGCCTTCAATATATCCATTACACCTTGGGAAAGGTGTAAATCAGCAAACTCTAACTCTTCAAGAACCAAGCCTTGAGATTGAGAGATTTGAGATTCGGGTACCAGACCCTTCCCTGGGCACAGGTTAACAGATTGTGATTCCTGGGAAGGAACAGGGGAGGATGGACTGATAAGGACAGCAGGAGTGGATACCAGGGCTGTCTGGCCCAATCCGGAGCTATCAGAATGACTTTGCATGATTAGGATCTGATTTTGACTAGCACTTTGAACAAGAGAGGAAAGGGAGGGAAGGCATAGAGAAACTTCCCCTTCCAACTGAGGGCTAAGGCATCCAGTGGGAGTGAGCCCAACACTGGGGGCCTGCAGCAAAAAAGAGGAAGTTGGTGATTGTCTGGGGCTGCAAAAAGATCCATCTGCGGGGTGCCCCATCTGGCAAATACTACTCCCAAGACCAGGGAATCTAGTGACCATTCGTGGTGGCACTGGGAAATCCTGCTGAGAGCATCTGCCAGGACATTGTCCTTGCCTGGGAGGTGAACTGCTGTAAGGGAGGTGTTCAGGGAGTAAGCCAGAGACCACAACTTCATCGCTTCGGTGCGCAAGGCTGTAGACTGAGTGCCCCCTTGCTTGTTGATGTACCACATTGTAGTGGTGTTGTCTGTTCTGACCTGAATACTCTTGTTCTGAACAGATTTGGAAAAAGCTTGAAGTGCTAGAAAACTGCCTGAGCTCCAACAGGTTGATGTGGAGCAGAGATTCCTGGGGAGACCACAGACCCTGGGTGGTGAGGGTCCATGTGAGCTCCCCAGCCCAAGAGGGACGCATCTGTAGTAAGGATTAGAGAATGAGACTGAGTGACAAAAAGAACCCTTGTCTCAGGTTGCTCTGATCCTGCCACCACTGTAGGGCTTGGATCAGGGTTCGAGTTACTGGGATCAGCTTGTAAGAGGATCCTTTCGTTGAGACCAAAAAGCTCTCAAATGGAACTGGATGTCCCTCATCTGAAATCTTGCTCCTTGCACAACTGCTGTGGAAGCAGCCATGTGTCCTAGGAGCTGCAGAAAATGCCTTGCTGGCCGGGAGACCTGCAGGGTAAATGAGGAGGCCAGGGAGACTAGGGTCTTTGCCCTGTCCAGGGGGAGGAAGGCCCTGGCTTCCTGTGTGTTCAGTTCTGCGCCTATGAAGGTAAGAAGCTGGACCGGCTCTAGAACTGACTGAGAGATTCAGAAGGAAACCTAGAGAGGTAAGCAGTTGCTGCGTTATCGGAAGGTGTAAATTGACCTGGTCTGGGGACTGGCCTACTAAGAGCCAATCATCCAGGTAAGGAAAGATAGCAATCTTTTACCTTCTTAGGTAGGCAACTGCTACAGCCAGGCACTTGGTGAATACCCTTGGGGCAGAAGTGAGGCCGAATGGCATTGCTCTGAACTGGTAGTGGCCTGAGGGCAGCTCGAACCTCAGGTACTTTCGATGGGAGCTTCTGATGGGAATATGGAAGTAGGCATCCTTGAGGTCCAGGGAAGCTAGCCAGTCCCCTGGCCTTAGAGAAGGTAGGATAATTCCCAGAGTCACCATTTTGAACTTTGGCTTTAAAAGGTGCTTGTTTAAATATCTGAGATCCAGGATGGGCCGCCATTCTCCTGTCTTTTTTGGGGTAAGGAAGTACCTGGAGTACAAACCTTTGCCCTGATGTAGGGGAGGAACCCTTTCCACAGCTCTGAGAGCCAGGAGGGTAGAGACCTCTGCCTCTAGGGCTGAGTGCCTCTGATGGAGTTGCAGGTGGAAAAGATCTGGTTCTCAGCTTTGGAAATTTTTTGAAGCTGAGAACCAGTCCCTGGCTTACTACTTCCAGGACCCACTTGTCTGATGTTAAAGACTTCCAGTCCTGGACAAAGTAAGCCAGCCTGCCCCTCAGGTAGAGGAGAATCGGCCCTGGCAATCCCATCAGGGTGCCTGCTTGGCAGGGGCTTTGGGCTGAGGGGTGGAAGCAGACCTGCTTGTGCCCAGTCTGCCTCTCCTCTAAAGAACCCCTCTGAGCATAGGCGGAGGAGGAAGCTTTTGGCTTGGCAAAAGGCCTATGAAAAGGCCTGCCCTGCCTCTAGGGAAGCTGCTTTGAGGATGGCCTGCCTTTCCTTGGCCTGTGCACTCCTATAGGTGGTCCTATATTCATCCATTTTCTTCATGTAATTCTCTGTTTGCTCCCCAAATAGAGAATTTCCCTAACAGAGAAAATCCATGGCCTTAGACTGGGTATCCTGAGACAGGGTAGTACATCTGAGCCAAGCCATCCTGAAGTGCCACAGATGTAGCCATGACTCTTGATGAAACATCATTAGAGTCCACTGCAGCATGAAATTGCACCTTGATTCCTCAATACCATCCATAGCCACCTGTTCCAGCTCCCTGGCAAGCTGGTCAGGGACTTGCTTCACGTAGGGCCAGCACAGTATCCCATCTGGATTTCTGGTACCCTAGCAGCATAAGCCATATAATTTGCTTGTCTGAGTCCCAAAGATGCTGCCATGTACTGTTTCTTTGCCATAGCATCAATCTTCCTGGAGTCCTTCTCAGGGGGGGTGTGAAGCTAGGAGAATATTAGCCTTGTCACAGGCTGCAGCCTGCACTACCCCCACATGGCTGCATTGTTGAGTGAGGAAATCAGTGTCAGAGCCTGATAAGGTATACCTCTTGTCCATCCTTTTATCCACAGGAGGTATAGTGTGAGGAGTTTTTAAAACTTTTCCTGTCTGTTTCCGAAAAGATTTATGCAAAGGAACAGACAGTCTCCTAGACTCTGGAATATCCATCATTTCTACATAGTCTGGCTCCTCTTGGTCATCAACAGCTTCCTCAAAAGGGAGCTGGAGAGTTTCAGCAACTTTTTTATAAAACATGAAATGAGAAGGGGACTCAGAAAGCCTTGGATGAGAAACCTCTAGGGGTCTATCTGGAGAGATGTCTGGATCAATGGGCACATCCAGATCTTCAAAACCATATTCACTCTCCTCATATTCCTCTTCCCCCTCCTCCGGTTCACAAAAATCCTCAAAATCATAATCTTGAACCGGTGGAACCGGCCGAACCGAACGCTTACCTGAAGGTGTCGGTTCGGTCGGAACCGGAGAGAGAGACTGGACAATTTGAATTGCTTTAGCTATTTCCTCATCAGTTGGGGAGAGAACTTTTGGCTCTACACTAGCTGACTTTCTAGTCCTTTTTGCTGGAACTGGCTCCTCAGAACCGGCTCTTCGTTTGCCCGAGGAAGTATCGCCCTGGTCAGAGGGCACTCCCTCTGGTTTGGTTGGCACCGAACCGGGCTGGCCATCCGGGTCAGCGGACTTTTTGGCCTCCCTTTCCCTGAGCCTACCAACTCTCTTATCTATGGTGGCAGCAGGGAAATTGTGACAAATCTGGCAGTCTGAATTGAGGTGGTCAAACCCCAGACAATAGACACATGTGGTGTGTGGTCAGCCTTAGCAAAAGCTTCCCACAAACACTACAGTGTTGAAACAATAGGTCGGTTTTCTTTGGGTTTCTCAGACATAATGCCAGCCTAACCAACTTGCCCGCTTATGGCAATCCACCAAGCAAGACACCCTTATTGGTTCCCAACCGTTTCATGGGTCGTGGAAAAAAACGTAATGAAATCAGTTTTTTTTAGAACTGATAAGAACCGGGAACCGCACTCTAAATAAGGACTAGTAGATTTTAAATATAACCCGATTGGTTCAAACCGAACCGATAAAGAATTACAAGTTCCATACAGAAAAAATAAATGTAAAACCTATCTATTACTTACATTACCACAGACAGAGCTTGAACCGACCGGTTGCGGTTTAATTTCAGCTAAAAACCGAAAAATAATACTTTTAAACCGACAAAATGAACCGAGCAAAGGAGAAATCTCCGGAGCGACTGTTCAGTGAGGCGGAGTAAAGAATCTGACAGTTTGAGTTTGAAGCACAACAGAGTTTTCAACCGAGCTTACGCTCTAAGGTCCATGCCTGCATGGAAAGTTTACTATTTCACCTCCGGAGCAGTTCTAACCTGCGGTCATACTGCAATTGTCATAATATAGCAAGACTTCATGTTGTTTGAATGTGGTGCCGTGTGCACAAACAGCACAAAGTGGGAAAGAGGAAATCGTTTAACCAGGAAAGGCACACGAAGCCGAAGCCTGTTTCCAGGTGTGATCTGGGAGAACAAGTAAGCTAAGTGACTTGCTCAGGGTCACACAGTATGCAGGTAGGGGCTGTGGGATTCAAACCCAGGTCTCCAGATCTGCAGCTCAGAGCCTTAATCCACTGCACTATACTGCTTCCTATGAACAGTGATGCCAGCTTCAACTGCCTCAGTTTCTCCCCCCCTAAAGAGACAGAAAGAAACACAGAAACTGTCGGCAGAAAAGGAATGCTTGGCCCACCCAGTCTGCCTGGATTTTTCCTGCCTATTCCGTCTCTGCAGGCCCTACCTTGTCTCTGTTGACCTTCCCCCTCCCTGCTTATTTACCAATATTCCTTTATGTCCATCCTATGCATGTCTGAAGCCCCCAACTGTCTTCACTCCCACCACTTCTGCTGGCAGACTGTTCCAGGTGTTTACCACTTTTTCAGTGAAGTACTACTTCCTCACAACCCTCTTAAACTTCCCACCTTCCAGCTTCACATCATACCCTCTTGTCCTGATGCGCTTCCACATTTGAAATAAACTACCCTCCTATACCCTGTTCAACCCTGTTGGGTTTCTGTAGGTCTCTATTATACCCCTCCTCTCTTCTAGAGTGTACTTGTTGAAATCCCTCAGCATGTCTTCCTTGGGCTTTTGGTGTTTAACCTCTGCATCATTTTTAGCTGCTTTTCTTTGTTACTGCCTCCACCCTGTCTGTCTTTCGTAAGAAGCAGCCTACAGAACTGGACACATTACTCCCAAGTGGGGTCTCGCCAGCAACTGAAACAGTGGTAACACAACTTCCCTTCTCCTGCTGGTGATACCTCCCCCTGTGCCCTCCAGCATCCCACTGGTCCTGCTCCACTGCCTTGTCACACTGCCCCACCACTTTGAGGTCATCAGATAGAATAACCCCAAGCTCACCTACCTGCTTAGTGACAATCAGTACCACCCCTCTTCCCATTTTACACTCAGCTCCTGTGTTTCTATGCCCTAGGTGCATCGTTTTGTACTTTTTGGCATTGGGTGAACCCCAGCCGCTATGCCGTCAACCACTCCTCAACTAGCCCCCAGCAGTCCGGCCCCCCCCCCCATCACCTGCCATCTCCGAGACTTACCACTTACCTCACATGTTCCCTCATGGATAACCCTACATGGGAGGGGCTGCCAGGGGCCAGGCCGCAACTCCATCGGCAAAGCTGAAGCTTTGGTGAGTGAGGAGGAAAGCCCACTCAGCACTGTGGGGCCTTCGGTAGACAGACAATAGCATCCTGCGTCGGTTGAGGGGATTCTCTCTCCTTTCTGTCTCATCCCCCCAACAGACATCGGAAGGGCCCTGCTGATATGGAGCGTCATGCCACTGACTGATGTCACCACCCTCGATCCATGGTGCCACTGCACCTCCACCTGTGGTCACCCAGGTGGTGGTGCTGCAGCAGAGACCATTCTCCCTCCCACTCCAAAGGAAGCGAGCATCCCTGGGACCCTCCACTTCCTCCCCAGCAGACTTTCTACATGAACCAAGCTTGGGGGGGGGGGGGCCCTTCACACTGTGCTGGCGATGTGACCCCAGGCCCCTCAATGGCAGAAATGTTTTTCCACTGGAGACAATGGACGGCCTGGGTCCAGATACTGGCACTGTAGCTGTGTTTTTTTTTTTTAGATTAAGTAAAGACTAATATTTTCCAAATAGTATACAGTTATTGGTTCCCTCATATTGTTTTTATTGCAGTTAAAAATGTTATCATTTTTTTCTCTATGGCCCACCTAGTCTGCTATCTATTGTGCCACCGCAAACTCAACTCGATCCACAGTCTTTTCCCCCTGTTGCCTTACTTCTAAGGTCCCTTGTGTCTATCCCATGTATGCTTGAATCCTGTTACCATAAACACCCACCACCTCTGCTAGGAGGCTGTTGCAGGCACCCACCACCCTCTCCATGAAAAGTATTTCCTCACATCTCCTCTGAACCTCCAACTCCAGCTTCACAGCATGACCCCTTGTCCTGAGCAGTATCATTTTCTATGCAAAATGCTACCTTCCTGTACCTTATTAATATTTGTGAGGTATTTGAACTTTTCTACCATATCCTCCCCTTTCCTCTAGAGGGTACATATTTAATTCCTTGAGTTTTTCCTCATAGGGTTTTTGATGCAGGCCCTGCACCATTTTGGTAGCCCTCCTCTATACTGCCTCCACCCTATCTATGTCCTTCTGGAGGTGGGGCCTACAGAACTAAACATAGTACTCGAGGTGGGGTCTTACCAGTGATTTATACTGGGGTAGTATTACTTACCTCTTTCAGCTGGTGATGCCCCTTCCTATGCACCCGAGCATCAAGCTAGCCTTCCCCATTGCCTTATCACACTGCTTGGCTACCTTCAGGTCATCAGAAATTATCATCCCAGGTTTCTTTCCTGTTTTGTGGTTGTTAATACCTCCCTGCTCAACTGGTACATTGCCCCTGGGTTTCTGTGACCCAAGTGCACGATTTTGCACTTTTTTGCATTGAAGCCCAGTTGCCATTCCCTTGACCATTTTTTCCAGCTTTGTCAGATCGTTCCTCATTCTTTCCACCCCACCCCACTCCCACCAGTGTGTTCACTGTGTTGCAGATTTCTGTGTCATCTGCGAACAGGCATACCTTCCCTTCCAGCCCTTCTGCAATGTTGCTAATAAAGACACTGAAAAGGACTGGGACATGATTGAGGTCTTCAAGTACCTCAAGGCAATAAACAGGATAAACATGGAGGGGATCTTTAGACTAAAGCAGGGAGGTATCACCAGAGGGCATGGTTTGAAGTTGGAAGGTGGAAGGGTGAAGGGGGAAAGAGGAGGAGGTTTTTCACTGAGAGGGTGGTGGACCCTTGGAATGTGCTACCTGGAGAGCTGGTTCAAAGATCCACAGTGGAGGGCTTCAAGAGAGGGTGGGACAGACACAGAAAGATGGATGTATCAGATGATGGCCTGGCCCAGGGGGTGGGGATGGATGATAGGGTTTCTGGAACACAAGGGGAGGGCCTCGGCACCCAACTAGGACCTGAGGTTCAAGCAGACCTCGATAGACCATAAGGCCTAATCTGCTGGCAATTATTTATTTATTAATTTTATTTATTAAATTTTGGTGACTGGGTAGGCCCACTGAGCCCTGAAGGTCCCTTTCAGAGGCGAACCGGGATAACAATACTAGTTATGATACTGAACAAGGACAAAAAATAACTTTTGTTTACATTGTCTGTTACATCATGAGGTGGTTACAGAAAACAGTGGATACAGGCATGGTTATCATCATGACACAGTTTGAGTTGGTACTACTTTACATATTGTTTATACAGGAGGTAGCGTATGACCCCAGGTGAACAGACAGTTGAGGCGGGTAGTAGGCAGGCTCCGTTATGAGAAGGTGTTGGAGAGGAGGGGAGTACCTTAAGAGCTTTACGTACTGTGGCAGTAGCATGCACTTGAGGTCAGCATATGGGACTTGAGCCTGGTACGGAAGTTCATGAGTGAGGAGGAGTCCTCGACAGGGGGAGGGAGCTTGTTCCATTGGCAGGGTGCTTGGGAGGAAAAGGATCTACTGCCAGCATTTGTCCTTACTCTAGGGACTTCTAATAGTGCTCTTTCTGAAGTCCTTAAGTTCCTTGGGTTGTGCTTGATGGATAGGATCCCGGCTATGCTAGGCGGAGCGTGGGGTTTGAGAAGCTTGTAGGCCTCAACAAGCAAAGGGTATTGGAGGCAAGTGACCAAAGTGGGCCAACGGAGCTGGGCCAGAGTGTCGCAGTGGTGACGTCGTGGGTGGTCTAGGGTAGCGAAGTGAGCTATTTTATTATATAGGGTTTGCATCCTGGTTATCTCTTGCTTTGCCATGCCTTGTATTATCGGGGCCGCAAAGGTCAGGCTAGGAAGCAGGACACTTGTACCAATGGAGAGCCTGGCCTCAGGGATGAGCTGGTCCCCGAGTCAGTACAAGGTGCCGAGTTTGCGATGTAGGGTCCTGGTGACCTGGTCTACGTGGTCCTTGTATGTGATATGCTGATCCAGCGTTAGGCCTAAGTATTTAAGGGAGGGAACTACATTGATGGTTTTGCCAGAGAGTGTAGTTAAACAGAGGGATGAGGACCTGTCAAGTCCCAGGGATCTTGGCCCTAATAGCATTGCCTTGGTCTTGTCAGCATTGAGTACCATTCTGTTCTCACATAGCCAAGTCTCTAGGGATGTGAGGGCCTAGTGCAGCCACATCACACAGGGGTTGGAAGATGACAGTATCGTCAGCATACTGAACAACCGAGCTCTCCCCGCAGTAGGTGCTTAGGTCACTGGTAAATAGGGAAAATAGGAGGGGGCCCAGTATTGACCCCTGAGGTACACCCTGTTTCAGGGGTAGTGGGTCAGACATGACCCCTTTCCATGTGACCCTCTGTGCCCGGCCTGATAAGTAACTCCCAAACCACTTGAGGGCATGATTGTCTAGGCCAACATTTTGCAGCTTCTGTAGCAGCAAGTTGTGGTCAACGAGGTCAATTGCCTTGGATAAGTCTGTTAGTATGCTAGTACTGACCCCTGTGGCACCCCGCTGGTCACCTTGCCTTCTCCAGAGTGGACCCCATTTACCACCACCCTCTGACTCCTATTGCTTAGCCAACTTCTTTCCCATTTTACTGCTTTTTGCCCCACTCCTAGGTCGCCCAGCTTGCTCACCAGTCTTCTATGTGGAACGGTGTGGATGGCCTAACTGTAATTGAGGTAGGCCACATCTACTGCTTCTCCCTGATTGAGTTCTTTGACTGGGTGACCATGGAAGTGAATCAGGTTTGTCTGGCAAGACCTCCCCCCCAATGAAACCATGTTGCCTTAGTTCTTGTAATCCACTAGTTGCAAGGTATTCCGCAATCCTTTCCTTCAGAAGCCATTCCATTACTTTACCCACTACCGACAGCTGGCTGACAGGTCTGTAATTTCCTGCCTCTTCCCTATTTCCATTTTTGTGTAGAGGGACCACATCTGCCTTTCTCCAGTCCCCCAGAACCTCCCATTTCTAGTGGCAGGTTGAATGGAGCTGTCAGAGGTGCAGCCAACACCTCCTTGAGCTCCCTCAGTATCCGAGGGTGCACCCATCAGGTCCCATTGCCTTGTCTACTTTTAACTGTGCTAGTTTCCTTGAGGACTCTCTCCTGTCTCCTCTGTAAAAGGACTAATGTCCACCTCCCTTACTTTAATGCCCTTGTCCTGTACCCTATCCCTTCCTTCGAAAATACTTAACAAAAGTAAGTGTTCAATATGTCTGCCTTTTTGTTTTTTTTTTGGTCTTCTTCTTCAAAAACCTCTCCTTCCCCTTTTAGCCTTACTATTCCTCCTTTGGTCTTTCTCTTCTCGCTTATATATCTAAAGAATGTTTTATCCCCTTTTTTACTGACTGGGCAATATTCTCCTCCTTCCTATCTTCCTCCAATATTCTGTCTGCTCTAAGGACTTGGCAATAGTAGTTCTTTACCGGGTTCTTTCCTTTGTTCCTGGTTACCACAGTTTAACATTTTTTATTAGAACTGGCTCTTTTCCCACATAATCTAGTGGAACAGAACTTTCTACACAAAGTTGTACGTTTTTTTCCTTTTTAACTTAACTTATCTAGGGTCGTGACAGATAAATCTAAGAAAATACTTCACTACTCACTCCTGCAGTTTCTGCTGATCAGAGCCTAATCCCACTGCTCCTCCCTCCATACACTCCTTCCCCATATTGTCCTGGTGTATTGGTCCACTCTTCCCTTTTGAATAGTCCCCCACTGTACTCACAATTTCCCTCCCCTCCCTCATTTTGCTGCCAGATGCACTTTGTGGAACTGTTGCTACCGATATGCCATCGATAGGCTGTTTTGCACTACTTACTTTGCACTTCCTCTTAGCCGACTACTGTGTATGTTTTTATAAGTATTCTTTTATTGTTATAACATTGCTGATGTACCTTATTACTATATTCTCCGCATCCCCTTCACCCAAGACACATCTGGAAATGAGATGCTAGTTCAGTAGGTTATTCCGCATGAAACTCTTGAAATAAATAAAATTCGCACCATAGCATGTACAGTATGTTGACCTTGGAGAACGGGGCAATAAAGCATAAAGACCCCACCAGCCAGTATGACTCCTGGCAGCCCGCCGTAGGCTCCACACCACCGACTGGTTACTGGCTTGAAGCAGGTAAGTCCCAGAGACAGTGGGTGATGGGGCTGGGCAGGTTTGGGGGTAAAAGGGTGTCAAGGTGCCAAAGGGTCATAAACAAACAATTGGAAAAAAAAAAGAAAAACAGATAAACCTAGGCAGTAAGTGGAGACCGGGGGTTAAAAAAAAGAAAGACACAGCAGCGATATGCTCAGTCTGCAAGGTGAGAGGCACCAACTACCAGTCAACCAATGAGCAGCACCAATTGTGAATGATGGATGCAGAAAGATGTGTTGCGGCAGCCACAATCATGAAGGCGGGAAGATGGGAGGAACAAAGTAGCCAAAAAAGGGAGAAAAGGGACAAAGTACAGTTTCGTACTTACCGTAATGTTAGATCTTCAAGAGGATCTCTTGCAGCAGGTCATACTCTTGGGTATCCACCAGAAGGCACTCTTGACACGATAGCTTTCACTAGCAGTGCTGAATGGGGGCTGCTCAAGGTGACATCATGTCATGCATATAAATAAATACGTGAGCGATCACCAGCGGCCTTAGTTCCTGGCTGGCGATCAGCTCGCAGAGCAGGACACCGAGGGGAACCGAGGAGGCCCGAGGCATCACTCTTGAGGATGCAGAGCAATGCAGTAGAAGGTAGCTCTCCGAGAGAAGGAGGGGGAAGGAGGGCGGGATGGTGACCTGCTGCAAGAGATCCTCTCGAAGATCTACTGTTACGGTAAGTATGAAACTGTACTATTTTGTTTGAGGGAATCTCTTGCAGCAGGTCATACTCGTGAGATGATTCCCAAGCAGCTGAATATGAAGGGTTGTCTAGACAAAAGGCCCTGCAGGACGGCAAGCCCAAAGGTGGTATGGTGCCTCAGGGCTACGTCAAGACTGTAGTGCTTCGTAAAGGTATGCATGGTTGACCAAATGGCGGCATCACAGATATCCGTTATGGAGACGCCACGGAAGCAGGCAGCAGAGGTCGAAAGAGCCTTTGTGAAATGGACGCGCACATTTCCGGGAAGAGGTTTTTTGTATTTAGTGTAGCAACAGGTAATGCAATTGGCCAGCCAATTGGATAAGGTTTGCTTAGTGACAGCAAGGCCTTCTCTGCCAAGGGCGAAGGCGACAAAGAGCTGTTCTGACATATGAGGAGATTTAGTATGGGTGAGACAGTAGCGCAGGAAACGGTGGACATCCAGAGCATGGAGGAGAGATTCCCCCGGATCTGAATGAACTGGGTAGAGGACAGGCAAATTAATAAATAAACTGATTAAGCGCAAACTCTGAAACCACTCTGGGAAGAAATGTTGGATTGGTACAAAGTGAAACCCAGTCCTTGTGGAAGACCAGACAGAGCTCAGAGCACGAGAGCTTGGAGCTCTGAAATGCGCCAAGCAGAGATAATAGCCATGAGGAACAGTGTTTTCCATGCTAGGAAGCACATGTCACAGGTGGCTGCCAGTTTGAATGGTTTGAGAGTTAATTTTTCCAGAACGAAATTAAGGTCCCAAGGCAGAACGGGTCTCCGAATGGGGGGCTTAAGATGGAGACTGCCCTTAAGGAACATCTTGGCAACGTCCAGCTGGGCGGCCTTTAGGCTAAACCCTGTGAGGAATGGGTGGAAAGGTACTCCAGGACAGTCAGTAATAACCACAAGAAGGGATTAAAGCCCATGTCGGTCGTCCAGATAGCAAAACGTTTCCATTTTACTGGATATGTTTTTCTGGTTGAAGCCTTTCTCGAGGCCAATAAAATGGCACCTACCGAGGGAGAGGCATTTTGTCTATTTATGAAGCTGTCCTCAGGAGCCAAGCAGGAAGAAGAAGGGATCAGAGGTTGGGGTGAAAAAGAGGCCTGCAGTTCTGTGTGAGGAGGTCAGACTGAAGAAGGTGCGGGAGGAGAGCTATCACTGACAATTGCTGGAGCAGAGGAAACCAGATGTGTTGGGGCCAAGATGGGGCTAGAAGTATCACGGAGGCGTGTTCCAGCTGTAGTCTGAGTAGGACCCGCTGGAGGAGTGGGACAGGTGGGAAAGCATATAAAAACTGTCCATGCCAGGAGAGGCACAAGGCATCCAGAGAGTGGCCCTGGTCGTCCGGAATAACTGAGCAATAGCGTGGAAGCCTGTGATTGTCTGGAGAGGCAAATAAGTCTATCTCTGGAGTGCCCCAGAGAAGAAATATGTCCTGGCGCGCCGCCATGTGTAAGGACCATTCGTGGCCCTGTGCGTGACGGCTGAGGGGATCGGCAAGGACATTCTGGGCTCCCAGAACGTGGACTGCCACTAGATGAAGTTGTAGATCTAGAGCTTGGTTCCAAACCGGGACGGCTTCTTGGCACAGTGTCTGGGACTTCGTACCCCCTTGTTTGTTGATGTAATACATGCGCTGCCTGTTTGGACCAAGAGAGGTCCCAGGAGCAGGAATGGTCTGAAGGCTTATAGAGCCAAGGCGGATGGCTGCATCTCCCACAGGTTGATATGGAGAGACGTCGCATGGGTGCCCCAAAGACCTTGTGTCTGATGCTCCAGCCGAGGTTGGAGGCGTCTGTGGTCAGGGTTTGCGATGGGGGATAGGAGCGGACGGGCATGCCTGTCCGAAAATTGGTCTTGCCCATTTGCCAAGTTAAAGCCCGTCCAAGGGTAGGGGTCACTGTGATGGGATCCTCTAAATCCCATTTTCACTGTGCCATTGGTGGCTCAGGGCCCACTGGACCCGGTGCATGTGTAAGCATGCATAGGGCACCATCGAATTGGCTGCGGCCATGTGCCAGAGGAGTCGCATGTATTGTCGTGCTGTGATTTGTGGAGTTGCTTGACACTGTCTTGCCAGGAGACTAGTTTGTGATACCTGCCCTTGGGCAGAAAGGTGCGACCGCTCTCTGTATCGAGGATGGCCCTAAGGTAATGGAGATGCTGGGATGGCTCCATGTGAGACTTGGTGATATTGACCATGATTCCGACCTCCTGGAAAAGTTGGAGTGTGCTTGCAAGGGAGTGTAGTAATCCCTCTCATGTGAACGCTTTGATGAGCCAGTCGTCCAGATACGGGACCACATAGTGGCCCTGGCAGTGGAGGGCAGCAGCCACAACTGCCAGGCACTTGGTGAAAACCTTTGGTGCTGAAGACAGTCCCAAAGGGTAGGGCACAGAACGGATAATGAAGGCCCAGAAGCTGGAACCAAACGTGAAGGTAAGCGTCCTCCTTGTCAAGGGCACACAGCAAGTCCCCTTGATTTAGAAGTGGTAGGACAGTAGCCAAGGCAACCATCTGGAATCTTTTGTATTGGATGTACCAGTTTAGGTCCCGTAGACCCAGCACAGGGCGAAGGTCGCCCATGCGTTTGGGCACCAGAAAGAAATAAGAGTATAATCCCGTGCCCTGCTTTCTGGGAGACACTGGTTGAGCTGCGCATTTATGAATTAAGGAGAGCAGTTCTTCCAGGAAGACTGGAACATGCTCCAGAGTGCATGTCAGAAGTCAAGGTGGATGGTGCGGTAGGGTGGAGGTCAGTTCTAAAGTGTGGCTCACGCATATGATTTGCAGGACCCACTCATCTGCAGTTATCCTTAGCCAGGCCTCCAAATGTAGTGAAAATTGACCTCCCACAACCTCTGAGGCCAGCAGAGGGGCGCTAGGGAGGGAAGAAAGTCAAAAGGACTGAGGGGTGGCGACCACAGTAGGAGGGGCGGGCCCAGGCACCCTTGGAGGCAGAGGCAGTGGCACGGCCCAAAGGCTGGGTCTGTTGGCGGCCTCTAGCAGGCTGACTGGCAGGCCCATGCTAGCAAGAGGCTCACCAAACTTGAAAAGATTGGTATGGTTTCCGCTGAGACATGGGCTGCAGAGTATGATACATGCCATGGACAGTCCGAAGAGTGCGACCTGAGGCCTATAAGTCATTCAAAATTGTTTCTGTTCCGATCCAGACAGTTTGTGCCCATTAAAGGGGCATTTAGGACTGTTTGTTGCACATCTGGAGTAAAGCCAGAGACCCACAACCAGGCATGACGGCGAAGGGTATCACTGAGGTACGGGCCAAGGTATCTACTGCGTCATAACCTGCGCATAGGAGATGACGAGAAAGGCTCATACCCGTCCTAAGTGTGGCAAGTAGCTAATCGGTTTCAGCTGACTGTGGGAGTTTGGCAGCCACCTCAGATGCAGCAGTCCATAGGGTTTTTAATATTTCAGCATATGCCCCATAGGGGATAGGTTTCATAAGTAATATCAGAGCAAAGAAGACTTTAGTCCATAATGCTCACCATGTCCATCTAGATATATCCCTGTACGTTTCCTGCTATTAAATACCTATCAAGCTTTTTCTTAAATTCATGCATATTGTAACTTGCCACAATTTCCACTGGTAGGCTGTTCCAAATGGGTACCACTCTCGGACTAAAAAATGCTTCCTCCTTATTGATTGGTATTTTTCTCCCGCCAGCTGTTAACAGGTGTGCCTTGGTATGGTAGTTTTGTTCTTTAAGTGTGAACCCAAGTTTTTACCATAACTCCGCATCTGTCAGTGCCTTATATAGACTATACACGTCTCCCCGTAGTCTACAGTATTCCAGCGTGTACATTCCTAGCTCTGATAATCTCTTATCATATTCCTTGTCCTTTATATCAGTGATCATCCTAGTTGCTCTTCTCTGGACTCTCTCCAATCATCTGATCTCTGTTTTGTACCAAGGTGACCAGAATTGGGCACAATACTCCAAATTTGGTCTGACCAGTGATCCAACAGTGGAACAATCACCTCTCTCTTCCTATTTTTAATGCATTTTTTTAATGCTGTTCAGTACACCACTGGCAGTCCTAACCACCTGACTGCAGTGTCGTTTGAACCCAAGATCATTTGACACCCTAATGCCCAGACCTCATTCGTCAGTAACCTTCCTTAATGTCTGGCCATATAATATGCAATCACCCTTGTTATTATTATTCCCAAAGTATATCACTGTACATTTGTTGGTGTTAAAGGACAGTTTGACTCTTGTGCCCATTCCTCCATTTTAGTTAGAGCGGTCTGCAGTTTGTGTGCATCACTGCTATTGTAATAGTGCCTATCCTGGTGTCATCTGCAAATTTGGATTCCCATACCTCCCCACCACCTGTCAATTAGTATATATAAAAATGTTAAGTAGACAAGGCCCCAACACCAATCCCTGGGGTACACTGCTTCCTACTTCTGACCAGTCTGAGTATGACCCCTTTAAACAAGCTCTTTGTTTTCTGTTGCTTAGCCATGAGGCTACCCAGTGAGTAATATTATCTTGGATATTGTGATCTATTAGTGCGTCAATTAGTTCCCCATGTGGTACCTTATCGAAAGCTTTCGAGAAGTTCAGAAATATGACGTCCACTGAATTGCCCTTATCCAGTGCCCTGCTTACATTTCCATAAAATGAGATTAGTCTGGCATGAGCGGCCTTTCTTGAAACCGTGTTTGATGTCATCTATATCCCCTGCTAGATCCATAAAATCCACTATGTATTCCTTTATACTTCCTTCTAGGATTTTCCCCAAGACCATGGTCAAGCTCACTGGCCTGTAGTTACCTACCTCGTCTCGACCCCTAGATGAGGATACACATATTGAGGGTGGAAGCTTGATAAACCCTCTTGCTCATCATGTCCAACTTCCCCGATTCCCTGTCCGGAAGAAGGGAGCTGAGATGCTTTGGACATTTAGTCTGATTATGGGCAGCATTAACGACCATGGAATCTGCCTGAGGCACAGCAGCGAAAAACGGGTGGTCAGTGGGAGCCTGGTAGAAGCAATCCAATTTGGAACTGGAGGAACAGTAGAAGGGTGGTGTCAAGTTGTAAGTACCACATCCTGGTATGCCTGTATAAGTGGAGGGATGACAATGGCAGGGTCCTCCGGAAGATCCAGGTAATCTGCCAGGTTTTGGCAGTGCCTGTCCTGCTCTGTGGTGGTAAATCCCATAACTTGCTGCATCTGGGCCATGATGTCTAGAAGAGTAGGATCATCAGGGGTCAAGCAAGGGGTGTACAGTCCAAGGTCCTCATCTACTGAGGACACAGTGGAGGTACTGGATGAGGTGAGAAACCCATCACCTTCAGCCAAATCCCCCTAATCATCTTCCTCATAATCGTCTGGTTCCTCCCCTTCTAAGGGCTGGACGGAAAGGGGAGGAGAAGGGTCCCTGCGCATCCTGTTACGAGGAGGGGGTGAGGGAGAGGAGGAGGAAGGCTGAGGTTAAGGCTGTTGCATGATCTTCATAACCTCTAATACAGCTTGAGCAAGCCATGTTGACTGTAGTAGTTGTCAACAGGGCTAGGGAAGCAGGAGGAGGTGCCCCATGGTTCCATTACTGGAGGGGGGGTGCGCAAGACTAAAGTATTCGGGCAAGGCTGTGGGTGCAGCCGAGAGCCTGAACCAGGTGAGGTCACATCTGGCAGCAGGAACACCAAGCTCCTGTATGAGATGGGCTGGGGGAAGGTGGTAGCAAAGCTGGTAAAACCATCAGAATGTTGGAAAGTAGTCTTCGTCGACGAGGAGCCCTGGTCCATGCTGGAGGAACGGGCCATCGACAAGAAGTGACCAAACGTTGACCGAGGAGCCATCGTTGAGGTCAGGACCAACAAGGCCTGAGTGAGTGTCGACAATGGCAGAACAGGCAAGGCCATCATCAATCCAGGCGGTTGATGCTCGGCGTGGGAGGCCTCCACACTTTGGGCCAGAGCCACGAGTACCATCTGTCTTTTTTCAACTGGTGTTGGAGAGGCCTGACCCGTTGAGCGTCCAGAGGCAGAGGCTGTCAACGGGCTGTGCTCCTTACCATGACTCATCAATGGCTTGTCCTTGTCACGGTGCTTATGCTTGGAGGAGTGTTTTGATTGGGAAGTCTGGGAGCTTGTCACTGACGGCGGAGAGGAGGAGCAGGACTTCACTTCCTTCTCTAGAAGAGACACCTTCTGCTCCATTAGGAAAGATTCCAATTCTTGGAGTCGTCAATGAGTCATGTGATTAAATTCCTGGCAATGGGCACAGAAGTGGACGCTGTGAGAAGCCCCCGGACACTGGATCAAAGTGAATGGCTGTCGTAATGGAAAATCTTCCGGCCACAACGGCACAGCGATTCCAAATTAGACATACAAGTTTTCAGTAAGAAAATAATGAAACAGTCATTGTTCTCATCATCGATAAGAGCGTTGATGCACTGGCTGCGAATGTGGTGCATGCAGAGAGCTGGGAGACGGTGGGAAAAGAACGGAGGCCGCTATGGGCCGCTCACATATTTATGCCTATGCATGACATGACGTCACCACGAACGGCCCCCATTCAGCACTGCTAGTGAAAGCTACCATGTCAAGAGCGCCCTCTGGCGGATACCCAAGAGTATGACCTGCTGCAAGAGATTTCCCTCGAAGATTAAAAGACCCCGCACCCACCCTCCTGAAGAAAACAGTCAGATGCTGGATGCAGTAGACATAATCTGTTAAAACAGGTTATTGGAAAACATCCTGCTGCCCCCCCCACCAAAGGCAAAACACCCGACGTTCAGCGTAATGATGTATTTGCATCTAACAGGAGACGCAGAGCCCAATGAGAGGAATCCACTTCAGAGCAAGAGAACTCTGACGTATCACCATATTAGTGCTTCTTTCTTTTCTGTAGAAGCTCAACCAGACACAGACACAGACACAGAATCTCTCTTTTGCACAGGGCCTCAAAATTTGAAAGGCACATGTTTCATGCCACTCAGATCAAGGTACTCCAACATGAAAATATTTTTTATTGTTTTAAGAATTTCACATTCCTGTCTTCCTTTCAGAAGCAATGGTGCACAAATTGAAAATGTGATGTTACCATTTTAGCAAAATCTAAACCAAAAACCTCACACATGTAAAGAGACAACATTGATGACTTCCAAATGCAAGGTGGTGGAGAGTTTTATGGCCACAAGGATCAGTAGTTTCGTGCCAGTTTTCACATCTGGAGACCCAATCTGGAAATAGATTCTGGTCACAACAAAAACAGCTTTGGTGGTCCTGGCCTTTGCTATAAAACATAACAAAAACGATAATCACAGTCCAATAAAGAGCAGTTTTCACTGTGATGTGACTCTCACTCTGCCTACATCCTACATGCCTAAATAAAGACTGATTGATTGATTGACATCCAGATGACTGGCTGAGGTGCTATTGCGTAAAAGCAATACAAAAGTTTTGTTTTTGTGCACTACCCCAACCATACACATGTACTCTCACACCTCATTCCCAGTGCAAGGTATCAGCAGGTACGCAAATCCTTGTGGCAAGTCAGACTGGCAACAGAAATACAAAAGGCACACTCCTGCCAGATTACTGGCACGCTACACTCAAATGGGGTATCAGTTACTTTCCGAAGTGCTGCAAACAATTTTCAGAAATGCCACAAAACCTCTCTGAAACTGCAAACTGGTGCAGAGTTTAAACTAAGATAAAGATAACGGAAGGGTGAACAACTGCATGAAGCTTTCAGCAGTCATCATATGTGGTTCAGACTTCAAGACAAACAGTATTGTCACTTTTGGCTATCTCCAAGTCATCCGTTACTGCCTCCACACTTACACACACAAAAAAAAAAAAGGGGGGGGGTCGTTAGGCAAGCCCAGTGGTGCAGCTGCAGAATGTTGTGCTGCTACCTGGGAGGCCAGGCTTTTATATGAACAGCAGACTCCCACCTGGGAGACTAGGCTCACATTCAAACATCAGAATCCTACTTGGGAGCCAAAGTTCAAAGCTGAGTATCAGAATTCCACATGCAAGATCCGGCTCACATTCAAGCACCAGAACCACACATTCAGAGCCTGGGCTTGCATTTAAGTGTCAGCATACCACCTGGGATACCAGGCTCGCATCTGAATGTCAGAATATCAGAATCCCACCTGGGATACTAGGCTCGCATTTGAGCATCGAAATGCCACCTGGAAGACTAAATTCGATTTGAGCATCACAATCCAAGTTGGAACACTAGGCTCTCATTCAAGCATTGGAATCCCACGTGCGCGATTAAGCATTCATTTGAGCACCAATGAGCATCGGAATCCCGCCTGGAAGACAAGGCTTGCATTTGTGCATTGGAAACCCACCTGGAAGACTAGGCTCACGTACAAAAACAGCCAGGAGAAAAAGGCCTTCCCGGTCTATCTAATCTGCTCGAAGTTTACAGACACCCCCAGTATCTACCAAGTGATCCCCCCATTCGAGCAAGGCATCCCACCTGGGTGACAAGGCTCTCGTTCCAGCATCAGAATCCCACTTGGGAGTCTAGGTTTGCATCCTGGCATAGGAATTCCACACTGGAAGGAAAGGCTCAAATTCCAAATTTTGGAGGCTTATTTTTGGCCTTGCTAACAATGACCAGAATGCAGAAGAACCTACAAAACATGAGCCTCATATGTTGACTTAAGGCAGGCTGTTTTGTATATTGTAGTTCTGAGTAGTCCAATATAAAGGAACACCATCAACCACCTTTGTGCTACCACGTGGGAGACATAGGTTCGTGCCCCAAGTCCGACTCCAATGACACTGAATGGTAGAGGTGACCATGGGGGGGGGGGGGGCTATTTGAGCACTTCCTTTGGGGGACACTGAAGCAGCTAGATATTATGAACATACAACAGCAATGCGCCCTCCTTGAAGGCCCAGTGGGGTATAATGGATGGTCCTATTATATGGGACATGGGTGGGTTTGAAAACAGAGGGATCAAAATGATACAGTCTGCAGCAGAATAACATCCTCTCCTCACACACACACATGCCACAACTTATATAAAAAACAAATATTCTTACTTATAGAGAAAACCACTATTGAAACCCAGTGTGTCCCATCACATTCATGTCTATGAGGGTAAAATAGGACAAAAACAATATACTAGTGCTTTTTTCTAACACTCACTACTATCTCAGTCACATCTAAATTCTCTGAATAAATTCTCATTACAGAATATTTCAATAGTTCAGATAGATTAAAACAGGAAATTATTATGGCCATCCTGTCAGCACCGCGGTAGAATCCCGGAGGACACTCTCCTCCTCCTCGGGTGGGTGGGGGGAGTCAAAGGGCTGCTTTCACACCTGAAACCAGTACTGCCACTGGTAGAAGCATGGGTGGCAGTTTCGGACTCACTGAGTTGGGAGGACACCATTAGGTGCTTGCTTACAGCGTGTCAGCACATTGCCAGCCTAGACTTGTGTCCTTCACACTGGCACCCTCTGCAATTGGGAATTAAGGGGGAACAAATACTGTCAAAAAAAATACTCGCCGCTGAGCAACATGATGCAGTATATTGGGACCCAGCTGAGAAATCGGGGTGGGGGAGTTATTAACCCAGAGCCACCATCCGGAGAATGTAAACAACCAAAAAAAAAAAAGGAAATTATTCATGTGGATGTATGCTTTATTTATTTTAACTTTTTTGTGATGATGCAATAAAAATGCAACTCATGACATCTCAGGCATAATGATGGGGGCATCCCCCCCACTGGCCAATTAATACATTTGTTCATAACAAATTACTATGCAACTTGTATCTGAAAACAGGGTAATTACATCATCATAGTGTGAGGTTTTAAAGTAGAACAAATTCAATCAGACTTACGTAATTTCTTTTCCTGTCGACTCCAACACTGTCAATTAGTAATCATACCACATAGATATATACATACCCCAATCAGGGGTCATTGGTAAGCTATAGCTTTAAGACGTTGTGCCTAGCAGCTTGGAATGTTAATGTCCTGTGTGTTCAGAGGCTCCAAGTACCTCATTCAACATTAACTCAATCAATCAAAATCTTTATTTAACCAGGCAAACATCGTTGAGCAAAGCTCATTTTCAAGATGGACTTGGACAGTAAACAAAAAACATTATAGGACACAGAGATTACAGCAATACCAGCCAATGCAAGTTGAGCCGGAGACACCACAAGTAACAGTGAGATTAACAGTGAAGAACAAGAAAGCATAGAGTATCATATACAAAAAATATAAGCATATCCGCAGATACAGACAGTATTTACACAGTAACCCTAAAGTGGACCAAGGGCCAGAAGGAGCGGATCCATGAATTAGATGTTGGAATAGGTTGATTACACAGGAGGGGAGACGGATGGGAAGGGAGAAATCAAAGAAGTGAGAAGTACCCATGTGTAGCCACGGGAAATTGGGGCCTGAAAGTGCATCATATTGGATAGCATGCAGGCTCCACGGTGGAGGTAGAAAGGATCATTCAATAGCGTAAGGGTCCAACGTGCGAGCAACAGACACAATACCAAGCTCGATGCGACTAGCTAGAATGAATTAGGTGTACTAAGAAGAGGAGGGAATAGGTAGAGTAGAGGATAGGATGATAAAAGGACAGCAATGGAAGACAATTTCAGGGCAGAAGGCGAGGATCAGGGGACACAGTTACCTAGACTAAGAAGTGATGAAACAATGTAGAGGAGGGGACAGGCTGTTATGGGGACAGCAAAAGGACGACTGAATTTCCAGGCCATAAGGCAAGGACACATTTAACTAGGGAGATGGCAAATATCAGGGGAAGCAGTTACAAGATTCCTTGAAGGAGCAATTATAACTCAATTTGAATGCTGCTAAATTGATGGGGTGTAGCAGGTTCAACGTTTTTTGCAACTTATTCCAAAGTAGTGGTAGCATGCAACTTATGGATGTCCGACCAAAGCGCGATCTGACCTTGGGCACAGTTAGAGAGATGCAAGAGGCACTTCTCAGCCCACACTTGCCTACCGTGCTTAATGGTAAACAATCAAAAATATAATAAGGCAGCTTCAGAGTGCTAGCTCTATAGGTCCAGAGTGCAGCGTTTCTCTGCCGTCTATAGGTTAGGGAAGAGCAGCCCACAGCTGTATATAGACAGCAATGAAGCGTAGAGTAAGGGAGACCAGCAATAAACCTTAAGGCTCGGTGGTAGAGCGTATCCAGTTTAGCAAGAGCAGCAGCAGGACCCTGACTATAAAGGAAGTCTGCATAATCTAGCAAGGAAAGGAAGGTGGTTTGCACCAGTCTGTTCTTCGCAACCCTTGTAAGGAAGTGCTTAATCCTGTAAAAGAGACCAAGTCTGTCAGTTTTTTGACAGCTCTTCACTGTGATCATTAAATGAAAGTATATTGTCAATCCAGATCCCCAGGTATTTGAACTTGGTTACAAATGCCAAAGGTTCACCTAGCAGTGTAGTAATCTGTGGTAACGTTCCATGTGTTGCCACATCTATTGCATGAGCATAGGGTGAAAAGAGCATCGCCTTAATTTTTGGGGCATTTAGGAGTAGTTTCTGGCTTAAGGGCTGTATCTGCAATTGATTGAAATCCTGCTGTAGATCACTACAAGCTGCTCCAGGGGTGGGTCTACGGATGTAAAGCACTGCATCATCTGTGAAGAGACACATGTTAGCATCTTTGATATTGGCATCAATTTTGTTGATATGAATTGAGAAAAGCAAAGGACCCAATATAGACCTTGTGGTACGCCTCTCAATAGGGGTTTTTGTGGTGATAGCTCCCCTTCCACTTTAGCCTGCTGAAGCCAACCTGTGAGCTAATTAGGGAACCATCTCAGCGATAGATGGTCCAGGCTGATGCTCCGGAGAGAAGAAAGGAGCAAGACGTGGTCGACCATTTCGAAAGTCTTGCTTAGGTCTAAGAATACTGCACAAAGTTATTTGTATCCAGTTCACGCTGCCAGTCGTTAGTCACCTTTGCTAGTGCTGAAATGGTACTGTGTCATGGTCTGAAGCCAGATTGCAGAGGATTAAGCAGATCTGCAGTCTCCAAGTAGTTCCTAAGCTGAGAACTCAAAATTTTCTCCAGCAGTTGGACAGGATAGGAAGCAGGGAGATGGGCCTATAATTATGGAGGTCTCTGGATTTGAATAGAGGGATCACGTGGGCAGTTTTCCATATGGAAGGGAGGTCTCCCTGTGAAAGGGATAAATTAAAAAGGTGCGTAATTGGCACTGCCAGGACATGAAAACTGATCTTCAGGAAAAAAGGGTCAAGGAAGTCAGCACCAGCAGTTTTCTAGCACTTTCCTGATGTACAGCTGTAACAGCAGGCCTTCGACTTCTTTCAGGGTTATGGGCTGAAGGGAGAATGTAATGCCAATACCAGAGACTACATGGTCCTGGACACCAAGTTGAGCACGAAGATTGCTGGCAGGGGAAGAATCAAAGGCTAGACCTGCAGTAGCAAAATGATTATTGAGAGAGTAGAGGATCGTTAACCTATCAGAGACTGTTGTGGTACCACTTGTAATTTTCTTTCGCAATGAAATTACAGATATGGAACCTTCTAACTCCTTTAAGATTTTCCTGAACTTGGAGGAACACTTCATGGAAGATGAGAGTTCAGAACAGTAAAAATTTGCCTTAGCATCTCTGATCATCTTGGTGCAAATATTCCTCGCTCTCCTAAAAAGAGTCCAGCCAGCTGGTACTTTAGTTTTCTGTGCAGATTTCCAAAGCCGATCTCTATTAACCAGTAAGGCCTTCAGATCAGCAGTAAACCACCGGCAAGAGTTTGTCTTAGCCAGGACTTTAGTAAATGGTTCATGCTTGTCCAATGCCCCTACTACAATTTCTTGGAAGATGTACGCTGTGCACACAGATTTTGCAAGGTAGAAGTCTTGCCAATGCAAAGAATCTCGTAGATCAGAAGTAAAAGAATAGGAATCGAAGTTTCTTCGACATCTCTTCAGGGTGAGCTTGGTGGTGGAAGGCAACATGGGGGTAGATCTTACACAACCAATAAAACAGTGGTCGCTAATATCAGACAACAAAACTCCAGTGTGGGAAAACAGATGAGGTTTACTTACCACAATGAGATCCAGCAGCGTGCTGTTATTAGGGTTCTTCTTGTTGGGACAACCCAAGGGAGTCACAGATAAATTTAAAGGAAGTGGAGGCACTGGAAAACCAATCAAGGTTGAGGTCACCCAATATGCTAAACTCCGATGACAAAGAACCCATGGAATTACTTAGGTGGTTCAGAAGCTGAAGTCCCGCTGATGGAGGCCTATTGCATCCTATTATGTAAAGAAAGACACTGGGAGAAATCTCAGCTATTAAGAGATAGGCATTCAAACTCTTTATGAATTGTGGTTGAGTCCATGACAGTGGTAGATAATTTGTCCTTGATATGTATGGCAACTCCTCCTTCTCTTCTAGACTGCCTGTCTGTTCTAAACAGGGAGTAGGAAGGAATATTTACTTCACGATCTGCAGTTCCAGGTCTAAGCCAAGACTCTGTGACCACCAAGACATCAGGTGCAGTGTGGCAAACCCAGGCATGAAAAGATGTAAATTTTTTTTTTAATAGGCTGCACGCATTGACATGCATAAAGCTCATACCTGTACAGCTTGATAATTCCGTAGATGTTAAAACTGCCAGAGGATGGCTCCTATGATAAACTTATGAGTTCTAACGCATTCACGCTTGAGAGGGTTAATAAGTTTAGTTGGAGGGTCCCTGCAACAATAACCTAATGGGCCTAATGCCACATATACAAGTACTCTCACTATAAATAGCAGGGAAGCCTGGGGAACGTAGGCAGGGGAAGGTAATGCCATACCATCTAATGCTAAAACAGTAAGCGTTCCAGCCCGCCAGGGTGGGTGTGTAACCAGTTCCAACAGAGAACTTGAGAGCACACTTGAGCCAGTAGGGATATCTGAAAGTACTCTGGCAAACTACAGTGGTGCTAGAATCGAATGCACCTATAGGAGGTAGCTGTGTGTTCGTATGGGGGTGTATGAGATATAGAAGAAATAACAAACGAACAGCCCACATACTGAAGTCTATTCAGTGTATGCTATAATGCTTGAGCTAGTCCAGCAACGTGTGACCAAGAAGGACAAACTACATCTTTTTTGAGTACTTCCAGAACCTAAGAAACAGTGAACCCAGTGTTGAATTTCCATTTCCCAAAGCAGTATATAGAATGACAAGGCACAACAGCTCTTGAAATGATGTCAAAATGACAAAAAGAAGCTTTAACAGAGGAACAAGACAGGCCCACAGACCTCGCAAATGATGTGTATTCCCTTAAGATGATCAGTAAGAGAACTATTGGCCAGTACAGGTTATGTACAGTGAAGTAGGTTAACGTGTATTTAAAGGTGGCCTAAGGAGGGGGGGGGAGAGGGAGGAAAATCAGAGGGCTAACGATGCCCAGAGAAAAAAGGGACAGACAGGGATTAGATTGTGTAGAGGAATGGGGGAAGGTTCAATCTTCAAGGACACAAAGGAGCTGTTTTCAGAGATTGTGTCTAAATCGGGGGGCAGGTCATAGACAGCAGGCAAGGCGCCAGCTAAGACTGCAGAGGGCAAGTGAAACAAAGGGCTCCCGACAGGGGCAGGCAAGAGAGACAAAAAAGAAAGAAAGAAAAAAAGTTAAGTTACCGGGAAATATAACAGGGACTTGAGCTACTGCCTGTACTTGATACAGTCTAGTTTCACAAGGCTGACACGATTATCTATAGCATTTTATCACATCAGATCTTAGCACTATACAGAAAGCAGCGTTAAACTGTAAACAAAAAATATGTTCCACTTCAACTGAAGTTTCGATCTAGCAGAAGCAGCACTTCGCATTACACTGCTCCCCTAGCAAGGCAGCCACTCAGGTGTGCTACAGAGAGGAAGCCGAAATCCCAGGTGCATGGAACTCACAGGGGCAAAAGAAAAAAAAAATAGACTTTCGATTAAAATCGGTGTTCACGGCTTAGTCCAAGAGTGGGAGATTGAAAATCTCAGGCAGGCCGACAGTCCAGTCAGGAGGCTCCATGTTGGCAAGTAGCCAATCAGTGCTTCTCCCTGCGATGGTGCCGAATTTTCAAGCAGTTTAGCAGAGACCCGCATGGCCTTGGAGGGGCCAGGGCTGAAACTGAAAGCAGTACCTGAAGCTTGGACTCCGGGCGAGTGGCAGCAGGCTCCTGACGCCATGGGGCACTGATCTCCATTCTGGACCGCGGGAGATGTACTAGCCCAGAGGACTAACAGGATACCTGAAGCTCAGACTCTGGGCGGGTGACAGCAGGCTCCTGACACTGTGGGGTGCTGGTCACCGTTCTAGACCACGGGAGATGGTTCTAGTCCAGAGGGCTAACAGGACACCTGAAGCTCGGACTTAGGGCGGGTGGCAGCAGGCTCCTGATGCCATGGGGCGCTGGTCTCCGTTCTGGACCGTGGGAGGCAGTTCTAGCCCAGAGGGCTAACAGGACGCATGAAGCTCAGACTCAGGGCGGATGACAGCAGGCTCCTGACGCCGTGGGGTGCAAAAAAAAAAAAAAAAACAGCTACCCAGACCCCTCCTTAACTATTAATGACACCAAACAACTCTCAGATGTTCTCATATAAAGAACCTAAAGTAGATCTTGGTCTTATCTTGCCGAAGCCAAGTCGCCATTTTTCCTTCGTATCCTCTGCATGGAGAGGACATCTGAGTGATGTACCTTTGCCCTGTCACGTATCAGATTCCAAACATGGCAGTGGAGATTACCTCGACTATTCCTCCAATGAATCTTTCTGAAAGGAGTACAACAGTCAAAATCTGCAAAACACATGTCATGCAGTGATCTGTATGTTTTCTTTTGTCCTAGTGTGTCCTTCCCTTTGTTTGCTACAAGGCATTTTTTTCTAAATTTGCCGAATAGTTTTATGGCCCCCTAGGTATCTCCATGTTTCAACTTTTTAGTGCTCTTCTTTTTCCTACAATGCTTCCTGTACCATGTGACAGTGATGCATGTGTGACCACAGATTCAGCAAGTATTGGTTTACAGTCAATTTTACAGTAATTGAGCTGTGATTTTAAACTTGTCCTTATCCAGTGAGCACTAAAGGCTACATTTTAACCGAGCACCCAATGCCTAGCTGGGGGTGGCCTTTTGTTTGTGAGCACACTCCTCCTGATGACACCTGGGTGGAGGGGTGCAGGTGGAGTTAGGTAGGGGCCGGCCCAGGTAGGAAGGCTTTCCCAGGAGAGGTGAGAAGTGGAAGCCAGTGGGGAGGAGCATCGACCTACACAAGAGGTGCCAAAGGGTTTGCCCTCTTTGCCTCCCCTCTCAGACGAACTCTTTCCTTGGACAAAGCACAGCCCCAGAGAAAACATCAGGGTATTTTCAGCTTTTAAACCCAGAATATTTTGGTAAGTGGATTTGGTTCCAACTCTCAAGCTGAGGCCTGAAGTTCATTTTCAACAGGCAAGCAACACGTTGTGGGCAGGTAATTACTTTGTGTCGGCTGTATCAATACATAAAAAAAAAAAAAAAAAAGACTTTGGTGGGGATTGTTGATAGCTGATGTTGGCTGGTAACTGATAATTTCAACTCTGAAAGTGGTTTAAGTAGAGTGGGGAAGGTTTCCATAACACATTTCACAAATTGTTGATTTAAAGGAAAACTACACCCAAAACTTGAAAAAAATATATGCTGTGCAGAGTGTTTTAATTTGTATGTGAAGTTCTAGTGTTTCCTTCCCTCTGACTGGTATTAGGAGTTTTTCCCAAATTAGCCTGCTAGCTTTATGCTAGTTTTATGTATTTGTTAGGCAGGATGTTTTTCTTTTCATGTTCTCTGCTTTGCTGTAAGCAACTTAACTGACTGTATGGTTTTAACTCGAGTGAGTATGGGATTGTTTTTATAGCAGTGTGGATTCCCCTACCTCCTCACACTTAAGACATTATGCACATGCACAGAACTCTTGGAATACTCGTATCTTACTAAAGGTGTACCCATATATAATACCTGGGGGGGGGTGGATGACTGCCCACCAGTAGTGGCTTGGGTAGCACTAATGGGGGGATTTTACAGGCAGATTGGGTGGGCCAGGAGGTCCTTATCTGCCGACAGAATCTATAAATCTTCTTTGGGGATTTTTTTTGTTGGGTTGCACTTGTGGAGCTGCTGCCGTGGGCGCCGACTCTAAACAAAGATTAATCCTGGCATCATTCCTATCCCTCATTGATTATGCTGATTTCCTGTATAGTCACTGCTCCCTTTCCCACTTAAACAAGCTGGATACCTTGTATCATAGAGCTCTTAGATTCATTACAGACCTTCCTTTCAGCACCCACCATTGCTCTCTCTATACTGCAGTCGGCTGGACATCTCTATATCATAGAAAAAACAAAAATGCTGCTCTATGGATCTACAAAGCTCTAACAAACAAATTACCATCCTACATTTCAGATTGTTTTACCCAGGTCATATCCAGACCATATGACCTAAGGAACAACAAACTCATCATGCTGAAGATACCTATTACCTGTACCCAGCATGGGAGGGCTGCAATCAGCTACTCTCTAGCACTTATTTGGAACTCTCTTCAAAAGATCCTGAAGTTGAATACCCTCATTCCATTAACATCCTTCAAAAAGCTATACACTAGTCTCTTTCCAGAGCCATGCAACCGTTTTCACAAGGCCTAGTCCTACCACAACCCACTTTTTTCTCCCACACCCCTTTTTTCCTCACATTTCCACCCTTAATTTGTTTTTGTAGCCTTCACCCACTCAACTCATACCTGACCTTATTCCCACAATCCCACCTCCCTCGCTTTAATCTCTCATTACTGTCTTATTTTACTCCTTTTTAATATAACCCAGTTTCTTTGGCTCATTGCCTTGTATATATGTAAATATTCTTGCTTTTTTATTCATTTATAATGTCCTTGTTTTTGTACTCAATCTATATCTTGTATTTGTGTAAAAAATTGTACCTTTATATTGTTATGACCAATCAGGTCCATCTTGTAAATGAGCTATGCTCAATGATGCTCGCCTGAATAAATAAAGATTTTGATTGATTGACTGATTGATTATGACCCCTGGGGATCTTCATACCTGATAGCGT
This sequence comes from Neoceratodus forsteri, assembly GCA_016271365.2. NCBI lineage: Eukaryota > Metazoa > Chordata > Ceratodontiformes > Ceratodontidae > Neoceratodus > Neoceratodus forsteri. The sequence goes on along the minus strand of CM057456.1, from coordinate 1,096,127,820 downwards.
AATTGTATTTCTTGTTCCCACAGTGCATCTTGTCTCATGTGACTGTGATGTAAGAGAGACCCAACATTCAGCACACACATAGCCAAACAAACTAAATATCTTGGAAGCTTTACAAGCTGCACAAAAATTACCAGCAGCAAAGTTTTTCAGGACAGTAAAACCTTTAAGATGAGGGTGGTCACCAAGCTGAATTCTACAGATTTTAAAATATAGTCATCTCTGTTGTTGTGAACTGATTGTAATGCAATGCTTTCTGCTGGATTTATGGGCTCTGCTACATCACCATCACATGAAACAAGATGCATTGTAGGACAAAGACATGCAATAAAGCTATTTGATATGGACATCTCCAGGGGTCGTAAAACTACCCTAAAGCTAGCAGGCTAATTTAGGAAAAACTCCTAATACCAGTCAGAGGGAAGGAAACCCTAGAACTTCACATACAAATTAAAACACTCTGCACAGCATATATTTTTTTCAAGTTTTAGGTGTAGTTTTCTTTTAATGAAGGACTATTTGTGGTTGCTTCTTGCAATTCAGGTTTTAAGTTGTGGAGCTGGTTCCCCACCCCCGCTGCATTGTTTTAGGCCATGTGCTTCAGTGGAGTCACATAAAGTAGTTCATTTGGCTTGAAATTTTCAGAGCTTTTTTACTGCTATGTGACTGCTTGCGGAAGATATCAAATCAGTAAATGTATTAAAAACAAATTAATAAAATGGGGAACATGCCCATGGACAGATGGCAAAGCCAAAATCTAGTATTAAAAAACATGTACACAAGCCTTTTGGGTATAGATCTATGAAAATATATGCACCGTACCCTGGCAACGTTTTGTACATGCAGGAAGCATTAGGGGACTAAGCGGAACTATTAGCTCCACGATTGCCTAAAGGTAATTTTCTTGATGTGGAAAGAGAAGCTTTAAAATATGGAATGTGTAACTTTATTAAAAAATAAAAACAAAATAAATAACATTAAAAAAAATCATTTGGCTCCACTTTATCGTGACTATTGCGTAGAGAGCAAGCTCAAAGTTTTAAAAATGCCATTCGACTATTGTGGGAATTTTACTGGACGTTACAAAACTAAATAAATAAAATTTCAGCTCTGGCTAGTGGGGGTCAGCTCTGGCTAGTGGGGGCTGTTTCACTTGTAGGCTATGGCCTGTTAAAATGTGGCTATGCCTGATGTTCCCCTCCCCCACTGGGTCTGCCTCTTTGTGTGAAGGCAGCAGTAAAGTGTCTGCATGGGGGAACTGAGGGCAAAACAACCAGGCTGTTCCCAAAATTTCCTCAAACCAGTAACAGCATGCAAAGCGTTTAAATGGTATTTATTTTCCAGCAGAACATAATTTAAATACATATGGGGAAGAGTGTTGGGTTTGAAAAGCAAATCCTTGAAGGCTGGAACACACAATTTGGATCTGTTGGTTCATAGAAACCCCATCAGCTAATTCAGCCCAAGTGCTGGGGTTGGGGGTCTCAGGTCAATTTATTTATTTATTAAATTTTGGTGACCGGGTAGGCCCACTGAGCCCCGAAGGTCCCTTTTTCAGGGGCGACCCGGGATAACAATACAAGTTATAAGAATGAACAAGGACATAAGGAACATTTAAGGCATTGTGAGTTACATCATGAGGTGGTTACAGTAAAGAAAAATAGTGGATACAGGCATGGCTTACAGGCACGGTAAAAGAAAAGCAGTGGATGCAGGCATGGGTACAGGCATGGTTATCATCTTAACATGTAAGCAATTGGTAGTACTTTGCATATAGTTTATTCAGGGGTTACACATGGCCTCTGGCGAGCAGTCTGTATAAGGCAGGTAGTAGGAAGGTTAAGCTGGGAGACAGGAGTTGGAGAGGAGGAGAGTACCTTAGGAGTTTTAAGTGCTATGACAGTGGCATGCGCTTGAGGTCAGCAGATGGGACTTAAGCCTGGTGCGGAAGTTCATGAGTGAGGAGGAGGCCTGGACCTGGGGAGGGAGCTTGTTCCATTGGCAGGCTGCTTGGGAGGAAAAGGATCTTCCGCCAGCGTTTGTCCTTACCCTAGGGACTTCTAATAGCGTTCTATCTGAGGTCCTTAGGTTCCTTGGGTTGTGTTTGAGGGTTATGGTCCCGGCAATGCTTGGCGGAGCGTGGGGTTTGAGAAGCTTGTAGGCCTGGACAAGCAAGGGGTGTTGGAGGCGGGCGACCAATGTGGGCCAATGAAGATTGGCCAAAGTGTCACAGTGGTGACGTCTCGGGTGGTCTAAGGTTGCGAAACAAGCTATTTTAGTATATAGGGTTTGCATCCTGGTAATCTCTTGTTTAGCCATGCCCTGTATAATAGGGGCCGCAAAGGTCAGGTTGGGTAGGACGACGCTGGTAGCTATGGAGAGCCTGGCTTCAGGGATGAGTTGGTCCCTGAGTCGGTACAGGGTGCCAAGTTTCCGATGTAGGGTCCTGGCGACCTGGTCCACGTGTTCCTTGTATGTGATATTCTGATCCAACCTGAGGCCCAAGTATTTAAGGGAGGGGACTACGTTAATGGCTTTACCAGAGAGTGAGGTTAAGGAGAGGGATGAGGACCTGTCAAATCCCAGGGGATCTTGGCCCGAATAGCATTGCCTTGGTCTTGTCGGCATTTAGTACCATTCTGTTCTTACATAGCCAAGTCTCTAGTGAAGTGAGATCCTTTTGGAGTAGACGGCCTAGGGCAACCACGTCATGCAGGGGTCGGAAGGTGACAGTATCATCAGCATACTGCACAACCGAGCTCTCCCCGCAGTGGGTACGCGGGTCGTTGGTAAACAAGGAAAACAGGAGGAGGCCTAGAATTGAGCCCTGAGGTACACCCTGGTTTAGGGGTAGTGGGTCAGACATGGTCCCTTTCCATGAGACCCTCTGTGCCCTGCCTGAGAAGTAGCTCCCAAACCACTTCAGGGCATGATTGTCTAGGCCTATATTTTGCAGCTTCTGTAGCAGCAAGTTGTGGTCGACGAGGCTGAACGCCTTGGATAAGTCTATAAAGACTGCACAAGTGGGTATCCCTTTGTCCACTGCCCTGAGAACTTCATCCGTGAAGTTAATGAGGGCAGTGTCAGTACCATGGTTTATTCTAAACCCATGTTGGGAGGGGGGCAAGGAGCTGATGAGCTTCCAGGTAGTCCCCGAGTTGATTGTAGATGACTCTTTCTTGCACCTTAGCAAGTGAGCTGAGGAGGGAGATGTGCCTGTAGTTGCTGAGTTTTTCCCTAAGCCCCCCTTTGTGAATAGGGATAACATTGGCATGTTTCCACGGGTCAGGGACTGCTCCTTCCCTCAGTGATCGATTGAGAAGCATGGTTATAGGCCAGGCTAAGGAGGTAGCTCCTGCCTTGAGTAGCCGAGGGTTGATACAGTCGGGTCCCCTGACCCTTTCGGTTTCAGGTTCCTTAGGAGGTTTAGTACTTCAGTGCGTTTAGCCAGTCTCAGGTGAAATGGGGGTCTTTCCATGTGAGGTGGTTCATCTGAGGTAGGGGGGGGAAGAGTCTGGGGAGACAGGCAGGTCTTGTAGGCCTCGAGGTCTGAGAAGTGCCTGTTAAGGGCAGCCGATACTTGAGAAGGGTCAGTTGTGAGCTGACCGTTAATCTCCATGGGACAGGACTCAGGCTTTTTGCTGCCCTTGATCAGGTCATTGATACGATTCCAGAATTGCTTCGGGTTGCCCAGGCTGGTTTTCTGGAGGTGTGTTAAGTAATCTCTCTTAGCGAGTTTTATGGCTCTCTTGGCTTTGTATTCAGCGAGATCTGCTGAGAGGGAGGAGAGCCTAAACTTTTTCCAGGCCCCCCCCCCCCCCGAGTAGCCATTAGGGCTTTGAGGGAGGGAGAGAGAGATCCACTTGTAGCAGCTGCCTTTAGCCCTCATTCTCTTCACTGGAGCAAAGAGGTTGGCCGCTGTGGTTAGTTAGTCCTGGAAGTATTGCACAGCCTCAGTAAGAGTAGGGAGAAGATTTATGGGGTTCCAGTCCAGACTACCTAGGTAGCGATTGTACTGTAGTTCAGAAAACTTGGAGAAGTCACGGGCGGAGAGAATTCTAGGTTGGACCTTGGGTGGTTTGTTTTTCCATATACAGAAGATTGAGGAATGGTCACTCAGGGACTCTGCAATTGTGCCCGCACTCTGTATATTAGTGGGGTTAGACACCAGAGCCCAGTCAAGGGTGGTGTGGTTCCCAGTTTTGTAATTAAGTCTGGTCGGTTCAGAGATGACCTGCTTCATGGGTAAGTGACTTTGAGGCATGATCAGGGTCCTGGGCCCAGTTAATGTTGATGTCGCCCAGGATTAGTTGCTCCATTGTTACCTTGATAGCCGTATCGTTTGTGATGGCTTCAAGGGATTTGAGGGCTGATTTTGGTGGGTGGTAGACGCAGCCAATTATTAGTTGTTTGGCATGCCCTAGGGTTATCCGGATGTATATGCTCTCTTCCTCAGCAGTAGGATTAGTCTGCAGGGGTAGAGGTGACACGGAGAGGTCATCCTTAGCATAGATTAGGACCCCACCCCCTTTTTTGGTTTCTCTGTCATTGCGGTAGCTATTGTAGCCCACGACCTGAATCTCGTGGTCATGGATGTGGGCTTTTAGCCAGGTTTCAGAGATGGCTAGTAAGTCCGGTTTGTAGAGGTCCAACCAGGCCTGGACTTCGTGTATTTTTGGTCTAAGACTACATATGGTTCATATGTGCCATCTTCAGACCCTTGGTGGCCGCCCATTGATGGTCCCTTAGGGATGCTACCAAGGTATTGGGTAACGAGGGCCAGGGTTAGGTTGGATATCACCTGACAGGAGAAGTAGCAAGACCAGTAACCTGAGCAGTTTAGTGCTAGGTATTGAGATGAGGTGTCTTCGACGAGTCCTGCTCATTTAGTAAAGCAAGTCATAGCATACACCCTTTTTTATGATCTCATGCTCTGTTAAGAGACTAGATATACTTGAGATAGGGTAGCTGCTAAGGAAGTCGTGTTGGGGCATATTATGTAGATTGCTCACTGGTTCTGGGGGGAATGGGTCTATTAGCCTGTCCACCCAGAGTAGGGTCAGTGAGTAGATTATGGCAAGTAGTACACCCCTATTAGGGGGAGGGACACTTGAGTTCCTAGCACACCAAGGAGGGCAGAAGGAAGCATATACTAAGTAAGGCATTATTATTGGATGATGTCAGCGTAGCATAGGTAAGAATAGGATGCTCAGAGTCTATCTGACTTGAGTCTGAAGGGTGGATGGCAGACACGGAGGGCTTCCTGTTTTCAGCTGCAGAGCTGTCACACAGGCAGTTTAAAGGAAGTTGTCAGCCTGTTCAGTGACGCTTAGGGGAACCTCAAACTACAACCTCCCCTTGTAGCAACACCAGGAAAGATGCAGAATGATAATGCAGGCCATATTGCCCACGATTGAGTACAGTGATTTGTGTAGCAAGACCAAGAATCCCTCTAGTGGCAGGTCTGTATAACCTGCTAATGGATTTTATTTACTTATTTTTTTAAGCTTTCAAAGGATTTAAAAACTACCCTCTCACTTCAATGGGATACTAAATACAACCAAATTTCACAGATAAAAAACTTCAGATAATGTGCATCACAAACATCCTTACTTTACAATGACTGAAAGGTACAGAGCCAAATCCCTGGTGATATTTAATTTCACACTGTAGGTATAAAAAAAAAAAAAAAAAAGGTGGGGTTATCGGCAAACAACTCCATCCCAAACAGGGAGTGCTGGTGTTTGGATGGCTAGGGTGCTATAGCAAAGTCATGGTTTAGTAGCAGTTACAGAGATTGTGCTAGACAGCTGGATGCACAGAGCATGGGGCGCCACTGGGGTAGCATGAGACAATTAAAAAAAAATATATATATATTTTTAGCAGAGAGGCATGCAAGAGGATAATAGGGAGATTAGGCAGGGACTTAGGATGTCTGCAACAAGGATACTAATATCGCTTTCTCTGACAGAATCTCTGGTCGCAGTGCAATGGAAGTGGTGCTATAACCAGAGTGCATCATGTCTTGTCTTGTGTTTGTGGTCTGTGTTGCAGCTTCGGGTAAGGATGGTAGGTGATGGGATGACAACGGAAGCAGCATTTGAGAGCCAGCTGGCAAATCTAGTGCGGAGCAAAGGCAAAGCTTGGTGGGACGCCTTGTTTCCGAGGCAAGGCAACGTGGACCAATAACAGCCGACCGACGAACCATGTCCCTCGAATGAACAGATTCCAGGGTCAGGTGACAGGACGGCAACACCACCATCAGATCCAGAGCAGGCCCAGCCACCACTCAAGAAGGCTAAGACACAACAACCAGCAGGTAAGCCTGAGCTGGAAAATATGTCTACTGATGAATTGAGGGTGCTGCTGAAGGGGCCCCAACGGGCACCTGCACGCCATGGTAGAAAGCCTCATAAGGCAGCAGGGAATGAGCAGTCATCGGGGAGGAAGCCCCTCCTGAAACGAGGCTGCAAGAAAGGGGGCAGGAGATGAAGCTTGAGGCTCATCTCCAAGGAACCCCACCAGCGCAAAGCCTAATGCCCATGGAAGTTGTGTTGGCAAGGGCAGAACCAGTTCAAAAGGGACCGATGGCTGGACATCCGGCTCTCCAGACAGGGCTGGAACAGAACTTAGATAAAGTGTTGGCATACATTGCTGCCCTAAAGAAAGCACAGGCCGCACATGGGGCAGTGGCCCCAAGGTCAAGTGGCGTTGGGGCAGCAGGCTCTGGGACAACAGCACAACAGACAGGTAGTAGTATGCTGCCAATAGAACATGCTACAACACGTTTTGTGAGCCTGGGTGAACCAGTAGGGTCACACTTACCAGAAAAGTTACGGCAACAGATCATAAAAGGGGAATATGTAGATGTATTTACATTGTTGAACAAACCTAAAGAGCCTAAAGAGAATAAAGATAAAAAAGATGAGAATAAAGATGATGGGATGGAAAGAAAATGGAAGGTGCAAATTAGGAGAACCTGGGAAAATTGGCCAGCAGGGTCTTTGATTTATGCAGGATTATTGACACAGGGCAATCCAGCTAAGGCAGGGGGTCTTTGGGTGTATTTGAACCGAGTGATTTCCATGCGAGTTGCAAAGCCGGGGGGGGGGTGGCTGGAGTATGATGAAGCATTTCGGTGGCGAATGCAATACAATGCCGGCAGGTCATGGGACATGCTGGATCTGCCCCTGCTATAGGCGATAGACATTGGGGGGATAAGAGTCAGCATACAGACAGCGGTTTCCCCATCAGAAAGCCATGGTCCCCAAAGAAGGGGTCATCGGACTTTTGGGGAAAAAAGGGGAGGGTACATCGAGGTTTCTATTACAAATTAAGGCTCGTGTAAGGCCGGGCAGTACAAATTTAAACACGAGTGCCTGGCATGTGGGAAGGCACACACTTTCCCCCAGTGTAGGTGAGGCTCGGGGTCTGGGGCCTTTCACCCTTCTTAGAAAGGGTGGAACAAAGGTCCCAACACCCATAAGGGAGCACCGTATTAAAGAAAGTCTAAGGCACTATCTGGACACAGTGGCTGCCCTGTGTACCTGGTTGAGGGATTCGGAGCAGGATTCTGGATTCCGTATGAAGGTCCACGGCAAACTTTTGAGGCAGAGAACCTGAAGTCAGCCAGGGAGCGACCAGAAGTAGTGTGGAAAAAACTTGAAAGAAACAGCAGCAGGTAGAGTGAGTGGACCGTTTAAGACACCGCCAGGTAAAATGTTCAGAGTGTCACCAATTGGGCTGGTCCCAAAAAAGAACCCCAGGGAGTCTAGGATGATTAATTATTGGTCCTACCCAGAAGGGGAGTCTGTGAACCATTTTATAGACCCGGCATACATGGCAGTGTTATATGCACGCTTTGACGATGCAGTGGAAATGATTAGGGCAGCAGGGCAAGGAACCCTTTTGGGTAAAGCGGACACAGAATCAGCATTCAGACTTACCAGTGCATCCGGAGGACAGGGACTTGCTGGGTATGAAGTCTGAAGGGCAATACTTCAGGGACAAGTGCATGCCAATGGCGTGCACTGTGTTCGAACAATTTAGTACGGCACTGCAGTGGGTCACAGAACAAAAAGCAGACAGCGGAAGTCATTCATTACTTGGATGATTTCCTGTTCATGGGCAAGGCTGGTACTAACAATTGTGCGTGGATTATGGGTGCATTCCAGGCAGTGTTCTCGGAACTGAGGGTGCCCCTGGCCCATGAGAAAACGGAGAGCCCCATGATTACACTCTCGTTCCTGGGCATTGAGACTGACACACTGGCCAGTGAATGCAGGCTTCCCCAACAAAAGCTGGAAGTCTTAAAAAAAACCTCTTGGGGAAGGTGGCCCAAGCAAAGAAGACCACACTTAAGGAATTACAACAACTAGTGGGGCACTTGAACTTTGAGTGCAAAATCATGGCCAACAGGCAGGATGTTCATACATCAGCTTGCTCAAAAGGGAGTGAACTGCTCCAAACCCCATCACAGGATACGGGTGAATGAATCCATGAGGGAAGATTTGGGGGTCTGGCAGACCTTCCTGGGTTGTTTTAATGGGAAGGCATTTTGACAGACCCCTTTGACCAGCCAGCAGCTCGAGCTGTTTACTGATGCTGCAGGTGGTCTGGGGTTCGGGGCATATTTTCAAGGACAGTGGTGCGCAGGTCAATGGCCTGACTCATGGCATCAGGGGGGACTGTTGAGACATGTGACACTGCTGGAATTTTTTCCAATAGTAGTCGCACTGATATTATGGGGTGACCAGTTCAGGGACAAGGTGATTCTCTTCAGATCGGATAACATTGGGGGTAGTGTACACCATCAACTGACAACTGGGGGGTAAGGGACTGATGGGGCCCTCACGTGGGTCTTTGTATTAAAATGCCTGATACTGAACATTAAATTCAGGGTATAGCATGTGCCTGGTATGGAGAATGGTATTGTTGATGCTCTTTCTCGTTCGCAGTGGCAGAGATTTTGTCAGCTGGCACCAACAGCAGAGAGAGCCCCCAGGGAAGTACCATCGTACCTATGGGATTTGGTAACCCAGAAGCCTGGGACCTGATCAGGGAATCCTTGACACCAAGCACTCGAACGGCCTATCAGAGGGGAGTAGACAGCTTTCTGAGTGTTTGTTAAGCGCAAGGGTGGGAGAACAGCTGGCCCATCCCAGTAGACCATTTGTGTGCATACATCCTCCATATGAGGCGTTCTGGCAGTTCCCGGGCAACACCTAGCAGGGACTGCATGGTTTTCTAAGGTGATGGGGTATACAGATCATACCAGAGCTTTCCCGCTGCGCAAACTGCTTGAGGGATGGGCTCGGGGAACCCCAAGGAGACCGGATGCTAGGCGCCTGCTCAGCCCAGAGCTTCTGCACCGGGTCTGGGGAAAGCTGGCGCAGGCATGCTCCTCTGATTACGAAGTATGCCTCTTTAAGACACTGTATATGGTTGCATTTTGTGGAGCCTTCAGGGTGCCTGAGTTAGTACAACCAGGCAAGGCTGCTGGGTTACCAGTGGCTCTAGTGGATGACAAAGTCAGGCTGACTGGCGAGGGCATCTTCATCTGGCTAAGGAAGAGCAAAACGGACAGCACAGCCAGGGGATGCTGGTGTTGCCTTCATCCCTCACCTGGAGTGCAGTGGGAAATAGGGGACACAGTTAATAACTACTTGTCGCAAAGAGCCAGGCAGGGGATTGCATATTTTCGGCATGATGATAGGTCCTCTGTGACGTTTTTTCAGTTCAGGCAAGTGCTAGGCATGTGCCTGGAAAGACTGGGTATACAAGTGAAAGAATACAACACGCACTCATTTTGGATTGGGGCAGCACCTCATGCCCGGTTAGCAGGGTTCACGGATGAACAAATTTAGTTCCTGGGCAGATGGCAGTCACAGGCTTTTGAAGGTTACGTAAGGCCACACATACTCTAACTTCTTTCTTTATTTTCACAGGCAACAGCGTGCAGGGGAGGCAGAACTGGGTATGTGGGCACTCTTTTGTGCATTGGGCGGCCATCTATGCAGGAAAGAGCAAAGGTGGAAGGAACTTGTACCTGGATCCATGAACCTGCGAGGTGCGGTGGTTGGGCCACCGGGGCTTGTGTTGGAAAGGTTTACTACCAATGACTGAGAAAGAAGCTTGAAGGAGAGGCACTTCACAGATGTTGATCATGCTTTTGGGGGCAATGATATGGGTACCCTAACATCTACTGACCTGTTAAGGCAATCAAAGGACTTGCAGTATTTAAAAGGCACCTGGCCTGAGGTGCATACAGTATGGCCTGAGATCATTCAGAGAGGCCATTGGTGCCAGGCGCAGAACCCCAAAGCCCTGGAGAAAGTCCTGTGGCAACATAATGCAGCCATGAGGGCATTCATGGGAAGCATAAGTGGTACCGCAATAAAAAACGAGGATATTAGAGCAAGAAATAAACAGCTATACGTTAGAGATGGAGTATACCAGTCAAGCGCAGGTTTGGAGAGATACATAGGGAACATATGCAGAGAAATGGAGAAACTGATAAAATAGCGTGCTTGTGGGGGGGGGGGGCGCAAGTCGGAAGGGGCTCACCTTGTGGCAGCCAGGTGACACTGGTTGGTTGATTCAGGGGAGGGAACGGGGGATCTTGGTCTCGTGCAGAACAGATCACCCAGAGGCTGACGGGAGTGCAGGACCGTCCAGATGGGGCTCACCACTTTAACAATATAGTGGCACCCAGGTAACAGCCTCCTTGAGCAAAAGTCTGCGGCAACATGGCAGCCCAATGGAGAGACAGGGGGACATCATGGCAGCCAGTCGTGGGCCACTCCTCATACTCCAGAGGCCGGGTACCTCGCATGGGTTTGCAATCATAGCAGCTTCTGTCTGAAGGAAGACTGGTATTATAATAATACTAATAATAATAATAACAATAATGATAACAACAACAACACAGGCCAACCAAGACCACCCTGCGGCACGTGCTTACTGTATCGTGATTGGTTAAACACATGGCTATGGCCATTTAACTCCATTGCTTGGTGTGGTCAAAAATTATTCAGGTGACATGGGGGGATACTGTGCCCTATAAGACAATAACCGAGACCCCAATGCCTAGCTGGGGGGTGGCCTTTTGTCTGTGGGCACGCCCCTCCTGATGACACCTGGGTGAGGGGGAAGGCAGACGGAGGTAGGTAGGGGCCAGCCCAGGTACAGAGGCATTCCCAGGGGAGAGGGCAAGTGGAAGACGGAGGGGAGGAGCATCGACCAACATAAGGTCGGTGCCAGAGGGGTTTGCCCTCTTTGCATCCCCTCTCGAACAAAGCGCAACCTGACCCTCCCTCGTAAAAGCAGGGGGGAATTTCAGCTGGTAAGGGCTCGCTGATCATGATCACAGTAGGGGTTAAGAAAAAATTTCTCACTTTTTCCCCCACAGGGTTTTCTGGCTTTTCACCTTTTCCAGCGAAAGCAGGTTCAAGGTAGGTAGGTAGGTAGGATGTCACGGTCATGTATGTAAGCCAAAGGTGGTACTGGTAAGGTTCATTGGTTGTTGCACTGGTTGGTTGATGCAGGGGAGGGAACGGGGATCTTGGTTTTGTGCAGAACAGATCACCTGGAGGCTGATGGGAGTGCGGTACCGTCTGGATGGTACTCACCACTTTAATAATATCAGGGTTCCCCACTCTCTGAATATATAGGGCGGTGGCAATGGTGATCGGGTCAAAAGGTGCGTTATTTTTCTGGACCTCCTATATGCACTGTACATGTGCATAAATAGATTTTAAGTAACATATAGGGTGCTGGTATTAAATGGGTAGTAGTGCAATAAAATATGTCAATAAAAAACAATTTTGGAGGATTTTATGAAAAAACAAAAACAATAATGGATAAAAATATAGGGTGGTGGCAAAAAATATTGAATGGTAGTAAAAAAATATAGGGTGGTGGCCCACCGCGCTAAAACAATGAATGGGGAACACTGAATATGGTGGCACCCTGGCAGCAGTCTCCCTGGGTGAAAGCCTACAGCAACATGGCGGCCCCGAACGGGGGGGGGGGACATCACGGTAGCCGGTCATGGGCCACTCCCCATACTCCAGAGGCTGGGTATCTTGCGTGGGTTTGCAATCATAGCAGCTTCTGTCTGAAGGAAGACTGGTTTAACAACACCACCACCACCACCACCACCACCACCACCACCACCACCACCAGGTGGCGCACACTTAATGTATCCTGATTGGTTAATAAACACATGGCTGTGGCTATTTAACTCCATTGCTTGGTGTGGTCTCAAGTTATTCACGTGGCAATGGGGGATACAGTGTCTTATAGCGCAAACAGTTTCGCAAACACCTGAGAAATAATTAAGTGGGCTATTCTGTAAAGAAACAAGAGTCCTCAGTAATTATAGCACTGATGACCTTAGGTGGTTTGTGAGAGTCTTATGGTTGTATTTAGTTTGATGAAATGAAAAGCTTTAAAAAACAAAATGTTTGCTCCAGCTAGCCAAGTGGACCTAGACACATACCTAGAAAACAAAAAGATTGAATCAGAAAGAGTTATTTAGTTGAGGTCAGGACAGCAGGCGCCTAACAGCAGATTGCTCCTGCAGCAGCTTTCACGCACAGAATCAACGGTCCTGGGCGCATCACTAGTCCGTCACATGTGACAGGAAGCACTGTGGGAGAAAGAAGAGCAATGAAAAAATTCATAATACAGAAATCACCAGGGGCCATACAACTAGTAAACAACTAAACTCATAACAGCAAACAATGGAAAGGAAACTAGGACAACACACACATATCTAAACACTCAGTCTGCACAGCATGTTCTTACAAATTTGGACTGTAGTACTCCTTTAATTAAGTAAGGAATACAATGGTTCTACAGTACAACAGAAAAGGACTGACTACTTGCCAATTAGTGGCCAGTAATAACAAATCAAAAGAGTAATTCTTAGAATATCAATTTTGACACATTTATTAGTATTGAAAAATAAGGTCTAAAGTACTTTGCTTAGAACACTGCAAAACATTGAAATGAACTACATCTTGATACAACGAATGCCAGTTACAAATTGTTTTAGGAAAGTGTATTGGCAATGCTTGTTGACTGAAGCAAATTCTAATTGTTTTTAAAATTATTCAGCTGATTTATGTGCAAATGTTTTGTGTCCTGGGTCGTGCCTGTAAAAGGGCCTGTTGGCCCAGTGTACTTACCTGGTTAACAAAATCAAATGAATGAAATAATGCCCACCCACCCCAGTCTGTAGCCTCCTGTCCAACTAACAAGGTACAGCTCCAAGCCAGTGCCTCACAGTAATGAACTCTTCAAAGGTAGAGAAGTATGGCTCGCCACATGTTGGCAACAGAATTTGTCACAGCTTTCTTCAGTGCAGGCTCTGCATGAAGAAAAGAGATCAAGTCTGACCTTCTCTGCTCACGGGAGGAGGTGGGCATTAGGGCTGACAGACCCCACAACTGAGTCACCAATACACCGGAGACCCAAAATCCTAATGTTTTTCATTCTCCTACGTGCGTGCTTTGCGTTCTTCAACCCTAATGTCCACATTAACGTAGTTTTTTTGCTATTAATGTCCCCTTTTTTTTCTCTGATAGTGGAATTTTTTATTTTAGTCTTTGGTAACCGGGTAAGGCCCACTAGGCATAAGTGCCTGTTTTCAGGGGTGACCTGGGAGCACTGGGCTGTTAAGTGACTTGCTCAGAGTCACACAGTATGCAAGTGGAGGTTGTGAGGATCAAACTGAGGTCTGGTCTGCTGGATGTAACAAGCTCATTCACAGCTTGTTATTCTAACCTCTAGGCTATACTGCCAGCTCTCATAAATAGAATACTGGCGTTATTTCTAGCCCTGCTTCACCAACAGACTAACAAGTGAAGGACAACAATGTCTTAATAACTGTAGTTACACTGCTGCACTGTACGATGGTACTGTGTAATGGTGCAACTACAAGTACTATAACCATTAGCTGAGACATAGTACTAATAGTAAAGATTTCTTACCTGGGTACTGTGGGTTGTGGGATGCTTGAGGGAACATCCAGTCCTTCCTGCAAAAGAAAAACAGCAATGGCGTCACAAAGGATTTACAGCTCTTTAGAGACCTACTGGGACAAATAAGGTACTCTAACTATTAAATAATACTTATCTGATACATGTGGTCAGTGCTCTCCAGTGCCAGTGCTCCTGTCCACTGGACCTGTAGACATAAGTGAAAAATGGGTTACCCGACCTTCATCCTGCCTGGTACACTTTCCCCTATTTTTGCCACCCTACTTGTCCACACACAGTGCATGGGCCCATCAGGCTTCAACATGCACATCAGCCCCTGATGAGGGAAAGCCTGCCCAGCCTGCCACAAGGTATTGTGTGTGTGCCAGAACACTGCTCTGCCCCTTCCCAGGCTGTGACCAGTGCTGAGCACTGTAGCGCCTTCCCACCAACCTTGGCCCATTTAGACGCCTCACTGAGCTCGCACCCGAACTCGGTTCACTGGCACAAGAAGGCAACATGGTCCTCGGTTCCCACTGGGCCAACAGCCTTCCCAACAAACGTTACTTTACAAAAAAAAAAAAAAAAAAAAAAAAAAAATTATTACATTTTGACCACAGAATTTCAACATAGTCCTTTTACGTCCCCCCTCCACCTTCTGAACATGACAGATGTCATTTATAAAATTCTGGATGAAATGTTATTTCGTGTAACAACTGCGAATCCACATTTGGGCTAGGATTTGTAAAATGACAACTGTTGGGTTCATGATTTGGTGTGAAAAAATGGCTATGCTGAAACACTGGGATCAAAATATTGAAAATTACCAAAGTTATTAGTGAACGCAGAAAAATTTGAATGTATGCGCATAACTTGATAATTTTTATTTTTTTAATTTTACCCACATTTTCAACATGGGCTTTTTGGGAGCCCACTTCATGAACAAGGGTAGTGAAAATCTTAAAATCCACCTTAACGGTGATTTCGCACCGCAACCATTAAATCACCTTTCAGGCCAGATTTGAATGAGTTCACTGCCCTTGTTCATGAGGTGGGGCCCCAAAAAGGCCATGTTGAAAATTTAGGCTACAAATATTAAAAAAATGACCAAGTTTTAAGTCCAGACTGCATTGAAATACATTATACGGCACTTACCTTCTTGTTTCATATCACAGTTGCAGGTTCCAGCAGCAAGACATGTTTTCGGACAGTGGATCAACACCATGGAAGAAGAGTGAGGGTGTAAGGAGGATGTGGGGTGGTAGCTGCTGAGTGGGAGATCAGGATGGAGTGGGTGAGTGGAGGGTATATTGCTGATGGATGGATAGTTATTTATTTACTCTAGGCCCAAAAACAAAAGACGAGGGATTGTTTACTTTATTTCAGGTACAAAAGCAAAAAAAATAAATAAATAAAAAATACAACAAGCAAAAGACGTGCAGAACCTCTGACGGGGACTGGGCACCCCAGTATCAGCTTCAGTCTTTTTTCTAAAAAAGTTTTTATCCTCCTGGCTGGAGCTGGGCAGGCTACCAGCACGGACAGCCAGCCACCTACCTCATCCACCTCCTTCTGTCCTCCAATCAGTGGTCCAGTGGGGCAGGTCTCAGTGCCCCAGACAGAGCTTAATTAGTGCCCCGGTTCCACCATTTTTCCTCCTATTTTCTCCCCTTACTCCTCAGGGCCTCGGTGACACAGCAGAATATGCATGTGGAGGCGCGCCATGCGCTCTGGAACCAGCAGCCCTGTCCCACCCTCCCCTGACCTAGCGCCAACCCTCCATTTGCATGACACTGCCACCAAGCCTCCACTCAGTGGCAGTCAAGTGCCGGGAAGATTAAACCTCCCACTCCGGGATAGGAGAGCTGCCAAGCAGCCATGTCATCCTTCTCCAGGCCCTCCCCCGGTTGACCCTCAGTGGCCCAAGCTCGTTCCTGAACTCTAGTCGCCCGCATGGGAAGAGGCAAGGCACATAGCATCTCACACCTCTGCGCCACTGGACCAGTTCGGCTTCAGTCTTGGGGGAACTGGGAGTGGACACCCCACTGTCCCAGACTGCTGGGTCAAGCAGGTCAAGTATGCAGACACTACGGATTGGGTACGCTGGTGTCAGCAGACTGACATGGCGGGAAGAGACAAACCAGCACCAGGGGTGGGCATCTCAGTGCTGGTATATTTTAATATACAGCATTACATTTAGCTGCAACAGAGGATCGTCAAGGTTAAAGCAAGCAGGCCAACATGGCTTGCTAATGACAGCAGTTGTAAGGGGGAAAGAAATCACATGCAGAGCCCGTTCAACAGGGGCAGGACTATACACTGACACACAGCCCCATCCATGTGGAACAAAATCAGCATAACGATACAGGCAGACAGGGAATAGGTCCTGCCTCCTGATAAATAAGAACATTAGAAGACTGATTTTTTTTAGAACTGTGCATGCTCAGAAACTGAACATTTTTTCTTAAAAAGAGATTTTAAAAACTACTTCAGTTTGTGAGTTAAAAACAACAAAAGTGAGTACCTTTAGCCAAACTCTACCAAACCCGCAAGTTTCAGATTTTAAATCCTCCTAGTTGTTTTAGTTATAGGTGATCCAAAAAAAAAAAAAAAAAAGGGCTTGTATTTTTGTTTTGCCCCTCTCTAACGACCCCCCCACCCCCCACCAAATCATGAACCAACTGCCATGAAACTCTCAGGATCCAGAGATCCTGGCTCCAGATTTCAAATAAACCGGTTAAACAAGGGCAACGTTATTAAGCTGCAAAAATTGGGATTTAAACATTAAAGTGCTTACTCATCCCTAATATACAGGCGTGACCTTACCAGTATGATATATGCAATGACACAAAACCCATTAGAAAAAGGCTGATAATTTGACATACTGTGTACATACATTTTGTTTATGTACATAGTAAATACATCAGCATCATTTATGTACACAGTGGCTATGCCATCTTGCATTTATATATAAAGTAGCTGCCACCCAACCCCCTCCAACGACACTACTTCCAAACTACCGGTACAGCTGCAGCACATTTAGGAAGCTATGAAGCCCCCCAACTTACAAAGTGCCATTCCTACCTGCAACATACATGTAACATCCAAACAATGGAACAATAAACAAAAAAAAAAAAAAAAAACATTTACTTTTTTAAAAAACAAACTCCTGCCTCACGCTGAAGCCTTTCACAAGGCACTTTCATTCCCACACCACTCCCCCGCTTTGCTTGAGCTATATCTGCCTGGTGCTCTGATCCCTCCTGATAGTCTTCATGATTCCTCTAAACCAGACTTTCAATCAAACACAGTATCCAAGCAAAATGTATTCAAACCTGTCCCTCCATTACAGCTTTTCTGTTCCTCTCCACTGCTGTCTCCAAGTAATGGCACACTTCACATTCTCTACCCCGCTTCACCCTGAAGTCCCTCTGGTGCTCTGGTCCCTTCCGATAGTCTCCAGGATTCCCCCCAGACACTCGAACAAAAACAGTACCTGTGCAAATAGATTTAAAAATTGTCGACTTCAGGTGATGTCATGACTCGACTGGCCGCTTGAACTAAGAGATCCATCTCAGCCTGCTTTCTTAATGTTCTTTAATTACACCAAAACAGATACAAAACTCAAGCCTGCTCAAAGGTGTCTCAAGATGTCGAGGGGAAAGTCTACCCATCTGCAATCCACAGTTGATGAAGATGGATTTCTAGATCCTGACACAGACAGTGATGGCTCCCAGGCCTTAACCGCTAGCCGGAGGGGTTGTTCTCGCACTCAACAAACACCATCTAAAATTTAACAAAAACCAGATGGCCACCACGTGGAAAATACTCAAGAGTTCCGAAAAGAAATGAAGCTCAGTACACCTGCTCTCCACACAGACATTACCAAACTAGAAAAACACCAACAACAAATGGAGGAGCAGCTTATTCTTGGTGCCTTATTCAGGAACCGTACCTGCCTCCCGCTACTGGCCAGGCGTGAACTAGTCCAGAAGATGATACTAGCCATCTTTGACTACTGTAATGTAGTCTACAGTGCCGCTCCCAGGTCCTCCCTAACCAGACTGGATTCTCTTTTTAACTCCTTCTGTCGTTTCATTCTTGACGCCTCCCCTCTACCCACCACTGCTCTCTCTACCACTCCCTGGCGTTCTCCTCCCTCGAAAATCGCCATCTCCACTGCGAAAAATCCTCCTCTAAATTTTGGTTTGGTTCACTCCCGCCCTACCTTACCTCCTCCTTATCTATTCTCTCCCCACTAGACCATTCCCTTAGGTCCTATGACTCTTGATTACTAACAGTTCCTCAGTCTACTACGGTAGGGCAGATCACCTTCTCGCATCGCTTCCCTACATTATGGAATGCCCTCTCTCCCCAGATTCGCCACTCCTCCTCCCCCCACTCCATCCCACTGGCCCTAAATAACTGACGGTAAACTGCACCTGCGACTGAGTCGCTCCTCCCTCCTGTTCAGCTGGCACACTGCATTCAGTCTCCTGTTCAACTAGTGGTCCAGTTAAATTAATGTTGCACTTTTTTTTTTTTCCCCCATTAGTATACTTAAATTGTTCTTTCATGTATCAGCACTTCCATGTTCAGTCTTGTTTGTGTTATACTACACTGCTTCATCCATGTATTCCACTGTATATTTGCACCTACGGTCCTAATGCTGTGCAATGTTTGTATTGTAATTTGAATGTTTTGTACCAGTTGACTCTGTTCATACTTTGCCTTGTACAGAGCCTGCTGTTCAATGCTGGTCGCTATATGTGTGGTATGTGTAATGCTTATCCCCTTGACCTCCTCCCAGACTGCGAGACAAGCAACTTGTTGCTCAGTGTGCCTTTTCTGGTGGAACATTTCAATAAAATAAATTCTTATAGATCACCGCATGGATACCGCAGAACAAGTGATCACAAAGCTCCATCAAGACATACAAGCCCTTCAGGAAAAAAAAGCAAATGATGTTGAAAGTCAGAACAGAAGAAATCACCTCTGAATTGACTGCTTACCAGAGGGAGCTGAGGGGTCAGACCTTATGTCCTTTCTACAAAAATTCCTTTGTACCGAGCTGCAACTATCGGACACCTGCACACTCAAACTGGACCGCGCACATCGAACTCTAGGCCTAAAACCTACAACCTCTGGGGCCAGACCATGCTTGGTCATCCTTAAATTACTCTGATACAAAGAGAAAGTACAGTTGCTTAAGAACTTACCGTAACAGTAGATCTTCGAAAGTATCTCTTGCAGCAGGTCATAACACATGGGATATCAGTCACAGGCGCCACATCCTCCTGATGACTTCTCAGCAGTTCACCCAGGGACCTCCCCTTCCTGTCACCATGTGGTGTGCTTTAGCACATATAAAAAGGGGAGGTCCCCGATACTCCTCAGTTCTTTTCCATCTTAGCAATCAGCATGAGAAGATACTCATCGGTCTCTTTTGTGAAGGGACTAGTGCACACCTCCCACCTCTGTGTCCATGATGCTGAGCTGTGGGTCCTGCCCTATCTTCTCTTCAGTAAATACTGAGCAGAAGTATCTATTTAGGATAGATGCTTTTACATGGCCGTCCTCCTCACACACACCCTCGTCCTGTTTCCTGGTTTGTATAGTCCTAGCCCTCTGCTGTATTAGGGACCCTCAGACTATCAGACAGAAGCCAGCAGTGCGGTGTGTGCATACTGGATGTGGACTGACTTTGTATTCTTATTTTTAAAAACTTTAATTGGGTTTTCCATCAAGTATTTGGATTTAATTGTTCGATCTGCAGACCATTGGCCATCTGCTGCAAAATCCTGCTGGATTTATTATGTCGGATATGGAATGACTTTTATAGTTTATTTTTATTTATAATTTCTTATGCCTGACCCTGGCATGAGCAGAACCTTGAAGGAATTGAATATGTTCTCCCTGGAGGAGAGGAGGGAGAGAGGGGACATGATAGAGACATACAAGTATCTTACATGGAGGAACAGGGTGCAAGAATACACTATTTTTAAGCGAAAAAGATGTTCCAGGACTAGAGGGCATAGGATGAAGTTGGAGGGAGGACGATTCAGAGGAAATGTGAGGAAGAATTTCTTCACATAACCGGTGGTAGACAAGTGGAACACCCTGCCTGAGAAAGTGGTGGGAGCTGAAACAATCACGGGATTTAAGAATGCATGGGATAAACATAAAGGAATTCTGGAGGTCAGGGGTAAGGGGCAACAGAGTTCTAGGAAAACAAACTCAAGTTACAAACTCAAATGGGCAGACTAGGTGGGCCAAAGGCCCTTATCTGCCGACACCGTCTATGTATCTATGTAACCTGGGATTGAGAAGTTTTGGTACTACTGTCCAGGGGAGGTGGGAGCTTCCCTGGCTTATTTATAAAACACTTGGTTTGAATTATTGATTTATTGGTTTTTATATTTCTTTACAGTTTATTTTATAATTTTTGTTGCTTTTCACCCAGTTTCTGGTGAGAGAAGAACCTGGATTTGGGAAGCCTTGGTCTTATTGTCTAGGGGAGGAGAGAGCTTCCCTGGCTTATCCATAACTCATTTGGATCCAACTGTTCGAGCTGTGGACTGTTGGTTATCCACTGCGAAGGACTATTGGACTAACCATATTACGATTTATTTAAGGTTTTATTTGGGGAACTGTTTGGGGTGTTTTTAGAAATAATTCTAACTATAAGCCGTTGACCTAAAATTGTTAAAAATTGTTTAATTTAATTTATGTTAGTGATTAGTTTTAGTATTATTGGTTAGAGAAAACTTAGTATACGTATTGAGTTGTGTGAATTGTGCTGGATGCCGGCCCCCACAGTTGTGCACTATTCTCCCTCTGCCCTTCGAGCCCTCCGCCCCTTCTTTACTCCTCCTCGTGAGTTTGCAGTTTACCAGCATTGTAGAGCACTTGTTATCGTACATAGGAGATGGAGGGGGGGGCTACAAACAGTAGCGGGGGATCATCATATCCAGGCGGTTAGATCCAGGAGACGCCCTGGGGCGAAATGGAACTCAGAACGTGGTTCCACATGTCTGGTTTCCATACCCAAGGACATCACCGATTGTGGTGGGCAGGTGGTTCGGACGGCTCGGGAGGTTCGTCCGACTCGGGCGGTGTTATGCAATGCCAGATCCATTAAAAACAAGACTGCAATTATTGCAGACCTTGTTGAAACACTGGACCTGGCATGCATCACCGAGACCTGGCTGGATGAGAATTCTGGCCACATTTTGGAAGCTCTTACTCCAGCTGGGTACTCTGCGATACACTGCCCGAGATTGGATCGCGCCGGGGGTGGGAGAGCGTGGTCTGTTTTAAGACTGAACTTAACCTCACGAGTGTACTAGTTGAGGAGGCTGAGTCATTAAAGTGTGTCGTAGTAACAGGTGTAGGTTGTCGGATTGCCCTCATTTATCGTCCACCCGGTGATGAGATGCAATTCCTTCAGGAAGTGGCGGACTTCGTCATCGACATGGCGTTTGAGTCGCCCAGACTGATGCTTCTGGGTGACTTTAACGCCTGGGTCGACGACGAACTTCCGCAATTTGGCCAGCACTTCCTCCAGCTGATGACATCTCTGGGACTCACACAGGTGGTTACCACTGCTACTCATAAACACGGACACTCCCTTGACTTAGTCTTCCTCCTAGGGATCGAGACTTCCGACTTGGGGGTGGAACCAGTTGGGTGGTCTGATCATTATACCTTGGAGTTTAGTTTTAGCACCCCCCTTCGGAGGCCTACCCCTGTGGAGATGGTCAAGTACCGCCCTTTACGAGATATTAGATCTCATTGCCTACTGTCAGTGATTGACCTCTCGTCCCTTTCGTTAGCAAGAAATTACCCCAAGACCCTCATGACGGCCTATAATTTGGCCGTCTCGACGGCTCTGGATTCTATTGCTCCAGTCCGTGTTTGTCCTCTCTCCCTTCGCCCTCGATCCCCTTGGTTTGATGGGACTTTGAGGGAGATGCGGAGACTAGGACAAAGGTTAGAGCATTGCCAGCGGAAGTCCACTCTCAATGCCGACCACCTTAGATTGACAGACCATTATCAAGCCTATCAATCTGCAATCTCCCGTAAGAAGGCAGAGTTCCTGTCCGGGGGAGATTGCGGCCACTCAGAAAATCGACCAGTTCAGCTTTTCCATACCGTGGACAGACTGTGCAACCCAGACTGTCTACAGGTACGGAAAGCTTTTTCGCAATTAGAGTGCAATGAACCTGCTCGATTCTTTGCGAATAAGGTGGCTGACATCAGAGGTGTACTCTAGCCTACACACTCTAGGGGCGTTGCTTTTGATCAGTCCGAGGTCACTATGCCTCGATTTTCTTGGAGTACCTTCAGCCGACTGGAGTTCATAGATGTCATGCAGATTATCCAGGTTGTGCACCCTACATGCTGTAGTTTGGACCCTGGACCAACATCCCTAATTCTGGGCTGTATTGATGTCATCGGTCTGGTCCTTGGCGCAGATAGTCTGGTACTCCTTGGAATCTGGAGAGTTTCCTAGCTCTCTGAAGGAGATGGTGGTGACACCCCTCTTAAAGAAAGCTACCTTGGACCCAGACTGCCACGCAAACTACAGACCTATCTCGAACCTTCCTTTTTTAGGGAAGGTGACTGAGAAAGTAGTGGCAGTGCAACTGGAGGACCACTTGACCATCCATGACATCTATGAACCACTCCAGTCCAGTTTTCGTAAGAGACATAGTACCGAGACAGCGCTGGTTCGGGTGCTCAATGATCTACTGATGGCTAGAGATCAAAGGAGTCGCTCCATTCCAGTCCTTCTAGATCTCTCTTCAGCATTTGACACCGTGGACCATGGGGTATTGCTGGGGCACCTGAGACACATCTGTGGACTGTCAGGGACAGTCCTCGGGTGGTTTACATTGTTCCTCATGGGTAGAACACAGAGAGTGGTGTCTGGAGTTTATTCTTCAGACACTCTCTCTGTCATGTGGGGTACCTCAGGGCTCAGTGCTTTCACCCATGTTGTTCGCGGTGTACATGCTTCCCATCAGAGACACTGTAAGAAAGTATGGGCTGAGGTTTCACAGCTATGCCGATGATACCCAGTTCTACGCATCTTTTACAGCCGACCAGGTTGGAGCTGTCTCGGTCTTTAACAACTGTCTGAAGGAAATCCAGGAGTGGATGGATTCCAGTTGGCTGAAGTTGAACTCCAAAATAACGGAGGTGTTGGTTGTGGACCCTGGTCGTCAGATAGGGGGGTTAGGGGCTGGCTCACCCACGGGCATTTTTCTCGATGGCCTCTCACTCCCGACCTCTGAACAGGTGTGTAGCCTGGGGGTAATTTTTGATGAAGGGCTGACCCTGCATTCGCAGGTGTTGGCCGTCATCAAATCTTCCTTTTACCATTTTAGGAATATCGCCAGGATTAAGCACCTGGTTCCCTCTGGCGACCTTCCTACCTTGGTCCATGCCTTTCTGTCCTCGCGCTTAGATTACTAAAATTCCCTCTACTTAGGGCTGCCTGGGGTAGAAATCCGCTGCTTGCAGCTAGTGCAGAATGCAGCGGCCCAGCTTTTGACGGGATCTGCTCGATCCTGTCATATTTCGCCGGTCCTGCATGAACTGCACTGGCTGCCTGTTCAATGGCGGATCACCTTTAAAGTCGGCTTGCTGACTGTTAAAGCCCTACACAGACTGGGCCCTGATTAGCTGAAAGAGCTCCTGGTCCCTTACTGCCTGGGACGATCTCTCCGCTCTGCCGACGAGGGGTTGCTAGAGATTCCATGGGTAGGCTTAAAAAACATCTGGGGCAAGAGCTTTTGAATATGTAGCCCCTACCCTTTGGAATTCTCTAACCTGTCAGTTATGAGGGTGCACAACTGTGGAGGAATTTAAACAATCTCTAAAAACGTATTTGTGGCACCAAGCTTTTGGCAACTGATATCTTTTTAAATTTTTTTTTCTTGGTATATTATTTTAATATTGATATTTTTGTTTGTTTTTTTATGAATTGTGAGGCACCCTGGTTTTTGATAAGGCGTCTATTAACAAAATATCATCATCATCATCATCCCCTTTGATCTTAGCAATACCCCCTCTGGACTTTTTCCTTTCACTAATGTATGTACAGAAAGTCTTGTCACCTTCTTTTACTGTTCATGCTAGTGTTTCCTCGGACTGGGCCTTTGCCTGCCTTACTGCCTTCCCTGCTTTCCTTAAGGTAGTTTGGTGTGCCTCCCTATCTTCATCCTGCTGCGTTCCCTTTTATTTCCTGAAGGCCAGCCTTTTGGCTCTGACCTTTTCTGCTACTGTGTTTGAGAACCAAACAGGTTTCCTTCTTCTTTTGCACTTCCTTTTCTCACTAACACAATGAGATGTTGCTTCAGGTATTGCATCTTTAATGCTTGCCCACTTTGCCTGTACCCCCTCTCCTGTATTTCTTTTTGCCAGAGCTAGCTTAACTCTGTTGGCCATCTTATAGTCAGCTCCTCTGAAGTCCCATATTTTTGCCTTGGAATGGGATGATTTTGTTCTTTTGGCCAAATTGAACCTTACCATGTGATGGTCACTGGCACCTAGGTGACGACCTACCTGGTGATCTGTGATCCTTTCCCTGTTAGTCAGTACTAGATCTAGAATAGCCCTGTCTCTTGTAGGTTGTTGTACCAGTTGTTTGAGGCCCTCCCCCTGCAGGGAATCCACCATGTGTCTAGTTCTGGCAGATGTCCCTGCTGGTATTGACCAATCTGTATCTGGCATGTTGAAGTCTCCCATTATCAGAACCTCCCCTTTAGCCGTCATGTTTTGTGCATCTTCTAACTGTAACATGTCTATGTATTCCCCCTGGTCTGGAGGCCTGTACACAACCCCAGTTCTTATGGCTGTCCCATTTCCTGTTTCCAGGGTGACCCAAAGTTCTTCTGGCTCCTTATGTGTATTCTGAATTTCTGTAGCTTTGATATTTTCATTGTCATAAAGGGCCACTCCACCCCACCTCCCCTTTTTGCACCTCGGTCTCTTCTGAACAGTACATAGCCAGGTACTGAAGTCTCCCAAGTGTGGTTACTGGTAAACCATGTCTCGCTAATGGCTACTATGTCCAGTTTAGCCTCCGTCATTATTGTCTGCAGGTCTGGGATCGTTTCCCAGACTGCGAGCATTTGTGTACATGATTTTCCATTGGCCAGATTTTGGTGTGTTAGTTGTTGGGCAAGGTCCGGCATTTCCCACGTGCATCATTTGGGGAGCCAGACCTTTTTCTTTAACCGGTGATGCAAATGAACTACAAACATGCTGAACTCCTGTTTGACCACTAGCTGAGGGGGGAAGGGTGTTCTTCCCATTCAACGTATGGGGTGCTGCACCCCTCTCCCCATTTGCTAGTTTAAATATTCTGCAAAGACGTCAAACTTCTGCCCCAATGCACCAACTCCCTCCTTAGTCAGATGCAGTCCATCAAATTTAAAGAACTTTCGCTCCCAAAACTTTTGCCAGTTCCCTACAAAATTTATGTCCTTTTTCCTGGCACCACATGTTTAGCTCCGCTATCTCCCCATCTCTGACCTTCTGTCCATTTGTCCTCCTCTCCCAGACTGGCAGGATCTCAGAGAAGGAGATGCCGGACGAAATGGATGATAGTTTGTCACCCAGCTTGATCAGGTGTTCCTTGGTCTCCACAACTGACTGGCTGGCGAGATCTTTAGTCCCTATGTGTACCAGGACATCAATGTTTTCTCCTGCTTCCTGAACAATTTTAGCAATGCGGTCAGTGTCTCTCCACGCTGACCTACCTGGGAGACATCTGACCATTACCCCTGGCAGGAGATACGTATCAACTCCCCGAATCATGGAGTCTCCTATGATCAGAAGTTTTATTGATTTCCTTTTCGCTTTTTTGTTTGGGTTCCAGTTTTGGGCGAGTTTTGTTGTGCGAGCTCCTGTGCTGCAGTGTCTTCTGCCCCCTTGTTCAATTTTGGAGCTAGAGGTAGATATCTGTTTGTAGTTTTTATATGGTTTGTGGAGGTTATATGTTGGAGAGCACCGAGTGATGGGGCACCCGATTTGCCTCTCCTAACCAACTGCCAACCTCCCAGACTAACTACCCTCTGCAATTGAGGTGCTTCTCTTGGATGTTGGAGAAATGGCGGGCCGTTCTTATAATATATTACCTCTTGAATATGCAATTTGAGGCACGCAATCTTTGCCCATGCTGCCTGGAGCTGAGCCTTTAGCTCTCCAATGGCCCAGCATGTAGGGCATTCAGTGACAATTCTCCTGAACAGAGGATCCTGTGACTAAGACTATCCATATGGACATTTAATTTCCTTGTGAGATGGATGGTGCTTGAGTTTAATCTGTTTATACTGCATATTTTAAATTTTTTATGCTGTTAATTATCATGCAATTTATGTGTAACTTCTATTGTATATGCAAATCGGGTCCCAACTGCAAATAAGTGCTGCTCAAGAGGTCCAACCCCAAATAAAAATGAAATGAAAATGAAATCTAAGTCATTGGAAGCAAGCTTCTGCATTTGTATCTCCTTGATCATTTATGCAGGCGACTGTTACGGGTCTGTCGTCCTGCCTCCTGGAGACCGGAGTTATTCTTGGAAATAGAGAAGAGCCAGGAGGCTGCTCTCATCTCCACAGCATTGATCTGGAGGTCCCACAAGTGCTTCCGGTGCCCAGTTAGGACCTGATCCCTGTAGGCTGGTGTCACTTTCGGGGAAGGGGGACAGAGGAGAGCCCTTTTCCACATTTTCTGGCTCTTACCACTAATCAAGATCCTCTGAACTAATAACAGAAGCCAAAAGGAACCTGATACTGCTCCAAGACCACTGACTGATTTGACAGAAAGGTGTGCATCAGGTGGAGAGTAGTCCAAGGAACAAGTTAGTTCTAATAAGGCTGTCATCGGACATCAGTACTATAAGCAGTGGAACTACGAAGACACTCTCTGAGTTCTAAGGAAACTGATGTCCTGCAGAAAAATTGCCACTCTGGAATCAGATAGCAAAACTGACAGACAATCTGTCTGCAAGACATAGGAACCCCCAGATTTTCTAGTCTCTGATATGGACCAAGAGAACCAATCCGGCACCTGCAGTGCTCTAGTTACTGAAGCTCTCAGCGTCCAATGAGGAAGCTCTGATTAATAAAATCGTTCAGCCAAGGAATATATGGTGTCCTTCCTGTTACCATCAAAAATACCCTTACTGAGGAGTACAGACTGAAAGGGAGAGCTTTTTTTTTTCCCCCTGAATTCTATTTTTTCCCCTTCCTTTCCTGAGCCCCAACGAACTCTCTCCAGCGACCACCCATCCTGGATTCCCCGACATCAGGCATCCCCCAGGTCTACTCTCCAGGGAAGGGCTGCCTCGCTCAGGGTGCTCTTTCTTATAGAGTTGAGACCAGGTCAGGAGGAACCTAGCTAAGGATACAGCCGTGCCCAACTTCTAGGAGTGCGATGCTGGGGTGGGAGGCAGGAGGCATTCCCTTAGTTGTAAGCCCCCTGTGGAGCCCGGCTGTCATGGCAACGGGCTGCCGCTGCTCCACCCCCATACATATGCCACGATGCTACTTTGGGCTTACCTCCACTTGCATACCAGGTCACTCTTTGGTGGTCGCATCCCGTCCTCCCTAGGGAAGAGAGAGCAGTCCTACGGACGCTCAATCTCTTCCCTCCCCGCCAACCCCCGGCTCCCTGGGCTCGTTCCTGAACCCGGGTCGCTGGCGTGGTGTCCAACGCCTCAACCCTCAGCGCCACCGGGCCAGCGTTGAAAGGGAGAGCTGGGTACTGAAATAGCTGGCACTGATTCACAATCACAGAGGCCCCCGATGGTACTGCTGGATCAACATGCAGAAACATATCTAAGGAATCTATGAACATCTGATAGTCTCCTTACTGGACTGTCATATGATGAACTGGAAGTACACCACTGTGAACTGGCTTAAAGAACTAATCTAATCAGGCGTTGAAGATCGAAAGCCAAGTGGGATCCTCCCCTGATATCCTAGGGACTGACAGTGAGTTGAGTAGAGAGTCAGATCTCATGTTTGAGCTGTCACGCTTCATCAATATGGGAACCCCCATATACATATACATATATATGAAAATGAAAAAAAATAACCACTTGTAAGGATGGTAGAGGCTCCTACTGCTTAGACAATACGGGCATTTTCAGAGTCCAAGAGATTTAAGTGGACTGTAGCTCTCTAAGAAGAGAAAAAAAAAAAAAAAAAAAAGACACAGAAGAGGTATTCCAGAACGAATGTCACCTAAAGTACAACAGAAGGAGGCACAGAAATCACTCCCTGTTGCATTAATAAATGAGACACATGGCCTCTAGGAGATGATGACATCTCTCCTCAGCAGAAACCCACAATTGCAGGCCTTCTCCACATTTCACCAGACACAGGATTACCTAGCCAAAAGGCAGCTCTGGGGAGGAAAAAGGAAAAAAGCACACTAATAACCACAAGATCCTGCCAGAAAACACACACACACACACACACACACACACACACACACCACAATGGGGACCATCCAAAGGAACCAAAATAAAATAATAAAAAAAAATAAAAGAGCCTTCCATGACCAGTGTGTGTGTGTGTGGCGCTGTGTGTGTGGGGGGGGGCTCACATCTATGCACATGAGAAAGTACTTATCCGAGGCATCTGACACATTCAAGGACAACATAAAACAGAAAGGCAAACCCACAGCCCAAAACAACCTTATTATTGCATCTCTTTTTGTGACAAAGTCCCATTCAAACCTCCAAGACTGAAGCTGCACTGGAGAAAGCAGGTGTGCCAATTAGTGGATTTTTCTCTTTCTGACAACCGGCACCATTTGAATTTAGAGGGGCTGCCTAGAATCCAAGCAGCCCCTGCCTGCTGGAGTCAGTTATTTTTTTCTGAAAGAAAACAAGAAAAGGATGAAGACAATGGTTGTCGTGGAAAGCACTCAAAGCTGCTAACCCACTGGTACAGAAAGACTAAAGGAAACTTGGAGCCTTGGAACACAGAGAACACTATTCCAAGCTGCTAGGCACAGCTTCTTAAAGCTATAACTGGTGCCAGGGATCACTGGTCAGGGTGCATTTATACCCATGTGAAAAGCTTACCCATAGGCAATGTGGGGCGACACAGAAAAGCAAACCTGCTTACTCCAAAGTAAGGTTTCCCTTGAACCCTAGATTCTGTTGAAAACTCGTGGTCGGGCAAGAAGGGGATGTGGTAAAAAACTGCACCATTATTTTCACCATAACCACAGTGTTTATTTCAGAGTGGGGGGACTGGGGCAACTGTCACACAATTTTCAGTTTTGACCCACCTTTTCTTTTATCTTGGGGACAACCTGCTCACTGTTACAATGGTTGTAAACTGCTTTTTACGAATCTGGGCTCATCTGAACAAACATGACCCATCCGCCTCAAACATGACCCATCCGCCTGGTCCTAATGCGTCAAAATTAACGGAACCCTATCCAACACATTACCCATCTGCTCCGGGGCACCGCAGGGCTCTATCCTGGGGCCAATTCTTTTTTCCCTCTACCTAAACTCCTTACCAAAGGCCTGCCCCACAAAAATCTTACTATATGCAGATGATGCAGTGCTCTTTGCTTCGCATCATAAACCCACGCCCCTTCGTACTCTCTCCAACATACCTTCTCCCAGGCCAAAACATGGTTTAAGGACCGTAGACTGGTCATAAACTTAAAAAAATACTAAATCAATGATCTTCTCTCACCGCCAAAACAAAGCAAAAGTGCACCTCTCTGCATCCTCCCCAGCACCCCCTTGAACTGGTATCCAACTATAAATATCTTGGACTTACCCTCGACTCGGTCCTTACCTTCCATGACCACATAAACACCCTTGCTGCCGCAACAAACGCCCGGATTGGACTCCTTTACCGACACAGGGACTGCCTCCACCCCCCACGCCCTTAGACTTGCCATCACCTCATCAATACTGTCCCTAGTGGACTATGGGCTCCCTGTATGTGGGGCAGCAGATAACTCCGCACTCCAGAAAATCCAGGTCTCCCTAAACAAGGCCTGCAGGCTCCTAACTGGCGCACCTAGGCTCACTCACACTTGCTCCCTCTATACCTCTGCCAATCTTCTCAACCTCGATCAAAGGCTCCTCTACCAGACCTACACACTGTCAAAGAAAATACTGCTCAGACTCTCCCCCCCCCGGGGTCACCGCTTCTCTTCATCCTGCCACCCCCACTATCTCCACCCGCAGCTCAGAGAAAAGCATCACTGGTTGTGCCCAGGGTAAAAACCTCCCTTGCCCAGAGATTTTTACACTACAGGGCCCCTACATGGTTTAATGCACTCCTAACCACCATCACTAGTGCACCCAAGATCGCCCACTTCAAAACCACTCTTCGCAACCACCTCTTCAATATCCGCTTCTGTAACTGCAACTAACATTTCACTCTCTCACCCACTCTGATCCAAATTCTCTAGCAAAGTCCATTATGGATTGGAACCTCCGTCAACAATACCAAACCCATGAATTAGGACTGACTACTCTGCTTAGATGCTTTCTCAAGCTAATAATGTCTTTCTGCTGTGATGATGTAAATATCGACATCCAAATACTATAAATAATGTGTGACAAATGTCTAACACGTACTTAATGTAGCTGTTGTTATACCCTGACTGTATTAGTTTCTGTTTTACATGTGATGAGGTACCTTTGTAAATGAGTCTCTGGCTCAAAGGTTGTAAACTCAATACATCAAATAAATAAATTATTTTTTCATCTGACTCTTACCTTTATATACCTTATGCGTCAGCATCCACACATCAGTAAATATCTGCAATTAACCCTGCATCTTGGTTACATTTCTTTGCATTATTTTCAGATTATTTTTTTTTCTCCAGTCTGATGTCTGGTAAAGCGAGATTTGCCCCTGAAAAATCTACGGGGGGGGGGCAGACTCTTCAAGACACTTATCTGGCAGAGACTCTGAAAAAGGGCAATGCAGAAATTCAAGCGAGGAGTGCTACGGTGCTGTGGGAGGGACAGTGGGCCAAATTAACGTACAGCACAGTGAAGGCAACAAACATCTGCATTCAAGAAGTGAGCAAAAACAGGAAGAAAGAGAGACTATTATGGTTCTCGATGGAAGTGGCTGCAAAGGTAAAGGCTAAAGGGGTGTAATTCAGGAGGCGCAAGGAGATGCAGAGGAGAGAGGATAGGAAGGTGTACCAGGAGATTCAGAGGGAAGGCAATGAGGGGCACAAAGGCATAAATGAAGAAAAGGACAGCCAAAGGGGTAGCTAAAGGGGACACGACTTTCATCAGACACAAAAGTGAAAAAAGACATGGAGAGAGATTGTGAGGTTAAGAACAGTAGGGGACTGTGCAGAGGAGGATCGGGAAAAAGATATCCTGAGCAGATCCTTCTGCTCAGTCTTCACAGTGAGGAGGACAGGCCACATAGAAGCAGTAGGAACGATGGGGGGGGTGGACCCAAGTCCATTCACAGAGGAAAGAGTCCTGAGAGCTATGGGGCCACACGGGATACGCTAAGGTTTGCTGAGGGAGCACAGGGACATACTGGCTGCACCCGACAGCCCTATTCAACAACTCACATGAAGTCCCACTTCATAAAGACAGCAGCAGGGAGAAGGCTGTCAACTATAGGCCAGTCAAATGTCGGTGGTGGGGAAGTTAATGGAGACATTATTAAAAGAAAAGGTACTGGGGTATCTTGAATCCAGCTGGTTATAAGACCCAAGGCAGCACAGATTCATGAGAGGTGGTCATGGCAAATGAACCTGATAGATTTCTTTGACCATGTGACCCAAGAACTAGATTGGGCAGTGGACATGGTCTACTGAGACTTCAGGAAGGTCTTCAACACTGTACCACATAGGAGGCTCATAAGAAAAATTGGCAATTTGCGGGTGGAACCCAAGGTGGGTACGGAACTGGTTGATGGAGAAGTGACAGACGGTGGTGGTAAATGGCACCGACTCTAATGGAGGGGGGAGAGTGACCAGTGGGGTACCTCAGGGTTCAGTACTGGGACCAGTCCTCTTCAGTGTCTTCATACAACACACAGCAGAAGAGCTATAAGGGAAGGGGGGCCTCTTTACAGAGGACACCAAAATTTGCAATAGGGTAGATACTCCAGAGGGGATGAAGAGAATCAGTAGAGACCTGAGAAAACTCGAGAAGTCATTGCGAGTATGGCTGCTGAGTTTCAATGCAAATAAGTATAAGATCATGCATCTAGGGCACAGAAACCAAGGGTGGTGTGTATAAAATGGGGGAAGAGGTAAGACGGTCATTAAACAGGAAGGGGACCTTGGGGTTATCGCAGTTGATGACATCAAGGTGGCAGTGCAGTGTGGCAAGGCAATAGGCACAGCCAGAGGGATGTTTGGGTGCACAGAGAGAGGAATCACCAGCAGAAGACAGGCGGTGTTACCACTAGATCATTCGATGGTGAAACCCCCACCTGGTGTAATGTGTCCAGTTCTGCAGACCAAATCTCAGGAAGGACACAGACAGGGTAGTGGCTGTCCAGAGGAGGGGAACTAAAATGGTGAAGGGGCTGCATTATCAGCCTATAAGGTGAGACAGAGATCTCAAGATGTACACCCTGGAGCGGGGGGCACATGATAGAGACCTGTAAGTACCTCATGAGGGTGAATAAGCTACAGGAGGGGAGTATGTTTCAGATGAGAAGGCAGACAAGAAGAAGGGGGGCATGCAATGAAAATGGAAGTGGGAAATTTAGGAGGGATGTGAGGAAGTACTTCTTCCCTCAAAGGACGGCGGACACCATGAAGTCTTCCAATGGATTAGGTGGGGGCAACAAAAAAAAAAGTGGTGGGCTTCAATCATGCATGAGACAGGCACAAAAGAATCTTTGTAGGAAAAGGGAGGATGGGTACCCAGAGATTAGGTAGGTTCTGCGGTGACCATATAGGAAGGGAAAACATGGGAAGACCAGATGGGCAAAACAGTCCTTACTGTCAACAAATTCTACGTTAATTTTGAAAAAAAAAAAAATTACAGAATGCTGCGAAATCCTGGGATTAAGAGAGACGTAACTGTAGCATGAAACAGGGTTTTAAATAAGCTGAGAAAAACGATTAGCAATTTGACGCGTGAAAGTGCTGATCAGGTGTGAAAATGCATAGTACTTGGCACAGATCGATTAGCAAAATTAAAAAATATATATAGTTTTATTAATGTTGTGTACTGTGTCATGGATTCACTCAAAAAATGGTTAGCAGTCTACTGCTGAGTATTTCTGAAAATGGTTAGCATTACCCCCTGCTTTGCTAAACATTTTGCTCTGCTATACCAACTATTTAAAACCCTGTGAAGCGAGCTGCATTTCAACGGCATGTGAATTTAATGCCCTTGCAGTTCCCAGACAGACCAGAGTTCTCAATAAATAGGTTAATTCACACACTTCCATGTCTGGATCAGCAATTTTCACTCATAAGCAGGGTTAAAATAAATCAGATTACAAGGAGCTTGGTACACAACAGGCCATGTTTTAACAACTAATCCATGAGCACAGTTTAACTGCAGCCAACCATTTAAACGTCCAACTGTGAACCAAAAGTAAGTTTGCTAATATCTTGTTACCTAACAGCAGTAAGCGTATCTGTGAACAAAGCATATCTGTACACATTTTATTTCCTCGCAATTCTTTAATAAGCAATTAAGGCCCATTAGGCCCAAAGTCTGTTTTCAGGGGTGACCAGGGAGCACTCTGGAGGTTAACTGACACACTCAGGGTCACGGAGCATGCAAGCAGAAGTTCTGGGAATCAAAACCCAGTTCTGCAGGATGTACCAAGCTCATTACTCTTAACCTCTAGGCTATACTGCCAGCCCCATTTGACTGAGTGCAATGGTGAATCAGGGATTTTAGAGGTAATCAACGACCAAGAGTTCAACCAGACTACTTGAGGGGTGTAACACATAAACCACTCAGTATGAGCTCAAAACAATCAGAACTAGGTAGAATAGCAGCACCTACTATGGGTTTTCGGATAGCAGCATGATGATCATACAGGAGGTAAGATACAAAATACATTTTCTATACCACACTTGTGAACTACATGTTTCGGTTTCAGGCTACTGCCATGAGCTCTCAAACATTTTCATTTTATTTAACAAAAAAAGGTTATACAAACGAAAACAATTTGTTTCAGACAAATTCATCTGAACGTTTTATTTCTGGTGATCACATTCAGCAGACGAACCATGGAAACCCAACCATTCTGGCTGGCAAGATTCACCACACTGAGTAATAACTGTGTCATCATAGAGTTACACATGAAAATAATTAGTTCCCAAGTGACTAACATAGAAGGCCAGAGGCCAAGTCATTAATCCACATCATTGCAGCCCAATTTTTTGCCATCATCTTCATTAGATGTTTCTGAATAAACTAGAGGACCAATTTAGAGTTACAGTCAAGAGTGAAACAAAATGGCTGCTTTGTGCCCACCCTATTAAGTCATCAACTGAGATCGGCATATGCAAAGGTGCTGTTACACAGAAGGGGGGGGGGACCACGGCAATTAAGTCAAAACTTTAATCCCCGATTAAAATGTTATTTATTTAGTTTCTAGTAGCCAGGTAGGGTTCCCCAGGCAAACATTTACCTATTTTCAAGCATGACCCAGTTGAGAACAGTAAGCAAAGCAATAAACAGCAGTACAAAAATAAGTCAATTTGAGTAGCAAATCAACAAGACATCTGAATAATGTTACAGTGGGTTACAAGCACACAAGTTGACAAGCTAGCAATCATTAAAAAGACCTACCAGGATAAATCACTGGAGAGCTCCACCACAAATACTGAAGCCTTAGCCCTGCGGAAAGTATTTGCTGCATAGGGTCCCAAAAATAGCACAGTAGTATTTATGTCAAACATTCATGAAATTGTCCCCATCGGGTCCATCTTACTTCCCGGTGTACAGAGCCGCCCACGCTTTGTCCCCATGCACAGCCACGTTATGATGTAAAGCCAGGGGGGGAAGCGCTCTATTATAGCCTATAGTGGGCAAGCTTTCCTATTGGTTTTATATATTGTAATGGTCAAATGGTGATTAATCAAGGGCACCAATCAATTAACGAGGGCCTTGTTAATCGATTGGTGCCCTTGATTAATTCCCAAACTTGCCCGTTTCCAGGGCAGTTGTACAAGAGACACTGTTCACAGAATAAGAGTATCATGCAAAAAGGAAAGGAGTGCTCTGATTGGTAGGGAGTGCTCCTTCGATCTATAAATTCATTTAACTGGGATGGCTGGTGGGCAATGAACACCTATTCTTGCAACATAAAGCAAATACCGCCAGCTGCTTTTAAAAAGCAAGCTTCTGTCTGCATGTTGCCGATCCTGACCCACTCTGACATAATCATGGACGATTCTGCTCTATCAGATGTCCAACAGCCAAAATTCAGGTCCAAACCACAGTCTGAATCCTTTGTTGACACATATGTCCATGAACCTACCAAGGGAAGCTTGACTGACGAGGAGGCCGTCACAGCTGCAACTGTTCAACTCAAGTTCGAACAAACACACCATGATGACAACGAAATTGCAAAACCCCAATCCAAAATTCAGAACCACTTAACAGCCTGCATACCCTAATACAATGCAATGGTGCTAATCCAGAAGGTGTGCAGCACACTGGACCTGGCTGCACGAGGTGGAGGGGTTAATTCAGACAGCAATAATGTTAGAAACTAGGTAAACCAGACTGCAGATTAATAAATAAAAACAAAGCTTTTCAAAAAAAGATCTAAAATGAAAAAAAAAAAAAAGGATAAGTCACACGATAGAATGCATTTAAAACAGCTTAACACTAATTGGCAGTGTTTATATGCACATTGCAACAGATATGTCACTAAATAACCCGTGTGCATTGAGACACAAGGCTGTAAGTTGAGAGCCACCACAGTGGTGATTGCAGCTTAATGCACAGCCTGGAGTGTATTACCATGCTTACGAAATGGGTCATTACAAAATAAAATATGTAAAAAGAAACCACGACCTGTGAAGAAGTATTAGCAATACTGCCACACAGTCATGTGATGGGTCTCAGCCAATCATAGCTCTCCATTCTATCTACCCATTTTATAAGGTCAATCTTTCCAGCGGCACAACCCATCAGAGGATAGTGCTGCTACATAGATGGCATCTTAAATGTGACCGTTATCCAACACAGCCCTATGCTGGAAACATGAAAGAACACAGCCCACCAATGAATACAAACAGAAGCAAACATTTGTGAATCCTAAATACATATATTTTAGTTGTAGTTTTTGTCCAGGAAAGACGCACTAAGCTGTGACAGCTTGTTTACAAGTGTGTCCTGGAGGGTGAGTTACATGGGCCTGGTCAAAAATTGCAACTAAATAAAAATGATTGGGGGGGTTATTGGCCATGACACCAGGGAAACTTCCCTACTCTTCCACTCCCTACTTTTATAGTGGAGGGGGATTGGTTTCATTCATTCATTGACTTTTGTTTCATACCACTCTGTGTTGTACTACTTATTTTTGTTTTGCATTTGCAATCGCTATGAATTCATCCATGGTATTCCTTTTTGTATACTTTTTGTCTTGAAGCCTTAAGTAAAATTCTCCTACTCTTTTAGCGGGGAAGGGGTCTGTTTACAGTTTTTTTCTTATGTTTGCGGTGTACGTATGATATAATATTTATGTTTTCAATTTTATTTTTCATGATTTTGTATGAAGTAATACTAGTTTGTATGTATTTTCCTTTGAAGTTCTAAATAAAAAGTTCCCCTACTCTTCTTCGATAAGTGTGATGGGATCATTTTTTGCATCCCTTGAGTACAAGGAGGGCTTTTCAGTCCCTGCTCACTCCCTGATCGGCTACCATCTCCCCGAAGACTCACCCACCACTTCGTCATCCCCCACAGATTTCCCCCATGATAGGGGCAAAGAAAGGGATGGCCATCCTCCCCCCCCACCTGGAGTCTGCATCAAGTTTCTCTGTGGTAGGGGTTTCAAGACAATGGAGCAGGCCGGGGCAGCAAGCGGGGCTTCATGATCTAGGCCCTGATGTTCCCGTTTCCTCCCCTTTGGACAGCAGCATCGTGACACGACTGTGCATGCGTGTTAAGGCGCACACGTATAATGCACTGAGCATCTGCCAATCCCGAGTGTGCAACACTCCCACTGGTCTACCACCACTCCTCCATGTAGTGGAAGTGTCCAAGCGATGCAACAGATCGTCCCTCCCCAGGACAGGAAGAGCAAAGCAGTCTGCAGACACTCAATCTTCTCCCACCCTGGCCAACCTGCAGCAGTCCGAGACTGTCACCGAACCCAGTCTGCTGGCATGGTGACAGGTGAGGTGCCCTCCGCACCACTGGACCTACATGTCATGGGATCTATAACTTCAACCCGGACAGTGACCAGCAAGTGACAAACTGCACTACAGTGTCAGTTATGGGTATTACCTTATGTTTAGTACCTGGTGTGGTGGCAGATCCCAGGACCTTCGATTCTCTGGTCCCAGAGGTGAGCATGCTGCCTTCTGAGCCACTGACGCCACATTGCAAAGGGGGGGAGGGAGAGACCAGCAGTCCACAGAGTTCCTCCCTCCTACAGTCTTAGTGAGAATGCCATGACACCCAATTTTGTTTAAAGTACTTAGCTGGTCAGCTGACAGCACATACACTAGCAGTCTATTCCTCGTGTTCACATGTTCTGTGAAGTAGTTCCTTGTAAGGGTTCCCATGAATCTTCCTCTCCTCAGAGTCATGGCCTATCACCTTGTCCTTTCATCCTTGTGCGTACTGAAGAGCTGCTCTAGAAATGATGGTATTAATTCTTTTAGATCCTTTACTACAATCATGTCATCCCTAAATCTCAGCAGTCGAGCACTAGGCTGTTCCGATTTATTTTCTTTACAATCAACATATGATATACACCATTACCACCACATGCACGTATTACTGATCTCACAATGCCTTGAGTTATAAAACCCATCAGCAACAATGAATCAGCCTTGTGTCAACCCACTGACAACACAAAAGTTAAATTGCTTTCCCTAATTGACTACTTCATTTTGCTCACTTGGCCACAATTACCTTTGTTTTATAGGGGTCTGTGTCACTTTTGTACACCCCCCCTTCCAAGAGAGAGAGGGGCTGGTGAAATGACAGTTGCTGTACTAGAAAATCTTCAGGTCACTAAACACACACACACACACCATGAGATCCTGATACTTTCAGGGCTGAGGGCTCTCAGCCAACGTGCGCAGGGCAGCTGCAGCACACAGCACATACAGCATGAAGCACATGGCGATTAACGCATCTGAACAGTCTCGCACACAAAGCACGGAACACGACTGACACAATAGAGTTCTTTTTGTATCAACCTTCCCGGGGTTCAAGACTTAGGTATACATGCACATACATATGCATTCTGTTGCTTCATACTCCCGTCACTAAAATAATTTCAGATAGCACAATTTCAAAGTTTTAAAAGCCATTTCACTCTCTGGGGCTTCTTCCTTCCTCGTACACCGAACTACTTATTATAACAGGATTTCAGACTGTTGCTGCTTACAATTAAACTCCCCCAACACATTAATACGTATAACATCTGTACTTGACCCCTTCTACTGAGAGACGAGGCAGTAATACAATCGATGGGAAACAGCGGTACCTCGGCAACACACAACACACCTCCCCACTGCCGACACGCCGACTTCCGTGTGCAGTAGCCGACTCCGTATGACCAACTGCCATGTAACGGTGAGGTAGCCCGTTGCCCCCGTCCGTGTGTGTGTTAGGGACCGCCGGCGCGACTACCCCAGTTCACGACA
Organism: Neoceratodus forsteri; assembly: GCA_016271365.2. NCBI lineage: Eukaryota > Metazoa > Chordata > Ceratodontiformes > Ceratodontidae > Neoceratodus > Neoceratodus forsteri. The sequence continues at coordinate 1,096,088,989 of CM057456.1, read as the reverse complement.
ACGTCGGCCACATGCTATACATACACACACCGGCCTGACACATCTGGAGAGGTAGGTGGTCTGTGTGTGTGTCTCTCCCCCCCGGCCAGTACCGTTGATAAAACACTTCAGCTACGCCCGAGTCGAACAAATGCAAGCAGCCCCATACTGGATGTATTCCACTCATTTTCCCTTCACCCTTTGTGTAAAGAAATACAGTGCGATGACGGGGGTTACTTTCGTATCTATTTTAGGAAAGGATTTTTGTTCTTTACCGTAGTCAATAAAGGTCTCGACTGCTCTTCCTCCATGGCTGTTCCGTGTCCCCGGCCGCTGCTGCCTGTCTGAGAGTGGGTGTGTAGTGCGTGTGAGGAGGAGGAGGGTGAGATCGCCAGCGCGGACACCACTGCTCCAGCTGCGCTCGCTCGGCTCCTCCAGTGTCTGTACGTGTCACACACAACACGCACTCTTGCAACTCACTTCATACTTCGCCCGCCGCGGCGGCTGCTGAACACACAAAGACAAAGACACCACCTCCTCGTTGACTGACAGCCCTTACGGCCAATTGTAGTCAGTTGCGGCTCATATTCTCGAACTACTCTAGTTCGGTCTTCGCCGTTCGGAGGGGGCGGGGTGGGAGTGGGGAGCAAGGGAGGGTGACGAGGTGAACAAGGAACCGGCATTGGGCGGGGCCTGGAGAGGCTCACACATAGGATCACTATGAGCTTTCCCACGGGCTCATCCATCAATTCCCTTCCCACTGCTCATGAATGAAAATGATTTGAGAGAAACGTGACAGTATGTACTGCATTGTTGAAGTCAAACGATTCGTATTGTCTGAGTATAAAGGTATATACATACATCACATATAACTTTTGTAGAGCATATTACCATACAGTTTACAATGAAAGGAATACAAAGTAAACATTTAATATAGTACCACGTCCTAAAGTTGGACGGGGGACAGCCAGCATGCCTTTGTGTTAATTTACATTTTATTTCTTCCGATAGTATTATTCTTACTATTGTAAATGACAATGCTGTCTTTTTTTTATTTGTATGGTGTATTATGGCCTAATGGGACACTGTCAACCTGTTTTTCATCATATTATTTCTAGTTAAAAACCTACACCTACCTTCTCTAAAATTCATTGATGTTGCTGTTTGTTTTGCATCCTGTCTCCTTGTTTAGTAGAACTGAAATGCATGCTAATGTATATTTATAAAAATCTTGTTTTGTTTACAATCCTGGATCTGTTCTTACTACGTACATCCTGAGCATTAGAAACACCCCCCAAACAGTGCAATCACTCATGAGGCAGTAGCCACCTAAACTCTCACTGCATCATGAGGGGCTAGACTGTGTTGTGGGTGTTCCTAAGTCCAGGAAAGATGCAGGTTGAGCTGATCAAGGAATGTAAACAAACCTGTGTTGGTGTGGTAACACCAGTATGGTGGGCAGTCGGGTTTTCACTTCTTTAAAGGAAATAAGAGTCAGAATCAAACTTCCAGCTACATCAGCAATATTTACAGAATGTTGGCAATCATAAAATGTGTTTTTTAAACTAGGGACACTTTGAGACCTAAGGGGGTTGACAGTGTCCCTTTAAACCATTGAGTTATCTTTGTTTATTTGTTTGTATATGTGCTAATCTTATCATGATGTTAATCAATAAACAATAAAAGGTACCCTGCCACCTCATGCTATGTACTGCATTAATAAGATACTGTATGTTGAAGTCGAGTGGAGAAAAAAAATGGCTTGTCCTTTGTTCTCTAAGCTTTCTTGGCCAGAAACCAAATAGGCTGCCACTACCATTCCAGCAGATTCGGTTATACTTGAGTACAGAGAGTACTGTCCCAGATGCTGAGACACTTCTTCTACACACACACACACACACACACACTCTCACTCTCTCCAGTGTCACAGCAGATACTGGTAGAGTTGTGCTTGTGTTGGTGCAGGCAGTACTGTCCCAGCAGATCCACATCTGCTAGGATATATTACCTAGTACCATACCTCTCCCTGATTACAAGACGTGTCCATCATTTTACCCCTTAAAATTGTTGTGTTCCTCATCTGTCCCTCGTGGTAAAAGGTGCTGCCCACATGGATAATGTGCTGTAAATTCAGGATTTAAAGCAGAAATTCATAATAATCTGAGATGCTGAATTAACAAAACAAACACAAAATGTTGTTCAAGTAAACACAACTGTGTGTAAGCCTGTATTTCCATGTTTGAGGATATGTCCCTCAATATGAGGATCAGTGTCCCTTATTGTCCTTCATTTTGAGTGTCTGTCCCTCATTTCAGTGACAAAAGGTTGAGAGATATGCCCAGCACAGACATTACTGTCCCAGCAGACACTGGGAAACTTCACCAAAAGGCATAACAGATGTTGGCAGAGCTATGTTACTGGTGGCACTACTGTCCCAGCAGATTTGGTTGTAGTTTCTGCAGCACAGACACTGCTGTCCCAGTTGATGTTGGGATAGTTCCATTTACGGTATTTAGTACACACACACACATACACACACACACTAGTGTCCCGGCAGATGCTGTCAGAGTTCTGTTCCCACAGGCACTACTGACCCAGCAGATCCACATCTTTTGGGATACTTTGGCACAGACACTATTGTCCAAGCAGATGCTGGGAAACTTTCCTTCACCACAAGGCACTAGTGTCACAGCAGTTGCTGACAGGGTTATGTTACTTCAGGCACTACTGTCTCAGTAGATTTAGTTGCCATTTCTGTAGCACATAGGCTACTGTCCCAGCACATGCTGGGAGTTCCACGTACCAGAAACACTAGTGTCTCAGCAGATGCTGGCAGAGTTCTGTTTCAGCAGGCACTACTGTCCCATTAGATCTGCATCTGCAGGGAATCAGGGATACCTTACCTAGTGCAGGCAATAGTGTCCCAGTAGATGCTGACAGAGTCCCATTCCTGCAGGCACTACTGTCCCAGCAGATCTACATCTGGATCTCCTTCACTCTCAAGGTTTATGGGTCATCACACACCTAGGGTGTGTAAAAAAAATCCATAAAAACACACTTGCCTATCTTTCATTTTTTATAATTGCTGTTTTTTTGCATGGGTTTGCGTGACTTAGCGCAGCATTGCTCGGGTGTATTCAATGATGAGAATGCCATAATAACCTGATTTCAGGTTATTGTGGCATTTGGCAGTACTCATAATCCAGTTGTTAAATAGGGTCACCAGTTATTATATAGATATAATGGTGAAAAAAGAAAGACCACAGGGGGTATTGTCAAACTCATGAAGGAAGATGGAGAGACCACTGAGTATGGCAAGGGCAAAGCAGAAATCATAAACAGATATTTCTGCTCTGTATTCACAAAGGAGCAGGATGGCTGCGGACCCACCATTACAGGAGACAATAAAGGCAGCAACAGAGCATACTCAGGACCCTTTACAAAAGAGGAAGTCCTAGAGGAACTGGAGAAGCTCAATACAAACAAAGCCATGGGACCAGACAAAATGCACCTTAGACTACTAAGAGAACAAAGAGAGGAATTGGCGGCTCCACTGGCTGATCTTTTTAACTTATCATTTGAGCTGGGTGAGGTCCCACAAGATTGGAAAATAGCCACAGTTATCCCTCTACATAAAAGCACGTGGGGCAACTATAGACCTGTAAGCCTCACATCAGTTGTAGGCAAAACAATGGAAACCCTTCTCAAGGAGAGGATTATATCCTTTATCAAGGACAACAACAAATTAGATACTAAATAGCATGACTGTACCCCAGGGAAGTCATGTCAAAACAATTTACTTGACTTCTTTAACTGGGTAATGAAAACAGTAGACCAGGGAGGTGTGATAGATGTAGTGTACCTGGATTTCAGCAAAGCCTTTTGACTCGGTCTCACATGGAAGGCTGCCAAACAAGTTAGACAGCATGGGAGTAGGTCATCAGGTGATAAACTGGGTAAGGAGTTGACTTACTGGTAGGACCCAGAGAGTATTAGTGAACAGCTCACTCCTAGAGGAAAGAGATACAGCTAGTGAAGTACCAAACGGCTCAGTGCTTGGCCCAGTCCTACTGAACATCTTCATTAGTGTAATTTCTGATGGACTGGAGGGCAAGGTGAGTTTGTTCGCAGATGACACAAAGATAGCAAACAGGGTGCACAGCCCAGGAGGAATGGAGAAGATGAGGGCTGACCTGGAATCTATAGAAAAGGGGTCAAGAATGTGGCAACTAAACTTCAATACTAAAAAAATGCAAAGTCATGCACCTCAGAAGGACTAACCCAGGAGTGGATTACTACCTAGGGAGTGAAAAACTGGAAGCCTCTAAACAGGAAAGGGATCTGGGAATAATTAAACAGATGACCTAAAAATAACCAAGCAATGTGAGAAAGCAGCACTGAGGGCAAATGGTATGTTGGGATGCATAAGCAGGGGTATTACCATCAGGAAAAAGGAGGTCATCCTTCCATTCTATAGATCAATGGTGAGGCCACACCTGGAGTACAGTGTACAATTCTGGAGACCACACCTTAAGGATATTACCAGACTGTAAACAGTGCAGAGGAGGGCTAATGAAATGATTCTTGGATTGCACAACAAATTATATGAGGAGAGACTGCATGAATTAAACATGTACCCCCTGGAGCAGCGGAGGGACAGAGGAGACATGATCGAGACCTTTAAATTCCTAAAAGGAATAAACAAAGTGCAGGTCCAGCACCTGTTCCATATCAAAATTCACTCAAGAACCAGAGGGTACAACATAAAGCTAGAGGTGGGTAGATTCAGAGGCAACACATGCAAGTTCTTCTTCACTGAGAGAGTGGTTGAACTATGAAACTGCCTTCCACAGGAGGCAGTGGATGCAAAAATGGTGGAAACTTTCAGGAAGGTGTGGGATAGATACAAGGGCACCATAACATTGAAAAGCAGTTAAGAGAAAGGGTAGGACGATGGGCAGACTAGATGGGCCGCATGGCCCCCTTCTGCCATCACTTTCTATGTTTCTCTACTTTACCTAACACAGACACTACTGCCTAAGCAGATGCTGTGACACTCACATTCTTCACAGGCACTAGTGTCCCAACAGATGCTGGCCAAGTTCTGATCCCACAGGCAGTACAGCCCCAGCAGATCCGCATCTGCTGGGACAGTTTACATTTACTAAGACACTACTGTAACAACAGATCCTAGGACACTTCACTTCAGCACAGGCATAGTGTCCCAACAGATGCTGTCAGAGTTCTGTTACTGCAGGAACTACTCTCCCAGCAGATTCACATCTGCTAGGGCACTTTCTCTTCCATCTCATACTACTGTCCCAACATCTTCTGGGACACTTTCCCTTACATCTCATACTTCTGTCCCAACATCTGCTGGGGCACTTTTCCTTACATCTCATACTACTGTCCCAACATCTGCTGGGACACTTTCCCTTACATCTCATACTACTGTCCCAACATCTGCTGGGACACTTTCCCTTACATCTCATACTACCGTCCCAACATCTGCTGGGACACTTTCCCTTACATCTCATACTACTGTCCCAACTTATGCTGGGACACTTTCCCTTTCATCTCATACTACTGTCCCAACATCTGCTGGGACACTTTCCCTTACATCTCATACTACTGTCCCAACATATGCTGGGACACTTTCTCTTACATCTCATACTACTGTCCCAACATCTGCTGGGACACTTTCCATTATGTCTCATACTACTGTCCCAACATCTGCTGGGGCACTTTCCCTTAAATCTCATACTACTGTCCCAACATCTGCTGGGACACTTTCCCTTACATCTCATACTACTGTCCCAACATCTGCTGGGACACTTTCCCTTACATCTCATACTACTGTCCCAACATATGCTGGGACACTTTCCATTATGTCTCATACTACTGTCCCAAAATCTGCTGGGACACTTTCTCCTACGTCTCATACTACTCTCCCAACTTTCTGCTGGGACACATTCTCTTACATCTCATACTACTGTCCCAACATATGCTGGGACACTTTCTCTTACATCTCATACTACTGTCCCAACATATGCTGGGACACTTTCTCTTACATCTCATACTACTGTCTCAACATCTGCTGGGACACTTTCCCTTACATCTCATACTACTGTCCCAACATATGCTGGGACACTTTCCTTCACCATAGGCACTACTGTCCTAACCCATGCTGGCAGTATTGTCACTTCAGGCACTCTCAGCATATTTGCATCTACTGGCCACTTACCTTGCCTCATATACTGTGGTGACATCACGTGATCTGATGTGCTGGGACACAAGAGATCACGGGAAAGGGAAGTGTCCTAGCATGTGCTGAGACAGTAGTGTCTGTACTAGATAAAGTATCCCAGCAGATGCATATCTGCTGAGACAGTAGTGAATGCAGGAATGGAACTATGCCGGCATCTGCTGGGACAGTAGTGTCTGTGCTAGGTAAAATATCCCACCAGAGGCATATCTGCTAGGACAGTAGTGCCTCTGGCAGTAAAACTCTGCCCGCATCTGCTGGGACATTAGTGTGTGTGTGAGTAGTAAAGAGAAGTGTCCCAGCATTTGCTGGGACAGTAGTCTCTGTGCCAGGCAAAGTAACCCAGCAGATGTGACACTGCTGGGACAGTACTGTAGTGCCTGCAGGAACAGAACTCTGCCAGCATCTTCTAGGACATTAGTGTCTGTGGTGAAGGGAAGTGCCCCAGCATCAGCCGGGACAGTAGTGTTTGTGCTAGGTAAAATTTCCCAGCAGATACAGCTCTGCTGGGACAGTAGTTTCTGTGAGAACAGAACTCTGCTAGGATCTGCTGGGACGCTAGTTCCTGTGGTAAAGGCATGAGTCCCAGCATCGGCTGAGACAGTAGTGTTTGTGCTAAATAAAGTATCCCAGCAGATACGGATCTGCTGGGACAGTAGTGCCTGAGAGAACAGAACTTTGTCAACTTCTGCTGAGACACTAGTTCCTTTGGTAAAGACAAGTGTCCCCGCATCTGCTGACACAGTAGTGTCTGTGCTAGACAAAGTATTCCAGCAGATGCAAATCTGCTGGGATACTAGTGTCTGCAGGAACAGAACTTTGCCAGCCTCTGATGGGACACTAGTTCCTGTGGTAAAGACAAGTGTCCCAGCATCTGCTGACACAGTAGTGTCTATGCTAGGTAAAGTATCATCTGCTGGGACATTAGTGCCTGCTGGAAAAGAACTCTGCCAGTGTAAGTACCCCTTCGGGAGCTTACTAGTTAACTTCTTATAGCTAGGTGTAGTTAGGCAAAGGAGGTTTTGGAGCCAGTAGGTCTGGGATGTTGGGAATGCCTGCGGTCAGCACAGGGCCCCTGCCTGGGGGAATAAGAAAGGTGATTTGGGGACCATAAGGAGGTCCAGGAGGGGAAGACCACAAGGAGAGAGTCGGAGGTTTTGCCCACAAGCTCAGCCAGAGGGCTGCGGCAGGGCAGGGGTGGGCTGCTTGCTACCCATCCCTCCTACCTTGAAGACCCACGATGGCGATGCAGCAGTTTGAGCCATAGATATCAGGGGAGCACTGAAGCACTAATGTTGGACCCATCCGTACTTTGTGTGGGAGCTGGAGCCTGGAGGAGAAGAGACTGGAGCCCGCCAAGTGATCTCTGGTACCTTGCTATTAGTAAGCACTGATAGGGCTCCTTTTCTATACAATTTCTCGCCCCATGGGAAAATGCAGTCTAGGAGCCAGTGAGTTTTCTGTGGTCAGGCCTACTATGGTAGAGAGGGTCTGGGTCATGGTCCAGAGGTGGCAGCTTGGCTCGCTGGGGGTGTAGTATGGCAGTCTACTCCCTTTTCCCCAGTCTGTGGGGCCACTACAGTGTTGGGACTTCCTAGTGTGCACAGCCCATGGAGGTATGCGGTGGCCTGCATGAGGAGTGGCTGGATGGGACCTCAGATGGGGTGGTAGACTGCTTGGGTGCTCCTTGTGGCACGTCATCTAGGTCCCCTGGGTGAAAGTAGTCCTGAAATTAGAATCGCTGCATTAGCGGAAAGTGCCTGAAGTTCTGGGGTTTTCATAACAGCCTGGGGGGCCCACATCAAGCATATGGCATCAGCGATTGGGTGGCAGGAGAGTTTTCACTAGTACCTTTCATGCTAAAAGTGAACACTTCTAAAGGAAGGCAAGAACATCTCAGCTTTAAAGTGTTTCCCCCTACATTGAAGTAACCCCAAGTTCAGAAGGCAAATGAATGGGATTGGGACAGTAGAAACGACTTGTGCTGTCTCAATGCTACCTCAGTCTGAGTGTGATTGAGACTAAGAGAGAGAGAGAGATTAAATATAAGCCAGTTTATTGGGAAGAAATGAAGGAAGGAATATGATATGGAAGTGCTGCTAGTAGTCCAAGTGTGTGTGTATGTGTGTGTGTGTGTGTGAAGCCTTTTCAGCTCACAAATAATTGCTGCTGTCAGGAATCGTAGCCCCTTCGGCATGAGGGGATTACTGCATAGATTCATGCCAATCTGTTGGAAAAAGAGATTGTATGCAGATTGATGGTCAAGTCCTGTACCTGCAAGAATGCTTCCACCGTGATCAGTAGCCCCCAAACTCCATGGAGTGGTTTATTAAATTTAATCTCTACATTAAATCCATTTTGCGCTTTTGATTCTGGACTGAATATTAGTTTTACTTAATAAGAACTGTTTCATGGTATGTGCCTTTAATGATCACTGCCCCATGCAGCATCTCCATCTGTGACAAAGCTACGTATCTGCTCCCTAGCACCGTGAAGCCATTTTGCAACAATCAAAAACCAGGAAATGAGGCTTGGCCCGGTAGCGCTGAGGGTTGAAGCGCTGGACGCCACACCTCGCACCACGCCGGCGACCCGGGTTCGGGAACAAGCTGGGAGTCACTGGGGGTCAGCGGGGGGGGAGAGAGTGAGCATCCAGAGGACTGCTTTCTCTTCTCGGGGGTGGGAGTGGGGAATGCACACTCACGGAGCTACCTCTGGTGGTGGCTGGGGGTTCACCGACTGAGCAGCACGGTGCATGCCAGGGGGGAGGGCGGAGCTACAGCGCTATGTTGCCGTGCTAAGCTGAGTTCCGAGGGGGTGGGGAAAAAGCAAGAAAAAGCCTCCTACTCACCGGTGAGATGACGGTGGCCCCTGTGGACCCTTCCACATCCCAAATACCATCCCAGACGTGCCCAAGAACCCCTCCGGAGGACCCGACAAACTCACTGGTAAGACCCTTCACACTTAGGAGTAGACACTGAGGGGAGGGCAGAATCGGCCCCGGAGATGGTACTGGGGGTTGGGTCTGCCGGTGGTCGCTCAGGGGAGGGAGTTAGGGAGATGCGAGGGGTTCAGGTTGGGAGTAGGGTGGAGTTCCGTGTGGGCACTCCTGAAGGATGCCCAGGGTGTAACATAGAAACATAGAAACATAGAATTTGATGGCAGATAAGGACCGCTTGGCCCACCCAGTCTGCCCATTTCCCTACCTAATGGATAAGCTGCAGATCCTAGTTAACCAGCAGCCTACTTCTTCCTACCCCCACCCCCTAGAATTGCCTTATGACTGTCCCATGCATGCTTGAATTCCACCACTGTTTTTGACTCCACAACCTCCTCTGGAAGGCTGTTCCATACATCCACAACCCTCTCTGTGAAAAAATACTTCCTTAAATTACCTCTGAGCTGCCCCCTTCTATCTTCAAATTGTGCCCCCTTGTTCTTGCACACCTCTTTTTTTGAAAGATGCTACCCTCTTGGACTTTGTTGATTCCCTTGAGGTACTTGAAAGTTTCTATCATGTCCCCCCTCTCCCTCCTTTCCTCGAGGCTACACATATTAAGCTCCTTAAGTCTCTCTTCATATGTCTTCGGTGCAGACCCTGCACCATTTTGGTGCCCTCTTCTGGACAGCTTCCATCCTGTCTATGTCTTTATGGAGATTGGTCTCCAGAACTGCACGCAGTACTCCAGATGTGGTCTCACCAGCTGTCTGTACACAGAGGATAATAACTTCTTGTTTTCTGCTGTTGATGCCTCCCTTATGCATCCCAGTCATCCCCCAGCCCCCTTGCTACCGCCTCACATTGCTTGCCCACCTTAGGTCATCTGATGAGCTACCCCCAGGTCCCTTTCCATTTTGTTGCTGTTAGTATCTCACCCCCATTGTGTACTCTTCCCTAGGTTTTGTTTCCCAGGTGCATTACCTTGCACTTCGTAGCATTGAATCTAAGCTGCCATACATTTGACCATTCCTCTAACCTTGCCAAGTCCTTCTCATCCTTTCCACCCCACCTTGTGCATCAACTCTGTTGCAGATCTTTGTGTCATCTGCAAAGAGACATACTTTCCTTCCAGTCCCTCTGCAATGTAAACATAAAAGACATTGAAGAGGACGAATCTAATACTGAACCCTGTGGTGCCCACTGCTAACCCCCTTTTTTCAGAGTGGACTCCATTTACTATTACTCTCTGTGTCCTATTCTCCAGCCAATTCTTTACCCAGGCTGTCATCTTGGGACCCACTCCCAGGCTGGCTAACTTGTATATTAATCTTTTGTGTGGGACTGTGTCCAAATGCCTTGCTAAAGTCTAGGTAGGCCATGTCCACAGCCCTCCCTGATCTACTACTTTGGTCACCCAGTCAAAGAAATCTATCAGATTTGTCTGGCATGACCTTCCCGTCTGAATCCATGCTGCCTTGGGTCCTGTGCCCTCTGGCCTCTAAATACGAAACAATTCTTTCCTTCAGAAGTGATTCCATCATTTTCCCTACCACTGAGGTTAAACTAACAGGTCTGTAGTTTCCTGCTTCTGCCTTGCTCCCACTTTTGTGAAGGGGAATCACATCTGCCCTCCTCCAGTCCTCAGGTACCACCCCATCCTCCCATGATTTGTTAAAGAGGGTAGTCAGGGTGTCACTAGTTCTATCCTTAGTTCTTTTAGAATTCTGGGATGAATCCCATCAGGCCCCATTGCTTTGTCCACCTTCAGTTTTAAGAGCTCTTTCAGAACTCTTTCTTCTGTAAATGGGCTGGTATCAACTTCTGTATCCAGAGTGTTTCTACTGTTTGTTTTAGGTACCTCCCCCTCTTCCTTTGTAAATACTGAGCAAAAATATTTGTTTAGTATCTCTGCCTTTTCACAGTCACCCTCTGCCCACCCTCCTCCCTCCCTTTATTAAGCCTCACTATCCCTCCCTTGGTCTTCCTTTGCTCCTGATGTACCTATAAAGGTTTTATCCCCTTCTTGACTGAGTTGGCTATCTTTTCCTCGGTTTGGGCCTTTGCTGTTCTGACTGCCTTTCCAGCTTCCTTTTGTTTTAACTGATACAGTTCTCTGTCCTGTTCCTTCTGTGATTCCTTGTACTTCCTGAATGCTTCTTTTTCTCTTGAACCTTCACTGCCACTTCCTTTGAGAACCATAGTGGTTTCTTACCTCATTCGTTTTGTTTATTTGCTTTTACAAAAGCTTGTTACCTCTGTGATGGCAGTTTTTATTATTCCCCATTGTTCTACCCCTCCTTCCTGCCCATTTGCTAGTGCATTCCTTAGCACTCACCCATTTGGCAAAGTCCAGCCTCCTAAAATCAGTACCTTTATGCTTGTATGGCGACTCTATTGCTGTGTTATTGTGAACCATAATTGTTCGATGGTCGCTAGTTCCCAGATAGCTGCCCACTTCTACATCTGTGATCCTCTTCATCTCCATTTGAGAGAACCAGGTCTAAGATTGCTCCTCTCTGAGTGGGCTCCAATACTAGTTGTCTAAGGCATGCCCCTGTAGGGCATCTAGAATAACCCACTCTTAGAAGTGGCTGCCGTAACTGCACTCCAGTTAACATCTGGCATATTCAGATCACCCATCAGCAATATCTCCCTTTATCTGCCATTCTAAGGATACTTTCTATCATTTCCTTGTCCATTTCCTCCCCTGAGGAGAGGTCTGTATACAACCCTATGCGGATTGTGGTGCCATTGCCTGCCTCCAAATTGACCCACAGTGCTTCTTCTCCTCCCTGTTTACCCTTTTGTTCTGTTGCTTTGATTTCTTCTCTTATGTAGAGAGCTACTCCTCCTCCTCTTTTACCCTCCTGTCCTCCTGTAGATAGTGTATCCTGGTATGTTTCGTCCCAGTCATGGTTCTGTGTGTACCATGTTTCTGACTGCCACAATATCCAGATCGTCCTCCTCCATCAAGGCCACTAATTCAGGAAGCTTGTTACCCAGACTACGGGCATTGGTACTCATTGCTCTCCATTTTTTGATGGCTTTACCTTCTGTAGTGGCAACCCCCACTGACCTTTCTACCTTGGTATTTTTCTCATTTAGTACCCTGTTTTGTAGGGGGAGGCTGGGATTTTCCTTCTGCTTATCAGTGCCTCCCCCCTTGACTAGTTTAAAGGCTTGCCAATGAAGCATTTAAACCGATTGCCCAAAAGACTTGTTGTGTAGGTTGAATAAAAAAAACAAACAAACAGGAAATTAACATTTTTGTTTTCTGAACTATGTGTTTCTGGCTGTACAATGCCCCCTCCCACTTTGCACCATCTGGATACCCCTAGACACTATGTGTGTGTGTATGTGTTGGGGATTGCACCACCATCTCATGGGACGCTAGTGAGTGTGGTAAAGAGAAGAGTCCCAGCATCTGCTGGGACAGTAGTGCTTGTGCCAGGTAAAGTATCCCAGCAGATGAGGATATGGAAATGGAGCTCTGCCAACCTCTGCTGGGACACTAGTGCCTGTGGTAAATGCAAGTGTCCCAGCATCTGCTGGGACAGTAGTTTCTGGGTTAGGTGAAGTATCCCAGATGTGGCTCTGCTGGGGCAGTAGTGCCTAGGCTAACAGAACTCTGCCAGCAAATCACACGTCCTTTAAATCCTCCCTCAGGACCACTCTGCTTGCTTGCTGCCAAAGTACCTGACCTATCTGAGTCCTTCTATGACCCCTGATGTTACTGCTCAGTCTTATTCAGGGTACACCTGCCAACGTTATTACATAGATGTCTATTTATTATAAGCCTGTTTTGTGTTCTAGTACGTTGTGACTAATGTGAGTTCCCACATTATGTATTATTCTAAACTGTGTGTTTTGTTTGTGTAGAAATTGTAACATATTTTTAATCACTATTTGTATTGTAATTCTCTTTATTATGAGCTGTTACCTGAATTTCTATGTGATCTTTGAATGTAATTAATTCTGATTCACTCCTGAAAAAGGGACCCCTATGCTCAGTGAGCCTACCCGGTTAACAAAATCCAAATAATAACTAAATCTTCTGCAGCACTAGTGCCTGTGGTGAAGGCCTGTGCTACAGAAGCTACAACCAATTCTGCTGGGACAGTAGACACTTTCAACCAAACATGCTTATGCAGCCACCACCTTTGCATTATTCAGGGATGGGTGATCGACTTTCCTCAAGCAAATGCAAAATTAATACAAAAAAAATCATTAGACTAGGGGATAAAACATTGTAAATTAATACACTTTTATAAGGTAGGAATCTGTGCATCAGATGGAAACTATATCACAGTCAAAAATGAATATATTAGAGGTATGAGATGCAGGAATATGTCCAGGACCTGAGTGCACAAAATGTGCTTTAATCGGAAAAGCTGCCTTTCCTGCTGGAACAAGTTCTCAGAAACCCAGAATGTCCCCCAATCTGCCAGAACAGGCACTCTGACCTCCAGAATGCCCTGGCCCAGCTGAAGCGCGCCCTACCATTTGGGTGCCTCCTGACCAAAACACTGCTGTTCCCTGTGAAAGGCAGATCCCTCATGAAATGAAGAAACTTAAAGCTAAGTAAGGCTGCTGCCACACCCGGATGCAAGCCAAAAAACAATGGTTGAAAGCAAGGGGTCACAATGACACACCATTTTATATACAGCTCAATCTCTTTTATTCCATCAAATCACTCTGCCACTGCAGATGCTATTCACAGGCCTTCAATGAGCAATATTCCTACAAGTTCATATTATGACAAAATGTTTTGGTTATGACTATAGTAAAACAATAGCTTCATAAGGAATTGTCCACATAATGTTTTGTACATTTCTCATGAAGCTATTCTTTTACTACAGGCATAACCCAACAGTTTTGCCATAATATGAACTTGTCGGAACATGGCTCACTGAAAGCCCATGAGTAGCACCGGCAGTGGCAGACGTGTGTTACATATATATATATTTTTTTTTATCTAATGAAGTGTGTTAAAGAATAGTTGCTTAATATATATTTTGTTGTAACCCCTTGTTACCCGGGGTTACTAGAATCCCAGAAAGACCTAGTGGTAGGCAGGGAAGGCAGCTTGTGAAACTCCAGTTAAATGGGTTTCACACTGTCTCACTCTGTTCTCAGTCTCAGCTGAGACTGAGAGATGACATCACCAATAGAACTGTCACAGCTGCATAAGCCACATTGGAATCTGCAGCAGAGGGAGTTAGATAGAACGTTGGGAGTTTTCAAAGTTAGTCTCCTGCTTGCCTTCAAACAGGAAGGAGCAGTTCCTGTTTACCTTCTGTAAGAGAAGGAGTGAGTGTCCAGTTTTGCCTTCAAGTGGTGGAGACCGCTGTTCGGGTCTCAGTGCCCCCTCCCTCCAGGGGAAGTAAAGATCCCCATGTAGATTCCAGGGGCAATCCCCTAATTTCTGCAGAAGAAAGAAAGCTGCCTATTTCAGTTTCAGTTTGTGTTTGGAAAGTGGGAAGAGTTGTACTTCGCCTGTGGGGCACCTGCAACAAAAGGGTGAGTGTTTGCTCTAATATGAGAGGGCAAAAATTGTGTTTCTTCAGCTTGGGATATGTGAAGAAATCTGGGATTTGAACTACTATTTGGGAGGCCTATAGTACTAGGACAAACAAATGGAGTAGTGTCAATATCTAGAGTGCTGTGTGAATTCAAGTAATGTTGTAGAGGGGGTGCGACAGTTCATCCACCGTTTAATCTACATTCCGAAGTTTCAGTTTGTCCAGAGAAATGGCCAGGTATGGGCTGTGGGAGCTGGAGGTGGGAACACCCCCCATCTTTAGTAACCAGGTTCACCTCTACGGATTTCTGCTGTGATTGCTACTTGCCTCATGCGCTTGGCCAGTGATGAGGGAAGTACCCAGACGTGGGTCGCAAATGGGGAAAATCTCTCTGGGGTCGCAGACTCTAAGTGTTGTGGGAGCCACAACAAGTAAAATGGGTTCATTCTTCCAATGAACCGCTAGTCAAGTGGCCGGCAGAGCCGGGCCAGTCGGGCTGTACTCCAAAGTGCGTGCAAGTCCAGGCTGTGTGCCTGGTGGGTCCAGAGCCTGAAAACAGTAGAAATGGTTCATTCTTCCAGTGGACCACCTTGTAGTCTCTAATCTGCATTATCAGTAAACGTAGCCCCATGGGGGTCCATCTATGCTTTGTTGTGTTCAGCTAGTTGTGAATAAAAGCCACACTGAAAAATCCCATTCCTGGTTCTGGACATTACAGTTATTGCTTCCTGTGTTCAGATTTACTTGGGTGCCCCTGTGCAGAGTAGCCAAACCTAGGTCCCCTTGAGCCAGGTAACCTCATCCTCCCCGAACCCAGGTCCCCACCAGGTATTGCTGCCAGCACCAACAGCATGCCACCTGTCATTTTGGTAAAAAAGGCAGGGGTGGGGGGTTACATTGTAATGTACGTTTATAAATTTATCAAGCAAATTCCTGAAGAAGCCCTGAATTATTAGGCAAAATGTTGGTGTTATGCAGAGTGATTTGATGAAATAAAACAGCTTGAATTGTATACAGACTGGTATGTCATTGCACCTCACCACCTTCAAACCTTGGTTGTTGCCTCCTGACCATCCAGAATGGGTGCTGCAAACCCCAAAATGCCCCCATGCATCAAATTGGGTGCTCTGACCTCTGAAATGCCCCCAACCAACTGGAAATGGCACCACGACCAGCTGACTTCACCTAAATCTGCTGAAATAGTCACCTGCATTCCTGGAATGGCTCCAACTCACCTGAACAGGCACTCCAACCCCCAGAATGCCCCCACAAATTGTTGGAATGGGTGCAACATCCCCCAGATATGGGGCACCCTTTTTGGTTGGTTGAAGGCATTCCAGGAGATGGGTAACCAAAACTGGTATGTTAGAGCATTGAGGGTGTTGGGGCATCCTTACCATTTAGTCAGGGCATTTTGGGAGTTTGGACTCTCATTCCAGTGGGTCAGAGGGATATTCTGGGAGTCAGGGCTCTGTTTCTGTGGCTCGGACACATTCTGGGGTCAGGGCACCCAATCTGGGGGGAGGCATCATTCTGGACTGAAGTGCTTTTTGGGCATTCCTGTTCCTTAACCTTTCCAGCATTCTGTTTGCTACTAACACCTATATACTGGGGCTGCCCATTGACTCCGATACACTGCCTTGCTGCTGACCCTTGTTTGGGAGCGGATCATGGAGCTGTCCAGATAGCCAGTGGGACAGCAGCAGTGATGTCATGCAACAATACTCCCAGCTGGGAAGGATTAGTGGCTGAGTTTCCACCATCACAGTGACCACTGCTGGGGACTGGTGATAGTGCTGGATTTACATTTATAAAATGCAGGGCTTCCAGAGCTACAGGGATTGCTATATTTTACAGGCAAATGGAGCCATCTACAAGGAAATTGAGCCCATAGATTTGAGTTGGTTATAGGGAAATTACAACAATTCAGCTTCCATAGGGAATAATGTTATAGGGAAACTATAGGGAAATTACAACAATTCAGCTTCCACTCCCCCCCCCCCGCTCCACCCCTCGTGGCCCTCCAGCTCTTTCTCTCCTCCCACCACCAAGCCTGTGCCTTTATCACCCCATAGCATGCCCAGCCTCTACCTCCATTTGATGTCAACAAAGCCTCCTCTCGAGGTTGCCTATCCACCTTCCCCCCCCCCGGGGGTAGGCTTCTCTCCCCTCTGCTTTTCCTTGCTCCTAAGTCTTCTGCCCCCCCCGAGGGATGTCTCTCTCTCTCCTTCTCTCCTAAGTTCACTATTGTTATCCAATGCTGGTTTAGCTCTGACACTGTACTAGTTCAAGTACTCGTAATGATATTGTAATGTTGTAATCGTAATGTCTGTTGTTTCTTATCCTATGCCTGTGCTGTAATATGTCTACTTAACTTGTTATTTCAACATGGAACCTTTGTAAAAGAGCCTGTGCTCAAAGAATATTTCTGAATCTTCAAATAAATAAAAAATAAATTAATTAAAAAAAAAAACAAGGAATATTGTAATCTACAGGAAAACACAGGAAAATTGCCCTGAAGTTACAGGGAAAATGGCAAATTAATCTGCGAGCACTGAAAACAAATCAGGGAAAATACTGTGTTCTGACTGAGACAGACCAATGCACAGGTAAAAAAGTGCTGGCAATCAGAACACAGCACACTAACAATATCAATACCTTTTTCAAAATATTCAGAGTGCCATTACTAATATGGCTGCCACCTTTACTCACTAAAAGACATCTAGGTCCTAAAAATAAAACTCCCTCAAAATAAAAAGAACAAACAAATTGATGACACTTTCTTTTCCTTTACACCACCTCATTACACTTACACAAAAAGTGAGAACTACTCATATTTGTATTTCTTTGAGTTTCTTTTTCATCAGCCCCGATCTTTACCTACCTGCCAGGGAAATCTTTGTGCTTGCCCTGCTACAGATAAAACTGAATCCATAGCTTTACTTAACACAATTAATGTAATAAAGGCAGCATGTTAACACTGTTCTCTACAAAACGTAGGCACCAAGCAAACTACATTGCAACAGAAGTGGGTGATTATCTTCATGCTTTGCTATGCCTGAATGGAAATAGATATCTATACATTGTAAATGTCTATATGAATCCGGGCTTACCTTATTCAAAATGTTGTAACGGTAAAAAAGGTCATAGAAGGAATGATTTCCGAATGAAATATGCACGATAATTTAACTGTAATCTGGGTGGAAGAGTTAAATGCATGAAGCATGAACTGGCACCCAATTAGAAAATGTGTTTTAAAAGGGCAGTGGGATTTGGAGTCATACTTCAGTATTGCAACTAAACACTCTGCTGACATTTAAATAAACACAAAAGGTAAACTCATGTTATCATTATTATTAGAAAACAGCTTGAGAATTGTAAATGGAAGAGCTCCTGGGGACAGTGCAGGTAGCATTACCCACCTCACCAAATGGAGAGGTGGTAATTCAGTACCAGACTATGCCATGTTAGACATCTTTGAATGGAATCTTATTGATAGTTTCACAGTACTAATAGAGTTTAGCAGTGATTATATACCTATTGAACTGGTTAATAGGAAAACTTACCCATATGTGAAGTCAATAATATAACTGCCTTAAAGAAACATAGAAAGGAATCGTATATGCACATATGACATGTACTCATTATGGACAATAGGAAAATTAATTGTCATCAACTGGCTCATCAAACAATAGCATGTCTACAAAAGCAGCCCTTAATTTGCAATTTAAGAGAAAATCCATTGAATGATTAAGGAGCTGTTGATAACTATGGAGCTATTATGAAGGAACGCATAAATAATACTGTGATGAAAGATAGAGCAAAGAAAAATGGAAACATGGGAAAAGCTTAATGTCCGTGGTATGATTCTGATGTAAAAAACTTAAATGTTGGGTAAATAAAATAGGAAGGCTGGTGTTGAAATATGTAACTACAACAATTAGTAAAACTTTACTGAATGTACAGAAGGAATATATAACCTTATTAAAATAAAAAGTAGGGTACAAGAAAAAAATTGATGGGGAGATTTATAGATAGCTGCCCAGAAAAAAAGACCAAAAAGCTTTTTGGACATGAATTGCCAATGGCAACAATGATATAAAACAGAAAAAACACTCGGATATCTGCAAAGACTGGGAATCTCGTTTTGCAAAGCTATAGTAATTCGATAGACATAGATTATGATGAAAATATGTGCACTGAATTTGTTAATACTTGACAAGAAGTTAACGTATATGAGGTCAACATGTTTATATTGCAGTAGAAAAATAATAAGGGCACAGGAGTGGATTGCCTATCAACAGAAATGTTTAGCATCAATATGAGATTGTGGTCAGAAGTCTTGGCAAAAGTATTCACAAAGATAAACAAGTAAAACCCCTAAAGCTTAGACAGTAAGCAAAATTGTACCTGTACATAAAAAGAAGATAAAGATGACTTGACAAACTATAGGTCAATAGCTCTCCTTTGCATTCCAGCTAAGATTTATAGCAAATATTTGTTAGATAAAATGAAGACATGGGAACAAGAAAATAATATTATCTTGGAAAATCAATTTGGCTTTGGAGAGGGAAGAGTTAATGTGAAAAATTATTCATTCTTAACCATTTATATAAGAAATACATAGATGGTAAAAAAGGGAGCTTGTTTTTGTGCTTTATTGACATTAAAGGTGCTTTTGACAATGTACTCAGAAGATTGCTTTGAATAATTTTGAACAATCCGGGAAGTGGAATGGAAATATGGCCATGCACTTCATATGGATACTACTGCACAAATTAGATATAGCCTGGATGGAAAGTTGACAAACAAAATGAAATTAACAAAGGGGTTAAACTGGGCTACCTCCTAGCTCCTATATTGCTCAATGTACTGTATATATTGATCAAATGGCAAGAATTTTGGACTTGACAGAAACAGGCACCCCAAAGATAATGGGCCATGCTGCTAACATCCTGCTGTTTGCAGATGATGGCCTAATTATATCAAGATCAGCTAATGGTCTGCAAAGGGTGATAGATAAAGCGGTAGCCTCCTTAAGCAACTTGAAACTAGAATAAAATATCTAAAAAAAAAAGATGTTGATCATGAATAGATCAAAACCCTTAAGATGTAAATGGATTGTGTAAGAGAATGTGATAGAAGTTAGAGAATTTAAACACTTGGGGGGGGGGGTCAATATCTCTGCTGCTAGTTTATGGACACTCCACATTGAAAATACTAAAAAAGCTTCAAGACAGCTGGTTCTTGGTATCAATAAATTTAGTAAAAATGTCTTTAGTCACTCTTTTACAGTAATGACTGGTATTTATAATGCTAAGGTGGATTCTGTATTGTTATATTGTGCAAAGATCTTGGGTATGGACAAAAATGCAAAGATCTCTCACTGGAGGAGAGGAGGGAGAGAGGGGATATGATAGAGACATACAAGTATCTTACAGGGAGGAACAGGGTGCAGGAAAACACTATTTTTAAGCGAAAAAGATGTTCCAGGACTAGAGGGCACGGGATGAAGTTGGAGGGAGGATGATTCAGAGGAAACATGAAAAAGAATTTCTTCACAGAATGGGTGGTGGACAAGTGGAACACCCTGCCAGAGGAAGTGGTGGGGGCTGAAACAATCACAGGATTTAAGAATGCATGGGATAGACATAAAGGAATTCTGGAGGTCAGGGGTAAGGTGCAACAGACTTCTAGGAAAACAAACTGAACTTACAAGCTCAAATGGGCAGACTGGGTGGGCCATAGGCCCTTATCTGCCGACACTGTCTATGTATCTATGTATCTATGTATCTTGGAACCAATTCAGAATTTATTTTTGAGATTAAATATGGGTCTTTTTCAGATCATATCTGGTGGACTCGTAAGAGTGGAAAGTGGACAGTTGTCTATCGAGATAAAAGCACTAATGTGAATTATTAACTAATTATATAAACTAATGAACATAGATTAATAGGTTCATAGATTTATACAAGTTCAATAGGTCAGGGGCCTTTTTATAACTCGCCACCTTTTATTCCTAAAGGTGGAAAACCTGTTTTTTGGTTTTATCTCCCATATATTCATCTGGTCTGTTTTTAAATATGTTCATGTTATCACTCTACTATATGCTGAGGCAATGTATTCCAAGTTGGAATTACTCTTTGGGTATAACATTTGCTTCTTTTACCTGTACTGTTTTTTTCCCCCTTTTAGTTTATAGTGTTGAGATTGTGTATTTATATTTAAATTATTATTTATTTATTTATTTTTGTTTGTGCTGTTTTTGCTGGAGTCCACCCCTACCATCGGACGCCTCACCATCCGCATCACCGGGAATTAGATCCCTCCCTCAGCCCCTATGACTTACCCTCGTGGCGGGGGTGGGAGTGACTCAACCACCGATCAGGATCCAGTTCAAGGAGGTGCCCCTCGTGTGCAGCGAGGGACTATTTTCATCCCTGGGCTGACTCCATTTTTGTGTAGCTTTCTCCCCTGCA
Source organism: Neoceratodus forsteri (assembly GCA_016271365.2). Classification (NCBI taxonomy): domain Eukaryota; kingdom Metazoa; phylum Chordata; order Ceratodontiformes; family Ceratodontidae; genus Neoceratodus; species Neoceratodus forsteri. The sequence goes on along the minus strand of CM057456.1, from coordinate 1,096,067,803 downwards.
GAGAGGGAGGCATGCAGTGATGCCAACAGAGGAGTGCGCATGCTTCTGCATGCACTCCTCCTAGTGTCTGCTCCCTTTCCACTCCTCTGCTTACAGTGTCAGTGCATTGCCCCCCAGCCTCTGCTAGGGGCCAGAAGCATGCTGAACGCTGATGTCCCCCCCACCCCGGGGAGACAGAAAGCAGTCCTTCGGATGCTTGCTCCCTCCCCTGTCGACCCCCGGTGGCCTGAGTCTGTTCCTGAACTCAGGTCACCGGCATGGCTCGCTGTGTGGTGTCCAGCACCTCAACCCTCAGCGCCACCGAGCTGACCATTTATATTAGAATTTTGACTAACTAGTCCTATTGTTTCCTTGATTATAAGTCTCATTAATTTTTCGTGAGCCTAACAAGGCTCTTGATTGGCTACTGAATTGGTGATTAACATCTTAGAAATTACCTATCCAGCTGCCAACTGATGCTGTGTGTCATGCATGGCTTATGCCGCTCTGCTTGAAAGCTTAATTGAGGTGAAAATAAACCGGGAAAAAATAGATGTAATTGCAATTAGACTTATAATTGCAATAACAGCTTCAAAGCTGGTCATTTCCTTGGATTAATGACTGGCTGGAGGGAGGTGGCCCTCAGCTGTGCCTCAGGCCACTCATCCCCCAACTGGTTGTCAGCCCTTCAGAAATGACCGGCTTTTCGGTTGTTTTTGCTTAAATACTAAAAGATCGCGGGTCTTTGGGGACTGGCTGGGGGGGAGGATCGAGGAGGACCGATTGTCCCAGAGGATGCTCTCCTCCTCCAGGGAGGAAGGGTTAATGGCTGCACTGCTCTACTGCCACCTGCATGACCACAGGTGGCAGTGCCGTCAGACTAGCATAGGAGAGGGGGGACGCAGGCTAGTGCCACGCTAAGCGTGATCTTGTGCATGCACATGTGCACCCGTGCTGCCTGCATCCTGAGGGATGGGACCAGAAAAGTGGAAAGCCCCAGCAAAGCAGTATGAATACTGGCTTCATGCAGGCCTTGCACTGGTGGTGTGGCTATCCTCCGGTCTGGGACCTGGTCCTTGCATCACAAGACCTAGCCTGCTTCCCCCTGCTGAAAGAGTGAGACAAGTGGAGGATGGAACTGGAAGGTAAGCCGATGAGAAAGCAGGTGACAGGGCTTGGGGAGCCAGTATGAAAGAGGGCCTGGCTGGTGAAGGCGGGGAAAAGAGATTATTCCTGCAGTCATGCTGGCAAGAAACTATAATATATAATAATATATGTATATATATATATATATATATATATATATATATATATATACACACACACACACACACACACAATAGGGGTGGGAGCTTCTAGAGTGTGATATCTTCACTAGAGTTGATAAATGATGATGACATCAGAACTGTAATGATAAATGCCATTTATCCATACTGTGCTGATGTCATCACTCACTCATTACAACCTGCATTCTAAATAAAACTGCTTCCGTTTTTCTTTCTCACTGAGGCCTGCATTGCAAAGTACACCCACCTGTGTGCTATAGTGTTTCTGGGACTCCCAACCTATTAATGATCTAATATCAGCTTCACTACAGCCTACATTCTAAATGAAACTGTTTCAGTTTCTCTTTTTTCACTGAGGCCTGCAAGTTACTCAATTACCATTGCAAAGGAAACTCACCTGTTTGTCATGGTGTTTCTAAGACTCCAAGCCCATTCTGAAAAACTCGCACACACACCACACACAGAAAGAGCAGAAAGCACACAGAAAAAATATTTCAAAAGCTCCCAACCCTATTGTATAAATAGCACACATGTTGTGCGGATCGTGTGCTATGGAAAATATTCTCACTCCTGCAGAGTGAGCTCTGGGTACTCTGACTCGTGCCTTCAGCACTCGTGAGTATCTAGAGCTCAATCTGCAGGAGTGAGAATATTTTCCATATCACACTCCTGCCCATCATGTATCTTCTGTATACATATATATCAAGGTGCTGCATCAGCATGTGGTCTGAAAACAAAACAAAATGGTTATAGTAAATGCACGCTGAAAATGGAAAATAGAGTTAAAAATCGATGTTTCAACCATAGGTCTTCTTCAGTAAATATCTAAAAGAGAAAAAGCAAAATATAAATATTTTTAACATGGCAAAAAAAAGAGAAACCTGAAATAAGGCAACGTCATTGGACAAAATGCACCACATGATCAAAGTTGGAGCAGGGATTAATCACTGGTAATGCCCGTGCCAACTATTAATCATGGGGTCACCGGGTCAGGCTCTAGCACCACTACCTGTCACAGCAGCAAACAGAACACAGATCATGGTGAAAACGCTGCATCTCACCGAGCCAACACAAAGCTGAACAGTTCCAGTGAACAGAACTGTAAAAACGGAAACAACAACAACGCAAGTATTCCCATGTTGCAAACACATTAATGCCCTGTGGCGTTGGCTTCTACTGGGGAATTAATGCATGGTTGGGTGGTTGTAGGCACTCGGCCAAGGTCTCGTGCCACAACCCCCCCCAACCATGCATGAATTCCCCAGTAGAAACCTCCCTCATCAGGCATTAATGCTTACATATATTATAGGGGCACAGTTGTGTCCCTATATTGAGTAGACTGTTTAATGACAAACCTCAAATTTTGCACTTTAATAACTTTGCAACGGATCAATGAATTTGCTCAAAATTTGGTATGCGTTGTCCTGTGGGTAGATCTCTTGATGTGGCAAGTTTTGTCTGATTGGATGTGCAGATTCTGAGATTCGAATAGGAAAATAAGTAAAAACTCCCCCTTTTTTGCAGTTTTTTCCTCTTCACCTTGTACTCAGATGGTGTGGAATTTTATTGTGATTTTTTTAGGGTATAAAGAATTTGGGTAGCAGAACCGCCACTGTTAGTTTGGTGCAATCACCACTTTCACTTTCCCTCCATCTTGTCTGGGTTTTTTACTTATATTTTCTTTTGTTTTCGTGTTTTGTCATCTACCATGACCACACCTCTCTAGCCATGACACACATGGTCATGTTTCCTGATCCGACCACCCAACCAACTGAGCGATCCATGTCCTTTGTTTGTCTCCTGAGGAATGGCTAGAACTCCAGTGTGACCTTCCTCGGTTTGCACATGTAATACTGCAGTACGTTTGGAGCCATAGCTGTGGGGCACAGTTTCATCTCTCCGGCAACCAACAAAATTCAGTCACGCCATGGCATACATCGGTCAGTGGCACACACCCTGTGATTTAAACGTATATGCCAGCTGTGTTGTGCTGGCAGCACAGCTTCCAAGTTACCACTCACGGAATGAGGGAGAGCGCCTGATTTTGGCAACTAAAATCAGAGAGGTTTTCATTGGACAATAATGAATATATGCCTAACTAAATCATAGGGTGCTAGAACTGCACTACTAAAGTGAAAGGAGGAATAGTCTATTCTTTGAGTCTAGAGACTTTAGGGACATGGACTGGTGCAATAAAAAGCAAAGTGAATGTAAAAAAAAAAAGAATGGCTAACTTGGAAAGACTCCCTGAAAATAGGGAGATTCATAGGCATGCATAAAAGGGCCCCCCTTCCCATTAAATGCCCTTCCGTTTTTTTAATGTAATTCATCCAGGAAACGGTCGGCTGAAAACCCTGATGCTCTTCATCTTTAGTTGTTTTTGTTTCATTTAGCTTGCCCTGCCCGACTCACAAGTGTACATTCAACAGGCACAGCTCAGCCTGTCCTAGTAGTCCCATCCCAACCGAGACCGACTGTGTGCAGTGTGCAGTGCGCAGTGCGCAGCAGTAAGTTTCAACACACAGCCGTGAAAACCCTGCCTGTCCTCTGACTCCGCAGTGAGTGAGTCAAGTGACTGAGTAAATTACCAGAGAGAGAGACTGATAGGTAGAGGTTGCTTCATAGATAGAGACTGGATGCTGCCTGTGCTGTTGGGGGGATTGACTGAGAGAGGTGACGGATCCTGGTTGTGTGTGTCTTAGATGGAGATGCTGCCTGTGTTGGGGGGGGGTGCTGCTCAGTGCTCCACTCCTGATTCCATTTCCCATCCCACTACTCCTCCCTTCCATCCTCAACGTGATGTTTTAACTACAGAGTAGAACAGGCAGCTGTAGCACACTTGTTCCCGACCTTAATCCTTCCCTGGCTCTGAGTGCTGGGGGGGATTGTACTTTTTCTTTGTGACTGTCCCGGCCAGGCAGCCACAACATAGCAAGCATTGTAAGTGTTTTATTGATATGATGTATGCACAGCCTCACAATTATTTAGTAATGTGTTTTATGTACACTTACGGCGCCATATTTTATTTTCTGGGTAAAATCCAACTACTGTCAAGCCACAGTTTCAGATCAGTTTGACCAAGCACACTCATGCTGCAGCCTCAAAGCAATGCCTTTTCCCTCTTCCTTGCAAACAGTTTCACTGATTTCTTTCTTTGGTTTGGCCCCAATTGAAGGCAGCAGTACTCAAGCCAGCTCTGTATACAGGTCTGCACTGTGCTCTATTTGTGTTTCTGCCTGTGCTCACAGACTCCAACAGTGGTTAGCATACTTGAGTAAAGCCTCATTCATTTAATAAATTATTAAATGAATGAATGCAGCTTTACTGCAAGTTGTCTCTGGTCTGGTCTTGGACGGTGATTGACAATCATCATTGTATACGCTGAGTGATGATCACTGATTGCTCTGACTAATTTACCTCACGGTCACTGACTGAATTGATCTGGACCACATTCCATCATCGGGACTCAGGATTGGCAGACAGTGACACCCACAGCAGGGATTTATTTGAACTGTGTGTGTGTGTGTGTGTGTGCATGCGTGTGTGCATGTGTGTTAGTGTGTCTGTGTTTGTGTAGTGTGTTTTCAGATTTCGGGTGCTTACTGCTTCTGTCGTGCTTTGCCTAATAAAACGTAAGCTGCATTCAATAAGAAAAAAAGACACTTGGTTGGGAGAGAGTTAGTGGGACTGGGGACTTGGGGAGGGAGAAGATAGGACTCTGGTGGCTAAGGCTCCGTGGCTCCACTGATTAAAGGGACTGTCTATACTACACTAGTAGTATGGGAGAGACTGCTCCATAGGTTTAGGTTATTAAACAGACTGACTCATCAGTCTGCACAGGCTACCGCCTAGTGACTAGTAAGCTGAAAGCCTGATTAGCTGATGCAGGCTGTGGAGACTTGGAATGTACGTGCAGTGTTTTCTCTTGTTGATAAAGAAATATAAAAAATGCAGAAAAATTAAATTTAGAGTACATAGAGTGGGTGTCCTTAGTAATCCTGGCACAAGCTGTCTATACAGTTGTTGAACTGGGAAGTATTTCATTGTTTTTCAAATTTAGAATACTATACATCAGAAATAGTCAGTTATCGTTTTGCTTCAGATAAACTGTATTCACAGATTTCTGAAGAAATTATTTCAAAATGGAGGCACTTTGTGAGCATCAGGACTTCCCTTGGATTGTTGGAGTACACTCAGAGGGTCATCTGGTGTGTGTGTGTGTGTGTCTGTGTCTGTGTAAATGTCTGTCTGTCTGTCTGTGCGAGATGGGCAAGATGGGGAGCCATCTAGAGGCTACCAGACTTTTTCAGATACTAAACTATCAAAAGACTGTAGCAGAGCTGTTTCTCCTCAGACAGGATTTTTAATCTCATTGGCAAAGGAAAATGGTGCTTCCCTGAAGGAGATCAGCCCTGAAATGCTTTGGTAAAGCAGTGCAGGGAGGCCCCAAATAAACACTAGTGCACCTGCTGTACTTTACCATTAAATTCAGCTTCTAGAGTCATAAGTGATTTCTGTGTTATGTTCACAAAGCCTATAATAGAAAAAGGAAACATTTGAAAAAAATATTAATTCTCTTTTCTCTAACAGAATAGAATTAAAAAAATCGAATGCTTTTGGACATACTGTTTGCATTATTTTTGCGCCTCTTTTTTTTTCATATGTGCATGGACCTTCAGGTGCTTCCAGTAACTGTGCTACATGCCACGGGATCTGGTACTGAAAATAAATGATGCATCACCCATTCCATCATGTACGCTCCGTCACTGCATACCATGGATTGCCAACTGCATTAGGGACCCTTTTCTGAGCAGCACAAGACATACTTTGGGGAGTTATGGATTCAGGGCAAGAAGAATAGGGGAGGAGCAAGCTGTAGCACGTTAACTCAAAAATCATTATAACTTTAACATGATATTATATTTTTTCAGCAAACCTTCCAATGACACACCCTTGGTATGGGTCCCTTCAGCCTTGAAAATTGCATGTAAAAATTCTGCACCGTCTAAGCTGTAGGTGAAGCAAATAAAAAACAATGTCAAGTATAGGGAAACAAAACATCCTTTTTTTGTTTTTTTGGCACTTCATATCTCAAAAAACATACAAGATATCATCACAAAACTTTTCATGTTTTGAGAGTCTGGCAGCCTGACCATGCAGGCCAAATATTGGGCTATTGTGTCAAAGAATGCAGAAGCTATTACGGTGCAAAGAATGGACTTTAGCATTGCTGTTTTACCACTTATGTAATGTATGTACTGCATATCACTGCCGCCATTCTCCTAAACCCTGTCATAAATGGCGTGTTACATCTCAAGAGGCTCTGGTCTGAGGAGCAAAACTAGTCTATCGTTATCTTCATTATTCCATAGGAAAAGTCTTTGGGCAGCATATACCCCTTTTGAAAGACTTCCTTTTTTTTTGTTTAAGCTTTTATTGGTTTTCCAGAAGTGATACAGAGGTACAGACATTCAGCAATATATCACGGTTACATATATTCTCTAGTCAAGGTTACAATATAATTTCAATTCACATTCGGCAGAAAATTAATTCTGTTCTTCTCTATGACCAGATTAGGTGGGAAAAATCCCATTTCACCCTTCCAATATCTGTACCGTTTTAGCCCATCCCTAATGTCTCATGGTACAATACCCACTTTATGTTCCATCACCCACAATAACTATTTGTTCCAAAATGTTGTAAAACATTTTGTCCGTAGGTTAATACTTGCAGTTAATTTTTCCATATGATATATTTGTTGGACAATATCCTCCCACTCCGTTTGTGTTGGAACTATCTTCTGTAACCACTTATAAGAAACTACCTTTTTGGCAACAAATAGTAGAATAGTCAACATCTTCTTAGTATGAGCATTGCGGACCTGCTCCGGAAAATGGTGCAGTGTAGCGCATGAAGGAGTGAGATCTCCAATTTCTGGAAACAGCTCCATGATGTCTCTCTTTATATTTTCCCAGAAGCTCTGTAATTCTTTACAAGTCCAGAAAATGTGCATATGGGTGGCACAAACCTCCACACAACCTCTCCAGCATTCTGATCCAAGGGTAGTATTAAATTTCCCTGGGATCTGTGGAGTTCTAAAGTAATGCAGAACACACTTCCACCCATATTCCTTGCACAGATGAGAGGTGGTGGCCTTATGCAGAACAGTATATATATATTCCTCCAGTCCCCTTCTGTTAAGATTACCCTATTTTCTCTTCCCACCTATAGTGGGGGAGTGCCTGGGGAACAGTGACCACCGGTCACTGTGGTTTGAAATCACAAAAGGAGCAGAACCAAACCACACAAAAACAAGTATCCTGGATTTTAGGAGGGCAGATTTTGGGAAAAATGGGGACATGCTTGAAAGATGCACTAATAGGAATGGGGAGGCAGTATTTAAAACAAGGATTACAAGAGCAATACAATTATGCGTTAAGCAGGTTAGCGAGAGGAAAAGGAAGAGGCGACCATTATGGTTTTTCAAGGAGGTAGTGGAGAAAGTGAAAGCCAAAAAGACTGCATTCATACAATATGAAAACCAGGCAGAAGGGGATAGGGAGAAGTACCAGGAGAAGCAAAGGGAGGCAGGGAGGTCAATAAGGGAAGCCAAAACTCAGACAGAGGAGCACATAGCAAAAATCAGTGGTTAGAAGGTATAAAACCTTTTACAGGTATATAAGTGAAAAAAGAAGGGTGAAGGGAGGGATAGTGAGACTGAAGGGGGAGGACGGGGGCAGTGTGGAGGATGACGATAGTAAAGCTGACACATTGAACAGGTATTTCTGCTCAGTCTTTACTGAGGAAGGAGAGGGTAATGGGCCAAAAGGAGTACAAGGGGTGGGAAGGGCATGGAAATGGACACAAGTCCCGTTATACAGGATAGGGTCCTAAAGGAATTGGAAGAAATAAGAGTTGTTAAAGCAATGGGGCCGGATGGGGTGCACCTCAGGGTCCTAAAGGAACTAAGAGAGGTGGTGGCTGAACCTCTGACAATCCTATTTAGCCAATCACTGGAAACAGGGGAGGTTCCCAAAGACTGGAGGACATCAGATGTAGTCCCTTATACAAAAGCGGGAACAAAGAGGAAACAGGGAACTACAGACCAGTCAGCCTGACCTCGGTAGTGGGGAAAATCATGGAAGCACTACTGAAGGAGAGATTGGTGGAACATCTGGTTGCCAATGGACTGCAGGACCCAAGGTAGCATGATTTCACTAGGCAGAGGTCATGCCAGACCAACCTCAAGAGGTAGATCAGGGGAGGGCAGTGGACATGGCCTATCTGGACTTCAGCAAGGCCTTTGACACTGTGCTGCATAGTAGGCTGTTAAACAAACTGGGGAATATGGGAGTGGGCAGGACAATAGTGCGGTGAGTGGGTAATTGGCTGGGTGGCAGGACACAGAGGGTGGTGGTATTTGGCTGTCACTCCACAGAGGGAAGTATGACCAGTGGGGTGCCACAGGGATCAGTGCTGGGACCGGTCCTTTTCAACTTCTTCATCTGTGACATTGTGCAGGATCTAGAAATCAGAATTTCCCTGTTTGCTGATGACACGAAGCTTCGTAACGCAGTGGACATGCCAGAGGGTGTAGACAGAATGAGGAGGGACCTGCAGAAACTTGAAGAATGGTCAAGGGTTTGGCAGTTTAAAATTAATGCAAAAAAGTACAAAATAATGCATGTGGGGCACAAAAACACTGGAACAACATACCAGTTGGGGGGTGAGGATATAGCATGTACCAAGCAGGAAAGGGACTTTGGGGTTATCATCTCTGATACCTCAAGGTAGGGAAACAGTGTGACAAGGCGGCAGGTAAAGCAAATAGGATGCTGGGATGCATAGGCAAGGGCATCACCAGCAGGAAAAGGGGGGTCATAATTCCACTATACAAGACACTAGTGAGGCCCCACCTGGAGTACAGTGTCCAGTTCAAGAGACCTTACCTATATAAGTCATAGACAGGGTGGAGAAGGTTCAGAGGAAGGCAACAAAGATGGTACAAGGATTGCATCACAAGTCCTATGAGGACAGGCTGAAGGACTTGAATATGTACTCCCTGGAGGAGAGAAGGGAAAGAGGGGCTATGATAGAGACATGCAAGTACCTTACGGGGAGGAACAGGGTGCAGGAAAACACTATTTTCCAGCAAAAAAGATATTCCAGGACTAGAGGGCATGGGATGAAGTTGGAGGGAGGACGATTCAGAGGAAACGTGAGGAAGACTTTCTTCACAGAAAGGATGGTGGACAAGTGGAACACCCTGCCTGAGGAAGTGGTGGGGGCTGAAACAATTACAGGATTTAAAAATGCATGGGATAGACGTAAGGGAATAATGGAGATCAGGGGTAAATGGCAACATACTTCTAGAAAAACTTAAAGTGATCTTACGAATTCAAATAGGCAGACTAGGTGGGCCATAGGCCCTTATCTGCCAACAGTATCTATGTAGCTATGTAAGGGGCTACTCTGGAGGGAGCCTCCATTTTACATAAGAGTTGTCCAGTACACTTTTCCCAACAAGCAGTAGGTCAACACCTGCTCACAATTGAGCAAGCAGGGCAGCTGATGGGTTCCCCTCTCCAGAATCACACTTACTGTAGATTAAGGTTTAGGGACTACACCTACAGCCTCTGACACCTGAAGCGCCCTCTCATTTAGTGTGTGTGTGTGTGGGGGGAGAGGTAGCGGTGTAAACTGACAGTTACTTTTTCCTCAGAAACTCATACAGCAATTCGACTCTCACCAGAGTCTCACGCCCTGATGAAGACTCTGGTGAGAGTCGAATCTTCAGGCCAGTTGGGAGAGAAGTAGCCATTTATCTACATAGAAACATAGACTTTGACGGCAGATAAGGACCACTTGGCCCACCCAGTCTGCCCATTTCCCCTACCTATTGGATAAGCTGCAGATTCTAGTTAACCAACAGCCTACTTCCTGCAACCCCCCACTATAATTGCCTTATGTCTGTCCCATGCATGTTTGAATTCCTCCACTGTTTTAGACCCCACAACCTCTCCAGAAAAGCAGTTCCATGCATCCACCACTCTCTCTGTGAAAAATAATTTCCTCACATTACCCCTGAGCCGTCCCCCCCAACTTTAAATTGTGCCCCCTTGTTCTCACACATCTCTTTTTCTGAAAGATGCTACCCTCCTGGACTTTGTTGATTCCCTTGAGGTACTTAAAAGTTTCTATCATGTCCCCCCTGTCCCTCCTTTCATCAAGGGTATACATATTAAGCTCTCTCAGTCTCTCTTCATATGGTTTCTGATGTAGACCCTGCACCATTTTAGTTGCCCTCCTCTGGACTGCTTCCATCCTGTCTATGTCCTTGTGTAGATGAGGTCTCTAAAACTGCACGCAGTACTCCAGATGGGGTCTCACCAACTGTCTGTATAGAGGGATGACCGCTTCCCTTTTTCTACTTGTGATGCCCCTCCCTATGCATCCCAGTATCCCCCTGGCTCTCCTTACTGACTTCTCACATTGCTTACCCACCTTTAGGTCATCTGATATGACTACACCCAGATCCCTTTCCATTATTGTTGTCATTAGTACCTCCCCTGCTATTGTGTACTCTTCTCCTGGATTTTTATTTCCCAGGTGCATTACTTTGCACGTGATTTGCATTGAATCTAAGTTGCCATATGTCTGACCATTCCTCCAACCTTGCCAAGTCCCTTCTCATCCTTTCTACCCCCCCTTGTGTATCAACTCTGTTACAGATCTTTGTGTCATCTGCAAAGAGGCATACCTTTCCTTCCAGACCCTCTGCAATGTCACCTATAAAGACGTTAAAGGGACTGGACCCAGTACTGAGCCCTGAGGTACTCCACTAGTAACCCCCCTTTCTTCAGAATGTGTTCCATTCACTATTACCTTCTGTGTCCTGTTGTGCAGCCAGTTTGCTACCCAGGCTACCACCCTGGGACCCACTCCCAGGCTGGCTAAATTGATTATTAATCTTTTGTGTGGGACTGTGTCAAATGCCTTGCTAAAGTCTAGGTAGGCCATATCCACAGCCCCTCCCTGGTCTATTACTTTGGTCACCCAGTCAAAGAAATTGATTAGATTCATCTGACATGACCTTTCTGCTGTGAATCCATGCTGCTTTGGGTCCTGTGCCCCGCTGGCCTCTAGGTACTCAACAATTCTTTCTTTCAGAAGTGATTCCATTATTTTCCCCACCACTGAGGTCAAACTAACAGGTCTGTAGTTTCCTGCTTCTGCCTTGCTCCCACTTTTGTGAAGGGGAATCACATCTGCCCTCCTCCAGTCCTCAGGTACCACCCCATCTTCCCATGATTTGTTAAAAAGTGTGGTTAGTGGTGTCACTAGGTCCTCCTTTAGCTCTTTTAGGATTCTAGGGTGAATCCTGCCAGGGCCCCATTGCTTTGTCCACTTTGAGTTTTAGGAGTTCTTTCCAGTACTCTTTCTTCTGTAAATTGACTGGCGTCAACCCACTACCCAGAGTGCTTCTAGTGTTTGATTTAGGTAACTCCTCCTCTTCTTCTTTTGTGAATACTGAGCAAAAGTATTCATTCAGTATCTCTGCCTTTTCATTGTCTCCCTCTGCCCACCTCCCCTCTCCTTTATTAATCTTCACTATCCCTCCCTTAACCTTTCTATGCTCCCTAATGTACCTATAAAAGGTTTTATCCCTCTTCTTAACTGACTTGGCTAATTTTTCCTCGATTTGGGCTTTTGCTATTCCGACTGCCTTTCCCACTTCTTTCTGCTTTAATTGATACAGTTCCCTGTTGTGCTCTGTCTGTGATTCCTTGTACTTTTTGAATGCAGACTTTTTCTCCTTAACCTTCCCTGACACCTCTTTTGAGAACCATAGAGTTTTTTTATTCTGCTTTGTTTTCTTTGTTTCACACAAAGTTTATTCCGCTTTGTTTTCTTTATTTGTTTCACACAAAGTTATTCCGCTTTGTTTTCTTTATTTGTTTCACACAAATCTACTGTTTGGTAATTAAGCTTACACATCATACTGTACAATAGGAGTGGGCTTGATTTGATGTAAGATGTAATCCGGTGAACACTTTTGTGTACCAAAATAAATACTGATACATGGCAAAATGACCAAGCTATGAGTGAATGATGAAATAGTCCAATGTTCACTGATACCTTCACTAATTCTGAATGTACTTCCACGTACCAGACTATCAACATGGCCTTTTTGGGGTCACACTCACGAACAAGGCAGCTGGTGATTTCAGACTCACTGCGTGGCATCGCATTTCAGGCAGGATTGGAACTTTGCTAATTTTCAGTGTTTTGACTCCAAAATTTCCACATGGCCATTTTTTCACACCAACTGATAAATTTGACAAGTGTTATTTTTTAAACTCTAGATGACATGTGCTTTCACACTTGAGGTGAAAATGACGTTTTGGACAACATACTATTAATGCCAAATGTCATGTTTATAAGGGGGAGTCATAAAACAACTGTCTTGAAAATTCTGGATAAAAATACACAAAATAAAATTATTACAAAATGTTATGTTTAGTGCCCACTTTTATCTCAGTGGGTAGTGCTTTGTGATCCTGTGCCACTGAGTTCAGTTCAGGGCTGAGCTCAGTGAGCCAGCTGAATAGGTCAATGCTGGTGGGATGGCACTGTCATGCCACACCACACTCCAGACTGGGAAGGAGGGTGCTAGATTGCCCACATAACAGCCCAAACACTATATATAGTGAAGATAATGCTTCTCCTGGTATAGGGCCTACACCTCTATACACCTGAGTACCAGAGGGCCCTGTGCTTTGGCTGAGAGATGGGCTCTTTGCCCCGTGTATCTCTGTGTGCAATCATATGTAAGTGCAGGGCTCAGAGGCAGCACATCCGATAGGCCCAAAAATTCTTAACCTCCATTTCTGCACAGAAGTGCAGACTCGCAATGCCCTCCTCTTCAGTAGGGAGGTGGAGTGTTCCCTTGATGCATGGCCCAGATGGCCCTGCTTGTCTCCATATGTTCATGAAGGCCCCAAAGAGACCTGTGTGAATGAAGATACCATTTCACTATCTCAGAAAGAAAGGAAATTCATTGCAAAAAACTGCGTTAATGCACTTAGGGTTCAACTTACTGCCACAAAAGTAGGGAAATGTGGTGTTAGGGTTTCCAATCCTAACTCCCCCCCCCCCAACAACAAAAGGAGGCAGTATAGCGCAATGGTTTAAGGCTCTGAGCTGTAAATCTGGAGACCTGGGTTTGAATCCCATAGCCTTCATTTGCATACTGTGTGACCCTGAACAAGTCACTTAACTTCCCTGTGCTCCCAGGTCGCACCTGTAAACAAGCTTTCAGCTTAGTGTGTCTCTCCTGGTTAAAAAAAGGAAAAATTGGAAAAGGACAATACCACACAAGCAACCACAGACAGCCATCATCAGGTATACTAGGTACTAAATGCAGTTTCTACAACAAGTACACTTTCGAATCCATTACAGATTTAGGCCTATGTGTGTGCCAGCAATGCAGGGAGATTAAATAACTTAAATCAAAAATATGTGGACTAGAACTACAAATGAAGAATTTACAGCAGTTTGTGGATGTGGATTTAGCAAGCAGTAAACAGCAGCTCCAAGTATCCAACAAGGAAACCCCGAGTGATAGTACATGTAAACGCAGAAGGGAAGGAGATGAGTTGCAGGAATGATGCACTGTTGAGAACAATAAAGCACACAAAAGAAAAAGGAAGGAGAGAAAGGAAGGAAAAGTATTTATAGAGACTCAAAATCAATCAATCAGTCAATCAGTCAATCACTTTATTTAACCAGGCATAGACACACTCCCTCGATAAACCTTATGGACAATATCGAGTAACAGACTGATGACCTCATAAATTTAGTAACAGAGTCTCAAAATGATCCTGACATGGAGTTCAAAGGTGGTGGAATATCCAGCTTGAAACAAGGACAGGATACACTACCTAAGGACAGTGGGGCACCCATGCCAGATGCTCCAGGGGATAAAACAGATTTTTATACTTGGAGATTCTATGTTAAAATACATGGATCGGTACACAACACAGAAAGAGAAGGAACATAGCAAATTGTAGCATCTCTGGTGCTAAGCTTAAGCTTATTGAGAAAATGTTGCCCAATATATTACACTCTGCTGGTAACAAACCACTAGTTGTGTTACCTGCTGGAGCAAACAACACTAGAAATCAATCAGTGCAGGATATACTGCAGGAATATAAGGAGTTTTAAAAAACCGGATAGCCTACAAGCTGCACTAATTAACTCAGAAATCTTACCTGTCCCCAAGGCAGGCCAAAATTGGACTTGGAAACTTAGAGGTATAAATAATAACTTAAGGATACCTAAACAAGCATTTTTTTAAAACTGCAAACTGCAAACTTTGGCTTCATTGTGAGGTAATGTAAAGGCTACTGTTTACATTTATGCTAAAACTGCATTTATGTAAATAACATATATGCAGTTTCATAGCTTTTGAAAAATGTAAACATCAGCCTTTCACTTACAAAGAACAGCCTTGCCTTCTTCCTAAGATGTCTGCCAACTGTGTTAAGTGATGAGTCATGATGAAGTCATCGGAGCCAGAGCCAGAGCCCAATACAGATTCCTATAGGCTATCTAGTTCTTTTTTCCCTCTTTGTTTTGAATTGTTTTACCAGAATGATCAACACCATGTATTAACATGTGGATTATTTTTATCAGTACACATTAGGCTATGATTTTGTTTATTTTATTTACTTTAACTTGCTGAACATGTTTTGTAATCTAGCTAACTTTCTCTTTGGCAAACTGCAGAACAGTACAACACTTCAAATACCTGATGACCTAGTGGTTATGTGATGCACTGACTATTTCTTTTGTTAACCAGGAGAGAGTCATTATGCGGAAACCTTGTTTGCAGATGTGGCATGGCAGCACAAGGAAATTAAGTGACTTGCTCAGGGTCACACATCAAAATACCAATCTGTTCCAATTCCAAAGCTCATGCATTCTTGTTAATCCACAAAAAAAGCATCTCTTGTATTCTTTTTCCAAATGAACCCCTTGCATCTAGCCTGGCTTCTGTTGAACACCCAACCATCCATACCGTGTCCTTAGTACTGCCTGCTGCTGCATATGAGCTTGCAGTCTCATTAAGAGAATCATCACACCTCAGACTATAATCGTATACCTCAGAGAGTTGTGCATACCTACACCGATATGGATCATCAGCTGGCACTGTTAAAAAATACCTCCTAAATCACACTTAAGTCCACTTTTTCAATGTTTGACCTCGGCTCCCACAGTAAACATTGAGTGGATCAACACCCCTCTGCACAGTGAAGGCAGTATGTACAGTTCCCCTGCTGTGTTTTTGTTTCGCCTCATTAATCAACAATTGGGTCTTCATGGAGGGCAAAGCAATAAGCCTCAGGACTCACCAGAAAAAAAATTGCTGTTCATGCCCTCATAAGGGCTGTACTTACTATGGATAACAATACTATCAGCAGGAGAGGCATACTAATGCCTTGAGCGAATCCACCAGACTTCCAGGGTCAGTCTACTCCTTTACCTGTGATCTGCAGAACCCAGCAGGACAGATCCCTGCAAATCTTCTCCAGTACTTTTTAATGCCCTACTCCGCAATGCAAGATGGTTGTCTACCACCCTTCTAAATCTTGAATAATCTATACACAGCTCCCTCAATACTGTCCTAACAAACGTCAACACCCCCCCCCACCTGAGGGTAATCTCCCTACACTGAATTCAAGTAACACTTTAAGTGCAGCCCTGCGATTGAGTATTTGTCACCACTGGCTGCTCTTATTCACATCAGATAGTCATCATGGTGCTGGCAGCCCTACATTTCAGATCTCACAATGATCTGCTAAACATCCCCCTTCCTGTGTTCCCCTAACCTGAATATAGCGGTACCCTGCTGGAATGGTCTCTTCAGTCCCTCTCTGGCATTCATTCTTCTCTTCTGCTTCCCACACCAAAAACTGGTGAGCTCACTACCCTTCTGCATCATGAATGTGGTTAGTACAGTCACCTGTCATTTTTGCATATTAATAATTAACATGATCTTCTGGTAAGCCAAACTGATAGCAGCAGGGCACAAGAGAAACATAGGCATTTCTACCCATATAAGATCTAATCCACCTATGATTAGGCACTATTAAATGACATGCATAATGATGTGCACACCCATCATTTAATAGTTCCTAATCAAAGGTAGCCTAGATCTTTTAAGGATAGGAAAGCCTATAATTCCCCTTGTTCTGTGCTGCTATCAGCCTGACTTAATGGAAAGATTTGTTTATGTTTGATATGTCAAAAAACCTGGGGACTGTACTACATACATTCATGATGCAAAAGAGTGATGAACTCACCAGTTTTTGGTGTGGGGAGAAGTAGTGAGAATGAATACCAGAGGGGGACTGAGAAGGCCACTCCTGCAAGGTACTGCTATATTCAGGGAAGAGGGAAGACGGAAGGGGAGAAATATGAGCAGATCACTGTGAGAAGTAAGATGTGGGGCTGCTAGCACCATGATCACTACCTGACCCCGTTGTCCTGGCCAAAATTCCCCTTCCCATAAAACCAGTTCATGCAATTGTCCAAGGCTGTGTGTGGGTATTAATGTGTGAATTGGCTGTCACTACACATTCAGTCACTTCACTACCAGTCTAGCATTACTTGTAAAGCACTTTGGGATACAATGTGTATGAAAGCACTATATAAATACTGATTCTTATTATTATTATTTCCCATGGATAAAGATGAGAAGACAAGACAAGCATATTTTTGATTTCCAAGAAAGTATGAACTCTGGCATTGGACTACAGAAGAACTTTGCTACAAAAAAGTGGTGGATCTATGGGGTGGTGAAGGATGCGGCTGTAACCCCCCCCCCACCCCTTGTAAAGTACTCACTTGCTGCTACTGCATTTCACTTTGTTAAAGAAGTCTGATTTATTGATTATACAGATGTTTACATTCAAAAATATGGATTACATTTGTAGTTTCAGTCAGAAACATACTAGAAAAGCATAATAGCAGAAAATATAAAGGTTTCATAAAAATGTTAAAAGTGCATATCAAGTATGCACACACTCCCAACACCCCAACCCACCCCCATTGTAGCATCCTGGATCCACCATAACCACTAGGCCACCAGGTTATTCAAGACTGGCACTGCACTGTGGTTTGCCAAAGAGAAAGTCAGTTGGATTAAAACACAATTTCAGCATGTTAAAGAAAACAAAATGAACAGAACCACAGCCTAACATGCGTATTGATCTAAAGAATGCACATGGTTTTGACAATTTTGGTGAAACAATTCTATACAAAGGGAAAAAAGAACTAGTTAGCTCTATAGAGAGCCATGTAGCTCTCTGAGTTTGGCTCCAATGATGTCATCACTCAACACATTTGGCAGCCATTTTAAGAAGCAGGTAAGGCAGTTTTTTTGAAATTGGAAGGTTGACTTTACATTTTTCAAATGCTTTGGAACCACATTTAGGTAACTTGTATAAATGTAGTTTTAGCATTAACGCATTCAGCAGCCTTTTCTTTAGTCCTGTTTGAGGTCAGATTTTTGAATAGTTGGTTGTCAAAATGTTGTTTAGGTATCCTTTAAGGAGATGGTGCCTCCAGGAAAATGTTAGATGCATGAAGACATGGGAACTATTTGAGGGAACAGTATGGTCTATTTGTCTATGATGGCCTCCATCTGAGCACGGGGGTGGGGGGGCAGATTCATGGGAAAACATATAAATGAGGCTATTTCAGAAATAAATTTTAACTGATGGGAAAGGGGAGAGGGGAGAGGCATAGTCCAAACTTAAGGAATAGCAAAACATATCATACCACAATGGAAAAATACCAATCCAGAGCATTAGGGATAGCGAGGAATTTAAATAGTGAAACCAATTACATAGAGCCAAATGAAATGAGAGCAGTATTAATAAATGCAAGAAGCTTGTCAAACAAAATAGATGAGCTGACATGCCTCCTTTGGGCAGAAAACATTCAATTCTGTGCAGTCATAGAAACGTGGTGGCATCAGGATCAGTGGGGGAAACAAATACCGGGCTATAAAGTATTTTGTATGGACAGAACACAAAAACGAGCATTTGTCAATGCTGAATGTTGTTGCACTGGCATTGGCAGTGGCAGTGGCGGAGCTAGAGATGCATAGCACTGTGATTTTGTGAACGTGTCCCAAAAGGTGATTTTCCACAGCGAGCACGCCATTATGCGCCACAGCTGCAGAAACGTGTTTAGGGTAGGCTGTGAGAAATGGCAGCTGGACTATTGACAAGGAGGTGTGCACAAATGCCAGTGGTGAAAATGTGGCATGAAAATATTGCAGATTTACGAAGTTACAAGGGTGCATGGAAGCTGCGCAATGCACGCTTGCAACACAGTCATTTTATGGACTTTCGGCACCAAATTTTCAACATAGGCATTTTAGGACCTCTGCTCAAAAACAGTGTCACTGTCATTTCCTCAAGCTGTCCCAAAAAATGATTTTGCACAGCGGCCGTGCAATTCTGCGCCGGACGTGCGAAAACACATTTCAGCCAGCTATACAGTTCATAAGGAGGTGTAGAAAAATGCCAGTGATGAACAGCTGGAGTGAAACTATTACAAATTCACAAAGTCACGAGCATGCGTGTAAACTGCACAACGCATGCTTGTAAAACACTCATTTTATTGACTTTCATTCCCAAATTTTCAACATAGGCATTTTAGGACATCTGCAAATGAACAGTGTCACTGTCATTTTAATAATGTGTCTCGAGTATGGACTTTCCACAGCGACTGCGTTATTCTGCGCCGGAACTGCAGAAACAGATTTTGGTCAGGATGTGAAAAATGACAGCTGTACTGTTCATTAGGAGGTGCAGAACAATGGCACTGTTAAAAATCTGGAGTTAAACTATTATAAGTTTGCGAACTTATGAGCGTGTGTGCAAACTACGCAATGCATGCTCATAACACAGTCATTTTATGGAATATTGTCACCAAATTTTCAACACAGGCATTTTAGGACCTCTGCTCATGAACAGTATCATGGTCATTTTCATAATGTGTCCTGAACACTGATTTCCCACAGCAACCGAGCTATTCTGTGCCGGAAGTGCGAAAACACATTTCGGCCAGGGTGTGAAAAAATGACAGCTGCTGCGTTCACAAGAAGGTGTGGTAAAATGCCAATGTTGAGAATCTGGCATGAAAATATTGCCAAATTCGCATAGCTTACGGCGTGCATAGCAACTCTATAGCACTGGCTTTTAAAACAGTCATTTTTTATTTTTCCCACAAATTTCAACATAGGCTTTTTGAGAGCCCCCTCATGAACAGTGGCACTGTCATTTCGTTACTCGGTCCCTAAAGATGATTCCAGACAGTGACTATGAAATCACCTTTTCGGATTGAACAACGCCATGACAGTGACAGAATTATGAGGAGAGGTCCCAAACCCCATGTTGAAAATTTGGTGCCAAAATTCCCAAAAATGCCTGAGATATGCACCAAAGTTGAAAAACCTATTTATTCCATTATACAGCTTACCGGATTTCTTCAGTTTGCGGTCGGCTTTGAAGAGTGCAGACGTGTTCCTGGTCCACAAGATCGTTGCTCCAGATCCGGAGGCAAATATGGGGTGGGGGGTGGGAGGCAGGTGTGCAGAAGGTGGGTGCAGGTTGTGCTTAGGAGACTACGGGGACAGTTTTCGTTATACAGGTTAAAAATAAAATAAACATCCGGGACAGTTTTGTTTTTTAGATTTAGCAGCTGGGCTGGGCCCAGCATGCCACGCAACTGTTTGGGGGCTTTCAGCCGACGGGATTGGGCACCCTTGTCGGCACACAACACAAGGGGTTGAATTTATGCCGACGGGATTGGGCAACTCCATCGGCACACAAAGAAAGTGGGGCAGAGCCGAGGGGATTGGCCCCTGCATTTAACAATGGGTGATTCGTTATGCTGATGGGGAGGGCTCCCCACAGCACACAAGGAAAGTGGGGGGTAAGAGCTAAGATTGGGCACCCTCCTGCGTGTAACAAACGGGAGCTTTATGCCGATGGGGAGTGGGCTCCTGTCGGCACATACATAGGGGCAGGGTAAACCGACAGGGAGATTAAGACCCTTGAAGTCGGCAGTTTGCATGATCATAATGTCGGTGAGCACGTCCACAGAAGGTCCGCTATGTCTGACGACCTTTGCTCGGATTGCAGCGGACCTTTTCTTACATGTGCTCGCCACATTATGTATGCATGGTGTGGCGCTGGCATGTAGGCTGATTAGAGAATGAGGGACGCACCTCACTGATGCATGTCCTGCATTCACCAACAGCTGCGCGCGCCTAAATCCCTCACAGCCAAGATGTTGGCTGCGCAAGCACCAACACAAAAGGGGAGTGGCATATACTGTTATTGGGGATAGTCTTGAAGTATATGAAGTATGCCCCACATTAGAAGATACAGGGCTGAACAAGTGTGGGTTAAGCTTATCCAACCAGGGAATAAGAAAATTACTATAGGGGTATGTTGGAACTTCTGGTGCAGCTTCTGAGTACATGGCAGCCTAGCCCTCAAGCTCTCGGCCTGCTCCCCTCTTAAAAGTTGGTAAAATTAACTGCAAGATTATTAGAATCACCTACGTAGTGACGAGAACTTTATGGCTACTAGTAAGTTGCGAGGGGGAGCTAACAGATTCGCTGCAATTCGCCTGGACACTGAGAATTACGACAGAGGCACGACTGACTCCGGGGCCTCCACTCGCTCAATCCAGTTGTCTAGGACTAGGCCACGCAGAAAGAATAGACCCAAGGCAGCACAACCCATCAAAATGGACACTAAACTGAATAAAATCCTACAAAAACTTCAGGATTTTAAATCCGATTTTCAACTATTTAAACAAACCCAAGAGACATTCCAAAGGTAACTTACAGAATTACACTTCACAGTCTCCTCTTTAGATCAACATGCCCAAGAACAGGCCTCGACTACCTCCCAGCTGCAGGACACTTTAAATCAAGTGGCTCATCTCTGCCAGCACATGGTCGAGTGTCAAGAGGACGCTGAAAATTGCAGCCGCCAGAAAAACCTTCACCTGTATGGAGTCCCCGAAAACAAGAAAGGCTCAGATTTGCCTTCTTTCATGGAGGGTCTCCTGCAGGAGGCCCTTGAGCTTAGCCCGGATTTTAACTTTGAGATTGAGAGGCTCCATAGGGCGCTGGGCCCGAAGCCCACACAGGCATCAGCTTGCCCCAGATCCATCATCATTAGGTTCCTCCGATTTCAAACAAAAGAGTTAATTCTTAAGCAGACATGGGCCAAATCACGTATTTACTGTGGTGATGCTCATATTTTCATGGACGATTATGCCCCCGCCACTCATGCAGAGAAGGCGAGGTGACATCCCTTGTTTCCACTTCTCAGGTAACATAAACTTAAATTCAAAACCCCCTACCCCAGTAGATTTTTGATCCAGTTACCCTCGGGGCAGTAGTCTTATGACACCATGGAAGATGCCTGTGTGGACCTTAAAAAGCAGGGCTATGTATTGCCTTCCTCGATTCATCTTCCCCAGAGATTTTCGGAAGACAGGGGATTTTCAAGAGTGACCACTCCCAGAAGGCAGCCAGATCAGCAAGCCACCATAGAGTGTATTAAAAAAATGCTGGCACAGTTTTCCAGGCAGCCCAGTTGAGGACTCTCAGGGTCCAGGACTCCTAGACTTACAGTGAACAGTTAAGCGGGGAGTGGTTCGGGAATTGGTGGTAGCCTGCAGGGGTCGCCCTGGGGAGATTTGTATGGATGCCACTTCATTCTTTAATTATTGCCACTAAAACAAACATATTGCTTTCAGTATTTCTGGGGGGAGGGGGTGCCTGGGGGGTCGGGGGTGAGATCTTACCCGGATATTATTGTTGCACTGGGATGATTTTGGGGGGGGATCCCTCGGAGTCTCTTCCTCTTGTGATGGTCAAAGGAGCAGATGGGGGCGCACTCTACCTAGCCCTACTTGAATGTTCCCCAAGATGGATCCAATAAGAATATGGTTTGCTGTTGGCCTGCTCAGGGTGGGAGAATATTGACCCGGGCTTCTTTTGAATTGGCCACAAACAGCTTGATTGACCTTTCTTTCACTGTGACCCCATTAGATAGGGGTTCTTAGAGGACCTCATGATCGGGTTGGGACTGTAACCTGGATGGGCTGCGTCACTCAGTCCTGGATGTCCCCATGAGATTGGGGCCATGCTCTCTCAATTCAGACTGACTTTACTGCATTAGCCCAGTAAATAGGCGCATATAACGGATCTTCTCAGCCTCGAGCAGCTTGGCAGTACCAGAGTACATTTAAGTTGTCGGGATCCATGGGTGTACTGGGAAGGCAGTCTTACATTTTATGGACTAGACATCCTGTGGCTGGGTGGATTTGGGCCCTGTCTGCTCTGGACCTCCATTCGGGGAGACTGTGATAAGTATATCAGGCCAGGCTGGGTCCCTTGTAGCCCTAACCCAGTTACCCTTGAGAGTGGTTTAATGGCTAGATGATCGGGTGGGGTTTTTGGGCCCAGCTCTCTTTTGGGCCCTCCTCCCCTTGGGGCATCCCCTTCCTCCCACTCTAAATAGCACTCCCTTGCGGGGCAGTCCCTGAGACCTCTCGTTCCTCTGCTGACTCTCAGCTGCATACCATAATGGTTCTCTTTGGCAAGCTCAAATATTTGGGAATTAATATTGTGGAGGGACTCAATTCAATGACTATGTGCCTAGGACTATATTGCATCTATACCCTTCTTTTATATGACCACCTTTGGTTTACAACCAGGACTTGTAATTCTGGGACATGGCTCAAAGGATAGTCAAGCCGACACCTACTTCATATTCCTCTGTTACTAGAAACATTTTTCCTTTATGCATATTAAGAGTGGTGATCAGAGATTATTTACTTTGAGTTTTCAATGCTTGCACACCGAGGTCTTGGATGTACCTAGGAGTTAATTAATGAGTACATAAGCTGTACCACAAGATGTTTTATCTGGGGGTATTTCCCCAGAATTTTAAAATATGTTGCCTTTACATTTACACTAAATCTCTTGCTTAAATTCGGGTTTTCACATCTGGTGGAGTCTTCTTACCAGAAAGGTAGGAGAAGAGGCTCAGTGATTCTGATCCCGAGATGCTCCAAACTACAACTCCTTGACCAAAACTCTGATAGAGAGGGCAGACTGGCACTGGCCATGGTTAAATTGAACCAACACATTTTTACAGTATGCAGCATTTACATCCCACCTGGTTCAGATGCCTCTACCATACAGCAATTGTTAGATGCTATCTTGACGAGGCAGCAAGGAATTCTAATCCTCGGATGGGACTTTAATTGCCAACTTAGCCCTTCACTAGACTCATCTGCAGCATGTCCCTCACTACAGTCCTATGGGCAAAAACACCTCCATCGCCTACTTCATGATGTGGGTTTGGTGGACGTGTGGAGACAGCTTCACCCCCACAACAGAAATTCACCTATTACTCTAATGCTTTTAAATATTATTCTAGACTAGATTACTTATGTATAGGCAAGGAACATGTTGACCTGGCTCGGTCAGTGCATATTCTTAATATTTGTCTGTCTGACCACGCCCCCATCACTTTGGAACTTAATATTTGAAAGGATAGGACAAATACATATTGGCGATTTAATCCGTCCCTACTTAGAGATAGAGGGCCAGATATTCAAAAGGGTTGCGCCATGCACAATAGGGTTGCGCCTGCGTAAGTCCAAAATTGCTCCATTCTGCAATATTCAGCAGGAGGCAGTTGCGCCACTGAAAACATGCTGAGCAACAGCGCAATGCAAATGAATGCATGCTGAACTGGAGGGGGAGGAACTATGCATAAACTGCACAGCCCGATATTCAGCCAGGCTGTGCAGAGTTGTGCAGGCGCAACTAACCTGCGCCTGCACAAGACTGAGACAAAAAAAAGGATCAAGTCTAGGCCACCCACAGGTGAGCTGCTGCATTGCAGGCGCAACACAGCAGCTGCCACCTGGCTGGCCCTCAACCCACTCCCTGTGCCCCCTGCAGCCCGATCATTGGGCAAAGAGTGTAAAATCCCCACCACCACCCCCACTGGCCCGATCGCGGGCATAGCTTTAATCCCCACCAGCCCGATTGCGGCAGCAAAGTGTCCTCCCCTCCGGAACCTTGTCTGGTGGTCCAGTGGACGAGAAGCCGATCGCGGGCTGCAGTGATAACACACCCCACCTCCAGATATGTCCCTGGTGATCCAGTGGACCCGATAATCCCGGTCGCGGGATGGGTGTAAACTCCCCACCTCCCGAATATATCCTGGTGGTCCAGTGGACCGATCAACCCAGATCAGCGGGATGGAGGTGTAAATCTCCCCAACACATCCCTGGTGACCTATGTCCCCAGCCCCACTCATTTCATGAAGCCTCACCACCCCGCCCCCGTAGCTGGCGGGCGCAGTATCTCATTTCATTGCGTCATTGTTGCTGACCGACTGATCGTTCGTGACAAGACGCTTCATTGGTGTAGAGGAATGGCGTCGGGGATTGTCATACGGCGGTTCGGATTTGTGAATGAATATATGTATTCATTCACAAAACTGACTGTCTTTGTATGGGGTATGGGCTGCACCCATTGGCTCTTGCTCTGCACCACCGGGCGCAGCCCTACTGGGCAGTCAGTCGGTGGGTGGCGGGCGGCGGCGGCAGGCGGTGGGATGCTGCCGCCCGCCAGCTGCAGGGGGGAGCGGGCTGAGGAGGCTTCGTGGGTGGTGGGGCGGGGACACACTGAGGTCACCAGGGATGTGTTGGGGTTTACACCTCCATCCCGCGATCATTATCGGTCCACTGACCACCAGGGATATATTCAGGAGGTGGGGGTGTATTTAATTACTTCAGCCCGCGATCGGGCTTATTGGTCCACTGGACCACCAGGGATATGTTCGGGGAGGGGCCGTGTATTTAATTACTCCAGCCCGCGATCGGCTTTTCGTCCACTGACCACCAGGGATATGTTCGGGAGACACTTTGCTGCCCGCGATCGGGCTGGTGGGGGAATTAAAGCTATGCCCGGCGATCGGGCTGTGGGGTGGTGGTGGGGATTTACACTGCTTGCCCGCGATCCGGCTGCAGGCGTCGGTCCTCGACGGCCGTTGCTTGGCAGGGCGCCAGGCACAAGTCCTTGGGATCGGCGCACCCGCATGCCAATGGCATGCAATTGGGCTATAATCAGATGCGCAATGGCCCCCGCCTTGCATGAATTATGGCCCCATTTGCATGTCACCTTGAATATCGGAGTTTATGAGTATGCAATGGGTACTTGCACCACTGCAAGTTGTATGCTCCACTCTGACTACTTATGGTGGTACAAGTTCCACTGCGCCTATGCACAGTGGCTGTGGTCGGGTGATATTCAAAGGAGTTGCCTAGGTGCAACTCTTGAATATCGCACTGGCCACACACCTGCACAACTATTTTGTGCAGCGCAAGGGCTTGCTCCACAAAATAGCGCAGTTTGAATATCTGGCCCAGAGAATTTAGAGACCTGCTGGAGAAGCGCATTCCGGAAATTATCTGAGACAGTGTATCCCCCAGACCTCCCCTCAAACTCTCTGTGATACGCTCAAAGTAGTGCTCAGAGACTATATTATAGCGTATGCTTCACGTAAGGAAAAGCAGGTGGAGTCTAGTCTATTAGCCCTACAAGAAAAACAGGTTCCTCCAGGAGGCTCATATGCAAGGTGACACTGATCTCCTCCCTTTGATATCTCAGACTCAGGCCAAGATTCAACACTTGCTGACAACCAAAACTGAACAAGCTCTGGCCTGGC
Source organism: Neoceratodus forsteri (assembly GCA_016271365.2). Taxonomy (NCBI): domain Eukaryota; kingdom Metazoa; phylum Chordata; order Ceratodontiformes; family Ceratodontidae; genus Neoceratodus; species Neoceratodus forsteri. The sequence goes on along the minus strand of CM057456.1, from coordinate 1,096,041,684 downwards.
CGAGACAACGTTATTATGAGGGAGGGGCTCGGGCTTCTAAACTCCTAGCTTACCATCTTAGAAATCAAATACAACAATGCACCATTTCCAAAATCAAGGACCCTATATCCGGACAGACCCGATATTCTATGCCACATATTCTTGATACCTTTAGGAAATACTATCAGTCCCTTTACTCTCCCCCGGACTGAGCTTGATCCACAAAAAATAACAGCCTTTCTCTCCCAGCTTCACCTTCCTACCCTTTCAGCCTCACAGCAGGCACAGATAGTAGCCCCCATCACTGAATTGGAACTTCAGACTACAATTCATGGACTTAAAAATTGGAAATCTCCAGGCCCTGATGGCTTTGGGGGCAGAATTCTATAAAGGCTCATGGAATCTTGTGTGAACTCCCCTCCTACAAGCCTTGCAAACCACACATACTACTTCTTCTTTCTCCATCTCATGGAGACAAGCAACAATTTATGTGATCTTGGAACCCCAAAACCCTATACACCTATGTGACTCAAACCACCCTATTTCGGTACTTAACCAAGATTATAAAATTTATACAAGTATCCTAGCCCATAGACTTGATCACATTCTCCCTTCATTAATACATCTGGATCAGTCAGGATTTATCAAAGGTAGGCAGACAACAGACAACATTAAACAAACACTATATCCCATAGACCATGCCCAGTCAACAAAATCCCCCCTCATGATATTGAGTCTTGATGCCCAAAAGGCCTTTGATATGGTCTCTTGGGAATTTCTTCAAGCTGCCTTACAAAAATTCAAATTCCAGCCCCCTTTATGGATGCTAGTAGAGGAATATACACTGACCCAGAGGTGGTCATGAAACTAAATGGTTCACACTCTGACCGCTTCTCTCTATAATGGGGCACACGTCAGGGCTGTCCCCTTTCCCCATACCTGTTTGCTCCAACCTTTGTGGATATAGAGTCTCTGGGTCATCATATCATAAACTAGCCTACTACGCTGATGATATTTTTCTCTATATCACCCACCCCGAAGAATCATTACAAACTTTGACTTCTCTTCTGAAAGAAATAGAGATCCTCACAGGCTATACCATAAATCAAAACAAATTGGAGGCTTTACTTATACAACCCCCTCTTCCCCAAGATTTTGTTCTGAGATATCCGTATAAATGGGACAAACCGTACATAACCTACCTAGGAATTAAAATCCCACAAAACTTTTCAGATTTATATATCCTGAACTATTCCTCAACCCTCTCTAAAATAGATTCGGACCTGCTGAGGTGGACACCCCTTCCCCTCTCGCTGATGGCTAGAGTTCAATCCATTCAGATGAACTCTCTTCCAAAGATCTTATACTTAATCCAAAATATTCCACTGCCTCTTTCAATGAGGGAGGTTCGGAGGTGGGACAGCTCCATTAGTCGGTTTTTATGGGTGAATCAATGTCCTAGACTAGCACTGTGTAAGCTTCAATGCCCTAAAGACAGAGGAGGACTCTCCCTTCCTAATATCTATCATTATTGGATAGCCACCCTGCTTGCACATATAACTACCTGGCTTCTGCTTCAAACTTATGCCCCTCCATGGCTGATGGTGGAGCGAACTATGGCGGATAGTCCTTTAAATTATTCCCGAGTGTTCCAGCCTAACAATATAATCGAACTACAGAGTGGCTCCAGATTCACTAAAGGGATGCTCCAATCCTGGTTGAAATTTTTAGCTTGTCTATCTAATAAGTTTCTGTCCACCTGGCTGAGTGTCCCAGCTGAAAACCCATTGTGGGCATTGGCGCGACTTGATGCCACCTTTCAATCTTGGGCTTGGAAGGGCCCGTGGTACACATATCAATTCTCTGATAAAGCTGTATTTAAATCATTTGATCAACTTAAACAGGAGTTCTCTTAAGATAAGAGTGACTTCTTTAGATTCTTGCAAATCAGTCACTTTTTAGACTCAAAAATCAGTTTAGATGTTACCACTTAGATTATTCCCCCTTTATGCCCCTTGCTCATTCAGTTAGCAGGAGGTGGAGACCATAGCCACTTGATCTCCCACCTCTATAAGGCCCTACAAGGGGCACCAACACACACTATGGACCTGGTGCAATTCCACTGGGAGGCCGAGCTCCAGGTGGAGTTATCCCAGGAGGACTGGCTCCGGATTTGGCGAAGGCAACACAAAACCTCCAGTTCATACACCTGGAGGGAGTACTCCTGGAAGGTGGTGTCCAGATTCTTTTGCACTCCTTAGATTACTGCTAAATACCTCACTGGAGGGGGACACCTCCTGCTGGAGAGGATGTGGTTGTGAGGTGGCCATGCATACCCACATTCTATGGTCATGCCCGGTGCTGGCAATGTACTGGTCTCTAATAAAAAATAGAATCACACATCTTTTCCCAGCTTTGGGTATATTTTCTCCAGTGTTGGAGATTCTTCTCCACTATCCTCATCACTTCAAAGATCCTCACCAAGTATACCTTCTTAATATTTTGCTGGGAGCAGTCAAGAAATGCATCACTAGACTATGGTTTCGACCGGAGTCCCCCTCCATATCAGCCTAGGAAGACACTGTATACAACATTTATAAATTAGAACATATGATGGCCAGAATCCAAAATATAGTCCCTGAGTTAATGAATCATTGGAACATTTGGTTTCTTAATATTTCTCAGTTTAGAACAGACCAACCCCCTTAGGGGCCTGGCGCGAGAGTACGTGGGCGCTTATGTCCATATGGTGGGGCTCGGCCAGTCCTGTCTCCGTAGTCCCCTTTGTAGAGACCGCCCTTTGATTGGATGGATAGGGACTCTACCTGGTCCCCTTCCTGATGGACAGATCGGTTCCCGGGCTTCCCCCTGTTCCCCCCTAGATTCTCAGTTAGAAAGTGTGAAATGGGCTTGTACACTGATTTCTAGTAAACATTGGTTTGTGGAATATAACTATAAAGTTTCAAAGCTAGGCAGAGGATATTTATCATATTTATTATTTTAGGTATACCCTTCTATGGATATTTATCCTCTTTCTCATCTAGTTTAATAACAGACTATTGCTTTTCCTTTTTTATTGCTATAGCCTCTATTGTTAACCATTTCACGCACATGATATTGACATCCTGTAAACATGATTTGTGATGCCATATAAGTTAAACACTTGCAATAAAAAAAACAGTTTTAAAAAAAAAAACTATAGGGGTATGTTACAGAGCCCCAAGACTGAGTGTGGAGGAAAATATTATTTTCCTCGATTCCATCAAGAGTAGGGACCTAAATGGAAGAACATTGATACTGGGGGATTTCAACTTCCCCAGTATTGACTGGACCATATATACAGGGAAGAGCTCAGTAGAAAAGAATTGTCTTAATGTACTGAGCATTGGTGAACTCAAACAGAATGTAAAAGATAACACAGGAGGTCTGAATGTGCTTGATCTGGTTTTGAGCAACATGGGAGAAGACATGGATGACTGTATTGTCAGGGAACCTTTGGCCACGAGTGACCACAATATGGTGGAGTTTAAAATAATTGGAAATAAGATCATAGATAAAGGACATACTATAATAAAATGTTGGAACAAAGTAAATTATAAAGAGGTGAAAAAGTACTTAGATAACTGGAATTGGGAAGAGGAGTGTAAAGACTACAGTGTCCAGCAAATATGGGATACTATAAAATCAAAGTTAGAATATTGTATTACACATTACATTCCAACTAAAACCAAATATAATTCCCAGGGCAAAATATCCACATGGCTAAATCTGTTACTAAAATAACTCACAAATAAAAAGAAAAGGGCCTTTCAGAAATATACAAAAATTCCTCATCTAGTAGGTGGGCAAGCTTCAAGGAAAGAGCTAAACAATTTAAAAGGGAAATTAAAATGCAAAAGCAAAGGAGGAGCTCAGGGTGGCAAATTTGACTGCTGATAATAAGAAAACTTTCTTTAAGTATATAAATAATCAAAAGGACAGTGTCACTAGGATAGGACCAGTAAGTATAGAAGGTGGAAAAATCACTGGGGGAAGGAAATGGCAGATGCATTCAATAAAAACTTCCTCAGTGTATTTCAAACTAGTACTTGTAAAAATGAAAAAGAATCCAGCCTAAAACAGAATGAAATGGAAAGTCTCAAATTTAAAATCTCGAAAGTATTGATAAAACTACAAAATCTTAAGATCAATAAGTCCCTAGGGCCAAGAGCGAGATGCATTACACTTGCTTAAAGAACTGGATGGCCCAGTAATGCCTCTCTTTAATAAGTCCTTGAAAATGGAGAACTCCAGATGACTTGCAGTCGGCCAATGCGACACCTATTTTTAAAAGTGGGGCGAAATCAGATGTTGGAAACTATAGGCCCATTAGCCTGACATGTATCCTGTGTAAAGTTATGGAACAATTTATTAAAGAATCACTACAACAACATATAAAGACCAAGGGATTTATGGATGTCACATAACATGGGTTTACATGTGGGAGATTGTGTCAGACAAATTTGATCAGCTTTTTTGAGCCCATAAGCAAGACCTTGGAGGAAGATATACCGGTGGATGTGGTACACTTCGACTTCTTCAAGGCCTTTGATGTAGTACCCCATGCTAGCCTCCTAGGTAGCCTCCAGGAACTAAGAGCTGAACCACGGATTATTACATGGATTGTGTCCTGCCTCAGGGATAGGAGACATAGGGTTAATATTAGAGGATATTCATCAGAATGGGGCAGAGTGGCAACCGGGGTTTCCCAGGGCTCAGATTTGGGCACTGTTTTATTCAATATATTTGTCTCTTCACTGACCACTGTGACGCTTGGCCAGCTGGTTATGATTGCTGTATGATATTTGTAATATAAAAATATAGTATGTGAGTCTGTGCTTCCATGGGTGCCCCCACCAGGTTTCACTGAAGCTACAGGATATATTAAATTGACCAGGAGATCTCTGTAGTGTAATTAACTTCCTCAAGAAACTGCATTTTATGGACTTTTTATGACATGCTTTGAAGTTGGGAAGCTAAATATACCTTTTATTACAGCATAGGACATGGCTATCTCACACCTAGGTGAGGGATTGCAGGGTTGTAAATCTTCAAAGGAACTGGCTGATCAAAGACTCATAATTTGGGAAATGAGTTTTTGCTGATGTCACATTATTTAATATATCTCCTGACAGGAAATCATTGTTTGTATTTTTTTAATTCTAAAAAGGAGGAGCTAGATGACTGACCAAGGGGGTTGGGAGATGGAGTTGAAATGTATCCTTGTAACTGGGGAATATGACATATCATTTTGGGACTCAAGAGAGACAGGGCTCTCTGATATAACTTAAGCACTGTACAGAGGAAATACATTAGATAGAAAAAGTCTAATTGTATTGTGATAGGAGTTTTTGTTTTGTAATCTTCCCTTGTTCTTTTATATTATTGTGAGCTCTTTGATATATTGTTCTGAGTTTACATTTTTCACATTTTTATCATCTTTTAGTAAATCTTCATTTGAAAGACATTGCCTGGGTGTTCCTTCCAAGTTCTTTTTACATGTGATGTATATGAGGTTAAGTTTGACAGCTGTTCTGAAAAGCTTGATGGCGTTACTAAACTGGGAAAAGGTAAGAATATACCTAAGGTCTTTTACAGAGTTTTAAGGGTTCATTTTGGAAGCCTGGCTTGGTGCCCCGGCAAAAGACTGTACCGCAATCCCCGAAGAGGGTACATATCTGAGTCTGTACATTGGGTATGCCAGCATAAGGTTCACAGTTTGAATCCCCCCAGAACTTGAGACTAAAGGTGATTTGGACACAAAATCAGACAGGTGGGTTACCCTGTGTGTTACCTGTTCACATTACTGCGCTCAGAGGTTGGCACTGTGGGAGCAGAGGGCCTGACCTACTGAGTGTATTTGTGACAGATTTGGTTGACAGCGGTGTGAAAAAATTTGGTAACACAAGCTTTAACTGTTCAGTGTGTCAGCTTAATACTGTACAGCTCACTTGCAAAATAATGCAGTGATTTATTTTTAAAAAGAAAACAGAACTATATCATTTTGTTTACAGTCAAGTTCCTACCTGTTTTATTTTTTTTCTAAAGTGCAAGTTAGAGTAGTCATAGTTAGGGAAGAAGATGGCTTCCAACTACAGCGGGTACACTGCAGACTACTTGAGGCAGTTGTGCCAGGATAGAGGAGTCCTGCACGAGGTGAGAGCCACCAAGCAGAACCTTGTGGATGCCCTGATGTCAGCAAATGCCCAGAGCATTGAGTCATAGACTGTGACTGTAAAGGACCAAACCTTGGGTGTAGAGGGGCCAGTGCAGTGTCCAGATCTGGTGAAGAGGACAGCAGGGCCAGTGCAAGCTGAGGGTCACAGCAGCAGGGGAAGGTCACCAGCATTCTGGAGCCAGAAGCAATCACGTTGCAGATTGAGTTGCGCAGAATGGAGCTGAAGTTCCAGAGGGAGGCTGAACGAGAACGGCGAGAGGCGGAGTTAGAATGGTGAGAAGCGGAGTGAGAGAAACAAGTCGCAGAGGAGAAGAGAGAGCGAGAACAGCAAGAGGCTGACCAGGAACAGCAGGCAGCTGACCATGAAGAGCATGAGTGCTAGAGGCGACATGAACTGGAGAAGCTACGACTCCAACCACCAGCACCAGAGCAGGTAAATGGCTTGGGTTTAACTGGAACTACAGGACTGGGTTACAGATTGAATTCCAAATTGATAGCTGAATTTAAAGAGGGGTAGGATATGGATGCCTTTTTAAATTCCTTTGAAAAAGTTTGTATTCAGGCAAATATTCCTAGAGGGTCCTGGAGCTTCCAGCTATCCTCGCTACTTTCTGGGCAAGCTCGGGTTGCATTGGGTCAAATGTACAATGAGGACAGTAATGATTACAGCAAACTTAAAGCTACACTTTTAAAAAAAGTTTGATTTTAACTGCAGAAGCATACACAGCTAAATTCTGTAAGCTCAAGAGAAGCCCTGCTATGAGCTACGAGAAGCTAGCCACAAAACAACGTCAATGTTTAAAATGGTGGGAGGGAATTGAAGCAAACTCTGTAGGTAAAATTGAAAATGCTATTTTGTTAGAACAGTTTTTTTGGGCATGCCCAGGAGAGCTGAAAACCTGGCTGGAGGACCGAGATCCCAAAACAGTGGAAGAGGCTGCTGAACTCTTGGACTGCTATGCCAAGAGCAGACCTGCTCTGAGAGTGAATGGGGCAGGTGGGGCAGTGCAGAAAGGGAAAAGCACACCTTCAGGGCAGCTAAAACCCTCACTGCCTCCACCAAAACCAGTTAGCCCCAGGTTTCAAAGATAAGAGTTCTCTGAGAAAAGAAACAAATGTCGAGTTTGTAAAGAAACTGGGCATATTGCCAGACAGTGTCCCAAAAGGAAGAGTAATATGCAGAATGGGGCTAAGAAAGAAGTGGGTTGTTTGTGTGTCCCTGGAAGCATGCCTGTGAACATGAGGGAACACATGCACCCAGTCACGGTGAATGGTGTACAGACACAAGGGTTAAGAGACACAGGGGCATCCCTGAGATTGGTAAAAGGGGATCTGGTAGAGCCTGGTCAGCTTATACGCAATTAATTTGTAACTGTACAAGACTTCACTGGGGAGGAGAAAACATTGCCACTCACTAGTGTTCTCCTAGACTGGGATGAAACAGGGGGAACTGTGCAACAGGTGGCTGTAGCCAAAACTTTAGCAGCTGATGTCATCCTTGGCAACAATCTCAAACAGGGGATGGTGTGTGCAGTTACCCATAGCCATGCGGCAAGAGAAAATTTTAGTTCCCTGGACCCCACAGAAGCCATTGTGGAAACCACTGGGAGGCCCCAGCCTGTATCTCCTGATATGGAGACTAATGAAAAGGGAGTAGAAATTTCCCCAGTAGCAGTTAACCACACAGCTATGGAGGGCTGCTCCAAAGAAGGAGAGGTGACCCGTTGTCAGAGGGTAAGGGATGACAGTGATCCTGAGTGCCCTGATGCTAGTGCTACGGACCCTAGTTTAAAGACTGAAGGGGACCTGTCCCATGCCTTGGGAATGTGTAAGGAGTTTGCAGCTGCTCAGAAAAGTGACCCTAGTCTAGAGAAACTGAGGGCTTGGGCAGACTCTGATGGAGCACAGGGAAGGGACATTAAACATAAAGTTTATTGGGAAAATGGACTGATGTATACTCAGGCTGTAAAGACAGAGGGAGGGGTGTTGGGTTTCTGAAGGAGGTTATCACCAATTGAGGGTGTTCCTTCATGTCGGACCTAATGAAATGTTTGTGAGAGAAGTGTGGGATGGTGCAGAAGCGCAGAAAACCTTATCACCCACAAGCCAATGGACTTGTGGAAAGATTTAACGGTACCCTGAAGCCAATGCTTCAAGCGTTTGCTGAACAGCATGGGAGGGACTGGGAGAAATGCCTTCCCCACCTGTTGTTTGCATACAGGTAGGTGCCCCAAGAGTCAACAGGATTTTCTCACTTCGAGCTCTTATATGGATGCCGGGTATGTGGGCCCCTAGACTTGATCTGGGAGGACTGGGAAGGCAAGCATGCCACCCAGGGCACTCCCATAGTGGATTACGTCCTTAGGTTTAGGGAAAGGGTGAAGGAGCTGATGGGGACAGCCCACAGCAAACTGGCAGCTGCCCAACAGAAACAAAAAATGTGGTACGACCGCAGAGCCAGAGCTCATTCGTACACGGTGGGTCGGGAAGTCATGGTCCTTATTCTGGTCCAGAAAGACAAGCTGCAGGCTGAGTGGGCAAGACTGTACAAAGTAGTTAGAATGGTAAATGACATGAACTATATTATAGAGTTACCTGACAGAAGACGTACAGAAAGAATGTACCATGTCAACATGATGAAGATGCTAATAGGGCTGACATGGTGTTTGCAGTATGTAGTCCTGGGGAGGGGACGGACAAAGGAGACCCTCTTCTGGACTTGCTGGAAGAAAGCAAGCGGGAGTCCTCTGTGGAGGCAGTTAAACTGTCACCCCAGCTGGCCCAGGACAAGATCCAGGAAGTAAGAGAGGTTCTAGCAGACTTTGCCCCACTGTTTAGCACCAAACTTGGACTTCCCCCTTAGCAATGCATGATGTAGAGACAGGGACACAGACACCCATACAGTGGACAGCATATCGGGTGTCAGAGGCTGTCCAAAAGGACATTAGTAGGGAGGTGGAGGAAATGCTGGATTTAGGGGTAATCCAGAGATCCCACGGGCCCCCGGGCCTCACCCATAGTCCTTGTGCCCAAGCCAGATGGCTCTACTCATTTCTGTGTGGACTGTCATGGTCTGAATGCAGTCACAAAGTCAGACGCCCACCCTATGCCCCAGGTGGATGAACTCCTGGACAAGTTGGGAGGGGCAACATACCTTACGACTATTGACCTGACAAAGGGGTATTGGCAGGTAGAGTTAACTGACAGAGCTAGGGAGAGATCGGCCTTCATCATTCCGATAGGCTCATTTGAATTTAAAGTAATGCCTTTCGGAATGAAGAATGCCCCAGCCACTTTCCTAAGGTTGGTGGACTAGGTGTTAAATGGTGCTGAGGGGTACGCTGTGGCATACCTGGATGACATTGCCATCTTTAGTACCAGCTGGGACGAACACCTGTCCCACCTTAGGAATGTGCTGGGCAGGATACAGAGGGCCGGGCTCACTATCAAAGCTGAGAAGTGCCAGGTGGCCATGGCTGAAGTGGCATACCTCGGGCATGTTGTAGACTGGGGACAGCTCCATTCTAACCAAGTAAAAATAGAGGTGATCAAGGCATGAGTTTTCTAGGGACAGCAAGGTACTATAGGAAATTTGTACCCTATTACAGTGCCCTACTCCCCTATCTGACCTGGTAAAGAAAAAGATGCCTAAGAAAATTACCTGTGAAACAGCCTGTGAAAAAGCCTTTACCAGACTGAAGGAGGCACTGTGCTGTGCTCCTGTGTTGGTAAGTTCTGACTATAGCAGACCCTTTATAGTCCAGACTGACGCCTCAGACATGGGTATTGGGGCAGTACTGAGTCAGACATCCAACCAAGGGAAAGATCACCATGTAGTGTACCTGAGTAAAAAGTTACTTTCCAGGGAGCAGGCTTACTCTACTGTGGAAAAAGAGTGTCTTGCCATAGTGTGGGCCCTAAAGAAGTTAGAGCCATGCTTATATGGCCAGCATTTTGAGGTACACACTGTCCACAACCACCTGGTTTAGCTGACCCAAATGGGAAAAACTAATGGTAGACTATTAAAATGGAGTCTTGCCTTGCAAGGGCATGACATGATGATCTTACATAGGGCTGGAGCAACCAATCAGAACGCAGATGGTTTATCACGTCTATATGAGGAGTGAACTAACTTAGAGCGCTCATCCCATGCAGGGGATAGAGCCCCCAATTTCAGTCTAGGTGGGTAGGATTGTGACGCTTGGCCAGCTGGTTATGATTGCTTTATGATATTTGTAATATAAAAATATAATATGAGCATCTGTACTTCCATGGGTGCCCCCCACCAGGTTTCACTGAAGCTACAGGATATATTAAATTGACCAGGAGATCTCTGTAATGTAATTAACTTCCTTGAGAAATTGTATTTTATGGGCTTTTTATGACATGCTTTGAAGTTGTGAAGCTAAGTATACATTTTATTACAGGACAGGACATGGCTATCTCACACACAGGTGAGGGATTGCAGGGTTGTAAATCTTCAAAGGAACTAGCTGATCAAAGACTCATAATTTGGGAAATGAGTTTTTGCTGATGTCACATTATTTAATATATCTCCTGACAGGAAATCATTGTTTGTATTTTTTTAATTCTAAAAAGGAGGAGCTAGATGACTGACCAAGGGGGTTGGGAGATGGAATTGAAATGTATAATTGTAACTGGGGAATATGACATATCATTTTGGGACTCAAGAGAGACAGGGCTCTCTGATATAACTTAAGCACTGTACAGAGGTAATACATTAGATAGAAAAAGTCTAATTGTATTGTGGTAGGAGTTTTTGTTTTGTAATCTTCCCCTGTTCTTTTATATTATTGTGTGCGCTTTGATATATTGTTCTGTGTTTACGTTTTTCATATTTTTATCATCTTTTAGTAAAATCTGTATTTGAAAGATACTGCCTGGGTGTCCTTCCAAGTTCTTTTTGCATGTGATGTATACATGGTTAAGTTTGACAACTGTTCTGAAAAGCTTGATGGTGTTACTAAACTGGGAAAAGGCAAGAATATACCTAAGGTCTTTTATAGAGTTTTAAGCGTTCATTTTGGAAGCCTGGCTTGGTGCTCCTGGCAAAAGATTGTACCGCAATCCCTGAAGAGGGTATGTATCTGAGCCTGTACATTGGGTATGCTAGCATAAGGTTTACAGTTTGAATCCACCCAGAACTTGAGACTAAAGGTGATTTGGACCCAAAAGCAGACAGGAGGGTTACCCTGTCTGTTACCTGTTCACATTACTGTACTCAGTGGTTGGCACTGTGGGAGCAAAGGGTCTGACCTGCTGAGTGCGTTTGAGACAGCCGCTTCTGAGAACTCATGGATATCAAAGTTTGCAGATGACAGTAAAGTAGGGGCAATCATAAGAACAGAAATGAATGCACAAAATCTGCAAAAAGATTTGGACACAATAACTACCTGGGCAGAATTACATAAAATGAGATTTAACATTGGAAAATGTAGTGTTATGCACTTTGGCAGTAATAACATCCATGCAACTTATAAGCTAAGTGGATGTGTTCTAAAAAGAGTAGAGTGTGAAAAGGACTTGGTAGTTTTGGCAGCAAATGACCTCACATTTAGGTCATAAACTACCGAAGTGGCCAATAAAGCAAATAGAATGTTACATTGTATTTTACGTAACATTGAGAGTAGGAATAAAACCATAATACTGCCATTGTACGGTGCACTGGTGAGACCCTTCCTGGAGTACGGTGTGCAGTTTTGGAGCCCCCATCATGCGGCAGATATCAGAAAGTTGGAGGCGGTTCAGAGAACAGCAATGAAAAAGATTGAGGGGTTACAGTACCTCCATTATGAGGACAGAATGATAAAGCTGAATCTGTACTCATTAGAATATCGTAGGTTATGGGGGGGGGATCTATGCTTAGTATAATCAACATTTAAAAATTTAGACATGGGAAAGTGTGGGTTTGGAAAGGAAAACTATGGTTAAATCCAAAAGAACCCATGACTGCCAGTTGAGAGGGGAAATGTATAAGACAAATAGAAGGGTATCTTGGTTTAACCAAAGAGTGGTGTCTAGCTGGAATAGACTTCCACATAGTATAGTCAATAGTGATTCAATTAATAGCTTCAGAAATAACTCAGATGTTTTTTATGGTATAAACTAAACAATAAACAGGGGAAGTAAATATACCGACTAATGAGACTTCTTGGTGCAAGCTATTGTCTCAAACTTGACTTATGAGACTTATGAAACATGGACTTCGCAAGCTACACAGTACAAACACAGCACTAGTTGAATACATACATTTCCATACAAGAAGCCCTCAGCTCTGGACAACTTACTGGGGCAGTTTACATTGACTGACAAAGGTTTTTGATCTTATCAACCACAGACTACTGACTGACACACTTCTCTCACTAGGTCTTTCATACGACACAGTATTTTGGTTTAACAGCCACCTCACGGGCAGATCACAACAAGTCAAAATAAATGGGGTATTATCAAATATCCAAAATGTTACCATAGGAGTGCCTCAGGGATCAATACTGGGGCCTCTTTTGTTCAGCCTCTTTATAAACAGCCCCCCAATAGCTTGCCAGACTTCAAGGGTCTTGCTATACACAGACAATGCCGTTATATTCACAAGCAGCCAGAACCAGGACACTCTCACGCCATACCAGTAAGATGATTTCCGCTCACTAGAGGATTGATTTAAACATGATAAACTAGTCCTAAACTATAAAAAAAATGTTATTTGCTGGCCCACAGATGAAAAGTAAAAACTCATCACTAATAATCCTAAACAAAACTGGTGCTACTTAAGAACAGATCACTACATTCAAATACTTAGGTGTCACTATTGATGATGCTCTAACATTTCAGCCCCATGTGGACAACCTAGTCAATACAGTAAAGAGGAAAATGGGGGCATTATACAGGCAAAGGTGCAATCTCACCCAGGAGGCCAAACGGATAGCAGTATCCATCTAAATCCTCCCTTCTACTGACTTTGGAATTACAATATATGGGGCAGCTTCCAACACCATCCTCAACAGAGTCAAAATTTCCTTAAATAACATAACATAGAAACATAGAAACTTAGAAGTTGACGGCAGATAAGGACCGCAAGGCCCATCCAGTCTGCCCATTTCCTTTTCTACCTTATAAATGTGCCTTCGGCCTTTGCTCTGTCAGTGACCTATCTATTCATAGTCATTTGTATTGCTCTCTTATGCCTATCCCATGCCTGTTTGAAGCCCTGCACTGTATTCATAGCCACCACTTCTTGTGGTAAGCCATTCCATGCATCCACCACCCTTTCTGTGAAAAAGAATTTCCTCACATTCCCCTTAATCGGCCTCCCTCTAATCTCATGCTGTGTCCTCTTGTTCTGCTATTTTTCTTATATTTAAACATGTTAGACTCTTTCACCTTGTTTATGCCCTTAAGGTGTTTGAATGCCTCGATCATATCACCTCTCTCCCTCCTTTGCTCAAGGGTATAAATATTGAGCTCCGCTAATCTGTCCTCATATGTCTTCTGATGCAGTCCCTGCACCATTTTGGTTGCCCTTCTCTGGACTGCCTCAATTTGGTTAATGTTCTTGTGAAGGTGTGGCCTTCAATACTGCACGATCTCCAGATGGGGCCTAACCAGTGTCTTGTACAGAGGGATTATTACCTCCTCTTGCGACTTGTGATACTCCTACTAATACACCCTAACACCCCTAGCCTTACCTACTGCTTTAGAGGTCTGCTTGATGATTTTAGGTCATCAGTGATGATGATGCCCAAGTCTCTTTCTTCCTTGTGACTGCTAGCAACTCCTCCCAGCCTATAGGTGGCTTCAGGGTTTCTTCCTATGTGCATGATTTTGCACTTTTTGCATTAAATCTCAGTTGCCACTCTTCTGACCATTCTGCTAGTTTATCCGGATCTCTTCTCATTCTGCCCACCACATCTGGATCATCTACTCTGTTGCAGATCTTGGTGTCATCTGCAAACAGACAAGCCTTACCCTCTAGTCCATCTGCAAGGTCACTAATGAAGATGTTGAAGAGGACTGGCCCCAGGACTGATCCCTGAGGTACCCCACTTGTGACTTGCATCTCTTCTGACTGTATACCATTTACCACCACTCTCTGTTTTCTGCCCACAACCAGTTTGCCACCCAGTTGACCAACCTGACCCACCCTGAGCCTACCCAGCTTATTTATCAATCTTCTATGTGGAACAGTGTCAAAAGCTTTGCTGAAGTCAAGGTAGGCGTACATCAACTGCTCCTTGGTCCACTACTCTGGTTACCCAGTCAAAGAAATCTATGAGATTAGTTTGACAGGACCTTCCTTTGTAAACCCATGCTGTCTTGGATCCTGTGCCCCTATGGATTCCAGGTGTTGCACTATCCTTTCCTTAAGGAGTGCCTCCATAATCTTGCCCACTACTGAGGTAAGACTGACCGTCCAGTTCCCCGCCTTCCTCTCTGCTACCACTCTTGTGGAGCGGGATCACATGAGCCCTTCTCCAGTCTTCTGGGACCTCTCCTGTGCTCAGAGACTCACTAAACAATTCTGCTAATGGCTCTGCTAGTTCCTCCTTTAGCTCCTTAAGTACCCTGGGATGTATGCCATCAGGTCCCATTGCCTTATCCACCCTGAGCTTAGCAAGCTTCTGTAGGACCCTTTCTTTTGTGAAGGGAGTAGTGCTCACCTCCCTCCCCCCTGTGTCCATGATGCTGAGCTGTGGGCCCTGTCCTACCTTCTCTTCAGTAAATACTGAGCAAAAGTATCTATTTAGGATAGATGCCTTTACAGGGTCCTCCTCCTCACATGCTCCCTTTTCTCCATTGCTTAGCAATACCCCTCTGGACTTTCTCCTTTCACTAATGTATCTATAGAAAGTCTTGTCACCTTCTTTACTGTTCGTGCTAGTGTTTCCTCAGTTTGGGACTTTGCCTGCCTTACTGCCTTACCTGCTTCCCTTAGGGCAGTTTGGTATGCCTCCCTATCTTCATCCCGCTGTGTTCCCTTTATATTTCCTGAAGGCCAGCCTTTGGCTCTGGCCTTTTCTGCTACTGTATTTGAGAACCAAAGTGGTTTCCTTCTTCTTTGCACTTCCTTTTCTGTTCTAACACAATGGAATGTTGCTTCAAGTATTGCATCCTTAATGCTTGCCCACTTTGCCTGTACCCCTCACCTGTGTTTCTTTTTGCCAGGGCTAGCTTAACTCTGTAGGCCATCTTATCAAAGTCAGCTCCTCTGAAGTCCCATATTTTTGCCTTGGAATGGGATGATTTAGATGTAGTAGCCAAACTGAACCATACCATGTGATGGTCACTGGCCCCCAGGTGACCTTCTACCTGGAGATCTGTGATCCCTTCTTTGTTAGTCAGTCACATATAAGGCCTGTTGCTTTGCTCTCAATGCAGATAGACTAACTCACACCTGCACCCGATACACCCAGACTAAATGGCTCACACTTCTAGATAGGGTAAAGCTCCAAACATGCCTCCTTGGCAAAAAAGCACTGCTGGGCCTCACACCAGTGGGAACCCAGTACCTCCTTTGTCTACTACCAAACCACCATGCCACTAGAAATATTACCAGAAATGCCTTAGCTATACCATATCACAGAACAACCCAAGCCTCGCACTCTTTTGCCATTAGTGCACATAAATCATTAAATGAGTTACCAGATACTTTACTAAACATTCCTAAATTAGAACAATTTAGGAAAACATTAAAACAGTCACTTATCCCTAACACCAACTGTGCCTGCCACTGAGTCAACACCACAGCTGCTATATAACACTTCTCCCACCACTTGGCAACACTCCAGATGTAGCTAAGTCCCCCCTCGTACCCCTTGCCAACTACATCAACTACGTCAGCCTGACAAAATTCACACTGACAATGCCACATTTGTGTGTTGCTCTCAGCAGTTACAACCTGTATGTATCATGTGTTTATTTTTGTAAAAGTTGTATCACATTTTATCAATATTTATCTACCCATTTGGCAAACTGCATTTTTGTATATACCACGTGAGTATTATATACTAATGTCTGTTACATATGAAACTCAACTTGCATATAGTCTTTCTATCCATTTGATGAGAAACCTGGCACTGCCAAACTTTCTATCCTACTTCACCTTGACCTCTTATTATTTTTCATTCTAATTCCCCCCTTCCCCTTCCCTCTTCTCTGCCTACTCCATTATTCTCCCCTATCCCTCATCACTTTTCCTTCTCTGTAGCACTTCCTCCCTCTGGCCTCTGGGTAAATGTGTATTCTCACATACTCTTCCTTAACACCTAGACAATGGATTTGATTCCTCAATCATTTCCTGCTAGCTGTTGTGCCCCTGGCTTGAATTTTTTAGATATATTTCTTTGTTTTTTATGTATATTTCAGTGAACTTCTTCTTACTGCAAGTGTATGTAACTTTCATATTGTGACTTCTGTAATTGTCATTGAAACTGTTCTCTGTAAGATGTCCGATTGTGTAATAGGATGTGGAACCTTTGTAAATGAGTCACTAGCTCAAAGGTGTATTCTGAACAATTCAAAAAATAAATAAATAAAACCTTTGCAAAAGCGCCTCACAAGCTCAAAGGTGTTGTGTCCGATACAATATGTAAATAAAAATTAGGATACCATTCAATATCACCAATTTGACCAGGCAATTGGTGTGGTCAGATCCAACCAGTTTGAATTCAGTGCGTGGATCTGTCAAACATCATGGATCCTATGGATCTGAGTAGAAGATCCATGGATCAATCCTGGATTCCAAGTGTGCAGGGATGGATCCAATAGATCCACGGCTCTAACTGTAGGCAGACAGACAGGAAGTGCCTGCCTGCACTTTCTGCTTGCTTTGGTGGTTGTCTTCTCAGTTAGAAAAGGTTAGCATATTGTACAGGCAGAGATCTAGCTGCTCTCTGTATTATATAGTGCTTTCAACCCATATATCCAGTGCTTTTGGTGGCTTTGGGCTCTTTTTGGACCAAGTGTATTAGTCATCTTCTAATCTGTTCCGACTTTTGTACTGATGAGTCACAAAATCTGTTCTTTCTGTTGGTTTGTTTGAAGTTATTAACTAGAATGTTAGCAGGTGCTATAGTGTCATATTGGCCAGAAAGGGGGTAGGGTTGTTTTGGCTTTCTCTCCCTCTCAGAGAAAACCTGACTTGAAATCTCTTGTTTTCATGTTTTTTTCTCACTTTTCTAACTTCAGGGAAGGATAGGCTATAATGCTGTAATTTTCATGTTGGAGCCATAAAAATGGTACATATCATGGGCACATCAAAAATTAAGCTGTTGCTCTGAATTGCATTGTACATAGGAGATCTGTCTCTTGCTTAGAACTGCACTACTTTATAGGTTACCCACGACTGTGGTAACAAATTTTAACTCTGTAAATACGTTAGGATGTTTGTTTAGTAAGAATTGTTAATTATTTTATCTCTGTTTTGCATCATAGTATTTGGTGATTGTAAGTTATTAATGTTTATGAAACTTGTTTATGTAATTCAACATTATTCACTAAGGACCTCACTGGAAATGAGTTTGTCTCAGATGAGTATCCTATTCCTTCCTTGAAAATGAATAAAACGTTTTACTACTAAAATAATACTGCCACTGTAATTAGGGATGTAAGTTTGTCAGACGTATGGCAGCTTGGATTCAATGCAAAAAAGTGCAAAATAATGCACCTGGGAAACAAGAACCCAGGGGAAGAATACACAATGGGTGGGGAGGTAGTAACAACAACAAAACAGGAAAGGGACCTGGGGGTAATCATATCAGATGACTTTAAGGTTAGCAAGCAATGTGAGAAGGCAGTAGGGAGGGCCGGGGATATACTGGGATGTATAGGAGAGCATCAGCAGCAGAAACAGGAAGTTGTTATCCCTCTGTACAGACAGTTGGTGAGACCCCATCTGGAATACTGTGTCCAGTTCTGGAGACCCCATCTCCAAAGGACATAGACAGGATAGAGGCAGTCCAGAGGAGGGCAACTAAAATGGTGCAGGGTCTGCAAGAGAAGCCGTATGAGGAGAGACTAAAGGAGCTTAATATGTATACCCTTGAGGAAAGAAGGGAGAGGGGGGACATGATAGAAACTTTCAAGTACCTCAAGGGAATCAACAAAGTCCAAGAGGGTAGCATCTTTCAGAAAAAGAGACTTGCAAGAACAAGGGGACACAATTTAAAGATAGAAGGAGGGTGTTCAGGGGCAATGTGAGGAAGTATTATTTCACAGAGAGGGTAGTGGATGCATGGAACAGCCTTCCTGAGGAAGTTGTGGGGTCTAAAACTGTGGGAGAATTCAAGAATGCATGGGACAGACATAAGGCAATTCTTGTGGGGGGCAGGAAGATATAGGCTATTGGTTAACTAGGATCTGCGGCCTATTCTGTAGGTAGGGAAATGGGCAGACTAGATGGGCCTAGCGGTCCTTATCTGCCGTCAAAGTCTATGTTTCTATGTTTCTATGTCATGGATGAGGTTTTAATGACTCATTGTTTGTTCGTGAAATCATTAGTAAACAGTAGTAAACGTTGTGGCACTGTCATCATTGCTACATTCTGATGACACTAGTGAAAGTCATGGAAGTCCTGAATAAAGATCAAACGTCATGGAATCAATGACGTGTATGACTGCCATGACAAACTTACATCCCTAACTGTAATCAGTAGGGCACTACAGAACTGATGCTTCTTCTCCTGCTGCTGTTGTCTCAGCCTCTTTCTGACATCTTCTGAGTTCCTCTCTTGGAGTGGCCGTGTGAGTCAGTAAAGGTTTACTGTGTGCATCTTGTGAGCTTGAGACTGTGTTGGGTACTGCTGTAACTACTGTATTGCTTTTAAGTTGGAGAGTCACCAGCTAAAAAGAGCTCTGTCTGCTGTATTCCTCTGTGTGTCAGGTAGTGGTGGTGGTGTGCATGTGAGGAAAAAAATCTGTCCGTTAAAATATTTGTGTGATGTGTTTACACTATTACAAATTCACACACACACACACACACACACACACACACACATAGCCAAGTCACAAAAACTTGCTTTTTGGTTTTAATTTGTGCACTGAAGTTTCTAGCACGTGACTTGTTTAAAAATTAAGAATCTGTCTGGCAGTGGTAAAGCAGTTGTTAGGGAGGTTGAGGAGGAAATTTTCCAGGACCAGTTCCAGCTTGGGGGGCACACAGGGCAGTCATCTGGTGGTGACACTGGCTAAAACAGCACTTCTGCTGCCAGTGCCAAAAAGAAGTCAGCCGCCGGCAACAAAAAAAAAAAATGAAACAAACACAGTTTAAGCCTGTTAGGTGTGCAGCTTTCTCACCTGAATCATCCTGGTGGTACTGATGCTGAAGGTGGTGTGGCCCCTTTGTCCGCAAGTGTTGAGGAGTGAGGTGGTGTATGTATCTTAGTTGTGGAGAGGGAGCAACGTCCTGCCAAGACTACCCATAGTGGATGGCAAACTTATGGGTTACATGCAACGGTACTTTCTGTGTGTCCTTAGGTGGAGGAGGCTGAGAGATTAGATGAGGGTGATGAAGATGAAGGAGGTGATGATGGCATGGATGTGGATTATATTCCACCAACACGTGAAAGGTTGTATGAGGAGTGGCATGGGGATGGGGATGATGATGATGTTGATGGTGTTGATGAAGAAATTGTGCCATTAAAGCATAGTCATCTGCCTGCAAAAGCTGGAAAAGACAAAGCCAGTGCCAGCAAGGAGAGTAAGTCACAGTCAGTGCTGCCTAGGTGTTCTAGTACAGGTGGTTCCTGTAATGTGAAAGGAGAAGAGGAGGAGGAGGATGAGGGTGATTCTGGATCTGGCTATAGTAACTCTGCCCCCCAGAAGGAGAGGAGGCCATGACACATCAGGTGTGTGGCTTTTTCTGGTGGTGTGGAGGGCTGAGGCATCAGCCTCACCTGCTGCCACACCAGCGACCCAGGGTCACGAGTGACCTCAGGCCACCAGGGGCTGGCTGGGAAGAGGAGGAGGACTGAGCATCCCAGGACTGCTCTCCTCCTCTGGGGAGGAAAAGGTCTCAGTGACCGGTGTTAGCCTGGCTCATAGCAGAGGCTAGGGGTTGGCAAACTGACACTGCCAAACAGGGGTAGAGGCATAACAGATGCTTGGTGTGCCGTGCATGGGAGTGTGCGCAGCATCACCACTGGCATCACTGCACACCCTTCCTCTGCTGGGGAGAAAACAGAGGGGGCAAAAAAGTGCTGGTGGCTGGATGATAGCGGGTGCTCACAGGTTCCGCTACTGACCAGCTGGGCTGCCAGCCAGAACTGGATTTGTGCCTCGATGGTGGCCTGGCCCCCCCCAGGTGACCCCATCGGGAAGGGTGCAAGCCCTGGGGGAAGAAGGCTGGCAAGTCACGATGGATGTCAAGGGATGGGACTGGGGTGCCCTCCTGAACGAGGGCTGACCAGGCAGGGTAAGAAATAGAATGAAAAAAATAGATGTGTGTCTTTTTTTCTGGAAGAGCCTGAAGGAAGTCACACGTGCTATTTGCACACTATATGGGGATAGTTCGAGCTGTGGCAAACTCACAACAGCCCTGGGTATGACTGCTATGCTAAACCATCTTAGTTCCAAGCATCAGTAAGGGTGGTTTGGCTTTGCCCAGGAACAGGCACCACAGTGGTGAAGTACAACAGCACCAACAATATATTTAGAGGAGGAGGAGGAGGATAGAATCTCATCTGGAACTGGTGATACTACAGGTTCACAGCAATCTTGGACTGTGGGTCATTTGACTAATCGAACTCCATGTCTCCCAAGGAGGAGCCTAATGAAGGAAGGCCAGGCAGCAACTCCATGTGCATCACAGTACCAGGTGATGTTGCAAGAAATTGTTGAGCACAGCAGACAGTTCACCCCCTCTCACACCTGAGCCAAGGAGATAAATGCAGCAGTGACAGAGCAACTAATCAATAATCTGCCACCATGGTCATTTGCCTCTAGCTCCAGATTGTGGAAGTTCATGTCTGCTGTGGAACTCTGTTATTACCTACCCAGTCAGAAGAGTGCAACCTGAACAGTGTATGTATGAAGAGCGCTCTCAGAAGAGTGTGTCACAGACAGCAATGGGTAGAACAGCGAACTACAGTAATCGCTACCCCTGTAGTGTTATGTCATTGGGAGTGACTAGAGAAAGCTCAAAAAAGCTAGAAAACATTGGTGGCTGGCCAAGCTGCTCCCATGGTGTAGAGGGCTAAAGCAGAGAGCAGCTCGGTCAGCATAGTGCTGGAGAATAAGATTCTAGTCCCGGTCTCTGATCTTTTACTGTGAGACGGGTTTCCCAAATTTTACAAGTCCTGTCTCACAGACCCCCCCCCACCGAGTTTCATATTTTCCCTGCAATCCAACTCTGACTCATAGTTGATTATTTTAGTTACTGGGGGGGACGGGTGAGGGGGGCAGAAGTCTACTATTTTGTAGTGACTCCATGGTAGTGGTCCTCGGTGTATATTTGGACAGCTACCAATGTATATGTGTATGGTTTCGCTGTGCGCTGTCTTTCCAGGTGTTGTCGTTGTCATGCTGTTCTGACCAGCGCTATTTTTGTCTTCATGTTTCTGACCTAGTGCCCATCATCACATTCCTTCTCACCATTTCTTCACACATGTAGCACTTCCCAAATTATACAACAGCATGTGTGAGGAGATCTATCAGTGCTTGAAGAGGTCATCCAGCAAGAATGTTCATGTAATCATGGATATGTGGAAAAGTAGACATGGGCAGGTCATTGATCACATGGTAGTTATAGCGCACTGGGTCTCCTTAGAGGTGGAGTGGCAAACCTCACCAACATCTAAAAGGTCTGGTTCAGTGAAACCTGTGTACAGGAGGCAGGCAGCACTATGTGTGAGTGGATTTCCAACGGATCACACATCTCCAAATCTGTTGGCTGAGCTGAAAGAAGTCTTCCAGCGATGGTTAAGTGATAATGGTCTTCAAACAGGACTGATGTGTCTGACAATGCCAGAAACACTGTCAGAGCTACTGAGGATGGATGCTTCAACCATGTAACCTGTCTTGCTCACTGCATTAATCTGGTGTGGACTGACTTCATTTCAACAAACTGGATGGTAAGGGATCTCATAGGAACAGTAAAACAATCTATGGTCATGATTCACACTCTGTGAAGGCCTGTAAGGAGCTGCACAAAAATCAGAATGAAACGCATCTGCCTGAGCATGCCTTGAAACAGGACACTGCCACATGGGTGTAGGCAGGCATACTCCAAGCACTCCATGGTGTGCAATTTTATTTACGGGGGTAGCAAATAGGCTCTGAACTGCTTCCTTTTTCCATGAAAACTAAAGAAAATACTGAACCTGGTATGTGGGTGTCTTGGGGAACAATGCATGGCATTTGTATTTACCCATGCATGGCAACAACCACTGTCTTGAGATACAAAAGTTGTATTTATTGTGCCAAATGAGGTAACAAACACGGTCCTGGTGTACATTTGTATATTATCTGGCTACACCCGGGGGGGGGGGATAGCTCACCCTAACAAGGGGGGGTAGCAGTGAGTCCACTTGGTATGCAGATCTGAAATCCCTGGCTACACCCTTGCACTGCCACTCATTGGAGCTGAACATATTATATGCTACAGAGATTCCAAGAACAGAAGCTGGCAGTGCATGACTATCCATCACAAAATCAGTGGGGTAGATATCATGTTATTAGGCTGTGACTGGATGACAGTCCATACACTAGTCCAAATTCTGGAGCCATTTGAGGCCGTTACACATGAGGTCAGCAGTGAGTCATCCTGACTTAGCCTAGTACTGCCACATTTAAGATACCTGCATGTCTTTTTAAGGCATGCCTTCAATGTGCATCAGAGGGACCAAGAGAAACATGCTGATGCCTTACACATCACTTGATCCAATATCCTGTAGGAGGATGAGTGGATTATCACGATGTTCCAGGAAGAGCAGCATGTCCTGTCATGTATGCTGGATCCCAACTTTGAAACCAAAATGCAGAACATCTTGCCAGAGGCTGAAGACCTGGACAAAAGGAAGGATGCATTATGTGCCAAGGTGGCGATTATGAGTGCATGAGCAGAAGGGGATGATGAGGATGAGGAAGTGGATGAGGAGGAGGAACCATCAAGGATCACCAAAGGGACATTTTCTGGCAGTGAAAAAGAAGAGAGAGCAAACAAAACATCTGGCAGGGAATAGACAGGCATCTTTGTCGATGATGATGATAACTTCCCCACCATGAGACCTGGTATCTCCTTGCTCTGTTGTCTCTTATCTGCCCAGTTGATGTCTGCAACCACTGGACCCAGAGTCAAACATTGTCGCCATCTGATCCGTGATCAGATCAGTGGATACAGTGCTGAAACAACAGGTGTCAATAGGGAGAAATATCCATTGAACTATTGGCATGGCAAGAAAACCACATGGCCTACCCCTACTGCCTGTGCCCAAGCATATACTAGGAGCAGCTGTTTAGTGCTGCTGGTGTGATTGTGACTGACCGGAAAATGTGCCTGAGTCCAGGTAATGTGGAGAAGCTAACCTTCCTGAAGTTAAATCTGTATAATTTCAGGTAAATCCTTCATACGTGCTGGATCTTGATTGTGACCCTACAGAGACACCTTCACAGCCACCTGATTTTGATGGACTCTGGGATAAAGACTAAAAGCAAAGGCAAGGCAGGGCAAGAGGGCAGGTCTGTCACATGTTCATTTGTCCGTTGTCTCCACAAGAACTCTTTGGCCATTGCTCATATTTATCTGATGCTATCTTATGATCATGCATTTGCCAGTTTCATACAGTCATCGATGCCAAATAGGTCCAACTCCATAACATGACCCGTGGCTGCAAGTGCTAGTCAATCACACCTGACCTTACATCAGCTTTGCATTACCCACCCATGACTGTCCCACAGACATCAACATTTCAGAAATCACAGCTTGCTATTTCCCTTCCAAGACATTTCAATCTGCCGACACAAGCGGTAAACTAGTTTTCAAATCCATGCAGTTTAATAACTGACCTTGGAAATTATTTATCTCTTCACTGTGCGCGAGTCTATATTTCTTGCATCACCTTGTTCTTTGTGTTCTCCGCAGCCTCTTTTGTGCTTTCCTTATGTGTGACTGAGCATGTGAGATAATTACGAGTAGGATTGTATAGACAACCAGATGACTTCAAACAACCAGCTGTGAGTGACTGTTCATAATGTTACTGAATGGCATATTTTCATTTCACTTTCTTAAGTGAATTCAGAAAATGTTAGTACCGTGTTCATACAGCTATGCTTTGCCTCCCCTTTCAACTGTCATAAATCACTAATGTGCATATGGAACCTAGTACTGTGATTGAATGATTGCTTGTATCAGTGTGTTTGTGCCCCCCACCTCCCTCAAAAATTATTATATAGTGTGGGACATAGAACTATGTGTGTCATTGTATGTGTTTCATCCATCCTCACAAAAAATATATAAAAAAAATAGTTATGAATTTTTCTTGGTGTTTGTGTGTGTGAAGTTATCTGCCCAACCCTATTGAATTACCCTTACTCTCAAAATAAGATTGTCATGTCATTGAGTAATAGGCACCCCCCCAAAAAAAAAATGTTTACATAGTATAGGAACTAGAAGTCTGTGTCTGACTGTTTCACCCCGGGCCCAAAAAAATATTAAAAAATTCAAAAAAATTGTTATGTATCTGCCTTGCTGTTCATGTGCATGAAGCTGTCTGCCCAACCCTGTTGAACACCCTTTAGAAATGCTTTAAAAAATGTAATGTCACAGAGTAATACAGTAATATAGTATGTGTTTTGGTGCTTTTGCTTTCACTGACTGCACCACTACGACAAATAAAACCCAGGCCAGATGCTACCATTGAAAACAACAAAAGTGATACAGTCTTGCTAACATGCATCCCAGCCTGGACAGCACCCAGTGGCTGGTGTACTCATCTGATGCACAGTACAATACAACACAACTTTGTGGGGATCTGGCTATTGCTGTCTTTTATGTGCATAAAAACTCACTTGGTACAACTTCCAATTTCCAATGTTTTGAGTTAGACCAAAATCCAGTCTATGTATATGCTGTCTGTTTTCTCCAAATGACAGTTTTTACTAACCAGTACTGGACACTGGAAATTAAGTTACTGTCACTTGTTGCAACTTACTGTTGATCTCATTCCTCACAAAGCGCAATACAAACTGCAAACCTCTTTTGAACTTTTGAAGCATTTTTTGGAGAATGTGCTAGATCTGTGTTTAGTGTGAACCTCTTTCACCCATTCAGTTTTTTCTAAGGTGACTAAATGAAAATGTGTGCTCAACCCAACAACGTTGAAGTCCAGACTGTCTCGTGATGTTGATGATGATGACTGAAGTTGCCTGCTTGGAGTTCACTACATCTTTATTGGGCTGATGCAACTGATTCAAGAACATGCAGCAAAGGTAAAACATGCATGCAACACACCCCTTTATTTATGATGGCATATTTTTGGACTTACTTTTAGTAAAAGTGTACTTTTTTAACTTTTTGTGTCTCCATAACAGGCAACAAGTTCAACCAGATAAACCAGGACTGTTGTTGACAGCATTCTCCTCAGCTGTCCATCCTCATCTGCAGTGATAAGACCACAGTTCTGCATGTACTCAAACTCTACTGTCCTGACTGAGAAATGTGGTTTTCTTCTGGTCTCAACATGCTTTTCTGAAGGGCACCACAGATGAGAAAGTCATTTGACACTTGGCAAACTGGCTTACAGTGCCATTTAGTAACACACACCTTATTTCATCATGTCTCCCTCAATGTTCCCTCTAATTTCTTGACTCTGTGGGAAGAAGTCTCATGTGTGTGTGCAGCACTGGGTGCCAAGAAAGAGATTTATGTGTGCAAATCAAACTGAGTCTATAATAGGGATACCATTTATTGCTACTAAAAAGTGTAGCTTACATTTTTCACAATAACATGTACTGTTGCTTTAAAGAGCTCCTCACACAGTTGAGACGACTTTGAAAAAAATGTAATATTCAGACATAACTGTAGCTTATATTTTGTATTTTATTCTGTAATTCTCACCATTGTTTCTTTATTCTAGGGGTATTTGCATCAATACAGTATCTCTGCTCTTTGAGCTCTGGCTGCCTGCCTACTCCTGACATCGTAATTCTGTTTATGACATCAAAATATGTTGCTGTGGAGATAATCATAATGTCAAAACAGGAGATTGTGGTGTCATTTGTAGAGAAGCAGCCAGAGTAGATAGAGTCCAAGAAACAGGGATCTTGTTTTCATGCAACTGTTTTCAGTAATTAAGAAAATTTGGGAATTAATAACTGAAAATATATGAAGTGCTAAAGAAAATGGGATGGTGCAGAATATAAATCTTAGTTTTTTTCAAAGTTTTGTTAATGCTGTCAGTGGGCTCTTTAATTTTCACAGTTCTGCACTCAAGCATATTTGTAGTCCTGTTCCATTTTGCTCAATTATTTTACTTAGGTCTTAAAGGGCACCTGACAGCATTAGGAAAACTTTGAAGAAAGTAAGATTTATATTCAACTCCATCCCATTTTCTTTATTATTTCGTATGTTTTCAGTAAATAATGTCACATTTTCTTTATTACTGAAAAAAGTTGCATGAAAGCAAGGTCCCTATGCTCTAGAATGTGTCCACTCTGGCTGTTTCTCTACACATGACATCTCTATCCCTTGTTTATGGCATCATAATTATCTCCACAGCAACATATTTTGATGTCATAAACAGAATTAGGATATCAGGTGTATGGAAGCAGCCAGAGCTAAAAGAGCAGAGACACTGTACTCATGCAAATACCCTTAGCAATAAGGAAATAAGGGTGAGCATTTCAGAATAAAGTATGAAACATAAGCTACATTTAAGCCTGAATGTTACATTTTTCCAAAGTTGTCTGAACTGTCAACTGTCAGGAGCTCTTTAAATTGTCAGACATTCAGGCAATTCCCTAGGCTTTTTTTAAAGGTCTTTAAAACCATGCTCATAAATACAGTGAGTTGCAGCCATTTAAAACCTGACACCATTAAACCCAAATAACTTCTTGCTTGACTGTTCGTAGTTTTTGACACGGGTGGGAATTTAAAAAACGAACAGAATTTTTCTATGGGCAGGCAGTCTCCAAAAGAGACTATGCCAAAGTCGTCCTCCCCCATACCATTTGTTGAGCAGCCTTCCTCATAAAATTTATTCAGCTGTGTCAGGCACCCCTAACATCAAAGCTAGCCCCTGTGTGTGTGAAAATTTACAACCCAAGACAAGAAGAGTTAACACAGCAGTGAGGAACACAGACACTCTTAATTCAACCCCTACTGCTGCAGACAGAAGCAGAATGTAAAGGAATTTTGGACTGATATGTCAGTCCATGGAAAAGCAAGGGTTAAGCACAGTGGGTTTTTATCTGCATGCCACTGCTACTGTACTGCACAGCTGTTTCTTTGATCTGTGTGGCTGCCCAAGCGTGTATCTTAGGGGGAACATAGGTCTCCCTCACTTGCAGCAATTCCAGCAAACCACCATTTGAACTGGAGTCTTGAAGCCCGCATCATGGACATCAAGCCTGAATTCCCATCTTCACAGCCATCCCTCTCAGCTGCTAAGGTAAGAAACATAAAATTTGACAGTGAATAAGGACTGCTTGGCTTATCCACTCTCCCCAGTTTTCCCTTCCTACAGTATCACCACACACCCTACTTGATCCTGAGGCAGTGGGAACAGTGGCTCTGTTCCCCGTTTCCAGGGTAACCAACAGTACCTAGGCTACATGTCAATTTGTTCACAGACAATTCGCTCCTGGATCAGTTCGCTTCCTTGACAGTTCATTCCCATGACAATTGCTTCCCTGACAAATTTGTCATATCAGATTTGCAATGCAAGTAAATCAGAGTGTATTTCCTGTTATGAAACAAAAATATTTTCATAAAATAATGGTGAGAAGTTGAAATGTGTTTATTTATAGCTCGAATGAAAATAATATATATCATTGGAGCAAATTGTCAGGAAGTGAATTTGCCAGGCAACTAATTGCCACAGGAATCAGTTGCTTGGGGAGTGAATCGACCCAGGTGTGAATTGTCCAGAATGAATTGTCTGGCAGTGAGTTGACAAGAGTGACTTGACATATCCCCTAGTTTACATGTCAATTCACACCCAGACAATTCACTCCAGGGTCAATTCGCTGCCCTGACTGTTGGTTCCCACGACAATTTGGTTTCCTGACAAATTTATTCCTGTGACAGTTGTTTCCCAATCTCTCACATAAAGTGCCACACCCCCTCCTTTCCTTCCCACCTTGTCCTATCTGAACAGAGTATGGCCTGGTAATCTGGTATTCAGTTCAGTTTTATTTTGAAGGGAATTACAACCATTGAGTAGGCTAATTTGGAAGGTGATCCCTTGTACATAAAGCAACAATAACAAATACAGTGAATATACAGTACATAAAATTACAGTAACAAACACAGTGAATATACAGTACATAAAATTACAGTAACAAATGCAGTGAGTATACAGTACATAAAATTACAGTAACAAACACAGTGAGTATACAGTAAGACACATACAATACAGCATGAGTTAATACATAGTAGATTTGTACTTGATGTACTGGCTAAATAAGAGATAAAAAAAGCCAGTGAACTTTAATAACGTCAAGTCAATACTGGACATAGCTGGTTACAAGCAGAAGTGCACGAGTAGATAATTGCTAAATGTTTTTTAGCATTCAGCCAGGAAAGTGAAGAAGGCGAAGGGTAGGGGCTGGAAATAGTTCATGGAGTTAGTGTTAAAGGCTTTGGCAGGTGTTGGGAGTCATTTTTTCAATGAGCGACTTATTTATTTATTTAAAAAGTTTCATCAGGAAGGCATACTGAGCAGACAACTGCTCATTTCCAGATGCATCCTGGGGGGAAGGAACAGAAGGCGATAGTACAATGCATACAATATTTGTACAGTAGCTGGGAGTAACAACACATTTTTAGGTACAATAGTAGGATTTTGCATCAAGGTCTGACAACACCAGGATAATACAATGCAACATAGTTGCACAGAGCCGAGAAAATTACCGTACAGTAGTACATACAATAGTAGAAGATAACTGCAGTAAATTTGACAACCAAGGATATACTAAGTAAGCAATAATACCTGACAGGGTGGGCGGTATTGGGCAATACTGGACTGCCCAGGGGCGTAATGAGGCCTTATAGCCTCTGGAAGGTCCGGTATAGCCCAATACCGCCCACCCTGGAGGGTACTATTGCACTTAGAAAATGGGCATCTCTGTACATTTTGAATTAGTAATAAAATAAGAGAGAAAATGAGTTTAAAATAAATAAAAAGAGTACAAAAATCACCTTTGTATTGGAAAAGTAGTCCCTCTGTTTGTATGCTGTTCCATTTGCTGTTGTCTACTCCCTCATACAGCCATTCTATTTTTTCTTCCCCCCCCCCACTAGCACAAACTACAGCAGCAGAGATAGTGTTGACCCCCACCCCATCCCAGCAATCTATAGTCTTTGTATTTGAGGTGGGAAAAAAAAGTTATTTCCCTTTGTGTGAACCTTTTTTTTGTGGCTGTTAGGAGTGCTATCCCCCCACACACCCCACACATACACTATCGCAACCTAAAGAAGCACAGACAAGTTTCTTAAAAAGTCCCCCCAGCAATCAATGGGCTTTGTTTTTCACCTTAAGAACAGTTCTTTCCCTTTTGTGTGAGACTTTTAGTTTTTGTTGCGGCTCTTAGACGCGCAACCTTGTGTGATGTTGCTTCGTAAAATCAGGAAGTGGAGACCTGCACGTTTGGTGTGGGGGGGCAGTGATTTATTGCTTACTTTTAATTTATTTAAATCCGCTCCACTTTTACCATTTTGCAGTGACGCTGATATTTACTTTTGAAGAGAGACAGCTGTTTTGCCGGTAGCGTGATTCCGTGTTTGTTGTTGAGCACCATTGAGAACGTGTGTGACAGTGATGGAGTTAAGGTCCTGCGAGAGAACTCAATGAAGGAAACTGTGAGCCGATTTGGAACAATATTTATTTCTGTGAGGGTAGAAAATAACCAAAATGAAATGGGATGGGGGAGGGGGGTGATTTGCCTACAGAGTGGTGGGCTCACTTGGCATCTGGAGCAAATTAGAAGCATTTTCATTTTCTGTGGTGAGCGAGTGGCAGGCTGGAGGGAGAGTGCAGTCAGCTCTCAGACAGTTGCAGTATCCAGAGTCATGGAGAGTTGCACAGAAGGGTATAGTAATATGACAAGTGAGCACAGCTGCTAGTGAACTGTATAGCATTGGGAGTTAGTATCTCTCGCTAAGCGGGAACAAAGAAAATGGTATCTGTTTTAAATGTCAACGTTCTGTCAGCTCAGCTATTTTGAATGTTATCAGGTTGTTTGGGGCTGGCACTTTTAATACCCGGGCTCTGTTGTCTGATAGATGCCCACCTTGCCAGGGCTATCAGCCAATCAGAGCCTGGGATTTTTCAAGACCATTTTCTAAAGGTTCCTACAGATGAGACAAACAAGGCTGGACTAGCTGTCTAACAGATAAGTAAGTATTAAAGTACCAGAAGTACCCAGGGAACAGGAAATTTACAATCTGGGATTGGCCAGTGTCACACCGTCAGTGGTGATAAGACGTGGGGAAGCGGGTTTGCAGGGGGGGAAGGTATTGGACTTGAATGTGCTTAGAGGTAATAAGTTTTGGAGTTTGAGTGTAGAGTGCTGGGTGTTCCAGGCCCTGGGAAGCACATAATTCATGGCAGCCTTGCCAGCTTGAGTGCAAATTTTGGTTACCTCTAATGAGATATAAGCGCATTTCCTTAGCGCGTAGGGACTACGTGTTTGATGGAGGACGGAAGAGATGTAGTGGAGCAGCTTACTTAGGAGTGCTTTGTATATCCATATGTAGGTATAGTTAAGTCTTCTGGTTGCCAGAGAGGTCTAACTCATGTCCTTGTACAATGTACAATGGTGCGTATTGGCTGGGGCATTGATAATAAAGCATATGACCCTGTGGTAAAGAGTGTCCAGCTTACAAAGACTGGTGATTGAGCAATTATTATATATAATGTCCGCGTAATCCAGTCGGGGTTAAAAAAGGTGGCCTGAACCAGCCTTATTCTTGAGGGATGAGAGAAGAGAGATTTGTTTCTAAAAAAGAAACCAAGCCACTGCTTCGATTTTTTGGACAGTGACTCGATGTGGGGGGCAAATGATAGGTGGGAATTAAGTAGGAACCCCAAGTATTTGAAGAGTCCACAACTTCTATCTTTTCGCCTAAGAGTGTAGTGATGGGTGTAGTAGTACTGTTATAGAAACTAGCTGTAGAAGACTTGGGTGGATGGAAAAAAAATTACTTTAGTTTTTTTAACATTTAACAACAGTTTCGATGAAATTAGATTATGCTGGAGCCGGTTAAAGCCTGCCTGGAGAGCTGAGCAAGCTTGAGCAGCAGAGGGTTTTGAGACATAGAGTACCATATCGTCAGCGAATAAATGGATATTGGAGTCAGTGATGGTGTTCAAATTACTGACGTAAATCAGAAAAAGCAGGGGGCCCGATATGGAGCCCTGCAGGACACCACTTTGTAGAGGAAGTAAGGATGAGAGGGTGCCATTTATTTTTATTTGCTGTTGCCTGTCCCCTAGATAACTGGCAAACCAGTTAGTCACAGTATTATGAAATCCCATTTGTTTGAGGCAGTCAATGAGCAATAAGTGGTCCACTGTATCAAAGACCTTATTCAGGTCCAAGAATACAGCTCCTGTAACAAGCTTATTGTCCATGGCCTCTAACCAGTCACTTGTTACTTTTGATAGTGCAGAGGTTGTACTATGGAGGGTTCTGAACTCAGATTGTAATGGGTTTATTAACTGGTGCTTATCTAGAAGGGCTCTGACTTGAATGCTGACCAGTTTTTCTAATAGTTTTGATAGAATTGGCAGAATTGAAATAGGCCTTTAGTCATTTAGGTCAGTGGGGTCCCCTGATTTAAATAGAGGTAATAGATGGGCTAACTTCCAAATGCATGGTACAGAGCACTGGGCTAGTGAGAGATTAAATAGATGGGTTATCAGAGCTATACGGTAGTGACAGGCTAATTTTAGGAAGAGGGGATTGATATTGTCTGCACCTTTGAAGTGTCTAGATTGATCAATTGGTCTTCAACCTGTTTATAAGTAATGTCAGAGGAAGTGAAAGGGGCATGTGTTGGTGGACTGCATGGTGTGGCTGTTTGAAGAACTGAGGTCCTTAGGGTAGCTGTCTGGGAGGAGTCGAAGGCGAGACCTGCAGTTGCAAAGTGCTCACTGAGTTTGTCAAGTATAGTGGTTTTGTCAGTTATAGGGGTGCCATTTAAGATTATTTTATTTGATAAAGCTGGTGGTGCCTTGCTGCCTTCCACTGATTTGATGGACACCAGATTTTAGTTGGATTCCGATTTGCTGTTTCAAGCACATTTAAATTGTATGACTCTTGTGCTTCTGACCAGCTTAGTGCAGACGTTGCGACATTGTCTGAAAGCAGACCAGTCTCATGGGGATTTTGCCCGTCTTGCAGTTGCCCATAGTTGGTCCCTTTTTAGCAATGCTTTTTAGATATCCCCGTTGAACCATGGGCAGGAAGCTTTTTTCACTCTATGGGTGACCATGGGGGCATGCTTATTTATGATGCCAGTGAGGATGGAGTTAAAAGTGGAGGCTGATTCATTGATAGTGGGGGCTAGATATAAGTTTTGTCAGTTTGTGTCTCTCAGAGCAGCCAAATAGTTTTCTGGAGTAAACCTCCTGAAAGATCTCCTGGTAACAAATTTGCAAGCGCTGAGACGCTTTACTAATTTTCTGACACAGACAACAATGCTGTGATTGCTTAGATTATGGGATATCTTGTGGGGTCTGTTGGTCAAAACTACGTAGAGGAGGGATCCAAAGAGTTGTTTTTTATGGCTCGGCCTAGTGATACCTGTGATGATCGGTGCCAACCCCATTTCATCACATAGGTGTTTTAGGGGATTTGATTTACTGTAGTACTGTGCCAGTCCAGGTTAAGGCCCCCTAGTATTATTGTCTCATTATTGTTTCCACTCAGGAATTTGCCTAGATTGTGTAGTATGTCCAGTCCACTAGAGGGAGGCCTGTAGCATCTGATTATATTGATGGATTCGATGGTTGAGATGGCTATTTTTATTGCTAAGGTTTCATATTCCTTTGGCTTTGTGACAGTGTGCAGAACAGTGGTAGATAATCTCTCATTAACATAGATGGTCACTCCCCCCCCCCAGTGACTCTATCTGTCCGAAAGAGGGAATAAGCTGGCAATGCTATGGCTTGATTAGTAATGGTATTTTTTAGCCATGTTTCTGTCACTACTAGGATGTCTGGGCAAGCATGCGAAACCCAAACTTGCACATCGGTTAGCTTCTTTTGAATGCTACACAGTGGTGAAAGTGAACAGGAACACACAGGAACTCAGTTCCTGTACCTTTTTTGCAGCAGGAACGGAGTTCCTGTACTTCTTTCAACTGACACTGGAATTGAAATTCTTAAACCAGCAACATAATGACAGTTTCTGGGCCTGTGACTTGAAATCAGGGATTTCATAACAACATTTGGCTTGCACAACAATGCTATGTTCCTAGAAATGCTTCAATATCTCTACTTGAATCTACTAGTGTCTAAACAGATAGATGTGTCTTGACACAGCTATGCTTCAGATTAAGGATCTTTATTCTACATTTCATATTTGCCAATGCCTGAGTTCCTGTATTTCTTGTCTACCACTTGCACCACTGATGCTACAGATATTGACATGCATCATTTCTAGTCCTTTTGCTGATGCAACGCATGCAGGAGACACTAAAGGGGTTATAGGGCCAGGGTCATGCTCAGTGTTTCCTGAGCAGAAGAGAAACATAAATATTATTTGCTGAATGTAGATTTTTGTGGAGATATTGATTAGTCTGCTTTGTTGTTTCTGCCTGGTGTGTGCTGTCACCAATCATTTTGTATTTGGTAAGTGACAGTACGATGAAGCACACAGGAGAAATGATGCTCTGAATGTTGTGGGATAGCTGGAGGTGATATCGATTGCAAGTGCATTAGAAGCATTATCCCACTGAGGGTGGGGATTGGATTGGGTGGCAGGGTTTGATGTGAGGGAAATTTCACTAGTTGCTGGGGTGGAAACGTTAAGTGTTGATAGAGTATGTGGATATAGTAAGAGTAACAAGATGGGCAGCATTTTGTACAGTGCAAGGTAGTTTAGTATTGTAACATGTCTAATTTGTACAATGTCGTATGTACCTAAATCTGTTATTCCTGTACTCTTCTGGGTCGTACCTGAAAATAGGCAATTGTCTTGTCTAGTGTACCTACCTGGTTAACAAAAGCTAAATAAATAAAAAATAAATAAATATTGAATCTAGTATATTGTACAGGTTGGTACAGGTATTACACGCATTACTTAATAGTTTCTAATAGTTAAATAAATTACCAATTATTAATGGTGTCGGGAATTATAAAGGATTGGAGACTGAACAATGTTGATTTGGAGATGTTGATAGTAATGTGTCCTCAGTTTGATAAAAAAGAACGAATAGCACCCCTAGCGTTCTGCTTTGATAAGGAGCTAATGGGAAAACTGACAGATAGTAAATTTTATGACTCAGTCATGTGATTTCCTCATGTGACTACCTTGACTATATATGGCCATAGCCAGTGTCCCACTCATGGGTTTCAGTGCAACATGACTCGATGGTTGCCACAATATCAAGGTCAGCGTCTGCCATGATAGCTTCTAGGTCTGGAATGCAATTCTCAGACTTTCACACACATGGCCTTCCAGGATTTTGTTACTCTCTTTTTTCCTTTCGACCTTCCCCCTCTCGTTTTAATTCTCCCATTCCCATCCCCCTTCATTTCTTCCATCCTGCTTCCTTTTTTCTTCTTCTCCTCCTCCTCCTCCTCTGTACTTCAGCCTGTAGGGGACCAGTATAGCATCCAACAAAGTACAGAAACAGGGGTAATGTCTTGCATTTTCCCTATTCCCAACAGGACACAATGCAGGTGCGCAGCAAGAGGTCCAAGAGATGAAGGCATTCAACACTGGGGCTCATCACAGCCCAGGACTGTAAACATAATAAATACAGTAATGCACTGTTTTCTTTTGTCTTGCTTTGCTAAACTGATTGAAATGAGTGCAGATTCTTTTAGCAGTGCTAACAAGAACTTTAATGTCCCCATCCTTGCCAAGAAAACTGTGAACTATTAAATTCAAGCAATACACAAAGCTGTAAATGTAGTCCCCTCCTTCAAAGCCTTCCTTATATTGGACCCATTATCTGCAACTATTAAGCCAACTGACAGTCCTTGTGATGTGGACCACTGCTGTACTGGTTGTTTGAGCTCATCATTGATGTTATATGAGTTATGTTCAGATGGAAAATAAAACATTCTTGGAACAGCAAACTGTGTTTCACTGTCCCCACAAGAATTATGAAAACATGCCCACTCTGCAGTGACAGACATGAAGGATTCAGGCTGACAGCTTGTCCAGATATCTGTTGTGAGATGCACCACCCTTCCAGTGTTACCCAAAACTCACCTGAGTTTTAATGTTTGCTTGTGCGCGCAGCACAAAAGAAACACATTGAGACAATAGAGCATTGCAGAGGTGTGGCAGTGTTGTGGCCAATGCAGTGGACACTTTAATGGGCACATCCCTCAGCCACCAAAAAGTGCTGAAGCTGCCGCTGATGATGGCAGTTTCAGAGCGAGCGCTGCACTTGAAAGAAATCTGCTGCTGCAATCAGTGGCAGTTTCATTATTACAATGGCAGTCCCCCCTCCCTCCCAACCAGGCACACAGCAGGACAAGAAATTGAAATGTTAGCTCCCTCCCACTGCTGCTGCCTGCCCTGCACCCTCCATTCCCTGTCCCCTGCCGACATTGGGGTGCTCAATCCCCGTGTCAGCATGTATCCCCCCTCCCCCCATTAATGTGGCACACTGGGAGCCCACATCAGTGTGCCAAAAAATACTTCTTCCATGTTTCCGACACCGGGATGCCCACTCCCGGTGTCGGATGTGCTGTCCCCCCACGCCTCAATGTTCTCAGCTGACCTCGGGGTGCCCAATCCCTGGGTTGGCATTGATCCCTCCTCCAGTACTCTGGCACACTGGGAGCCCACCCAGTGTGCCGAAATCTGTTTTGTTAATATTTCACCTGTAAAAAAGAAAACAGTCCCATGACATCTTTTTTTTTTAAACCTGAAAAAAAAGAGAAAACGGTCCCTTGTCATTCCCGCTGGCACCCTCCCTCTGCACACACCCCCATCCCGCACCCCACTCACCCATACTTACCTCCGGAGGTTGGGAACAGCGATCTTCTGTGGACCGGGAACATGTCTGCACTCTTCAAAGACCAACCGGGAACTGAAGAAATGACGGTAAGTCCTATAATGGCAGTCAATGGGGGGTTTTCAATTTTCTGTAGGTTGATATCTCAGCTAATTTTTGGAGTTTTGGTCCTAACTTTTCAACATGGAGTTCTTGGGACCCCACCTTGTGAACACTGGCACTGTCATTTTGTTTCTTGGTCCCGAAAGGTGATTTTGTGGTCGTTGCACAGAATCACCTTTCGGGACCAATTACCAAAATAACAGTGACACTGTTCATGAGGTGGGGTCCCAAAAAGCCCTTGTTGCAAATATGGTGAAAAAGCTCCAAAACAAGACTGTGTTATGAGCGTCCATTGTGCAGTTTCTACGCACGCTCGTAACTTCATCAATGTTTAATATTTTCACTCAAAATTTCCAACATTGCCATTTTTTACACCCCCATATGAACAGTACAGCTGTCATTTTTTGCATCCTTCCTGAAATGTGTTTTTGCACCTGTGGTGCAGAATGGTGCGGTCGCTGTACGAAATCAACTTTTTGGACAGATTAACAAAATCACAGTGCTGCTGTTCATGAAGGAGGTCCCTAAAGGCCATGTTGAAAATTTGGTGAAAACATTCAAAATGACTGTGTTACGAGTGTGCATTGCACAGTTTCTACGCACACTTGTAACTTTGCCACTTTTTCATATTTTCACTCCAGATTTTCATCATTGCCATTTCTTCACACCTCCTCATGAACAGCATAGCTGTCATTTTTCACATCCTGCCCAAAATGTGTTTTTGCACCTCTGGCGCCCAATGTCACACTCGCTGTGCGAAATCACCTTTTGGGATTGAGTAATGAAATGATACTGCCACTGTTCATGAGATGGGGTCCCAAAAGGCTCATGTTGAAAATTTGGAGCATAAATACCAACAAACGCCCGGGGTGTTAGGGTTTCCAACTATAACCCCCCACCCTGTACAGACTGACAGGCATCGTGGGTGTGACTTGGTGTCGTCGGCCGTAATGCTCACAGCATTCCACCCCACCCCCAACCTGCATCCACCGACAGCCATCGAGGTGTGCCTTGGGGTCTTTGTCCCTATCATTCATCCCATTCTCCTATACTGCATCCATCTCAGCTTATTTCCTTATGGAATGGGGTGAGTGTAAGGGTTGAAGACCTCAAGGCACACTGCGACACTTGTCGGTGTCTGCAGTGTGGGGTGAGCTGGAATGCCATGAGTGTTATGGCTGATGACCCAAAAGCACACCTCCAATGCCTGTCAGTCTCTGCTGGATGGGGCGTTACTTCAATACTTCACTGCCATTCCAATTATGCATCTCTCTAACTCCTGCACTACCAATGCCAATACCAGCAAGCAAACATTCGGCATTGACAAATGCTTGTTTACATACAACATTGTAGAGATCCGGAATCCCTGTTGAGAAGTATTTTCTCGATGGCATATTGTATCGAGGTTCGAGGTACTCAGGCAGCTGCCTGAATCCTACATTGTCAACCACGTTTTATGGTAGTCAATGGCTATCATCTCTGATGTTTTCTTTGTTATTGTAACAGCAACAAGGTGAGTTGAGGGATATTTGGATTTACAGGCACAAAACAGGGGGCTGACACTTCTCAATATATTTTGTGCACATACCTTGGAGTCTTGTAATCAGATACTTTAGCACAGAAACCCCACGAGGGGAGTAGATCAGCACCACTACAAAGAACGAGGACCCGCTGGTCACAGAACAATGACAAATTTTATTTACGTGTAACTCATATCACTTAAACACTCACCCACATTAGTCTAGGCAGCATTTTATATGTTATATTAGCTAATTCAGTCATCACGCAAGCTTTGTGCCGAAACATCTAGCTACAAACCATACTTAAAAAAAAATAGCCTTTTGCAGAGCCAGATAGTGGAGACTTTACTGTGTCTTTTGAACATTTACAAAAAAAGTGGCATGACTTTTGGGCTCTGCCATTTCAAAAATTCTGATCTGTAGATTTAACTGTTTCCCTGCTTTGTTTGTTCTTTTTGCTTAAATTATTTGCTGTTATGAACTTTTTGGGTGTCTGACTGTTGCACTTCTGCACGTTATTATAGTTGTTTGCACTTGCATGGTTTGTACTATAGGTGGTTTTAGTAGTGTGTCTCTTTAAGGGACTGCTTTTTATCCTGCTTATGAATGGTACACTATACACACTGAGGATGACAAAACTCAATATGTAATCATGACGGGTGTGTGGGCAATCAGTTTGTTGTTTTTCGTGTTTTGGATGCCTAGTTTCAGCTTACATTTGGCTCTGCTATCCGACTCTGCAAGAGGCCACTTTTTGTAGCATGGTTTGTAGCTGGATGTTTTGGCACAGAGCTTGCATGATGACCAAATCCAATATCACATGCCTCTTATTCTGTGACCAG
Source organism: Neoceratodus forsteri (assembly GCA_016271365.2). Classification (NCBI taxonomy): domain Eukaryota; kingdom Metazoa; phylum Chordata; order Ceratodontiformes; family Ceratodontidae; genus Neoceratodus; species Neoceratodus forsteri. The sequence continues at coordinate 1,096,002,655 of CM057456.1, read as the reverse complement.
TGGGTCTTCGTTCTTTGTAGCGGTGCTGACCTACTCCCCACGTCAGGTTTCTGTGCTTAGATATTTGGATTTGCGTTCATATGTTTCTGAGATGTAAGCTTTTTCTTTGGAGGAGGTGGGCTTTTGAACACATGGCCACTATTAGTAACACTAAGACTCAGGGTCATTCGAATGGAAGGAAGTGCTGGAGGTGTCTCTGTATTGCTGGGAGGGGAGCTGCCACTGCTTTTATCTGTCAGAATTATCCCTGAGTGTAGTGAGTTATCATCACTGTCACTTTCTCTTCTAGTCTCAAAAATGGATTTCTCATTAATGCTATGACTGCTGTCTAAGTGCCTTTTCAGTGTTGAAGTTCCCAACACTCCCTTTCTTTGATCTCTTTTGATTTCCCATTTATAAATAGTGCATGTTGCCACCAACTCATTAAAAGCACTAATGGTGTTCCAGCTCTGTGGCGCCAAACCTTGGGGCATCGCTCTGGCACACTGGCAATCCAGGATTGAGCCCCGATCCTGTACGTCAGGAGTGGAGGCCGGCAGGGAGCGAGCTAAGAGCATCCTTTGGATGCTTCCCTCCCAAGAGGTGGGTTGCTGTGCACTGCTGCAACAGCAACTCATACCAGCAGCTCTGTAGAGGCATTCATGGCAGCGTGGGTGACCACACACTACCAAACACCCTCACCACCAGGACACAGCCACACCCAAGAGGGAGGTGGGTGGAACCCCAGAAAAGAGGAAAATTGGCTGCCACAGCTCCAGATGATGGCATCAGGTATGCTTTCTACGCTGCTTGGCTGCACAGTGCACTGTTCCTGAGCTTTCCCCATCTGACAAACCCGGGCTGTCAGTGCGAGGTGTGCCCGATGGGTCAGTAGCTCCGGTAAGCTCTGATGGGCAATACGTGGCAGCGGGTGTTGTACAGCAGGATGGAAGGCTGGCATGAGAGCCTGAAGGAGTGGGCCTGCAAAAGCCTGGGAAGGAGCAAAAACAAACAAACAAAAAAAAATGCAGTAATGGAGAAGTATGTTCAAACAAAAGATATCTTTTTAGTTTTTTTGCCAGATGTAAGCACTGCTGCTCAGTCACTTTTTCAGTTTTTTTTTCCCCCAAATTGTTCTTGGGCCTGTTCATGTTGTGCTTCATTCCCTTCCTGTAACCCACTGTCTTTCTCAACCATAGAAACATTTGCTTCCATGTCTTATTCATTTGCAATTTCCATCTCCTCCAGTAAATCTTGTGCCCAGTCACTGCCTTTATCGTCTTTGTCTTTACTCTCATCAGGCTCAGTCTCAGAGGAATTAGATGTTGTCTGTGAGGGAGGAACAGTTGCTCAGTATGCAACTGTTCCATACCTGGGAGTGCCTCTGCGGATGGTACCCATCAATTCTCTGGTTTTAACTAAAGAACCTTTTGTTTCAATTGGGACTGATCTGATGGATGCACCTTTACTGGATTCAAGCATTCACTTGGAAGATGAAACTTCAGATTTACCGGAAGTACTTTTTGGGGTTTGATTTTGTTGGCCTTGACTGCTTAGCCTGCTCTTTGGCCCTCCGTTTTGGTTGCCTAAAGTTGCAGTTCCTACCTGAGACTCAGAATTCACCTGAACACTTTGATCCATTTTTTTTTTGTTTTTTTAATTTTATACTGTAAAAAATTAAATATCCCTCCCAAGTCCCTGTTGTCTCTCCCACACCTACTGGCCCACATTTTCTCTTGTAATGCACACAGCACACAACAGTGACCACCGCCACTTCCTTCTCAGCTCAGTGCAGAAGCCTACTGTTACTGTTCAGTGACTGTACTCAGCAACTCAACAGTCTTATTCTTCTACAGCCTTGGAATATACATTGGTGATGCAGATGTCCAGAGCACACTCTACGGTGGTAATGATAGGACTGAAATAATGATAATGATGGATGATGACACTTCTTCTACTTTACTTTTATTGGGCAGTGCATTGTCTACAGTTGCAGTACTCTCGTAAAGTAATGAATATAAAAAAAGTATGACTTTTAGTTTCTCCTTTTGCTGCCAAGTCTGTATTTTTTTTGGGGGGGGTAGGGAGTCAGGCATCAGATTCACTGTGCTTATCTTTCCTTTTTTTGAATGCCATGCACAGTCTTGTTTTGTAGTTTGCATGTTTGTTTGCCCTTAGAGCTCCCCAGCACAATTTGTTTGTTGTTGTTGTTTATTTCAAGACTAACCATTGAGCAGTATGCTCATTTACAATAGTAACCTGGTGAGTACATTTAAAAACATATAACAACGATACAATGACAGTTCATACAATATCCCCTCTGTCTCTTTCTCTCACTGTCTCTCTTGCTGCCGCTTTGCTCTCCCCTGATCTTACTACACACAACCAGCAGTAAATTTTGTTTGTTTTTTTCATTATAGAACAGTATTTTATTTGTTCTTGTCCTCCTTAATTTTTTTTAATACCTGCTGCTTTGTCCTCACCTGGGCTTACTCCATACAGCCAGCAGCACTCCACCACCTAAATCTGAGGCAACCCATTTTCTTTGGTGTTTTTTCTTTGTTTTGTTGAACAGTATTTGTTCTTGTTCTCCTTAACTGTAAGTGATGCTTTGCCCTCCATTGTGTGGTATCCTGACCAAGGAGTGGAGCCACCGGAGCAAGAAAATTAGAGCAGAAGGAAGAGGACGCAGTGTAAGTGTGCAGATGTGGCTTTGGAGTTGCGGTATGCTTGGTCGCGGTGACAGAATGGAGGTATGGGGGCTCAGGTGTTCTCACGGGTCACTAAACGCTGCTGCCTTTGACTCATTGTGCGACTTGGAGTTTATATATATATGTATATATATATATATATATATATATATATATATATATATATATATATATTATATATATATATATATATATATATGGTTTAGGAGTTGTTGTGTGTGGGGGGCACCCCGCAATCGTGCAGGTATGTATTCAGTGTTGAAAGAGCTCTGTTTTTGTACTCAGCAGCATAATCTCATATTTGGTTCTTATCTGGGTGGCATTCAGAACTTGTGGCGACATGACTGTGTGGCATACATGTGTGTGATGTGTTTGCCACGGTATGTTGTCATTCGTCCCAATTGTTTCTGCTCTAATGTGGGTACCCCCCCCCCCCGGGCATATCCTACAGCCAACAGCACTGCATCTATCAGAGTGGCATTCACCCAGACAGTTATAAAGCATTTATTTTCCCTCTTACATAGAAGTGCATGTGTGTGGCTGTAGAACGTGTGAACCTCTTATACAGTGTAAAGGTCTTCACACGGTGCAGCAGCACCATTCTGCATTCCAAATACATTTTTTTTCTTCTCTCTAACAGCCATTCATTTAAATCGATGTGAAGAGCTGTCAACATAAAGACAGAGTGCTCATGAATGACAAGAAAATCAATACACAATGAAATAAAATCCATCACGAGGGCCCCGATCGCCCTTCTTCTGATGAAAATATTGAAATAACACTTTTTGTCACTTCAGCTGCTTACTTCTTATTTAAAATACTAGGAGGCTGTGGAAGAGGCGAGTGACAATGTAATTCATCAGTAGAAAGGAAAGCCCAGTGTGACTGATGGTTGTATCACCCAGTAGCAATACATGGCGGGTTGTATAGTGTATAACTTCATTTTACAAAGAAGGTCCAGTTCTTTTTCTTTTTTTTTTTCACCTAAAAAGACAGTCGGAGAAGAATGGAACCTGCAACATAAGAGTAAGATCTTTATTTGATGTCAGTGAAATGTTTTACATTGCCATTCCTGATGTGAACTGTTACCCAGTCCGGCGTAAATTAAACTGTGCTTCTCTGATGATGCAGTCTTAACTCTGCTGCTAACACTGGTGAGCAATATACAGAGTTGTCTGTCAGATGAAAAAGAAAAACTCAATAAAGCCTAAATGGTATCCCTGGGATGGCCCTTGGCTAATCAAGAGTGACATCTGACGACATCTTTGCATTCAAAGATCTATTTAGATGATGCTATTGATTAGCCAAGAGATAGCTCAGGGATACCATATATGTATACCACAAACAGCTGCTTTAATTTTCTGATTTTGTTTTTGCATCGGGGGTCCAACACTGTAATCCTCTCTATACCACAGACACGTCTTCACTTTTCAAAGCCGGACCGCGAACTGAAGAAACAGGTATGCGGTTCAATGTATTTCAATGGAGTTTTGAACTCAATGGCATAACTTGGGCATTTTTGCATATTTATGGCCCAAATTTTCAACATGTCTTCTTTGGGATCCTACCTCATGAACAATTGAACTGTCATTAGGCAGCTCTGTCCCGGAAGGTGATTTTGCGGCCCCTGTGCGAAATCACCTTTCAGGCAGGAGTTGAAAATGTTAAATGCCGTTGTTGATGAGTTGGAATAATAAGAAGGCTATGTGGAACATTTGGTGTAAAAGTATTAAAAACAATGAAGTTATGAACCCACATTGAATGTTACAAGTGCAGGCTTGAAACTTTGGTAATTTTCAATATTTTTACCCCAAAGTTACAACACAGCCATTTTGTTACAGCACCTCATGAATGTGACAGCTGTCATTTTTCAGCTCTGACCCAAAATGTGTTTTTACGTCCTGAAAGTTGATTTCGTAGTCCCTGCACACAATGACCTTTAGGCCGGGAGTTGAACATTTCTCTGCCCTTTTTCATTAGGCACGGTCTTAACAAGGCTGTGTTGAACATTTTGTGTAAAAATATTAAAAAACACATTTTCAATATTTTTACTCTTCATTCCTTGGCTGCAGCCATATTGGCTTTTGTCAGAATTTGTTTAATACCTGCTGCTTTGCCCTCTCCTGGGCTTGCCCCTACACAGCCAGCAGCACTGCACCACCTAAATTGGAGGCAATACATTTTCTTTGGTGTTTTTTATTGTTTTCTTTTCTTTTTTTTTGTTGTTGTTGTTGTTGTTGTTGTTGTTGTTGTTGAACAGTATTTGTTCTTGTCCTCCTTAATTATTTTTTATAAGTAATGCTTTGCCCTCACCTGGGCCTACCCTATAGTGAGCAACATAGAAACATAAAAATTGTTGGCAGATAAGGACTGCTAGGCCCATCCAGTCTGCCCATAAGTGGCATTGACTCCAACAGTCAAAAACAGCCACTTTAATTTTCTGATTTTATTTTTGCAGTGTTCCTTGTAGTACACTAGTAAAAGTAGTAAAGTACACACAGTTGCCCTTATTTGTTGTTACTGGCAGGCACAATCAGGCATCAGAGTCACTGTGCTTCTTTACTTTTTTGGGGGATGCCAGTCACAGTCTTGTGGTTCTCGTCCCACATTGGAATTGGACCCATACCTAAAAAACACTGGCACCTGAGTGCAGTATTGGGGGGGAGGGTGCTGTACTGTTGGGGTGTGCCATCCATCAGATGAGACTTTAAACCGAGGTCCCTTCTACCCATCCCAGTGCTGTTCTGCTGAGTGTCCAGGTGGAAGTAAAGGAAACCAAGGTATTCTTTGCAAAGAGTAGGGGACATTCCTGGTGTCTTGGCAAATATTCCCCTTCCCATAAAAGTGGTTCATGCAATTGTCCAAAGCTGTGTGAGGGTGTTGATGTGTGATATGGCCACCATTACACATTCAGTCACTTCACTACTAGTCTAGCATTGCTTGTAAAGTGCGCTGGGATACACTTTGTATGAAAAGTGCTATATAAATGTTGATTCTTCTTCTTCTTGTAGTTTGCTTGCTTTTTTCCCCTTAGAGCTCCCGCAGCACAATCTCCTCTGTCTCACTTTCTTTCTCTCTGCTGATTTGCCCTCCCCTAGGCCTACACCCACACAGCCAGCAGTACTTCACCACCAGACCAGTGGCAACTCCTTTTCGTTGGTGTTTAATTGTTTATTGTAGAGAAGTATTTGGTTTGTTCTTTGTCCTCCCTATTCATTTGTATAATACCTGTTGCTTTGCCCCCCCCGGCCTACCCCTGCACACTCAGCAGCACTGTACCACCATCCTAAATCCCCCTAAATCAGTGGCAACTAACTTTCTTTGGTGTTTATTTTGTTTGTGTGCTTGTTTGTTTTCCTTTGTAGAACAGTATTTTATTTTTCTTGTCCTCCTTCATAATATTTTTATACCTGCTGCTTTGCCCTTACCTGGGCCTACCCCTACACAGCCAACAGCACTGCACCACCTGAATCAGTGGCAACTAATTTTTTCTTTGCTGTTTTTTGTTTCTTTGTTTTTTTTTCTTGTCCTCCTTAATTCTTTTTTAAGAAAGTGATACTTTCCCTTCCCTTCCCTGGGCCTACCCTATTGCTGGCAGCACTGCACCTATCAGAGTGGCATTCACTCAAACAGCCGCTTTATTTTCTGATTTTTTTTTACAGTTCAGAATGGCATTCACTCAAACAGCCGCTTTATTTTCTGATTTTTATTTTACAGTTCAGAATGGCATTCGCTCAAACAGCCGCTTTATTTTCTGATTTTTTTTTTTACAGTTCTTTGGCGTGTACTTCACTGCAAAAAAAGTACACAGAAATTGTCCTTATTTCTGAGGGGGCTGGCCTGCCCAACTGTCCAGTCTCTCTCTCTCTCACTTTGTCTCTCTCTCTCTCTCTCTCTCTCCCTCCCATTCATGCCATCTATCTCACTGCCCACTCATTCTCTCAACTGCGTGGTACACTTACAGGGTTTATACACCCTGAGTGGTGGTGTCACATAACACCTGTTTCTGCTCTGCTTTCCTACTGGATAAGGAAACCAGCCACCTACGCTGATGCATTGCGTACAGCGTGGTGTGCCAACGGCATTAGGGAAGGAGTCCTCCTCAGTGCTGTGGATGTCAGACACTGTGCCAGAAGATACTGTGCAGTCACAGAGTCATGGTGACAGAAAAAAAAAAGCAAGCCTGAAATGCTTACCCATGCACCTGGAAATGGACTTATTTAGCAAAGTCTGTATTTATACGGGTTTGTGGGTAAGCACCAGATCTGGGAGAGATTCTGATTAGTGGCAGAATAATCCATTCTATTGGCCCCAAACTCACTCGACCCAGAGCCTAATTAAAGTCCCTTTTTTTTTTGTTCATGTTGGCCCCCTTTTTTTAGTCCAACACTATAGGAAGATCCCCTACTTTTTCTCATTGGTGGGCCCAAATGCTGAATTCATGCTGCAGTATGGCTTTGTGTGGGCTCCAGAAAGCACTACTGGTATAAGAAACAAGCATTGTGACCCACTAACAGTGATAGGAAAAGGCAATGTATCATCACGTAGACTTTGACCAATAAAGGGTGTCAGTATAAAAAATAGGGTGACTCAAGAGTGCTCCCACGGCTAGCTGGGGAGGGTGTGAGGGGCTGAGATGGTTGTGAGTGAATTATAGTTCTTAGAAAGCTACAAGCAGGCAGGATAATGGGCAGAAAGGAGCGAGGGAAGTCTCTGTCTAACTTAATGGGTCAATTTCTGTGGGCAGCCCCAAATTCCATGGACCTCTCCAAATTCTGTGGCTGGCTTTCATTTTTGTGGCAATCACTGTGTGTCACAGAACCACAGAGAACAGGGGGCCATTTCCTTTACAGTGGCAATGCTGATCGAGGTGGTCTATGAAGCAAAGCTGAGAGAAAGAAAGAGGCCTGCTGGGGACTTCAGGTGCTTTGACCATCACATCTGCCGCAGTATGTGAGATAAGAGTGTGAGACTTGCTTGCACAGAGCCCAGTTTGGATAGTCAGTACCCAATGGGTCAGTCACAACATTTAAACCAAATCGCTCTTTATTTATAAAAAGGCACCTTTCTAGAAACCGAGGCACCCGTACAACATCTAACTAAAGATCAATAAGTAGCCAACACAAAAAGATAAAACAAATGATAAATAAAGACAGCAGCGGCATTTAAAAATCAGAAAATGCTAGGCTAAAAAGGTAGGGGTTCAAAGCCTCCTTAAAACTTTGGACGGTCAGGCAATCTTGTACCCGATGAGGTAGAGAATTCCACAGGGTCGGGGCCATAAAACTAAATGCCCTCACCCCGGATGTCTGCAAACGAACCCATGGAATCTCTAGCAATCCCTCGCTGGTGGATCAGAGAGGGCGGAGGGGACAGTAGGGATGAAGAAGATCTTGCAGGTAACCAGGTCCCTGATCATGTAGGGCCTTATAGGTCAGCAAACCAACCTTGAAGGTGATCCACCACTGAACTTGCAGCCAGTGCAGACTGTGGAGCACAGGCGTTATATGACTGGTCCTAGGGGCACCAGTCAATAGCCTGGCTGCCGCATTCTGCACTAGCTGCAGGCAGCGGATATCAACCCCCGGTAGCCCAAGGTAAAGGGCATTGTAGTAGTCAAGGCAGGAGGTAACGAAGGTGTGGAAAATCATCAGGGGAACCAGGTGCTTCACCCGGGCGATATTTCTCAGATGATAAAAAGAGGTTTTGACAACTGCCAACACCTGGGATTTAAGGGTCAAGCAGTCATCAAACATAATGCCCAGGCTGCGAACCCAGTTTGAAGTAGTCAGCTGGACACCTCCAAGCCAAAGACCCGAGGGTGAACCTGGCAACAAACTCGCCTCCCGATGACCTGGGTCCACAACCAACAGCTCATTTTTTTCTGGGTTTAACTGCAGCCAGCTCACATTCATCTAGTCCTGGATCTCAGCAAGACAGCTGTTAAAGACTGAAACAGCATCATCCTGGCTGGGCACAAAATACATGTACAGCTGAGTATCATTTGCATAGCAGTGAAAGCTCAAGCCATACCATCTAATAATCGCTCCTAACTGCAGCATATGCACTGCAAACAACATGGGTGCCAAGATGGAGCCCTGCGGCACCCCGCAGAGTCGGGAGAATGGAGCTGATGAAAAGATCCCAGACACCACCCTCTGAGTCCTGCCCTGGAGGAAAGATCGAAACCATCTGAGGACCATCCCAGAAAGTCCACAGATGAACTGCAGGTGCTCCAACAGCACACCATGGTCTACAGTGTCAAAAGCTGCGGAGAGATCTAGAAGGACCAAGATGGAATGGGTCTTCCGATCTCTCACTATTAGGAGGTCATTTAGTACCCAGACAAGGGCTGTCTCGGAACTATGTCTCTTCCTAAATCCGGACTGGAGAGAATCATAGACATTGTGGCTGGTCACATAGTCAACTAGCTGTGACGCAAAACCTTCTCAATAACCTTACCTGCAAAGGGCAGGTTAGAGACAGGTCTGTAGTTAGCCAGACAGTCCGGGTCCAAGGAGGATTTTTTAAGGAGAGATCGAACTACCACTGCCTCCTTCAGGGGATCCGGGAAGATCCCCCTCTCCAAGGACATCCAGACTATCTCAGCAAGGACAGGGCTGATTTGATCCACACAACCTACCAAAAGGCATGTAGGGCCCAGGTCCAAACTATATTTGGTTGGACGCAAAGATTGGATGCCCATCACAATATCTTTGATTGTGGGCCGGCCAAAGTCACACCACACAAACTGAGCATCCGACATCTCCTGCTGACCACCACAACTCCCATTAGGGAGGGACAGACAAATCTCAGACCTGATTGTGGCAATCTTATCTGCAAAGAATTGAGCAATCTCCTCACACCACTCTTGTGAAAAAGCAGTTCCAGGCTGACTACAGATTGGATTGCACAATCTGTCCACAGTCCAGAAAAGCTGGGCTGGTTGAATCTGAGCAGCAGCAATTTCCCTGGACAGGAATTCTGCCTTCTTATGAGTAATTGCTGATTGATAAACCACATAGTGGTCCATCAAATTAAGTCTGTCACCCTTCAGGCCCGATTTCTGCCAGCACCTCTCTAGCCTTTATCCCACTCTCTCCTCAACTCCCTGAGAGCCTCATCAAACCAAGGAGACCTGGGGCATCGAGTGAGGGGATGTACATGAACAAGAGCAATGGAATCCAGTGCCTCAGTCACCGCCTTATTATAGGCAAGTACCAGGTCCCCTGGATCCAGGCATTCACTCGGTATACCTGATAGGTCCAACACCGCCATCAGACCATCAAGGGAAACACCCCTCAAAGGGCAGTACCGGACCATCTCCATAGGGGCAGGCCTACTAGGGGGGGGCCAGGAAACTGAACCCGATGGTATGATGGTCAGACCACCTGACTGGTTCCACCACCAAGTTGGATATCTTCATCCCCATAAAGAACAACAAGTCCAAAGAATGACCACCAATATGGGTCGAGGAGGAAATAACCTGTGTGAAGTCCAGTGAGATCATTAACTGGAGGAAGTCCTGACCAAGTTGTGAGAGTTCATCGTCGACCCAGGCATTGAAGTCTCCTAGGATTAGCCATCTGGGAGATCCCAATGTCAGGTCGACAATGAAGTCTGCGACTTCCCGCAGGAAAACATTCCCTCCTCCTTGTGGACGGTAGATGAGAAGGATCCTTCACCCCACACCCTCACCCAGGATACATTTAAAGGAGTTGGTGGTCCCTACTGGTACCTCCATCAGGTTCAGTTCCGATCTAAAACAGATGGCAACACCCCCGCCCCTACGATCCAACCTCAGGCTGTGTATCATCGAGTACCCGGCCGGAATTGCTGATGCCAAAATGGGACCAGCATTCTCATCCAGCCAGGTCTCAGTGATGCAAACCAGGTCAGATGAACCAACAAGATCCGCTATTATAGTGGTCTTGTTCTTAATAGACCTGGAATTGCACAACACCGCCCGAGTAGGATGAGTCACCGAGGAAGACCCTATTACCTATCTACTATAAGCAGAGCCCTTGGGTATGGGAACCAGACAGGGAAAACTCCTTTCCTGGACCATTTCACCCCAGGGCATCTCCTTGTCCCCACAGTCCCAATCAGCCCACTCCTTTCCATTTCCCCACCAGGCCAAGCCAGCACCCTCACTCTCCTAACAATCCCCAGAGCCTGGCACCTTCTGTATACCTCCGGGGATAGTGAGGGACAAGAAAAAGGGCGGAGGTCCCTAAGCCTGGAGGGGGAATAATGCCTGACCATCATTATACGACCCCAACACATCTTCACCACACTACGCAGCAGCTAAACACACAAAACTCAAACCAAACTCTCAGTCTTTCACACCACTCCCACACACACAATACTCAATAAACCAACACCCCCCAGCCCCACAATGCAAACAGTATACAGTAATATTCTATCACAGAGTAAGAAAGTGATTTAAGAACAGAAAAGAGAAGCCGCACAAGCTCTCCAGATGAAAGACCATTAATCTCTGAAGAGCTTTCACCTCCCCAGAGAAACAAAATTATAATAATTGCCTCCCGGCCCTGTCTCATATCTAGGCCAGGAGAACAGTCAGCAGTTTTAAACAGATAATCAGTTTAAACACGGCACTATCACTGCCCACCAGTTTTAAGACAATAGCAGAGAAAAAGAGTCCAATCATCCATCAAGTGCTACAAAATGTCCAAATGTCTTAATAGGTAAAAGCTTCCCTTGGCACCGCTGCAACTCCTGGGATTCTAGGAAGACTCCCCTTGATCCACACTGCTTAGCCACCCGGCCGTCCCCCGAGGAATCACCGCCAACAGCTTTTGGCTGCAAATAGGCTTCCGGGTAGAGCCAGCTCTCCAGCCTGCCTCCCCCAGCAACCACAGTACTACCGGGTACCACAGTGCATGCTTTCCAGCAGCCAAAGACCCAGGCACAAAACAGCCGATTACCTCCAGTGCCACCATTTATCTCGCCACATAGGCAGCAGGCCAAAATCCAAGAAGAACTTCCAGTAACCTTGTTCGTTGGACAAAAAGTGCCGATGCGATGATTCAGGTCCCAATCCTTGTAAGAACCGCTGAAACTTAACCCCCACAATAGTGTTCCAACAGTCACAAAACCAGGCAGCACCACCAAAGGCTCCAAGCTCAAACTCCTTAGGGCAAATCTGCACTCATGGATGGAAAACAACCCTCCTCAATCTTCATCCTCAGTCCTGGCACCAGGTAGGAGAGACAAAAATGATCTCCACCAAACTCGAAAAATGAGATATCCTGCGACAAACTGTTAGTCACTCAGGAAAAGACGGGTCAAAATGTGATTTAAATATAGTGCAGCTCTACACGGACACTTCGGTTTTTACTTAACCTAACCCGATACGCTCTACAATAACTAAATCACTCCTTCACCCCTAACTAACTGCATTAAAATAAATAAAATAAGAAAATTGAGAGGCCCAGAAAACTGAGTGCGATATAACGATTAAACTTAAAAAACAATCAGATGCCAAAACCAACAGACATATACACACTGAGTCTTGTGGCTAGCCCAGCGTGGCTGTCAGTATTAACAGGTGTATATAGCAGTAAGCACAAGCAACTCTGTTTATCTTCTTTCATTTCCTGCTGGCTGTGGAGAGAAATCTGAGACAACAATGCCAGCTGTGTTAGAACTGACTCACATTGCAGAAAGGCAAAAAAGGAAGGAGCTGGAGCTGGCCAGGTTGCAAATAGAAAAGGCTAAGCAGATGCAGTGGAGAAGGAAATATAGCATGTGGCAGGTGCAGAGGAAGGAGGAAAACAGTGCAAGGCAGATGCAGAAAGGAGACAAAAGCATCAAGAAACAGATTAAAGACAGTGCACAGCAGATGCAGATAAGAGAGAAAAGTAGCTTGCAGCAGACAGAGAAGGCCTGGGCAGATGCAGATAAAAACAAGAGAGAATGCAAACAGCAGTTTGAGATGATGGAGTATTACAGATGGCAACACTTTTTCAGAGTTAGGCACCAGACCAAGTGAGCAGTGGGGTAGCCAAGGCTCAAACTTTGGGTCCAAATTATTTTCAAAATTCACAGAAGATATGGCTATTAATAACTTCCTTAATTAGTCTGTCTGAGGAAAAAGTGTCTGCAATACCAATTGACACAGGAGCACTGTCCCATTTGTTTGACTCCATTGCTCACTGGGAAGACATGGCAAGCGTTCTCATGCTTGGACCCTAATGACAACAGGGACTATGTGAAAATCAAGGCTGCTGTTTTAAAGTATTATGAGTTGATTTCAGAGGCTTATAGATTAAAATGTAGACAATTATGGAAGAAGCCAGGAGAGAATTATAAGGAACTGAGTGAACAAATCAGTACTGTACTGGGGGGACCGTTAAATGGGAAGAAAGCAATAACTGCTCATGACATTTTCAAATTATACTTATTGAACTGTTTTTTAAAGAGCCATTGATGTCTCAAAGAAAACTTTAAAAAACATAATAATTAGGTACAATTCTGCTTGCATTCCATTTATACTTTATATATTTCTGCTCCCCATAATTGATTACTAAAGAAATGTGTATGAATATATTATTGTTGTACCTTACAGTTCATTTTGAGTTAACATGCCTCTATAATTTACTCCCTACTTCAAGTCATAATCCTCTATTCTGACATCATAATCTGTTGCCATGGGAGTAACTGTGAGGTTATAAGTGGTGCTCTATGACTTCAGGTAGGGAGAAAGCAGCAGAGATAGATGGACTTTTCTGGAGCAAACATCCTGTTTTCATGCAAATTACCTCACTACTAAATATTGGGGAGGAGGAATACAGAACTAATGGGAAATACAAGCTGGATAGTGCTTAAACATTATGTTTGTTGAAGTTCTCCCGAATGTGTCACCAGCTCTTTAAATGTGTGCATGCTGAGCTGAAAATGGTTATCAGATAAGAATCCTTGTATGGTGGCAGAAGCTGCTGAATGGGCAGATCACTGAATAGAAAACCAGAACAGCCCTCCTCAACCCGGAGCATAAGGAGGCAGCAGCCAGCCCCAAGCTTTGTTCAAAATCAAAATATTTATGCACTCACTGGAAGCAAAACGAAAATCCAGTGCCCAGTTTATAAAGTGCTACTGTCTATATTTTAATGAAAGCAACACAGTGACAAGAATTACAAGCATGGAATGCGAACTGCTACCCCCACCACTTTAACATCTTGCAAGACTTCACCCCGAGGGGCTGATTTGCTGGGGATGCATTGGATTTTACTTTTGTTTCCAGTGCATGCATAACAAGCATTTGTCAATGCTGAATGTTGGCTTGCTGGCATTGGCATTGGTAGTGCAGGAGTTAGAGAGATGTATAGTAGGAATGGCAGTGAAGTATTGAACTGACGCCAATCCCACCCCACCCTGCAGAGACTGACAGGTGTTGGGGGTGTGCATTTGTATCGTCAGCCATAATGCTCATGCCCTTTCACCTCACCATACCCTGCAGACACTGACAGGTGTTACGATGTGCCTTGGGGTCTTTGGGCCTTATACTCACCCCATTCCACAAGAAAATACGCTGAGATGCGTGAGGTATAGGAGAATGGGGTGAATGCTGTGGCTGAAGACCCCATGGCACACCTTAATGCCTGTCACTGGCTGCAAGGTGGGGGTGGAATGGCGTTAGCATTACGTCCAACAATCCCAAGTCACACCCCCGACGCCTGTCAGTCTCTACAGAGTAGGTGTTATGGTTGGAAACTCTAACAATCTGGCTGTTTGTTGGTATTTTTCACTCCAAATTTTCAAAATGGGATTTTTGTGACTCCACCTCATGAACAGTGGCACTATCATTTCATTACTCAATCCCGAAAGGTGGTTTTGCACAGCGACTGCGCCATTTGGTGCCACAGGTGTGAAAACACATTTCTGGCAGGGTGTGAAAAATGACAGCTGTACTGTTCATGAGGTGGTATGAAAAAACTGGCAATGTTGAAAATCTGGAGTGAAAATATGAAAAAGTGGCGAAGTTACAAGTGTGCATAGAAACTGTGCAATGCATGCTCATAACGCAGTCAGTTTTTGGAATTTTTCACCAGATTTTCAACATGGGCATTTTTGAACCTCTCCTCATGAATAGTGGCACTGTGATTTTGGTAATCTGTCCCAAAAGTTGATTTCCCACAGTGACCGTGCCATTCTGCACCACCGGTGTGAAAACATGTTTCAGGAAGGATGCAAAAAATGACAGCTATACTGTTCATAAGGAGGTGTGGAAAAATGGCAACATTGAAAATGTAGAGAGAAAATATTAAAAACTGGCGAAGTTATGAGTGTGCATAGAAACTGCGCAATGCACGCTCATAACACAGTCATTGTTCGGAATTTTTTCCTCAGATTTGCAACATGGGCTTTTTAGGGCTTCCCCTCATGAACAGAGGCACTGTCATTTCGTTAATCGATCCCTAAAGATGATTCCGTGCAGTGACCACAAAATCACCTTTTGGGACTGAGAAACTAAATGACAGTGACATGTTCATGAGGTGGGATCTCAAGAACCCCATGTTGACAACTTGGGGCAAAAATTCCAAAAAATGGCTGAGATATCAACCTAAGTTGAAACCCCCATTGCATCCTATTATAAAGCTTACCGTCATTTCTTCAGTTCGCAGTTCGGCTTTGAAGAGTGCAGACGTGTCCCGGTTCAGAGAAGATCGTGGCTCCCAACCTCCAGAGAGTAAGTATGGGTGAGGAGGGGTGGGGGGTGGGTGTGGGAGGAGGAGGTGGGGATGGGGGAGGATGCGGGAGACAACGGTGGACCATTCTCTTGTTTGTGGGGAAGACTGCAAGAGAAGGTTTTCATTTACAGGTTACAAAAACAAGAAATAGGCACACTGGGGTGGGCTCCCAGTGTGCCACAATTCTGGTGGGGGTGATGCCAACAAGGGGATTGGGCACCCCGATGTTGGCAAGGTGTATAGACGGTTGGAAGGGTGCATTCGACACTGGGAGTGGGCATCCCGGTGTCGGAAAGGAAAGAGGAAATTGTTTAACCAGGAAAGACACACTAAGAGGGGGGATGCTGACACGGGGATTGGGCGCACCGATGTTGGCTTTTCGGGAGTGTGTGGTGGGCGGCAGGAGCCTCCATGTTACAGTGTTCCACATAATGTGGGGGGGGACATGCCAACACGGAGATTGGGTCCCCCGGTGTCGGCTTTCTGGGGATTTTGTGACAGATGGCAGGAGCTGCCATATTTATTGAAATGTTTCTCCAGGAAAAGCATATAATGGAGGTGTGTCATCTACCTCTGCAATGACAAGTCTGTCTCTGATTGCAGTGGCAGATTCGTTTAAACTCCGTGGCTCTCTCTGAAACTGCTGTCATTGGCAGCATGCTCACTGATTGGTGGCTGAGGGACGCACCCACTAAAGCATCCTCTGCATTCGCCACAACACTGACACACCTCTGAAATGTACTACTACCACAAGATGTTGCTTGCGTGTGTGCACAAGCCAACATAAAAATTTTGATTTTGTGAACGAGCAGATCAGTATGCAGCTAGCCACCTTAATCCACATAAGAGGGTACATTGGGGAGGGAACTCTGCTCACAAAAGGGTGGGTGGGACACAAGGGTCCTCTAAAACCTGGCAGCCCTTGGAGCCTTGAAGGAACACCTATATAAATACTAAGAGCAGCACGGTAGAGGTTAGGAAGTGTTATGTGTGCCATAATCTTTGGCACTTGTCTTATGATTGCCCTCAGGCAATGGGAAACAAGCCATGGAATAGAATAATGGAGGACACCAGCTTGCTAGGGGATCAAACATGGTCAACCTCACTCTTGCTGTGGAGGGTGAGAGCAGACACGCAACCAAAGAGTTCGAGTGTTTTCTCAGGGAACACTGAAAAGCATCTAAGACCAGTCTGGGGGAATGACTTCTTGTCACAAGGATTGAGGGACAAGGATGCCAATATTACAGTCATCCAGCAAGAGTTGGTATGACAGGAGCAGGTTCTACCTGTGAAGGGTGCCTCCATTAAATTTAGTCCATACCCCTGGCTCATAGTGCAGAAGGCCCAACTTCTCCAGAAGGGGGAAGGGTGGGAAGTAACAATTGCTTCTGGGTTGCCTGCAGATGTTCTGTTAAGGAAAGACTAGGATGAGGAAGGGGAGCCAGACATGGTCTGCACTTTAGCTAATAGTCAAGCAAGTGCGATGACCTAGACTGGTAAGGGTAGATGGGAAGAAGATGGGGAGAAAAGACCAAACCCTGTCTATAACCCCATGCCTGCACCAGAGAAGGGGGCCACAGTAGCCAGAGGAAGCTTCTCTTACTGCCAAGACAGAAGAAGATTCTGTGCCCGAGGGCTCTGCAGCTGGCAGCAGTTCACTGACACAGGTGTCCAAGGGGAGTGACATGGCTGACATGCAGCAACTACAGTTGGCTGCAGGGAAAACAAAACTCAAGGAATGTCATAAGAGGAGTTGCATAAGGCTCAGCTCATGGATCCATCTCTAGCTGCACCAAAGTTGCTGGCAACAGGCAGATGTAGTGACTCAACAGGGGAAGAGCAGCAGAAAGTGTTTCAGGAATAAGAGATTTTATATAGGTATTGGGTCCCTAGGGAAGCACCTGAGGAATGGAAGAAGTGCAGGCAGATTGTGGTTCCACAGGAACACAGAGTGGCTCTGCTAAACTTGGCACACAGTATTCCTCAGTCCAGACAGTAAGGTATTATACAGACAAAGAGGTGTTTATTCCAAAACCTTTACTGGCCTATGCTGTACAAGGATGAGACGGAGTACTGTCGCTCATGCCCAGAGTGTCAGTGAATTAGGGAAAAAGGTGATCAAGCAAAGGCTCCCCTGATTCCACTCCCCATTACTGTGGAGCCCTTTCATTGGGTTGCCATGGACAATGAAGGCTCACTGGCTATGCCTAGCTTGAGGGGAAGGTAGTGCAGTAAAAAAGCAATGGAAAGCATCTGGAAGCAAACTTACAGAGCCCAGGTGTATATCACGACTGTACAAACTCAGATGGAGCCCAGCTACATGTGTTGCAAAGTGTTAATTAAAAAAATTGCTCCGGATTCAGTTCATATTTAAAAGCTTTGTTACTCACATATATGTGCCATATATCAGCAGATTTTTTGAATATCATTAGAAATGTGAGAGTAACTGAAAACACTTTGCTTGTTACATTAGGGCCGAGATATTCAGAGCACTTGCGCATGGTGTAACTGAGTTGTGCCAGTGCAAGTCTGGAGATGTGCCACCCAGTGATATTCAGAGGGAGCCGTGGCACAGTGCAAATCCCATTGCACCAATGCACAACTTTAATGTATGCAGCACAACTGCAGGGGGCGTTCCCATGAATAAGTGGCACACTGGCATATTCAACCGTAGAGCAAGGCACAAGTCTGGAGCAAACCCCAAGTTGTGCCAGGCAGACTTGAGCCAATAAATATAGGCACAAACACACAGACAGCGGATGCGCAACAGTGTACACAGAGAGAGAGGGAGTGAGAGAGAGAGGGAGAGGGAGAGGGAGAGAGACAGACAGACAGAGGAGAGAGAGAGAGAGAGAGACACACACACACAGACCAAAGGACGGACTGACAGAGTGGCATAGGCACCCAGGGAGACACCCAGTGACTGAGTGATGAACAGTGGCCCATGCCCATTCATAATGGATGCGGTAATGAGGGGTGTGAGGAGGCAATAGGAACAGCAGTATGGCTGACGAAGGGCCCGGTGGCAGTATGCCCGACACAGGTGGTACCGTGCCAAAATCATGTTTGAGAACTTCAGTGACACAGACATAGTGGGCTGGTACCGCCTGAATAGGGCAGTTCTGAGGCAGCTCTGTGAGCTGTGCAGTGATGAGATGCAGGCACCCACCAGACATAATCATGCCATGGCAGTGGAGACTAAGGTGACCGCTGTGATGTGCCTGCTCACCACGGGCACCTTCCAAAGACCAATGGGTGATACCATGGGCATCACTCAGTCAGCCACATCCCGCCTCCTCACCCAGTTCCTCAACGTTCTGCTGTCACATGCTTCAGAGTACATACATTTCCCCAGCACACAGGCAGAGTGTACAGCAACCTGCAGAAGTTCCACTGGGTGGTACGCATGCCAGACATGATTGGGGCAATAGACTGCACCCATGTTGGCATCTGCACACCACCTGGCCCAGAGGGTCCAGTGTACATCAACCGGAAGGGGTACCCATCCATCAACTGCCAGGTGGCGTGTGATACCATGGGGCGCATCATCAATGTCTGTGCCACACACTCTGGGAGTGCACATGTTGCCTTCATATGGCACAGTTCTGCGCTGTGCCATAGGTTAGTGAGGCGACATCCCCATGGGCCACCTTGTCAGTGAGTAAGACATGCACCAGGGTGGGTGAGAGCCACAGCTCTGGGGGTGGGGGAGGGAGGGAGGTTGGGGTGGGTGCTGTGGTGTGTGTGTGGTGGCTGAGAGGGAGCGGGTGGCAGCACAGCACAGCACAGGGATAACCATGTCATCTTCCACACAGGTGACAGTGCATACCCCCTAAGGCCATGGCTGCTCACCCCCCACCGGCGACCATTGTTCCCCACGGAGGAAAGATACAACGAGGCACATGCCAGCATGTACAATATCATTGAGAGTGTCTTTGGCATGCTAAAGATGCGATTCCATTGCCTAGACAGGTCAGGCAGTGCCCTACAATACAGCCCATTGAAAGCCTGTGGCATATTCCTGGCCTGCTGCATCCTGCACAACATTGCCATTGACTATGGAATAGTAGTCGAGGCTGATGAGGGTGACAGTAGTAAGGACGATGGTGGTGAAGAGCCGGAGGGTGGTGGGCAGCCACCCCTTAGCAGGAGGGACTCTCGAATGGTGCAGGAGGCACGGCGGCACTGTGACACCATCACAAGGGAGCATTACGGACAACGCAGTTGATTGCACCGAGACACAGGCAAGGCCCACACAGCCCAGCACACAACACAGTGGCAGGGTTGTGCACAGTGGTATGCATGCAGGGACGGGGGAGCACAATACATGTGGCAGAGCCACTGGCACACGGCTCGCACACACAGACACACACAGCAATGGCATGCGCACATAGACACGCACACACACAGCCACCCACACACATGGTGAGGAACATGGCATGGATCAGAATCATGACACCGGTGCACAGGCATGGCCGGTGCTGAGCTGCCCTCATCATATCCATGCCACATGTCCCAGCAGCATGGTCCACACACACTGGGGGCATGCAGCACAACACACATGTGCACCACCACATGCATGCCGCACCACCACCACCCACGTGTGTGTGTGTGGCAACAGCAGCGGATGGCAGGTCAGGGCAGCAGACATGTCACTCCAACCGTGCACTCCCACGACTGCTGGAGCCATGTGGACGGCCACGCTGAGGCTGACTGGCAGATGCATGCTGCACATTGGCCACGGGGGGTGTCAGATGCCCCCCCAGGGGTTGATGTGAGAGACCGTGACCGAGTCCATGCAGGGGTGCCGAGGCGGCCAAAAAGGCCTGCCCCGTGGGTGTCTGGGATGCTGACATCAGATCCTGGCATCCGCTGTGCTGGTGTCGCCAGACGCCTGGACCGTGGGGTGGACAGTGCACTGCGGGGGGGTCCTCTGCACATGGCTGAGCCCAGTGGCTGCCACCAACTCCAGCCCAGCTGCAATGGTACCAGCCATGCAGTCCACTGATGTCACAATTGCACTGGTCGTGCAGTCCATTGCTGCAATCATGGCCTCCTGCATCTGGGTGAACCTGTCCATAAGCCTCGCATCACCCCTGTCCTGCTGCGTGTCCATCTGGTGCACCTCTGTCCACAGTGTGCACATCTCAGTGGCAAGCAATGCCTGGTTGGCCACAGAGGCTGGCAGTAACCGGGTGTGCTCTGTTAGCCTCTCAGTATCCTTGGCCTCCTGGCCTGCCCGTCAAGCTGGGGGGGTGACACGGCACAGCCTCCCGCTCAGGTGGACACTGCACAATGGGCCATACCGGGGGTATGGTGCTGTCCGGTGCACTGGCGGTGGGCACCATGACACGCTGTCCAACGTCACCTGCATCCTGCTGCCACTGCCTGACTGTCTGCTGGGCAGTGCCCCATGCCTGCATTGCAGTGGCAGCACCACCGCCACCCACACCGGACACAGCTGTGGCGCCACACACAGCTGCACCAACAGGGATGGGGGTGGCTATGGAGCTGCGGGCACAGTGATGGGACCTACCAGTGCCTGTGTAGTGGGAAGATGTGTGTTGGGCACCACCGCCCTTATGCTGTCCAGTACCAGAGTAAGGTCATCATCAGTGTCGGACAGCACCCCAAGCTGGGTCTCTGCACACAGCACCTCCAGGCTGTTATCATGCAGGAACCCAGCCAGGGGGTCATCTGACCCCATGTCAAGCACGGCTGCATGCCCAACAATGCTGAGACATGGCCTGTCCCAACTCTGGATGCCCGTTGATGTTGAGGGTCGGGCATCCACGTCCATGGCTGCCCCCCACCTGGTCCTCTGCACAGAGATGTGCTGGTGCTGCAAGACAAGAACAGAGGGTTAGTGGAGCAGCATACCCTGTGGCCCCCCCAGCCCCCATGCCGCTGTTGCCACATGCCACCCTGCAGCGATGTGTGTCTGCATCCACACACACTTGTGGCATGGGCATGGCCTCAGGCACACCTGCATGTCATGCCCACACCAGGCATGCCTGGCAGCTGGTCATACTCACCATGCAGTGAGGGTCTGTCACCCGTCTGGAGCCCACAACCAGGCATACCTTCCACCACCATGTGGCTGATGGTGGATACCACAAGCTCCTTCGTGGCCATCAGAGGTGACACGGTTGCCGGCCCACCACCGGTTGCACTGTGGGACGCCCATATGGCCACAACCTTATTCTTGATCTGCCTCCTGTCCATGCCAACCTTCTTCTTGCACTCCTGTGGGGTGTGATGGTGGTGTCTGTGGGTGTTGACATATCAGGCCACCCCCTTCCCACCAACTACCTGCTCCTGCATCGTGCCCGTGGCACTGCTGAGAATGCCCTCCCAGTCCATATAGGCCTCAATGAGGGCATTGCTCTCAGCAGCTGTAAAGTTGGGCCTGCACTTGCGTACAGGCTCATGACTCTCCTCTCCTTCAGGTCCCGATGTTCTGCCACCTGTGGACATGTACAGCAGAGTGGGTCAGTGCCAGCATGTTGCAATGCAGCACTCTGTTGCAGTGTTTGCTTAGGCTGCTGTTCATCCATGTTGCCAGTCACTTACCTGAATGGTTGCAATACCGGTCTGTGGCCTGTGCTGTTCTGTGGTGCTTTTAAGGTGCAAGGCATGCAAATTAGCCTGTACACAAGTTAATGATATGCTAATGCTCCCCACTGCGCTGTGCATTGGCTAATGAGGTGATTTGCATGCGGCATCTCAATATTGTATAATTGTGCCGTGTGCAATGGGGTTGCACCGGAGCATCTCTGTGGCACAATACCTGCGCATGTGGGTGCTCGCGCCTGCAGTGAACATGTGCACAGCAATGACCACATTGCTATTCCACAACATGCATAGCATGCGCGATGCCATGGCACGGTGCATGTGGCGCTGGTCTGCCATCGCGCACGTGATCACTGCGTGTGGGAGTGATGACCTCTGACCCATGGGTCGTGTCATGACCCCATGACCCCACTAGGCCCGGGCATGCTGTGCATGCCCATGACTGCGCTATAGCCCCGCACTGCTCAGTATCCGCGCAGCCACATGCAGCGCAACTGCAGCCTTGTATATCCTATCGTGCATCCTTCACATGTAGCAGACACATGTGCTGTTCTACAGCCATTTTCATGTTGAACTTGACTGCTGACCATAGTGCAGGGACAGAGCAGGAGGGCAGGCAACTGGACGGAGGTTGAGCTCATCAGTCTGGTGGCTGTGGTTCAGCCCTTTGAGGGGCAGCTGTATGGCCAGGTGGCACTCCAGCAGGCCAGAGTGGAGATATGACATTGTGTCGCAGAGGCCCTGGAGCAGAGGACTGGTGTCAGTGCATGGAAGAGCAGTGCATGCACCAGTATGGGGACCTGCGGTGGAGGGTACCAGACCACCTGTGGCGTCTGCAGGTCCATGTCTGCGAGGTTCAGTGCTACAGCCAGGTAGGTGTGCTCATGTTGCTATTATGCCCAGGTGTAGTACTGTGGTGTTGGCATGGCTGCGCGGCATGGCCCTCAGTAGGGTACTTCGTTGGCCTGGAGGTACTGCACACCGGGCATGGCTGCTGCACAGGTAGCAGCCATGCTCATGCGTGGGCCTCAGGACTGACAGGGACACACTCAGTGCACAGCGGGCTGTGTGGTGGTGGGAGACTCCACATGCATTAATGTGTACTGATGTCCACCTCTCTTCATTCCCTCCACAGGGCCGGTGGACCATAGATGGGCCAGGGTGACGGTGGAGGCAGCCAGGGTGGTGCAGCCTAGTGGGCAGAAGGTGGCACCAGCTGCACAGCAAGGGGCAGGTATGCATTGTCACATTCCTTCTCAGTGTCACAGTGGGATAGTGGTGGGGATATGGTACTACCATAGCCCCCTCTGCCATGCATCTTGACAGCTGTGTGTCATATGGACCGTTGTGCATGCCACTGCGTGCCATCCCTTGGCCACCATGTACCGGCTGTTGGTGGGGGTGAGCGTACACAGGGCTTCCACCATTTGTGCTGTGATGCTACTGTTGTTGTGTGCCATTTGACCCTCACATTGCAGTCCTGTGACTGCTGCACTACATCATCTGCCTCTGTGCACCACCGTGTTGTGCTGTGTGGATGGCTGGCATTACCCTCCATGCGAGGGTCCTTTCCGGTCTCACCAGAGGTGTGTGCCCCCACTGTCCAATACGCACTGTGGGTGGGTAGGGGGTCCTTGCGGTATTGCACTGATTGCCTGTCATCCCATCCCCTTGGTGTTGGCTCTGTGGCAGCGAGGAGGGGTCCATGGGTGTGGGCGAGGACCCAGAGGCAGATCCTAGCTGTACTCTGGAGAATACTCTGCATGGTGCCATCCATCCAGCATGTCCCATGAGGAGAGAGCAGCAGTACCAAGGGACGGCCAGGCGTGGACAGCATTAACTTGTCTCTGTATATAGCCCCCTTTCCCTTGCTATCCCTGTTCCCCTGCAGTCCCCCAGCATCTTGTGCAAACCCTATTTCCTGACCCCATCCTGCTTCTTACCTCCCCTGTCCCTGCCCCTGTTACTGTGTTTCTCTGCTGTTTTCATGTTATAAAGCGATTATGTTCCTACATGCCTGTGTCCATGTCTGCTTTGCAGGTGGCGTGTGGAACCATGCTGCAGTGGTCGGGTGTTGGTCCAGACTGTTGGTGCAGGGGGAGAGTGTGGGTTGACTGTGGTTCCCTTCTGTGTCCAGTAGGGTTTCATGCTGTGGTGCTGGCTGTCTCCCGGGTGTGGTGGGTGTGTTGTGTGTTTTCAGAGTCACCATGGGGCTGTGGTCAGGGCTTGGCAGACGGTTGGGGGCTTGGAGGTTGTACATGGGCCTGGTTGTCATGCTGGATTCATCAGCTGCTGGGGTGTGGCCATCCATGTTCACTGTTTTTGCTCCCTGTCCTGTGTGTTCTGGCCACATGCCTGTGTCCTGGCTCATTCACTGCCTGGCACTGGTGCTGCCTGTGGGGGGGTGTGGTATGCGAAGTGGGTGTGTTTGTGTCCAGAGCCATGGGGGGGCACGGTGTGGCATTGGCCATGGCCAGCTGGCTGTTGGCCTGTGGGAAAAGGCACCATTGGCGGGCTTGCATTGGCCATTGTCCCCACCTGTCTCCTGATGGCTGGCCCACCATTGTGTTCTGGGGCGTGGCTCTGGTTGGCGCGGTGCACAGCGCCTCTGTTGGTGGTTGTGCTCCATCCTGTAATGCCCATTGTTCCCTCCTGCTCTGTGCCAGTGTGGTACTGGTGTGCCCTGCTGGCCGGTGGGGTCCTGTACCATTGGTACTGTGCTTCCTTTGTTGTGTCCCTGGGCCTCTTGCATTTGCACTGCTCCCTGTGTTTGTGTGCAGGTTTGCTCCGCTCTTCCGTGGTTGCGCCAGCGTATCTCTGATTGCACCATGGTGCATCTTTGCCATATTCAGCCAGCTTGCGCTACCGCATTTGCGGTGGTGCAACTTCTGAATATGGCACCCGGTTTGAAATGGCGCATCTGACTTGCGCTGTGCTGGACTTGTGCCGGCCTTTGGCGCATTTCTGAATATCTCGGCCTAGATGTACAAGTGCTATATATATAGAATAAAGCATGGGGTGGTGTGTGTAATGAGAAGTTTACACACACCTGAGGGGTTAGTGTTAAGATAAACCCCTCAGCTTAAGCTCGAGGGGTTTGTGAAAGCATCTAACCCTCAGGTGTGTGTTAATCCCGAGTTTTCATACACATCACCCCATATTTTATTTTATATAATTGCTGGGTTTTCCTTTTTCACCACAGTAATTATATAAAATAAAAAATACGTTCTTGTGCGACTGCGGTCCACTTGGGTGTGAGCGCGAGGCCCACAGTCTCTTTCATTTATTTAAACTTTTTAAATTAATTTATGTGTGGAGCCAAAATTGTATTTTTTATTTTATAATTTTTTGAATTTTTTCTGGTTGCCGCTTACTGCCGAGTTCAAGTAGTGGTTCCCTGTCAGGAGGAAAGACAACGCAGCCAGTTGTCAGGGAGGAAGAGCTTCAGGGGCACCTGCGCAGTGCAAGGGAAACCGGGCGCATGTTCACCATTATAAATGCTCCTTTATAATGGTGAATTATGCCATGGTTTCCGAAGACCCGGTAGTTATATGAATACACTACATTAGGAGGGGATAGAGGCTTTAAGGGACGCTTTGTCTCAGTATACAGTATTGACTTCAGAAATATTGGAAATGGTTCTTATGACTGAAATTTTTTTTAAAACACAATTATAATATGGCTATAAAAAAATCTAGTAATCTGATTGGCTGAGGAGCTCGGAACCCAGTGCTGTTGTTCTACCATGACAGCACTGGAGGAAGGACCAGTAGCCTCTTCCAATATAAAATCAGTTGTACTAAACACATACCTGACTGCCATCACAAATGTGACTGCCACCTTTACTCACTAAAAATCTTAAACTAGGCCAAGTTTCTATGATTCTATATGGGGGATAAGGGGCAGACTGGATATGTCGGTGGGTCCTTTTCTGCCACCAAGTTTCTATGATAGGCCCTAAAAATAAAACTGCCTTAAATTTAAAAACATAAACATTTTTATTTGCCCTCATAATTCTCTATACACACACGCACTCAAATACCTTAAAAAATGAAGTATTACAGTGCTTACAATGCTAATTTATGGTGTTTCTTTGTTGACCATAAAAAATCTCCCTCGTATCCTCACCTGCTTACTGGGGAAATCTATGTTTAACTTGCTACAGATAAAACAAAAGCCCTGGCTCCATCTAAGGCTGTCTGTTGTGTGATAGTGGGGGTGAACATTCTGCCAGTAGAACTGACCAGAGATTTGAATTCTTGTATTCCATATATAGTAAACATTCCATCTCTTGAATTCAAACCCAAGACAAGCATCTTAAGCCACCTCCTTGAATATTTTGCAGTTTAATATCTTTGCAACTGGTCAATGGATTTGCATGAAATTTTGCACATTTGGTCTCGAGGGATAGATCTCTTGACGTGCCAAGTTCTGGTTCAGTTGGATATGCAGATTCCAAGATCCGGATAGTGAAAAAAGTTTAAAAATCAAGATGTTTTGTTGTTTTTTTTATCATCATCTAGCACCCAGATGGTTTGGAATTTTTATCTGAAATTTTCAGGGTAGAAAGGGCTTGACCCCCAGATGTGCCTTTGGTTTGTCTGGTAAAAAAATATTATTCCATTCCAACAGGAAACAATCAACCTTCTTGTGCCCAGTAGTTTGACATCATTTTCCTCCAACCTATCAGCAGTATGAGTACTGTACAGCAACTCAAATTGTATTTGTTACACCTAACAGTAAAATGGAATAAATAAATAAACAAACAATGCAGGGTAGCTCTGCAAAGGAGTACAGTAAATGTGGTTAAGTGTGTTTAAATTTTGTTACAGTGCAGTTAGACATTCAGTTTTTTTGCTTCTTTTTAATGTTTTTTAAAAATAAAAAAGGCAGTCCAAGACATGACAAGGCACTACAGTATATCTATATATTATGGCTACATTTAATTGCAATACAGTTAAACCTTCAGATTTCTGCTTCTGTTACATGTTTTTTTAATGTAAAAAAAAGGAAATGCAAACAATGTGAAATGATGCAGACTAGTTCTGCAAGGGGCTACTTTATTTCAATGTCTTTGCCAAATTTAATTGCAATAAATTTAAACCTTCAGCTTTCTTGCATTTTGCTAAATCATTTAAGTCATGTCGAATTTTTAATAGCCATATTATAATCGTAATAAGGCACTCCACGGTGTGTGTCGTGGTGGGATAACAGCACACCTAGGGTGGGGGAAGCACCCTAGGTGTGCTGTTTATGACGCGCACCCTGTTGTGCCTTATTGCTTAATTATTTCATGTTTTTGGATCATTTTTATTTACAGATCAGAGGAACAGTGATGGGGATGTTGTTTGCTCCCAATTATGCTAATATATACATGGGTACATGGGAAACCACTTATGTATTTAATCAAGAGAATAATAGATTTTACAGTAACATCCAATTCTATGAAAGGTACATATAGAACCTTTTTTGTTATGGAATGGTAACCAACAGGAACTGACTGAATATTTACTGAAATACTGAAAGCATTTTGATTAATGCTTCATAGTACATGCTGCTGGGCTCCATTCTAGGTTGAAGGTATTGCAGTTTTTTGGTAGGGGACCATGCCAGTCAAAAGCCTGACGCTACGGCAAGGTTCTCAATCAAGGCAAGAAAGGTAGCAGATGAGCTGCTTGGAATTTTCAGAAGAGCTGGGTTTTCCAGGGAGATTTTGTCTGTTCAAGGTATTAACTTTATGTCTGACCTGATGACGGAGTTGTAGAAGAAGTGTCAGGTGGAGGCACTGCATGCTACTTCGTACCACCTACAAAAAATGGATTAGTTTAAGGGTTTAATGGGACCTTTAGGACCATGTTTCAGACTTTCACAGAACAGCACAAGAGGGACTGGGAAAAATTCTTGTCCTACCTACTGCTGTTTACATACTAGAATGTCCCACAGGAATCTATGCTTTTCACCCTTTGAGCTCCTGTACCCTACATGTGTCATAGGGCCCCTAGATTTAGTTAGAGAGGAATGGGAAGGCAAGACCCAGAGACAGTCTATTTTGGGCTATGTCCTGAACCTCTAGGACTGGCTTGAGGAATTTATGGGCCTTGCTCAGAATCACTTAGCTGCAGCACAACAAAAGCAAAAGACCTGAAAAGCAAAAGACCTAGTATGATGAGGAGACCAGAACCTGATTATACGCCACAGGGTAGAAGGTAATGGTGCTCACACCAGTGAGGCAGACCAAACTGCAGGAAGCATAGGAGAGGCCATATGAGGCATACACTGGTGAATGATGTGGGTTATGTTGTAGAGCTGCCAATAGGAGGCACTCTGAGAGGATGTCTATGTCAGTATGATGAAACCCCATTATGACCATACTGACGTCACCCACATGGCTTGCAGCTCAGCAGACAGAAATCAGGAAGAGCCTGCACTAGATCTGCTAGGAGAGAATAAGTGTGAGTCTACCTTGAGCTCTGTGACAATGTCTGAGGGACTTACACCCAGACAGGCAGCCCAAATGAAAGAAGTGCTTAAAGACTTTGGCTCTTTATTTATTGTTTTATTCTGGGTATACTGACTGAACAGAGCATGAGGTGAAACTCACTACAGAGAAACTTATATAGCAGAGGAATTATCAGGTGCCTGAAGCAGCAAAAAGAACTACAGAGAGAGAGAGAGAGAGAGATATGGGAGATGTTGAGCTTAGGATTAATCCAGCTGTCCAACAGTCCCTGGGCAGCTCCAGTGGTGCTGACTCCTAAGAAGGACAAAATTACTAGGTTCTGAGTAGATTTCAGGTGGCTAAATGGGACCATAGTACCTGATGCATACCCCATACCCTGGACAGGTGAGATGCTGTACAGGTTAGGAGGGGCTAGATACCTGGCTATGACAGAATTGAAAAAGGGATACTGGAAGGTGCAGCTATCTGAGGAAGCTCATGAGAAGTCAGTATTTGTCATCTTGGTTTGTTTGAATTCACAGTGATTTCTTTCAGTACAAGGAATTCACTAATCACTTTTCAGAGGTTACTAGACAGGGTGCTGAATGAAATACGGCACCATGCTCTAGCCTATATGGATGATAAAGGAAAAGTGTTTGATAGGGATGCTTGAAGTGCCAGTTACTTGGGACATCATGTGGGGGGGGGGCACATCAGACCTAAACTTCGAGAAAATTTAAGATTTGCCAACCCTCCAAACTAACTAAATGCATTGTTAGGAACCGTGGGGTACTATTGCAAGTTTTTGTAGAATTATAGCATTCAGATTCAGTAGATGGAGTCCTATGAAACAGTCTTCCAGCAATCAAAACCTTCACTGTGCCAGGCACCGCCGCTAGTGAGCCCTGACTAAAATTTGGGGTTCATTGTGCAGACAGATGCCAGTGACTGGGGACTGGTAGCATTCTCTCACAAGTATTCATTGATGGAGTAAAATGGCCCATTGTTTACCTCTGTCAGAAGCTGTACCATCTGGTCACCATCGTATTTTTGCTACCATAATTTATTAATGTATAAAAAATACTACTTAGAGAGTGCCACATGGGAATGCCAACTAGACTAAACAAAGGCCTGATCGGTTTTGAGCATGCGCGATTTTTCAGGGGAGGTCAGGCTGTGTCACCAGAGGGCATTAAATAGAGAAGAATTTAAAGTGCCAGTGTTGAATAATTTTAAGTAAAAACAGGTGACAGATATATTAACAAGCATTTGTCAATGCCGAATGTCCGCTTGCAGGTATTTGCAGTGGTATTTGGCACTTGGACATGGCTTAAAAAAATCAGTGACAAAGAAGTACAAGCATTTGTCAATGCCGAATGTTGCTTGCTTCTATGTGCTGTTTAGGTATTTGGAAGTCATTAGAGTGCAAATATTGAAAATTCGCAAACTTACGAGCGTCCGTAGGAACTGCGCAACACACGCTCAGAAACATTCATTTTAGAATTTTTTCACCAAATTTTCAACACAGCCATTTTAAGAACTCTGCTCATGATCAGTGTCACTGTGATTTTCTTAATGTGTCCCATACATTGATTTCAAGACATCGACCGCTTTACAGCGCCATATGGCAGAAACACGTTTTGGGTGAGATGTGAAAATGACAGCTATACTACTCATAAGAAGGTGTGGTAAAATGGCAATTTTGAAAATCTGGAGTGGAAATATTGAAAATTTGCAAACCTACGAGCGTGCGTAGGAACTGCGCAACGCACACTCGTGAAACAGTCATTTTTAAGAATTTTTTCACCAAATTTTCAACATAGCCATTTTAAGACCTCTGCTAACGAACAGTGTCATGGTGATTTTATTAATGTGTCCCATACATTTATTTCGCACACCGACTGCGACATTGTGCACTACATAGGCGGAAACACGTTTTGGGCAGGATGTGAAAAATGACAGCTGTACTGCTCATAAGGAGGTGTGGTAAAATGGCAATGTTGAAAATCTGGAATGAAAATATTGAAAATTCGCAAACTTACAGTATATGCGTAGGAACTGCATAACACTGCAGCTAAGTAAAACAATCATTTAGGAATTTTTTCACCAAATTTTCAACACAGCCATTTTAGAACTCTGATCATGATCAGTGTCACTGTGATTTTCTTAATGTGTCCCATACATTGATTTCGCACCGGACAGCGACATTGGCGCTACATGGGCGGAAACACGTTTGGGTGAGATGTGAAAATGACAGCTGTACTGCTCATAAGGAGGTGTGGTAAAATGGCAATGTTGAAAATCTGGAGTGAAAATATTGAAAATTTGCAACCACGAAATGCGGCGAGGAACCGCGCTAACGACCGGTGAAACAAAGTCATTTTTAGGAATTTTTTCACCAAATTTTCAACACAGCCATTTTAAGAACTCTGCTCATGATCAGTGTCACTGTGATTTTCTTAATGTGTCCCATACATTGATTTCAAGACACCGATCATGCATTGTGCGCTACATGGTGGAAACACGTTTTGGGTGAGATGTGAAAAATGACAGCTGTACTACTCATAAGAAGGTGTGGTAAAATGGCAATTTTGAAAATCTGGAGTGGAAATATTGAAAATTTGCAAACCTACGAGCGTGCGTAGGAACTGCGCAACGCACGCTCGTGAAACAGTCATTTTTAGGAATTTTTTCACCAAATTTTCAACATAGCCATTTTAAGACCTCTGCTAACGAACAGTGTCATGGTGATTTTATTAATGTGTCCCATACATTTATTTCGCACACCGACTGCGCCATTGTGTGCTACATAGGCGGAAACACGTTTTGGGCAGGATGTGAAAAATGACAGCTGTACTGCTCATAAGGAGGTGTGGTAAAATGGCAATGTTGAAAATCTGGAGTGAAAATATTGAAAATTTACGAACTTACGAGCGTGCGTAGGAACTGCACAACGCACGCTCGTAAAACAGTCATTTTTTGGAATTTTTGCACAAATTTTCAACATGGGGTTTTGGGACCCCTTCTCATGAATGATGTCACTGTCATGGTGTTATTTGGGCCTGAAGGGTGATTTTTGCAGTGACTGTGAAATCACCCTTCTGGCCCGAATAACACCATGACAGTGACATCATTCATGAGAAGGGGTCCCAAAAACCCCATGTTGAAAATTTGGTGCAAAAATTCCAAAAAATGCCTGAGGTATGCAATAAAGTTGAAAACCCCCTATCTAGCCCATTATACAGCTTACTGGCATTTCCTCAGTTTGCGGTCGGCTTTGAAGAGTGCAGACGTGTTCCCGGTCCACTGAAGATTGTCGCGCCGAGGTCCGGAGGTAAGTATGGGGTGAGGGGTGTGTGGGGAGGCAGGGTGCACAGTGGGTGGGTGCGGGTTGTGGGAGGGGGGCTGGGAGAAGCACCGTGGGACCGCTTTTTAATTTACAGGTTTAAAAAAAAAAAAAAGCGATGTGGGCGTTTGCCACACTGGGGTGGGCTTCAGCGTGGCAGAAGGATGGCTGGGGCCGTGGAGCCAACGGGGATTGGGCATCCCGTCGGCAGACAATGCGGACGCTTGCCACACTGGGGTGGGCTCCCAGCATGGCAGAAGGATGGCTGGGGGGGCCGTGGAGCCGACGAGGGATTGGGCACCCCCGTCGGCAGACGATGCGGGACATTTGCCACACTGGGGTGGGGTCCCAGCGTGGCAGCAAAGATTGGGGGGGCAGCGTAAAGCACACAGCAGTGGTTTTCTTTGAAGAGAAGACCACCGCTGTCATACACAGCACCACGTCCGATTGGTGCAGGACTGCCACGCCTGCTCAATGGAGCAGGGGTTTGCAGAGGAGGGGCACACCTCCAAAGTGTTCCATTCTCCCAAGACGTTCCTTGTGCATGCGCGCAAGCGAATGTAAAAATGAGCATTCAATATCAAACTTGTAGTTTCAAAGATGGCTGTTTACAACACTGGTTCCCATATATTGACATTATAATGAATTACTACTGCTATTATAGCATATAATGAATTTTATAAATTTCATCATAAAACATGGAGAACCATTACGTTAGCAAGTTATAGTCATCGAGACAATTCATAAGACAAACTGTGTTACATACAGTATTCGGCCATCCATTATGATAGTAGGCGATATTCACTGAGAGAGAATTCATAGGATAAACTGTGTTCCATATGATATTCAGCAAGAGTGGAACCGTGTTACATAATGCAACGGAGCCCCAGTGTGCAAACTGCATTTTTTTAAAGTCCAATGAAATTATCATAAGGAAAAGTTCTCTTTTCAGAACCCTTATCTAATTTTCACATCAGTTCTGGACTTCTTAAAACACCTCAATGAAATGCACCAACTGGAGCTAAAGAAACAAAAATGTAAATATAAGGATATATTCAATTACTAGTATCCGATATAAAGATCTCTGAAACAGGGCTATACCTAACCTGAGGACAAGGGTACAGTAATGAATAGGTAACAAAATGAGGGATAGGGTGGAATAAAGAGAAAGTGAAGTCAGGACAAGAAAGAGGTGAAGGGGGAAGGGTGGTTTGGGGGCAGATGGGAGAAGAGGAGAAAGGTAAAGGAAAAGTGAATAAGTGGAAGGAGACAATGCAGGAGAAAGTCAGTGGCATGAAATCTATGGACCTCTTTCCAAAAAGGTACCACATCAAAATGGTCATTAAGACCAGGGTGTTTTAACGCACCCAAATTGTATATCCAAAACACCTCCCGACAGAGGACCTTTGTATCTACAGTACCTACTCTGGGGCCCACAGTAACTTTTTCAATGCCACGGAAAGTGAATTTTATCCTATGAACTCTCTTGATGAATATCGCCTGCTATTGCAATGGATCACTGAATACTGTGTGTAACACAGTTTGTGCTGTGAACCTTGCTGAATATAACTTGCTATCATAATGGTTCTCCAGTGTTTATGATGAAATTTATAAAATTCATTATATGCTACAATAGCAGTAACAATTACAATGTCAATATCTGGGAACCAATGTTGTAAACAGCCATCTATGGAACTACAAGTTTGATACTGAATGTTCATTTTTACAGCTGCATAGAGGAGCTATGCTGACACATTACAATTACATCAGTAGAGAAAAGGGGCTCTGGAATGTCTGGAATGCTTGTGAATGCAGCACTGCCTGTCTGCTTCCATGCTGTGGACTTGAATTACATCTTTCTGCATCTTCTCCATTCAGTACAGTGCAGTTGCTTCCTCCCTCCCCCCTCCCCTCCCCGCCACATTATTTTCTTGCTCCTGTCCTGCTGGCTATGAATGGCTCATGCAGACACACTCATTCATAATTCAATGCCTATGAAGCTGCTGATGCTGCCAACTCTGTTTAGTTACTGTTTGCAAGCAATAGTAATAGCTATAACTCTTACCGTAACTTTGCTTGCAAATAGTAACTAAACAGCCAGCAGCATCAGCAGCTTCAAAGGCATTAAATTAGCAGCCCTGCCCCAGCCCAAGTTAAAGATGAAATATAAGCCTGCCTTGGTTCAAAGGAAGCTCAAGAGCAACAGTAGTGGTGCTGTGGCTGTGGAGACTGCAGGCTGTGAAGCACATGGAAAGTAAGGTACCTTTAGCTTTTTTGTGGGGAAAAGAGTGATTGAAGAAATCGGCAGCAAACAAAAGAAGAACCATACTGGGGATGGACTACAAGCACCCATGGGCATCGGCAGGCATACGCAGTGTACAAACGTACAGAACATATAGAAACATAGAATCTGTTGGCAGATAAGGACCATACGGCCCACCTAGTCTGCCCATTTCCCTGCTCACTGCTGCAGCCCCAGATCCTATTTGAGCTGTGGCTCTCCTGCTCTGAACATTTCCAGGGTACCCTTATGTCTATCCCATGCACTCTTAAACCCCCGTATTGTTTTTGCCTCCACCACTTCTGCTGGAAGGCTGTTCCATGGCTCCACCACCCTTTCAGTGAAAAAAGTACTTCCTAACGTTACCCCTGAGCCTTCCACCCTTCAGCCTCATATCATGCCCCCTTGTTCTTGTGCAGAGTTTTCTCCGAAATATGCTTTCCATCCGTACCCTATTTATTTCCCTAAGGTACTTGAAGGTCTCTATCATTTCTCCATTCTCCTTTCTTTCCTCCAGTGAATCGATATTAGGGTCCTTAAGTCTTTCCTCGTAGGGCTTCTGGTGCAGTCCATGTACCATCTTCATTGTCTTTCTCTGGACTGCCTCTATTTTGTCAATGTCCTTCCAGAGATGTGGCCTCCAGAACTGGACACCGTACTCTAGCTGAGGATTCACCAGTGATCTTTACAGTGGCATCACCACTTCTTTCCTCTTACTTGTTATGCACCTCCCTATGCACCCCAACATTCTGTTTGCTCTCCCCACTGCCTTTTCACACTGTTTGGTCAGCTTCAGGTCATCAGATATGATAACCTCCAGGTCTCTCTCCTGACTTGTGGTGGCCAGAATTTCCCCACCCATCCCGTACTCCTTCCTTGGATTCCTGTGATCCAGGTGCATGATCTTGCACTTTCTAGACTTGAAACTCAACTGCCAGACACCTGACCACTCCACTAATAGGCTTAGGAACTTTCTTATTTTTTCCACCCCTTCCGGTGTGTCCACTGTGTTGCAGGTCTTGGTGTCATCTGTGAAAAGGAACATCTTACCCTCCAGACACTCTGCAATATTGCTAATGAAGACATTGAATAGGACTGGCCCCAGCACAAAGCCCTGTGGTACCCAGCTGGTCACCTCCCTCTTCTCAGATTTCATGCCATTTACCACCACCCTCTGAGTCCTGTCCATTAGCCAGTTCCCAACTGACTTTACTACTGTAGGACCCACTACAAGGCTCCCCAATTTATTTAGCAATCTCCTGTGTGGGATGGTGTTGAAGGCCTTGCTGAAATCCAGGTAGGCCACATCCACCACCCCTCCTGGTTACCCAGTCAAAGAAATCTATAAGATTTGTCTGACAGGACCTTCTCACTGAGAATCCATGCTGCCTTGAATCCTGCACCCCACTATCCTCCAGAAACTTCACAATCCTCTCCTTAAGTAAGGACTCCATTAGTTTCCCCACTACTGAGGTCAGGCTTACAGGTCTATAATTGCCTGCCTCCTCTCTGCTTCCACCCTTGTGGAGAGGGACCACATCTGCCCTCCTCCAGTCCTCAGGTACCTCCTCCATCTCTAGTGATGCATTGAAAAGGGCAGCCAGTGGTTCTACCAGCACTTTCCTGAGTTCCTTTAGTACTCTGGGGTGGATCCCATCTGGCCCCATTGCCTTATCTGCTTTTATTTTTCCCAAGTTCTTCTAGGACTCTTGCCATCATGAATGGGCTAGTGTCTACCTCCCTTCCCTGAATACCCCTCTTAATGAGTCTCGGTCCCTCACCATCCCCATCACTGAGCAAGAATACTTGTTCAGTATCTCATCCTTTTCTAGGTCATCCTCCATCCTTTCTTCTCTTTCCTTCTTCAGCCTAACAATCCCATTTCTGGTCTTTTTCCTCTTGCTAATTTATTTATTTTATTTATTTATTTCATTTTTGTTGACCAGGAAGGAGGACTAGACAATTTTTTGCCTATTTTCAGCCTCGTCCCAGGGGAGGGGGACACAGATGGATGCCAACGTGAAATTGAACCAGATTTTAATCTGTTGGTGGTATTTTTGGTGAATAGGGGAAATTTGACCAGGTATTAATGGATCTTGAGTCAGCTGATTCAAATTGCTATTCTGATGTATCCTCCATAGCCTCCTCTCAGATTGAGGTAGTTGGGGAGGTTGCTCCTGAGGTGAAGCCTAAAGCAAAAAAGTGGAAGAAAAAAAAGTATTCTCTGTAATTAATCCTTATGATTGCTAAACTTGTTGTATTCTTTTTGCTAATGGATCTCACATTACTAACATTAAATTTTAATAGCATCAAGACAGCTGCAAAGAGACAGGTCACCTTTGCAAAATTACAGATAGAACAAGGGAATGTTATATTATTGCAGGATACCAGACTGCATACACTTTCAGAAATAGCACAAGCCCAATCTGAGTGGCATTGAAGGCCTTCTGTTTGGTCAGTAGGAGAGGATCTGTGTTCAGGCTTGGGCATGTTGTTTTCTGGCTGTCCTGCAACTGTGTTGAAAATTATTGATGTTATTCCTGGCAGAGTGTTGTTAACAGATGTAATCACTGAGTCCACCTACAGACTTATTAATATTTATGCCCCCAGTCAAAAGCTGATATAACTGCCTTGTTAAGACAGATAGAGCCTTTTTTAGACATGGAAACACAGAAACATAGAAGTTGCTAGCAGATAAGGACCGCAAGGCCCACCCCAAAGGTAATCTTGTGGGGTGGAGACTTTAATTGTGGATTGTCCAGTGGGGACTGGGGTAGAAAAGTGGGAAAAGTGTATTGTGATACCAACCTATTGGAAGGCGTTTTAGATAGACATTGTCTTAAGGATGAATATGATATTTTAGGTGATGTCCCCACCCATATGTTCTATAAAGGTACTTTATCAATCAGAATAGATTTCTGGTTTCTGTCAGATCCC
The DNA here is from genome assembly GCA_016271365.2 of Neoceratodus forsteri. Lineage (NCBI taxonomy): Eukaryota > Metazoa > Chordata > Ceratodontiformes > Ceratodontidae > Neoceratodus > Neoceratodus forsteri. The sequence goes on along the minus strand of CM057456.1, from coordinate 1,095,965,673 downwards.
CTACCCATGGAGACATTGTGTCTATACCCTAGTGTAACTTTTATTAAAAAATGGTCAGAGGTTTCAACAGGATTCACTGAGACCAATGCAACAGTTAACTCTTCTGCATCTTCCATGTAATGTAATTGCTTGGGTAGAATCATAGCTGACTAATAGATGCCATAGGGTCAGTATACAAGGTTTTTTGCTCAGACTGGGGAGAGGTGACCAGTGGTGTGCCACAGGGCTCTGTCCTGGGGCCAACACTTTTTCAACATAGTAGTTTCATCAATGGCAATTTCAGAAGGGCTTGGCTTGGAAAATGTGCAGATGACAGCAAAGTGGGAGCCATTGTCAACAACCAGGAGGTAGCAGACAAGCTGCAGAAAGATCTCTGCCAGCTCAGGCAATGGGCAGAAAATAACAAACTGAAGTTCAACCTGGATAAATGTAAAGTTATGCATTTATGCCCAAGAATTCAGAAATTCAAGTATGACCTAAATGGTACCCTGTTAGGGGAAACAACATGTGAAAATAATCTTGGAGTGATCATCACAAACGATTTGTCCTTCAACTCCCATATTAGAACTAAAGTTAAATTAGGAAACAAAATACTAGGATGCATATTTAGAAACATCAAGAGCTGTAACCATCTGTGATTGTACCCCTGTACACATCTCTTGTGAGACCACATCTTGAGAACTGTTTGCCACTTTGTGCACTGCAGTATAAGAAGGGCGAAGTATTGATTGAGCAAGCAGAGAGAAAGGTAACCAAAAGAATTAGGACAGCACATTGTAAGAGTTATGGTGACAGACTTGAGGGATCTGAACATGTACTCAATGAACTATGGAAGGCTGAGGGGTGATCTATGCTTGGTATTTCACGCATCTAAAGATAATTATTTATGGGAAACCATTGGCTTAACATCTCAAGTCTTTACTAAGAATACATGTACACATGGATTAAAAATTAAAGGTGTGCCGGCCCAGTGGTGCTGAGGGCTGAGGTGCTGGTCACCTTACCTCGTGCTACACCGGTGACCCATGTTCGGGAATGAGCACGGGCTGCCAGGGGTCAGTAGGGGTGGAGAGGCATCGAGCATCTGAGGGACTGCTCTCCCTCTTCGGGGAAGGGGGATTTCAGTGGTTAGTGTGCTTCTGACCCCTGGTAGCGGCTGGGGGACAGAGCACCAATGCTGCAAGAAAGGAACTGAGTGGGGCAGGCGCAGGGAGGAATGCATGCAGACGCATGCGCACTCCCTCCGCTGATGTCTCTGCATGCCCCACTCCTGAGGGAAGAAAATGAGAAAATGGTCCTGGTCGGCTAGATGAGGCAGCCACCTGCTGCAGGCCCCAACCCCAAGTGGGGCTCCCTGAGCTGGATCCTGGTAGAGGTGAGTAGAGCTTGGGGTGCTCCTTGCCACTCCGCCATGAGGGGGTAAGCCTAGGGGGAAGAAGGGTTGCAGCCTGATGTCAGGGTACGGGGCTGGATGGGTAGCTAGGATGGTTGTCGACCTGGGACCTGGGGGGAGAAATAGAGTATATATAAAAAAAAAAGAATTAAAGGAGAAATAAGTAGAACAAAAACAAAAGGAGAAAATGGTTCTCCGAAAGAGTGGTTGCGGCATGGAACACCCTTCCAGAATCTGTAGTTATGTGTAAAACTATGGTGTCCTTTAAGTCATCCCTTGACCAATACATGGGTAATAGAAAATATGAGTATCATCACTGACTAAGTGGCGAGCAACAATGGGTCCTCGGACCTACCTGCTTGTATTATCCTATGAATTCTATGATAGAGTTCTTTTTTCTTTCATGTTTTTTTTTCTATACTTCCTGTTTTGATATCTGTTGTAATTATTCCTTGACTATTACTGAATGTTTCTGTTTTTGTATATGTATCAAAGTTGCTTGTTTGATCTTTAGACTTCACAAGGGAGGGAGAGAGGTGATATGATCGAAACATTCAAACACCTTAAGGGCATTAACAAGGTGAAAGAATCTAACATGTTTCAATATAAGAAAAATAACAGGACAAAAGGACACAGCATGAGATTAGAGGGAGGCCGATTAAAGGGTAATGTGAGGAAGTTCTTTTTCACAGTAAGGGTAGTGGATACATGGAACGGCCTACCTCAGGAAGTGGTGGATATGAATACAGTGCAGGGCTTCAAACAGGCATGGGATAGGAATAAGGGAGCAATACAGATGAGTATGAATAGATAGGCCATTGACAGAGCAAAGGCTGATGGCACATACATAAGGTAGAAAAAGAAATGAGCAGACTGGATGGGCCTTGTGGTCCTTATCTGCTGTCAACTTCTATGTTTCTATGTTTCTATTAGTATTGAATTATAATAAAAATTTCCCCTACTTATTTTGAGAAGTGCCATGGGATCTTTAACATCCACCTGAACTACCACCAGAACAGGCAGATGGGACCTTGGTTTAAAGTCTCATCTGAAAGACGGGACCTCAGGAGTGCAGCACCCCCCTCATGCTGCACTACACTGTCATTATTGGGATTTAATCCAAGTGCCTGCTGTGGGGATGTAATCTGATCTAATGTATCTGAAGAAGGTCTTGTCGCCTTTCTTAACAGCCTGGGCTATACCTTCCTCTGTCTGTGATTCAGCCCTTCTAATTATTTTCCCAGATTCCCTCTGCTTCTCCAGATATTGTTCTCTGTCCTCATCCTTTTGTGTTTCTTTGTGTCTTCTGTAGGCTCTATTCCCTTAATCTCTTGGCCACTACTTTTGAGAACCATAATGGCATTTTCTTTCTTTTACTCTTACTATGCCAGCAGACACAGGCCTGAAGGTTTATCTAGTTTGCTCAAGTGTGCAGCAACAGTCTGTTACACTGCAGCTACTCCCCATCTCCTACCCGCATATCCAATTTCATGCCCATGCTAGCTGTTACCCCTCCCCCCAGTGCCTCATTGGCGACCCTTCCCCAGACTTTGTCCCATCCCCTCTTAAAACTGCCCACCGTCTTCAAGGATACCACCTCCTCAGGCAATGCGAGCCACCCTGTCACCGCTCTCTCTGTGAAATAGTGCCTTCTCATTTCCCTTCTGAATCTACCACCCTTCAACTTTAGATTGTGTCCCCTAGTGTCCCCCTCTCTCTCTCTCCTTAAGCTTAAAATTCCCTCTGTACCATTTTTATTTATGCCTTTCATATATTTGAAGGTTTCTATCATGTCCCCTGTATCCCTTTGTTCCTCCAGAGAGTACAGTACAGTAAACATCGGGTAGGGCAACAAACCAAGGGCAGCAGTTTAATAAAATCTTGCCTTTTTTTTCAAACTTGCTGAGCTTATTTCTTATGTTTCTTGTGCCACCTGAGTTTGGTAATATTGGGATGGAATTTGACTGATCAGGGAGCACTGCTAAGTCTGCCAAGTACGCTGAGACGTTTTTCTTGTGAAGTCTAAAGATTAAACAAGCACCTACATCTCCCATGTGTCAGACATACACTGTTACTGTTCTCCTCATACCACTTTCATTTTCAGTTTTTAGAGAGAGTTAGAGGCATGGCATCAGGCTGGTGGCGTGTAGCTGTGTACCACCTTCTGGGTTTATGTTTCTCTGACTCCAGGAGATAGGAGGACCCAGTGGCCCTTTCGAGCACGAGCTGCATAATCAGCATATCGATACACCTGTGAGAGACTCAAGAATGTGAGCGAGAGAGAGAGAGAGAGAGAGAGAGAGAGAGAGAGATGTTTGTGTGGCATGCAGCCAGCAGCAGCACCTAATGAGCAGGAAGCAGATGTGGTCAGAGAGACAGAGAGAGGGAGAGAGCAGCAGCTGAGGTCAGGGACATTCCAGGTAAAAATAATGATTTATTTTTAACAAAAAATGGGTCCCTATGGTTTTGGGAACTGGGGCAGTGAGCAGTACCAAGCAGAAAGCAGATGTGGTCAGGGAGAGTTAAGAAGAGAGAGCAGGAGGGGTCAGAAACACTTCATGTAAAAAAAAAAAAAAAAAAAGATTTATTTTCAGCAAGAAATGGGTCCCTCTGGTCCTGGCACTGGGGCAGGCAGCAGAGGAGGAAGGGCATGGGGCAGGACCGGTGCACACTGCCAGCAGCCTGAGCAACTCAAGTCGGGAGGAAATTGGATTCTGATCTGTAGGCCATGTATGTCTGATGGAGTTCTTAATACCTCAGGGAGCTCCCTGACCCAATTTGTGGACAGCAAATGTTAGTGATGCAAGCTTCAAACATTGGTTAGGTCCTAAATAACCTACCTTCTTAAAACAGGAAAAGCTGAATGTTTAGATTTTACATTGGGCCTTATCAAAACAGTAAGAAACCCTATACTCTTCTATGTCTTAGGAAATGCAGTAGTCTAGCAGTCAGCACACTGAATTAAGAAACATGAGATCACAGGTTTTTATTGTGCTAGAACCAAACGCACTGTATGCTTTCAAGCTAGTTCCTTATCCTCCCTTTTCATCGGTCTACCCAGCTATAAACTTGTGTAGCAACAGGGCAGCTCTGTAAATGAGATGGGCTATACTAATGTGGTATTTTGGTATTGGTCTGCCACTAAGGACCTTTATGCTCTCTTCAGACCGCCAGGTCCATCTCTTGCTGCTGTAGTGGACCCCTTGCTGGACTGTATGAACTGTGCTCGCATTCTCTACTATGTGTGGCGTTTTGGTGTTGGTCTGCCACTAAGGACCCTTACTTTCTCTTCAGACCTGCCAGGCCCATCTCTTGCTGCTGTAGTGCACCCCTTGCTGGACTGTACAAACTGAGACGGATGCATAAAATAATGAACAGTTGCAGTTTATTCTTATACTGCAGTGACAACAGCAGGCTTCACCTCACCATGACGTTCAGACACAGACTGACTGACTGAATATCTAAAGGGGTTTCTTGCCCCTGGTAAGGCAGTAATTAGTATACAGAATTATCATAATGACCCTACATTTGCTACATTGTCCTGCGCTCTTAAAGGGGTATCAGCTAGCATTAGCCCCATGCCTAAGGTGTACTCCACACTAGGTAAACAAATATCTTATTTGAATCTTACTTGAATTTGTGGAGACAGCAAAAAGCCATAGGCCCATGAAAACTGTCCCTTTTTAGTGGTAGTATTCAAACCGTCCCTCCAATGATAAATACTTATCTTACCTGTTCTTAAAGATATTAAAGTCCCACTTTCCACCACTTCTGAGGGTAGACTGTTCCCTATGTGCGTTATTCCCTGAATATAACATTTCTTATGTTTTTCAGTTTTAAAGTTTTCTGTCTGTAATTGCTTATTGTGACCCTTGAACTTGTAGGTGGTTTAAATTTAAGAGGTATTCCCTGCATTAAATCCATATTGTTTATTCATTTGCAGCTTAACAGTAGATCCCCCAATGCGTCTGTTATGCAACGTATTTAGTCTGAGTTCTTTTATCCATTCATGATATGACATATTCTCCAATCCTGTAATTGCCCTTGTTACTTTTCTCTGTATACGTTAAAATTTCTTCCTGTCATTGTTATCCACACCTCCTCAAAATTGTGAGCAGTTGTCCAAATATGGTCTTACATATGTATTATATAAAGGTAACCTAATTTCTTTTGATTTGCTAATGAAGTGTGTATTTATCACATTCAAAATACAATTTTTTTTCCTGAACGCCTCAGCACAGTTGTTATGATACCCAAATCCTTTTGCTTTATTGTTTCCTCCAATATTATATCCTGCATTGAATATTTAAAGCCTGGATTTGATCTCCCAAACTATATAACCTTGCACTTTGATATATTAAAGGACGTGTCCCATTTCCTTGCCCACAATACTAACCTATCCAGGTCCCTCTGGATAGCCCCCCCCCCCCAAGCAATGGTATCCACCCTACTGCTCAGCTTAGTGTCAGCCACAAATACTTCTTTTCATGATTCCAACTCCTTGCCTATGTCAGAGATGTACATCCTGAATTGGACCAGGCCCAAGATCAATCCTTGCAGCACTCTGCTAGTCACCTGGGTGGATGAGGACAGATGGCCGCATTAATTTTAACTCTCTGTTCCCTATCAAGCAACCAGTTTTCAATCCACTTTATCAGTTTGCTACCCAGCTTCAAATCATATGATTTATTTATTAAGTTCAAATGTGGTGCCTTGTCAAAAGCCTTTTCAAAGTCTAAGTAAATTACATCTGCCGGTGTTCCATTGTTTAAGTGAGAACTTTCTTTTTCATAAAAGCTCAGGAGATTAGTTGTACATGATTTCTCACAAGTAAAACCGTGTGGTGCTTGTCATCTACTACTAGATTCTGGGTCATTATATTGAGTCTGTCCTTAAAGCAACTTTCCATTATTTTGCCCGATATGCGTGTTAGGCTAACAGGTCTATAGTTTCTTGGATTACTCTTTAGGCCCTTTTTAAATATAGGTATCACGTCAGCACTCCTCCAGTCCCTTGGCACCTCACACCTATCCAAGAATTTATTGAATACAGTATATAAGATTAGGAAGCTGCTATTTCATTAGTTATTTCTTTAACTAGCCTTGGTCCCATCTCTTAAGGTCCTTGTGGTTTAGTTATGTCTATTTTAAGTGGCTTAGCCAGTATCTTTATCTGACTAAATTACCTATACTCACAATTTACTTCTGTAGTTCCATCTGAAAGCTGGATCCCTATGGGCTTTTGGAATACACTGCTAAAATAATTATTAAATACTTCAGCCATTTCACGTTTCTCATAGATCTCCTTGCCTTCATGCTGGAGTGGTCCCAACTAGTGGTGTGTTACTCAGGGAGTTGTGTGTTACTCAGGGAGTTGAAGGGCCCAATTCTCAAAGCCCAAAGTAGGATGCAAGGTGCTTGCACCAAACATATATGGTGCAAGGTGCACCTTGAGTCACAAAATGCCCCCCGCGCTTTTTACAAAGGCAGCCTGTATCAACCGCAGGCCACCTACCCCCAACATGGCTTGCGCCACCCCTGTACCCAGAAAAGGGCTGCGGCAAGGTGCTAGGGGGGCATGCGACAGATCAAGCCGCCACAGCCCCAGGATTGTGATTCACATACATCACCCAGAGGGAGAAATTCTAAGAACCCAAAGACCAGCTAGGGCTGGTCAAAGGGTACTTAGCAAATTTCCCTCTGGGTACGTCCACCTGTATACGGCATTGTGCCGCTGTCCCCCCTCCAAGATCTCAATGTGGCCTGTCAAAATACATAATGTAGCCCCCCCATCCCTGATGGTGCCAATTGTGACAGATATACTATAGCACCCCCATCCCCAATGGTATCCCTTGTTACATATATATTACGCCCCCGACAGAGACAGATTGTAACAATGTATGATGTAGCCCCCTGCCCTGGTGCCCTTATGAAATAGTTAATATAGCCCCCCTGCTATGATCCTCGATGATGCCCGGTATACAGTGAGCATTACAGCCCCTCCATCCCCGATGTAGCCTGTAATAAACATAACAACCTGCCCATATCCCTGGTGGTCGAGTGGCCACCCACCCACTCCCCCATAAATAGTGCCCACTACCATGAAACAGAGCTGGCACCAACACAGCCCTCTTCTCACCTCTGTGGCTGGTGCTGACTGATCTTTCACTGGTGGCTTACTGTAATGTGTAAGTGCTTATTGCATCCACATTACAGTAAGCCACCAGTGAAAGATCAGTTAGCGCCAGCCACGGAGGTGAGAGGAGGGCTGTGCTGGTGCTGGCGCTGGCTCTGTTTCGGGGTAGTGGGCACTACCTGCTGGGTGGGTGAGTGGCCACTCGACCACCAGGGATGGGGCTGGATTGTTATGTTTATTACAGGCTACATCGAGGAAGGGGGGGAGCTGTAATGCTTACTGTATACCCGCATCACAGAGGATCGGAGCGGGGCTATAAACTATTTCACGAGGCACCAGGGATGGAAGATATCTACACATTATAACACTGGGCACCATTGAGGATCAGGGGTTATAATATATATGTAACAAGGGGCACCATTGAGGATGGGCTGGCTTGTATGTTCTACGGGCTAAGTGCAGGTATGGGGGGGCGGTTGCATTTCATAAGGAGCTCATGACACACTCCTCCTAGGCGCTTGTATTTGCCACACAGAAGAGGTTGCCACACATGTGGGGACTTATGTGCAGGGACCCCATCTGTACCAGAATCTGGTGCAGGGTCCTTGGTGCAAGGGGCTTCTGCACAAGCTGCTGTCTGACATAGCTTGCATCATTCTAAGCCCTCTTTGAGAATCAGGTCTGATGTATCTGTAAAATAACTTTGGATTGAATTTATCTTTAGCTAGTTTATCCTCTAGTTTTTTTTCCCTTCTTTATTTCTTTCTTGCAGGTTTTAACGGCATCCTTGTATCTTTTAATATTAGCTTCTTGTAGATTATTTTTCATGATTTTGTATAATCCTTTCTTCCTAGATAATAGTTTCAATATTTTTGGTTTTAGCCAAGGAGGCATTTTCCCTTTTTTATTGCATATTTTCTTTTTTGGGATAAATGTATCCCTAGTTTCGTGTATTTTAGTTTTGAATGTAATCCAAACCTGCTCAGTGCTTTTCTCCTTTAAATCAATATACCAATCCCAGTTCTGTAGACTAAGCCTACATCAATCATAGTCCCGCCTGGTGTAGTCAAACGATTCTTTTGTCCCTTTATCTACATGCAAACTCTTGTTAATACTAAATAAAATAGCATCGTGATTGGTATTTGACAATAAGTCCATTATTTCATAATGAAATTTATCATCAACATTTGTAAAATTGAGATAAAACACATTGTCCCCACTAGTTGGGTTTTCAATACGTTGCTTCATTCTACACTCATTGACAATATCCAGGAACTTGTTCCCTATTTTATTATTAGCAGTGTTTAAAGTTAGTTGATTTCTGGCAAATTAAAATCACCTACAGTTACAGTATTGCATGAACTACATGCTACGTGGAACATTTTAGAATATAAATTGGCTGTTTCTGTATCCAATTTGTCTGGTGGAATATAGCAGTTTCCAATTACTCCAGGCCCATCCTTCATGTTATTAATTTTTACCCATATTGATTCTGTTTGATTATAATCCCGAAGGTCCCACCCTCAGTATTTTAGTGTTTCTCTACAGTAAAAGTCCGCCCCTCCTCCCCTCCTATCAGATCTTACACTGCTAAATACTTGGTATACACTAATATTCCTGTCCCAGTCCATTTTATTGCTCCACTGTGTTTCCTGAACTGCTGTAATGTGCGGGTCTAGTGTCGATATCTTTTTTCTTAATTCATCTAGTTTGTTTTTTAAACTTTAGACATTTAACATCAAAATTAATAGATTCTTAACCTTCCTAAACCCTTTTCTTGAGTTACTCTCAACCACATGGACCTTTGTCTCCATGTTGAACCCAACAACACTAGGTGCTAGTTTAAAGTTCTGGTGAGTATCTAATTCAGATGCTTTGTCGGGATTTTAGTGCCCAATTTATTGAGATGCAGTCCATCTTTTGGAAGTAACTGACCCTTCCCTCTGAAAGATTTCCAGTTCTTTAGCAGATAGAAATCTTCATTAAGAGTCCAGTCATCTAGCCATTTCTTAATTTCCATGATCTCCCTTTCTTTCCTGTAAGAATTTCTTAATACCTGCAGTATCTCAGATATTACAACCTTGCAATTAAATGTTTTCAATTTCCATCTCAATTCCATATAATCTTATTTTATAGTGTTTAATGGTCTCTTTCCTATATCAATGATTCCTACATGCACTGCTATGGTCTTTTCCCCTTTTTTCAAACTATTCATCACCCCCTTCCAAATTATTTATAATATCATGAATCTTCGCATCTGGGAAACATGACACCATATTCCTTTCCTTGTACTGGCAAATAATTCTGTTGGTATATTTCACTATAGCATCACCTATAACTATGTTTTGTTATCCTGGGCTCTGCTTAGTACAGATGGCTCTTTGCAATTGGTTGGTACAGCCTCCATCTCCTAAATATCATCTTCTTCTTCCTATACAAGGTTGTACCTGTTTGTTACTGCTACTGTATATCACTGAATTGTTGTTTACATAGGTGTATATCATCCCTTCAGCTGTTCCTCATTTTTCTTGGTTGTACCAGGGACCACTCAGTATTCTGCTGGTCTTTCGCCTCCTCCTCTGTACCCCTCTTTCCAGCTCCTATGTGTCCATGATTTATATCACTGTTAGTATGATCCTATATTTCCTTTATGTGGGTTTTAGTTCCATTTCTTGTCGCTATTTCACCTGTGTTAACCTCTCTTATCATATTATCCACAAAAGACTCCAGGGGTCCGATTCCAGGATGGCCAGTGTAACTTGCTCGCAGTTGTGAGTTATGCCGGTCACCCCTATGCCAGGGACCCTACTCCACATTCCAGAGGTGGCAGGGTCCTGGCACTTGTGACCTGTGATATACACCATGTGTGTGGCAATAGCCCATGCATGGTGTATATCTGCCATAGGTCACAACTCACTGCAAGAGACAGGCATCCCCCAAAGCCCCCCCTTGGCCCCGGACCACCTCGGCAGACACCAGGGGGAATGGGGGGGTGGGATGCATGGCACAGACATCCAGGGGAGCACATCAGAAATGGACCTTTGGGGTCCAGGCAGATTGGGGGGTTGGGGCAGGTGTGTGTTTGTAGGGGCTTAGGGGTTCACCTGGCACCATGCCAGGGCTCTGCATGGTGGCATCCAATGGTGCCAGCCATTGGATGCCACGTATAACAGGTCCGAGCTCATGTACCTTGGGTACACCACTGTGGCTCTTGAAATTGCAACTGTGGGTTACGACAGTCACCCTACTGGAATTGGGCTATGTTGCTGTCATAACCCCCAGTTGTGTGACACATTGGGGGCTGCAGTGTAAGTTCTGGCGTATCCTGCGAATGTTGCAGCCTGCATACACCTTGGTGCAGCCTGCCTCTTGTAATAGGGGCTGGGGTATCACCCGGCGTAAGTAGCGAGATACGCCATGGGCTTCGGCCTATCTCACCTTACGTTGGTGCATCCCCTTCTGGAATCAGGCCCAAGGTCTTTAAGTTCCATTCAGCTGTATCTTGTAATTATTTAGCTTGTCCTTCAATCCAGCTATTATCAAAGAGCTAGGGCATCTACTGGTTTGGCTCCCTTCAGTACAAGCTTTTGAAGCTTTTGTCTCTAGCAGCAAGTATTTACAAAGTTTGCATATCAGGCCAATACTCCCATTTGCCAGTTCTAGGTTTTTAAAATCAGTCTGTAACCTTTGCATATTACTTTATTGCTTTACCATCTTACAGTCAGAAGGTCATTTCACTACTTAGTTACACTCCTGCCTAGTTCAAGTAAACTGTAACTGTAATGACTCCCCACTGGTGACCAGAACAGCCCTCTACCCTTGTCTGCATCTCCAAAAGAGCTCAATGAATGAGTGTGATCTGGCCTGGCTGTCAATGAATGAGTGTATGCTTGTACAAGTACGTGCTCATTCATTGACAGCTTATTCAGGCGGCTGGCCATAATAGAGAGTGAAGATCTGTGCTGGTCACCCACTCAGGGTCAGGGTGGGGGGGAAATGTGGTGGTGGGGCACTACTTGCTGGCGTGGGGGGGTGGGGGTCCACAAGACACCAGGGAATACTTTTTTTTACACTACATGGCATGGGCTCATGTGGAAGGAGGGACTGCTAGCCACCAGGGTTTGGGAAAGTTTCTTTTATATCCTGCTGGCAATTGGTGAAGGAGGGCCACTAGACACCAGGGAATACTTTTTTCATTACAGGGCATTGGTTTGGGTGGGGGGAGGGACCACTAGCCACCAGGGATTTGAGAAACTTTATTTTATATTGGGCAGGCGATTAGTAAAACTGGGCCACTAGACACCAGGAAAGAAACTTAATTTAATATCAGGGCAGGTGATCGGTGAAGGGGGGACCACTGACACCAGGGAAAAGCTGTAGCAGCAATCGGAGTGATCGGTGGGGGGGCACTAGACACCAGGGACTCAAGCTTGAGGTCATAGAATTTGTTATTTGCTAACTTTGCCTTGCTTTTGTTTTTTTAAGTGGAATGTGCACTTAAAAAAAAACAAATGCAAAGTGAAGTCACAAATGGCAAATTTCCGATCAAACAGGAAAAGTTCGCGAAATGATCCAAAGGGTGGATTTGGTGAATTTGAGGGAAATCTGCCTGTGAATTTGAACTTCACTGCATCTCTAGTGGTGAGGAATTGGAATAGTAAATTATATGAGAAGTAAATTTAGCTAGGAACAACAATTTCTGAAGGTAAATTACCTGCTGAGATTAGATCCCTAGGCCCCTGTTTTGCAGGATGTGACATAACTTATATACCATACGAACTGCAACCTGCTTACCTGCAGCTCAATGGCACACTGAATGTGTGTTCGTGTAGTAGACAAAGGATTCACAGTTCAGATCCTGGCAGGAACCTAAAGATTTGTTTAATTTTTTATATTAATTTTAAGCATTTAAATTAGCCATGGGGGAGGCACTGAAAAGAAGCAGGGAAATCCCAGCCTCCCCCCACAAAACACGGTAATTAGTGAGGTAAACACCAAGGTAGAGAAGTCATTAGGGAGCAGGACAGATGTAAATGTAAAAAAAGGTAAAGGCAGTAAGGACAGGGATGGGGCTAAAAGGGGTAAGTCCATCAAAAAGTGGAGGGTGATGAGTACCAATGCCCATAGTCTGTGTAACAAGCTCCCTGAACTAGTGGCCTTGATGGAAGAGGGTTGCCTGGATATTGTGGCAGTCACAGAAACATGGTACACAGAGAACTATGACTGGCATGTCAACATACCAGGATACACAATCTACAGGAGGGACAGGGAGGGTAAAAAAGGAGGAGGAGGAGGAGCTCTCTATGTAAAGGAAGAGATCAAAGCAACAGAACTAAAGAGTAAACAGGGAGCAGATGAGGCACTCTGGGTCACCCTGGAGACAGGAAATGGCACCACAATCCACATGGGGGTTGTATACAGATCTCCATCTCAGGGGGAGGGAATGGACAAGGAAATGATAGAAGGCATCCCTAGAATGGCAGAAAAAGGGGAGATATTGTTGATGGGGGACCTGAATATGCCAGATGTTAACTGGAGCACCTTTGCTGCAGGCACATCCAAGAGCAGGGTCATTCTTGATGCCCTACAAGGGGCATGCCTCAGACAGCTAGTATTGGAACCCACTCGGGAGGGAGCAATCTTAGACCTGGTACTCTCAAATGGGGCTGGAGAAAGAATTTCAGATTTAGAAGTGGGTAGCCATCTGGGAACAAGCGACCACCAAACAGTGTGGATCACGCTAAACAGTCATACAATCAAGCCATACAAAAGCAAGAGTATTGGACTTTAGGAGGGCTGACTTTGGGAAAATGAGAGAGTGCCTCAGAAAAGCATTAGCAAACAGGCAAGAAAGAGGGGTGGAGGAACAAAGGGGAATAATCAAAACAGCCAACCCAGAGGCAACAAGCCATTGTGTAAAGCAAATCAACAAAACACAACGAAGGAAAAAAAAATGCTATGGTTCTCAAAAGAGGTGGCAGGGAAGGTTAAGGAGAAAAGGATAGCATTCAGGAAATATAAGGAAACACAGAAGGAGCAGAACAGAGAACTTTATCAGTTAAAGCAGAAAGAGGCAGGGAAGGCAGTCAGAATAGCAAAGGCCCAAACTGAGGAAAGGATAGCCAACTCTGTTAAGAAGGGGGATAAGACCTTTTATAGGTACATTAGGGAGTGAAGAAAGACCAAAGGAGGGATACTGAGGCTTAATAAAGGGGAGGGAATGTGGGCAGAGGGTGACAGTGAAAAAGCAGGGATACTGAATGAATATTTCTGCTCAGTATTCACAAAGGAAGAGGAGGGGGAGCTACCTAAACCAAACAAGAGAAACACTCTGAAGATGGGGGTCGATACCAGTCCATTTACAGAAGAAAGGGTTCTGAAAGAACTAATAAAATTGAAGGTGCACAAAGCAATGGGGCCTGATGGGATTCACCCAAGAATTCTAAAATAACTAAGGGTAGAACCAGTGACACTGCTGACTACTGTCTTTAACAAATCATGGGAGGATGGGGTGGTACCTGAGGATTGGAGGAGAGTGGATGTGATTCCTCTTCACAAAAGTGGGAGCAGGACAGAGGCAGGAAACTACAGACCAGTTAGTTTGACCTCAGTGGTACGGAAAATGATGGAATCACTTCTGAAGGACAGAATTGTTGGGTACCTAGAGGCCTGAGGGGCACAGAACCCAAGGCAGCATGGATTCATGATGGAAGATCGTGTCAGATGAATCTAATAGATTTCTTTGACTGGGTGACCAAAGTAATAGACCAGGGAGGTGCTGTGAACATGGCCTACCTAGATTTTAGCAAGGTATTTGATACAGTCCCACACAAAAGATTAATACACAAGTTAGCCAACCTTGGAGTGGGTCCCAAGGTGGTAACCTGGATAAAAAATTGCCTAGATAACAGGACGCAAAGGGTAGTATTAAACGGACTCCACAGTGAAGAAAGGAGGGTTACTAGCTGGTATTGCAGGGTCCAGTACTGGGACCAGTCCTTTTTAATGTCTTTATAAGTGACATTGCAGAGGAACTGGAAGGAAAAGCATGTCTCTTTGCAGACGACACAAAGATCTGCAATAGGGTTGATACACAAGATGGAGTAGAAAGGATGAGAAGGGACTTGGCAAGGTTGGAGGAATGGTCACACGTATGGCAGCTCAGATTCAATGCAAAGAAGTGCAAGGTAATGCACCTGGGAAACAAAAACCCAGGGAAAGAGTACACAATGAGGGGTGATATACTGACAACAGTAAAAATGGAAAGGAACCTGGGGGTAATTATATCAGATGACCTAAGGTGGGCAAGCAATGTGAGAAGGCAGTAAGGAAGACTGGGGGGATACTGGGATGCATAGGGAGAGGCATCAATAGTAGAAAACAGGAAGTTGTTATCCCTCTGTACAGACAGTTGGTGAGACCTCATCTGGAGTACTGTGTGCAGTTCTGGAGACCCCATCTCCACAAAGACATAGACAGAGTGGAGGCTGTCTAGAGGAGGCAGCCAAAATGGTACAGGGTCTGCACCAGAAGACATACGAAGAAAGACTAAAGGAGCTTAATATGTATACCCTTGAGGAAAGAAGGGAGAGAGGGGACATGATAGAACATTTCAAGTACCTCAAGGGAATCAACAAAGTCCAAGAGGGTAGCATCTTTCAGAAAAAGAGATGTGCAAGAACAAGGGGGCACAATTTGAAGATAGAGGGGGGACGTGCCAGAGGTAATGTGAGAAAGTATTTTTCATGGAGAAGGTTGTGGATGATGAACAGCCTCCTTGAGGAGGTCATGGAGTCAAGAACAGTGAGGGAATTCAAGACATGGGACAGACATAAGGCAGTCCTAGTGGGGAGTAGGAGGAAGTAAGCTGTTGGTTAACTAGGATCTGCAGCTTATCTGTTAGGTAGAAAAATGGGCAGACTAGGTGGGCCAAGCGGTCCTTATCTGCCATCAAATTCTGTTTCTATGTTTCTGTGTTTTTAATGGAAACTCACTTAAGTGGTAATTAATGATGGTGTGGAGCTGGAATAGTAAATGATATGAGAAGTACATTTAGCTAAGAACAATTTATGAATGTAAATCATCAGCTGGGATTAGATCCCCAGCCACCTGTTTTGCAGGTTGTAATTAATATCTACACCACTGGAACTGCAGTTCCCTTACCTGCAGCTCAGTGGCACACTGAAAGTGTGTTCACTAAGCAGGCAAAGGATCAGTGGCTTGAATCCGGAGTAGGGTATATTGTATTTTAATACATCATTATTTCACACTTTACAGACCATATTTGGCACCTTTAGTACCATTGATACTTTGATTTCTTATGTATTCATATTACACTATGAGATCGTAGTCACATAGGTCTTGACATCTTAGCATGAGGCAAATACGAGATTAGATTTATATCTAGAACATTTACAGTATTTCCCCCTTTTGATGTACCATAACCTGTAACTCATTAAATCCTGCTGCTAAAATGATTCCTTATTATGGAAGCTCTGTATCTGTACTGTTATTTATATGATGTTCTACAGTTGTATTATGTTGTATGGCATGTTTATTAAAAACAATAAATATAAAGTCAAAAAATATATATTTGTGATAGCTTCATCCCGGCGTCCTGGAGAAGGTCTGTCAAAAACTGTCCTCATCTTTAAATCAAAGTACCAGTGGTACTAAAAGTACCAAAAAGGTCTATATGAAATAATTATGTGGCCAGAAAGAAGGCTGACAGGCTTTCCCCAGCAGTGAAAAGGAAAGTGGTTTGGGAGATGGGTCTGAGACACAGCATTAATCGACTGTAGTGAGAAAAGAAAAAAATGTACACTCTGGGGATCAAACCCAGGCACCCAGCCCTTTACTAGTTACTAGCCTATAGCTCTCCACTATATAAGGCTTACAAAGCAGGAAATGCATGCAGTGGCAAAGAACATTCAGAAATAAGTGCAGCCCCCCACCTACACGCAGTTGCAGTGCATTTTCATAATGAACAATCTGTCTATTTGAAGTACTGTTTCCCAAGTTGCATTTAAACCTCAAAGTATGACCTGGAACTTATCAACAATATCGAATGTCAAACCTTGTCGAAAGTGTATCACTATCATCAGCAATGACATCCAACAATTTCTCTCATACTACATAAATTGTTGTGAGAAAGAAAAAAAAATTCCAAACTGGGGATTGCTCCCATGCCACCTATCCTCTGCTGCTTGAGAGTCTGCAGCTCTACTGTTCTACTAAACTTTCTAGATAGGAGATGTATCCTGTGTCAAAGGACATCTGTCATGGAGTGCAGACCCCCCCCCCACACACACACACAGCTGCAGGGGATGTTTGTAATTTTATCTTATTTGTTATTTGTTTCTGAGTGCACCTGTATCCCGTTGTTTGTGGTGATATTTGCTGTTAACAGTCTATCTTTCTGAAGTAGTATTTCCCTAGTTGCATTTATCCCTCCATGTCTGGACTGGAACTTCTCAAGTTATCAGTAATATAGAACTTCAAACCCTGCTGAAAGTATACCACTTTCATCTGCAATGACAATCTAACTATTTCTCTTATGCTACATCACTTGTAGTGAGAAAGTTAAAAACAAATTCCACTCTGGTTATCGTACCCAGGCCCTCTAATCTTAAAGCTTAATAGCCTGTTACACTATCATGAATTAAGATGCCTAGACTGGAAATGTATGCTGTGGCAAAGAACATTTCTCAAATACTACATAAATTGTAGTGAGAACAAAAAAAAAATGTTCTGCTCTGGAGATCAAACACAAGCTCCCTACCCTCTACTGCTTGGTAGTATGCAACTCTAGCACTGCACTAAACAGATGCAGTGGATGCTCCTAATTAACAGTCCATCTATTTGAAATAGTGTTTCTGAAGTTGCATTTGAACCTCAATGTCTGATCTGGAATATTTCAAGTCATCAGTAGTATGGAATGCCAAACCCTGCTGAATGTCTATCACTAACATCTGCAATGCTATCTATTAATTTCACTCATGCTACACCACCCCTCTACTGCTTGGTAACCTGTAGCTGTACCACTGTATTAAGCTTTCCATGTAAGAGATGCATGCTATGGCAAAACACATCCAGCACTGAGTTCGGAACCCCCCCCCCCATAGCTACAGTGGATGTTCACATAGTCTATTTGAAGTAATATTAACCAAGTTGCATTTAAACCTCAAAGTATACATTTGATTTGTGGGGAGAGACTGGCGGCACTGGGCACTGGATGTATGCTCTCTGGAGTATAGGAAGATGAGAGAGGACATGTGCCTGTTCTATGGTGCTTTTTAGAACAGTGACTTATTTGAGTGTCTTGGACTGGATTTAAAAAGAGAATAATCACAATGTGAGAGCACATTTACTACAGTTAAGGGGAGAAATAAACCGCACTAAGAAAATAGTTATATAGTTTAATCATAGAGTGGTGGGTAGATGGAATGGACTTCCCATTGAGGTGGTGGGAAGTAGAAATATGAAGACACCTAACAATTTCTCTCAAACTACATAAATTGTAGTGAGAAAGAAAAAAAATCCACTTGGAGAATTGAACCCAGGCACCCTATCCTCTATTGCTTGATAGCCTGTAGCTCTACCACTGTACCAACCTTCCTAGGCACTTCCTAAACAGGAAATGCATGCTGTGGCAAAGGACATCCAGCAGTCAGTGCAACCCCCCTTCACAGCTGTCTTTTTGAAGTAGTGTTTCCAAAGTTGTATTTAAACTTCAAAGTCTGAGCTGGAACTTTTCAAGTTATCAACAATATAGACCTTCACAGAAACGTAGAAGGTGATGGCAGATAAGGACTCTGTGGCTCACCTAGTCTGCCCCTTTTCCCTACTTAATGCAATACCTCAGACCCTAGTTGATCTGTGGTGTACCCTCTCTTCTCTATTGCGAGAGTACTCATGTCTATCCTGTGCATTCTTGAATTTCCCTACCGTTTTTTGCCTCCACAGGGAGGCTGTTCCAAGCATCCACTACTCTTTCTTGTGAAAAAGTATTTCCTCAAGTTGCCCCTGAGCCTACCCCCTCTACCCTCATATCATGTCCACTTTTTCTAGTACACCTTCTTTTCTGAAAGATGCTGCCCTCCTGTACAATGTTTATACCCCTGAGGTATTTGAATGTCTCTGTCATATCCCTCCTCTCTTGCCTCTTCTCCAGGGAATACATATTGAGGTCCTTTAGTCTTTCCTCATGTGACTTTTGTTGCCTTCCTTGCATCATTTTTTGTTGCCCTTCTCTGGATTGCCTCTATTTTGTCTGTGTCCTTCCAGAGATGCAGCCTCCAGAACTGGACACAGTACTCCAGATGAGGTCTTACTAGTGACCTGTACAGTGGCATAACCACCTCCTTTTTTCTGCTGGTGATACCTCTCCCTGTGCACCCTAGGGTTCCATATCATAATAGTGATTATGAACTTTGGATCGAAAATATAGGGAGCTGATTGGCTGACAGCTCTTGGAAGCCGTGATGATATCTAGCTACATCATCACGGCTTGAAAAAGCCTCTGGCCACCAGCTTCCTTACCCACAGCAAATCATTCCGACGGCAATGGGCAGTCACTTCAATCAGCTCCTCACTTGCTCTGACGGAAATCGCAGTTTCGACAGCAGCACCGAGTGTCACAAATGGGCGAGTACACCAAGATAATTCTAAACAATATCGTTTTTGGCACCCTCAGTAAAACTGCTGAAATTTATTAATACAGACAAAGCCACTATTTATTTTTTTTTAAAGGCAGCGTTGCTGCGTGCGTGCAGCTTTATGTCTCCCATACTTGCTCGCTCTTTTCAAAAGCGTGCGCTCGGCTGCCTGTTTGCTTCATGTACTAATGCTTACACTTGTAACATTTTCCTGCATTTATCAGCTGGTGGACAAACACCGACTAACTTACCGATATATTGGAAACTCCTGAAGTGCCCCTGCTAGTCAGTCCGCTCCCTTTCAAACTGACTTCTGTCCTCTCATGGCTCCAATGATACTGACCTTCACATACATGGTTGCACCAGGAACTTTCTTATTTTTTCCAAAAAAGTCACCCACATAAATAGGATGGCTCCTGACCACACTATATTTTTTTTGGGGGGGGGAAACAATGTTCACAGCTGTACCTCCTCAACCAACTTCAATTACAGCAGAACCACCTGCTGGCCAGAGCCTCCAGGAACTATTTTCTTAAAAGGTACTGCTCCAATATCCCCAAAGCATCACTTTCAAAAGGATTTAAAACTTTTTTTTATTTTTTACTGAAAAAAAAAATTAACCCAGTTCATAATAGCAATAAGTCACTCCAGGGTGTGGTATATCATGGGATATCATCACTTCTCTGACGGTTGGATGCACTCGGTCTGTGGCCTCTTGCCAAACCACCCAAGGCATGATGATATCCCATGATATACCACACCCTGTCGTGCCTTATTGCTTAATTGCAAAACAGCAAACACTATTATGGTGAGTGTATATCGCTGAAAAGCAAATCGGCGATATACACATGCTGGTGACCAAACATCTGACAACTAGACTAAGTGCCTATGCGGGGAAGGGGCTGTGCCTCCCCACACCCCCCCTGTTTAAAGATTACTAAATCCAGGGGAGTGCATGTTGGGGAAGGGGTGACACTCTGGATTGGAAAAAAAATGGCAGCGGCAGCCAGTGGCAAACCATTTCCCACTGGTCCCCAGCCCCGAACCCCAGTGCCTGCTGTGCTGGAGCTAACCACCCTCACCACCATGCCACATGATGAGCTAAGCTGCAGCAGACACATTACCCCATGAAAACCCCTCTTCCCCATCCCTCCCCTTCACCTCGCTATTCTTCCCTTCTGTTTGCCCTCCCGCACGGTCGCCTTAGCATAGGTTCGTTACCCTTGCAGGGTAGCCCATGAGGACAGCGCTGTTTTTGAGTCGCCGTTTTGACGGGCGCTCATATTCAGTCACTATTCTCACTGGATACCATACCCTAGCATCCCACTGGCTCTCCCACAGCCTTCTCACATTGTTTGGTTACCTTTAGGTCATCAGCTATGATTACCCCCAGGTCCCTTTCTTGATTGGTGACCGTCAGTATCTTTCTCCCCATCTTGCACTCTTTCCTTGGATTTCTGTGCCCCAAATGCATGACTTTGCACTTCTTTGCATTGGCTCTTAACTGCAACACTCTCAACCACTCCTCAAGCATGTTTAGGTTCCTTCTCATTTTTTCCACTTCTCCCCGGAGTGTTGACCCTATTGCATATCTTAGTGTTATCTGCAAAAAGGCATACCTTCCCCTCCAGCCCCTCTGCAATGTCGCTTATGAAAACATTAAATAGAACTGGCCTCAGCACAGATCCCTGTGGCACCCTGCTGGTCACCCCTCTCTCCTTGATTTGAAAGCCATTTACTACCACCCTCTGTGTCCTGTCACTCAAACAGTTTCTGACCCAGTTTACCACCTTGGGGCCCATTCTCAGGCTGCCCAACATATTTACCAACCTTCTATATGGGATGGTGTCAAAGACCTTGCTGAAATCTAAGTAGGCCACATCCACCACCCCTCCTT
Organism: Neoceratodus forsteri; assembly: GCA_016271365.2. Lineage (NCBI taxonomy): Eukaryota > Metazoa > Chordata > Ceratodontiformes > Ceratodontidae > Neoceratodus > Neoceratodus forsteri. Next base: position 1,095,944,591 of record CM057456.1, on the reverse strand, counting down.
GATCTACCTCCCTGGCCACCCAGTCAAAGAAATCTATCAAATTTGTTTGACAAGACCTTCTCACTGTGAATCCATGCTGCCTTGGATTCTGTGTTCCACTGGATTCAAGAAATGTCGCAGTCCTTCCCTTTAGCAGTGACTCCATTAATTACCCCACCACCAAGGTCAGGCTGATTGGCCTATAGTTGCCAGCCTCCTCCCTGTTACCACTTTTGTGGAGAGGGACTATATTCACCCTCCTCTAGTCCCCTGGAACCACCCCTGCCTTTATCGATTTGTTGAATAGGGCTGTTAGTGGTGCTGCCAGCACTTCTCTAAGTTCTTTTGATATTCTGGGATGTATCCCATCTGGCCTCATAGCCTTGTCCCCTTTCAGATTCTTGAGTTCATTTAGGACTCTTTCCTCCATAAACGGGCTGGTGTCTACCTCTCTCCCATTGGTGCTCCTATCGCCCAGTAGTTGTCCTTCTACTTCCCCTTCTTCTGTGAATACTGAACAAACTGTTGCTTTTTCTAGGCCCCCCACATACACACCCCTCCCTCCCTTTTTAACCTCACAATCCCACCCCTGGTCTTCTTTCTTTCCAAATGTACCTGAAAAAGGTCTTGTCTCCTTTCTTAAATGCCTGGGCTATTTTTTTCCTCCGTTTGTGCCTTTGCACTTCTGACTGCATTCCCCACCTCCCCCTGCTTTTCCAGATATAGTTCCCTGTTTTCCCCCATTTCTGTTTCCTTGTGTGTCCTGAAAGCTAACCTTTTCTGTTACCTTCCTGGCCGTGTCTTTTGAGAACCATAGTGTTTTTTTCTTTCTCTTTGTTTTGCTTAGTTGCCTAACAGAAAGGCTTGTTGCCTCTGCTGTGGCTCCTTTAAGGTTAGCCCATTGTTTCTCTACATACACCACTTCTTCCCTTTCCAGGGCTTCCTTGAGACATTCTCCCATTTTTGCAAAGTCGACCCATCTGAAATCCAGGACCCTTGCTCTCATGTGGTTGAACTCATCCACTGTTCTTACATTGAACCACACCATATGATGATTACTAGACCCCAGGTGGTTACCCACCATTACATCAGTGACTCTGTCCCCATTGGTGAGTACCAGGTCCAATGCTGGCCATTCTCTGGTGGGTTCCGACACAAGCTGCTTCAGACCTTGCTGAAAGTACAGTCAATTTCTGATGTATGCACATGCTTGGGATATCCCATTTTTTGTGCATACCTCTGAAATGATATACAAGTTAAATTGTATTGAAATAGCTGGCCCTCCAGTGTAGGTGGAGCCCTACCGCTTGTGATGCTGATGACCCGTGTTTGGAAGTGAGCCTAAGGTGTTGGAGGGCTGGATGGGGGGAGGAGGAGAATCGAGTGTTCATTGGACCACCCATCTCCTCCAGGAGGGACAGTGGGGAAGAGCTCAGTGGTTGACTGGCCCCTGGCAGAAGCCAGGGGAAAGGCAGCCTGAGCCAAAAGAAGGCATGGGGGACTTGGTAGACATTGGCATGAGCGCCTTGACATCAGTGCATGCCATGACCACCACAGGGAGAAAATGAAAAAAAGTCCCTGGCAGCAGGATGAGGAGGTGTGCCTCACATGCTCTGCACCCAACAAGCTGGGCATGCTGGCCCAAACTGGATCTGTGCCTTAGTGGGACTTGGGGGACCCCATCAACCCCGTCAAGGGGGGGCAAGCCCTGGGGGAAGATGGCCAGATAAAGTAAGTCCCAGCAGATGTTGGGGTGATGGAGATGGGGTGCTCCTCTGAAGGAGGGCTGTCTGGGGATGGGGGAGCATAAAAAAAGAAACTGTATTGAAATCAATGGAGCCACTGACTAAAGCACATTTCTCGCATAGTTTTACATTTATTGAATGCATTAAACTCATTACAAATATACCAATTCATGAAATGTTGGACACTCCAAACTATTTAAGCTATTTGTTTTCTCCATGGCTGCTCTGACAAACAGGCAAGTTGAAACTGAATAAAACTTACAAGCATTTAGCCACTGGCAGCAAAGTTAGCATCCACTTAACAAGTGTGATTGCAACTATTAATGTCTAAAAAGCCCCTGTCTGGAGGAAAAAGTGAGTATACAACCGAAATTTGGTGTGCATATAAGTAATTTTTTTAACCATTAAGTACATAAGATTGGGAATAGGGCATGCCATTTTTGGGCATATAACTGGAATATATATGCAGCCAATGTGCATACAGGTGGAATGCACTGTATATCACTATCATCAGCAATGACATCTAACAGTTGCTCTCATACTACATAAATGGTAGTGAGAAAGAAAAAATGTTCCACTGTGGGAATCAATACCAGGCACCTATCACATTCTTGACTGCCTGTAGCTCTTCCACTGTCATTCTCATTCAGATTTTATTGACTGGCTTTCAAGGTCATTATAACATTTTTAAAAAGACAGTATACAAAATGTGAAAAAAAAAAAATTCCATCTTAAAAAAAAACACATTGATTAAAAAATACAATTTCCAGTTTTGATGCACATAAGTGCATATGAAACATTTCCATATTTGCAGCAAAAATTCATACAAAATTATATATACATCTCCACAATGTCAATTTATATTACCTAGTAACCACTAGTAGCCATGCAACGAGGCTCCCCTTGAGCTGAAAACCATGAATGTATATTGAATTTTTGTACTCTTTACTGTCCACTGTATTGTGCTTATCTGATGTAGAACTTTTGCAAATGAGCAATTTGTGCTCAAAGGTGGTTTCTGATTCTATCAATAAATAAAGAAATAAATAATAATTAAGTGCTGTTATCCTAATTGTGTAATGGTGATCTGCTTAACACAGTTTAATACATAATTTTAAGTATGCTATAGAAGTTTTACTTCATAAGAAGAGCTTTGATATTATCAAAGACAGAATTTATGGGTAACAGCTTTAACATGTAGAGAAGGTTCAGAGGAGTGCAACAAAGATGGTACATGGATTGCATCACAAGCCCTATGAGGACAGGTTGAAATAATTGAATATGTACTCCCTGGAGGAGAGGAGGGAGAGAGGGACATGATAGAGACATACAAGTATCTTACAGGGAGGAACAGGGTGGAGGAATACACTATTTGTAAGTGAAAAAGATGTTCCAGGATTAGAGGGCATGGGATGAAGTTGGAGGGAGGGAGGACGATTCAGAGGAAATGTGAGGAAGAATTTCTTCACAGAACGGGTGGTGGACAAGTGAAACACCCGGCCAGAAGAAGTGGTGGGGGCTGAAACAATCATGGGATTTAAGAATGCATGGGATAGACATAAAGGAATTCTGGAGGTCAGGGGTAAGGGGCAACAGACTTCTAGTAAAACATAAACTGAACTTACAAGCTCAAATGGGCAGACTGGGTGGGCCATAGGCCCTTATCTGCTGACACTGTCTCTGTATCTATGTATTTATTGAACAAATTCTACTGTAGGCCAAATTTAAACAGGACACCAGTGGGTTTGGGTCTGGTTACCTATGACCTCAATAGGCTTATATATAATGGCCTGTATTCTCAAATCCAGTTTCAGAAAAATGGTTCAATTTTTAACCCTAAAATGTATACCCTTAAATTCTATCTTCAATTATATCATCAGAGTTAAAATAAGTCCCACTTGGATTACACAACATTTCCCTTTCTTTACACAGATTTTAATACTTTTGAAAACCAGGAGTCATCAGGGTTGAACAGGTTTTTTCAAATTTGCATTTGTTTAATATGTTTCCGACCTCCCCCTTAAGAGAATTAGGAAGACTTTCAAGTCAGACTTCTAATATTGTGTCTGATAATTTCCAAGGCTTGGTTTTCTGCCGGGGTATATACAATTTAATGAGAGGAAAAACTGTGAAACCCTTTGAATCATTTGTATATTCTCTGAGAAGTACAACAAGGATGTGGTAGGGGCCAAAACATTCCCTAGTATGTTCCCCAAGCATTTTCACCTTTACTTACTAAAGTAGCGACAAAAAATATTATATGGTCCAATATCATCCACATCACTTGATCTACATCTGCAAAACTAGGACTTAGTGTCTGGCCTAGGTTGTCTATAGATCAGTAAATTTCTTTTCAAGCAGCAGTGCAACGAAAATGGGCTAAAGTTTGACCCCACCCTTTTTCTTTCTTATTGATGCCAGATGTCTTCCAGTTTATTTTGGTGGTAACATTTTCAGTTTCCGATATCATTTAAGAATTTTTTGAAAGTTTTAAAATAATTGTTTCTCAAGAAAAAAAGGTGTACGCCTCATTTTTGCATAGAAATAATATTGGGGACCTAAGGAGGGTAAGAATCCAGGCAAAAATTCAAGTGTACAGTACACAGCATAGGAAACATCCAGAAACCCCAAATCAACAGTTCTGCCAATATTTTTCATAACCATAGCAGAAAATTAGCTTTTTGGAATAACTTTTTTTGTTGCACTGCTGCTTTAAATATTTTCAGCCTGAATTTAATAAATGTATGCCTCTCTTTTTTTCTGTAAGTATTGATAAATATAATTCCCTCTTATGATAGAGTTTACAGTTTTTAAAGAGACAATGAATGTTAATATTATTAATTTTTCTGCATATCATGAACAATGGCCCACCTTCTGCAATTTACTTTAATCTGTTCAACCAGTTCTTTCCTCGGTAATTTGAGAATATCTGCTAGTGTATTACCCAACATTAACAGAAACATTTTGTTTTATAAATTTCATATATGGAAAAATAAAACCTTGATCTGAGAAGTGTCCCTGCTCCTCGAAACATATTCTAGGGAATCTGTTAGAAGGAAGAGTCTGCAGGTCCATAATAAGTATCGCTATTCTTTCAAGTAACATTGTTTCTACGGAATATTGGCCCAATTCAGCACTGAGTATGTGTCCAGAAACAAAAGTCAGAATACCCAAAAGATAACTACATAGTTTATTTAATACTACTTCAACTGAATATCACTGTATAAACCCCATATCTGACCCACATATAATATTGCTGTTTTTAATTTTTCCATTGATGACTGCCAGGGAGCCTTTAGTCCATTGTCCCCTCATAAATTCTCATGAATCTGGTAACTCCACTAACAGATCGAATCAATTTAGATTTTAAATATTCAAAATGCCTATGCCCAGAAAAATGCCTATGCCTATGCCCTGCCCAGCTTCTGTTCAGGCAGGGTTCTTCTTTATGCAGACGATGTGGTCCTCTTTGCCTCCCAATCTGGCCCCTCTGCACTCCAGTCCTCCCTCCAGCACTCCTTCAGTCAAATAGTGAACTAATTCATGGACCCGCCGACTTATCGTAAATATTAAAAAAAAACAAATCCATGCTTTTCGCCCATCACCAAAGCAAAGCCTAGGACTCCCCCCCCCTTCAGATCCTCTCTAGCTCACTCCATCCACTGGACCAAGTCCTCACCTACAAATGCCTGGGCATCACTTTTGACTGTACACTTTCATTTCACTCTCACATCAATATGCTCACCTTAGCCACCAATGCACGCATTGGCCTGTTATACAGACATAAGGACTACCTGCCACCCAAAGCTCTCAGCCTGGCAGTCACCTCCTCTGTACTGTCCCTAGTGGACTACGGACTCACAGTACATGCAGCAGCCGACGCCACCGTTCTAAACAAAATCCAAATTTCCCTTAACAAGGCATGCCAGCTCCTGTCCAGAGCCGATAAATGGACACATATCTGCATCCTTTATTCCTTAACCAACATACTCACACTTGAGGAGAGACTTCAATATCAGTTCTGCCACCTTGCCAAAAAAATACAACTGGGTATGTGTCCCCCCAGGGTCTTCACATCCCTTCTCCCTACCACCCCTACTGTTGCCACTCGCAGTGCCTCTAAGACTATATTACAGATCCTAGGGTCAGGACTGTACTAGCACAAAAATCCTTCCCCTTCAGAGCACCTTCCTGGTACAATGCTCCCCCCACCATCACCTCTTTTACCAAAATAGGGCCTTTCAAGGTCACACTCAAGAATCACATTCTGTACACCTGCAACTGTGAGTGTCCTCTTCCAAAACCACCTGACGCCAGGGGCCGGAGCCTAGCCAGCCATGACAATGTCTCTCCTGAGACAGCACACTTCGTACCTCATAAGAAGTTACTGTGCTTGTATGTTAGCAACTGCCTAGCTACTGATTGTATAAGACTACAGCTCATTCTGCTAATGGACATGTTAACAACTGCCTAGCAACTATTTGTATAGGACTGACGTTCATCTGCTGAATGACACTATCACCCTGCTAATTATATTCAATGTTCTCCATCGTATGTATTACCTGTTCCTTCAATTTTCATTACTATCTGTATTTTTCTCTTTGTATCATGACGTGGAGCCTTTGGAAACGAGTCTATGACTCAAAGGGTTGTAATTCCAGTGTGCTTATAAATAAATAAATAAGTTAATTAATTATGTATCTTAATCCCAGATAATCATGTGTATTTACTGACTGGAGCTTAATGCCTTTATGGTATATTTTATATTTAGTTCTACTTATGGAGGTATGATTGTCCCATGATAAGTTGTGCAGTACCTCCCAAGTCAGAGAAATTATAGTGGGCAGGTAACAGGTAGGACTAGAAACCCAGGACTCTCTTCCTAATTAAAGCCCTTAGTGCAAGGATAGTGATGGACCTGCTGACATCAGTGCCAGACTCTGTAGAGACACAGTCACATATAGGATCAGGTACTGTAACATTTTTTATAAGAATATATGCGGGATCTGTGAAATGTCTGTGGGTCAGTGGAATTCCCTAGCCAGTAGCCCTGCTGTTTAGTGGTTGTATAGCTTAATTTTGAAAACATACAGGAACTATAGCATGTGTCACATCAATCCACTTTTTTAATGCTAACAGTGCTCACTACCTTTTTATTTTTGGGCTAGGCAATGACACAAAATATATAGGATTTTGTCTCTGTTTCGTTTTTGGGCTAGGCAATGACACAAAATATGTAGGATTTTGTCTCTGTTTTGTTTTTGGGCTAGGCAATGACACAAAATGTGTAGGATTTTGTCTCTGTTTTGTTTTTGGGCTAGGCAATGACACAAAATGTGTAGGATTTTGTCTCTGTTTTGTTTTTGGGCTAGGCAATGACACAAAATATGTAGGATTTTGTCTCTGTTTTGTTTTTGGGCTAGGCAATGACACAAAATATGTAGGATTTTGTCTCTGTTTTGTATTTGGGCTAGGCAATGACACAAAATATGTAGGATTTTGTCTCTGTTTTGTTTTTGGATTGCCAGTGCACAAACTTCTGAAGACAGCGGTACTCAAGTAATTGTTAAAGCATTTGATGCGTACTTTTCTTGTTTGGTTGCAAGCCCGAGGAACACTGGGAAAATGTTGATTTTCTGTTATATTTGCTCACAAAACCACATCCTGGCAATGACTGCTCAAGCTGCATGAGTTGCAGGAGTGGTTAGTAAGCACAGGTCAACAGCTAGGTGACAGATGAAAGGTACAAGAATGCAAATGGTATGTAGAGGGTATGGCTGAATTTGGAAAACTAATGATGCAATGTTATATAATTCAAAGGGTTATAATAGTGGGTTATGTGCTGTTAGCCATAATTATAGACCTGACAGACTAGTTCTACAAAATTTAATAGCACACCTTTTGATAATCATGCAGAGATCCTTTATTTGGGTCTTGAACTTGTGGGAAAGAAAAAGGATGCATGAATTTTCAAAGTTCATGAACACTGAATACTGAGAGAAGCTTTGTACCAAATTATGAGTTTTACTGCAGATAACTGAGCCCCAGCACCACTCACTCTTCCAGTATTGCCTTCTCAGATTTGCTGGAGTGTACATATGCGAGTGGAAACTGTTTCATACCAGAGGCGCCATGTGCTGGAATACGGGCGTTTATTGATTTGGATGGGGGTGACTCCAGGTTGCAGAGACCTTTACTCCAATGCCAAGGGGCGGGGGTATATCTGAAGGAATCCATCAGGGCTACACAAATTTGCAAAGAAAAAAACCCCAGAAATGTATTTATTTATTTATGACTTTGATAACTGGCTAAGTACACTGATCCCAGGGACCGTCTTCAGGCACAACCCAGGCCAAGACAATGGCACAGGAGCAGACGAAAACATCATACATGAATCATGAAGGCAAATTACACAAATAATGTCCAGACGAAAACAAATGATAGATGAAAGATACAGCAGCGGTCCTTTACAATAAGTGGGTGCAAAAAACATAATATATCGTAAACTTGGTTCTGGAAGAGCAATACATACTGGATGTAGGTAAGCAGGGCAGACAGAAACAAGGGGAGGGAGTGGTGAGTGCTAAGGGGAAGGGTAGACAAATAAGAGACAGAGAGGATAACAGAGCAGGCACAAGGCATGACGTTCAGAGGCAGGAAAATCCTACCCAGGGAAGCACTGGCAGCAGGATGCAGATTATAGCCAGTCCTTGAAATGAGATTTGAACAGGCGGTGTGTGTCCAGGGCACAGAGCTTGGCATGCAGCTGATTCCATAGTTGGGGGGGCCACAGCCGACAGTGCCCTCCCACCCATGTTGATTGATACTCTGGGAATATGGTGGAGGGGGGTAGTGTTTGAGGAGAGACAACGATTCATGGCTCCAATTTTAAAAATCTCCACAAGAGGGGATGGCTTTATCAACCATGGAGTAAAGAGAAAAGTCAAAGCGGGCTTGTAGTGGGAGCCACCCCAGTGCCTGATACAGGGCACAGTGGTGAGTGGAAAAAGGGGCCAATAAGGTGAAGCGGTAGGCACTATTATAGGCAGTGGAGAGTTTTGCCATGATGGTGGAGGTTGACCTAGCCTAGATGGTGGAACAGTAGTAGTCAAGTATGGGAGAAGGTTACCCTTGACTATGGCTAGTCAGGCCTCAGGGGTGCGGTAGTGTCTGAATCTGTAGGCAGCACCCAGCTTTTGGTGTATCCTGTGGACCACCGAGTGCATGTGCTCAGGGCACATACACTCAGTGTACTAGAAATGCTAGAGCTCTGTTTGAAAATAAAGATGTCTTTATTCATATAAATCCACAACCATCTTCTCCTATGTTGGCTGATAGTTTATGAGGGCCAGTTTTTCCTGAGCCTGTGGTGGACACCAGGATTTAGAAATCTGAAAAGACGACTGGCCCAGTGGCAAGTAGGGTTGAGGTGCTTGCACCTCACCTACTGCCATACTGGTGACCTACATATGGGAATGGACCCAGGTCACTGGGGATCATTTGGGAAGAGAGCTCCTTGGGAGGGGTGGCAAGCCAGCTTGGCCCTTGACTGCCACAGGGTGGAGGCCCAGCAGTAGTGCAGTTTGTGAACGACTCAGTGGGAGGGGCTGCAGTTCTGTAGTGTGTGCATGAATCCGCATGCATGTGCTTACCTGCTGCTGTGGCCAAGGGACTGAGAAAAAAATGGAAAAACGGTGGGGTGGACTTAGTGAAGCCTTGCCCTCTCTCCTCCAGCCCACATTGCTGCCTGGCTGCCACTGTATGGCTATATGCACTGGAGCAGGATGGCCCCTTCTCCTGCCCCCACCGTGGGGGGGGGCAATCTGTGGGGGACTTTCTAGTAGCCAGGGAAGGCAAGTGATGGTTGGAGGGAGTGGGGACATTGGTGATAGCTGCCTGCCTGCAGCCCAAAGAGAAACACCTTTATGGGAAAAATAAAAAAAATCTGAAAAGACCCTGTCTCACAAGGCATCAAACTTTAATCTGGGGTGTCAACGAATCCCTCTGTTATTCTTCAGCTTACTTGGCTGCATGTTTCTCTCTGCACCTTGAAGTATCTGTCTGGCTATTCTGTGTCTGACCATGCTCTCCTTGGCAACAGGAGCTGTCTGCCAGTTCAAGCACATGCACAGCCAGCAACAGCTGATTCTCTCTGTGGGTAACCATCCACTTCCTTTTATTAATTCTTCTACCACCAACTCCTACCTTCAGTTGTAGCTAAGGCCTTTCTCTTTGTCCATCTGAGTTAGCCAAGGTACATATCCCTGGAGCAGTGACAGTCACCCCCCCCCCAAAACAGTGATACAGTATATTAGGCTGCCTTGGTAGGATCTAGATCCATCCACTACCTTCACCTTGGAGGGATGATTTATTCCCCATCCCTTGTGACACCCTCATCCCCCTCTCACTGTTCCTGTACCTGCTGTACCACACATAACCCTCCCAGTAGCAGGCATGCACTGTCATCATGTCACACTCAAATTCTGTACTGGGAAAATGGCTGGGGAGTGCCACTGAAGCTGGCAGTTTCATCTACCTTCCCCAGAACTTGAGTGCACTGCCTAAGCATCCCATCCCAACTCCATCAGCCCAAAGAGACAGTCAGGATTGAGGAGCAAACCTAGAACTCCAGCATGGGAGTGATCTTCCTCTCTTTCACTCACAGCATAGATATACAGCCCAAGAGAGATAACGTGCGATTGTAAAAATGGAGGAGAATATTTTGACAAGTAGAATGAGAAGGGAGTAAACGAATGAATGAATGGTGGGAATCAACTGCTCAAGTCATACATTGTATAACAATATTCAAATGAAGGATTCTAACTAAGAAGGATATAGCCCCCACCCCCAAATGTGGGCTACTCAAGGGGTCTATTGACTGGAGTAGAATTCCAATATGTAAAGGATTAGCAGTCAGCTAATGTTTCATTTAGAATCTCCTGTAGGCAGCTTGTGGTAAACAAGAAATGGGGCTGGAGATAGACAGTATATCAGTAAGCAACATGGAAAGTTCTGGGGAGAAGGAGTCTAGTCAGAGTGAGTTCTGTCTAGAGCAGGAGCAGTAGCCTACTAGCCTATGGGCCTCGAGGGTATCGTAATATCTGGGGGAAAGATCTGTTCTCTAGTGGCCAAAGTACTTCCCCAGCTGGTAGCTCATCAGGGTAGGGGAGGGCAAGCTGGATGTTGTGATACATTTAGTTACCAATAGCTTGGCAAACTATAGTACAGACAAGGTCACAGTAAGCTTCTGGGAACTAGGCAGTAAGCTGAGATCAGCAGCATAGATGGTAACCTTCTTTGAGGTGCTGTTGGTGCCAAGTGAGGGGCAGAGAAGACAGGAGAAAAGTAAAGAATTCAACACTTGGCAAAAGTCTTGGTGTGGGGAAGAAGGCTTTATTTTTCTGGGACAAGGGATTTTTCTGCAGAGAAAGCAAACTGTGCCATAAAGATGAGAGAATCAGTACTCTAGGCATGGAGGGGCACAAATAGAGATTTACTGCATTGTTATAGTGTTCAACTTAATCAGAATAAGCTCCATGCTGGCAACAACAGTCCTCAGTGCTTTGAGACCTACTTCTCTGCTTCGGGGGGGGGGGGGGGCCCTGAGGAAGAGACATAGGCTTTGAAGTGCTGGGGACTGATGTTGCTGACATGGAGTTCTGTGAGCTCTTTCTTACGTAACATTTAATGCTTTATTGAGTAAATCTCTATGTGTGCATAAAATTGTAGCCCCTGTCTGGAGTGCTGGTTTTCTCATCTTCTCGTCTCCTCAGGCATTTTGGTTTACCTGATTAGTTCACTTTTGCTTTTGGTGTTTTTTCAAAAAAGATGTCCTGAATCTGACCAGAGAGGGCAGCAGTGTGTTTGGGTAGAAGGTAAATGGTGCAACTATCAGATATTTAAACTTGGAGTGTGGGAGATAAGTGCTAGTTGGTAGGGACACACTTACACACACACACACACACACACACACACACGCGCGCGCATGCACACACGCACGCGCGCACACACACACACACACACACTCTCACACACACACACGCACACATGCAAAATAGGCTTTCCTCCCAAAATGCCTATTATATTGTAGTGATTTAAGGCAAAAATTGGGGCAGTCGGGGGAAATGGAACCTCTGACAAGAATAGGGAGGGGAATCCAGAGGGAAAAAGCATGATATGGGAAAAGTACTGTACATATGTACAAGGAGTGTAGGAAATATAATGGACAAGCTGTAGGCAATTATGGTTGGTGAAGAAATTAGATATAGTGACACTTGCAGAAACATGACTAAACCAAACTAACATCTGGGATATCATGTCCCAGATTATGTTGTAGTTAGGAAGGATAGGAGGAATGTTGGGGGGGGGGGTCAAAATGTATACAAAGGAGTCATCAATGGTTTTAGAGGAGAAATCCATGTACAAACAGGAGGGTGTAGAGATGCTGTGACTTCTGCTGACTGAAGGGGGTGGTACAAAAATGCTGGTTAATAATGATATACAGTCCACCAAGTCAGTTAGCAGAGATGGATGAAATAATGATAAAGAACATCAGAAAGACAGCAAGCCAAGGCAGTGTTATAATTAACCATGTGAGATTTCAATTTCCCAGCTGTAGATTAGGAAATATCAGAGGCCAGTAGTCAATGGAGTGATTTGTTTGTACAGACTATGCAGGATTGCTTACTTAGCCAATGGGTGAGAGAGGAAACAGGAGGGGGTGCCTATCGTTTTATAGCTCATATTCAATAAGGATAATATTAGTGACATCAAGGAGAAGGATCCTACAGGTCAGAGTGACCACAGTTCTGTAAGAGTCAGTATAGTGCTGGAGGTACAACATCTGAACTCCAGCATCATGCTCCCTAACTTTAGAATCATTGACTTTACTAAAATGGGAGAAATAATAATTCATAAAGTAAAGGACATAGTCAAGATAAAGGGGATTGAAAACAAATGGGCAGAAATACAGTGGGCACTACAGGAGGTTTCCCAGGATGCATTAGGTAAGTTATAAGGTAAACAAGCAAAGGAAGTCAATTTCATTTGATTGACAGGGTAGGGAAGCCATCAGGGAAAACTGCAGACTCTTAGGGAATACAGAAGGAAACAATAAGAGACCAACAGGGAGCTGTATAAGGAAAAGTAAATAAAATCATGAAGGGGGGCCGGCATGGGGTCAATACCACTAAGACAAAAACAGTGCGATTAAATACCGTGTAGCAAAAACAGCTAAAACAAAAGTAGTGCTCAGTAAAAACAGTGAGTGCTACCACCGCAAAAATAAAACAAAAAAAAACCCTGATTTTTTAGCCCCCCCGCATCACCCATTATGGGGGTCTGTGCTCCCTGAACCCCCCCCCCAAATTATTATAACTGCTTCCAGGGGGGAGGTAACTCAAAGAAGGTGAGAAACCTGGGGGTGGGGGTTGGGAGATCAATCACACACAGAAGGTCGGGGGGGGTGACAAAACCTGATACAAAAAAAAACCCTCACAATCATGTCAGGATTGGGAATCAAACCCCAGTCCAAAGATGGTCAGCCACCCTCCACTGCCTGTGGCCCTACCCTGTGAGCCACAGCAGCTGCTCAGAAGATTGCCACCCAGCAGAGCTTTTATCCTTTGTTTCCCTGTGTCCTGGCCAATGGCTACAGGAATAGCGCTACAGGTGCCTTCACTATACTTTCCCTGCACTATTTTTTCCCCTGTAGCTGTTTTGCCACACGCTGTTTTTACCTTGTGGTTTTGCTTGCGACATTATTCCTTTGCTATATTGACCCAGTACTGATAGGTTCAAGGGAAAGTTGGGGTGACAGGGGTGGGGATGGAGGGGCAACATGTAACATACATGCATCAGCTCTGCATAGAGCTGACTCAATAGACCTTTGAGCCTTCTTCTGCTGGCCTTTCATATGTTCGTATTAGAAGGACACAAGCAAACACTGAAGTAAAGACAGCAGAGGATGTTAGGGAAAATGATCAGAGCTTCTTCAGGCATATCAATGAAAAGGGACAGCTAAACAATAGCATTTAAAGTATAATAAGGAATGGCGAGAGGGTGGAGAATGATGTAGGAAAAGAAAATGTTATAAATGAGTACTTTAGTTGGTGTTTCTTGTAGAGGCTTCAGGCCCAGTAAGCAATAGTAGGGTAACATTTGTGGAAACTGGGGAACAAAAACTAGAAATAGATTGAATACCCCAAAATAGGGTATGCAGATGATTACAAAATCTAAAGTTTACCAAATCCCAGGGCCAGATGGGCATTCACCCAAGGTGCCTCAGGAGACAGGACATGCGCTGGCAGCACCCCTGACAGACCTCTTCAGTGAATCCATGGCAATAAGTGAGATGCCAATGGGCTGAAGGATGACAAATGTAGTCCCTCTACACAAAAGTGGGGACAAGGAGGATCCTGGGAGTTACATACTTATGAGTCTGATGCTCATTAAGGGAAGTTACTGGAGCCAATAGCCAAGGAGTAGATTGCTGAATTCCTAAAAGAAAGGAGAGGCTGCAGATCAGCATGGGGTCACAAGAGGTAGCGCTTGTCAGACTAACTTGATAGTCTTTTTCAACTCGGTGACACAGTCAGTTGGTAAGGGTCAGGCAGTGGATATCCTGTATCTGGAGTTCAATAAAGTCTTTGACTCAATGTCACACGGGAGACATGATGCAGATGGGTGATCTGAGGTTAGGGAAGGGTTTCCCAACATGTCTTGGGAACTGGATGTGGGAAAGGACGCAAGAGGCAGTCCTCAATGGCAAGTTCTCCAGGGCTAAGAACATGACTGGTACAGTACCCCAAGGATCTGTTGTGGCATCAGTTCTATTTAATATGTACATCAGTAACATTGGGGTCAGGCTACAGAGAAAGTTAGTTTTATTTGCAGATGAACATATGAACATATGAATATTGCCAGCAGAAGAAGGCCTAGTCATCTATCAAGTCTGTTTGTGTTGTGGAGTCCTCAGTGGTTACAGAGGACTCTTCTACCTCCCTGTCTAATACAGCTTCCTTATTGCCTACCCCCCTTGGCCCTGACCTTCCTCTTCACCCACCCTCTTTTGTATCCATCCACCATCTCCAGGGAGACCATTTCTTCAGGGAGTGAATTCCACCCTGTAACCACTCTCTCTGTGAAGAAATGCCTCCTGATCTCCCTCTTCAGCTTTCCCCCCTACAGTTTAAGGCCATGTTCCCTCATGTTTTGGCTTCCACTAAGACTGAGTAGGCTACCAAACTCTGTGGTAAAGCATATTATGATGATAGGGTTTAACATTATGAAGAAAGATGTGGAAGGATTGGCAAAGTAGGCACGCATTTAGCAACTGAATTCAGTGCCCAAAAGGGCTAGTTGATGCACATTGAGTGTACAAACCCATAGACAGAGTACAGGATGAATGAGCTAAAAGTGGTACACTCACGGTTTAAAATCCTCTCAACAAAGCGGAGCATGTAGGAATGTTAATAGAATGCTAGATTGTATCAGTGGGTGTTTCACCACTCATAATAGAGAAGTAATTCTTCCACTATACAGGTCATTAGTTAGACTACCCCTGGACTACTGCATGCTGTTTTGTAGACTGCATCTAAAGAAAGACAGAGACAGATTAGAGATAATACAGAGGAGGGTACAAAAATGATTTAAGGCTTGCATGGTACTGTATGATGAGAGATTAGAGGACTTCAGTATGTACTAACTGGAGGATAGGAGGAAATAATGGAGATAAAATACAATCAGGAACAGTATAAGGTGTATTACACTGAACTGCCAGTCTGATGCAGCTGTTCCAGATCCTTGGACACCAGGTCCTTTATCATGGAAAAACTCTGCCTTTTTAAAGTTACTGGTCCTGGTGGCAAAGATATGGTAAGTTTCCCCTCTTGCCAGGGATTAGGTTACCTGGTTGTGGTCACTGCCTCCCACCAGTTCCTAGACTTTTATGTGGGAGAAGATCCAGTCCCCACTGCTGAGAACAAAGTCAAAGGTGGTATCAAACCTTGCACTTAGTTACACATGCTTCTCTAAGAGACAGTCCATGAAGGTGGGCAGGAATTCAGTCTCAGACCTGCCGTTTGCCCTCTCAAGATGGCAGTCTATGTCTGGGAGACTGAAGTCCCCCAGGATTACCCCTGCATACAATTTGGCTGTTTTCATAATTTCTCTAACCAGGTGGACAGCATGCGCCACTGAGTTGTTTACGGGTTTGTAGCACCCCCCAGGGTAACTCTCTTTCCTTCTTTTCCCTCACTCAATACAGATGGATTCTGTGAGATTGTTTGTCCCCCCCCCTTCCCTGATATGCATAATGCAAATTGGAAAGAAATTCTAGTTATGGCTTTTTCTGCACTAAACCAGCTTCTAAGTGTACTTATTGAATATAAAAAATTCTTAATTTGTTCCCAAAAGTTTTTAATAGGCTGACGTTCTCACATTAGATGTAGTAATTTACCATCTGGATCTCTAGATTTGTTACATCTGCAATGCTCCTTTATTCCTCTTTTTTATAAGATGAACAATTATGTAGTAAAGATTTTGTAACATGAGGTATTGCACTTATTTGTGATTTTATAGAAAATGCACTTTTAGAAAAATCTCAAATTTTATTCCAAGACCAAAGGCATGGGTTTGTTTTGAGCATATTAGACCACCAATCTATTTTAACCCTGGCTTCACATCTGGGCATTTCTAAAATTAATTTGTAAAACTATATATCACTGTCTTTGACTTAATAATTTTAAAGAAAGAATTTGTTCCAGTCAAGCCTGACCAGTAGAACAGATCCTCTATCGAAAATGGCATGTACTTCAAAATGAGCCAGCACCTAGAGGTAACTAAAACTCCAGCAAGCGTGGTGTTCAAATGAGGACCTAATCTTGCAAATCCTTTGATCCATAGCCTACAGATAGCTTTCAATAACAGTATGTGTCTCCCCAAAGCACTACTGAGTTGGTTCTCTTGTGGATACTGCCGATTCTGTGTTGTTATCAAGAAAACTCAAAGATTTACTAGTGTGAGCTGAAACAAAGAGTTTAAGATACACATCTTTTTGAAATGTAACACATTCAATGTAGCTTTTTAGGCAGTGTGTACATGTGGGTTAGTTTATGTTTGTAACCCTGGTGTCATGTCCCAAAGGGCTACTACCCCTGCCTGGGTGGCCACAAACCAGGTCGAGGGGACTGGGTTCCCATTTCTGATTATAAACTGGTTCTTTCCCATAGATAATATTTATTGCGCAGTGCCTCCACCCAGAGTATACTTTTAAGTGGGTCTGGATAAAAACCTGGTACCACCCCCGGGATGCTGTACCCACCCACAATACCATTTTGTCACCCCGCACTTGGATTAATAACCAAAACCCCATATGTCAACATTTTAGAATTAAGGGCTTGCTCTAATTTATTTATTTAAGAGTTTTACCAGGAAGGCATACTGAGCAGTGTACCACTCGATTCCAGATGCACCCTGGGGGAATAAGGGATAGGCAGGATACAGTAATAGTAGAAGTTACACATGTACATGTTCAACACAATCATATTAGAGTAGTCAAAATCCTTATATACAAATAGCAAATATACAGACAGGGTGGTATAGGTAAGGTAGCAACACACACAGAATTACGTAATTACCCAGCAACCAACATCACACAATAAGCAGGGTTGTCAACAATAGGGAAAAAATAGCGGAGTCAATAAAATGTTCATGCACAAAATTTATAAAAAATGGTTAACCAACATTTATTTTCAAGGGGTGAGGGTTAGGATAGGGATATTGGATGCAGAGGATAAACAACAGGTTTTGATTGGCATTTAGATTGGCATGAAAATCAAAATAACCATTTTGCATTTGTGAATTCAAACATCTATTACAGTGATCACCCACCAACCCCTGATGTACTCAGGATTAGCTTTACTATCTAACTAGCTGCACTAAATGGCAAAACACATAAATTACCCTCACTGGTACCAGTCCTCAGTCCAGACAAGGACCCCACAATCCTAACCTTAAACCTGGGTACCCAGTACTAAATGTAAGTTGCAGGCCTGATAAAATTGCAGCTGAGCTGGCCAGCGTTGGAGCCCTTAAAAGAAAAACAGATTAATGTTATTTCTCCCTCAGATGGCAGATTAAACCTTTAACTCTGACAGTGATCAGGTAGCTCCCTTATTTTGCTACCTTGGGATTTTGAACTTGACAAGCAGAACAATAACTATTTACAGTCCCATCTTGGATTTTGCAGAACTGAGTCTGCATACTCATGGTTTTGAAATCTAGATTTAGTAGTTGCCATATTGGTCCTTGCAAGAATAGATCCAGAAGAATGATTTGATACTTTAATGGATACAGAATAATCATCAGTGTTTAGCGGACCAATTCAGCTTCTTCAGAAGCTCATGGCAGTTGAGCTTCTGAAGAAGGACTGGTTGGTCCGAAAGCTAGAGCACTTTGTTCTTGTTGTTACATCTATGTTGGTCCATTAAAAGGTATCAAATCATTTGCTTCTGGATCATGGTTTTGAAGCCATCATTGGGTAAAGCAGTGTTCTTTCAGGCAAACATGAGGTAGACATAATTCAGCAATAGCTTTGCTGAGGTGCAGGAAGGAGTTTTGGCTGACCCCTTTTTCTGGGAAGGCTCTTGCAGCTTGCAGGCTGGAAACTTCTCAGTATCTTTGATGGTGCCCCTCTTCTCTGGGCTTGAAGTCACATGTCTGGAAACAGACCAGGCTGGGACCACAGTCAGCATGCCTCAACCCCCCTCATCTAGGCTATGCCCCTCTGGGGGAGACAGATATGGCAGCACCAAGGCTGGCACACTACCAGGCTGACTCCCAGATCAGTCTCAAATACAGTCTCTTGTTCAAGGTTAGGCATTCAGATTCTTTAACCATTTCAATCATTTTGACCATTCGGCCAGCGTGGCATACATGGTCTTTTTACACACAGGATACAGTTTCTTTCTCTTTCTCTGACAATTCAGCACATTTACTTAACTAGGTTTCTTCCAGTCATTCGGTTAGCACAACTGCTGTAGCTCTCTCAGAAGGCACAGTCTTTTAGACAGAATGTCATTCGTAAGATGTGATATTTCCCACACTGCTATCTATACTGTGATGTCTGTACACTGTATGCTCTGTATTGTTTTTTATGATGTGGAGCCTTTGTAAAGGAGTCTCTGACTCAAAGGTATTAATTCCGATTGTATTCAATAAATAAATAAATATCTTTCTTCTCTCTTCCAGAGGCAAGCACATGAGCTTAACAAATTAACTTTCTTTTCTCAAACTTCTCACAAGCAGAATAAACAGTTCCTTGGCCAGCTGGCGATTTGCAGCTCCAAACAGAACATTATATCAACAAAGTCCTCACAGTCAATTTCAGGATAAGCTCTGACCTCAATTCCTGCAGGCACATTTATCAGTCACATCAGGAATGTTCAGTCACTGGACCAACCACAGTCACTCCATTAACAGGCATCCACCCTATATCAGATGCTGATCAGGTGCAGGGTGCAGACAGACATTACGCACTTTTGGGCTTCTTAGCTCCAAAAAGATTGAGTTACTTGTACTTGGAAGCAGAAGTTTGCTCACTCAGACAACATGTATTTCTCTATTTCTGAAGACACAGGATTTATCAGCACTCTCACTGCTGAGGCAGAAGCATTTTCTTGCAGGTCTCTCACAACTGCAGACAGATTCCCTTGGTAGCTCTCTCACAGCTGAAGTTTAATCAGGAATTCCCCACACAATCTTCTCCAATGTGGGAAGGCAAATGCTAGCCCTGGGGACAAATATCTGGCAACACCCAGGCCAGTGACTTCAATTCCTTGTAGCCACATTTCTCTTTTCAGAGGCCAGTGCTCCCCTCCCCATGGAGGGGCTCCTGATGAACTGACTAGGCCCATTCCCTTGCCAAAGGACCGAAGCTCCCCTCCCTGTGGAGGGGCTCATGCCAAACTAACTCAGGCACATTCTCCTTGCAAGGGGGCAGAGGCCCCCCCCCGTGAAGGAGCTCAAGCCAAACTGAACCCAGACTGAAAAGTCTCTGTGGTTTTGGGAGCTCTCTGCAGATCCTGAGTGTCTGTTTCCCATTGCCTCTCATAAAAATTAATATTCATCAGGCTCCCTGGATGCCTGATAGGTTCCCTGTTTGGGTGCCTAAATTTGGTCCCTGCTTTTCCCCCATAAAGCTTTGGCACTGTCCCAAGAGTCTCTGTAACAATTCCTGGCCTTCTGATTGGCTGCTAATAGGTTAAAAGCTACAAATGTGGCTGAAATTAGCCACAGTCCCCCTGCAGTCCAGCAATGTCCCAGCTTTAAAGGTCTGGTGCAGCCAGAGTAAATATTTTATTTACATTATTGCCCAACAGTTCAATAACCACCCTTGTGCCCTATTGAGCATTCATGATACTTTCCATTTATTTACAATCCTGAGCCTGTCGCTAGTGCTAATATTTAGGGTCCCTAGGTGCTAGACAGACTTGATCATGAATATTAATGCTGCCCTCATTAATATTCATAAGTCAAAACACAGCACAATTGTCGCTCTTTATACAAAATGCACCGGGGGCTTTCCAGGGCCTTGTTCTGGTCGACAGACGCCACTTGGCCTGTTGGTGGGGCCAGGACCCCTGGTAAGCCATTTGTTTGACCACAATCATGGTCAGAAAGTGGAGGATGCTTCTGCGCATGTGTGAGCCATCCGCACAGCCTTGATGTGTATGGGAGAAAAGGCAGCAGCTCTGCTTTCTCCTAAAGCCCACTATGGGCAAAAATAAATGCAGGGGCTGCCTGGAAACCCCAGGGGCACACTTGGGCTCAGGCCAATGGCAGTGCACAATTAGAGGAAACAATGGGGGACACCACCAGCACCAGGAGGCAATCGGGAGATACGGGTCAAATAAGGTAAGCCCCATGGGGGGGGAGTTACATGTTGAAAAGACCACACTCCAATCCAGAATCAGAGTAAGGAACATCTGAGAGCTATTAATAATGCTGATCAGAAAAAAACATCTACAGTTCATGTAACTGGTTTACGTCCACCAGAAGAACCCCAGTTCAAGTTCACAGACAAAAAAAGGTCCAGCTATGGAAAAGAGGGGTGACATTAATGCCTTTATCCTCTACAGAAAAATTTCTGGATTTTTGCTCTGGGTGCCCTTAAAGTCCTAGGACTCAATGATAGACTACAATTGCTGCCATCCCTGAAAAAAAAAGTAATGTCCTTTGTATTTTGGAGTGGATAAACGCTAATAACTTATCACTGTGAGTATCATTGTAGGTAACCTGTTTTCCCATACTGGAAAAGTAAAGATGATCTATTGCCCTACATTAAGAGATCAGTTGCTGGCCAGCTATTGGTGCAGCGGTAACAGGGCTACTGTTCACGACACTGGCAACCTGAGTTTGGGAATAAACCATCAGTGGTTGGTGGGGGGGGGGGACTGGATGTTCCAGAGGATACTGTCTTTCTCTAGGTAGGGAGGGCTATCTCTTCTGCTGTCATACTATCTCCTGGGTGACCACAGTGGGTTCTACAGTAGGTAGCAAGAGTGGGAGAGGGTACGTCAGCTGAGACCTAAGTGCTTCCAAGTCTACTTTCTGGTATGCTGACATCCCAGGGGATAGGACCAGAAACATAAGGAAAAAGACCTGCCTCATGCACTGCAATATAGGTGCACTCAGGTCCCAAACTCAGGTACTGTGTGCTTCTGAGATGAACCATGGGAACTCCCACCTCTGTGACCAGTGGGAAGTGGAGGGTTGATCTGGCTAGGCTGCACCATGCCGGAGAGAGGGAGCTTACAAGGTTAAAAATCCCTGGAAAGTAAGTGACAGCTACGATGGGGGATGGGGGTTCTGAGCCTGGCCTGAAGATGGGGGTTAAGGTATTGTAAAATGTAAATAAAAAAAAAAATAACTGGTTACTTCCAATCTGATGTACATGTCAATCGTCTGAAATGGATTTACCATGGACTTTGTTGGGACATCATCAAGTGTGCTACTGTCCATGGCTTTATTTTCCAAATATCACATGATCTTATTTACATGGGACTAATTCAGTGATGTAATTTTGCTGTATTGGACATTCTGTAGTTTATGCCTTAGTCATTTTCTTTTTTCTTTGTATAATTTCTGTTGGAATGTATTTTCATGTCCATGCTTTCTACTGGAATGTATTTTCATGTCCATAGCCATTTTATTCAGCTTGGATGACTAATGATATAATATAGTTATTTTTTTGGTCTGCCATAAATGAAGGTGACAATTAGTTACATTCTTAAATGCCAATGACTGCTTTTAAAGTGGATCTTGCACATATGTACTGTGTATGGTGATCTTAGTTTCTGGTAGTACACCTTTAAATTTTATACTGTTTAACTTAAGTATGCATGGGGACAGGAATCCCTCAGGTAGAACAACTGCTCGAAACTACTGGAGGTTGTGGCATCCTGTGGTGTTTGGTTTTGTATTTTGCAAATAACGATTTGCAATGGTTGCAATTTTTTCTGTGACTTGTATCTGCAAATGAAAGTTTTTTTCAAATGCAGCCATGTCTGTGTACTGGTGTTGGCATCTTCAATATGTTACTGCATTGTTTATTTGTTACCAGGCACAGTCAATCTGAATCATTCTTTTTTGTTTCTCAGATACAAATAACAATCTAGATCCCTTATATTATTTATTTATTTTTTTGTTTATCCTTCCCACGTCCCTACCGGCTTTGCATCATCAGGATGCACCCATGAAGCCTGTCCCTAACACTGCCTTACCTGACTGCTTGGGTTCCCCATCCTGCTATGGTTTTGCCCCCCATGTGGGTCGGGGTGGGGCCAGCCCGAACCTTCAATATCTCATCAGGCCTCGAGACAGCTGAGCAGGCGGTGGCAAATCGGGACCAGGGTCGATGCTCCATCTTCCTGATGCCAGAGGGTGATTTTTTCCATTTTTCTCATGGGACATCACTGCCCGGACATCAAGGCACAAGTGCTGATGTTGTGACATCCTCCCCACACAGTCTCTGCTCGGCGAGCTTGCTATGCCCCAGGCCTCTGCCTGGGGCCAGTCAACCGCCGGGCGCTGCCCCCCTTCCCTCCTTGGAGAAGGTGAGCTGTCCGTAGGATGCTTAAACCTTCTCTCCCAGCTGGACCTCCAGCCCCCTGGGCTCATTTCTGAACCCGGGTCTCTGGCAAGCGGAAATCCAACCGCTGCTCCAATGGGCCGGCAGATCCCTTATTTTAAATTCCTTCTGCAGATCTGTAAACGTTTTGAAGTTATCATCTTTTGGTCATTGGCCAAGTACAGTTATTTCTAAATCTGGTTGTTTTTTAAGATTGGTTTACCATCAAATAAAAATGGAATTATTCCATAAAGGTGGATGAGAGTTTATGTTCAGATTAATATTTAGTAATGTGCCCCATTGTGGTAATGATCCAAGAGATTTCTTAATGAGGTCATGCTTCTTTGCAGAGGTTTTTTTTTTTATAGCAAGAAGACAAGCAGTAAAAATGGTACCTGAGTCCAAGGGAAAATAGAAACTCAGTTTTAGATATGGAGATTATAAAAATAAAACACATGATAATACAAGACTGCCTGAGAGAGGGCTAAAAACAGAGAAGTCTCTGGGCAGCTAAGAAACACCTGAGGATATGAAAAGAACTGACTGTGGAAAAAACTCTTAACATTACGTATAATATTTCACTCCTCAATTAGCACAGCAGAGGTAGTGGAGCATAGGATAATAGCAAACATGGTCCCAGTTCAAAAGGGTGGTAGGAGAGCTTATGCAAGAAATTGCAGACCAGTGAGCCTGATATCACTGGTAGGATAAATTATGGAGAGCATTCGAAGGGCTAAACTAAACACTTTAATGGAGAAGACTGAGTAAAATGAAAATAGCCAGCTTAGGTTCAGTGAAGGCACTATAGGTGCTATCTGATGAACCTGTTGACCTCCTTTTTAAAAAGGTACCAAGAGAAATCACAGCAATTGGGCTGTGGATGTGGCAAACTTCTTCTTGAAGTCATTTGACAAGGTACTTTATGCTAAGCAGAAAAAACAGAGAATTAAAGGATATTATACATAGGGACATGCTTATTGGAGAGGGAGGAGAGGATGTGTGTGGGGGGGACATGTCAGCATAGATTATATTGGAGAATGAGGTATTGCAGAAGCTGGTAAGGCAACTATTCCATTTAATTGATATACAGTATCAGCGATTTAGATAAGGGATATCACAGTTTGCAGATGACACAAAAATAAGACAAACAGTAGACAAAGAGGAAGATTCTAGAAAACTGCTAGAGTAGTGGTATAAATTAGATTGCAGGGCAGGCAGTTGGAAAATGAAGTTCAACATTTGCAGATGTAGCTAGGTACTCTGGTTATAGTAATCCAGACAAACTGTGTAGGTTTGGAGATCAAATACTTTTTTTTTTGTAAATAGATTTTATTGAAATAGTAACAGAAGTGAAAACAACCAGAGGTGATCATATCAAGGGATAGCTGGAGTGTGAAGTAGTGTGCCAAGGTTTGTAGGACAGCAGATGTGGTTGGGAAACATGAGGAACTTTGTAAGCAGATGTAGATAGGTGACACTGCCATTTTCCTAGACGTATGCAGGGCCTCACTTGGAGTACTGTGCTTTACAGCTCATATGATAAACATCTGAAAGAGCAGTTACACGCTGTCAAATCCTTCTCTGATGATATCAGGATGACATTTGAATTAGGCAAATGTGCCAAAGCAACATTTATTAAAGAAAAGCTAACCCATACTAAAAATATCAACTTGAAAGAGGATTGCAGTATAGAAGAACTTGAGCAGGACAGAATTTACTAGTACTTGATGATAGATGATGGAGCGATACTACAACCTCAACAGATAAGATCAGTGATTAGAAATGAATACTTCAGATTTCTCAGGCCTGCACTGAAAACTGACTAGACGACACATAATGAAATGCAAGCTGTAAGTAAGTTTGACCTTCCTGTGTTCTCTTAAACTTCTTGTATGATTGACTGGCCACAGAAAGGCTGGACCAATTAGGTAGAAGAACAAGAAAATGGCTCCATGCTCATCAATCAATTTATAAAAGCAGTATATGCTAAGATTATACATTTTAGCCAGCCTGTCGGTGCAGTGGTAGTGCCACTACTCACAGCACCAGTGACCTGGGTTTGGATGTGAGCCTTGGTCAATGGAGGCACGCTGAGAGAGGAGGATTGAGTGTCCCAGTGGGTGCTTTCCTCCTCTGGGGGGAAGGGGAGGAAGGTAACACTGTGCTGCAATACCGCCACCTGGGTGACCACAAGTGGTGGTGCAAGCAGGAAGTGTGGCTGGGTTTGTGACTGGAATCCGGTTGTGGCATCAAGCACACTCACATGCACTGCTCCCATGGCAACTACTCATGGCTTCAGCCAAGGGGCATGGAGTAACTAAGGGTTAAATCCCCTCTAGCTGCCTCAGCATGAGGCCCTGCACCCAGCGATGCTGATTGGATTAGCATCTTACCTCCTCCTTCCTCTTTGATTCACACCTGGTTTCAGAGGTGGGAGGCCCCACTATGGGGAGGGGGTAAATTATGGTATCTCAGTCAGACCGAATGGCTGACGGGGTGACGGGGTTGGAAGGACTGGGCAGACAGTCTGAATGGGTTACATCCCTGAGAAGCCAGCCAGAGGAGCACAAATAGAACTGAAAAAAAAAAAAAGAAAACAATACTGCATATTCCAGTGTCTAAAGGAGGCATGGGCCTCCTAAAAATTTAACACACATACATATCTGTCATTGTAGGGCTACAAGCATACTTAGGGTTGCCACCTTTGGATGAGGTAAAAACCAGATGCTAAACCACACCCCAAATTCTGCCTCTGGCTCCACCCCCCTTTTTATAACTGGCGAGTGTATCGCTCCTCCTCCAAAGCCATTTGTAATGTTGGAATAGACGTTACTAGTGACAGGAAATCATTTTTATACTGTTATTTATTTATTTATTTATTCAGGTATTTATTTTTATTCTTTAGCAACCAGGTTAACTCCCATAGGCCAATAGCCCATTTTACAGGAGTGACCCAGGAGCACAGGAAGGTTAAGTGACTTGCTCAGGGTCACACAGTATATAAGTGGAGGTTGTGGGAATCAAACTCAGGTCTGCTGAATGTGCCAAGCTTATCCATAGCTTATTGCTCAGCCCTCTGTTAAACACTTCCATTTTCCTTTCCAGGTCAGTCAGGTATTCTGATGCTTTGACCAATTTTTGATAACTTAATTATCAATGCTTGTGGTACCCTTAATACTGCAGTGTGTCTCCCTTTACCTCAGCAGCTACTGCTGTTTCTTTTCATATTTCTAAGACTTTCCACAATTTCAGATACACCATTCCATGCTGTTCATTTGAATGACCTGTAAAAGTGTAGCTAATATCATGGAATGTTCAGGTAATACAAAAAATTAGAGCAAATGTGGTGATAAAGGCAATAAAAGTTAGATTATTAATTTAATAAAAATGGGTCAAAAACATACCAGACTATAGGACAAACAAAAAGAAATGCATGACAGCACATAAAGGTGTAAAAGCTGTTTCCTGTCAAAGCAGTAAAAGACCATACTTAAAATGCAGAGTTGAAAATATTAGGTTAATTTACTGCTAATGATCTTAATGGCCATACTTTACACCTCTCAGACAGTCTGGTTTTACAAACAAAGGCAGGTCTGAATAACTGTGACATCAGAACTTCTTTGTAACCTGGACATGCAATGCAGCCAAAACAGTGAATGATTTGGTACATCAGTTTTAAGAGTATATGAACACACAAAATGACACAAAAACCGGACTGCATTTAATCAAAACCGGATGAAGGGATAATGACTCTAAAAAACAGATTATCCGATCAAAAAACGGATAGGTAGCAACCCTAAGCATACTCGCTGACATCTCAGAACCCAGACATAGTTAAAATGGGCTGGCAGTATAGTCTATAGGTTAGAGTAATGAGCTGTGAATGAGCATGGTACATCCAGCAGACCTAAGTTTGATTCCCACAACCTCCACTTGCATACTTTGTGACTCTGAGCAAGTCACTAAACCACACCAGTGCTCCCGGGTCACCCATGAAAACAGGCCTTATGTCTAGTGGGCTTTACCTGGTTATCTAAAAAAAATCCTGCAGTATGAAGATAACAGGCTTAAGTCTACTTCCCTCCACCAGATAAGGGAAAGCATTCATTTCTTCATTTATTAAAATTTAGTCAACCAAGAAAGGCTAACAGAGCTAAGCATACAAATTTTGTTTGCAGTTGCTACTTCGGGGAGGAGGAGGGATGTACAGATAGCAGGCAGGGAAAATGGGGGAGCAAAATGGCTGCATAGGTGCAGCAGCATTCTGAGGGAGCTCTTACTATTCGGTTTTGAAAAGCCTGGAAAACCCTGGATATTCCTTGTATTTTTTTGGCTTACCTTATCTTTTCATGATGGAAAAACAGAAAACCATACCATCATCTATGTCAAGTGAAGAGTTTACCTCACCACATATACGTCCTCTTGAGAAGAAAGTTCCTCGGCTGGCACTCAGCCCTGGTAATGGGGTATCTGTTGGCATGGTTGCTACCTCAGCATTCTCCCTGACAGGAACATCAAAGGAGCTGGCTTCTGAAGCAGTGAGCCAGGTGTCAGCCACAGCATGTGTGACTGATTTGCAGCACCAGCGCTCTAATCCCACCTATGGAACTCTCTTCCAGCTAGCCTGACTGACTCAACCGCCCTTAACCAATTCAAGTCTGGACTCAAACTATATCGTCTCAATCTCAGTCTCTGCGGCTGTAACCGTTAGCTCCCTAGTCCAGGTCTCTTCTCTGCTGCACTGCCTTGAATCTCCCTTCATCCTGGATGTATCTCCAAAACTATTATGTCAATTTTCTGTTGTTGTCTACTTTCCCTACTAATTGGGGATGAAACTCGATGTCATAAGAGCCTGATTGCGAATCCTGATTACCTCCTTTGTATACTGTTGCTAATCTACACTTGTGTAACTAATGTAACTACTGTAAATAATGCTTGAGCCTGTATGTGAACCTTACTTTTACCCCTGTATACTGTCGCTAATGTATATTTGTGTAACTTATGTAACTACTGTAAAAAACTGTTTCTAAATGTCTCTTTCTGTAACTAATTCCAGGTCACTCCTGAAAAAGGGACCTCTGGTCTCAGTGGGCTTACCCGGTCACCAAAATCTAAATAAAACAATAAATAATCCAAGCTTGTTGGAAGCTGCAACACAAGAACTGATTGAAGGAAACATATCAGGAACACAAAAAAGAGCTCTGAACAAAGTGTTCAGAAGGTAACAGAAGATATGGTAACTTTTCCTATTTTACAGACTGAGACTGAGTCACCAGGACAATATACACTGGAAACTTTAGGTATGGCAATAGACAGAGTTTTGCAGAGAACAGTGAAAGACAAGAAATAAAACAAGATGCAATGAATGCAAAAATGTGACTTTTTACAGACATAAATAAAGGCTACAAAAGAAAGAACTGAAACCAACACTAAGCAAATTGAGAAAAGCTCTGAGAAAATTACCACTATTGAAAACAAAGTAACTGCACTTGAAGCAACAAACACTGCAGTTGTAAAAGAAAACAATAATACATTAAGGAAGATTGAAAATCTTGAAAACCAGATTTGATATAAGAACTTAAGGATTGTTGACCTCCCTAATCATATGGATGCGGAATTTGAAAATGTGAGATAGTTGATTAAAGACATTTTTGTTGAAGTATTCGATCTTCCATCAGAAAACTTGTCATTTACCACTAAAGCTTACAGATTACATAAAAGACAGCAAAATCTGGGCACACATGGAAATCACTCATCATCAGCTTTATCAAGACCTGACCCTGAAGCTAAAAGCTCAGTTTTAATGAGTTTTGCCTTTGAGTCTGATAAAGATATACTAGTTAAACTGTCCAGAATAAAGGGAATTCTAACGTACTAATCACACAGATTCTTTATCTATCCTGATTTTTCATGCCATACACAGCAATGATGATGATGCAGGTTTCTTTCATATCATCAGGAAGTTCTGGAACTCGGAGCTACGTTCCAATTTCTAGCACCCGCAAAAGTTCAGGTCTCTTACAAGAATAAAATGTATATATTTTTTTGAGATTGATCAATTAGTTGATTTTCTGTGAATACGGTATGAGCCAGATTCTTTGAAAGAAGGAAAATCATCTGACAATTCAGATAAGGAACTCTCAGCAGCTGCCTCGGAAATTAAAGAAGCTATGAACTGAATACTCGACTGTTTTCTGTTATAATATTGGAAAAGTTGAGAAACTAAGGAGATTTGATATATGTTATTTATCCAGTTTTTGAGAGTTTAGATCTTGTTTGTGTTTTAATAGAAATAGGTCTGAATTTAAGAAAGTATGAATGCTGTCTGTATATGACCTTTCTTGTTTTCTTATTCTAATTTAGTGCTACATTGCTTTCCCCATGTTGGACTGGGTACCATCCTGTATGTAAACATGGTTCGGTGTTAAAACTTTAAATTGTGAATAAAAAAAGATAGCAGGCAGGGTGGGATTCACCCACCAGTATATGATATTACATATTACTTCAGGAGGGAATTATAGCTGGATGCCAATTCACAAACAGATATGGAACAACTAGTAACAGAAGGAGCAAAGCAGCAGAGGACAGCTTACAAAAACAAAGACCAAGAGCAAAGA
Organism: Neoceratodus forsteri; assembly: GCA_016271365.2. Taxonomy (NCBI): domain Eukaryota; kingdom Metazoa; phylum Chordata; order Ceratodontiformes; family Ceratodontidae; genus Neoceratodus; species Neoceratodus forsteri. The sequence goes on along the minus strand of CM057456.1, from coordinate 1,095,915,120 downwards.
AAAGACTATTGGAAAATTAAGTACAGTGGAAAATACAGGGATCTACTGCAGCAACCTCATGTTGACCAAGAACTGACCCATAAATGGTTAAAAGAGAATAATACATGAGTGAGTGGGTGTAACCAGAAGATTTCACACACCTAAGGCATGGGTGCTGCATAAACCCTGAGAGTGAAGATTGCATAAAATTCTGGTTTACACACCCACCTACAGTACCTATGTTTTGTTTTTCTATGATTACTAGTGAGCATTTTTACAGCTGCATAGTGAGAGCTTTGCTGACTTCTTGCTATTACATAGTAGAAAAAGGGAGCTGTAGAAGCATGTGACCAGATTCTGAATGAAACACAAAACTGTGGAGCTGAAGCACTTCAGTCGGCTGCATGCCCAATCATTCTACTGTCTCCATTTAGTACTGCCTCTGTCCCCCCTGCTGCACTATCTAATTGCTGCCAACCCCACTGTCTGCCTTCTCCATTCACTACACGTACCTCAACTGTCCCAATTTTGTGGAGAAATCCCAGTTTCAAAGATCTGGGCCCGATATCCCAAGATAGCCTCAGCACATCTGGCATTTGTTTGTGAATGCTGTCATTAGCACGCTGAGTCAGTGTTCCTGTGTTCTCTTTGTTTTTTCCCCTTCTACACTTCCTCTCCAGCAACAGATGCAACATGCGTCTGACTTCATGAACACATGTCAATCTATAGGGTACGCTCACCTAAACCTCGCAGTCTGTCTTAGTTTACCACGTCGTCCCACCCCACACAGCTTAATTTCTGGTCCCCTCAGGTCCTGTGGATTTTAAGCTCCCCTCCAGTGCTGTTGGCCACAGATAACTGAGGAGAGTTCCAGAGCACCAGAGAAGAACTGCAGATTGATGCCACCACCCACCGCACCATAGACTGAGGAACAGATGAGTTACCTGGACTCCCAACAGAGAAGTCATGGGTGTACCTACAGCCAGCTACCACCAGCACCACTCAGCAGCTGAACTGGGAGAGATAGCACAGAGCTGTATAAAACAACAAAACACAAAAAAGCTGTATATTCTCACAAAAGAGCTAATTACTACCACAGCCTGCCAGCAGCCAGTTGTCACTCTGTCACCAACCTGAAGTCAGCAGTGTGCCAGTGCCAATCCAGCAGCAGCAGCAGCAGCAGCAGCAGCAGCAGCAGCAGCAGCCATGGTGGACCATGAGAGAAGTTGGAGAACTAAATTTTTTTAGCCTGCCAGACAGATATTTTTACTGAAGTAAATGGATGGATTACTGTATATATTAAAATCCCAACCTAAACTTACATTTCTTGGAAGGACTGGGTGCAATATTGAGATATGGGACATGGCTGAATGGCTAATGATAGCAGTAAGCCAGAGCCCAGACTCATTGGCAAGTGAAGCTTTTATAGTGCAGTAAAGCAATCAATATAAAAGAGCAAACCAAGGCTGTACCTCTGTGCCATCAACTGTTTACACAGTCCAAAGTACAGTCATTTCATGTTTAAATTTAACTAGACCGCAATCCACAATCTGTTTTGTCTCCCCCCTGCCACACTATTTTCTTGCTGCCTACCCCGCTACCTGCCCTTTCCATTCTACAGTGCACTGCTTGCCAAGTCTGGACCTGTACCGTATACAGTTTTGCCTCTTACATGCACAAACCTCAGCCAGGATTGCCATATTTAAAGGGACACTGTCCGTTTCTGTCTGACTTTTCCCCCTTATTAAAAAAGGTGACCGCAGCCCTCTACATCACCAGTTACTGTATGTATACTGATAGGATGCCACAATATGCCATTATTTTAAAGATTTTAATGAAAATTTGTAATCCCGGTGACCTGCCTTTAACTTTGTCTGCCTGATGCTAAAGCACGTTCACTGGCATGTTCACATCTCTACGTGGTGCTGAAGTGCTGAGAGCTCAACCATGGATGACTGTGACAAAATTTAAGTTGCATCAAGTGAGTACATGTTCACAGACTAGACAAGGTGAACTTACTGAAGTGACTCCTTTTAAGAACTGAGCACTGTAGCATGGTTAAATCTGTGTTTGAAAGTGACACTGAGCATGTGCATCAGAGTCGATGCTGTGGCTGGATGTGGGTGAAGGATAATGCAGACAACAGCAAATTGGTGTAACACATCACAGTGTGGCTTTATTTTCTTTCTAAGTCAGGATTAAAAAATTAACTCCAAAATAAATAAAGCAAATTTCTTTACAGAATTGCAGATAATTTACTTTCCTTAGTGACCACAGAGGATAATGTTAAGCAATGGTATATCCATTCCTCAGTACATCAATTTGCAGCAACAGACTATGTTCTTCCTCTGCACTTGGTTAGCACCAACTAACCCACTGATCTACTGATCTATCTCTTTAGTGAAAATTATTTTATTCCCTATGTTGGTCTTGTGTGTTTGGGTACTGGGGAGCATAAAAAAAGAAAAACTCAAAACAAGCTAAAGACAAAGAACCTCAGTGCAAAGGTATTGAAGCAAGGGTTACCCCAAAGAGCACTGGCAATAAAGCCAAATTTTAAAGAAACACAACATCACACATACCTCCATAATACAATGGGATCTATAGGCAAATCACCATGACATTTTAGGCTTGTTCAGCTTCAAGCTGGAATGCACGGTGCCAATCATTTATTTTAGGCATGCTGCACTTTATTTCTGGAAGTACATTAGGCACTTTATCTTTCTTCATATAAAGCACATGTAGTTCTTTATTAAACAGCCAGCAAGCAAGCTTGGCATTTTATGAAGGTATACATAGTTATTCAGGTTCCAGCCTTCTTCCTATATACAGTCAGCTACTGTATTTGCTCATAGCCATGTCTGTTATTTCCTTAGAAAGGCATATGGCTTCTGGTGAGGGACAGAATGGTGAATAAGAAACAAAGGAAGGAAGAAAAGAAATTTAGGGAGGATACAAAAAGACTGCCATAGGTGGCCAACCTACTGCAGTGTTAGAAAAGAACATGATAGTTTTCTAGAGGTACTGTTGCAATGGATTGTACAGATGGAAGGGGAGAAGATAGAAAAATATCCCTAACTGCTACACCAATTTCCTGGGTAGAGCACAGCTCTACCACAGATGCTAATGTGAATGCCCATTGCCAGGGCTTCACTTTCAAACACAGATTTAACCATGATACAGTGCTCGGTTCTTATAAGGAGTCACTTTAGTAAATTCACCTCTTTGTCTAATCTATAAACATGTACTCCCTTGATGCAGCTTATATTCTGTCAAAGTCATCAGCAGAGGAGCTCTTGGTGCTTTGGCACCATGTTGAGATGTGAACGCACTAGTGAATGTGCATATTATTACCTATTATCGACTATGGTATTCCTATTTATTCATCAGCTGCTGTTTCTATTCTCCTTTTACTCATCAGTTTTCCTTGTTAAATGGGTTAGGTTGGTTCTCATTTGATCAGAGGGTTGTCTATTTTAGTTTGTCACTTTTTATAAGGGTTCAGCAAACTCAAATACCTTTTTCTTTTATGTCACACATTTTGGTTTATTCTCATTCCTGTTCTACACATTCTGTTCTCACTGGAAATTGCATTTACCATGTTGTAGGATGTCACTGGGCCAGAGATATTGACATTATAGAGTTTACCTGCTGATTTGTTATCCTGTGATTTTCAGCACATTTTCAAGAGATGTTTAAATAAATACTGTTTTACTCATCCAGTTTGTTCAAGTCATGATTAATTTTTATGTTGTATGTGTACTTGTTTTGTTTTTTCTGGGTCACCCACGAATATGGGAATCTGATGCCCTCAGATTTTACCCTATTATCAAATTTTAAATAAAAATTAGCATTGGGCAGATGGAGATAAAGGTGGGTTGCCAGGATTACTATTTTCATTAAAACTTATAAAATAATGTTAGATTGTGGCATCACTTCAGCGTATATACAGTATCTGGCCATGTAGAGGGCTGCAGTCACCTTTTTTAACAGGAGGGACAACAGTCAGACAAAAGGGGACATGTCCCTTTAAAGCAGCATAGCAGCCAAGTTAGCTCTGATCAGAGTTTGTTAATTACAATGGCAGTTGTGTGATTAGTGTTAGTGCTGCTCACAGTACCAGCTTGACTGCTAGAGAGAGATTACAGTCACACAGTTGTAATGCATAATCATAACCGGGAGGTTTGTAAATATAGAGTAATACATGGGTGGGTGGGTGCGTATAACCAGAATTTTACACACATCCAAGGTTTAGGATGCTACATAAACCCTGAGAGCAATGTTGAGGGGCTTATACAAGCATCCCACAGCGAGGGTGTGTGTAAAATTCTGGTTACACACCCACCTATAAATTATTTTATTTAATTACTGGTCATCATTTTGTATGACATTGTACATAAAAAATCAAACAGTGGGAGAGTATTAAATTGCCATGAAGTGTTTTTATTTCAGTAAAGCTTAATGTGAAAATAAAACTTTTTCTTTGTTTTAAGTGAAGAACATTTATTTTTCAATTTTTTTCAACATTAACTTGTTTTAGAGGTAACGTAATTGAGCTCAATTTACAGCTACTGATGATAACTGTCCAGTTATAACCAAAATTATCAACTGGGCAGTTATAATGCAGAATAAAACACTTTTTTATATGTATAAAAAAATGATGACCAGTAATTAATGCATTTTTTACAAACTGGTTATCTGAGCAATAAAAATGTTCACCAGTAATTAGAAGAATATAGCACATGTCCAGAGATGAAAGGCTGATATTGGCCACACAGGACAGTGAACAATGCACAAGATGGTTCACAAACTGTACAGAAAAGCAGGAAAAACAGACAAGTATAGGTTCTGTGGTTAGTGGCCACTCCAGGAATTAAGAATGACCAGGGCACAGGCAGGATGCATTAGGCACTTTATGTTTCTTCATATAAAGCACATGTAGTTCTTTATTAAACAGCCAGCAAGCAAGCTTGGCAATATAAATCCAGACTATGTTGCCAGGTATGTATCACTGCTGGGGCACTGCCTGTGAGCAGCAGAGTTTTACTGGGGCATGTGCCCTGTCTGGCCTTATTCAGGAGCTGCCCATGTCTGTGACACCACCCTAGAAACAGTTTTACATTGTAGTACCAGGATGTGAGGTACTCGTATCGAAAAACCTGTATATGGACAGACACAAAAATGCAGCTTGACTAATCCACTAGAAACCATATAAACATCATAACATCCAGGTGGAAGAAAATAACTGGAACCACAAACCTAGATGTTTCACATAGAATGAAGAAGTAGTAATCATTTGGGACCACCTGATATCAACTGTCAATCAAATGGATACCAGAAAACAAAACATTACAATGCAAGAAAAGCAAGGTTAGCACTGTGAAGATTATAAAATCATGGCATGATTGGTAGGCAGTCAATATCACTCATTTCTTAGCATTCCAGACATGCTTATAACCATAAATTCTGAAGTGATTTTATATTGGAGTTCCATTTTTTAAAGACAGAACTTTTTAACATTATTTATAATATGTTTCTTGGTACAGCTTTAGCATCTCATATAGTTATGAGTGCCACCTCAAGTCCTTTGTGAGCCAGAACTGTTCAGGTTCACGACGCAGTCCTCTCATTCAAAAAAACTTGAGAGGACACTTTTATAACAATAAGAAATACCATAACTGCACATCTAAACATATAGACATGTCTGTCTCTAGCCACTGTAGTGTCCTGCGTGTGGAGAGCTATAAAAGACGTAAATATCATGATATGCAAATGAAAACAAACTATATGTGGAAGAAAGATGCAGAAATAGTCCTAATTATCCCTGGAGCCACTGGACTAATTAAAAAGAACTTCCAGGCATATTTAAAAATGCTACCAAGAACTATGACACCTTATGATCTACAGTAGGAAACTACTGGAGGAAAACTGCATGTATTTACGAGTGCACTTTCAGCAAATATTAAAGATTAAAACTAGGGAGCCTGCCTGGTGGCACTGAGGGTTGAGGGACTGGATGCCACACCGCATGCCACACCGGCGACCAGAGTTTGGGAATGAGGCTGTGTCATCAGGGGTCGGCACAGGGAAGGAGTCTGGGAGATGGACTGAACAGCCACATGGCTGCTCTCCTGTCCCCAGCGTGGACTCAGTTGCACCTGCTGCAGGGCTGCCCCCAAGTGGAGGCCCAAGGGTAGTGCAGACAGACAGGAGTGGCTAGACTAGGGAAGGTGCTGCAGATCACTGCATGCACATCAGGGTTGTTCCAATTAAGGCAAGCCGTTAATGCATTAAATTAAACTAATTTTGCCCCATGCTCAATTGAATTAAATTAACAAGTAATCATTTTAGCCCATTAAGTAATTAAATTAAATTAATGATAGGTCAATTAATAATAAAATTAACAATTACTCTAATTTACATAGTGTACTATATGTACTATAGTTTGTAATATACATATATATATTATATATATATATATATGCTTAAACAAGAAATAGATTGTAAAGAAAATACACCAAAGTCTTCGAATAACTGCTGTCAACCATTTTATTGTGCAAATGTAAAACAATTATAATTATTAACTTCATTTAAAAAAATAGAATAGTGAACAATGAACAGTTAAGCACTTAGGAATGCTCTTTGGTTGGCAGTGGCACCAACTTTGGCACTGACTTTGGCACTGACTTCATTAACACTAGGCTTTGTTGCATCCCACAAATATGAGTCACTCAAATGTCTCATCCAGCAGGCGATTCTTTTCAGGAGACAAGATGTTGCCTCCAGCACTGAGAGCCTGCTCAACAGGAGCTGAAGAAGCCATTAGGCAAAGGATGTTCATTGCTACATGTGCCAGAAATGGAAAAGTGGTGGTTTGCTCCTTCCAGAATGTTAATGGGACATGGTTTTCAGGAGCAAAATCCTCACCCAAGTATCTGTCAAGCTCTGTGCATATATTTGCAAAGTTATCTAATGGTGCATTTTGCTCTTTATTTGCTGAACTGTCACTTCTCATGAAAGAAAATAGTTTTGAGTTCTTTGTTGGAGGCTCTGCAACCTCGGTGGACATTGCATCCTGAGATGCCACAGTTTCCTCAGGCAAACTGTCAGACAGATGACTGCAGTACTAATGGATGAATTTAACAAAAGTACTTTTTTCTGCTGCTTCCATGTCATCACTGACCCAGTTTAACGTAAACCGTTGGTTGAGTATAGAACAGGCCAAAGAGATCTCATTTCTCTCATACCGAATCAGACACTTTTCAAGTGATAGCTTCAGACTACATAACAACCAAGTGCAGAAACGAGCAGTATAATGCTGAAAATGGTGTCTCAAGCCTCTGATGCATTATATCACATAGCCAGCTGTTGGGATGTTTTGCCCATGTGTCATCAATCAATCAATCAGTCAATCAAAATCTTTATTTATCCAGGTGAAAATCATTGCGTAAGCTCATTTACAAGATGGACCTGGTTAGCTCCGGGTCAAATAGTACAATGCATACAGAGATATTTACAATACAGACAAATAACACAAGTAAAAAAAAACAATTAATGCAAGTAAGTATGCAATGTTACATCAGTCATATCAGTTCAGAGTGCTTCTGTAATATTTAAGGAGGACATAAGATGAGGCTTGGTAGGAACTTCAGTAGGGAGAAGTGATTGGCTGCTCGTGTAGGGAGCTGATGCAAGCACAGAATTTCAAAAGTAGTGTAATAACACAGTATCCCTAGATGTAACACCCTAAACAGAAGGATAAGGGTTTTAAGAGTCAAGGAGAAAAGTAATTACAGCTCTTTTTTTGGCAAATTTCAGCATGGATCTCAGATTTATGCTTGGTTTAGAACGGACACAGAAACAGACTGCAGGAACCAATCAGAAGCCAATGCCGAAGAGCACTCATGTACTGATTGGATGGCTGCTAATGCCATGCTTTGCTAATGGAGAGTCCAAGCTTAGGTTCTCAGGTGGCAATAGAGGCAGCACCGACTGCCCAGTGCCCAGGTTTCCGATGCGTATGGGCAGGGAGCCTGTGGAGAGCATATCCTTGGCAGGGGATGGAAGATGGGGTTGGTATTAAGAACTGGTCCATGGACAATGGAACATCTGAACCAGTGGGAGGACCAAAACAGCAGGACAACAGAGTTGGATATTCCTTGATGCCTAAAGACTGGCCCAACCACAGAAATTCAGAAAGGAGTGTAATCAAACAGAGTCCCAACTCTTGACACTCTAAACAAGAAAAAATAGAGGTCATAACTGTTAGGCAATAAGTAAGTACAGCACTTTTTTGTCCAAGTTTTAGACAGAAGATCAGACTTTAGCTTAGTATTGAGGGAGACACAGGAGCATACTGCAGGAGCCAATAAGACGCCAGAGCAGAAAAGTGCTCACATTCCGTTTAGGTATCAGCAATGGCGCACCTCGCTAGTAAGGAGTCCGGTGGGTGTCAACCATCCGGTATCCACATTTCTTCCACCTGAGGGGCTGGTCTATGGCAGGAAAGAGAGTTAGGGGACAAAGGAAAGAGATAGTAAGGGTGGAATGCAATGGAAAGGGAATACAAAGATGAAATAGGGCAGTTAAATGGTACAGGGTAGGGGAATAAGAGCCGTAGATTACGCAATATGTAAAAGACAGCAGGGTGAGTAAGGTGTAGCAGCCGTGAAAGCCATGAAGAGATAATAGCCCTACAGGGATTTCTAGAGGGGAAAAACATTTAAGGCATAAGACGCTCACAGAGTTAAGGTCACCAAAGGTTACCAGCGATCATAAATTGAACTACGCACAGAGTGCAGCAGCCTGATGCTTCAGACTAAAATTAGGGGCTGGGGTAGCAATTGCATGGCTCACACACATACCGAGCATATAGAGATTTAAAGGCATTCATACTGCAGAGGCAGCTTAATTTCAATGATTTTTGTACTTTGTTCCACTATGTTGGCAACAGGAAACTAATGGCCATTCTGCCATAGCGAGAGGAAGCCTTAGGGATACATAATGTGATGTAGGATGCGCTTCTTAGGGCATACGTCCCTGCCTCACTTAGTGGGAGACAGTCTATTATATATTGTGGAAGCCGCTTCAAGAAGACTCTATAAGCCCAAAGGACTGCATTTCTATTATGTCTGTTGCATCTTCACATGGTTCCAGAATTTCTAATATTTTCTCAAGCATAGCTGTTTCGTATGATGACAGTTTAACATTCAAAACACTGTTAAGCTGATCTTCACTCAAAGTTAAAATTGACCAGATCATTTTGACCTGTGAATTCCAATGTGTTACATTTGTGGCAAGAATGTTTTTTTCATTTCATGAAGTGCATCCGACTTGACTGTTGAAGTTCTGACACTACTGACAATGGAAGACGCTTTGGCTAGAATTTTGTTTAGTATAGTAGCTTGTGTTTGTCCATCTTTGATTACAAGCTGCAGAGTGTGTGCAAAACAAGGCAGTCTTGTGGGGAGCAACACAGTCAGGTTGTCTGAGTCATCACCAGAGATTGCATTAACATTTAATTCAGCACACCCATCATCACTTTCCTGCTCATCAGTCATTTTGCCTGCTGACACATCATCTCCAGAGGCAATGTGGAAATCTGGGAGGGACACTTCAAAAGCTTTTACCATATTGGCTGCATTATCAGAGACAACATACTTAACCTTATCAGAAAGCCCAAAGAGAATGACAACTTCATCAAAGTTGTGAGCTATGTTGTCAGCTGTATATCTCTCTTGTAACTGTTTACAGGCAAGTAGAAAAGATTTCATGTCCCAGTCATGTATGAAGTGACCAGTTATTCACAAGATGGATCTAATTTGGGAACTTGTCCATATGTCAAGGGTTACACAAACATCCTTAACTGTCTGGTTCATATCAGTTGAATTTTTCATAATAGTCTCAAGATGCTGGGGTATGACCTTTGAAGTTAAAATACGACTTGCAGGCACAGAAAACCATAGATCAGCAAGTTGCATCAGCTCTCCGAACTCCTCATAATCAACAAACAAAAGTGGCAACAGGTTTCCAGTAACAAGGTTAACAACAGCTTGTGCTAGCTGTATTTGCCTGACATTCATAGCAGAATATGGTTTAATACTGGGGCCAGCTGCAGGTTTCATGAAACTGTTACTTGCTGGCTGACTTGCTCCAGCTTGCTTGGTTCTTGCCTTGTAGGTGAAAAATATTTCAGAATGACAGATCTGAAAAGTACAAACACAAACATAAACCACTAAGTATATTTACATTACAACATTTAAACACATTTCAGAGAGGAAGTCTTTAACTGCAGCAATTCACATTCCTTACCTTAAGCGGAGTAATAAACTTTGATGTTACTCTTTTTGAGCCTGATATCTTTTTTCCGTTTTTACAAAGTTTCCATTTGGCTTTAAAGGTATCTGCCTTACGTAGGCTGTCTACGGAAGCACTGTCTATATTGTAGAACTGCCTTATTATCACTGGTAAAGACTTCTTGCTATCGTCATTTTGGGTCTCATTCCTTAGGTCCTTTAGATCCTCCATCTCAGAAAATGAGCTGCTGCTTCGCTTCTCAACCTGTAGTAAGACAGATAGATTCAAAAAGCTTCTGGATTTAAATGTCATTCAGGGTGATATTTGAATGAAACTAACAAATTGGAATCTGCCACTTCAATACGCAAACTGCCGTCGTGAATTAGGTAGCTTCTGATAATAAGGTATTCCATTTAATAATTTAACATTTTACCATGTTTAATAATAACCTAACTGAGTGTGTCAAACGTAAGATCCTATGACCATGTGGCAAAAGAGTAAAGTAAGTTTTAAACTATGGGCTCTTAGCCGAGAACAGGAACAGGAACAACGTACGGTGCTATGGTTTGTGAGCAAGTCAGGAACCACTGGGTTCAGATTCAGCTGAGTAAAGTAAGTTTTAAACTACTGGTTCTTAGCCAAGAATGGGAACAGCATGCCATGGTTTGCGAACAAGTCAGGGAACACCGGGTTCAGATTAAGCTGAGTAAAGTCATTTTTAAACTACTGCCAAGAATGGAAACAGTGTAGTTTGTTTGTGAGCAAGTCAGGGTGCTGAGTTGCAGTGTAAAAGTAACTTGTTTCACATTCTGTCAAAATTCAAATTGTGATTTGCCTTTGGAGCACTGGTGGTCAGTATTCTAACTGTGATTCACCTTGCCTTCAACTGAGTAAAGTAAGTTTTAAATTGTCCCCCACCCAAACTAGTGACCCTATACCAAGAATGAGAACAGCATGGTTTGTTAGCAAGTGAGGGTCCACAGGGATCAGATTCAGCTGAGTAAAGTAAGTTTTTAAACTGCCGACTCTTAACCACCAGGTTCAGATTCAGCTGAGTAAAGTATGTTTTAAACTACCGGCTCTTAGCCACCGGGTTCAAATTATGCTGTGTAAAGTATGTTTTAAACTACTGCCTCTTAACAGAGAACGGGAACAATGTGGTTTGTCTGTGAGTAAGTCAGGGTGCTGAGTTGCAGTGTAAAGGAAACTAATTTCACATTCTGTAAAAATTCTAATTGAGATTTGCCTTTGGAGCACTAGTGGTATTTGTGAAACTAACAATCGGACTAGAACACCTGTGTGTAATGGTAACTCTCATTTCACATTCTGTCAAGGTTCTACTTGTCATTTATGAGCGAGTCAGTTAATTATGATTATGTACAATTTTAAACTACCAGCTGTTGATACATACGGGAACAGTGTGGTTTGTGAGCAAGTCAGTGTGCTGAGTGTAAAGGAAACACATTCACATTCTGTCAAGGTGCCTTAGGAGCACTGAATTATGTCAGGTTTAAAAAGGAGGCTGAAATTTTTTCAAGGTTTTTGTTAAAAGTAACAATGGGCAACTAACAATGATCAGGGAGCTCAGGGAACTATGAATGGTTGAATTCAAGTAGCAGAAGCCGAGAATGGCAGAGCGTGGTGTTAGCAAGTCAGGATGATTGATCATTGCATTAACAAATGAGCACATTAGTACTGGATTACAGAATGGGATGTGGAAAGGGATTCTTTCAGGTTTAAAACTATAAGCTCTTATCAGAAGCCGGGAAGAAACAAATGAGCACATAATGAGCACATTAGCACTAGAACACTAGATCAAGCAGATGTCACACAACGGGAGGTGTAAGGGAAAATGCTAAGCATGGGGGGGTGAGGGGGTTCTAACAACACAGTACATATACATAGCTAAACATAATACTGGACAATAAATAGTTTGCTATTAACAAAATATTTTTTGATGAGTGCAACAGATGGTATTAATGCATTTTTAATGCATTTACTTGTAAAAAACACAATTAACAGGGGTGCAATTAACAACTTGCAATTAACGGGGTCTATTAATTAAGTAAACATTAACAGAAAAATGGGGCAATTAAATTAAGCATTTAATTAATAATTAACATTTAACCAACCCTTGTGTGTGTGCCTCCACACGCTCCCGAGCAACCGCGTCGAGGGGAGGGGAGAAAAGTGGAAAAATGGAGCTGGCAGGTTCCATGATGGCCCCACAGCACCTGCACTGGCCCCCTGGAGTCTGGATGTTGATCTTCAGGGGAGGGGGGAAGTCAACATCCTTCGCCCTCGGCCCTGTTGGGGGAGTAACCCGTGGGGGATTACTGGGAGGGTCAGGTGCGGGACAGTCGGGGCTGGAGAGCAGACCTCTCTGAGGGAGGGGCCAGAGCTGTCTGCCAGCTCTGCCAGAGGAGGAAAAAATATTTACGGAAAAAAAATTAAAACTAGGGCTGCAAGTTCCATTTGATAATTTTGTTTAAACGGTTGAATCCCCGCTGTTCATACAAGTCTGCTGTTAGTGAACAAACTTGTTAATTTTGTGAACTTTAGTTTGCTCCCAAATTAAAATAGCACATACCAGCCCAGCAGCACATGCTCTCTTCTGTCTTGTTTTCATCTATCCATGTACCTCCGATATCTTGCTCAGTGTGTGTCTTCCAAGTTACACCCCCCCATTACACAACAGGTTATTTTCTGCATCAGTCTCCATCCTCGTAGAAGAGGATGACTGGTTAAAGCAGGTCACAAGAGAACCACGTGGTGACCAACAGCAGTAGCACTTGCTGCTACTCACTTAGAGATAGCATGGGTGAGAGACATACCGGTCTTGAAGGAGTCTCAGACAGATAACTTGGCAAACAAGGGTTTAATTTCAAATTTCCATTTGGTGAGTGGGGAATTGGCTGTATTGTCAGTACAGGCTGTGCAAAAAATACCAACACAATTTATTTTTTGTATTAGCTGTTTGCATTGTACTGTGTAACTGTTGCAGTGCCTGCCTGCCCACTAGCCCATAATTCCTTCCACCCAACCTTCACTGGATTTGTACCCCGGACATGATCTGTTGGCTTGCTAGAAATTATTTTGCTGTTTTCACACACACTTGACACACCCACTAAATGCTTTATTGCCCTCTTTGGGATTGGAAATACATTTTCCAGTGTTTGCAGTCACAGCAGCTGTGTAGTGCTCTAGTTAATTGCCCCACTTGGGATTATTCTCATGTGTACATGCTTGACCCATCCATTAAGTGCTTTATTGACCTGTTTGTAAAAAAATTTCCCTGTGTTTTCACTAGTTGACATACCCGCTGGTGCTTTACTGACCTGTTTGAGAATAAAGGTCCCAGTGTTTGCATTTGCAGCAGCTACTTAGTACTGTATTCTAGTTTATTGCTTCACTTGGGATTATTCTCCTGTGTTAATACTCGATGCTCCAACTAAGTGCTTTGGGGGCAACTTTCCCAGTGTTTGCAGTCACAGCAGCTGCATAGTGCTCTAGTTAAATGCCCCCACTTGGGATTATTCTCCTGGGTGCACACTTGGTGCATGCACTAAGTGCCTTATTGCTGTGTTTGGAATAAATTTCCATGTGTTCATGACTGCTCAGTTCACCCACTGACTGTTTTATTGATCTATTTGGGAATAAATTTATCTGTGTTCACAACTATTCAATGCAGCCACTACTGCATTATTACCCTGTTTGGGAATATATTTTCCTGTGTTCACAACTACTTGACACACTCACTAAATGCTTTATTGCCCTGTTCGGGAATAAATTTCCCTGTGTTTTCACTTCACAATACATCGACTAGTTTGCTACTACAACACATTTATTTAGAAACAATCATCATTGTTAAAGACCCTGAGTTTCCATGTTTCATAGAAAAAAAACAGCAAAAATCACAGAATCTTGATTTGTTTGCAGATTTTGAAGTCTTCTATTGGTGCCATATGGAAATCACATGTCACTGCATAGAATCCAGAAACAACAAACAGGTGTGCTTGGGTGGAGGAGAGCTGGTGCTGGATGGGAGCTGCTAACTCACAAAACAAACAATTACACCACCAGAAAAGCTGAGCACTCTTAGAGGAGGATGTCTTCCTTGCAGGTGCATAAATGTTTTATTGCAAAATTCAAGGCTTGACAAATGGTGAGGAAAAGGGGTCAGAGGCCTCTAGACACCCCTGTGCTTCGACCGTATAGGTCTTCCTCAGGGGCAGTGCCAAGATGGTAAAAGACAGCCCTTGAATACCATCATCTTCCCTAGCAAATCCAATCCTTTGAATAGGTTGCTGCTTACAATTAAAGCTTAGATATAGGTATAGGAACTGGGAGAGGGGAGAAATTAAAAGAAGTAATCCAACAAATTTGAAGCTGTTTGACATTGCTAAATACTATCTAGTTATGCAGAGCTGAATATAATAATGCAGATTTCATCCACTATGATAAATTTAAATGAAAAATACATAACTATAAAGGAAAAATTAGCAGTCACGTACAAACTAATACTAGAAGAGAAATACCATGCAAATAATTTGAAGGCCAGACTGAGGAATACTAACCATAACATATCAACAACATCAGAAGGCAGAAGGTTAGTGTACAAGGGTATATGTCAGGATGGGCAGGGGTTATCAGTGTCCTGCCGCAGAGGTCAGTCAGGTCTAGCTAGCAGGAGTAAGTGTTTTGATTTTAAAACTTGCATGGCAATCTAATTAAATAACTCACACATGCACACACTTATCTTTAATAAGAAACAAATACTTTATTAAAAAAAATACTTCACATGTGTAAAACAAAAAAAAATTGAAAATCATGTCACAGAGCAAAATCAGCACTAACTGCCAATTCTACCTAATAGAATGCTGGTACCTACATTTACAGTTTAGCAAAAACCTGAGAGCTAACTGTGTGGGGTTTTCTGTAAGAAAACAGCTAGAGTCTTTGCTAATTATAATATTGATGATCTGGGGTGATTTCTGTGCTTTTTATGGTTGTGTGTACGTTGAAGAAATTAAAAGTCTTAAAATCAAAACACTCCTGCTAGCTAGACTGGACACACATAGAAAACAAAAATATTGAATGAGAGTTATATTGTAGCTGTTTTCTTACAGAAACCCGACTCAGCTCTCAAGTATTTGTTAAACTGTACATGTAGCCATTTGTACACACTGGATAAGAAACATTACACAGCTCTGCTGTTGTGAACTAATTCTAAAGCAGTGCTTGCAGCTGAATCTATGGTCTTGGTTATGTCACTGTCACATGAGACAGGATGCATTGTAGGAACAAGAAAAGCAATAAATCTGGCTCAGATGGAGATCCCCAGGGGTTATAAAACTACCATAAAGCTAGCAGGCTAATTTAGGAAAAACTAATAGCAGACAGAGGGAAGGACACACTAGGATGTCACACATGAATCAAAACATTCTGCTCAACATATGTTTGTTGCAAATTCTGGGCGTACTACTCTTTTAAATTCTACGTATCAACAATAGCAAATTTGGATGGTGTATGGTTAACAAAATTTGTGGATAATATTAAGCTGGGGATAGTTGCGAGTACACAGAATGAGGCTGACAAACTGCAGGCAGCACTGACAGACTTGGAACCATGGGCCCTTAGATATAAATTAGATCTTAACATTGATAAATGGATAGCAATGCACATTCAAAAAAAATAATATAAAGAATAAGTATTTTCCAAAAGGAGAAATCTTGAAGGAGGCTCAAGATGAAAAAGACCTAGGAATATTAATTTCAAATAACCTTGAATTAAAAAAAAACATTGTAAGATGATGGCAGAAAGGGCCAACACCAGTTTGTGTAACATAAGGAGACATATTCAGAATAGGGACAAAATGGTTGTGCTTCCATTGTATATATCATTGGTCAGACCATATCTGAAGTTTTGTGCTCAGTCTTGGTCTCCCTGCAGTAAGATGGCAATTAGTGCCCTGGACAAAATTCAGCATAGAGCCACTAAGACGATAAAGGCTATAGATCATCTTAGTTATAATGCAAGACTTAAAAATCTAGGATTATGCACCTTGGGGTATAGAAGACTCTGTGGGGACCTCTGTCTGGTCTTTAGCGCACTCCAACATTACGAATTATGGGATAGTCTGGAACTGAAAACCAGGGACTGTTATGATACAAGGTCACATGGTCTGCAGCTCAAGGGGGACTTAAACCACACAAGAAAAAAAGGACCTCCTGGTTTAACCAGAGAGTAGTAAGTTTATAGAATTCTCTGCCAGCTTAATTCATAGGGAGTAGCAGTATGGAAGTTTTTAAAAGGAGATGAGATGATTACTATATTGGGACTAATATTACAGGCTACTACTTTTGATTTAGCGAACTGCCATGGGCATTGTCCCACTTGGCCCTTGCAGACCTATGATACTTATGATGATATCACTATTGGCAACTACTTGTGTACTGCTAGACAGGAACATTTCATCCAAGAAATAAATAAACTAGATAAGCAATTGAATCACTTAAATATTGCATTTAGCCTATACTCTACCTAAACAGAGTATTTTGAGATGACAGCGCTGAAGGTTGAAGAGAGACAGAGATGAACACAAATAGGAGTTGATTCCAAAGGAACTGCAATCTCCCCATGTAGACCTTTAATTCTTCTTGGGGTAGGGGGATCAGCAAATCCAGTGGTCAGTCCATTCTGATAATGCTGCAAATACAAGAGAGAAATGTGAGAGAAATGAGAGGAGAAAATTGTAAAAAAAATTCATTCAAGGGCAACAATAACCATACAAATATAACATTTTTTGCTAATGAAGCCCTTTCCATATTGTCATAAAAAGTTACAGGAAATGCTTGCAGTGCCATTCATTATTTAATCCACATGGCTGGATGGATCCCAGGGAAAAGATCCAGTATCTCTCCCTCTGTAACATGGTTTTTAACCTGTCTCCCCACCCCCCTGGGATTCCTCCCAACCATTTTGATTGCCATGAATTGCATGCCTTCAGGTGAGTTACCACACTTCTCAAAGAAATGTCTCCCAACTGGGGTGTCAGAGGTGATACTTTTGATGTGTTCCTGTATCCTGTGTTTTAAGGGTCTTACTGTACGGCCAATATATAACAATGGGCAGGGACACCAGATAGCATAAACCATGAACTTGCTGCTGCAGTTCATAAAAGTACATATCTCCACCTTTCTATTATATCACTGTAGTTTGAACATTTTCCCTTGGTGGCAAAATATGCAGATATTGCGGTGGCCACATTTATACATGCCAATCGGGGAGGGGGAAGTCACTGCCTAAAGGCACGAGTGGTAGGTGGTTGACTACGAATGTACTTGCCGTGGACCAGTTTATCCTCTAGATTTTCAGCCCTGGAGTATATTGTTCTAGGGTTACTTTTTAACTCAGTTGATAGGGTGGAGTCTTGTAAGAGTATTGGCCAGTATTTTCTGATGGTCTGTCCTATCTTGCCTGAAGCAAAGTGGTTCTTCACTTGCCTCTAATTTGGGCTTTGGGTACAACAGATGAGACCTCTCTTGGCTACTAGCTTTTAATAAAGCCTCCTCCAATTTCTTCTTTTCATAACCTCTGTCAAGAAATCTTTGGAGTAATTTCCTTGATTAGAAACCACAAACTGAGGCACTCATTCATCTTCCAGGAACAAATCCTCCCTGATCATAATATTTTTTATTTTCCAGGCACAAGTGCAAGTGATTGTTTATCAATTTAGCAAAACATTTATATTCATAGTTTAGCACTGATACAGATCTGTCATTTTCTATCTTCTGGTCGTCTTTCTCAACTTTTGGAATTAGTGAAATATAAGCCAGCTCGAACGATGGAAGGATAGATATAATTTACTGTATTTGTCCAAATAATTTATACAGTATATTAGAGATATTGATATGTCCTGAAGCTGTATATAAAATTCTAAAAAAATCCATCTTCTCCTGGACATTTACCCTTCTTCATTTGATTTATGGTATATTTTATTTCATGCTCTTGAAAGGGGGCTTTCGTTGTATCCGGTTCCTCAATAGAAAATGAATATTATTTTATAAACTCAACATAATATTGTAAATCTTCCTTCTGATCAGAACACTCTGAGGTACAGTATACAGTAATTTATAATAAGAGTAGAAATAATCTAATACCTTGTCATTGTCTTACCATATTTCCCTTTCAGTGTTCATTATTGCTATAATTTCCCTTTTTTTCTCTTCAGCGCTCATTGTTTCAGCAAGAAGTTTCCTTTGCATTTCATTTTGCAGTTGTCAGTTTCTTTCTTGATCTGTTCCAGTTTGATTTGATTTGGAACATCTGTGTATTAGTTAAAATGTTTTGAGACTTTCATATTCTTCTTTTTTTTTGCTGTTTCCTGCTGTTACTTGTTTTCTAACCTCTGAAATGTATCCTCTATTTCTTTTGCTTTTATCTTTCTTTGGTTATTTCTTTCTGTCAGTGAGATCACAATACTGATGATGTAGTTATGGGTGGATAGAGATAAATATGTCAGCTGCTAGACTAAGAACTCTTCCACACATCCAGCACAATATTATTACATAGAAGACTTTCTAGTGAGCAAAAGGAAAAAGAAAATATTTCAGAAATAAAAGTTACAACTACTTCTTAAAATTTGTGTTATTTTCCTGTCTGTCTGTTAGGATTCACTCGCTTTTTAATTTTGCTGGTTAGACCAAGTTGGACTTGATTTTTTTCTCTCCAAAATATTTGTTAAAATGGAGAAAAGGGCTTTCTTTTTTTAAACAACTCTTGAGAACAGTCTTTCTTGAAAAAAATGAACTGGTCCTTAAACCTAAAGTTCCCCTGACTGAGATGCTGCAGAAAAAAATGATACTTATCCTCAGATTTTAATTACATTATTAAGGGCATAGGACCTTTGCCATCATTTGAGTTCCCAGGCCAGTGTATTCTATCGGTTTCCACCTCTTGATCATCAGTGTTTTTAAACGCTGTTGACACATCTCTTTTGCCAGTTGGGTTATGTTGGAGTCTGTTTCCCAAGATTTTAATACACCAAACACTCTTATATTCTTTCTTCTAGACCTGTTTTCTTGATCTTCCTGTTTGCTTGTGATCTGCTCCTGTTGTTGCTTTAAGAACTTAACATCAGTCAAAACAGGGTTAAAGTTGTCCTCCATAGTAGACGGCCTTTGTTGCAGCTCTGTGATTCATGATTATTAACAGCAATTGCCAAGGTGTCTAACTTGTTCTTTAACTCTTGAATACTTTTAGGAATATTATTAAGTTGAGTTAAATTTTCTTGTATACAGTTCACACTGTCAGTCAGTTTTATTGCTGATGTGGGTGGCGTGTCTTGTTTTTTTTTTTTTTTGTCTTAACGTAGCTTCCTGGGGTATTTCTGAATCTTCATTCTGCACAAGTTTTGTTTCCTCCTGTTTTTCTAAAGTACCTTTTTCCTTTAAAGATTCCTTATTCCAGTACCAACATTATGGTCTTCCATTTCCCCTGTAATTAACTTTGTACTACTGATACCGGGAAGATCATAAAAATAACAAAGGCCAGCCCAGTGGTGCAGAGGGCTGAGGTGCTGGCGCCTTACCTCACACCATGCCGGCGACTCAGGTTCAGGAACGGACTCAAGGCACTGGGGGCTGGCAGGGGAAGGAGAGGATTGAGCATCCAGAGGACTGCTCTCCTCTGCTGGAGTGGGTTGGGTGGGAAGCCTCACTCTGTAGTGTCACCCGGTGGAGACCAGGGGGTATTACAAGAGCGGCACGTAAGAAGGGACAAGAAAAGCATGAAAATGCATGCATGCCGTCTGGATGATGGCCGCCCCGCCTCCCTGTATCTCCCAACTGTGATGCATCCAGGCTGCATTTCTGAGCCCTGGTGAAGCTGCAAGGGAGTGTTTTGTGCACTCCAGTCTCTTCTCCCGATGGCCCCATTGGGATATGGGAGAGCCCCTTCCGGTGACGGGATACGACCGGGACAATGGGGGCGTTGGAGCAGCTGGATGGTGGATCGGTTGGAAGAGGCAATGGTAGGACCTGGCCGCCCGAAGGAGAGGATGACAGCAGGTGCATAGGAGGAGGTACAGACAGAAAATGCAAAAAAAATAAAAATAACAAAGTTATGAGCGTACATTGAAATTTTCCAACGCTCACTCATAACTTTGGTAATTTTCAGTATTTTGGCCCAAAATTGTCAACATAGCCATTTTCCCCACCTCATAAATGTGACAGCTGTCATTTTTCAAATCTTAGCCAAAATGTGTTTTCATACCTGTGGTGCGGAATGATGTTTCGGCAGTGATTTGAACATTTTTGCCTACTTGTTTCATGAGATGGAGTCATACGAAATTTGTTATAAAAAATATGGTAAAATGTCCAAGTTATGAGGAAACATTACAATATTTCAATGTTCACTCATAACTTCACTAATTTTTAATATTTTAACTCCAAACTTTCAACATTGCCATTTCTCCATATCAACTCATAAATGTGACAAGTATAATTTTTTGAAATCCTGGACAAGAAATGCTTTGCCAGTAGCAGGGGCAAATAACCTAATCCAGTGCAATTGTTCATTGCTGGGGCGATTGTACAGTTCTGGGGTAAATTTGCCAGGAGAAGAGGCAAATAACTCAATCTGGGGCAATTGCTCATTGCTGGGGCAATTGGCCTTAAGGCAGTCCAGAAAATCAGCCAACAGTAAAACAGTTTTGGTACTTTGCAATTGGCAACAACATTCAAAGGCTTGCATGCAGTAAACAGTTCACTAAACTGAGAGTCAATAAACAGCACAAGCAGTTGCAGATTCATTGCCCAACTGGCTATCCACTTACTCACTTAGTGCAATTGCCTTATTACCCAATGAGAGATACTAGCTTCTTTAAAGGAGCCGCTAGCCAACACCGGCCTTGGCTGTCCCTATGGAGTGGTCCAAAGGTGGGAAATATTTAAACGCCCCTTCCCCACCTGTGTGACCACAGTCACTATCCCACACAAACAAAATACCAAGGGTCCCAGGAATAGCAGCTGAAACCCTGGGCTGAACGAAACCCCACTTAATGTCTGGGAATAGGGTGTGGCAAGGGAAACTATATGGCACCTGGGCTAACTGTGCCCTCTCATCTTGCTTGCTGGGACCCTTTAAACTGTACTGGGACTGGAGTTGCCCCTTTAAGCTCTTGGGCCTGGGATGGCCCCTTTAAATTCGAGGTCTGGCTTGCTGGGCCCCTGAAAGCACTGGGCCTGAGTTGCCCCTTTAAGTTTGCTGGGCATAGAGTTGCCCCTTTGAATTAGGGCCTAGGACTGCCCCTTTAACTGCTGTTGGGCCTACTCTGCTGGCCTCTTTAATCTATGTGAGGTCTGGTCATTGCCCCTTAAAATTCTGGGCCTGAGTGATGTCCCTTTAGATCCTTAGGCCAAAGCAAGGCTTTCTAATGAATCACTCTCTCTGGCCCCACCTCGGCTCCACCCCTTTCATAAATATTTAAATATTCCCCTATGGGCCTCTATGCCTGGCCCTCTCCATGTGCATTGCTGTGCCTGGAATACTTAAAGAGGACAGGAACTGATTACTTATGTGCAGCTGCTTGTAATGTCTCTATTTTCATAAATTACAGTATATTCATACCTCTAAAGGATCCCTATTTAACTGTGGCTGAATAAAAGCAGAAGCTGTCAGTTGTGTTTTGCATTGTTTTCTTTGCATGGACAACATTCTGTGCAGTTCATTTCATGGAACCAAGAATTTGTAGTTTTGACTATGTCACTTCATGGTTTCAGAACTGTGGGCACTGTACTGATATGTTCATGATCACATTTCTGAAACCATGAAATGACATAGTCAACGCTCCAAATTCTTGGTTCCATGAAAGGAACTGCACAGAATGTTGACCATACAAAGAAAACAATACAAAACACAACTAACAGCTTCAGCTTTTATTCAGGCACAGTTAAAGAGAGATCCTTTAGAGGTATGAATATAATTTATGAAAATAGAGACATTTCAAACAGCTGCACATAAGTAATCAATTCCTGTCCCATTTAAATGTGGCCCAGCCCTCTGGCCCGCCCCTCCGGTAGTGCTCGGAGCACTATAAACTATTTTAAAACTATTCATTTTTTTTTTTATGAAATCTGTGGGCGGTCAGCACTCATCTCCGTGCTGCCGCTGATTCACCGTCCCAGCCCGGGGTGAAGATGCTACAGGGTGGAGGGAGGTCTTCTTGACAGAGAGAGGGGAAGTTGCAGCAAGGAGACAGGTGATGCAATGGACAACAGGGGTCCTCAGGAGGGCAGATGGCCTTACAGGAGCGACACAGCTCTTCAGTGTCTCTGACGAGGGAATGGAACAGAACTGGAGCAAGCACAAACAAAATAAAAAATGGGGCTAAACAGGGCTCACACTGACCGCAGGGGACCATGGCCTTCTTTTTCCGTGGCACTGACTGCTGGACTCAATCACCACTCAAGACCAAACATCAGGACACCAGAGCAGGAATGGGAGCAGGAATTTTCCATGGCTGCAGGAGGGCACCACCACAGAGTTGACGGGACCAGCTTCAACACCACAGGTAAGCCCAAGAGTCCCCGTTGCACTCCTGAGGTCCTCTCTACTCCACAGTCCAGTCCGAACTAACTAAGGAACCATTGGGGTTCCCCTATTCAAAATACTGCACTTGGGGTTCTAATTCACGAACCCTGAGCTCGTCTTAAACGTCTGTCCACTCTTTGCTATTTAAAAAAATGAAACAATGCCCCAGCCTCAAGAGCCACATGTGGGACAATGCCAGCAATCCCGGCATGTGGGCACAGATCCCAAAGCCTGGTACCTGCTCGGGGGTTGAATGGAGCAGAGCAGGCAGCAGCAGAGAAAAAAAAATCCTTTCCTTTTTAAAATAAATACAGTGCTGCTTGCCATTTTCTAGGGGGAAACACTGAAATGGGGCACCATGTACACTGCCTCTGGACTGCCTCTGATGTCCACTGATACTTACAACATGTAGGGGACCCTCTCGCACTTTATTACTTTATTAAACCCCTCTTTTCTGTGGTGCCCCCACACTTTGGGGCACTACAGATTCAGGCCTGCCTAAAAATACATGTCCCCATGTATTCCCTCTTAATATTCTATCAAATGTTTTCTTAACTATTACAGTACTTATATAAGTATTTATAAAAAAATTTAATGCTTTAACTTTTTCACTGAAATCTCTATGTAACCTTACTTCAGTTAAAAACATACTTAAAATAGCTATAACTTTCTTATTCATTACTGTAACTTCAGGTAGGAACTCTTTTATTCTACATACTAAGCGTCTTCTAAATATTCTTTCGGGACTATCTGAAAAAAGAAGGTTCTACTAGGAGGGTTTTTATTACGTATCTCTTAAGGGGAATGCCAAAAGTAGACCTCTGGGATCTACTAGGCTGGAAAGCTACAGGTTCTAAGGGGACACACTCTCGAAGGTCTGGGAGTTCAAGGTTTACTAAAGGTTCAGTTACTTGACGGTGAAAGGATGTTACATGGGATGAATGAACCCAAGGATCTGTACACCACTTTGCTGGTGATTCAAGTCCCATCATTCCATCTGTCTGGTACTCCTGCCCCTCCTTTGGTGCAGAGTCCTTCTTGGTTTCTTGCAGAGCAAAGTCTCTAAAGGTACAAGCTTTAAGAAGATTACGATGCACAATCCTGGTAGCACTTCCAGTCTCTTTTTGAATCTTGCACACAGGTAAATCAGGGTAAAGGATTTCAGTGATGCAACATGGTTCTGTTTCTTTTTCAACAATACACTATCTGTAACATAGAAACATAGAAACATAGACTTTGACGGCAGATAAGGACCGCTTGGTCCACCTAGTCTGCCCATTTCCCTACCTACAGGAAAAGCCACAGATCCTAGTCAACCTACAGCCTATTTCTTCCTACCCCACCACTAGAATTGCCTTATGTCTGTCTCATGTATTCTTGAATTCTCCCACAGTTTTAGACCCCACAACCTCCTCATGAAGGCTGTTCCATGCATCCACTACCCTCTCTGTGAAAAAATACTTCCTTACATTGCCCCTGAATCGCCCCCTCATCTATCTTTAAATTGTGTCCCCTTGTTCTTGCATGTCTCTTTTTCTGAAAGATGCTACCCTCTTGGACTTTGTTGATTCCACTGAGGTACTTAAACATTTCAATCATGTCCCTCCTCTCCCTCCTCTCCTCAAGGGTGTACATATTAAGCTCTTTTAGTCTATCCTCGTATGGCTTCTCTTGCAGACCCTGCACCATTCTAGTTGCCCTCTTCTGGACTGCCTCTATCCTGTCAATGTCCTTGAGGAGATGGGGTCTCCAGAACTGGACGCAGAACTCCAGATGGGGTCTCACCAACTGTCTGTACAGAGGGATAACAAATTCCTGTTTTCTGCTGGTGATGCCTCTCCCTATGCATCCCAGTGTACCCCCAACCCTCCCTACTGCCTTCTCACATTGCTTGCTAACCTTAAGGTCATCTGTTATGATTACCCCCAGGTCTCTTTCCTTTTTTGTTTTTGTTACTACCTCCCCATTGTGTAATCTTCCTCTGGGTTTTTGTTTCCCAGGTGCATTATTTTGCACTTATTTGCATTGAATCCTAGCTGCTATACTTCTGACCATTCATCCAACCTTGCCAAGTCCCTTCTCATTCTTTCCATGCCTCCTTGTGTATCAACCCTGTTGCAGATCTTTATGTCATCTGCAAAGAGGCATACTTTTCCTTCCAGTCCCTCTGCAATGTCACTTATAAAGACATTAAAAAGGACTGGACCCAGTACTGAACCCTGCGGTACCCCACTAGTAACCCCTCTTCCTTCAGAGTTGACTCCATTTACAATTACCTTCTGTTTCCTGTTGTCTAGCCAATGTTTTACCCAGGCTACCACCCTGGGACCCACTCCCAGGCTGATTAATTTGACTATTAATCTTTTGTGTGGGACTGTGTCAAATGCCTTGCTAAAGTCTAAGTAGGCCATGTCCACAACCCCTCCCTGGTCTACTACTTTGGTCACCCAGTCAAAAAAATCAATTAGATTTGTCTGACATGACCTTCTCGCTGTGAACCCATGCTGCCTTGGGTTCTGTGCCCCACTGGCCTCTAGGTACTCAACGATTCTTTCCTTCAGAAGTGATTCCATCACTTTCCCTACCACAGAGGTCAAACTGACAGGTCTGTAGTTTCCTGCCTCTGTCTTGGTCCCACTTTGTGAGGGGAATCACATCTGCCTTCCTCCAGTCCTCAGGTACCACACCATCCTCCCATGATTTGTTAAAAAGAGTAGTCAGTGGTTTCACTAGTTCTCCCCTAATTCTTTTAGAATTCTGGGGTGAATTCTGTCAGGCCCCATTGCTTTGTCCACTTTCAGTTTTAGGAGTTCTTTCAGAACCCTTTCTTCTGTGAAAGGACTGGGATCAACCCCCCTATCCTGAGTGCTTCTGTTAATTGGATTAGGCACCTCCCCCTCCTCTTTTGTGAATACTGAGCAGAAATAATCGTTCAGTATTCCTGCTTTTTCACTATCCCCCTATGCCCACCCACCGTTCACTCTATTCAACCTCACTATCCCTCCCTTTGTCTTTCTACTCTCCCTGATGTACCTATAAAAGGTTTTATCCCCATTCTTAACCAAGTTGGCTATCCTTTCCCCAGTTTGGGCCTTTGCTATTCTGACTTCCCTCCCTGCTTCCTTCTGCCTTAACTGGTACAGCTCTCTGTTCTGCTCTTTCTGTGTTTTCTTATCCTTCCTGAATGCTATCTTTTTGTCCCTGACTTTCCCCGCCACCTCTTTTGGGGTTGCATGGGCTTTAGCATCGTACGCTTCTTTCTGTTTCTGTCATACTTAATCCATTTGCTTACTCACAATCTGTCCAGCTTCTTGGAATCTTTATTTGTGCTCTTGAACCAAGTCTGCAATCGGTTATGTAGCTGGTAGTCCATTGGGTTGTATTTCTAACACTAATTCCATAGGGAGTTTACCATGAAGATCAAACATCAAATAATACGGGGTATATCCGGTTGAACAGTGGATGGTATTGTTGTACAGAAAGGTGAGTTCCAGAAGTAATGCTGGCCAATATGTATGTCTATACTCAGGTAGGGCTGTTAGCATACCATTCAGGGTCAGATTTGTTCTTTTGCACAGTCCGTTGCTTTGAGGATGATAGGCGGTGGTTCTTATCTTGTGACTTCCATAGAGAACACACCGTTCTTGAAACAGTTGGGATTCAAAGAAAGATCACTGATCTATCAGAATCTTGGTTGGGTCCCCTTATGGTCATACAAAATGTTTCAGAAGATTTCTGCTGTGGTTTGGGCAGCGAGATCTATGATGGCACTGGCAATGACAAGTTTCAAACAGTGGTCGACCATTGTCATGATGTATACATACAGTAGCCACTGGCACTTGACTCCAACTTGAGATGATCCAGACTGATTAACTCTAATGGTGCACTGCTTACAATTGGATGGAGAGGAGCTCTCTGGTCACTTCTTACATTGCATTTAGACTACATGCTGGGCACTCCTTGCACCATTTCATGATGTCGTTCTTCATTACAATCCAATAAAACCTTTTCCAGATCATGGCCTCTGTCTTTTTGTAGTCAAAATGTCCTGATTGGCTGTGGTAGGCTTCGAGTACTACTGGTGCACTTCCTCTGGGGACAATTATCTGTGTCAGCTCACAATGGCTGGTAGGGTCTTAGCTCCATCCATAGGAGCCGACTCCATGGGTGCTTGGATGCTCAAGCACCCACAAAGTTGACATATGCACCCTCAATTTTTTAAAAGGGCACCCTGCAACAAAGGATTACTAGGGAACATGGTCACAGGAAAATTACTATATACTGGCAATGAGCAGCCGCAAAGATTCCTAAAAGTTGGCATTCCTGGCTCCATCTGATAAGCCAGGAGAACTGCACAGCCGGGCGTGTCATCCATAACTTTACCATCACTGGATCAAGTTCCTTTTGTGTTTGTGGGGCAATACTCCATCCTTCCACAACAAATGCTTTGACTTGTTTGCAATAGGGTCTTGGTCATGCAACTGAACCCACAAGTTTTTCTGCTCTGCGAACTTCTCAGTTCAGGTGTAGACTCATTGTATGGCTCAGGCTGGATCTGGCAGCAGGCTTGCACTGTCTCTGTTGGCACCTGGAGGAATGGTGGCATTTCCATGTTCTGTAGAAGAGTGTCATCAATTTCTGTCTCAGACTGTTTGGGTGCTCTGGACAATGCATACGTATTGACATGGGATTTACCAGAATGGTACATTATGGAGAATTGATAGTTAACCAGTCTGGATGCCCATCTCTAGTCTTGCTGTATTCAGATGCACCAGGGGGTTGTTATCAGTGAAAATGGTGAAGGGAGTAGCAGGTAGATAATGCTGTAACTTCTCTGTGATGGCCCATACCAATGCTAGAAATTCCAGTTTGAAGGAACTGCAGTGGGCGTCCTTCCGCTCGGAACCTCTCAGACCACGACTTGCATACGCTATGACTCATTCAATGCAATCTTGTTCTTGTACCTGCACTGTGCCCAGTCCTCTATTACTTGCAGTGGTATACAGACAGAAAGGTTTGGAGTAGTCTGGATAGGCCAAGATCGGTGCTTCGGTCAGAATCTTTCTTAACTGGTCAAAAGTCTCCTACTGTTCTGCAGCCCACTTGACTGAACATTTTTTGGGTATCTGGCCCTCTGTGGACCCTCTGAGGAGTTTGTGCAAAGGAGAAGGTACTTTGGAGAAGTCTTTGATGAACCATCTGTAGTACCCCATGAATCCCAGAAATTGCCTCACATTCCTGACTATTATAAGGACAGACCACTCTCAGACAGCTTTGATCTTCTCTGGATCTTGCGACACACCGTTGGCTGAAACTATGTGTCCCAGGTAGTTTACTTGCAACTTTAACAGATGGCACTTTGACGGCTTTATCTTAAAACCATACTGAGTCAGGTGAGTGAACACTTCACCCAGGTACAGCAAGTGTTCCTGATGGGTTTTAGAATAGATGATGATGTCATCCAGATATAGTAATAGTATGTCAAAATTCTGGCTCCACAAACAATGCTCTACCAATCTCTGGAAGGTCCCAAGAGCATTGCAAAGTCCGAAAGGCATCTTCGTGAACTCAGAAGGACCCATAGGTGTAATAAAGGTGGTTTTCTCTTGATCCTCAGGAGCCATTAGAACTTGTCAGTACCCACTTGTTATATTGAGGGTAGAAAACACAGCAGCAGACTGGAGTGCTCTCAGCAAGTCTTCGATTCTTGGCAATGGATAGGCATCTTTGTGGGAGATATTATTTAGCTTTCTGTAGTCAACACGGAACCGTATCTTGCCATCTTTTTTCCTTACCAAAACAATCGGGAGTGGCCCAAGGACTGTGGCTGTATTTGATTACCTTGGTCTCCTTCATTTCTTTCATCATTTCTTTCACAGGCTGTTACATAGCTGGTAGGATTGGTCCGAATCGTTCCCTTGTCAGTGAATGTTGGTTTGTAGGGATGTGGTGCTACACATCACGAGCCAGTCTGAAATCCAGTGGATGCTTGCTGAAGGCCTCCTCATGTTCCATCACCACACATAGAAACATAGAATTTCACGGCAGATAAGGATCGCTTGGCCCACCTAGTCTGCCCATTTCCCTACCTAACGGACAAGCTCCAGATCCTAGTTAACCAACAGCCTACTTCCTCCTACCCCCCCCCACTAGAATTGCCTTATGTCTGTCCCATGCATTCTTGAATTCTCCCACTGTTTTTGACTCTACGGCCTCCTCAGGAAGGCTGTTCCATGTATCCACAACCCTCTCTGTGAAGAAATACTTCCTTACATTACCTCTGAGCTGTCCCCTCTCTATCTTCAAGTTGTGTCCCCTTGACTTTGCACATCTCTTTTTCTGAAAGATGCTACCCTCTAGGACTTTGTTGATTCCCTTGAGATATTTGAAAGTTTCTATCATGTCCCCCCTCTCCCTCCTTTCCTCGAGGCTATACATCTTCAGTTACTTTAGTCTTTCTTCATATGTCTTCTGATGCAGACCCTGCGTCATTTTGGTTGTTCTCCTCTGGACAGCCTCCACCCTGTCTATATCCTTGTGGAGATGGGGTCTCCAGAACTGTACACAGTACTCCAGATGTGGTCTTACCAACTGTCTGTACAGAGGGCCAACAACTTCCTGTTTTCTACTGGTGATGCCTCTCCCTATGCATCCCAGTAACCCCCAGCCCTCCTTTGCCTTCTCACATTGCTGGCCCACCTTTAGGTCATCTGATATGACTACCCCCAGGTCCCTTTTCATTTTTGTTCTTGTCAGTATCTCACCCCCCATTGTGTACTCTTCCCCTGGGTTTTTGTTTCCCAGGTGCATTACTTTGCACCTCTTTGCATTGAATCTAAGCTGCCATACATTTGACCATTCCTCCAACCTTGCCAAGTCCCTTTTCATCCTTTCCACCCCACCTTGTGTATCAACCCTGTTGCAGATCTTTGTGTCATCTGCAAAGAGACATACTTTTCCTTCCAGTCCCTCTGCAATGTCACTTATAAAGACATTAAAAAGGACCAGCCTCAGTACTGAACCCTGCGGTACCCCACTAGTAACCCTCCTTTCTTCACTGTGGACTCCATTTACTATTACCCACTGTGTCCTGTTGTCCAACCAGTGTTTTACCCAGGCTACCACCCTGGGACCCACTCCCAGGCTGGCTAATTTGTTTATTAATCTTTTGTGCGGGACTGTGTCAAATGCCTTGCTAAAGTCTAGGTAGGCCATGTCCACAGCCCCTCCCTGGTCTACTACTTTGGTCACCTAGTCAAAAAATCGATTAGATTCATCTGACATAACCTTCCCACTGTGAATCCATGCCTGCCTTGGGTCCTGTGCCCCACTGGCCTGTAGGTACTCAACAGTTCTTTCCTTCAGAAGTGATTCCATCACTTTCCCTACCACTGAGGTCAAACGTCAGGTCTGTAGTTTCCTGCCTCTGTCTTGCTCCCACTTTTGTGAAGGGAATCACATCTGCCCTCCTGCAGTCCTCAGGTACCACACCATCCTCCCATGATTTATTAAAAAGGGTAGTCAGTGGTGTTACTAGTTCTTCTCTTAGTTCTTTTAGAATTCTGGGGTGAATCCCATCAGGCCCCATTGCTTTATCCACCTTCAGTTTTAAGAGTTCATTCAGAACCCTTTCTTCTGTGAAAGGACTAATATCAACCCCCCTATCCAGATTGCTTCTGTTTATTTGATTCTATTGACCTGATTAGGTATTTCCCCCTGCTTTTCCATTGGGAATACTGAGCAGAAGTATTCATTCGGTATCCCTTCCTTTTCACTGTCGCTCTTTGCCCAAGCACCTTCCTCTTTGTTCAGCCTCAGTATCCCTACCTTAGTCTTTCTTTGCTCCCTAATATACCTATAAAAGGTTTTATCCCCCTTCTAAACCAAGTTTCCTATCTTTTCCTCAGTTTGGGCCTTTGCTATTCTGACTGCGTTACCTGCTTCCTTCTGCTTTAACTGGTACAGTTCTCTGTCCTGCTCCTTCTGTGTTTCCTTATACTTCCTGAATGCTATCTTTTTCTCCCTTACCTTCTCCGCCACTTCTTTTGAGAACCATAGTGTTTTTTTCTTACGATATGTTTATTTGCTTCACACAAAGGCTTGTTGCCTCTGTGATGGCAGTTTTGATGTTTCCCTGTTGTTGCTCCACCTCACCTTCTTGTCTGTTTGATAGTGATTTTCTGAGGCACTCTCCCATTTTGACAAAATCAGCCCTCCTGAAGTCCAGTACCTTCACTTTTGTGTGGCTTGACTCTACAGCTAAATTTATCATGACCCACACTGTTTGGTGGTCGCTTGTTCCCAGATGGCTACCCACTTCAAGATCAGAGATCCTCTCTCCATCCCCATTTGAGAGTACCAGGTCTAAGATTGCTCTCTCCTGAGTGGGTTCCAAAACTAGCTGTCTGAGGCATGCCTCCTGTAGGGCATCGAGAATGGACCTGCTCTTGGATGTGGCTGCAGCAAAGGTGCTCCAGTCAACATCTGGCATATTCATGTCCCCCATCAGCAATATCTCACCTTTCTCTGCCATCCCAAGGATGCCTTCTATCATTTCCTTGTCCATTTCCTCCCCCTGGGATGGGGGTCTGTATACAACCCCTGTGTGGATTGTGGAGCAATTTCCAGTCTCCAGGGTGACCCACATTGTCTCCTCTCCTCTCCTCCCTGTTTACCCTTTAGTGCTGTTGCTTTGATCCCTTCCCTTACATAGAGAGCTACTCCTCCTCTTCTTCTTCTCTCCCTGTCCTTCCTGTAGATTGTGTACCCTGGTATGTTGACATCCCAGTCATGGTTCTCTGTGTACCATGTTTCTGTGACTGCCACAATATCCAGGCATCCCTCTTCCATCAAGGCCACCATTTCAGGGAGCTTTTTACCTAGACTATGAGCATTGGTACTCATTACCCTCCATTTTTTTATGGCTTTATTTCTTTTTGCCCCATCCCAGTCCCTACTGCGATTGTCTTTTTCTCCATTTACCCCTGCCCTTCTCCCTGTCAACTGCTCTAGCTTGGTGTTTACGTCACTAATTACCCTGATTTTGGGGGGGGCTAGGATTTCCCCTCTCTCTTCAGTGCCTCCCCCCCTTGGCTAGTTTAAATGCTTGCCATTGAAGCATTTAAACCTATCACCTAGGATTCTGGTTCCTCTCCAGGATAGATGCAGACCATCGTGCCTGTATAGGCCTGTATCCCTCCAGGTGGAGCCCCAGTCCCCAATGAAGCCAAATCCCTGAGCTCTGCACCAACTTTTCCACCACCATTGGATCCCATGGTGTGGAGTGCCCTAGCCTCATCCATGCCATAGACAGGTAGCACTTCTGAGAAAGTTACCATGTGTGCCACTTGTCTAAGGCCCCTTTCCAACTCCACAAACTCCTGTTGCACCACTCTGATTCCATTCTCAGCCAGATCATTCGTTCCTAGGTGGATAATGACATCCCACTCCCTCCCTCTTGCCGCTGCTCCCATGATCCTGAGGATTCATTTCCTGTCCCTCCAAGCCTTGGCACCAAGCAGGCACCTTAGCTCCTTTTCCCCTCCCTCCCCAGTTCTACCCCTCTAACAATTGAGTCCCCCACCAGGAGTTGTTTCCTTCCCCTGTGGGGTCCTGGACCACCCTCCTGTGGATCTCCATTGTGAAGGTTCCCAGCATCCTCCTTGGTCTCCACTGCAGGTGCTTCTATAGAGGAACCATGCTTTGCCAGAGTGGTGAATTAATTGTGGAGAGGCACAACTGGAGGGATGTGCCTCTGTTCCACCACCCTCACCTTCCCTGAGCCCACTGTGGTCCAACCACTCCTCTTTCTTGGCAACCTCTGAGGTAGTGGTGGTGGCCTGGGTGGTCCCTGGGTGGCGGAGCAGGTTTTCTGATCCCTCAGGTCAGCATGGAGACGAACAACCTCCTCTCTCAGACCAGAGAGGTGCCTGCAAATAGGGGAACAATGCAGTCTCCAGAATGTCTCCCAGAAGACTGCTGCTCCACAGCCAGTGCACTGCACCACTCCCCACATGTCTGTGTCCCTTCCAGTTACAGATGCTTTTTTGGTTTTTGTTCTTGTTTTAGTGTGTGCAAGCTTGTGAGGGTCTCTACCCCCATTTAGTGTGCTGTGCCTTTAA
This sequence comes from Neoceratodus forsteri, assembly GCA_016271365.2. Taxonomy (NCBI): domain Eukaryota; kingdom Metazoa; phylum Chordata; order Ceratodontiformes; family Ceratodontidae; genus Neoceratodus; species Neoceratodus forsteri. Next base: position 1,095,882,130 of record CM057456.1, on the reverse strand, counting down.
AAATATGAACAGGTGTATGTTGTTAGCAGTTTTGGGGAAGTGATGTCAGAGCCCCTGCTATAAAGGAAGTTAATACTTGAGGTGGTGAGGCGAGGGGAAGGGTGGTGGGAGTAAACCCTATGCTGTCCAGAAACAATCACCTAGAACTCTTATCCTCCACCCTGGGGAATGCTTTCCTTCCTTTCAGACACCTATTTCACAAAGGCTGAGACAATTGCAGTCCCTTTTTCAGGGTTGACCTGGGGTAGATTGCAGACTACACCAAAAATGTTTATTTATTTAGTTGTTTAACCAGGTATAGCACACTAAGCTGAAAGCTTTTTTACAGGAGCAACCTGGGAGCACAAGGAGGTTAAGTGACTTGCTCAGGGTCACACAGTATGCAAGTGGAAGCTGTGGGATTCAAACCCAGGTCTGGTCTGCTGGATTGTCACCAGATTTGCAGCTCAGAGCCTTAGACCACTGTGCTATACTACCTCCAATGTGTTTTATGTTTGTGATGGGCTGCTATGGTAGACATCTCAGTTCTTCACCTCAGAGATGTGGATGTAACCGTCTCACTAGTAGCAGAAGTACCAGCGTCACCCTAAGCAGATGTGCTGACAAGGGGATGTAAATGTTCAAATAGGTGTGGGTGGATGGAATCACTTGACAAGGAAAAGCACGAGTTGTCCTTTGAGTTTATTGCCCGATGGGCTTTATTCAAGAAAACAGGGTTAGATAGGTTGACACGGTTGCAAGGGTAATCAAGATTATCAGCAGATAAACATAACAAATACTACTTTTCATATACTAGAATCACAATAACTAAACAAGTTACTAAACCAGGATCCTGGAAGCTCTATGAGGTGCACTTCAGCCTAATGCCACTAAATTTTGGCTGTACCCCAGTACTTTTATCGTGGTACTACCGTACGGTTACTAGCCTGGAGAGGGCTCTTAGAACATCAGATTACCAGTACAGTTGCAACAATGTAAATTATTCAACACCAGAGTCTATTTTTGGCAGGAATGTTTGTGTGCACAGTTGATGTGGGGATAAAGCAGAAGGAGAAGAAAAGAGAAATTCCTGCAAAGCACAGAACAGCTACCACAGTGCGGACCTACAAGAGGCCACTGGGTTCATGAGAGGTTTGTAAACAAACCGTATATTCATCGGCATAAAACCCACTGTCTCCTAGGCTGCCATTATGAAAGATCAAGCAGAGTATACTCCTGGCAACAGCCCACTGGAGTACTGCCAGAAGAGATGAGCTGCAGGAAGGATACAGGCACAAAACCCTCAGAAGGGCTGCCAAAACAAGACAAGCTGCTGAAGGTTCCCTCACACAAAACCTGCTCAGGGGCTGCCAAGGACAGAATGAAGCCACTGAAGATTCTTTGGTGAAGAGCCCACTGGAGGGCTGCCAAGGACTGGATGAGGCTGCTGGAAGTTCTGGTGCAATCAGCAATGAGAAGAAGCAGGGTGAAGATAGAAGGTCTTGAAGTGTCCTGAACTGGGAGATCTGCAACAGGATTGATACACAAGGTGGGGTGGAAAGGATGAAAAGGGATTTGGCAAGGTTGGAGGAATGGTCAAATGTATGGCAGCTTAGATTCAATGCAAAGAAGTGCAAAGTAATGCACCTGGGAAACAAAAACCCAGGGGAAGAGTACACAATGGAGGGTGAGATACTGACAACAACAAAAATGGAAAGGGACCTTGGGGTAGTCATATCAGATGACCTAAAGGTGGGCCAGCAATGTGAGAAGGCAGTAAGGAAGGCTGGGGGGATACTGAGATGCATAGGGAGAGGCATCACCAGTAGAAAACAGGAAGTTGTTGGCCCTCTGTACAGACAGTTGGTAACACCACCTCTGGAGTACTGTGTACAGTTCTGGAGACCCTATCTCTGCAAAGACATAGACAGGATGGAGGCTGTCCAGAGGAGGGCAACCAAAATGATGCAGGGTCTGCATCAGAAGACATATGAAGAAAGACTAAAGGAACTAAAGATGTATAGCCTTGAAGAAAGGAGGGAGAGTGGGGACATGATAGAAAATTTCAAATACCTCAAAGGAGTCAACAAAGTCCAAGAGGGTAGCATCTTTCAGAAAAGAGATGGGCAAAACAAGGGGGGAACAATTTGAAGATAGAGAGGGGACAGCTCAGAGGTAATGTAAGGAGTATTTCTTCACAGAGAGGGTTGTGGATACATGGAACAGCCTTTCTGAGGAGGTCGTAGAGTCAAAAACAGTGGGGGAATTCAAGAATGCATGGGACAGACATAAGGCAATTCTAGTTGGGGGTAGGAGGAAGTAGGCTGTTGGTTAACTAGGATCTGCAGCTTATCCATTAGGTAGAGAAATGGGCAGACTAGGTGGGCCGTGCGGTCCTTATCTGCTGTCAAATTCTATGTTTCTATGGGAGTGGTAAAACAAGAAAATGGCGGCTGCGAGTCACATTGGGCTTCAACAGCTACAACTGGCAGTGAATGACCAGGGGACATAAACAGGGTCCTTCCAGGATAAGCACACTTGGAGTACAGCGAACTTTGAAGCATCCGGACCAAGAACTAAGACAAAACAAGAAAACGGTGGCTGCGACTCACACTGGACTTAAATGACTATGACTAGTGGTGAACAATCAGGGATTATAGCTGTAGCTCTTCCAGGATATTCACTGTCTGGCAAAGAAGATTCTGACTGAGACCACTGGCACAGAGCTGGTGAAAGTTGATGAAGAATGATGCTGGAAGTTTTCTTTTCCTGGATGGAGACTGATTCCCTTAAGGTACTGTTGCAGGCAACACTGTAGGGTAGTGTCATAGTGGGATATTCCACACACAAGTCTAACAATTAAGGCTGGTTGATGCTTTGGAAATCTGTACCAGAGCAATTTGGCAGTGCCTGGGCCAATTGTTTGATGCTGGGGCAATTGTACAATCCCTGGGGTAAATCTGCCAGTAGCAGGGGCAAATAACCCAATTCAGGGCAATTGTCCACTGCTGGGGCAATTGTACAGTTCCAGGGGTAAATTTTCCAGAAGCAGGGGCAAATAACCCAATCTGGGCAATTCTTCATTGCTGGAGCAATTGTACAGTTCTGGGGTAAAGTTGCCAGGAGCAGGGGGTAAATATCCCAATCCAGGGCAATTGTTCGTTGCTGGGGCAATTGGCCTTAAGGCAGTCCAGAAAATCAGCCAGCAGCAAAACAGTCTCGGTACTTTGCAACTGACAACAAAATTCTGAGGCTTGAATGCAGTAAACAGGTCAATGAACGGACAGTAAATAAACAGCACACGCAATTGCAGATTCATTGCCCAACTGGCTATCCACTGCCCACTTAGTCCACTTGCCTTATTACCCAGTGAAAGATAAAAGCTTCTTTAAAGGAGCCGCTAGCCAACTACTGCCTTGGCCTTCCCTATGGAGTGGTCCAAAGGTGGGAAATATTTTAAAACCCCCTTCCCCACCTGTGCGATCGCGGTCACTATCCCAACACTCAAACAAGACCAGGGGTCCCAGGAATAGCAGCTGAAACCCTGTGTTGAATGAAACCCCATTTAATGTCTGGGAATAGGGTGTGGCAAGGGAAACTATAGGGTACCTGGGCTGACTGTGCCCTCTCACCTTGCTTGCTGGGCCCCTTTAAACTGTACTGGGCCTGGAGTGGATTCACGATGGGTCGTAAACAAAATATTTGTCGAATGACCTGACAGCGAAACCGGCAGGTTGACTGTATTTTGCAGTTGGCTGCCGGTTTGCAGAAACAACAAGTGCTTTCTTATCCCCCCACTTAGGATTCTCAACTCTGAGTCAGAGCTGAGTTGGGGGGGTGCAGGACTCCCCCTACAGACAGTGCCAGGTGTCAGTGGGTTCCTTACAATGACGTGACGCTGTTGTTGTTGTAGGGGACTCCACTGTCGACATGTCAACGTAGGAGATGTATACCACCTGGAGTTGCCCCTTTAAGCTGCTGGGCCTGGTGACCCCTTTAAATCTAGGGCCTGGCTTACTGGGCCCCAGAAAGCACCGGGTCTGAGTTGCCCCTTTAAGTTTGCTGTGCAAAGAGTTGCCCCTTTGAATTAGGGCTTAGGACTTCACCCTTTTTTTTATTTAGCTTGTTGGTCCCCGTTGTCTCCTTCCGCCAACTGGCCATGAGGACACATATGTATTTTTACGGATTTTCTCCCCTACCCCCTCCGAGGCCCCAGCACACAGCCATGTGAGTGTGTGGAGGCACTCTTCGCACCCCATGGTGCCAGCTCAGCTCCTTCCACCTCCTGATACTTTACCACCCCCTCTCCGCCTACGTTATCCAACAGACTTCCACCTGGTGGGAGCAGAAATTCAGGGGCCGCCAACCCACCCTCACCACCCTCAGAAGACGAGAGCTGCCAACTGGCATGCTCAATCCTAATCCACCCCCCCCCACGCCGGCACCCAGATGACCCAAGATCGTTCCCAAACCCGGGTTGCCAACATAACGTGAGGTAAGGTGCACAGCACTTCAACCATCTGCACCACTGGGTTGGCCCAGACTGCACCTTTAACTGCTGTTGGGCCTACTCTGATGGCCCATCTAATCTGTTTGGGGCCTGGTCATTGCCCCTTAAAATTCTGGGCCTGAGCTATGCCCCTTTAAGTCCTTAGGCCAGTGCAAGATCTTCTAGTCAATCACTCTCCCTGGCCACACCTCAGAACCGCCCCTTTCATAAATTGTTAAATACTCACCCATGGGCCTCTTCGCCTGGCCCCTTCCTGTGGATTTCGCTGTGTCCCACCCCTCTGGAAGCGCTTGGAGCGCTATAAACAATTTTAAAACTTTTCTTTTCTTTCTGGGCAATCAGAACTCTTCTCCGTGCTGCTGCCGACTCACTGCCCAGGCCCGGTGTAAAGATGCTGTAGGCTGGAGGGAGGTCTTCTTGGCAGATGGAAGGGAAGGAGACAGGTGACGTGGCAGATGACAGGGGGCCTCAGGAGAGCTGACGGCCTTATGGGAGCAATGTGGCTCTTCAGTGCCGCCGAAGAGTGACTGGATCAGAACTGGAACGGGCACAAACAAAATCAAAAATGGGGCTAAACAGGGCCCACATCAGTATCAGGGGACCATGGCTTTTTTCTTCTATGGCACTGACCGCCGGACTCAATCACCACACAGGACCGAATGCCAGGACACCAGAGCAGAAATGGGAGTAGGAATCTTAGCTGGCTGGAGGAGAGCACCACTTCAGAGTCAATGGGGCTGGCTTCAACACCACAGGTAAGCCCAAGGGTACCTGTCATACTCCTGAGGTAGTCTCTACTCCAGAGCCCAGCTCAAACTAACTCAGGAATCATTGGGGTTTTCCTATTCAAAGCGCTGTACTCGGGGTTCTAATTCTCTAACCCTGAGCTTCAGCTAAATGTCCAGCCACGCTCTGCTGTTTTTAAAAAAAATGCCCCAGCATCAAGTGCCATGAGCGGGACAGTGCCAGCAATCCTGGCATGCGGGCACAGATCCCACAGCCTGTTGCCTGATTGGGGGTGTGTGGAATGGAGCAGAGCAGGGAGCAACAGAGAAAGAAAAATCCTTTCTTTTTAAAATAAATACAGTGCTGCTTGGTGTTTTCTGGAGGGAAACACTGACATGGGGCCCCATGTACACTGTCTCCGGACTGCCTCTGATGCCCACTGATACTTACAACATGTAGGGGACCCTCTCGCACTTTATTACTTTATTAAACCCCCCTTTTCTGTAGTGCCCCCACACTTTGGGACACTACACACCGTATGCCATTATGCATGTTTGTAGTCAGTGTAAGCCCTGCTCAAACATGGCTACATTCTATTACCTAACGCAGTGCCATGACATGGCTCCACTGCAGTCCCTTAGATCTGATGACAGAATTTATCTTTGAATAGAAAATATTTGATTCTTTAAAATGAATGAAGCCAAGCCCGAAATTAAATTTGTTGTGGCACAGAGTGAAGTAGGCACCATGGGAAGAACCTTCTATGTTCTTTCATTTTCGGTGTCTGTATATATACTGAATATGTGTGTGTGTGTTTGTGTGTGGGGTGGGGGGACTCCCTCCTTCTACCCTATACTACAGCTGGGTGAAGAACGGGCTGATCAAGTGGCACAAAGTGGAATGGATACCCCACGTATGAGAGATATTGGTATAGACTATTTATGTCTACAGTTCCCAAATTGACCTGGACTGTAATGATGGTTATAAGCTCAGAAGTACTGCAAAATGAGGAAAGCAATGTTTTTTCTTTAGAGTTAGCAAGGTCTAGTGTCAAGGCTCAAACCTGGGAACTAGGATACATTGAAGATCCAGGTTCAAATCCCACCAGAGTCAGTTATGCACTGAGTGACATTGATTGAGCAGTCACTTAACTTCTTGGTGCATCAGTCCACCCAGCTGTAAAAAATGGTAAAAAGTAGGAGCCCACTGAAATATGATGTAGTATGGAATGCCATTAGTTACATAATTCATACCCTATGGCTATATACACCATTCAGTAAAATATGATATGGCATCTCAGGTGGTCTGTTCTGGGTAAATAAACTGCATTACAAAAATAAGAGTTTATATAGGCTAACTTACCAATTAGGAGAAGTGTCCAGGGATAGAGTTCATACCTTCAGACTTGAAACTATTTGTCTTCCAGAGGTTCAAAACTACCTGGTGCACCTGGGAATGAATGATCTGGAAGGGAGAAGGACAGAGGAGGTACAAGACAGCTTCAGAGAAGTGGGAAAACTATGCAGCAAAGAGGGAACAATGGTAGCCTTCTCAGAAGTTCTGCCAGTGCCAAGGACCAAAACAGACAGGAAGAGAAGAATCAGCGATTTCAACCATTGGCTGAGGGAATGGTGTGGGACCAAGGGGTATGGATTAGTGGGTGATTGGGGTAGCACATGGGATAACACAGATCTCTATGCAGGGGATAGGTTACACCTCAGCAGGGTAGGTTCACAGGGGTTGAAGCAGAAGCTGGGGGATTTCATCAATGAGAGGTATCATTTAAACTAGGTTGGGGGGGAGGCAGTGGAGCTGGAAATCACCAGTAGAGGGGTCCTGGACCTCCCACCACAGGGATAGATGTGACCTTAGGTGAAATAGGGATTGGAGTGAAGGTAAGGAAGCAGAAAGGATAGGTTTTGGCATGGAGAATGGTTTCACTAAATGACTAGGAGCATGGGGAACAAGTTGGCAGAGTTGCAGGTATTGATGGCAGAGGGAGAGGTGGACATAGCTGCCATTACTGAGACGTGGGCAACCAAGCACCATGACTGGGACCTAACCATTCCAGGGTACAAACTTTTCTGGAAGGATAGAAATAATGGGGGGGGGGAAGGGGTTGCAATTTACGTAAGGAAAGAGATCAGATGTAATAGGGAGGAAGGGAGGAAGGCAGGTCAGAAGTAATCTGGCTGCAACTACACAGCCAGAAAGGGACCAAGATCTGTCCGGGGGTTGCTTATAGACCTCCGGCCCAGAAAGAGGACGTTGACGGGGAACTGGGGGAGCAGATATGAAGGCATAGTGGTAAAGGGAGCACAGTGGTGGTGGGGGACTATAATCTACCAGGGGTTGATTGGAGCATCCCAGCAACCAATTGTGCTAGGGAGCAGATCCTCCTGGAAGCATTCCAGGATGGCTTCCTTACCCAGAGGGTAATGGAGCCAACGAGGGAGGGGAATATACTAGACCTGGTACTGGAAGATGGGGAACAGGTCAGGGAAGTAAGGGTGGAGGAACCCCTGACAAGCAGTGACCACTGCACAGTGTGATTTTCAATCAACCTGGGTAGGGAAGTAGCCAATACAAAAACTAGGGTCCTGGACTTCAAAAGGATGGACTTTGGCTGGATGGAAAACATACTGGAAAGTCATGGTAAGCATACTCCCAGAAATGGACACGGAACAAAAATGGGCAGTCATCAAGACAGGACTGGCTGAAGCCACTAAAACTTGTGTTAAGAGCCAGAGCAAGAAAGCCTGGACCAAGAAACCCATTTGGATTAGTAGAGAGGTAGTGGAGAAGGTGAAGGGAACAGAGGAATGCATTTTGGACCTACATGCGATCCAACAGGGCAGACGACAAAGAAGAAGAATATGTGAAGGAATTCAGAGAAGTGAACAGAGTGGTAATGGCAGCAAAAGCAGCTAGGGAATGGAGGTTAGCACAGGGGATCAAAGGAGGGGAAAAGGATTTATTCAGATACTGTATATCAGAGAAAAGAGGAAGAGCAAGGATCAAATTGTTAGAATCAGGAGGAGAAGTGGGTGGGTAGAAAAGGGGGCTGAGCAGGCAGAAGTACTTAATGAATACTTCTGTTCAGTCTTTACCAAGGAGAGGGATGGGTCCATACCTGAAAAAAAGGGCGAGGTGGGAGAGGATGGGGGAGAAACAACCATGGATGGGGAAATCACGGTCAAAAGGGTGAGGGAGGGCCTTAAGTCTCTGAAGGTGGACAAGGCACCTGGTCCAGACTGAATCCTCTCCAGGGTGCTGAGAGAGTTGGCAGAGGTACTGGCAGGGCCACAGGCAGACCTGTTCAATACCTCTTTGAACTCAGTGTGCATGCCCAGGGACTAGAGGGATGCACATAGAAACATAGACTTTGACGGCAGATAAGGACCACTTGACCCATCTAGTCTGCCCATTTCCCTACCTAGAGGACAGACCGCAGATCCTAGTTAACCAACAGCCTGTTTCTTCCACATGTGGTACCTCTCCATAAGAGTGGGCCCAAGGACGAACTGGGGAACTACAGACCGGTAAGCCTTACGGCAATTGTGGGAAAACTGATGGAAACAATCCTCAAGGAAAGGCTGGTGCAATTTCTTTAGGATAATAACCTCCAGGACAGCAGGGAGCACAGGTTTGTCTCAGGCAGATCCTGCCAAATAAACTTGGTTGATTTTTACGACTGGGTTACAAGGGCACTGGACAGGGGACATGCGGTGGATGTCCTCTACCTGGATTTCAGCAAGGCCTTTGACTCGGTGCCACACGGTAGGCTGACCTGAAAATTGAAGAGTCTGGGAGCAGGGAAGAAACTGGTTAGATGGGTCGAGAACTGGCTGCAGGGTAGACAGCAGAAGGTAGTAGTGAGGGGGGAGGCATCTGAACCCAGGGCAGTAACAAGTGGTGTACCACACGACTTGGTGCTGGGACCGGTTCTGTTTAACATTTTCATAGCTGACATTGCAGTAGGGATTAAGAGCAAGATCAGTCTCTTCACAGATGACACAAAGATCTGTGCCATGGCAGATGGGAGAAGGGAGCAAAACTACTTCAGGAGGATTTGGCAAAACTGGGGGAATGGTCTCACACTTGGCAGCTTGGTTTCAATGCCAGAAAGTGCAAAGTGATGCATTTAGGAGGCAAGAACGCAGGACACAATTATTGGCTGGAAGGTGTCCCGTTAACAAAATCTAAGGAGGAGAAGGATCTGGGAGTGCTGGTAACCAGGGAGATGAACCACTCTGCTCAGTGCAGGAAGGCATCATCGAAGGCAAACAGGATACTAGGTTGCATAGCAAGGGAGATTACTTCCAGGGGTGGGGAGGTCATCTTACCACTGTACTGCTCCCTGGTGAGACTGCACCTAGAGTACTGTGTGCCATTCTGGCACCCATACTTGAAAAGGGACATCAAACTACTGGAGGGGGTACAGCGCAGGGCAACAATAAATGATCTTGGGGTTGGGGAGCAGACCATATGAGGACAGACTGAGAGAGCTCAATATGTATACCCTGGAGGAAAGAAGTGACAGAGGGGATATGATTGAGACCTTCAAGTACCTGAAGGGTTTGAACAGAGTAGACACCAGGTGTATGTTCAGTCTGAAGGGCGGAAGGGAAACCAGGGGACACTCTATGAAGTTGGAAGGAGGCAGATTCAAGAAGGAACGGAGGAGGCAATATTTCACAGAAAGGGTAGTGGCAGGGTGGAAAGCTCTGCCAAAGGAAATCATATGCTGCAGAGCATTGTGGGCTTCAAGGGGGTGGGACACATTCAAGGGGAGTGTACAAACCAGGAGGGGGCATGATATGGGGGAGGGCATAGTGGGGAGAGGGGCAGCTGCAGTCTAATGGACTGAAATATAGCACACTCAAGCAGACTAAATAGACCAAATGGCCTATATCTGCTAGCAATTTCGTATGTTCGTATGAACAACTCCCTCTCTCTCTCTTTACATCCAGAAAGTACAGTGTGACGTCGAGCTTACTCATGGGCTGAGTCAGACAGCACAACACTAATTAACTGTTCACAGGTTGTTTGTCTGTAGTCTCATGACACCCATTCAAAAAAAATGTGTGAGCTATTAATTGGTACTGTTGCCTTAAAGGCTTATTAAAAGTTCTCTTTAATCTGCGTGAGTGTCATACACTCTGCAGGACTAGACTACCTGCTGTCATCTCACCCTGCTAAATTATAATTGTGTGAGCCAGCTATGGCTTCAATAACTTATGGTTAAAAATCAGTGTTCATACGGAGCATCTGACAAACATTGTGAGAGTTCAGAAGGATGCTTTTGAACAACAAAGGGATATTTCAGGCAATATTTATCATCTTGAGGGTAATTAATGTTGCTCCTTTATACTGTAGGTGGAGCTGGAAGAGACATTGGTATAGAAAGAGTAAATAAAAGCACACAGTGAACTGGGTGGGGCAGAAACTGTTTTCTAAGATGGGAATGTAGAAAATGTAGACTGGATTAAAACCAGTGTACATAAATATAGTATCTGATGAGATATACAAATACATGTATCTTCCAAGTGCTCTTTTTAATAATACAGTATATCCAAGCATAGTTAAAAAAAGAGGTATTTTCAGATGTCCTATAGTTTGCCTTTAGAAACACAGAAAGATTTATTTTATTTTATTTAAACAGCAGTTTGGAAAACCTTTGAGCCATAGGCTCATTTACAAAGATACCTTGTCACACAGGGGAAGGGTTCTGGACGCAAAGTCCTGTGCAGCGAGAATATCTGGGACTGGGAAGGGAGAAGCCAGAGAGGGCGAGGGGGGCATAGAAAATGTCAGCAGAAAAAGACTACTGGTCCATCCAGTCTGCCCTGTTTTACCCTATCCTACCGTAGGATCTGTTGTCTAGACTGGGTTATGTAAGCAATAAACCATGACAGAGCATGGTTCTACTGTGGATTTAATCCATGGTGGGGGGGGTGCCTCCAACCACCTAACCATGGATTAAATCCACAGTAGAAACATGCTCTGGGGTGGTTTAATGAACTTGTAACATAGCACATAGAAAGAAGCAGATTTATTATTTAGTGTAATGCAAAAAAAGACACACACAGTGATTAGAATCCATATGTTTAAGACTGTATTGACAGTACACAGTCTGCTGTTCATGAACACGAAGGGGGTAAATAGGGGAGGAGCAGTCAGGGTGCTCCAAAGGAAGGGGGGGCAACTAGAGGGGCATGGGTGGAAGATGGAGGGGGGGAGATTCAGGGGAGAAAGGATCAGGTGCTACTTCACTGAGAGGGTGGTGGAGCCATGGAATGTGCTGCCCAGGGGGCTGGTGGAGGCAGAGATGGTGGAGGGGTTCAAGAGGGGGTGGGACAGGTACAGGGGAAGGGTTCTGGAAGCAAAGTCCTGTGCAGCGAGAATATCCGGGACTGGGAAGGGAGAAGCCAGAGAGGGCGAGGGGGGAAGCAAGGTCAGCTCCCAGGGTGGGGGCTGACCAAATGAGCAGGCACGAAAGACCATTAGGCCTATTCTGCTGGCATTTTAGTATGTTAGTATTTAGTATGCTGAATGCAATCTTTCCTACATATATTGTGGGTGTAGGGAGGCATTATTATATAACATTGTCATTTCAGTGCATGGTGGTATTATTGCAAAATATACTGTTACATTTACTATTCTGGTACTTTTTCTCCTAACTTACTGTCTGGATTGGTGCTAGGCACTTCGATTTCCATCTGTGTGTATTACACGATATGGATTGCACTGCATGATGGGACCATGCTAGGGTACATCTTCATGTTTTGTTCCTGCAGTTCCTTTGGCAGGCCAACAGGTGGCTGTGATTGCTGATAACTGTAATATTGTGAGTAGAAACTGAACAATTTAAAACCTGTAATTCTATACATATTGGCTTTACATTTACTAATATTGTACTTTTTCTCCTAACTTACTGTTAAGGTTGGTGCTACGGACTTCAGTTTTCGTTCGTCTGTGTGTATATTACAAGATATGAGTTGCACTGCATCATGGGACAATGCTAGGGTAGAGCTTCATGTTTTGTTCCTGCAGTTCCCTTGGCAGGCCAACAGATGGCTGTGAAACAATGCTAGCAGCACAGCACTGTTTTACAGCCATCTGATCTATTTACCCAGGTAGTTATGCCCATCACTCCACACAGACAGAAGTTGATATCGAAGTTCTCCATTGCTCTCCTACTGTGATTCACTTGTAAATGGTGATCCACTGGGTGGGTGGCTGGGAAACATAGGGATTTGTGCTATCTCTGTTATTGTGCTGTGGTACATACTGGTATTACACAAGCAATCTTTGTTCTACTGTGGATTTAATCCATGGTTGCTAGATGTTCAGGTGATGTACTTTAACCAGTCCTTGTAAGTTATTTATGTATGCTGCTCACAGCCATATTACAATATGTTTTGTGCATCTGTGCTTCCTGTTTTGCAGTGGTCCAGCTCCAACTAATATTTCACTGAATATGAAGCCTTCTGATGTGTTGCCTCTTTAATCACCGTGCAGGTGAGTGTATAGGTTCTTTTCTTCCGTTCCCTTCCATTGTTTACACTTTGCTACACCATCTCCACTCCAGTAGTGACCCTCTCCCTACCTTGCAATCTACTGTCTAGTCGGGGTTATTGCCCTCACCTCCATTCTTCCCCTACTGCTACACCCTTTGTAACTATTTAGCCTTTACTTGGTCCCAGCTGTGTTTGAAACCGTCAGTGGTTCTTTTGCCCACCACCTCTGCTGGTAGGCTGTTCCATGGCCCAACCACTCTCTCTGTAAAATAAAACTTTTTCAAGATCCAACTGCATCCCCTCCAGCTTTCACTCATATCCCCGTGTTCTCAGTTTGCCAATCTTGTTGAGTATTTCCTCATGATCTACCTTGTTCATTTTTTTCAGGATCATGAAAGTGTCTGTCATATCAGCCTTCTCCCTTCTGGTCTCTAGCGAGTACATGTTCAGAGCTTTAAGCTGAATCTTAGGATCTGCCCTGCTGGCATGTAGGGTCCTAAAAGTTATATATTGCTCATTAAGGGAAAAATGACATGCAATCCTCTCAGTCTATTTCTTCATTTAATCCATGTCTTGGTTCCTCATAAATTTCAACACCACAGCCCTTGGGGGCTTCCTGGCTACAGGCCTGGGAATAAGTGCCCTGTATACTATATCCCAGAGTTTTTCAAACGATGAGGTAATCTCATTGGGGAGGCCCCAACCTCTTCCATGGGGAGGGTCAAGCAAGTCTGACAAAGTACTGTGTTTACATTTTGAGTTTTAGATATTTTGTGTGAAGTGATGAGGGAAAATGAAAGAGGATAATAGTAGATCAGTGTATGTATTTATTTGCAAATTGGTGACCAGGAAAGGCTCACTGAACCAAGGCTCATTTCGGGAGTACAAGGGAAAGGTAGGGAGTGAATGCAATTCTAAAGGTAACTGCAAAACAATCAAGTAATACAAAATGAACAATAGTGCAAACAAACATGAACAATGAGCAAATTATGAGATGTAACAACTGACCAATTAGATTGGTGGCACAAGAGCAGGAGAAAGCACAAGTATACCTGAGAAGTTTCTTAAGAACAGGGTAGGAGGGAGAGAGGCAGAGGTGGGTAGGAAGGTTATTCCAGAAAGAGGGGGAAACAAAGAAAGCAGTATGACCCATGAAGGTATTTCTACAAAGGGTAACAATGATTTGATAGTCAAAACCGCAGAATAAGAAGGCTGGCCGGGGAGTAAAATAAACTGAATAAAATGAGAATAAACTACTCAAAGGTGTTTCACTTTACTCCTGGTGTACTGTGTGTAAACCCTCCCCCTCCCCATCTCTAGAGCTATACATGGTGGTAAATGTCCTAGGGAGGGAGCACTGTACAGCAAAAAGAATCCACATACCTGGTTGGCCTGGCTTACTATACCTGATGGAACTGGGGTGCCCTCGAACCTTCAGGGTGCAGAGCTGGTACACATGAGGGATGAAGAATGCTGATTTTCACCTGCCTGGCCTTGCTAACTTCACCACAGGGTCCTTTGTAGACAGTCTTCACCAGCCAGGCCTCTCAACGTTTTTCTCAATGGTTCTTTGACTTCTGGACCACTGATGCCACCCTGGAATACAACAGGAGCTGGGCTTTGGAGGCAAACACCAGAACTTCAGTAACAGGGGACCCCGTTTAATGAACAGTTAATAATACAGGAACAGTCCCTCCATGGAGCAGAAAACAAGCAACTAGTTGTTCTAGACTGTGTGGTCCCATTAGAAACCCAGAAGCCACTCTGATCAAAAAGGTCACAACAGAAGCTAATAGATGCTCAGGACTGAAAAGGTCACCTTAGAAACTTGATGATCAGTATTCTGGACTGAAGGGGTCACATTGAGCATAAAGTCCTGGCAGCTACCCTTAATCTGGGCAGCCAGCAGACCAAACATAGGCTGCTTATTCATGGCCCAATAAGGTCTTTAACAGCAGGCAGCGTTAATGCTCATTTCTACTCTGTCATCCTCCACAAGGAGCGCAGACCTCCAGGAGATGGCCAATCCAACTATGACCCCCCCCGTCTGCTGCTTCTATTTTAAGACTGGGGCACACACCTCTGGAGGGATGGCTATCCACACCCACAACCACACTCAAAGCAGACTCTTTTTGGGCACAGAGCCCAGAAATAAACAGTCTGATCACAGGGGTATGCTCGGACTGGGTCTGTCCAGGACCCCTGACCCCAAAATATGACCCCCTCACCTCATGTCTCTGTATACTCCTCACAGTCCTTCCATCTGACAGTCTCTCACACTGGGGTGTTTGCTAGCAGTCTCTCCACATTACTTCTCTGGAGGCACACCTCCCTTCGGTCCAGCTAGGGACAGCACTGCAGACTGGCCCCACACAGGGCTAATGAACAAATGGCAGTCACCATGTCCTTTTCTTGACTGCTGCACTCCCAATTAAGAAAACAAACAGGGCTACATGGCCGATCAGGTGAATGCCCCTCTCCAACCTCTTTCTCTTCCTCGAACTCTCTCTCGAATCTCCCATTCTTTTGCTCACTCTCCCTTTTATTCCCCAAACTCTACTGGCACCTAAACCCAGGGCCAGTTCTAGGATGTACTGGGCCCTGGTGCAAGCCTTTGTAGTGGGCCCCCCATCCATGGACCCCCCCCCATGAAGTGCCCCCACACCGGTCTCCCAAGCCACCAAAAAATATTGCTGCAGCTATTCCATTTTTTGAACTTAAAGGTGTACTTGGCGGGATTTTGCTGCAGCAAATGTTTCAGTCACATCAGAAAGATGTACTTGTATTACATTATGATTAATTTCTATAATCAGCCTCAGAAGCAAAGCAGTCAGAACAAGTCACATCATCAGAGACTCTTAGGTCAGTCAAAATTGTTTGTGTTGCACTTGTACAGTGACTGACTACAGTAACTCACTCAGAGAAGATGAAGATCTTATGACACCAGATGTCTGGACTCCGCTCTGCCACTCATTCATTTGCCGCCAGTGTAAAACTTCTCAACTTGCGAGATACATGCTCCCTGACCCTGACACTAAAACTGCGCAAACATTTTCTGTTCACCCGCATCCCCCGCCTGTCCACAACAACGCAATATATTAATGTTAATTAAAATTATGCCAGCAGTCTTTTAGCTAAGCAACACCCCCAGCAAATCAGAACATGGCATCAGCGAGGGAGGGCGAGAGCAGGGGAGGAGCTGCAGAGCAGTGCCAGCATCGGGGGTTGGGTGGAAGCAAAGCAGACCAATGAGCAGTCGGCCGCCAGTGTAGGAGACAAGAGAATGGAGCCTGCCAGGGCCCAGGGCAGCATGGAGGAGGAACTGAAGCAACAGACACACCAGAAGCGAGGACTTGGATGCCGATGATGGATGGAGTGTCGAGGAGGTGCCGACTGCTGAGAGGAACTGCTCACACACTCTGACAGCGCCACATTACCACTGCAGGTACGTCCAAGGAGGTGCGCTTGCTCAGGGGAGGACAACATGAGCATTTGCAGCAGGGAGGAGGGGATTTAATTTTTAAATGTCCAGGGTGACACGCACACAGGCACAGTGAGTGACTGACTCAGGGAGGGACCGCGGGTCTCAGGCAGGGGGGCCGGACAGGCAGGTGGCGGGCTGATTGCCCTGTGTGTGAGCAGTTTAAAAGTAAAACAAATAAAAAAATACTATTTTGATGTAAGGAGCCATGGGCCCCACTGGCACTCTGGGCCCTGGTGCAGTGGCATCCCTTGCACCCCCCCCTGACGCCGGCCCTGCCTAAACCCAAGGTCCAATCCAGACCCTCCAAAAAGGTGCCAAAATTCCCTGTGCTCCCTGTGTCCTATGGGACTTGCAGTCCCGTTTCATACTATTTACACTGTGCTCCACAGTGCCAGCTGGCACTAAAACTACTTCCCTCTAAAAGGAGCAGCTGCTCCTTTAAATTTCACCGGTGTCCGTGCATGCTTAGTGCATACGCTCCACCATTTTTATTTACAATTAAATTATTTATTTACTTGTCTTACGGTCCTGAGCCCGACCAGCCCTACAAAACGGACTCGATACCACAACCCGTCCCAGAGGAGCGGAACAACTACCCTGCTGCTCGGCCCAACCCTGCACAGGCCAAGACATCAGGAATCCAGAGTCTGCAGCCGCAAGCCACACCACCGAGCAGCAATGTGCGACTGCCACCTGGAGCTATGGAACAGCCAGCACCAATGGGAGGCACGGAGAATGAAGCTCCAAAGGTAAGCCCATTTGGTGGCTTACATGTGCAAAGTATACTATTTTTCTATGGGGGAAGCCCAAGTTTATTTCAATATTTGGGGGAGGCTTAAGATTATTTCAACATCTGGGGAGGCTCAAGATATTTTCCACAGCTTGGGTGAGACTTACTATGACAAAGTCTGAGAACTAATGATATATCCTATTCTCTTTTTACAGATGTGGGGTCAAAATACAGATAATTAGCAGAAAAGATTGATTAGTCTTATACTGAGGTATTTCTTAATCCCAGGATTCAGGGACCTCCAAAATTTGTTCCTTTTGGCTCACAACACAGTCTGTTAATTTGTTTGAAACTTTTTTTTGTATCTTTTTTTAACATTTGGAATATTTTTACATGTGAAACAAACATTACAGCAACAACATATAATAGGATGTGCTGATGGAGTAAAAGTTAATAAAAAAAAAAATAAGTGCACCAAACCTGGATTGACTGTTCTACGATCATTAAAGATTATTATAAATAGAAACATAGAAACATAGAATTTGACGGCAGATAAGGACCACTTGGCCCACCCAGTCTGCCCATTTCCCTACCTAATGGATAAGCTGCAGATCCTAGTTAACCAGCAGCCTACTTCTTTCTACCCCCAACCCCTAGAATTGCCTTATGGCTGTCCCATGCATGCTTGAATTCAGTCACTGTTTTTGACTCCACAACCTCCCCCGGAAGGCCGTTCCATGCATCCACAACCCTCTCTGTGAAAAAATACTTCCTTACATTACCTCTGAGCTGCCCCCTCTATCTTCAAATTGTGCCCTTGTTCTTTCACACCTCTTTTTTTGAAAGATGCTACCCTCTTGGACTTTGTTGATTCCCTTGAGGTACTTGAATGTTTCTATCATGTCCCCCCTCGCCCTCCTTTCCTCGAGGCTATACATATTAAGCTCCTTTAGTCTCTCTTCATATGTCTTCCGGTGCAGACCCTGCACCATTTTAGTTGCCCTTCTCTGGACAGCTTCCATCTTGTCTATGTCCTTGCGGAGATTGGGTCTCCAGAACTGCACACAGTACTCCAGATGGGGTCTCACCAGCTGTCTGTACAGAGGGATAACAACTTCATATTTTCTATTGGTGATGCCTCTCCCTATGCATCCCAGTATCCTCCCAGCCCTCCTTACTGCCCTCTCACATTGCTTGCCCACCTTTAAGTCATCTGATATTACTACCCCCAGGTCCCTTTCCCTTTTTGTTGTTGTTAGTATCTCACCCCCCATTGTGTACTCTTCCCCTGGGTTTTTGTTTCCCAGGTGCATTACCTTGCACTTCTTAGCATTAAATCTAAGCTGCCATACATTTGACCATTCCTCTAACCTTGACAAGTCCCTTCTCATCCTTTCCACCCCACCTTGTGCATCAACTCTGTTGCAGATCTTTGTGTCATCTGCAAAGAGACATATTTTTCCTTCCAGTCCGTCTGCAATGTCGCTTACAAAGACATTGAAGAGGACTGGCCCTAATATTTAACCCCATGGCACCCCACTAGTAACCCCCTTTCTTCAGAGTGGACTCCATTTACTATTACCCTCTGTGTCCTATTCTCCAGCCAATTTTTACCCAGGCTATCATCTTGGGACCCACTCCCCAGGCTGGCTAACTTGTTTATTAATCTTTGTGTGGGACTGAGTCAAATGCCTTGCTAAAGTCTAGGTAGGCCATGTCCACACCCCTCCCTGATCTACTACTTTGGTCACCCAGTCAAAGAAATCTATTAGATTTGTCTGGCATGACCTTCCCGTTATGAATCCATGCTGCCTTGGGTCCTGTGCCCTCTGGCCTCTAGGTACTCGACAATTCTTTCTTTCAGAAGTGATTCCATCATTTTCCTATCACTGAGGTTAAACTAACTGGTCTGTAGTTTCCCTTCTGCCCTGCTCCCACTTTGTGAAGGGAATCACATCGCCCTCCTCCAGTCCTCAGGTACCACCCCATCCTCCCATGATTTGTTAAACAGGGTAGTCAGTGGTGTCACTAGTTCTACCCTTAGTTCTTTAGAATTCTGGGATGAATCCCATCAGGCCCCATGGCTTTGTCCACCTTCAGTTTTAAGAGTTCTTTCAAGACCCTTTCTTCTGTAAATGGGCTGGTATCAACTTCTGTATCCAGAGTGTTTCTATTGTTTGTTTTAGGTACCTCCCCCTCTTCGTTTGTAAATACTGAGCAAAAATATTTGTTTAGTATCTCTGCCTTTTCACAGTCACCCTCTGCCCACCCCTCCCCATTATTAAGCCTCACTATCCCTCCCTTAGTCTTCCTTCGCTCCCTGATGTACCTAAAAAGGTTTTATCCCCCTTCTTAACTGAGTTGGCTATCTTTTCCTCAGTTTGGGCCTTTGCTGTTCTGACTGCCTTCCCAGCTTCCTTTTGCTTTAACTGATACAATTCTCTGTCCTGTTCCTTCTGTGATTCCTTGTACTTTCTGAATGCTTTCTTTTTCTCTTGAACCTTCACTGCCACCTCCTTTGAGAACCATAGTGGTTTCTAACATCGTTTTGTTTTGTTTATTTGCTTCACACAAAGGCTTGTTACCTCTGTGATGGCAGTTTTTATTATTCCCATTGTTCTTCCACCCCTCCTTCCTGCCCATTTGCTAGTGCATTCCTTAGGCACT
The DNA here is from genome assembly GCA_016271365.2 of Neoceratodus forsteri. NCBI lineage: Eukaryota > Metazoa > Chordata > Ceratodontiformes > Ceratodontidae > Neoceratodus > Neoceratodus forsteri. Next base: position 1,095,862,511 of record CM057456.1, on the reverse strand, counting down.
CACCCATTTTGGCAAAGTCAGCCCTCCTGAAGTCCAGTACTTTTGCCTTTGTATGGCTTGACTCTATTGCTGTGTTTATTGTGAACCATACTGTTCGGTGGTCGCTAGTTCCCAGATGGCTACCCACTTCTACATCTGTGATCCTCTCTCCATCTCCATTTGAGAGGACCAGGTCTAAGATTGCTCTCTTTCGAGTGGGTTCCAATACTAGGACTCTTCTTAATAAGCTAATTCAGTCAGGTACAGGTAATTCTGAGGAGAACTCAGCCAATGGGCTGCAGTTATTGTGCTGAAAGGGGTAGCGAGGGGGACAAGGAGTAAGATGTGGCTGGAAATGAGGGACTAAAATAATGTTGCCAAATCAGGGGCAAAGTCTGTGTGGGAGGACGTAATGTATAATAGGGTACATGTGAACAAGGCAACTGCAATTGGGTGTCTACAAAAATGGTGGCTAAATTATGGTGCCTGTGTTCAGGGCCACCTGGCAGAGGGGCAACTGGATACTGGGGTGGGTGACATACTGCGACGGGAAGTATGCGCCTATACGCACATGTGCACCTGCACGGGGGGGGGAGAGGTAGGGGATGGATGGCATGTGGGAGGGGGTGTGGCAGGCAGCTGCTGAGCTGGTCTGCTAGTGTGGTGGGGAGGGTGGTCGGTCAGGGTGCAGGGTTTGGGTCCAGCATGGCGTGGAATTTTTTTTTATTGGCAGGCGGCATTCAATTTTTGTAAGTTACTTTTTCACCCCCCCGACGTGCACCACCCTGGAGCTGAGAATCCATAAGTAGGGGCATGTGGGGGGCAAAGTCCCCTGCAGAGAGGTGCAGGGGCACAGTCCTCCGCATTAAGAAAAAAACCCGTAGGTCTCGGGTGCCCTCCTTCTCCTTGCTGCGAGTGTGCATTGCCAAAATTAATTTTCGGTGATGTACACTCGCTGTAACTGCGATTGCTATTCTGCGATTGCCGTTATGACATAGAACCTGTATAATACCTACTGTCTCCCAAAAAATTCAGACTCAGATGGGCTATGATTTTCTCTTGTTTCTATATCTCAATCACTATATCCTGTTAAAGGCAGATAGAATTATATTTATATAATTCTTCATCAGTCTGTTAGCCTAATCAGACCAAAATGTAACCCCCCCCCAATTTTCGCCAAGGGAGGGCTGTTGCTATTAGCTTCCAGGAAGGTTGGCGGAGCTCTTTGAGTGGACTCAGTCAGCCATGTAAAGGGTTAAAGGGGAACAGTCATCACAAAGTGCTGGTCGTAATGAGCACTTTGTGTGCAAAAACATTTTGGTTTACTTATTTTTTCTGTAGTATAGTGGATTGCATCAGACTAATTTTGCTTAGTTCTAAACTGACATCTTTTGTTCCTACAAATCCCATAATCCCCTGCAGCTGACATCAGAGCAGTAGGCAGAATTGGGAGATTCAGTAGCCAGCAGTGATTTTTTTGGTTTTTAATTCTTTGGTAACCGGGTAATGCCCACCAGGCACAAGTGGCTGTTTTCAGGGACAACCCAGGAGCACTGGGGTGTTTAAGTGACTTGTTCAGAGTCACACAGTATCATCATCATCATCATCATCAAATCTTTATTTATTCAGGCTAACATCATTGAACAAGGCTCATTTACAAGATGGACCTGATAAGGTCAAGGTTCAATAGTTGATACACAACAGATACATCATACACTTATATAGGACAGTTATACATACAGGGGAAAATAACGTTTATAAACACAGTTATGTACAGTAAATTCACATGATAAAAATCGGTTACAGGAAAGTTAAGCTAATATTTACAGTATGTACAGTATATACATATCCCAGTGGGGGAGCCATGGCAGACACTCAACATAATGGAATACTAGAATGGTGAAGGTATTACTGGGTGCCATAAGATGTGGCGTCTGTCTGGAAGGAATATGCCATATATGGTTTGGAAGGGAGATTTGTGAGATGACAATGCTAGCTCTAGCGGTAGCAACTGCATTTCTCTTTGAAGAAGACTGTACAATGCTGTTTAAAGGATGCAAATGGAATGATATTGGACAGTTTTAGGGATTTTTGTAGGGTGTTCCATGCTATAGCTAGAGAATAGTTGATTGCTGCCCTCCCTAGCCTGGTGTTGAATTTGGGCAATTTGACCAGGATGATGTTGTTGCTTCTTAGGGCTTAGGAGCTAGGAAAGGTCTGGGTGAAGCAGTCCAGGATATAGTTTGGAAGTTTTTTTGACAACGCTCTGTAAATCCATAGTGCTGCATTTCTGTTCCTTCTGAGGTGAAGGGAAACCCACCCAACTGCAGCATAAAGAGAGCAATGCTGGGTATTAGATGGCAGATCTGTAATGAACCTTATTGCTCCATGATATAAGGTATCCAACTTGTGAAGGTAGGAGATGGGGCAGTGACTATAAAGGAAGTCTGCATAGTCAACAACTGATAGAAAAATGGCCTGGACTAACCTCATCTTTGAGTCTCTGTTTAGGAAGGGTTTTAATCTATAGAGAAGGCCAAGCCTTTGGCGAAGCTTTTTTAACAGTTCTTCTAAATGATGAGTGTAGTCAAGTCTGTTGTCAATCCACACACCTAGGTATTGAAGTTTTCTACATACTCCAGATTTTCTCCAAGTATAGTGCATAGCTGGGGGAGAATGATTGAAGAGGATGTGCTGAGGGAGCTTTGATTTGTGAACATCATTGCTTTAGTTTTCTTTGCATTTAACAGAAGCTTTTTTTTGAGTAGCTGATATTGTAGCAAGGAGAATTCTGTTTGTAGGATTTCACGAGCAGTTGCAGGCGAAGGGTTGCTGACATACAGAACAGTGTCATCAGCAAAGAGGTGTACAGAGGAATTGGTAAGGGTTGAATCAATGTTATTTATATAAATGGCAAGAAGGATAGGACCCAGAATAGAACCTTGGGGGACTCCTCTTGACAGTGGTTTTAATGGCGATAGGCCACCTTCAGCTTTTACCTGCTGTGACCTACCGGTGAGATAGCATCTGAACCACTTAAGGGAGGGTGGATCTAGGCCAATGGAGTGCAGGGATGGAAGTAGTAGCTCGTGGTCCACAGTATCGAATGCTTTGCTCAGGTCCAGTAATACTGCACAGACATTATTCTTTTTATCTAACTCGGATTGCCAGTCATTTGTGACCTTGGCTAGTGCAGTGATAGTGCTATGCTTGGCCCTGATCCAGATTGAGCTGGGTTTAGGAGGTTAGCATTGTCAAGGTACTCCTTAACTGGTTACTCACTAATTTCTCCAGCATCTTGGATAGCACTGGTAGAATGGAAATGGGTCTGTAATTATTAAGATCCATAGGGTCCCTGATTTTAGAAGGGGAACCACTTGGGCTGTCTTCCACAGTGTGGGAATAGAGCCAGAGTTTAGGGATAGGTTAAAGAGGTGTGTTAGGGGGACTGCAAGTACATGGCATGCAATCTTTAGAAAGTAGGGGTCCAGAGAGTCTGCCCCAGCGTTTTTTTTGGTATCCAGTTGCCATAATAGATCTTCTACTTGTTTGAACAGTATAGATTTGAGGCTGAAGGAAGAGTCAACTCTCTGATCACCAGTGTAATGGGAGCTTAATTGTTCCCTCAGCAGGTTAGCTGGAGAGGTGTCAAAGGCAAGGCCAGCCATTGTGAAGTGGTTATTGAAGGCGTCCAGAATTTCCATTTTGCCAGTGACAGGGCCATAACTGTTGTGTAATTGAGTTGGAAGGGGGGTGTTAGCGTCCTGCCCCACCATACCCTTGATGGTGCCCCAAAACTTAGCAGGATTATGGTAGGAGGAGTCGAGCTCGGCCAAGTAGAAGGCAGCCTTTGCATCCCTAACTTTCTTGGTGCATCTATTCCTGGTTTTCCTAAAGATCATCCAGTCACTTGCATTCTTAGTTTTTCTTGCCATTTTCCAGAGTTTGTCTCTCTCCAGCAGTGCAGCTTTGAGGTCAGCTGTAAACCAATGACAGGATTTGTTTTTTATTCAGATACTAGAGATTGGGGCATGGGTGTTAAGGGCATTTATTATAATGCTATTTAGCACCTGCTGAGCTTTTTCAACAGAATGGGCAAGACAAAACTCTTGCCAGTGTGGAGAGTAAGCTAGATCATGCAAATATCCTTCAATATTGATGTTTTTCTTGGATCTTCTCATGAGGAATTTTGCAGGATTTGTTATTATGCTGGTGGATCTTACCCCTTCGATGGGGCAGTGATCACTTATATCGCAGAGAAGCACTCCAGCGTGTGTGAATAGATGTGGTTTATTCACTAGCATAATATCAAGTAGTGTGCTATTATTACTATTCCTTGCATTAATTCTTGTTGGTTCATTAATTAGCTGTGTGACCCCATATGTATCACAGAATGATACCAGAGGTGCAGCTACCTGGGTAAGCCAGTTAAAATTCAGGTCACCTAGAATAATGACTTCTTCAGTGCTGGGTTTGAGCAGGTTCCCCAGGTGGGATAAGAGCTTGTGTTCAGCAGAGGGGGGTCTGTAGCATCCAACTAGCTGAAAAGCTGCTGTATTGGGGAGAGAGACTTTTAGGAATAGGCATTCAAACTCCTTGGGCATAGATGTTGCAGCAATACAGGATACAGCTATACCGGATTTTGCATATATGGCTACTCCACCTCCCCTTGTTTGGCGATCAGCTCTGAATAGCTGGTAGTTAGGTAGGTTAACAACCCTATCTGCTGTGGTGGGTTTGAGCCATGTCTCAGATACCACGAGAAAGTCTGGCAAGGTATGGGCAACCCAGGCTTGTATCAGTGTGAGTTTTTTCAACAGACTGCATACATTAATATGCAGGAAACTGAGGCCTTTAATTGAGGTTAGGTCTGATGGAGAGGTGATACATTCAGGAGGTCCAGGGTTGATTTCCACGTTACCAATACAGAGCAATAGAAAGAGCAGGAGTTTCGTGAGGGCTGCCAGTGATAGGGAGAGGGGGCTGTCTTTGGTCCTCTTTCTTTTATTCTGTTGCCACTCTTTTGGGGTGCTCCCTGTGGGTTTAAGAGATTGTGTCGAGACACCAAGAAGCAGTTTGGTGGTTAGGCTTAGGGGGGATCTGTATATCCAGCAGTGGATTCTTGGTTGAAATACATGTGTGGTGGTATGTGTCTCTTTATGGTGATCACACCACTGTAGTCGATGCAGCAATGGTAGAGCATATGTGAGGGTTTGAGCGTCAGCCAAAGGGGATGGTTCAGAGAGACTGGGTGGATGGATCACCTTAGTATGTGTGACAGGGACATCTTCTTTGTGGAACCCCATGGCTGACAGTGAAAGGAGTATCAGAAGTAAACTCCCCATTATGAGAGAGATATTGGTAGTTGGCTAACGGGGGAGTAGTGAAGTTGCTGATTGGTTGGATCAGCAAGCCGGTGTGACAGTCTGTTGGTTTAGAATAATGTTGAGGGCCGGGAAGAGATTTCAGCGGGAAGATGCCTATAAAGTAACACACAAGAGGGGGAAGGGCGGGTGGGCAAAAAATTTGGCGGCTTTCCCGAGTGCTCCCTCGCTGTCCCTCCTGGCCTCGTGATTCCCTGAGTCGGCTAAGGTGCCGCCGACCGTCCGCTGGCGGAGCGAAGCCCAGGCGCTCAGCTGGGTGCTGTGGGGTAAGGATGGCAGGCTGGAGAGAGACAGAGGAGGGTGCAGCAGTTAAATAAAGGCAGAAACTAGTGTTCCTGATCGTCACTGACTAAATCTGCACAACAAAAGACTGTGGGGGGGGTGCTGTGGCACCTCAGCGTCTGGCCCACCTTGCAAATGCAAAAAAGGAGTTGTAATCACTGTAAATAGCAACAAAACAGCAGTTTCCCCTTGCAATTACAATAGCAGAAAACAGCACCTTTTAGGTAAATTACACAGTTAAAGGAAGGAAAGTGGCACCTCAGCGTCTGGCCCACTTCTGCTATCAGGATTTAGAATTACAGCAGAATACAATCAAAATCAACAGTTCCCTTTACCGATGCAGCAGAAATAGAAGACAGCTCTTTTTTGGGAATTTTGCAAGAATACAGGGAAGAAAAATCAAGTCCCAGACAGATTTTGGCAAGGCAGGCTGAGTCAGTGTAAGTCAATGGGGCAGGAGAGCCAATTGGCTGCTGTGCCTAGAGGGGTGCTCGCTTACCGATTGGCTGCGGCTTTCCCGAGTGCTCCCTTGCTGTCCCTCCTGGTCTCATGGTTCCCTGAGTCGGCTAAGGTGCCGCTGACCACCCGCTGGTGGAGCGAAGCCCCGGCGCTCAGCTGGGTTCTGTGGGGTAGGGATGGCAGGTGATTGACTGTGGCTTTCCTGAGTGCTCCCTCACTGTCCCTCCTGGCCTTGTGGTTCCCTGAGTCAGCTAAGGTGCTGCCGACCGCCTGCTGACGGAGCAAAGCCCCAGCGCTCAGCTGGGTGTTGTGGGGTAGGGATGGCAGGCGATTGGCTGTCGCTTTCCCGAGTGCTCCCTCGCTGTCCCTCCCAGCCTCGTGGTTCCCTGAGTCGGCTAAGGTGCCGCCGACCACCCGCTGGTGGAGCGAAGCCCCGGCACTCAGCTGGGTGCTGTGGGGTAGCGATGGAAGGTGATTGGCTGTGGCTTTCCCGAGTGCTCCCTCGCTGTCCCTCCCAGCCTCATGGTTCCCTGAGTCGGCTAAGGTGCCGCCGACCGCCCGCTGGCGGAGCGAAGCCCTGGCGCTCAGCTGGGTGCTGTGGGGTAGGGATGGCAGGCGATTGGCTGCGGCTTTCCCGAATGCTCCCTCACTGTCCCTCCCAGCCTCATGGTTCCCTGAGTCGGCTAAGGTGCCGCCGACCGCCCGCTGGCGGAGCGAAGCCCCAGTGCTCAGCTGGGTGCTGTGGGGTAGCGATGGCAGGTGATTGGCTGTGGCTTTCCCGAGTGCTCCCTCGCTGTCCCTCCCAGCCTCGTGGTTCCCTGAGTCGGCTAAGGCGCCGCCGACCGCCCGCTGGCGGAGCGAAGCCATGGCGCTCAGCTGGGTGCTGTGGGGTAGGGATGGCAGGTGATTGGCTGCGGCTTTACTGAGTGCTCCCTTGCTGTCCCTCCCAGCCTCGTGGTTCCCTGAGTCGGCTAAGGTGCCGCCGACCGCCTGCTGGCGGAGCGAAGCCCCGGCGCTCAGCTGGGTGCTGTGGGGTAGGGATGGTAGGCGATTGGCTGCGGCTATCCTGAGTGCTCCCTCACTGTCCCTCCCTGCCTCGTGGTTCCCTGAGTCGGCTAAGGTGCTGCTGACCGCCCGCTGGCGGAGCGAAGTATGCAAGTAGAATGGGAATCAAACCCTGGTCTGCTGGATGTATCAAGCTCATTCACAGTTCATTACTCTAGAGTTTTTATAATCTCAGACCAGATGTTTTCTGGTTCTGCTTTTCTCCAAGGGCTAAGTACAGCCCTCTGTGACTATATGTAGCCAAGGGAGAACAGCAGGAATAACAAACAAAAGATAAGAGCTTATATAACTCTAACAGGCTCTTCAGGCTATTGAATCATTCACGTCTGCCTACTGCTCTAATGTCAGCTGCAGGGGATTCTGGGATTTGTAGTCAGTCTAGAACTCAGCAGAATTAGTCTGATACAATCTACTAGACTGCAGTAAGCAGTGGGGCCCTTGGTGCTGACTGTTCCCCTTTAAGGCCCTTTGGAAACAGAGCAGCTAGGTGAGAGAAGCTAAGTTGTTACATAGGTGCAGCTTAGTTGCCATTTTGGTGGGAGAGGTGATGAGAGGTGGAGACCCAGTGGTAGTGGGTTGAGGCCTACAGGTGGAGGACCAGGGGGGGCAGGGTCCTCACAGGATAGCTCCCCAATGGCTTTAAAGCTTGGGGGAGGCTCTCCAAAGAAGTTCCATACTAGCAGAGTCAATATGAGTGTAGGAGCTGTGGCTTTCTTCCTGAAGTGGCCTGCAGTAGGCAGTAAACAACAACTACACCAGTGACAGTGGGGTAGGGCAAAGCAGGTCATCATGGTGCCATGGGCCTTAGGGATGGGACCCTAGTGTAGTGCCTGCTGTGAAAGGGCATAGGGGTGCTGTAGCCCCTCATCTGTGATTGAGAGCCAAAGTACGGGCACTGATGAATGCACAGTTAGCTAGAACCTATGTGAGCAGAGGAAATGCCTGACACTGAAAAGTTAACCAGAACCAATGTTGGCAGAGGAGATCAGCTGAAACTTGAACTTTGACCTTATGCAGTCATATCCTCAAACTGAAATGACTGAGTCACCTGTGCATGGAAATAACCTAGAAAAGCAGCAAAGATAAACTGCACCTTCTGAATGTTTGGAGCATCTTTCTTTAGTGATGGTTGACTAGATAGATTGGCAAGCTCTTGGGCTGCAGGTGGGGACCTTAGTCCTTTAAATCCCTGACATCATAGTTTCCTGGGTGGTGGTAGTAATCCTGCATTGAATCCAATGCATTGCAAGGGACAATCTCAGGTGGAGGGATCACACTAAAGAACCCTGCTATTGGTGTAGTTGTACACCCAAAAACAGACCGGCCCAATCAGTGTAAAGGGGATTGCCCCCCCCAATGCCCTGGTATGGCACCTTGGTGCACAACAGGGCATTAGAAAAATATTTCACCAGTGAGACCACTCATTTGAAGTTGTGTTGGGTAGTCATAGAATGGCAAATAAGGCAGAAAGTAGAGCCACTGAGGTCACACTGGCCTTTGAGTGCATTAGAACCACATACCTGAACAAATACAATCTGCTGTGCCATGAACAGCACGGGTTTAGAACAGGGCACAGCACTACAACGACCCTCCTCGAATTCACCTCTTACATACATGAAGTGTTGGAACAGGGGTCACTAGCAGGAGCAATCTTTGTTGATCTGACCAAAGCGTTTGACACCATCAGTCACATTCTTTTTATTCACTCTCTCTCCCCTTCCACCATCTCGCCCCTGAAGCAATCTCCTGGTTCAATAACTATCTCACTGATCGGACTCAACAAGTCAAAATCAACACCACCCTCTCTGCTAAGCTACCTGTTCGCTCAGGTGTCCCCCAAGAGTCGATCTTAGGCCCCCTACTATTTACTCTCTTTTTAAACTCCCTCTCTCAGGCCTGTAGTGGTAAACTACTACTCTATGCAGATGATGCCATAGTATACTGGAATCACTCCAACCCAATCTCTCTTCAAAATACCTTGAAAAGCTGCTTTAGGGAACTAGAAACCTGGTTCACTGATCATAGGTTATTACTTAATTTCAACAAGACCAAATCTATGATCTTTGCTCACAGCCGTAACCCCAACAGTAATGCCCTGCTATCTGTCAGCGTGGCTCAGTTGGTAGCACATCCGCCTCTGGACCAGAAGGTCGTGGGTTCTCATCCCACACCGGGATTGGACTTGCACCTAAAAATCGCTGGCATCCAAGTGCAGTATTGGGGGGTGCTGTACTGCTGGAGTGTGCCATCCTTCGGATGAGATGTTAAACTGAGGTCCCTTCTACCCATCCTGGTGTTGTCCCGGTGGGTGTCCAGGTGTAAGTAAAAGAACCCAGGGCACTCTTCGCAAAGAGTAGGGAACATTCCCAGTGTCCTGGCCAACATTCCCCTTCCCATAAATTGGTTCATGCAATTATCCAGGCTGTGTGTGGGTGATGATGTGCGATATGGCCGCCACCACATATTCAGTCACTTCACTACCAGTCTAGCATTGCTTGTAAAGCGCTTTGGATGTATGAAAAGCACTATATAAATACTGATTCTTCTTCTTCTTCTTCTTCTTCTATCTTTAATACACAGGGCATCCAAATTGAACAGTTCACTAACTTTAAGTATCTGGGCATTACTCTGGACACATCTCTTACCTAACACCATGATATTAAACACTTCTCCACCTCTGCCAACACTCGGCTGGGGATCCTATATAAGCACAAACACTGCCTTCCCCCCCAGGCGATAAGATTGGCAGTAACCTGCTCAGTCCTATCTGTGATCGACTATGGGATTACAATTTATGGTACCGCTGATAACTCAGCCCTAAACAGTATCAAACTAGTCCTCAACAAAGCCTGCTGATTGGTCAATAACAGTGATAGATTAACACATACATGTGAGCTCTACAATCGAGCTGACTGGTTGACCTTTGGAGGGAGACTAATGTACCATACCTGCCTCCAAGCAAAACAGATCCTGATGAAACTTACACCTTTGGGCCTTCACCCCCTCATCCAACCAACCCCTCATAGGAGCACCCCTAGGCACCCGGCTAACACCACACTCCTGATCCTCCACTGTAGGACCTCACTAGGGCAAAGGTCTTTCAGGTATCGAGCTCCACTCTGGCTAAATCAATTACCTTCCTCCATCTCCCAGGCCCCCAGCCTTAGCCTATTTAAAAAAGGCATCAAGCGATTTCTCCTAGACTCAGAGACTTGTGGCTGCTACAACCTGTCCTCCCACACTAGGTTGGAGAAAGAATACCTGCATCACCCTCAACTCCAAACAAAGCCAATATAGCGCTTGCTACCTAAAGCACTATCTCTCGGCTAGTTGCTACCTTCTGAATTTGGCAACCAACCCCACTTCACCACAATGACACAGGGTCCCCATATAACCCTTGAGAAACCTAGAGAAACTAACCTAGCAAGTTAAATATTCTGTACAGAGTAACCTTGTAATATTTGTCTTAATGTAATGTTTGACTAGAAAGCTATGTACAATTTGTTTCTAAGTGTTGTTCTGTTTGTATTGATGTGGAGCCTTTAAAAAGGAGTCTTCGACTCAAAGGTTTGTAATTCCGAAATTTCAATAAAATAACCAAAAAATACTACAGTGCAACATAGGAATGTAATCTGACATCCTCAAGGTGGAGGACTCCCCATTATACAAGGGTAGACCAGCAAGGATTGTTTTTTTATTTTTTGTTTTATTTTTATTGGTTTTATAGGCAGATACTTACAAACATTTTATAAGCAGATACTTAAAAACATTAATCACAGTCTCAGTCTGAGGAGGACAAACTGGCTTTGAGAATTCTCTATGGTGAATATCAAAGAGCAATCAACCATAAGAAGGCAGTGTTCCTGTCCAGGGAGATTGCTGCAGGGAAGAACAGACTGACTTTGCTTTTTCAGACTGTGGATAGGCTACTCCATCCTGCCTGTCTGCAGCTGAAAAGAGCACCTTCAGTCGCTCAGTGCGAGGAGTTGTCTCTATTCTTCTCTGACAGGGTGTCCTCCATTAGGGATGGGATCTCTCCAACAGCGCAGATGCAGCCCTGCAGTGGTGAGTCATGCATTTTCAGAGGCAGTCCTGTTATTTGGGGTTAGTTTAGACTGGTGGGGTTTGCAGAGGTCTGTGAGGTGATCTCAAAGCTCTGGCAGCCTCTACTAAGGTGAAAAATCTGGGTGTCATCCTTGATGATGGATTGACACTTGAGGTTCAGGTGTCATCCATCTTCCAGAGTGGTTTGTGCCACCTATGGAATGGTACCCAGATCAAAGCTTAATGCTGCCTGGTGACCCACCCTCCCTGGTTCATGCTTTTTTTATGTCTAGGCTTGCCTACTGTAATGCTCTATACTTTGGGGTTGGTGGAGGGATTCTCCATCACCTGCAGCTTGTGCAGAATGCAGAATGCAGTGGCCAGGTTGCTGACAGACCTTTTGAGGTCTTGTCATGTGACCCCGGTCATCTGTGACCAGCACTGGCTGCCAGCAAGTGGAGAATCACTTTTAAGGTGGGCTTGCTCACCTATAAGGCCCTATACAGATTGGGCCGTGACTATCTGAGTGACCTCCTGACTGCTGTCCACTCTGGGTGCTCACTCCGCTCCTTCACTGAGGGCCTCCTAGTGGTTCTAAGGGCCTGGCTGAAGACCTCTGGAGACTGGTCATTTGAGATGGCCAGCCCGGCCATATGGAACTCACTTCCAAGATCCTTGAGGGAGGCATTGTCAGTGGAGGCATTTAAGAAGGGTCTGAAGGCGCACCTGTTTAGAGAAGCATTTGAAAATCAGTTATGAGATCTAGGAGCTTGCTGACTGCTGAATTATTATTTTATTGAGATTTTAATTGAAATAATTTTGCTCATGATTACTGTCATTGACATATGTTTTATTGTTGTTTGTTATGTATTACCTTTGTCTAGTTTTACAGTGCCCAGAGCCTCAGGGATTGGGTGTTTAAGAAATAAAGTTTTACTTACTTACTTACAACAGATATGCATTAGTGTATAGGTTATCAACATTCTTACCATGGAATTCATGTCTTGATTATCCAGGGTTACACACCATATGGGGTACCAGTGATAAGACAAGTTTTAACATGCAGCAATATCTATCAATAAGCCGATAGTGCCATAACTAGACTGAGCCCAATTTACATTATAATTTTAATAATCCTTCTTAGGCCTTCATCAGCGGCCAGCATGGTTCAATTGTAGGAATACACAACATCAAAAGTACAGTACTTCTTACATGTGACCTCCCCTTCCCCAGGAAATGACCCAACATTTTGGGCCCTGTATTATTTTACATCTATATAAATAGTATAGTAACACAAATAACCAGTACTGATATCAGACTTTATGCAGATGATATTGTACTAGTTGCATCTTCAGATGATCCTGGAGACCTGAGACAGCGGCTCCAAACAGACTTCCTTAATACTGAGACTTGGACGAGAGACTCAGGTCTCTTAATGAGCATTGGAAAGACACAGAGTATGATCTTTTCTGTGGGATCACATGTAAAAAAGGATTTTACAGACTTACAGATTAAGTTCCTAGATGGGATCAAGGTTCAGATGGTATCTAGTAATAAATACCTGGGGGTTCTTGTTGATTACTAGTTTTCCTTTTCTGAACATATTTTACTACAGACAAAAAAGGTGAATCAAAGATTGGGAGCCTTAAGAAGGGTGTCAGGATGCCCGACTAGGGAAATTAAAACTAGACTAGTAAAACAACTATTGTTGCCTGTACTCGACTCTGGATTTCCATTATATATGCACTCCTATCAGAAGTCTTTGGACAAACTAGATCAGATTTACTATAGAATGGGGAATTACATATTACAGAATAAATATCGGGCTCATCGATGTTTGGTTTATCAAGAACTTGATTGGTTATATCCGATAGTATGAAGAAAGTACTTATGGTCAGTGGTATGTCATGGTTTAATTTATACTAAGAACAATAAATTACATCCATTAAGTTACTTAATATGTTTGAACTTAAATTTGACATATTCAGATAGGTTAAGGAAAACATCTAGGAAATTGCCTATAAATCGAATTATAAACCGGATGGGGGATATAATTATCCAGAATAGTCTAGCAAAGACTTGGAATGAATTACCGTTTCAAATTACTGTGATTTCTGATTTGCATATATTCAAACTTAAATTGCATGATTACCTGAATGTTTGTTGTAACTGTTTTTAGATTGTATGCAACTTTTGTTCTGTATGTACTTATTTATTACCTTGTTTTTTGCTACTGTAATTATGTGCCACAGGAATTTGTTGTAAATGGGGATTTAATTCTCCAACAAATGAACCTGTATAACAATAAACTTTTAAACAAACAAACAAACAAACAAACAAGCCAAAACATCAGTTCATATATATCTATGAATTAACTCATTACAACTGGCTTGAACAAACACAACCCAGAATATACGAATGTTAAACTTTAAAGTTTATTACAGTGTAATAGTGAAGCACAATTACTCCTACCCAGTTTATTATCGGTAAACACACAGTAGTAGGTAGTTTTAGCTAAAAGTCTCAAAGTACAGATAAAAATGGCAGTGGGAAGGATTGGGGGAAGGGCAAATGGAAGCTCCATGAGACTGACACCACCTTAGCAGAAATGCAAAATGCTCAATAAACACAAAAGTTTCATTTCTGAAGTCAGTAAAGGCCTTAAAAGTCACAGAAAGTTATGGTGTGATGCTCCAAGCCACTTGCCCTCACCTCCAGAATCCATACACAGTGTGCACCATAAATAAGCAAAAGAGCCCTTATCAGTCCAACTCATGCTGCTCTTCAGCTTCTTTCATGCCAAAAATCCGATTTGATTTGCTTCACCAATTTACTTGCATCTACTGAATCATTATAAATGTACATTTTGCCACTGTAGGCTACCTTTAACTTTTTCAGAAACTGGTGTCATTGTGATACTTTGAAAGATCTCAGAGTGGCTCTTAAGGCATCAAATGACTTACAACGATCCCAGGTAGTAAAGCTTAAATCAGGGTAAAGGGACACCTTATTACCCTCTTCCAGAGTTAGTGGCCCCCATTGTCTGACTACTTCTAACACTTAGTCCCACTCCCACATGCTGGCCAAATAATAACAAAAGTTTTGGGAAGTTCCACATTCTCCACCCTCTTTCACGGAGGGATTTTAAAGGCCCTTTGCACCATGGGCATGGGTTGCAAGTTCAGACTACACTCTAGTCACTCGGTGGCAAATTGAATAGGATCCTCACCTTTCTTAGATTTTGGGAGACCCAAAGCTCATAATTTCATGGCCCTGGAATGGTTTTCAAGAGCCTCCAATCAGTATCTTACAGATTTGTTCTCTTGGTTGCATCTGGCTGTCTTGGCCACAGCTCTCAGTGCTGAACCCACTGCATCTTTAACCTTTGACATTACAGTCAGCAACTGTGTTTCAGATACAAGTATGTGGCTCTGAAAGTCAATAACTTTTTGGTCCATTGCAGCCACTTGCAGACCCAATGCTTTGACCACCTGTAAGACATTATAAAGGGTTCTTTCTAGTTTGGTAGTCACTGAGATACCAAATGCCTTTGCACCATCACTGGTCTTTTGGCTTAACTTTGGCTACACACAGAGCATACATCTTACTACATGCTGCTCCCCTCTGGCCTTAAAGACTCTGGACTGCCACCATGGAGACTGGAGGTATAGGTAAAAAGGAGTGCTTCACTGCCTACTGCACTATGGAAATTCTATTTTATTTAAACATTGGTAACTGGGAAAGGCACACTGAGCCGAAGCTCGGTTCTAGGTGCAACTGGGGAAAAAAGGAAACAACAAAACAGAGGGAGCATTGCAGTGCAGGAAGTAATATAACAAGGAATAAACAACAGCGGCAATTTACATTAAGTACAAACAAAGTAGTAAAAAAAAAAAAACCAATACAAATCACAAGGAAATAGGAACAGTGTAATGCCACATTGCTACAACTCAGGCGAGAGCAGAGGTGAATAGTAAGTATAGCAATGGAGGGTGAGAAGTGGGGAGGAGGAGGAGGAGAAACAGGGGAGAACTACAGGAATGAAAGGGGAGAGAAAGGAATTCGGGGGGCTGGGGGGAGGCTGAGAAGGAGCAGTGGGAGACAGAAGTGCTAAGGAGGTGCTTCAGGGCTGGAGATGGGAATTGACAGGTAGCAGAAGGGAGCTGGTTCCAGAGGTGGGGAAGGCAGTAGGAAAAAGTTGCCAGACCTGAGGCAGAGTGGGGATGGGGTAAAGAAAAGGAGTTGGATTCCCTGGAGCAAAGAAGGTAGGAGGAGAGGGCAACAGTGGAAAGAACGAGGAAAGGTAGGGAGGAGGGACCTCGTCCAATATTTGGCTATAAAGACCAGGCAATGGGTCAGATGATGCTGGGTTAATGGGGTGATTGCAGTCAGGACATTTAACAGGAGAGCTGTATGAACTTTTGTGACTGTGCATTTTTTTTTTTTTTGCGTTATCTCTTTCTACCCCCTACATGCACCACGGCAGCCACTCCTTCAGGCTTTGCCAAGGCAGACCTCCGACCCATTCGTCCTCCAAGATCCCACCTCAGATCGCAGCCAATCCCCAGGGTGACCCGGTGTAACCCTTCGCCAGATGGGTCCCCCTCCTCTGAGGGGGAAGGCACCGGCCAAGGGGCAGACCAGTGCTCCTACTTTAGCCCCAGGGATTCTGCTGAGACAGAGAGCTCAGTAGGACCTTGATGGCCTCAGAACACCAGGCAGCCGTTATCCGGCTACCGTGAAGTGGTATTTCCACTTTTCTAGTTACTCCCTCTTTCTTGTATGTATCAGCAGTGCTCCTGGTCTCCACCAGAGGCTGCTGCGGTGTGACAAGACCCCACTACCCACCCCCAGGAGAGGAGAGCAGTCCTACGGATGCTCAATCTTCTCCTGCCCCTGCCAGGCTCCACCGACCCGAGTCCGTTCCCAAACCCGGGTCGCTGGCGTGGGATGAGGTAAGGTGCCTGCGCCTCAACCCTCTGCACCACTGGGCCATGACTGTGCATTTTAAACTATTTCTGTCTCCCAGTCTACTATTTAATATTGCTGCTAGAGAACTGCCTTGTTTCATCATTATCTCCTGCTCATTGACTGCACCTGAATTATCAAAGAACCGTGCAGGAGGGGGTTGGCTAGTGAAGAATGCGGGAGCTCCTACACTACAAAGCCTCACGCTGACCACGGCTGCGAGCACCATGGCATGAGCAAACTGAGTGGCGTGAATGCTACTCGGGGGAGAAATTGTTTGGACCTTGATTGCTATAAAAGTGTAAAGTATTAATAATGGGGTCTATTTTACAGTTGTTCTTGGGCGGTTGGTTGGTTTGGGGTTTAGTTATAGTTAGTTATAGGAATACACTTGACTTTGTGCTGGCAAATGGGGACTTTGTGAGAGAACTTACAGTGGAGGAACTGCTGTCAGGGAGTGACCACCACTCAGTATGGCTCACATTGGTTTTGGGCAAGGAAGGAGTGGAATCTGGCACAAGAGTACTGGATTTCAGGAGGGCCGACTTTGGGAGGATGGGGGAAGTGGTAAAAGGGTACCTGGCCAGAACTCAATCTAGTATGGACACTAACCAGAGGTGGGAGCTCATAAAGCTGGGGGTAGTGGAGGCAACCAAAACCTGCTGCAAGGCCCAGAGCAAGAAGGCTAGGGCTAAGAAACCAAGCTGGTTGAGCAAGGAGGTCATGGAAAAGGTAAGGAGGAAAGAGCTACCTTTAGGAAGTACAAGAAAACAGGAGGGGGAGGACAGGGAGGAGTACTTGACAGAATCGAAGGAGGTGACAAGGGCAATAAGGAGCCAAGGCATCTATGGAACTCAGGCTGGCACAAGGCATTAAGAAGGGGAGAGGACTTTCTTTAGGTACATCAGGCAGAAAAGGAGCTGTAAGGACCATAGTAAGGATTAGGAAGGGAGGGTTGGGGGAAGCAGGAGCGATAAGGCAGAAGCACTAAATGAGCACTTATGCTCAGTATTTACTAAAGAGAAGAGGGGGTGACAACCAAAGGGGGAGAACTGGCAGAAACGGGGGAGGGAGGGGGTGACAGATGGGTAAATCATGGAGGGCAGAGTTTGGGAGGGTTTGAAGGCACTGAGGGTGGATGAGGTGCCAGGCCCAGATGGCATTCACCCCAGGGTACTGAAGGAGCTGGTAGAGGTCCTTGCAGGACCTTTGGCAGACCTATTTAATGCCTCACTACATTCAGAGTGTGTACCTCAGGACTGGAGGATGGCTCATGTGGTGCCCCTCCACAAGAGTGGCCCCAAGGATGAACCGGGAAACTACAGACCAGTGAGCCTCACATCCATTGTGGGTAAGCTAATGGAGACTATCCTGAAGGAGAGGCTGGTGGCCCTCCTAGAGGCCAAAGGACTACAGGACAGCAGACAGCAGACATCATGGCTTCATATGGGGCAGATCCTGCCAAACCAACCTGGTGGAGTTCTATGACTGGGTAACTAGGCAACTGGACAGGGGCCATGCAGTGGATGTCCTGTATCTGGACTTCAGTAACACATTTGACTCAGTGCTGCATGGAAGGTTGGGAAGTAAGTTAGTAGGCACAGGGGCAGGTGCAAAGCTGGTGAGATGGGTAGGGAACTGGCTTCAGGGAAGGCAACAGAGGGTGGTGATGAGTGGGGAGCTCTCACACCCAAGGGTAGTGATGAGGGCTCGGTGTTGGGACCAGTGTTGTTTGGGATATTCATTGCAGACATATCATTGGACATCAAGAACAAGATCAGTCTGTTTGCTGATGATACCAAGGTAGGAGCAGTGGTGGATGACCTAGGGGGATGGCAGGGGTTGCAGGATGATCTGGCGAAGCTTGAAACCTGGTCAAACACCTGGCAACTGGGGTTTAATGCCAAAAAGTGCAAGGTGCTGCATTTTGGGATGAAGAACCCAAGGAGGAGTTACCAGCTGGGGGAGTGCAGCTAGCCCAGACAGAGGAAGAGAAGGATCTGGGGGTGCTCATTACAGGGTCAATGAACAACTCAGCACAATGTAGGAAGGCAGCTGCAGTGGCCAACAAAATGCTGGGTTGTATTGCAAGGGGTATATCCTTGAGGAGGGAGGAGGTGATTCTGCCACTGTATAGGTCATTAGTTAGACCGCACCTGGAGTACTGCGTGCAGTACTGGCACCTTTATCTGAAGAGGGACATTAAGTTACTGGAGGGGGTGCAGCACAGGGCAACAAAGATGATCAAGGGGCTGGGGGACTTACCGTAAGAGAGGAGGCTGAGGGAGTTGAACATGTACTCACTGGAGGAGAGGAGGGACAGAGGGGACATGATTGAAACCTTTAAGTATATGAAAGGAATAAACAAGACAGGTACAGAGGGGCTGTTCAAAGTAAGGGAGGGGAGAGACACCGGGGCCATGATATGAAACTGAAGGGAGAAAGGTTCAGGAGGGAGATGAGGAGACACTTTTTTACAGAGAGGGTGGTGGCTGGTGGAATGCGTTACCTGCAGAAGTGGTATCCAGTAGAGCAGTGGACTGCTTCAAAAGGGGATGGGACAGGACAAGGGGGAGGGTCAATGAAGGGGAAGGGTGGAAGGGAGGGAGGGGCAGCTGCACATTCGAGAAGACTTGATAGACCTCTAGGCCTTTATCTGCTGGCAAATTTCGTATGTTCGTATACAAATGATAAAAACGAGGTTGGTGATAACATGATTAAAACAAAGAGTTTTTATTCAGCAGGAAACCCTTATCTCTTAAATGAGAATAATTTTGTTTGGAGAAGAAACCAATTTACTAACGAATTTCATTATTATGAGCGGTTGCTCTGTTTTATGCATACTTTTTGTAAATTAAATGTTACAGGGAATACCAATATGTTGTGCATTATACTACTGACACAAAGTGGAGACATTGAATTAAATCCAGGCCCCGCTTGTAAAAGAACTAAAAAGTTTCCTATGATACATGAGAATGTGAGGAGTACAGTACACAAGATGGATGAATACATAGCATGGGTAGCTAAAGCCGAGTATGGTTTGTTAGTAGTTTCAGAAACATGGTTGCATCCTGATGTAATGCGGGAGGAAATCGAACTCTCTGGATATACTCTTGAATGGACAGAGGGGGTAAAGGGGAAGGGGGGGTGATGTTATATATTAAAAATACCCTTGGCCCTCATCAGATATTATTGAGTATAACTAAATAGGGAACTGATTGTCTTATTGTAGAATTACTTATGACGAAGTTAGTGGTAGGAGTTTTTTATGCACCCCCTAAAACTAAAACTAAATCATTTGATATACTGGAAGAATTAATCTTAGAAAAGATAACAGACAAGAAAACGATTCAGACAGGTGATTTCAATGCTGACTGGTTACAGAATAGAGGCAAGAAATTAGAGAACAGTTTTGCTATTTTGGGGCTAAATCAAATTATTCAAAAACCTACTAGACACACAAAAAATGGAGAGCAGGGTTCGGTTTTGGGCTTATTTTTTGTATTTCAAGATTTAGTGAAAAATTGGGATGTATTACCACTAAATTTGGGGGCCATAAACCAATAACTTGTAACATTGAAATACGAAATTTTAATACTCAGCAGCCAAGCACACATTGGTGTAGAGATTTTAAGGGGTTTAATGAACTACTTTTTATAAACCATTTGAAGCAAAGCCATTGGGAGAGAGTATATTTGATACCAGATATAGAATTGGCAATACAGGAGTTCAATGACATATTAGTGACTGTAATTCAGCATCATGCTACATTAGTTAAAAAAAAAACAAGGAAGATCCATGGATTAAAAATAGGATAAAAAATATTTAAGGATAAGGGATAGAACATGGAAAAGGGCTAGAAAAACTAAAAATACAGTAGTTTGGAACATTTTTAGAGAATGGAGGAATAAATGTAAAAGTATAATTAAAAATGCAAAAAATATGTATCACTGGAATAAAATAAATAACACTTCTGACTCCAAACAACTTTGGAAACTCATTACTGATTTAAGGACTCCGAATAAAATTGTTAATAACATAAGTCTAGTACAAGGAGAAAAGTTAGTGACTGACACAATGGATGCAGCAAATGTTTTTAATTCCTATTTCTTTGATTTACCGGATTTATAAATATTAAAGCCAATTTCAAATGTAACGGATGTTGTCCTTGAAAGGGACAGAACAGAAAACTTAAATAAGAAATTTAAATTTGAGGTAATATATGAGAAAGATATAGTAAAAGAACTACAGAATTTAAACCCAAATAAATCTGGAGGTGTAGATGGCATAGAGGCATGATTTTTGAAGTTGGGTGCACAAGTAATAGTCCCTGTTATAACCTATTTGTATAATTGGAGCCTGAGTAGCTCCACTGTCTCCAAAATATGGAAAATAGGAAAGATTATGCCCATCTATAAAGGAGGTGACAAAAAAACTCCCTCAAATTATAGGCCAATAGCTCTTCTACCAATCCAGTCAAAAATTCTAGAGCGTAGAGTACATTTACAGCTAAATAATTTCTTGGAATCTAATGTTATATTATCAGAGAAACAACACGGCTTTAGAAAGGGGAGAGCCACAAGCACCGCCCTATTGGAATTTAATGACTTAGTGGTGACATCGATGAATCAAGGGAAGAGTACTGGGGATAGAGATTCAAGGGAAAATGTCCCAGTGGTTAAAGTCATATCTGACTAATCGTCAGCAATGTGTAGCATGTGGAACTTCGGTGTTGGGCCCTGGGAAATTGGAGAGGGGTGTTCCCCAGGGCTCAAGTCTGGGACCATTATTGTTTAACATGTATGTTAACAATCTTGTTCAAGTTATTGAGCATAGTGAAATAAGACTGTATGCAGATGATACTATGTTGATAACATCTGCTGACAATTTTACAGATATGACAGTTAAACTTCAATATGACTTACTTAAAATGGAAAGCTGGATGAGAAAATCTGGCCTTCTCCTCAGCTCGAAGAAAACTCAGAGCATGTTGTTCTCAGTGGGTCAACACAGGGGGAATAGGCCAGAGATGCAACTCCACCTCAAAGATGGAACAATAATTCAAAGTGTATCTAGTTACTAACATACTAACATACTAAAATGCCAGCAGAATAGGCCTAACGGTTTTTCGTGTCTGCTCGTTTGGTCAGCCCCCACCCTGGGTGCTGACCTTGCTGTCCCCCTCGCCTTCTCTGGCTTCTCCCTTCCCAGTTCCGGATATTCTTGCTGCATTGGATTTTGCTTCCTGAACCCTTCCCTGTACCTGTCCCATCCCTCTTGAACCCCTCCACTGTCTCTGCCTCCACCAGCCCCTAGGTAGTGCATTCCATGGCTCCACCACCCTCTCAGTGAAGTAGCACCTCCTCCTTTCTCCCCTGGAATCTTCCCCTCCAGCTTCCACCCATGCCCTCTAGTGGCCCTTCCTCCTTCCTTCAAACACCCTGACTGTTCCTCCCCTATTTACCCTCTTCATGTACCTGAAGACCTCTATCATGTCCCCTGGTCCTCTCTCTTCCAATGTGTACATATTTAGCTCTTCGAGCCTCTCCTCATAGGTCCTGTCCCCAAGCCCCAAATCATTTTGTTGCCTCCTCTGGACCCTCTCCAGGAGGTTAATGTCCCTCTTAAGTGTGGCCTCCAAAACTGCACGCAGTACTCCAGGTGTGCCTCACCAAGCAGTTATACAGAGGGAGTATCACTTCCTCCTTCTGGAGGTGATCCCCTAGTGATGCATCCCAGCATCCTGTTGGCCTTGGCTGCTGCCCTCCCACAAGTCTCAGAGTTGTTCATCTTGACATCCACCACCACCCCAGGTCCTCTCAGCCACTGAGACTTGTAGTACTCCCCCAGGGTGTACACTTGGCCTGGGTTTTCTGGCCCCCAGGTGGAGTACCTTGCATTTCCTGCATTGAACCTCAGCTTCCACTTTCTAGACCATCTTTCCAGAGCCTCCAGGTCCCCTGCGGGCCACCTCCTCCTCCCCATCCACCACCTGCCCCTAGTTTCGGAAGTATCTGCAAAGAGACTCATCTCACCCTGATTCCCTGTCCTTATAGTCAGATACGTGGCGCTGAAACAGAAGGGGCCCAAGGACTGATCCCTGTGGGACCCCACTAATGACCCTCCTTGGGGATGAGACTATCCCACCAACTACGACCCTCTGGGTCCGGTCCTGGAGCCAATTGCCTATCCATCTGATCATCTGGTTTCCCACCCCCATTTCTCCTAGCTTATCCAACAGGCCCACGCGAGGAACAGAGTCAAATGCCTTGCTGAAGTCTAGAAAGAGGACATCCACTGGTCTACCCAGGTCCAAGGCACTTGTCACCCAGTCATAGAACTCCACCAGGTTTGTCTGACACGATTTCCCCGGGATGAATCCATGCTCTATCGTCCAGGCACCCTGACTTATCCAGGTCCCCCTAGCCTCCTTGACAATGCCCTCCATCACCTTGCCCACCACCGATGTCAGGCTGACAGGCCTGTAGTTCCCTGCCAGCTCCCTTGATCCCCCCTTGTGGATAGGCCCTACATGCACCACCTTCCAGTCTTGGGGCACCCACCCTGTCCTCAGAGAGATGGTGAAAGGCTCTGCCAGGGGTTTCGCCAGGACATCTGCAAGTTCCTTCAGCACTCTAGGATGTAATTTATCTGGCCCCGGTGCTTTCTCCGTCTTAAGGGAGCTGAGGGCTTCCCTCACTCTCTCTGCTGTGATTTCCACTTCTGGTACCTCTTCTCCCTGCTTAGCCCTCCCCCACCTGCCAGTGATGCCCCCCTCTCCCCAGACCTGCCGATCGGTAGGGTCCCCCTCCTCATTATCTCTGTCTCCTCCATGTATGATGCAGCATCCCATTTTCCTAGTGAAAACTGAGGTGAAGTACCATTTAGTACCTCAGCCTGCTCCCTGGGTCTTGTGCCCATCTCCCCTGATTTAATCCTGCTAATCTGCCCTTCACCCTTCGCCTTTCCCCAATGTATCTAAAGAACCCTTTTCCCTCTCCCAATTTCCCTGGCCAGGTTCTGCCCTTCCTTGCCTTAGCCGCCTCACCACTCTAGTGGCCCTTCAGCCATCAGCTCATACCCCTCGATCCCTTTCACTCCTTGAGCACTTGAATTTCTTATAGGCTGCTTTCTTTCCCCGCACCACCTCCTGGACCTCCTGTCCACCAACAGGTTTTGGGCCCCATCCATTTTGCCTCTACTTGCACAGGTGCTAGGTAGCATCCTGCACCCTCTCTGATGATTTCCCACCTACTATCAGCGTCCATGTCTGACCCAATCCCATCCAAATGCTCCTTAAGGATCCTTCCCATTTCCTTAAAATCCGCCCCCCTGAAGTCGGTTACTTCCGTCTTTGTGCAGCCTTCTACCCGTCCTAGGTCCAGGCAGAACCAGACCGTGGCATGGTCACTCCCCGCCAATGGGTCCCTTACCTCCAGGCCCCCAATCTGGTCACTGTCTGCCAGGACCACATCCAGTACCCGTGCGCCTCCTGGTCGGTTCCCTCACCTGCTGAGTTAGGAACGCGTCTTGAAAGACATCCAACAACCTCTGTTCCCTGGTCACAGAGGATGTCATAGTCTCCCAGTCTGTTCCTGGCATGTTTAAGTCCCCTAACACCACCACCTTTCCTCTGCCCAGTCTGCAGTGTCTCCTAACATCTGCCACCAGACTGTCCTCCAGCTCCTCCGCCAGGACAGTGGGTCTATACACCACTCCTATTTTACTCTCTGCCCCCTTGTTATCAAGGTGACCCAAATCGCCCACAGTTCCCTCCGCCTCCTCTACTCCCCATGCCAATGCAGTTTTGATTATCATAGCTACCCTCCTCCCTTCCTCCCCTGTCCTTCCTGAACATAGTGTAACCCTCCAGGTTCAGGTCCCAGTCATGTCTTGCAGTGGCCCAAGTCTCAGTGACCGCTGCCACATCCTGCTCCTCAGTTAACATCGCCTGGAGCTCAGGCATTTTATTGCCCAAGCTCCTGACATTTAGCAGGACCACCTTCCACCCTTCCCTATAGTTCCAGTTCCCCTGCTTGTGTTCCCATGGGATTCTGTTTTCTCCTGGTCTGCACTTGCCAGTTGGCATTTTCCTGCAATCCTCCTGGTCCCCAGGTGGTGGAGACAGAGTCCTCCTTATCGGCCCCCTGACAGCCTTTTCTCCCATCCCACCCCTTCACAAGTTTAAACCCACTTTCACCAATGAACCCCTATTTTCAACTTAAGGATTCCCTCCTCCAAATTGAGATGTAGTCTATCTCCATACAGCTTCTTATCCTCCCAGGTCTCCCCCAATCCCCATCAACCCATACCCTCTGGCCTCACACCACCCCTGAGCCACTGGTTTATCTCCTAATTTTCCTTTTGTGTTCCCCACTAGCCCTTGGCACTGGCAGGATTTCTGAGAAGAGACTGTGCATCCTATGTCATGACAGACCCTCAGAGCTCCCTGAATCTGCCTGTATCTCTAGCTCGCTATTTCCTCAATGTCATTTGTACCCAGGTGGACCAGTATGTCTGGGAACCCCACAGTCCTTGCCAGCTGATATACCTCGTGCTTAGCCCTGTGCAACTGTTAGTCCAGGGAAGCATCTTGTTCTAACTGGCCAGGCTTCTCCCTCCCTATCCCATTTGATACCCCTGATCATAGAATCCCCCAGCAGGAGCACTCTGACCACTCCTTTTCCTCCATTCCCCTTCCATGTCCCTCATCCTTTCTACTGGCCCCTCCACCCAGCTGGCTCATTGTTCCTCCCCCTATCTGGGTGCCACATGCCACCCCCTCCTTACTTACCATGGCCACTCCCTCCCCTCCAATCCTATGCCTCTCCTCCTCCTGAGTATCCTTCTGTACCTTGCTAATTCCCCCCTCACTGCTCGCAACTGGTCCTTCTCCCCCATCTGCTAAACTAGCCTGACTCATCCTCCTTCCTCTCCTGTCCCATTTAGTTCCTCCTTGCTCGTCAGCTCCCTGGCCTAAACCCTCAGCTCCCTTTACTGAATCCTCCTTGTACTTCTGGTCCTTCTCCTTTACCTTTCCTCCCAACTGGTCCTTCTCCTTGCCTTTCCTCCCTCTTCCCCTGCCCTCCTGCTCTGATTCACTGCTCCCCATTCTTCTGCATTCCAGGTCCCCCCCTGTTCTTCCTGCTATCTGGCCCCTGCCTCCTGCCTCCCACTCCCACACCCTTTCCGTCTCTAACCACCTCTGTCGTGGCTACATCACCACCCTCATCCTTGAGCAGAAGAAGAGAATTGAAGCGGTTACTGAGTATAAGGTCTGATCCACCTCCCCGCCTTGCTTCCTTCTGTCCAGCCCTGGCCATCTGCCTACTTCCCTGAGAATGTTGTCCCTCCGTCCCCCCTTTGTGAGGGTGCCCAGTTACCTGCCTGCTTCCTTGGTAGTGTCCTTTTGGACCCCCTCTGCCAGGGTCCCTATGTGACCCCTGAGTATTCTCCTGCACTCCTTTCCCTATTCCCCCACCCCCAGTGCTTGGTGCAACCCTGTGGGAGATTTCCAGCCCCCTTCCCCAACCATACCACCCCCCTTCCCCCAGCTTTCTCCTCATCCCCGCAACCTCCTCCCTAAGCTGTGCTAGCTGGTAGCATACTGGGCAACCACCAAACTTCCAAGCCCAGTCCAGTATCATGGCTGCTCCACACCCTGTGCACCCCACCACCCTCCCAAAGATGCCAGCCCTAATGATGTGTGGTTCCATCCCCTTCCAAATAGGTTTCCTTGGGTGAGCCACCAGGTTCCCCCCTAGTCCAAGATACCCCTACTGCCTAATCAGGTCACCCACTAATCTTAGAGACAGTCCCACTGTACACCAGTAACTCTGTTACTAGGTCAGTACAACACATTAAACTTATAGGGAAATGAACAACTCCCTAAAGTTCTCTCCCAGCCTTTAAATCCAACCCCAATGGCTAGAACTACATGAGCTGCACCAGCAGTCTTTTCCTCCAATTGCAGGGCAGGTGTTCCCCTATAAATTTGCAGACTTCTGGGGAGGGAGAGGGGGGGGAGGGCGGGTCTTGGGCAGACACCTGACAAGAGAGAGTGTATCAGCCCTGTGTCTCCCCTCCAAGCCCTGCAGTTAAAGAACCAGGCCCAAGCAAATCCCACCAAATAGGTTTGAAATCAGAAGAAAATAGGCCTCTACCAGCGCAGCCTGTTACACAGTGGAACATCCACAAAAAGAGCCCCACTTACAGCCACCAAATCAGTTTACAAACATCCAGCATCCCCAAAAACAATACCCTGCTAGCCCCTTAGAAGTAAGAAAGAAAAGAACTAACCTACCAAGTAAAATCCACAAGAACCCTGTGAAAACAACAGCAGCAGCTACTGTCCTGGAACACAACTGATCCTGTCCCCTTCCAGTTCTTTCTCAGATACTTAGGATTTCAAGTGGACTCAAGGATGACATATACAGAGCATATAACAGCTCAGATAAAAAAGTAAATCAGAGATTAGGGGCTCTCAGAAGAGCAGTGGGCAGTTTACCATTAGTGGCCAAAGAACAGTTGGCAAAACAGATGCTCTTACCAGTGGTGGAATATGGTTCTATAATTTATATGAATTCAACTCAATCAGCTTTAAAACAAATTAATCAAGTTTATTATAGGATAGGAAAATGTGCTACTGGTAGTGGTAAGAAGTTGCACCATTGTGTAATTTATACAAACTTAAATTGGCTTCAACCAGAGGCCTATAGAAATTATCTCTGGCTTGTTTCATGTCATAAGATTCTGCACAAAAAATATAATCACCCATTACATAAACAAGTGATAAGAAAATCTAATAAGGAAACATACATTAAGACAAGGAAAGCAGTAAATAGTATTCCAATGCACAGATGTTTCAATAGATTAGGTGATAGCACACTTCAGAATAGTGTAGCACATAGTTGAAATAAGTTATCAGAACTTTTAAAGTCAGATACAAACCTCTTTAGGTTTTAAGATTACTTTGTTCGATTGTTTGAGATCCTCTTGCACATGTTTTTAATGTAAATGTTGTGCTGTGTTTTTTTTTGGTATTTGTATAATATTTGTAAGTTGTTTAATGTTTTTGTATAACAGATTGGAATGCAGGACTTTGTTGTAAATGGGACTTCGTCCCAACAATTGTTATTTCCTGTGGGAAAAAAAAATCAATCAGTGTTGAATGAGGAGTATAGGGAACAGTGGTGTGTGCAGGGAGGGAGGGGTTTGATGCAAAATGACAAAAGGAGTTTAAGAGTGTGTCGAGCATGGAGAGGGATGTGGCAGGAGCAGTGATGTAGATAACGTCTGTGTAATCAAAAGCTGGAATAATTATTTTCTTTACTAAGTGCTAGGTGGATGTGGAGTGGGAGGCAATCTTTATTTCTATAGAGAATGCTTAGCTTGGGGCAGAGTTTCGAGATGACTGCAGCTATGTATGAGAAGAAATCAAGATAGGGATCAAGCCAGACTCCTAGGTATTTGTAGGTGGAGACTGTGTCAAGAGCGGGACCATGTGGAGTGGAGTGGAGAAGGTAGGAAGAGATTGAAGCTTGTCCAGTTTATGACATGAGACAAACATCATGGAGACATTCTTTTATATTTACTTTAGGGTGGTTTGCATGAAACCAGTCAAGAACATTGTTAAAGTCATTCTGAAGTGGTGTTTGGACAGTGTCAGTGGTGGGACCGGAGAAATAGAGGATAGTATCATTGGCGTACATGTGTATTTGGGACATAATGTAGACTGAAGGGAGATCGTTAATAAAGAGTGAAAAGAGAATGGGTCTGAGGATGGCTCCTTGGAGGATTCTGGCTTGGATGGGGAAGGGTGGAGACAGAGTGGAGTACACCTGGATGGAATGTTCTCTGCCTGTAAGGTAAGAAAGGAAACCAGTTAACTGAGTGGGTGGATAGACCAGTGGAGTGGAGCTTGTTAAGGAGCAGGGTTGAGAGACAGAGTTGAAAGCTTTTGCTAGATCTATGAAGATGGCCGCAGTGATGTGTCCTTTGTCCATATCAGATACGATGGTATTTGTGGCCCACAGGAGGGAGGAGACAGTGGAGCGATGTTTGCGGAAACCAGATTGACAAGGAGAGAGAACATTTGTGGATGAAAAAAAATCTATAATCCTGGTTTAAGACTAGGAACTCAAGCAGTTTTGCAAGGGAGGGGATAAAAGAAACAGGGTGATGATTGCCTGGAGTGGAAGGGTTACCACCCTTGTGAAGGGAAGAACCTTAGTGTTTTTCCAAGGAGCAGGGATGGTGCAGGAGGAGAATGAGAGGTTCAACAAATGTGTTAGGGGGGATATGATAGCTGGGGCGGACATTCAGAGGAACTTAGGTTAAGGTCATCAGGGCTAGACGAGAGGGGTTTAGCAAAAGTAAGGTCAGCACTTCACTGAGACCGCCAAGAAACTGAAACCACTGGGGGGAGGGGAGGTATTGGTGAGTTTTGGGGAGTGGGAGAGGTGGGATCCAGAAGTGCAAAGTTAGTGAAGAATTTATTAAGTATGTTGGTAACTGTGGAAGGATCAGAGAAGTGGGTACCAACTATAGAGATTCGGGAGGGCAGACTGGGAGCGGGATCTGGAAGGGAGTGAATAACATGCTAGAATTGGGATGGTGTGTTTTGGTTAGACCGGACTTGGGATTTAAAATCATAAGCCTTGGCAGAATGGGTTGCCTCTGTGCATGTGTTTCTGAGTGCTCTGTATGAATGCAGGTCAGAGAGGGAAAGGGTGGATTTGTACAGGGCCCAGGACCTGTCCCTGGACTTACAAAGAGATAGGAGGTTTGCCGAGATCCAGGGGTGGTGCTGACGTTTGACCCTGAGTTTTCTCAGTGGGACATGCCTGTTCCAGACACCGGTGAGGATGGGAATGAAGAAGCCGAGGGCAGAGTCAACATCTGAGGCTAAGTAGACTTTGGACCAGTTGGCCGAAGTGAGTTCTGAAGGGCGTTGGAATCAATGAAATTCATACAACGGGGCTGCAGGTATTTAAGAGATGAGTGAGGTAGTTTCAGCTTCCTGATGCAGTATGCTATGCAGTGGTCACTGAGAGAGTCAGGGAGGACACCAGCTGCAGAAATGCCATGGGGATAGGAGGAGATTACCCAATCGAGCAAAGAGTGGTTGGAGGAGTGGGGGAAATGTGGCTTTTTCTGCCATTGACAGAGGAGTGTGATGACACTCATTGGAATTGGGGACTCTCCCAGTCACTAACCTGACTGAACACCAGCGCAAGCCTTGAACATTTACACCTATATCACCCCTCATTTGGTAAGGCACACCTTTGGCTCCATTGAGCCCACGTCTTGCTGCCTGCTGCTCCCCTCTGGCCTCAGGTACTCTTGACTGAGGCCATGGGAACCGGAAGTGAAGGTGATGATGAGTGCTTCAGCGCTGACTGCACCATTGAAATATGACATTTGTTGCTGCTGACAGAGGACTATGACAGCAGTCATCAGAAGCATGCTTCAGCTCTTTCAATTGCTTGCCGATCCACCACTGCTGAAGAACACAGTTGAACTCTGGACAGTTTTCTAACCTTGCTACTTCTCAAATTTGTTATTTTAAAACTTTATGCTACCGCTGAAACACAAGGAGCTGCTGTTCTGATGTTGCAGTTGCAGCGATGTTAAAATCTACAGAGATGACCATTCCATGTGTATTTGTTGCCTAGGCACAGACCATGCTATTAAAGTCTTCTCTATTTGCCATGGCAACCAGGAAATGTTATAAGAAGGCTTTAGAAATTCATCTAAAGTTTAAAGAAATGGAGGAGAAACAGTCTACATCAAAGGTGGCATTGCCATTATCAACCGCCTCTCTACACAGTTCACCATTAACCCACCACTTCATGAGGCCCTTAGCGTCCATTGCTGATTTGACCAAAAAGAAGGGCAAGTCCTCCAAGTCAGCAGACTAACATCATCACTCGGAGAAGAAGAAGTACCATAGAGAGAAGAATACTTTCCCAGACTGTTCACACTCTCCTCTCAAAAAAGGTAAATCTCTAACAAAGACAGGTGCCAGGCTGAGGTCTTGGGTCCTGCTGATCCCCCAACTGTCTCTCATATTCCAAGTTTAGTGTCCAGTACTGGCTCACCTTCCCTGCTGGGGATTCACAGTACATATCACTGTCAAGCACAGTCCTGTCAATGGTTCTTCTGTTGTCACCCCCTTTGGAGCTTGTCAACGAGCGGCTCCTTTATCAAACTATATTGGAGCTGTTTCAGTGCCTTGTGCCACCGCTGCCATTGTCACCTCCTCTTTCAGCACTTTCAGCAATGCCACCATCAACATCATCATTGATGCAGCAGTTCTTGTTCCCCACTATCATGCCAGGCCCTGAACAGCCTCCGTTGGCAATACCTCCATTGATGGTTCCTCCTCCATTGTTTCCTTGTCCCATCGACCCCCTTCCAATGATGGTCAGTGCTGACAAAAAACTGGAATACAATCTAGAATATATGAAGGGGGAGAGGCCATGGATGAAGAAGAGGAAGTAATAGATATAGGTGACTCTAGCTCTACTCTTTCTTCCTACTCAGAAGAGAGTGTGAAAAACACTCATTGGTCACCCCCTTAAGGCATTCCTCAAGCTGGTCCAGGCTAAACTGGGTTTTGAGCAGGAGAGGTGGATTTCTCCAAGAAGAACTTTAATGAGTTTTTGGATGTGTCGTCCTCCCCTAATGTTATCATCCCTCCTGTAGACTTGGCACTGGAGGATGCTACTTTGGCTGCCTGGCATAGACCTGTTTAATTTCCAGCCATCCCTAGAAAGACAGATAAATAATATCTTGCCTCTACAGCTAAACCTTACTATTCGTCTCAGCCTGAAACAGACTCAGTAGTCTTTATGGCTGCTCATGATGGATCAAAGGCACCCAAACATATGTGCTCTCTTCCTCCTTATGAGGAGATGAGAAAACTGGACGTGATGGGGAAGAGGACATTTGCTACTACTTCCCCCGAATGAAGGATAGATAACTATCAGGCATACTCGATAAAGTATCAAAATGGCCTATGTAAAATAATGGCCTTCCTGGCTGAAAAGATACTGGATGGCCCTGACAAGACACTGGCTCAGCAGATAGTTGCTAGTGGACAGGAAGCCAGAAAGCACCTGCTCAGGTTTGCTTATGATACCTTGGATGCTGCTGCCTGTACTGCAGCTTCCGGGATTTGACTCTGTCACAACTCTTGGCTGCAGGAGTCAGGCTGTGCCTCTGATGTACAACTGTAATGCCCCCCTTCCCATTTGGGGACTTACCTTAACTTCCTCCCATTTTGCCTCTGTTCCTCCTAGTGTCCCTCATTTCAGCCCCGCAAGCTCACTGCCACAGCCCGAGCCCCAAAAGGAATGCAGAAAGAAGAAGTCCAGGAGGCAGTCCAAATCCAGGGGCAATCCAGAGCCAGCCCAAAGGCTGGGTCCAAGCTGAAGACAAATGAGGGGTCAGCAAGAAGGGACCCAAGCAGGTAGATGATGGATGGAAGGAAGGAATGGATATGAGGAACAGACTCCCATCACCAGTGGGCGGAAAGGCCGGCCTTCACTTGATGCCACCTAGTCAGAGCTAGAGATGGAGACTGCTCAAGTAGTGAATGAAGTGGAATGAAGAGAGAACAAAGTCAGAGACAGGGACTCCCATCCCTGGCAGCAAGGGCAAGCACACCTTTGCACAATACCCCAGAGGCAGAGCTAGGGACAGAGGCTGTCAGATTGAAGGTGATGGAGATGATGGAATGATTGTAGCCATGGAATCAAGGAATGGGTCCCAACTCATGACGGATGAGCAAGCCTTCTGTCATCTGATACCACTCAGGTAGAGTTAGGGATGGAGACCAATGGAGGATTGGAAGGAAGGCTACTATAAAAGAAATCCGGGTCAACTTCCCCATTGGGAATGACATCATGGAACTGGGCTGTGGTCTGTTAATGAAGGAAAGTCCATCACCAGAGTGAGGAACTGGAGGTGAAGCAGTCAATATGTCATGGAGAATTCACAGGACACGCTGGGCAGTAGGCTCTGATGCAGCCCAAAAAAAGGCCAGGAGAGGAGGGTAAGATTCCTGCAATACAAGAGTGAGTGAGTGTCCAGCATGGTCCTGTAGAATGCATGATGTTAAATGGAAGCAGAATTGCACAGAAGGCCAGAAGAATCAATGCAGGTCTAGGGCAGGAAGGCCCAAGTAGATGATGCCAAATCCTGGCGCAATACAGGAATCCCAGTAAATCTGGAAACCCAGAGGTTGCAAGTCAGGGATGCCCAGAAGTCAAAATCTGAGCCTAATATAGGGAGCCTGAAAATCCAGGAGTTGGTAAATGATGGCACCGAGGAGGCAGCACCCACAGCAAAGGACACTATGAGGTTAACATGGCAGCAAGATAAGGGCAGTGCAAAAGTAAGAAGGCAGAGAGGCAGAATGGGAATCAGTGGGGTGGTCCATAAAAGGACTAGGAGACAGACTTTACAGTGAGACAGCAGGCACTTGGGTGGGCAAACATCCAGCTGGCACAGCCTTCCCCGCCAAGGAGCAATTCATCACAGGACCATCAGAAAGGGCACCAATGTTAGAGAGAGCAAGTCAAGTTAGAGCCCTACCAGTGTCATGGTAACAGTGGACAATTCTTTCCATAGTGTGGTACAGCCCCATGATGGTGAGGAAACTCCAGTAGGGGAATGGGAGCTGGGCAGTGCAAGACATCCCTGCTGAAACTGGTAGTGCCAATCTCCATGTCACAGTGCTCAGAGAACAATGGCTGTAACCTGACAGCAGAGCCACCAAACCAGGGATAATGCTTAAATAAAGGGGACATGGAATTGGTGTGACAATTCACAACAGATCGATGTTCGGCAGTCAGCAGTACAGGCAAACCCCCCGAAGGCTATGCTGCAGTGATGATGTCCAGGGCACAAAACAAGAGAAGGAAGGGGAAGCCCCACAAAAGCAGCAGGCAGGGAATGATCCATGAGCCAGAGCCCATGTCTCAACTCAATGCAGAGGAACCGGAGCGCTGTTGCAGAGCAGAAGACCAGGCGTGGAGGGTGACATCACATCCCTGAAGCCCCAACAAAGCAATGGAGCAGCATCCACCAAGGCAGCTGAAAAAACTCCCCAAAACTGGGACCAGCCCAGAGGAGAATGGAGTGGTAGGCAGGTGGCAAGGCAATGTCCAGAACCAGAAGGGCAAAGCTGGAGCTAAGGAGCAGATGAGACGGTCATGTGAGGCACACAACAATGGCAGAGGGTCAATGGAGCAGATGAAGAGGCAAAGGTGCAGGAGGATGGCGCACCCTGAAGTCCCAGTGGGGAAAAATAGACATGACTGGCAAGGTGGAGCAGGAAGGCAACAGAAGCAAGGATGAAGAAGGAACATACATCAAACCAACGAGGTAGAAGGAACAAGCCAGGAGAAGGAAGGAGCAGGGAGGGGGACAGACAGGGGGAAGGAGAAACAACAGGGAGAATGGAGGCGAGGGGAGGGAAGAGGAAGCAAATGATGGGAGGTAAGGGGGGCAAACAAAAGAGAAGGAGAACAAATGAGCAAATGAGGGAAAGCATGGAAGGAAAATGGAAAAAACAGGCAAATGAGAGGGATGCAGAAAACAGGAGCCAGACTGGCCACACAGATGATTTTGAAATGCTCAAAGCTGAGCAATCTGAAGTGCAGGTCTTAAGTAGGGGATGTGGGAGGAACTATTTCCCCCCATTGAACTTCGGGCTTAAGCCCTCCCAATGTTATCACTGCATCAATAATTTATTTGCTATTCAAGGTTGTCCACACCAGGGGGCATTATCTTCATAAAAGCCCATGGTTGGGTGAAACGTAAGGTGTTTTGCTGTGCCCTACTGTTCCTACAATACTCTGCTGTGTTCATTAAAGACTGGATTTTTTTGCAATAGACTGTGGACTCAAGTCTTTATTTCAAAGTACTGTACATGGTGAGTGTTGTGACTGTTTGCATATAGTGAAGATTTGTGTCACTAATACCCTGTACCCTTGTGCAGCTCTGTCTCAGCACACCCCACGCTGATTTGTTTTCTCCTTCCTGTGGCTAGTAGTACCAACAGAGTCTCTGAATCACCACTGCGATTTTCAACCTGGTCTTATTGATTTTGTCAGCAATTTGAGAGACACGTTTTGCTCCTTACTCACTGTGACTGCACAGATAAGGGCCCTATGAGGGAATATTCTACAGCAGTGCATACATGTGAAGTGACCATCCCTTTGGAGAGGAACTCCAACATGTGACCTCCTCCTCAGTGTGTACATCTCGGTGTATACTGCACTTCGCCAGCAAAATGTTACCATATTGAGACTACATAAAGTTTTTATCCACTTTGCAGTAAAGTGGTTGTAAAAAAAGTATTGTTTCTTACTTTGCTGTAAAGACTGCACAGAGTATAATGGATGGACTATATCCATCCCAAACAGTGATGCAACATCAAGGATCCATGGGTCTTGTCTAAAAGCTACTTTAAAATCTTGTACCAGTCCCTCAGCAGCACCATTAGATGTAAGCTGGTGCGAGAACTTTTTAATGTGCTAGGACAAATTTAGCTGCAAAAATGTGCGAAACTCCGCAAAAATGAAATATAGCCTAGTATTAGAAGCTGTGTCATCTGAAAGTCCATATTTTGTGTTGTTCTTGGCCTTGTTACCTCTTCTGGACATCCTGAGTATGCATCAATAAGTACTTAGAACATTTGTATTTCTTTTCCTGCAAAATCTATATAGAGTATACTCTTTGTCATGGTCTGACAGCCTCCTTCTGAGAATGATAAAGTGCTGTAGGTAGCACATTGCAGTTCTTTTGACAAATGCTGTATCTATTCCTGACCACCAAACACAGCTTCAGCTGACATCTCCCAGTGGTTTTCATGCAGCTTGCCCAGTGACTGATTTTGGAAAATTGTTTTTAACACCCCCCCACCAATGTAATAATTGTCTCCGTTTGATGAGCTATATCTGCTGCAGTGATAGGTAACACATCTCAAAATGACATTCTGAAAAATGGGTTATTCTTTTCACAGTCTGTTCACAGTACGATGGCAGTCTGGATAATGCATCCACATTACTGTACCATGCTGGGTTGAAGTTTTGCATTGAATATCATACTGAAATGCAACTAGAATCAGTGTGCACCTCTGTAACCTCACTGCTGCCAATAATGTTATCCCTGTCTAGGGCTTTAGGATTTTAAGTAGGGGTTTTTGGTCCATAATATGGGTGAATAAATCCTCCTTTTCAGTTTGTGAATACTTTTGTTCAGTCTTGGTTGGGGTAAGAGATGCATAGGTTATGGGTTTTTCACTGCCATCTGGCATTTTATGAGAAAGATATCTGTAATCTTCCGCCCCTACAAGTGTGAGGCTTACCTTTGGCTCCCTTGAGCCCAGAAGGATTGCTGTGTCTTTTTGTTGCTCCCTCTGGTTTCCCTGAGGACTAGGATTCTGTGCACGGGGTACTGGTGCAGTGTAATATGGTGCGAGGAGATGGAATTCTGTGAGCCTCCTGCATCATTGCTATTGTGGTCTCAGCTGCAGATAAAAGGTGGCTACCCATAATCAATGCTGTGAACAAGTTATGCTTATGTTTGGACCAGTCTTGTGACTGACATGGACAAGACTGCATGACTGCAGCAGCCAAACCAGTGGGACCACATAACTTTTTTAAAGGGCAGGAACCTGTTAATACAGACACATGGAGTCAGTGCCCCTCACCAGCATGGCTGCTGCATGTTATTGTACTAAGACTCACTAGTGCAGCCAGCTGGATTGCTATACCTGCATAGGGAACTGCAGAGGCTCATGAACTAGAGGAGGACTTCTCAACTTCAGTGCTTTTTTGTTAGCAAATGGCATGTCAGGAAGCAAACCTCCAAGGCTGTGTAGTGTTGAATGACAACCCTGGGGCCAATGGGAGCTGGATTTACTTAAGAGAAAAGCAGGGGCTGTGCTGCTTTTTAGTAAGAGCTTTGGAAGATCTCAATTGAGAAGAGCTGCTGTCCTGCAGAGCTCAGGTTTCGCTTTGCTAGATAGTGCATCTCAATGAATGTGCTGTAAGTAATGGTGATTGCTCTGAGAACACTAAAGAGAGGCCTTCACATGCTAGCCAGCATGGAGGTTGACGCTGCAAGGGGCAAGCATTGCAGAGAGGCATTGGGAAAGAAAATTGCAGTAATTTCAGCATTTGGTGAAGGACAGCCTATCAGCTAAGTGACTCAGATGACTTGTGATTAGCTTATTCTGCATCTCTCAGGCTGAATAGGTCAAAAATCTTGGAGGAACCCATGGAAATTTGGGAGTCCCTGACCTTGCACCTCTTGAAGGGAGTGTAGCTGTTTCGTAGAAACATAAACTTTGATGGCAGATAAGGACCACTTGGCCCATCCAGTCTGCCCATTTCCCTACCTTTCGGATAAGCTGCAGATCCTAGTTGACCAACTTTCTCCTACCCCCCACTAGAATTGCCTTATAATAACTGGTCAGCAATTTCTCTCAATGTACTGACCAGGTTGATATTTTCCATAACAACCAGCTGGTTGTTATGACATTCATGAGCCATGCCAGTCAAACTATGCTGCAGCGTCATTGGCCAACATTCTGTATGTGGGTGGGGCCAAACAGTCTCACAAACTGCTGGAGAAAAATTGCTGGTCTGTTATTATAAAAAATAAAAGATGGGGAGGGTTTTTCATATGAGAATTTAATGTGCACCCTCATTGTGGGATGCTTTGATAAACTCCTCGGGCTTCGCCCTCGGGGTTTATGTAGCATCCCACAACTCGGGTGTGCATTAAATTATCATATCAAACCCATCCCCATCCATTATTCTCTATATGTCTGTCCCATGCATTCTTGAATTTCCCCCACTGTTTTTGACCCCACTACCTCCTCTGGAAGACTGTTCCATGTGTCCACCACCCTCTCTGTGGAAAAGTACTTCCTCACATTGACCCTGAGCCATCTCTCCCTCTCTATCTTCAAATTGTGCCCCCTTGTTCATAGAGAACTAAAGGCTGAGTGGAAGTGGAACATAGCTTCATAAGGTTCAGGTACAGATAAAGTGATGTACCAGTTGGCTGAGTATATGACATGCAGAAATGATTCTGAATAGTGGGAAGACCTAAATAATCTGGCCACTGGAGTTTGGGGAGGGGTTTTAATGGTTTTAATTTCCTGCACACAGTAGTTCATGCAGTGGTCACTGAAGCTGTCTGCAGGGTGTCAGTAGGCACGACTTTGTAAAGGTGGAACACCAGCAGACAGTCAACAATGCTGTGGCTAGAGGATTTGGTATTGATGTGAGTTGGGATTATATAAATTGGGAAAGGTTAAGGGCTTTGATTTTGGTGTACAGGGAAGAAGACAGAGAAGTTTTATCACAAGCGGGGAACCAATTGGCATTAAAATCACCCAGGAAATATGCTCACACAAATTGGAGAGAAAGAGGAGCAAGCATGTTCTGAAGAACCCCAGAAATATGGTCAGGTGATTTGACACACAGTATATATACAGCTGATTTTTACAACAATTCAAATGCTATTTACCATTCTTTTGACCAAAACCATTTCTGACCTTTCTGTTAGTTTTGTCATAGATTTTTAGTGTAGCTAAGGTTAGTGTAACTTTCCCATAATAGTTTACCAATATCAGTTATGATCTTTCATCAGTTAAATTTGTTGCATGGGGGCCCAAGCAGTCACCTTTAGTTTTTCCTCCATGAGGTAAATACCTTCAGCATGAATTCTATGCCCCAAGTAAATTACACTGACTTGAAAATATGTACATTTTTCTTTTTTAACTCACAACCCTGCTTCCTGCAGTTCCTTAAACAGATTCCAAATTATGCAAATGTAACTCTGTAGGGTAACCTGGGATTACAATGTCATCATAATAGCATATTACACCAGTCAGTCCCTGTAATAACTGGTCCACAATCATTGAAACACCACAGGAGCATTGACTACCTCATAAGACAACTAATTAAACTGATCCAAGCCATTTTGTGAATTAATGGTGAGATATGGCTTGGGTTTTTCATGTAGAGTCACTTGTTGGTAAACTTGTGGCAAGTCTATTTCGTAAATTTTT
The DNA here is from genome assembly GCA_016271365.2 of Neoceratodus forsteri. Taxonomy (NCBI): domain Eukaryota; kingdom Metazoa; phylum Chordata; order Ceratodontiformes; family Ceratodontidae; genus Neoceratodus; species Neoceratodus forsteri. The sequence continues at coordinate 1,095,824,231 of CM057456.1, read as the reverse complement.
CCTGCCACTAGCTTAATAAAAAAAATCAGTAACACTTTAAGTGTCACTAACTACACTGTAACTACACTGTAACTGTGCTGTAACTACTGTGCAGTTACATTAATTACTATGTAGTGAACTAGTTTCACAATTGCGTGTAGTGTACTTACACAATTTGCATTAAGAAATAATTACACATGTAACTACTACTGTTTCCCTTTCAGCACAAATAAAATAATTCTGACAAATGTAACTACACATTTAATAGCTGCTGCAAAGTGCAACAGAGTGTAACAGAAAATCTATTGTGCAACTACAGTTCCACTGTATCTCTTTTGGCATTATGCAAGTTGTTCTTACAAGAGCAACTACCCATATAATAGCTATTGCAAATCGTAACAGTAAATCTATTAAGTAAGTCGTCCTGGGTCGCCCCTGAAAAAGGGACCTTTGGTCTCAGTGGGCTTTCCCGGTAAACAAAATCTAAATAAATAAATAAATAAAGTGCTATGTTATTACTTTCATTATTAAATTTGTTTTGACAAGTGTAACCACATATGAATGCAGGTCCTGTGTATTGTTTCAACAGTCTGTGTATACCTAATATTTATTTAAAAGGTAATCACATAGAAAAACATAAAGTGTAATCAGAACGGCAACTAAAAAATTATTACAATGTAACTTGCATCTGCTACACTTAAATGTCCTGACTGGCAGCTCTTTAGATGATAATCTAGGTCTGTAATCTAGTTGCTCATGAAAGTACAGGTTAATAAATATGCAGTCTAATATTGTGAATTGATATGTAAGTGTACACAGAAATATTTAATTTGCATAATTACTAACTGGCACTGTAACAATGTTGTGACTAAGAAATAATGGTATTATTTTCACAGTTAATGCCTATGTAATGTATGGTAGAATGCTGTTATGGCCCAAAAATCATCTTTTTGCAGCGTTGTTACACTATTGATGTGACATCACGCTCTTGTTATACTATCGACGATGCGTCACATCGATAGCGTAACAGATTCGAACCACCATGCGATGCTGTTGCCATTGCCCCCATAACAGCCAAACATGCCTATGTTTAAAAAGTTTATCAGGTAACTGGTGAGAGACTCATGGAACTCTGTCAGAATGCTACCATGCGGTCAGAAGCTGCACCGGAAGTAGAGGTGGAGGTGGTAGTAGTAGATTATTGTTTCCAACACTGGCATCATTTTTTTGTTTCTCCGCTGACCATACACTATAAAAGACAAAGTATGGTCAGCGGTGTGCAACAACGCTGTTTGCCGTGGTTCCCTTGGCAATCCTGTAAACCTCTTGAGCTTCACTCTCGAGGTTTAACATAGTTGCTAAGAGAACCACTCGAAGGCAAACATAGCGTTGATTACACACTGCTGCCGATACCTTATCCTCTATGTAACGTCTTTGCAAGTGACCACATTTACATTTATCAAATGTCTACATTGCAGTTGTGATGTAAGTTCTTATTCAGAAATCAAACCCTTATAAACGTACTGCTTAATAAATATGCAATCTAATATTGGACTGTATTCATGTAAGCAGCTGAGAATGTGCCAAATGTGTATACCCATGCCCAACCCCGGTGATCAGCAGAAGCCATCCAATCAGATGACCCCTTCACCAGCAGACTGGATCCTGCACTTTGCGTGGGGTGGGAAATTGTGGGATATGGCTGGTCCTCCCAGTACTGCTGTTTCTATTAAGGGGATCTACTGATCTGTCTGTGCTCTCCTTCAGAAAGTTCATGAAAAACTGGAATACAGGCATGAAACATCATCTAAAGTGTTGCCAGTTAGCCTGGCCAGCTTAAACCCAATGAATTTGTAACTATACAAGTCTTCACTAGTGAGGAGAAAACATTGCCACTCACTAGTATTCTCCTAGACTGGGGTGAAACTGGGGGAACTGTGCAACAGGTGGCTGTAGCCAAAACTTTAGCAGTTGATGTCATCCTTGGCAACAATCTCAAACAGGGGATGGTGTGTGCAGTTACCCATAGCCAAGTGGCAAAGGAAAATTGTAGTTCCCTGGACCTCACAGAAGTCAGTGTGGAAATTACTGGGGGGCTGATTCCCTAGCCTGTGTCTCCTGATATGGAGACTAATGAAAAGGGGGTAGAAATTTCCCCAGTAGCAGTTAACCACACAGCTACAGAGGGTTACTCCAAAGAAGGATGGGTGACCCATTGTCAGAGGGTTAGGGATGACAGTGATCCTGAGTGTCCTGATGCTAGTGCTAGGAACCCTAGTTTAGAGACTGAAGGGGCCCTGTCCCATGTCGTGGGAATGTGTGAGGAGTTTGCAGCTGCTCAGAGAAATGACCCTAGTCTAGAGAAGCTGAGGGCTTGGGCAGACTCTGATGGTGCACAGGGAGGTGACGGTAAACATAAGGTTTATTGGGTAACTGGACTGATGTATACTCAGGCTGTGAAGACAGAGGGAGGGGTGATAGGTAACTTGTCATTCCCCAGAGGTATCATGAGCAGTTGCTCAAGATTGCACATGATATTCCCTTGTACGGTCATTTGGGAATCACATTCACTATGCAGTGATTGGCCCAACTTTACCCAGCAGGTGAAGGAGTATTGTAGGTCTTGACACCAGTGCCAAGAAATAGGGAAGGCAGGTAAGAAAACCCAAGCTGCCCTAATTCCATTGCCCATAGTGGAGGAGCCATTCCAGAGGGTGGGAATGAATATTGTGGGGCCTTTAAATACCCCAAGCTCCTCTGGGAAGAGGTTCATCCTGACTGGTGGATTATGCCACCTGGTATCCAGAGGCAGTCACCCTATCCTCACTGAGGACAGACAAAGTGGCAGATGCCTTACTTGGGATTTTCTCCTGTGTTGAGTTTCCACAGGAGGTTATCACCGATCAAGGGGGTTCCTTCATGTCAGACCTGATGAAATGTTTGTGGAAGAAGAGTGGGGTGGTGCAGAGATGCACAACACCTTATCACCCACAAGCCAGTCAGCTCGTGGAAAGATTTAATGGTACCCTGAAGGCAATGCTCCAAGCGTTTGCTGAACAGCCTGGGAGGGACTGGGAGAAATACCTTCCCCACCTGTTGTTTGCATACAGGGAGGTACCCCAAGAGTCAACAGGATTTTCCCCCTTCGAGCTCTTATTTGGACGCCGGGTATGTGGGCCCCTAGACTTGATCTGAGAGGACTGGGAAGGCAAGCCCACCACCCAGGGAACTCCCAGAGTGGATTATGTCCTTAGGTTTAGGGATAGGCTGAAGGAGCTTATGGGGACAGCCCAGAGCAACCTGGCAGCTGCCCAACAGAAACAAAAAGTGTGGTACGACCGCAGACCCAGAGCTCACTCATACACGGTGGGTCAGGAAGTCATGGTCCTTATTCCGGTCCAGAAAGACAAGCTGCAGGCTGAGTGGGCAGGACTGTATAAAGCAGTTAGAAAGGTAAATGATGTGAACTATATCATAGAATTACCTGACCAAAGACATACAGAAAGAGTGTACCATGTCAACATAATGAAGCCATATGCTAATAGGGCTGACATAGTGTTTGCAGTATGTAGTCCTAGGGAAGGGACCGATGAAGGAGACCCTCTTCTGGACTTGCTGGAAGAAAGCAAGCAGGAGTCCTCTGTGGAGGCAGTTAAACTGTCACCCCAGCTGGCCCCAGACAAGATCCAGGAAGTAAGGGAGGTTTTAGCAGACTTTGCTCCACTGTTTAGCACCAAGCCTGGACTAAGCCCCTTAACAACAAATGATGTGGAGACAGGGACACAGATGCCCATATGGGAGACAGCATATTTGGTGTCAGAGGCTGTCCAAAAGGACATTAGGAGGGAGGTGGAGGAAATGCTGGATTTAGGGGTAATCCAGAGATCCCACAGCCCCTAGACCTCATCCGTAGTTCTTGTGCTCAAGCTGGATGGCTCTACTCATTTCTGTGTGGACTATCATGGACTGAAGGCAGTCACGAAGTCAGACACCCACTCAGCGCTCTGGATGGACAAACTCCTGGACAAGTTGGGAGGGGCGACATACCTTATGACTATTGACCTGACCAAGGGGTATTGGCAGGTAGAGTTAACTGACAGAGCTAGGGAAAGGTCGGCCTTCATCACTCCGATAGGCTTATTTGAATTTAAAGTAATGCCTTTCGGAATGAAGAACTCCCTGGCCACTTTCCAAAGGTTGCTGAACCAGGTGTTAAATGGTTCTGAGGAGTATGCTGTGGCGTACCTGGATGACATTGCCATCTTCAGTTCCAGCTGGGAGGAACACCTGTCCCACCTTAGGGAAGTGCAGGGCAGGATACAGAGGGTCAGGCTCACTGTCAAAGCTGAGAAGTGCCAGGTGGCCATGGCAGAAGTAGCACACCTCAGGCATGTTGTAGACTGGGGACAGCTCCGTCCTAACCAAGTAAAAATAGAGGTGATCAAGGCATGGCCCAGACCAGAAATGCAGAAGCAAGTCAGGAGTTTTCTAGGGAGAGCAGGGTACTATAGGAAATTTTTACCCAATTACAGTGCCATGGCTGCTCCCCTATCTGACCTAGTAAAGAAAAAGATGCCCAAGAAAATTACCTGGGAACCAGCATGTGAAAAAGCCTTTACCAGACTGAAGGAGGCACTTTACAGTGCTCCTGTATTGACAAGTCCTGACCATAGCAGACCCTTTATAGTCCAGACTGATGCCTCAGACGTGGGTATTGGGGCAGTACTGAGTCAGACATCCAACCAAGGGAAAGATCACCCTGTAGTGTACCTGAGTAAAAAGTTACTTCCCAGGGAGCAGGCTTACTCTACTGTGGAAAAAGAGTGTCTTGCCATAGTGTGGGCACTAAAGAAGTTAGAGCCATACTTATATGGGCAGCATTTTGAGGTACAAACGGACCATAACCCCCTGGTTTAGCTGACACAATTGGGAAAAACTAATGGTAGACTATTAGGATGGAGTCTTGCCTTGCAAGGGTATAACATGACAATCTTACATAGGGCTGGAGCAACCAGTCAGAATGCCGATGGCCTGTCACATCTATATGAGGAGTAAACTGACTTAGGGAGCTCATCCCATGCAGGGGATAGATCCCCCAAATTCAGTCTAGGTGGGGAGGATTGTGACTCTTGGACAGCTGGTTATGATTGTTGTATGATATTTGTAATATAAAAAATATAGTAGGTGATTGTCTCACATAAGACAGCCTGTGCTTATGGGTGTCCCCCCCCAAATGTCTCAGTGAAGCTACAGTGACAAGTGACCTGAAACCAGGAGGTAATTAAAAGACCAGAGAGACTTAATTAAGGGTCGCCTGTTTTTCTGTCTTAATTAGAACTGATCCAGCTACCGGGATATAGGGCTTCTAGTTAGTGTCAGTGGCTCAGTAGGTAGCACACTCGCCTCTGAGGCTGGGAGATCAGAGGGCTGTGGGTTCAGTTCCCACATCTGGCACTTGGGTTAATATCCCAGTACTGACACTGTAGTGCAGCATGAGAGGGGTGCTGCACTTCTGAGGTGCCGTCTTTCGGATGAAACGTTAAACCGAGGTCCCATCTGCCTGGATTGGTGGTAGTTCAGGTGGATGTTAAAGATCCCATGGCACTTCTTGAAAAAGAGTAGAGGAATTTTCCCGGTGTCCTGGCCAAATTTCCCTCATTCACTAAAAATACCACCAACAGTTTCATCTGGTTCAAGGTCAGTTGGCATTCATCTGTATCCCCCTCCCCCGGGTCATGCCTGAAAATAGGCAGGATTTGTCTAGTGCACTTACCCAGTCAACAAAAACTAAATAAATAAATGAAGTTTTATGATTCCTATAGGAAAAACATTTTTATACTAACCTGGTGTTAAACGTTGTAAAACCCTTTGATATGCCTTAGGAACAGGAATCAGCCACCAGATCAAAGGAAAGGCTTGATTAAAGACTGTCATAATTTAGTAAATGTCTTTTTCCTTCTGAAGTTACATTATGTAAAATATCTTCTGACAGGAAATCACGTTTGTATTTTTTGGGGGGGTCTAAAAGGAGGAGCTAGATGACTCACAGAAGGGGAGTGGAGAGACACAGTTGAAACTAATTCTTGTGTCTGAAATATTGTCATATTCCATCTTGGGATGCTAAACAGACAGAGCTCTCTGCTCTGGTCTAACTTAAGCACTTAGAGGTAATACATTAGAAAAGATCTAACTGCATGTTAGTAGGAGATTGTTCAGTAGTTTTCTTTGCTTTTCTTTTAAGTGATTGTGTGCTCTTTGATATATTGTTCTGTGTTTATATTTTTCATATTTTTATCATCTTTTAGTAAGGTACCTATTATTTGAAAGACTGCCCGGGTGTCTGCCAGTTCTTTTTGCATATGAAGTATAGAGGGTTAAGTCTGTCAATTGTTCAACAGATTCATGGTGTTACTAAACTGGGAAAAGGTAAGAATATACCTAAGGTCTTTTATAGAGTTTTAAGGGTTCATTTTGGAAGCCTGGCTTGGTGCCCCTGGTGAAAGATTGTACTGCAATCCCCGAAGAGGGTACATATCTGAGCCTGTACATTGGGTACGCTAACATAAGGTTCACAGTTTGAATCCCCCCCAGAACCTGAGACTAAAGGTGATTTGGACCCAAAAGCAGACAGGAGGGTTACCCTGTCTGTTACCTGTTCACAACATTGCGCTAGGAGTTTGGCACTGTGGGAGCAGAGGGCCTGTCCTGCTGAGTGCGGTTGTGACAGTAGTTACATGTAACAGCACAGTAGTTACAGCATAGTTATACAGTAGTTATAGTGTAGTTAATACACTTAAAGTGTTACCAAAAAGTTTTGTGGTCTTGGAATAGGGCACTGATCTACAGGTTCCATGTCAATACAGCGACGTTTAAATGGCAAATGTCAAATGGGCAAATTTACATGAGTGACGGCAAATACAGCAATACCCAACCACAGTGATGCACAAAACAGCTATAATACAAGCTCAAACCTGTAGCTGAAAATTATATGCCAGCCGCCATGCAGCACAAGGGGCATGCCTTTCTGACTGCATAAGAACTCCATCGCCATCCTCACCTTCACCACTCAGGTATGTGCTGCACCTGCCCACAGACCCTTTTAACAGCAGTTCCACAGGTGTATACGATTGTTAGGTCTATCTACTCATATCTGTATCATGCAGGGGGGCTCTTCCCCTCGCCCCTCCATTTCTAGGATTCCCACTCCATGACACACAATGACACTGGGGTATCCTGAAAGCACCTAGTTTGCCCATATGACCTGATCGCTGTTTTGTGACGGGGACTGCCATTGCTGTCACTCATTTTTAGTTGCCCTTTTGTAGTCGCTGTATTAAGCTCACTGTTTTCACATGATATCAATCTACATTCAGCCAAAGGTTTATTGTGGTCTTGCATGACCCACAGATCCTGGCCCCTTCATTTTTATGTACACAGACAATGAGTACTGTCTATTCACTGTATGCTACTTCAGTAATTATGCCCTCCTGCTACATTTTTTCTATTGCAGATTTCCAGTTTCTCACAGTGTATACATGTATAATAAAGACCAACCATTACAAAATGTTGCCACCACTTTTTTGGAAAACAGTAAAGGTAATTTAGTTTAATGTCTTTCATCAACTCCCATCTCTACTTTGAACATAGGTTTGTGTTGTGAACATAACATTTCTGCTTCATCAGTGTAATTATGTACTTCACAACAATCTAGCTGTTGCTTTTTAGTTACTCTATTTATGCTCCCATTCCTGGTTGGCCACACTCACATCAATTCCCCCCTTCCCCACAGCCCCGTCACCTGGCTTCTCCCTGGAATTACCATAGCCATTCCCCCATGGTTTGCTCCCCCCCCATAGTGGGATAGTGGGGAGTTCTAATGACCTGCTGATCAAGCATCCAGTTGGGTTGAGCCTGTCTCACTGGTAAGGGGCCTGTGAGGAGTTGGTATTCATCCTTCTAGCCAGGGTGATTTCCCTGTTCTTCTTATGTGGTAGCTTTACTTCTGCACTGGGGGGCCAGCCCTACAACAATCTAACTTTAATTTCTAAACCCAATTTCAACTCATAAGTGTAGGGCAACATCCTTTTGTGACAAGTAGTTCTAAATGCACCATTTTCTCACTACATTTTACACTTATAAGACTTTCTCTTAAAAGTTTCAATGTTTAAGTGCCAGCCCAGTGGAGCAGAGGGCTGAGGTGCTGGACGCCTTACTTCTCACCACACAGGTGACCCATGTTCGGGAACGAGCACAGGCCATTGGTGTCGGTCTGCGGGAGGAGGGTGCGGTGCAGGATTGAGCTGCCGCTAGGCAGCTCTCCTTTCTGGGGTGGGTTTTGGGCTTCCCTCGGCTCTTGGCTGCCTCACTGTGGAGGCTAGGGGCAGTGCACACTGTGGGAACCAGTTACTAGGCCAGTGGGGTGGGGAGGAAGGGGCCATCACTGGAGCAAGAGGGCTCATGCGCACCTCCACACACATGCACCTCTCTGTCTGGGGCCCCGGGGCTAAAGGGAGAAAAATGTGGAAAATTATGGGGGTTGTGGCAGGATGAAGCCCGGCTGGCTCTGAGGGACTGCCTTGGCACGCATAGTGTCCTAAGTTACTGAACAACCCCAGTGTCTGATAGGCTGGCAGACAAACAGCTGCGACCCACCGACAGAGGAGAAAAACCTATATGGAAAAAAAAGTTTCAATGTTTGATCCGTGTGAGTTTTTAACACGCAACTTAATCGCAGTAGTTTTGCTTTTCTAAACTAACATTTCTATAGTTTTTTCAGAAATAATTGACATGGTTGCAACAGTATCAGTTTACATAAATAACATCTGGCAAATGGAAAGGATGAGAACTCTTCTAAATTTCCAAGGTTTAGTAGGGTGAACAGAACATTATACTACACAACTTAAATGACTTTCTTATAACCTCTAAAATCTTTTAAAGACACAGTTGTTCATCATTGTGTTCACCTGAGATCCAGGCAGCTGTTGTATTCAACATCACATGACATACCTGCAACTATTGTTAAATGGGAAGTGCTACCAGTAAAGTGTATGGACACTGGTATCATGGAGAAGAAAACTACTGGTGTCAGAAACCTTTGGATCCCCAGTACCAAGTGATACACTGCTTCTGCCTGAACATAGTAACTGCGCTATAAGGTATGGACTTTGTGGTCTTTCCCTCGCAAATGAAAAAAATTCTGTATCCAGCAATGCATTCTACTTGTGCTCTTGAAATTAGTTATGCTGATGGGCAGTGTCAGTAGTTAAGTAGCTTGTATGCTTGCCTCTGAGGCTGGAAGATTAGAAGACCTTGGGTTCTAGTCCTACACTGGAAACTTGGTCTTATATCCAGTACTGACACTGTAGTACAGCACTAGGGGGTGCTACACTGCTGAGGTGCCATTCTTTGGATGAGATGCTCAACTGATCTTTATTTTGCCCATCTCTGGTGCCTGTCTAGGTGTAAGTTAGGGATACCATGGCACTTATCAAAAGAGCAGGAGACAGTCCCCACCATTCTGGCCAAAATTTGCCCTGTCAATGAAAGAGGTTCATGTAATGCATCCTCACAGGAAATACTTGGAAATAAGCTGTCACAGTTCAGTTTGCCTTTCCTGGCCAGAAAACTACAAATAAATAAACCATTTTATTCTTACTGCAGTTTTTGTGATGTGTTCCAGTTCTAGTTAGGATCCATTTCTGCTGACCCAGTTGGGTGTGCCCTACTCATCCTTGGTGACCATGTTAGAGTTTCTTAAAGGAAAGCTGTCATAAACAAACGTCCCCACCCACCTTAGCCTTACCCCGATTAGACTTTTCGCGGGGAAAAACATTTTTCTGTGGTTTAACTTACTTTATTTTATTGTTGTAAAGTCCGGGATTTGGCAACATGGCGAATGCTTTGTGGTTCCAACTTCAGAAGAAAGTGCGACGCTGCACCACTTGCTTCACTACTCTTGCACTGAAGCGAGCAGTGCGGTGCCACACTTTCACCCAAAATGGAACCATGCAGCGTCCACCATGTTGCAAATCCTGGACTTTACAACAACTAAAATAAAGTAAGTTAAACTATGGAAAAAAACTTCTCCTTGCAAAAGCCCAATCGTATTTGGGGGGTAGATGTCTGTGTATGACAGCTTTTCTTTAACAAGCAGTGCAATAGTTTTAAGTGCTACATTTGTTCCCAAAAAGTGGGCTGGGTGTGGAAGCTCCAGTTTTGGTACAGCTGCAGTTGTTACCAGGACCTCAGATTTACAAGCTACTCTCAGGAGCGTCCCTGACTCAGTTCCAATTTGAAGAATCTCTGATATGAGAGGTCTGTTCATGGCAGATCCCGCTGGGAGACTTGGTAACTTAAAATATTTCATTATTTGAGGTTAATAGATTTTAAGGGCCTCATTCACAAAATCTTACACCCACTTATGCAGGTGCATAAGGAGGGCCAGGACATGGGGAGGCCTCTCTCCACAGAGTTCCCCGATCTCATTTCAGCTAAATCTTCCACCTCATCAAAGTTTTTGGGGCTTGTAAATGAGTCAAAATCCTTCCCCTCCTCCCCAGGTAACTACCACACCATTTCTGTCCTCCCTGCTTTTGCAAAAGTGCAAGAAAGCCTAGCTCTTTCCAAGCTCATCTATTTCCTCAACTCTTCCTCCTCCTCCTTCCTCTGCTCATTCAAGCGTGGCTTCTGGAAAAGCTCTCTGGTCACTTTGCTGGCTCACTTATTTCATCCTAAAGGGGATGTACCAGGGACTGTTCACTGCTGCAGTCTTTGTTGGCCCTTCAAAAGCATTTCACACTGTCTCTCTTCCCGTGTGGACAGGCTATTCCATCCTGCCTGTCTGCAGCCAGTGAGAGCCTTGTCATCTGCTAGATGTGAAGAGTTTGCTCTGTTCTTCACTGATATGGTGTCTTCTATCAGGGTGGGTATCTTCCTAGGGGGCTGCAGCAGATGTGCAGTGATGGGTGTGAGACTAACAGAGATCATCCTCATGTCTGGTGTGAGTATGGTCCAGTGGAGGTGGAAGAGGGTTAAAAGATTATCGTGAAGCTGCAGCCTACATGTTGTGATCTGGACCTGGGCTCGACACATCTCCTGGTGGGTTGCGTGGAGTCCGTTGGTCCAGTGTTCACTGAGGTAATCTGGTGTTCCCTCTCAAAGGGGGTATTTCATGGGTCCCTAAAGGAAGCACTTGTGAAACCTCTTTTGAATAAACCCTCACTGGACCTGGATTGTCCGGTGAACTATAAACCCATCTTTAACCTCCCCTTCTGCAAAAAGGTTATTGAGGAAATAGTGACCATGCAGCTCAAAGCACATCTCACTACTGTTCACATCTATGAGTCACTCCAGTCTTGATTCAGGTCCAGGCACAGCATGAAGACTGCACTAGTCAGGGTGCAAAATGATCTTCCTAGGGTGAAAGATAGAAGTGAATGCTCAATTTTCATTCTATTGAACCTCTCCTCTGCATTCAATATCATGGATCCTGGGGTGTTATTGGATTGCCTTAGTGAATGCTGTGGACTTGCCAGTACCATCATCAGTTTGTTTGAGTCCTTTCTTACAGGCAGGATGCAAAGGGTGGTGATAGGAAATCACTCCTCCTACCCGAAACACCTGTCCTGTGGAGGTCCCCAGGGTTCGATCCTTTCACCCATGCTATTTGCAGTGTATATGCTACCCCTGAGGGATATCATTAGGCACTATAGGGTGGGGTTTTACTGCTATGCAGATGATATCCTCATGGCTACCCACCTGACCAATTCACCCACTCCACAAGCCTCTCACACCCTCTCTTCCCCTCCTTCCCCTGTCTCTCTCCACCTTCCCCCACCTTTTTCCTTCCAGACAAAGTCAAATCAGACTGATATTTTCTCTTACAGAACTACACTTAGTAACAAACTGTTCCTGCTTGGATCTTAAGTTGCGTAAAGTACCTATTGTGTGTTTCCTAAATCCTTGTGCCACAGATTCTGCATCAAAACTTTGCACTAATGTGTAGAACAATTTGTTATCTTGTGTATCTCTCTGTGCCATATGTCATGTACTGCATGACAACTGATTTGGAATCTTTGCAAAATAGCTATATGGCTAAAAGGTATTAATCTGAATCTGAATAAATAAATAAATAAATAAATAAATAAATAAATAAATAAATAAATAAATAAATATCTGACTGTAAATGTCCTTTGCACCAGGGACCCAGGGTGTGGTCTCTGTATTGAACTCTTGTCTGGATGAGGTCCAGTATTGGATGTCTTCCAACTGGCTAAGGCTTAACCCAGACAAGACGGAAGTACTGGTGGTTGAGCCTAGTCATTGGCATGGAGCTGAGATGGCAGGAGAGGCAACTGGCCTTGTGCTCAGTTCCTCCCCACTCACAGGCTCTGCTAAGGTGAAAAACCTGGGCATTATCCTGGACAGCGAACTAATGCCCAAGATTCAGGTGTCATCCATTGTCCAAGATGGTTTCTACCATTTCAGAAATATCACCTGAATCAAAACTTTTATCCCACTGGATGACTTGGGCTCACTAGTACTTGCCTTTGTGATATCCAGGCTTGATTACTGCAATGCTCTTTACCTTAGGCTGAATGGACTGAGTTGAGGAACCCTATGATGCTTGCAGCTAGTGCAGAATGCTGTGACCAGGCTGTTGATGGAACTCCCTTGGTCTTGTCACATTACACTGGTCTTGCGTGATCTGCATTGTTTGCCAGTGATGTGTTGGATCTCCTTCAAAGTAGGTTTGCTTACCTATACGGATCTACATAGACTGTGTCCTAGCTGCCTGATGAACCTTCTTTGTCCTCGCCAGACTGTCTGCCCATTTCATTCCTCTGAGGCAGACCTCCTAGTGGTTCCAAGATTTTGACTAAAGTCATCTGGCAAGAGAGCCTTTGTGGTAGCTGGACCAATGCTGTAGAACTCGCTCCCAAGATCTTTGAGGGAGGCCCTCTCAGTGGAAGCCTTTAAGAGGAGTCTGAAAGCCCATCTTTTCAAGAAAACTTTTTGTTTACTTTAATCATCTGGTTGTTTACAAATAAGGGGGCCTATGCACGAATGGGCAGGAAATACATGCTGGTGCACGTATCCCACTTGCGTAGCTCTGCACCTGTGGACAGGTGCGCACAGGCTGATATTCACCAATGGCCACTGCCTGTCTGTAGCCCTGCCCCTCCCAACATGCAGGTCTGTGCAGGGTGGCCGTGGTGGAGAAGTGGGCCCAGTCGGGCAACCAATCGGATGCCCAGCATGGGTCCCACAATGGATCCCTTGCATTGTACAGTGTGGGTCTGGGTGTGTGAATACCTGCTGCAGGCACCTGGATCTGTGTAGGCAGCCCTCCACCCAACAGTGTGCCCTCCTGGCTGAGCCCGTGGGACCCGTCCAGTACATGGATGAACCCCCAGTAGTATGCCACTGCCCTGTCCTGTGTGCCGCCCAGCCCCACCACACACTGGTGGCCTGTCCCCAATGTAGTCATCCTCCCCTTCCAGCAGAACAGTTCAAAACACCACCAGGCAAGGCATGATGTGGCAGGCAATCCACCCACCTACCACCATGGCTAGCCCCCACCAGTCCCAGCAACATGGAGCCCAACCTCCCTCAGCAAAAGAGGTATGGCCCCAGAAGACATGACAATGGTGCACCCCATCCCTATCCCAGCACCAGTAAGCAACCCCCCAACACCACAGCTGCCCCTATCCCAGCAGTGGCCAACCCCACTAACCACATCCCTGACCTGGCCTCCTAATCCATGCCAGTGTTCCACCCCAACCCCTGATCCAGGTACCCCTGCAGATACCGTGGTGGCCAGTGGCAACCCCCTACCCTCCGGGGCACCGACAACACCACCCCTTGATCCCCATACCTGGTTGTCAGTGCCACATCTATGGATGGCCAGCAGCACATCCCTCCTGATACCTCCATGGCTGCCAGCCATCTGAGTAATGCTAGAAATGAGCTGCCTCTTTATAGGGGCATGCTACCAGCATCACTTGCACAACTGGCGGCTGTGGAGGTGTGAGCAGGGCTGTGCTGCCAGCCGTCCACTGCTGCGGCACCAACAGCCAGGTACAGGGGAAGGGGGGTGTTGTCAGTGCCGCAGGGAGTGGGGAATCAGTGAGCATTGCAGGGGTACCGGTTCGATGACAGGGTGTTGTGCATGGGAGCACTTTATTGCGGAAGGGGTGTCCTGCACTACAAAGGGGCAATGGGGCACCTGTGTGTGTTGGGGAGGGCTTGTGGTACATCAGGGACAAGGGTTGCACAGCATTGGTGGGGTGGAGATTGTGCCTTGGGCACATGAAGTTCGGAGCCGCCTTGTGCCGGAGTGGGGGGTGCAGTACTGTACAGGGCCAGGGTGGCCATGCTGGCAGGGCCGGGCATGTAGGGCACTTATGGCAGGGTTCCCCCTGGTGTAACGGGCACCCTTCTACACCCCCAGTGCACAGCACTACTCACCTTGGTGCATGGTGTGCAGTGCTGGCATGCCCCCATCATGTCTCTGCCTGTCCTGGCACATTGCTGTCCACACGGCTGGGGGATTGGGTATATAGGGGCTGCACTTCCTATGTCGTGCATCCCATGTGGGGGGCTCAATGGGTGTGGAGTGGGTATGCACCGTGAATCTGTGGTGCTTAGCCACTCTGCACATTCGTGCAAAGGCCCCCATTTTTAGATGATTTTACTGTTGACTTAAGTTATTTACTTTCATCAATTTAATTTCATGGTTGTTTGTAATTATTTTATACTGTCAATATTATGATGTGTATCTTGATGTATTTTATATTGTTCAGTGCCAAGAGCCTTCGGGGATAAACACTTTATAAATAAACCTTACTTACTTACCTACTAAATTGTAATGGTGGGCCTATCTTTTTTTTTATTTTTTATTTTTATTGAGTTTGGAAGAATAAAAAGACATAAGCATCCCATAGAGGGATAAACAACATGATATTTCTCAAATATCAATCCCTTTCAAAGGATATATTTTTCAGACACCCCCTCATTAGATATAGCATAGGGGGAAGTACAGCATAATATGATTGTCACATCTAATAGCAAGGCGTGCAACCAGAGAAGAAAGGGTGGCTCGTTAGAATCACATGTTTACCATTGCGACTTCAGGGTCTGTAGATCCCTTATATAACAACAAATAAGGAAAACTGTTTAAGATTCCACAAACTCCGGGCTCGGAACCCATGTGTGAGCTGATATTTTACACACATTGTCACTACCTGAAAATGCCAACAAATATGTACTGTATATTGTACAGATCATAGAACTAGATTAGACATGAAGTGGGTATTATGACCAAGTTATCAGATTTTAGTATAATGCAGTGACTTGATCATAAAACAGCTTTAGACAGTAGTTTTAACATTTAAAGGAAAAGTACTGCCCTTCCGAATGAAAGGCCTCTTACAAACTAGCTCCGCGTGAAGAAGCTTCGTAAGAAGTTTAAGAGGGATGCATCATAGTCCATGCTGTGGAAACGGCCATTTTAATTTTACTCCTTTTATAAAAAACAAAGTTTTGCACGAGTTCCCCCATCTCTCTAAAACAAGTTGAACTAGCATGTTCAAATTGTAGCGATGCAATCAGATTGTCTAAACAAACCTGTGTAATTAATTCATAGTACCCCTCAGTTCATTTATTCATCTGTTGAGGAAGCTTCGTCATCTTCTAGAGCTGTTGGTTCAGCATCAATCCTGGAAACCAGTTTCTCAGCCTCCCTGGGTTCAGAACATAAGTAACTGTCCGTTTCAATTTATGCATAATTTAGCAGGCAGTAGTAGCTGGTGTTAGAGTTTAATGCAGTGGAGATGACCATGGATACCATCAAAGGCTTTTCTGCATTGATGTGTACTATAGGATAGGTCTGGGAAAATCCGAATGCCATCCTCTCCATATTTTAGGCTCAGCTTCTGTCATGCCATATTCAAGAAATTGTCTCTGTCCCCAACTCCCATGCAAATTATCATGCATGTACGTGGTGCTGAAGCTGCTGCTGCTGCTGCTGCTGTCCTAGGTGTAACCCTGTATGCTTTCTCGAGGGATGGGAGTTGATCTATCTCTAATAAATCCAAGATTGCTGACAATAAGGCTCCAGCAAAACTGAGACAATTTCCCCTTCAGCCCCTTTAGTAAGCTCTATCACTCTGATATTTCATTCCCTGGTCTGGTTTTCAACCGTTTCCAGGTGCTGGGGCTGGTGAAGCAGGGAGTTCTCCTTAATTAAATGTGAGATGGTATCTGTGGATTTTAGTGTCAATGCTTCTGATCTCTGCAGACCTTGTTCTACTTGATCAGCCCGAGTTTCTAGGGTATCTACCCTGGGGTGAAGGGCATCAAACTTTTTGTCAAGGTCTTGCACGATCTGCACCAATTGCAGCAGGATGGTATTAAATGTCTGCAGTGTCACTTCTCTGGCAGGAACAGTGCCTGAGCCTCCTGCTGCCTCGTGGTGCACAGGTCACCCATCTTTCTTCTGGCCTTTGGGCTTAAAAAAGTCATCTGAAGCTGTCGCTGATCCTTTCGACTTTCCCATTTCAGTGCTCTCCAATGCCTCAATCAGTACCCAGCAGATGTTTAGATCGGTTGTTGAAAAACATTTGCTTTTTATGTTTTATTTATGTTCCACTCTGGAGCTCGTATGGGGAGCTGCTTCACTGTTGGTTGGTTGCACAGCAGCAACCCCCCCCCCCCATGGCAGGCCTATCTGATTTGTTGGTCAGCTGGCTCTGCTGTTCCTGTCTGTCAGGATGTAACACAGTAATGCTGAAGTATATCACAAAATGCTGCAGTATGCTGCAGGGAACAGTGTAATTCAATGGCAGTTAAGCCCTTTTGTCATGCAGTATTTTGTGATGTGTCATTTATTGCAAGTTATTGCGTTGCATTGTGTCTGGCTCTGCTGTACCATTTAGTTTGAGTAGGTGATGCTCTCTCTCTCTCTCTCTACCCCTTATCATTTCCTCTGGTATTCCCCAGAGCTCTGTCCTGTGCCCAGTCCTCTTTTTCATCTTTTCCAATGACCTCCACTTAGTCTGGTCTCTGTGCAAATCCAAATGTGCACAGATGACACCATCCATTTTAGTTCTGAAGCCTCAGCACCCATGCTAGAAATAGCCCTGCAGCTTGACTTTAATAACTTGGGCTGGCAGTATAGCCTAGAGGTTACAGGAACAAGGAATGAGGTGTGAACGAGCTTGATATATCCAGCAGACCAGACCTGAGTTTGATTCTCACAACCTCCACTTGCATGCTATGTGACTCTAAGCAAATCACTTAACCGCCCAGTGCTCCCAGGTTGTCCCTGAAAACAGACACATGCCTAGCGGACCTTACCCGGTTACCAAAGACTGAATAATAAAAAAAAAAATTTAAATAAAATAATGTCCAGCACTGATTCTGTTTAAACCAACTCTTGCATAATGCCATAACATGATGTCTGACTTTTGTCAGTAAGCATTGACTTATCAGGCTCCCCTCTATCCCTGTCTTCACACTCTAGAAGACTCACCCTTTGACATCCCCACTCCCACTTCAAATGCCTCAGTGTGTTGCTGGATTGAAGCCTCAGTTTCTCCATCTATATTGACACCACCCACAGAAAGCTTCTTCTTAAACTTGGCACCCTGTACTGCCTGCAATTAGTTCTGCCTTCCACTTCTGATCGGCTAATAGATTGTCATCAAGTTGATCCTCCCAGTGACTCAATATGCCTTGCTGTTGTGGTAGACAGTGATGACTCCAAAATTTCCTTTGCCAGACTGCCCCCTCCTTTTCATTCCTTGTACCACTTCATGTTAGAACTGTTCCTCTGTACCCACCAGTACTCTCTCTACTGTGACCTCTCCTTTACTCTGACTTCTCAATTCCTCCCATCCCTCTTTCACTATGCATCTTTTCTCTCTAATTTTTCTCTTCTCTACCCCTTCCCTTCTCACCTTGTACTCCCTTTGCTCCTCTGATTCTGATTCCATTTCTATTCTTCATCATAAAGTCACTGCTGGGCAAGCTCTCTGCTCCTTCCACTTCTCCCTCCTTTGGAATAACCTTTCCTTTGTTCTCCATTCCTCCTCTCCTTCAAGGTCCTCCTCTATGACCTCTCTACCCACACCTACTAATGCTCCTGACCATATCCCTTCACCTCCCTTGTTTTCCTCCCCAGGACCCCTTTGTCAGGCTCCCTTTTGGGAAATCTGACCCTTATGGTTCTGCACTGAACTGGCACCTTGCTTACTTATGTACTAATTTCCCCTCTCTGAATACTTCTGTTTTATATTCCTCTTGTGTATATATCAGGGGTGCCAAGTTTTGAAAAAAATTGTGGGTGCTCAGGATAATTATAAAAGGCAGGGGCCGCCTAGGTCCCCAGAAGCTACAGGATTTTTCATGCTTTGGGGTGCATTTTGGGGGTATTTTGATACATCTTAGAATAAATATGCCACCATCACAACTACTCCACTACAGAGGATGCAAGTCTCTTTAACTCCCTATTTCTAACCCCTGTGCTGTTGCCGAGTCTTTGAATTCCTACTTTACTACTTATGCCCTACCTCTTATCCCTTTCTCTACCCCCCTCCTCCTTTCCTGCCTTCTTCTCTTCTGTCATTTGTTGGACAGATGGACACTTCTGGACAGGACAGGAGGACTCTGACAGTGACAGGCTTTGCTAAGGCACGGCTCAACACACACACACACACACACACACACACACACACACACACACACACACACACACACATACAGGCAGCCACAGACAGACCACTGCTGCCATATATTTATTTTATCCCCAAATCCTACTCACTTTAATTTTGCCACAGACCCCTCTTAAATCCACTATCTGAGTGTGTTTCATTTTGTAGCTTTTAATATGGACAGACGGAAACTTGTCTGGAAAGGAGGACTCTCAACAGGCTTGGTTAAGGCTCATCTCACCCTGACCCTCACACACATGTGGTCACACAGAGGACACATTTACCTTGTCATGGGCCTTATGCACAGCAGTAATCATGGGCTTCTCAACACCACCCTGTCCCCACAGAAATGTGCTGCCCACAGAGAGTACTGTAGACTCTGACTTTAAAGCAAAATTCATAGTACTCTAAGATGCAGAAACAAACAAACTTTGTACACATAAAAGCATGCATTTCCATAGTGTTCTGAGCTTTTATCTCCTTAGTTTATTACAGTGCCCCACATTAGAGGGCTAGTGTCTACATTGTCCCACTTTTGAGGGTTTATGTCCCACACATTTCAGTAATAACAGGTTGAGAGGTTATTTATTGCACTAGTCATAATTTCTGCACATCATGGGACACTTTTCTTGCTATGCTTGCTGTTGCTGCAGGATCATACATTAGCCTGCCCCAAACACAATTAAATATTGAAATAAGGGAGCTGCTGTACCTTCCAAGCCTTCTCTTCTGCTTTTCTTTTAACAAAAGTCCATACTTTGCTTTCCTTGCTGCCTAATGCTTCCTTCACATAGACAAAGTTCTCCCTGGGACCCTGATAACTCTCACAGCCAGGTCAACTGTGTGCACTCCACACTACCCACAAATACCCATTCTTGGCCTCCGACTCAATGATCCCAAGTCCTGAGTAGCTGACAGACATAAGCAAAACTCGCCACCCTCAACCACCATATACTGGTTGGCTGGCTGCCCACACTATCCTAACCCAGGATAATGCTGCCTCACTGAGTGTCAGCCTTGCCTGCACCTCATGCCCTCACCCACTGACTGAATTCCACCCTCCGCACAGTACTGACAACAACTTTGGCTGTGGCCTTGGTTTGGGTTGTACTCACACTGACCTGATTCCATCTGGTCATCCTTCTTTGACCTGTCACCTCACTGGGCTCCTCCAGTCTCAGATCAACTCAACCTCAACCACCCCATCCCTGGCTAAGTTCTGATCTCCTTCTTTCTCTACAGTGACATTAGGGCACCAAAATCTGGGGAAGAGATGCACACATACAATACAAAATCACACCACCAAAACAAATGCCAGCAGTGCACAAAGACAACTGGAGCCAGGGAAGGGCATTGGAGGCAGGTGGTGGGAGGGGAGGGGGTTATCAGCATGCATAATGTTACATCAGTCAATCTGCGGTTCTGTCCTCCTGCCCTTGGAGACAACTTAAGTGCAACACTGGAAAAGACTGTAAAGCAATGCTGTGCATAACTTGCATAAAGTCAACACAGCTACCCAAAAAGGGCCCTCAGAAAACAAGGGCCCTTGCCCCTGTGCACAAGCATAATTTGAATAACAGTAAATCCAGTCCTGGTCATTCAGGCTTAGTCAGCCACAGAGACTAGAGACCACACATTGTCTGCTGCCAAATTTTGTTTTTATCCCCCAAGTTGTACTGTACTTTGGAACTTTCCTTTCTTTTTATATTTGTTTTAGGTTATGTGTGACAAGTTGACAACTCGTGATTGAACAGTCAGCAGCAGCCCCCGCTAGCCTGGGCCATGCCCACAAGCTAGTAAGCTATTTATTTATTTATTAGCTTTTGGTAACCAGCTATGAGCTGCCAATGCCATGTACACATAGTCGAGTTAAGTAACTGGGTTAATGAACAGTTAAAAAAATTACCCAGGCCACTGCAATATTCTTTTTTTTTTCTAAGTGATTTTCATTTTACAACTTGTTTTTCTGACTTATACATGAAAGAACATTTGCCGTGTCCCGCATGCGTCTCTTTTACTTACTCTGAGTGAGAGTCTGACTGCAGTCTGCACCCCGGCCCACACATTAACTCAACTCACTCGCTGCTGAACTGAAGGACTCATCTGGACTGGCAGCTAGATCATGCCACAGGATTGGAGGAGGTCAGAGCTCGGACCCTCGGAGGACACATACTGTCCCTGACCGCTAATGCACCATGACTGTCCCTGCCAACGCCCAATGCTTGAACATGCCAGCCAGTAAGCTGGGCCATGCCACCTGCATGCGCCGTCGCAGATGCAGTTGAGTTCAAGACAGCGCACGGGCATGCGCCTGTGCAGAGTGAGTGTACACGTCATGTGGGATGTAGATGGAGTGTTTTGTTCGTTGTCAGCCGCTGGGTGGAGCTGCTGCTAATGCCAACAATGGAACGGAGAAGGAGGAGGAGATTAGTCTGGCCAGCACTGTCACTCATCCTGACCCAAACGAAACAATAATCATGAATGAGTGGACATTGTGGCTCTGGACTGGGCTGGTTGGGGTGACCAGAGGTGGGCTGAAAATTGAGGGTGCCCATTTTAACTTTGTGGGTGCTCAAGCACCTGAGCACCCGTGCTGTCGGCGCCCCTGGTATACATAATTAACTAATTTATACCCCTTTTTATTGCATCAGACTTCAACACTGCACTTTTTGCTGTATATAGCCTCTTTGTATTTTTGTTTTCGATATACACTGTTTTGCTCTTTTATTTTGAACCCACATTTTATTGTACTGTATCATGCTTCTGTACAGTACTTTATGTTGCATTCTCCCTGTTATTCTTTGCTTCCCCAGATCATTCCTGTTAACAAACTTTGGCTCAGTGTGCCTCTCTTGGTGAATAAATTACAAGAAAATGAATAAAAAGAGAAGGCAGCAGCATGTGCAGAAGGTGGTTTCGACACAATCTGTGGATTTATGGGGGTGGTCTGGACTGATGAGGGGCATGGCCATATTCCACAATGATGTACTGGACTATAGGCATTCTACATATGCCCATATCTCTCAGCCTTTGCGCTCTGAAATGATGGACACTGACCCTTGAAATCAAGGACAGTGAGGGACACCACACCCTGAAATGAGGGACACCATGGCAGACATACAATTTTGGCATGCATACTGATTTAACACATTGTTTTATTATTAAAAAAGCTTACAAGGTATACAAATAGCCTGAAACTCAATATAACAGCATTAACAAATAACCATGTGCATGAAAGTACTCGTTTTATGTGGAAAAACAACCATTTGTAATAAAACAAATGAAGTCCACATGTTCTAACAGTCGTCGTCATCGTATTTTGTAGTTGCGTTTCTTGCAGCCTCTAAGATTTCTTTTGGCTGATGTGCCTCAACTCAGACTTGATCTTCATTCATTTTTATGGCAATCAATGAATTAAGTTTTTTTATGTTTATGCGTTACCTCAGCTCGGTTTTTACTTATTTACCATGCTCAAAGCATGTTCAGGCTCAGTATTAGAGTGTGGCAGGTACAAAACTGTCATTGCAAGTCCTTTAAGCAATTTTATTTCTCCACAGGCTACATCATTCATTCCTCTGAGCACTGTGCTCTAGTACCCGGATCTCTGTGGAGGATCTTGAATGAGATCAACAGTACCTTGAAACTGATAACATTGAAAACTGGTCCATCGGCTGACTGACTTCTCCACCACTGCTTGTAATTCCTAAAGTAGTAGCCAGAGCTTTGGTTGACAACTGGAGCTCTCAAGGGATCTAGAAACAAGGCAGAATTTTTCAGTGGCTGATCCCTTAAGGGAAATTTTGTCATCATTTTGTCAGCACAGTGCCATAGAATAATACAGCTTTTTTTTTCAAATGTTTATTTCTTCTGATGTTCCACTTAAGCTGTCATCATGTTGTTGAAGGTAGTCCTCAACTTCAGGACCAACACCTAGCTCATTATGTAACAAAAATTAGCCTGGCTCTCTAATACTTTGCAGTCATTTTGCTTCAAGAGTTTGACTGCAACTTGTGGTTTTAGAAGTCGTCCAGCAAACAACTGAACAGTCCTGCATTGATAGTTATGCAGGGCTGACATCTGATTTTCTTGTGCTTGCATCCTAACAATAAACTGACAAAGAGGCTCCAGTGCAGATGTCAAAAAAAAAAAAATGGCTCTAATTGCATGATTTTGTAGTCACTGACAAATAAGTTCGACTTTGGCTGTCCGAGATCCACTGACAAGAACTTCGACTGTAATGCATCCCACATGTCAGTCATCCACTTTATCACCTTGTGCATGCTAAGCCGCCTTGTGGGGACATGCTCTATTATTTTCATGGGTTCCACATCCACAAACAGGGCAAACTCTTTGAGTACCTGCTACCTCAGGGAGATAGACGAAAAGTGGCAGTAGACATCTGAAATTATTTCCTCAAAGAGTAGCTTTATAGCCTTAACAGTAGGTTTACTACAGATATCTGCCAAATGGCAGAGACAGCCTATATTCACAAGGTTTGGGTTGATTTGTTTCAGTCTGAACAATATACAGTTAATTCTCCCCGGCATTGATGCTGCATTGTCAGATGAAAAGGCAACAAGATTTTCAAGGGGAATGCTGAATCAGTCGAAGGACTCCATTACACAGTCAAACACTGCCTGACCAGTCCAGGATATGCATTCTGGCATGTCCAAAAATCAAATAATGTTCTTTTGCTGACTGTCATCAAAATATCTCACTAAAATTACCAGCAGTTTCACATTACCAATATCAGTGCTGTGGTCCAGGTACACACAGGATGGGACCTCTTTGACACATTTGGCAACATTGGTTTGATATTTGGGACTGTGAACATCTCTGGCAATATAGCTGGATCTTGTGGCTCTTCAGCTCATCTTCTTTACAACTTCTGAGTCTCTGCAGTGCTTCTGAATAAATTGTATAAGGTGGTCTCAGCAAGAAAAGGGTAGATTGTGCTCTGCCAGCAAACTGGCAAAATCCACCTCTGCCTCTGTCACCTGGGACGCACACTCTGTGCACAGAAGAAATCACTCACCTTCCTCCTAGCAGCTTGCCTTGTGTTATGCTAATGTTTTCTCTGTCTTTTTATGCCTCAGAACATCATGACGTCCACCATGACTTATTGTAAAATTACATCCACAGGTGTTGCAGAAAGCAAATATTTGTCCACGTCAAGTCTCAGTGACCCAGTTGAACTCTTTAACTCAGCTGTTCTGGAATACAGAGTACCTCTTTGCTCATCCTGTGGCATATTTCCATCATCTTCTGTATTTCCCTGTCTCTTCTCTGGCATGGAGAAACCATTGCCCACAGCGTAGTCCTTTCTATTTATGAGTCAGATCTAAAATAACCGTATGAAATGTACAAATTAAGTAAAATGGAAGGGATGTTGTGGAATCCGTTATTCTGCATTACCAGCAATCTGGAAAATGTTTCAATAGTTATGGTCTGCCCCACAGTCAGTAAGTACTCAGTATTCTTATATTAAACACTTTATTTAGCTTTCAGATTATTGAAGTAAGTCTACTGGCAGCATTTGTTAGCTGAGTGGCAAGCAAGATACATACAATACTACAGCACATCACCTAAGGCTTCCAAGATAAAGCAACCAAGCACAACCAACCTACCATATTGTTATATGGGCTAAAGTAAACATAGACCTCTCTCTAGCATTGAGTCACAATAAAAAGGTCATAAAACTAAGCAGAGCAATGACCACAAAGAAGGCTTTCTCTGCCTCAAAGTTAGCCATGCACAATTACAAATGTCCAAAAGAGAAAAAAATACCCCTTTAAGATGGGTTTCTTTGTAAACCATGATAACCCATGGGTCCCCATGCCAGATAATAACACAGCTTCCCTTGTAAGAATCAACAAAATGTATGGAACAAAAGCATTTTTCACAGGCTTAGCAGCCGTCTGAGCTGTCTGCACCATCACATCACCTCAATTTCTTTTGAAACCAATTACTTTTTTTGAAGTACGTAAGAATGAGAGTGAGCGGTGCATGTGTGTGGGTGTTAATTTCATAATTCTGTCACTGAAGCCAGATTTTGACTCCAATTTTCTGCATGAACAAATGTTTAAAACATTTTTTCTTTAAAAAAAGATCAGAATGACAATGGGGATAGAAAACGTTTTACTTTATTGCTTCATCCTTCGTCCGTCACATTGTAGTTTTTCTGGAACAAATAAGGAATACCCAGAAATTCATACAAAATGCTTGTGAGTGGGGATTACATTTGTGGGACCCTTTGGTCAGCACACCAGTGCACTCTCTCTCTCTCTCTCTCTCTCTCTCTCTCTCTCTCTCTCTCTCTCTCTCTCTCTCTCTATCATTGTTTATCTTTCTTTTTATTAGCTTTTCAAAAGTACGTACTTTTAAATGATAGCCACATTGAATATATGTAGAAATGGCATTTGCACCTGACCAGACCCATGCACTGTTACACACTGTGTACACTACCTACTCAACCTCAGGCCTGAATCCACACTCTTATAGATTCAAATCAATCAATCAATCAATCCAAGACACCCCCCCACTCACTAACTGATAAATAAAAAAAACATCTCTTACCTTACTGCCAGATCCGCTCAATTTATCCTGGTCTCCTGAGCAAGGGCAGGGCTGGGACAGATGTTCCTCCATTGGCTGCTACCTGGGGCATTGAATTCCAGGGGTGCACTGCTAGGTGCTCTGACCTTCTAGTTTGGTTGGAAACTGGGGCTTCCATGACTGCTGCTAGCTGCTGCTGGTCTGGCTCTAGACTAGTCCTTACTCTTCTCCATCTTTAAAATTTATAGCACTTTGAACAAAGGAACTCTGGATGAGGTGTACAGCACCAAAAATTCAAACTAGCAGCCAGTTTTATGATTGGGCAAAAAATGAGTCCCGCTGCATAACTCAGCCTCTCCCTTTCTTGATTGGGCCTGCTGCTGCTTCACGTTGGTTTCGCGTGGAATCCAACTCTACTGACTCCAAGCCACCCTGCACGGATGTGCATACCAGTTCTCAGTAGTAATCCAGCATCTTCATTCATTAGATAGCACCATCTGCAGTCACAAGGCAGGCCTCCAGATTGAGTGGCAGCTAGTAGCTACTAGTGTGTGGCCAATAAGGAGAAGAGGGCCACACCTAAATATTAACCAACCCTCCACTCTCTGGGCACATCACCGATGTGCTCTCCATGCTGCCTCTTGGATGGAGTTCCAGAAGGTCAATAGAGTGATAGAGCATGCTCACAAGGGCTCACCAATGAGTATGAGCCATACATGAGTGGTGCATTGTGAATCTGATTGGCTGCCAGCATTTACATCTGATGTCAGATGCAAGTGTCTGACGTTAGATCCAAGACAGAATTCGGCAATGGTGGCTGGTAAAGAAAATTGGGACAAAGACGGGTGCTAGTGGGACAAAATTTCAAAATGGAGCAAAATGGGTTGCCTGACACAATGCGGGACACTTGAGAAGTATGCATATGCCTGCAGTAGGGAGAGCTGACTACATGAGGAAGACCTCTGCCATAAGTCTTGTGTGCTGTCACAACTCTGGACTTGACTCTTCAATCAAAATATTTTCCTTTGTTTAAAAGTAAATTATTCTTATTATGGCATATATATATATATATATATATATATATATATATATATATATATATATATTATATGCTTTTACTCTTGGTTTATATGGTATTACACACTCAGGTGTTTAAAAAATCTCACAATGTACAACATGTTATACATTATCATATATATATATATATATATATATATAAGCCAACATGTAAAACATTTCTTTGATATGCATAATGTCATGCGTTTGTCACCCTGAAGAACAGATCAAAATAAGTTTTGCTATAAATATTATATATCTTTTAACTAAGCTACACATACAGAGGATCTAAGAATTCGGTAGGATTTACACAAACATGCATTGCATGACATTTAATAGACCACTTGATGCTTTAGCAGGAGTCATTAGGTTCAGTTTGCAATAAAAAAAAATATTTCAGTGTAACACCATAAGTGTTAGGATATTAATGCATCCCCTTTTTGATTACATTGAAAGTCAGACTTGGTTCCCCCCCCCCCCGGTTAGTCCCAGAACATGCCTTTTTGAAACAAATATTATTAAATAAATATTTAATTTGTCAGCTGGCACAAAACATCTTTATCTGCAATCTTGGATGGAAGACAGGGGGTCTGTTGTTGGTAAAACTCTGGTCCACAAGTTAAGTCATTGTTCCAGGAAGCATAGTCTGCTAGCTGGCATCAGGTATCAGTCCATATTCTTTCAGGATTTCAGAAAATGTTAAAAATCCAAAGACTACAGGCTTCTGATGGTGCGTGGCAATGACAAAAAGTCCATTGTATTAGCCTCATCCTGCATGTAGTCTCAATGGAGAGGTTTTAGCTCTGTGTCCCAGGCAGAAAGCAACAGATGTGCCCAGGGCAGGAAGCAAAAGACAAGTACTTCCAATTTCCTCATATGTCAATGTCCCAAGAAATAAAAGGTAAGCAGAACACATGTGGGTTCCGTTTTTCAAGTGCTGATCCAAACCAATGTTATATGTAATTCATGAATCATTTTACTAAGTTCAAATCTCTTTCCTGAAATGTTAATTATATTTTTATAGCAGTCTCACTGACCTTTGTGATAGTGACTTCCAGTTGGAAAAACATTTCAATATCAGAGGCCACTTTAAGTTATGGTGGTCATTTGACCTCTGAGTTACATCCCTCCCAGGAACGTACCTCATCTGATCTAGGCATCACTGAAAAACACAGTGCCGTGGAAGGGACCATTAACCTAAGTCCTTTGCCCAGCAGCTGTCTTTTTACGTCTTTTGTGAAAATATCCATCCTTTTTTTTTTTTTTTGTATGAATGCCTTAATTACTCACACTGGCATGCTTGGGCATGTCTTAAACTGTTTTGTTTTCTTGCCAAGCCTCAATTCACAACAGCCAACCTAAAGAAACTATTAGTTCATGTCCCTTGGCATGTTTGCATGGAATTTTCTTGATCAGAATACTTTTGCTAAGGCATAATAAGTAATAACAAAATTAAACAATAAACTCAGAGCATTAGCTCTGATTCAGTCAATAATAATTAAGTATTTTGCATCTTAGCTTCATTTTACCTACATCATTTCCCCTATTGAAGTGAAAGCATATCTCACAACTTGCTTTCAGTTCAAATTTTGATTAAGAATACTGTACTACCAGTGGATATACACATTCAAATGTTATTCCTTATAATGCAATAAACAAGGTATTCATTTAAAATTCATTTCAATAATGTGAGGTAGGATATAGCATCAGGTATACTTAACAATAGAGTATCACATATAGTAGGGTAATAAGGCTTCATATAAGAGTACATTGCACATATGCATTTTTCACATTGACATCTGTTCTCTGAGCTTACATTGCAGTCCTTTTCATACTTCGTACTGAAGCATTTTCAAAGACAGAAGTTCATAACAATCTTTCATAACACTAATCTTTGACAAGGGCATTAATCTTCAGATCCTTGCAGTGATCTTGAGGATGATGCCTCTTGAGCTTCTTCTGTATCCTCATCTCTTGCTACATCAAACCATTGAGGTTTTTGGGCATGATACGGTTTCAGTTGATTGATATGTACCCTCGTAAGTACAGTTTCACCAGCACCCTTTTTGTTACTCTCAATTTGTTAGGCTATGGGACACTTTGTCCTTAATGTTATGAGGTCCAGTCCAAGTCTTTATAAATTTCTTATGCTTGGCCTTATTTCTCCTGTAATTAAAATAGAATACTTTATCTCCAATCTGTTATTTCTTAGGAGTAGTTTTTCTGTCATAATAGACTTTAGAACCTTGAACACTTTTCTCAATGTTTGTTTGCGCAAATGAAAAAACTTCATGAAGGTGCAGTCTTAGATGGGTTACATGTTCATATGCTGTTAGCACCAGCTAATGTTTCATCCCTTGTAGTATACAAGAGGAGAAGAGAAAGCACCATCTCTCTACCAATCATCATTCCAAAAGGTAACATTATTGTAGATTTACTAGGCGTTGCCTTTAATGCCATTAAAACAAGTGGAAGTTGTAGATCCCAATCCTTTACAGAAGTACTAACGTACTTCTTTAGCAGGCACACTATGGTTTGGTTTGCATATTCTACTTGTTCAGATGATTCTGGATGGCAAGCCACAGTTTCATTTGTACACTACGATTATCCACGTGTTTTCCATTACCTTTGCTGTACAATGTGAACTGATTTCAGATTATACTCTGAGTGGTAAGCCCCTGTGGCTAAGGACATGGTTAATTAACAGCACAGCTGTTGTTTCAGCTGTATCATTTTGAGCTGGTATAAATTCAACCCACTTTGTAAACATACTGGTAACCATGAGGAGGTACTTGCTACTTCTTGATGGCCTTATGACTGGACCTATCCAATCTATGTCAATACCTGACCAGGGCATAGTGATGACTTTTACCTGTAAGGGTGCCCTATGTGTCTACGATGGTGGCTGAAATTCACAACAGGTTATACACCCCTTGATATAATCTGTTGTCTTTGTTTATGTATGGTCAGTAGGCCACCTCTTCAATGTTTCTACTATTTTGCGGTTTCCCCAATTTGCTCCAGATGGTTCACCATGAGCATATTTCATCACTACACCTCTGTAAGCTAATGGGACCGCACATGAATGTTCTTGTGGTGTTTTATAAGATTTTACAAGTAGACCTTTTCACAACTGGAAATTATCCTTCTTATTATACAATAGGTTCAAGTCATTGTAAATTTGAAAGTCACTGTCTGGTATCTTGTTTGTATTGGGGTCCTCTAGATAACAGTACATTTACCTAGTTTGTTGCATTTTAATGAAATCTAGATCTGTTTTTTTTCACTATATAGTCATACTACTCAACCAGTTTTGCCTTTCCTTTCCTGTTGTATGGTAACCACCTTAACTCTAGCTAGCGTTATAGGAGTAATACCCCAGGGTTGTCCATTCAGGGCACCTTCTTTTGCTGGACTGTCTGCTACATCATTCCCCTGTTTATCTGGTCCAAGGATTCTGGAGTGGCCCATTGTCTTTTTCTAGTAAACAATCAATCCATGTTCCTAAACTAACTGTTCTGCAGTCAGTATAACACATGCATGTACAGCACTTTTACCTCTGGAGTTTGTCATACCATTAGTTTACTAGTGTGACAGGTAGGTAAGAAGGCTGTGCCTAGCATAATTAGAATCTGTACAGATCACAAAGTCAAATACATTTTCCTTCACTGCACTTTGTGTGGCTTTGCATAAGGCTGCAAATTCTGCATATTGATTAGACTTGGGGCCTAGTTGGTACCTGAGGGGAGAACTAGGAATGTCTTCATGCCACACTACTCCTAAACCTGAATGTCATTTCCCATCCCTGTGGCAGGCACTGACATCTACACACAGTTTGGGTAGGTTTTGGCATACACTTTCATCATAGTTATGATGTCTATGGGCTTGCAAGCTGGGGGCTGGTTAGGTTCTTGCAACGAATGTTCCTCAACACTACAAGAATGTAAGTTGTCTGTTCCTCGGGTCACATCATTCTTCTTCTGTTTTGTATATCTTATTTCTAAGGGCAGACCTTGGAGTGCCAAGGTCCAGGCCACAGTTCTGCTACTTGACCCATTACCAGTGTTGAGTTTCTGGCTCCTGTGAAACTAAATAAGTTGGTGGCAAGTCTCAACAACAATTTTTTCACCACAAAGTTTCTAAAATGTTGCACTGCTCAAACAGCAGAGAAGAGAGATTTCTCAAGAGATTTCTCACAATCTGAGAATTTCTTTTCAACATCACTCAGCATTTTACTAGCATAAGATAGTTGTCTGAATTATATTTCTGATACAATGCTGCACTGATACTATGGTTAGTGTACCCTGTTTCAAGGTAGAATGCCTTATACTTTTCAGGCTAAACAAGGCATGGAGCATTACACAGGCAATATTTGAGTGCCTGTATAGCTTCTTCTTGCTCTTTTCCCTATACCCATGGATTTGCATTCTTCAGTAACCTTGTGAGTCAGTGTGCAATCTCAGCATAGTCCTGGATAAACTGGCACGAGTACTGCAGTTACAAATCAATAGGAAACTATGTAACTCCATCAGATTTTTGGGTGGCTCAGTTGTTTGAATTGCCTGTATTCAGCTGTGCTGAAGGCATGAGTTCTCTGGTTCAACATCATACCCTAAGTAATTTACCTTATTCTTGAACCATTGTCCTTTGGTTAGAGCCAGTTTAGCACCAGCAATTTTCAGATGGTTTAAAACATACCTGACTTCATCCTGGTATTTCTTGAATGTTTTTTTGTTAATGAGTATGTCATCCACATAAACAAAATTTCTCTGGCTTTCATCATCAGACACGGCCTTTTGCAGGAAGATATTGAGATCTGCTGGAGATTTCAAGTACCCAGGTCGACACCTGTTTCAGCTCTACTGTCTCTTACCAAATGTGAAAGCCAATTTATGTTGGTTTTTGGGATCTACCTTGAGGATCCAGAATTCATTTGTTACATCTAGGGTTGCACAATTCTTTGCACCGTCAGTTTTTGTTAAACTTTGATCTAGGTATGTCATGGGCCAGCAAGATAATGGTACTTGTTTATTTAGTTACCATTATTCAAGTTTAGGCCTCCATTTTCCTGTTGGTTTTAGTACAGGCCAAATGGGAAAATTATAAACAGAAATAACTTACCATGTAATTCCACACTCCTTTACATTAGCTGGCATTTCTTGCATGGACTCATAAGATGCAAGTGATATTCTATACTGATGTATGTACACTGGGCCTTTGGTTGGATCACTTTGTATCTTAGTAACATGGAAGTCTGTTACACAACAGTCAAAGGCATCTTTTGAGAACATTTTCTTTACACCATAGAACATTACATGTATATGTTCCTTCTCTGTTTCAGTTTCAGCTTTTCTATTTTGAATAGCTTATTCAATTTGTTCCTTAAACTCAGTGTAAGGTAAATTCTCTCCTATTTCTTTTTGTTTGCTCAATTGTATCAGAGACATTTTTGGTTTCAGTTAACATTATCTCTTCGAGAATTTCCTCTGCTTCAACAGTTTGAGACAGTACTAGATCATTATTTTATATATTGCATGCATGCAGTTCTTCTCTATCAAATGGCCATATTGTATCACTTGGAGGGTAAATAACCCATTAGATGATGACCTAGCGTTTTCCTGTTCTTCTTTCCCCCTTTGCATGCTCTCTAATAGATTATCAACAATAACATGCATGGCAAGTTCTAGATCCTAGAATGATTGAGCAATCACGGTTCTTAAAAAGGACAGGAAATGATGTCTAATTAGCAACTGTTTATAATGTTCCTAGTTTCAGAAATGATATTCATACCCCTAAATGACCCATATATAACTTTACCTAAATAAAAAATGATGTGGAAAACTGTATTTCCCATTATTTTGCTTTTATGGGCAGCATTCTGTTACAATTTTGGTCACAGAACCAGTGATCTGGAATTTTAACCATGTCACGGTTTGAGCTCAGAACTCTGAACATGGTTCTGATAGGACAATAGCTCATACTTAGCATTCTGTACACAAGCCATAACATAGTAAAAACTCCAAATTACTAGTTCCATGAAGAGAACTGTAACAGAATGATGTCCATAAAAAGGAAACAATTGAAAACACAATTTTTCACATCAGTGCTTATTCAGTTGCAGTTAAATGTGGGATCATTTGGAAGTGTGAATTTCATTTCTGTAAATACTGTATGAGCATTACTAACTGCTGCCAATTGGTACACATTTTCTGTCCCCTTTAACCTTGTGTGGGCTCCTACAGTAATGGCTTCTGTTGTGGAATTGGATGCCAAAAGATGCACAATTCTGTTGGTCGCATCTAAGCAGGGTGTATAATAGATCCTTAAACCCATTTAATTAAACTGCTGGTTTGGATGAAATAATGCACAAGTGCCAGACATTTCTTGGCCTTTCTAGATATTAATCCTGAGGGGAAACTCTTTCACACTACCAGGAATGGTGGTTCTAAACTCATTTACTGCTTGGCATAATCGTGGAATGTTCTTCCCTGACCTCAGGGCCTGCAGGGTTACCTTTCCTGGGTACGGGTCTCTGCTTAACCATGACCACAGAATATTATTGACAAGATCTACACATACACCTAGTTGTACAAGGATATCCAGCCCAGTACACTTAGAGGACTATAGGTCTTGTACTACATATGTGTGGTGCTGTATGTTGCAAGATAGGCCTATTACCACTTTATTTAATGTTCCTTTTTCCTGTGTTGTGAGGCACTCCTGAGTTAGGACACTGTCCCCTTAAGAAGGCCTTTAAAAAGTTAAACAAAATAAAAAAAATTACCAAAAGCCAGTTTGGGCCTGATATTCATCTAGATAAGGACCGGACAGGTTTATGTATCCCAGGAGTCATATCTCTTGGATCAAAATGGACACTTAGATATTCCACAGGCAAAAGGCCCCCAGTGGGAGGTCAGAGTTCAGCAGGAAATGGCACCAGTGGGAGGTCAGCCTAAGACAGAAAACGGTTTTGCATAAACCTTTTGTTAGGAATGTTAGACATGGAACCATAGTGACATCTGCAGGAAAGGGTAAACTGTTGCACCCCAGTCTCTGTATAGCTCAAGAGTATTCACCCCATCCTAAAAGGGATGGGTGTGGCTTAAAAATGACATCACACAGAATTTAACTACACACAGATTTTGAAATCAGTGCACTTTTTTAGTTTGGAGTTTGAAGCCTAAGGAACTAATCCTGGAGAATCTCAGAGCTAAGAAGAACTTATCAAGCTGGTATATACTTTTTAAAAAGTATATGTAGGCGTGGAAACCCCTCTGAACCAGACCTGAGCCTTGTGAGACTGGCCTTCTCACATGCTGAACAGAAAAATTCTGATCTTTAAGTCAGAATTTGGAAATCAAGACGACCCTGAGTTTTACACCAAGAGGAAACTCAGAGACTTAAGTTTTTTTCCAACAATCTAGTGTTTTTCTAAAGAACTTTTCTTCACCTACAGAGACAATTTCCTCTCAAAAAGGACATTTGATATTGCTGGACTCTAAACCTCAAAATAAGGTATAGTTTAGAACTAAAGTGTATAGTGTTTTTGTATAACCATCTAATATTTAGTTTTCATATTGTCAACTTTTCAAATCTTGACTGGCCCGGTGGCACTGAGGGTTGAGACGCTTAACACCACACCTCGTGCCACGCCGATGACCTGAGTTCGGGAGCAAGCTCAGGAATCAGGGGTCAGCAGGGGAGGGAGACAGATTGAGCACCCACTGGGCAGCTATCCTCTCTGGGTGGGAGGGTTAAGGAGGCCCGGTGCTCTGGTGAGCCCTGGTGGAGACTGGAGGTACCATCAAGCCACCAGGATGCATGTACAAGAGCATGGCTGATGTAGGCAGGGTTACCATGCGCCATGGCATCAGATGTGCACCATGCAGGGGGGAGGGGATCTTGGGTTAACCACAAGAAATACCCCTCCAGCCCTGGATAGGTGATGGCCCTGCCAGTGCCACTGCCACACATCCAACGCTGGTTCCCTGCCACTGCCCCAGGGTCTCCCCGGGTTGTTCTCCCCCAACCCAGGGAACCATAATGAACTTGAAGATGGCGGGGGAACAGGGTTCAACCTTAACATTGTTTTACTAGCCCTGAACCTAGTGCAAATTGGCCAGGGCTAGTGCAGCTAACCCTCTACTTGTCCATCTTGACTAGTGCAGGTTTTTCATGGCTGTTAATGAAGTTGCAAAAGTCCCTGCTTTAGCAGGCTGTAGTCCTTTTGCTAATCTCCCTCAGTGTTCCAGGTGGCCTGGTGTGATTATCAGCTCATTAAGAGTTGCAATTATCTGGCAGTTCAAGAGGGAGATCCAACAAAAGACTTGATGTGAGTCATTATCACTCAATTGTTAGGACATTCAGCTAGTGTACATGCTGTGATCAAGGGTAGAGTGGTTAAGTCACTAGCATCCAGTTTGCTGAACTTGTCTTTTATTTGTCCCACAATCTTAAGACCAGTGTGCCTCATTTCCCAACCTTTTGAGTGTCTGTATCCAACACAGCAGTGGCAGAATGCTATGATGTATACACGGTCTGCCCAGCCAGGTGGTCCGTGCACTCTATACTTTCTCTGGACACCACTGCAGACTAGACTCTGAAGTGACCATCCATAGACCCATAGCTGCCATTACTGACTGGTGTAGGGTTCACAGCTCCTCTTAATGGATCACACCAGTCAATGCCATCCATGCAGTACCACCCAGCATGTCATTTCATCCTAAAAACAATGCTTTGGTGCATGTATGGTACAAAGCAAAACCTCAGTAAAATATGTAATTTGAAAGGCTCTGCCTAGCATATACAAGCTGATTAGCCCAACCCCCCCCAGTCTCTCTGGACTCATTGCTGTGGAAGTGAAACCCTCACAACCTTAGGACTTCAGGCCAAACTCTTCTTGAAGTTCCAAGGGTAAGGACCAAGGCAAGGGGCAAGTCAGTTTCCTACACTGCCCCTTTCCTATGGAACAAACTTCCTCCAGAGGTGCAGGAAGCACCCTCAATCAAGATCTTCTGTACAAGACTCAAGGCACACACGCTCGTTATGAGACAATGTCAATGCCATGTTACCTGATACCTCCCCTCTTGCCCATCCCACCCGTCCAAGTACATGCCTCGCCCTACCTAAAGCTGGGTGCTCATGCCCTTTCCTTAACTGGGCTCTCCACTTAACAAATGCTCACTGCAGTTAACCTTAACCCATGTGTGATGCTCTGGCTCATTTTTCCTATCAATGATTAAAAAATTGCTAAATCTGTAACCTGTTATATAATATGTTATTACTACGAGGTGAATTGAACATGTTATGACCTATTTATTGTACTACCACTGTATATTCTACGTTCCTTGTAATTCCCAGGTCACCCCTGAAAAAGGGACCTCCAGGGCCCAGTGGGCCTACCTGGTCACCAAAATTTAATAAATAAATAAAATAGGTATTCCTGGTGTGCACAGATCATCCTATATAGAAAGAGAGGTAGTACAGCATCATGCCTGTATAAGCTCCCCTTTGACTGATGAAAGGACACCATTGTGAAAAATCTGTTTTTGTTAGGGCAGAGCATGTTATATCAATACTTTTGTACCTGGTATATATAAACAAATATGTCAAAGTTTCTTACATCCCAAGCCCCTGTGTTTGTTTAACTCTCTCAAAAGAAATCCTAAAACTTCCCCTGGCTCACTTCGCAGTCTAAAAAAACTTCCAGAAGTGCAGGTTTGGTTAATCACAGGGTGGGGAATGAGAGTGTCTTTTTCTGCCTGATTCTGTACATTGCTCTGCAGGTCAGGGTGGGACTGTGGTGTGGTGAGGTGCATGATGTTGTTGGCTTTTGTGTGTGCAGAGCTAGAACTGCTTGATAAAACATATGCTATTATGGTATTCTTTAGTCTGGCGGGAAGGGGTGAAGAAAGAGGAAGCAAGGGATGCATGGCAAAAAACAGTGGGAGAACACACTGCATGTGATTGTATTGCAGTCTTTTTTTGCTGGGGCAGGAAGCAATGTGGGAGCAGGATAAGTATGCAATAATCGGAGTATTTCTTGGCTTGCATTTTTCCTGTATAACCAATCAAAATTGATCATTATTATTGTGGGCTAATGCAACTGTCTGCGGGCTAGTGCAACTTTTAATCAACTTGTCCGACTGGCTAGTGCAAAAAAAAGTTAAGGTTGACCCCTGCGGGGGAACACAGCGGGTGGTAGAGCAAGCTGGTGAGTGCAGTGGCCTGAGAGAGTTCCAGGCTGGAGGGTTACAAATAGAGTCGGAAAAAAAACAAAAACTTTTCAAATCTTCCAAATTGTAGAATTTACTGTGTTGTTTTTTTTTTTCTTTTAAGTAAACTTTTATAATTTCTTATCAACTCTGCCTGGGGTCTGGCTGTGTGATCTAACATTTTAAACAGAAGGGTTTTGTAAAGACTGTATGCCTTGTTAATGAAGATAGTGACCGCTTGGCTATCCTATAAACCAAATAGGCAAGAGGCTGCCAGTGGCCGTGGTGGGATTCTAACCAGAGAGGGTAGTAAAGAGTCAGGGGGATTCAAGACTACAGTTTCCACCCTCCCACTGGGAAAAGGAAGGTTGATGATGCTTCCTGAACCCTACAACTGCTCACGAGTTCCGTAAAAAAGGGGACCATTCCTGCAAACAGGAGGTCCTGCCGTGCCCACGGGGTTGGCCTCATGATAGATTTGGTGCCAGCTACTAGGATTTTGAATGGCCTTACAAAACCATCACATAATAGAGGGCAGAATTTGGAAAGGGGAAAAAGGAATTTGTTTGTAGACAGTAAGACCCAATCCTGTTTGAATTTTTTTTTTAACAAGAGTAGGGTAGTATAGAAGAAGAATGTCTTCCCAGTACAGCACTATGAATCTGGAACAGCTGAGGAGGATCTGTGTAGAAAAGGGCATTCCCAGTGAGAACAAACATAAAAAGCAACTCACAGAGGCCCTTATTGCAGCTGAGACTGAGGAAGCGGCACCACACTTGGAGCCACAGGTGATGACTCCAGATGCCCCGAGCCTAGAGAAGAAGGAGCCATCCACAGACAAGAAGCTGGAGCTGAGGAGGCTGCAGATGCAGGAGAGACAGCTTGAGATGGAGTAAAAAAGGTTCAAGATGGAACTATAGGAACAGCAGCTCCAGAGAGAGGCAGAAGAAAGGCAGCGCCAAAGAGAATTTGAACTGGAGAAGCTCATAGAAGCTGGGTTTGTAAAATATTTGGTGTGGTCAAGGGGTCAGGGGTCAAAGCCCCACCCCATGGCCCAGAGGTCAAGGTCAAAACCCCTCCATGGGGGTCTATAGGAGCAGAGCCCCCTTTATGTGGGGGTCGGGAGGTTTAGCATAGCACTCAAGTTATGCTACTTGCCCATGTATGGCACAATCTACACTATGTGTGCCTGGTTTTTTTTTTATTAGTTTACTTGAGTTGGGGGGCTTCACCCGCCACATCCCCATGTTAAAAAAACAAGGGAGTGTGGGGGGAAGAGCCCCCCAACTCTAATGAACTGACAAAACCTAAAGCACAGCAAGCATTTGATAAAAGTAGCCTTGCGCATCTACAGTACCGTACAGTGCAGCAAGCATGCAACAAAATTAAGCTGTATTCTCTGTAGCTTTGCACTATGCTAATTGTTGTGGTCTCCTACATAGCAGAAGGTCAGCAAAAGACTGCCAGGAAAAAAAAAATGGATCTCTTGATCTTGCCATTTTGGACTAGTTCAGGGATGTTTGTTTTATTTTTTTATTCTTGTAAACAGATTTTTTACCTGCAACAAGTACAGAGACAAAACAGATCTACTGGTAGAACTCCTAGGCGAGGCTAGCTCCAAACCACCATAATAGGTAGTGGTGGGCGAAGTGGGCTCAATCCGCTCCACGAAGCGATTCGTGGAGCAAAGGCGGATTTACGGAGTGCTCCGCAATGCGTAGCAGAGTACTTCACGTTACAATGAGGAGCGCGAAGTCCATTGAATCCAATGACTTCGCGTTACTCGCCTCCCCAGACCACTACTCTGCCAAATATAAGGTAAAGTGCATTGCAGGCAGTGCACTTCACCTCACTTCACCTTGTTTTTGAGCTCCAAAGGTGAATTTTGCAATGATTCAAGGGATTTCAGGTCACATGGGCTCTATCTTAATCTGCACAGCCTCTGTTCGGGGTAGTATGAGTAGGAAGGAGTAGGAGACAGCGTGCTCTGAAAGCTGTCTGTGATAGGAATCTTGTAAAAGCTGTTCAAAAAGCATTTTTGTGTTTTTTTGGGGGATCCAACTTTAGTTCTTCGATTGTAGGAAACCCTCCTGTGCTAATATCATCGAGCGTTTTTGGTTTTGTGTGGATTTTGAATGTTAATTTACAACATTGAGTGTATGTGGTGAAAGACAGTGAAAGTGTGCTTTGGGGAGGGGCGTATCTGTGGTGTAGGTAGATTTAAGTTGATGAAATAGTGATTTCTTTGTTTTTTGGTTATATTTTTGTTATATAACTGTCTGTGTTAATGTACACACAGTAATATTGTCAGTAATAGTAGTTCAATGTGCTTACGCAACTGGATACGATATGATAATGCTTGTGTAACTTGAGTAACTTGAATTGAATGTGGCTTTCCGCCTCTCTATCCGTGGGATATACCTCCCATAGGGGTACAATGCAAGGAACCCCAGTGAGGGTTCCCCCTCCACAGGTGCCAGAAATGAATGAATTGGCTAAAGGTAGGTTAGAAAGAAGCCCACGGTAAGAGAGGCTAGCCGCTGGAGGAGGGATGGATGTTGGGCAACGAAAACGAATCCTGAGGGCATCCAGGAAAAGTGACGTCTTTAAGCTCAATGGGGGAGTGACGTTGTTGCTCTGCCTATTGAACCTCGGGCTTAAAGCCCTCCCATTCAATGTGCTTATGCAACTGGATACGATATGATAATGCTTGTGCCTCTCTATCCATGGGATATACCTCCTGTAGGGGTACAACGCAAGGAACCCTAGTGATGGTTCCCCCCCCCACAGGTGCCGGAAATGAATGATTCGGCTAAAGGTAGGTTAGGAAGAAGCCCAAAAGGAATACCTGAATTGCTGAGCGTCGAAGAGAGAAGTGATTAATGAATTCTGTGAGAAGGGCTAACTTCCTGAGGAGAGAGGGGAAAGCTGGGCCACCATCTGCCTCCTCCTCCAACAGCGGAACCTAACTAGCTAAGAAGAAAATCACTAATTCTATCTAATATTATGACCATTGGCAAGGAGGAGAGGAAAACCCCGCTTTAAGGAGGAAACCTCTGGGGATCCAAGGCCTAGGTTGCCTTCCCTCCAGGCTGATGATGTTTGAATTTAGGATGTATATTTTTAGAAAGAAAGGGTTCGGTAACTAGAGGGATACGAGTAGTGAGGATGATGATGGAATATGGAAGATCCCTAAAAGGAAGCACAGATCAAGGATGGAACATGAGGCTGTGTGCAGATCGAATGGGAACATGAGGCACGATTAATACTGATGATGATGATCACTGCAAGCGATCGGCGGGTTGATGAGGTAGCGTAAGATCTAAGATAAGTATGATTGATTGAGTGAGGTGAGGAAGTAGAAATTGAGGATGATGAGGCATGAATGATTAGATCCTGTTGTGGTCAATGAGTAGCATCAGAGTTAATAATGGAATGCTCGAAGGAATGATAAACTAGGTACAACTTGTTGGAACTAAGAAGGGTATGCACAAGTAGTCAATGTAAGATATTAGATCTAGAAGCAAGGATAGGAAGGAGTAAGTCCATTTATGAGTCAGAGCAGCAAGGGGTATCTGGATGTGCTCACGAGGATATTCCAGATCAGTCAATGAGACCACCAATAATGTTGCAGACTGGCTTAATGGAGCGATGCGTTTGATAGAGTTATGCAAGTGAGCAGGCACTGAGGTTGAAGAGGCATTCTTAATTATGCAATGAAGACGATTAGACCCTGAATGATTAGATCCTGAGGTTGTATTCGATGAGGTAGAATGGTATTGAGTGATAGGAATGTTAGAGTAGGCGATGTAAATGGATGAGTTGTGAAGTAATGCTGAGTGGAAGATGACTGGATTCATGAACTCGATATGACTGGAGTTATGAACTCAATGCATTCAGCAGGATGGCTGCAGCTGATAGGTGGCATAGGAATTATGATAGGCATGCCCCCCCCCAAAAAAAATGTTGAGAGCAGGCTGAGGGTGGAGGGAAGCCTGGATAGCTGGAAGGGAACTGGAAGGGGAGGAGATGGGAAAGAACCAAAAGAAATCAGCATGAAAGAAGTACACCGATGAGCACCTTAAAGAGGTAGATTCGGAGGCCAAGAAGGGAGATCGGGAATCGTGGGCAACTCAGGGGAAGCGATCAAGAAACAAAACTTGGACAAGGTGATAAGTGAGCAAATCGAATGAAGTATGGTGACGAGTGAAGAGAAGGGCGGAGAGAAGCTTATGAGGGCAGAATCCTGGAGAGTCGGTACAGAACTGGAAGAAGAAGAAATTGGAATGAACGGGAACAGAACTCGAACAAAGGTATCGGGCACCAGGGAGTGAGATGAACGATGATGCTCCTCATAAGGAGACTGACGCCGAGGTCAAGAAGGCACATCAGGAACCAGATGATCTGCAAACCAGAGGGCAGGATGGCGATCAAGGGGAGGCAAATCGGACAAAATACGAGGAGAAGGGAAGCCAGAGTGGAAAGAATCCATGACGGGCAAGGTGAGAATAAGCACTAGGTTGAGGAAAGGAACAGGAATAGATGAGGTATGATGAGTGAAGGATGCCATGAAGGCAGATACTGGAGAGCGAGGTATGAAAGGACGAAGGATAATAGGGAGTGCATTGGTGAAACACAGGACCCAGCCGGAATGGGAGGAGAACTGCACAGGGTGAGTCGGATTAGGCCACATGCAATACAGGATAGACATAGCTGTATGGAGCAAGGGAACAGCGCGGACTTGGCAGCAAATGAAGCAAGGCATGCCGAGAGAGGGATTGAAGGAGAAGAGCAGGTCGAGGCCAGGCATCATAGAATTGAGGGGTTAAGGAGAAAATGGATCGCCTGATGGAAGGATCAACTACAGATGACATGGAGCAAATAGGCTCCTGAAAGAGGAAGGCACTGCAAGGGGGCAAGAGGGCGAGCTGGAGGAAGTGGCACGTATGCCCGGGTCAACCGAAGGTTGGATGGCGTCAGCCAGGGAAGGCCAGAGGATATGGATGGCAAAGGAAATGAATAGATATGTCATGGCACGATGAGATAGAAGCCATAACTGGATTGAAACTAGGACGGATTAGTTTGCAGAAAGAGCCCAGGAGAGGGAGCAGAACGAGGGACGCCAAAGCAAGAGTAGTTGATGGGGAATGTGAGGTAGAAAAAACTAAGCTCAGGGTCAATGGAAATAGATGAGCACGTGACAACCAAAATGATTGTCGGCAGAGGGAACAAGAGCCATACAAAACTCCGGAGATAAACAAGTAATCAAACCTAGTAAAGAGACGGGTGAGGAGAAACATGGTCAAAAAGGTCGGAATACTACGAGGAAGAGACAGAGGAAGCATATGTACCTGAGGAAGCTGGTGAATGCAAGCAGAACTACAGGGCATATCCCTAGAGCTGGGGGGGGGGTTAGTGGAAAAACATCAGAAAGCACCAAGATGCTCAGAAGGCAATAATCAGCGCGTGAAGCAGGCTACAAGGGGAGAGGCTGGAATTTAAGAAGGGTTAGACCTGCGGTGTAGAATTAGACAGACACCCAAGGGAGACTAGTACCGAGGATAACACAGAAGGATGCAGCTGGTAGCTTTCAGATTCTAGTGGTGCAGGAAGATGAGGTAGCCAAAGGTGAAGGAAATAGGGGCAGTATCCAAAAGCTGGCAAGCAGCGCAGTCAAAAAGGTCTGAGAGGCGGCCGTGGAGGAAGACCCCGAGGATGTGGAACTGTTTGGTCCAGGAGTAGGAGTGCTGGTGCACTGGGAGGTTGCAGAGCTGTGCAGAGGTCAGAGGAGCCAGGACCGCAGCCGCTGCCAGTTGGGGCTGCATGAAACCTGAAGTAGGGAGCAGAAGATCGATTGAAAGGTTGAGCAAGATGAAGAAGTAGACACTGAGGCCGAAAAGGCATTAACTGCGATATGAATGAGTAGATCTGGATGTGTGGGTGATGAGAGAACAGAGGATTCGATAGAGTGATGCAAGTGATGAGGCTCCTTGAAAGGAGATAAACTTCAAGGCCAAGAAAGCATGCCTGGGACCAGAGGGTATGTGAACTAGAGGGGAGATGTGCTTGATAGAGCAGTGTAACCACATAGACTTCTCGAACTGAGGTAGAGCCATAAATGAATAGAGTGATGAGATGAAGTAGGCCCCTCGAAATGAGGTAGATTCGAGAAGAAATGCGAAGGAAACTGGAATGCTAGCGGATGGCCTCCGGCCAGCCCATAGCAAGGGGCGATGGATGGGAAGGCAGGGCCAGGAATGGAGGCAGAGGTGAATCAAGGTGACTGAAGCTGCAGGCTAGAGGGAGGCGGCCAAGTCATGTCGACGGAGTGATGGAAAGAGATGAGTAGGTTGATGCGAAATATGGTGGAATGCGAGCAAATCAGATGAGAAGGGGTGAAATCATGACTGAAAGAATCCATAACAGCCGACGACGGAATGTATCCAGGAAGGAGGCTCATTGAGATAGGAAATGGGTAATAAGGACTGGAGTCAGGAACCCAATACATGGGCAGGAGGGCCTCGGATCAATGAGGTGGCATATGAGGAGTGATCGGTATACGCAAAGAAATATTGAATGGAGCTGAAGAAAGTAACACCGGAATGGAGGAAGTACAAAGATGAATTGACGCCATGAAGATAGGTACTGAAAAGCGAGATAGGAAAGGACGTAGGACAGTGAGGACTGAATTGGATGAGCAGGCCGAGGTGAGGTATAGCTGGTTTGGAAGGAGAACCGCAGGAGGGAAATGATTTATGAGAGGTCATGATAGGTATGCCAAAGAGAAGTCTTGATTGTAGGCCATATTGAGGTGGCTGGAGAGGGCTCAATGGTGAGAGGGGTAAAATTATAGCAAACGAAGGCGGTGCGAAGGAAAGGAATGACAATGGAGCGAATCTGTGATTGGAATGAGCCGTGATGGCTGTCACAAGGAAGGTAAATAGGAACGGCAAGGTATGATGAGGGAGGGAAGTTCAGAAGGCCAGAATGGGAATTGCCCGAGGCTGATCTTTCATGGGCAGACAGTGCCACCTGCTGGTCAGTAGGAGAACTTGCGCATGACAGAGCAAGAATACCCCAGATATAAGCTAGACTGCAAGAAAGCAGATTGGTAGAAAAACATTCTTCCAGGAACAGTATGCCCTGGGAGGCAGTGAAAGTGCAGAATATCCCCCCAAAAAGTTATTATTTTGTTATTGGGTGAGGCACGATCAGAGACCTGAGTAGGGAACAGATGGGTAAATGCAGAGTCCCAATATACATGTATGGCAACCGGGGACCCAAGCCAAGTCCGGAGAGATTGAAACAATTCAGCAGGTAAGCCCTGATAGGGAACAGTGATCCAAGAGACACAGATCAATCAGAAGAGAGGGCTAAAACCCACGACATAAGAAATATGGCGAAGCAGGAGGTTGGCAAAGCCAACCGAGGAGGCTGAGGGTCATGCGACCGAGGCAGGAAGGCGAACAAGAGAAGCGCAGTGCTGAAGCAGCTGCAGAAAAACAAGGGAGGAAGTCGGAGCGAGAAAGTCAGTGGTGGGAGTGAGAACGCACCCAGAAGCATGGCTAAGAGGTGAAGAGAGGAAGCGGGCGGTA
This sequence comes from Neoceratodus forsteri, assembly GCA_016271365.2. Classification (NCBI taxonomy): domain Eukaryota; kingdom Metazoa; phylum Chordata; order Ceratodontiformes; family Ceratodontidae; genus Neoceratodus; species Neoceratodus forsteri. The sequence goes on along the minus strand of CM057456.1, from coordinate 1,095,780,119 downwards.
GGCAAATGAGAACTGCAAGCAGTCAGCACTTTTCCACCAATGATGTACGGAGTGCTGGGAGGCAAAACAGCAGAAGCGAGAGTAGAAGGGGAACAGGAGCAGGGGAGCGGGGGGGGGGCAAGTGAGGAGAAAGAAATGTCCGAAAGCACTGAAGGAGGAGCGCTGCTTGCCATCTGGGAGAGCATTGCACAAGCAATTAAGCTAGAATAGAGGCAGTCGAGAGCTGGAGTGGCGCAATTCCTGGATGAATGAGCAAGCTATGAGGCATGAGCAGGCAACAGATTGGACTCCAGCTTCAGGATAGCTGCAGGCTGAAGTGCTAGTGGAACGAATACAGGCAGAAATAGATGAGGCAGCTCCAAACCCCCTCAGGTGGGACTGAGCGAGGAGGGTCGACAGAAAGAAACAGTCACCTGAACGGGTGAAATCGCTGCGGTCCTACGCTATCACAGGCAGTAGGAGAAAGAAACGTGCGACCTAGCCTCCAGCTGCAATGAAAACGAATCCTGAGGGCATCCAGGAAAAGTGACATCTTTAAGCTCACTGGGGGAGTGACGTTGTTGCTCTGCCCATTGAACCTCGGGCTTAAAGCCCTCCCAAAATGTTCTTGCTGTTTGTTATGTGGATGTGGTGCAGCAGTTCATAAGTTCAGGTTGTTTACATTACAAATTTATAATACGTAACGTGGCATAGTACTGAACTTTTGTATTTGCTACGCATTCCTCATTTAGCATTGTACACAAACTGTTTTGTGTGTGAGTGTGTGTGCAGTGTTGCGTGCATCAAATAATACACCTTTTTTTGTGCCACAGACTAGCGTAATTGCAGGCGTAGCAGTGTGAACCTGCTATCCACTGCAGCTGCCTGTTTTTGTACTGTGATTGTGGTATCTGTTCTTAGTTTTGCTGCTTGTAGTGCTGTAAAAATCTGCACTGTCTGCATTCAGTGCTCCCCCCACCCCCACGTTCAAAAGGTATTTTTTACCAGATTGGATTGTTTTTGTGACCTCATCAGCACCACTGGTTACTGACTGAAGTTATTTTAATTCCGTGACAGTCTCAGAGTAGTCTCTTATCTGTTGCTGAAGCCACAGTTGTTTATTTGGCTTCACAGTCAGCGTCCCTCCAATCAGAGAGTGAACATATCAAAATCTGAATTTGGTTATAATATTGTGGTTGATCCCCCAAAATGCCTGCAAAGAAACGTGCAAGCAAAGCTGTTTCTCACCATGGCAATGTTGGCAGTAAGATGGTCTGTGGACGTGGTAGTAGTACGCAGATGCAGAAGTGCATTGCTGATGTGAGGAAAGGTATTTCTCCCGCAATGTTTTTTACAGCCCAATCAGTAGCTTTACTCATAATTGGAGGAGATGATGTTTTCCCAGCCGGTGGTGTTAGTGTTACTGCTGTTAGTGGTGGTGGTAGTATTAGTATTGTTGCATCAAGTTCTAATTCCGACCAGTGTACTATATCCAAACATATTGAGTGTGAAGCAGTGCAAGTGAGTGGCAGCATAGATGATGTCATACTTCCCAGTAACATCCCAGTAACTGAACCTGAGGATTCTGATAATCACGTCAACGATAGCATACAATGTGATATTCCGTTCACCGTGGCACATAACGTCACGCATTTTCCATGCAGTGATTCAGTGTGGTGAAAAAATATCAGGTGATGGTGGTGTAGTTGCTGATTATGAATGTGATGCTGATGATGATGATGTTGCTGTTGTTGCAACATGCAGTCCACATGCTAGCATCCAAGCAGAAGATGTGGATGTGTGTGACGTTGATGAATATGATGATGGTGTAATTAACCCCAGCTGGGAACCGGAGAAAAAGAAATTAAAAGTGGCTATGTCTGAGTCTGTTTGCAGGAATCCTCCCCCTGTAAAAACTTTTGATCTACCAGTTTTAGTTGATGATGATGATGATGACCCAGTAATCAATATGATAGGTAGTCGTGGTGGTCAGTTGCAGTCCAGGTGTGCTGTGACCAAAACAGCACTTGCCCCTCCCCCCACTTCAGTGCTTAAAATAACGGACTTAAATAAGCCACATCATGGACATGTTAAAAGCAGAGCATCACTATCCCTTGTTTAGGATTTATTTGTTCAAGATGCAAATGATGATTCAGTTGCAATCTGCCAGGTTTGCCATGTGCATGTAAGTCGAGGTAAAAAGGGTAGCCATCTGGGCACAGGAGGACAGCATACGCATCTTAAGAATAGGTACTTGGTACTGTGGACCCAGCACAAGCTAGCAGCTAATACCACAGTGGAGCGTTCACCTGTGTCACCAGCAACCATAGCCAGCATGTTATCACCTTCCATGACTGTTAAGCCCAGTAGGAAATTAAACGCGTGCAGTAGTGCGGTAATAAGAGCAGAGGATTACTACAGGCATGATGAGGTGGAGGAACATAATGACTGAAATGTTGTCCAGTGCTGGTGAGAGTAGCAGTTTTTGTGGTGGTGGTGGTGGTGGTGGTGGTGAATGCAGTATGCCTAGTGCAAGTGGTACATCAACCCCAGTTGGCAAATCTGGCAAAATAACGACATTTCTGGGTTTGTCATCATCACCTGTGCAACCGTCTTCATCTAAAGTCCACACTCCACCCCCTGCCAATGCCATTCATCACAGAGCACAACCATCTGTGATCAACACACCCCATGTAAAACGTCTGTCAGCCCACGTTACAGAGTGTTTTTGCCATAAGCTGAAGTACCCCCCCCCGAATCATACAGTGTCATGTGAACTCAATGCTACTGTAGCGGAAATGCTGGCAATTGATCTTTTGCTCTTCTCCTTTGTGGAGAATTCTGGGTTCTAGCAGTTTGCTGCACGTGCCTGTCCAAAATGGAAAGTCCCATCCAGGACATACTTTTCTACCTGTGCTGTCCCAGAGTTGTTCCGCACTGTGTCCGACTCAGTAAAACACGCACTTCAACATTCCTCCTCTCCATTTATCTATTTAAGTATGGCTATGTGGACAAGTGGCAAAACAGCGAGGAGTTCATATTTGTGTATAACTGCACATTGGACGCAGGTGCTGGGGTTGTTTGTGATGTTGGTAGTGTGAATAATCAGTGCAGTAAGGTGGATTGTCGCGGTAGCAATCTTCCAGGTATTGGACAGCATGCAACTATTGCTATGTACAAAGTGACCTGTTTACACACTAGTGAGAACATGTTGGACATGGTGCTGACTGAAATTGACAGATGGCTAAACCCTCTGTCCCTGAGAGCTGGGTTCATAGCAAGTGACAATGGGTCAAATGTGATGAAATGCATCACGAATGGTGGCTTTGTTCGGGTTCCATGCACGGCCCACTGTTTAAATCTTGTGGTACAGGAGTTTCTGCAGCATCCTGATGTAAAGGAAATGCTGACCATTGCATGACGTATCTGCTCTCACTTTTCAAGATCTGGAAAGGCCCGTGACCAACTGCGACAGTTGCAGATATGAAACAGCCTGCCTCAGCAGTGCTTGAAGCTGGAAGTTGTTACCCTATGGAACTCCACTTTATACATGGCAGAGAGGTTGTATGAACAATACAAAGCCATCTCAGAATATCTTGTGATGCACACTAGCTGTGACAGTTCTGGGGCCCCCATGTCTATGATGACAGAACAGTGGCACCTCATGGACTCTGTAATAACAATTTTGAGGCCTTTTGAACATGCCACATAGGCAGTGAGTGGTGAGTCTGCCTCCATTATCCAATCAATTCCACTGCTGCGGGTGCTGAGGCAGACATTGGTGAATGTACAGCATAGCCTTGATGTTGCCGGAGATGGTGGTAGCAGTATGTTGCTGCAACACATGCTGACAGTATTTGACCAGGATCGTCACATTGTGAGCATTCAGCGTAGTGACAACTTTGCCATAGCAACAATGCTGGACCCACAATACAAACGTGGAATTGCATCAATACCGGAGGGAGGGCCCGAACAGGTAAAAAATATCAGTGGTCAACTGGTGAGCTTGGATCATGGGGCACAGAAGTCATGAGCCAAGGTCAGCAAACCTCAGCAGCATAATCTGGCTGAAGGTGTACCTGGAGGACCATCAGGCATATCCTGCAAGGGGAAGGGGACTGCAGTTCCAGGTGGTCTATCATCCAAAGTGGCTGGCATCAACCCACTTTGGGAGGCTTTGTCCCAAGTGGGTATTTGTGAAATAAATGATTCAGGAGAACAGGATGATTCAACAACAACTGGACAGTGCGGCACAGAGAATGGTTGAGTCATATTTGTCTGAAAACAGGCATCTGACAATAACTGAAGATCCTCTTTTGTACTGGAGTGGAAAGGTCAGTGAATGGCCAGAGCTGACTGCAATGGCACTGAAGTACCTAACATGCCCACCCTCCAGTGTAAGTGTTGAGAGGGTATTCAGCTCAGCAGGTGCAATAGTCAGAGATTGGCGGACAAACCTCTCTCCTGCAAATGTTAGTTTGCTAACATTCATTAAAATGAATGAGAGGGACATAACAGCACAGACTGCAGCCTCGGTATTCATACCCTGGCCTAGTCATGGTGGTCTTGCTGATGTGGAAATGGAGCATCCTGGTGGCACTGGCAGTGGTTGCCTGAAATGACCCACCACTGACGTAGATGACACAATGGAGAAAGAATTTCCCAGTGGTCAGACTTCAGACACTGATGACTGTGAGGGCAGCTTTCTTTATGAGGATGATGATGTGGTTAATGTTGGCAGGTTTTAACTGATGTTTTTAAAAGGCGGTGTGCCCCCCAGACCACCACCACCAGCACCGGGACTGAAGTTAGCCACTGCCATCATGAGTCTGTCTGCCCCCTGGACCACCACCACTGGGACTGATGTTAGCCACTGCCACCATGAGTCTGTCTGCCCCCCCAACCACCACCACTGGGACTGATGTTAGCCACTGCCACCATGAGTCTGTCTGCCCCCCAAACCACTGCCACCACCACTGGGACCATGAGTCTGTCTGCTCCCCTGGACCACCACCGCCATTACTGATGTTAGCCACTGCCACCATGAGTCTGTCTGTCCCCCAGACCACCAGCACCGGGACTGATGTTAGCTACTGCCACCAAGAGTCTGTCTTCCCCCCGGACCACCACCACCACCACCACCGGGACTGATGTTAGCCACTGCCACCATGGGTCTGTCTGCCCCTCGGACCACCACCACCACCACCACCGGGACTGATGTTAGCCACTGCCACCACTGAGCCTGAGTCTGTCCAGACCACCTCATCCATCAGCCACAGACACAAAGCTTTTTAATATTTAACCATAAAGTGAGTATGTGTACTCATATTTGTTATGCTGCTTCACTTCCTTTAGTTGTATGTTTTGTTTTCTGTAGCTTTTCAGATCCGCAATGGTAAAACACATACAGTACACTTCTTTTGTTTCTTTTACAGGGTAACAAAAAAAGGCTCCATCACTAAAAATCATTGGGAATGGTACTGTAGCTGTACCATACAGAGAGGAAGTGATGTAATATCCATGTGATATCCATTCTGGTAAGTATGAAGATTTTATTTCATCTGTTTCATTGTTTTGGAAAGACTGCAGCAAATATTGCACACAGGTTGTGTTAGTTGACAAGATGTGGGTTTGAAATGTAACTTGACTTTAGATTGAGATTTGAAAACCAGGGAGGGACACATAACAATTAAGTTGTAAGAAGTCATTCATTTCTTTTTTTAGGACACTTCCAGATGCTTTGTTGTTCCGTCAAAGTGTCTGTATCCCATAAAGTTCTTCAACATAAGGCACCCCCCTCCCCTGAGCTTGGGCACGCATGCAACACGCAGAAGTCATTTCATTACATGACCATGACCATCCTAACAACCGGACTTCAGAAGGATGCTGATGAAATCTGTGAAGAAGTAACAAAATAAGAAACCATTACAGACAAACCTGCAAATATGATTCCCCCCACACCCACCCCCAAAAAAAATACTTACCTTCATGTGCTTGAGAGTTATCCGTTTCCAATTTCTTTTTTTATACTTCTTTTATTTAGTATCACAGCTTAATACATACAAATGTTCATTAGTTAGACTGTCTCCACTTACAGTCTTTCCTTAAAAACAGTATTAAACAATAACAGCATAACAATATTTGGCTTACTTATGCAGTGCGACTGTTACATCATTTAATCTTTACTTCCTGCAACTACTATTATATCACTTTCTTTCCCCATATCCTTGTCTTATTTAGGTTAGACCCTCAACTTACTAGAAATTCTAGAAGACTCTTGTCCCATTTCTATTAAAAGAATCACCTTTACCCATCCTTCCCCAGTTATGTTTTCCTTCCAATTTTATACACCTAATTAGCTTGTCTCCTCTCTTTCTTCCGGCAAGTCTTTTTGGAATAACTCCCACCATGCCCATCTTGCAATATAGGTCTCCGTCTTCTCTTGGAGAGCCAATGAGATTTGTTCGTTATGCTGGATATTTATTATTAAAGATTTCCAATCTAGTGTCCAAGGGGGAGAGACCTGCAGCCACTTTTTGGTTATGGCTTTATAGACTGAGGCCAGCATAATAGACCATAAATATACCTTTGCTTTATCCCTGACCTCTTTTCCGTTTCCAATTTCAGTGCAAAAAATTCTCATTGAGCACTGGAATGTGCACACCAACAGTTTCTGTGTGGCCTGTGATGCAGAACAATACCATGAGTACATGTCCATGTCAACCCCCCTCCTCACCTACAAAACACACAACCATATATCTATATATATATATATCTACTCACCAAGGCTACTATTAGTGTACAGCGAAAGGGCACCCTTCAATCCAGTTGAGATGATCACATTGTATTTGTTTGAATCGTCTCGTAGAACACATTGGACCAGCAACACGATGCTCACAGTCGTCATTTTATACTGGGTTATGTGCTGAAACACTCTCATTTCACTGTGTTACCGTTTGTCAATTTTCTGCACACAAGGTGGATGCATTTTGGGCATGCAGAAAAAATCTGGGACTCTGTGCCACCACTGCGTGTATGACGGATTGCGCCATTAATTCTGGGGGACTTTGTATGTGCTGAAACACTCCCATTTCACTGTGTTACCACTTGTCAATTTTCTGCACACAAGGAGGATGCATTTTGGGCATGCAGAAAAAATCTGGGACTCTGTGCTACCACTGCGCGCATGACTGAGTGCGCCATTAATGCTGGGGGACTTTGTATGTGCTGAAAATGAAAATTACGTACCTACCGTAATTCTTGATCTTCTCTTGTATCTTCACCATTCATTACTTCCTGGGTGTAAGCCGGAGGCGTACACCCGTCACGGGAGCTTTCTTTTTTTTTTAAGCTTTGCTAACGGCACCGCCCTCGAGAGTGGCGTCATCGTCATCTGTGAGCCGAGAGGCGGCCGCAGAGACTGACTACCTCCTCCAACTCAGTTCTGTGAGCCGGAGGCAAAGCGAAAGCAGAGAATAGAGATAGCAAGGCAAGATAGCCAAGGGATAGCAAAGCAAGGAAGAATGAACTGAAAAAGGAATAAGCCGATGGAGGAAGGACAGAGGAGATAAGAGTATCCCTAACCTAGGGACTGCAGGGCCTCCTTACCTGGGCGACTCTAGGAGGAGAGAGAAGGAAGAAAATGAGAAAGAAGAAGAAGAAGAAGAAGAAGAAGAGAAGAGAGAGATGGGATGTTGAAGGGACCAGAATGCCCAATGAGCATAGTTAGCTTATGGCTGAAGGCTCGACTAACAGGGAAGCAAGAATCCCCGGAGATAGAGCTGAAGAGAAGGTTCACCAAACCCGCTAGACAGACTCAGGAGGGCATAGTCCTCATCTTCAACATGCCATTGTTTTTTACGATACCCACTTCGGGCTCCCTGGCCGGAAGGCCTTTAACTGGAGGACACCGAGGAGGAAGAATAAAACCACGGCATGAAGAGCTGCTCCAGGGGTTTAGAAATGGAAAATGTAAGCCTTTCAGGCATTTATAAGTATAGAAGTAGGACTCAGTCGGACTCGCCAAGGCAGGCCAGAGGCTTAGGCTGGCTGGGATTGGATATGGTCAGCACTGCTTGTCTGTAAAACTGTCCAAGAGGACACTTGAAAGGAAAAACCAATCATTAAAATCTTACGAGAAGGGTTGTCTGCCCTCTCATCTTACTTCTTGTTTGTTTTTCTTTTCTTTTCTTTTTCTTTTTTTTACAGATAATCACTTGCAGGCTAGGAGCATGACCTCAATACCAAGAATGCCTATAGCAGTCGAAGAGAGTTCCCTCAGCTTTTTTCTTTTTTTTTTTTTTAAGAAAAAAAAACAGACGTGCCAGTTCCTCCGCTCTGCAAGGCAAGAATTAGGGAAGGGGGAGGGGTTTTTGATTCTAGGGTGTAACAGCTGGAGCACGGGATTGCAGGATCAAAACTGAATAGCCTGAGCCAGGCTAAAACCCCAGAGGTATCTCGCCCAAGGGATGGCAAGAGATAGTTGTGCAGTTTGATCGCCAATGCAAATCCACGAGATGGCCCAAGAATCTTAGAGTAAATAATTTTTCTGAAGAAATAAGAACCCCCCCCCAAAGATATAGATTTTTTTTTTTTTTTTGGAAAAATTGAGCAATTCTTCCTATCTTTCATTTATTTATTTATTTATTTTTAATTTTATATATTTTGCAGAGAGAGGAAGGAGACGGGAGGTGGAGAAGCCACAGGAAGAGGCCACTGAGGGGCTGGAGGGAAGGTGTAAGTAATGAATGGTGAAGATACAAGAGAAGATCAAGAATTACGGTAGGTACGTAATTTTCATATCTTCCCTTGTCAATCTTCACCATTCATTACTTCCTGGGTGAGTACCAAGCTCCTCTTCTCCCGGGGAGGGGGAAGAGGCCATACCCTGAGGGAACAAGACCCCCAGCCTTCTGTTGGTGAGAAACAGAAGGAGAAGACCCTGCTCATTCAGAAAGCCTAAGTGGGGAAGAGCTAGGAGGTGCCTCCCGAGGGCGAGGGCAAGGGAGCCCCTGTAAAAGTCTCCTAGCTCTAGAGGAGAAAAGACGGGTCCCCGGAAGGCGGAGCGTAATCGCCTACGCCGGGCCAGGGTGACAACCTGGAAAGACCAAGCCATGCCGTCCGCCTGATGCAGATCGCTGTCCCGCAAGCCTGAAGCCACCTCATTGGCGCGAAGATGCCCTTGCTTGGTGTCTTGCCAGCTCCAGGCCTACCCCGGAGAGGGCAACGGCTTGTCTGGTTTGCTCCGTGTCAGGCATTGATGCCAACAGCTGGGACATCATCGACCACAAATGCCGGTTGTAGGCAGCGTGGTGAGCCTGATGAGATGCATCACGAGCACTCGCACAAGAAGAAGAACACTCTTCACCAACGGTCGAACTGGAGAGAGTCTGGATCCAGTGGGCGGTCGTGCGCCAGGCAGCGGCACCCAGAAGGAGTATCTAGGTAAACCAAACCAGAGGGCGGGTTGGGAAGGGAACCTAGAGACTCTGAGGGGGCACAATACCTACGCTGACAGTCAGCCGGGGCTGGAGAAGAAGCGGCTGGGGACTGCCAGGACCGGATAGACGCCTCCTGGAAGGGGATAGGCCAGGAAGGTACCACCAAATGCTGGGCACTGAATTCACCAAGGAATTCTCGCGTCTCCCGTTCGGTATTGTCTCTCCGAACATAGGAAATCCGAAGATCCCTCACCATCCTCGAGAGGAAACGCTGATATTCTGTGAAATCAACATCGGAGGAAAGATGAGCAGGGGGTTCCTCTCCCTCAGAGGAGGGAGACAAGGATGATGGGGATCTGGACTGTCCAGAGGATTCCTGTGGCAGTGGGGAGAGTCGAAAGACCCGCTCATGCATGTATCTAACATATGAGGGGAAGGCCACCGCAGAACCCCTGAACTGCTCCCAGGATAACGGACCCGTAGGACCGACATGGCCTGGGAGCGGGGTGGTGAAGGCAGAGAGATGGGAGAGGGCACCTCCGAGGCAACTGCTCTCTCTGAAGGCTCTGGAATCCGGGAAAGGAGCCTAGTAGGAGGGATCCCGGATATCAGACCAGGCGCAGAACGGAACTCTGGGAAGCGGAGCCTGGAAGAGCCCTGGGAGAACCTCCCTGTGATGACACCAGGACTGCATGGATCCAGGGCAGTCGCTGGAAACGCCACGGGAGGCACCCTAGAACCCTGGAGGAAGCAGGGTTCTGCACCTATGCTCCTGGCCACCCGAGGTGGCCAAGAAGAACGAGTGCGCAGACCCTGCCCTCAACCCTTGGACTCCAAGAGGGCCCTCCTCCTCAACCACAGTGTCCCCCTGTCCCTAGAGGGGGCAACAGCACCCTGGGGGGTAGCTGTCACCGGCCCTCCAGAGAGGGGAGCCTCCCCCTCCGTCACCCCCATGCCTGCCCCCGGGGCTCCCGGCCACCCCCAGCCGGGGAACCCTCAGGAGATGACGGAAGGGGGGACAGAGGGAGGGGCCCGCTGCACCGCCTGGTACCTCTAGCCACAGGAGATCCAGACCCCGAAGAGTGGGGGTGCCAGGATGGGTCCATGTCCGAGTCATCGCCCTTCGAGGAGGACGAGACCAGCTGGACCTCGATGCTGGCCACCCCAAGGGTCCCTGAGGCCACAGTGCCGCGAACGGCCCCGGTACCAAGGGTGACGCCGCTCGCTCCCCTCACGCCGGTAGCAGCCAGGCCCAACTCCAAACCCCCCACGGCGCTGGCAGGCCCGGCACCGCTTGGAGGATGGACTAGGCCCACGGTGCCGCCGGCGGCATCGGGAGGCGAGGGCGGGCACTGCCGATGGCACCGAAGAACTATCGGGCGCCGCAAACGGCGCCGAGGCCCAAAGCGGCACAGCCAACGGCACCGCCTGATCACCAGCGACGAACGGTGCCAGGATCCAAAACGGCACCGGAACAGCGCCGCATCAATCACCGGGATCCAGACGGCGCCAAGGCGGCGCGAGGGTCCACCGAGCCAGGCCCAAAAGCCGAGGGCCTCAACATGGGGGAGCTCTGCACCAAGAGGTGACTGCCGAGGCGGTGTCAGGCCGCTGCCCCGGAGGGACTACGACGCCCCCAACACCGCAGAAGGGCCCTCCTCGGCAAGAAAAGGACGAGAGACCCCTCCTCCTCAGACCCTATAGGCCCGGGGGAGAGACCGGGGGAAGGAGCCTAGCGACCTTGCCCGAGAATCCCGGGAAGCGGCGTCGTCCCCGAAGGTGGCCATGGGCCTTGCCGAGCTTAAACGCTGCTGGATTTTGAGGACGCGGCGGTCCATCGAGAAACAGGTGTCACACGAATCCATATCATGGTTGGGTCCCAGGCAACGAAGGCAAACGTCATGCCGGTCCGAGACGGAGAAATGCCGGGGGACTTTGTATGTGCTGAAACAGTCTCTTTTCACTGTGTTACCACTTGTCAATTTTCTGCACACAAGGAGGATGCATTTTGGGCATACAGAAAAAATCTGGGGACTCTGTGCCACTTATGTGCGCATGACTGAGTGAGCCATTAATTTTGGGGGACTGTATGTGCTGAAACACTCCCATTTCACTGTGTTACCACTTGTCAACTTTCTGGACACAAGGCATGACTGAGTGCACCATTAATTCTGGGGGACTTTGTATGTGCCGAAACACTCTCATTTCACTGTGTTACCACTTGTCAATTTTCTGCACACAAGACAGATGTATTTTGGGCATGCAGAAAAAATATGGGGACTCTGTGTGACTGACCACTGCGCACATGACTGAGTGAGCCATTAATTCTGCGGGACTTTGTATGTGCTGAAACACTCCCATTTCACTGCGTTACCACTTGTCAATTTTCTGGACACAAGACAGATGCCTTTTGCGGATGCAGAAAAATGAGGCACCAAAACAGCGCACACACACACAGACACTTAACAGAAGGAAGGGGGCCCAGAATGCAAAGTGTCATGCATATGGAAGACAACAAAAAGGCATAATTACATACAAGGGTCAGGGATGGTGGAGGAATACATTTTATGACACAGCAAGGAAGGTGTTGGGGGGCACATGGTGTGAGGAAACAAAACTAATGTGGGATTCCCATGGTGATCCAGCAGCAGTTCCAGCATGGACATAATTTGCAGCTGATGTCCCTCTATGTGATCCAGCTGCTGCTCCACAACATTCACCCTCTCATTGTTCTCCTCAACAGCACTCCAGAGAACTGCCAAGTCAGCCTGTGTTACACGCAGATCTCTGGGGTCCACTTGTTCTACAGGCTGACTTGCTGGTAGTGGTGGTGGTGGTGGTGCAACAGGTGCTGCTGTGGCCCTCCTCTTCTTAGGGATGCCACGCCCGCTATGCACAGCTGCACCCTCTGCCACAGAACGGCCAGCAGGTGCAGACATGGTCCGTTCTGTGGCAGTCTGCCACTCCAACTGGTGGTGATCAAGCATATGGGTGCACTGGCCCCCAGTCCCCAGGTCTCTCTGCCAGGGGCCACGGTGCACCTCCACCTCACATAGGCGACACTTGACCACACTGATGGCCCCCCCGACACAGTCAAAAAACTGCCAAACAATGGAGGTACGGGGAGGACCAGGCACAGGCAGGGGAGGGCCAGATGAACTGGCAGCCGGCTGGTCACACTGCTGAGCATGGATGGGATCCACACCTGGGCCTGGGGAAACAGGCACATCCTGCTCCAGAGGACCTTGTGCTGGACTTGGTGGTGGTGGTTGTACTGCCTCAGAGTCAGAAGGCGGTGCTGGTCCTGCTTCCAGGGTTGGACACTCACACGTTTTGAGCGGTCCAACAGGAATGGGCGCCCATGCCCTTCACGCATGCGCACAGTATGACGCGTACTACCACGCTCTCCCAGAGCTGCCCCCACCCCAGACATTCCCTCACCCTGCTCCATCTCTCCTACTGTGCTGCCTCAGTGTGAGCAATCACTGTCACACAAGCACAACACACACATAGTCACACAGACACAGACAAACTGAGTTATAAAGGTAAGAAAAATAAAATTTACAGAAAGAACAAATTAAGTAAAAAAGAGTACAGAAAAGACAAAAAAATGTAGCTTTTAAAAAAGCTGTTGGGTTACAATCAAAGTTTAACTCTCCTCCTCACTCTGATCTCAAAGTATCAGTTAACACACTCCTCTATCTCCACACTACTCTCTCTCTCCGCCTGCACAGGAGAAAGTGAAACTGTCTGCTTGTATGACTCACTTCCTTCCTGCCTGGCTAAAGTGCATGTGACTTACAGTACTGTAAGCCATGTGATGTGTTGGGGGGGGCTGCCAAATCTGAAACACCAAGTGGATCACTTAGAATCATAATGAGGAACGCGAAGTCCATTAAAAACAATGACTTGGCCTTACTTCACGTTGCCATTCCGCCTTAACGCGAAATGGTAATGACAAGGCGGAGTGAGCACTTTGCATTGCCCACTCCGCTTAACGGAGTGACAACGCAAAGTGCTCACTTCGCGTTCACTTCACTGGCGGAATTTGAATTCGCTGCATCTCTAATAATAGGTTGTATAGAGCAAAAAGTCCATGAGACTAACCCCAGACTGAAAACAATGGCAAGAGGAGCAGTATCAGTAAAAACAGTTTTAATAGTATTCAAAATCAATTTTCAAACTTCTTCTCAGCTGAAACTTGACATGTAATTCCATTTGAAGCAGTACTCATATAGCACAAAGAACACCACAGCAAAGCAATACACTAACTGTACAGGTTCCTTTTTGTAACTTCTCTATCCAAACCTCGTATAAACAATGAAAAAACAAATGGCTGATCTGCTGTTATGTAATAAACCATTTGAAAATAGCTTGAGTCTGATTTTATATCCCTAGAGTAAGCAGCTGTAACTGCTGCTTACTGTCTGGTATTGCAACCCTGACTCCTGATGTTGGCCTGTGCCCAGCCCCCCTCCATGCCATCGAGGGCTTGGATCCTGAGCCAGCAAATCTTTGTTGTACATAACATTTTAAAAATAATAAGTGCCCAGAAGTATATATGACAGTTATATCCATGGGTTACCACAAGTTAAATTGCAGGCTTGGGGGACGAAACTTATGACTGCATAGCCCAGCTGTGGTGTCCTGCAGCATTCCACTTAGTTTTGAGTTGGGTTCCGTAATCTCTGTGCTTTTCTGGCCTTCTAGTTTTGGGTTTTTGCCCAGAAGGGAGAATAGACAAAGGACCCAGAAGGGGGGAATGATCCCTGAAGTGGGATGTAACCTGGAACTACCAGGAACAGGATCTTAAACTATGTGCAAGTTTGGAAGAAACCTGTTGGAATACAGCCAGCAAACAGATCCCCCATCCAAATGTAAAAATCTTCCAAACAGAATAACACCAATCACCAGGAAGGAATCAGACCTGGGATCCCTCAGAACACAAACATGATCACTTGAATGATCGCTGGAAATATACCCCGACTATAGAACCAGAGCCCTCATGACTGCATAGCATTGAACTAACTTTATGGTTACTTGCAAGGCTGTGATTCTGTGAAGACTCTGTGGCATTGCCTTGATTGTACAATCGAACAACTTGCACTATCTTACTCTGGCTCTCTGAATAGTGCCACAGCTGCACCAGGGTACTGGAAAACAGGAAATATCATACCTCTGCATAATAGTGGGAAAACAGCCAAGCCAGGGAATTACAGTACAAACTAATAAGCCTGACGTCCATTGCATGACACATGCTGGAGGCCACACCATTATAAAGGAAATATTGGTGGATTTCTGGAGGCAAATGGACTACAGGAACAAAAGCAGCAAAGTCTGAATTATTGGTAATGAAAAAACTGAGTGACCTGAGGGTATGGCTGGGTGGCATGAATTTCTATAAAACAGTTCAAGGCAGTACAGATACTCACACACACACACACACACACACACTTTTTTAATTTATAAAAACATCTGTTTGAGTTGGTAAATTCAGGCCATAGACAGGGTATTTTGCACAACTAGACTACATGGACCTTGCTAACTATGTAAAGGTCTATTATAGTTCTGAATTTTAAAACCAATTTTATAAATGCACACCACTAAAATGTTTCTGAGTTTATTCAGACTTCTTTACTGGTTAAAGGTTCTTGGATTTGTCTTATGCTTCAAAATTCATTTGTGGCATCTCCATAATTTACACTGTTGAGCATTTCTGTTACCTCTGCTATATGTATGAAGAAAGTTCATAACTGAACCCACACCTGAGCCTTGAGAAACAATATTAGTCCAGTGGTTTAAGCAGAACTGGGAATCAGTATATACCAGGTTCCAGTCTCACCAAAGAACGTTTTCTCACTGTCTGACCATGAGCAAGTAATTTAACCTTCAGTACTAGTCAGACCAGCACAGCTGTATAAACTGGTACATGTCCCCCACCCACACACACTAAAAACAAACTAAACACGTCAGAGGTAGTATGCATGTTAAAACATGTTCACACATTCACAACATCAGTCTCAGGTTTACCTCCTTGTAATCCTAGTTTAACACCCTGTACTATAAAATCTGGCAACCCTTCCCCAGGCACACACATATAAGTATGTATATATGAAGTGTACATGTGTCTTTTCTACAAGTCCATTCACATTTTAAAAGAAATACAATGAGACAGAGAGAGGTGGCAGTTGTGCCTGCCTACGGCACAGGTTTAGGAACCTGGGCATGGAACCAGCATGGATACACAATGGGAAGATCTTGTCAAACAAATCTGATAGATTTCTTAGACTGGGTGACCAGGGAAGTGGATCAGAGATCGGAAGGCGAAAATCCATTTCACCAATGTACATTCCCAGCGCATGGAAAAAGGGTGCCGAGAACTTCAATTTTTTCATTTATGCTGGGGGCTGTGCTCCCCACACCCCCTTACTAAAGATTCTCAACTCCATGTGGGTGCATATTGGTGGGGGGTGAAAAACAAACAAACAAAAAATCTCAGACTGGCACAAAAATCCCAGCGCGCCCAGTACCAAACCTGGCACCCTCCCAACCATAGCCTGCCACGAACCTCCCATGCCACTCGGCCAGCTCGGCAACCCACCGTCGTGCTACACTTCACAAACCCTCCCTCCCCTTCCACCCATGGCACAGTGTTCTCACTCCCCCCTGCGCATATATACATATAGAGACAAGATGTCGCTATAACCCACGTCCCCCCTCCCCATCCACTAGCCCTGAGAACAGGTGCCACTATTGAGTCTCCCTTTTTGTAGGCACTCAATAGGGATACTGCTGGAGGGGAAGACATGCATTTTTCGGGGGGGTGGGGGTGGTGAAGTACGACCTAAGCATGCTTGAGGAGTGGACATCTTTAGAAAACTTGACAACATGTCCGGAGGACAGCTATGTCTGGGTAGGGATCGACATTGCATCTCTGTACACATCCATTAGGCACCAGTAAGATGTACTTGCCTATAGGTCCTTTTTAGAAAACCATCCCGATAGTAACTCCATGCTAGTGGATTTCATGCTCTAGTCTCTTGAATACATACTAAGTCATGTTTTTGAATCTGAAAATATGGTAGGTATTACCTACAGACATGCAGGACAGCTACAAACACAAGTATGGCATAGCCAGTCATAGTTGTTCCCATATCTGTCTCCCCATCACTCATAGCAAGGTTCCGGTCTGGCTGCACCCCTAATCAAAACTATCAAGATGAAATCCCTCTGCTTGTGGATCCCCCTTAACCTTTCACCCTTCCCTGACATGCAAACCACTCATAGCAGTAAGAGAGGGAAAAAAGGCAAAGAACTGCCCCATAGCTACAGTAAGGAGGATTGTTCGCAAATCTTGATGAACTTGTGGCCTTACTGATGTGAACTTACAGTCCCCCCACCCCAGGAGCTGGTGTATAGTATTTATTTCCCTTTTAACTAATCTAGGGAGCTTCCTTATAAAGTCTCTGTGTACCCAGTGTTGAATCGGTGCTGACCCCCATTGATGTTGCTATGGTGGGATGGCAGGCAGATTTGCATTTTAAATTAAATGCTGAGCAGTGGGCACCTGCTCTGATAAATCCCAACCCACAAAGGCCATGTAATTGCAAAAATGGCAATCTTCCTTAAACTATCCTGAGGTATTTGTACAGACTCGAGTTCCTGGCTTAATGGCCAGATGCAAAGAAACAATGTCCTAGCCTGCCAGCAGCTGCCTACCTTTGCTGGGGATGATGCTGGCTGGCTGTGCTGATGGCCGATCTCCTCTGACCTCCTCTGCTGCTCACCTCACTCCTCTGAGGCTCCAATAGACCTGCTGGCTGCTCTGCTGCCTGGTGCTGTGCTGCTGGCCACCCGGACTAAAGAGAACCCTCACCAACCACCACCCAGTGACCCAGCCACTTGTAGGCCTGCCGTCTGCCTAAACCAGCCTCCCTCCCTAACCCCACTTGCATGTTTGAGTCACCCGACCCACCACTTGCTCTACTCCTGACCCTCTCTACAGCAGCATCACACTGCTAGTCTGCTGCTCAGTCTGCTGACCTTCCCCAAGCAACTTGGTGCCTGGTGGTGTGGTGTGATGTGTCCCGGACCCCTGACTGGTCGACTCCCGACCTAGTCCCGGACTCTCTCTCTGTCTCTCTCTCTCTCCCAGCCAAGTGCCAGCTTCCACCGCACCACAGTACCGGTTTTTGGCACTTGATGCTGTCTCTCTCTGGCTAAGCTTTTCTCTTCTGGGCTGGCTGGGTGCCTGGACTGCCACCTCTCCCGACTCCTTTGAATACTTCTAGGTCGGCCCGCCGCACGCACCACACGATGGAATTGGAAACCGTTGCCCTCGCCTAACTCCCGAGCACCTCCTCACTCACAGAATCACCCAGACGCATGTGTATCATGCCTAATAAGCCCTTCCCTCAGCCAATCATAATGCAGCAAGTTGAAAAATGCCACTTGCCAACCAGTCAGAATGATTTTTGGGGGAGTGACAAATCAAGCAGGCAAGAGGCATCATCCGAGCATCATCCATGCCAATTTTAAATAATGCCAGTGCTGCCAGCCAGTTAAACAGCAGCGGGGTGCCGTGATCACAGTCAGCAGAGGGCTCGTGCACAGACAAACCAACCAGGGGAGGAAAAAAGGTAGCATGTGGCAAAATATTGCTGGGGCTCAACCCAGGTCAAGAAATATTGCTGGGGCCAATGACATTTGGGCATTTCTCATACTACGCAGCATTTAGCCCACAATTTCTATTGGCCCAATATTACCAAGCAGGTGAAGGAATACTGCAAATCTTGTCACTGGTGTCAGGAAATAGGGAAGGCTGGAAGCAAAGCCAAGGCTGCCCTGATTGCCTTACCAATTGTGGAGGAGCCATTTCAGAAGGTTGGAATGGATATTGTGGGTCCTTTGAATACCCCAAGTTCCTCAGGAAAAAAGTATATATTGACAGTCGTCGATTACGCTAAACGTTATCTCAAAGTCATCGCGCTGTCCTCCCTTAAGGCGGGCAAGGTGGCAGATGCTTTGTTGGAGATTTTCTTCCATGTTGGGTTTCTGCAGGTGGTTGTCTCTGATCAAGGGGGTACCTTTATGTTGGACCTAATGAAGTGTTTGTGGGAGAAGTGTGGTGTTGTACAGAGGAGCACATCTTACTACCCACAAGCCAATGGTGGATTGGAGAGATTTAATGGGACCCTAAAAGTTATGCTTATGGCATTTGCAGAACAGCATGGGTGGGACTGGGAGAAATACCTGCCCCACCTGCTGTTTGCCTATAGGGAAGTACCACAAGAGTCAACCGAGTTTTCACCCTTTTAGCTCTTGTATGGACGCAGGGTAAGGGGGCCCCTAGATTTAACATGAGAACACTGGGAAGGTGAGCTTGCCACCCAGGGGACTCCCATAGTGGAGTATGTGTTAAAATTCCAGGAAATACTAAAGGAGTTTATGAGCATGGTCCAAAGCAACCTGGCAGCTGCCCAGCAAAAACAAAAGGCCTGGTATGATCATGGAGCCAGAGCTCACTCATATGGGGTAGGACAGGAGGTAATGGTTCTGATCTTGGTCCGGAAGGACAAGCTGCAAGCTGAGTGGGCGGGGCCATACAAGGTAGTCCGGCAGGTAAACAATGTCAATTACATTGTGGAGTTACCTGACTGAAAACACACTCACAGAATGTCTCATGTAAACATGATGAAGCCATATTTTAATAGGGCTGTTGGGTGAGGAAGACTCCTTCTGGACTTTTTAGCCACGAGTAAGCAGGCATCATCTGTGGAGACCATCATGCTGTCACCCCAGTTGACACCTGGACAGGCCCAAGAATTGAGGACCTTTTTGCAGGAATTTTCCCCTTTATTTACACCAAAGCCTAAACGGACACCATTAGCGGTGCATGATGTAGACATGGGGACCCAAGTACCCATACATAGGACAGCTTACTGGGTGACAGAGACAGTCCTCAAGGACATTAGGAGGGAGGTAGTGGAGATGCTGGCTCTAGGGGTGATCCAGAAATTCCACAGTCCCTGGGCCTCACCTGTAGTCCTTGTACCAAAATCAGATGGGATGTCATGATTCTGCATAGATTATCGTGGGCTTAATGCCATCACGAAATCTGATGCTCACCCAATGCCATGCATGGATGAATTGCTGGACAAACTGGGGGGGGGGTGACATACTTAACTACAGCAGACCTGACAAAGGGGTACTGGCAGTTAGAACTCACGGACAGGGATAGGGAAAGGTCAGTATTCATCACCCCAATCAGCCAGTTCGAGTTCAAGGTTATGCCCTTTGGGATAAAGAATGCCCGTGCTACATTCCAACAGTTAGTAATTCAGGTGTTACAGGATACGGAGGACTTTGCAGTCGCATACCTGGATGATGTTGCTATTTTTTGCCATAGCTGGGAGGAACACCTGACACATCTGAGGGAGTTGCTTGGCCGAATACAGGCCGCAGGTCTGACTATTAAGGCAGAAAAGTGCCAGGTGGCCATGGCAGAGGTCACTTATTTTAGACATGTGGTGGGGCAAGGCCAACTCCATCCAAATTAAGTAAAAATAGAGATGATTACATCATGGCCCATGCCTAAAACCCAGAGACAAGTCAGGATCATTCTTGGAACAGCAGGGTATTATAGGAAATTTGTTCCCAACTACAGCTCCCTGGCCACTCCTTTATCTGGGTTGTTGACAAAGAAGAAGCCTAGGAGGGTAAAATGGGATGCATCCTGTGAGCAAGCCTTCACACCACTGAAAACCTTGCTGTGTAGGACCCCAGTGCTGGCCAGCCCAACTACAACAAGCCATTTGTGGTGCAAATAGATGCCTCAGATGTGGGAATAGGGGCAGTCCTCAGCCAAGTATCCAACCAGGGGAGAGAGACCCCATTGTATACTTAAGCAAGAAGCTGCTTCCAGATGAACAAGCTTATTCGACAGTAGAAAAAGAATGCCTAGCCTTAGTTTGGGCATTGGAGAAACTGGAACCGTATGCACAATGGAAGGCATTTTAAGGTCCAAATGGACCACAACCCATTAGTATGGTCAGGCCAAATGTGGAAAATGAATGGAAAACTCCTGAGGTGGCATATTGCCTTGCAGGCTTATGACTTGGAAGTTACCCATGGGCCTGGGTCTAAGAATGGGAATGCACATGGCCTATCTCGCATACTGGATAAATAACAGAACTGGGAAGAACATTGCCATTAATAGAGGTGTGTTCCTCCCAGGTTCTGTTTTAGGAGGGAGGGATGTGTTAAAATAGGCCTATTACTACTTTATTTAATGTTCCTATTTCCTGGGTTGTGAGGCACTCTGGAGTTAAGACACTGTCCCTTTAAGAAGGCCTTTAAAAAGCTAAACAAAATAGGCTAAATTATCAAAATCCAGTTTGGGCCTGGCATTCATCTAAATAAGGACCAGTTAAGTTTATATATCCCAAGAGTCATATCCCTTGGATCAAAATGGACACTCAGACATTCCACAGACAAAAGGCCCCCAGTGGGAGGTCAGAGGTCAGCAGTAAACTGCCTCAGTGGGAGGTCAGCCTAAGACAGAAAAAGGTTATGCATAAACCATATGTTAGGGGTGTTAGACATGGAACCATAGTGACACCTGCAGGAAAGGGTAAACTGTTGCACCCCAATCTCTGTATACAGTGAAGCCATCCAGGATGAAGTGCAGTGTCGCAGGTTTACCGCATGACAAAAGGGATTAACTCCCATTGAAATTACATTGTTTGCTGCAGCAACTCTACTGCAGAATTTTGCACTGCTGCACTTCATCCTGGTTGGCTTTGCTCAAGAGTATTCACCCCATCCCAAAAGGGATGGGTGTAGCTTAAAAATGACACCACACAGACTTTAACTACACACAGATTTTGAAATCAGTGCACTTTTTCAGCTTGGAGTTTGAAGCCTGAGGAAATGATCCTGCAGAATCTCAAAGCTAAGAAGAACTTATCAAGTTGGTATATACTTTTTAAAAAGTATATGTAGGCCTGGAAACACTTCTGAACCAGACATGAGCATTGTGAGATTGGACTTCTCACATGCTGAACAGAAAATTCTGATCTTTAAGTCAGAATTTGGGAATCAAGACTTTTTGCTTTTTCAAGATGCCCTGAGTTTTACACCAAGAGGAATCTCAGAGACTCAAGTTTCTTTCCAACAAACTAGTGTTTTTCTAAAGAACATTTCTTCACCTACAGAGACAATTTCCTCTCGAAAAGGACATTTGATATTTCTGGACTCTAAACCTCAAAACAAGGTAAAGTTTAGAACTACAGTGTATAGTGTTTCTGTATAACCATCCAATATTTATTTTTTGTATTGTCTGCTTTTCAAATCTCCCAAATTGTAGAATTTACTGTGTTTTTTTTCTTTTAAGTAAACTTTTATAACTTCTTATCAACTCTGTGTGACGTCTGGTTGTGTGATCTAACATTTTAAACAGAACGGTTTTGTAAAGTCTATACACCTTGTTAATGAAGACAGTGACCGCTTGGCTATCCTACAAACCAAATAGGCAAGAGGCTGCCAGTGGTTGTGGTGGGATTCTAACCAGAGATGGTAGTAAATAGGCAGGGGAACTCAAGACTACTGTTTCCACCCTTCCACTGGGAAAATGAAGGTTGGTGATGCTTCCTGAACCCTACAACTGCCTACAAGTTCTGTAAAAGGGGAACCATCCCTGCAAACAGGAGGTCCTGCCACACCCACGGAGTTGGGCTTGTGACACTGTATGGCCTTTTGGCCTATCTGGAGTTTTAAAGCACAGACACCTATGCTTTTGAGGCTACCTAAATGGTTTGGAACATCCTTCAGCCACTCATTCTGTGCCACAAGAAGTCAAGTCTGGCTTCCTCCTTTCTGACATCTTGTTGAACAGTTCACTGATTAGACAGTTTTTATATCCCAAGCATAGCACAGAACTAATGGAGAGTAAGTTCTGTGATTTGGCTGGTATCCTATAATTACTCTTTCTCTGTGTTTGACTTTAAAGAGGAAAGATGGGTTCTTTGGTGGCATCTCTGTTCCACAGTCCTCTGTATGGACTATGTATTCAGTGGGCAAGATCTCTGCATCTGGAACAACGTTCTGACAGTGCACAGTTGACATCTTCTTTAGAGAAGAAAGTCAAATCTCTGGTGCCAATTTGTTTTAACCACATCCTATTCTGATATGCAAACCACGTGGGCTTTCTTTTTTCCCATCTGGCCAAATTTTCTGGATTACTCAATATGGAGAAGTCAGATACACCTGAACATACAAAATTCAGTTTGAACATTGAATCATCTTTCCCAGCTTAGCAGGATTCTGATTGTTTAGGACCCATATAATTTTTCTCAAGTATTCTAGACTGTTTTACTTGTGACCTCATAACTCTATGAAAGTAGTCAATTATTGGTCTGAACCTCTTCAGAAGATTATTTACAATCAGGAAGTCATCAGCTGCCTTACTGGCAAAGAACACTAGGTGTTTGACATTCATTTTGCTAAACCTTAGCCTCCTCCAAACTTTGCCTGCAGGTTTTTGTTCCTGTTCTCCATAACCTGCAAATTGTAAGTCACCTAAGAGGACCTTTAGGTGCTTTGTCCCCTAAGGCATTTGCAAGTTTGTCAAATAAGGTATTAGACATTAAGGCCACATCTGACCCAGGGTCTAGTATAGCTCCATACTTCAGATTTTTTCCACCTTTATCTCAAAGTAAAATCTATCTGCTCTTCCCTTTGGAATCAGGGTGCCTAGGCAGAATTTCTGTTTCTTTAAACCTGCCAGTTGAAACGTTAGACTCTGAATGTGGAATACTGGTTTTTGCATCCTCATAGAAACATACACTTTGATGGCAGATGAGGACTGCTTGGCCCACCTAGTCTGCCCATTTTCCTACCTACTGGATAAGCTGCAGATCCTAATTAACCAACAGCCTATTTCTTCCTACCCTCCACAAGAATTGCCTTACGTCTGTCCCATGCATTTTTGAATTCTCCTACAGTTTTAGACCCACAACCTTCTCAGGAAGGCGGTCCCATGCATCCACCACCCTCTTTGTGAAAAAATACTTCCTCACATTGCCCCTGAACCGTCCCCACTCTATCTTCAAATAGCGTCCCCTTGTTCTTGCACATCTCTTTTTCTGAAAGATGCTACCCTCTTGGACTTTGTTAATTCCACTGAGGTACATAAAAGTTTCTATCATGTCCCTCCTCTCCCTCCTTTCCTCAAGGGTATACATATTAAGCTCCTTTAGTCTCTCCTCATATGGCTTCTCTTGTAGACCATGCACCTTTTTAGTTGCCCTCCTCTGGACTGCCTCCATCCTGTCTATGTCCTTGCGGAGATGGGGTCTCCAGAACTGTACGCAGTACTCCAGATGGGGTCTCACCAACTGTCTGTACAGAGGGATAACAACTTCCTGTTTTCTGCTGGTGATGCCTCTCCCTATACATCCCAGTATTGCCCCAGTCCTCCCTACTGCCTTTTTACATTGCTTGCTAACCTTGAGGTCATCTGATATGATTACCCCCAGGTCCCTTCCATTTCTGTTGTTGTTACTACCTCCCCCCCATTGTGTACTCTTCCCCTGGGTTTTTGTTTCCCAGGTGCATTATTTTGCACTTCTTTGCATTGAATACAAGCTGCCATACTTCTGACCATTTCTTCAACCTTGCCAAGTCCCCTTTCATCCTTTCCATGCCCCCTTGTGTATCAGCCTGTTGCAGATCTTAGTGTCATCTGCAAAGAGGCATACTTTTCCTTCCAGTCCATCTGCAATGTCACTTATCAAGACATTAAAAAGGACTGGACCCAGTACTGAACCCTGCTGTACCCCACTAGTAACTCCCCTTTCTTCACAGTGGACTCCGTTTACTATTACCTTCTGTGTCCTGTTGTCCAGCCAATGTTTTACCCAGGCTACCACCCTGGGACCCACTCCCAGGCTGGCTAATTTGTTTATTAATCTTTTGTGTGGGACTGTGTCAAATGCCTTGCTAAAGTCTAGGTAGACCATGTCCACTGCCCCTCCCTGGTCTACTACTTTGGTCATCTAGTCAAAGAAATCGATTAGATTCATCCGACATGACCTTCCCATTGTGAATCCATGCTGCCTTGGGTCCTGTGCCCTACTGGCCTCTAGGTACTCAGCAGTTCTTTCCTTCAGAAGTGATTCCATCATTTTCCCTACCACAGTGGTCAAACTGACAGGTCTGTAGTTTCCTACCTCTGTCTTGCTCCCTCTTTTGTGAAGGAGAATCACATCTGCCCTCCTCCAGTCCTCAGGTACCACACCGTCCTCCCATGATTTGTTAAAAAGGGTAGTCAGTGGTGTCACTAGTTCTCCCCTTAATTCTTTTAGAATTCTAGGGTGAATCCCGTCAGGCCCCATGGCTTTGTCCACCTTCAGTTTTAGGAGTTCTCTCAGAACCCTTTCTTCTGTGAAATGACTTGGGATCAACCCCCCTATCCAGAGTGCTTCTGTTAATTGGATTTAGCACCTCCCCCTCCTCTTATTTTGTGAATACTGAGCAGAAGTATTCATTCAGTATCCCTGCTTTTTTACTGTCCCTCTCTGCCCACCCACTGTCCATTCTGTTCAGCCTCACTATCCCTCCCTTTGTCTTTCTACACTCCCTAGTGTACCTATAAAAGGTTTTATCCCCCTTCTTAACCGAATTGGCTATCTTTTCTTCAGTTTGGGCCTTTGCTATTCTGACTGCCTTTCCTGCTTCCTTCTGCCCTAACTGGTACAATTCTCTGTCCTGCTCCTTCTGTGTTTCTTTATACTTCCTAAATGCTATCTTCTTCTCCCTAACCTTCCCTGCCACCTGTTTTGAGAACCATAGTGGCTTTTTTTTCATTTTGACTTGTTTATTTGCTTCACACAAATGCTTGTTGCCTCTGTGATGGCAGTTTTGATGTTTCCCCTTTGTTGCGCCACCCCTCCTTCTTGCCTGTTTGCTAGTGCTTTTCTAAGACACTCTCCCATTTTGCCAAAGTCAGCCCTCCTGAAGTCCAGTACCCTCACTTTTGTATGGTTTGACTCTGCAGCTGAGTTTATAGTGATCCACACTGTTTGGTGGTCACTTGTTCTCAGATGGCTACCCACTTCTTGATCTGAGATCCTCTCACTGTCCCCATTTGAGAGTACAAGGTCTAAGATTGCTCCCTCCTGAGTGGGTTCCAACATTAGCTGTCTGAGGCATGCCACCTGTAGGGCATCAAGAATGGCCTTGCTCTTTGATTTGGCTGCAGGAAAGGTGCTCCAGTTAACATCTGGCATATTCAGGTCCCCCATCAACAGTATCTCCCCTTTCTCTGCCATCCTAATGATGCCTTCTATCATATCCTTGTCCATTCCCTCCCCCTGAGATGGGGGTCTGTAAACAACTCCTGTGTGGATTGTGGTGCCATTTCCAGTCTATAAGGTGACCCACAGTGCCTCCTCTCTTCCATTCCCCTTCCTATTTACTCTTTTGTTCCATTGCTTTTATCCCTTCCCTTACATAGAGAGCTACTCTTCCCCCTCATCTACCTTCCTGTAGGTTGTGTACCCTGGTATGTTAACATCCCAGTCATGGTTCTCTGTGCACCATGTTTCTGTGACTGCCACAATGTCCAGGCATCCCTCTTCCATCAAGGCCACCAGTTCAGGGAGCTTGTTGCCCATACTACGGGCATTGATACTCATTACCCTCCATTTCTTGATGGCCTTACCCCTTTTTGTCCCATCTCTGTCCTTATTGCCTTTGTTGTTTTCTCCATCTACCTCAATACTTCTCTGTATCGACGTCTCTATCTTGGTGTTTACCTCACTACCTTGAGTTTTTGGGGGGCTAGGAATTCCCTGCTCCTTTCCAGTGCCTCCCCCCTTGGCTAGTTTAAATGCTTACCAATGAAGCATCTAAACCTATCACCTAGGATCCTGGTTCCCCTCCTGGACAGATGCAGACCATCATGCCAGTATAGGCCTGCATCACTCCAGGTGGACCCCCAGTCCCCAATGAAGCCAAACCCCTGAGCTCTGCACCAGTTTTTCAACCACTGATTGAATCCCATGGTGTGGAGCACCCTAGCCTTGCCCATGCCATAGACAAGCAGCACCTCCGAGAAGGTTACCATGCTTGCTACTTGTCTAAGGCCCTTCCCCAACTCCACAAACTCTTTCTGCACTGCTCTGATCCCTTTCCCAGCCAGGTCATTTGTTCCTAGGTGGACAATGACATCCAGCTCCCTCCCGTGCAGCTGCTCCATGATCCTGAGTTCGCTCCCTGTCCCTCCAAGCCATAGTGCCAGTTAGGCACCTTGCTTCCATCTCCCCTTCCTCCCTCAATTCTACCCTCCTAACAAAGGATTCCCCCACCAGGAGTTATTTCCTTCCCCTGTGGGGTCCCATGCCACCCTCCTGTGGGTCTCTTTTGTGGAGGCTCCCAGCATCCTCCTTGGTTTCCACTGCAGGTGCCTCCATAGAGGAAGCATACTTTGCCAGAACAGCATATGAATTGTGGAGAGGTACAACTGGAGGGATGCATCTCTGTTCCACCACCCTCACTCTCCCTGAGACCACTGTGGTCCAACCACTCCTTTTTCTTGGCAACCTCTGAGGCAATGGCGGTGGCCCTGGTGGTCCCTGGGTGGGAGAGGAGGTCCCCCAAATCCTGGCCAACTCAGCCTGGAGATGAGCAACCTTCTCCCTCAGCCCAGAGAGGTGCCTGCAGATGGGACAACACTGCATCCTCCAGAAAGTCTCCCAGAAGACTGCTGCTCCACAGCCACTGCACTGCACCATTCCCATCATGTCTTATTTCTGGACCCTTAACTGTTGTTTTGGATACTTACTCTTTCCTCTGTTTATTTATTTATTAAATTTTTTTTTCTTCCTACTTACTGACTGCCTCTGTGCCCTTTAAGCTCCTGATCTTCCTGTTCTGAGACTAGTTCCTTTATTTCTCAGTAGTCTCCTTACTTGCTCAGAGTCAGACCTCCAGCAGCAAGGGGGGGGCAGAGAGCTACTCTTTTCCTTCTAGGATGGTGACTCTTTACGGCTCTGTGATCACTCCCTTCCTGCTCCCAAACAGGAAGTTCCTGTTGTCAGTCAAATCCTGTGCCTATAAAAGTAGAACTAGCTAAGGGGAAGGAAGGAGGGCAATATAGTCTCAGTAGAGAAGTATAGTTATAACAGCAGCTCCTTCCTCCTGCTGTTCTCTGCCTGTTCTCTGGCAGAAGCTATCTAGGTCAGTTTTTAAATCCAACACACCTGGCTTCCTTTCTAGATAAGCCACTCCTCCTACTTTACAGGTCCTTCTACACCTAGATAATTGCACAGATAATAATTCTCTTCCGTTAGCTCAAACACCTAGATAACTGCAAAGATAACAAGTTGAAACATGAAAGTGTTTTTTTCATTTACCACTTTTTCAGTTTTATTTACTGACTTATATTCTCTGAGACTGTCAAGGATTACTGTTTTATTAACCTGGAGAGCTTCAGAAGAATCGGAAGCTGTTAGTCAGTTACCTGAATTAATGGTGCTATTGGAGGCATACTGTATGGTGTTGGGCCCTGTCCAGTAACAGGAGCAAGTACAGAGGATGAGTTGGAGAACCGTTCTTGGAAAAGAGCTTTAATGCTCCCACCTACTTCTCCATCTGCTTCTCCACTTTGTTTTCTTGTCTTCTAAGCTCAGGGAGTTAGTTTATAGGCTACCGTCCTGTTCCTTATGAAAGCTTTGCTGGTCATTGTTTTAGTATCCACAACCTCAGTTACCTCTACATCCGCCACCATTCCATCCCCCTTTGAATCTTCTGCTGGCATGGTACCCTCCAGAATGAAAATGTTGGTTCCAGTTGTCCTGCTGGGGCATCTCAGAGTCTGTCAAGGATCTGGACTGATCCACAAACAGGTCTTGAGAGGATTGTTGTTTCACTTCTTTCCTTGGTTTTGTGATTCTTGGAGATTGTGAGTTTGCAATCTTCCATGGTCAAAACATCTTAAGTGGTGACATCTGATGTTATGACTCAGATGGATTTCCTTTTCTTTTGTGGCATTATACCCATAGGTTGGACATTTCTCCACAGTACCTTTGCTTGGCACACTAACCACTCTGGTCCCTTCGTTTTTGGTTTTTTTATACTGGATAGAAGTGATCGGATGCTTTCTGGTAGGTCACCATAATATAGCTCTTTAGAGTCAATTGCCTCAGTGTTTGGATCATGTGCCCCAAAATAAACATCCTTTACTTCATGGAAGAAGTCCCTGGGGTCTGATGTGGCCTGCGCCTCATTTGGAATGCTCCCTGGCCTCCTACCTATTCTGATAGTTGCCAGACTTTTTCTTTAGGTTCTTATATACCTTGTTTACTGAGCATGTCACTTCCCTAGGCAGGTCAGTGAACCAGGTTACATATTTGGGGCCATGTGTACACCCAATCAGATCTACTTGAGGCATCTCATGTGTAACCTCCAGGATCTGGAGGTCCTTTTTTAAAGCTTGTATATACTGTTCAGTGAGGCAGTTAGATTTTGAAGGATCATATTTTCCTCCAACCACATTTAAGAAGGTTTTTGGCATGCTATGCTACTACTTCTTTTGGACCTTTCTTTGAGTTCTAGGTCTAGTAAAGCATTTCTGCTCAGATCTAGATTCCTCTCCACCTGAAAATGACTCACTAGAGGATTTAGATTTCTTACTCTTTTTCTTTACTAGTTTGTGAACCCCCTTCTTTTTCCTAAGATGCGCTCCCTCAGAACTACTCTTTTTGGAGGATAACAGGTATCTACTAGTCACTGAACCTTTATCTAGTGTCTCTCCTTGTTTCTGTATATTTTTATCAAGCTTTTCCGGTGTGCCCAGTAACCTGTCCTCTAATGTACCACCTCAGATTATCTGTTTCTTTTTCCTGTTTCCCTCTCCCTATGGTTCAGGGGGATGAGGATCAGGAATTGTAGTTGTTTGGCACATTTGAGGGGTTTATGAAGCTATCAGTTTTGGAGAGGAAAAAAACATTGGACTGCCAAATATATCACCTGGTTCTTCCGTAACTCTCATATTTGCTGAGCAGGTATTACCCTTTGGAGAAACTTTACTTCCCCACAGGTTGGGTAAGTTATCCCAACCAGTGGTGATGCACATTTTCCTTTGTTGCTCGTCATACTTATCTTTCAGTTTTTTATAGGCTCTTTGGGGCTCATACACATTTTCATTAGTTTCCTAAAGAGCCTGTTCCAGGTGGGAACACACTGTTTATAGCTCTTCCTTCTTTCGTTTAGGATTTGTCACCTTGAGTCTAGGTGATCTATCTGGTTTTCTAGTTGCTAGCTCATCCTCTAACCTCTTTTGGGTTTTGCATAATTGTTCAGAAATGCTAGCTTTTTCTATAGCCAAAATTTTCACATGTTCCTCAGTCTTACCCAGTTGAGCTACTACATTAGTTTCCCCTCAGGGGGTATTCTTTACATGTGACCACAATTTATATATCTTGGCTGAGTTGATAAAGGACAGGGTGGCATATCCTATTACAACACAATACAGGGAAAATTCTGTACAGTACAGACCATCAGTTAAAAAAGCTGACCATCTTTCCATTGTGGCAGTGTAACTTTTCAAGGCAAGCAGCAACTTTCATATAACACAGTACAAATGCAATGCTTCCTTATTTCATTAGAGGGCAGTATTAATAAATGTTTATGTTGGCTCGTGCTTGCGTGCCAGCCAACATATTGCAATAATAGCAGATTTGGAGGTACGGTTACTGTGGGTGAATGCAGGGCATGTATCAGTAGGTGCATCCCTCATTCCCCAATAAGCCAGCATGCAGGCGCTGACACCAGCAGTACATAAAGTGGGCACCAGATCTAAGAAAAATGCCACTGCAATGAGAGTCAAGCTCATCATGCAGTGGCACAATAACATTTCTCCTGATGTGCCTTTCCTGGTGAAGCAGTTCAATAAACATGGTGGCACTGACTGTCGCCGCACAGAGTGCCAACTTCAGGGATGTCCAGTCCTCCTGTCGGCATGCCCTGAGCCCACTCCCCATCAGCATAATACTCCCCTCCCATTCCAATTGTGTGCCGAGGGGGTGCCCAATCCCCCTCTGCATCATGCGCCCCCAACAGTCTTTCTTTGTCGACGGGGGGGGGCCCAATCCACATCGGCTTCAGTCCCCCCTGCCTAGTTCAGTTTGCCAATGGGGGAGCCCACTCCCCATTGGCATAATGTCCCCAAACCCTGCTTTGTGCTGTGTGCTGAAGGGGTGCCCAATCACCTCGGCATCATGCACGCCCCACCTGTTTCTGTGCTGACGAGGGGCCCAATCCCTGTTGGCTGTGGTCCCCCTCCCATAATGCAGGCAGTACACTGGGAGCTCACCCCAGTGTACCAAACAAACACCTTCAAAAAAGGAAAACCAACCTTCATTGGCTTTTTTCCCCCCTGTAAAACAAGAAAATGATCCCTTGTGGTCTCTCCTGACCCTTCCCTCAACCCATGCTCACCCTCTGTGTACCCAGCCTTCCCACACCCCCCTCACCCCATACTTACCTCTGAAGCCTGGCGCGATGATCTTCAGTGGACCAGGAACACGTCTGCACTCTTCAAAGCTGACCATGAACTGAAGAAATGCTGGTAAGCTGTATAATGGCATAAATAGGGTTTTTTTTAACTTTGGTGCATATCTCAAGCATTTTTGGGAATTTTAACACCAAATTTTTAACATGGGGTTATTGGGACCCCTCCTCATAAGTTCAGTCACTGTCATGGTGTTATTCAGTCCAGAAAGGTGATTTTGTGCTCACTGCATGGAAACACCTTTCGGGACCGATTAATGAAAGGACAGTGCCACTGTTCATGAGGTGGGCTCTCAAAAGCCTATGTTGCAAATTTGGTGAAAAGATCCCAAAAATGACTGTTTTATGAGCATGTGTTGTTCAGTTTCTACGCACGCTCATAACTTCGTGAATTTGTAATATTTTCACTCCAGATTTTCAACATTGCCATTTTTCCACACCTCCTTATGAACAGTACAGCTGTCATTTTACATGTCCTGGCCAAAATGTGTTTTTGCACTTCTGGCACAAAATAGCATGGTCGCTGTGGGAGATCAGTTTTAGGGACAAATTAAGAAAATGACAGTGACACTGTTCATGAGCAGAGGTCCTAAAATGGCTATGTTGAAGATTTGGCCCTGAAAGTCCATAAAATGACTGTGTTACAAGCATGCATTGTGCAGTTTCCACGCACCCTTGTAACTTTGCAAATCTGCAATATTTTCATGCCAGATTTTCAACACTGGCATTTTTTCACACCTCATTATGAACAGTACAGCTGTCATTTTTCACATCCTGCCCAAAATGTGTTTTTACACCTGTGGCGCACAATGGCGTGGTCGCTGTGGGAAATCAACTTTTGGGACAGATTAACAAAGTCACAGTGCCACTGTTCATGAGAGGAGGTCCCAAAATGCCTATGTTGAAAATGTGGTTAAAAAAATCCCAAAAATAATTGAGTTACGGATATTTGTTGCGCAGTTTCTATGTCTGCTCATTACTTCACTGATTTTTCATATTTTCACTCCAGATTTCAACATTGCCATCTTTTACACCTCCTCATGAACAATGCAGTTGTCATTTTTCACATCCTGCCCAAAATGTGTTTTCATGTCTGTGTCGCCAAATGGCATAGTCGCTGTGCAAAACCACCTTTCAGCTAACAAACTGATAGTGCCACACTTCATGAAGTGGGGTCACAAAAAGCCCATGTTGAAAATTTGGAGTGAAAATACCAACAAATGCCCACAATGTTAGGGATTCCAACTGTAACACCCCACCCTGTAGAGACTGACAGGCCTCAGAGGTGTGACTTGGGATCATTGGCAGTAATGCTCATGCCATTCCACCCCCACCCTGCAGCCAGTGACATGCATTGAGGTGTGCCTTGGAGTGTTTGGCCCTAACGTTCATGCCATTCTATTATACTGCACCCATCTCAGTGTATTTCCTTATGGAATGGGGTAAGTATAAGGCCCAAAGACCCCAAAGCACACTATGACACTTGTCAGTGTCTACAGGGTAGGGTGAGGTAAAATGGCATGAGAGTTATAGCTGATGACCCAAAGGCACACCCCAATGCTTGTCAGTCTCTGCAGGATGGGGGTGGGGTTGGCATCAGTTCAGTACTTCACTGCCATTCCTGTTATGCATCTCTTACTCCTGCACTACCAATGCCAATGCCAGCGAGACAACATTCGGCATTGACAAATGCTTATTTTACTACCAGTAGTGTCTTTGACTAGAGATACCTTTTCCTCCTTTTCAGTTCCTCAAAGAAAAAAAAGAAAATTACAATTATTTATTTTTCACAGCAAATCAAATGCTATAGATCTCTTGTAGATTTAGCACTTACTTTAATCAAGTTGAAGGTGTATACATCAGTCACTTGAGAAATATAATTGTACTATAACATTCAAAATGATCAATATTCAAAAATTAAGATTTTTTTTAAATGGTTGAAATTTCAAAAGGAGTACCAAGTAATATTTATTTTATTCATGTCAATCCAGAATGAAGCACCCCAATTATGTCACATCTCTGGACTGGATTCTTCAGTCAAAATATTTTATTTTGATTGGAAGTAAATTATTCTTATTAATAGGATGGCTCATATGTGTGTGTTAAAAAGCTTCTTTGATATATATATATATATATATATAACATCACACATTCATCACCCACAACAGATCAAAACAAGTTTTGGTTTAAATATAATATACTGTATTTATTAAGTTATATACTACAGAGGATCTAAGAATTCAGTAGTGTTTACACAAACATACATTGCACGGCATTTAAAGAGCTGGTGGAGCCAAAACAGGCAGACAAGAAACTAATACAAATTTTAAGTAGCAGTCACTTGTAACTTTTTATTTTTGAAGTATTTTTCTTTTGCTTTTGCTTATCAGAAAGTCTTCCATGTGATAATATTGGGATGGATATGTGCAAGAGCTCTTAGCCTGGGAGCTGACATATCTAAGTCTACTGCCCCACACTACATCATCAGCATTTATGATCTCACTGACAGTGACATCACAGGTGAATGACCTGGCAGTCACTCACTTGCTGTTCCCAAGTAGCAGTGATGTCACAGTCAGTAAGGTTTCACTGCATCATGGGCAGTAGAGCAAGATATGTCAGCTGACAGGCTAAGAGCTGTTCCACACATCACACCTACTAACATCAGGTAAACAATCTTCTAATTAAACAAAGAGAAAAGAAAAAGTACCTCAGATATAAAAGGTAATGGTTGGCTGCTTTTAAAACCTAATATTAATTTTAGGCAGTACACTAGCTCTTTAATAGACCACTTGATGCTTCAGCAGGAGTCATTGGGTTCAGTTTGCAATAACAAAACATTTCTTTGAAGATATACACCATAGTTTTTCTTTTGGCAGACTTAATTAGGAGTGTTACGCTATTAATGCAAACCCATTCAATTACACTGAAAATCAAACTTGGCTCCTCAATACCCACACCTAATCCCAGAATATGCCATTTAGCAAAAGTATTATTAAGTAAAGATTTGAATTTGTCAGCTGGCATGAAACATCTAGACAGGAGATCTGTTGTTGGTAAAGCTGTGGTCTACAAGTTAAGTTATTCTTTGGTCTTCCAGGAAGCATAGTCTGCTAGCTGGCATCGGGTATCATTCCAAATTATTTCAGGATTTCAACAAAAGTTCAAAATTCCACGACTACAGACTTCTGCTGGTGCATGGCAATGTCAAAAATCTTTTCCATTAGCCTCATCCTGCATGTAGTCTCAAGGAAGAGGTTTTAGCTCTGTGTCTCAGGCAAGAAGCAAAAGACATATGTCCTGGACAGGAAGCAAAAGGCATGTATTCCAAATTCCTCAACTGTCTATGTCTCAAGAAAAAAGCTGACCAGAAAGCATGTGGGTTCAATTTTTTTCAAGTGCTGGCCAAGCCCACTTTATGGATTATTCATGAATCTTTTTATTAAAAGTTTAAACCTCTTTTCAAGAGTGGTAATTATATTTTTATAGCAGTCTCATTGACGTATATTTCAGTGGCTTTCAGTTAGAAAAACTTTCTAATGTCAGTGGGCCCATTTAATTCATAGTGGTCATTTGACCCCTGAAGTACATCCCTCCATGGAATGTACCTTATTTGATGTAGGCATAATTGAAAAACAGTTTCATGGAATAATAATAATAATAATAAACTTTATTTGTATGGCGCCTTTCAAAAACCAAGGTGCCTTAATTTTAAAATCACAAAATAAACAAAACAAACATCTCAGCAGCAAAAGTATATCAGACTGGAAGGGACCATTAAGCTAGTCCTTTGCCCAACTGGTGACTTTTCCCATGTTTCTGTGAGAATATCCTTCCTTGTTTATGTTAACTTTTTCCTTCCTCACACTGGCATGCTTGTGCATGTCTTAAAGAGCAGGTAGCTACTGATATGTGGTGTGCTGCAGTCTGATCTTGTCTCTGGTGTAAATAAATTCTGATCCGTCATTCTGTGTCCTGTGTGCTTTATTTCACTTAGTAAAGGTACTGGTGATCCCTATGAGTACCGTGGTGAAAGTGGAAGCTGGACAAGTAGTGGGGAAAAATGGTCTACTGCACTGTGAAGCCCGAGTCTTAGTGACATCACTTACAATAAGGTGACTCAGGCTTCATGTGCTAGGCAGTAGTTCAGCTGTGCTTACCTAGAGACTTCTGGCAAACGTGCACATTCATATGGCAGTCAGATGATCAGCTTAAGCAGCAGCCTCATAGTTTCAATCACAAGGAACAGCTGCCACTGGAACAGCTGATCTCTGGCTTCACTCAGAAAAATCGGGAGTCATCTGTCAGTGTATCTCACAGTATAGTGCTAGCATGCTATTTTTTTTAATTATTCCTTCCCCTTACCTCTTCACTCCTCATTTTTTCTCCAGCTTGAAAAATTCCTGCAAAAAAGGAAAATAAATACAGTAGCCTTGCACATGTCAGAAATCTTGGATTTATCCAGCATTCTCGTCATTCGGTTTCCTAATTCAGCCCTTGCTATTTTTAGTGGGTGGGGTTGTTTTAGGTATCTGTAACACAGTGCTGTAGAGCATATAAAAAAGATGCTCAAATTTTCAAAGCTTTCTCATACCCCAGATTTCTGGCACGTGCAAGTGACCCAAGGTTTGTCACTGGAGTTCAAAATAATTCCCCAAACTGCAAAAACCAAAGCTTTTCTCACTTCACTCCGTAACAGAAAATAAACTATTGAAGCTGGAGGTAAAGAAACTACTGCAAGCAAAACCAGCAGAGATGGTTCCTGCCACACACAGTGGTATTATAATATACATGTGTCACTGACAGCTCATACAGCGGATGGCCAAGAAGGTGAGAGGAGGCCTATACCAGCTCATTGTAAAATGAATAAAAGAAGTAGCAGGAGCTGAAGCAATATTTTTTGTTTTACCAGGAGAGACACACTAAGCTGAAGCTGGTTTACAGGTGTGACCTAGAAGCACAAGTAAGTTGAGTAACTTGCTCGGGGTCACACAGTATGCAAGTGGGGGCTGTGGGATTCAACCCCAGGTCTCCAGGTTTGCAGCTCAGAGCCTTAAACCACTGTGCTATACTGCCTCCATTTGTTGGGTGAAGGATTCAGAAACCATGACTGTCCCCACCCAAGGCCTCTCCGCAGCATTTGGACAATACAGACTTCTTCCCATGAAGTAAAGGCCACCTCCTAGCACAATAACTTCATGTGAAGAGAAAGCGTAGACCCTTAGATGACAGAAAAGAGGGGCAAACTGCCAAGGTTAATTACATTTTCCCAACATACACTGCAGCAGCAGCTAAGGTGGTCAACACCCCCCAACAGGCACACTGGAGATACTGTGTAAACCTAGCAGCATTCGGAATTGAGCCCAACACAAAATCCTCTCCTCCAATTCAGCATGACCCACCCATATAGAAAAAAAATAGTGTGCATGGCACTGCATTATTTCCTTGTACTTTTAAGCAATGATTTAACTGTATTGCAGGGCATAGAACTTTAATTTTTTCACACAGTATTTCCTAGTACCAGCATAATGATTACAGTTACATTATGTTTGAATCATTGCAAATGCAAGGCACAACACTTCTGAGTGACTTGGAGCAATACTCCAGTTATATTTCAGTCTTTCCCAATCACTGCAAGAAGTCAAGTCACAAATTTAGTTTTGCCTTCAAAATTCAGTGCTTAGCATTTGCCTAAGCAGGGCACAGTACATTGTTTAATCTGGCACTTGCCACTCATGGCAAAATTTTCATTGCTGATGCAGGGCACATAACTTCAATTATTTCCTTCTGCCCCTTTCTGTCCCTGTCACCGCAACTGCAGGGCACGATACCTTTTTTTTTACATTGATTTCACATTAGCCCTGGGCTAAAGCTGCCTTTTCCACTTGAGTGGAACTTTCGCTGAAGTTTCCAAGCTTCCGCCAGTGGCGGATCAGAAAACTTAGGCATGATTGGGGCCAACTTTCACCTGTTCCACCCAGCCCAATTTAATACTCCACCTCTGCATCTCCAGTAATAAATGGTCTCTCCCCAACCCAATGTAACCCCCCCACCCCACAGCAGTGCCTCCTGCTCCCCCGCCTCCCAGTCCTGACATATTTAAAAAAAAATAATAATACCAAACCCTGGTGGCTAGTGGTCCCTACCCCCACCCGACCACCCACCAATGTCCCTCACAGTATTTGTAGTCAGTTACCCCTCCTCGACACTGCCATCCCCGTCCCCCGTATATTATTACTTTTTTCCCCTAGTGGTAGATATCGATAGTGACATCCCCTCTCTCCCTATCCCCGAAGTCCAAACCTTTATTTTTGAACCTTATTTCCTGGTGGTCTAGTGGCCTCCCCGCACCCCTCCCTACACCGACAGGTAGTGTCCCACCCCACACCCCCATCCCGAAATGGAGCAGACCACCAGCACAGATCTCTGCTCTCCTTCTCAGCCAGTGGTCCACTGAAATGTGAATGAATGAATGGCGTCATCGCTCATTTATTCTGACATTCAGTGGGCCACCGACAAGGAGGAAGCAGAGAGTAGTGGGTGGCCTCCATTTGGGATAGGGAGTGGGTAGGACACTACCTGTTGGGGTGGAGAGGGGTGCAGAGGGGGCCACCAGGAAATAGGATTAAAAAAATAAAGGATCGGACTTCAGGGATAGCAAGGGAGGGGATGTTATGCCACTATCTATATCTACCACTAGACCACCAGAGGAAAAAAAATATACCGGGGATGGAGATGCGGTGGGGAGGGTAATTGACTAAAAATACTGGGTGGGACACTGGTGGCTGGTCAGGTGGGTTGGGGCTGGACCAGTAGCAGTAGCAGACTTTTAATAAAGTGGGGTGCACAGCAGGGGGAATTTCCGCAAAAGTTCGGAACTTTCGAGGAAACGAAAGTCAGACTTTGACTTACATTCTGCCTGCAGAAGTTTTTTTTCGCACACCCCTATTTCACATGTTTGTACTCAAGCTGATGGCCTGTCCAGATCTCTATATTTTACAGGGCACAGACCTTTAAAATCACCTTTTGTCCACACAGGGAAGGAAATGGCTCTGGCATAAAAGTGTCTTCCTCCCCTCCCCACCATGACTGGATCAATTTCTCTACAGTTTTATCCATAAAGTCACTTTTGCGGCTGTTCAGTATCCCCTTAGGGCCCATGTGCCCTTAGGTTTTCAGTTTTGCCTTGCACTCCCTGAAAGGAAAACTATATCCTCATATATTGTACATTTGTTTTGTTTACATGTCAACAGACAACCCTTCATGTAGCGGTTAGGGATATGTGATTGCTTTAGTTTATTTTCATTGTTCATACTAGTCCCTGTAACTATCCTGGGGGTCTCCAGTTTCTGGCTGTTAAAATTTCATTGTCTCTGAGAGCTACTTTAGCATACGAGAACATGATGTGTCAGCACCCTTTAGACTCCACAATATGCCTGTTTGCTTAATTAGAGTTCAACAAAACAAGTTACAGAAAACTGTGAACACCACATTTACCTTCAGTTAGATTTGCAAACTGTGTGAGTTGTAATGCATGGGTTTTCCCTTTTATTGCATTCAATCTGTGTGTTTCCAGAGAGTTTTTTTGTAGGATAATTGTATTCTGCAGAGTTGGGCTTCATCCTGGTGGGCTTTACTGTACATGGCATAAATGATTGCTAAGCTATCATGTTCTCATATACTAATGCTGCTGTTGTGGACAATGAGATTTCGACAACCATGAAATAGAGACCCCCAGAATAGTTATAGGGGACTAGTATGAACAGTGAAAACAAACTAAAGCAAACATGTATAGTATATCCCTAACAGTTACAGGAAAAGAGTTGTCTGTTGACATGGAAACAAATAAAATTTCTAAGAAATGAGGGTGTCGTTTTCCTTTCAGATACAGTTTTTGTTCACAGTCTCACTTGCTGTTGTAGTGTTCCCTTTTGGGCTTGCTTGCCATTATGTGCCCTTTTTTCCTTTTGTGCAGCAAAACCCCCACAATTCTGAGTGCCAAACCTGTCTGCCCTGCTGACTGTCTCTTTCCTCACCTCCTTTCCCATAAAGAATAAAAGGGGTTCACTTGTTTTTATAGCATCCCCAATCCTTGTGCTGCTCTGCTGATCACCTGTGTCATTGTTGGCCTGCTCTACTGTTCTGCCTCTTGATAAGCTGCTCTCTGTGCTCATCTCCTGCTCCAACTTTCTCAGCTCTCAGCTCCTCATGGCACTCTGTTTTGGCTCCCTTGGCTCCTCATGGCACCCTGCCACAGCTCCCTTGGCACCTCATGGCTCTCGGGCCTGTTGGCCTCCTTGGCTCTCAGACTCCTGACTGGCTGGCAGCTTACTCACTCTTGGCTCCCAGATGGCCCTGTAAATGAAAACAACAATGTAATTGATAGCTGTTGTTCTACCTCATGCTGCAGCATGATGAATTTAAATAAACCCTACAAAACAAAAAAAGAAAAACTTGCCATTTTCTGCAGTTATTCTCCTGTTTGGTCACCAGCTCCTTCCACGGCAGACGCGCAGTAGCAAAGGGCTGAGTCACATTTCTTCCTTGCTGAGAGCAGGTGGGGTGGGGGCTCAGATGCCCATGGACCAATCAACCAGCCTTCAGTCATCTGTGCACTAATCAGTCAGCCATTCGGAGGGAGGTGGTCTTCAGATGCACCTGCACCAATCAGCCAGGTGGGGGTACCGAAATGGAGGGAGTGGGAGAGAGGACCTTGGCTTAAGAAAGGGATGGAGGTTAAAAAAAAGATTTTTTAAAGACACAGTGCCACAAACAGTGCCAGCATCTGCAGCAGTATGATTAGCAATCACTGCAAATCATGCTGGAAATTGAATCACATTTGCTGATTCTTGAGTCACAAATTGTGGTGCAAGTCCAGTTATTTTATGCCTTGTGTCTTCTCAGTGTGAAAGGAAGCCAGCAACAATGATTCTGATAGCACCAGACAGGGCCAGGCAGACTTGGTACTCCATGCTCCTACCCCTGTTCAGCAAGCCTCCAATCAACCTGCTACTGAGGCACAATTTGCTGACACTGTCTCAGGGCAGGATAACATTTCCAGCAGTGATGTGCTGCCAGATTTTTAACAACCACCTCTGGCCCTTGCCCACCCGGCCTCAGCTCCCTCCATCAGGATTGGCCCCCAGCTTCATGTCATGTGCCATCTCCCATGTGCCCCACTCTTCCCATCTGTTCTGAACTTTATGATTAGGGACCAAAAGGATCTGTCCTAAGCAGGTTGCACAGTACATAAGACAAGCTCTTTTTTTTTTTGTAATTATATTTTTATTGCTTTACAAGTAAAACAACTTCATACAATTATTCTCGTGCAAGAAATCACATTTGTTCTTTACAGTACATCCAATGTATAAGTATATGGTATTCTATGCAGTCTGATTTTCGGATATGGGGGTATATCCAATTGTATCTAGAAAACAAAATAGTGGTATCCCTGATAAGCTGCACCCTACATGACTTTTGGGAGCCCTATCATAAAGAAACTAAACCAAACATTCAACCACAACATCCCTTGTTGTTATGGTCCCCATACCAAACATATTAAATCCTCAAAATTCTTAGTGTACATCAGCATTTGCCCCCCCCAGCCAACCTCTCCCTCCTTAACCTATTAATTTTAACTGTAACAGTGGCTAACAGATTATGTGAGGGAACTCTCAAAATAAAGTAGAACAACACTTTCCTGAACAGTGTCTGGCCCTCCACCTGTTATAATACTAATTAACATAACATCTGAATGACTCTCATCATCGACGTTGTGGAGGTACCAAAAATATTTACACAGAAACAAGCATGGAGCTTAAGAATCGCTACTAGCGTTCTTACTTATGATATCAAGTCCAGAATGTAAAAATTAGTCCGTTTCAGGTCTCTACCTCTTCTTCTGAATCTGAATTCTCCCGATTGCTGCTTTGGTTAAATTCCATAGCGATAGCTGCCGCTTTCTTTCCTGCTTCCTCCAGGTCTGTATATTGGAAAGTGTGGCCTCCGTAGTGCAGTCACAGTCGAGCCGGCATCAACAATGAGTGAGTTATTCTGAGGCTACGAAGTTTTGCTCTTACCCCATCAAACTTTTTACGCCTTATTCTAGTGGCATACGAGATGTCAGGGAATAAATGAATCATGGCTCCATGAAAGTGTAGCTTTTCAGTGTCTCTCGCCGCTTGCATCATACGATCCCTAACCGCCGGACTGGCGGTAACCAGAAGAACTGACCTGGGTAATTCACCTTGGGCTGCAGCTACTCATGGTGAAATTCTGTAGGCACGGATAAGGCTGTCTTCTCTGAGCTCTGAGCCTAAGTTCAGGGCTTCTGGCAGCCAGGTCCGAAGAAAAAACAACAGGCTATCCCCCTCACAGTTCTCCGGTAGGCCAATTATGCATACATTAGGAGCCCTTTGACTATTTTCGAGGGCCTCTAAATGATATCAAAGCTGTGCATTTTCCTGAACAAGCTTATTTGTGGTGGTTAAAGCTTTAGTCGCTCGCCATCGATTCAGCTGTGGAGGCCATTTTAACTGTTTCTGCTATTTTGTTATCTTGATCAGCAAGCCCAGTCAATATCGATTCCACTTTAGTGTCGATTGCCTGCATCGATTTTTGAAGTGCCGACCATGGTGGATCACTCGTAGCTGCAGGTT
The DNA here is from genome assembly GCA_016271365.2 of Neoceratodus forsteri. Taxonomy (NCBI): domain Eukaryota; kingdom Metazoa; phylum Chordata; order Ceratodontiformes; family Ceratodontidae; genus Neoceratodus; species Neoceratodus forsteri. The sequence continues at coordinate 1,095,738,469 of CM057456.1, read as the reverse complement.
TTGTTGTATCTTCATGTTGCTCTGATTCAGAAGGCCTGATTTTAGAACCATCTTGCGGTCCTTTATTTGTACGCCCCATCGTCTGAGTTTAGTATTAAACTACGCAACTGTAGTGATAGTATAATATGTTGATTATTGTCACTCCATTTTGTATGCTATTTCATGTAATGTATGTCATTTTATACTCCATTTTGTATTGTGTGACTCCATTTTACATGCTGCTTCATTTAATTGGTGTTTTGCTCTTTAGATAGCCTCATTATTATGTTTTGCTTCAGACAGTGTATTTTGCTGACTTGAAGGTCGCATATTATCAGGCAACCTGTTTTTGCAGTTTTGTTTAAACTTCTGCTTAGCTCATAGTGTTCTAGGCACCTGGCCAGTGTTTGGAGCACAGTGACCTAGCAGGTGTGGGGAATTCTGAGCAGTCCTTATGGTGTGAATTTTCAACATCCTGGGAGCCCGGCCAGCTTCTAGAATGTGGGAAAACAACACTATAAAGGCTGCACGGTTATTTTTAGCATAGAATAAGATATAAATGTAGCTTTCTCAATGCCTGGTTGGAAGCCTCATCTGCAGGGTGGACGCATCGCTGTGGAACTTTCTCCCGGTTCAAAACTCCTGGCCAGGCTGTGAGATGATTTAGGGGCTTCCCCAGCTACTGGGAAAAGGCTTGGATGATGCTTTATTGAATCGGTGATGTATCATGTTTTGCTTAATTGAAGTATATATTAATGCTGATAGTAATATTGCTAATGAATGAATGCTAAAGTGTAATCATTAATGCTGATAGTGACATTGCTGTTACATGAAGTGTAATTATCTTTTGCTTGCAATAAATTGTGCTGATGTGTGAATGCCAAGTGTGATTATTCCTTTGTGACTCTTCGATTAGGCAAGACAATTTTGGCGTAGTCGGCAGGATTCATAAAGTAAAGTACACACTAAGGTGAAGTGAAAATGTTTAAAAGAAAAGAGTCTAATGTTGCATGTGCACAAGTGGAAATTCCTGGTTGGGAAAACCAACCTTATGCTGATTTAGCCACTGAGTGGTCATGTTGTGCAGGGTTGAGTGAACACTGGGAATCCTGTTTAAAGGATTCTGAGCCTGCAGATGTTGTTACATGTATGAAAAGAGTGCCTGTGGCAAAAGGGAAAGAATGTGCTGCCTTGGGGCACAGGGGGTGGATTTTATTGTCTGCCTATAGGAAGATGCATGAAAAGGTAGTGGGACTTCTTAGTGAAAAGGCAGAGTTGGAATGAAAGGTTTGTGATTTGGAAAGTAAAGCTGTGATGTTACAATGTCAAAATCATTTGCTGAGTGATAAATTGGATACCTATCGGACAGTTGCAGAAAATGCAGCTGTCCGAGTGGCACAGTACAAGTATAAAAAGAGGAGGGGCAGAGTTAGTAGGAAAAAGGTAAGCCTAGCAAATAGCTAGGCAGGAGCCCACTGGGATCCTGAAACATGGATGGAGATATTTGGTTTTCTACAGATGAGGAAAGGTCAGCCTCAGATAAAGAAGAAAAGGCTGAGGGACGTAGGTTCCAATATTGCATGCACAGCCAGTGTCTAGAAGACGTACTGAAGTGTTGGATCAGGAAATCCTAGGAATCGAGATGTAGTGGAGGATTTTTCTCAACAGGAGGTATCAGACCTCCTGGAGCGGTACACCCGGGGGGGGAGAGTTTGTTGAGATGGCTGGTGAGGTTGTATGACACTGGGGCGGAGGCCTCATTAATTTATGGGAACCCAGCAAAACACAAAGGTCAGCGAGTGGTAATTACAGGATTAGGAGGTAAACAAATTGAGGCAGTACAGACCATTTTGGAACTGAAAATAGGTCAGCTGCCCCGGAGAAAATATTGTGTAATGATTGTTCCGATTCCGGAATACATTATAGGAATAGACATACTAAAGGGGATGACGTTGCAATTGTCTGATGGACAATATCAATTTGGAGTAAAACCTTACATTTCAGCAAGACCAGTAGTAGTGGGGAAGGTGCAGATGCCTCCAGTAGCCATTCCACCTGCTACAAAATTATCTGTATGAAACAGTATAGAATACTAGGAGGGCATGAGGAGATAACTGCCACTATTAAAGATCTATTAGAGGCAGGAGTGCTTAAACCCACAATAACAGCTTGGAACAATCCTGTGTGGCCGGTCAAGAAAAGTGACGGGTCATGGCGGATGACAGTAGATTATAGGGAATTGAACAAGTACACCCCTTCATTGACGGCTGCCGTTCCAGACACCGTCACCCTGATAGAGCAAATACAAAGGCACAAAGGGGTATGGTATGCAGTTATTGATTTAGCTAATGCATTCTTTACTATTCCGATTGAGGAAAAGTTTTGGGACCAGTTTGTCTTCACATGGCAGGGGAGGCAATATGCTTTCACTAGATTACCTCAGGGATATGTACATAGCCCCACCATCTGCCACCGGATGGTGGCAGAACACTTGGATGAGTTGAAGCTGCCGGATGGCATGCAGATTTCTCATTACATTGATGATATCTTGATCCAGGGGGCTGATCAAGATAAAGTACAAGCAGTTACTAGATGAGACCATTGATCATATGAGGAAGAAAGGATGGGAAATTAATCCAGACAAGGTAGGGTCCTTCCCAAACAGTAAAATTTTGGGAATTCAATGGAACAGGGGCATAGAAAATATTGCCCAAGGCACGACAGAAAATACTGGACTTTTCGACTCCACAAGACAAAACTGAAACACAAAGATTTGTGGGTTTGTTTGGATTTTGGCGACAACATATACCCATTTAGGGCAAATACTAGCTCCCTTATTAAAGTGACCAAAAAAAATACGAGTTTGAATGGGGATGAGCAACAAAAAGCATTTGATAAGGCTAAGGAAGCAGTGCAGCAAGCCTTGGACCTTTGGCCTACAGGAGGAGGTAGAATTAAATGTGTCCGTAACTGGGCAGTATGCAAACTGGAGTTTGTGGCAGAAGCAAGGGAGACAGAAAGTGCCACTTGGTTTTTGGAATAGGAAACTCCCAGAGGTAGGTAGCAGATACTCACCTTTTGAGAGACAACTACTAGCATGCTACTGGGCTCTGATAGAGACAGAACAAATGACAGTGGGTCATGAGGTAGCATTGAGACCAGAGATACCCATTATGCAATGGGTAAAAAGCTTCCCTAGAACTCACAAAATAGGACATGCTCAGGAAGCTAGCATTATCAAATGGAAATGGTATATTCAGGATCGAGCAAAGGTAGGAATTGGGGGAATAGCAGCCCTCCATGAGAAGGTAGCCGAAATTCCTCTAGAGGGAGAACAGGTTGAGGGAAAAATGCCTGAAATTCAACAATCACCTGTGAAATGGGGCAAGCCTTTTGATGAGCTGCCCGTTTCTGACCGAGCACATGTATGGTTTACAGACGGCTCAGCCAAATATGTGGGAAATAGGAGATACTGGAAAGCAGTAGCTTATTGTCCACACACTGAAAAGTTTTTGGTAACATCAGGAGAAGGAAAAGCAGTCAATATGCTGAGTTGTATGCAGTATATCAGGCTTTGAAACAAGAAAACCCAGGTACATGTCATATTTATACTGATTCATGGTCTGTAGCCAATGGTTTAACAACCTGGCTGCCCACTTGGGCTAAGGATGAGTGGAAAATTTATTCGAAAGAAATATGGGGAAAAGAACTGTGGCAGGAAATATGGACTATGGTGCAAAATAATCAGACCACTGTATTTCATGTTGATGCTCATTGTGCTTCAGATACACTAGAACGATGGTATAATTCTGTTGCAGATGAAAGAGCTAAGATTCTTCCAGTGGATATTGAAGAAACTTAAAGTCAGCAGTTATCAGGGCTGGCAAATGGGCACATCAAAAATGTGGACATTTGGGAGAGAAAGCCACTTACAGGTGGGCATATAGTAGGGGTGTACCCCTAACATTGGATTTGGTTAAAACTGTTATTGCTCAGTGTCCTATATGCCAACATGGGCAACAAAGACCAATCCCTCATATTGTGAAAGGACAATTGGGGGAGGGGGAGAGCCTACGAAAATGGAAAGAGAATTTGCATGAAGCATTACAGATTTTAAATAATAGACCAATTGGAGAATCTGAGACCCCCTTTAATGCGAATGATAACTCCTAATTTGCAAGTGCAGGCTTACTCAACTACAGAAACAGTGTTATATTGGGAAATTACACCAGAGCTCTGTCTCTTGCAGGGCAACCCCAGAAGCTGCTGGACTTGATTTACATGACCTTCAAGAATACAGAATAAACAGCAGAAACATTCAAGTGATAGAAACTGGTATTGGAATACAAATTCCACCGAGACATTTTGGTTGGATAGCACCTAAATCAGAACTAGTCCTCAAGGGAATACAAATTTTGGGAGGGGTGATTGATTGTGATTACCAAGGAGCAGTGAAAGTAATTTTGTTGAATACTAGAGAACAAAATCTGTTAATTCAACAGTATGACAGAGTGGCTCAATTGTTAATTATTTCAGTTAACAAAGTGACCCCTATAAGGGACAAGCCCCCACACTCTTAACAGCAAGGGTGGATAAAGTTTTAGATCTACAGGAGGTTTTAACAATGGTGCCAAATATGGGTTACAAACCCAAATGGCCCTCCTGAACCAGCTGAGGTGATAGCCACCGGACGAGACAACACAGTGTTAATTATCAGGTCAGGAAAGAGATGGGAATATGTACCAGCGAACACATGTTATCTTCAAGAATAATCAGTCTGTGTATTTTCTAGGTTCTTCAATGGATTCTAAAAGGAATAACACTCTCTCTCAGGTCCATTCGTAAAGTTTACTACCCCAGGTGGAAGAATATTGAAGCTTGACGACCCACTTGTACAGGGGTTGGAAATCTTCCACCAGTTTACGGTGCAAGACAACTTTACTTGCCCTGAAAACCAAGGATGTCCTATAGTGAACATTACTTTTCACCAGATGTGAACATTTGGAAACCAGTTGAGACAATGGCAGGACGCCAACCATGCAGGACACAAATTGGATTAAATTACAGAACCAGACTGCTATTAGATGCTGCAACTTACCGAATAGTTGCATGGTGACTGTACAACATAGACTTGATTGCTGCATGAATCAAACAGACATTTTCAATGCAAGTATTACTTTGATTGACATAGACACATTATTCTGCATGAATGCTACTGCAATAACTAATAGAACTACTTGGGCAGATCACATTACAGTGTTGAAAAATCATCCTGTAATTAGCAATGATAGTGTAGTTAAGGTTCCATCTACATGTACATCAGTAGCAGCGGTATCAGAAAATGTAATCCATTTTAACATAACGCTTATGTTTAGTAGAAAATGCAAATATAAAAGAGCTTGGTATGATACGCTATTAGGTGGAGCAGGGCAGGCATGGGAATTTTAAATAGTGTTGATATAGAAACACTGATTAACAGGCTTCAGGCAGTAGGAATTGATGTATTTAGCTTAATTAACTTACAAGCTCAATGGATGCCAACTGTTTTCTTACCCCAAAGATTAACTTTGAATTATGATTTTGAGTTCTTGCAGTTATTTAATGCTTCACAGGTATGGGGAATGGGAGTAGCAGAAAATATTTCGCGATTTATTGATTGGACAGAATGCACAATGCGACATATGTATTCTATAATGCAAAGAAATAAGGCCCAGAGTGATTTAATGAGTAATAATGAATATGTGTGGAGGACCGTGTTACAGGATGGTCTCCATCAGCTACAAAAGTGTTAAATATTCTGATAATCATTGCTGTAGTGACAATTATCTTGCTTATTTGGACTTGTTACTTATCATGTTATATTCGTAGTAATTTTGCTATGGTACCAATATCATACAAATCATATTTACAATAATCAAAGGACCGAATGTAGTGATAGTATAATATGTTGATTATTGTCACTCCATTTTGTATGCTATTTCATGTAATGTATGTCATTTTATACTCCATTTTGTATTGTGTGACTCCATTTTACATGGCGCTTCATTTAATTGGTGTTTTGCTCTTTAGATAGCCTCATTATTATGTTTTGCTTCAGACAGTGTATTTTGCTGACTTGAAGGTCGATATTATCAGGCAACCTGTTTTGCAGTTTTGTTTAAACTTCTGCTTAGCTCATAGTGTTCTAGGCACCCGGCCAGTGTTTGGAGCACAGTGACCTAGCAGGTGTAGGGAATTCTGAGCAGTCCTTATGGTGTGAATTTTCAGCATCCTGGGAGCCCGGCCAGCTTCTAGAATGTGGGAAAACAACACTATAAAGGCTGCACGGTTATTTTTAGCATAGAATAAGATATAAATGTAGCTTTCTCAATGCCTGGTTGGAAGCCTCATCTGCAGGGTGGACGCATCGCTGTGGAACTTTCTCCCGGTTCAAAACTCCTGGCCAGGCTGTGAGATGATTTAGGGGCTTCCCCAGCTACTGGGAAAAGGCTTGTATGATGCTTTATTGAATCAGTGATGTATCATGTTTTGCTTAATTGAAGTATATATTAATGCTGATAGTAATATTGCTAATGAATGAATGCTAAAGTGTAATCATTAATGCTGATAGTGACATTGCTGTTACATGAAGTGTAACTATCTTTTGCTTGCAATAAATTGTGCTGATGTGTGAATGCCAAGTGTGATTATTCCTTTGTGACTCTTCGATTAGGCAAGACAGCAACTCAACTCGTAGAACTCATTAGAGAGTACAAAAACTCACGTTCTTCAGTTAAAGTTGAAGTTTTATAGTTTTAAAAGTCAGCTGGGAGAGGAGCCGATCTGAGACACGTCTGGTCAGTAGGTGTGCTCCACAGCGCCCCCCCCTACATAAGACAAGCTCTAGCCAGATTCTGTATATGGCTTATTGAGTTTATGATGTTGTTATCCCTATTATGTTGCTATCTCTAGTTCCTGTCTCCCCAGGATGCATCTGGAATTGAGCAGTAGTCTGCGCAGTATGCCTTCCTGGTAAAACCTTTAAATAAATAAATAAATAGAGCCGATATGGCTGTGACGAGCTGCCAAATGACCAAAGTTACATGTGTACATAGAAAATCTTGAATGCCTGGGTGTAACTTGGCCAGTCTGGAATTGTTGCACCAAATTTTCAACATGGCCTTTTTGGGACCCAGCCTCATGAATAGTGCCACTGTTATTTTGTGCACTTGTCCCAAAGGCAATTTTGCAAAGCGACTGCATCATTCTGTGCCACAGGTGTGAAAACACATTTTGGGCAAGGTGTGAAAAATGACAGGTGTACTGTTAATAAGGAGGTGTCCACAAATGGCAATGCTGAAAATCTGGAATGAAATATTAAAAATTGGAAAAGTTAGGAGCATGCGTAGAAGCTGCGCAATGCACACTCATAATGCAGTCATTTTTTGGAATTTTTTCACCAGATTTGCAACATGGGCATTTTGGGCCCCCCACCTCATGAACAGTGGCACTGTCATTTCGTTAATCGGTCCCGAAAGGTGATTCTGCACAGTGACCACTGGATCACCTTTCAGGACCAAGTAACAAAATGACAGTGACAGTATTCATAAGGTGGGGTCCTAAGAACCCCATGTTGAAAATTTGGGGCCAAAATTCCCCAAAATGGCTGATTTATCATCATAAGTTAAAAACCCCATTGACTACCATTATAGCACGCTTACCTTTGAGTCTTCAATTTGCGGTTCGACTTTGGAGAGTGCAGATGTGTCTCGGTCCAGAGAAGATGACAGTACCAATCTCTGGAGTTAAGTATGGGGTAAGGGGGGTGTGGGGAGGTGAGTGCTCAGCGTGAGGGTGGGGATGGGGGGACTGGGGTGATGACGAGGGACCATTTTCTTTTTTACAGGTGAAAAAAAACACATCAGGGGACGGTTTTCTTTATTTACAGGGAAAAAAACCATAAATCTAGGCACACTGGGGTGGGCTCCCAATGTGCCACATGAGTTGGGGGGTACATGATGCCGACAAGGGGATTGGGCACCCTGATGGCATGGGCAAAAAATAAAAAAACATACATTTGGGCACACTGAGGTGGGCTCCCAGTGTGCACATAAGTGTGGGGGGACATGATGTTGACACAGGGATTGAGCACCCTGATGTCAGTGTGGGGACAGGGAGCGGAGGGAGCAGGGAGGACAACAGCAGTGGGAGGGAGCTGGAGGGTTTTCTTTGCTGCCAGTGCTGGGAGGGAGCGGAGAAGACAGGAGCAGTGGGAGAGTGTTGGAGGAGTGCCATCTGAAAGATGGTGGTGGCAATGCAACTACACATGCACGGCACTCGCACATGCATAGTTGTGGCAAATGGCATTCTGTCATTCACAAGATGGTGGCGCCAGCCGAACTGCGCATGCGCTCGAGTCATGCATGTATAGTTCTTGCTCAGGAATGCAGAAGTAACAGTCAAAATAGTGTGGCTGTTACTCCATAGTGGACAATCGCGGTGGACTGTTTCAAGCTCCATTGGGCTTTTCAGAACGATACTTCCAAAACTCCAACGGAAGGTGCCACAATTGTCCGTTTAAAGGCAAGACATGCCAAAACAGCAGTAGGCTCCGCTCACAGCCATAAAAATGCAGCCAGATGACTTTAGCACAACATATTGAAATATGGGTCATCATATCAGCCAAAACTCAAAACTAAGGTGGTGGAACTTATAGCACTGTCCTTCCTCTTGACCATGCCACTACACTGTGTGCTACCAGGGCTCTACAGAAAAAAAGCAGAGTGCTCAAACAGGTTTGATGGCTGTGCTGCCCAGAAACAGCAGCAGCATGCAGAAACAAACACAACCAGTGCACAACCAAGATTGCAAAAGAAATAGTGGATTTATTCATAAATTGGTGTGCATACAAAAAGTGTTAGCCAAATGCTCTTTTTTGTATGTGCACCAATTTGTGAATAAATCCACTATTTCTTTTGCAGTCTTGGCTGTGCACTGGTTTTGTTTGTTTTGGCTATTTGGGCTGGTCTGGCTCCTTACAGTCCTCCGTTGCCTCATCCTAGGTCCTCAGTCACTTGTGGACAGTGAACTTACCTGTGAAGTCAGAATGTGGAGGAGTTTCTCATCTCTGTCTCTCCATGGAATGAACTGGGCCCAGTGGAATAAAACTGTCTTTGTCCATCCTCCATCTCTGGTGGTACCGGACTCATGACTACACTCCCACTGACCAGCCTCATCTTGCACATAACTACACAGACAGAGAGCGACACACATGACTCCTCCAGTGCTTACTACATTCATCCTGGGCAGTTAGCAAAATGGTACTTTCAGCAATTTGGCACCCGGCTTTGCTGACAGTTACTCCTACTTTCACAGACATGGTTCGAGTACACAATGGGGGAAGGGGAGGGGTGTCAGTGGGATGGGGCAGCCAGTGGGCTTACAACAACCAATAGGTGAGAGAAAGTTAAAAATAAAGAGTTTTGTTATTTGTTTTTTTAAAGGGCCAGCTCTTGGCTGGCTGCTTGGAACTGCTAAGTAATGTCTTGCATGAGCTGGCAAAACAGCTTCAGAGAAAAAAACTAGCTGAGCGAGTCAGTGTGAGCTGGCTCCAGCACATTCCTGATTCCCAGACCTTAGAACCTTATGAGGGTATGACTCTTGAAGAGCTAGAGTTCATGAGTGTAAATTTATCAGAGCTAGAGTTCATGAGTGTAAATTTATCAGAGCTAGAGTTCATGAGTGTAAATTTATCAGAGTAAGTCATAAGAGTGTTGAAGGTTTCTCGAAAACCAGCAACAAAAAAAACATAAGCTTCAAAATGGAAGAGATTTTCATTCTGGTGTGCTCCTAGAAAGAGAATCCCTATGTAGGATGGCCTGCCTGCAGTCTTAGATACCCTGTGTACTTGCAGTTCCTAGGCCTAAGGCCCTCCACCCTGAAGGCGCATTTGGCAGCAGTGTCAGTTTACACATCAGCTGGCAAGGAAAAGTCACTAGCCTCACAACCTATTTTCAAATGTTTTTTTACAGGCCTCACCCATTTGTACCCTTCTGTAAGGGATCCTGTCCTTCTGGGACCTAAATGTGTGGATTGCACAGCTGATGAAAGCTCTCTTTGAGCCTATGGCTACTGCTGACCTTACATATATTACTTGGAAAACAATATTACTGGTGGCTGTGACATCTGCTAGGAGGGTGAGTGAGCTCCTAGCCCTCTGCACAGATCCAAAGAACATAATCTTTCATAGGGATGAGGTAGTTCTCAGGACCAGTAAGAAATCCCTGCCTAAGGTGATGTCAGAATTCCACCTGAAACAGTCAATTGCCCTTCCTATGTTTTTCACTGAGCAGTCCAGTTCCGGTGAACAAACTTCGCTGCCTGGACATAAAAAAGGCACCCAGCTACTACCTGGACCATGCAAAAGATCTCAGGTCCAACAGCACTCAGCTTTCTATCACCTACAGTGAAGAGGAAAAAGGCAAACCAGCAACTAGTTGAACTAACTTATACTGGATAGTCTTCTGCATTCAGTTCTGTTATGAGAAAGCTGGCAAACTGCCCCCAATAAGTCTGAGGGCACATTCTACAAGGGGTGCCTCTGCCCCTGTGGCAGCAGCAAGGATCATCCCCGTTCAAGAGATTTGTAAAGCAGCTATCTGGTAAACAGTATACATTTTCACAAGACATTACTATCTTGACATACAGTGCAGGAGAGATGCCAGCTTTGGCACTGCTGTCTTGCAGAACCTTTTCTCTAAACAGGTTCTGGATGGATCTAGCCTCCCAAGGTACTGCTATGGAGTCTACTGTTCGTGAATATATACTGATGGATTTCTGGGGTTAGAAGAAAAAATTACTCACTGTAGTAATTTTGTTTCTTCTTAAGGGATTTGTCAGTAATACTCACAATCCTTTCCCCTTTTTCCCATTATAGAACCTGGAAATAGGTTCAGACAAGGATCAGTTCACTTTTCATTGGCTTGAGCTTATTACAGTGTGTTACAATACTGAGTAAGTGGTCCAATCAAAAGTCTGTTTTTACTGTTTTCAAACTTTTATTAAAACTTTTGAAAACTTGTTGGTAACCACTTAACTAGTTTTAGTGATCACATCTCCCCCTAGCTTTAGAAACAAATCTCAATACAGGCGGGCAGGGTCAGTGTGACCACAGAACAGAGTTTGAACTGCATTCTCAGTCTAAATTCCATAATTGGCATGAGTTCTATCTCTGGGGCAACTCAATCCAGTGGACTGAGATCCCTTTCTTCTCAGAATGTACGCACAAGGACTGTGGTGCTCACGAGAAAAACATTAAATCAGACATCCAAAACTCAGGCACTCACCATCACATATTGCGCCAACTCCAAAATAATGCAGCAAAACTTGTTTATTTACACAGTACAATAATAAAAGCACCTGCCTGATGCGTTTTGGATCTACAAAGGATCCTTTATCAAAGACTTTGATAAAGTAGTAGTAAAATCTTTATTTTTATACAGGAAGATGGTAGCATACACCATTACAGCCAAATAACCTGTTTTCAAGGTGATCCTGTTAAGCATATGATTCACTTTCAGACATTTTTACCATTTTTTACCATTTGGATCACTGGCCTATTGTTAACTGGTGACTCAAAGGACTTAATCAGAGACCAGTATAGGTGTGAGTTGGTTGTTTCACTGATTTTATTTTTATAAAATTTGTCGTTTGAGTCCCTCAGGTTTTTTTAATTTATTCCTTGCTTTTTTTTAATTATTCCAATCTTTGGGACATAACAATTTAGCGCTATTTTCTATAATCTATTCTTTATTTGTATTTCCTTTTTTAGTTTTTCCGTGATCCAGGGAGCCTATTCTTTCCTTTGCATCTTTCTAGTATAGAGTGCCAGTGAGTTACATATCTGCATAAACGTAGTGGTAAAGTCCTGAATAGCCAGATCCAAGCAAGGTATTAAAAATAGCCTATTTCAATTAACCTTTGCTAGTTGGGCTACCAAACGACCTCCAGTATAATTTTTGAAAGATCTAGTTTTCTTTAGGTTAGCTTCCTTTGTATATCCAAAACTCATCAGGCAGGTATTATTTTACTATGTAAATAAACAAGTATTGCTGCATTATTTCAGAGATGGTGCAATATGTCGTGATGAGTGCCCAAGTTTTGGATGTCTGATGGACTGAGATGCTGTTTGTGAATACTACTGATGGATCCCCGAAGAAGAAACAACATTACTATGGTGAGTAATCTTTTCTGCTGCCCCATTGGTTGAGAACTTGCTCTAACTAAGAACAGTGCAGTTCAGTGGCACCACGAATAGTTAATTCACAAATGACATCTTTGTTGTGCCTCACACTGCCTAATCAACATCTTCAGTCTGGGGCAGTAGCTGTGACTGCTATAGGTATTTTGGGAACAGCTACTGCCAGCACTGATGAGGGCAGTCAAGGCAGGACTGGAGCAAAATCTTCTTAGTTCTCTTTCTCCTTTTCTAGAGTGAGGTCTTCTGCTGATGCTTGTGGGGGGACACATGATGATAGGAGGTGATCCATATGGATGTATATGGTCCATTGACCTACACAAACTGTATCCCATAAGTTAAAGATCACCAAGTCTATTGCAGTGTCCCTGGACTCCAAAGTTGATTCTGGCTCGGGAAGTTTCAGACCATCACCTTCTCACCTAGATGAAAAATGTGGGGCACCTGGTGGACTGCCATGCCCCTTCTGCTTTTGTAGCTGGTGCTTGTGCATTTGGTGCAAATCAGGTTTTAAGACAGACCTTGGTTGGTGCCCTCTCCTTAACCATACTGTATGTGGGGTATATAAAAACAATGTTCATCAGTTGTTGGGCTGTGTGTGTTGTAATGTAGGTGCCTTTTCTCACTCAGATGCTCACCTTGGAGATCGGAATAGAGCCATATCCATCCTGGAATACCAGGGCATGTTTGTCTTGCCATTGCTTGATCACATTTTGTGGTCCTTCTGCAATAATGTATAATGTACCATAGCAAAATCTTTTAAAAATTGTGTTGTATTTTCTGCAGTCACTTTCTGCCAAGCAATGCAGTCTTCTTCCCTTGTACCATGATAAGTGCCAGGGCCCACTCACCTCCATTGTAGATGAGTGGGATCTGTATCTCTCCCAATATGAGACTCAAACCACTGGTGCAGGATGTGAGCCAGATGGGGATGGTCACAGTGAATACTGGCTGAGACAAGCAGTGTAAATGTGCTTGCATATCAGTGACACTGATGCTCTTCTGTTGAGCTGCATGCTCACAAGTGTGCCCGCTAACCCCAGAGTTAGGAAGATGCCAGCTCCATGGCCTTACATACTGTAGACAGCAAAGATGCTCAAAGAGTGATCTTCCTCCAGTGTCTCTGACACAGTATCATATACATATTGTGCCCATTCTGTATGCGGCGTGCTTCTGCAAACCCACACCAGATATCCCAGTTTGCCGCAGTTGTGGCATTTTTCTTGGTGCAGTCAGTACGAGCCACAGCAGTTGCAAGTTTTCTTCACCTTGGCTTGTGATGATTGTTTCAGAATAGCTTGGTGATGAGGGTGTGATGCTGAGTGGCCCCCTCCATGGTCGAGGTTGATCCCTTTGAGGCTGGGCAGGGCCGACTTTGTTGATGGCTCCCCTGGGTGATCCGTGTGACCTGTGATCTCCCTAGTGTCTTTCAGGGCAGGTTCAAGTGCTGAGGTAAAGTTGCATGCAGTTGTGAAAGTAAGATATGGTTCTGTAAGAAGGCTTTTCATATAGTAATCGCCATGAGTTACCAAAACTGAATGTCAGCACCAGGAAAGATTCTACGGTGCTTAAACTACAAAGCATACAGCAGAAAAGAAAAGTGAAGTGCCCATAGCAAAAACATACTCACAGGAGATGGTTCTAAAATATGCAAAACCATTTTATTACTGACAGTGCAAACTAATACCAGAACCATGCTAGAGAAGGCAAAGAAAAAATGTCCAGTCACAGTTGTGACATCACGGCACATGGCCACAGAAAACTGAAGTTTCACTTGGAGATCCAGAGCTTCATCAGAGTTGATATGCACCCCACACTAGCGCACCTTATATACTACAGAAAATGCAAGTTAATGTGCTCACAGCCAATCAAATATTGACACATTAAAACATACATTTAAAATCAACTTGGTGTCTGATACCTTCATGTCAGCACTGAATTATATAAAGCCCATTTCATAAAAACTCATGTCCAAGTATACTAGCAAGTTTTTTTTTTAATATCCATGGTAGGCAAAACAATTGGCCAATGTGTTACTAACGGACAAATTAATAAAGTATTGCAAATAAAAAATCAACAAGCAAACCTATTCTTTGTTACCAATTCTTGCCAGACAGGTATGTATACTTCTGCTCTTAAATATTAATACAATGCCCAATATCCAGGCAAGTGACACCAGGCACAAAACCTATGCATAACTAGGAAGTGCAACAGGCACAGCAACTAATGCTTCCAGGAGCAGTTCAGGTTTCCCTTATTATTTATTTATTAGCTTTTGATTACTGGGTAAGTGCATTAGGCAATATTCTTGCCTATTTTCAGATACGACCCGGGAGAGTACAGTGTACAAAAATACAATGACTACAATAGGGTACAAAAATACAATGACTACAATAGGGTACAAAATACAATGGTACAATCAGGACATATTAAATCGGCTGACACTTCAAGGCCACAGAATATCAATAATCCACAGAGGGATGGCAGAAGTAGCAAATACAATTGATAAAGTGGTTCAACCAGGGCAGAAAAGCTGGGTACACAAGATGGAGCAGACATAAAAGAGGAGAAACCAACAAGAAGTACATGAACAGATGAAGAGTACAGAGATAGACAACAAAACAAGCTGGTGGGAAAGTAGAAAGATGAAATGTCAAGATTAAGAGCAATCACAATTACCAAGTGCATATAGGTAAGAGAACAGTGCATGCTTGAAGGTAAGGTGAGATGAGTTCTTAATATGAAGGGGGAGGAAATTCCAGAACTTGGGAGCAAAATAGGCAAAAGCTTCCTCATCCATTTTAGCGGAGCAGGACAGGACTGAAAGCAAGGGAGAGGTGGAGGACCTAAGGGAGTGGGAGTGAAGGACGGGAATCAGCATGGCTGCCAGTGTGTCGGGACGGGGAGGTCTGGTTAAAGAGTCAACAAAACACCCCAGAGTGTAAGAACGAAGGGCACTGGGAGACAGCCAATATAAGGCAGAGTAGAGCAGGCAATGATGTGTTAGGCGAGGGGCTGATAAGGCAAATCTGCAGATGTTATTATATGTAATATCCCACTTATGAAGTACACTGGCATTTGCATGGGAGAGTACGGGAAGGGTGTATAATAGTCTTGGGAGCAGTATGCCTCTAGCTACCGAGATCCTGGCAGCAGGTGTGAGAGAGTGACGCACTCTATAGGCAGCGCCTCTTTTCAAATTAACTGAACAACAAACCTCATTAATGTGACCAGAGAAGTCAAGTACAGGTCCAGCGTGGCACCAAAGTATTTGAAGGAGTCAATATTCGAGACAGGCGACCTGTCACAGCAGAGGACCCATAGCTTAGAATACTCAGAGTAGACTTTTCTAGAGGACCCAAAGAGCATGGCGTGAGTCTTAGATAAATTTAGGATTTGATAATTGGAGGAGAGCCAGGTCTGAAGATTCTGAAATGCGGCTGATAGGTGCAGATTGAGGTCACTGACAGTTTTGGAGGTGGCGTAGAGTTCCAGGTCATCAGCATACATACATAATGGTTCTGCAGGGAGGATAAGGGTTAGGAATATCATTAATAAAGAGGGAGAAGAACAGGGGACTGAGAATAGAACCCCGTGAGACACTGCAGGAGATAGGGGCAGGGGATGAAAGAACTTTACAGAAGGAGACAGCTTGAGAGCGATTGTCGAGGTAGCTGCCGATCCAGGATAAGGTAGAGTCAGAGGCACTGAAGGACTGAAGTTTACTCAATAGTAGAGGGTGATTAACCAAGTCAACTGCTTTGGAGAGTTCGGTGAGCACAGCACCAGTGAGTAAGCCTTTGTCTATTTTGAACTTATCATCACTAGTAAGCTGCGATGGAGCTGTAGTTATACTATGCCCAGTGCAGAAGCCATGTTGGCCTGGGGACTGGAGGTTAAAGTTAAGTAAGAGTGAAGAGACCTGGTGATGAATTAGTTTTTCCAGCAACTTATTGAGCATGGGCAGAAGCGCAATGGGTCGGTAGTTCGATAGAACTTTAGGGCCGCCTTTCTTAAACACTGGTGTAGTTCTGACTGTCTTCCAGGCCAAAGGAACTGTGGAGAAGAAGATGGGCAAGTTAAAGAGCCTAGTGACTGGTGTAGCAAGGATAGAGATGAACAGTCTTAGAATCCTCAGTCCAAGCCCATCCGGCCCTGCACTGCCATGAGCAGGAATGGTCTTCAGAAGCTTAAAGACCTCTAGACGTGTAACTGGAGCAAGCACGGAGGGGAGGGGAGGAGCCTCAGCCAGTGATAGAGGAGGAGATAGGGAATTGCAGGATAGAATGGGAGGGGTGTTGGGAAGCTTGGTAAAGAGGGAATTAAAGGCATTAGCTATGGTGTGAGGGTTATTACAGTTGATGTCATTTACAAGCATTGAATTTGGAGCCTGAGACTTATTGTTTCCAAGGATTTCACTAATTTGAGACCAGTATCTTTTCCGGTTAGAGGCAGAGGAACTGAACAGATCACGATAGTATTTGCTCTTGGCAGAGCAAATTTCCTTTTTGTAGGTGTTATGCAAGGATCGGTAGGCCTCAAAGTCAGCTTGAAGAGAGGAGGATTTCCATTTTAGCCAAAATTTATCCCTGTGCTAGACTAACTGTAGAAGGGGCTGCTAGAGCCAGTTTGTGGCCATCCTTTTGACCCTTTGCGCAGTAACCGGAATGTGCCTGTTCTGAAAGGCGAGTAGGGTTGCACTGAAATAGCCGGTCACAATGTTGATATCACTAGTTTTGTAGAGGGGAGATCAGTCAATGAGTTTTAAGTCTTGTAGAAATGCATCGGAATCAAGGTTAGAGAAGTTAGAGAAGGATAATACTTTAAAGGGGGTAGGATGGAGGGGAAGTGTCCCACATGCAGTATCCTGGGCAGTGATCACTTATGGAGTCAGGTAGGACTCCAGCAACAGGAAACTTATGTTTCCTATTAGTAAGAATCCAGTGTAAAAGAATGCAACTGGATCCTCTCTGAGAGATCCTAGTGGGAGCCAGGATGAGTTGAGCAAGTTTGTCCTTACTAATGATGGTGGATAGGAGAGATGAGTTAGGACCCGCCCAGTCGAGATTAAAGTCACCCATGCAGATTACGTCATTTTTCTGAGATACAGCTGCTGGCACCAGTTTAAAGAATTCTTCGAGACCAAGTCTAGAGTTTCTGTAGGGAAACATAAACACTAAAGATGTGGAGTTTCTTGGCACCCCCAAGGAGTAGGCAGGAATGAAGGATCTTGCAATTAGTGAGTGACTAGGCAAGACAGACACATTAAGGTGAGACTTGTAAAATATTGCAAAGCCACCCCCTCTTTTAGAGTTTGGGTGGTCAGCCTGAATCATGTTGTAATCCGGTAAAGAGCAGAGTGAATCAGGGACTGAGGGTTTCAGTCATGTTTCAGATAAGGCTAGGATGTCAGGGTTATTAGTATGTATCCAGGCCTCAAGATCAGCGAGATTTGCAGTAAGACTCCGAATGTTGAGGTGGGCAAACCTTGAGCCAGTGGACGGGGGCAGGCAATTGGAGGAGTAGGAAAAATTTTGATTAGAGTGGAAGATTGAGCCAGGGTTAGTTTCGATGTCCCCAGCAAGGGTAAAAGACAGGGTTACTATCCATAGTGAAGCAATCATGAAGGCTCGGGTGATACAACCAGGGGAGATAGATTTCTTGTTTAAGATATAATGCAGTAGAGCTCCAAAATATTTATGACCGAAGCTTGACAGAGGTAAGGGAGTGGGGTGTAGTCCAGCTAGCATGTTGGAGTAGGCAAAGTTATCAAGTGGGTATACATGGCTATTTGAGGGGGCCACAGGAGGAAAAGCAAAAAATTCAAGGAAAAGTACTGCAGAAAAAAATGAAGGGAGGAGGTACTTAGCCATATGAGATGCAGTGAGCATCAGAGGTGAGCAAAGGGGCAGGTAGGAAAGTAATAACTGAGAGCAGTGACTAGGGAAGTAGCTATCAGGTGCAATGAGGAGAGAAGCAGAAGAATGGGAAAAAGGAGGATGCAGTTAGGGGACAAGTTAAGAAGGACAGAAAAGAAAGCAACAAGTATAAGGAGAAAAGAAAAGAGCCCAGAACCAAGCAGGACGGGGTAGCCAGGGAAAGTATTAAGTTAAGGACTCAGGGGTAGCTTAGCAGAGTTGTGTTAACATAAGTAGAGGACAATATGGAAAGTGGTAGTGACCTCTAGTGGGGGAAATTATAAAGTGCTGATGAGAAACTCGGGAGTTATAAAAAACTGCAATGAAAACTCCTCCATTAAGGGTGTAAAAGAGTTTACTCATGCATGTTCTAAGGTTTTGGGCACAGACTTGCCCTTTTCCTTTTTAGTGCACGTCTAGACCCACTAGTGGGGTTAGCACGGTGCAGCTTTCCCCATTTTTTGGTTTGGCCTTCCGGTTTTTAATTTTTTTGTATCGCATAGCTTTTCGGCATGTCAGGTGGGAACAGTGGGGAGGCTCCAAATGTGGATACCAGCAGCACACCTGGTGGCATTGCTGAAATCATCTTTCACACCAAGGACAGCACTAATCCAATTTTGGCTTCCAGCAGCATACCCAAGTACACCTGTTGAACCTGCAGCAACAATGCTCTACAACTGGAAATGCAAGTCATGAAAGGCTGATGTATGTACTGGCATAAAGTGACTTTAGAAGCATAACTCGAAGTCAAGCGTATACCCAGGGGGCTGTGAATTCTTAACAAACCATCTTATGAGACTGACAATGCTGACTTCATGAAATTGTGGAGGGCAAACATGGAGGAAGCTTCATTAAAGAATATACAGTTGATTCTCACCAGAGCAACACCTGTAAGGGAACCCTTGATTTGTGATATATCGGAAACTGAGACACTTTTGAAACAACAAGCCACACCAGAAGAATTCATTAAAATCAATAAAGTGCTGCATGAGAAAATTGCTTGTTACTGTGTGCAACTTAAAAAAACAGGATCAGAAAAAATTCATTTGGGATGAAAATGATTACAAACTTAACAGAGTGTATGACTGGCATGTCCGGAAACAAGCACAGCAAATTAAATCTAAATCATTCCTCAAAAATCTAACAGTTAATGTGGCTCCTACTGATGGTATTATTTTAGACTACACTACTGCCCCCTAAGATACTGAGGACTCTGAACCAAAGTTTTTTTTAGAGGAGGAGGAGGAGGTACAGAATCACTCGTCATTCCCACATGCAACCAGTGAGACGCAGTCAGCGAAAGACACAGTTAGGAGGACGGGGGAAGGGCATGGAGGAGGAAGAAGGAGAGGACAATAATTCAGCAATCTTCAAGTACTGTTGGTTCACCACCCCACCTGAACTAGGTTTGACACCTATTGTAAGCATCTCTAACTATAAACTCACAGAAATGGAAGAACAAGCTCTTAGTAGAGGACTGACTTTTGTCCCAACTGCTGATATTGACTTTTTTCCGCTGTTGTTAATTTATACAGGTTTGCTCGCAATCTAACTTTTAAATGCATCAATGGGAATAAGATCATTGAGGAAGATATGAATGGGGAGGGGGGAGAAATTAACAACCTATGCCCTAAATCTCAGTTTTGCCCTACTTACAATCCCACTGTATCCACGTTTATCAAAAAATGTGACTCTGATTTGGAACAACTGAAAAAATAATACTTCTACTCATGTGTTCCATACAAGCATACAAAGAATACCAGCAGATTCAGGCCTGATGGTCTATCTAGTCTGCTCAAGTGTGCAGCTAGCAGTCTGTTACACTGTACCTGCTCCCCCCCCCACCTGCATATTCAATTTAATTCCCATACTAGCGGTTACCCCTCCCCCCAGTGTGTCATTGGTAACCTTCCCCCTGACTTTGTTCCATCACTCTTAAAACTGCCCACCGTCTTCAAGGATACCACTTCCTCAGGCAGTGCATTCCACCCTGTCACCACTCTCTCCGTGAAATAGTGCTTTCTGATTTCCCTTCTGAATCTACTACCCTCCAGCTTTAGACTGTGCCCCCTAGTGTCCCTCCCACTCTCCTTAATCTTAAAATTCCCTCTGTATCATCTTTATTTATGCCTTTCACATATTTGAAGGTTTCTATCATGTCCCTTCTATTAGAGTTGTCAGAACCTTCTGAAGTTCTGGGTTCTAGTTCTAGTCTAGAACTTTTGAAAAGGTTCTAGGGATCTAATCTTTTTAGAACTCGAACCCTATTTTTTTAATTGTGCTGCCAAAAATGAATATAATAATAAAAAATGTGAACTTGAGGATATTCTGCAGTAACACACACACTGGGTAGGGTACAGTGCAGTCAAAGGGCACACAGCAGCAGGGTGATGGGCTGACCATAGGAGACAGAGTCACATACAATACAGGAAAATAGATTTTTCTGTCTCTTCTCCCAACAATGTAATGTATTTCAGTCAAAACAAAAAGGACTCAGCACTCTTTGTTAAAATGAAGTATTCATATACCACCTGCTTTCTTCTTTTTAAAAATGTATTGAAAAAATAAAAAATACATCTGGTGTAGGCTGAGGAGACTACTACAGACCAACATTTCACACTCGAACTGAGTGTTTTGTCAGTTCGAATGTGAAACGTTGGGTCTGTGCTAGTCTCTTCAGGCTACACCAGATGTATTGCTTATTTTCACCACAAAACATTTTGCTGGTATATTAATACTTCATTTTGACAAAGAGTGCTGAGTCTTTCTTGTTTTGACTGAACTCTTTTTGGGACTTTACAAGCACCACTCTCCTAGTAGCGACCCTTCTTTACATGCAGTTAACATAATGTATTTCTAGGCTTCTGTCATGTATTTAAGGTTAATGCCACAACACAACTGGCCACTGGGCTTCTCACAGTAACACACACCGGGTAATGTGCAGTCAAAGGGCACACAGCAGCAGGGTGATGTTGGGCTGACTACAGGAGACGGAGTCACACACACAATACAGGGAAAGAGATTTTTCTGTCTCTTCTCCCAACAATGTAATGTAGTTCTAGGCTACTGTCATGTATTTAAAGATTATGACACATTGCAACTGGCCACTGGGCTTCTCATGGTAACTCAAACTGGGTAGGGTACAGTCAAATGGCACACAGCAGCAGCTGGATGATTGACTGGCCACAGTACAAAAGATGCAGTGGAGAAAAACACACAACACAGGAGTACTGTGTCAAAAAAATCAAAATGCCTTAATGAGTCTTCTATCAGGAGCTTTTTTAGGGTGAAAGCACAGTCCAGACTGAGACTCCTGTCTTCCAGACAATTTTTCTTTCTTTCGTGGGACTACAATTTGGGTTTGGAACAAGTTTCATCACACTCAATAAAGTTTTTTAACTTTTTTATTCTATCACACAAGGGAAACATCAAAATATGATCTCCTTCACCGCTCTTCAAGCAAGTGTGATCTCTCCATCCTCCCAACTGTACCACGAGTGTCGGAGGAGATTGTCTCTCACACACACATGCAGGCAGCGGTCTGCATGTTAAGTACTGTGCAAGACAAGTTTACTTAAACTTTTTTTTATTTTTTTTATTCCTTAATCCATTTTTTTCTCCCTCTGTCCTGAGTCCCAACTCCCCAAGTCCATCATCCACTCCTCCAGACAGTCCCCCAACCGCTCCATCAGTTCCCGCCCTCACCCTTTCCTTCCTCTCCTCGGCCCTGTCTTTCTCCTCTTCCTTTTCCCCAACTAAGCACCCTGTATTTTTATTTTTCAGCTATTTAATGGCACAGCCACAGAAATTCTGCTTTTTAACAACTTGCTCCAGCCCACAACTTAAAAAGTCGCAGTGAGCCAGTGACGTAGTCACTCTGAGAGCGCACAGGCTGCACTCATTCCTTCTCCATTTTCTGCCAGTGACTGAATGAAGGGAGCCCTAGTGATGCAGCCACACTTCAGCCTCTTCTAAATTCCATGAGACTCACTAACTCCACCTGACTATGACCACCACCTGACTCACTGAGAGAAGACGGGGTCAGGTGGTACACTGTGACCGGAGGACAAAAGCAAGAACAGCTGCCACCCCATAGCAACAATAATACTGTTACAGTCAGGATGCCATGGAGGGGATGGAGTGACTCAGGGGCGTAGCCTGGATTTGGTGTGGGGGGGGGATTTCCCAAACACTTCTATGGGGATCCGGGGGCATGCCCCCCTGGAATATTTTGAAGATTTAGAAGTTAAATGGTGCAGTTTCATGCATTTTAGGCAGTAACTTGAGTTACAAAATGCATCAAAATCCCAGGTATTTCAGTTGAACTCAAGTTTCTTTTCTCCCCTCACCTTTTTCTGCTGTAGATCTATCCACTTTCTGTTACCATGAAACCCTACAACACCTTTGCTGTTTTGTTTTTAATCATATTCCATTATGATGCACACAGCACATCAACTCCCCTGTGTTGTATGTTGTTTTAATATTATTCCCTTAGCTGTGCTAAATTCAGCCACAGTCCCCCCTCCCAAAGATTAGCCCCGTGTTTAATATTGCAGTCAAGTGATGGACCAGAAATTAGTCATTACTAACTTTATCCCCACTTGACTAAACCATATTCAAATTATGGCAGCTAATTTGGGCCATTGGTCTCGAGACACAGAAGTTGTAACTCCCACCAGGACATTTTCCGTTTTTATTTCCCCCCTCATCACGATCATTTTTATTATGACCCCTTGTCTAAGCTGCCTGCAGTTATCTTAAAATTACAGCGACCCTCAGCCAGACACAGTGACTATTCGAGTGTTGGCCTGCCAGCTGGTTTGTCACCCTCATGGCCTAGGCCACAGAATGAGAATGCTAGCCTCTTCTGCCCTGTTCAGATTTGCTGCTGCCTACCCAAGCCCCCCGAGTCCCCCACAGTCCCAAATGAGCCAGTGCCAAGGAGGAGACATTGAACAGGCTGCCCACTGCCTGCAAAAAAATCTGCACAGCTTGACACACACATCACCAGCCAGACACCCTCCAGCCTCTCATTCTGACCGATGCAGGAAAGTGCCTGGCTTCTGCGCTGTCTGCCCTTCTCCTCTGTGGCTCTGCATCACATGACCACTCCAAATGCAGTCATGTGATACAAAACCAAGGCTCCTCATGTATTCTCGGTGGCGCGAGAGGCAGGGCACTGATCCATATTCATCAGCCAACTCCCCGCCCTGCCTCCCAGACATATTGACTGCCAGCCCTGCTCCATTTAAAGTTTAAATGGCAACAGTTGCTGCCGCTTGGAGGAGATAACAGTGTGGCAGGTTCCACTGGTGGCATGATCGCATCCCGACGTGTGTGAGTAAATCTCCTCTCCGGGTGGGAGGGGCACTGGCAACACTGACTGGGAGAATGGGAGAAATGTTAATTTTATTTGCACTGGACTTGGCAAGTGGGAGAGGTTCAGAACACCCAGGAACCCCCCCCCCCCCTCCGTGACTTTAGCTGCATTCTTCAGCTGGTGCTGAGATCAGGACAGGAATGTGAAGTTGGGAATGGGTCGGGATGGAATGGGACTCTCTCTGGTGACTTGAGTTGGGATGGTAGTTGCGGGCAGCAATTGTAATGATTTGAACCCTTTTGCGAACCCTGTAGTGTTCGAGTTCTAAATTAGAACTTGAACACCATGGTTCAAGGAGGGTTTGAATCTTTATCGAACTAGTTCTGACAACCCTACCCTCTATTCCTCCATTGCTCCAGGGAGTACATGTTGAGCTCCCTCAGTCTCTCCTCACAGGGTTCATCCTCCATACTGAGGATCATCCTGGTTGCTCTGCGTTGGACCCCCCTCCAGCAATTTAACATCTTTCCTTAAGTAGGGGCACCAGAACTGCTCGCAGTACTCCAGATGCAGCCACACCAATGACCTGTATAGTGGCAGAATGACCTCCCCTCTCCTGGACGTGATTCCTTTAGCAATACACCCCAGCATCTTATTAGCCTTAACTACCGCTTTTCTGCACTGTGCTGAATGGTTCATTTGCCATGTTATTATCACCCCAAGATCTTTTTCCTCCTCTTTAGGGGATAACTGTACCCCCCAAGTCAGTAATGATTCCTTAGGTTTCTTGCTCCCAAGTGCATGACTTTGCACTTCTTTGCATTGAACCCCAGCTGTCATGTTTCTGACCAGTGCTCAAGTCTAGTAAGATCATCCTGCAGCCCCTGCCACCCCTCTGAGTCATCCACCGCTGTGCCTAACTTTGTGTCAACTGCAAAAAGGCTGATCTTGTTCTCAATCCTGTATGAAATGTCAGCAGTGAAAATGCCAAACAACACTGGACCCAGTACTGAGCCCTGTGGTACCCCACTGGTTACGGCTCTTGGAGCTGAGAGTTCCCCTTTATGACCACCCTCTGCTTCCATCATTCAGCCAGTTCCTGATCCACTCCAACATTTTCTCCCCTGCTCCCTGGTATCTTAACATGCTAATCAGTCTCCCATGTAGCACTGAATCAAAGGTCTTGCTGAAGTCTAGATACAAGACATCCACCGCTTGGACCCTGTTGAGCGCCCCTAGTCACCCAGTCATAAAAGTCAACCAGGTTGTTCTGACAAGATCTTTGTGAGACAAACCCATACCGTCTGTTGTCCTGGAGACCATTCACCTCCAGAAAGGTTACTAGCCTTTCCTTAAGGATAATCTCCATTAGCTTCCCCACAGTGGATGTAAGGCTGAGTGGTCTATAGTTGCCTGGTTCATCCTTGGGACCACTCTTGTGGAGGGGCACCACGTGCACCCTCCTCCAGTCCTGGGGGATGCACCCAGTTTCCAGTGAGATACTGAATAAGTCTGCTGGTGGCTCTGCCAGGACTTCTGCAAACTCCTTCAGAACCCTGGGGTGTATGCCATGCCTTATCTACTCACAGGGCTTTTAGGCCTTCCATCACCCTGTTTACTGGGATTTCCCCATCTGTTAACTCTCCCCCTCCCCATCCCCTGAGGCATTGGCCTATTCTTCTTCCTGGTAAACACAGAACAGAAGTGGTCATTGAGTTGCATAACTGTAGCAGGGAGGAGGAAAGAGAGGCCCTTAAAGCACTAGCTGATAATAGAGGGATTGTGATCGGACATGATGATAAGGGTGGGGTGGTAGTAGTTATGAACACCACTGATTATGCAAAAGAAATCTATAGGCAGCTAAGTGATACTAGATTTTACCAGAAACCTGATGGTTATACAAAGAAAGTGTATTACCATCTGGTGTACTGCGTGCAGCACTGGAGGACGCACCTGCACAAGGACATTAACAAAATGGAGGCAGTCCAGAGAAGGGCAACCAAAATGGTGCAGGAACTGCATCAGAAAACATAGGAGGACAGATTAACGGAGCTCAATATGTATACCCTAGAGCAAAGGAGGGAGAGAGGCGATAAGATTGAAACATTCAAACATCTTAGGGGCATTAACACGGTGAAAGAGTCTAACATGTTTCAGTATAAGAAAAATAGCAGGACAAGAGGACACAGCATGAAATTAGAGGGAGGCAAATTAAGGGGTAATGTGAGGAAGTTCTTTTTCACAGAAAGGGTGGTGGATGAATGGAACAGCCTACCTCAGGAAGTGGTGGATATGAATACAGTGCAGGGCTTCAAACAGGCATAGGATAGGCATAAGGGAGCAATACAGATGAGTATGAATAGATAAGCCATTGACAGAGTACAGGCCTATGGCTCATTCATAAGGTAGAAAAAATGGGCAGACTGGATGGGCCTTACGGTCCTTATCTGCTGTCATCTTCTATGTTTTTGTTTCTATGTTAAAGGGTATTTCACTGAGGAGCTGTACAGGGATCTCACCATGGCTCATCTAATCATACCTTTCATCTACAGCCTCCCCAAACTACACAAAGATGCCCTCTGTCCACCTGGGAGATCCATAATTTTGGGTAAGGGTTGGGTTACTGAAACGCTTTCTATGTTCCTTGATTCCTAACTGCAATCTTTAGTCAGGGGACTTAGATTGTATGTAAGGGATTCCAATGAAATTATCAACATCATGGAAGATTTAGACATGGCAGAAGGGTGTATTTTTGCCACTTTGGACATGGAGTCCTCTACATGCTCCTTCCCCACTCTGGGGGATTAGCAGCTCTTGAATGTTTCTTGGAGCATAGAGATGAGATGCAGAGAACCAATATTTCCACCTGGTATTTACTTGAATTGGCTAAATGCTTGCTGGAATAAATATGTTCTTGTTTGAGGGAAAGTATTACCTACAAACAAGGGGAACAGCAATGGGGGTCACTATGGCCCCCAGTTATGCCAATCGGTTTGTTGGCAGGTAGGAACTGGAACATCTGTATGACGCTGCCACAAATCCATTCCTCCAGAGTCTGGATTTCTGGCGGCGTTTTGTTGATGATGTATTGGTAATCTGGTAACTTACTGTCTCACAATTTTTAGACTTTGTGGCCTGGCTTTAAAACATTAGTGATTGCCTCAGATTTAAATATACTATACACCCCCAAGAAGTCACATATCTGGATCTTTGGATCTACAAGAACAGGGAGGGCAATGTGTGCACAAACCTGTATCAGAAGCCTACAGACCGCAATAGTCTTCTGTTGTACAGCAGTTGCCATCCTCACCATGTTGAGCATAATATTCCTAAGGGTCAATTAGTTTGGACGCTTAGGAATTGCACTGAGAATCAAGAATTTATTGATAAGAGGACTGAGCAAATTGTTAGATCCAGACAACGTGGTTATAGCAACAGAAGTATTGTGGCAGCGGTACAGCATGTGGATGATATTAGCAGGGAAAGCCCACTAAACCCATGGGAA
Organism: Neoceratodus forsteri; assembly: GCA_016271365.2. NCBI lineage: Eukaryota > Metazoa > Chordata > Ceratodontiformes > Ceratodontidae > Neoceratodus > Neoceratodus forsteri. Next base: position 1,095,711,512 of record CM057456.1, on the reverse strand, counting down.
CATACGAGGGAGAAACCATGTGAATGCCCCTTTGTTACCACTTTTTCCTCTAGGTCCAATTTGGTCTGTAAGATCATAAATCAAAACTGAGATCTTCTGAATTTATAACATAAACTTAGGCACTTTATTCAAAAGGGACCTTGTGTAGTCTATTGGTGAGCTAAAACTATCAGGGACCCGGTGACAACTAGCTTACTCCGCAGCTTGGACAACAGAGAAGGCTGGTTACCCCCAACCCCAAAATGTACTTTCGGGTGTGGTAGGTGTATGTACTGCCCTTTTATAAGACAATGCAGGGAATTCATTAATCCCTGTACTGGTAAGGTAATTTGTCTTAAGGATTTTGTGACATGCAACACAACTGGGGTAGTTTATTTAATGTCCTGTAGCTGTGAAGTCCACTATGTAGGGTGTACTACCAGACATTTTAAACTCAGAACAGGGGAACACATTAGGGCTCTCCACAGGTGGGTTGAATTGTATGCAATAGCTAAGCATACTAAAAGTTTGCCTAACATAGAACATAAAATTGACTTTGTGGGCATAGAGCGAGTATGTCTTGGACCAAAGGGAGAGGACATTGACAGCATAATAGGCAAACATGAGAGCTACTGGATTTATGTACTGAGAGCTTGGGGGGAAGGGGGTTTGAATGAAAACTTTGATTTATCTGCATTTCTGCCTAGCCTGTAACAAGCTGCTGAAGTACCAGGAATAATTCCTGTATATTAGTAATGCATTAGCTATATATCTATTTGTTAACTGGAAGCATTAGTTGCTGTGCCTGTTGCAGTTCCTAGTTATGCATAGGTTTTGTGCCTGGTGTCACTTGCCTGGATATTGGGCATTGTATTAATATTTAAGAGCAGGAATATACATACCTGTTTGGCAAGAATTGGTAACAAAGAATAGGTTTGCTTGTTGCTTTTTTATTTGCAATGCTTTATTAATTTGTCCGTTAGTAACACATTGGCCAATTGTTTTGCCTACCATGGATATTTAAACAAAAACTTGTTAGTATACTTGGACATGAGCTTTTATGAAATGGGCTTTATATAATTCAATACTGACATGAAAGGCATTGGACACCAAGTTGATTTTAAATGTATGTTTTCATGTGTCATATTTGATTGGTTGTGGACCCATCATTTTGCATTTTGTGTAGTAGATAAGGTGCACTAGTGGGGGGTGCTTATCAACTCTAAGGGAGCACGGATCTCTGAGTGAAACATCAGTTTTCTGCAGCTACCTGACGTGGTGTTGCAGCTGTGACTGGATGTTTTTTCTTTGCCATCTCTAGCATGGTTCTGGTATTAGTTTGCACTGTCAGTAATAAAACAGTTTTACATATTTTAGAACCATCTCCTGTGAGTGTTTTTGTTATGGGTGCTTCACTTTTCTTTTCTGCTAATCACCAGGAAGACCACAGATGAATTGGTCTTGTGTCATCAGGGAACTGTTAATGTTCATGCAACATAAACACATTTCTCAGGGTCACTACAAAGTCCACAACTGACTCTCCCTCTCTTTAGAGGTGGTGGTGGACTTGATAGTGATTGTTGTCACAATGAACTTCATCTTGTAGTGCTGTAAAAGTGTGTACTGAAGTTGGTCATAACTCTGCCCACTTAACATATCTGGTGCCACTAGACTCTATAGCAAAGCAAACATGGGGGCTGGTAGGATGGACAGGAACAGATCCTGTGTCCTGCTTTGAAATTTTGATTGCTGAAAGCCAGTACTCAAACCTTTCAGTGTATGTTTTGAAGTGTTCGTGAGATTCCGGATATTCTCGACTCATTCCTGGGGTGCCATTTTGTGAGGCAACACAGTACCTTGTTGTTGCTGGAAGTATGCAGTCCTGCTTCACAGTGCTGGTGCTGGGATATTTTTTTTCTTGTGCTGCAGTGCTGTTCTCAGCTCCATCCAAATGATGGCAGCGTTGCTTCAGATTCTATGGTCACTTGCCAGTCCTATTAACTTCGTCCTCAGCCAGCGATAAATTACCTAGAGCAAAGTTTGCTGCTGTTTAGCCAACAAATACAATTTGCTTTCTTTTCCTTATTGGTCAGCTGGGGAAGGTCTGGGCAGTAGTTTGCTACAAGCCCTTCCAGTCTTTCCAGCTGTTTTGTGCTGAAAACCACAGCATATTTCTGCTGTAAGATAAAACGGGCTTGTAAGCATTTTCTTTATTTTCTTTTTGTCGTGAATTTCCAGCAGTTCTAGCAGGCCACAGGGAGTGTAGTCAGCTCTAGACAATCAGGCAGGTTGGATGTTTCCCTCCCTAGCTATAAAAGGCTTGAGGAACCCAGTGCAATTTCTGTCTTTTTTCTTTAATTAAAACAACAACAACCTGGAAAGGACTTCCCTGATCAGAGGAGTAATTTTAGTGTAAACGTTGGGGAGACAAGGAGCACCGGACTATTTAGTATTAATCCCTGACCAATGCCTCACAGGTGCTATGTACGAAAGGAAAGTTACATTATTTCAACAAGCTGTTGGTGGTACAGGGAAAACTTAGATAAACATAGTATTTAGAGAAAATCAGTATTCATTTGATATATGTTTATTTTAGCATCATTATTTCTAAGAGTATTTATATAAAAATAGTACTTTCTCTGTGGACTTTGTCTGATTTTACTGCTGGTGTACACAATAGGTCATAATCCTTAGTTTGTGATATTGCAAGAATCTTTGAAAGTACCATAAAGGGATGTTTGACTTACTATTGTCTCTGAACTAAAGGAACCAAAATCTTATCCTGATTATCTGCATAATATATACTGTAGATTGCAAACTCACAGGGGAGATTATATTAAAATTAAAGCATATGTATATCTTTAAAATGTCAAATGTACTTTTAAACTATATTGCTTTCACTGGAAGAAGATGAAGTTTGTGTAAAAGCAAAGGGCTCATAAACTTGTATGCAGAGAAGAGAGATAATCATGTGTGCACTAAAGATATGCTTAGCTTCACATGTGTTAATGAGTTCTCAGAAACCCCAAGTTTTGTAGACATTACCACCAAGACAGAAACATGTTACACCTACAGTAAGGAGATTGGCATAAAACTAAAGGAAGCCCCAACTTTAAATTCTGGGTCCAGATGTCATGCCCAACATCTGGCTGGAAGTAATATCCTTGCTACTTAGCTAATTGTAAAAAAAGAACTGTATGAATGAATTGGGATACATACAAACAGAGGTGAGAAAGAAGTAAGTGCCTCAGCTGGGACCAGCTGAGGGCACTCCTCTTCCACCTGTTCATATATGACAGAAATATGCACACCACACTCCTGTGTGATTTTACAAAATGAATGAAGGGGGCTAATCACTCCTGCCTAGCAACATATTCCTCCTCACCAAACCAGACCCTAAAAATCTCCTCAAGGACTACTTTCAATAACCTGCTTGACCACAAAATGTCAGCTAGATACTGGAATAGATGAAGAGTCTATAATCATTGAAACTCCTGGCAACATCATGGCAATGAAAGAACAAAACAATACAAGCAAACCATATGCCACCAAAGATAAGCTGATGCTGAACAATGTCATCATGGAGACCTAAGAGAAGAACTGCAACCTTAGCATTGCACAGATATACCATAAAAAGGCATGTTATAATATCCAGTACACCTGCATCCTTGAATACCTAAAAATATACAAAATTCACCCTACTCTGATCAACTTCTTGGATCACAATGAGAATCTGTCAGCTCACACTAAGCCTAAGTCAGTCAAGGCCAGATAATCATCTCAAGTACTATATCAAAATTGAACAAGAAGATTCCAGGAAGATTCCTGGTCAGAAGCACACAGGTTGCAATGCACTCACAGAGAAATGAAGTGGCTGGACACACTAAACTAGCGTAATTCCCAAAACTTTTATTCAAGCCCCAAAAACCACCATAACAGAGGTACAAGTTGTACACCCAGTGCTTCATGTGTTATCTTCTTTGTTAGGGGTTCCTTGTCAACACTTTAATTCTGTCACACCCTCACTCTACTAAGCAGTATTTTCAACCACTTTGGGGTATGGACCCAGCTTAAACTCCAGAGACACCATGGAACCCCCAAAATAACTAACATCCTATTTGTAAATGACTTAAAGTTACATAACTCCTGTAATAAACACATGAAAAAGCCTTGTCATGACCTTCCTTGATAACAACAGGATGACATTTATGCTAGATTAATCTGCCAGTATTGAACTGATGAAAGTAATGTTAGCCTTCCTTGAATATAACAAATTGAAAGAAGGTTATAGTACAGAGGAACTTGAACATGAGTAAGTATACAAGTACTTGAGGATAGACAAAGTGGTAACAAAACAAAAGAATAAGACAGAAAAGCAACAAACAGAAATATCACAGAAAGGTGAAGCTAGTGTTGGAGATATCTCTGCCAATACTCAGTGAAGGGAAGGGCATGGATCAGCTGTGTTCTTGTCATAGTTTGGCAAATCCTAACTTCTGGAAACACCCCAGAGTAAATGCTTTTAATTGTATTGACTTGAGGAAGGGATTTTCAATGGCAATAGATCGACAATATTTGAGTGGTTTCTCACAGAGACAGGACAAACAGAATCAGTCATACTCCATATTGTTACAGGGCATGGCCATGCTCTGTCTGTCGACATGTAGTCAGCCTTGGAGGCGAGATGGCTGGTATCGCTCTGCTGGATGCTTCTGAACTGTGGCTATGGAGTTGGCAAATGAGTAAGAGCATGGGTACTTTGATGAATTTATAGGTGTTGCAGGGTATTCTTGTTTTGATGGTGGAGGTAGTAGAAAATAAATATGGCAAAGACTGCAAAGAGACCTGGGTGTTAGGGGTGCTATGCCATGGGATAACTTTTTAAGACATCTAGAGGTGGGGAGGTTGGAAGACATGTCACTTTTGTTGTTTGTGAGTGGGAGAGGGGTGGGTTGGGGGTCTACTGAACAGTATACTGCAGTTTTTTTTATCTACAGTATACTACTTGATATTAATGATACTTAGACAGTGGGTATGTGCTTTGTTAAAATTCAGCATTCATTCTATGTTAACCACTCGGGAGACTTTTAAATAGCTGCATTATATGGCAGGCAGCAAGTGAAGCAGACAGTGCATGAGCAGTTCAAGATTACAGTATTAGCAACAATCCTAAATGTGGAGACATTGACCAGAGAAAAAACGTTCAAGTGAACTATGAGGAGGGTTTCTTTTGCAATGCGATCATGTTAGTCATGAGCTGATTCACCATACTAAATCCCTCACCCAGCTTTTGCGCTTTGCAACTTTTTCTTACATTTTTAAATATAAACAGGCTTCCTGTACAATTTAATGTGGGCAACCAGAACATTTACTCACCCCTCTGTGTCCCAGTTCCAGTGGTGTGCTGTATAAAAATGCATCGTCCAGAAGTCAACTCCATATGTAGGGTAGCAGGGGACTGCCTGGAATGCTCCAGGTTCATGCCCCAAACCTAGGATGGCAGGAGCCGAGGCCAGAAGGGAGGGGCAGGAGTGTGATCATGAGGATGCTCTCCTCCAGGTTTGCCTGGCTTTGTGGTGCAAGTCTTGCAGTGATACCTGGTTATGGCCCAGTTGTTGTGCAACCGATGCTGAGGGGGACCATGAGCCATCTGGCATCCCGAGGTCATCACAAGTATGTACATGTTCACTGTGGGTGGTGGGAGAGACCATGAAACAGTGAGCCGACTCCATCCATTGGTTGGCATATGATGACATGTGCCTATGACTGCCCATTGTCCTCAGGCATGCAAATGGCTGACCCCTCTCATGTTATGGAATCTTACCACTGTGATCAGTTCTCCTATCCTGATTACACCATGGCATGGCAGAAAGGGAGAACATCACAGTGGTCAGTAAGCCGTGGTTGTATTGTGTTCTTGTCCAAGGAGGGGTAACAGATCAGTAGTAGAGAAGCAGTTGAGCACCAGGACTGAGTGAGAGCACAATACACAGACAAAAAGGTAATTAAACAATCTGCTCTCCCTCGTGACTGAGGAGGACCAATGTAGCTGGGACTTGGTGTTGGGGGGAAGGGGAGCTATGTATGAAGGCTGGCAGGACAATAGCTTGTGCCTTTCTTAATTTTTTTGTCATTTTAGTGTGGGTTTAAGGCTTCTGCAGCTCTACTATCATTCTACCAACGATAGTCAAGACGTTACTTAGAATGTTCCTGTAGTATGTGACAGTCATCCAGGATGTGCAGTCAATATTTGCTGTTCCCAGGTGTGCTGATTTCATTTTACAGTCTGAACTAATAACTGGCATGTATTAGTAGAGAGCCCCTTCTTACTGTGTGCAGCGAAATGCTCCATGGCTATCTAACATGGCACTGAAGTGAAATAACAAATCCTGCAAGGACTGGGTCGCTCTCCTGTGTCAAGGGGTATGATGGCATCTCATCCAGGAGAGTGCCTGCCATATGCCATGACTAACTCCCTATCTCTCTCAGGAAGACTTCATTGGCTAAATGGTCCTTTTCTGCTGGCACGATTCCATGATTCTATGGATAAGCAGAAGTCAAGACTGCACTCACGGAGAAATCACCAAACCTCAAAAATTATAAGCCAAATCTTCTTTATTATAAATGTAGAACAGAAGTAAAGGTGCAGAACTGGCTGTAAACAACAGCTGCCCTGACACTTTGAGTAGCACACTCTTCCTCAGGGGGCATCTCCATGAGTAAAGTCTTGACTTCTGCTTGCTTGTACTCTCAGGTGGGCTACCTGTTTTTGGCTGCACCAGCCCCATCCGGTGTTCACAGCCATACCATTTGGGAACTGCTTTATGTCATGACTACCAGTACTATGCAAACACCAGTCACCTTGCCAGCATGGGTCAGTGGTGCTGGGGATCAGGAGCACATTAGCACCATATCCTGGGGCACCAGTAACAAGAGACCACACATAAACTGGATTGTCCATACCAGAGCTGTGATCAAGCATTGTGGTATTTATTAAGTAGCTGACAGATTGTACTCAGTTCTACAGGCATTTCCCTGACCATAAACTTCTTCTCTCAGGATTTTACTTGCACCCACTCTATTATATTCTTTACTTGGGCCATGTTCTGCACATATATTACTTTACATTATTCTTGGGGTGATTACACATCCTCCCACCAGTAGAGTGCATTCACTTCTACTGCTACTGCTATACACCAGACATATGGTACCCAGCTGCTTGTGGGGCCTGTTTGCCCACCCCATGACTATATTTACTGCAGGTCTACCCCTGATCTAAATGGGCATACTTACACATTACATACTGTAGTGATAGGGTATTTTCAACCTCCCTTGCAGGCTCCCTGTAGCCCTGGCACTCCCAAGACCACTTGTGCAGTGGCACACTACTCAGGCAAAGCAAATCTCTATCCAGGGGGCAAGCTGTGCTGGCACCTGCCTCAATGTGCCTATTAGGACTACAAATACTGAAGTGTATCAGCATATGATATTACTACTAAGTGCATAAAGCATAACTGATCCAGCTATGTGTGCCTCCCTTTGACACTACACCGATAGCCCTAGTAGCCCAAAAAGCAGACTCCCAGGTCTGGCCCCACTTATGGGGACTTACCGACCCTAACCTTTGCCAGGCCCCCTCTTATCAGATGCCCATTCATTTGACTATCTGCCAGGGGGTTCAATACGAAGTGCCTAGGACTTTACACAATGAGCATTCTACTTAGCAAGGCGAACTTACAGTTTGCTCCGAACAGACTTCTTCCATTTCTGTTTCTCTCTTGATACTGCTTCCGGGAGAGAACCCGCTAGAGTTCCAGTGACCCACCTTGAGGGGTGGCTCACCACTCTCCAAGTGTGCTTTTCTGGGCTGATGTTCTCCACTCTTTTCAAGTCAAGTACCTGGGGCCTCCATCCTTCAAGCTGTTAATGATGTTCTTCTCTGGAGACCAAGCACAAGGAGACCAATGTTACCCAAGATCCCAGGGACCCTGCCACCATCCTTGGGGCCACAGGCCCCAAAGGCCTAGATGGAGTCAGAGAGGCTGGACTGCTCCTCTCTCACAGTGTTGCAACCCCAGCTAGCCAGGCCAGTGCCCAAGTGTCTTCCTCTTTTATAGAGTATAAGGGGAAGGGCAGAACTATGCATATTCATGATGCAGTTTCTCACTCTTAGCTTAGTCAGGCCATTCAAGCATGGACATCCAGACATCCTTTCTCCAGCAATTCCTCCATAAAACAGCTGTCAGGGTCTGGCTTAACTCTTTGAGTGTACTCAGGGAACCTGCCTCGAGCTGGCTAAGAAGAGATGCTGGTTACAGTCCAGTGATGAAACACATTGGTCAGAACTTCCAAAAGTCCATGTGAGTGATGTCATATGCATGCAGAATGACTTATCAACTGAGGTTCTGGGACTGGAGGAATAAAAGCTGCATCAGATTGGAGATGATAAAATACAAGCCACCTTCTTCTGGCCTGGGGTGGTAGTGGGTGAGGTGGCAGGTAGTAAAGTTGAGGGGGATTATAGTGATGTGAACTAAATGTAGGAATGGGGGGGACATGTCCCCCCCTTCCCCCCTAGAATTACACCTATTTCCTTGATGGCTGTATGGATGCTGCACCCATAGATTCTTTTACCTTATCACCACTGTAGTATTTGTGGTGAAGAACAGACTGACACAGACTTGGAGATGTTAGCAGGCTATCACTTTTGATCAGACTGAGGACAAATGACATAAGTATGCAGGGCTTTGAACTCAGCATGACAGAAAAGTACTAGGACTACTATCTATTTGCCCACTATAGAACTAGAAGTAAGATGACTGCCCAGGTACTTCCTTAAGGCAAGCATCTCTTCTACTACAGTGTCCAGCCCAGCTCTTCCCATCAAAATGCCCCTTTCACTGGCATGATGCTATGAGCGAGTGGACATGACAGCCAGGGTGGAGGATCTCAAGTATGGTGGGTTAGGGTATAGTGCTCCATGGGCTGGGTATGCATGATCTGAGCATATCCTGGCATTTTTGTGGATCCAGCAATAAGTTACTCAAGTCTTTTGTAGCTGATGCAATAAATCATAAATTGTATTCTCAGGTTTTGCTGCCAGTCTTGGTGTGCCAGTCTTACTGTATAAATGAGTCACTCGGAACACAGTATACTGCAGTAATGTATTTTAAAAGATGCATGGCTATTTAGCGAGTAGATTGATACCACAAAGTATGTGATCACAGTGCTCAACTTGTGCTCTGTAACTTGATATCATTTCTTGTCTGTAGTCCACCAGGCATCAGTGTAAATGATCTTTTGTTCAATGGAACTATCCTGTGCAAATAACATAAAAAAATAAACAAGCTGGGGGGGAAGGGGTCTCTGATTTTAGTCCCAAGTCCCATCCATGCCACTGCCAACAACATGAACCCATATGCTGTCTGTCTGTCTGTCTGTCTCTCTCTCTCCAGAGTACTTGAAATTTTCAGGCTTCTCTGAATAAGGGTGGTTATGAACCCTGCAGCTACTGGCCTAGTGGTTAGTACACAGAGCTGTGAATCTGGAGATTCAGGTTTGAATCCCAGAACCATCACTTACTCACTGTGTAAGTCTGAGCTGGTCACTTAATCTCCATGTGCTTAAACTCTGCCTAATATCTCTCTAATCTAGCTCTGTGAGGTTTGAATCTTTCTGTCTGCCTAAAATGCAGCAGCATTCTAGTCCGTCTCTGTCATGGATTATAATGGTGGGAGTGGGAGTTTTAGCTGCTACCTGGATGAGCATTTAAACTAGGCAGAGGAGAAGGCAGAATAAACAAAGGAGGCAACATTTGCCTCCCCAGATATAGTAGCATAGCAAGAGGGGCATTACCGAGTGGTGATACTTCCCCAGGGGCAGGGGCACAGGGCATCAGCGAAAGTGATAAGGAAAGATGGTAAGAGTCACTGATGAGACAGGGGAGGGAAGTGTAGTAAAGGATATAAGGAACAGGGTATGCAATACAGGTGAGTTGGAGGGAGCAACAGGTGGTATTGCAGACAAACAAGTGTGGAAGGCACAGGGCAGCAGACAGGGGCAGAGGTGTGCACAGAAGCCATGAATGGGGGGAGGGGCCTAAAATCCTAACAAAGCTTGGTGGGTCTGGGGGCATGCTCCCCCAGGAAATGTTTGAAAAAAGTCACGGTAAATGGTGCATTTTCCTGCATTTTACTGTTAGGCAAGATACATTACAGCCCAAAGCACGAACAGGTGTGCACAATTGGAACAGAGCCTGGTGTCCTGCAAGGGGTAGTAGCTATCCCCTCTAAATCTGAAGAGGAAATGTTCAAGGTAGCAGAGCATTCACCAATCTTCCACAATAGGAAATGCAAGAGTAAGTAAATATGTTAAAAAAAATTCCCCACTTTTATATGCATGCGGTGTGGGCTCACCGCTACAACAAGATCTCAGTGCTTCAACAGAAGTCTTCTTGAGGGGGTCAGTTTTACTGTGACAAAATAATCCCTTTTATACAGTTTCCTGAACCAACATACTGTCTGCCACCTACTGTTTTAAATACATATATAGACATGTTAATTCATGATTTAGATTTAAAGAGCTAGTGGAGCCAAAACAGGCAGACCAGAAAATAATAAAATTTTAAGTAGTAGGAAGTTTTGACTTTTTATTTCTGATGTATTTTCTTTTTCCTTTTGCTCATCAGAAAGTCTTCTATGTGATAATATTGTGCTTGATGGGAATAGTTTGTTCGAAGCTGACATATGTATTATCTCTCACTACATCATCAGCATTATGGTCTCACTAATAGTGTCATCACAGGTGAATAACCTTGCTGTCATTCACTTGCTGTTCCTAAGCAGCAGTGATTTCACAGTCAGTGAGGTCACAATGCTGATGATGTAGTGTGGGGCAGTACAGCAAGATATGTCAGCTGCCAGGCTAAGAGCTGTTCCACACATCATACCTCCTAATATCAGGAAAACAATTTAATTAAACAAAGTGAAAAGAAAAAGTACCTCAGATATAAAAGGTAATGGTTGGCTGCTTTTAAAATCTAATATTACTTTTAGGCAGTACACTAGTTCTTTAAGTGACTGTGGTAGGATTTGAACAATGATAGACAAAATGCAACACAATGGAACATAAGAAATAAAAAAACAAATGAATATAGACAAATGTATACATATCAGGTGGAATATCACTAGGGAAGATGAGTTTAAAAAACAATCTCAGGAACTGTACAATCATACAAAGGGGTTACGATGATATTTGACACAGCTCTTGAGCTAAAAACATGGAAAGAGACTCCTTGTTAGAAACAAAGGAACAGGGTGATAACAGATACTGGCCCATACTTCTTAATCATTCTATTTTATAAAGAGAATTAACAGAGAGCCCTGGAATTACATTTTCAAGAGCAGGTTATCTAACAAACAGTCCCAGGAGGAAGGAGCTGCTGGAATAACTAAACTTCTCTACTGGGACTAAGAACTAGAACTCTTGTACTGGGACATTCAGTTTAGGGTAAAAAAAAGTTAGTGTGTTTTTCAGAGTTAATTGAAGTGGATTGTTATCTGTGTATCTGTTATCTGTGTTATCTGTGTAGTTATCTATGTGCTTGTCACAGGTGGCTGAAGGGAATTGTTATCTGTGAAATTAACTAAGTGTAGAAAGATTTGCAAAGTAGGGAGAGTGGCTTAGCTAGAAGGAGCCAGGTTAAAACCAGATTTAAACACTGCCCTAGATAGCTTCTGGCAGAGCATCAGGAGGAAGGAGCTGCTGGTATAACTAAACTTCTCTACTGGGACTATATTGCCCTCCTTCCCTCCCCTCCACCCAAAGGCAGTTCTACTTTTATAGGCACAGGATTTGACTGACAACAGGAACTTCCTGTTTGGGAGCAGGAAGTGAGTGATCACAGAGCCACCAAAGACTCACCATCCTAGAAGGGCAAGAGTAGCTCTCCGCCCCCCCCCCCCAGCTGCTGGAGGTCTGACTCTGAGCAAGTAAGGAGACTACTGAGAAATATAGGAACTTCTTGTCTCAGAACAGGAAGATCAGGAGTTGAAAGGGCACAGAGGAAGTAAGTAAGTAGGCAGAGAAAAATAAAATAAAATAAAAAACAAAACAAACAAACACAGGAAAGAGTAAGTATTCCAAACAACAGTTAGGGGGCCAGAAATAAGACATGATGAGAGTGATGCAATGCAGTGGCTGTGGAGCAGCAATCTTCCGGGAGATATTCTGGAGGATGCAGTGTTGTCCCATCTGCAGACACCTCTCTGGGCTGAGGGAGGAGGTTGCTTATCTTCAGGCTGAGTTGGCCAGGATTTGTGGGACCTCCTCTCCCACCCAGGGACCACCAGGGTCACTGATGTTGCCTCAGAGGTTGCTGAGAGAGGAGCGGTTGGACCACAGTGGGCTCAGGGATGGTGAAGGTGGTGGAACAGAGGCGCATCCCTCCAGTTGTACCTCTCTACAATTTCTATGCCATTCTGGAAAAGTGTGGTTCCTCTATGGAGGCACCCACAGTGGAGACCAAGGAGGATGCTGGGAACCTCCACAAAGAAGACCCACAGGAGGGTGGCATGGGAACCCACAGGGAAGGAAACAACTCCTGGTGGGGGACTCCATTGTTAGGAAGGTAGAACTGGGGGAGGAAGGGGAGAGGGAGGTAAGGTGCCTGCCTGGTGCCATGGCTTGGAGGGACAGGGAGCGAATCCTCAGGATCGCAATAGCAGCTGCACAGGGGAGGGAGCTGGATGTCATTGTCCACCTAGGGACAAATGATCTGGCTAAGAAAGGGATCAGAGCAGTGCAAGAAGCATTTGTGGAGATGGGGAGGGGCCTTAGACAAATAGCACGAACGGTAACCTTCTCTGAGGTGCTGCCTGTCTATGGCATGGGTGAGGCTAGGGTGTTCCACGCCATGGGATTCAATCAGTGGTTGAAAAACTGGTGCAGAGTTCAGGGTTTTGGCTTCATTGGGGACTGGGGGTCCACTGGAGAGATGCAGGCCTATACTGGCGTGATGGTCTGCATCTGTCCAAGAGGGGAACCAGAATTTAGGGGATAGGTTTAAATGCTTCATTGGCAAGCATTTAAACTAGACAAGGGGAGACACTGAGAGGAGCAGGGAAATCCTAGCCCCCCCAAAAAAATCAGGGTACTAAGTGAGGTAGACACCAACATAGAGATGTCGATAGGGAGAAGCGCAGGGATAAATGGAGAAAGTGACAAATGCAATAAGGACAGGGAAGGGGCAAAAAGGGGTAAGGCCAGCAAGAAATGGAGGGTAATGAGTACCAATGCTCATAGTCTGGGCAACAAGCTCCCTGAACTAGTGGCCTTGATGGAAGAGGGATGCCTGGATATGGTAGCAGTCACAGAAACATGGTACACAGAGAACCATGACTGGGATGTTAATATACCAGGGCACAACAACCCACAGGAGAGACAGGAGGGAGAAGAGGGGTGGAGAGTTTCTCATGTAAGGGAAGGGATAAAGAACTGAACAAAAGAATAAACAGGGAGGAGAGGAGGCACTGTGGGTCACCTAGAGACTGGAAATGGCACCACAATCCACACAGGGGTTATATACAGACCCCATGTCAGGGAGGAATGACAAGGATATAAGAGAAGGCATACTTAGGATGGCAGAGAAAGGGAGATACTGTTGATGGGGGACCCATGCCAGATGTTAACTGAGCACCTTTGCTGCAGCCACATCCAAAAGCAGGGCCATTCTCGATTGCTCAGGTGGCATGCCCAGACAGCTAGTTTTGGAACCTACTCATGAGGGAGCAATCTTAGACCTCGTACTCTCAAATGGGGACAGTGAGAGGATCTCAAATCTAAAAGTGGGTAGCCATTTGGGAACAAGTGACCACCAAACAGTGTGGTTCATGATAAACTCAGCTACAGAGTCAAGCCATACAAAAGCGAGGGTTCTGGACTTCAGGAGGGCTGACTTTGGCAAGATGGGAGCGTGCCTTAGAAAAGCACTAGCAAACAGGCTATAAGGAGGGGTGGAGCAACAATCGGGAAATATCAAAACTGCCATCACAAAGGCAACAAGCCTTTGTGTGAAGCAAATAAACAAATCAAAATGAAAGAAAAAGCCACTATGGTTCTCAAAAGAGGTGGCAGTGAAGGTTAGGGAGAAAAAGATAGCATTTAGGAAACACCAAAGGAGCAGGACAGATAACTGTACCAGTTAAGGCAGAAGGAAGCAGGAAGGGTAGTCAGAATAGCAAAGGCTCAAACTAAGGAAAAGATGGCCAACTCAATTAAGAAGGGGGATAAAACCTTTTATAGGTATATCAGGGAGCATAGAAAGACAAAAGGAGGGATAGTGAGGCTGAACAAAATGGACAGTGGGTGGGCAGAGAGGGACAGTGAAAAAGCAGGGATACTGAATGAATACTTCTGTTCAGTATTCACAAAAGAGGAGGTGGGGGAGGTGTCTAATCCATTCAACAGAAGCACTCTGGATAGGGGGGTTCGATTGCAGTCCTTTCAGAGAAGAAAGGGTTCTGAAAGAACTCCTAAAACTGAAGGTGGACAAAGCAATGGGGCCAGATGGAATTCACCCCAGAATTCTAAAAGAATTAAGCAGAGAACTAGTGACACCACTGACTACCCTTTTTAACAAATCATGGGAGGATAGTGTGGTACCTGAGGACTGGAGGAAGGCAGATGGGATTCCCCTTCACAAAAGTGGGACCAAGACAGAGGCAGGAAACTACAGACCTGTCAGTTTGACCTCTGTGGTAGGGAAAGTGATGGAATCACTGCTGACGGAAAGAATTGTTGAGTACCTAGAGTCCAGTGGGGCACAGAACCCAAGGCAGCATGGGTTCACAGTGGGAAGGTCATGTCAGATGAATCTAATTGATTTCTTTGACTGGGTGACCAAAGTAGTAGACCAGGGAGGGCCCGTGGACATGGCCTACCTAGACTTTAGCAAGGCATTTGACACAGTCCCACGCAAAAGATTAATAGTCAAATTAACCTGCCTGGGAGTGGGTCCCAGGTGTTAGCCTGGGTAAAACATTGGCTGAACAACAGGACACAGAAGGTAATTGTAAATGGAGTCCACTCTGAAGAAAGAGGGGTTACTAGTGGGGTACTGCAGGGGTCAGTACTGGGTCCAGTCCTTTTTATTGTCTTTATAAGTGACATTGCAGAGGGACTGGAGGGAAAAGTATGCCTCTTTGCAGTTGACAGAAAGATCTGCAACAGGGTTGATACACAAGGAGGCATAGAAAGGATGAGAATGGACTTGGCAAGATTGGAGGAATGGTCAGAAGTATGGCAGCTTGATTCAATGCAAAGAAGCAATAATGCACCTGGGAAAGAAAATCCCAGGGAAGATTACAATAAATGGGGTAATAACAACAACAAAAATGGCAAGGGACCTGGGGGTAATAATATCAGATGACCTTAAGGTTGGCAAGCAATGTGAGAAGGTGGTAGGGAGGGCTGGGGGGATACTGGGATGTATAGGGAGAGGCATCACCAGCAGAAAACAGGAAGTTGTTATCCCCCTGTACAGACAGTTGGTGAGACCCCATCTGGAATACTGCATCCAGTTCTGGAGACCCCATCTCTGCAAGGATATAGACAGGATGGAGGCAGTTCAGAGGAGGGCAACTAAAATGGTGCAGGGTCTGCAAGAGAAGCCATACGATGAGAGACTAAAGGAGCTTAATATGTATACCCTTGAAGAAAGGAGAGAGAGGGGGGACATGATAGAAATGTTTAAGTATCTTAGTGGAATCAACAAAGTCCAAGAGGGTAGCATCTTTCAGAAAAAGAGATGTGCAAGAACAAGGGGCCACAATTTGAAGATAGAGGGGGGACGGCTCAGGGACAACGTGAAGAAGTATTTTTTCACAGAGAGGGTGGTGGACACATGGAACAGCCTTCCTGAGGAGGTTGTGGGGTCTAAAACTGTGGGAGAATTCAAGAATGCATGGGACAGACATAAGTCAATTTTTGTGGGGGTAGGAAGAAATAGGCTGTTGGTTAAATAGGATCTGCAACTTATCCTCTAGGTAGGGAAATGGGCAGACTAGGTGGGCCAAGCGGTCCTTATCTGCCGTCAAAGTCTATATCTATGTTTCTGTGTTTCTAGTTCACAACTATTATGTTGAAACCAAACCTGAAGCATTCTGAAAGGATGTTGCAATGTGGGAAATGTAACATGTGATCTCTGCTGCTAGAGTAAGAAATTCCAGCTTGAAGGTTATGAAAACACTGTTCAGATCTGAAGCTTTCTTAATTGCAGCAGCTCAGGACTTGAGGTCATGCAAAGCAGACAACGGGGGCAGGGCCAGAGCCAGCCTCGGCCACCACCATGCAAGCATCTGGACAGGGGTGTGTGAAAGTGTGAAAAATCTTGTGCACTAGTGTAAGGAGCCCATCTGTGTACTGAAGGCTACCATGGCAGAAGCTTGCCTGGATCTAATGGCCATTACAGAAACATGCTGTATCGTGCACCATGACTGAGACATGGCCATCCCAGGAGACATGCTTTACAGGAGGGACAGGGCTGGGAAGAAGGCAGGAGGGGGTTGGATTTATGTAAGGGAGGGAATTAAGGCCACTGAGGTGCAGGTTAAAGAAGGGAAGGGGAAACTAGAAGCGCTGTGTGGGTTATCCTGGAGACTGGTTGTGGAAGCCCTGTCAGGACGGGGCCTGTGTATAGACTTCCAGCGCAGGGAGGAGGAGTTGGACAGAACCCTAGGGAAGACCATTATTAGGATGGCAAGGAAAGTGGAGGGGCTGTTGGTTGCAGATTTTTCAGTCTACTGGATGTGGAGTGGAGCCTACCAGCTGCAGTGTCAGTAGGGAGCAGGGCTTCCTTGGACTCTCTACAGGGTGCATTTGTCATTCAGCTCATAAAGAAACCTACTAGAGGCAGGGCAGTGTTGGACCTGGTACTCACAAACAGGGACAGCATTGCAAACGTCAGAGTGGGTAGTCCCGTTGGTACCAACGATCACCATACAGTGTGGCTCGATGTAAAAAGAGGTATAGAAAACAGTCACACAAAGACGAGAGTCCTGCATTTCAGGAAGGCTGGTTTCTTTTCTTTTCCTTTTTTTTATAACAAAGTTTTATTCATTTTAAGTATCCTGGCCAGGTTATTTATTAGTCATGGAGATAGAACACTAAAGCATGATTCTAAATCATTATCTAAATCCAGAAGTGGTACTGGCTGGATTCACCGGTGTGATATAGGATGCATATTATCTTACTTCTTCCCTGACTAAAATTCTAGCACTAACAGTTTGCAGACTAAGAGTTCCAGCTTCACTAAATACTATAACTATTTAGCAACCCATAAAAAGGAGGAGCTAGACAACTCACAGAAAGGGTGTGGAGAGACAGAGTTTAAACTGATACTTGTGTCTGAAATTTAAGACATATCTTTTTGGGCTCTTAAAAAAAAAGATCTCTAATTTGACTGCACTTACAGAGGTAATACATTAGATAGAAAAGATCTAAATGTACTGTGGTAGGATTTTGTTCTGTAGTTTTCCTTGTTTTTATTTTATGTGATTATGATGCTGTTTGATATTTGTTCTGTATTTTATCTTACTGTTTTTATCCATTTTTAGTAAACACATTCTTTAAGATTCTACCTAGGTCTCCTCCATCAGTTTTGCATATGGAGTGCCTGTATTTTTAAATCTGACAGCTGTTCAAGGGCTTGATGGTATTACTAAGATTGGTAAAAGGTAAGAATATACCTAAGGTCTCATAGAGTTTTAAGGGTTCATTTTGGATACCTGGTTAGGTGCCATTAGGTGAAAGATATATTGTATCCCCCCCCAAAGAGAATATTATCTGAACCTTGTACATTTGGGTATGCTAGCATAAGGTTCGCAGTTTGAATCCTCCCAGAACTTGAGACTAAAGGTGATTCGGACCCAAAAGCAGACAGGAGGGTTACCCTGTCTGTTACCTGTTCACACTATTGCGCTCTGAGTTGGCACTGTGGGAGCAGAGGACCTGACCTGCGGAGTGCGTTAATGACATACACCTGTATGAAATAATACACTTTTTTAGTACACATATTTAATGTGGTTTAATCCACTGATATTATTTACATATGTTCCAGACTTGGTCAGTCGTAAGTCACACTTGTCCCTAGATCTAGTCTGAGGGCTTGGTACTTCTTATTGAGTCATAGAGAGCTTTTAAATAAGACAGAGAATGACAATGGTTAAAATGAAAACAGCTTTAAGAAACAATGGTAGAGAAGTATACTGTATTCATACGCCATGCTTCCAAGGTAGCCCTCCTTGATAATAAACCTTCTCATTCTTCTGTCACCTCCCCCTGCCTGCCCCGGTGACCTCCACCTCCTCCCAGTTCCTAAACCATGGGGCCTATGTTTCCTCAAAGTGAGCTCCCTGTCCCTTCATTCTGTAGTGGACTCACATATACTGTAAGAGGTCATCTTGGTGACCAACACTTCCCACTCTGCTGTCATGGGGGGGGTCTGCTTGTTGCCACTTCATGAGTATTTTGCTTCCAGTGCCATGGTGCTGAGCAGTGGCCTGAATTTGGCTGCATGTGCTTGCATGAGATGAGATTCTCCTAGCACCCAGAAAAACAGGCTCCGATGGCAGTCTGATACCTACAATATGTTTAGCAGTGATGATGAAACTGCTGCAGAATGTTTGTACTCTTGGACAGCTCCATAAGATATGCCCTATATTTCCCAGGCTGTGCTGGCATCGCCAACATTCATCCTTGATCTGGAAATCCACATGTAGCAGTTTGGACGCTGTCCTGTGCCATCTAAGAGTCTTCTTTTGTATGCGTTGGTGCCTCAGCTCTCGTAAACCCTGATGCACCGCTCTCCAGCAGGTGGTCTATGTCTCTTGTGTGATTACTATTTGTAGGTCATCTGCCCATTTTAGTATCTGGTTCTCCCAGTTGGGCTGCTGGAGTTGCTGCTTGTGTTGATAAACAGGTTTAGGGTATGGTTGTTTAGATCACTTGTCTATGGTGTGATCCACATCCGATGGGAGATAATTGTAATCTGCCCCTAGACATCTTCATAGGGCATGGCAAAGCTGAAGATATCACCAGTGGTCTGATGTGGGCAGATTAAGTTCTTGTTGGAGACAGCCAAATGATTTCGGGATTTGGGTTAGTGGGGAGAGCATATGGGCCAGTCGGGTGATGCCCTTCTATTTCCAGTATCTCCACGGGAAGGTTTTTCCATCATTGAGCAACCTGGAGTTGTCTCATTGACCTTCATTAAGCCCAAAGCTAAGGTCTTTCCAACCAGATTTGTTTTGTACAATTTTCAGTGGAGTATCTGGTATACTCATAAGTAGTTGGAAAAACATCTTGTACCCTTGTGTTCATCCATAGTCTGGTTTGAAAAGGAAAGTTCTCCAACATGGCCTGCTCCACTTGGAGCCAGAAAGGTCCCTCTTGGCCCCTTTTAATCCATAGCAGAGCCCCTCTCAGACCATTTGCCACATGGTATGCCCACAGCCATTGGGCATTCCATCCCCCCTGCCTCAATGGGGCACACAAAGTGTGTTTTCTGAACCCTGGCATTTGGCCTTCCCATATAAAGTTTGATATAAGTTTGTATGTTTTCCCCCACCATTTGAGTGGGATCTGAGAGACTGGCAGTGCAGTAATTCAGGTGTGGCAGAAACATCATTTTTTTTTTAACTTTGTTTCTCCCCTACCTCGCTGGGGAACTCTCTTCAGCTATCTCTGGCTGATCGCTACCTCCTGCTTGTGACTGTCAGTCATCTCTTCACCCCCAGCCCGACGCATCCCCCAGGTCTGAACCCTCCAGGGAAGGGCCGACCTATCCTCCCAGGGTGCTCTATTTCATAGGGTTGAGCATCCTGGCCGGGGAGTAGAGGGATGGAGAGAGAGAGATCCAACCAGCATTGGGAGTGTGGATCAGGGAGACCTTCACCTATGGATCATGGATCATGCAGGTGAGAGAGTCAGGCAGGTTAGCAGTGTCAGATCCTTTAACTTCACGTGCACTCCCTTACCAGGAGGGGACACCCACTGGCCTCTTTCACCCCTCCCTGCAGAGCATCACAAATGCCTTTTGTTCTCTGTGACTCCTGCCCACCCTCCCCCAGATCATACAGTTGAGCTGCTCGAATTATGCTGAGAAAAGCCAAGCATCCTGATTGTGTTCCACTTCCTTCTGCCCACCACTTTCCTAAATGTTCTCCATGTGGCAAGGGGTTTGTTGGTTGCTGTTGGTTGCCAGGTCTACAGTCATGGTCAAGTTCAAGTCTATGTGGCTCCTGTCCCTGCTCCCCCATATTTCATCATTTGCTGTATGGGACTGATGTATGCATGATTATCCAGACCCAGTAGTACAGCAGCTATATCTGCTGTACTCCCTTCCTGAGATAACCCTACTTCCAGGCTGAGGGTTCCACTATGGTGTGCAAGTGCCACCTGACACGTAAAATGCTTAAGAGAAAAGCTTGGTCCACACATATATAAGCACAATATTGATGGCAGCAGAGTGGGGGGCACAGGTAACACAGAGGGAGTTAACTTCTCCAGCTGTTTACCCCTATTTTGTTCCTGTCCCCCCCTTACCCCAGACTGGTCTTATCATCCCTGAGTTAATGGAGCCCCCAGGGTGTAGAAAGAAATGTTGCCCCCACTGTTTTCTTATACCCCCAATACCACATTCAGGCAGCTGCCTCCCTCTCACATGTTCGTGAGGGCACCTACAGTTGACCTCACGAGCATACACTCTGCACTACTAGTCAAAGTGTGGGAAGAAGCAGAGAGGGAAGGCAGTTTCCAGAAGTTCAAGATAAGCTGAGGAGAAGGGGTTTGTGGCAACCATTCCACCATATTGACCCCCCACCTTCTCCAGCATCAGTATCCCCCCCTACTGTTCAGCAACCAATTTGATGCCTGCAGGTGAAATGCTGAGAAAATCAGAAACATAACATCAGTCAAGTAAAGAGAACAAATCCCAGCCTTGTACAGCCCACCCTCCCCTAGGCAAAATTGACACAAGCATTACAAGGACCAGTTATCCACCTACCTCAGGATATTGCAACATCTGTGAGGCATGCAGACATGAGGGGACCATGACGGGTACTTGCTTGATTGCTGCTCTGGGTGGGGGAGGGGGTGCATGAAGAGAGAAGCCAAGCAAACACAAATAAACCAAATAATGTTCACACTGTTGAAGCAGAAGTTTTAAGTTCTTTAGAGAGACGTCACCACTCTGTGCCCCCTGCCTTGACCAAGGATAGAACAGCATGTCCGTGGACTTGGCAAGGGTCTCTGCTCCCTCCACAGTGGCAATCCAACTGGGTCATAGTAACAGTTCTTTGTGTATATGTCTGTGTGCGTTGAATGCATACTCCAACTCGGCTGACTTGTCCAACTCCTGTAGCTGTGTTGCTTCACCTTCAGCAGACAAGTCCTGTGGCTCCCTCAAGACCTTGCAAAGGGCCCCAATTCTGATGAGAGAGGCCTCAACTCAGGGGTGGACTATCTGGAACCCCTAATCTATGTTTGTGGAGGATTTTAGGGTAATTCTGATCCATGAGTGTGGTCCTGTCCTCAGATCCTGTGTCACTTGGGCTTGACAGATTGCTATGATGTGTTTGCCATCTAAGAAACATAGAAACATACTGTGCTTGAGGGCAACCTTGGCCCACTGGATGTCTGTTGTTGGCAGAGTGTTTCCCTCCTGACCTTCCTGGCATAGACTTCAAGAAGCGATCAGCCTTGTGCAGGGGGGGAAAGAAGTGCCATTTGCTCTCTATTTGAACTTGTAAAGTTACAGGGTATTTCAGTGAGTAGGGCACATTCATCCTGGCCAGGTCTTTTTTGATGGAACCAAAAGCTTTCCTCCTGCCTGCTTAGTCCTTTTAAAAATCTTGAAATATTGAGATCCTGTGGCCATTCCACATCAGGGCTCCCTTTTCTAATGCCAGCTTTAGGACTTGCTCCTTTACACTGCAGCAAATAAAATATGCCAAAATGGGTTGGGGAGCACACCTCACCAAAGGGGGGCCCCAAGGACCTGTGTGTCTGCTCTGTTTCAAGGAAGGTGCCCCAGTTGTAGTCAGGCAGCTTGGGCAACATTATCTGTAGAAAAGAACAAATGTCTCTGTCTTCTGTACTCTCTGGTAAACCCACAATTCACACATTATTGTGGTGCCCTCTATTTTCTAGGTCATCAGTTTTGGACCACAAATGATGTACTTGTTGCTCCAGTGCTACAGTTCTGTCTGCCTGCATAGAAGCCTGGGTGTCTATCTTGTGGTTGTATAACTCATTGTCTGCTACATGAAATTCTATGCCTTCTACCCCCTGACCCAGTTCTTTGACAGTGTGCCTTATCTGAAGGATGTCCAACACTAGGGCCTGTAACAATTGTTCGATTCTGTCAGATCTGTTGTGCTCACTGCTGTCGCCTGAGCTAGACCCGTCACTGTCACCATTGCTGCTCTTTCTTTCTCTCAGCTGAGAGTGAACTTTCTGTTGATGATTTCTTAGCCACCCTATTGCCAATTTAAAAAATTACAATGGTGCTGGACTCAGACAGTAACCTGTGACCTAGTTATGCAGACAATCAGGGTGAGTAGCCAATTTACAGGACAGATGCCAAAGGATGTTGTTCAGAGTGCTCCTGAGCTCAGATCCTATGCTGTCATCTTGGTCACAATCCATGCATGTCACCCAGGAGGGTGGATTTTAAGTAAATTGGTGACTACCTCGGGAAATGCCTTGGTAGGGATGATAGCTAGGGAAGGGTGGAGGCACCCTGGAAAGAAACAAGGGAGGGTACCATCAGGGCAGCTAGCCTCTGCATAAAGGCAGTTAACAAAGGCAGGAGGAAGAAGAGACCATTATGGTTCTTCAGAGAGGTGGCAGTAACAGTGTCAGCAAAGGAAAAAAGGGTAGTATTCAAAAGGCATAAGGAAACTAATGGGAGAGAAGACAGGGAGGTGAATCTGGTCAGGCAAAAAGAAGCAGAAGTGGAGGTCAGAGCTAAGGTGCAGTCAGAGGAAAGAATAGCAAGGTAAAGTGAATAAGGCCTTTTTCTGCTATGTCAGGGAGAAGAGAAAAGTAAGAGGTGGGATAGTGAGTATCAGAAGGGCAGAAGGAGGAGACTATGCAGAGGAAGACCAGGAAAAAGCAAACATTTTGAACAGACTTGTTTGCTCGGTTTTCTCAATAGAGGGTGGAGGGGATGGGCCATCAAACAGTAGTAAAGTTAGAGAAGGACGCGAAGGACACAAGTCCCTTTTCTAATGGGTGGGTACTGAAAGGCCTTGCTATCTTAAAAGTAGATAAGACTATTGAACTGGATGGGGTACACCTCTGGGTATTGAGGGAGCTCAGGGAAGGGCTAGCTGCCTCCACTGGCAGCCTTGTTCAACAGGAATCACGAGTGGTTCTAGAGGACTGTAGAAGGGCTGACATGGTTCTTCTGCACAACAGCAGCAACAGGGAAGAATCTAGCAACTACAGACCTGTCAGGCTAACTTCGGTGGTGGGAAAACTAATGGAAACCCCGCTAAAGGAGAGACTGGTTGTGTACCTGTAATCCAATGGGCTGCAGGACTACAGGCAGAACAGGTTCATAGTGGGGGGAGGTGGTCATGCCAGACAAATCTGATAGTCTTCTTTGACTGGGTGACCAATGAGATAGACCAGAGAAGTGTGGTGGAGATGGCCAATCTGGATTTCTTCAAGGTTTTTGACACAATGCCATATAGGAGGTTGCTCAGCGAGTTGACCAGTTTTTTGGGGGGGGAGGCAAAATGGTAAATTGGGTGAGCAACTAGCTAAAGGATAGGAGGCAGAGAGTAATGGTAAATAGCACAACTCCAGTGATCAGAGGGGTGACCAGTGAGGTACCATAAGGTTTGGTGCTTGGACCACTGCTCTTTAATGTCTTCTTAGGGGACCTTGCAGAGGAACTAGATGGAAAGGTCTTCCTATTTGCATATGATACTAAAATCTGCAATAGGGTAGACATGCAGGAGGGAGTAATGACAATGTAGAGGGATGTGGGGAAACTTGAAGAGTGGTCAAGAACGTGGCAGCTGGGATTCAATGCCAAGAAGTGCAGAATCATACACCTAGGGCACAGGAACCCCAGAGATGAATATAAGGGGGGAGGTGCTGGTAGTCACTAGACAAGAAAAGGACCTTGAGTTGTTATATTGGTGGACCTCAAGGTGGCAGCGCAATGTGACAAGGGCTTGGACAGGGCTAGTGTGATGCTGGATTGTATAGGGAGGGGTATCACCAGCAGGAGGATGAAGGTTGTGCTGCCACTGTACCACTCTCTGGTATGCCCTACCTGGAGTAATTTATTTTTTTTGTAAAATCTTTTTATTGGTATATCAAAGAAAGCATTACGATCAATGGTAACAATTGAGTAATGGGTAAGTAACACAACAAAGCTCCATATGTCTTCCTGTCCATTTTTTCCACTTATAGAACTGTTAATTGGGCAACAACCATTTCAACACTTTAGGAGTCATCTCTTTCACCCCCTCATCCCCATTCCAGGCCCCTTGAGTCCTTCCCTAAAGAGGGAGAGTGCCCCTACTGATTGCTTCAGACAGAGGGCTCCAAAGTTTGTCAAACCTTTCCCTGTCTCCGTTAGCAAAATACTATATTTTCTCTAGGGTCAAACACTGCTTTATAAGGTTTACCCACTGTTGTACTGGTGGAGCACTAGGAGGGAGAGCCACGATTGAGCTATGGTCTTTTTAGCATTTACTAAGGCCACTGACCAAAGGGGGTCATACGGTCATACCTACAGGTCTGCGCCGAGCTTGGATCTGCTCCTAGTAGTAACTCCAGGGGAAAACTAGAAAGTGGGTGCCCCAGCACTTTGCTCATTATCCTGTGTATCTCATGCCAGAAAGGGGCTACCTTGGGACAAGTCAGTGCCATGTGTAGGAAGTCTGCATTTCCCCCCATACATTTGGGGCAATGGCTGGGATTTTCCGGGCTCATGGCGTGGAGCCTATCGGGGGTCAGATATGTCCTATATAGAACATTCAGATGGACCTGCCTCAGCCTATTGCTCCTTGAGCATGAACTAAGTTGTCTGATGGCTAAATTCCACATTGAGTGGTCTATTGTGATGTTTAGATCGTGTTCCCACCTCAGTCTTATGGTGGAGGTGGAGTCAGTGCCTGTCCCCAGAAGTGTTTGGTAGAAAGTGGTCAACAGTTTGGCACAAGGTTGGGATCTATACAGTCCTTCTTCCAGGGGAGAGGGAACATTCCACCCATTGCTAGCCTCCAAGGTCACTGCCAGTCTCTCTTTCACTAGCAGGTACACAAAATAATCTATTGGATCAATTAGCCATCTAGTTTTCACTTCTGAGAATTCTTGAATCCTCCCCCCTTCAAACAGTTGGAGTGCAAATATCAAGGCTTTACGCCTCCACTGAAACAGTCTCTGGTGTTTTTGTGCTGTGTAGGCTCCCCGACTCTTTACTGATGTGACTAAGTCTGTGTGGGGACTGGGCTGGTTTGTGCCCCATCTTGCCATGGGTAGCCATCCAGACCCTTATTGTTGTCTGGGTGCAAGGATTCGACACCTTCAGGGTGGTGTTGAAGCCCAATGCTCCAGACATATACTGGAATTGTAGTGGGCCACTCAGTTGTTCCTCCTCCATGGCAAGCCACAATGGGCCCTCCACGAGCACTCCCCTTGGAAGATAAGCCAACTGGGCTGCCCAGAAGTAGTACTGAAAGTTGAGGAGTCCCAAGCCTCCTTTGGCAGCTGGAAGCTGGAGTATGGTCCTTTTGATTCTAACTGCTTTTCCCCTCCATAGAAACTTGTGCACTACTGAGTAACAGCTGAGGTTGGTCTAAGTGACCTATGGGGAGGAGCTCACTTTTCGACCAGTTCTCCTTGTGACCACATAGGACCCCATACTCCTGCAGCAGAGCGTGTACCACTGGTAAATTCCTAGCAGGATTTCTTAACTATAGCAACAGGTCATCAGCGTACAAGGCCACTTTGTGCTCCCTAACCCCTCCCTGGTGTCTCTGAATGCCCTCATGGCTTCTGATGGCTGCAACAACAGGCTCCAGGGCCAGCACATAAAGCAGTGGTGACAGAGGACAACCCTGGTGGGCATCTCTACCCAGGGTGAAGGATGGCATCAGCTCCCCATTAACCATTATTTGAGCCATTGGCGCATTGTACATTGTTTTTACCCAATGTAGGAATATAATACCCATCCCCAGGTGCCCCAACGTTTCAAACATGTACCCCACTCAATGCGGTCGAACAAAGGATCTGGTACTGGGTGTTTGGCCAACCTTCTTTTGTTTGATGGGCCGCAGTCTGTCAACCTTGCTTGTTGTGGGTGTTTAACAAGGCAACTTCCACCCTGCAAAGAAGAAACAGAGCACAACACAAAGTATCATGGTGATAAAAAGAGCAGTCAATATCCCTCACCCTCACATCCCAACCAACCCCACCATTGATCCCACATGGCATGCAGGCCCGAAGGGGCAGTGGGGCAAGAGGCTAGGGGCCCACAACATATAAGCATCGGAAGGGGGTGGGCACAACTAAGCAGAGGCCTCCCCCTGGGTGCCCATGAGATATTTAATATTCTGTAACGAACACCTTTCCTCAGGCCACCCATCAAGGCAGGGGCAAGCCTCCATGCCCCCCCACAGCCCGCAGTCCCTCTCCCTCCCCGACCACAGGCAGATATAGTCCATGATATGCTCATAACCCTGTGGAGAATCACTGTTTGGTTCAGTTATGTAATCTATAGCCCACTGGTACCCATACCCCTTGGCATGGCCGGGCTGGCTTTTAGACAGGATGTATTGTGGGTGCACAGGACAAAGGGAGTCCGTGGATCCATCCATTGGGGCCCGGGGCTAAACTCCTCAGTCCTAAATACAGAACAGAATGTTTTGTCCAAAGATTCAAACAGCAGTTCTGTTCTGAGTATGCACTGTTGAGCCCCCCCGGGCCCCGCCCCACCACCCGGTTTGCAATCCTGGGCATTTCAGCCACGTTAACAGAAACGAAAATTGAGCCCCTGGGGAGGCTCAAGGCCTAGCAGTGGGCCTCAGCACACCATGCCGCATGGCATAGCCCATCCCTGGCCCCAGGAGCTCCAGATCAAAGCCCCAGACCCGTAAGGAGGCCGCAACCCCAGCATGCTCCTTAAAGAACAACAAAGTGAACAATAAACTTTAAACTTTTAAACTTTGCTGCCTGCCTCCTCGGGCCACTGGATGCCCAATTGAACCCAGAACATTGTGATGGTAAATGAAAGCTCATAGTAAAATACTCATCTTACCACTGTGGGGCTTGAGCGGGGTGATGCCTCCCTCGCTGCTGTTTTTGAGTCCTCCTGCATCCACTTATCAGCCTCCAGATAGTTCATGAAGAATCTAAGGGATTTGCCTGGCCGATCCACTCTCAGCTTGGCTGGATGAAAGAAGGAAATTGTCCACCCCATTGCATGGAGCTTGGATTTCACGCCATTTAATTTTTGTCTCCGTACTTGCAGGTCTCTGTTATAACCTTGGTAAATCGATACTCTGGTGTTGTTGAACTGAATTGCTCCCTGTTTCTTTGCTGCACTCAGCATGGCTTATTTATCCGTGAAGTGCAAATACTTGATTAGACAGTGCCTTAGGGTGGTCCACCGGTTTGGGTGGTGGACCCACTCTATGAGCGCACTCAATTTTGAAGTCTGCCCTCCGGGGGCAGTTTGAGATGTTTTACTAGCCATGCATGCAGACCACTGGAAAGGTTCCTTCCCTCTGTGCCCTCTGGTAAGCCCACAATCCACAAGTTCGACCTGTGAGAGCAGTTTTCCTAGGTGTGGACCTGCCCCGTCAGGTCCTCCATGGTCTCCTTGTAGTGGTTCCTCTCTCTCTCAATAATATGTGCACAGAGTCCCCCCCTAGGTCTGCTTACCCTTTGCTGTAATTTGTTTATCTGGGTGGAATGTGTGGCCAAAGTCTCAAATAAGCCTGTCACCACTGACTGAAGGTGTACCATTTGGGCCATCACATTAGTAAAACTGGTCCACTTTTCAGTTTGTATTCTGGCCAGTGGGACAGTGCACCCGCCAATGAGCACTCCAGGGAGTCATGCCACACTCCTCCTCCTCCGCTGCTGTCAGGGCCTGCTGGTGTATGCGTGTCTCCGGGCCTGCCTGCTGCTCCTTTTGTCCCTCTGATTTTTCAAATGGTAGTTTTGATTGCCAATTTTTGGATTTTGCTGTTGCCATGGAGCATTGCTGTAAGTAGTACGTTTGATTTCAAAAATGATGCCTAGGGAGCTCGGCTAAACCCTGACCTCTATTGTGCCAGCACAAGCCATGCCGCCCCCCTTCCTGGAGTAATGTGTACAGTCCTGGAGGTCACACCTCTGGAAGGACATTGACAGGGTGTAATATGTCAAGAGAACAGCAACCAAGACTATGCAAGGATTGCACGGGAAGCCCTATGAGTAGAGGTCGGAAGACCTCAGCTTTGGAAGACAGGAGAGTGAGGGGTGACATGATCAAGACCTTTGGGTACCTCACAGGGGTAAACAGGGTGCAGGAGGAGAGGCTCTTCTAAGTGAGGGTGTACACCAGGACCAAAGGGCATGCAATGAGTTGGAAGGGGGAAGATTCAAGAGAGATGGGAGGAACTACATCTACACTGAGAGGGTTGTGGAACCATGGAATCAACTGGCAGCTGAAGTGGTGGAGGCTGGAATGGTGGCAGGCTTCAAGCATGCATAGAATAGACATATAGGCATAACAGTACAAAAACAGGGAGGGGGAGGGACCCTGGGAACCAGTTATGATCCATGGAGATGCAATAGATATGAAATCTTTGGGCAGACTGGGTGGGTCAAAGATAGGAAATCTTTGGGCAGACTGGGTGGGTCAAGCGATCCTTTTCAGCTGACAGTTTGTGTTTCTGTAAAGAGCTTTGGGCTATAAATTCTATGAAAGGCATTATAAAACCCATTTTCTTTTCTTCCTGACACTCTTGTAACTGCTAGTGTGGCAAGTAGTCTGATAATTTCCTTGAGTGGGGCCTATAAATCGATTGACCTAAAAATTTGAGGTCCCCGTTGCCCAGCAAATGGTGGCCTAATAAAATTTGAGTGCCCTATGGGTAAGCATTTATAGGCATAGAAAGGTCTGGTTGTAACACAGACAAATTAGAAGCCCCTAAAATAGGTTCAGTTTGTTTTGCAGTCCTGTCTCTTCTGCTAAGTACAGTACAGAGTCAGACTACATTTAAGTATTTTTGCAGTTGGTATTTCAGCTGCGTATCAACTAACGTCAGACACAGAAGTTACTTTTGTATGAGTTCCAAGTGCATTCCATTCAATTTTGTAAGGCATTTTGTTACAGGGACTGCATTAGCAATACATTGTCATTTGAAACTGATTATTTTAAGAAGCCAGTTTGAAACAAATTATCACATCTGCCTGGCAATGGGCTTGGAATGCATTATGTTACCTAAATGCAGACTTACAGTAATATCAAATGTAAAATAGAGTATGGTTTGTAATTATTAATGTTGACTGAAAATGTGATTAGTAACTATTATACTAGAACTATTTGAAGGTAACAACTGTAAAGAATATAGCGAATAATGGCTAGGCAAGTGTGTATTATGGATTTATTTTTCACACACAACCTCCTTGTACAAGTTGCATATAGTGAGCCTCATATGAGATTTGCACAGTTCATCCCTAACTTTCTCAGGTACAGAACTGCCCATATCCTTTCCCCAGAGGGACTTGTTATTTTAAGGATAGGTTTGGGGTGCCTTCCCTCATACAATAGTAAATTTTGGCCAAGGCTCCCTTGGGGTTAGTCCTAGCCTGAAGTATCAGGCTTTCCAGTCCATGCAATGGTGACTCCTGGGAATCCAGTCACTCTCCCGCCTGGCCCAGTTCCTCACCTGGAAGTATCTAAACATATGTGCCTGTGTTACACACATCCCCCCAACCCCCATTCCTCCACCAGTTGTTGGGATGTTTTAAACCCTGTGAATAGTACAGGACACCAAGGCACTGAATTCCCCCCATCCCACAACTGAAACCTGGCATCTTCTAGTCCCAGGAGGAACTCTGGATTAGAGTATAAGGGAGTGAGAATTGTGCCCTTTACCTGGTCACCTACTTGTTGACATATATAACCAGCTACTCCAAGCCTCCAACATCATGGCCACCAATTCACTCCTGTTCTCCATAGTTTTGAAGGCTCTCTTCCCTCCTGGTTCAGGTACTCTGTTACACTGCATCTCAGTTCCTATTGGGTCAGTGAGGCCCAGTGGGTCCCCCATTCCCCTTTACCCACTCCGTCACCAGCCTTGCTTGGGTTGTAAGATTTTACTGCCTAAATTCTGGGTATTGCATACCCAACTTATGAGTAGGGAACTTAAGTCGGCGATACTGAAGGATTACGGCCACATCACTTAGCTGCGCAGCTTTCAGAGACTACACGGTAATGAGTGGCGTCGCTTTAGATGCAAGCCTCTTACCGTAATTCTTTCTTGTTTTCTTGTGCAACTGGCCGTGATCCTTCAGTATCGCCACAATATTTGCTTGCTTTTTCTTCTATGGGGGCGCTCCGCCCCCCACCCCCCCATGTCCTATGAATTAAATTGTTGCTAACTATGTACTCCCCGAATATCATCTTTCTTTTCATTTACTTGTTTAATGAACTGTTTATATCTTCTGTGGGGGCGCTCCGCCTCCACACACCCTCGGTCCAATGTGGTACATTGCACACACTGTACTGTACTGTACATTACTATAACTATTCTATGAACTATACTATATTATATCACTTTTCTATGAACTATACTATATGACTATTCAATGAACTGTTCGGTGACTCGGGCATAGACGGGAAGAGGCGTGACAGAGTGGTGTCGCTTTAGACGCAAGCTTCTTACCGTAATACTTTCTTGTTTTCTTGAACAACTGGCCGTGATCCTTCAGTATCACTCAAGTACCTCCTTTCAACCCTATCAAATACCTTCTTAGAAAAGCTTTATCTGATTTTGCGGCTTGAAAAGTTGAATTAAACTGGGTGATCCTGCTGTCCCCCTGACTCAGTAGTTTTCATCCTGTCCCATTTCCTCTTGGCACATCCCAGAATCCAATGTAATTCACACCAATCATGGAACACAACCGTGGAAGGTTCACTTGTATTCACAATGTTTTGCTGGTCACTAGTCCAGTTGTACTCTGGAGACTAGGTATAGGTTGGACTTGTTCTTATGTGCAAGTTGTAGCACTGTTTCTTTTTCACAAGCTGATCTCACATTATTTCTTCTGCCACACACCTGAACTGACAGTTCATAAGGACACTAAAATGTTCTGCTGCTGTACATTTACTTTAGGAACCAAAAAGATCTTCTGTGCAGCAAGTGCCTACAGTTTGGGTGAAGAATATATGCTATTCCTAAAATCCCAAGGCCATCTGTCAGTACACACAGGTCCATGCAACCCCCCACAGGACGCACCTGGAAACAAGCTGTCACAGCTTAGTGTGCCCTTACTGGTCAAAAATTATAAAGAAATGTAAAGCAGTTTCTGTTTCTCTTTGTTAGAAAGATTCCCTTTGTTAAAGCTTTGTTAAAGTTGAGCTTCTGAAGAAGGATTGGTTGGTCCGAAAGCTAGAGCACTTTGTTCTTGTTGTTACATCTATGTTGGTCCATTAAAAGGTATCAAATCATTTGCTTCTGGATCTTTGTTAAAGCAGTAATGATATCTTAATGTATGGGCTATACTGCCACCTTGTGGAGATGCAAAATATAACAAGATACATTTTATACGATGGTGCTGCTCCTCTTCTGGATGTCACAATAAAGGCTGCTGAACACTTCTTAGGCCAATGAGCTGTGTTTTCTCTGATGAAAACAGCTGATTTTTTAACAGGTGGAGTATTAACATTCTGTAATGAATACATACCATCAACAAATACGTTTCAAACAGCTTTCATTTGCAACCTTTATGACAAAAATTACAGCAGGCAAGACTCTTAGGATACATTTGAATTCTCCATTATTCCCTTTCTTAACTCTTAACAAAGATACCAGACATCTTAAATCAACTGACAAGCACATGCTTTCCGTTCAGCTTGTTTCAACTGCTTAGGGTCACTGCGTATTTTCTGTATATGCTATTAAGCCAGTATTAGAATGATCTTCCAGTTCCAGTTTGTGCTGTTAAGAGCCATATGATTTTTAAAATCACAAGAAGAGAATGCACACTGGGAATTAGTGGTGCTTCAAGAAACAACTAGGAGCCAAACCAGACAGAGTTTCGAGCACACACTCTCCTCATACAAGGGACACCAATCATGACTAAAGTTTTCACATGTTTATTTAAACGACATAAAAAACAGTCCTGCCTGACGTGTTTCAGACAACGTGTCCTCAAAGGACACGTTGTCTGAAATGCATCAGGTGAGACTGTTTTTTCAGTCGTTAAAATAAACAAGTGAAAACTTTAGTCATGACTGGCGTCCCTTGTATGAGATATGATTTTTAAATTTTGTACTGTTAACAGCCATATGTTTTTTAACTTCAACAAAAGAATCACCTGCTTGCCTATCAGACTGTAAAGTATCATACCCCTGCATATTTCAAGATATATACTTTTGCATATTGTATGACTGTACTTTGTTATATCTATTTTTACCATACAATTAGCTGTTGTTTGTACTTCGGCTCTGGGTTGCACGTGAAAATGGGTCTTTGGCAGTGTTAATACACAGTTACCACATAAATAAGTAAATAAATAAATGTGGTTACCCATTGCTGCTATTTTTCTTCTTTCTAATGGAGTCCTTCCTTCGTTATTAATAACTGACAGAATGACCAAATTGCAATTTATACCGCAAAAATGAAACTCTCTTAGGATGTGCTGCATTCTCATATTATTTCTTAATGCTCAAGTAATTCATTTATTGGTATAAACCTTATTTTGTATTTGTAAATTGAAAACCAACTTATTGTGATTATTTGTTTGACATATTAAATTCTGCATCCTAGTATGCAAATAAATTATGCACATTTGGTTGCTATCCCATGTTTCCATGCTATGACCATGGACAAACCATGGTCAAATATGGATGAACAATGGTTGACTAAGGTTGGCCATTGTGTGTGCAAAACACTCTGAAAACATGTTGGGAAAGGCCATGCTGTAACAGACAGAGATCATGCTTAAAGAATTCTGTAGCAACTTTCACCAAGAAGAGTAGGCAAATGGAACCAAAACAATTTATTAACATGTCTTTTGAACAACTATAGATTTTAGGAATGCAGCTACAACTTGAATATACAGTATTTTGAAAAACCAAAAATGATAGGCTAAGAAGGACCTGGGGGTGGTGGTGGATGTCAAGATGAACAACTCTGAGATGTGTACGAGGGCAGCGGCCAAGGCCAACAGGATGGTGGGATGCATCGCTAGGGGGATCACCTCCAGAAGGAGGGAAGTGATACTCCCTCTGTATATGTGCTTGGTGAGGCCGTACCTCAAGTACTGCGTGCAGTTTTGGAGGCCACACTTAAAGAGGGACATTGAATTCCTGGAGAGGGTCCAGAGGAGGGCAACCTGGGGGGACAGGACGTATGGGGAGAGGCTCAAAGAGCTAAAAGTGTACACGTTGGAAGACAGAAGGGACGGGGAGACATGATAGAGGTCTTCAGGTACATGAAGGGGTTAAATAGGGGAAGAGCAGTCAAGGTGATCCGAAGGAAGGGGGGGGGCAACTAGAGGGCATGGGTGGAAACTGGAGGGCGGGAGATTCAGGGGAGAAAGGAGGAGGTGCTACTTCACTGAGAGGGTGGTGGAACCATGAAATGCACTGCCCAGGGGGTTGGTGGAGGAAGAGATGGTGGAGGGGTTCAAGAGGGGGTGGGACTGGTACAGGGGTAGGCTTCTGGAAGCAAAGCCCTGTGTAGCAGGAATATCTGGGACTGGGAAGAAGCCAGAGAGGGCAAGGGGGGCAGTAAGGTCAGCTACCAGAGTGGGGGCTGACTAAACAAGCAGACAAAGAAAGTCAGTTAGGCCTATTCTGCTGGCATTTTAGTATGTTAGTACGTAGCTATCATTTACAGCTACAATAGGAGATGATTCAATTTGTGACTTCTGGGGCCTTCTTTCCATCACTGTGGAGAGAGTTTCAGCTGACACCAGCTGGAGAAGATCTCCACTTGATCAATGAGCTGCAGCCCACTTTCTATTCACTGGACCCTGAACCAACCTGACTGTTGTGGACTGCCGGGAGTTCCTGGGTCCGATGATTGTAGAGATAGCCTTGTGATGCCTTTGGGATGGTGTTTTCCTTTCGATCTAAAAAGGGCTGTGATGAGACCCCCTTCCTCCCAAGATGCTATCTTTGGACCTAGACATCTTAGCTAATTACAAGCCTATTTCAAATCTTTAAATTTTAGGGAGGGTGTTTGAGAAGGTGGTGGCGATGCACCTGTAGACTCATCTGGATGCGTTTTCCATCTACGAGCCATTCCAGTCGGGATTCAGGGGGTGTAACAGCATGGAGATAGCATTCTTCAGGGTGCAAAATGATCTTCTTGTAGTGAGAGATAGAGGAGAATGTTCCATTCTTGTTCCTCTCAATCTGTCATCAGCTTTTGCCACTGTAGATCATGGGAGATTTGTTTTAAAGAGGAGTTCGGTCAAAAGTACTACATTCCAGAATTAGAATAAGCCTACCCCGAATAAATCTCATGCCAAAAATTAGGTTTCTACGTTACTTCGTTTTAAAGTTATGACCTAATTTGTAACACTAATTTCACTCCCTCTTCAGAAAAGCCAGTTTCAGTGAAAAGTCACTGATGATGTCACAACCAGAACTCACAGACTAGTCTTCCCTATCAGCAACCTTATGGGACCTATTTCTTTAAAGTTATCAAAACTGTAGCTGTAGTATTTATTTAAAAAACCAAAACTGATGCAGGGTTGTCTGCAGTGCTTACATTTATTGTATGCTTCCACCACATTTTAAAATTGTGCATCACATCCCCACCACAATCCGACATTGTGCATCTCAGCCATATTCCAAAATTGTGCATCCTCGCTACATTCCAAAACTGCACTTGCAGATTTGATAGACCAAATAGCCTTCTTCTGCTGGCTTCTTCATATGTTTGTATGTTCGTATATTCGTATGCACATCCACACCACATTCCAAAGTTGTGTTTCAGTGCCGCTTTCTGAAACTGTCACCATCACATTCCAGAATTGTGTCATTGCCATATTCTGAAACTGTGTGTGTAACACAGGGGGTTCCCACCCCTGCCTTTTTACTAAAATGACAGGTGGCATGCTGTTGGCATTTGGCAGCAATACCTGGTGGGGGACCTGGGTTCGGGGAAGGGTGAGGTGACCTGGCACAAGGGACCTAGGTTTGGCTACTCTGCACAGGGGCACCCAAGTAAATCCAACTACAGGAAGCAATAACTGTAATGTCCAGAACCAGAATTGGGATTTTTCAGTGTGGCTTTATTTATTAACTAACTGAACATAAACAAAGCATTGCATGGTCCCCCAAAGGGCTACGTTACTGTATGTGCAGATTAGAGGTTAACACAGCGGTCCATTTGAGGAATTAACACATTACTACAGTTGTCTGGCTTTGGACCCACCAGGCACTCAGCCCGGACTTTGCATGCGCTTTGGATACATAGCCCGACTGGCCCGGCTCCCCTGCCAGCCACTTGACTGATGGTCCACTTGAAGAATGAACCCAAACTTTACTTGGAAAGACATCCCATCAAACAAGGAGACTCCCAAACTGTGGCTCCCCACACCACTTAGAGTCTGCGACTCCTAGAAAGATTTGTTTTCATACTTCCAAACGAACTCCCATCAAACAAGGAGACTCCCATCCAATAAGGAGTAATTTTCCCATCCTGTGGCTCCCCACACCACTTAGAGTCTACGACTCCTAGAGAGATTTTCAAGTTGCGACCCACGTCTGGGTACCCACCTCTTCACTGGCCAAGTGCATGGGGCAAGTAGCAAAACACAGAAGAAATCCGTAGAGGAGGACCTGGTTACTAAAGATGGGGAGTTTTCCTACCTCCAGCTCCCACAGCCCATGCCCGGCCATTTCTCTGGACACACAGAAAACTTTAGGACTTTAAAATGTAGATTGAACAGTGGATGACTTGAAGCACTCCCTCTACAGCGAACTTTAAATCCATTTAAAACGTTAAACTGTTTGACTGCTCCATTTGTTTGTCCTAGTGAACATAGAGGGTGAGTGTCTGCTCTGGCTAAAAGGGCCTATGTTTTTTCACCCTGGGACTTGTGTGACAATGTGGGGATTGAACTACTAAATATTGGGAAGCCTAAAGTAATGGGCTAAGCAAAGTAAAAGTAGGTTCAAGTTCCAGAGTTTGTTGGGATGCAAATAATATGTAAAGGTGATGTGACAGACATCTACCCTTAATCTACATTTAAAAGCTCAGTAAAGGAATTGTGCAGTTTCCAGAGAAATGGATGGGTATGGGCTGTGGGAGCTGGAGGTGGGTGGCCCCCCATCTTTAGTGACCAGGTCCACCTCTACGGATTTCTTCTGTGGATTTCTACTTTACCTCAGGCACTTGGCCAGTGATGAGGGAAGTACCCAGATGTGGGATTGTAAGGAAAATTCTCTCTAGGAGTCGAAGACTCTAGTGTGGTTTGGGGAGCCACAACAGGATAATTGGTTCATTCTTCCAATGGACCATGAACAGGATAATCAGTTCATTCTTCCAGTGGACCGTGCAATGGGATAATTGGTTCATTCTTCCAATGGACCATGGATGAAGTGGCCAGGCCAGTGGGGAAAACCCAAGTGTGTACAAGTCGGGCTGTGTACCCAAAGCTGCGTGCAAGTCCAGGCTGTGTGCCTGGTGTGTTTAGAGCCTGAGGGCTGGAAATAGTGCTAAAGTGTTCTGTTGTCTCTAATCTGCATTACCAGGAAATGTAGCCTCATGGGGGTCTGTCTATGCTTTGTTTTTTCAGCTTGGATGTGAATAAAAGCCACACTGAAGAATCCCATTCCTGGTTCTGGACATTACAGTTATTGCTTCCTGTGTTCGGATTTACTTGGGTGCCCCTGTGCACAGTAGCAAAACCTAGGTCTCCTGTGCTGAGTAACCTCATCCTCCCTGAACCCAGGTCCCCCCCCACGTACTGCTGTCAGCTTCAACAGCATGCCACCTGTCATTTTGCTTAAAAGGCAGGGGTGAGGGGTTACATGTGTATCACCACCACATTCTAAAACTGTGCATCAACACCACATTCCAAAATTGTACATCACTGCCACATTCTGAAAATGAGTGTCACCACCAAATTCTGAAATTGAGCATCTCCGCCGCATTCCTAAACTATGTGTCACCACCACATTCCGGAAACTGTGTGCCACTGCCACATTCTGAAATTGTGCATCACCGCCACATTCTGAAGTTGTGCATCGCTGCCAAATTCCCAAGTTGTGCATCACCGACACACTCCAAAGTCATGCATCACTGCCACATTCCAAAGTCGTGCATCAGTGCCACATTCCAAAGTCGTGCATCAGTGCCACATTCCAAAGTCGTGTGTCAGTGCCACATTCTGAAGTCATGCGACACCACCACATTCTGAAGTCATGCGTCACTGCCACATTCCAAAGTTGTGCATCACTGCTACATTCTGAAGTTGTGCATCACTGCCACATTCCAAAGTTGTTAGTCTTCGCCACATTCTGAAGTCGTGCGTCACCACCACATTCTGAAGTCACATGGCACTGCTACATTCCAAAGTCACATGGCATGGCCACATTCTGAAGTCATGCATCACTGCCACATTCTGAAGTTATGTGGCACTGCCTCATTCTGAAGTTATCTGTCACCACCACATTCTGAAGTCATGCATCACCACCACATTCCGAAGTCACACGGCACCACCACAATCCAAAGTTGCACGGCACAGCCACATTCCAAAGTTGCATGGTGCCACCACACTCTGAAGTTGTGCAGTGCTACCACATTCTGAAACTGCACAAGTGTTCATCAGCACCACCACCATATTCTGAACTGCACAAGTGTTCATCAGCGCCACCACCACATTCCAAAACTGCACGAGTGTTCATCAGTGCCACATTCTGAAATTGAGCATCAGCGTCACATTCCGAAACTGTACCTGCCTGCCAAATTGTGAAATTGTACTTGTCTGCCACTTTTTGAAACTGTGTGTAAACTTCCATACTCCAGTATTGCCTGTCATTGTCACATTCTGAAAATGTGCATTCCCACCATATACTGAAATTGCACATCCCCACCACATTCTGAAGATGAGTGTCTCTGCTACATTCAAAAATTGCGTGCTCAAGTTACATTCTAAAATTATGCATCCCTGCCTCATTCTGAAATTCCGTGTGGTTACCAAATTCTGAAACTGCGTCACTGCCACTTTCTGAGATTTCGTGTCCATGCCACATTCTGAAATTGAATGTTGTCACCACAATCTGAAATCAAGCATACCAACCATGTTTTGAAATGTTGCATCACTACATCACATGCCAAAGTAATCCATCCAAGACACATTACAAAACTGCATATCTCTACCACCTTTCACAACTATGTTTCAAAACTGTGTATCACTGCCACATTCTAAAACTATATGACACCGCCACATTAAGGATTTTAGCATTTCTGCCACTTTCCAAAACTGTGTGTCCCACCTGCTTTTTGAGATTATGTCATTGCTGCATTCCACAATTGCAGTCTGGTGACATTTTGCAATCTCATCCCTGCACTCTTATAAAAATTACAAATATTTTTGTCATTCTAAAGTCATATTTGCCACTGTATTCCAATTCCCCACCCCATCACATTCCTAAGTACTGTACTTTGCATCTGAACACTATGAAAATGCATGCCCTGACTCACCCATTGCCAGCTTTCCTTTTCCAGATGTTTAATACCACTGCAGTTTTATGTGATATGGGAGAAATAAGTCTTGTAAGGTAGTTGGCAAGAAGGACTAGGCTATGAGTTGTAGTTGTGATATCATCAGTAGCTCTTTACTGAAACTGGCTTTTTTGAACAGGCAGTAAATTTAGGGTTACAAAATGACTTGTAACTTTTAAAGAAAGTAACTTAGAGATCTGATTTTTGGCATATGGCTGACTGGGGATATGCTGATCCAAATTCTGAATTTATTGATGCTAAAAATTTTGGCCAGACTCCCTCTTTCATTTACTCTTTCTGTATTGCTCCATGTTGCCAGTGGGGAGGTAATACAAATGGTTAATGAACACCCCAGCTGGAGTAGTGATACAGTGCAAAGCTATCAATCAGCATAGAACCCTGGACACATGAGCATTCAGGGATCACTAATTCACCAGTCGGTGATATACTACTGGAGTGGTAGGAAGCATAGAGGCACTCTCTAGAAGAAACATTTGTCTACAATTGATTTTTTAATTTTTTAACTAGGATTGTAAACCTGGGAGGCAAGTTGGGGCTACTTGGAAAGAGGGAGTACCCTCAAATTTAGAAATCTTGCCTGTTAAGCTGTGGCTTTCAAACTTACTAACCTGCCATGTCTCTTCCCTTCTGTGCATGGATTGGAGATTGGAGACCACATGCCATGCTACTTGCATAGGGTGTGCCACAGAGGTCTCTGTTTTCCACAGCCTGGTATCTAAGGTACGTAAATGTTTACTTATTTGGGGAGCGGGGCACAGCTAGTCAGGCTGTAGCACTTCTAATAATCTATTTATTTTCTGTTGTCTCTCCCTAGTGTGCTACTGGCAACAGACCCTCCCTGCTCTTTCCTTCCTTCTAGACTGGACAGTTAGACAGCTCTGTAAAGCTGATATTAGAGAACTAGACAGAATTGTGCAGCTGCACATTTAAACTGAGTAATCCCTAGCTCTGGGCAGTGCCCTCCCACATTTAATATTAAGCTTTATAGAATGGGTTAAAAAAAATCAGGTAATTCGACTGGTTAAAACCCATCACATGACATGCAGCACTGTTGCCCGCCGCATGGCTGGTTGTAGTTACTCCATTACATCATGCCTTACCTTACCCTACAACATCATTAGATCCCTCCACATCACTTTTACTCTCTAAATTAAAACTGTAAAACCACCATCTTGAATTCCAGCTAGCCACAGCAGGAAACAAGTAGTCTAAAATCTCTTCCTTACCTTGGCTCAATTTCAACTCCTCCTCTCAGAAGACTTTGTTTCTGAAGTAAATGACATTTCCACAGAAATAAAAAGCTCCACAACCTCTTACAATGAAACAAAAAAAAAAAGAAACCATGTAGAAACTGTGAATAGACATGTTACTTCAACCTCTGAGCAAGTAAATGAAATTGAGGAAAAAGTACATGAAGTAAACACAAAAAAACAACCTTTGGACCACCAAGATATTTTCTGACTGGCTTACTGAGACCAACAAAGAAACTGATCTAAAAAGTGTTACTGAAAGTGATCTTTCACAGGTGCTGCATAAATACTATGCCTTGGTTAAAAATGTCGCCAGAGCAGAGTACAACATTATTCACCTATATTTCCCTCAGAGCGGGAATAAACAGGAATTATAAAATGGGTCTCAAAAATCCAGTAACCTCATTGGTCAAAAAAACACATGCCCTGTCATGCATTATTGCTTAATTTAATCAGTATAACCAGTGGCTGAAATTTCAGCATAGTCACTGGCCCTGTTTTCAAAAACACAAACAATGTATTCAACTCTGTCATTAAGACATACCACAAAGCCAGAAAAGACAAGGCCACACTACCCAAGAATCATGGCCACAGATTTACAAGTACTCTGAACCTCCCCTGCTCTCTGTCCAGACACAGCCATGAGACTCATATGCAAAGTTTGGGTGGACATTCAAATACATCCAGCACCAAGAGGGTGGGAGGGACTGCAACAATAAAACAAACTCTGGCCAGAGCTGATAGGGCTGCAGGTGAGGAATTTGAGGTAAAAATATGGAACATTTGCGTTTTAATATGTTTACACCAAATCTGCAACATAGCCTTTTTAAGAACCTGCCTCATGAAGAAGGGCAGAGGTAATATTCAATTCCTGGCCTAAAGGTGATTTTGCGCAGGGACTGCAAAATCAATTTTCAGGATGGAAAAACACATTTTGGGCTGGAGTTGAAAAATGACAGTTGTCACATTCATGAGGTACTCTTAAGAAATGACTGTGTTGTAATTTTGGGGTAATAATATTGAAAATTACAGTACCAAAGTTACGAGGCTGCTTTCTCAAAACTCAACGTAGGCTCATAACTGAAGTGTTTTTTAATATTTTTTACACAGCATTTTCAGCATAGTCTTCTTATGATCCCACCTCATGAATAAAAGCGGAATAAAATTTTTAACTCATGGCTGAAAGGTGATTTTGTGCAGGAACTGCAAAATCAACTTTCAGGATATAAAAACACATTTTGGTCTGGAGTTGAAAAATTACAGTTGTCACATTCATGAGGTGATGTAAAGAAAAGGCTGTGTTGTAAATTTGGGGTAAAAATATTGAAAATCACGACAGTTATGAGGCTGCATTCCCAAAATTCAACATAGGCTCATAATTTTACTGTTTTTAAATATTTTACACCACATTTTCAACATATCCTTCTTATGACCCCACCTCATGAATAAATTCAGAGAAAATGTTCTTCCATGTCTGGTGTTTTTTTATTTATTTTTTTTAAATTTAGCATCTTTACTGAGTTATATAAAAACCAACAATACATGAAATAGAGACTATGCATCATACTATGCTTGGAACAAATAATAAACATATGGTGAGATAACAGTCCCCGAAGGGATAAAGAGAAACAATGAACTCCCTAGTTAAGAAAATCCATATCAAACTAAAATTAACTCACCCCCCTTGCCCGTCTACCCCCCCACCCCAGAGAGTGCCTTAACAAAGAAGAAACAACAAAGAGAGAGAAGGGTATCAGAGAGACAACCCCAAGTAACAGAGTCCATCCAAGAGAGGCAAATTAGGCAGTGGCTGTCAGAGGCCCACATTGTATGGGGCTTACTTCAGGTATAATGCACATAATCTACCCCATTTCTGATTAAAAGAGGCCAAACGGTTTCGGGAGCTGGCTATTAACTTCTCAGTATTAAACAGAGGGACATTTCTTTGAGCCATTCCGAGTACGCGATGGAATCTTGATCCATCCAATGCCTAAGGACCAGCTTTTGACGACTATGGAGATTAAAGCCATATGGTACCTACGTTCCTTCCTCGATATTAGAATATATCCCTAGTATACATATTTTTTTGATGAAGAGATCCTTTAACCCCAGAAGCGGATCTAGGTTACTTCGTATTGTGTTCCATAGAGATGTCACCTTATCACAATACCAAAGGATATGCAGCAGGTTCCCTTCAGCAACTCCACACCGAGTACAGTTG
Organism: Neoceratodus forsteri; assembly: GCA_016271365.2. Classification (NCBI taxonomy): domain Eukaryota; kingdom Metazoa; phylum Chordata; order Ceratodontiformes; family Ceratodontidae; genus Neoceratodus; species Neoceratodus forsteri. The sequence goes on along the minus strand of CM057456.1, from coordinate 1,095,669,057 downwards.
GATGATTGGAGTTTACCAAATTTAGCCAATTTGGTTGGCATGTAATAGAGATTGTTCAGAATATGGTACTGGGTCAATCTGTGATTGTCCTGGGAAAGGTATTTGTATGTGTCCTTCCAAATTAGACTCCAGGGAAGGGGAGAATCCAGGATGAGAGGCGCCCAAGTTTTAGAGCCCTCCAAGGTGTTGGGAAATAAGACATCCAGCAGATAGGCATAAATTCTGGCAATACCGTGGGGTTTAACTGCGGATTCTTGGATCCTTTCCAGGAAGGGCCTTGTTTTGGAAGGTATAAATACAGACCTAAATAGTTTAGCTATTAGGTGTCTCAATTGGAAAACCTTGAAAATGTGCTTCTGGGAAATGTTAAGGGAGGTTAGAATTTCTGCAGAGGATAAGAGTGAGCCTTGAGAATACAGGGACTCCACTAAAGAGTCCTGAATTTGAGGGAGCCACTCAGAGGTCAGCCGGCTGACCCTTATTTTGATATTGGGATTTAATATGAGGGGTTGTGCCAGATCTTTGATATATGGCATGTTGAAGAAACTCCAACATTGGGATAAAATTTTAATAGAATTACCTATAACTGACTCTTGTATGGCTATGGGTAATGCGGAGAAGGAGTAGCAGAAGATTTGGAGAGGTTGCAGGTTAAACTGATCCAGAAGTTTAAGCTCCAATTGAAGCCAGGTTGGTTGGGGTAAATTGGGTTGGGGAGCTGACCATTTCCCTATTTTGTGTAGTTGACTAGCCCAGTAGTATAGTAAGAAGTTAGGGAGACGAAGGCCCCCTTTATCCCTAGTTACGTTAAGTTTGAGAAAGGCCCTTCTAGGGTGCTTTCCTTTCCAGATGAAGCTGGATAGCACAGAGTGTATCTGTTTGAAATACAATCTGGGGAGCCATATATTTAACAGATTTAGGGGATAGAAAATCCAGGGTAGTACGTTCATTTTAACAATATTGATGCGCCCCATAGGGATAATGGTAAGCTTTGCCACCTGCTAAGGTCTCTCTGGACCTTTATCAGCAAGTCATCCAAATTGAGCTTCCTGACCACCTCAGCCTCACGGGCCAGGTGTATGCCCAAATACTTAAGTGAAACAGGAGACCACTTCATACCAAACTGGGTGAAATTAGCATGAAAGGTGAAAGAGTTTAACGGGACAATAACTGATTTAGATAGGTTAAGTCTATAGTTGGACACCTGGCCAAATCGTTCAATAATTTGTAAGGCTTGTGCTAAAGATGATTCTGGGTTGGTAAGGTGTACTAAAATATCATCTGCAAAGACCGACAGAGTCAGTGGGATTTGAGAGATAACGCAACCTGTAACCCGTGTTGAGGCCTTAATGCTAATTATCAGGGGTTCTAAATACAGATTAAAAAGGTAGGGGGATAAAGGACAACCTTGCCATGTACCAGAACCCAGGGGGAATCGGGAAGAGAAAACCCCGTTGCAATAGACTTTGGTTGAGGGTGACTTATAAATCGTTTTAATCCACTGGATAAAGGTATCAGGAAAGCCTATTCTCCTCAGAGTAGCCCACTAGAAGTCCCAGTTCACTCTATCAAAGGCTTTTTCTGCGTCTAATGCAACTAAGGCCATAGGGGACTGAGAGTCTTGAGCAGTTTGGAAGATATGGGAAAGGGTTCGCAAATGATCTGCTGCCGATCTGTCTTGAACAAAACCAGCCTGTTCCGGGCTCAGCAGGTGTTGCCCGATCTTCTTATTTCGAAGAGAGAGAATCTTGGCTAGGATTTTGATATCGTAATTTAATAGTGAGATTGGTCTGTAGCTGGCTGGATCTAGCAAGGGTTTATCTGGTTTTGGAATTAAAATTATCACGGCTTCTGACAGAGAGTGATCGAGGTGGTCTGAGGAGAACATATAGTCATATAATTTCAAAAGTAGAGGGACTAACTCCTTGCAAAAGGCTTTATAGAAATTTGGAGGGAATCCATCGGACCCTGGAGCCTTGTCCAAAGGCAGCCCTTTGATTGCATCTTCTACCTCAATTAAGGTGATGGGAGAGGATAATACATCACAGTGGTGTGCCTGAAGGGAAGGAAGTTTGACCCCATCCAAAAGCTGCTCTATCTTGTGGAGAGGTGATTGGAACGTACTTTTGCTATAGATCTCTCTATAAAAGGATTCAAAAATTAGGGCTATATCTCTAGGCAAAGTTTTAACAGAGCCGTCATGGGAATTCAGTGCCGGGATTAGCCTTGAACTTTCCGTCTCTCTCAGTCTAAGGGCTAACAATCTTCCCGGCTTCTCCCCTTGGTCCAAATAACGAGACTTAGTTTTGAGCATAGCATACTCTGCTTTTTCTCTTAGCAAATTGTTGTATTTGCTCCTGAGTTTAATTAGAGTTTCCAAATCTTTTTGAGAGTTAGAGAGAAGGAGGTCATTTTCGGCTATCCTGATTTGATTGGACAGTAAGATAACTTTAGCCTCTCTTGCCTTTTTCCTATGGGAGACTAGCTTTATAAGCTCTCCTCTAATAAAGCATTTAAGAGAGCACCAAAGTATATTGTCCCTTGGAACGGAACCTTGGTTAAATTCTAAAAGGATAGAATCTTAGATTTAATATGGGAATCTGTTAGAGTCTTCTTTTAGGAGCTAGTATTTAATTTTTGGAGGTATCCCTCTGCCCCTGTAGTCTGAGGGAGACCGTGAGCCACACCAGGAGTGGTCTGAAATAACTATTGGTCTATGCCTGCTTGATGTGCATTACTCAGAAGGGTGAAGCTGGTTAGGATGTAGTCAATTCTTGACCACGTTTGTTGGACCTGGGAGTAAAAGGAAAGATCGCGGCGCTTAGGGTTAAGCAGCCAAGGGTCACATAACCCTAGCAAATGCATAAAATCTTTGAGAGCTAGTTACGAGGGAGACAAAGGTTTTAATGGCCTATAAGTTTTATCCATCTCCTGAGAAGGAGCTATATTCCAATCACACCTAGAATGAAAAGGAGGGCAGGAATCTACTCAGTTTATCCGCTAGGGACATGAGGAACTGGGATCATCCCTACTGGACCATATATTGCACCCAGTACCACATTGCTATTATTGAGCTGGCCTTTGACCATAACAAATCTACCCTCCTGGTCTATAATGCTATCCTCCACTACAAACATAATACGTTGTTTAATTAATATAGCCACCCCCCTGCTGGCATTTAGGCCACTGGCTGCAAAGGTCTGAGAAAATCCCAGCCTACGTAGCCCTTTAGCTTCTGAGTATATCCACGTTTAATAAAAAACAGTTATGGAGAATCTGATGTGTTTTGGTAGGGTCTCTGATGCCTCTGACATTCCAGCTGGCAAACTTTAATCGGCCTCGTAGCCATATGATTTAGTAACATGTGCGAAAGAAACAAAAAACAATATCCCCTCTAGTATATTCAGAAATATTTGGCACTCTCCGAACCTCCCCCCCCTCGTTCCCCCAAAGAAGAACAGTTAACATCCAAACATTCCACAAAATCTAAAGCATTGGGTTGCAGGTAATATACCTTGAGCACAAAAAACAGCATCCTGTGTTTATTTAACCCAGACAGTGAAGTATTCTGCCATCCCCCCTCCCCCCTTTTAATCCCAACCTTACAATCCCTTATTCCACCCCCTAAACTATATAAGCCGGTCCTCCTGGATCCAGCAAAGCATACCCTGACCAAACAGGTCTGTGAGCAAGGACCATCCCCCAAGGCTAGCAGACCCAGGCTTTGTTGAAATGACTGTATGACTGTGAGTAAATTGAGCCATTATAAGTAAAACAAGAGCAACAGCCAGGAGCAGCCCAGAATAAATTGATCTCCTGGGTACTGCAGCCCCCCCCCCGCACCACAGGCTGCGGAGCAGATCACCCAGGGCTAGCTCAATCATTGTGCCCCCCCCGACCCAGCCAAAACTTTAGGGCATTTTAATTACTTGGCTCTTGGAAAGAAACACTACTAATAAACTGGAAAAGATGATAACTGGAAAGGTACTACCAGCACTCACCAAGCGTGGAGAAACCTCGATGTAGCGGGGCACCGTCTCCCTTGGGCTAAACTTATGAGCGCCACACCTAGGATATCACAAAAGAGCTAGTGGGACACCACAAACTAAACTTATGCAGGCAATAAATGTAGTTCCTGCTGTGGTATACGCTACTTCCGCGCCACAGGAAGAGGGAAGGGGCATAATATCCCAAGGACCGATTGGTTCTCCAGAAATGCGAACCGGCAGGAATCGTTATCAGGAACTTGGTTCCTACCCTCCTCCTCCTCCCCAGAGCCAGACTGCAGGCCTGTGGTTGCTACCTGGACTCGATCAACCCCTAGCAATCCAAAACTGAGAAAGGCAACAACATTAGAACACCAGGTAGGAAAACCACTCAATCTCAACATTTGAAAAGAAACTTATTTAGGCAGCATTCTGGGATCACAGTTCAGCCACTCTTAAAAGGTTGGGCAGCTTCAGGGTCAAATCAGCCACGGCTTGGTCCAGCTTCTCATGTGTGTGCCACACACCATCCAGTACCACCTGCAGCTTCGCTGGGTAGCTGATCCAAAAATGTATACCCGCAGCTATCAACTTGGTCGCTGTCAGATGGAAGGCTTTCCTTTTCTGTCGGGTTTCATAGGGCAAGTCTTGGGTGATTCTTTTTTTTTTTGTGTTATGTGTTTCTCCTCCTTCTCGTCTCCTAGTTCGCCACTCCTTCCGGCTGCTCATGCTACCCGTGACCCCCTTGTCCTGTCCCTCCTCACCAGATCGCAGCCGACCCAAGGGTGGCCCGCATACCCTTTGCCGGATGGGTCCCCTCCTCCGGGGAAGACACTGGGAGGGAGGAGGGGCCCCCCAGCATACTAGGCATCAGCCCTTGAGCGCTGCTGAGGCGGGTTCGGAGGACACAGGACATCTCGAGCCAGCGGGAGTGGGCAGCCATCATCTGGAGAACCAGGAGGCTGGTATTTCCACTTTTTCTCCCGAGGCAAGGTGTGCCACAAAGGTCAAGGCATAGCCGATGTTCACCACGCCCCCCCCAATGTTGAGGCTCTGCTGCTGATCTCCCCGGCCTCCGCCAGGGTGCCACAGTGAGCCTACATCCCCTCCCATCCCTGAAGTAGGTGAGCAGTCGTGGGATGCTCAAGCCTACTCCTGTCCGGCCAGCTGTCCAGCGACCTGAGTCCGTTCCCGAACCCGGGTCACTGGCGTCGCAAGCGGAAATCCAACTGCTGCGCCGATGAGCCGGCTCTTGGGTGATTCTTAATTTGTTGCCAACCCAGTAGATAGTTTGCAGCTCGTTGATTTTAGCCAGGATGTGTTGCTTCTCGAGAAAGCTGAGCAGTTTAATAATTATGGGCCTCGGAGGAGCTCCAGGTGGAGGCCTTGGTTTTAGTGAGCGATGTGCCCTTTCCACATGGTACTGTGGGTTAAAGGGTGAGGGACCCATTATCTTGTTCAACAGCTTTTGGAAGAAGGCCATAATGTCCATACCCTCTTCAGATTCTGGTAGGCCCAGTATTAAGATGTTCCTCCTGCTTTGGCCCTCGAGATCTTCCGTTTTCAGTTGGTGTTTAGCTTTTGCTGCTTAAGGTAAGTGATTTCAGGGTCGGTTTTCGCCTTCCAGGTTTCCAGGGAGTAGATTCTAGCTTCGGAGTCACCAACTCTAATGGTGAGTGAGGCCAGGTCACTCCGTATAGATTTTAGCTCCGTTGAAATATCTTGTAATGTTTCCCGGAATGGGATTAGTTCCTGTAAGAAGCGATCCTCCGTGAGAGGGCTGGAAGAGGAACCAGAGGGACTAACTTTAACAACGTGTCCTACATTCTGGGTTTTCCATTTTTTTGGGAGCCTTCTCCGGAGTAGTCGGTGGTGTGTGCTTGGCTTCAGCAGGCTTCATCTCGGCCTCCACGGTCTGCGCGAAACCAAAGTGATCCAATTTAGGATCCAATTGCGAGTCTGGCACAGTAGCGTTGCTGGCAGGTAAATCAAGCTGGTAAGTGATTTGGCTTGGTAAAACCGCCACAAAAATCAGTAGAAAAACAGAACTTAGCTGGTCGATAGGGGAGAGCTCTCGACTATGATGCCACTAGGTGCACTGCATCACGTGACCTCCTGGTGTTTTTTTTTAATTACAGATATCCCCCCAACCAACCTTCCCTCTCAGGATCCACCACCCCCACACCCCCAGAAGCATGAGAGTGACACTGGGGGTGCCCGATTCCCCAGTATCCTGATCAGTATCCTGATCAGAAGTCATCCAGGACACCAAAGCCAAAAACCACATATGACCTAATGCCTCATTCAAATGCAGCACAGGCTTTAATGCAGAAGAATTGCCATCCACCATCAGATGCATGTGGACTTCTCTTTATGGGTTCCATTCCAGCTCACAGAGGGGAGAGGGGATTGGGAAGCTGGCAGCAAGAGCCGAGCTGGGGGAAAGGGAGATCACTTGAGTTGCTGGATGTAGCCCAACCCAGCCCCTCATTGTTAAATAGGACCAATCAATACAAACAAAATTATTATACTAAACAGCACACTTACTTCACTGTTCCTTTTATAATAAAGTCAGGCTGGTTATTAATTCAGATTGTTTTGTTGGCACCGACTGTCTTACTCGTCCGGTCCCTGACAAGTCCCTACTCCTGACTTGTGAGAATTAATCCCTCACAGGTGCATATGGTGTGACTAGTTGGCTGCTACCCGCTCGCACTCCGCATAGTACCAGACGCACCTCCAGTCACACAAGTACAGCTAGCCACTCGTTGGGTTACAGGATTTCTGCAGGACATTCCCTGGATTGCAGATCCATCTTTCATATGAACAAAAAGTACCAGCTTCAAGACGAGAACAAAATTATCACTGCTAGATTAAGTTACTAATCCTTCATGGAGAAGACATTTAAACATGTATTACTGTTTTGCCACCTTAAATAAGTTAATTAAATAAATAAATCCACTATACTGCTGTATCCTGGAAAAATACATTGTAAAAGCTGGACCCCACTGACAATGAGAAATTGCCTCTCACTTGGGCTGTCCTGGGTAAATGCAATATAAAAATGGGTAAAAGGAGGACCTCACTGAAAACAAGATATTTAATCTCTGCTGTACCATCCTGGGTAGATACAGTGTAAAACTGTGTCAAACACAACCCTACCGCACACAAGATATCACAACTCAGCTTGGCTATCTTGTGCAAATATATTATAGAACTGTAAAAGCAGGACCCTACGGCAGAACCCCACTGAAAAGCAAATGTTGCATGTAAGCTGATCTGTCCTGGAAAAATACATTGTATAAGCATCCAGATCACCCTTCTTGTAGCTGTCTGGTATAATCCTGGTGGTCTAGTGGTCCCTCCCAATAAGAGCATCTAACCCCATCCTGACTTATCCTCTCAGGCACCCCCCAGCCCTGGTCACATAAGGCGAACTACAGCAATAGTGATGACTGGCACAGTCCTCCGCTTACCACCTCAACTGGCTTCCATCTGATGGTCAGTAAGCAACTGCAAGTTTTGTACAAACACCTGTTTTTACTGTACTCATGATCACTCACTGACAGTCAGATGGTGGCCGGCAAAGGTGGTGAGCGGAGGGCTGTACAGGTCACTGTCACTATTGCCGTACTTCAGCTTAGGTGACCTGAGTGAGGAGGTGTGTGTGTGTGTGTGTGTGTGTGTGTGTGTGTGTGTGTGGAGGGGGGTCCTGAGCAGACGGGTCAACAGAGGATCAGATGTACAGGAATATTCAAGACAGCTACAGGATTGTCAGTCGGGGGGTACAGGAACCACTACACCACCAGGAATATTTGAGGCAGCTACAGGACAGACAAATGGGGTGGTGGGTGGGGGACCACTAGACCAAAAAGAGTATGTAAGATAGCTGTAGAATGGGGGGGGTATACACACATTTTAATGGACCCATAATGGGCATGCAAAAGGGCCATAGTGCTTTCCATGCCCAAAGGGGTCATTAGCATGCTAGGGCTAACTTATGGCCCACAGGAGCCCTGCTGCTATCCCATTTGTTCCACGCTACCTCTATTGCGCTCCTGTTAGCCATATTCAGTCTGGGCCTGTGTCACCATGGCACATAGTCAGTATGCGCTGTACTGACATGGCCCCATATTTATACAGTTTGTTCGCTCCAACCGCAGTGAGCTAATTGTCTGAATATTGCCCCCCAGGCAAACTGTGCGCAAACTGCCACAGACTGCACATGGCTAGCTCTGTATAAGGGGGCCTATGCTCCTTAGCCCAGTGGAACCCAAAGTCCACGAAACAATGACTCATGGGTTAGGAAAGGCCTGCCTGTAGCTTCAAGATACTGTTGTTATTTGTAACAGCATGAAAGCAAACATGTTTAGCAGTGAGACATACAAAGTATTACCATGTCAGCCAAATGCTTCATTTAATACAAAAAGAAACATATCATATAAATAGATATGTAGGAGACAACATGAAAAGTCAAAGCAGAGCAGTGCATTCAGCTCCAGGATTTGTGCTGTCACAAGTGCATAATTAGGCTCCACCATAGGGCAGGTATCAACTAAGTGTAACCACAGTTTAGTGTCATAGTTACTCTATCCTACTGTTTATATCTTTGATTATAGTGCTAAATAGTAACAGTAAAGTAAAGTAAAATTTATTTTGTAAGCGTCTTTCAAATTATCAAGGTGCTGTAGAATAAAATAACATACTATATAATCAGCAATAACAATAATACATATTTAAAAACATTCAGAAAAAGCCTGATAAAACAAGTAGGTCTTAAGTTCTGATTCAAAATTCGAGATGGTCAGGCATTCCCTTAACTGACGAGGTAGAGAATTCCACAGGGTGGGTGGGTGCAGCGTAAGAGAAACCATGAGCCCCAGATGTTTTTAACAGAACCCTGGGAATCTCTAGCAATCCCTCATTGGTGGATCGGAGTGAGTGGGAGGGGCCGAAGGGAATTAGGGAGCTCTTGCAGATACCGTCCCTGCTCGTAGGGGCTTTTGTAGGTCAGCAGACCGACCTTAATGGTGACCCACCACTGTACTGGCAGCCAGCGCAGTCTGCGCAACACACGCATAATATGACTAGTCCTTGACATTCCAGTCAAAAGCCTGGCAGCCACGTTCTGCACTAGCTGCAAGTGGTGGATATCAACCCCTGGAAGCCTTAGGTAGCGGGCATTGCAGTAATCAAAGCAGGTGGTTATGAAGGCGTGGACCAGTGTCGGAAGGTCAGCCAGAGGAACCAGGTGTTTTACCCGGGTGATAATCCTTAGATGGTAAAAGGAAGATTTGACAACAGCAGATACCTAAATTTTCAGGGTCAAACCACTGTCAAAAATAACACCCAGGTTACGCACCCGGTCTGAGGTCATGAGCTGGACACCATCAAGCTATAGGCCCGAAGGGTACCCTGCCCCAAGACCCGCCTCCAGATGACTCAGGTCCACAACTAACACCTCAGTCTTATCTGGATTTAACCTCAGCCAGCTTATGCTCATCTAATTCTTGATCTCGGCTAGGCAGTTGTTAAGCACGGAGATTGCATCATCCAGTACGGGAGTAAAGGACATATACAGTTGGGTATCATCTGCATAACAGTGAAAACCCAAAATGTAATGCCTAATGATTTCTCCCAATGGCAGGATATACACTGCAAACAACATGAGTGCCAATATGGAGCCCTGCAGCACCCCACAGGACAGGGGAAGGGTATCAGAGGAATAAATTCCAGTGACAACCCTCTGTGACCTATGAGGAAGGATCAAAACCAACTAAGAACTGTTGCAGACACTCCACAGAAACACCGCAGGCACTCCAAAAGCACACCATGGTCTACAGTGTCAAATGCTGTTGAGAGATCAAGAAGGACTAAGATAGTACGAGCCTTTCGATCTCTCACAATTAGGAGATCATTTAAAACCCAAACAAGGGTGATCTTGGTGCTATGTCTCTTCCTAACCCCAGATTGGAGAGCATCATAGACATTGTGGGTTATAAGATGGTCATCCGGCTGCAACGTAACCACCTTCTTAGTAACCCTACCCACAAAGGGTAGGTTAGAGACAGGTCTGTAGTTATCTGGACAGTCTGGATCCAGGGAAGGATTTTAAGGAGTGGTTGAATGATCGCCTCCTTTAGGTGATCAGGAAAGACCTCCTTCTCCAAGACAATTTCAGCAAGGATTGGGCAGATAACATCTACGCAACCTACCAATAGTGGCATCGGGCCTGGATCCAAACTACAGCTGACTGGTCGCAAAGTCTGGACAGTCCTCACAATGACTGTGAATTTTGGCCAGCTAAAGTCAGACCAGCAAGACGGGTGCTTGCAACCCTCCACTGATCTCCACAATCCCTCATAGAGAGAGTCGGGCTGATACCCAACCTGATGCTGACAACCTTATCTACAAAAAATCGAGCACGCTCATCACACTTTATTTGTGAAAAATCTCTTCCAGACTGAAGGCAGACTGGATTGCACAGTCTGTCCACAGTTCAAAAGAGCTCTGGCTAAAAGAAGAAACCACACTGAAGCCACACACCCCAACCCCTCACTCACCAGCACCGATGGAGCTTACAGTGCTTTACAAGTCCCAGAGAGAAGATAGCCATGAGAGACAGGCATTAATAAAACTGTCTATTATCTATCAAGCAGTATTTCCAAATAAACTCATTACAAATGCAAATAATATGTAACCACTCAGATGTTTCCACAGGATTGTTAATACAAAACTGGACAGAGGGTTACATGGTCTGTATTTACCTTAGATGGGAAAATAACTTTAACTTAGCAAACAAACAGATTTACTAAAAAGTACGACTGTCTATTTCACTCAGTTGGAGGATCATCACAATGTCTGTCTGCCTGTCCCAGCCCAGCGAAACCACTGCCACAAGCTAAAACCTGGTCTCAAATCGCCTTGTGCTCCAATAAAGTCTGTGAAGCTATAAAACAAAGTTCCTCTACAGCTGTTCAGTTGCTAATTTAAGACTGCTGCTTCCAGAACTACATAAAAAACACACACATACATAATGGTAGTTTACTCACCTGGTAAAGGCGATTGTGTTACTGTATATCCATGGCACCCCCATTTCCTCACCATAGGGTTATGTATGCCTGATAGGCTGCTGAAGCACATGTGACCTAGGGTTGAATTATGACTCCTCCATCAAGCCCCCCTCTGTAGCCCTCCAACATTCAGTTTCGATACTTCCAGAACTGTGAAAAATTATGTTGTTCTCCATGCACAGACAGTATATGAGACTATCATGAATTTCAACAATCTAACTTTATTACAACTGTACTCGGTTACATAGCCTATCTGTCCCTAGAGAACCGATGTCCGGTGTGGCTATATATATATATATGTATCTACAAACTATACCCTTAATATAACACACACACATCACAGTACTATTAATGAATCTGTTCCACCTGTATCCTGCTCTCCTGGGAGGGCCGGAGTGCCATGATATACAGTAACACAATCACCTTTACCAGGTGAGTAAATTACCATTGTGTTGCCTGAATATCCATGGCACTCCCATTTCCTCACCATAGAGTCTGTAAGAAGCAGTGTCCCTGGATTGGGGGGCCGGGGGACTGTTTGGAGGCATAGTCTCTCAGGTGGCAGTTAATAGCTCCTTGTGTCCAAAAGTGTTCTTTTCTGGTAGTTGTGTGCCCAACCTGTAGTGTCTAGTGAACATGTTTATCATGAATCAGGTAGCTGCCACACATGTATCTCCTGTGCTGTAGCAGAGTTTCTTTCTGCCCAGGATGTCGCTGCTACCCTGGTCGAGTGAGCTTTTATTCCCATGGGTGGAACTTTGTGTCTCGCTTTATATGCCTCTGTTATGGCTCTCTTTGTCCAAGTTGCTATTGTGCCCTTTGCTGCTGGTGATCCTTTCTTATGTCCAGCTGAAATCATGAATAGCCTCTCTGTGTGTATGAGTGGTGCTGTTCTTTTGATATACATTTGGAGTGTTCTCTTGACATCCAGCTTGTGTAGGGCTTTTTCTCGTATATCTGTGGGCTCCTCCAAAAAGGTCAGGAGCTCTATGATTTGGTCCATATGAAATTTGGAATTGAGTTTTGGAATGAACGAGGGCACTGTTCTTAGTATTATCTCTTGTTCTGTGAATGTAGTAAAGGGTTCTCTACAAGATAATGCCGTCAATTCTCCGACTCTGCAGACGGAACGTATCGCCACTAGAAATACCATTTTTAGTCCCAACCAGTATATTTAGATACTTGTGACTGGCTCAAAATGGGTCTCAGTGAGGGCATTTAATACCAGTGTTAGGTCCCATGGAGGTACACTGACCCTGATTCACCGACATAAATTGGCTGCAGCGTTAAGAAAAAGGATAATGTCTGGGCGAGAGCCTGGGTTGACCCCTTCTATTGTGCCTGTTGCCACCCCATTGCTGATAACTGGACCCTCAGGGTAGACCCTTGTTGAGTCCCTGCTGTAGGTACAGTAGGATGTCCGATATTGATGGTGATTCCAGTAGGATTCCCCTTGACTCACACCAGAATGAAAATATTGTCCACTATCTAGAATAGATTGATGTGGTGGTCTTGTGATGTGATTAAATCAAGGTATTGATGACAGTCTCATGGTACCCTACCCTTAGCAATCTCTCCCTTTCAGGAGCCAGGCCTTGAGCCCTAGATTGTCTGGACTGGGATGAGTTACCGGGCCTTGTATCAGTATGTCCAGGCGTGTTGGTAGAGTCATTCTGTCCATAGCCATTGCTATGATCGTTACAAACCAAGTCCTTCTTGGCCAACAAGGTGTTACAAGTATTATTATTCTCCGTGACTGATGGATCTTCGAGAGTATCTGTGTTATTAGATGCAGTGGGGGGAAAGGATCTTCGAGAGTACCTGTGTTATTAGGTGCAGTGGGGGGAACATGTAGTAGTAGTAAAAATTTTTATTCAATTGACAAGCAAAAGAATAGGAAGCTCAACTGAGACAAGCTCATTTCCAGTGAGGTCCTTAATGCATACAATCATATTAGCAACATCATAAAAAATATATCACAAAATAACAAATGACAATACTTAAAATACTTAAAATAACACCACAATAAATAATTACAATAATACTAACATCCATACAAATAAACAACATATGCATCACACATTTCCCATTCATAAAGTGCAACTATACAACATATTTTGGAGCATAATATACATAATTACTCAACATTTAACCTTTTATCAGCTTCAGATTTAAACCAACTTTTTATTTCTCCTAAATTAGGACTAGAGCTAATTGGCCTCAGGTGGGTTGGCAATGAATTCCGTATATTGGGACCTAAACAAAAAAAAATTTCTCTACCCAAATCCGTCCTTCTTCTGGGCAAAACATATTCCATACCCTCAGCAGAGAGTAACCCTCCCCTGATTATCCTGACCTGAAATTCATCAGTAATATATTCCGGTACTTCACCCCTAATTGAATTGACCATGTATGTCAAGACATGAAATATCCTTCTATCATGAGGACTCATCCAGTTCAAAGACTGAAATAACTCTCTTCTATGGGTTCTCTTAGGCATGTCCAAAATAAACCTAGCTATCTTATTAAAAAGAACGTCTATTTTAGCTAACTGGGTTAAAGTTGCCCCTATATAAATAATATCCCCGTAGTCCAATAAAGGAATTAATGTAGCCGTGGCTACTTGTTTCCTTACATTGACATCCATACAATTTCTAATTCTATAAAGTGCACCCAAACGTCTACTAACTTTTTTAATTGCACAATCTATATGAAAAGTCCAGCTCAATGATCTGTCCAAATACATCCCTAAATATCTATAACACTGCACTTGTTCAAGAGCAATGTTATCCACAGTCACTATACTCAAACCCAAATCAGAAAAGATCTCTTTATTTTCCCTAGAGAACAATAATACCTGAGATTTTTTTTGAGTTACGGGCAAGTTTGGATTCACTATAAAATAACTGAAGCTCATTAAATGCTTTTTGAAGAGTAAGTTCTACCTGCATTAATGATAACCCCTTCACATAGATAATAGTGTCATCTGCATAAAGATGACACTGTACATCAGGATTAGTTAGAACAAAATTATTCATATATAAATTAAATAATATTGGACCCAAAATGTATCCTTGGGGTACCCCAGAAATTATCTCTCTAAAACCAGATTCCCACCCATTTACTGAGACCATTTGTTTCCTACCAATTAAGTAAGCATCCAACCACCCAATCACCTTCGACGAGACACCCAAAGCAGGTAGTCTGGACAGGAGGATGTCGTGGTCCAGGGTATCAAACACCCTAGATAGATCTACAAAAATTGCCCCCACCGACATCCCCCCGTCCAGAGCACCCACAATGTCCCCAGTAACCTTTAACAAAGCAGAAGTTGTGCCATTCATGGACCTGAAGCCAGATTGGAACTTATTAATCAACTTATCATTTTCCAAATAGGTCTGTAATTTTTAGTTATCAGTTTTTCAAACACCTTAGCTACTAGTCCTATAATTCTCCATTAGACACCTAGATCCATTTTTAAAAACAGGAATAACTCTGGTCATTTTCCACATTTCAGGAATTTCCCCACATGTCAGGGACATATTGAAAATATTAGTCAAAGGATATGAGATGACCAGGGCAGCATATTTCAATAGAATACTATTGATCTCATCCAAACCACCAGTCTTTCTAACATTAATTTTGAATAATGCATTTTGTGTTTCTAATGGAGATATTAATTCAAACTCAAATTCCTTGTCCTTTAAAGTGACAACTTCAGTAACTTTATTTTGAGAATTTGAAGCGGAAAAACTAGTCATACCTTGCAATAAGACTTTTGTGCCCATAGTTGTGAAGTGTTCATTAAAACCATCCACAACTCGTGGGCCCATGGGGACTTCAACTTTCCCAATTTCAAACTTCTCAGGGTAATCCACTTGTTGATCCCCTTTCACCTTTTTTAAAACTTGCCAAAATTTCCTCGGATCATCAGTCAGATTAGAATTTAGTTCCCTATTGTAATAATCATTTTTAACCCTCTTAAGTTCACAATTATAATAATTCCGCATCTGTTTATACTTCACCCAGTCACCGTTAATTTTTGTAGATTTAGCCACCTTTCATGCCCTATCCCGCTGTTTCTTAATTTTAAATAGGTAGGAATTATACCAAGGGTCATATTATCAAACTTTATTTTCCTAATTTTGAGTGGGGCATGCCTATTATAAATTGTCAAGAAATCCTCCTGAAATAACATCTAGGCGTCAGCAACTGTAGGAACTAAATCCAGCCTTCCCCAATTAAATTCATCCAACTCTAACATAAAATTTATATAATCAAAATGTTTGAATGATCTATAATGAGCTGTTTTTATTGATCTCCTTAATTTTTTTGATTTCTAATGGCATATATCATCTGGTGGTCCGAGAAAGAATCTGGAAGAACACCACTAGCAACATACCTGTCTGGGTCTGTAGTGAATAATAGATCTAATATTGTGGAGCAAAGTGGTTGTTTGGTATTAACTCTAGTTACCTCTGTAATTAACTGAGTCATACCCAGAATATTACTCATCTCGACATTACTATGATTACCATCTACAGTTTTCCAATCTACGTTCTTATCCCCAATTAACATAATCTCACATCTATTTAAATAATCTCCCAAAAAATCCTGCAAAACTTGGAACACCTCAATGCTAGCTTTTGGGGGATGAAATATACCCAATAACATTAAAGGTTTATTAAACGGTAAATTAAATAATAATGGAAGAACTTCAGAACCACCCCAGTCCTGTTGGCAGTTAACCACAGATACATCCAAGGAACTAAGTGCATAAATAATGACTCCACCCCCCCTTTGTTCGATCCTTCCTCCATAAATTATAACCATTCATATACACCATATTGTCAGGGATCTAATCAGACAACCAAGATTCTGTAATTATACTTACTTCAGGGCTATATTTAATAGTCCATTCCCTTAAATTGTCAATTTTCCTTAATAAACTACAGATATTAATATGAACCACACACATCCCATCCTTTTTTAAAATATCAGCTGTTAAATCGGAATTCAATACATCACTAGAGTTAAAATTTACTGATTCCAGATTAGTATAAGGTCCTGGATTTGGATGAATATCCCCACTTACAATCAAACTAATCATTACTACCATTTTACAAACTTTATATAATTGTATTTTCAAGGATGTTTTCTTACTATAATTAACTGTAAGATGGTCCGGGTAAACTGTATTTTGTCCCCAACCTACCAATAAACCTTTGTATATCGAAATCCACTTAGTCAAATCAGATTCAAGATAATCAGTCAATATACCTGAACAAATTATATGATTGCTTAATTGATTCCCCCTAGTAATTGTACTCAATGTATTCCCCTGCAACCAATCACTCCAAAAAATCAGCGAGCAATCATTATTACTCAGAGTACCCCTTGGAGCAGGGGGAGACATATAACCACCCATCAGACACATAATCCCTAGCTGAAACAACAACATTTTCAAAATCATACATAGAATTAACACCATACAGCAAAATTATGTATAAATTCTCCTAATACC
The DNA here is from genome assembly GCA_016271365.2 of Neoceratodus forsteri. Lineage (NCBI taxonomy): Eukaryota > Metazoa > Chordata > Ceratodontiformes > Ceratodontidae > Neoceratodus > Neoceratodus forsteri. Next base: position 1,095,652,474 of record CM057456.1, on the reverse strand, counting down.
ATATACTGCTACAGCAAATTTAAAATAAACACTATCCTAACTACAATTTCAGTTTATACAATAAATTTCCAAATAATTTAACATGAATATCTGTTCTACATGTAGGCATAATCGTCTGTCCATGGTATTTATTTATTTTTGTTTATTTATTTTTGAAAGTCGGATATACAACCTTTGAGTCAGGGACTCATTTACAAAGGCACCTCATCACAGGGAGGGTAGACATGGTTACAGTATGAGATACAACAGTGGTAAAATACAGGTGCAATGCAGATAACAAAAAGAACACAATATAACAGTGGTTTACGGGATAAAGTTACATGCAGTAAATAGTAATCTTATAAGTATAACAATAGTAGAAGTCACAACCCTGGTCATATCGGGGAAATACCTAAGTGGAAGGGTTGGGGGAGGAACAGGGGTGAAGAAAAGAGAGAGAAAAAACAAAAGGGGAGGGAAGCAGTCCAATGGACATTGTCAAGGCTATGGGCAAGAAATGCGGAGGGACTTCAACATTAGGTTGATTAAGGGAAACTACAGCTTCGGGTGCCAAAGAGGTGGTTACAGAGAGCAACTTTAAAGGGACCAATTTTGGTAGACTTAGTGAGAGTGGGAGGGAGTTGAACCATGTGGGAGCGCGGTAGTGGAAGGACCTTTGAGCTAGGGTATGGGGCACCAGAAAGGTAGCCTTAACTGAGCTACGGGTGGCAACGGATGGGGATGCAAGCTGCAGGGACATGGTGACCCCAGGGGGGAGAGTTCTAGCAGGGATTTTTTGGCAAGTAAGCAGGTTTGGTAGCATAGGTGCTCCTCCAAGGTGAGCAGGTTGACGGTGGAATAGACCAGGCAAGTATGGATGTAGAGGGATGCACCAGTCAGGAGCCTGCAGGCCTTGTTTATCGAGGTCTGGATTCTGGTGAGGGCGGTATTGTCAGCCACAGCATAGATTGGTAGGCCGTAGTCTACTAGGGACAGGACAGAGGAGTTGATGGCCAGCCGGAGAGCGGTTTGGGGGAGGCAATCTCTGTGGCGATACAGAAGGCCAATCCAAGAGTTTATGGCTGAGGACTGGGTACTGATGTGGGTGTGGAATGTAAGAGGTGAGTTGAAGGTGATGCCCAGGTACTTGTAGGATGACACCTGCTTGAGAGGGTGAGCATTACTGGGGAGAATGCAGAGGGAGTCATTTTTGGCCTTATTCGATAGGGCATCCACCTCCAGCGATTGTGGTTCCTTGACCCTGGAATAGAATTTGTGGGAGTGAGTGTTCTTGCTGGTCGCCATGAGATCCATGGCTATTGTGACCCACTTTCTCTGGATCCTTTGAAATATGTATGTATGGAGCTGCCATTCCCTTGGATTTATCTATTCTGGACTTAGCCAATCTGCTGTCATGTTCGGCTTGACTGCCAGGTGAACAGCTGTAATGTGCTTGAGGTTCTGCTGTGTCCACGTCATGATGGTGTTCATCTCTCATTGGAGACCTAAGCTCTTGGTACCCCCCTGCTTAGTTATGTGTGTCACTGCTGCTCTGTTGTCTGACCATATCGGTATGGACTTGTGTGCTATTTGTGGTTGGAAGGCTAGCAATGCATTGTACACTGCCTTCATCTCCAGCACATTGATTGGCATTTTTTTTCTCCTTGAGTGACCACTGACCCTGGACTGTCCTGTATCCCATGGATGCTCCCCATCCCCATAGGCTTGCATCCATTTCTATGGTGGAACTGTGCGATATCTCTAGGGGTTGCTCCTTGGAGAGATGCTGTGTGTTCATCCACCAATGCAGTGATGTTCTGACCCTCTCTGTCATTTTTATCTTTTGTTGCATCTTGTCTTCTGATGGCGACCCGTATTGTAGTAACAGCATTTGAAGGGTCGCATGTTCCATTTTGCCCAGGGAATCAGGTATATGCATGGGGACATGCATCCCAGAAGCTGGGAGACCTGAGTCATGGTTAGAGTGGTGGTGCTTAGCAGATGGTTTGTCAGCTGTTGTCTATTCTCATTTGGGTTGGTCTGACTAGACCTGTCCATGTGTCTATCCTTGCTCCTTGCTTATGCATTGGGAAAGAGTTAGGCAGCTTTTTTGGCTGTTTATTACCCAACCGTGCAATCTCAGAGCCTGTAGTGTTCTTGGTGTTGCCTTCTGTGAGTCTTGGTAGGACATCATCCTGATGAGCCAATCGTCGAGGTAGGGAATGATGTGCACTTCCTCCTCTCTTAGTTTTGCTGCAAGAACCACCAAGACCTTTGTAAAGACTCATGGTGCTGATGCCAGATCAAACAGAAGGGTTTTGTATTGGTATTGTTGTCCCAGAATCTGGAACCTGAGGTACTTTCTGTATGATGGGCGCATTGGCATGTGGAGATATGCGTCCTTCAGGTCTATGGAGGTAAGGAAGTCCCCTTCCCTGATTGACCTGAGTGTCAATCTTCTTGTCTCCATTTTGAATAATTTTGTGGTTATAAACCTGTTTACGTACTTGAGATACAGTACTGGGCTGAAGTCTCCTGTCTTTTTTAGAACTAGAAAGAAGATGGAGTAGACTCCCTAGCCGGCTTCGTCTTGTGGCACCCTTTGGATCACATTTTTGCCAGTAGCATGTTTAAAATGTTCTTAATTTATTGAGTTGGGCATTGTCTTTTTGACACTGGTGAGACCACCACCCTGTTTCTGTGTGGTGTGTGATGGAATTCTATTGCATAGCCTTGAGTTATTACTTCGTTCACCCATCTGTCTAAAGTTGTTGCTGCCCAGGTCAAGCTGAATTGTTGAAGTCTTCCCCCGATTTGGGGGGGGTGGCATGTTGTGGGTGGTGGGTGTAGTGGTTGTACTACCACTGGAATCTGGAAGTAGTCATTGGGAGGGCCTCCTAGTGGGCCTTCCCCTCTGGCTGGTGAATCTTCTTCTGGAAGAGGCTCCTCTTCCTCTGCATGAAGTATTCCCCTTATTTTGGTAACAATACCTGTTTTGGGGTGTGTTCTTCCTGTCTTGAAAGGAACTGTGAAATCTCCTATTGGGATGAGATCGATAGGGCTGGGAGCTCCCTCTGCGGGATGACAAGTATCCCTTGTCCTTGCCTCCTTCTGCATCTCCTCCCTTACCTCACCATCATAGAAATTCCATCTCCAAACACTAGATCACCCTTGAATGGGCATTTAAGTAACCTAGCTTTGGATTCGTTGTCCACGTCCCACAATTTTAGCCACAAGTTCCTTCTTGATCTGCTATTCTTGCTGTCTGAGCATTCATTTTAAGGGTGTCCACAGATATGTTCCCTATTTTTCTGTCTGCTTGCAGTGCATGCTTCAGTAATTGCGCCTCTTGTGACTTAGGAGTGAGGCTCTTGCCAATCTCCTCAAGCCACCTGATCTGAGATCTTGCCACATACATTGCGGTTGTGGCAGTTCTGATTGATTGGCCCAAAATGTTATGCATTTTATTTCTTTAATAGGTCTTCCACCTTCTTGCCCATCAGGTCCTTCAGGGCTGCTGTACCCTCTGTTCAAAGGACTGTTCTCTTACTGAGTTCCGTGATTTTTGGATCAATTTTTGGTGCAATGCACCATGCTTTTAGGCTGTCCTGTTGTAGAGGATGCAGTCTATCCAGAGACCTCTTTTCCAATAATCTGGCAGAATCTGCTGCCTCCCACTCTTTGGCAATAATGTCTTTAAGTGTGGGACATACTGGGAAGAAGTGTTCGATTTTTGGTGGTGGCTGGAGCATTGGGTCCAGCTTGCTGTTTGGTGCAGGTGGTGGCTGCTCAAAACCCAGTGTGTTGCAGATCGAGTGGACCAGATCTGTAATGTTTTTGACAGAGAATAGTTTTGAGGTGATAGAGGGGATCTCAGGTGCTACTGGAGCTCCTACTGTCTCCGATTCTTGATCGGATTCATGTTCGTTGTCATGGTGTAATGGTATGGGAGTATCTCCTCCCTTTCTTCATTGTTATGTCTGTACACAGAGGTGTTGTGATTGTCCTCTACTTCCTATAGGGGCATTGGGGCTCTTGTCTGACTAGTGGTTTTTGGTCTCCCTGCATGTGGGGTGGGGACAGGAGTGGGTGTTATGTTGTGAAATGTTCTTGGATTACTCCTATTGGACATGCGCTCCAAGACTGGGAGCATAAAAATTCTGTTGGCTCTCCATCATGGCTGCTGTGGCCTTTTGGAGGGCAACTGTAGCTGGGTCAATCTGCCATGTGTTACTTGAACAAGCATCCAATAAACTCACTGCACTCCCAGTTGAAGAAGGACAAACACTGCATGCCAAGTTCAAGTCCAAACTTTTATTTGGTAGAAAATTCTTGATAGGTTCTCCTTACAAGTTCAAACATGAAGTAACTCTACAAACCAGTATACCCAATGCTTCAGCAAGGGCGTGGTCTCCCTCAGGTGTGGGATTTGAATGAATTATCCCTCCCTTAATAGCAAAATTTATCTCAGTAGGGTTCCCCCTACTGGATCAGTGGTTTAATTACTTTTATGAAATAAGTGGCTCTGGAGGGATTAGAACCTCTGACCATTATTTAGCTTTATCATGCCTGGGAGAAGCCTCTCTTCCTCTCACAAGATGGTGCAGTCAATAGTGCGCATGTGCGACATCCTGAACCTTCTGCATATGCATTAGTGTATTATACACATTTATAACCTACCTGCGCATGCGCGACAGTGCTAGTATTGCACGTGCATGGTAGCGCAAGAAGATGGCTAGGGCAATGGAGATGGAGCACTGGACCAAAAACAAATGAGAGGCTCCATTTTAAGTTTCAAGTTAACCCACGCAGCTTCCAAACAGCCGTGGCCAGCCCAGACTTCAGCGGGTTAGTTTTTTTTTTAAATGCAGCTTGAGTTGTAGCGTGAGCCAGTGATGATGGACCTGGGGTATAATTTTTTGTCTTTTAGCACTTTAACCAAGGAAGTAGAGAAGTTTTGTCAGGGGGAGGCACAATGCATCATCGCCCTGCTATGTGAGGGAGGCGATGAGCTAGATAGTCAGACCTTATAGCCTAGCCTTAATTTTAATCATTTTGGTGTGCCTTGGACTCACTGTGCAGATGCTGAAGCAGGGACTGCAAGTGAGAGGAAAAAACCAATTTCCTTGCTCAGAAGGGAGGAGTCAGGCTGGCAGTCCTTTTAAATATATCTACTGGCTCATGCCTGTATTCTGTGTATCAGAAGCCAGTAATTTGAGCATATGATAGATACAACCGATGCTATATGACGCAGTATCAGTGAACTGTAAAACCTTTCTGTCTTATGCAATTAAACATATTATTTTTTTTTAAACCTTCTGGAAATTGTAACAGCCGTATTTCTAGCCTAGTAGCCTACTGTCTGAGCATATAGTTAGACCATAAAGTAAATACCTTAAATCTGTTGATGCACTGGAGCTTGGGATAATGCTGCAGCCTGAATCAGATGCACATATGAAACTGAATATTGGAGGGCTACAGAGGGGGCTTGATAGAGGAGTCGTAATTCGACTCTAGGTCACATGTGCATCAGCAGCCTATCAGGCGTACATAACCTATGGTGAGGAAATGAGAGTGCCATGAATATACAGGCAACACAAGTGAAGACTTTAAGAAGTATAGGAGCTATGCTCCCTCTAAATATGAAGTAAGGGGTCTGCGCTCCCATGTGACCCTGCAGGACTACACCCCTACTGGACGCTTAAGAAGGATGACAGAAGAATTGGTCAGTGTGACTCCCTCAGCTAGAGCTCCAGAATGGGGTAGGCCATCCATTTATCCTTTTATATAATATCATAAACTATTTACATTGTATAAGTTGTTGGTGTTATCTTAAGTAGAGAATTCATTGACCTTGGTGACATGGAAATTACTGGTTACATAGATGTATAAAGGTACTACATGGACAAAGGTGACTGAAGAATTAGTGATCTCGGAATGCTCATGTGACCAAGGTTTTATGGTGATTGACAGCTTTGGGCTGTATGACTACCCCAGCAGGGATGTTCATTATCTGTATGTGTTAACTCTCCATTGACAGCGTTGGAACTAACAAGAAAGGAAATTATGGTAGGTATGAAGGAACTTCTTCTTTACCCTACCTCATCTCTGACTGGCCTGCCTTCCCACTGCCTTCCCACTGATGCTCCCAGCCCTGGCACCCAGCTTCTCCCTGCACTTACTTACTCACTCGAGTCCCCTATGGCTTGCCCTCCATAGCAGGATGGTGGGGAGTCCCTACCCCTGTAGCTGTAGTTATTCCCCTTTTGATGATGACATAGTACCTGTCTCTTCCTCCTTTGCTCCTCTTAAGCGCTAGTCAGGCAGTCTCACCATGATTCCCAGCATGCAAGCTCTGCTCAGGTTTACTTCCCTCAGTGCCCTCATACTGCAGCTATTCATGTTGTTTCACTTGTCGTGAAAGAAATCACGAGAAGCCAAAAAAGTACTTCATATATCCCTCATTTGTGTTTCTGCAGTCCAGCTGAAAAGAACAAAATAATAAATAATTTCCCTCATTTGTACTATTGCAGTACAGAAGACAAACCACTCAGAGATTTATGCTGCAGTCCTCGAGATTTTAAGAAGATAATCAAATAAAGTGACTTGGGCAGTCAACCAAGCACAAGGAAGCAGAACAGAACTGATGCTATGTTAAGTGGTGGTAGCCTAGGAAACCAAGCCTGTCAGCAGTTGATCAATTGCATTGAATGGACTACACAAACAGTCAGAAAGATTCAATCAGCACCATGTTCCCACAGTCTGAGGAGGTAACTAAGAACATGGACACTACATGGTGACTAAAAGGCAAGGCAAGGCAAATTTTATTTTTCCAGGTGCCCAATCCCAGAGGCTGTTGGTGCCGTACAAGTAAAATACATCAAAAAACAGTTAAAATGCAGTAATTAAAATACAAAACATAGCGAATAAACATAATTAAAAGCAGACCCCCCCCAAAGCAGGAGGCCTGTCCTAGTAGCAAATTCCTGAAGGGGCCATTTTATCAAAGTACCTAAAAGACAATATCTAAAAAACAGTGTCTGGAAATGCCTGGCTGAATTAATAGGTCTTTAGGTGGGTCTTGAATGCCTCGGCTAAAGGGGCCTCCCTTGCTGATGGAGGAAGCAAATTCCACAGGACAGGGCTGTCGACACTAAAAGCTCTGTCGCCGGCAGTTTTTAACCTCGTCCTAGGAATCGCAAGGAGGCCCCTAGAGGAGGACTGGAGGGAACGGACTGAGGCAGCAGGTGTTAGAAGATCTGATAGGTAGCCAGGACCCAGTCCATGTAGGGCCTTAAAGGTAAGCAAGCCCACCTTAAAGAGTACCCTCCACCGAACCAGCAGCCAGTGCAGTTCACGCAGCACCGGAGTGATGTTGCAGTATTTTGGCAGCCCCATTAACAACCTGGCAGCTGTGTTCTGCACTAGCTGCAGTCAGCGGAGGGTACCGCCAGAGACCCTGAGGTACAGCGCAATATAGTAGTCAAGCCTTGACGTCACAAAGGCATGTACTACCAAGGTGTACATGAACCAAGCGTGGTATGAAAGATTGATATAAAACAAAGTATAAAAATTAGAAATGCCAATTAATTTAGTAAATACATCTTAATGATCAGTACTGAAATCTCCACTGAAAATGATGGTCACTGTATGGAGTCAAACTCCATGGACACAAGGGGTATGTGCAGCTGGTTTTCCCACTTTCTGCGGCTGGCAGAATCACAGTAAACACGGGGCCGGGGCCCTAACCATGGACCACTACCGTGACTGTATATGGGCCCAGTGTAGGGCAGTCACACCCTTCCCACAACTCAAAGACCCATGCTTGGCCTTATTAGGTTTGCCACTAGTGGAGAGCGACTTGTCACCCCCAACCTTGCTCTGGATCAGTCATATCCTAGGCACATCAAAAATTGTCCTACTTCAACACTGGGGAGAATCAGACCCACCTGATCCACAGGAATGGCAGAGTCTAATTGTTCTTACCTCTCGTTATGAAAGAGTGGCACGTCACACAGGAAAAGCTGATCTGTGTATGAAAGTATGGGGACCCTTCCTTGGAAAGCAGCATAGGCACTGTATCACCCTACCTCCAGCCAGGTGAACTCAGACCATTCTTGTTCTACCCCATAAACACACTCTGTTGTATGTTCTCTAACTTACCGTGCCTCAGTGGCCTCCCTACTCACCTACATGTGTCTTCAGGCTCCCCCCCACCATGTCAGTAACGTTTAACACTAACTTCTTGATTTGCCTTCCTTTTCCCTGCACCATGGATTGTGTACCTATATGGGAGCAAGTGTTCCCTGCACTGTCCCCCCCCCCCAGAGTTGGTGAGTGCCATTCAAAGGTATGCGCAGAGCCCCTTCCCCATACGAGCACAGACATTGGTCTCTGTAGGGAGATAAATATAGTTCCTAGCTGCTCCATCCCCTAATAGACAATATGATTAGCAAATGGAGCTGGACACTGAGAAGGCAATGGCTACCTCCCACCCTCAGTGACCACTGAATACCCGTGGAGTGAAAGGGGTGCAGTAGTACACATTTGGAATGGCAACTCTGCCTCACTTCCTCAGCATGATGACTCGTCAATGTGTTGCCAGGGCCACAGGTGTATTAGCTAGGACTGCTAAGACCCGAAGTTTCTTATTGCAGCTGAATTTTACTCCCTTGCCATGTAATGTTAATGTCAATCAGACTGCTCTCATTCTAGGTTGAATTCATAATGTTTCACATACATGTTTTAGGGTAGTAGCTTGTTAAAGAGGTCTGTTTTTCCACAATTGTGAATGTAATCAAGTTAACCTCAAAGTTAGTCTATATTAGAAATATGGGTATACTCCGCTGGAGGTGCTACGGTATGGTTCTATTCTTGCTCATAGTGTAATGTAGTGCCCTGACCATATGCTGTTTTGCTGCTGTATTAATTACCTTATGTGTTGATGCTCTAAAATGTAAAATCCAATGAAAACTTCTACGGCAAACAAACAAACAAAAAGAAACAGAATCTTGCTTAATAGGTCCTGTTTAGCAAGATTTAAGTGTTTGGTTTCCTCCAGTAAGCCATTTTTATGTGGTTTAAAAAAATTTTCTCAGGAAAAAAACGAGATGGCGGTCATCACAATCCGATATAAAATACTGATTTTGTGAAAGGCAAATGGCTCATGAAAGATAAATTCATCTGTCAGGTCAGAGGGTGTCTGGTTTTGGTGTCCATACAAGAAACAGGACATAAATCATACAGAGAGGGTTCAAAAAATGTTACAAAGCTAGTAAATAGGTTGATGGAATGTAATTATAACAGATTAAGTTGGTTGAACCTCATGTCTCTTGAAAAAATATTATGTGATCATTAATGACCCATATTTAATGAAACTGGCTTTGAATGTAAGCACGAGAAAGTAGAGACTAGATGTCATCCAATAGAGTTACAGTGCTTTAAATATAACAGCGTTAGGAGAAAGTTTTGTTTCTCACAAAGGGTGATGAACCCCTGGAATGCAGTCCCACTAGATAAGAACAAATCCATTTTCAAGTGCAAATGAGATGCATGGATTATGGGAAATGAGATGAACTGGTACTATGGGTCATGGGATGGGAGCTATTTGTGGGCAAGATTGTCTTTTGCTCCTGAATGCTTTTTAGTTTGATCCTTAGTATGATCCTTAGTAGGGTTATCCTAAAAACCATACTGATCATGCTCAGAAGAAAAATGTTAAAACCTTATAACTCTGGAACCAATTAACATTTTTTGACAAAACCTTTTAAAAGCACACCCTTGGCATAGGCCTCTTCGACCCTAAAAGTTTTAGAACAACGTTTTGTAGCATGTAGGCATAGGCTTTAGATGAAAGCAAAAAATGGATAAACTAAGCAGGAAAGTGGGGATGTTATCCATTTTTGATGCACTGGATCTCAGAATCCAGTTTCCCAAACATCACAAAACTTCCCACATCTCGAGACATGTCACCCAGGCTGTGCATGTAAAATTTTGTGCAATTTCACTGAATGCCACCAAAGATATTAAGGTGCAAAAATGTGGTTTTAACATTAAACACCGTACTCAACCCTAACTATATTTGCACTACCATGCAGATATAATACAATAAAATATATATTATATATTGGCATTAGTCACTGTCTTTTTCCAGTCTCTATCTCCGGATCTATGACCAGTCATTGACAAAAATTTTGTCGAACGACTGGACAGCAAAACTGTGATGTTGACTGCATTTGCGGTCGGCAGACGGTTTCCAAGTTGAGACAAAGCCCCCCCAAACCCCCCATGCTGGGGTTGTTCCTCCTGCCCCCCCACTTTTTATAATATACTCTAAGTCAGAGCTGATTAGGGGAGGGGGTGCAAACCCCCGAATACAGTGCCTGGGTCCAGCGCCATCTGTACAGCAACCTGGTGCTCTAGTCGCTGTACTGAAGGTCACTGTGGAATTTTCGCTGTCGGCGGTGGATACCTCTGTCTCACACCCCTGACAACAGAGGCTTTGTGGTTTACTGGTTAGAGCACTGTTGAGAATTAAGAGATCACAAATTCAAAGTTTGCTACAGACACGTACTGACTTTGTGACCCTGAGCTACTCTCATAACATCCTTGTCCCCCAGTCCACCCACCCACCTACAGAAATGTGTAGAAGCAGGGCCCCACTGGAAATGAGATGTTGAATCTCAGCTGTGTTGTGCTGGGGAAATACATTGTAAAACAAACAAAAAAAAAAATATTATCAGTAATTGCTTGCCTTTCCTGGTCCCCCCTCCAGCCCCCACCACCCCCACCCCAACTGCCCTTACAAGCAGTGCAGCCTAATGGTTAGAGCACTGTTAAGAACCAGGAAATCACAAGGGCAATCCCTGTTAGAAATAAATTTTCACTGAGTAATCCAAAACAAGTTGCTTAACCTAACAGTATTCTAGTCCACCCAGCTGCCAAAATGGGTAGAAGCAGGACCCCACTGGAAATGGGATGCTAGATCTCAGATACACTGTAAATACATTGTAAAAATGAATAAAAGCAAATCCACCGGAAGGAGATATTGCATCTCAGGTGGGCCGTTCTTGGGAAATACTGTAAACTGTGAAATAACAAAACCAAAACATGTCTGGCAGCCACTGACTTTTCTCAGTGCCCAACCTCCCCCCCACTGGCAGTAGGGTTTAGTGCCTAGAGATTTGCTGTGAGCCAGAATATCGGTGGTTTAAATCCTACTATATCTGAATTGTGATCCTAAGCAAGTTACTGAAACTGAGATGTTGCATCTAAGCTGGACTATCTTGGGTAATTGTAAACATGATTAAAAGCAGGACCTCCTTTCAAGATAGCAGTCTCTGTCCAGTGATTGAAGTCCCTCAGGATCATCACTTTATCCAATTTGGCTACTCATAATTTCCCTGACCAGCTGGCCATCATGTTCCCCTGGGCTGTTTGGGGATCTGTAGCTCCCCCCTAGGACAATTCTTGTGCCCCATTTCCCCAAGCTCAACTCAGATGGACTTAATTATGCTGTTACTTTGTATCCCTGATGCCCCTCCTTGTACCCCTCCAGGTCAGCGCAAAAGAAAAGCAGACATTTAGTGTACTCAGAGGTAGGATATAGAAAAGACAGCTTGCAAAAAGAGCAGTTTGTAGGACCCTTACAAAGTACAGAAGGAAAAAACAAATTTCTAAATTTTTGTTACCTGCATCTTTAGGTATAGGGGAGAGGCTGATGCAGGAGGATCAGCAAGGGCATGAGGCAGATGCAAGGAAACACACTGAGAAGGCCTGCAGAACATGGAAGTGCCAGGTGAAGGGCCCCTAGGGTGAGGAAACAAAGAGGGGCCACTATCCTTACTTAAACATGCAGGCCAATATGCAGTGAAATCCCAGTAGAATGGGTGAGTTAGAGGGCCTGCTACACTTCAGGGGCCGGGACATAGTGGTACTCAGACATAGGGTAAGGGGGAGAAAAGGACTGTGACACCAGGTTAGAGGAAAATAGAGAACTTTGAAGGAACAGGCCTGACAGGAAGGGGGGAGGGCCTCTTTCGTAAGTAAGAAATTCACTGTGGAAGACAAGGAGGAAGTCAAGGGGTAAGCAGTGCTACAGAATCCTTCTGAGTTGAGCTAGATGGGTAAAACAGTCACCCTGGAGGTATGCTACTGGCTCTCAAACAGCTTAAACATAGAATTTGATGGCAGATAAGGACCACTTGACCCACCTGTCTGCCCATTTCCCGACCTGATGGATAAGCTGCAGATTCTAGTTAACCAACAGCTTACTTCTTCCTACCCCCCACTAAAATTTCTTTATGTCAGTCCCATGCATTCTTGAATTCTCCCACTGTTCTTGACTCCACAATCTCCTCAGGAAGGCTGTTCCATGCATCCACAACTCTCTCTGTGAAAAAATACTTTCTAACATTACATCTGAGCCGTCCCCCCTCTTTCTTCAAATTGTGCCCGCTTGCTCTTGCACTTCTCTTTTTCTGAAAGATGCTACCCTTTTGGACTTTGTTAATTCCCTTGAGGTACTTGAAAGTTTCTATCATGTCTCCCCTCTCCCTCCTTTCCTTGAGGGTATACATATTAAGCTGCTTTAATCTCTCTCTTCATATGTCTTCTGGTGTAGACCCTGCACCATTTTGGTTGCCCTCCTCTGAACAACCTCCACTCTGTCTATGTCTTTGCAAAGATGGGGTCTTCAGAACTGCACGCAGTACTCCAGATGGGGTCTCAACAACTGTCTGTACAGAGGGATAACAGCTTCCAGTTTTCTACTGTTGATGCCTCTCCCTATGCATCCCAGTATCCCCCAGCCATCCTTACTGCCTTCTCACATTGCATGCCCACCTTTAGGTCATCTGATATAATTACTCCCAGGTCCCTTTCAATTTTCGTTGTTGTTAGTATCTCACCCCCATTGTGTACTCTTCCCCTAGGTTTTTGTTTCCCAGGTACATTACCTTGCACTTCTTTGCGTTGAATCTGACCTGCAATACATTTGACCATTCCTCCAACCTTGCCAAGTCCCTTTTCATCCTTTCCACCCCACCTTGTATATCAACCCTGTTGCAGATCTTTGTGTCGTCTGCACAGATTCATATTTTTCCTTCCAGGTACTCTCCAATGTCACTTATAAAGGCATTAAAGAGGACTGATCCCAGTACTGAACCCTGCAGTACTCTGCTAGTTACCCTCCTTTCTTCACTGTGGACTCTGTTTACTATTGCCCTTTGTGTTCTGTTGTCCAGCCAATTTTTTATTCAGGCTATCACCTTGGGACCCACTCAAAGGCTGACTAACTTGTATATTAATCTTTTGTGTGGGACTGTGTCAAATACCTTGCTAAAATCTAGGTAGGCCATATCCACAGCCCCTTCCTGGTCTACTACTTTGGTCACCCAGACAAAGAAATCTATTAGATTTGTCTGACATGACCTTCCTGCTGTGAATCCATGTTGCCTTGGGTCCTGTGCCCCACTGGCCTCTAGGTACTCAACAATTCTTTCCTTCAGAAGTGATTCCATCATTTTATCTACCACTGAGGTCAAACTAACTGGTCTGTAGTTTTCTGCCTCTGCCCTGCTCCCACTTTTGTGAAGTGGAATCACATCCACCCTCCTCCAGTCCTCAGGTACCACCCCATCCTCCCATGATTTGTTAAAGAGAGTAGTCAGTGGTGTCACTAGTTCTACCCTTAGTTCTTTTAGAATTCTGGGCTATAGCTTAAGGGAGCATGATGCCCAGGCTGGCCATGGAAATTAAGACAGCAGTAAAACTGGATTCAGGGGTGATCCTGGGGGACTTTAATCTCCTACACATAGGAAACCACTGAGAAACAGAGCACCCCATAGTCTGTTAATCAGTACACACAGAGATCCCTTAAAAAGTGAAAGTGGTCTGCAAAATGTGTGGGTATTTTTCCCATGCTTTCCACTATGTGGCTGGTTTGTAGCCTAGATGTGCTCATTAAATTGACTCTTTGCAGCATACAGTATCTGTGTTTTGTAACTGACTGACACTAAAGTGCAAATGCTTCTCAGTGTTTTCCTGCATTATGCATTTTTTTTGATGCAGAACCATCTCCTTTAGTGTATGCCTTTTCTGTTGTAGTAGTCTTATCTCTCAAGAATATATTGACATATTGAGATGGCTAAAGGCAGTGCTGAGACTAAGTTTGTGTGCACTTTAAAGGACTGCTTCCTAGACTGGCACGTCCAGCAGGGGACTAAGTTTCTAGACCACCACTGATCTTGTTCTGAGTACTGGGGATTAGGTCTTCTCCAATGTGAGCATCAAGTAACCAGCAGGCAATAACCACAACTGAAGAAAATCAGCATTTATATAGCAGTGTTCATACACATTGCATCCCAACATGCTTTACAAGCAATGCTAGACTGGTAGTGAAGTGACTGAATGTGTAGTGGCAGTCATTTTGCATGTCAACACCCACACATAGATTTGGACAACTGCATGAACCCATTTTATGGGAAGGGGAATGTTGGCCAGGAAACTGGGGAAAATCTCCTACTTTTGCGAAAGGTGCCTTGGGTTCTTTTACTTTCACCTGGGCACCCACCAGGACAGCACCAGAGATGGGTAGAAGGGACCTAGGTTTAATATCTCACCCAAAGGATGGCATACCCTGACAGTACAGCACCCCCCTAGCATCACACTCTGGTGCCAGCATTGATGATATGAGCCCAGTCCCAGTATGGGACCAGAACCCATGACCATCTGGCTCAGAGGCAGACATGCTACCAGCTGAGCCATGCTGACACCAACTCGGTGACCTTCTACTTGGTATCAGGGAAGACTAGCCAGGCCAGTTTTCCATGAGGTACAAAAAGAAGGAAGTGGGAACTCACTCATAATTTGGCCAATGGTCTACCTCTGTACAGTGGCCAGAGCTTGTAACTATACAATACAACAAATTGCAGGGCACTCAAAACGCAAAAGCCTAAGCCAATCAACTGAAGCTATAGAAGATAACTTTTACTTAATAAAGCACTATGTGCAGGGTCAGATATAGAAGACAATTCTAAATTCCCTGGTGCTTCAAGCAATGACTGTTCCTCAGGAGCTCCCTGAGGAGGAGATGTTGCTCAAAGCATTGGCATGTTTAGGATCATCTCTGGTATTATTCAGTTAACCACCAGGCCAATTGTTGCAGGTACATGGGTAAGGGTAACTCGGGACACAGTATATATGGTACAACACACCGCAGCGTGATTTTGATTTTTTAAAGAAAATAGACAAATAGTAAATAAAAATAATATTAAAAAAAAATAATAATAACACAAGGCTATTTCCAATAAAAAAATTCACCTTTCTTCAGGTTTCAAATACAATGCAATATGTCAGCTTTTCATGCTGCGTTGATGCGAGCACCTATTTAGGTACAAATTCTGTCTCTTGCCTTAACCTCAGGCAAGTGAGACCAGCTTGTCAACTCATCTAACTTTGCTTGTTCTTGGAGGGTTTATATAGCCCTTCCACTTATGGGTAATCCCTCCCACAAAATGCAATAAAACATTTCTCTACTCTTTAAGGCTCACAACCATACCTATACATAAAAAAATGGTTGTTTCTAAGCCTTGTAATTAGAGAGCGTTTTTATCTGGAAATGCCACTAATAACATTGGGCTGGCCAGTTTTACAACAGTTATAACCAAAAGTGTTCATTTGTGCTAAGCTCGTCTCACTGGCCAGCATGTGTGTCTAAATTATTTGGGTATAAATATAACCCACTAGGGGGCCACTGGAACCTTATAAACACCATTCAGTAGGAATTCTTCTGCAGGTCAGTCAACACTTTATTTTCCAACACATTTTACTGTGTGTGTGTGTGTGTTGTGGAACCCCTATGTGGGCTTTGGATATATATAGAGATATGCAGCATTTCTTTTTATTTTTACTCAGCCCTCTATGTTATTTATTTTATTTCTTTTATCTGAGGGCACAACTTGTTTAAGTTTATAGGGACTTCCCTGTCCCTTTTTAACATTTAGGGTGCTTGCTTCCTTATTTTAATAGTGGGGCGGTTTTTAGATAAAAAGTGAAAGTACTAGCAGCCCCGCTGTAACTGTGCCACAGCTTCTAGAAGAGGGAGAGAGAGAGAGCGTGAGAGCTAGGAGCGAGTGCTCTTCTTTTCCATTTTATTTCAACACGTATCCCTCTCTTCTCTCGCTGCCAAGTTCTTTTTCTTTGTCCCTGAGGTCCAGAGGGTCCTCTAATCCGCAATATCTTAGAGGGAGTAAACAGAGCTGCAGAAAATCACGGAGCGGGGGCTGCAAAGAAAGGGAAAGTAGAGAAAGCTGCTCTGTGACACTTTTTCTGCTCTGGTTTGGAATGTGGCTTACTTTACTATGGAGTGGCTTTCTGGTGAAAGGCAAGTGTCAGCCATTTGGATTGACTCCTTGGCTGGCTTAAAAATGAAAATAATAAGCAAACCAACCAGCCAGCCATGAGTCTCTTTCCTTTACTAAACCCTTCAGCTAGGGAGTGGCGGATAGCACTGAAATGGTAAAAGCAAATGTTTCAGTGCAGTCGCTCCTATTAACTGAGTCCAGATTTTGTACTTTATTTTACATCCTTGCAGCTTGGGGCAACATAGTAAAAACAAACTCTGATCAGAGCTGATATGGCTGTGGCGAGCTTTTAGGAGTGGCAAGAGAGTGGTAAAGAATATGTGGTACTTTCACTGCACTGCAGTCAGTCGGAAGTAATACTGCAGCAATTACAGTACTGCGCATGCATGATATTTGCACATGTGAAGTTTGCCCTACAGACCCTGCACAACATGGCAATGTTGACATAACTATGTATGCATGATAGTCATGCATGCATGCACAGTTTAAGTCAATATCACCATGTTGCACACGGTGGCCATCATTACTGCAGTTGCAGAACAGAACACTTCCGGCATCTCACCGGGGAAGCTTTTGTACACGGCCCACCAAACTGGAGAGGTGGGTATATCTGGTAGTGCTGGGCCACCATGCCCCTAGTGAACAGTGGCCCAGAATGGCTGGCTAGCAGGAACAGGCCAATCGCAAGAGGCCTCCACAACTGGGAAGCTGACCCGGTTGAGGGGAGAGGTTTTTTTTTAAGGGCGCAGAGAAGGATTCCTCCTTCTTCGGACCTGCCCTTGACCTTCGGACATCTAGACATTATCTACCATACAGGAATGTGCCTTTTTTGTTATGTTATCAGGCCTGGCCACTTGTTTAGCACTGTGGGTTGCGAGGCAGCCCTGATTCAGGCAAGCGTCTGCGCGTGGGAAGGGCAGTGCGGAGTTACCTGCAGATATGGGCTTATTTCTTTCCCGGCAGGGAGTGGCTCATTTTTCCACCTGGCATTTTTTGTTAATTTCAGAGCCACGCTGCTCTTGCAGCCGGGTTGATGGACCAAATAAATTGTTCCATTGCTCTGCCCCGATTCCGGCTTGGTTTCAGCCTCATTTCAGTTTCTGGATGGGTCGGTCCCCCTGATTCTTCATGAGTCGGCTTGGTGCTCTGGCCACGTGGCGGCTTCTTCGCTTGGAGTTACTCTCCCCCCACCTTTTTAAGGCCTCCACCCTGTCCGGCTGTTGTTAGATTAGGAGCCACGTAGCTCCTACGGCTTGGTGGATCAGCCGTTTTTGCCATGGCTCTACCCCGATTCCGGCTGTATTTCAGCCTTATTTATGTAAGTTTTATGGATGGATTGGTCCCTTTGTTGCTTCCCGCGGCCCATATTGGGTCCCAGTGCTCTGGCCACGTGGCAGCTTCTCTGTTGGGTTTTTCTTTCTCAGTCGGGCCTTTTGTTAATTATGAGCCTCGTGGCTCCCATGGCTGGGGGGAAGGGCCGTTTTGTTCACTGCTTTGCCCCGATTCAGGCTGTGTTTTAGCCAAATTTTTGTAAGCTTCAGCACTCAGCTACGTGGCAGGCCCCATTGTTATAGGGACCTGGAGCTTGGTAGCTGTGTTAAGCAACATATACCCTTAATTCCCTTTGCTGTATATACAGGTCAAAATAGAATTTGTCTGGAAAAGTTTCTCCCTAAAAGCTAATTTAATTTTAGTGCAGCAATTAATGTAAGTGCAATAACAAGAGGATTCTACATGTGGTATAAAGTTTAGCAAATAAAGTTACACCACTCTGAATTTAAATCAGGCGAAGTTCTTGCTTGAAGCCAACATAATTAATCCCACTGAACTACGAACCACTCAGTGATTTTAAAATCCATTTAGAAGCAAAAGGTGATAGAAACACTTAATCAATGGAGAATATTAATTGCAAAAAAAAAAAACTGCCCATCTGCAATTTTAGGGAATAAGCTGGCAAAGCAATAGATACTGGAACCAGGGATGCATTGATATAGATCCTCCTGGTAGCTTTCCCTAGTAAGGGGGGTGGCATACATTCATATTGTTAATACAGGGTTAACACTACTTACTGAGAGGATGGAGGGTCGCATGTAAGAAGCCCAAGGGAACAGATATCTGACAATTCATTTACATATAGAGAAAGCGGTTTAATTTGGCTCCCCGCCACATAAAAATTTTTTTAAAGGGGGGCCAACTGGACCGGGTAACAGTACTGCTTTTAACGAAAATGTACAGCGGCTGGTGGGGATGTTAAATATGTCTTGTCTTGTCTCTTCTACATAGCCTAGGTTGTAAGCCACAGTTCTTTACCTTGTCCCAAACTTCCGCTGTCCTAATATGGCAGCCGATGGGATGACTCTGGAGCTGGCCTCACAAGCTGTGGCTGGGCCCAGCTCACAGCAGTCTGAGGGCACTAACAGAGCCTTCATGGAAGCCTTTCAGAGTATGAAGGAACTGGGAGGTCCCAATTGGTGGGAGGCAGCGGCCAGGCTGGATCCATTGCTACAGGTGACAGCCCCCATCACACAAACCCCACGGGCATGTGACACAGGGCCTGGCACAAGTGGTGATACTTCGGCTGGTGGACAAGAGATGGTGTCAGGTAGGTGTCCTGCAAGGCAGAGACAGCCATCTGCATGCTTTTTGGAAGCAGTAGCTCAGTCACCTACAGGTAGAAATGAGGGTACATCATACAACAGTGGGCACGACAGCCACGGCTGGTATCAGCCCAGGTCAGGCACAACTGGAAGGGGGTGATCATCCAAATCCATGGGCACCCTTTCCGTGGAGCCCCCTTTGGGCACAAGGCCCTCTCATCTGACCAGCATACCCTTGGGGAGTAGGTGGCCCCATGGGCAGAACCCTTGGGGATGGTGGGGAACCCCAAATCAGACAGAACCCAGGGTCACAATACAACAAGGGATGGGACAAGAGGGGGGCAGGAGTGTCTCCCGTAACACTAATTAGGGCTCCTCCCTCTCCAATACCCCCCGTGGGAACATCACCTCCTGTGGCTCCAAGGGTGAGCCCAGGACAACAGGTAGTTGTAGGGCAGGAAACAGCACGAGTCTGGATGGGGGGAATCACCCAAGGGAGTGGCAGTGGGGGCCCCTCTGCTTTGGCCTCACTAAGAAAGCAAGGGAATAATGCTGCTGACCAAGGGAAAGGTCCAAGTGGGGCAGCAGGGTCCTCTGGGGCCTTGACGGCACCTCAGCCGAGTTCCACTCCATTGACTCCCCCTGCCCCAGTGCCCAATGACAACAAATGGGCATATGCAGTATTGGAGGATCCCTTAGGGGACCATTTATCAGACAATGTGAGGGAGAAAATATGGAGGGGAGAGTATATTGACACATTGTCCCTGCTACACAGGGGACTCCCGGAGGAAGAGAATGAAAAAAAAGGAAAAAAGGAAAGAAAGAAAGGGTGCGGAGGCCGAAGGGTCCCTTCACTTTTGAGAACTGGACTGCAGCCTTTGACATTTTCATGTCAGTATACGGGAAGAAGCACCCGGATAAGTTGCTGCCCTTTGTTAAGTACAGAGACACCATTAAGTTTGCTCACCTGTCATTTGACGGGTTGGTCTGGTTAAAATATGACGAGCAGTTTCATCTCAAATTGGCTCGACAACCCAGTTTGAAATGGGAAAATATGCATCTCGATCTATGGGCCAGGTACATGACCAGGGACAGACCTAATTCAGTAACTTACACTGACAGTGGGCATGTGATTACCTGACCCAGTTCCGGTGAAAAAAGAGATTTCAAAAGAGTACAAGATAGCTTTTTACGATTACAATAAAGGGGAGTGCTTTCCGGAGCCATTGTAAATTCCATCATGTCTACAGATCTTGTGGAGGAAGTCACTGGGTTACTGATTGCAAAAAGCCAAGTATGGAACTTTCGGTCCACCCCATTCTGACAAGTCCAAGTCCGGGGCCAGCTAAGCTGGCAAACACTCTGGTAGATTTACAAACAATGTCGAATTGGTTTACCCAGTATCCTGACCAATGAGCAGCACACTTCTTGCGGGCTGGTTTTAGCACAGGATTTGAAATCCCTTACAGGGGTCCTCGGATTGCTACGGCAGCCCACTACCTAAAGTCTGCTATCTCTCTGCCGACTATGTTGGCACACAAGATCAAAAAAGAGGTACAAGTGGGACGGGTTGCAGGCCCTTTTGGCCAGCCTCCTTTCCCGACACTCCGAGTATCTCTGCTTGGCCTTGTTCCAAAAAAGAACAAAGGGGAATACCGATTGATCCACCACCTTTCATACCCGAAAGGAGGATCAGTAAATGACCACATAGCACCAGAAGATGCATCAGTCAATTACGCATCCTTGGATGCAGCGGTCGAGCTGGTGCGGGGCTATGGCACCAGCACCTGATGGCAAAGAGTGACATAAAGTCAGCATTTCACCTGTTACCAGTACGACCAAAGGACTACGATCTCCTGGGTTTTATGTTCCAAGGGCAGTGGTACTATGACATGGCAATGCCCAAGGGATGCTTGATTAGCTCTGCAGTGTTTGAGGCATTTTCTACCTTCCTAGAATGGGCCACCAAGGTTTTTACTGGGAACACTGAGATCATTCATTATCTTGATGACTTTTTATTTGCAGGTCCCAAGGATTCGGGTAAGTGCCAAGACATGCTGAGTGGTTTTCAGTCTTTGATGAAAAAATTTGGTGTACCACTGGCATTAGAAAAAACAGAGGGTCCTACCACATGTATCTCATTCTTGGGTATTGGGCTGGACTCTGTGGCCATGGTGTCACGGTTACCTTTGGACAAGGTAAAAAACCTTCAACGGTTGCTGGGGGAGGTTATTGGAGCAAAAAAGACCACCCTAGTGCAATTGCAGTCCCTGCTAGGCCACCTCAACTTTGCATGCTGGGCAGTGAGCCCTGGGTGCCCATTCCTCAGAAGACTGGCGGCAGCAATGTCTGGCCCCACAAAACCCTACCACCATATAGGAATATCAAGGGACTTCAAGGCCGACTTGCAGGTGTGGGAATCCTTTCTAGCCAATTTTAATGGAGTAAGCATGTGGCAAGACAAAGGACACCACCACCAAGGGTTGGACATGGTGACGAATGCATCCGGAGGCATAGGTTTTGGGGCATATTTTCAAAGGTCCTGGTTTGCAGGAATGTGGCCACAGAATTGGGTGGAGCAGGGGTTAACAAAAACATCACGCTGCTAGAGCTGTTCCCAATCATGGTAGCAGTCCAGGTGTGGGGACATCGGCTGGAGAACCAGGCAGTGCTGTTCTTCTGGGATAACAGGGCAGTGGTGGATATCATCAACTCACAGTCTTCCAAGTTGGAGGATGTGATGAGGGTATTGCGAGTGTTTGTGTTATGCTGTCTATCTTGGAACATCACATTCTGGGCAAAACATGTGCCTGGGAAGGATAATGTAATTGCTGATGCCTTGTCTTGGTTGTGGTTCAAACGCTTCAGACAGCTGGAGCCACACGTGGAAACAGTCCCAACACTGATCCTGGACTCACTCTGGCAACTGGGAGTCAGGAAAGCTTTGATGGGTTCAACTTGCTGTTGCTCCATCGACCTGGAAGAAATACTCTGGTAGCTTTGCAGCATTTGCCTGTTTTTGCGGACAGCAGGTAAGCGAGACCCCCCATGAAACACAACAACAGGTACAAGAATACATGCTCCACCTTATTCAGTTGCTTCGGGACCCATCTGCTATCTGAGCACACTTGTCTGGAATAGCCTTCATTTGGCAAGCATTGGGCCACCCAGATCCAACCAGCAGCTTCACAACCCGAAAGATGCTGGAGGGGTGGAAAAAATCCCTGGGGAAGAAGCCAGACCCCAGGAAGCCAATAGGCCTGGGTGACTTGACCAACATACTGACAGCATTAGGTGCAGTATGTAGCACATGGTACGAGGCCCAGTTATTCAGGTCCTTGTTTACATGTGCATTTTTTGGGGCTTTCAGGGTTTCGGAGCTGGTGCCGGACTCAAAAACAGCTGAGGGGGGTTCAAACATCCAGTTAGAGGATGTTTCCTGGATGCCCGACAGAGTATCTCTATTGCTCAGAAGTTCAAAAACAAATCAAATGGGTCCCCCAGCAATGATCACATTACATTGTTCAAGCACCTGCCAGTCCTGCCCTTACACCTGCTTACAGGCTTTCTTGGCAGATAGACCCGCGGGGGAGGGGGGGCATTTGTTTGTGCATAAGGATGGATCCCCGGTAATCAGACACCAATTTGCAGCAATCCTACGCAAGAGTTTGTGGTTCATGGGTAAGGACCCGAAGATTTTCGGCACCCACTCATTTTGAATTGGGGCAGCAATGGAAGCCTCGAGATTGGGCCTGGGGGAGACACAGATCAAGAAGATCAGTAGGTGGTCTTCAGCAGCCTTTAAGGGGTTCATCAGGCCACAACAGAGCTCAGAGGTAATGCAAGAGTAAAGAAGTCATGCTGGCAAGAAACAGTTAGGATGAAGAATAATAACTCTCTTTTTTGTTTACCTTCTAGCAGAGCAAAGGATACCAGTGGATATATGGGTCATCGGCCAGTCATACATCCGGGAGGCCCACAGTTGAGCATTGATCCTCCTGTACGGAATACAGCTGGGGGTCCCGAAAGAACATGCAAGGCTTCGCTGGGCTGGAAAAGGGGGGATGCATTGGGGTCAGCTAATGAACATAGTGATAAGGTCGGGGTTGGACAAAAAAACACCCTTGGCACTGGTGGTGCACTTGGGGGTAAATGACTTAGTACAGTTTGGGGCCCCAAAACTTTGCGGGAAAATCAAGCGGGTCTTGGCCCAGCTTCAGGCCCTGCTCCCAACAATGAGACTGGCCTGGTCTCAGATCATCTCTCGATGACAGTGGAGAGGTGCCCGCAGCATCAAGGGCATTGGGAAAGCTAGGCGAGAGGTTAATTGGGAGGTGTCCCGGTTTGCCTCTCTCCATGGAATAACTATCTTGTGTCACTACCTAATACCCAGGACATGTGATGCTATGTATAGTGGGGATGGGGCACATCTGTCAGGGATAAGGACTGACATCCTCAATGCCACAATTCAGGAATTTTGTGAGTTAGCGGTAAGACAGGGGAGACCTCTGGGGCATTAAGGGGAAAACAAGCTACGCACATTGAAGTGGCATAAATTCAGGGTGGTGAGGTAAATTAAGTGTTCGTGGTATTGGGTGACCCAGGCCCCTGGTGGTGCGACCCTGGGCAGGTATGCTACCGGGAAAAATGGGCACCCAAGAACACGGTGGGCATTGTATGGGTTCATGGCTGGAGGGCGGGGAAGGCGGCCCTGGGCGGGCACTGGCCCTGCTTAACTGTCATGATACCTCAAAATGCAATTGAGTGGAGGGGGAGACTATCCGAGGGAGAGGCATTGCTCTGGACAGGTCTGCTCGACTCGAGGGCCAGAGCCCCCCCCCCATTGGAAGCACCATACCACCTGAATTCGCTGCCCCAGGGGTCTCTTACATGAATGTAATTGTGTTGGGTGGTGGGTATGCTACTGGGAAAAAGGGGCACCCAAGAACACGGCTGTAAATAAAATGTTTGATGTTTAGTAAAGCTGTGGCCTTTTATGCCAAAACCGAAACCTAGTGTGTGTGTACAGTTATTGTGGGTCTGATTGGACAAACTAGTGCTCTGGGAAGTGGGTATGTTTATGTGGCCCGTGGAGGGGAAGGGCTGAATAAAAAGAATCGCTGGAAACTATGTTGGAGCACTGTGGCAGCACATCAGACAGTGGTCCGGTTACGTGTTTCCACAGTGCTGTTATACAAATCTGATGACGGCATAACATCCATGGAGCTTGGCCCACGCAGCCGTACAAGTCAGACTCAGGAGGAGTCTATTAACAAACTAGAGATTTCGTCTGGGACTTGGCTCGTCATCACAGTCACTTTCTCATTCTTTTCTAAGCAGCAATTTCTGGCAAATGTGCCTTAACCATGTTGATCTCAGGGCTGGTAGACTACTTCTGGTTTTCTCCTGATTGCATTAGGTGGGGGTAGTAGCAGTCTTGAAGTGGTAGCTGATGGTGGTGGCATGCTCTGGAAAAAAGTGGTCCCCATGCTAATCTGCACATTTTAGAAATTATACCTTTCCTTGTTTTTGCTGCAAAGAAACTGACTCCTTTCACACAAAAACAAGGAATCAGTTATGGCCTCCACCCCCCCACCTTTTTGCTTCAAGTGATGAACGTCATTATGGGTTTGCATCTGATGTACAGTGGCAGCCATAGAGGCAAAAAACTGTTAAACAGTAATCAACTGTATGTAAAAGCTCTCTTTTTTTTGAATGTGTGATTTCTTAATGCTGTCAATACCACTCCGCCCATGTGTACTCTGCCCCTGGATTTCTGTACTCCAAGTGCATTGTTTTACATTTTGTGTTCAGGACAAAAATGCCTTTCAAATGTGGGTAGCGACTAATCTAAATTCTTTATAGTTTTTTATGTTTCCTTGCGCATGTGCAAGAAACATCTTGTGGTAGAATGACATTTCAGAGGTGTGTCAGGGACGAGTCCAATGCACAGCAATCTTCAGTGGGCTTGTCCCTGACAGACCAATGAGCATGCAACCAAACTGTGACACTAGTCATCGTTTCACTTCTAGAATCCGTTCTCTAGTTGAAAGAAATAAAGTGCTCGAATAAAAGTGCTTCATTCCTTTCATTCATGCCCATACAGATCTTACTGCTTGTCTCCCAACCCATCCTGCAGACGTCCAGGTACCCTGCCATACACTGCATCCCCCACTCTCTGTGCCATAAGCAGTAAACAGTCCTAGCAGTAAAGAACAAATAAATATTATTTATCCTTCCCCAGACAGCCGTCCGCGTTGAACTTGTTTGTGTCTCTGTGCGAATGACAGTGTCTGTGTTCTTGTCCCTTAGCTCCTCTCTCTCTCCAGTGCTTCATGTGTGCCGCAATGCCCAGCCTGAGTATTGCTCTCTATGGGATCTATGTCATAATGGTGATTGCATAAAGGTGATCACTATTATGGCCAATGTACTTTAGCGAAAATCAATTTTGCTGATGTACACCCTGGCGCATGGCAAAATGGTGCAGAAGACTTATATTTTTAGTATTTATGTGGGGAGCTGTGCCCCCCCGCACCTCCCTACTATAAGATTCTCAACTCCAGGAGTGTGCATGTCGGGGGGGGGATGCAAATTAAAAAACAAATTCAGGCTGGGCACAGCAAAATGTATGCATACCTGGACCTGAACCTGGCACCTTTGCAACTGAAGCCTGCGACCCACCCACCATGCCACGTGGCAGCTCAGTAGCCTGGCACCAAAACACACCACACAAACCCTCCCTCCCCTTCCGCCATGCTCACTCCACCCTGCACATGCGTGTATATATATATATATAGCGACAGAATGTCGCTATACCTGCAGTCGCCCCCCCCATCCACTAGCTGTTTGATAAAGCACCGCTATTGAGTTGCCCTTTTTGGAATGCGCACAATAGCGAGTGCCCTTATCACGGTATATCCTCTCTGTGATGGTACCCACTGACCCACCCCATGGATCTCCTAGTGTCTAGCTGCCTCAGTGTGCCCTCCACCCTGCCACACAATACAAGGAGCAAGAGTGCTGAGAAGTGAGGCAGCATTGCCTGCAGAGCTGTAGCTTAACCCTGAAAGGCAGGGGGAGAGAGAGACATGGGCTACAGAGACAGACACCGAAAAGAAAAAGCAACAACGCCCCTCCTCCCCCGAAAGAGAGCACAGGATCAAAAGAGGTGGTGAGTGGTACCAGTGTCAGGGACAGAGCAGAGAGAGAGCCCCCAAACAGTGACAGCAACACGATGAGATGTGGTGAGTATGCAAGAATGAGAGTGGTCACCAGGTGACAGGCTGTCACTATTGCAGCACCACCTTGGCAGTGTGAAATTGGGGGCAGTGCAATGCAGTGACCATAACCATGATGACCGGGTAGCTCCCAGACCTGCAACTGAACAAAAGTTAATTTCAATGGGTGGCCTGTCCCCTAGCAGAGTCTACTCCTTCCCACCCCCACCCCCCGAAAGAGACACAGCAACAGCGAGAACCACTTCCAGTGCAGCATATATGTGCAGGTCCAATCTGTTCCAGTCAGAGATGGTGTCACCCCACCCCTGCTAAACAGAGAAGTGGAACACAGTGTGTGCTCGAGCTTGGTTGCCATCCATTTTGTTTCCACTCACTATTCTGGCACCTTGCTGTTGGTCTGATTCTCTGTTTGTCTTTCTGAAGCTCAGTGGAAGTGGACAGCACATACAGAGAGGCAAAGAAAGTGGCAGCAAGAGTGCCATGACTGGGACAGAGAGCAGTGCTGCAGAGTTTTCCTTTCACCATGGGGGAGTGGACATTAGAGAGAGAGTGAGAGACCAGGAGAGACACAGTGTAAAACAAGTTTGGTGCATCTATTCCACCACCACACAAAAAGGAGCACCCAGACAGAGCCAGAAACAAATATGTGGGTCACATATCTGCCCCTTCACAATGACTAGCACAGTTTAGGGTGGACACTGGATGGGCACCCCTGGGCAGTTGCTGCCTCCTACACCTCCAAATCACATCAGTACATATGCAACAATCTGCAGTAGCCAGAGACTGATGTAGGTTACTCATCTTCCCCTCCACACACATCCCACTCTACACAGGTTGGCACAGTGGCAAGGTGACCTCCAGATGGGCAGCCCAAGGTAAATAGTGGGCTGTGGCCTGGCAGAAGTTGATGATTGGTGACCCCTCTGCAACTATTCCACCACTGCTCATTGGCTGCCCTAGCCAGAGACAGAAATGTGAGTTGCACATTTGCCACACCACACCTGTTTCTGTCTAGCCAGCTGGGCACTAGGTGGGTGGAAAATGGGTTGTGGTCCAGAGGCCATTGACACCCAACACATCCTTCCACATTTTTGCATGTGTGAAGCATTTTCTCCTTCCATTCCACCTCCTGCATGTTATGAGCACTCTGCCGGAGCCAATGACAGATGTGGTTCATACATCTGTCCATCTTCACCCATCCAAGTTCCATGAAAGCTGGCACTGGCATTGGGTGGGCTCTAGGCAGGTTGTTCTGGGAGAATGATTCCCCATCCCTCCATCCCACCTCCACACAAGTGTAGCACTCTGCAGCAGCCAGGGATAAAGATGCAAGTTACACATCTGCCCCTTCATATCCGTCCCTGCTCCACCAGAGCTAGCATGAAGGTTGGAGTGAACTTTGGGTGACTGGCACTTCCTTACCTTATGCCACACCTCTACACTTGCAGAACACTCTGCTTCAACCAGAGGCTCTCTCACCTAACGTGCTGTACTCATGGAGAGCACTCTGTGGTACTGAGATATAAAAATGTGGATCTTGTATCTGCCCCTCCACAACTGTTCCCACTCTGCTGGGGGTGGGGAGGATACAGTGGGTGCTCCTGAGAGACTGGTGCTCCTCTTACATCCCCACCTAGCAACCCAATACTTTACAGCAGCCAGGGAAGAGATGTGGATTGTACATCTGCCCTATCAAAAACTGTGCCCACACAGTGGACATAGTGTCTTATGTAATAATATCTGGTCTCAATTCTTGCTGAATGCAACATTGTACATATTGTATAAACTAATGTAAAGAAAATTCCTTTATTTTAATTTATATTATGTGTCCTTACTTTTTGTATCTCACACCATGTATTGTCTTTATCATTGCTTGTACACAGGACCTCCTTGCAAATGAGGTTGCTTAATGGATTTTATCCCTTCACAATAAACTTGAACGTTAACATGAAAAGCACTCTTTCCTCCATTCCATCTCCACATATAGATATCATTGCTCCACCTCCATCCAACGTCCATACATTGTGAGCACTCATCCCCTGACCCCTCCAGTGCTTCTCCTACTATGTTTCACCTCCCCCACATGGAAAGCACTTCTTTCACTCATTCCACCTCCCACAAATAGGGAGCACTCCTCCCCCTCCGTTCAACCTGCACACATGGGGAGCTTTCCTCCCACTTCATATCAGCTCTGTACATGGGGAACACTCCATCCCTTCATTCCACTGCCCCTACATGGGAATCATTGCTCCCCATCCATCCCACTCCTACACATGGGGACACCTCCACACATTTGAATCACTACTCCTCTACCACCATCCCACCTCTGCATATACAGAGTACTCCTAACCTCATTCCACCTTTGCACATGGAAGCACTCTGCAACAGCTAGAGACAAAGACGTCAGTCAGGCATCTGCCTTTCCACACCTATTCCCACTTCACATGATAAGCTCCAAGTTGACCAGAACATCGATGGGGTTGAGATGTAATGAGTGGGTTGCCCTGGGAGACAGGGCCAATACTCCTCACCACCTCTCTGAATGACGGAAGTCCTCTCTCTGAATCAATCTTTATTTTTTTCTCCACTCACCACTTTTCTGCTGATTATCCTTCTGTTTGCTTGCCTTGCCAGTTGCTCCCCTCCCAGGACAGGACCACAGGCCACTAGACCAGGGCAGATTTTTCCTCGACCTATCCTGTCTTCTCTTCAGACCACACCACCAGTCCAGCCAGCGTCCAGCACAGTAAAGAAGATGCGCCATGCATTACTCACAGTTCGGCACTGGAAGGGTCAGTTCTTTCTCTAGTAGACCATACTTCAAGTTTTCCCACAGTTCAACTGAGGCTAGAGGAGAGCAACACACAGTCCCACTCTACCACCACGACAATCAACAGGACGCCACAACTTGGTCGATGCTGTACAGATGACACAGCACAGCAGCACACTCACTAGGCTGTCTCACAAGGCTTCTCCTGCTCTCTCTGTTGATGATGTCTCTGTCTCCCCTAGCCATCAACAGTCTGTTGCATGCAGGTTTTGTTGCAGATAGCTCTAACAACTATGGATACTGCTGAGACACTGAGTTTTTTTAGCAGCTGAGCCTGAGCCAACCTGAAAATAAAATACAGGAATTTGAAATTTTCTGAGGCAATTTGTGGAAGGGGGGGGGGGTGGTGGAACACCCTGAACATCCCCCTGCCTGTGCCCATGCAATCCATAACAGTTCAGACACATGCAATGTTTACACTCCTCCCAGTCCAACCAGCCTCCCTGCCTACCCTGGCACACAAATGAACACCAACCATGACCCCTCCCACTTCCTCTGCAACCAGCAAGGATCCCTCACTCTCAAGCGGTCAGTCCTGTACAAGTAGCAGAGTTGGGGGTCTGGGGCTCGAGTCGGACATGCTGCTGTAATGGAGCTCGAGCCTGTCTGAATACAACAGGACAGCTTAACAGAGTCCCCTTAATCCCTACAGATGGAGGGCTGTTGCACAGATGATTGCTACAGCCTCTCAGGCACCACTGGGGATTTAAAACAAGAGCTGGACTATGGCAGGCAGCCTGCCATCTGCTTCCTCCTCCTCCTCCTCCTCCTCCTCCTACACTGACTGCTTGCAGCACTTGCCCAGCTCCTCCTCTGCTACCAGTGCCCACCAATGGTCAGTAGTGTCGGTGGGTGGCCCCTGTTGGAGTGGTCAACAAGCTCCTCAACTTGTTACTAGCCCCCACAACCAATACTTTTTTTTTTACTTCCTTCTGTGTCTGGTTGTATTTGCCTGTTTTCAAACACCCAATAAACTTTTTTTCAAGTGTCTACTTGGATACAGAATATTAAATATATCAAAATAAAATATAATTGCTTTGAAGAAGATAGAAGTCTTTATAATGGCTCAGTTTTAATGTATGGTTGGAGAAAGCTGAAATCTTACCTTGATTGTTTTACTCCTACCAGGTCAGTATGTCGTACGCTTCATTGCACACGACAAAACCGTGTAACAAGAACAGGGTGGTAGGGAAGAGCAAGAGGGTGCAAAACCATGAAAGGGTGTATGCACAGTAGTGCACCCTCTCACTTTTCCCAGGCAGAGGATAAGGCCTCTGCTGGGACAGGGGGCTGGCAAGCAGCTGCTGTGGCTCGACGGGATGAGCCACAGGCAGCTAGGGAGGCAGACAGTATATTTGGGATCGGGTTTGGATTCCCGGTATAGTTTGGGGGGGTTGCAGCCCCCATAATGGGGGTGGAGTTGGGCGGAGCCCCCCACAAAACAAAGACATATGCCGCTGGCAATATATTGTGCTTTACTGGCAGCGTGGTATATTGCTGCAGCATAATGTCTTGCGACATTATGACCCCATACGATTTTACTTCCTGATTGCTATTTTGTATTTTCATGTTAAATCAAATATAATAAAATATAATTGTTTTTGTTTTTTTGATAAGACAGAAGCTTTTATTATGGCTATTTTTGGTTTGATCCACGCACACCGAAGCACTGAAGCAGTGAGATCACCATGATTTTGGTAGGCTTGCACCATTCCTCTGATCCTAAAAATATGTATCATAATGGTTGTGTAATTGTAGGTCTATCTTCAAATGGCTCTAATTCATAATTACACACCAAGAAGAATGGTGTTAATGAATTCATTTAAGGTTTCATAATTTGACCTTTAACAATTTTAATGACCTTTCAATCCTGGAGTCTTCAATTTGTTTTATCTAAACATTTCTTTGCTCAGTTCATCAATAGACCACTAAGATTTAGAATAAAATTACTTTAGAACAAAAACTATTTAACTTCTCTCCGAGTTGAAAATGCATAGGAGATTAGTTGTGCATACTTTTGTATTTCTCCACACTCTTACTGTGGAAATTTGTAAAAAAAAATTTGAAAAAATAACACTTTACCTTTTGCACAGGTCTTGACCTCCTATAAAGGGAATGGCTTAAAACATATTTAGGAGTTATTCAAGAGTTATCCCAAGGTCAATATTTAGTAAACTATACATTTAATGCATTTTAATAATAAAAGTTGCCAAAGAGGACATAATAAATGTAAATTATACAATGGCAAGAACATTTCCTGGTCTCTAATTGGTCAGTCTGGAACTGGACCCGTGAAGTTATCCCAGTACAACATCACGGGTCTAGTCTCAGCCTCACTGTGAACCTGTAGATAAGCTATATGATGAGCTAGATGACCTCTTTTTTGCATCTCTTCTTAAGAAACAAAAATATTTTTCCACACTAAAAAACATTCTTTAAAATGATTTTTTATGTTGATTGCGCACATGTGCAATAAACATGTTGCATCAGCTTTATCCACAAGCAGGTTGTGGAGGCATGGCACTGTTGTGTCCAATGCCCCACAGCCTGCAAAGGCTTGTCCTCCATCCCCCAATGCTGTGGCACGCTGCTGCTGACACTAGTTCAGCCAGCGTGCCACAACTTTCTAAAAAATTTGCCGCTGCAATCAGGGGCTGCCTCATCATTGCAGCGTCAGCCATCCGCTGCAATGAGGGAGCGACACATCATTGCAGGGCGGGATGTGAAACCCCTGATATTGTTTGTGAACATGGCGGGGGGTTGCCGCCGCGTTCACAAACAATATAACCCCCTCTCCCCCACCGTGTTTACTTGCTGATGGGGGAGCCCACTCCCTGTCTGCATTCTGTGACCCCCCATGCTTTCCTGCCGACGGGTGCCAATCCCCATCGGCATAATGATACCCCTTGTTGTTCCTGCTGACGGGTGCCCAATCCCCATCAGCAAAATGAACCCCCCCTTCCATTTCTATAGCTGAGGGGGTGCCCAATCCCCCTCGGCTCCTGCAGCTCCCCTCCCCCTTTCCTTGTTTGCCAACGGGGGTGCCCAATCCCCTGTCGGCTGACGCACCCACCCACCCACACAGGTGGCACACTGGGAGCCCACCCCAGTGTGCCAAAGCACCTGTTAAAGAAGAAAATGGTCCCCCGATGTCTTAATTTTTTTTTTCACCCTGTGAAGAAAAAATGGTCCCTTGGAGCTCTCTCAGGCCACCCTCCCACAACCCGCACCCACCCACTCCGCACCCTGCCTCCCCACACCCCACCTCACCCCATACTTACCTCTGGAGTCTGGCGCAATGATCTTCGGTGGACTGGGAACACGTCTGCACTCTTCAAAGCCGATCGCGAACTGAGGAAATGCCGGTAAGTGGTATAATGTAATAAATAGGGTTTTTTTCAACTTTAGTGCATATCTCGGGCATTTTTGGGACTTTTTTCCCCAAAATTTTCAACATGAGGTTTTTGGGACCCCTCCTCATGAATTCTTGAACTGTCATGGCGTTAATCGGCCTGAAAGGTGGTTTCGTGGTCACTGTGTGGAATCACCCTTCGGGGCCGATTAAGGAAATGACAGTACCAGTGTTCATGAGATAGGCTCTCAAAAAGCCTATGTTGCAAATTTGGTGGGAAAAATAAAAAAAATGACTGTTTTACAAGCGTGTGTTGCGCAGTTGCTACATACGCTCGTAACTTAGCGAATTCACAATATTTTCATGCCAGATTTTCAGCATTGGCATTTTCTCACACCTCCTTGTGTGAGTAGTACAGCTGTCATTGTTCACATCCTGGCTGAAATTGTTTTTGCAGTTCTGGCGCAGAATAGCGTGGTCACTGTGGGAAATCAGTGTTCAGGACAGATTAAGAAAATGGCAGTGACACTGTTCATGAGTAGAGGTCCTAAAATGCCTATGTTGAAAATTTGGTAATGATACTCCCTAAAGTGACTGTGTTACGAGCGTGTGTTGCGCGGTTGGCATGCACTCTCGTAACTTCGCGAATTTATAATATTTTCACTCCAGATTTTCAACATTGCTATTTTCCCAGACCTACTTATTAACAGTGCAGCTATCATTTTTCTCATCCTGGCCAAAATGTGTTTTCGCACTTCCGGCACAGAATAGAATGGTCACTGTGGGAAATCACTGTCCGGGACAGATTAAGAAAATGACAATGATACTGTTCATGAGCAGAGGTCCTAAAATGCCTATGTTGAAAATTTGGTGATGATAGCCCATCAATTGACTGTGTTACAAGTGTGCGTAGTGCACTTTCCAAGCACCTTGTAACTTCACAGATTTGTAATATTGTCACACCAGATTTTCAACAGTGCCATTTTTTCACACCTCCTTATAAGCAGTACAGCTGTCATTTTTCACAGCCTGACCAAAATGTGTTTTCACAGTTCCAGCGCAGAATACCGTGGTCACTGTGGGAAGTCAGTGTTCGGGACAGATTAAAAAAATGACAGTGGCACTGTTCATGAGCAGCGGTCCTAAATCCCTATGTTGAAAATTTGGTGACGAAACTCCATAACATTGTTATGAACTGTTTCCACGCACCCTTGTAACTTCGCAAATTTGTAATACTGTCACGCCACATTTTCAACAGTGGCATTTTTTCACAACTCCTTATGAACACTACAGCTGTCATTTTTCACATCCTGGCTAAAATATGTTTTTGCACTCCTGCTGGACAATAGCACGGTCACTCTGGGAAATCAGTGTTTGGGACAGATTAAGATCGACCGAGTGAGGGGGGGAGTGACCGAGCTCAACTGAGCTCTGTTGGGACTGCTGCGGATTTGTTTGTGGGCAGACAAAGGCCCCAACACAAGAGCCCACTACAAAAGGGCAGCCTGCAGCACTGGGAGAAACAGAACAAGAGTGCGAGTGAGGGAAGGGGAGTGAGCGAAGTCACCAAAGCGCTGTCAGGACTGCTGTGGATTTCTTTGTGGGCAGAAAAAGGCGTCAATACAGGCAGGGGCCCAGTGCAAAAGGCCAGCCTGCAGCGGTGGGAGAAACAGTATGAGCGAGCGACAAGGGGACTTAGTAAGCTCAATGGAGCTCTATCAGGACTGCTGGGATTTCTTTGTGGGCAGAAAAAGGCGCCAATGCAGGCAGGAGCCCCATACAAAAGGGAAGCTTGCAGCGCCTGGACAAACAGAATGAGCGATGAGAGAGGGAGACTGAGCGACCTCAACAGAGCTCTGTCGGGACAGCTGCAGATTTCTTTGTGGACAGACAAAGGTGCCAACACAGCCAGGAGCCCCATACAAAAGTGCAGTCTGTGGCGCCAAGAGAAACAGAATGAGTGAGTGACAGAGCGGTACGAGCGAGTGAGACAAGGGGACTTGGTGAGCTCAACGGAGCTCTATAAGGACTGCTGGGATTTCTTTGCAGACAGAAAATGTGGCAATACAGGCAGGAGCCCAGTACAAAAGGCCAGCTTGCAGCGCCGGGAGAAACAGAATGCGAGAGTGACAGAGGGGGAGTGAGCGAGCTCAGTGGAGCTGTGTCGGGACTGCTTCAGATTTATTTCTGGCCAGAAAAAGCTGCCAATGCAGGCAGGAGCCCTGTACAAAAGGGCAGCCTGCAGCACAAGGAGACACAGACCGAGCGAGTGAGGGAGGGGGAAGTCAGTGAGCTCAACGGGGCTCTGTTGGGACAGCTGCAGATTTGTTTGTGGGCAGAAAAAAGCAGCAATGCATGCAGGGGCCCAGTACAAAAGGGCAGCCTGCAGTGGCAGAAAAACCAGAATGAGCGAGTGAGTGAGTTCAACAGAGCTGCATTGTAACTGCTGCAAATTTCTTTATGGGCATAAGAAGGCAGCAACGCAGGCAGGAGCCCAGTAGAAAAGGGCAGCCTGCAGTGCCGGCAGAACAGAATGAGTGAGTGAGAGAAGGGGAGTGAGCGAGCTCAACGCAGCTTTATTGGGACTGCTGCAGATTTCTCTGTGGGCAGAAAAAGGTGCCAACAGAGGCAGGAGCCCAGTACAAAAGGGCAGCCTGCAGCGCCGGGAGAACCGGACTGACTGAGTGAGATGGGGGAGTGAGCGACCTCAACGGAGCTCTGTTGGGACAGCTGTGGCTTTCTTTGTGGGTAGAAAAAGCCACCAACACAGGCAGGAGCCAAGTACAAAAGGGCAGCCTGCAGCATCAGGAGAAACAGAATGAGTGAGTGAGAGAGGGGGAGTGAGCCACCTCAATGGAGCTCTGTCGGGACAGCTGCGGATTTCTTCCTCAGCAGAACAAGGTGCCAATGCAGGCAGCAGCCTAGTACAAAAGAGCAGCCTGCAGCACCGGGACAAACAGACTGAGCCAGTGACAGGGCCACTGGGCGAGCTCAACAGACCAACGCAATCAACATTCGGCATTGACAAATACTTGTTTTATTCTGTATAACAATGAGCCATTGTATAATAGCAATAATGCCCTCCAGGATGTGTGTCATTTGGGATAATGTCACACCTCAGTTGTTGGACCCTCATTCATAAAAATGGTGATCAATCTCAGCATACCAATTACCTCCCTATTTCCATTTCCCCCTCTCCAAAGCAGTACAGTGCATAGTCTCTGACCAACTCACTGAATATGTGTCTAAGTACCACATCCAGTGCCCAGAGCAGCATCCATAAAGTGCTCGACTATCGCCACCTTGTGGGATCAGTGTACATTGATCTCACCAAGGCCTTTGATATCACAATCTGCTTCTGGCATCCCTCCATGATGCGGGCATCTCCCATCAGGCGGCCAACTGGTTCAAGGATTACCTGACTGATAGATTCCAAAGGGTCAAAATTGGGGACGCATTATCCACCTCCCAACCTGTCTGCTCGGGTGTCCCTCAGGACTCTATTCTTGGCCCACTCCTTTTCATCATCTTCCTCAACTCCCTCCCACATTTCTGTAACACCAACCTCCTCCTCTATGTGGACGATGCCATGCTTTTCACTAGTGATCCCGACCCCACTGCCCTTGGGCAAAGGCTTCAGTCCGACTTTGCAGCAGTTGAAAGTTGGTTCTCGCAAAAAAACTAATTATGAATTACAAAAAAAGCAAGTCCATGATCTTCGCCAGTCCTCATAACAAGGAAAAATCAACCACCTTTACCATCAGTAATGCTGACAATACCCCCATTAACCAGGTCCTCACCTTCAAGTATCTGGGCATTACTCTTGACAGTGCCCTTTCTTATAGAGAGCATGTCAGCATCACATCCAAGCTTGCCAATACAAGAATTGGTCTGCTGTACAGGAATAGGCACTATATGATGCAGGATGCCCTTTTCACAACCATCACCAGTTCCATACTACCTATCATCAATTATTCTTATTTATTTATTTCTAGGAAGTACCTTTGAGCCAAAGGCTCTTTTACAGAGGTTCCACGTTGTAGTAATACATGGGCATAACATAATTTACAATGGTTACAAGTACATAAGCAGATACAAGGAGGTACTATGCCTAGAAAGACACGAGTTCCTCAGGTTACAGAGGTTACATAATTACAATAACAGGATTACATAAGTAAAAATACACAGACACATAATTTAAAGCAGGCTAGATTGATAGGTTGTTAAGTGAACAACTTGAGAACCTACAGGTATAGAGCAAATCAGGTAGGGAACAGAGGATCATATAGTCTGTAAAATAATTAACTAATACTAAACACAAGGAGGTGAGAACTTGATGGGCAGCAGTTCTTTTGTCTTAAGTGCTAAAGAGTGTAGTCATAAAGAAGGGCTAGACTCACTGAGGGGGAAGTGCTGAGGTGGGGACCTGGAGCCTACTAGGGGGGTGTTAGTTAGCAAGAAGAGAGAAGAAGGCAAGGGTGCAGGTTAGAATGAGGGTAGCAGGAAAGAGAAGGGAAGAGTGTGGGGGAGTTCAGGTATCACAGTCACAGTTTCTATTTGTGGCAAGGGCCACTCGGAGTTTATCTTTGAAGGGGCCTATTTTGTCCTCTTTTGTGATGCCTAGGTCAAGCGCATTAAGCCAAAGTGGTGCCCAGTATTCGTAGGACCGTTGGCCTGTGTGGTTCTACGGAAAGGGATGCAGAGGGCTGAGTTGTTTGTACCCCTAGTGCATCTGATGGAATTAGGTCTGCTAAGGAGGCTTTGCAGGACTGGGGTGGTAAGTCCTAGCATAGACTTCTTGGTGAGCATGCATACTTGATACTTGAGGCGACTGCCAAGGTCGAGCCGTTTTGTTTGAGTGTACAACTCGCAGGTGTGAATGAGATGAGGAACACCTATGACTAAATGACATGCTTTGTTTAGTGTTGTTTTGATACGTTTCAAAGCAGTTTGGAAGGCAGCCCCATACACTGCTAGACCATAGTCTATCACTGAGAGGACTGAGCTATTTACAGCGGTTCTGAGTGCCTCAGAAGTCAGGCTTTTTCGGTGTCTGTACAGTAATCCTAGTTTTGCATTTAATGACTTTGCGACTGCGTCTATGTGTTGGTTAAATGAGAGGGTGCAGTTCAGTGTCAATCCTAGGTATTTAAATATTTGAATCATCTCCAGGGAAGTGTTATGATTGTTGTGAATGCAAAGTTGGTGAGTGTGGTGTTTGTTATATGATGATGCGAATAACATAGTCTTAGTTTTTTTAATAATTGAGGAGCAGCTTTGATTGAAGGAACCAGTGATCAGCCGCAGTGAAATTAGCCTGCATTAGCTTTTCCAGTATGTAGGGGTCAGAATTACATGAATATAGGACCGCAACATCTGCATACAGTAGTAGCTGGTCATTTACTGATTGAGGGAGGTTGTTTAAGAACAGGCTGA
The DNA here is from genome assembly GCA_016271365.2 of Neoceratodus forsteri. Taxonomy (NCBI): domain Eukaryota; kingdom Metazoa; phylum Chordata; order Ceratodontiformes; family Ceratodontidae; genus Neoceratodus; species Neoceratodus forsteri. Next base: position 1,095,614,678 of record CM057456.1, on the reverse strand, counting down.
ACAGTAGAGGGCCAAGGAATGCCTGTGTTAACACTAAGATTGTTCAAGAAGGTGTCCAGGATTTTCACTTTTTGGACCCTCCCAGACAGGGAGCTTCTGAACCATGCTACTATTGCAGGGGAGAGGCCGGTATTGGAGAGCTGATCCAGGAGCAGATTATGATTGACAGTGTTAAAGGCCTTGGTGAGATCAATATATGTTGCCTCCACCAAGAGCCCTCTGTCTAGCGCATTATGAATAAAGCTGGTAAACTCCACTAGAGCGATTGTGGTACTATGTTGTTTTCGAAATCCATGTTGTTGCTGACATTGTAAATTATACTTGTCTAGATATTCCATCAGTTGGTTGCTTTTGATTCGCTCCAGGGCCTTGGAGAGTGGAGGAAGGATAGATATTGGGCAGTAATTTGTAGAGTTGGCCCTGTCACCACTTTTGTAAACAGGGATAGCCACCGCCACCTTCCAGATCCGTGGAAGTTTGCCTGATACCAGGAAGAGAGATTTAAGATTTTGGTGAGGGGTTTGAGAGTTATGTCCAGGGTAAGCCTAACTAGTTTTAGGTCAAGTTGATCAGAGCTAGTTCTGGAATTACCTAGTGCCTTTAGGATGTACTTTTTTGCTTCCATAAAAGTGATAGCTCTGAAGTAGAAAGGTGAATGGGAGTTTGATTGGGTCCTCAGGTTTCGTTCAGTGCAAGTATCTGATTGGTGTTGAAGGAAGCTAGGGGGCAACACTCCACTGAAGTCAGTAAAAGCTTTGATGAAGACATTTGCTATGCGACTGTGATCCTGCATAGGTTGGCCCTCAATGTTCAGGAAGGTGGGAGGAGTTTTATTAGGTTCACCGGTTAGGGACTTGATGTTCTCCCAGAACCGTCTACTGTCACCCCAAGAGTTTGTCAGCTCATTTTTAAAGTCAGTGTTTTTGGCCTTATGAATAGCCCAGGTGCATTTATTCCATGCAGCTTGATAATTCTGGTAGTCTGTCTGGGTACCAGAGTTTCTTGCTTTGTACCACAAGTCATCTCTATTTTTCATGAGGGCTAGTAGCTGAGCCATGATCCAGGGGCTGTCATAGTTACGGATCCTTGTTTTGGTGTAGGGGACGTAGACATTGCACACTTCATTGAATTTGCTTATAAAGCATTCTAGGGCAGTGTTGACATCTTTTTTGTGGTCAATAGAGCTCCAATCTTGGAGGCTGAGGTGTGCTGTTAGAGCTCCCAACTTGCCTTTCTTCAGAAGTCTAGTAGTAATAGTCCTGGCTGGTGCCTTTGAGGCCTTATTTGACCATTTACTGATTACCAGGGAGTGGTCACTGAAGGAGTTGGGGAGAACCACGATGGAGGATATTCTTTCTGGCTGATTTGAGACCACCCAATCGATTACTGACCCCATGCCTGTTTTGCTGTTATACCGAGTGGGGGAGTCTACCAATTGCACAAGGTTGAGAGTGGCTAATGAGTCCTTATAGTGTGCAGCTTCAACAGAGGACCAGTTGATATTAAAGTCTCCAACCATTATCAGCTCTGTGTTTGGTCCCCCTTCAGAGAGGTAGTTGATGACAGAATTGAAACCATTCGCTTGTTCCTTGGGAGGGATATGGGCCAAGACTATTGTTAGGGTTTTCCCATTCTTGCCAAGTATTACTTTTATGGCCAGCAGTTGAGCCCCACATTTGGTATCATATGGGTTAAGCATTTGGCCCTGAATGTGGTCTTTAACATATATAATGCAACCATCTTCTCTTTTACTGAGTCTGTCTAGTCTGAATGCAGCATACCCAGTGAGTTGTATAGCAGAGTCTGGCACCCTAGGTGATAGCCAGGTCTCCACTATCGCAAGAATGTCGGGCTGGTGCTGCTGGACCCAGACTTGGAGAGTGTCCATTTTTGCTAGCAGGCTGCAGATATTTATTGATGTTATTGTTAGTCCATTCTGTTTCTTATGAACTGTTGCAGCGTATGTAATCAGGCCTGGGTTGGGATGAATATTACCTGAGATCTGTAGGAGCAGCCATGTGATCCTTGTAGCTTGCCTTTTTGGATGTGTTAGGGCCTGCGATTGTGTAATGCAACGTGATTTTTTTTGGCATGGTACATGGGTAGGTTAGGGGTACATCACTACCAGGTGGAGGGAGGGGATAGCCAGCCTGTCCACTGTTCAGATAGACCCATGTAGTAGGGGGTATGATGAGCCATGTTACTGACAGCTGCACATTTGTGGTTTTTGTGTTATCCAGGTGGTGATATTGTGGCACTACAGTCTGGAGGTGGAGAATTAATGTCCTCCTCATATTCTGCAATGCGTCCTTGATGGAGTCATATTTGTATATTGGCAAACATTTTGTGTGGTCCTGTCCTGTAGAGGGGGGCCAATATCAGAACTGGTAGAAATAGAAAGAAGGTTCTAAGGAGGGACATACTGTGGGCTACAGCAGGGAAAGAATTCCCTAGGTGTGTTTACAGATGGTGGGAGAGGGTCTGCGTTTAACCCCTGTAGGTAGATTGGGGCTAGAAGCAAGTGGTTAGAGGTGAGAGTGGATGGCAGGCTTATCTATTTTTTAAGGAGGGAGAGAGCGAGGAAAAGGAGAGCCCACTGAGGAAGGAACATTGTGATGATAAAATCTGAGGAACAGAGTGTGTAATGTGCCAGATAGGATAGGAGCTCCTAGTAGCACCTGCATATAACCTGCTAATAGAGGAGTAGACACAGAAAATGTCACTGTTATCAGATATATAGCCCTCTAGTGGTGAGAGGATATAATCTGCTGATGGAAAAGTCAACAGTTAAATGACTGTAAGGATTTAATAAATTATTAAACCCTGGCACATAAATTCAACTAGAGAGACAGAGGGAGATACAGTAGTTAGAGATGTGTTCAGCAGGAGATAGTATGGGCCACTTGGAAAACAGCTTTCACTGGTACCAAATCCAAAAGCCAGGGCTAGTACCTTGCAGTATCAGCTGAGCTGTAGCTCATGGAGGATTTCTGGACCACTGTTTAGGTTCAAGAAATTGAGGGGTCCCTGTCCTAGTCAAGGCTTGCTGGATCCCTTGCAGTATCAGCCGAGCTGTAGCTCATGGAGGATTTCTGAACCACTGTTTAGGTTCAAGAAATTGAGGGGGTCCCTGACCTAGTCAAGGCTCGCTGGATTCAATTATGGCCTGATAATTTATGGTTCTGCCACAGACACCACCCTTAAGCGAATCCATACTACTCTAAACAGATTGTGCTGGTTGATCACTGGTGCCCCGAAACAGACACACACTTGTGACCTCTACTCCAGTACTAACTGGCTAACCCTCAAGGGTAGATTCTCCTCCACACCAGTTTATTTGCTAAAAAAATTAGTAAGGGACTCATCACACTGTCCTGCCTGCCCCTTCTCAACCTGGCAGCTGAAGCCCATGGTACCAGGAGTGGCACCAGAATCTCCTACCTGACCCCTTTCTGCCGCACCTCACAGGCCCAATGGTCTTTCAGCTACAGGACTCCCAGCCTGCTTAGTGCCATCCCCCCTGATGTCCTTGCTACCCCTACCCTGGGCACTTTCAAGTGGAAGTTTCAAGGAACACCTCGTGGCACTCAGCAGGTGTGATTGTCCCACTTAGCCCTCCTCACCGCCCTGGACTACCCCAACTAGTTCTATGCTATACAATGCTCCTTAATGGTTATGCCTCATCCTGCACAACTGTACTACTAAGAATGTACCTGCTTTAATATTGATGGCTTTCAACTTTTTCTGCCATGGCCTGCAAAATTGTAAAAAGTACATATGTAACTGCCAGATTGCAACCATGAAATCACCTTTTAGGACGAGAATTGAAATGACAGTGACTGTGTTCATGAGGTGGGGTCCCAAGAACCTCATGTTGAAAATTTGGGACCAAAACTCCAAAGAGTGGCTGAGATATCAACCTAAGTTGAAACCCCCCATTGATTGCCATTATAGGGCTTACTGTGATTTTCTTCAGTTTGCGGTTGGCTTTTGAAGAGTGCAGACGTGTTCCTGGTCCATAGAAGATCACTGCTCCCGACCTCTGAAGGTAAGTATGGGTGAGGGGGGGTGCAGGGAAGTGGGGTGTGCAGAGGGAGGGGGCCAAAGAGAACGATGAAGAACCATTTTGTTTTTTTCAGGTTTTAAAAAAAAATGTCATGGGACTGTTTTCTTTTTTACAGGTAAACTATTCATAACATGGATTTTGGCACACTGGGGTGAGCTCCCAGGGTACCAGAGTACTGGGGGGGATACATGCTAGCGCAAGGATTGAGCACCCCAATGTTGGTGGGGGGTGATCTGCTAGCGCGATTGCGCTTAGAGTGAAAGTGCCTTCGGGCACTGTATACTTTCAGCCCGTACGGAACTTAGGCTGTGGCCTACTCTGCATGGGTGGGAGAAAACAAGCAAAAGGAGTCAGCGGGAAATGGAGGAGGCAGGTGAGGAAATCACCTCCTCCCACTTTCCAGGAAGGGACCGGCGGGGTGGCAAAGGGGAGGGGGCCGGAGACCTCAGTCATGCTGATCGCGACACAAACAACTGTTTGATGTGCAGTGACCTGCAGATGAAAGGAAAAAGCTGCCACATGATTGGTGAGCCTTTTTCTTTTCAAGTGCAGACCCCTTCAGGCAAAACAGCATCGCGACCAGCCTGGCTGATGATTGGTCTGATAATGTCTAGCCCCTTGCAGAGCACTCTGAATTAGACAGACAGCGTCACACCCCCCAAAAGTCACTACCCAAGGAATTTGATGCTCATGCATGAACTAAAAAAATGCCTGCTGATTGTTTTATATTTCGCCTGGATACTTCACAGAAGACATGGCATATGCCTGAGACAGTGCTTATCAGATAGTGTCTTAAGATGTTAAAAAAACTGTAAATCTTTTTAGATTTGCTGGGAAAGGGTGACATTTAGGAGGTATGAATCTTTCTTGAAAGACAATACTTGCCCAACTGAAGCTTGTAGCAAGAACATGTTTAAATACTAAGGGCAGGATTCACAAAGGGCTTGTACTCGACGTATCTCGGATGCCACGGCGCAAATGAGATGTGCCGAGCACAAACTGTGTTAGTCACAGATGATGCACTGGGGGATGCTCCTGGTGCATCCCCTCTGTGAATACCACAGTTGCATCCAGCCCTGACTGCACCAACACAACCCCCTGGTCATGCTAGGTAGACAGTGGGGCACTGCATCTCCTGATGCACTGTGCCAAAAGCCACCATTTACAGCTGCAGACATGCAAATGGGGCCATTAGGCATGCAAGCTGCAATGGGGCCATTTGCATGTCATTATGACCCCATTTGTGTGCACCCAGCAGGGTTGCACCTGGTAGAATGTGCTGAGCCCCCTGCATGGGCTGTGCACTGTACAGTGCACCCATGACCACCAAGACAACCGGCACCCACCCCCATCCTGCTCACATCCTGGTTATATTTCTGCTCCCTGCGCTGACTATGTAGTAACATAGAACCCCCCCTCCCTTCCCACATCCACTGTCACAAGCCGCTCCCTGTGGCGAATATGTGGTAAAATCAGAAACCCCCTCCCCGCCCACATCCACTGTCACAAGCCACTCCCTGCAATGTATGCTGTACAATCATAACCCCCCTCCCCACCTGCATCCACTGTCAGAAGCCGCTCCCTGTGGTGAATGATGTGTAATATCAGAACCAACCCTCCCCTTCCCGAACGCATCATTGTCAGTAATCCATTAGCCTCACCCCCATAGCCCAGCAGACCCCCCAACCACTCAGGCACCTCCAATCCACCCAGCTCCCCATCCCAGCAGAGTCCCACCATTGGCAAGCAGCACAGCCCACCCTCATACCTCTATGGTTGCCCGCCGACAGAGCTGTCAGAGAATGACAGCTTCTGTACATCTGTAAGTCCATTGGTTGACTGTGTCAACCAATGGGCTTGCAGTGTGTACTGTAAGCTATCATGCACAACTTTGTGAATGGGTCAGTCAGAAAAGGGATTTAGTAGGAACATATAAGGCTGACATAGGTGGCCAACCAATGTCAGTGGTAGAAATTAGTATAGAAAAGAAGACAGAAACATTGTTGCACAACAGATTTTAACAGGAAGGAAAAAAGAAGATAGGAAAGACATCCCTCCACCGAGGAATCCAGATGGGTAGAACGCAGTTCTACCACACCAATGAACTTCAGAAAGATGGAGTTTGCCATGATAAAGGATCTGGTGTCCGAGGGTGTGGAGCAGGAAGATGAGGCTGGTAATGCAAAGCTCTTGTGGGACCCATTGAAGAGAGTGCTTGAAGCAGCCATGGAGGTTTGCATCCTTCAAAGCAATAAGGTAAAAAGGGCCAAAATGTGTCACCCCAGTTTAACAAGGACCTAAAGCAACGTATCTTAACAAAAAGAAAGTCTGTGACCACTGGAAAGAGACTGGTTGCCTCTAGGCCAGATGGCAGTACAGAGTAGCACTGAGTGACTGCATCGTTAGAATTAAAAAATGCCAATGTGGGACTTGATGCCAGGATAGCAGTAGCAGCTGCAGACTACAGCAAAATCATACATGGAAGAAGCAAAGTAAGTAGAGTGTTAGGCTGCTGAAAACTGAAAAATGGGGTGAGGGAGAGAGCCTGTGAGAGACCCATCAGCAATGGATGAGATGCTGAATAAATACTTTGTTTCAGTAATCACAAAGCAGACTGTTTGGCTACTAATTTGGGAGGGTCCATGGCACTGGGAGTAGCCATGATTGTAGTGTCAGTGGCTCAGTAGGTAGCACACTTGCCTCTGAGGCCGTGAGATCAGAGGGCTGTGGGTTCATTTCCCACATCTGGCACTTGTGTTAATATCCCAGTACTGACACTGTAGTGCAGCATGAGAGGGGTGCTGCAATTCTGAGGTGCCGTCTTTCGGATGAGACGTTAAACCGAGGTCCCATCTGCCTGGATTGGTGGTAGTTCAGGTGGATGTTAAAGATCCTATGGCACTTATCGAAAAGAGTAGGGGAATATTTTATTAGAATAACATCAAAAATCAATAATTACATATCGTGCTAACAGCACTCCACAGATCATTATACACAGCCAAAAAAAGAAACCAGTAAATACCAATAGTGTTACTTCACACCAACAAATATAAAACAAAATAAGTCGAACAAGTATTATTGTCATACAGTCACTAAAGCACTTCCTAAGGAATTATTAATCTATCCTACTGCAGTACATAAATAACAATACTTCCTCCCTTAAAAAAAATGTTCAGTATAAGAAGCTGGATTATCAAAAAACATCATAATGAACTCAGCAACAAGTTATACAAACAACAAAAAAAACAGTAAGGAATTATCCTAAATAATAACAAAAAGGAAATCCAAAGGTTAAACCATAATCAGGTTTTAGTGTCTTTTTGAGTCCCAGTCCTTGTGTTTTCATATACCCCACCATCCACATGTGAACAGAAAGTTCTTATTTATATTTAATAAATTTTGAAAATCCTTTCCACCACTCTCTCACCTTCCTCGAGGAGAAGAATGCTGCGTCATGAATATAAATCCTGTACATTGCCCCGTGGATCAATCTCTGGACAGTGTCATGAGGCATCAATTTTTGATATAATACCCATTGGCACCTAGCTTGCCACAAGTAATATATCAACGTACTACAGAAAATCTGTAAAGTGTCTGTATGATATAATAACCGAAACTGTGGAGAATGACCCAACACTAATGTGTCATAATCCATATATTCTAACCATTTCATATGCCATTGTACTGCCAGGAATTTCCACAGAGACTTAGCATAGGAACAAGTAAAAAGAAAATGGTCAACCATTTCCTCTTGTGCCACACACTCCAAAAACGGACAATTCCGTTCCTGTATTGTCTTATGTTTGGCATTCCCTCGTACTCCAATTCGACCATATACCATAAGCCATAAATTTTCCCACATATAAGCAGGCAACCTTGGGTTATTTAATTTACTTAAGACTACATCCACATACCTCACAGGGCAGTTCTTAAACACTGGCTCACTAGGATATAATTGAAGCATTACTGATTTGTACAACTGTGAACCGGTACTAACTCTGACTACCTGTGCAGCCAACCCCCATTTAAATATTTTTTTTGCAATTGGTACAAAATATGTCGGAAGTAACAACGTCGGAATTGGTTTCAGGGGTCTCTCAATCCAAAGAGCATAATACCTCCCCATCACCTGTCAGTGTAACATTCCAACTCTTTCTGTGGTTACCCCCCATCCCAATTTAATATTGGTTGAAATAAATAAGGTGGCAAAAAAAATTACCGGATCTATCATCCCTAAACCTCCTTTCTGTTTTTCCAAGTATGTAAAATGTTGTTTAATCGGATTGAGCCTACTACCCCATAACATCTGGAAGAATAGACTATATATTCAGGTTTCCAAGAGTAGTGGCAAAGGAAAAATCAGTGCTATATACAATAACTTTGGAATAATAAATTTCTTAATAACTGAAACCCGTTTAATTTTATCCAATTTCCATTGTTTCCAAATATTAATATTCCTTTCTATGGATGTCAATACGGATACCCAATTAAGATCTGGCACATTTCTCGGCCCATATAATAATCCTAAGATTTTAATCGGGTCACAAGAAATACGAATACCTTGTACTACCAATTCAGGTATACCATCCATCCCAATAAATACACCTTTATTCTTATTCCTGATTATAGTGGAATTTGCCAACACTGCATAATCATCCATGAAGTCTAAAAAAACATCAACTTGTGAACTATCAGAGAAAAAACACATAAATCATCAGCATAAGCTTGTATATACCACTTATCCACACCGGAATCCCAACCTATTCCTTCCCAACGAGGGGTTTGTGTTAATGATCTAATTAGAGTGTCAATCGTAAATGCATATAACAGGGGACTCAATGGGCAACCCTGCCGTACCCTCAGTCGGGACATGAAACCCTTCCCTTATCTCAAGTTGTATCACTGGGTGGGTAATAGCTGAATCATAAATTGATCGTATAATGTGTAAGAAAACATCCGGAATCCCATACCGTCGTAAGGTTGTAAATAAAAAAGGGTGATATACTCTATCAAAGACCTTCATCTGATCAACAGAGACAATGCATCCCGAAATCCCTTGAACACCTGCGAACTCCACAATGTATCTCAAGACCATATGAGCCTGATGTATGTTTTTTCCAGGCACTCCACAAAACTGAAATGGGGAAAGCACTATAACCACTAATTGTTTTAATCTAGTATTCAAAATACTCATAAAGAGTTTATAATCGGAATTCAGTAGAGTAATTGGTCTCCAGTTATTCAAGTCAAATTTGTCGCCTGATTTATATAAAAAAATCATCAGCCCTTCTGCAAACCAACTTGGAAAATCTGATTTACCCATAAAAGCGTTAAACACTAACACCAAACATTTGGCAAATTCCACCGGAAAGGCCTTATATAAATCTGATGTCAAACCATCAATCCCAGGAGAAGTTCCAGTTTTTTGCTTTTTAATGGCAGTGATTATTTCCTGTGTAGTGATAGGCTGAATCAATACTGATGTATCAAACCCATGGTATGGTACCTCTATCTGGGTCAGAAAGTCTGAAATGTTCTGATCATCCAGGGCCACACAGGCTTATATGCCAAAAAAAATTGTTTAATAATAGTATGAAGTGACTGCTGATCCTGTACCAAAAGACCTACCTTATTTCGGAGGGCATCCAAATGTGTGGATTGTGTATAAATTTTAAAGGCGTCATATGGATCACCCCGGCTGTTTCTTGATCCCATATCGCAAATGAGCATTAAGGGTTCGAGCTCTATTATACTGAACCTCCAAAAGCTGATCTTTCAGTGTCCTAATCTTTGAACTATAATCTAAAGTGGAAGTACTGGCAACCGAAAATAAATAATACAATTGCTGTCTTAATTTTAAATAGTGTAGAAAATCATTATTTGCCTTAGCCTTCCCCTGATGTCTTAATAGGTGACAAAGGTCGTCTTTAGAATCCTTCCACCACTCGCCCATAGAGCTATATAAAAATGCTACCGACAATTGTGCCATCAGCAATGATTGAATTCTATCCAGTACCCCTTTTGAGTTCAGCAATAAAGGATTTAACTTTCATCTCACCCTCTTACTTATCAGTCTGGCATGAGGAGAATCGCTACAAAGTAACAATAGATGGTCAGAAAATGACACCGGACAGGTTGCAAACATAAAGGGAATTTTGTTAGATAAAAAAATATAATCAATTGTGGAAGTAAACCAATGCCTTTTATATGTAAATTTGGGCCCTGAACTTTATTTACTACTCCCATTAATTAAACCCGCTGAATGTATCATTTTATAAAAGGCCCTAGTGTCACAGTAAATTTTTTTACCCACACCCCCCTTCGGATCCCCAACATCTGTCAAGGCACAGTTAAAATCCCCACACAAAAACACCTCCAGCGATGTCAGCAAATAAGGTTGTAACATATTACAGAGCGCCACCCTTTCTGCTTTGAGCTGAGAACCATAAACGTTAATAAACCGACATAATCTGGATTTCCACAGACCATCTAAAATCATTAACCATTCCGGTATCAGATCCATCAACTTAATTAAAGAAAAGTCATAAGAATGGAATAGAAACCCTATTCCATCCGCCGACTGCTGGCCAAAAGACCAATAAGACGGGCCCCAGCACCATTCACGTTGAAAACACCTGGCTTGTTCCATAGTATACATCCATGTTTCTTGAATTAAGCAGACATCAATCAGAGTAGAATGAACAAAGTCATAAACTATCTGCCATCTCTTATAATTCAATATACTATGAACGTTCACCGAACCTAACCGAAATTGCAGCATGCCTAGTCAAAGTCAACCCATCACCTATCTTTCTTCCTCCGTTTCTTCTTCTTCCCTTTATAATCCTCCTGCAGTCGTAATGGGGAAGGCGGACTGTCCGTCATCTGCTGGGAATCATCCTCTGGGCAATCCATATCTGATTCCCCCCACTGACTGGACAACAAGGCAAAAGAGTTACTGGTTTCCACATCCATGGCAGGGTGCTGTGGAAGACTTTTAATAATTCTGGAGGATCGTCTAACCGCGGCCACCACTGGTGCCTGAAAGGGCTCCTGTTGCTGCTGTCCTTCTACAGTCAAGGCTTCCCCTGGAACCTGTTCCAAAGGATCCTGTTCAGGACTCACTACCTCTGCCACTTCTGCCCCCTCTTCACTCATCGCAACAACGGAAGGCATTTCTTCTACAGGCTGTGAGGGACCAACGGGATCCGTCCCTATTAACAAATCCTGGGCCTTTTGTATTAATAAATCTGGGCTACCACAACAGCCTTTATTTTTGGCCGCCCATGTACAATCTGCAAACACATGTCCTGTCTCATTACAAAGATCACACTTCGTGAAGTTAGCACACTGAAAAGCAATATGTCCCACTTCTCCACAGTTATCACATCTCGGTTTGTCACAAGAGCTTGATAAATGAGTCCTAGACCCACATTTATAACATGCCCGTGGCTGTCCCGCATAAAAACACACCCCTCTATCCCTCCCTAACAGAAAGGAATTCGGGATGTGCTCAATTCCTGCATCCGTTTGTCGTAGTTTTACTTTAAAATGCCAACCCCCTGTCCAAAATTGTTCCGAATCCAGAGTTGCTTCAGGAGAACTCAAAATTTCACATTTTTGGCCTAGCTAGTAAGTGATATCATCGATATGAACTCCTTCATTTCTAAACATAACAGTGACATATTTTATTAAAAGTTTCGTTAAAGGTATCACAAGAAAGGGTGTCCATAGGGGGGGAAATTTAACCTGAGTACATCTTTCCCAAAACAGGTCAAGAGCATGAGCGGAATGAAAACTAACGTCAAAGTTGTCTTCCCCCGAAATATTAATAAATGCAAACACTTCCCTAGGAGATAAGTGTAAAGAATCTTTCAATAAACATTTACCCACATATTGCCTATCAGGTCGAACCTCCAAACCTCCTTTGTATCGAAGATGCACCGCATTTCTGCAAGGTGCAGCATCCTTTTTAATTTTTGAAAATAATTCTGACATCAAGGGCTTTTCCCCCCTTGTCTCCCTCTGGTCCTGTGCCTCCACTTGTGCCTGGGCCATAGGTACTGAGATTTCCTGCCTTCCAGGGGTTGAAACCACCACAGGAGCAGACTCCTTGTTCCCACCTACCCACTCCTCCCCCCATGTGAACCACCAGTGTCTTGTAACTTGGGTTTCCATGTTGGTTCATTCTGGGAGAAATTCAATTTCGGGTCCCCATCAGGCGTGGGCTTCCAAGACCACAATCCAAGGTCCAGCCAGCTTCGCTTAGAGCTTTCTGTGGGGACCAGTTATCAGCAGTGATAGGTTCAGTACCAACGGTGTCTGGAACTGTATCTCCCCCTTCCTGCTGACTTTCAGCTAGAGTTCCATCTATCCCAGCAGTAGGCAGCACTAAATGACGTTTTGCAAAAGTCAATGCCATTCTTTTCTCCTTCCCCTCTTCTCCTACCTTATCCAGATGTCGTTTGGAAAATAAAAAATCTGTAACACCGGATTGTATTCCTGGCTCCGTTTGAAAGACACAGCGTTTCCCAGGCTCAGCACTCCCACTTGCAGCGCTTATGGTAGCCTGAAAAGTAAATCCCGACGATTTCCACACAGGACTCCTCTGTACCTCACGAATGTCATTCCCCTTCAGCACTTCCTCTTCAACCAAGACGTCGGTGTGCACCCGTAATTCGTGCAGTACGCATTTCCTGTTCTCCGTCTCCTCTGTCGGCTCATGGCACTGGGAAGTCACTCCCATAGAACTGCCAACCACTTCTCGCTCGTTTCTCTTCACAACGCTGCCATTATCCTTGTCACTGGAGGCACAGCAAACAAATGAGGACTGAATTTGATCCAGGATGTTTATGGCAGGCAAATTCTCCAATTCCCCGACTAACCCGGTAAGGTTCACAGATTCCTTATTATCTAAGGCCTTTAGTTGCTCCGCTACAGTCCACTGTTCAAAACGTAAAGCTTCTAATTTTTGTTTGAGCTGTCTCACCTCCGGTAATATTGCTACTGCATCAGAGGCACGGTAATCCGGTGATAATGCTGTTAAATCCTCTGCAGAAACGAATAACTCCTTATCTTCAGTATCAATATGCTCCAGTTTGCTCTCCGTTCGGTCCGACATGGTTGCTGGCACATTTGCAGCCCTCGGCTGCTCCGTCAGTTCCTCGACCTCCATCCACCTTCAGTGCAGGTTACCGACTAACCTGCGGTCCAACAACAGCAAGTCCCCCTACTGGCCAAGCAGTAGGGGAATTTCCCTGGTGTTCAGGCCAAATTTCCCCTCATTCACTGAAAATACCACCAACAGCTTAATCTGGTTCAAGGTCAGTTGGCATTCATCTGTATCCCCCTCCCCCCGGGTCGTGCCTGAAAATAGGCAAGATTTGTCTAGTGCACTTACCCGGTCAACAAAAACTAAATAAATAAATAAAAATAAATAAACTTAGCCTGTAGACATTGTGCCACCTGGTAACTGTATACCTGGTTAAGATCAGGCCAGTTAAATCCAAAGGGATGGACAGGATACACCCCAGCATCAAAGTGAAGTGGTTATTTTACGCTGTTTTTTCAAATTGTTTTCATGTCATGCATGGCAGAAAAGTGGTAATTCTACTCGGTCCACCTCCTGGTAAAATTTAAATTATGAACTGAGTAACAAAAATCTAGCAACCTGGTTGGCTGACTCCCTCTTCTTAACCATGATTAAAATCCATAGCATAATCACAGGTATGAAAAAGTCCCAGACAACAGGTTGTTTTACCTGTTCCATATCCTTCCACCCATATATTTTGGCGGTCAGACAGCAGGGCTGGAGTCACAGTCAGTTGCAGCAGCAGGCAGAGCAATAGCATTTAAGTCTGCTGAAATTGTCATTTTTAAAAAATGAGTTGGCATCTTTCATGTCACCTCGTCCCCAGTGGCTGTTTCAGGAGCCTCTGAGTGTCTCCCAAACTGTGAACTTCAGAAACATTCAAATTGGAACACAGTAAGTGCCATGCTCCATGATACTGAAACCCCAATTCAAGCCACAAAACTGCTGCTGACTTTTCTCAAGGGACCCTGATTGTGCCACCGCTAATAAAATTATCAGAAGCATTACTTTGCAGCTCTTTCTCCTAAGCACTATGCTAGTGGCTCTTCATTAACAGACTCCTGCACCACAGCTCTTACTTTCACGTACTGCACAGTTCCATTTGCACCACCACTCCTATACAAGAACTCCCAGCTAATAAAGAGTTCAGCCCCGATTTGGCCACTGCAGCTGACTGCTCACCTCATATCAGTTTCAGCTCCTGGCTACAGCTTTTATCTTTGGCTTCCCACAGCATTACATAAAATACTTGACACAAACAACTGTGCGTATGTATGTGAGTGGGGGGTGAGGGTACATATAGTTATCCATAGCTACTACAGCGCCACCTATTGTACTAACCTCCATAAAATAAGAACATTTTCTTTATATGTACCCAGTCACACTGCACAAATCATTGAAAAAAGTTTTAAACTGTGTTGTTTATTACTGATATAAAGACAAATCCAGTTCTTAATAGCAATAATGCACTCCAGGATGTGGTATATCATGGGATCCCATCACTTCTTGGGTGCATAAGACACATGGCCTGCAGCCTTATGCCTCACAATGCACCTGAGACTTGACAATGTCCCATGATACACCACACCTCGTCATGTATTATTACTTATTTATAATGTAACCCACCCTCCAGTGGTGTCTTGGGGTCCTGATGGTAAAAATGCTGGAGGGGGACACAAGCCAGAAATACCCACAGAGATCCAAACATGGTAGAAGAAATAGCTTGGCCTTCCTTGACTGTTGAATTCTTGGAGTCAGGGGCTGGTACACTTCATAGTGTGACAGATGTAGGAATAGCTGGCTATGAGCAAGTATGGCACTGGAGCTAGGCCTGGGGGAAAATCTGGTTAGAAAAAATGGCAGCACAGATCAGACAGGAGCACCGCAATTAAAAGAATAAAAATGTAATTAATTAAAATATTAAAACATAAAAGGTCAGCTCCATGGGGCTGGAGGCACAACAGAGACAGGCACAAGGACGAAAGTAGCATATTTCTGCAGCCCAGAGCTGCGGTACACACTTAGGCCTAGGCAGGTTGGAAATATGAGCTCCACTTAGCTGGCTGAGCCAAGGGGCTCAGGTAAAAAGGGCAGCAAAAACACACTGAGGCCCAGACCACACCAGAGCTCCTCAAACACACCTTTGGACAACACCGGCCTGGTACCAAACTGCTGTGCACCCTACTGGCATTTGGCTACTCACCAAGCAGGAAGATCTCTCACAACCAGCTCCCTCATAACTCCCAGCCTTCTTGCTGCATCAGGCCTAATGCTGAGGCCCACCCTGATCCCAGACCAAGCCCACCACCAGGAAAGGTAGGCCCAGCTTCTCTCACTCCCAGCGGGCTGCCAAAGCATTGAGGGCAGCGTGCCACACGGGTACAGCATAGAAACATAGAAACTGATGGCAGATAAGGACTGCTTGGCCCACCTAGTCTGCCCATTTTCCCCACCTACTGTAACACTGCAAACCCTATTTGATCTCCTGTTTTCCCCCCTCTTTTCTTATCACTAAGGTTCCCTTATGCCTGTCCCATGCCTTCTTGAATCCCACTACAGTTTTTTGCTCCCACCACCTCTGCTGGGTGGCTGTTCCAGGCATCCACCACTCTTTCTGTGAAGAAGTACTTCCTTACATCTCCCCTGAGCGTACCCCCTCCAACCTCATAGCATGACCCCTTGTTCTTGAGCATCTTTTTCTCTGAAAAAGGCTTCCCTCTTGAACCTTATTTATACCTGTGAGGTATTTGAAAGTCTCTGTTATATCCTCCCTGTCCCTTCTTTCTTCCAGAGTGTACATATTGAGGTGCTTCAGCCTCTCCTCATAAGACTTTTGATATAGACCATGCACCATTTTAGTTACCCTCCTCTGGCTTGCCTCTACTCGTGTCCTTCCGGAGATGTGGTATCCAGAATTGGACAAAGTACTGCAGGTGCGATCTCACCAGTGATTTATACATTGGTATCATCACTTTCCTCCTCCTACTGGTTATACCCCTCCCTATTTAATTATTTGAAAGACTTTCACCAGGAAAGATATATACAGCTGCAATAGCTCGTTTATAGAAGCATCCTGGGGGAAAGGGAAAGGTGGAAATACAATTGATAAAAAATAGTACACAACAAGAAATGATGCTTGGAAATGCAGCCAAGGGTGTAAGCAGACATACTCACTGTACACATTTGTGTACAGTTTTGTTGAGTGCCTGTCCCAAACCATATGCCTTTCTGTTAACATTTTCATTCTAATCTGTAGTATTTGGGTTAGTGTAGGCCACTGAGGAGTGACTCTGTTTAAACTTCTGTTGTTTAGGAGACAGATACATGTATAACCTCTTTAGAGATTAGAGAAATCATCTGAAAACAATCTGATTTGTTTGGAAGGGGGTGCCATTTGGAAAGGATGCGTACATTTTTTAATGAGGGGGTGTAACTGTTGTGGATTGTGTGCAAACGGAAATTTCTGGCTACACCCCTGCAAGCAACCTAATACATTCAAAACTAATCAACATTTGTGAAATAGATAGGCAACATGTCAACCAGATAGGATTAGTACATACAGTGCCTTCAGAAAGTATTCACCCCTCTTGGATTTTGTCACATTTTTGTTGTATTACTACCAGAATTTGTAATGCATTGAAATGATTTTCTTCCCCCTTGATTCACACAGTATACTCAACAATTTAAAGGGGCAAAAATATTTTTATTGTGTAACAAAAAATGTATGAAACATTAAAAACTGAAATATCTTGTTTACTTAAGTATTCACCTCCTGAGTCAATACTTTGTAGAAGCACCTTTGGCAGCAATTACAGCTTTGAGTCTTCTTGGGTATGTCTGTATCAGCTTTGCACATCTGGATTTGGGGATTTTCACCCATTCTTCCTTGCAGATTTGCTCAAGCTCTGTCAGGTTGGATGGGGAGCATCAGTGAACCGCAATCTTTAAGTCTTTCCACAGATTCAAGTCTGGGCTTTGGCTGGGCCACTCAAGGACATTCACCTTCTTGTTCTGAAGCCACTCCAGTGTTGCTTTGGCTGTATGCTTGGGGTTGTTGTCCTGTTGGAACGAAAATCTTCGCCCCAGTCCAAGGTCTATTGCAGACTGATGTATGTTCTCCTCAAGGATGTGCCTGTATTTGGCTCCATTCATTGTTCCCTCTATCCTGACAAAGTGCCCCAGTCCCTGCTGCTGAAAAGCATCCCCATAACATGAGCCTGCTACCACCATGCTTTGTGGTAGGGATGGTGTTACACAGGTGCTCAGCTGTGTTTGGTTTGTGCCAGGCTTAGCGCTTTGCATTCAGGCCAAAGAGTTCAATTTTTGTTTCATCAGACCAGTGAATCTTTTGCCACATGGTCTCAGAGTCTGCCATGTGCCTTCTTGCAAACTCCAGGCATGCTATTATGTGGCCTTTTCTCAGGGGTGGCTTCTGTCTAGCCACTCTCCCATAGAGGCTACATCTGTGAAGTGCTGCAGAGATTGTTGTCCTCTGGACAGGTTCTCCCATCTCAGCCATGGAACTCTGTAGTTATGTCAGGGTGGTCATTGGATTCTTGGTCACTTCCCTGACCAAGGTCCTTCTTGCCCGGTTACTCAGTTTGGGAGGACGGCCTGCTCTAGGAAGAGTCTGGGTGGTTCCGTAATCTTTTCATTTCCTAATGATGGACTTGACTGTGCTCCTGGGAACTTTCAACACCCTAGAAATGTTTTTATACCCGTCCCCAGATCTATGTCTCCTCACAGTTCTATCACGGAGTTCTAAGGACAGCTCCTTAGTCTTCATGGTAGTTTCTGCTCTGACATGCACTGTCAACAGTGGGACCTTATGTAGACAGGTGTATTTCGTCTGAAATCATGTCAACCATTTGAACTGCCCACAGGTGGACTCCATTCAAGTTTTAGAGTGATCTCACAAGGAAATTGGATGCACCTGAGCTCAGTTTGGAGTGTCATAGCAAAGGGGGTGAATACTTATCAAATCAAGACATTTCAGGTTTTTATTTTAAATTACATATACAAAAAATTCCAGAAGTTTCATTCCACTTTGACATTATAGAGTAATTTGTGTAGATACGTGACAAAAATATCCCATATAAATGTATTTTAATTTGAGTTTGCAACATCACAAAATGTGACAAAATCCAAGGGGGTGAATACTTTCCGAAGGTACTGTGTATGCAACTATATACAACATACATAAAAAGTTACATCACACATGCTCATTTTCACCCCTCTGGGATGCACACCTGACAAGGGGATTGACAGTGAACAGAAAAGGTACAGTAGGCAGGGTTAGGGGGTAAATGGTGGAAGAAAAGCTGGCACTAACATTAAAACAAAGGAGAGTAGTCCATAACACATAAGAACAGACAACACTGAGATGAAACAACTACACGAAGCAGACAAAGTTGTGAAGAATAGAATAAGAGAGAGGGGACAAGGGGAAGGGAGAGGAAGCCAAATCGTTTCCCTCAAGAACAGGTTCCACACTGCTCGATGTAAACCCAGCCAGTGCTGAAGGTATAAACAAATCAAGGAGATGGCAGATGGGGGTAAGAATGGAAGGAATAGAACAGTAGTAGAGGAAAGTGAGAGAAAGTGAAAGTGAGGAGGGACAGAAGCCAGAGAGAGTTTGGGGGGGGAAGAGGATGAGTGATTAGCCATATAAACCACACTGCTCAATGTAAACCCTGCCAGTGATATGCTTACAGCATGCCAGGCAATTGACAAGGGGGATATAAGTTGGTAAACTAGATAGTAACAGGGGAGAGAAGAGGTAGTGCAGGCGATATGGGTCGGGGCAGTTACAGGAAGGAGAAATGTGGCGATGCAGAAGAAAGGACAGAGATCGAATAGAAGGGGCAGAGCAAATATCTAAGGGGAGAGAGTTCTAGGTGTTTGGAAAGTGAAAGGAGAAGTCAGCTCTCCCTAAGCTAGAGGTTCGGGTAGAGATGGTGAGGATCCTATGGGGTGGGGTATTTTGGAGGGAGTAGGTGGGGGGGAGTTGAGAGAAGGGTGAAGAAGTAAGGTGGGAGGGAACCAAGCCAGCACTTCCCAACTAATGAGGCACAGTGGGCAAGGGAATGAGAGAGTGATGTAGAGGTCACAGTGGTGTGTACATGGTGGACAAGCAAGAGCAAAGTGACAGAATGAGTTGAAGAGAGTGTCCAGTCTGGCAAGGGTGGACTTAGGGGAAACACTACAGACTAAGTCACCAAAGTCAAAAATAGAGAGGATAATTTTCTGAATGATCTCCCTACGGGCCAGTGGAGGAAGGCAGTCATGGTGTCTCTACAGAGTCCCTAGTTTGGGAAGAAGCTTTTTGTTGATAGCATCCACATGACCAGCAAAGTTGGGGTTCCTGTCGAGCCAAAGCCCAAGGTATTTGAAGGAGGAGGAGACATCCTCTAATATGGACCCCTCAATGGTATGAAAGGAAGGAGTGACAGTAAGTCTAGCAAATCTTTGCCTAGTGCCAAAGGTCATAGATACCATCTTTTTGGCATTAAGTGGCAATTAAGTTGAGCGAAGCCAGCATTGGACATTATTAAAGTCTAACATGAGCAGAGAAGTGCAGTATCTCTGGATCAAGCCCATCAGGACTTTTGCCCTTAGTAGGGTTCAGTGCAAGGAGAGCTTGTAGTGTGTCAACAGGGGAGAGTAGCGAGAAGGAGAAAATGGGGATAGAGGGAGTGGGTGCTTAGGGAGCTGGGAGTGGGGGAGCAGAGAGAGGAAGTGCACCTAAAAAGGAGGAAGCATATGTAGTGAAGAAGTTGAATTTGGTAGCTACCTCGGGGGGGGGGGTGAGAGATTGTGACATCACCTACCTTTAGGACTGGAGGAGGCAAATGTACAGGAGATGTTGCCACCACTGGATATGCCACACCATGGATCTGCCACCTCCATGGCACCCCCACTGCCTCATATCTCCCTGCTGGATAGGGCCCAACCCCACCTTTGTGCTGCAGAGCACAAGGTGGACCAGATACAATTCCTTCAGGCCAGGGCTTCTACTACAGGGGTTCCTGTCCCACCAGCCACCTCCCTGCACACCTCTCCAAAACCCAAACACCGAATCAATGCCACTGAACTGGGCTGCAACTCCTGGGCTGGGAGTTTAAACCCTGGCCCACACTTGTGTTCTGTAGTCCTGCTGGCCTCCTCACTCTCTCTCTCAACCTTTATACCCTATAGGGCAGTATCACTACACCCAAGGGTTGGGCACCACCCAGGGCCTACCTACCACTAGTGCCACCTACAGGGGCAAGCAGGTAACCTTTAGTAAGCCCCTGAACTGAGGGCTTACAGAAAGAAAAGAGAACAACTGGTAGAGCCACTTGCAGTAATCTTTGAGTCTGTCTGGAAAGATGTGGTACTAGAGGACTTAAGACTAGCAAATGCAGTCCCCAAACTCAAAAAGGAAGCAAGGTCAGCCCCGCCCCACACTGCTAAAGCCTTCAGAGCTGTGTAAAATCCTAGAAGTTATCATCGAGGACAAAATTATAGAGCACTCATTAAAAGTCAAGGTTCTTGCCCCTCTCAGCATGGCTTTGTGAGGGGCAGATTGTGCCAACCAACCTGATCATCTCCTTTGAGAGGGTGACCTGGGAAGTGGACCAGGGCAGGGCCATAGACAAAGTTTTTCTGGACTTCAGCAAGGCTTTGATACTGTGGTGCATGAGAAGTTTCTGGGCAAAGTACACCAGTGCAGTATTCTATTCATGAGGCATACACTAGGTGGATAGCTAACTGGTTTGGTGGCAGGAGGTTGTAGTGGATGGGCAATACTGAAAGGAGAGGAGTAATCAGCGGTGTCCCTCAGGAACTGGTGCTGGGTCCAATGCGGTGCAGCACTTCTATCAATGATCTGAAGCTGGAGTGTCTAGCAGGCTGCTTAAGTTTGTTGATGACACTATGCTGGTCAGGGTGGTGGACTCTCTTGAGAATGGGGATAGACTTCAGGAGGACCTGAACAAGCTGAACAATTGATCAGACTTCTGTAGTCTCCAATTGTTTAAACATTTAAACAATAAGAAAGAATAACATGACCAGAGATAAAACACTCTAGTATAAAACCAAGGTATCCCACATAAACTATAACTAGTACTTGACCTTTATCTCTAGTTTTGATATCACTATATTGATTTTAATCCAAATAACAATTCATAGTATCAGGTCTTTACACAGTATACTGTGTGCATGGGGCAGTAGTGATATCCTATATGTTGGTTACCAGAACTAGATGTTAGTTGTTCAACATCATGAAATATTGTTGCCAAATCTGATGAAAAAGCAGGATTGTATCTATGAGGAATAAATGTGTATTCTCCAGGTTTATACTATCCACCATTAGTTACAGTCACTGTGATTTTTTTCTGTACCTCTTGATTCCTCCAATATAGCAATATATACTTCCTTACATTTATTAATCCCATATTTAATAATGGCCTTATTTGTCTCCTGTAACATATTGTTCACCTTCAATAACCACCCTAATAAACAAATACTTAGATCAAAGGGAATGGTAACCCCTGATGCCTGGTGTACTACATGTAGAATTTAATTTCAGTATTCTTTAAGAGCTTTGCATGTTACCAACATATACTTTGATGTACCTATTTAATTTTCACATCTTGGACAAAATGGACATCCTGTAGTGCAGTATTAAATTTGTTTAGTCCATCTAGAGCACAGTATGCTCTATGTGTAATATTGTACTGTATTTGTTGGAATTTGGAATTCTTTGCTATATTATGGGAGCTTGACAGTATACTCAATCACTGTGGATCTTTTATTAGAGGACTGATATTCTTTTCCCATTTAGCAGTAGTAGTAGTAGTAAATGTTTATTTTTATACAGAGTTGAACTATTAGGACCAAGACTCTATTCACGAAGTTGTTCTGTACATATTGATGCCTGGTTATATCTAAGATAAAAATAACATGTATCATAACAGTAAAAACCCACATTCCCATAATAATGCATCCAATAGTGCCAATAATTTTATCCTTAGGCACAGATGGTCTGTCAATTTTGCTACATTATTCTGTAGACTTTTGAGGTCAGTTTATTACTACAGTCTGTGCTTTTCATTAGTCTTTCCAGAGGTGAGGTCTGTATTGTGGTAACCCCATTTGTCTTTTGATGAATGTAATCTATAAATGTCCTAAAATTATGAATTGGTCAGATAATATCTCCTTTTTTTTAAACTCAACTTTATTAACCATTCATGCAGCATTGCATGATCATCAAAACATTTTTCAAGCTTACAATAATGTCCAGAGATCTATTAGTAACCCATATAGCAAAAGAGTTCAAGCTTCTGGAATGTCCTTTAATATAGTCTTTCTGTCAGTTAAAAGTGCAAAAAGCTGCCTGCCTTATCCGGCTGTCCAAGGAATTTCTGGACATACAAAAAATAAATGAATACAACTGCATGTACTGTAGATTATCAAATTAACTTCATACAAATACAATTGTCTGTCATCAACACCTGCGTGCATTCCATCATATCTCTTTTTTAATTTCTCAAATGAGGCTAAAGCATTACTCTTGAAGAGATGTCCTCTTTCAGAAAGTCCTCTCCTATGCTAATCCTTAAATGTCTAGTCTAAAAAGGCAGCTGAAAAGTCTGTGTTGGAGGCTATAGGTGTATATAATGACATTGTTTTGTTAATTTTAAAGTCTTATGAGTTTCCCTCCATATATCTGATGTTAATTTGGTAAACTGTGAGCGTTTTGTTATTATTATCTCTTTATTCTCCACCTCCTGGCTGACCCCTTTCTCACTCACTCCCCCATGTTATCCATGGACCAACACCCCTGATTGTCCCCCTACCTCACAGACAGTACTATTTACTCACTAACCTTAGGGCATAGGCACTTATCATATAAACATAAGTGTCAGGATCTGAGTTCTACTGTAATTTTATATATTTTTAATGAGAATCATAATACTCTTGCTATTATTCTGATTGTAACACTTGGGAGATACTTCTATTTACACCATTGTGTAATGATTAGTTAGGCAATACTACTATCTTTAGTGCTAGTGCAGGACTGCAACTGCATATGTAACCGCAAGTGCCCTTCACATATACAAGATCCATTGTTTAGCTATCTTGTCTTTCTGCTAGCTCAGCATGCTTTCCCAGGCTAGTGAGAAGTCAGACTATTTGCCACTGAACAATTGTAATATTTTTATATGTCTTTTTAGCCATTGTCATGGTTATTATCAGGGGTATAAGACCGTTTGCATAACACCTGCTCTCTGAGAAGATGCGTACTGCTACCTATAGGTAAGGAAGATTGGAGGTATTCTCCTGGTGATCACATTGTTTGGTTGCAAACCTGCTTTATATACCAGAAATAAATCACTTTTTGTGCTGGACACCATTTGTCTGTCATTTCTTCACTTTAGTGCAGTTCCAACAAGAATCTGAGAGGGTGATGGTTTTACCATTCTGTTACACTTGGCGACCACGTGCAGGTTGGAATGTACAAAGTGAGGATTCCATTCGAGTTTGTTGAACTGAATGTTGAGTAGCGTAGTGCATTTTTGCCTACTTGGACCTATTCGTACTTACAGTACAATTCACATTAAACTACTGTATTTCACCAATGAGTTGGTTTATCATTGTTTTTTAGAGTTGGAAATGCATTGGCAACTCATATTGTATTATTTAATGTTTGTGAAATATTTTTGCAGATCAGTTGGAATGCATCTGTAGTCCAGTCACAATGCAATGCAAAATAGAGTTTTAACTCTAAAGAAACAGTTTGTGTAAGGCTTTGTGCTGGACCCAGCAACACTTATGCAACTCAGTCAGAAATGCTAAAACAACTCATTGGAGGAAGAGTTTAATGTGACTTGTACTGTACTGTGGTTGTTCTTTTATGGACTTGCTCCATCTTGGTTTCAGGCGTGGCAGACCCACACCGGACCGCTGGTATACTCCCTTTGCGAGTAGCAGTGTACTGACTTGGCTCCACTGTTTGCCTACGGAAGACTAGAAAGTCATTGGGTGATGGCACCAAAGATTTGAGTCCAGTCTTTTGACTGATTTCTTTGTTTGTGTGTCTACCCCTTTGTTTGGCATGCCTGAATTATGCACAGAATTGAGACTCGATGTCTCAAACTATCTAACCTCCCGTGGAGGTTGGACTGATTTTGCACTGCATGCAAAATTGGCAGAAGCCCCTTGCTTATGATCTCTCATCAATATCTAGAGTCTAAGCAAAAATCCAAGACATACCACACCAAAGGTCTCTTGGTTGCGGCTTTACATACAGCCGTAGAAAGTTTGTTAGCACGATGTGCCTCCCTTGAATAGCAAAACGCTTCTCTAAAAAAAGATATGGTCTTGCAGGCATTGGAGTTACTGAAAAGGGAACAGAAACTTGTGGAGGAAATACAGTCACTCCGTGACCACGATAACAGACTGTTGCGCTGTACTGCTCAAGACTCTGAGCGTGAATTGTGTATGTTGACAGATGACAACAAAAGGTTGAAATGTAATAAGAAACAGCTATTTTATCTAAATTACATTTTAAGTGATATGAATGAGAGTTTGAGAGTAGATAATGTTGAACTGAAGGAAGAGAATGTGAGGTTGATGCATGTGCTAGACAAAGAGCTTAGGGAAAACGTTGAATTGGGCACCACGTACTGAGTATTGCAGCGTGAGGTTGAGAAGGGTACTGAGCAACGCACTGCAAAAGTTTGTCATAAGAAATGTAAAGAAAAGATGGCAAGAATGTGCCATCAGTGAGAGGTTCTTGCTGGCCATGTTAAAGCCATGAATGGTTTTCAGTACACACCCATTGACCTTATGTCATCAGGTGATGATTCTGACTATGAGGACATAGGCCACCTCATCACATCCAAACCTCTGCCCCACAGGGCGGTGGCCTTTACCAGCCATTCCCAAGATGGCAGCTACATTGGTCTGCCTACTGGCCATGTCAGCCTGCCCCCTTTTCATGTTAGCATGCCTTTTATGCTGCCACATCAACACAAACTTGGCGGCCCCCATAATACGGGAGGCCAACCACCTCTGAGTAGAAGCTGGCTTCCACTGGCACCCCTCTCCAGGGATGACAATACAGAGGTGTGTGGCATTGTACAAGATGTCTTAACCAGACTAGGAACATTAGATGGATAGTCATCCATGCAACAGCATATTGAATGCATGTTTGAAAATGCTGTCACCCAGGAGCATGCGTTCAAAGCAGTCACTGATGCGGCAGCGGAAGTTGCCCTTCGCGGTGCTTTGTGTCATGTGGAACTGACCACCACTCCTCATACATCCATGTACAATCCCCTACAGGTCGCTCACTCTGTTTGGCAAATTGCTGAAGGCATCGGACAGATGGGCCTGACTGACAACCTCAGTTGTCATTTGGAGAAGGTGTGCTCCCTATGTGAGAAACTTTTTCTCCAACCTGAATACCAGGTTCAAGTCCTGAGATAGACCATCGATCCTACCCTCTGGGCCAAACTCCCAGAGGCCATCTGCAACTGTGAGACGCTTGATTACAATGATATCTCCCAGGCACTTCTTGCTGCCAACACCCCAGGTATCATTGGAGCTCGCTTGGCCTACAAGGTTAAGCAAAATGTGAAGGAAAGCCCAGTGGCTTACCATCAACAGCTGTGGTTCATGTACGAGGCCAGCAAGGGCCTAGCAAGTTAGAACGCCAACAAAAATCAAATTGAATACAAGGATTTGTACATCCGGAACATGATTCTGGCCCTCTGGAAAAAGGTTGAACTCAGTGTTTACCAGGAGACCGACACCTTTGATGAGATCCTCACCAAAACGGAGCATGTCTTCCAGGTTTACCTCCATAACCTAGCTTCTGGTAAGAACACCAACAAGGCCACAGCCATCCAAACTCTGACAGCCCAGGGAGCCACGGCCCAAGTCGCCGCAGTGAACTCTACCCCTACCCACAATGTAGTGGAGGGTAACAATGATAAACAGGAAGCCCCTTCTGATGATAAGCAGTGGAATGAGGGGGCCAGAACTATAAAAACAATCAGAACTATAACAACAACAATAACAGGAATTGGAAAAATTCAAATTCCAATGGCAAGTACTGCAATGGGCCTAGCTATTGGAGCTTACAAGACGAGAACGAGACCCTCCAGAAACAACAGGAGGGGGTCCATGCTGAGAAAGAGGCCTCATCCACACATTCCATGGTGGCCCTGGCACTGGCTAGTAACACCAACCCTTTCTGGACTATGGCTACTGAACAATCAAGCAGCCGAGGGAAGAACCCCTTCACGGCATTGAGCACTGGCCTGGCTGATGCGGTGATCTGGGAACCACCCATTGAACAGTTTGAGATTGCAGCTCTGACATCACAGGTACAGTATGTGTATCCTGTGAAGTGCTGAGAAGAGGCCCAGTGAGCTTCCGTAGGTCTCAGGTCGCAGGGACAGGATGATGAAGAAGAATCTGAAAACTGCAGCAATTGACAATTACAGGCCCCAGTCCAGATTGTGAATGACTTGCTTGTTGACACAAATGGATGGATGGCCTTGTGTAAGGGCCACGGTCAGGGACCAGCAACTAGACATGCTTCTGGATACAGGAGCAGCCATGTCTGTTCTTCATGATGAGAACCCAGCTATGTCTGACTGGTCTACCGACTGGAAGACTAGTGCACAGGGTGTAGATGGCACTCAACTACACACCTATTGATCTGTATCTCTACCTGTGCAGGTAGACCATCTCAAGACTAATTTTGTCTTTGATCTCATGGTATTACGTCATCACCCCAGCATACTAGGAATTGATTTCCTTGCACAGCATGGCTGTGTTGTGGACCTAGCTAACAGGTTATTGCTACAGATCAAGGGACAATGCCATGCTGTCACCATACCAGACTCACATGCAGTGGCAGCCTTCTCCCATAACAACAAGGAGTATGACATCATGGCTCTTTTCAAAAGTCATGATCTGTTTTTTGAACTTTCACCTTTGTTACAGGAACACTTTGTTGGGTTTACCTCCAACAAGCATGATTGTGGTAGGATGCACACCACCACCACTGAAATTTCAGGGCCCAATCCTGCAAGATAGAAGTAATACCCGTTTCCTACTGAAGCCTTACCCTTGATGAGGGAGACCATCCAGTCACTGCTACAACAAGGAGTGATCAGGACTTGTGTTTCTACTGTCAATTCATCCATTTGGCCTATGAAAAAGTCAAATGGAACTTGGAGACTCACAACTGACTACAGGAAACTTAATCAAGTTGTGCCCCAACTGTGGCATCAGTCCCTGATGTGCTTAAGCTGCTGACACCTGATAAAAAGCGGTTCCCAGCTCTTGACATCTCTAATGGGTTCTGGTCACTCCCATTAACAGAGGAAAGCCAATACAAATTTGCCTTTACCTTTGATGGGCACCAATATACCTGGACCTGTCTGCCCCAGAGCTTCCATAACAGCCCTTCTCTCTTCCATCTCCACATAATGGATGCCCTGCAGGGATTTTCTACTCCCCAGTGTCTTCTGCAGCATGTGGATGAGTTGCTTTTACCAACCACCACAAAAGAAGAACATCTGGCCCTTCTAAATGAATTACTGATTTTCCTCAGGAGAGCAGGCCTCAAGTACATTCCCTCCAAAGTGCAATTGTGCAATAAAGAGGTATTTTTCCTTGGCCTACATATCACAGACCAAGGGAGAAGCTCAGCTGTCAAGAAGATCCAGGGCTTGCAAGATCTGCCACTTCGTACAAGCATGGCAACACTCAGACACTTCCTAGGAATGGTAAACTACTCCAGGGACTTCATCCCTGATTTTGCCTTGAAGGCTGCTCCCCTATGTGAACTGCTGAAAAAGGATGTCCCCCGGACATGGGGCCCTACACACACTGAAGCTGTTACACAGCTTAAACAGGCCTTAGCCTCAGCTCCAGCACTGATAAACCCTAACCCAAGGCTACCTTTTCATTTGTAAACTGCCACCTCTGATGTGTCCATGTCTGCAGTGCTGGTGCAAAAGTACAATGGGTATCACAGACTCATTGCCAATGCATCACAGATGCTATCCCCTGTCGAGAAAAAGTACAGTCTTTGTGAAAGGACACTCTTGGTGACCTTTTGGGCTTTGGGCTGTCAAGCACTTTCTGTACATCATTGGGTATGCCTCTATTATCTTCCATACTTGCCACACCCCAACTAACTTTTTGCTTTCAGACAAAGTAAAAGATGGATCACTCTCTAACACCAGGCTGACCCACTGGTTTTTGCTTTTGCAGGACAGGGACATCAAGGTACTGCCTGCTAAAATGCCCTCAATTTTGACCCATGGCCTACTCTATACAGGTAAACCCCATGACTGTGCACTCCAGCCACCTGACCTACCTGACCCAGGACCATTTCTACCAGCTACACATGAGATCCTGGAAGATACTACTATGTTTCGTATCTCTACAGATGGCTCTGCCTCCTATGTGGATGGAGAGCAGGTAGCAGGATTTGGAGTGCTCATTCGGGACCAGGAAGGTAATTTCAGGCGCATTTCTAGGAAATGCACTGTTATCTCCTCACAATATGCCGAACTGGTAGCTGTAGCCTGTGCATTAGAGATCATGTCCCATGGTGACAGAGATGCCATCATTTTTACAGACTCCAATTGGGTTTGCTCATCACTCACAGAGCTCTTTCCATTTTGGCAGAAAAACAATTTTATATCTTCTGATGGTACTCCTGTCAAATATAGGGAACTGTTTGTGTATATACACACCCTGACACAAATGTTCACTTATAAGCTGTACATTCACAAGGCAAGGGCTCACTATAAATCTGACCCTTACCATGAGTTCAATGATCAAGCAGACTCATATGCCAAAGCAGGCGCTCGAGGGGTGAGGAGAAATGGACAATGACTCACCCACTAGGTGTAGAAGCTATCGTGGCATCCATCATAGCTGCTAGCAAGAAACTGGTACCAGAACCTCCACTGGACCTCTCTGCTGCCCCAAAAGCAGACCCCAAAATAAGAGATGTGTTCAAATTCCAAGACAAAGGAACTGAACAGCCACTGCCTGTTGGCAGTCTATATAAGAGGCACTCAAACAATATACACTTCTCCGGAGACCAGAAACTCATCTGGTATCACAAACCAGATACAGCTGACAAATTGTGGGTTGCACTACAATGTCTGCAGACAGAATATATCTATATGGTTCATCACACTCCCACTGATGGACACCAGGGGACAGAAAACGCCCTCCAGAGAATCAAAACAGTTATCTGGTAGCCTGGTATGGCCAAAGATGTAGAACACTATGTGGACAACTGCATAGTGTGTGCTCAGAACAATCCGATATCAGTAAAAAGAAATGCCAAACTGCTGCCCAAAGGCAATCTGGATCATGGAATGTGATGCAGATCAATTTCATTGGTCCTCTTACCAATTCCAGTAAGAACAACAAGTATGTACTTGTTGTCACAGATTTGTTATCCAAGTGGGTAGAAGCATTTCCCACTAAGAACAACATCGTAAAAACAACTGCCAAAATCCTGGTAGATCAATTGTTCTCCAGGTGGGGCCTACTCTTAAAGGTAGACTCAGACCAGGGAACCAGTTTTACTGCCCAGCTGATGCAACAAACACTTCGACTTCTTGGAATTGATCAAAAATTCCACATTCCCTACCACCCTCAATCCTAAGGCCAGGTAAAAAGAGCTAACAGATGCATCAAACAGATGCTATGTAAATTCATTGATGAAAATCCCAAGAACTGAGATTCCATCTTGCCACTGTTACTAATGGCAATTAGTGGTACACCTGCGGCCACTACTCAGTACACATCTTATGAGGTTATGACTGGTAGAGCTATGAGACTACCTGAGTACCTTCTGACTGATGTCCACCCCCTACTGCAGATAGAGTATCTGTAGACAAACATGTTGAAAAGCTTCATGATGACATTATGAAGACACACCTGTTCACTACTAAACAGATAGGCAAAGTGCAATAACAAGCTAAAGCTCATTTTGACAAGCATGTCAAAGAAGTCGACTGGCAAGTTGGAGACCAAGTTATGCTTCTCCAATACAGACAACCCACACATTCATTTACCAGTAAATGGGAAGGACGCTATCCCATCATCAACAAACTCAGCCCTGCTGTGTATCAGGTCAGAGTACAACAGCAGAAAAAGACTGCTGACAAGTGGTTCCATGCTAACCAACTTAAATTGTACAAAGGTGACTAAATTTATATTTCCTAACCCCTTTTTGGGAGGAATAGTACCCACACTTAACCAGTCCTTTTTGTTTTCTTCTAGGTATTGGCAAGATGGCTATCTTGCACCCCTTTCTCCTACTGGTGGGACTACTGACTGTGACTGTGACTGCACCACCACATAAAGCCCCACAGACTCATAAGGAACGTTTGCAACATTTCCTTGGTAAACTTGAACATTCAGCCCCTATGGGTGTACAGATTAATGTTCCCAAAAAAATGATTAAAGTTACTCAAGGCTCAGATGCCTTTCTGGATGCTGTAGTGGTTGCCCCAGTTAAATCTTTACTCTCAATACAATAGCAAACTGATGCTATGGGCTACACAATCCCTGCAGTTCACCTGTCCAAGGTTACATTCTATGACTGGCCTAATACTGATATTTCTAAAAATGGTACTCTCTTTATCAGACAGACCACTCCTAGACATACTGGTCAGTACAATCTCACTGCTTTAGCACATCCTGCCCATTGTGACTGCCTCTTTCCAGAGGAGGCATGTGCTTTCTGTCTTCAAAACTATGCAGCTTCTGAAGCTCTTTATCTTTCCTTAGTCCCACCAAGTGAGGAAGGAGTGACTGCCTGCTCTGTTCAGGAGGATGGCCCTCCTAATAGTTTGACCGCCACATCACTACCAGAAGCCCTGATTAATAATGTGCTATTTATGCATGTCCCAGTTATTTTTGATCTCACACATTGGAATATGGCTGAATTTGGTTTCTGTAACACAACCAATACCTCTAAATTTTACAGTATGATACTTACTGATATCGTTGTTGCTTATCAAAGACACACAAATGATCCCATGGGTGGAGCACACACTACTGAACATGTTGGAGTCTTTAGACCTGCCCCTAAAGACTGTGTTAAACCCAATTCACGTACACGCACCAAGCGGGTTGCAACTGACATAGCTGGTGCTGCTGGCTCTGTCTCTGGCATAACTGGAGCAGCTGGTACCATAACTGGCCTCTTTGGTTCGGGTATGTCCATTTGGAATAGAGCAGATATTGCTACCATTAAAGCTCAGAATCTTAGATTTCAGCAGAGTATTAATAATGATGTAATGCCCCCTATTTGACAAGGTGTAAATTCTCTCAGCAATGAAGAATGTTATACCGTGTACAACATGCAGGAGATTGCTCAAGGGTTTAATGATATCAGCCTAAACTTTATTATCTCATTTTTCAGAATAACCGTGAAGCGGACAAGCAATACATTGGGTGTGAAATTTTATGTTCTGTTTATGGCTCCTATGCTATACCCACTGTTAGCGCTCTCTTCAGGGATTTGGAATCTGGTAAAATTCCAGATATCATACATGATCTTAGATTGGGTAAATGGTATTGCCCACATTGCAAAACCACTGGTTGCATTACTATGTGTTTAAAGAATACTCTAAACCTCTATGGCTACGGTTAGGAATATTGGTTCTGTTTCAGTTTCCTAACCAAGCACTGTGCTATTTCACTAGGTCCTGTGCTTTTAAGGAAAATATGTTCATTATGTTCACTGTGTCTTTACCATGTTTTGATCCTGCTACAGCTGCCTTTGACAAATTAGCCAGCATTCATTCAGTAGGCTATCTTGAAAATGGAATTTTTTGTGAAAGAACTGAATTACCCTCCATGCTGGTCTACCATCAAGTCCTCCAGGCTTGGGTTGTACCTCATATGAACTGTTGTGCAAAGAAAAGCTACTACTTCCTGTGTCACTGTGACATTTTTGATATTGTCAAACCTGTATGTGGATATGCACCTGAATACATTGACTGGGCACTGATGTTGGGTGAAGATCTGCCATCCAGTCTGATTGATGTGAGTCCAAATGATGACATCCTTCCTGCTGCATCTTCAGCGTAAGACACTGAAACAGCACCATCTCGAAGCTAACATACTAACATACTAAAATGCCAGCAGAGTAGGCCCCATGGTGGTCTATCAAGACTGCTCAAGAGTCAGTACCCTTAATGGGCACTGCAACCATCTTCCTGATTTCTCCCCCTATCCCCTTCCCCTGGCCAGGGTTCCCCTCCCCAGACAGGTAGCTCTCCTCTTCATTCCCCTCCTGTACCTGTCCCAGCCTCTCTTGAACCCTTTCACTGTAGACACCTCCACCAGTTCCTCAGACAGTGTATTCCATGGTTCACCACCCTCTCAGTAAAGTATTGCCTCCTCCTTCCCCCTAAGTCTCCCTTCTTCCAGTCTCCAACCATGCCCCTGGTGGCCCCTTCCACCTTGCTCTGAAATAGCCCATGTAGGCACACCTTATATACCCCTTTTAGATACTTGAAGACCTCAATCACATCCCCCGTCTCTCCTCTCTTCCAGTGAGAACAGGTCAAGCTCCTCAAGTCTTGCTTCATAAGTCCTATCTCCCAGACCCCAGATCATCCTGGTTGCCCTCCTCTGAACCCTCTCCAGGAGTTGTATATCATTCCTGAGGTGCGGGCGCTAAAACTGTACACAGTACTTGAGGTGCAGTCTGACAAGGCAATTGTACGGTGGCTTAATCACCTTCCTACTTCTTGAGGTGATCCCCCTGGTGATACAGTCCAGCATTCTATTTGCCCTGGCTGTGGCCCTCCTACACTGTTCTGAGCTACCTTGAAGCTACCTTGAAGAGGTACAGTGCTTCACTGCACGGCTCACCAACCAGACCTTCTTTTGTCCAGTACATCTACATCAATGGCAGGTGCCTTCTGTAAGAGTTACCTATACTTCTGATGGTCAGTACTGTCTGGTCATAAATTATCCCAGTTTTTCTTATGGTTCTAAGACATGTCAAGTTACTAAACCTAACTTTCATTTTACTCCACAGCAGAAAACTGTTATTGGTCACACTGTGATCATGCCTGTTCCTCTCCCTGAATCAGACATTATTGATACTGATCCCCAATACTTGCTTGCCCTGTCTCAATATTTGCCTATTTTTAATTTGCACATTGATCCATTGACACTCTTTTTATAGTCTCTTTGAGCTAGAAAAGATGCTCATTTGATTTATATTAGTAATAATACTACCAAAGTTACTAATGCACTTAATGACCTTATCCATGATGGTGATTTGAGT
Source organism: Neoceratodus forsteri (assembly GCA_016271365.2). Classification (NCBI taxonomy): domain Eukaryota; kingdom Metazoa; phylum Chordata; order Ceratodontiformes; family Ceratodontidae; genus Neoceratodus; species Neoceratodus forsteri. Next base: position 1,095,581,174 of record CM057456.1, on the reverse strand, counting down.
CTTGCCATAGGCAGCACTTGGCTAGAACTCACTTTTAAAGTTTTTGTAGTGATTCAAGCATTTTTGATTGTCTTTCTCATATTCACTCTGTGCTGCCTGTGACATACCCTATGACAACATCTAGAACAACTCAAATTCCTTTACAAGGCTCATGCATCAGGCCTGTAAACAACTTTTAGCTCCATCTCTACCAGCTAACTTGGGATTGTTGCCCCTTCTAAGGCAACAAGGGAGGGGAATGCTATCTATGGACCAGTACCCCTGATTGGCCCCCTACCTCACAGACAGTACTACATATACATATATGTAGTACCCTTAAGACATAGGCACTTATTGTATAAGCATAAGTGTCAGGATCTGAGTTCTAATATACTTTTATATATTTTTACTGAGAATCATAATGTTCTTGCTATTATTCTGATTGTAACACTTGAGAGATACTTCTATTTACACCATTGTATAATGATTAGTTAGGCAATACTGCTATCTTTAGTGCTAGTGCAGAACTGCAACTGCATATGTAACCACAAGTGTCCTTCACATATGCAAGATCCATTGTTTAGCTATCTCGTCTTTCTGCTAGCTCAACATGCTTTTCCAGGCTAGTGAGAAGTCAGGCTATTTGTCACTGACCAATTGTAATGTTTTTATATATCTTTTTAGCTATTGTCATGGTTATTATCAGGGGTATAAGACCCTTTGCATAGCATCTGCTCTCTGAGAAGAGACGTACTGCTAACTATAAATAAGGAAGATTGGAAGTATTCTCCTGGTGGTCACACTGTTTGGTTGTAAGCCTGCTTTATATACCAGAAATAAATCACGTTTTGTGTTGGACACCACTTGTTTGTCATTTCTTCACTTTAGTGCAGTTACAACAGAAATCTGAAAAAGTGATGGTTTTACCATTCCGTTACACCCGGCTCTATCACCTGGCTTCTCCCAGACTTACTGTTCTCTTATCCCCCATGGCTTACTCCCTGTGGTGGGGTAGTGGGGAGAAAGCTCAATCCTCACTCACAGGATCCAGATGGGCCAGGCCTGAGTCACTGGTGTGAGGCCTGTGAGGGCTCAATGGGGTGTTTTCCCCATTTTTGTGTCCTCCTAGAGGAGAGGGCATGCAATGCCATCAGTGATGCCACTGTGCACTCTCCTGTGCAAAGCATGTGGATGGCCCCTGTCCCTCCATACTCCTATTCTATGGTCTTGAGTGTCCTACTGCCGCACCCAGGGCTAGAGGCAAGGTTTGTGCTGGGCTCTATAGTCCTCTCTTACTGGATGAGGAAAGCAGTCTGATGGTTGCTTAATCTGCCTCCCTCTGGTGGACCCTCCAATGCCTTAAGCTTGCTCCCAGACTCAGGTCATGAGCCCCAAGTTGTAAGCCATTTTTTGTGTTTCTAATATTTTCTGGGGCATTTATACTTAAAATGTGTGCAATTTGATCAGTGGTTGATTTCTCTGTCTCAATCCATAGGGGAATTGCATCTTTATCATTAAACCAGTGGTATGTAGCCAGCCCGGTGGCGCTGAGGGTTGAGGCGCTGGATGCCACACCTCGCGCTATGCCGGTGGCCCGGGTTCAGTAATGGACTCGGGAGGCCAGGGGTTGGTGGGGGGAGGGAGGATTGAGCATCCCAATGGATGCTCTCCTCCCTCAGGGGTGGGTGACCAAGAGCAGCTCTGCGTTCTGCATCCCTTTCCATAGGTGGGCTTTGGTAGGAAGGGATGGAGGCTTACGCTAGCCGGAGCCGGGAGAGGGCGTCGCGGTGCATGAGGGGCTGGCGTGCGTCAGCACGTCGCCACTCGGGACGTACGTCCCAAGCGCAAGGCGTCCCAGGGGACGTGGGTGTAAGGGGAGAAAACCGGAAAAACCCCTCTGGCTGCCCTAGATGAAGTCTGCCCTAAGTCTACCCAGACCACCTACAGGACAGACCCCAATGTGCCAGGGAGAGGAGGAAGGGCACTCTAGGGGCAGATCCCTAAGATAGGTAGCGGGGGACATGAGCGGATGGAAGGAGGGGGCACCGGGGGGTAGGAAAGGAGGATAAAGATGAAAAAAAAAAAAACAGTGGTATGTAGCCTCTATATTTACAGCCTGATAAGACCATTATAAATCAGGAAGAGCGAGGCCTCCTTACTGTTTTGGCTCATAGAGTTTATCTAACCTTATTCTGGTTCTTTTTCCCCGCCACAAGAATTTCGAAGTTTTTAAATACTGATTTTTTTCTAGTTTGTTGATAATAATTGAAATGTAAAAAAATTGGAAAAATTTTCATTTTAACATATTTACCCTTCCAATAAAACTTAATGGAAGTGATTCGCATATCTCTGAGTCCTTATAAACTCTGCATAATAATTGTATAACATTTTTATCATATAGATTGTTATTGCATATACATTTATAATAACCTTGAAAAAAAATCTTGGTCTCTGATTGGTCTAGACCCAGTCACTTGACATTGAAGGTTTTTGAATTATTAACCAGTTTCAAACTGAAACGAGTCAATAGTTCTGACTGAAACTGGCAGTAGTTCAGTAGATTGGACAATAGTCTTTTGAACTATTGCCCAGCCAACCTGTTGACCACACTCTAACCATAACCCCTCTCACGAACACGGTGCCAGCTTCATGTCTATGTACCTGTCTCCATTTTTTTTATTTGCTTTTTAAAAAAAATATATTTTTAATTCCCTTGTGCTAGTGGTCCCCCCAACCCTCGTAACTGGTCACCCTCTCACTGATTTAATAGAAGCCCCCCTCATATCTGCTAGCACGCATGTGGCAAAACAAGTCTTGTTTTATTGCTTTCACTCCACACCCCACTATAAGGTGCCTGAGAGTGGGAGAGTGTACACCTGTACAGCATCTTGCTAGCCACAAAACTATGCTGGTCTAATTGTGGTTGAGTTCTCTTGGGAACAAGGTACAACTGTGCTGGCCACAAAAAGGATGTGCCGCTCAGCTCTGGTCATTTAGAGGAAGTGTGTCGGACTCTGGATCAAACAATTCATGCTTGGACGTGCCAGTAAAAAAAGTAAAATAAACAAGAAACTTTTATGATTTCCTGCTCCCGGCCTGTATGCCAGTTACTGAGGGTCAGGTAGCGGTGGCGGATTTTTGAGGTACATGGTGTGGGGTCATTGGCAGTGGCAAATCTCCAGCAACCTGGAATGGACCATCAAAAACCTGCAAACTAATCAGAAAACAAAAGGTAAGAGAAGGGGTCCCTTTGTATATTTAAAAAATATAAAGGAGTCTTTCTTTGGTGGGGGTGAGGGTTGGGAGTTACTAAATTTTGTTAAATGGGTAATTGTAAGAGAAGGTTGGAGTTCTTTTAAGGGGAGGGCACAGCATAATACAGGAAAGGTTTTATAAAACAGATATTGACTGGAGTAGTTTTGGGACATAGTGGGAAAGTTTTGACCCATCGGGACAAACTATTGCCTTTCAATAGCCATACTGCCCCCAACCTTTAGTTTCAGGCAATATAACAAATGTCAGACAATAGTTCATCCCTCAGGGTCAATATTTTTCTGCTATATCCCTTGACTCTGGGCAATATTTGTATATATATATATATATATATATATATATATATATATATATAATAGGAGTGAAGTCACAACTATTCATTATGTTTGCATGAAATGTTGCACACACCATTAGGGACCGAAGATCTCTTGGTGTGCCAAGTTTTGTTCCTGTCAGATTTGTGGATGTGGAGATACGGAGTCTGAAAAAATGGGAAAATTACTGTTTTTATTTTCCATTTCTTTGTCGTTCTGCAGTGCACAAACGGTTTGGATGAAGAGGGCTTAGATCCCTTGAAACGCTGAGGTCTGTGCCCATTTGCCAGCACTTCCATAATAAAATTTATGTCGTTTTGAGAATCCTGTGAGCACGTGGTTATTTCTGTGGTTTCCTGGGTTTGGAATTTTGGACTGAAATCTTTAGGGTAGAAAGGTCTTGGGTCACAGATGAGCCTTTTGAAGATTTGGTGGAAACATATTAATTCATTCCAAAGTTATTGAATTTTAAGGTTTCCCATTATTTTCAATGGGAATTTCACTCTACAGTTAGACGTCCTGCTTGAAAAAGGATCTTTTGTTGCAAATGGGTAATCCGTTTTTGCAAATGGGCAATCTTTTTCCATGCTGCTGGCATCTTATTTTCTCTTAGCAAGGAAAACAAAATGAAATAAGTGAAAAAATAATGCTTTCATAATTAACCAACAGATGTGTTCTGCTAATTAGGGCCTGTTCTGTCAGATTCTGTTGTTACTTTTTGATAAATCACCTGGTATTGTGTTTTATGGACATGCCGGAATCCTTTTTCATAAATTGCAAAAAAAGAAACATGAAACAGGATCTTGTTTCACAATTTACGTAAAAGGATTCATCTTTTTCTGCAAATTTCGAAAAAGGAAACACGAAAAAGGATTCTGCTTTGCAATTTGTGAAAAAATAATTATAATTCAGGTGTTTCTTTGTCACTCCGCAGTGAAGAAAAAGTTTGGAATTTTAACCTGAAATCTTCAGGGTACAAAGGTATTGCCCCACAGATGTGCCTTTTGCTGGTTTGGTGAAAATATATTACTTTGCTCTGAAGTTCTATATGTTTACATTTTGCTTTGGGTAACATTGTAATGTGAGATGTACGCAGTCATTTCTTTGTCACTCCGCTGTGAAGAAATGGTTTGCAATTTTTCTCTGAAATTTTCACGGTACAAAGGGCTTGCCCCACAGATGTGCCTTTTACTGGTTTGGAGAAAAAAATATTAATTTGTTGTGGAGTTACATGGGTTTGAAAGTTTGCTTTGTTTTCCATAGGATAACATTGTAACCAGGCTTCGATAGTGGCCCTCTCCCCCAACCCCCTCTCCACTGTAGTCAGTGGCCCCCTCCCCAAACTCCCCCCTGCCATAGTCAGCTATGTAGGTATGGAAACGCAGGGCCAACAGTATCTCAAAAATGATGGATGGATGGGAGCGCAGGGCCTAGAGGACCCTATGCTCCCACACACAAATAAGGGTACGCTCCCACAGGCAAATTAGAATACATTATACTGTCTCTAAAAGTAAGGAAATTAATTGCAAAAAATGTTGCTAATGCACTAGTTATGGTTAAAGTGACAAGCATAGGGAAATGTGGCATTAGGGTTTCCAACCCTAACACCCCACCCGCACCCTGCAGGCAGCAACAGGTGTGGGGTGTGCCTTAGGGTTGTTAACCCTAACACTCACCCCATTCTCATATACTGTGCCCATTTCAATTTACTTAGACATGGAATGGGTTGAGCATTAGGGCTGATAACTCCAAGGCATACCCCCACACCAGCTGCTGCCTGCAGGGTGGGGTGTTAGGATTGGAAACCCTAATACCACATTTTCATGCTTTTGCCACTTTAACACTAACTAGTGCATTACTGAAATTTTTTTTGCAATATATATATATATATGTATTATAGTGGCACAGTAGGGTTCAGTACCCCATTTAAAGTTAAAGTGTGAAATTTTGCACCTTAATAACTTTACCACCGTGTTACAGATTTATCTGAAATTTGGCAGGCTTGGAGCGGTAGCATGGATCTTGGAATCTGTCAAGTTTCGTAACGGTCAGCTATACAATTGCGGAGCTATTGAGCAACATTCTGTAGCACATTTATGACTTTTTGCACATTTTTTGCTCGCACCTACAGGTCGCACGGTTTGTGAAACCAGTCCAAACACTTCAGGGAACATGTGGCCGGGCTCCCCAATGTGTCTTTTGAAGACTTCATGAAAAAATATTGAACGGTTAAAAAATGATTCAAAAAACAAATTTCCCATTATAGTCAATGGAAAAGTTAACAAAATATTCAACAGTGTCACAAATGCAATTTTTAGTGTCACAAATGACTCCTGTAGTGTCGTGAGTCAGCCATTTTTTTCAGTTGCTGGTCACAGAAATGCTTGGCATTTAAATTTGGGACCCTCTAGGGACACAATTATTTTTGTGTTTACCTAGTCGAGCCCTGAGAATGCTAGCCATGTCTTTTTTTGGGGGTTAAACACCCCAGAAATATGTTTTTGGAATTTTTGGGAAAAGTAGTGTTGCAAAGTAGTGTCAAACTTGTGACACTTTCTTGATTTTTTTTATTGTGAAAGTGTTGTGTTTTGCAACATTACTTTGCAACACTATGGCCAAAATAACAGGAATTCTTTGCCATCCTGTTGCAAAACACTGGTTTGGTCTTTTGGGCTGAGATTTGGAGGAAAGAAAGCCTACATCCCACAGATGTGCCTTTTGGTGGTTTGGTGACAAAATATTGCAGAGATGCAAAGTTATGGTGCTCTGAAGTTGACACTTTTTCCCACAAACTAACATTGCAGAGTCCGCTGTACCTTTTGGGGCCCGTATCTCAGACACACTTCGCGATACGGACTTTTTGTCACAAAAATACTTATCCTCCACTGGGGGCTAAGTGCAAAGCTAGCCAGGAAAGTCATAATTAATATGAAATTTTAATTTTTTTTCTACGTCGTATGGTTCCTGAGATAGAAGCAATTTAGTATTCCAAGTGCTCATTTTCTGCTCTGAGGCCCATTATTATGCATACATTCTTTGTACTCCGTGTGTTTCTGTATGCAGCTGTTAGGGAAAAACAGGGGTGTGTGCTTCCATTACTGTTACAGTTGGGTTTTCCACTTGTGTTTCCGTACCCATTTGCATTAGCATTCTCGTGTACGCCACAGTGTGTGTTACCCTTTGCATTTTCATTTGCACTTGCGTTTGTGTTACTGTTACTGTCACAGATTCACTCAGCAGGTCAGGCCATCTACTCCCAAAGTGCCAACCTCTGAGCGCCGTCTTGTGAACAATGTAATAGACAAGGTAACCCTCTTGTCTGTTTTTGTGAGTTTGGATCAACCTTTGGTCTCAGTTCTGGAGAGATTCAAACTGTTAACCTCTTGCTAGCATACCCAATGCACAGGCTCAGATATATCTGTCTTCAGGGATGAGATATCTTTGCCTACGGGCACCTAACCAGGTATTCAGAGATGAACCCTTTAAAACTGTTATAAAGACCTCAGATTTAAAACTCTTTCTCTTTCCAGTTTGATACCACCATACAAGCTGTATGTCGGCTGAACCGTAAATATTTCTTAGCAAAAGAAAGCAATTCAAAGACAGACCAGGTTTTCTCTAAAATTAGAGTTTTTACTAAAATATATAATAATATGTCAAACATACAATACATAACTCTTATATCACAAGACATATATATCTTTAAACAAAACAAGGTTTAAAACAGTGCAATTCCTACAACTATATTTAGATTTGTCTAGCTTTCTAAATACTTCTTTTCAGTGCTCAGATGTTTTCTTGGTCAGTGTCAGATACAAAATGCCTCTCTATAGTGAAAGTAAATAATCTTTTCAAGCAGTATTGGCCATCCCCTTTTGGATGAAGTCATCCAGCCCCTCCTCTGGTCAAATATCTAACAAAAATATATTTTTATACAACCACAGGATGTAATTTCAAAGTATTAATTCTGCAACCTTAGCATAACTCAAGTTTCAATGACACCTCTTTTGATCTCATGCTGTACCCTCTTCACACAGGCTTCACAGGGTCATTTACAACCTTACACCTCTATGTAACATCCTAGCCCCTTATTTTAATGTCATAAAACTAGTTTATGATTTCTCTCTTAACAAAATTAACTTAACAACACTGTAATTAGCTTAGAGAAACAGGATCCTTAATAAAAGTCTTCCAGTAACTGTCAGCAGTTCTCTTGGCCTGCATCTGTCAGCTGAAATCTGGGGGGAGGGGATGAGAGCGGTCATTACTAGAACATTTGATTTTCAACAGAGACAGTCATAATACATTTTATATAAAAAAATATTATCCAGCAATTTAGTATTCCAAGTTCTCATTTTCTGCTCCGAGGCCCATTATTATGCATACATTATTTGTACTCAGTGTGTTTCTGTATGCAGCTGTTGGGAAAAAACAGGGTGTGCGCTTCTGTTACTGTTACAGTTGGGGCTTCAACTTGCGCTTCCAGACCCATTTGCATTAGCGTTCCTGTGTATGCCACCATGTGTGTTACCCTTTGCATTTTCATTTGCGCTTGCGTTTGCGTTACTGTTACCATTTGCATTTCCACTACTGTTTCTGTTTGTGTTTTGATTTGCATCACTGTGTGCATTTCCATTTACATTTGCGGCCACCCTTCATTTGCATTTCTCTTTCATTTGGCGTCATAGTTGCTGTTACCATTACCATTTGCATTCCAATTGCGGTACCGTGACTCTGCACGTTACAGTTAGCGTTTCCGTATGCGCTTACGTTTCTGTTTCCTTTGGCATTATTGTTGCTGTTACCATTACCATTTGCATTTCCAATTGTGGTAGCATGACAGTGCGCATTAACACTTGCATTTTTGTACATGCTTGCATTTCCATCTCCGTTTGTGTTTCTGTTTGCTTTGGCATCAGTTTGCGCTTGCATTTCTCTTACTGTTTGCGTTACCATTTATGTTCGTGTCACCATGTGCGTTACCATTTGTGCTTGCATTGCAGTTACCATTACTATGTGACAAAAAAATCACATGGTGGGAGCATGGGGACCTAAGGGCCCACGCTCCCACCAACAAATTCCATTCACTATTAATAGTTCTCATTCTCAAGAAGAAGGGAAATTCATGGCAAAAAAAAACCAACTCAGTTTAATGCATCAGTTAGGGTTGTTCCACAGCAATAAAAGTGAGGAAATTTGATGTTAAGGTTGACCCCCCTTGTACCTCCCATCCTGCCCCCCCCAACTGGCATCAGGGTGTGAGTTGGGGTCATCGGTCCTAACTCTCATCCCATTCTCCTATACTTCACCACCTCAGCTTGTTTACACATGGGATGGGGTGAGAGTTAGGACTGATGACCCCAACACATACCCCAATGCCAGTTGGGGGATGGGATGAAGGTGCAGGGGTTTTCAACCTAACATCGAATTTCTCACTTTTGTAGTTAGGAACAATTCCTAATCGATGCAGTTAAATGGAGTTTTTGTGCCACGAAAATATATATACATATATATAATATATATGTATATGTATATATATATATATATATATATATATATATATATACATATATATATATATATATACAGCAAAAACATTGTTAATGCACCATTAGGGTTGAAGCATAAAAAGTACAGAAATACAACCTTAGAGTTCTGAAGCCTAAGACTCCAACCCCCCTCAGCTTCCAACCCTAAGACATCAACCCCTTCATGCAGGAACAGGTGTGAGGGGTGTACCTTGGGATTGGGGGAAGTGTACAGTGGGGGCAACGAGGGACCATTTTCTTTTTTTCAGGGCACAAAAAAAGACATTGCAGGACAGTTTTCTTTTTTTACAGCTGTTACAATAAACATTTGGGGACACTGGGGGTTGGCTCCCCAGTGCCCCAGAGTATTGGAAGGGAGGTACACATTTGAGGAAACTGGGAGTGGGCTCCCCAGAGTCCCACACTGGAAGTAGTACATGCGGACATCACTGGGGACACTTGGAGTGGGCTCTCCAGTGTTCCAGAGTACCAGAAGGAGGGAGCCTTGTAGTCATTGGCCCTAACTCACACCCCATTCCATGTGTAAGGAAGGTGAAATGGTACAGTATAGGAGAATGGGGTGAGAGTTAGGCTCGATGACTCCAAGGCACACCCTGGTGCCTGTTGGTATGTGGAAGGTGGTGCGGGGTGGTATGGTTGGGAGGGGGGAGGTGTTACGGTCTTAACGCTAACACCTAATTTCCCTACTTTTGTTGCTTCAACCCTAACTGCTGCATTAACAAAGTTTTTTGCAATGAATTTCCTTACTTTTTGAGAAAGTGTAATCATACTCTTATATGTTTGTGAGGGCCCTGCACTCCCACATAGTGTGTAGTGGTTGTAAAGGGCCCTCTGTCATGTGGGAGCGCAGGGCCCCCTATGTAATCATCAGTGTATACACATTGTAATCAACCCTCATCTTCCTGTGGGAACGTGGGGCCCTCCGGACCCTGCGCTCCCAATATTTAACAGTGGCGGGCCCTGCACAGCCAGTACTGCATAATGGTATCCATATGTGGCAGTGCAGGACCCTCTGGGTCCTGCACTCCCATCTACCTATAATTGTAGAGATGCAGCACAGGTCTAGAGACATTCCAAGTAACCCTGTGATGCAAATGGCATAATATCTCAGCAACCATAGGAACATGGGAAAAAAATCCACCACAGTTGTAATCATGGCCTGGCAGCTTCCGTGCATGCAGTGTACTAAGCTGCACTTAACGAAAAATCAGTATCTCAAACCAATTTTTTTGAGATATAGGTGCCGAAAGGTACTGCATCTGCCACAATGTTATCCTTTAGGAAATTTCCAAACTTTGAAATGTTATAACTGTGGAAGTAAAGTAAATTTTATCACCAAACCAGCAAAGTCACATCTGTGGGGCAAGCCCTTTCTACCCTGAAAATGTCAACCCTTAATTCCAAACTGTTTCTTTGCAGTGAAGTGGAAAAGAAACAGTAAAGTTTAAAAATCCCATTTCATGAGCTGTCAAAATCCCTTTTCGCAAGTTGAATCCCTTTTCGCTAGCTGTCAAAATCCCTTTTTGCAAGCAAATACATTTTCACAAAGGCAGGGCCATCTGGTTGTCATGTCACAAAGGGATTTTGACAGCTGTGAAAAGGATTATAAAAACTAATCCTTTTTTGCAAGCTGTCAAAATCCCTTTTCATAAGCTGTCAAAATTATTTTTCACAAGCCAATCCCTTTTCGCTAGGTAGGGCCATCTGGTCATCATCTCATGAGAAGGAATTTTGACCGTTCACGAAAAGGGATTGCTCACAAAAAAGGAATTTTGACTACTCACAAAAAGGGATTATAAAAAGTAATACCTTTTCGCAAGCTGTCAAAATCCCTTTTTGCAAGCCGATCCCTTTTTGGGAGCTATCAGAATCCCTTTTCATGAGCCAATCCCTTTTCATGAGATAGGGCCATCTGGTCACCATCTCATGAAAAGGGATTGTGACAGCTTGCAAAAAGGGATCAGTTTGCTAAAACGGATTTTGACAGCTAGTGAAAAGGGATTAGAAGTGAGTCGCGAAAAGGGATTTTTTAAATTAAAAAACAAGCATTTTTGACCAAAGTAAAGCAAACCAAAGGCACAGAAGTGTGCAGGACATCTTCATGAACAAAACCCATACTTCAATGTCTACAGAAGACATCCCTTTGACAAGTTATAAATTTTATTTTTGAGGAAACATGAAAACAAGATGGTGGCTTGCAAAAAGGGAATTTTTTCTCATGAAGAGGGATTTTATAAATCCCTTTTCATGAGCTGTCAAATTCCCTTTTTGTGAGCCCAAATCTCTTTCATACAACTGAGCATCTATCAAAAAGACTGAACTGAGCATGCTCAGAACCTGAAATTTCAAAATTGAATAACTTTGAAACAGATTAATATTAAATGTTGGCTTGTTCTTTGGGGCAAGCTCTTTCTACCCTGAACATTTCAGACCAAAATTCCAAATGGTGCGGCCACAGCGCAATGAGGAAAAAACAGCAAAAACTGGTGAACAAAAGTGACTTTTACATTTTATTCACTATGTGCTGCACAAAATCTGCACATCTGATCGAAACAAAACTTGGTACATTGAGAGATCTATCCCCGGGACAGTGCATACCAAATTTCATGCACATCCATTGAACAGTTGCAGTTAATTTGAGGTTTAACATTAAATTGCCTACTTAACCCTAACTTTAGTGCCACTATCACACCACTATACATATATATATATATATATATATACGTACAGTGCCTTCAGAAAGTACTCACCCCCCTTGGATTTTGTCACATTTTGTTGTGTTACTACCAGAATTTTTAATGCATTGAAATGAGTTTTTCCCCCTTGATTCACACAGCATACTCAACAATTTAAGAGGCAAACATATTTTTATTGTGTAACAAAAATTTATGAAACATTAAAAACTGAAATATCTTGTTTACTTAAGTATTCACCCCTGAGTCAATACTTTGTAGAAGCACCTTTGGCAGCAATTACAGCTTTGAGTCTTCTTGGGTATGTCTGTATCAGCTTTGCACATCTGGATTTGGGGATTTTTGCCCATTCTTCCTTGCAGATTTGCTCAAGCTCTGTCAAGTTGGATGGGGAGCGTCGGTGAACCGCAATCTTTAAGTCTTTCCACAGATTCTCAATTGGATTCAAGCCTGGGCTTTGGCTGGGCCACTCAAGGACATTTCACCTTCTTGTTCTGAAGCTGCTCCAGTGTTGCTTTGGCTGTATGCTTGGGGTCGTTGTCCTGTTGGAATGTAAATCTTCGCCCCAGTCCAAGGTCTATTGCAGATTGATACAGGTTCTCCTCAAGGATGTGCCTGTATTTGGCTCCATTCATTGTTCCCTCTATCCTGATAAATGCCCCAGTCCCTGCCACTGAAAAGCATCCCCATAACATGATGCTGCCACCACAATGCTTCATGGTAGGGATGGTGTTACACGGGTGATGAGCTGTGCTCGGTTTGCACCAGGCATAACGCTTTGCATTCAGGCCAAAGAGTTCAAGTTTTGTTTCATCAGACCAGAGAATCTTTTTGCCACATGGTCTCAGAGTCTGCCACATGCTTTCTTGCAAACTCCAGGCATGCTATTATGTGGCCTTTTCTCAGGAGTGGCTTCCGTCTAGCCACTCTCCCATAGAGGCTACATCTGTGAAGTGCTGTAGAGATTGTTGTCCTCTGGACAGGTTCTCCCATCTCAGCCATGGAACTCTGTAGTTCTGTCAGGGTGGTCATTGGGTTCTTGGTCACTTCTCTGACCAAGGTTCTTCTTGCCCGGGTTGCTCAGTTTGGGAGGATGGCCTGCTCTAGGAAGAGTCTGGGTGGTTCTGTAATCTTTCCATTTCCTAATGATGGACTTGACTGTGCTCCTGGGAACTTTCAACACCCTAGAAATGTTTTTATACCCCTCCCCAGATCTATGACTCCTCACAATTCTATCATGGAGTTCTATGGACAGCTCCTTGGTCTTCATGGTAGAGTTTCTGCTCAGACATGCACTGTCAACAGTGGGACTTTATATAGACAGGTGTATTTCCTCTGAAATCATGTCAACCATTTGAAATGACCACAGGTGGACTCCATTCAAGTTTTAGAGTGATCTCACAAGGAAATTGGATGCACCTGAGCTCAGTTTGGAGCGTCATAGTAAAGGGGGTGAATACTTATCAAATCAAGACATTTCAGGTTTTTATTTTAAATTACATGTACAAAAAATTCCAGAAGTTTCATTCCACTTTGACATTATAGAGTAATTTGTGTAGATACGTGACAAAAAAATCCCATATAAATGTATTTTAATTTGAGTTTGCAACATCACAAAATGTGACAAAATCCAAGTGGGGTGAATACTTTATGAAGGCACTGTATATATATCCAAGTAGTTTATGGTATTTTTGCTAGCTCTTATTAATGATTGTATATTTCATGATGTTGGTTCTGTATTTTAAAGGTCTAAAACTTTAGTTTTATTCCACTTTATCTTATAACCAAACACTTTTCTATAATTCTTTGTTGCAGAAAACATGGTGCAATGATTCACTATTGTTATCTGTAAATCTTAAAACATTGTCTTGTATACAGTTATGCAAAGTTAGAAGACCTGGGGTGGAGGGCAAAATGACTAAGAGGGTGGTGAACTGGTTAGGGGGGAAATCCCAGAGGGTGGTGATTGGGGAGAATACTCAAAGATGAGGAAGGTTATTAATTGGGAACCACAGGGGTCAGTGCTCAGACCAATGCTGTTCAATGTGTTCATAAATGACATCGGTCAACATTAAGGGCAAAAGTTGCCTCTTCGCAGGTGACACAAAACTCTATGGGACCATGAACATAGTGGATGTCAGCAACTTGAGAGAAGTCCTTGAAAAGCTGGGAAGATGGTCCAGGATCTGGTAACTAGGGTTCAATGCAAAGAAGTGCAAGGTCATGCAAGTGGGGAGCAAGAACCCTAGGGCTGAATATAGACTGGAGGGAGTAACCATTATGATATCTGAGGAGGAGAAAGACAAAAGGCTTGCAAACAAAAGCAACCTAAAACCTGCTACAAAATGTAGACTAGCAGAAGTAAGGGCTAATATGATCAGTGGCGAAGGAATAGCTGGTGCAGCCGGTGCAGTCGCATAGGGGCCAACGCACTTAGAGGGGCCCAGCACACAGGGCAGGAAGGATTTACCGAAGTTCCTCTTAGTCACTTGGAACAGTCCGTTTTTTTATTTTTATGTACTGTATGCACTACAGTACTGTCACTTTAAGAGGTGAGCACTCATTAGTGACTGGTGCAGTCTTCAACAGAAACTATAGTTGATTGAGGCGTGACAGGTGTCAGCACTTCAGTAAGTCGGTGGCAGATAGTGGGATGGACCAGCTGGTGATGAAAGGCACGCACGGCCTGACTCGAGAGTGACGCACTGTCTGGGAGTGGGTCTCTTCGTGCCAGCCAAAGTCTACCTGGTCACCATTGTGATTCAGCGAGCGAGTCTTGGTCAGTCTTCTGCATAATGATGCATCCTTCGAGCAGTTGAGTCATCCGTGAGTCTATCAAACTAATTGCGAGGTCAGTGACAGTCAGCCTTGGAGTGGTGGTGGTGCCTGATTCTTATTTGAGCCTCCTGTGAGGTAGGATTTTAATTATTCTGAAGTGGTGTTGTGTCCATGCCAATAATGGCCTAAGTGTGAACAAAGTTTATTTACACCTCTAAGGATTTTCATCAGTGAGAGACCCAGCTTAAATGAGTCTGTGAAATTTTTTTTAATTAGATAATGGACGGTGGACCAGTGTTTTGGTGCACTTAAGACTAGTTTGACTGTTGTTGGTTCTGACTTGGCTGGCCTGGGGAAGAAGGTAATGGACTGGGGTGTAATTTATAATAAATACTAAAAAAAATGAAGAAAGTGTGTTGAATTTGTAGTGGTAACTGTGATTTGTGTTTGTTGGTAGAAACTGTTACTTTGCGATTGTTGTTGAGAAGCAGAAGGGTAGCATGGCTGCAAAATTTTTATAAGCCTGGTTTTTATTAGCATTTCTGAGAACCAAAACATACAGTTAGGAACAGAGAATAATCAACAGCACCCCAGGCAAAGACAAGGACTGTTGACAATTCCCTGAGTGACTCCTCTGTGACTTTTTTCTCTTTGTGTCCAGCATCTACAGTGTCTCTCCTCCTCAGTAAGACTCAGCAGATGCAGAGCAGCAGACCCAAACCTCTTGACCTTATCCTCCCCATGTCCTGCACCTCTTCCTCCATGGTTGCCACTGCAGTAGCCTGAACCCTGAAGTAGCCCACTAAACAATTGATGGTGGGGGCGTGCTGGGGCAGGGGCTACTGTCAGGGGGGCAGGGGGTGCTGTCGTGAGGGTTGGGGGTGCTGTGGGGGGAAGGGGCCCCAAAATTACAACATGCACTGGGGCCCATCTTTCTCTTCCTCTGCCATTGAATACGATGCTGGGTTGCATAAGCAGGGTGTTCACCAGCAGAAGAAAAAGAGGTCATACTGCCTTTGTGCAGATCCATGGTGCGAATGCACTTGGAGTACTGCATACAGTTCTGGAATCCCTATCACAAAAAGGACATTAACCAGCTGGAGGAGGTTCAGAGAAGGGCCAGAAAATTATTCCGGCACAACAGGGCTCTTGTACAAGCAGAGTCTGAAGAACCAGAATATGTATTTGCATGAGGACAGAAAGGAAAGTGTGGACATGATAGACACCATTAAGTACCTCAACTATATTTACCAGGCTGATCCAGTGAACTTTTCAAGGTCAGCAATAACAAGAACACAAGAGGACCATTAGAAATATGTTCTGGAATGAGTTTGTGAAGCTCTTCTCAGAGAGGTTGGTAGCAGGGTGGAACAGGCTACTAGAAAGGTAGTGAACAAGAAAACAATCAATAGATTCAAGTGGGGGTGGGATGTAGTGAGGGGAAAGGTAAGAATGTACAGGAAAGAGGGATCCAGAAGCAAATGATTTGATACCTTTTAATGGACCAACATAGATGTAACAAGAACAAAGTGCTCTAGCTTTCGGACCAACCAGTCCTTCTTCAGAAGCTCAGGAAAGAGGGAGCAAGACATGTAAAATATTTCATGGGCTGCACATCAGGCAGACTCAACAGACCCTAAGGCATACTTCTACTGGCAAATTCATATTTTCATATGTAGGTGCATCCTGGAGGAAGGGGGTAATAGTAGAGTAGATGCACACAGAAACAATAATTCCACAGTGTATACAAGTCATACCATCTATACAAAATTATATGGGACAATATCAGGCTATACAAGAAGCATTCAAGTACAGTGTAAGTAAACAAACTGGGCAGATACATACAGAAAATATCAATGTGCATAACAGGTAAGTAAAGATGAAGATTAGAATGGTATAGTGTGTAACCTGACCTAGGGAGGTCAGTGTGAAGTGGTTGTAAGGCGTATACTGTCTGTATCTCTCTATCTAGCTGTCTGTCTGTCTGTCTCTGTCTGTGTATCTATCTTTCTGTCTGTCTCTATCTATCTGTCTCTAGCTATCTATCTGTCTTTATCTATCTGTTTGTCTCTATCTATCTATCTATCTATCTATCTATCTATCTATCTATCTATCTATCTATCTATTGACCACAGTCATGGAAAGTCTGCTGCAGCAAGACTTCAGCAACATACTACAATGGCTCCATTCAAACCAGCTCTGGGTCAACACTAAAAAAACCTGTGTCCTTGATCTTTGAAACCGGCAAAAAACTGGCCTAACTCTCATCTGTGCCCACCTTCTCCACCATGGATGGTTCCCCACTTGAAGTGGTTCCTTCCTTCAAGTACCTATGTGTGTGGCTTGACAGCAAGCTACATTTCACTGCCCACATTGACGCCATCCATGACAAGCTCCGATCTAAACCTGGCGCATTGTGTGCAATAAAGATTGTCTTTCTGTGCAGGTTCACTGAGTGCTTGTCACCAAAATGGTGCATCCAGTTTTTGACTATGTGGACATGGTCTATGGCTCTTAACCCCTAACACCTCTCTGGCCAGGCTGGATATACTTTGTAACTCCTGTTGCTTTGCAGTCAGTTCCCACTCTAAAAATGCATCAATACTCCCTCTTCTTATCATTATCCATTCTCCCTCTACCCACCCATCACCAGATGCACTGTGTCTCCTCTATGGCTAAATACTGGTTTGGGTCCCTTCCCTCCTGCCTCTCATCACTCCTCTCCATTGCTCCATCTGCCTCCTTCTCCCTTCACTCCAGGGACTCTTGCACCTTTTCTTTACCACATCCCTGTACATTGACCCTTACTCCTGTTCCCCCCATCAACAGCCCCCCATTCATTTGCTGAAATGTTCAGCTTGTTGCTTTTGCCTTGCTTCTTCATTGTGTACTTTCTGCAGTCTTTGTGTGCTCTGATTTGCACTTTATTGTAACACTGAATTTGTCTATGCTATGTATTCGCATCTTCTGCTCCCCTTCCCTGGAACACACATGGAAACTAGCTTCGGCTCAGTGTGCTTCTCTCTCTGTCACCCATTTTCAAAATATTTAAATCCATCTGTCTTTTTGTCTGTCTTTCTATCTATCTACTCATTAATTCATCCATCCATCTATCTATCTATCTATCTGTTTGTCTGTCTGTCTGTCTATCCATCCATCCATCCATCCATCCATCTATCTATCTATCTATCTATCTATCTATCTATCTATCTATCTATCTATTCACACACATCTATCTATCTATCTATCTATCTATCTATCTATCTATCTATCTATCTATCTATCTATCTATCTATCTATCTATCTATTCACACACACATCTATCTATTCTTCTATCTATCTATCTATCTATCTATCTATCTATCTATCTATCTATCTATCTTAAAATAATCTTATATTATGTTGTGACCTAGTAAAAAGAAGTTCAACTGGCCAGGGAAATCTCCAATATACCAAAGGTTTCAATATACTACCAGGAGAAATTCCCATTACAGTCTGTTGTTTAGGACACAAGACGCAGGAATGCCCTGTATCAGAATTCAGTATAAGAGGGTCCCACTGTTGCACTGTAAATAAAATACATATCAAAATTATTTTGCATAGTGATCCAGGCAGAGCCCTATGAACCCCAGCTTGAAGCAAATGTCTTTGAGACAGTCGAGAATTTTCAATGTATATGCTGAAATATAATGTTGCAGTTTGTATTCAGTCTATTAACTTCTTGAAAAGACCTGACAGATATATGAATATGAATTCCCACAGAGACTGTACAGCAAGTGCACTGTCACATCTTTCTTTATTTCTTTTGTGAACAGCAGCCTAATCCTTTAATTAAAGAGCTGAGAGAGGTTCTTATTGTCAGGAAATCATTTCCTCTTCCCTTGTCATTACTGACTTTTGTGTCCCTGCCTCCATTGAAATGACATTGCTTTGCTAGTCTTTGTGTGAATATCAATAGCCAGACTGATTCCCATTCAAATGTATAATGTAATGCAAGAGACTGACAGGGCAGGCAGATGCACTGTTGATTTGTTCTGACACCGTAGACAGTAGCTGATAGAGATGACTCACCATTCATAGAAAGAGTCTGTGATATGTGTGTTTACATGGCAACAGAACTGAATCTCATAGCTGTAAGAGTGTCTCTTCATGCGTTCTTATAGTGAGAGGACCACAGACTTTAGGGAAGCAGTTCTGGCACCTTGAGGATGCAAGAGATGACACTCTTACAGTCATAATGGACTGCTCCATCACCCTATAAACATATTACATAAAAACATCAAACGTGTCTGCAGAACAAGACCCAGAAGTCCATCCAGTCTGCCTATTTCCCTGCTTATCTTCACATTCAGCCTAATGCTGGACTTGATTAGAGATCTGTTAGCTCTAGTGACCGTTCATCACCCCATTCCTCATGTATCCCTACCGTCTGATACCTGCTGGTCCCACAATTCACTTATATCTGCCACAGCTAGCAGTGGAACCAGTGAACCAGAGGAGTGGCTATCTCTGCAAAGCAGTGTGCAAAAGATGGAGATTAGTGCCCAAGAGGTGGATAAGCAGAAAAGGGGCAAAATTCAGCAGAAGGGCAGACAGCAAGGAGAACCAGGGATAAATGACAACCAAGGAAGGGGCTGGAGTAGAACAGTGAAACAGTCTAGGGAGGTCAAATCATGGAAAGCCATGTGTGCAAATGCCAGGAGCCTCAGCAACAAGATGGAAGATCTGGAGGCTGTCATGGTACAGTCAGACCTGGACATTGTGGCCATCACTGAAACCTGGTGTAATGATAACCATGACTGGGAGATGGCCATACCTGGCTACAACATATTCAGAAGAGACAGAGCAGGCAGGAAGGGAGGAGGAGTGGCACTGTATGTGAAAAATGACATAAGGGCCACAGAGATCCAGGAGGAACAAAATGGGGGAGAGATACTGTGGGTTAAGCTGGAAAGGAAAATGGGGACAGCCATCTGCACAGGTGTGGTCTATAGACCACCAGCCCAGGAGGAAGAAACAGATAGGAGTTGATGCTAGCCATCCAAAGGATGGCAGACAAGGTGAGGTAGTACTGGTTGGAGACTTCAATATTCCAGATGTGGACTGGAGCATCCCAGCAACAGCATCAACTAGGAGCAGATTTATCCTGGACTCCTTCAGGGTGCCTTCCTCAAGCAACTGGTCATGGAACCAACTTGGCAGAAGGCAATACTGGACCTTGTGCTCACAAACAGGGACAGTGTGATGGGGTAACAGTGGGGAGCACCTGGGAAACAATGACCACCAGTCATTGTGGTTTGAAATCACAGAAAGAGCAGAACCAAACCACACAAAACACGATCCTGGATTTTAGGGGGCAGACTTTGGGAAAATGGGGAGATATTTGAAAGAGGCATTAAGGGAATGGGACAGGAATCAGGGGTTGAGGAACAGTGGGCAGTATTTAAAATGGGGATTACAAGAACAACAGAATTATGCATTAAGCAGGTTAGCAAGAGGAAAAGGAAGAGGAGACCATTATGGTTTCCAAAAGGTAGCAAAGAAAGTGAAAGCCAAAAGATTGCATTCAGGCAATACAAAAAGACACAGGCAGAAGGGGATAGGGAGAAGTACCAGGAGAAGCAAAGGAGGCAGGGAGGTCAGTAAGGGAAGCCAAAGCTCAGACAGAAGAACACATTGCAAAATCAGTGGGTAGAGGGACAAAACCTTTACAGGTACATAAGAAAAAAAGAAAGACAAAGGAGGGATAGTGAGACTGAAGGGGAGGATGGGGCCGTGGAGGATGACAACAGTAAAGCTGACATATTGAACAGGTATTTCTGCTCAGTCTTTACTGAGGAAGAGGAGGGATAATGGGTCTGAAGGGAGTACAAGGGTGAGAATAGTGCAGAAATGGACACAAGTCCCTTTACACGAGAAAGGGTCCAAGGAACTGGAAGTAATAAGAGTTGATAAAGCAATGGGGCCAGATGGGTGCACCCCAGGGTCCTTAAAGAACTAAGAGAAGTGGTGGCTGAACCTCTAGCTATCCTGTTTAGCTGATCACTGGAAACAGGGGAGGTACCCAAAGACTGGAGGACAGCAGATGTAATCCCCTTATACAAAAGTGGGAACAAAGAGGAAGCAGAGAACTACAGACCAGTCAGCCTCACCTCGGTAGTGGGGAAGATCATGGAAGCACTACTGAAGGAGAGATTGGTGGAACATCTAGTTGTCAATGGACCACAGGACCTAAGGAAGCATGGTTTCACCAGGGGAGATCATGTCAGACCAATCTCTTGAATTTTTGACTGGGTGACTAGGGAGGTGGATCGAGGGAGGGCAGTGGACGTGGCCTATCTGGACTTCAGCAAGGCCTTTGACACTGTGCCACACAGAAGACTATTACACAAACTGGGGAATATGGGTGTGAGCAGGACAGTAGTGTGGTGGGTAGGTAACTGGCTGGGTGGCAGGACACAGAGGGTGGTGGCAAATGGCTGTCACTCCACAAAGGGAAGAGTGACCAGTGGGGTACCACAGGGATCAGTGCTGGGACCGGACCTATTCAACATCTTCATCAGTGACATTGCGCAGGACCTAGAAGGCAGAATTTCACTGTTCGCTGATGACACAAAGCTCTGTAACAGAGTAGACACACCAGAGGGTGTAGACAGAATGAGAAGCGACCTGCAGAAACTTGAAGAATGGTCAGGGGTTTGGCAGTTGAAATTCAATGCAAAGAAGTGCAAGATAATGCATATGGGGGCACAAAAACCCTGGCACAATATATCAGTTGGGGGTGAGGATATAGCATGCACCAAGCAGGAAAGGATCTTGGGGTTGTCATCTCTGATGACCCTCAAGGTAGGGAAACAGTGTGACAAGGCAGCAGGTAAAGCAAATAGGATGCTAGGATGTATAGGCAGGGCATCACCAGCAGGAAAAGGGAGGTCATAATTCCGCTATACAAGACACTAGTGAGGCCCCACCTGGAGTACAGTGTACAGTTCTGGAGACCATACCTACGTAAGGACATAGACAGGGTAGAGAAGGTTCAGAGGAGGGCAACAAAGATGGTGCATGGATTGTATCACAAGTCCTATGAAGGCAGGTTGAAGGAACTGAACATGTACTCCCTGGAGGAGAGGAGGGAGAGAGGGGATATGATAGAGACATACAAGTATCTTACAGGGAGGAACAGGGTGCAGGAAAACACTATTTTTAAGCAAAAAAGATGTTCCAGGACTAGAGGGCATGGGATGAAGTTGGAGGGAGGACGATTCAAAGGAAACATGAGAAAGTATTTCTTCACAGAACGGGTGGTGGACAAGTGGAACACCCTGCCAAAGGAAGTGGTGGGGGCTGAAACAATCACGGGATTTAAGAATGCATGGGATAGACATAAAGGAATTCTGGAGGTCAGAGGTAAGGGGCAACAGACTTCAAGGAAAACAAACTGAACTTACAAGCTCAAATGGGCAGACTGGGTGGGCCATAGGCCCTTATCTGCCAACACTGTCTATGTATGTATGTATCTATGTATCTATGTACAGTCTTGGCTTCAATCACCTCTCTGAACAGTCTATTCCCATCTTCTACCACCTGCTCTGTGAAGAAAAACTTCCTCACGTTCCTCCAAAATCTGCCCCCACGTCTCCATCCATGTCCTCTAGTTACTGTGCCCTCGTTCCTCAGGAACAAGTCCTTAAAATCCAACCTGTTGATTCCTTTCAAAAACCTATTAACTATTAAAGGTAATCTTTGCAAAAAACTCCATTAATGCATCAGTTAGGGTTGCTATTAATGTGACAAAAGTATGGAAATGGGATACTAGGGTTTTCAACCATAGCTCCACAGTCCCCCCCCCAAGCAGCCAAAGGGGGAAAGGCAACCACAGACATCCATCATGAGGTAAGACAAACAACATACAACTCTTTCCACGGCACAAGAGACATTCATCATCATGATCTAGTGCATCAGTAGCAATGAGTAACAAACTCTGGTCAGAGCCAATACAGCAGCATAAAGCCATTCACAGCACTCATGAAGAGCATGGAAATCATGTGGAAAAGTTGGAAACATAGAAACAGAGAAAGCTGATGGCAGATAAGAACCACTAGCCCCATCTAGTCTTCCCTTTTTCCTTACCTGTAACGGTAGCTGGTGACCCTATTTGGGCCTCAGCTTAGCCTTTCCTTCCCACTTCTAGGTTTCCTTTATGTGTCTCTCAAGCATGCTTGAGTCCCTTTACTGTGCTTGCTCCCACCACCTCTTGGGGTGGCCATTCCATGTATCCAACACCCTGCCAGTGAAGAAGAATAACTTCCTCATATTTCCTTTATCCTCCCCCCCCTCCAGTCTTATGTTGTGCCCCCTTGTTATTGTATTTATTCTATACTGAAATATGTCACCCACTTGCATCTTATTTATGCCTTTAAGATACTTGAAAGTCTCTATCATACCTTCACTTTGTCTTCACTCCTCCAGCGAATACATATTGAGGTCTCTCAATGTCTCCTCATATGTCTTGTGTTGCAAGCCCTGTACCATCTTAGTTACCCTTCTCTGAATCACATCCACCCTGTCAACACCTTTACAAAGAAGTGGCTGCAGAACTGAACAAGGCATTCCAGATGAGACCTCACCAGCATTCTGTACAGTGGTATCACCACCTCCCTTCTTCTGCTCATGATACCCCTCAGTGCACCCCAGCATACCACTGATTCTCCCTATAGCCTTTGTGCATTGTTTGACCACTGTTAGGTCATCCAAGATGATAATCCCCAAGTATCTTTCTTCCCTAGTGACTGCCGGCAACCCCCCGTCCTGTAGCTCTCTGCAGGGTTTCTGCACTCCAGGTGCATGACTTTGCACTTCTTCACATTGAATCTCAGTTTCCATACTTTGGACCATTTTTCCAGCTTTTCTAGGTACCTCCTCATTTTCTCCACCCCATCTGGAGTGTCTACCCTATTGCAAATCTTGGTGTCATATGCTAAGAGCCCTTTCCTTCCAGCCTTTCTGCAATGTCACTAATGAAGACATTGAAAAGGACTGGCCCCAGGACTGCTCACTGAGATACCCCACTGATCACCTCCCTTTCCTTGGACTGGATATCATTAACCACCACTCTTTGCTTCCTATCCCTCCCAGTTCCTAACCCAGTTCCTGTGGTGATGTTCTCCTTGAAGATGGAGCTCACGGCAGAAAAGTGTGCCATGTCCAAGATGCCCACTGGAGTTTGTGTATCCGCACTGACTCAAGAGATCCATGGCAATCAGAATCACGAGGTGGCATAATAAACTGTTTCTGAATAAAATTGTTCACCCTGTATTTTTATAGTGTATAGTATTTTTTTATTCATTTGTTAACCAGGTTGGTGCACTGGTCCAAAGACCTTTTTCAGGCATGGCCTGGACCAGAAACTGGCACAATCAATGGTAAAATACAATGAACAGCAGCAGTGAATCATACATAAGCAAGTACAGAATCCAGGACAGTCAGGCAACATACAGAGGTGGACAAATAATAATACAAGCACACAGTGCAAGATACAACAAACAAGGTGGGCATTATACAAGATATATATAACTACATAAATACAGGCAAGGTATCAATGTCCTGTAACAACAGGTCATGTTACAGTTATATGAAATGTGCAATGTTACAGTTATGTGATATGTGCACACAGCAGTTCTTTGGCTTTCAGAATGAAACTGTCGTATGCAGTCTCTAGAGGTTCCATAATGCTGTTGTACCACAGAAGGCTACAATCACATTCCATGACCTCTGAAGTGTGGTACAACAACATTTTGAAAGGGATGGAATTCTATGCAGAGCAATTCTCTGTTATACACTGTATATCAGTTCTTGGTAGATAAGGATGTCTTTCCCCACCTAGACAGCCTGTTTCCCCAACCTGCTGTGATGCAACAAGCCCTACTTATTTGCCGGCTTTATCACCATTTCCACTGCATCAATGTTCCATTATGCGTATCTTATGCATTTGTGAATGCCAGTGTCATTTTGGACCCTACCACCTCTGCTTTGAGGAAGTTCAGTATATTCACCGCCCTATTAGAGAAGAAAGACTTTCACACATTTTGCCTAGGTCTGCCCTCCCCTAGCTTCATATCATGACTCTTTTTTCTTGGACACCATTTAATCTAAGTATGCTTCCCTCTTGAACCTTATTTATATCTGTGAGGTATTTGAAAGTCCCTATCTTTTCATATCATACCGTATTGTATCCATAGTTACCTCTAGAGTGTATATAATGAGACACTTTAGTCTCTGGTCATAATTATTTTATAATAACTGGTCAGCAATTTTTTACATAGGCTGACTGAGTTATAATTAGCTATTATAACACATGGGTTATAATGGTGAGTACACGCTGAGTCACTCAAAAAAACAGCCACTCCCTGATTGGCAGTTGCTCTACTATTGGGCGGAGTTTCAGAAACATGGTGGCTCCTTATCCCGCGTATCGAGGAGCCGCCAGACTGAGAGTCATCATCGGTTTCTTTTTTTTTAACCAGCTCAACATCTACAAACAAAAGAAATCTATCTGGTATTCGGAACCTGCAGTGGACAACAACTACCAGTGGGAACCGGAAAACGGCTCAGAGGCTGAAGAGCCTGAGGTATGCCCGATTGTGATTGCAATCCAAATGCCCAGCTCTGCAAGTCTACAAGTGAAAAAATAAATGTCAGATTAAATAGAAAAGCTTTACAAGAAAAAAAAAAGAAAGGAGACAGATAGACTGTGCATATGTGTGTGTGTGTGTGCGCGAGCGTGCGCGAGCATGTGCTTGTGTGTGCGTGTGTGACTGACACATGAGTGAGACACAGCAATACCAAATGCATTTTGACAAAAACAATTGCTGATCAGCAATGATAAACAATAAAAGATGGGGAAGTTTCGTACTCGAATGCAATGGTCGCTCTTGGGGTGTGATGCTTTAGTAACCCCTTCAGGCTTCACCCTCAGGGTTTATGTAGCATCCCACACCTCGGATGACCATTAAATTCTCATAACGCACACTTCCCCATCCATTATTCTATATGTTACAGCCACCGCACCATTTTTTCATTCATAAAAGATTTTAGAATGATTTTTCAACAATGGAACATACATGAAGAAGAGATGACTTGGCATTAAATGCAGTAGGTAACAGTTATATACTTAACTTTTGCTTATAGGATACACTGTTTGCAAATATAGGCATGCGCTGAAGGAATTTAACACTAAACATGACTCTACATTGGGATGATTAGTCCCTTTCTACATTAACCATAATAAGTAAGAACATCAGCCATTGCATGGTGAACCATACCCTCTAGCCCTGAGTCAATAAAGGAGTATGCAGCCTGGGTATACATCCACCTGAAAGCGGTGTGTGCCCTTCTTGTTGAACATTTACAGAAGGGAACTGAGCAAAATCCTGAATATTACCAGTCATTGCTGACCTGTCTGGTGGGGGAGCCTGATCCTGTATTATTAAGAGTGCCCCTTTCTAAGACCTTTCGTCCTATGAGTACTGAAGTGAACCAGTTCAGGTGGAAGCTTAATATGGAGTAAGAGTGTTGTCTGGGTCAGAAGGGTGGGTTGCCAGGTGGTGGGGTTGGGGAAGAGCATAGGTGTGATCTGAGATAAAGGCGCCATTTCTTGTTGTAAACCTGTGTGTGGCTGGTGGTGGTGTAAGTCAACCATTCGAAATGTGCTAACTAAGCCACTGTCGTATGCCATGTAAGAAGAGTGGGAGGTAGATTCTGGAACCACCTCATCAGAATAGTCCTTTTGGCTTCAAGTAGCACAACAACGAGCCATTTTTTGGATTGGTTAAACATAGAAACATAGACTTTGACGGCAGATAAGGACCACTTGGCCCACCTAGTCTGCCCATTTTCCTACCTAACAGATAAGGTGCAGATCCTAGTTAACCAACAGCATACTTCCTCCTACCTCCCACTAGGACTGCCTTATATCTGTCCCATGCATTCTACAATTCCCCCACTGTGCTTGACTCCACCACCTCCTCAGGGAGGCTGTTCCATGCATCCACAACCCTCTCCATGAAAAAATACTTCCTCACATTACCTCTGAGTCGTCCCCCCTCTATCTTCAAATTGTGCCCCCTTGTTCTTACACATCTCTTTTTCCGAAAGATGCTACCCTCTTGGACTTTGTTGATTCCCTTGAGGTACTTGAAAGTTTCTATCATGTCCCCTCTCGCCCTTCTTTCCTCAAGGGTATACATATTAAGCTCCTTTAGTCTTTCTTTGTATGTCTTCTGGTGCAGACCCTGCACCACTTTGGTTGCCCTCCTCTGGACAGCCTCCACTCTGTCTATGTCTTTACAGAGATGGGGTCTCCAGAACTGCACACAGTACTCCAGATGGGGTCTCACCAACTGTCTGTACAGAGGAATAACAACTTCTTGTTTTCTACTATTGATGCCTCTCCCTATGCATCCCTGTATCCCCCCAGCCTTCCTTACTGCCTTCTCACATTGCTTGCCCACCTTTAGGTCATCTGATATAATTACCCCCAGGTCCCTTTCCAATTTTACTGTTGTCAGTATCTCACCCCCCTTTGTGTACTCCTCCCCTGGGTTTTTGTTTCCTAGGTGCATTACCTTGCACTTCTTTGCATTGAATCTGAGCTGCCATACATTTGACCATTCCTCCTACCTTGCCAAGTCCCTTCTGATCCTTTCCACTCCATCTTGTGTATTAACCCTGTTGCAGATCTTTGTGTCATCTGAAAAGAGACATACTTTTCCTTCCAGTTCCTCTGCAATGTCACTTATAAAAACATTAAAAAGGACTGGTCCCAGTACCGAACCCTGCGGTACCCTGCTAGTAACCCTCCTTTCTTCACTGAGGACTCTGTTTACTACTACCTTTTGTGTCCTGTTGTCTAGCCAATGTTTTATCCAGGCTACCACCTTGGGACCCACTCCAAGGCCGGCTAACTTGTGTATTAATATTTTGTGTGGGACTGTATCAAATGCCTTGCTAAAATCTAGGTAGGCCATGTCCACAGCTCCTTCCTGGTCTACTACTTTGGTCACCCAGTCAAAGAAATCTATTAGATTCATCAGACATGACCTTCCCATCATGAATCCATGCTGCCTTGGGTCCTGTGCCCCACTGGCCTCTAGGTACTCAACAATTCTTTCCTTCAAGAAGTGATTCCATCAGTTTCCCTACCACTGAGGTCAGACTAGCTGGTCTGTAGTTTCCTGCCTCTGTCCTGCTCCCACTTTTGTGAAGAGGAATCACATCCGCCCTCCTCCAGTCCTCAGGTACCACCCCATCCTCCCATGATTTATTAAAGAGAGTAGTCAGCGGTGTCACTAGTTCTACCCTTAGTTCTTCTAGAATTCTTGGGTGAATCCCATCAGGCCCCATTGCTTAGTCCACCTTCAATTTTATTAGTTCTTTCAGAACCCTTTCTTCTGTAAATGGACTGGTATCGACCCCCGTCTTCAGAGTGTTTCTCTTGTTTGGTTTAGGTACCTCCCCCTCCTCTTCCTTTGTGACTACTGAGCGAAATATTCATTCAGTATCCCTGTTTTTTCACTGTCACCCTCTGCCCTCATTTCCTCCCCTTTATTAAACCTCAGTATCCCTCCTTTGGTGTTTCTTCGCTCCCTAATGTACTTATAAAAGGTCTTATCCCCCTTCTTAACAGAGTTGGCTATCCTTTCCTTGGTTTGGGCCTTTGCTATTCTGACTGCCTTCTCTGCTTTTTTCTGCTTTAACTGATAAAGTTCTCTGTCCTGCTCCTCCTGTGTTTCCTTATATTTCCTGAATGCTGTCCTTTTCTCCTTAACCTTCCCTGCCACCTTTTTTGAGAACCATAGTGTTTTTTTCCTTCGTTGTGTTTTGTTGATTTGCTTTATACAAAGGCTTGTTGCCTCTGTGATGGCTGTTTTGATTAGACCCCATTGTTCCTCCACCGCTCCTTCTAACCTCTTTGTTAGTGCTTTTCTGAGGCACTCTCTCATTTTCCCAAAGTCAGCCCTCCTACAGTCCAATACTCTTGCTTTTGTATGGCTTGATTGTATGGCTGTGTTTATCTTGAACCACACTGTTTGGTGGTCGCTTGTTCCCAGATGGCTACCCACTTCTAAATCTGAGATTCTTTCTCCGTCCCCATTTGATAGTACCAGGTCTAAGATTGCACCCTCCTAAGTGGGTTCCAATACTAGCTGTCCGAGGCATGCCCCTTGTAGGGCATCAAGAATGACCTTGCTCTTGGATGTGCCTGCAGCAAAGGTGCTCCAGTTAACATCTGGCATATTCAGGTCCCCCATCAATGATATCTCCCCTTTTTCTGCCATTCTAAGGATGCCTTCTATCATTTCATTGTCCATTCCCTCCCCCTGAGATGGGGGTCTGTATACAACCCCCACGCGGATTGTGGTGCCATTTTTCTGTCTCCAGTATGACCCAGAGTGCCTCATCTGCTCCCTGTTTACTCTTTAGTTCTGTTGCTTTGATCCCTTCTTTTACATAGAGAGCTACTCCTCCTCCTCCTCCTCTTTTACCCTCCCTGTCCCTCCTGTAAATTGTGCATCCTGGTATGTTGACATCCCAGTCATGGTTCTCTGTGTATCATGTTTCTGTGACTGCCACAATATCTAGGCAACCCTCTTCCATCAAGGCCACTAGTTCAGGGAGCTTGTTACACAGACTATGGGCATTGGAACTCATCACCCTCCACTTTTTGATGGTCTTACCCCTTTTAGCCCCATCCCTGTCCTTACTGCCTTTGCATTTTTTTACATTCTCCTCTGTCCTGCTCCCTAACAACTTCTCTACCTTGGTGTTTACCTCACTAATTGCCATGTTTTGTTGGAGGAGGCTGGGATTTCCCTGCTCCTTTTCAGTGCCTCCCCCCTTGGCTCATTTAAATGCTTGCCAATGAAGCATTTAAACCTATCACCTAGGATCCTGGTTCCCCCCTGGACAGATGCAGACCATCGCGCCAGTATAGGTCTGCATCCCTCCAGGTGGCTCCCCAGTCCCCAGTGAAGCCAAAACCCTGAGCTCCACACCAGTTTTTCAACCACTCATTGAGTTCCCTGGTGAGGAGTACCCTAGCGTCACCCTTGCCATAGACAGACAGCACCTCTGAGAAGGTTACCGTATGCACTACTTGTCTAAGGCCCCTCCCCAACTCTACAAACTCCTCTTGCACTGCTCTGATCCAATTCCTAGGTAGGTCATTTGTCCCTAGGTGGACAATGACTTCCCACTCCCTTCCTCATGCAGCTGCTCCCACGATCCTGAGGATTCGCTTCCTGTCCCTCCAAGCCGTGGTGCCAGGCAGACACCTTACCTCCCTCTCCCCTTTCTCCCCCACTTCTACCCCCTAATGATTGAGTCCCCCACCAGGAGTTGTTTTCTTCCCTGTGGGGTCCCATGCCACTCTCCTGTGGGTCTCCTTTGTGAAGGTTCCCAGCATCCTCCTTGGTCTCCACTGTAGGTGCCTCTATAGAGGAACCACTGTCCACCAGAAGAGTGTATGAATTGTGGAAAGGTACAGCTAGAGGGATGCAACTCTGTTGCACCACCCTCTCCCTCCCTGAGCCCACCCTGGTCCAGCCTCTCCTCTTTCTTGGCAACCTCTGAGGTAGTGGCATTGGCCCTGGTGGTCCCTGGGTGGGGGAGGAGGTTTCACAAATCCTAACCAGGTCAGCCTGGAAACGGGCAACCTCCTCCCTCAGGCCAGAGTGGTGCCTGCAAATAGGGCAGCATCGCAGCCTCCAGAATGTCTCCCGGAACACTGCCACCCCACTGCCATTGCACTGCACCACTCATCATGTCTTATTTTGTGTCTCCTCTCCTATTTCTCTGTATGCTTACTCTCTCCTCTCCTTACAACTCTCACCCTTCGTGTTCTGGGACAGCAACTTCCTATATTCTTCAGTAGCCACCAGCAGCTGGGGGGGGCACTGAGCTACTATTTTCCTTTAGGGTTGACAGAACTAATGTTTCTCTATGATCCTTCCCTTCCTACTGCCAAACAGGAAGTTCCTGTTGTCAGTCAAATCCAGTGGCTATAAAAGTAGAACTGGCTTAGGGTGGGTAGGTGGAGGGGTGGGACGGAGGGCAATTAGTAAGAAAAAAGGCTAGCAACAGGAAGATGTAATTGGAGTCACCTGCTTTTATATGGTCTAATCCACACCCCCAATTAAGCTCTCTCTCTCTCTCTCTTTCTCTCCTCCTACTGATTGAGCAAAGTAAGTTGATACAGTGCCCTTCACAGCACAGAACACACACTGACTTTCTTTCTTTCTTTTTTAACCCTAAATAAGACCCCTTCTACTTCTAATAAAGTATCTGTCTGCTTAATCTCAACAGAAACTGATTTCTGCAGAGATAGAAGTGCTAAATTAGTAAGAAAATTGTACCTTCTTTCAGTTGTCTGCTTTCTGCTTTACAGGCTAGCAACAGCTAGAACAGGCTGGAACAGTTTGACACCTTTGAGGTATTGCCCAAGAGGCTAAGGGTTGGGGCAGCAGATCCTTTTGTTTGCAGGAGCTTGGAGCAGTCCAAAATTACTCCTATCCAGAAGGGCACCAGTATGGAACACTGCCATAATATGTGCAGCAGATTGGCCTGTGGGGTCTGCCACCTCCAGCATGTGGAATGGGGGATGAGTCCTATCTTTTGGAGTGTGTCCAAGGTACGGTACCATCCCAGCAGTACCTTAAGGTGTATGAGCTGGCTCCTAGAGTCCCTGTAGACCAGATAGGCATCCTTGAGGTATTTCCATCCTTCAGTGTCTGTTATCTTTATTTAGGTCCTGCTCCCATTGTACCTTACACTTAATTGTGGTATCGGGTAGAGAGTCCATAAGCATACCAGACATCTTACCTGCAGTGCCCTTTACTTTGCCTTGTTTATGCATGGTGGTTAGCTATTTCCACCCATCTCCCATAGGTGCTGTGGCTCTGAGGGTCTTGGATGCATTCCTGATCTGGAGAAATCTCCAGAAGTCTGTTTTGGGTAGCAGATACTGTGCCTGCCTTCGCAGAAAGGACATCATGGCTTCAGAGTCCCATGCATAAAGATCTGCTATTGTACAGATGCGTGCCTGCTGACAAGAGTAACAGGTAATGGTTTGTCCCCCCCACTAGCATATCTGGGTTGTGCCATAAGGGACTGTACTGTGTAAGTGATGCCCATAAGGGGTCTGGACATTGAATGAGATGTTTGCACCTGTGCCAGGCTTCTCTTGTCACTTGGATAACAGGAGGAAGATGACCCTTTGGGTGTCCCCCTTTGCTCAGTAGTTTCCCCAGCCATTTGGATTCTGATAGGTCCATTTCCAGATTCATCCACACAGGGGTATTTGGGGTTTTAGGGACAAACCATCTGATTGCTTGTGCAGCCCTGTATGCTAGCAAATATCCCTGCAACCAGGGCAGACCCATTCCCCCAGACCAGTGCACCCATAAGCTAGTTTTTTCAAATCTTGGGGCTTTGTCTTACCAGATGAACCCTGCTGTCACCTTGTTGATTTTCAGAAGTGTGTTTGGTTGTGTAGGTATTGGAAGGTTGCACATGAGGTATGTTATCTTAGGCAGCACAAACACGTGTACAGCATCTACCCTGCCTTTCAGGGATAGGTGTAGCTTAGTCCATCTTAGTGTTTCTGCTCTGATGGAGGCTGTGATGGGTGTATAGTCTGCCTCAACCAAGTTCTTCCATAGTGTGGTGATGATTATTCCCAAGTATGTAAAACCTTGGGGTGCCCCTGCCACCGGAGTGCCCTGTAGACATTCCCTCCTGCAGGACAAGTTTAGTGGCAAGAGCATGCCACTACACCATTTTAGTTGCCCTCCGCTAGACCGCCTGTAACTTGTGCATGTCCATTCAGAGATATGTTCTCCAGAACTGGACACACTACACTAGTTGTGGATTCATCAATTGCTTAATTTTACAGTGGTATAAACACCTCATACACCTTGGTGGTGATACCTGTGCACATCAACATCACACTGGTGCTCCCATCTGCTTTGTCACACTGTTTGGCTTCTTTTAGGTCATCAGAAATGACAGTCCCCAGTTTTCTTTCCTCTTTTGTGCTCACCATTGCAGTACCCCCTTCATGTACTCCCCCCTTGTTTTCTATGCACCAAGTACTTGATTTCTCATTTATTCAAAATGAATATATGGTATATTGTAGAGTGTTGTTCTGTGTAGAATTCCATGCCTTTTAATATGCTGTTGTACCACAGTTCAAAGGTCATGAAATGTGATTGCACCCTTTTGTGTTACCACATCATTCTGAAAGCTAAAGAGATTGCACACCTCAAATTCATTCTGAAAGCAACATAACTGCCACATGCACATTTAACTCAGTACTATATACATTAAATAAAATACAGGATGTGCAACTTTATTTATAATCAGTGTGTCCTGCGAACCCGGAGTTCTGATTCCCATTGACATCTCAAACTTCACTTTTGAAGTTACAGGGAATCAGAACCCATCTATGGCAGAACAAACTGGTTGCGCTTAGTTGTCCATTCATTATTCTCTATTTAATGACATACACTGGACCACTTCTCAAGCTTAAGTAGTTCTGTCTTCACAGTTCCATTCAGTTTTCCACCCCTCCACCTCAGTAGTGTCTACCCTGTGGTAGATCTTTGCCTCAAACATAAATAAAAGCATGTCTTACCTTCTAACCCCTCTTTATTATCATCAGTGATGTCAATAAAGAGTACAGGCCAAAGTACTGATCCCTGCTGCACACCACTGGTCATGCCCCCAACATCAGGTGAACTCTGTTTCCAACCACCCACTGATGCCAGCTCCCCAACAAATTCTCTACTCAGTTTAACATTTTAGTACATACTCCCAGGTTGCCCAGCTTCTTTACTATTCTGCTATGTGGAAGGGTATTGTGGGCCTTACTGAAATCCAGGTAAGCTACATCCACCACTCTACCCTAATTAATATCCCTCAACACCCCCTCAAAGAAAACTAATAGATTACTTTGATATCAGCTCCCCTGTACCCTCAAGTGAATCCATGCAGCCACAGATACTGTAAGTCACAGGATTCAAAATATTCCACAATCCTTTCCCTCAACAGTGTCTCCATTACTTTCACCTCCACCAAATTGAGGTTGATGGCCTGTAGCTGTCAGCTTACTGCCTGCTGCCAGCCTCCTCCCTGCTTCCACCTTTGTACAAAAGATTCCATGGTGAGGGTACAGCTCTGCAATAGTGCTAGCTCACTTGTTACCTGATGTTGCAAGCATTATGTAGGGAGGCAGTGGTGCACAGCATTGAAAATATGATGAAAAATGCACCTGAAGGGTCCCTGACAATGAGCCACTTTTGTCACATTCACTTGGCACAGTAACCTAGGATGGAACTCCTGGCTTTGAACATTTAGATTATTTTATGCTCTAACACAGTACCTCGCAACAGTGTCCAATTAGTATTCCGGTACATACTGATTAATATGAAAACATTTTTCCTGACATGTTATAGATTGCAGTATGATACTGTTAGACCCTCCAACAAAGTCTGACCAAATGTCCAGTCACTGCACTACACTTTCAATAAAAAAATACTTTCTATCACCACCCATTAAGTTGCACACTTTCAGCATAATTGTAAGTTCTCTTTTAGTTGTGTGTCTACACACACACACATACACGCTGTGTCTCTCAGTCCTAACACAGTGCATGTATGAAACTAATGTTTAGCCTGGTGTTTCACTTTCTATTTGTAGCTAGCAGCAGATGTTTTGAAGAAGACTCCAGTGTATTTATGAACTGGACATTTCTGACATATTTTTCATACATTACATAAGTTAATTCAAGTATGTCAATAAGAGATCAATCATTTTTCTGTTGTAACACATAGCACGATTCTGAGGCAATAACAACTGTTCAAGCCAATCTCATTGTATATGCAAATGAGGCACTTGTAATACAAACCCCTCATTCTTGGATAGCTTTTTTTACCCAGAAGCTCTGAAAGCATAAGGTTTTCAGTGTTCTCTTGTCTATAGTGTTTTCAATGCTTCCTATTTATATTTTATGTTGTTTCAAAGGCGTAAAATAGTCCTGTCACACCATTCACACAGTGTGTAGTACTAATAGCCTTTATTTGTGCAAAGTGTATTTTTTACATTTCAAATGCTCTTAAACCACAATTGCTGGCTGGAAATACCATGCCAGCGAATGACTACTGTATGACATGGGAGAACTGAAGTAAGCACCGCCCCCACATTCCTTTGTAAATTAACCCATTCACCACTGACTTTAGATACATTCTTGAAGGACTCGACAGATCAGCACAGAAGGGAACATGCGCCACACACACAGACAGGAAGCATAACCAATTGTAAACAAAGCAGAGCGCAGGTCTGGGGAACAACATGGCAGGCCTACAAATGTAAACAAAAACAAAGAAGAAACCGGGGTCAAATGCTGCACTGCACAACAGAATTTAAAACAGCTGCATGCTCAACAGGTCAGAAGAAAGACATCTATGTGGCAATGACATTTTTATATAGTACTGCTGCTTTAAGAGGCAGAGATTTGTACCTCAGCACCAGTCAAAACACCAAGCATAGGACAATTACTTCACACATTCCTGTACCACACTCATTTTTCTCTCCTAAGTCATGGCAATAGGTCAGCATAGCTCCACCCATGCTGCTGTAAAAATGCACACTTGCACATCACCTGGGAAGTGTGGTAAAAATTCCCACAGGATCACATTGTAAACTGTAAGTAAGGAATAACACATGGTAGGGTGTGCAGTAATGTTAAATTACTGCACGCCCCAGGTGGGGCTGTGAGGCATGAGGCACAGTCGAGTGCCTTCAACCACCTGGGAAATATGGTATATGATTCCCATAGAATCACATTGAAAATTGTAAATAAGCAATATGACACAGCAAGGTGTGCAGCAATGCTAAATCACAGTATGCCCCAGGTGGGTTTTGAGGCATGAGGAGCAGCAGAGTGCCTTCAACTAATTGGGAAGTGTAGTATATGATTCCCATAGGATCACATTATAAATTTCAAGTGAGCAATATGACACAGCAGGGTGTGCGGCAATGCTAAATTACTGCATGCCCTAGGTGGGTTGTGAAGCATGAGGCACAGCAGAGTGTCTTCAACCACCTGGGAAGTTTTGGACTATAAGTTGTAATGCATCTACTGTATTCTCCTTATTATTCCTTCTGTCACATACTTTGTACCAACACATTTGTAATTACAATAGATATAGTTGGTCTGTGTCTTGTGTACCTTGCTGTGATATACTGTATGTCATGTACTGTGTTTTAACTGACTTGGAACCTTTGTAAAATAGCCTTCTGTCTAAAAGGTATTGATCTGAATCACAAATAAATAAATATAAAATTCCCACGGGATCGCATTGTAAATTGTAAGTAAGCAATAACACATGGCAGGGTGTATGGCAATGCTAAATTAGTGCAAGCTCCAGGTGGGTTGTGAGGCACATGGCACAGCTGGGTGCCTTCAACCACCTGGGAAGTGTGATCTATAATTCACTTAGGATCACATTATAAATTTTAAGTGAGCAATATTACATGGCAGGGTGTGTGGCAATGCTAAATTACTGCATGCCCGAGGTGGGTTCTGAGCCATGAGGTGCAGTCGAGTGCCTTCAACCACCTGACATGTGCAATATAAAATTCCCATAGGATTACATTGTAAATTGTAAGTAAGCAATAACACACAACAGGGTGTGTGGTAATGCTAAATTACTGCATGCCGCAGGTGGGTTGTGAGGCAAGAGATGCAGCCCATTGCCATCAACCACCTGGGAAGTGCGGGTGTCTTCACTCAGGTGCCAAAGGGCCCTGTATTTCTGTGCCCACATGGATGACTGCATGCAGGTGCCGCATGCCTTTGACCACTGTGGCATGTATCCATGGCTACAAAACCACTGGACCATGATGATGGATGTCTCTTGTGTCATGTGGAAAGAGTTGTATTTTGTTTGTCTTACCTCATGATGGATGTCTGTGGTTGCTTTTTCTTACCTCATGATGGATGTCCGTGGTTGCTTGTGTTGCCTTGCCCCCCCTTTGGCTGTTTGGGGGGGCAGGGCGGAGTTAGGGTTGAAAACCCTAACATTGCATCTTCATACTTTTGTCACTTTAATAGTAACCCCAACTGATGCATTAATGGATTTTTTTGCAAAGAATTTCCTTACTTTTTGAGATAGTATAATTGTATCTTCATTGCTGTGTGGGAGCTCAGGGCCCTCCGGGCTCTGCACTTCCATTCCCTCCATATATACAGATCATCATTTACCTGTAGGAGCTCCATAGATGCAGATGAATATTTGAAAAATGAGAGCTGTCACGTTCATGAGCTGGTGTAAAGAAATGGCTATATTGAAAATTTGGGGTGAAAATATTGCTTATTATGAAAGTTACGAACGAGCATAGCTTAATTTCAACAGATGCGCATAACTTCACCATTTTAACATATTCTGACCCAAATTTTGAACATACCTTTCTTATGACCCTACCTCATGAACAAGGGCAGTGAAAATTCTCAAATCCTGCCTGAAAGGTGATTTTGCCAAGTGACCATGAAATCACCTTTCAGTCCAGATTTGTGTAATTCCGCTGACAAGGTTCATTAGGTGGGGCCTCAAAAATGGCATGTTGAAAATTTGGTGTCAAAATATGCAAAAATGGCAAAGGTATGCACCGAAGTCAAAACCCCCATTGAAATACATTGAACCACACTTACCTTATTTCTCATATAGCAGTCACCAGTTCCAGCAGCAAGATGTGTCTTCGATAGGAGAGTGGATTTTCACCCTGGGACCTGTTCAGGTGAGTGAGGAGTGTGAGGGGATCTGGGGGTACAAGGTGGTGGGTCCTCAGCGGGAGGTTGGGGTTGGGGGGGTCACATCGCTAATCGACTGTTTTCTTTACAGATAAAAAGACATTGAGGTATTGTTTTCTTATTTTCAGTCTGTGATGGACATCGGAGGGTGGGGGTGCCACTAGACACCAGGGAAACCAAAAAGATCAAGGGGAAGGCCATCAGAGGGTGGGGGATGCCACTAGACACCAGGGATAAAGTACACATTCACAGGGACAGGCATCAGAGGGTGGGCAGTGCCACTAGACACAAGGGATAAATTAGACATTTACACTGATGGTCATTGGAGGGTGGGGAGATCACCACTAGACATAAGGGAAATACATAGTACAGTGCAACCTCATTTGTCTGAATTGATTGGGGGACATCCGATCAGTTCAGATAAATGGGAAGTTGGATAAACAGGAGTGCATAAGTTGACAACCACTGTCCTTTTTTTCCTAAGCAAATACAGTACATACTGTACTGTAGTCCCTTCATTAGTTCATTGTACTTTAGTTGTAGACTAGTGCTAACACCAGATGGTGTTATAGGTGGCTGTGATTTCCTAACTCTGGAGCCTCATATCATTGCAGGGGACTGGGACTGGGACAGACAGCTTGAGCACCACAGGTGACAATTTGCCAGTGGAGACCAAGGTGTTGCCCCAAGTGTCACCAAGATCATGGCAGCAGCTGCAAGTGTTAACCTGGCTCAAGCACATACCTGTGATATCCCATTTACAGAGACGCTGTCAAACAGATCACCAGCTAAAACCACTCCTGACTACCCTGCCACTCAAGCCCTGTTCACACTGCAGAGGAGAACCCCCTGAACCAACCACAAAATGGAAACGGCATGTCTTTACCGACAAATGTGGAGACTCAATCCAGCACTCTCATGGAACTGTGCAGCAGTTCAACAGGTACAGTCTTTACTAAACTCCATTGTTCTAAACATGTCACTGCCCCTGTTTCAGTCCCAAATTTGCTGACATGATCTCCTCAGGTACAGGAACTGGGGAATGCCTCTTGCAATAATGTAAACACTGGTTTTGAAAATGTGACTCCCCATTCCTCTGCAGCATCTGACACACAGCTGCAAAGGGAAAAGAACTGAGCTCTGTACCCACTACAAATACTGCCACAAACTGTTGTCAACACTTACAATGGGGGACACAAAGTTCTGTTCCACACTGCAGAGGAGAATGCCCTGAACTGACCCCAAGATGGAAATGGCATGTCTTTAGAGAGGCAATGATCGGACGGTGGGGGGCACCACTAGACACCAGGGTAAAATTACAAAATTACGAGGATAGTCATCAGAGGGTGTATGTATGTGTGTGTGTGTGGGGGGGGGTGCACCACTGGACACCAGGGAAAAACATAAAAAAATATGGGACTGGGAATGGGGGGGGGGGACACTGCCCCAGGGCATGGGTGGAATAGATAGACACCGTCTCATTCCTAAAGAGGTACAACACACTTTCTGCATGGCTTTATTCAGTACAGTTCCACAAATGAAAATTCCACAGGAAAGTACAAAATAAATACAACAGAAAAGAAATAAGTCTTTAGTTTGCACTTGTCAGGATGCAACCGTCAAAGTCCGTTGATTCTTTTAGGACCGCTTGCTTTCTGTGCTCTAGACTACTGTGAGGACATGAAGACTGCATGTCCTGTCTTCACTCAGGCTCCAGTCAGAAAGGAAAATCCAAGCAAATAAAAATAACATAAAAACTGAAGACTTACTGGGGGTTCCATGTCATAACAGTGATCAAAAATTAGCGAATGCTATTATGGCAAATGTATATCACTGAAAAGTAAATCGACGATATACACATGCCAGCGATCAAACATCTGGCAACAACACTAAGTGTTTTTGCGGGAGGGGGGTGCTGTGTCCTTCCCACCCCCTGACTATAGATTTCTAACTCCTGGGGGGGTGCATATTGGGGAGGGGTGACACTCCAGTTGCGGCACAAGAAAATAAAGGCTGCCACAGGTAGCGGCAAAATATTGCCTCCTGGTCCCCAGCCCTGAACTCAGTACCTGCTGTGCCGAGCTAGCCACCCTCACCACCACACCACATGGCTAGCTCAGCTGCAGCAGGCTCACCACTCCCCACAAACCCTTCCCTATCCCTCCCTCCCTAGCTATCTCCCTTCCGGCACCTTCCTTATGCTCGCCACGAGGGGTCACTACCCTTGCAGGGTAGCCCATACTGGAGTTCATACTGGAGAGTATAAGGAAGTCAAAGGCATTTTCCCACAAAGACCTCCCCCACCATTCAGTGGCGATGACCTACGTTACCAACTTCTGTAAGAAATTCATCTAACCATTTTTTAAAAGTACTTATATTTTCGGCATCAACCACCTCCTGTGGCAGCCCATTCTACCATCTAACTGCCCTACTCTTAAATCCATTCCTTCTTCTCTCAGTTCTTACCTTTTCTTCCCTTAATTGTTTATTGTGACACCTTAGATAGTACAGTTTTTCTACCATCTCCAAACCCAAATCAAGCTTTAAAACTTCATCCTTCAAAATTTTAAACAATAATAGTAAATCGCCCCTCTTTCTTCTACTCTCTAATGTCCATAAACTCAGTCTTTTCAGCCTCATCATAAGATCTATCCTCTCCCCTTTATCATCTTTGTATATACTCTCTGGGCCCTCCATCACCCTTATATCCTTGACAAGATATGGGCAAAACGAACAATAGTCAATTATGGGCCTGACCATTGTCTTACAAAGGCATCAACACCTCCTCATTTCTAGATTGAAGCCTCATCTGATGCAATTTACCAACTGCATAGCTCTACTTGAAATTTTTTTACTATGCGCTCCACTATTTAAATCATTCTGTACAAATACTCCCAAGTCTTTCTCTCCCTCTGATATCTTTAATTTTAATCCTAATATGTTATATGACTGTTGAACATTTTGTCTCCCAAAATGCATTATAGTGCACTTTTCCTCATTAAAGGTCATACCATTGGTCTTTGCCCATTCCAATATACACCTCAGATCCAGTCCAAAATTCAATCTGTCATCGAATGTATCCACTACTCCTCCCATCTTAATATCATCAGCAAATTTAATCATCTTGTTCTTACTAGATATCCTTAAATCACCAATAAATATTCTAAACAACAGAGGCCCCAACACCGACCCCTGTGGCACACCACTTATCACCCTCTGTGGATCTGATAAATGACCATACAGTCTAACCCTCTGACTCCTATTCTTCAACCACTGTTTCACCCATCTCACAATGGCCCCATCCACTCCCAGCCCTATCAGTTTTTCTACTATTTTACAATGAGGTACAGTGTCAAACACCCTACTGAAATCGAGCAATACCACATCCACATTTCTACCTTCATCAATGTGTTTATTAACATTTTCATAAAAAAACCACCAGATTAGTCTCACAGGACCTATTCACCACAAATCCATGCTGGTCTGTGTCCTCTAAGTTCTTACTCCTTAGATAATCCAAAATAAAGTCACTCAAGATTCCCTCAATGATCTTCCCCACAATAGAGGTCAGACTCACAGGTCTGTAATTTCCTGCATCACCTTTCCTACCTTTCTTACATATAGGTACCACATATGCTAGCTTCCACATTTCTGGCACCACACCTTCCTCCAATGATTTGTGTCCCAGATTAGTTATAACTGGCACCAATATATCCGTTAACTCCTTTACCAAGAAAGGATGCATCCCATCTGGACCTGCCGCCTTTTCCACCTTCAACTTCATAATTCTACTCCTCAACCTTTCTTTTGTTATAACATTTTTTGGGTCCAACATACTATCACCTACATATACTGTCTCCATACCCCCAACATACTTTTTATAAGGTGCTGCAAAGCATTTATTAAATTCTTCCAGCATCTTCTCACATTTAGAAGTTGTAATCCCCTCACTATTCAGTGGTCCAGTCATACTATTACCTCTTCTCTTCCCATTTATATAAGCAAAAAAGCTTTTACTATTACTCTTGTCATCGCTAATCTGAATTCTAACTGTTTTTTTAAATTCTTAATTTTCTTCTTCAATTTTTTTTGGATATTCTTATATTTAATTTTTGATTCTGATGAACTTAACTTTCTCATTTTTCGATACAACACTTTCTTTCTATTGCACAATCTAATTATATTTTTTGTTACCCAGGGTGGTTTTTTACTTTACTATTATATACTCTTCTCCTGGGTATACATTTCGCTATTACCTTCTTCATTTTCTCACTGAAAAATTCCCAAGACATTTCCATATTAAGATCTTTCATTTCAACCTCCCAATTGATGTTACTTAATTCTTCTCTCATAGCCTCAAAATTTCCTCTCTTATATAATATCTGCTCAGTCACTCCTTTTACCCTCCTTACTTCCCACAACATATTAAATTGTATGGAATTATGATCACTCATTCCAATTTGTGGTTGAACTGTAATTTGCGTTATAACATCTGGGGCGTTTGTTAAGATGGGGATAACACTGAATACGAGTTGCCATTTTGACTGTCGATCATATTCAGTCACTATACCCATTGGATACCCTTACTGGGTGTCTTTTAGGATGTCACTGTCAATTTCTCTTGACATTGCTAGGATCCCTTTTCCCCTGTGCTGCAGATTGTTGTGAGGGCATAAAAACTGCATGCTTTTCTCCCACTCTTGCTTTGGTCAACATTCGATTCTAGGCTGCTACTCTCTCTGCTTTTGGTCTGGTTAGAAGCAGGATCCCAGGCTACTACACAGCTAAATTTCAGGAGGATTTATATACTTTTTTCTATTTGGTTCTGAATCATAGAACTGCCTTTAGGCACTATGACACAGACCTGAATTGGACCTGCAATACAGAACGCAGTTGGCATAGTGCCAGATAATTAGGGTTGCCACCTGTCAGGTTTGTTTGCCTGGTGATCAGGTTTTCAGAGTCCCTATCAGGTAGTCCAGTTTTGCTCAATGATAGTCAGGTTTTTGAACCATTTTGAGTGCTCACATACCTTAGAAACAGATTTTGTCATATCATTCATTATCTCAGCTGTATTTCAAGGCTACAAACAAGTTTTGTCAATATAGCCCTTTCTTTGTAAAAGCAGTCAACTTGAGAGGTATAAAGTATGGCCATTAAGACCATTAGCAGTTACTTAAACTTCTCTTTTTCACTCTGCATCTCAAAAGCATAACAGTAGCAAAGCTGGGCAAAAAGTCTGACCCT
Source organism: Neoceratodus forsteri (assembly GCA_016271365.2). Taxonomy (NCBI): domain Eukaryota; kingdom Metazoa; phylum Chordata; order Ceratodontiformes; family Ceratodontidae; genus Neoceratodus; species Neoceratodus forsteri. The sequence continues at coordinate 1,095,538,474 of CM057456.1, read as the reverse complement.
ACTTTTTGTAACAGTGAAAAACTGAGTTATCTTCCACTTTTATTTGCTGGTGAAAATTTTCATCTCTAAAAGAATTTAAGTATTTTGAAATGTTTTAAATTATTTTTTTTAAATAGTTGATTCCTCTAGTAAAAAAGTTGTTCACTTCTTTTGGCTTCAAAATAGTACTGTGGACATGAAAAGGAATTGGATCCAGGAAAAATATAAAATACACATTATAGGAAACAAGCAATTTGTTTATCATATATAATTGTATACTATTTACAGTATTTCCCTGTCGTCCTCACCCATCACCCCCCATGACATCTATAAATGAGATTTCCTTTATCCATGCATGTTTACCTGGTAAAATAATTCCAGTGAATAAATAAATAAATAGGAAGAACCAGGAAAAGCAAATTTAACAGGTACAGCATGTGAACATTTTTGTTGAACTGCTGCTTTAAAGTCTTCACTGATCTAACAAGCTCTGGCAGAGCCACTATGACTATGAATGCATTAACTAGATAAGGGTGTTTCATGGGCTTAAACATAAACATTTATTTATTTATTTAAAAAATATCAGATTTACAAACCTTTGAGTCAGAGACTCAGTTACAAAGGCACCTTGTTGAAACTAATACAAATACAGCACAGTTAACAAGTCAAAAAACAATGGCTCAGAGAGCAGACTGTTATAACAATCATTCACTGGAGATGCATGGGTAACAGTAGATAAACAGATTACACAGTTTAGGGACACAGGCACCACATCAAGAACACCAAAGCAGTTCAAACAATATACTATAGCTAAAGCAAATAGACATCAGGAGTCAAAGAGAAGCCCAGAGTGTTCACATGAAGGCTGTTGCATATATACTAACTGAATCAAAGTACAGTACAGTGAGAAAGGGCATATTTAAGCAATAAAGCATGACATGGTGTGTGTTATGTAATAATGTCACTCCTGGGGTGGGTTGAAGCATGAGGTGAAGCTGAGTGCTTCCACCACCCCAGGAGTGACAATATTACAAGATGACACACACCCTGGAGTGCCTTATTGCAATTATACAATGGTTTGTTGTTATATACAGAATAAAAAATAAATTTTAAAGGATGTTTTTGTTAGTGTGGAAAAATATTTCCTAAGAGAAAATGCAAGGAATGATCCAAATCCAAAGCTATGGTGATGTTATTGTGTAAAAACATCTCTGTTTCAGTGGGTCAGCAGCCAGCCTCTTACATTTTTCCCTGCCATTGTATAATTAAAAATAATGCCACCATCTGTATAACAGTTACCTATATGGTTTGCATTTTATTCTATGCACTGTTATAGCAATCAACTCAACAGAACCAGGCCATCATATACATGAAGGTACTGTACCCTAACTGAAAACACTGCTGAGACAACTGTATGTTGTGACATGGTAGAAGATAAACACAATGCTGAGACAAGTTTTTGAAGACATTTGATGCATTTCATTGTTTTTTTTTTAGAAGTTGATATACAGTTCACACACAAAATTCATATAATATAAAAGTGCATATGCCCAAATGTCAATGTAAATTCAACACATTTCATTACAAGATGTTCTGTTGAAGGAAGATATTACTATATAAGGCCTAACAATGGACATCAGGTAAATGTAAACTGGGGTAGGTGTGTTATTGAGGGTATTGCATAGTTTATCTTTTATTGCTGCTCCACTGGATCAGCAATATTTGCATAAGCTATGCCCAGTCCAGATTTTACAGCTCTGGCCTGGGTCTGGTGATGTTGGTTTTACCCATACCCCACTGCATGTGGCTTAGTGATATACTGTACAGATGGCTACAAAGTCTAAGCCATTGAAGGTTGAAGTTTCAGCTACTCCTGGTTAAACAACTAAATAATAATAATAATAATCATAATAAAGTTTCAGAAAAACACTATGCTAAAAATATCAAGACTCATTCCCTCCCTCACTCCCCAGTCACAATTAATCCTCAACCAAAGTCAAGCTTAAATACTGGTGCCTCTACATCCACGCCACTAAGTTTTTAATGCCAACATGCTTCTTCTGCTGCTGTGATCAATTCAATGTGTGATCTGCTCAACCCTGGCTTTATAAATTGATTTAATTGTTTTTAGAGGGGCTCTTGGTTGTGACCAATATCAAACAAACAACTGAAGTCCAGTGTGCCCACCCCTCTCCAAACTACCCAAACAGGACAGTAATGGAGGATTTTTCCATTTTTCATGTCCCAAATAGGGGCTCTTAGTTATCAAACTTTGACCAAAATGTGAACATGCCAAACCACTACGTCAAAGTGGCTCCAATCGGTTTGGTCCTGCACTTTAAATAATGTAAAAAGTACCTTGCTGATCTGAGTTAGAGTCCTGCTGTTTCATTCTCTGTTTGCAAAGACAATACTCCAGCTTCCTTGTCTCACATTTATAAAGTGCAGTCTACTAGGTGTGGCTGGGAGCAAATGACTAGGAAAGTGATCACAGCTTTCCCCTAATCATAAACCAATTCAATGTGTGATCTGCTCAACCCTGGCTTTATAAATTTATTTAATTGTTTTTAGAGGGGCTCCTGGTTGTGACCAATATCAAACAAACAACTGAATTCCAGTGTGCCCCCCCCAGAACTGCCTGCCTGAGAATGAAGTTGGTATATTATTTGGAAAAATGCAAGGCTGGGTCTGTTATTATGCAGTGTCCAACAAAGACGGTGGTGTCAAATGGCTTAATGAGGTGCTTTGAGGTGCCTATGGGAACTTGTCATGTAGAAAGTTCCAGTGACACAGTCGTAAAAACTGGAATTACAGGTTCCAATGAGTAATGAACTGAGCAGGAATATTAGAACGTCAACTCCACTATAAACTGAGCCAGGGAAAAAAGTAAATAGGACAAAAAAAAAAAAAAAAGGAATTTTGTTTCTAAAATGAGTTGCTAATTGCAACTGGTATTTTTAACATGTGCAAGTCAACTCCACTTCTCAAACTTAAAAAGAAAAATACTCTTCATCACAGACTATGTTTACCAAGTACTGTGCCCATTTTAGTATATAAATGTTTAAGAAATACCTGAAAGCTGTCTATTTTCCATAGAAGGTGAATCCTTAGTAACTTCAGACACTTGATCTTTCCCTTTGAGACACCAGGTGACTCTGATAATCATTTATTCCAAGGGTTTTTAAGTCAGTTTGAAGGCATTAAGTATTTTTTTTCTCATACGCCTTAAAAAAATGCAGGGATTCCACAGACTTCTTGTGTTCCTAGGTCCAGCTCCCAAACTAGTGAATCTTATTTTAACATAATAGATCCACCTCATGCCCCTCTCACATGAATAAAAAAAAGGTGGGCTGGATCTTTAGGAGCTTCTTGGGTGGAAGGGGGTTGGATCTTACTTCCCTCAAAAAAAACAATGCTGCCTCCCACTACTCAGGTTCTAGTTCTTGTACCACCCATTTAAGAAAGAAAGTAGTACCCTGCAACCATTGAGTAACATGAAAGTGTATTTATTTGAGGGCGGAAAACATTTCTTGGAGGAGGGTAAGGTGGAGGAGACTATTTACACCTTCAGTCAATTCCACAAACAGAAAACATGACATCACTCCTTTTGTACATGCAAAACTCCTGTAGGCTCCACCCACAGTCGTAACAAATGGCTTTGGAAGGGAGCAATACACAATCAATCATGAAAAGGGGGTGGGGCTGGGGTGGAGTTTGGGGCGTGGTTTAGTGTCTGGTTTTTGTCTCTTCCAAAGGTGGCAACCCTATACTTAGGAGGGGGAGAGCATGTGCTTTTGTATATTCCCCTCTCACCTCTCTCTTATCACTACAGCAGCTCCCTGCATATTCCAAAACACTCTGTCATTGAATTAACTTATTTTAGGGCTTTTAAGCCCAGAATGAAAGCGAACAGTGACAGTGTTAATTTTATTGTTATAAGCTTTGCTACGGAGTGGCTGCTCAGCTTTCTGCAACAAGCTGTATCTCTGTCTTTATTTCCTACCCAATTGCTTTCTTAAGCTGAGCTATTTGTTTTTTTTATGTAAGCAGAGTAACCCTGCCACACATAACACAGGGGAGCCTATTTCTCCAATCCCAGCACATGCTGTGCACCAAATGCAGCATGCCACAAAACGCTGATGGGGGGGAGAGACTACATTTCATCTGTCATAGCACTTTTCACTGTGGCTGTCTCACTCTCCTCCCTCATTCCCTTGCAGCAGTGCTGCATGGAGATTCAACTTTTTGAACTAGCTGGCAACTTAGTTTTAGGGCTTTTAAGACCAAAAGAGGAGTGAGCACTCAGCAATAGATTTTCCTTAACAAGCTTCAAACTGAAGCAGCTGCCTGTCATATAAAACTCCTTTGATTTCAGCCTCTCTGTTTTAGGGAGCGCTTTTCAACATTGTGAGCTGACAGGTTCGTTTTGGGGCAACAACCTGATGCCAATAAATAAAATAAAGCTAAACTATGTATTTTCTCCATGAGAAGATAAAGAAAAAGACCCTCTTTTATTCATCCTTAGCCTGGAAGGAAACAGCTTTTCATGTTCCTCTCCAGTGCTTCTTATATCAGGACAAGCCGAATGTCTATTTTTACTCATTTATTGCTGGCTCGCGTCTCCAAGCTGAGCCACTGGTTCTCACTCAAACCCCTCCACCCACAAGGGCCAAAACAGGGGATCCCATTTCCCCAATCCTAGTATCCACTCACATTAAAGGCAAGGGGTCCAGTTCTCAAAGCTCCCAGCTGGGCACAAGGGGCATGTGCCATAGAGAATGGAGCAAAAAGATGCACCAGAAGTGATTCACAAAGGCAGCCTGCATTGCCCACAGGCTGCCTGCCCCAAACTGGGCTTGTGCCACCCGTGCACCACAAAATGGGCTGCAGCAAGGTACTGGGGGCATGTGGCAGATGCAGGCTGCCAAAGCCCTACTAGTGGAATTCACAAAACACACCCCAGAGGGCAGATTTCTAAGTCCCCTTAGATCAGCCATGGCTGGGCTAAGGGGACTTAGAAACTTGCCCTCTGGGTGAGATGGACACTTGTGCAGCAATGTGCCACTGCCCATCCCCCCAAGCCCCGATCGTCCATTTTATGCATGATAAAGTACCCCTGCTGCCTAGTGCCCCCCCGAGGCTCCAATCACCTGTTATATTAATTAAATTCCCCCTGGTAGTCTAGTGACCCCCTCCATGCCCTGATTGCTTGTATTATAACATAATAGCCCCAGTGGTTCTGTGGACAGCTCCAGCACTGATCCACCCATTCTGTCCCAACCCCACACACTTGGTGGTCTAGTGGGCCCCTCACCACCCCCATCAATCAGTGCACTGTCACTCTGCTCCCCCATACTGTAACCCACCCAGTGACCAGCACAGCCCATTGCACACCACCACTGCCATCCACTGAATGAGCACTGAACGAGCGCATACTGTATATAGTATGTGCTCAGTGAATGACAGCATTCACTGCGCATACTATATATGGTATGTCCTCCTTCAGTGCTCATTCAGCTGCTGGCTGTGGTGGTGTGTGGTGGGCTGTGCCAGTCACCAAATGGGTTACAGGATGGGGGAGCAGGGTGGTAGTGCACTGCAAGGTAGGGGGCCCACTAGACTACCAGGTATGTGAGGTTGGCATGGAACGGGAGATCAGGGCTGCAATGGTCCATGGGACCACTGGGGCTATTATGTTATAGTACAGGTGATCAGGGCATAGGAGTGGGACTAGACTGCCATGGGGTCATTTATTAATGTGATGGGCATTCGGGCTTGGGGGCATTAGACTACCTGGGGGTAATTAATTAATAAAATGGGTGCTCGGGGTTTGAGGGAGGGCACTTGACTACCAGGGGGTATTTCCTTAATACAATGGGTGATTGGGGCTTAGGGGATGGAGGGAACTGTTTGCATTCTCAGCAGTGAGCCTGCAGCATATCCTTCCTGGGCACCATGTGTTTGCTGCTCAGGAAGTGTTGTCGCAAGTGTGGGGACTTAGGCACTCGGACCCCTCCTGTACCAGAATTTGGTGCAGGGTCCCTGGCACTAGGGGCTTCGGTGCAAGCTGCTGTCTGATGCAGCTTGCACCAATGTAGCTTACGCCAATCTAAGCTTTCTTTGAGAATTGGGCCCAAGGTGTTACAGAATGCTGGGGGGGGCGCTTTTCAAGTGGTTTCATGCAGCTCTGTCACTCTCCTCCCTCATTCCTTGCAGGAGGTTTTAGGGCTTTTAATCCCAACTGGAGATTGATCAGCCAGTTTGCAACTTTTATTTGAAAGCTCCAAAATGGAGCGACTGCCTGCCAGAGAGCTGATTTAATTTGTAAGATGCTCCATCTCTCGAGAGCGCATTTTGGTCTAATGAGCCACTAGGCTCGTTTTCGAGTAGCACAGCCAAAATAAATAAATGAAATTAACATAAACTCATACTTTCACCTCGAGAGGAGAAGGAAAAAACCCTGTTTCATTCATAACTTAGCCTGGAGGGAAACGGCTTCTCTGTTTCCCTCCAGTGCTTCTTATAATGGGGCACCTTTTCACTTCTACTGTCAGAGTTTTTCTTGGACAGCAGCAATGCACACTATAATAATGCCCAGTGTTTTTCCTGTAATGAGGCACTAAAACCTCATATACTATAACAGCTGCATAACTGTGTACTTCTGTCTCTAAAACGCACAATTATCATTATCAGTGTTGCACAATGACAGTGTAACACCGCGGCTCCCATTTTACCTATGCAATTTTTAACGACAGGTATCTGTCTTCATATTTACTTTGATGGGATGTTTTTTTGCTTGAACGAAAAAGCCCTTAAGGCAAAAGCTGAAGCGAGTCATAAAAAGGGATTTAATTAAAAAGAAAAAAAACATTTTGGGGTCACTTTTCCACCAGTCAACTGCAGAATCCACCTAACATAGTCCTGATGAGCAAGATACATGTCTTGCTCTCTCTGCAGGATGTTATTTTTCTGTATTTAGAAATAAAGAAAAAAAATGGAAGACAAGATGGCAGCAAATGAAAAGGGAATTTTTTCCTCAAGAAAAGGGATTGACCAACATGAACAAGGATCCTTTTTCATTCGGGCTAAATTATTTTTTTGTTCCAGACTTCTATGCAAAAGACTGTACTGAGTATGCTCAGAACCTGAAATTGTAAAATTGAATAACTTAGGAATGGATTATTTTTTCACCAAACCACTGAAAGGCACTATAGTGGTCCAGCACTTTCTGCTCTGAAAATTGCAGACCAAAATTCCAACCCATCTATGCACAAAGTACAGACAAAAAAACCCCAGTAAAAAACAACAATTCTTAAAAATGTTTTCACTATCTGGATTTTGGAATCTGCACATCCAGCTGGAACGTGACTTGACAGGTAACGAGATCTACCCTATGAGACCACACATGCAAAATTTCGTATAAATCCGTTGAACAGTTGCAAAGATATTAAAATGCAAAATCTGAAGTTTATCATAGAAACTCCTGCTCAGCCCTAACTATATGTTCACAACCGCACCCCTATAATTAAGACTATTGACTTATAATAAGTGTAAAGTATAAAACACTTTCAAACAAGGGGCACATTCCACTTTTTTCAAAATGTTCACAAGGCCTCTTATAGTTATGATGGGTTCTCAGATGTAGGTAAAGTCTGAGTGCTCACAGTTGGAATAAGTACTATTTATAATACTGAAATGATCCAGAAACAAATGGTTTGATGCCTTTTATTGGACCAACATAGATCTAACAAAAGAAAAACAGTGCCTAAGCTTTCGGACCAACCAAGTCCTTCCTCAGAAGCTTATGCCAGTTGGACTTGGTTGGTCTGAAAGCTTAGGCACTGTTTTCTTTTGTAACATCTATGTTGATCCAATAAAAGGTATCAAACCATTTGCTTCTGGATCTGTTCTTACAAGGACCAATACGGCAACTAAAGTAATTCTGTAATACTGAGAAGGAACTGAGGCCTAGTGTCATGCCTGTCATTTTAGTACAGCTGAGGTAATGTTTTATGAACTTGTGCTTTATTCTTCTACCCTTGCAAGCACTATTTTAGCCTGTTCACAAGTTTCATCTTCACCACTGTTGCAGACACCACTGGTCTTCAGATGCTCTCTCTTATGTACTCTCCATGGTCCTTCCTGAACTTCCACTCTTATTGTAGTTGACCAAACTGGTCCTCATCTGGCTGAAATACTTTTTATACTGGAGGGGGGCAGGTGGGGTCCCACATGTTCAGGTACTACAACTAGGTGGTACACGTCTTGGAGCATTATCATCCTGTGCTCTGACCCTTTTCTCTTGTTCATCTTTGCGCATCCCCAAATGGGTTTGCGGCCTGTAGTGGGGTTCAAAAGATAGGTTGGAAGTTGGCTGGGACTAAGCCTATCTTGACACTCTGATTTCACAGTGTTGGCATGGGACAGGATGTGGGATACCCAAACATTTTAGGTTAGGAAGAAGGCAGGCACTACTCCCAATGTGAGCTGCAAAATCTTACCCACATGACTTCAACCCCTTGGTCACCAGGGGATAGTCATACAGAGGCAGGAACTACCCACCCTTTTGGATGAAGAAGGCATCTAAATTGAATGCTCATCCCTGGCGCTGCTGGTCAGTGTGCAGTGGATTCGGCTCTTGGCATGAACCTCAGTAGTCTGCATAGTAAACAGCTCCAGGTATCATTAAGTTATTGGGTGGTTTGAGCTTAAAATCATTTTTGCAAATACAGAAAGCAAGTCATGAACACAGACCACAATGGGCCCACACTTTACTTCCCCCTTTCCTATTAGCCGCAAAAAAGCCATAACACGTAAGTGGAAGTCCACTTTGATTCCTACAACTTCAGAATGGCACCAAATAGTCCTCGAAATATATAGACTTGAATACCTTACAGCTAAACTACACAATAAACAGGATACCTTCAGGAGGAAATGGCAGAGACGGATTCTTTATTTCTCCCTTGTAGATCTGGAGTTTGTTCCTTGGCGTGGGAGTGGTTCAGGGTGGCTCCCGCTTGGGGGAAGAGTTCCTCTCCACTCACTCCCTCCATCCTTCTGTCTATTGGAGGTTGCGATGGGGGATCCCCTCAAACTTTTAATAATAAATTCTGGGATGCTCTGAGGTTTATCTGCCTGCTTTAGGGGTCCCTGGGAGGACACTGGAGATCCTCCAGGGATCTCTTTGAGGAACTGTTGTGTGATAAATTTAAACTTTATATCTTATACCTGACATTATGCATTATTTTTATTAATCTGTATTTCTATATATAGACTTAATATTGTTGGGTACAACTATTTACTGTATTTTTTCTTGTCTCTGCTAATAAAAATGAAATAAAAAAGGAAAAAAGAAAACAAGTCATGAAGTGTTTATTTATTTATTTTAAGAATCAGTTTACAACCTTTGAGTCAGAGGCTCGTTTCCAAAGGTACTTCGTCACATAAAGACATACATTGCGTTTTGGTTACATAGCAAAGATTTGCCAAAAAGTCAATAGGCATTCACCAGAGGTGCCACGTCACATTGTGGTCAGACAAATACAATTGGGTACAGGGTACATGTAATTGATAACAGGTATTACACAAGTCGGTATCAAGTGAGCATTCTGGTAGGTAAACATTGAAACAGCTGGCACTGGCCAGGTTAAATCTAGGCACGGTGTACAGGGAAGTAGTGTAGGGGATGGTTGGGTGGAGAGCTGCCCGGGGGGCATTGTCAAGAGAAAAAAGAGGTGGAGGCTATGTTCAGAGACAGGAGCAGTTACGAGTGCTGAAGATGTGGTTCTGAAGTGCGGTTTTGAATGTGGAGATGGTGATGGCATTGGTGATGGTGGCAGGGAGAGAGTTAAACCAGGTTGGGGCTCTAGCTGAAGGACCTCTGGCCATGGCTGGTTCTTGTTCTCGGGACCTTTAGAGTGGTCTTGTAGGAAGACCGTGTTGCAATGGTGGGAGGGCTCTGGTGGATGGATGCCATTACCCCAGGGGGGGAGAGCCCGAGTAGGGTTTTTTTGGTGAGGAGACAGGTCTGGTATCGGAGCCATTCCTCCAGGGTAAGCAGGTTAGCATCGACATATAGCTGACAGGTGTGTGTGAGCCTGGGGGCACCAGTAATCAATCTGCATGCTTTATTCAGGGTTAGGTGAATTTTGTTGAGTGCAGTGGTGTCGGCAGCACCGTATACTGGTAGACCATAGTCTACAAGGGACAGAACGGACGATGTAACAGCTAGCCGGAGAGCATTTGGGGGGCAAGGCAGGTTTTATGGTGGAATAGAATGCCAAGCCGTGTGTTGGTGGCGGATGTTAGAGGCGTCGATGTGGTTGTGAAATGTGAGGCTGAATCGAAGGTAACCCAAGGTATTTGTAGGAGCAGACTTGTTCCAGTGGTTGGTTGGTGCTTGGAAGGATATAGAGTGGGTGGTTGCTAGCTTTGTTTTGGGGGTGTGAAAAGAGCATAGTTTTGGTTTTGTTAAGATTGATGACGAGTCTGCGCTCCTTAAACCAAGCCTTGGCACTGTTGAAAGACTGCTGTAGGGAGTCCTGTAGGGAGATGGGATTACGGTGGGTGGCAAAAAGGACAGTGTCGTCTGCATACAGCAGAATTTTGCCAGAGCATGCACTGGGCAGGGTGTTCAGATACAGCGAGAAGAGAAGGGGGCCCAGGATGGAGCCTTGGGGGACCCCAGAGAGAATGGGACGGGTATCGGAGAGTGTGCTATTAATCTTGACACACTGGGATCGAGTGTCAAGATAGCTAGCACACCATGCCAGGGGGCCAGCCGAGAGACCAGTGAGGGCAGAGTGCATTCAGCAGCAGTGGATGGGAGACAGTGTCGAAAGCCTTTGAGAGGTCAATGAACACTGCACCAGCTAGGGAGCTGGTATCCAAGGAGGAGTGTAGGAAGTTGGAGAATTCAATAAGGGCAGTGCTGGTACTGTGACCCACACGGAAGCCATGTTGCTCTGGGCATAAGATATTATGCTTAGCCAGATAATCAGTGATTTGAATGGCCACCACTTTCTCCAGGGCTTTAGAGAGGGGAGGGAGGATGGAGATTGGCCGGTAGTTGTTGGCCGATGACCTGTCGCCTCCTTTATGAATTCTTCACCTTTACTCAAAGGCTCTAAGAAGTACCATTATATTAGATAACTAAAATAAAACTTAAAATCACTATCCCACTTCACAGAGAACTCTAGAGATGACTGGAAGGTTTAGTAATACAGCCCTTTAGGATGTATAAGAGAGGGAGGTATCCTAGATCTTATAGAGGAGTAAGAAGGAATTCAGAGATGTTAGGTACCACAGCCTCAGAATGCACCATGCTTAGCATCAGTTTACAGCAACTGGATCAGTCACGCACCACATGTCACATAGAAACACAGAAACATGGACTTTGATGGCAGATAAGGACCGCTTTTCCCATCCAGTCTGCCCATTTCTCCCTACCTACACTGTTTCCGCAGACTGTGCCCAATCTACAGCTCTTTCTCCCTTCCCCTTCCTTTCCATTATAATTCCCTTGTGCTTATCCCATGCATTCTTGAACCCCAACACTGATTTCGCCCCCACCACCTCCACTGGGAGGCTGTTCCAGGAATCCACCACTTTTTCTGTGAAGAAGTACTTCCTCACATCTCTCCTGAATCTACCTCCCTCCAGCTTCATAGCATGTCCCCTTGTTCTTGAGCACTTCTTCTGAAAAATAGCATCCTCCTGTACCTTATTTACCCCCATGAGGTATTCAAAGATCTCTATCACATCCCCCCTTTCCCTACTATTTTCCAGTATATACATATTGAGGTCCCTTAGTCTCTCTTTGTAGGACTTTTGATGTAGACCCTGGACCATTTTAGCTGCCCTCCTCTGGGCCACCTCCACTCTATGTCCTTCAAGAGATGTGGTCTCCAGAACTGGACACAATACTCTAGATGGGGTCTTACCAGTGATCTACACAGATGCAACCACCATCTCCCTCTTTCTGCTGGTGATACCCCTCCCTATGCACCCCAGCATCCCACCTGCCCTGCCTGCTGCATTATCGCACTGCCTGGCCACCTTTAGGTCATCCGATATGCTTACCCCATGTCTCTTTCCTGCTTGGTAGTTATCAATATCACTCCACTCATTTTGTACTCCACCCCTGGGGTTCTATGCCCTCAGTGCATTATTTTGCGCTTGTCCTTGTTCCATTGCCAGTGTTCACCTTGCAGTCTATAACATTGGACCACAGTTGCTCTGCTTCTCCTTGGCAGCTGCACTATGTGTGCAGGAGGATAACAAAGTAGTTCTGTGGTGGATCTATGTTGAATGAAGGAGGCTTTAGCTACACCACTGCTCATTTATTTTCTCTATACCTTCCCGAAGGGACTGCAAGTCTATCAGAACAATGTCATGTCATTTGCAATCTCCAGTTGAATTACTATGGGCCCATCCTCTCATTTAGGGGGAAATGCTCTTTGTAGTAAATATTCCTCTAGGAGGTAGGCTAAACAAATGCAAAACACTGTATCTACTTAGTAGTTGGTCTAGGGTGGGTAAAGGAGGCGTTAGCTTTCTTCACAGTGGCAAGTTTAGGTTGGGTGAAGGAAGGTTTGTATATCATACTAAACAATGAAAGTATGGAATCCTGTGCCTCTGGAGATATGCAGCATTAGCTCCAGTAAACTGCTTACAACCAACTACAATCTGACAAGCAACTAAGTTCTCCTACTCCACCTATTCCCCTCCCTCCTGCACCACGGCAGTCTATTCACTTGGATCAGTGGACCGACCCTTCTATATGTCCCAAAATGTGCATCTAAAATGGGGAAACAGGTGTGCTCTGTCTTTGCCTTGAAATACAGGAACTCCCGTCCCCTTGAAATTCGCAGTCTCTCCTCATACGTGCTCTTCTAAAGTGCTCTCCATCGGCATCTGATGAGTTTGCCATCCTGTTGCTGCACAGAGTAGCTCCCAGGTCTTCCTGTTCCATTTTAAAGTACCTCGAGTGGACTCCTATGTTATGTATTCCTTCTCCTCTACCTCGATTGGACTCCTATGTTATGTATTCCTTCTCCTCTACCTCGATTGGACTCCTATGTTATGTATTCCTTCTCCTCTACCTCAGTTGGACTCCTATGTCATGTATTCCTTCTCCTCTACCTCGATTGGATTCCTATGTTATGTATTCCTTCTTCACTTGCCACATGCGGTATGTTCACTTTTATGGAAACTTTATACCTATGTATATACTATTTAGTTGCATATTCTGCATTCTAGTCTATGCTTGTTCCATGTTTGCATTTTTTATCATTTGTTAGCTGACCCTTGCTGCTATCTGTATCATATATTCTTCTTGTGTTCTTGTACCATGATGTAATCTCGTGGGTCGTACCTGAAAATCGGCATTTACCTGTGTAGTGTCCCTTACCCGGTAAACAAAAACTGACTAAATGAATAAAATACCAATTGCACTGAGAGGCATCAAGCTGTCCAAGGAGAAGCTGATCCCCAACGAAAATGAAACATTGCATCTCAGCTTGGCTAGCATGAGTAAATACATTGCTTGTAAACCACTTTGGGATACAGTCTATAAAAAGTACTGCCTAAGTGGAAATGTTATGCTTTTCCATAGTCTATGCAGTAGTTCATCAAAATATCAATGGTAGTTAGAGGTTCTGAATAAATATTTCTCACTTCACCTTACTATCTTCCTCCGTGACCTCAGCTCATACTTTTCATTTACTACATCTCCTGGACTGGGTACTAACAGGGCATGTCATCTGCCTGGTCTCATCTATCCAGTTCACGTCGACCCTCCTACCTCACTGCCTCCTATATAATATACCCATATGTCTATCTCATGCATGCTTGAAGCCCCCCACTGTTTTAGCCTCCACCACTTGCGTCGGCAATCTATTCTAGGCATCGACCACCATTTCAGTGAAGAAGTATTTCCTCACATCACTCTTGCATCTTCCAACACAGTTTCATTGCATGCCCCTCATCCCTGTGCTGGTTCTCATTTGAAGGAGAATGCAATACCTGCCAGATTGAACACTAGCTGCCAGAGCAGAGGTAGACACCACAAAGGGCTTTATCATCCTGGTAGCGTGCATCAATGCAATAGACAAGCACAAGTCAAAACCTCTCTGTATTGGGAAATTTGCTAACCCCCGATGCCCTGATCACATAAACAGAGATGCATCACCCTTGCTCTCCACTCATAGCAGCAATACGTGGATGACCTGGGGAATTTTTAAGGAATGATTGTACATGAGTTTTTACCCAATGTATCAATTATAAACGGTTTCTGCAATGGAAGGGTAAAAAGACTAAGCACTCCTGTTTCTGGATCAGTGTCCTGCTCACCTCAACACTGAACAGTTCCGCATCTGCAAGGGGAAAGAGCCATGTGCAGTCCCTGACTACAAACACCACTGCATGTATGAAGCCTGTGGGTAAGGGTATAATTTCAAATGTTAAATAACAGCATCACAAGCAGCTGTTAACAGAAAGCTAGCCCTTGACAGAGGCTCAGAACTGGTGACATTTCTTAGAACTTACAACATTAAGGACATGTGCTAAATTACAGCAGATGCCTGGCATCAGATAGCAGTGGCTAAAATACACAACTGTTACAGGGATGCCCTGAGACCAATCATCAACCCATCGCATGCTTCTGAGCCTTCCACGCCAATGCCTGGTGACCCAGGGATCAAGCTGGACAGCGAGGAGATGACCCTACTGAATCCAACGGAATCACTCTGGCATGCTGCTGATTTAGGGCTTAGTAGTAGCGATCAGGCAGAGGCTCAATTACAATTGCATCCTGGCTTCAAACTGAAACAGCTCAGTCACAGAAATAGTGATGGATTCTGAAACTGTGGCTGAGGTTCTAAATGACTGCAGGGCACCCCCAGTGACCAAAGCTGAAGATGTGCCAGATGAGGACATCCCAGCTGTAAATCGAAGCAGTGGCATCAAGGCACTACAGTCTAGTCAATCTTTCTTCGAAAGGCAGCCACACATCTCATCAATACAACTGCTATAGCTGAAAGAGCTGGTAAGCACTGCAAAATCTGAACATATGCACATTAAAGTCGTCCACAGTTGACTCATTTCTTAAGTCCAGCCAATCTATTTAAATTGCTTGTTATGTAAGCAATAAGGCACAAAGGGGTGTGTGTGTAAACCATATTTTGTAGCATGGTCAGGGGCATAGTAAGACACGAGGCTGAAGGTCGAGTGACTTCAGCTGCTGGCCGTGCTATAAAATATGGTTTACACACACCCCTGAGTGCCTTATCTCACTTATAAAATTGGCTTTTTTTTGTTACTTTTGACTATTAGAAAAAGCATATTTATATGTAGAAAAAATAGATTTACTTGTGTGCATTTGTGATAAAATAGTCCTTCCGCCCACTGCAAGTGACGTCACTGATGATGTCATTGTATTGTTGCCCACTTTCTTCTTCCTGTTTTTTTTCTTTGTTGTTCTTCACATTCAACATATGGAATGCTTATCATGGAATGTTTACCACAGAATACATGGATTCAGAATTCTGCTCAGTTCCACTGGCAGAATGTTTCTCTCCTAACACACTGTACACACAGATAACATAGAGGATTGTGTATGACCAAGCATACACAGCAAGGCAATTGTGATCGAGAGATTTCCGTGGTAATCAGAGACCTTGAGAGCAGATCTCGAGAGGTCCGTTACCATGGAATCCTCGAGATCGCTCAACTGCCTTGTTTGTGTATGGTTGGTCATACACAATCTTTTATAGTGTATGGGCCACCATATGTGGCATTACTTGATCACCCAAACAGGTCTCTTAGAAAAAAAAATGCTTACTTTGGCAGCTGTTTTATTCCGTTCAATCATGCCGTTTACTTCCTCATCATGAGGTCCTCTGAATTGTGCATGTGCGACCACGTTCGATGTCGTGCTGCACCAGTGACGTACTCGGTGCAGCACAACAACGCTGTTCCAGGCATGGATTTCCATGCGGAACAGCGTTCCACCACACACTATAAAGGCATTTGTTACAGCTAAAGACTCAGTTATCTCACTGTCAGGGCAAGAAGAAGAGAGTTCCCTGATAAGCAGGTAAAGATAGAAGGGGAATTTTCACTGTCAGCAAAGAAACAGTTGTAGTGAGAACTATAAACAATACTTATTATTTCTGATTTGTTTATGTATGTAAGAAGAGTGTGATAATCAGGGAAATAGCATTTAATTAATTTGTTTTATTTTTTATTTAGGTAGTTTGATTTTTCGGGCCCAGTTGAAGTTTTTTTACAGTGTAAAGGTAGCAGCCATGTTTGCGGTGGAAGATCAGTTCTGGCAGTAGAAGGCTAACTGAAATGCTTGTGTTCCAAATACCCATTGATCTGTGTTGCAGACTCTTCGCTGCTGAGCAGTCCCTTTTTTTAACCATGTGTAAACCATATTTTACACATGAATAAGAGCCAATCAGATTACATGATTTTACCCTGCCATTTTATAACTCAGTAATAAAGTTTAGTGTCATAAAGTGTGTGTGTTACTGCACTAAAAGAAATCTACTGTCTTGTGCTGAAATCTACAACTCCCCAATATAACAAACCCCTTATTATAACAATAGAAACACAAAATTTGTCAGCAGATAAGGAGCACTTAGCCCACATAGTCTGCTCCTCTTTTTCTTGCCTATTTGCCACTGCAGACCCTTCCTGGTCTGTAGCTGCCTCCCCCCCCTCCCTGCTTTGATACCAGCTTTCCTTTATACCTATATCCCACGCATGCTTGAAGACCACCACCACAGAACAATTGTTCCAGGCATCCACCAACCTCTCAGTGAAGAAATATTTCCTTACTTCCCTCCTAATCTTCCCCCCTCCAACTTCATTCCTGGCCCCCTAGTTCTTGTACACCTTCTTTTCTGAAAAATGCTCCCTTCCTGTACCTCATTCACCCCCGTGAGGTATTTAAAGATCTCTGTCATGCCCCCATCCTCTCTTCCAGGGTGTACATGTTTAGATCCCTCAGGCTGTCCTCATAGGACATTTGGTGTAGTCCCTGCACCATTTTTGTTGCCCTTTTTTGGATGGCCTCTACCCTGTCTATGTCTTTTCTGAGATATGGTCTTCAGAACTGGACACAGGACTCCAGGTGTGGTCTCACTAATGACTGATACTTTGGCAACACTACCTCCATCCTTCTGCTGGTGATACCCCTTCCTATGCACCCCAGCATCCCAATGTCTTTCCCTACTGCTTTGTCACATTGCCTTGTCACCTTCAGGCCATATGTTATGGTTACTCCTAGGTCCATTTCCTGTTTAGTGACTGCCAACCCCCCCCCCACCATTCTATGCTCTGCCTCTGGGTGTCTGCAACCAGCGTGCATGATTTTGCACTTGTACATTGAAATCCAGCTGCCATACCGTTGACCACTCTTCAAGCTTTTTCAGGCCTCTATTCATTCTCTCCACCCCCTTTAGAGTGTCCACCTTATTGCAGATGTTGGTGTCATTTGCAAACAGGCACGCCTTCCCACCTTCCCTTTCAGTTCTTCTGCAATGTCACTTATAAAGACATTATGAGGACTGGACCAAGTACTGAGTCCTAAGAATCTCCATAGCCCCTCTCCCTTCCCATGAACGAGTACCATTAATCACCACTCTGTTACCTATCCATCAGCCAATTACATACCCAGTGTACCACCTTGGTTTCCACCCCAAGTTTCCCAGTAGTTTTATAAGCCTCCTATATGGCCCGGTGTCAAAGGCCTTGCAGAAGTCTAAGTAAGCTATGTCCACTGCTCTCCCATTATCTATTTCTCTAGTAACCCAGTCAAAGAAATCTTTCAGGTTTCTCTGACATGCTGTCCCTCTAGTGAATAGATACTGCCTTGGGTCCCGTAACCCGCCTGATACAAGGTAATCTACCAGTCTCTCCTTTAGAAGAGACTCCATTAGTTTTGCCACTACTGATGTCAGACTTGCCGGCCTGTAGTTGCTAGCTTCTTCCCTGCTGCCACTGTTATGGAATGGAGAATGGGCACATCTACCCTTCTCTAGTCCTCTGGGAGCACCCCTGTATCTTTTGAGGAATTGAACAGGGCTGTCTGAGGTGCCTCCCTGAGCTCCTTCAATACCCTTGGATGTACCCTATCCACCCCATAGCCTTGTCAATTCTCAGATTTGTCCCTTCAGGACTCTTTCCTCTTCAAGTGGACTTGTGTCTACTTTCCTACCTCCAGTGGTTTTGTAACCTATATGTTGCCCATCTTCTTCCCCTTCCACTGTGAAGACAGAACAAAAGTATTTGTTCAGGATGCCTGCTTTTTCCTTATTCTACTCTGCATGGTCTCTCTCTGCCCCCCTACCTCAGCAACACAATTCCTCCCCTTGTCTTTCTATTTTTATTTTTTATATTATTTATTTAATTTCTTGGATAAATACCTTTGAGATAGAAGCTCACTTACAAAGGTTCCATGTCAAATCAAGCACAATACAGGGAGTAATAAACAATTTGAGTTCGCATAAGCAGACACATAATATAATAGGCATACAGGTGGAATACATATTAAACAAGCATTGAGGAAGCAGTCAGGCATTGACTTTGTTAAGAGCAAACACATTGCATGTAGTAATAAACAATATGACTGCACAGTGGAGGACATATAATAAGAATACAGGTAGATACTTATTAACAAGCACAGAGGAAGCAGTCAAAGTTGGTAGAGACATATTAAAAATCACTGAGGATACAGTTTAAGTTGACTTTGTTAAGAGTGGGAGGAGGTACTGGGGGTGGAGGTAAGCAGGGTGGGGGTACTGGTGGGAGGGGCAGGGAGATAGAGTAGATGAGGAGTAGGAGGGTGGAGGGTGAGTATGTGGATGGGGGGAAGGGGTGACAACTCCGCTATCTTTCTTTTTTCACTAACTGTATATACAGTACCTATATAAAGTCTTGAGGCCAGCCTGGTGGTGCTGAGGGCTGAGGGTTGAGGTGCTGGAATGCCACACCTTGCGCCACACCAGCGACCTGGGTTCAGGAACAAGCCAGGGCCATCGGGGGTTGGCAGGGGTGAGAGAGGATGGAGGACTGCTCTCCTCTCTCGGGGAGGGAGGGCACCTCGTCCCACTTGTTGCTCACCCTCTAGTGGGGGCTGGGGGGTGATGCAAGCTTGGGAGGCAAGAAGCTGGCCAGCATGGTGTGCACGTGCCCCCACATGCGTGTGCAACACCTTGTGAGCTGGAAGGGTTAAAGAAAAAGTGGAAAATAGTGGCTGGGGGCTCTATGAGATGCCCGACCCTGCTCTGCCGGCACACTGCCAATGGCCTCCCTGGATTTGGATTGTGCTCCGGGGATGGGGTTTCCTCCTTCCTGGCCCCGCCATGGGGGGTAATCCATGGGGGGTCTCAAGGATGGCTGGGGCAGTCGGGCGGGCGGAGGAGGTGTTGAGCAGGGACGAAGGTCCTGCCCCCATCGCGCCCGAGTGGAAAAACTACGAGGGGGAAAAAAAGTCTTGTTCCCCTTCGTTACCCCATCAGGCTATTCTTTCCTCAGTTTGTGCCTTATCGTCCCTCACTGCCTTCCCTGCTTCCCTCCGAGTTTGCTGGTACACCTCCTGTTCTCTTCTCTCTGTGTCTCCTTGTATCTCCTGAATGCTGCCATTTTTGTGTACTGGGTGAAAACACCATTTCAAGAATACACTGTCAAAATTGCACTTCAAAAACCGTGTCTGCCTTTACGGCGACAGGGGTAGCATAGTGCAAGTCAATTACCGCTACCCCTGTAGTTGTCCAGATACACAGGAAGAATCAATCAATCAATCAGTCAATCAAAATCTTTATTTTGCCAGGCAGAACATCATTGAGACAAGCTCATTTACAAGATGAACCTGGGGCAAAACAATTGCCAACAGGGTTAAGATATAACAGGTTGAGTGAATGTACATGACAATTACATAGTAATAATAACAACATAATTACGTATAACTATCACATGTGACAAGATACTTGCACCAGAACAAAGCAATAGGTTCAACAGGAGGAAGTGCCATTTAAATACAATTGCATGGATACAGATATATGGATGTAAGGTAATGAACAAAAGTTTATACAATAAACATCATTGGAGGAGTCATAGTGAACAGGAGTGGCAGTTCCTATAGCGTCAAAGTGCGAAGAAGATTGAGATGTAAGAGTCCATTGATAAGTACTGTAGGCATGTCCTGGCAAGTGTGGTGGGAAGGGGAGGTGGGTATAGGGAGTGGGGAGGGAAGGTCACCCAAGACAGGAGAGGGCTGGATATGATGGCCTAGGGATGAAGGACTGTTCGAAGAGAGAACATAACAGATGCCACAGGCAATGGTTGAGGTTTAAGTCCAATATTTGAAGCAAAGACAGATTGTGATGTTGGGACCTTGATTTGGACAATGACAGAAGGGAGGACTCAAATGACGTGTCAGGCAATGGTTGAGGTTGAAGTCCAGAATTTAAAGCAGTAACAAATTGTGATGTTAAGACCTTGACTTGAAGCAATGACAGGCCTCAGAGAAGGTCCTCAGGAACAAGGAATTGAAGAGGGAGAATGTGATAGGGGAAGCAAGGCTTAAGGTTTTCTGGATCTTATTCCAGAGAGTAGGAAGAGTGAAGCTTATTGAGGCTCTATCAAAGCGTGTTTTAACTTTAGGGATAGCCAGAGATGAGATGGTAAGACTTCTGAGAGAATAGGCACTAGGGATGCAGGGAGTTAGGCAGCCTGTGAGGTACTCAGGTAATTTATGAGTGATTGCCTTATATGTCCATAGAATAGCATTCTTTTGCCTCTTGAAGCTAAGGGAGCTCCAGCCTATGGAATAATAGAGGATGCAGTGGTGTGTGTCATAAGGGGCATCCAAAATGAACCTAAGGGCTCTGTGTTATAGGGTATCAAGCTTGGAGAGAGCTGTGCTAGTGCTATGGCCATATAGGAAGTCCACATAGTCTAGGAGAGGCAAGAAGGTAGCTTGGACTAGGAGTTTTTCTAGCCTCCTGGGTTAGTGAGTGCTTGATCCTGAAGAAAATATCGAGCCTTTGATGCAGTTTCTTAGTGAGTTCTTCAATGTGATCAATGAAGGACAATTTGTAGTCAATCCAGACCCCCAGGTATTTGAATTGTTCCATGAGCTCCAGGGCTTCTCCCAAAAGGGTGCTTATGTGAGTAACCTTATTTGGTTTGTTTTTTTTGAGTTGAGGGGCCAGTGGAGAGAAAATCATGGCCTTAGTTTTTTTGGCATTGAGCAGGAGTTTCAAGTTGAGTAGATTTTTTTGGAGGATGTCAAAATCATTCTGGAGGTCCAAAATGGCTTGATCAGGAGTTGATCTGTCAATGTATAGCACTGTATCATCAGCGAAGAGATGGATACTAGATGACTTTAGGCCAGTGTCGATTTGATTAATATAAATGGCAAAGAGAAGTGGACCAAGTATGGATCCTTGGGGGACACCTCTAAGGAGTATTTTTTTTGGTGCTAGGTCTCCTTCAGCCTTGACCTGCTGTTCTCTGTCCACAAGATACTTTGCAAACCAACTTAGGGCCAGATTGTCTACCCCAACTTTCTTCACGGTCACCAGGAGTAAATCGTGGTCCACCGTGTCGAAAAGTCTTGCTAAGGTCCAGAAACAAGGTGCATATATATATTGCTTGTTATAAAGTGTGGACTGCCAGTCATTTATAACCTTGGCAAAGGCAGGGGAGGTACTATGCATTGGATGGAAACCGGATTGAATTGGGTTTAGTAGATTAAAATTTTCCAGATGAGATCTGAGCTGTTAATTTACTACCTTCTCCAATAATTTTGACAAGGCCAGAAGCAAGGAGATTGGATGCTAATTATTTAGGTTGCAGGGGTCCCGTGATTTGAATAGACAATAGAGGGATGACATGGGCCATCTTCCAGACCTTGGGGAGGGAGCCCTGATTGAGAGACAAATTGAAAAGGTGGGTAATGGGGGAAGGGGTGCAAAATATAGTAGGCTAACTTTAGGAAGAAAGGCTCAATCATATCCGCACCCACACATTTCTTGGTATCAAGTTGACGAAGGAGATCCTCAACCTGTTTGACGGTGACCGGACAGAAGGAGAAAGAGTGGTAAGGGTCAATAGATTCTGGATCATGGCAATCAGATGATTGACTAAGGAACTGTGCCCTGATGGCATTTGCTGGGGAGGTATCAAAAGCCATCTCTGCTGTTGCAAAGTGATTGTTAAGGAGGTCAAGGATCTCATTTTTATCTGTAGTGTGGGTACCACCAGTCGAAATTTTGTGGGGAAGTGTGCCAGTGCTGTTATGGCCTTCTGCCTCCCTTAAAGTTTTCCAAAACTTAGTAGCAGAGTTAGTGGATGCGTTAAGCTCAGAGCGGAAATAAATAGATTTCGCAGCTCTGATAGTTTTTGTGCAGAAATTCCTTGCGGTTCGGAAAGCAGACCAGTCTGTGGCCAATTTAGATTTTCTGGCTCTTTTCCAAAGAGCATCCCTATGCCATAAGGCAGTCTTTAGGTTATCCGTGAACCAAGGACAGCATTTTCTTTTGGTTCTGCTTTTGGTAACTGGGGCATGGAGGTCTAGGGTTCCAGTGAGTATTTCATGAAGTACCTCATGTGCCTCTTCCAAGAAGTAGACAAGTAACTAGAAATGTGATACTTGGTCAAGCTGTGCCTGTGGTGGACAGGCTAAGGTACCAGCCCCAAGAGTAATGAAGACCCAGAGCCCCAGGGTTCTGTTCCTGGTCTCCTGATTATTATGTTTTTCTGTCCCCCCAGTTTTATTTTTTCCCCCAATTCTTGTGTCGTCTAATCCCCTCCTCAAGGTTTTCCCCATCCCCGATTCTTGCATTGTGTGACCCCCCCATGGTTTTCCCCGTCTCTGAGTTCCACCCCCCTGGAGTGATTATATTAATGTTGAGGGTGTGGGTGGTGGAGCCCCCAGCAAAAACACAAGTTACCTTTTGTTAGTTCACCATGGTAGCAGCCTCTGTGTGTTTTTGGACCACTACTACTGGCATTTTTATTG
This sequence comes from Neoceratodus forsteri, assembly GCA_016271365.2. Classification (NCBI taxonomy): domain Eukaryota; kingdom Metazoa; phylum Chordata; order Ceratodontiformes; family Ceratodontidae; genus Neoceratodus; species Neoceratodus forsteri. The sequence goes on along the minus strand of CM057456.1, from coordinate 1,095,515,460 downwards.
CATACAATATTTTTCCTGGGTGCTGTCTTTGTCAGCACTATTTTTCCTGCATGGTTTTTGACTGTTCTGTAATTGATTATGGCATATTGACCTGGTGTCCCATTTTTGACCTCTTACCCTTTCTGCCAACTCCCATGAGAACCATATTGGTCTCTCTTTTACACCTGCTTTTGCTCACCTCTCTTGCTAGATGTTTCTTGCCTTTACTGTCCGTCCTTTAATCTGGCCCACTGTCCCTCCATCCTATCAGGGTAATCACCATACCAAAGCGTCCCTGAGGTATTCACCCATTTTTCTAAATTCTGCCCCCCTGAAGTCCAGGACCTTCATCCTTGTGTGGTTTACCTCCGCTGCCATCCTAATGTTAAACCATACTTTCTGGTGATTACTGATCCCTAGGTGGCATCCCACCTTGATGTCTGTAACACTGTCCCTGTTCATAATGTAAGCCTCCTCTCCTTTGAGAGAGGCTTGTGCTCCCTTTAGAGACCCCTCCCTTTTATTGCCCTCAGAGCTTAGGGATTTATCTGGGAGCATAATTCCTGCTGGTTGACATGAGGTTGCAGCAGAGAGCAGGATTTCCAGGATTATAAATAGGCAGGAACAGGAAGTTTCTAGGTCTTTTCAGAAAAAAAAAGCAGGGGGAGCAGGAAACTGATGGGCACTGCAGAGCAGTGCAGGGTGGAGGGCCTCCCCGCTTTAGGAAGGCAGGCTTCTACAGCTGCTATGCATCAGGTTCCCTGGGTGAGCATCCAAGGGAGGGCATGGAGACAGACAGGTATGACCATTATCAGTGGGGTCCTGGGCTCTGGGGGTGGTAGGTGGAAAAGGGAGGTGCAGGATTGGTAGGCCCCAGGGTTTGGGTAGGCCCCGGTACGCCTGTAGTGGTCCTGAGTTATCAGGGTTGCAGTAGGCTGTGGCAGGGCCTCTGCATCCCAGTGTGGCAAGGTGGCCTAGGGTCCCACTGGAGAGGGGGCCAGGGGGACTCTCTAACCCTGCTAGGGCTTGTTTGGAGGGACAGGTCTGGGGGCTGCCGATCTTTAGTCAAGTGGGTGGCTGAGTGCCCTGGAGATATTCCCTGGAGCTGGTTTGCACTTAGCAGGCAGCATGGGGATGGTGAAGAAGAGACAGTTGGGAAGCAGTTGCATTTTTTTATGTCCCTTTAAGAGAGCAGCATGTTGGGTAGAAAGGTGTTTGGGCTGTTGGGGATCCAGGAGTTGTGTCAGGACTCCTGTTTCTCTGCATGGCAGGGCAGCTGGAATGGTTAGCAGCCAGTGGAGTGGAGCATGGCCTGGGTATGCTATGGGTCTGCCATGTCCATGTCTGGGGCAGGCCACTGGGCCTCCATTTTATGAGCAGTTCTTTAGGCCCAGTTAGGCTGTGGTTCTGATGTGGTGTGGGTAACTTGGAAAAGGAGGTGCCATCACGCTGTTTGGAGAGGTTGTAGTGTTCAGGGAGGCCACGCAGACCAGGAAAGTGCCCAGACAGGAGGATGTGGGGGTATGGTGCCGTGGGTTTTGGTGGGTACCGCACCATCCATGTCCCTGGAAAGCCAGAAGTGAGAGTCAGGGAATGGTGGGAGAAGCTGTACACTTCCACAGTTAGAGGAAGAAATGAGGAACCCCTACAGGAAATCAGCCGGAAGCTCTGTTAGGTACTTACCCAGTGCCAGTGGAATCAGGGAGCTTCACGGTCCAGGTAGAGGGTCGATAAGTTCCTGAGGAAAATCACATCTGCTGTTTGAGAGCTGTTAAAAACCTTGCTCTGCTAAACATTTGCTGACATTTAATTGTATAAAAGTTTAGCTCCATGGAGCAGGAATGTTTGTGTAAGGAGTGATGAACTCCTGTGGTCCTCTAAATCCTTTGGGCCCAGGAGAAATAAATGTATCTTGTCTGGGAAGAAATTGTGAGTCTGATTCATTTGTACATGGGGGAAAATGAAATATAAAATCCTCAGTTTTTAATCAATCCATGAGTTTATATTTCCAAGGGACTGACTGACGTAAGATCCTGCACCTTCTGGGGGTTTGGGGCCTATGGGAGCCGAGGGCCACTAGGCAACGAGAGTCCTGGTCCTTCTGTGGGGATTATGGGGTGCTCCCAGCAAATTTAAAGAAGCAACTCGGAGATTCAGCAGTTTGAAGATGCCCTAAGGTAGGAGATAAACTCTTTTCTTGCCTTTCATGCTGTACAGTTTTGGAAGTATGTCTATGTTGTGGGCCCCCTCCCCAGGTTCATCAGCGATTTCAATCATCCCCTAGATGTTTGGGGAGGGGGATCTACATGTGGGGGCTCGTCCAGGATGTTCTCTGCACCCCAAAACCCCCACTGGACCCCAAATTCCCTGGATCTGAACATGCTGGCAGGCCTCCTACCTTGTGTTGGCTGTGTGGCACACTTTAAAATCTTTGCGGTGGTGTGGGAGCTAGGCCTGGAATAAAGGTAGGCCTCTGCTGTCCTGGTATGATGTGCACATGTGATTAGCTGGTCACGTGATGCCTTTGGTGCCTCTGATTGGTGGATGGCTGCAGGGAGAGAAAACAGTCAGTGAGCCAGCACCATTTTCCAGCCGCATAGAGGAGGATGAGAAGGTGTTGAGATCAAGCTGAAAAAAAAGGTGTGGAAACCACATCCAGGAGCACAATGAAGTAAGAGCATTCCATTTATTACCTGAGCACTGTAGGGAGAATTGCAGAGTAGAGGAGATTGTAGGGTGAATTCATGGACTGGCAATGAAAAATGGCAGGCCACGGTATTAAGTAAGAGGAAGAAATTTCCCCGACAGGAGCCGTTGATGATAATTCCTGCCTCTTTGCTGACCTGGCTTTGGCAAGCAAAAGAGAAGGGACAAGCAGATGAACAGTGCGTGAGGTGGATATTGGGGAAAAGGAATTGCATGACTGCCGGTGTGTGGCACTTGTTCCAGTTCAGCCCCAGGAGGCATCTTTGACCGTGCCCCACCAGTTTTCCTCTAGGTACGTCCTTCAAGTGTCTCAGAGGGTTCCCTTACCTTGTGGTCACTGGGCAGTGGGGATTCTGGAACCATTGAAAAACTCTCCCTTGGGGAGAGAGCCCTGGAAGAAACAGCTAAAGCCAGAAACGTTACTCCAGACATGGTCATTGAGGCAGAGGAAGAAGAGGGTGCTGCTGAGGAAGTGAAATCAGGGGGTGATGGGGAGAACAGATGTCTGCCCTGATCCCCGGAGCCAGCTACCAACTATCCCTGTGGCAGAGGGAGGGTCAGGGGTCTCAGAAAACTGTCGGGAGACCCCCAGGGCCCAGGGGATCCCTGCCTTGATCTCTGTCTGGTGGTAGTCCCCCCAGCCCTGTCAGATCGGAGCCCTAGGCTGGAGCCAAGTCAAAAATTCTGCACCCTATTGGGCTTGGCAGTGTGCAACCTATGGCACCAAGAGGAACTAAGGAGAGTGGAAGGCTCTAAAGGACTCAGAGGAAGTGGATAAGGAGAAGTTTATAGGTAAGGAATTCCAATTCTCATACTACCAAGTGTACTGTGCAATCCCCCGACCTTTCTACTGCCTGGTGGTCACCATGGATGACCACACCCCATGTTTGTCAGTTAGTGCCAGGACCCTCCAGTCCCAGATGGATGGGTTGAACAGAAGCGGCCCCCTAAACATCAAGTATAGAGGTGGAGTATGGTTGACATCAGTACAAGCTTGGAGGACCAGCGTCCGAGACCTTCTGGAGTGGAGTCAGGCCGAGAGGTGGGTCAGGAGATGATTGCAAGCAAGCAAGCAATCTTTATTAGTGAAACACTATTCCAATCACGATCATAGTGTTGTAGATAAAACTCTAAAAACATACATTTTATTTATTTATTGCAATTGTTTCACCAGGAAAGGCACACTGAGCGACAAGATGCTCACCTCCTGGTGTGACCTGGGGTGGGGGTGAGGTATACATGGATATGATAACATGCAAGTTATCAAGTGAACAGTTAACAGAAGCAAATAAAAAGCAGCATAAGGATACACGATTGCATGAATATACAAGCAGCGCTTGTATATAAAATTATAAACAGTTCTGGAACAATTTAACATAGGTAGCCAAATTTCAAATTTCAAATAAATGCCAGACTAAATAAATATGTTTTTAAGGCAGATTTAAAAGCCTCAGTGGTCTAGCACTGTCTAATTCAATGAGGTAGAGAGTTCTACAGGGTCGGCGCCACAAAAGCAAATGATCTAGTTCCCGAAGCTTTTAAACAGACCCTGGGAACCTCTAGCAATCCCTCGTTGGTGGAGCAGAGACGACAGAGGGGGCGGTAAGGGCAAAGGAGATCTTGCAAATACTGTGATTCCTGTCAATGTAGGGCCTTATAGGTCAGTAACATGACCTTGAAGATGGTCCTCCACTGAACCAGTAGTCAGTGCAGTCCATGGAGCACAGGTGTGACGTGACAAGATCTAGGTAAGCCAGTCAACAATCTAGCAGCCATTTTCTGTACCAGCTGCAGTTGGTGAAGGTCCACCCCCAGTAGCCCTAGGTATAGGGCATTGCAGTAATCTATGCGGGTAGTCACAAAGGCATGGACCAACATTGAAAGATCATCAGGTGGGACCAGGTGTTTTACCCAGCCGATATTCCTCAGATGGTAAAAAGAGGTCTTGATGATGGCCGACACCTGAGTCTTAAGTGTCAGCCCAGCATCAAGCCTAACTCCCAGATTTCACATCTGATCAGAGGTCATAAACTGGCTGCCCCCCAGCCATAACCTGGATGGCTGACCAGCAGACAACCCCTCTTACCAATGACCTGGGTCCACAGCCAACACCTCAGTCTTATCCAGATTCAGCCGTAACCAGCTGGCACTCATCCAATCCTGAATCTCAGAGAGGCAGCTGTTAAACACTGAGACAGTGTCACCCTGCTTGGATACAAAGGACATGTACAGCTGAGTATCATCTGCATAGCAGTGAAAACTCAGCCCATATACGAACATACAAAATTTGCCAGCAGATAAAGGCCTAGAGGTCTATCAAGTCTGCTCGAATGTGCAGCTAGCTCCCCTTATTCTGCAGCTGCCCCTCCCTTCCACCCTTCCCCTTACCTTCATCTTATAATGCCTCCTAACAGCAGCATGTACATCGTGAACAACATGGGTGAAAGCACAGAGCCCTGCGGCACCCCACAGGACAGGGGAAAAGGGGCCGAGGAAAAAAATCCCCTACCCCACTATCTGAGTCCTGCCCATGAGGAAAGAATGAAACCATCTGAGGACTGTCCCAGACAGACCACAGACCAGCCTGCAGGCACTCCATTAACACACTGTGGTCCATGGTGTCAAATGTAGCAGAGAGATCAAGTAGGACCAATATTGAATGGCTCCTCTGAGCTCTCACTATTAGGAGGTCATTAAGTACCCAAACCAGCACTGTCTCTGTACCATGCCTCTTCCTGAAACTGGACTGGAGAGGATCATAGACATCATGGTTGGTAAGGTGATCCTCCAGTTGCAATGCGACTGCCTTCTCAATAACCTTGCCCACAAAAGGCAGGTTAGAGAAAGGCCTGTGGTTAGTGAGACAGTCATGGTCGAGAGAAGATTTCTTCAATAGGGGGCATACCACCGCCTCCTTTAGGGTGTCTGGAAACACCCCTGTCTCCAATGAGCACCTAACTATCTCAGCCAGGACAGGTCTGATAACCTCCACGCACCCAACCAGGAGGTGCATTGGACCTGGGTCCAAACTACAGTAAGTTGGTCGCAAACCCCGGATGATCTTCTCAATGTCTGTGATTACCACCTTGTCAAAGTCAGACCAGACAAACTGGCTGCCTGTAATCTCCAATCGATCACTGCACCGCCCATTAGAATGAGCTGCACAGATCTCCGATCTGATAGTGCCAACCTTATCTGCAAAAAAATCCAGCAAACTCCTCACACTTATTCTGTGAAAGGGCTCCCCATTTCTGAAGAGAAGCTGGATCTGGGTCTGAAGGGAGTACAAGGGGTGAGAATGGTGCAGAAATGGACACAAGTCCCTTTACACGAGAAAGGGTCCTGAAGGAACTGGAAGTAATAAGAGTTGATAAAGCAATGGGGCCAGATGGGGTGCACCCCAGGGTCCTTAAAGAACTAAGAGAGGTGGTGGCTGAACCTCAGGCTATTCTGTTTAGCCAATCACTGGAAACAGGGGAGGTACCCAAAGACTGGAGGACAGCAGATGTAGTCTCCTTATACAAAAGTGGGAACAAAGAGGAAGTGTGGCACTACAGACCAGTCAGCCTCACCTTGGTAGTGGGGAAGATCATGGAAGCACTACTGAAGGAGAGATTGGTGGAACATCTGGTTGTCAATGGACTACAGGACCCAAGGCAGCATGGTTTCACCAGGGGGAGGTCATGTCAGACCAACCTCGTTGAATTTTTTGACCAGGTGACTAGGGAGGTGGACCAGGGGAGGGCAGTGGACATGGCCTATCTGGACTTCAGCAAGGCCTTTGACACTGTGCCACATAGAAGACTATTACACAAACTGGGGAATATGGGTGTGGGCAGGACAGTAGTGTGGTGGGTAGGTAACTGGCTGGGTGGCAGGACACAGAGGGTGGTGGTAAATGGCTGTCACTCCACAGAGGAAAGAGTGACCAGTGGGGTACCACAGGGATCAGTTCTGGGACCGGTCCTATTGAACATCTTCATCAGTGACATTGCGCAGGACCTAGAAGGTAGAATTTCACTGTTCGCCGATGACACAAAGCTCTGTGACAGAGTAGACACACCAGAGGTTGTAGACAGAATGAGAAGGGACCTGCAGAAACTTGAAGAATGGTCAGGGATTTGGCAGTTGAAATTCAATGCAAAGAAGTGCAAGATAATGCATATGGGGCACAAAAACCCTGGCACAATATATCAGTTTGGGAGTGAGGATATAGCATGCACCAAGCAGGAAAGGGTTCTTAGGGTGATCATCTCTGGTGACCTCAAGGTAGGGAAACAGTGTGACAAGGCAGCAGGTAAAGCAAATAGGATGCTGGGATGCATAGGCAGGGGCATCACCAGCAGGAAAAGGGAGGTCATAATTCCACTATACAAGAAACTAGTGAGGCCCCACCTGGAGTACAGTGTACAGTTCTGGAGACCTTACCTATGTAAGGACATAGACAGGGTAGAGAAGGTTCAGAGGAGGGCAACAAAGATGGTGCATGGATTGCATCACAAGTCCTATGAGGACAGGTTGAAGGAACCGAACATGTACTCCCTGGAGGAGAGGAGGGAGAGAGGGGATATGATAGAGACATACAAGTATCTTACAGGGAGGAACAGGGTGCAGGAATACACTATTTTTAAGCGAAAAAGATGTTCCAGGACTAGAGGGCATGGGATGAAGTTGGAGGGAGGACGATTCAGAGGAAGCGTGAGGAAGAATTTCTTCACAGAACAGGTGGTGGACAAGTGGAACTGAACTCGCCAGAGGAAGTGGTGGGGGCTGAAACAATCGTGGGATTTAAGAATGCATGGGATAGACATAAAGGAATTCTGGAGGTCAGGGGTAAGGGGCAACAGAGTTCTAGGAAAACATAAACTGAACTTACAAGCTCAAAATGGGCAGACTGGGTGGGCCATAGGCCCTTGTCTGCCGACACTGTCTATGTATCTATGTATCTATGTATCTATGGATTGCACAGCCTGTCCACAGTATGGAAGAGCTGAGCCAGTCAATTTCTCACAGAGACAATCTCCCTGGACAGGAACGCTGCCTTCTTATGGGAGACGGACGATTTATATTCCTTATAATGGGACATCAACCTAAGCTTGTCATTAGCCAGACCGGATTTCCACCAGTGTCGTTCCAACCTTCTCCCCACTCTCCTCAATTCCCTCAAAGCTGTTGTTCCAACCTTCTCCCCACTCTCCTCAACTCTCTCAAAGTTCCATCAAGCCAAGGGAACCGAGGGCAAAGGGTGAAGGGGCGAACACGGACAGGAGCTATGGAATCCAGGGCATCCGTCAGCACCTTATTATAGGCCAGTAGCAGATCCCTTGTATCAGACCTTGCCATTGCACTACCCAGTAGGTCCAGTATTACCATAAGACCATGAGGGATCAAACCCCCTAAAGGGCAGTACCAGACCATCTCCGAAGGGGCAGGTGTATTGGGGGGAGCCACGAAACTGAACTCTATAATGTGGTGATCAGACCACCCGATGTGTTCCATCACCACATCGGAGATCTCCATCTCCAGTAGGAAAACTAGGTCCAGTGAGTGACCTTGCCTGTGGGTCGCAGAGGTAACCACATGTGTAAAGCCCTTCAAAATCATCAGTTGGAGGAAGTCTTGACCAAAATGCGAAAGTTCATTGTTATTGACATTGTTGACAACCCCAATCAGTCCACTCTGCTGCCCCTCCCTGCCAGGCCTGGACTCCCCACCCCTCCCACGGCCCCTCACTATACCCAAGGTGTGACAACGCCAATATACGTCCGCTGGTAATGTGGGACAGTTGAAAGAGCGGAGGGCCCAAAGCTTGGCAGGAAAGTAGTACCTGACTGCCAAAGTTCTCTGCCAACACATACTGCTGCCCACAAACTGCGAGATGAATACCCATTTCTAGATTATCCATACGTGTTGGAGAGGGTTTGGGACATCACAGAAGAGATGCAAGAAGAATGGATTTACAAGGAGCAACTTGAGAGACTGAAGCGTCGACCTGGAGGAGGAGGTGTCCCCTCTCAGCAGCTCTTCCAGAAGGCACAGGCAATGTATCACATTGCGTCATGGTCTGGACTTACCCTGTTCAAGAACTTTGCTCTGATGCAGGACTTGGAGGGAACATGCTCCAAGTACTACATCATCAACCAAGACTCAGTTGGGGATCTAACCACCAATCCGGACCCTGATTTGTATTTCCCTCCTGTTGGGGTACCTGTTACTTAAGCCCCCTGTAAAGAACTCATGGACTGTGCCAGGAGAGTTGCTCATTGGAGCAGGCTGTGGTGACTGTATACTTCCTTTGGAAAAAAAAAATTTGATGCTGAAAAGACTGATCATTGTTGATTGTTGCCATAGAGTTCCATGATAGATAAATAATAGTTACTGTTGTGAGTGGCGTGACTGGGAGAGTGCCTAAGTGAGTTTCTGATGAGTGAATGCTCAAATGTTTTTACTGTACATAAAGTAACCTGTTCTAACAAGGGGGAGGTATAATAAGAGGTAAGGGTTCTGTTTAACTGTTGTTGATTATTCCTCTTAAATAAGGAACAAATTGTTGGGTTTTGCTAGTAATTAGTAGAGATAGTTTTTGAATTTCTAAAAGGTGTTGAATCTCCTGGCGCAGGTAAGATTTATTTATTAGGTTTAAATAGGATAGGGTGGTTAGGCTAGGGAGGTGCCCCCTTTGGGCCAAAATATATGATGTTTCTCTTCTCTGCAGGCTGGGGAGATGCGCATACCCAGTTTGTTGGAGGGAGGTCATCGTAGGCCCTCTGTCATCATTCCCAGGAGGGAATGATTCCCTGTGTGGAGGGTGAGAGTGTAAGCCAACTCTCCTTTGAGAGAGGCTTGTGATCCCTTTAAGAACCCTCTGCATTTTATTGCCCTCAGAGCTTGGGGATTTATGGGTGCTCTGGGGGTCTAATTCCTGCTGGTCGCCATGAGGTGGCAGCAGACAGCAGGGCTTCCAAGGTTATAAATAGTCAGGAACAGGAAGTTTCTAGATCTTTTCGGAGGGAAAAAGGCAGGGAGAGCAGGAGATTGACAGGCACTCCAGGGCAGTGCGGGGTTGGGGACACCCCCCCCCCCGCTTTAGGCAGGCCAGCTTCTACAGCGGTGATGCATTGGGTTCCTTGGGTGAGCATCTGAGGGAGGACATGGAGGCAGGTAGCTGTGACCATCATCAGTGGGGTCCAGGGCTCTGGGGGTGGAAGGTGGAAAAGGGAGGTGCAGGATAGGTAGGCCCCAGGGTTTGGATAGGCCCTGGTAGGCTTGTAGTGGTTCTGGGTTGTTGGGGTTGCAGTAGGCTGTGGCAGGGCCTCTGCATCTCGGTGTGGCAAGGTGGCCTAGGGTCCCACTAAAGAGGGAGCCAGGGGGAGCCTTTAATCCTGCTAGGGCCTGTATGGAGGGACAGGTCTGGGGGCTGCCAGTCTTTAGTTGAGTGGGCCAATGAGTGCCATGGAGGTATCACCCAGAGCAGGTTTGCACTTATCAGGCAGCAGGAGGATGGTGAAGAGGAGACAGTGGGGCAACAGTTCCATCTTTTTTTACATCACTTTAAGAGAGCAGCATGTTGGATGGAGAGGTGTTTGGGCTGTTGGGGATCCAGGAGTTGTGGCAGGGCTCCTGTTTCTCTGCATGGCAGGGCAGTTCAAATGGTTAGCAACCAGGGAAGTGGAGCATGGCCTGGGTACGCTGTGGGTCTACCATGCCCATGTCTGGGGCAGGCGCTGGGGCCTCCATTTTATGAGCAGGTATTTAGGCCCAGTTAGGCTGCAGTTCTGCTCTGGTATGGGTAACTTGGAAAGAGAGGTGCCACTGTGCTGTTTGGAGAGATTGTAGTGTTCAGGGAGGCTGCGTAGACCAGAAAAGTGACCGGACAGGAGGATGCAGGGGTATGATGTGGTGCGTTTTGGCAGGTACCGCACCATCGGTGTCCCTGGAAGGCTGTAACTGAGAGTCAGGGAATGGTGAGAGAAGTCGTACGCTTCCCCGGTTAGAGGAAGAAATGAGGAATCCCTATGGGAAATCAGCTGGAAGCTCTGTTAGATACTTACCCAGTGCCAGTGGAATCAGGGAGCTTCATGCTCCAGGTAGAGGGTTGCTAAGTTCCTGAAGAAAATCACATCTGCTGTTTGAGAGCTGTTAAAGACCTTGCTCTACTAAAAGTTTGCTGCCATTTAACTGTATAAAAGTTTAGCTCCATGGAGCAGGAATGTTTGTATAAGGAGTGATGAACCCCCTGTGGTCCTCTAAATCTTTTGGGCCCAGGAGAAATAAATTGATCTTATTTGGGAAGAAATTGTGAGTCTGATTCATTCGTACATGGAGGAAAATGAAATATAAAATCCTCAGTTTTTAATCAGTCCTTGAGTTTATATTTCCAAGGGACTGGCTGATGTAAGATCCTGCACCTTCTGGGGGTCGGGGCCTAGGGGAGCCGATGCCCGTAAGGCAACGAGAGTCCTGGTCCTTCTTTGGGGGTTCTATGGGGTGCTCCCAGCAATTTTAAAGAAGCAACTCAGGGATTCAGCAGTCTGAAGGTGCCTTAAGGAAGAAGATAAACTTTTTCTTGCCTTTCATGCTGTACAGTTTCGAAAGTGTGTTTATGCTGTGGGCCCCCTTCCCAGGTTCATCAGTGATTTCAATCATCCCCTAGACGTTCAGGGAGGGGGTAGCTACAATAAGAACCAGGTCCAGTACTATCCCATAACACCCCCTGCAGGGAGTCTAGGATGATCATGTTTCTAGCTGAGACCACACATGGGAGGCTTCAGTCAATATCTGATAGACTGAAGTACCCCATCTGCCATCTTGCTAATGACTTCCCACATCTTCTTGTCTTGATCATCCCGCTCCCACTGTGCTGAAGGTCTGTAAATCTCACTAGTGTGAATGGAGGCTCTGGCTGCTGTCTCCAGGGTGACCCACAGTATCTCCAACCCCTCCTTACCCCTTCCATTTCTGTTGCCTTGATATCTTCCCTGACATAGAACCCCCGGCCCCATTTTTCCTCCCCTCCCTATCCTTCTTGAACTGCATGTATCCTGGTATAGCCATGCCCAAGTCAGTCTCCTGTGCACCATGTCTGCCTCCACCATGATAGCCTCAAAATCTGGAATTTTACTTCCAAGACTTCTTCCATTATACATATGGCTTTCCATATCTTTCTACCACCCTGCTTGAAACGCGCTGTCCTTCCTTCCTTTGGCCCTGCCTGATGTTTCACTTTGATAGTACTGTGTTTGTTCCCTGCCCCTTTGTCTCCAGTTTCCCTTCTACCTTGATCCTGTTCCCTTGGGGAGTATTCTCCCCTCCAGTTCTCCTTCCCTCTTGCTTCATTTTGTGGGGGGCAGGGGCCGTATATGCCTCCCTCTGTCCTTCCACTACCCCCTTCAGTTGTTTAAATGTTCATCAAAATAACATTTAAACTGTCCTCTGAGGACTGCACTTCCTCTCCTAGATGGATGCAGGTCGACACCTTTGTACAGGCCCACATCCTCCCAGGTTGGTCCCCCAATGCAGCCAAACCCCTCCTCTCTGCACTATTCCTTCAGCCACAAGCTGAAGCTCCTGATGTGGAGTTCTCCCATCCTTCCTTTGGCCACATACAGGTAGCACCTCAGTGATGGGCATTGTGCATGCTAACTGTTTTAGGACCCTCCCCCAATTCTTCAACTCCCCCTGAACAATCTCAGCTGCATCCCTAGCTCAGTCATTGATCACCAGGTGGACAATGACATCCATCTTCCCCCTGGCCTGTCGCCGTAAGGATACTTAGGATCTGATGACCATCCCACTGAGCCGTGGTGCCAGATAGGCACCTTACTTCCTTCTTCATCCTTTCTCTGTTCCCAAATCTATCCTCCTAATGACTGAGTCCCCCACCTGAAGCTGCTTCTTCTGCTGCTGAGATCCTTTGCCACCCACCTTCGGGGGACCCCCACATCCTCCCCTACCACTACTATGTGTGCCACCTCCCAGCAGTCCTATCCAGACAGAGCAGCAAAGGAGTTGCATTGTGGCACTGGTGAAGGAATGTGACCCTTTCTTGCCACACCCACCCTCCTGGAGCCATCACTGTCCAGCCAGTACTCCTTCCCTAGGCAGTCTCTGGGGCTGTGGTGCTGGACTAGGTGGCCCCTGGGTGAGGGATAGGTCATCTGTGTCCTGGTCAGCTCAGTTTGGAGTCTAGTGACCTCCTCCCTCAACCCAGAGAGGTGTGTACATATGAGGCAGCACCTCAAACTTCAGGATGTCTCCCTGAAAACTGCTGCTCCTCACCCGCTGCACCACTCCTATTTCTAGCTATATGTTCTTCCTCCTGCTCCTTACTGCACCCTGTCCTTCTGTTTGGTTCTATCCCCTTGAGCCTCCTAGCAGTCTTTCCTATGTAACTCTACCCCAGAAAGGGAGTCTCCTGACTGCCCTTTTCACTCTTACTTTCCTGTTTACTACCTTCTTTAAATTCCTCCCTGCTTCCCTCTGCTTTTTACTACCTTCAGATCTTTTCCCCTTAGTGCACGACCAGAAACCTTTTTTCATCTTACCCTAGATAGGATGTCCCTCCTAAGATATGGTGTCTCTCCTATTCCCGCTAGTGGTCTGCCTTCTACCCTTTACCCTTTCCCTGCAGTGAGTATAACAATAGAAGTGACCAGGTACCTTACCTCAGCTGACTTGCAGATCCCCCTGTTTCCCTGTGGCCTCTTGCAGACTTCTGCTGATGGCTTAGATGTCAGTACCTGTTACACTTACTTGATGGAACACACATGAGCCTGCTGGGTCACACTGAACAACGGAGTCTTTTCTAGTGCACTTGTTAGAAGGCACTAAGCATCTGTAAGCTTCACCCCCCAATTACACACCTGATTTACAGGGCTTCCTGAATCTACTTAGCCCCAAGATTAATCTCCTGAGCTAGTATCCCCCCACACTACCTGTTACAATTTTAAAGACAAGTTTCAAAGCGCACCAAACACTGCCTACATATCTCTTTTTTCTCTCCACTTACCCTGCTACTTTCAGTATGAAGAGCAATATAAATGTAACTCCCCTGCAAATGGGGGTTCCTGAAAAGTCTTCCTTGAGCTTGCCTAAATGCTCACTGCCAGGCTGGTGTCCTGTGTTTTAGCAGTTTAAATGTGATTGCCAGACAGTACCTGTATAGCCTCTGTGTACTGTCTCTTTAAGAGCTGCCTGGATTGCAGTCATAAGTAATCTGAGAGGGAGCTCTGTTGAAAGATGTAACTATTTGCTGAAAATCATTTAGAGTGATAATGATAATGTAGTTTGTCTAACCTGTCTTCTTTGCACCAAGGACTGTTTTGTTTATCTCCACTATCTTGGTCCTGGACTGCGAATTGGACCAATCAGTACTGGTGGGACCTACAATGGAGCAGGGCTACACGAGCTGTCTGGAGTCAAAATCTGTAGGAATTGTAGTTTTGGGTGTTTTGCTCCTTTTTGCACCTGAAGGGGGAGCCTTTGTTGTGACTGACAGGAGGATCAGCTAACCAAACCTTTTGGACCTTGTGGAATTTCCCAGGCTACTGCAGCTAGTTTCAGTTTTTGAGCTGAGAAGTGAAGAAGTAACAGCTCAAGTGATTTTGAGCAGCAGTTCTGTGTAGTTTTACATGGGAGAACCGTGAAAGGGCTGAGTTTTGGCCTGCCTGTCTGCCTGCTGTCCCTGAGAGGGAAAATAGAGTTTATTCGGACTGAATCTGAGTTGTGAGGACTATTTAAGCCACTGGACTGTGACCAGGCTTTAACCTGAAGAGTGAAGATTTGCTGAATGCGATCGGCCTGTCAGGATTTCCAGCTGCTTTTGAATCCCTGGTTTGTGCAGAGACTTTGCGATCATGACCGGAGAGCGGTTTACCTGGTACAGTAGAATTTCCTTACATGTAAATGTGCTGTGTATTGAAAGTGGGTCGTGATTTGGTTCCCCACTGTGTGAACTGTGTTCTGCTTGCTGGAAGCTTTATACAGCCTAATCGGACTGAATCCGCGTTCATCTCTATTCGGCCTGGGTCATGCCACACTGGCCCTGCCAGACTACCCCACTGCATAGAGAAAGCCACTGACGAAAGACCTGCCTGGAGATCAGCTCCCTGCTCCACACTTGAACAGGAACGATGCCTCAGCAAATTGTGTAGGCTCTGCTTCTCCTGGCACTCCAGATTAACCACCTGCTGTCTCGATTTTCGTCCAGCCTGTGTGTAGTCTTGGGTATCGTGAGTAATCATCAGGGTAGTTCCCTGCAACAACAGCCTAATCTAAAAGTGTGTCATCAGATTGTCTTGTTTTCTTTTCATGAACTGAGCCCTACAGTTCCGGATTACAAATAGTGTGTGTTGTGCATGTTGTTTTCTTCCATCACAGGGCCCCAACCAGCTGCAATGTTCCTGGCTAGCCCACCATTCTCCATCTGGGTACCCAGAGTGTATGACGGTTTATGGACCTTGAAGTGCATGCATAACTGTTTGATTGATACACCCTTTAAGCAAATTAACCTGATTACGCCTCTCCCTTGTTCAAGCCCCTTAAATAAATCAGATCTAACTGTTTTTTGCATTTACCCTGACTGTGGTTCCAGTTTGTGCAAGAGTACTGTACTGATGTTAGTTGCTGTGTATAACCTTGTTTTACAGGGGGTCCCCAGGGCTGGGCCAGAGGAAAGCCCTGGTGGTAAGTGCAAACAGTGTGAGTACTTGTGTGGTGTATCAGGGGTATTGTGAAAGTGATTATTGTGTATTGTTCCAGCCACTAGTAAGGAAAGACAGGGGGTTACAGCGTCCTGGAGGGCTGTGCCCAGGTTAGCTTGACCACTACCAACGCTGACCTCCGGGTGGAGGCACCCGTTTCAGAACTCAGGCCCCTTAACCTGCTACTAGCCAAGCAGGCAGGGGTAGTAGCCCTTGGGATAGCGCCACCTAGGGGTTACATAAATAAATATAACTGTACTTTTAAGGTAAAGACAGGTGCTTACACTACTCTGTCAGCAAAGTCTATCACCAAACATTCTGTATATATCTGAAGCCATTTGTTATAACAAAAGGCTACTGTACCTTGAAGAAAAGGAAGTGACAGGCTATTCCCACTGAACTGGTGGGAGAAAGAAATTGATGGACAAGTAGTCTTCTTTCTTTCCCAAGTTAGTACGTTTCTGTGTTCATAATAAAAGGTATCGCAATTGACAGTTTGTAAAGTGGCTAGTGTACAGACACTGCCACTAGATGGTGCCACAGAACACTGAATGTTGTCTCTTAAAACTTTCACTTTTGTTAGGGAGAATTAGAGAGAGAGAGAGAGAGAGAGACAGTGAGTGAGTACACTGTAGTTCTGTGCACCTGTGACTGGCACTGTTATTTCAAAACCAGGTAAACTACATTCAAGTAAATTAGATGTAGGAGAACTAGTTCACATTCTCATCTGGATCACACCAACTGGACTTTTGTGATGCAGCTGTAGGCAGCATCAGAGCAAGCCACATTTCCAGTCTAGGATGCTGAGTTGAGCTGGATTAGGAAATATTGTGAAATAATTGTAAAGCAGAAGCAGTGAGATGAAATGGGCTCAGAGAGCGTTGTAATTAATAAGACATTAAACTGAGATGACAAGAAATCTCTGTTGAACAAAAGGTAGTTGTATGCAGCAATTTTGAGGGGTTTGAATGCGGGTCTCGTGGGAACTTTAAGCAATGCCTTTCTTCCAAGCTGTCCCTTTCCATCACTTCTAGAGAGCAGTATGACCCTTTGTTCCTTGTCCTGAGATTTCCCATAGTATCTTCATGTTTTGTGCCTGCGTTTTGACTTATTTTATTGAAAAATTGGACAATAAGGAAAAGGCAAATTCTACACTATGAAGGGAAAAAAGGACTTCCACGCTAGCAGCCCTGCCATCTTTTTATAATAATCACTCCTAGAGATCTGGTAGTTTTTTTCTGCACACTTTATGCTCTGGGTGTAACCAGACAAAAACCTTGAAAATCACCCTTCTGTGGCGAAGTGGTAGTCCACAAAATGTTGGTGAATTTCATTGGTGAAATGTATACAAGGCCCCTGGAATTCTGTAATTCCACGGCCATTAAATTTTCCACAGAATTTGCATCATGCTGCAGAATATATGTAGTGCTGCAGCATTCATGTTTTTTGGTGAATTTTTATTCAAATATATGTTTTTTTCATAGTGGTCCTCTCCCTTTCCTAGCTCCCACCTAGAGACCACCAGGTCCACTACCTGTACCTCAGAGGATGCCAAGGAAGAGGAGTGATTGGACTATAGTGGGCTCAGGGAGGGTGAGGGAGGAGGGTCGAAAGTACATTCCCCTACCGGTCCTGCTTAGTAACTTCTACACTGTTTTGGAGGAACGGGAAAGTCCCACTCAGGAACCTGGGGCTGGGACCAGGGAGGATGGGCCGGTCCTCCAGGATGGAGCCCCAGGGACAGGAGACAGGGGACCCTGGAGGAGAGGAAAGCTTCTCCTAGTGGAGGACTCTATTGTCCGGTGAGTGGAGTTAGGGACACCTAGCAGGGGAGAGAGGGAGGTCAAGTGCCTCCCAGAAAGCGCTGCATGGAGGGATGGGAAGTGGATCCAGAGGATCGCTACGGCAATAGCTAGGAGGGAGCAGCTGGATGTCATTGTCCACCTGGGGACCAATGACCTGGCCAGGAGAAGAGTGGAGTTAGCCAGAGTCCAGGAGGATTTCAGGAAGCTGGGGGGAAACCTGAAACAGATAGTATGCTCTGTCTCATTCCCAGAGGTGCTATCTGTTCAGGGCACAGGGGAAGCTAGGGCACTCAACATCCATACCTTCAACTCCTGGTTGAAGGATTGGTGTGGAAAGGAGGGTTTGGGCTTCATAGGGGACTGGGGCCTGACCTGGGCAGATGTGAGCTTTTATAAGGAGGACAGCCTGCATCTGTACGAGAAGGGGACCGTGGTGCTTTGTGAGAAGTTTAAATGCTTCAGCTGTGAGCATTTAAACTGGCCAAGGGGGGAGAGCCAGGAGGGTCAGGAGGCTTAGGAACACCCCCCATGGGAACATACAGGAATATAAGTTGACTACAGGAACAGCTAAAGCAAGCAGGGAGGGGCAGGCAGGTGAAGAATGTGTAGCTAGTGATACGGGGGGCAAGAGCACATAGGAAAGGAACCGGGGTTGGGGGAAGATGCTGGAGAGGGAGAACAAGAGTAGAGGTAGGGCAGACTGTAAAACATGGAAGGTCATGCTAACAAATGCCTGTAGCCTAGGAAATTGGGTTACAGACCTGGAGGCCTTGTTGGCAGATGCAGACCTTGACATAGCAGCAATAACAGAGACATGGTACTCTGCAAACCATGGCTGGGAAGTCTGTGTACCAGCCTAATCACTGTTCAGGAGGGACAGGAAGGGTAAAAAGGGTGGGGGAGTGGTCCTGTACATCAGAGATGGTATAAAGGCTACAGAAGTTCAGGGAAGACAGGGGGAGGCCGAGGTAATGTGGGTCACCCTGGAGCCTGGGAATGGAACAGCAATATGCACAGGGGTGATCTACAGACCTCTGGCACAGAGAAGGAAGTAGACCGGAAACTAGTGGAGAACATGGATGACATGGCAGCTAACGGCAAAATCCTGCTACTGGGTGATTTCAATATGCCGGACGTGGATTGGGCCACCCAGGTGGCTGCTTCAGCCAGAAGCAAGCCATCCTGGAATCCCTGCAGGGGGTTGGACTCAGGCAGCGGGTGCATGAGCCAACCAGGGACAAGTCAATTCTGGACCTGGTATGGAACAGAGTTGAAGAAATACAGGTGAGAGGGCTGCTGGGGTCCAGTGACCACCATATGGTTTGGTTCAGCATGGTGATCTGGACTCAATTAAGCCACACAAGAGCAAGAGTATTAGATTTCAGGAAGGTGGATTTCACTGAAATGAGCAGATGTATACAAGCAGTCCTGGGGAAGGGAGGGGTAATAGAGGGGGTGGAAGAACAATGGGAGAAACTGAAAGGAGCCATAGTGGATATTACAAACCAATGTGTTAGGATAGTGGCCAAAGGGAAAAGAAGAAGGAAACCACTATGGTTCTCCAAAGAGGTGGGGGAAAAAGTCAGGCCTAAAAGGCTGAGTTTCAAGAAATATAAGGGAAGCCAAAGGGAGGAGGACAGGGAGGTGTACCTTGAATGTCTAAGGGAAGGCTGTTAGGAGGGTGAAGGCGCAGACAGAAGAGGGCCTGGCACAGTCTGTAAACAAAGGGATAAGGCATTTTATAGGTACATCAGTGAAAGAAGAAAACCGGGGGATTGTGAGGCTCAAAGGGGAGAAGGGAGAGTGTAAGGAGGGGGATCTGGACAAGGTAGAAATACTGAACAAATACTTCTGCTCAGTATTCACTAAGGAGGGGGAGGGTAAAGGACCACAGTTGTGTTGCAGAGGCAATGGGGGGTGGAGAAGTGGACACCAGTCCATTCACAGTGGAGAGAGTTCTGGAAGAACTCACAAAGCTGAAGCTGGATTAGGCCATGGGGCATCCACCCAAGGATATTAAAGGAGCTGCAAAGGGAACTAGCAGTGCCTCTGGTGGCTCTGTTCACAGAGTTACTCAACACGGGTGTCATTCCAGAGAAGTGGAGGATGGCACATGTAGTCCCACTGCACAAAAGTGGCAGTAGGGAGGAGGCGGGGAACTATAGGCCAGTCAGCCTCACCTCAGTGGTGGGAAAGATCGTGAAGACACCGCTGAAAGAAAGGATAGTGGCACATCTGGAATTCAGTGGTGCTCAGGATCTGAGGGACCACGGATTCACAGCATTAAGGTCATGTCAAAAGAATCTAATACATTTTTTTTGATTGGGTGACTAGGGAACTAAATCAGGGAGGGGCGGTAGACAATGCCTTCCTAGATTTCAGCAAAGTCTTCAACACCGTCCCACTTAGAAGGCTGATTAACAAGATGGGCAGTCTGGGCATGGGAGACAAGGTGGTGAACTGGGTTAGGAACTGGTTAACAGACAGGAGACAGAGGGTGGTGGTAAATGGGGTACAATCTGGGGAGAGGGGGGTGACCAGTGGGGTACCACAGGGATCAGTACTAGGACCAGTTCTGTTCATTGTCTTCATTAGTGATATTGCAGAGGGGCTAGAAGGAAAGGTCTGCCTGTTTGTAGATGACACCAGGATCTGCAACAGGGTGGATACTCCAGAAGGGGTGCAGAAAATGAAGAGGGACCTGAAGAAGCTTGAAAGATGGTCGGAGATATAGCAACTGAGGTTCAATGCAAAGAAGTGCAAAATAATTGTAACCTCTAGGTGGCGCTATCCCAAGGGGCCCCTGCCTGCTTGGCTAGTAGCAGGTTAAGGGGCCTGAGTTCTGAAACGGGTGCCTCCACCTGGAGGTCAGGGTTGGTAGTGGTCAAGCTAACCTGGGCACAGCCCTCCGGGACACTGTATCCCCCCTCTTTCCCCTCTAGTGGCCTGAACACTGTACAATAATCACTTTCACAATACCCCTGGTATACCACACAAGTACCCACACTGTTTGCACTTACCACCAGGGCTGGTTCCTCTGGCTCGACCCTGGGACCCCTGTAAAACAAGGTTAAGCACAGCAAATAGCAACAGTACAGTACTTTGAGCACAAACTGGAACCACAGTCAGATTACATGCAGAAAAAGTTAGATCTGATTTATTCAGGGGACTTGAACAAGGAGGGCAAAATCAGGTTAATTAGCTTAAAGGTTATATCAATCAAGCAGTTATGCATGCGCTTTGAGTCCCCCACACAGTCCACCTCTGGGTACCCAGGTAGAGAAGAGATGGGCTAGCCAGGACAGTTGCCCGGGGTTGCAGTTGGTTGGGGCCCTGTGATGGAAAACACAACATGCACAGTACACAATATTTGTAAGCCGGAGCCAGAGGGCTTAGTTCGAAAAGGAAACAAAACAACAAGACAATCAGATGACACACTCAGATTAAGCTGCTATTGTAGGGAGCTACCCTGGTATTTACTCATGATACCCAACACTGGACACAGGCTGGACGAAAATCAAGACTGCAGGTGGTTGATCTGGAATGCCAGGAGAAGCAGGGCCCACGCAAGTTACAGAGGCGTTGTTCCTGTTCAAGCGTGGAGCAGGGGGCTGATCCCCAGGCAGGTCTCTCGTCGATGGCTTCTCTGTGCAGTGGGTAGTCTGGTTGGGCCAGTCTGGCAAAGCCCAGAGCGCATGGAGACAAGTTCAGAAGCAGTCCATTTTGGGCTGGATACAGCTTCCAGCAAGCAGAACACAGTTCACACAGTGGGGAACTAACTCACAACCCACTAGCAGCTCATAGCACATTTACATGTATGGGAATTCTACTGTACCAGGCAAAGCGCTCCACGGGCACAATCGCAAAGTCTCTGCACACACTGGGAGCTTAGGGGTAGCTGGAACTCCTGACAGGCCGATTGCATTCAGCAAAAATATTCGGTCTTCTTCAGGTTGAGCCTGGCCCACTTCAGTAGCTTACTTTAGTCACACAAACTTGGATTTAGTCCAAAATAATTCTCTTCTCTCCCTCTCAGGAGCAGCACACTGGCATGCAGGCCAAAAACTTAGCCTTTTCAGAGTTCTCCCATGCGAATCCACTCAGGATAGTTGCTCAGAAACACTTCAGCTCCTTCTTGCTCAGCTTCCAGCTTAGTTCTAACTGAAAAACTGCAAGCAGCCCAGGACTTCCCCAAGATCCAAAAGATTTGGTTGACTGATTTGGCTGTCAGTCAAAGCGAGAGCTCCCACTTCAGTTGCAAAAAAGGGCATAAAAAGTTCAAACTGCAGTTTCTATAGATTTTGAATTCAGGCAGCTCCTGCAGTCCAGCTACATTTTAGGTCCCACCAGAACTGATTGGTCCAATTTGCAGTCCAGGACCAAGATAGTGGAGACAAACAAAACAGTCCTTGCTACAAAGAAAGCAGGTTAGACAAACTACATTATCATTATGCATACATTAATGCATACAAATGTTCTTTTTTGTTCTTTGTATCTAACTAGTATTGTTATCCCGGGTCGCTCCTGAAAAAGGGACCTTCCGGGCCCAGTGGGCCTACCTGGTCACCAAAATTTAATAAATAAATAGATAAATAAATAATTATCATTCTAAATGGTTTTCAGCAAATAGTTACATCTTTCAACAGAGCTCCCTCTCAGATTACTTAAGCTGCAATTAGGCAGCTCTTAAAGAGACAGTACACAGAGGCTATACAAGCTCTGGTAATCACATTTAAACTGCTAAAACACAGGACACCAGCCTGGCAGTGAGCATTTAGGCAAGCTCAAGGAAGACTTTTTGGGAACCACCATTTGTAAGGGGGGTTACATAATGCACCTGGAAAAAGGGAACCCTGGGGAGAACTACAGGTTGGGGGGGGATCTGACTGTCATCGGAGAGGAAAGGGACTTAGGGGTTATCATCTCTGATGACCTTAAGGTATCAAAGCAGTGCACAAAGGTGGCAGTGAGGGCCAGTGGCATGCTGGGGTGCATAGGCAGGGGTATCACTAACAGGAGGTGAAAGTGGTGATGCCATTGTATAAAACATTGGAAAGGCTTCACCTGGAGTACTGCATGCAGTTCTGGGGGTCACACCTGCGCAATGTCATAGATAAGGTGGAGGCTATCCAGAGAAGGGCAACAAAGATGGTTCAGGGCTTGCACCACAAAATATATGAGGAGAGACTAAGGGACCTCAATATGTACTCACTAGAGGAGAGGAGACATCGGGGGGCATACCTCTCAACCTTTTGTCACTGAAATGAGGGACATGGACATGTTTGGACACCCAAAATGAGGGGCAATGAGGGACACAGACCCTCGGAATGAGGGACACATCCTTAAACATGGAGATACAAGCTCAGATCGCTGTGGAAACTATAGTGTTTATGTATACAAAGTTTATTTTGGATTTAGAATTTTAAAATATTAAAGAGTATCTGCTTTAACCTTTGAATTTGTAGCACATTTTCTGTGTGGGCAGCACCTTTTCCATGAGGGACGGATGGGGGACACAGCAATTTTAAGGGGCAAAATGAGGGATGTCCCTCGTAATGAGGGACACTTGAGAGGTATGGGGGGGGACATGATTGAAACTTTTAAGTACCTCAAGGGCATAAACAAGGTGCAGGTGTGGGACATTTTCCAGTGTAAATAAAGTACTAGAACAAGGGGGCACAATATGAAATTGGAAGGGGGTAGATTAAGAGGTAATGTGAGGAAGTTTTTCTACACAGAAAGGGTAGTTGACACTTGGAATAGTCTACCATGGGAGGTAGTGAGGGCAAGCACAGTGGAGGGGTTTAAACATGCCTGGGACAGGCACAAGGGAAGCTTGAGAGGGGAGGGAGTGATGAAAAGCCATTAATCACATAGGGTCAGTGGCCACATACAATGATGAGGGCCTATGGGCAGGCTGGATGGGCCTAGTGGTCCTTATCTGCCAACAATTGTTATGTTTCTGTGTTTCTATGTTTATCCTGAAGCCCCTCCTCAATGCTCAGCATGTGATGTCATTGATGACATCACATCATATTTTAACCAAAGGCAGGACTGCATTCTGCTACAGAAATGAATAAATCATGCTACAGAAATCTGAAAACTTTGCCACAGAAGCCAAGTAGCCCTGCCGCAGAAATGAGGACAAAGTGCCTCAGAACACCAGGGGCTCTGAATGTAAATAAACATACTAAATGAAGAAATACTAACACAGGAGTCGAACCTTCTGTTGGTCTTATGGCAATTATTCATACTGGACCTTGAAACAGCTCCTCCATCAGAACAACTAGATGTCAGCCATATAAAGGCAGCAGGAAGCCTGGGATTCACTGCCCTGATATTTTGTGTGCCTGCCAGATAGGTAGCAGCAAGGTGTACATTGTGCACTACTGCCCACTCCCAAACATGCATCACTTCCTAACAAAGGGTGGTGGTTGTGGCAGGCGGGGATGATCAGGTAGGGGGACTGGGAGTGGGGGGGGGGCAGCTGCAGTAAAGTAATCCGCTAGCTGCACACTCAGGCAGTCTTGATAGACCTTTGGGCATTTTTCTGCTGGTGATTTCGTATGTTTGTATGTGTGTAAGGGGATAGAAATGTATTCTCTCTTATTTGTGTAACAACACCCCCTCCTACCAGTAGAGGGAGATGGTTGATTACCAGTAAGTGCCTTGCTGAGGCTGACATTTGTGTTTCAGTCTGGCAGGGGTTGGTGTCAGTGGAAGGAGCTTAGACCTAGTGTAGTCTGGGGCAGACAGTCAGCACAATCCAGAGCTGGGAGTCAGGGAGATCAGACAGGCAAAGCAGACTTCCAGAAGAGCAGCCCCTAGGGCTTGGGCATGCAGGCCCTCATTGGGGAATAACTTTATTGCCAACATGCAGAGACCACCAGAAGGGTATGTGGCCTGTGTGTGTGTGTGTGTATATATGTGTGTGTGTGTGTGTGTGTGTGTGTGTGTCTGTGTGTGTGTGTGTGTGTGTGTGTGTGTGTGTGTGTTGGGGGTCTACTTAAGAGGATCATCCTGCTGGGTGGCTGGCCTGTAAACAGTTCCCTTAAAACTCAGATGGAAACCTAGATAGAGGGCAGTTTCAGTTGGTACCTGTTCCAAGAAAGATGACACACAAAGAAACACGTGGAGGACCCAGAGTAAAGACTGGCCACGGTGAGGTAGGAGATGCTAGGTCTTCAAACTTGAGGTGTCCTGAGGAGGAGGGACCCCAGGTGATGAAGATGACACAATGATTGGGGTATGGCAGGTGTTAGCAGGCATGCTGGCCTGACCTGTCTTTATTCAGACAAGAGATTGTGTTCTGGAAAGCCTGCACGGCCGTAAATCACCCTAATGTAGATAGAGTCAAACTGTAGAGTTTCTTTTTATTTTCTGTTTATGCTGCCACCTAATCAGTTCCATGCCCCTTTCAGCCTGCACCCCATACCTGTCACCCCACCATCCCTAGTACTAACCTTCAGCTCCTTGTAGCCCCATGTAGAGACCCTTGGGGTGGAGGGAGTCCTCTGTTGGTAAACGACTCTGAGAAGAGTGACACTAATGTTAAATGTCTAGGAGGCAGCAGTGATCGGTGAGGGTTGGGAGCAAGACAGAGTTACCATGCACTCTCATACATTGGTCTTGCTTGTCCCAACAAGGTGCTCTGAGGTTATATATGCCACTGAGACTGGAGGAGCATTTCTTTCCTTTGTAAATTTACTGAATAAATTTAATTGAGCAGGTACTACAATTCAATTAAATATTGGAGCTGCAGGAGCATATAAATGATTAAATGAGCATACATAAGCAAATATAGGCAATGGATCAAACACAAATAAAAGCAGGATAAGCAAATTTAAAATGAAACATAGAAACATAAAGAAACATAGACTGTGTCAGCAGGAAAGGACCTGTAGGCCCATCTAATCTGTCCTGTTTACCTAATATTACACACTGGACACTGGTCGTGGTAGTCCCTGCCTCCTCCCTTACCACTATTCATATCCATGTGCCTAACCCATGCATGCTTGAAGCTTCTCACTGTCTTCACCTCTACCACCTCTTCTGGCAGGTTATTCCAGACACCCACCACCCTCTCTGTGAAGAAGTATTTCCTCACATCCCTCATTAACTCCCCCCTCCAAGCTCCCTAGCATGCCCCTGTGTTTTGTATTTCTCCTTCCCTGAAAGAGACTCTCCTTCTGCACCGTGTTCATTCCCATGAGCAGGAGGTACTTACAGGTCTCTGAAGTGTGGAATGACTGTAGGAACTGTGGATTAATGTATTAAGCTGCAGAAAGAAATTCTGCAGAACCGCTCACTGAACTGCAGAATAATTGCATGTATTGCAGATTAATGTATTAACCTGTGGACTGGAATGCATCAGAACTAACATTCTGCAGTTAATGTGTATTATTGTGTAATTCAGCCGGAAAATTCTGCAGAAGAGGGTGAAAATTAACCAGACACATTTGGAAGATTCTGATTTCACCAAAGGTGGAAAGCCAGAAAATTCTGTAAAATGTATGAGATTTCACGAAAGTTCCACAAAAGCAGAATTTGCAACTTTCAACCAGCTCTAGTAAAGTCTGATGTGTGCTGCAATACCACCACAAGAATTTCTTTACTGGGTCCCAAGCCTTAGACTGTTTAGTCCCCAGTAAAGCAAGGATCCAGGAACAAATATAAATATTCACTCTGAGGGATTCCTCCAGTTGAGAGCAGCCATTGAACGGAGGGTGGGGTCACAGGGCGTCCCCCAAGGACTAACAGGGATGCCCACCCATCTGTGCTGGTGCTCTAGTCAGGGCAGTAAGGGGCAAGGGGGTCACAGAACAAGGTTAACATTTGTTTAAAGAGCTAGTGTACTGCCTAAAACTAATATTAACTTACCATTTATATCTAAGGTACTTTTTTCTTTTCCCTTTGGTTAATTAGAGGACGTTTTACTTGATGTTACTAGATGTGACATGTGCAGTGGCACTGTGCCTGGCAATGGTATCCTGTCTAAAGGGCGTAGGAATATGAGCACAGGCAAATGCACGTCATTTATAGTGTGAGTTGGAATCATGCCATGGATAAAATACTATGTCTATTTATAGCACGTTTCTGACTCAAACTGGTCCCCCCTCCAAAGTTCTTGTGTTGAAGTCCGCCAG
Organism: Neoceratodus forsteri; assembly: GCA_016271365.2. Taxonomy (NCBI): domain Eukaryota; kingdom Metazoa; phylum Chordata; order Ceratodontiformes; family Ceratodontidae; genus Neoceratodus; species Neoceratodus forsteri. Next base: position 1,095,489,123 of record CM057456.1, on the reverse strand, counting down.
TGTGTACCATGGAGCGTGCTACTGCCGTAATGTAGAGGTTAAAGTTACACGCTGTGAATGGGCTTCTTCATGCAGCAGGCCTGGTTTTGAGTCTTACCATGTTTTTGCTGAGCACCACTTCAATTGTGCCCCCCCCCAAGTTGCATCCCCCTGGACGTTACAATAGTAAATTCCCCACCAAGTCCCCCTCCCCGAGTTACATCCTCCCAGAGTTTGGAATAGTAAATCCCCCACCAACTTTCTGTCCCCGAGTTGCATCCCCAGGAGTTTGGAATAGTAAATCCCCTCCTCTGACTTTCTCCCCCTCCACGAGGTGCCTTGCCCCGGACAGTAAGTATCCCCGGTCCTTGCAAGGTGATTACTTTGCACTGCATTGCCAATGTGCGGTTGTTGGCGTCGGCATTTTCTTTGCGTGATAATTTACAGCAGCATTTTTGTTGGTGCCATACTGACCTGGACCCCCTAGCAGCTGACACATCTAGCTCTGTTCCTTCCATGGCATCATCAGTATTGGGATTTCACTGACTGTGACATCACAGTTGCTCAGGAAAAGCAAATCAGTAGCTACCCGATAAGTCAACTGAGATGTCACTGAAAGTGCGGTCATGCTGCTAGTGATGAAGTGGTGGGAGAAACAAAACTAGATTGTGTCAGCTGCCAGGCAGAGTGCTGGTCCACATATGCAGCATAACTATTATTACATAAAAAATGTTCTAGTAAGCAAAAGGAAAAAGGAAAACACTTCAGAACTAAAAAGTTATAACTGACTACTTCTTAAAATTTATATAATTTTCCTGTCTACTATTTTTGGTTCTACTCGCTGTTTAAGTAGTACAAACACGACAAACTAGGTGTCTGTCTGTACTAGGAAGGTTGTAGTGGCGGTAGAAGTAGATTTTATTTGTTTATGGTGCCCTTCCTTGGAGGCTCAGTGCACCAGTACAATAGTAACAGATTGCAGTGCAAAAATAATAAATGTCAAACAACATAAGAATATAACATGACATAAAACATACATAAATGACAACCCCTAATGAAAACAGTTTGTTAACAAACAACTAAGTCGCACTGCTTTTAGACATTCACATTTTAGTACCAGAAGGAATTATTCACCCCCCCCTTAAGCCGGTGTAAATAAATAGGTTTTAAGACCCCTGAATTTAGGGGATAGCACCTGCAGCCCATACAGGACAGCTCTTATCTCTATGTAACCCCTCACCCCTGCCTTTTTAGCAAAACGACAGGTGGCATGCTGTTGAAGCTGACTGCAGTACCTGGTGGGGACTGGGTTCGGGGAGGATGAGGTTACTCGGCACAAGGGACCTAGGTTTGGCTACTCTGCACAGGGGCACCCGAGTAAATCCGAACACAGGAAGCAATAACTGTAATGTCCAGAACCAGGAATGGGATTCTCCAGTGTGGCTTTTATTCACATCCAAGCTGAACAAACAAAGCATAGACAGACCCCCCTTGGGGCTACATTTCCTGGTAATGCAGATTAGAGACAACAGAGCACTTTATCACTATTTCCAACCCTCAGGCTCTAAACCCACCAGGCACAACAGGCCCGGACTTGCACGCAGCTTTGGGTACACAGCCCGACTTGTACACTACTTGGGTTTTCCCCACTGGCCCGGCTCCCCTGCCGGCCACTTGATCCGCGGTCCATTTGAGAAATGAACCAATTATCCTGTTGTGGCTCCCCAAACCACACTAGAGTCTTCGACTCCTACAGAGAATTTTCCTTACAATCCCACGTCTGGGTACTTCCCTCATCACTGGCCAAGTGCCTGAGGTAAAGTAGAAATCCACAGAAGAAATCCGTAGAGGTGGACCTGGTCACTAAAGATGGGGGGGGGGCCACCCACCTCCAGCTCCCAAAGCCCATACCCGGCCATTTCTCTGGAAACTGAACAATTCCTTTACTGAACTTTCAAATGTAGATTATGGGTAGACGTCTGTCACATTTCCTCTACATATCATTTGCATCCCAACAAGCTCTGGACTTGAACCTACTTTTACTTTGCTTAGCCCATTACTCTAGGCTTCCCAATATTTTAGTAGTTCAATCCCCACATTGTCACACAAGTCCCAGGGTGAAAAACATAGGCCCTTTTAGCAAGAGCAGACACTCACCCTCACGTTGCAGGTGCCCCACAGGTGACTCACAAATCTTCTTGTTCTCCCAAATAAACCCTCTGGAACACACAGGCAGCTTTTCCTTTACAAGCAGAACTAGAGGGTTGCCCCAGGAATCTGCAGGGAACCCTTTCCTGCCCCCCCCGGAGGGAGGGGACACTGAGACCCGAAAACAGCGGTCTCCACCACTTCAATTATCTTCTGTGTCTCTCTTTAAGGTGGAGACACACACCCTTTTAAACTAAAAAGTAGCCCTCTGTCAGGGCTGAGGCTCCTAGAGCCTTCACTGAGCTGCTTTCTCAGCAAGCTCCCAACTTCACACTTCACTGACTCACACTGACTGAACTGATTTCAAAACCTCCCAACGTTCTATGCCAACTCCCTTGCTGCAGATTCCAATGTGGCTCATGCAGCTGCGATAGTTCCATTGGCGATGTCATCCCTCAGTCTCAGCTGAGACTGAGAACAAGTGAGACAGTCTGAAACCCATTTAACTGGAGTTTCACAAGCTGCCTTCCTTGCCTACCACTAGGTCTTACTGGGATTCTAGTAACCCCGGGTAACAAGGGGGTTACATCTAGAATGTGTTTTTTTTCGAACTCTATGGCACCAACCTACTGCGGCATCTCTCGGAGGTGCCCACTTGACTCTCAGCCCCATCTACTCCCCACAGTGACACCACCACCAATTTCCCCCTCTGGAGAGAGACTTCCCAACACCCCAGATCACCCCCTGGGGCAGGGTCTGCCACTCTTACCTTGGCAGCATCTTCCTAGGATTAGAGGGTCCATCTCTCCCAGAGGTCGGCTGTGGGTCCTTGGTGTGGGCGTCCGGTGTTGGGGTTAAGAGGGAGGTCCCCGAGGCCCTTGCTGCCTCCTCAGTGTGCCGGGGTATTTTTTCTTTAGTCTGTCCCCTGAGGAATATGGCCAGCAAGGCAACGTAGTGCCGTGGCCCCACCTCAAGCGTACGCTGCGTCGCTACATTTGGCAACCCCCAGCCACTGCCAGAGGTTGCTCAGCGAGCGAGCGCTTTTCCCGATCCCTCCCCAGGAAGAGAGAGCAGTCCTCCAGATGCTCGATCTCTTCCCTCCCCTGCTAACCTCTGGTGCCCGAGCTTGCTCCTGAACTAGGGTCAGCGGCGTGGCATGAGGTGTGGCATCCAGTGCTTCAACCCTCACCGCCACCAGGCCAGGCTATACTCTAGAATGTTAATATGGAGATTGCAGTCCACCAGGGACCAGATTATCTGAGTCGGAACTAAACCAAGGTGGGCCACTCACCCAAGGCTGGATGCATCTGAAGTCAGGGTGACCTGAGGAATGTCCCTGAAGTAGGGAGCCCCAACCAGCAGATGCTGTTTGTCTCGCTACCACTGGTCTGCTGTCTACAGATGGGCACAGACCCAGACTAGGTGTTTGAAGAACTGGTGCGCTTAAAACCTCTAAGGCTGCAGAATCCATTAATCAATCTGCATATGCAGATGGTCCAAGGGAACCACGAATATGTATACTGCCATGAGGCGCAATAACAAAGGCATGGTTCTGGCCAAGACCATGTTTCTTCTGGCAACCCAGACTTGCCTGAAGTATCAGGGCAACTGCCCGATCCTCTGGCAAAAATGTGCATGCCTGAGACATGTCCAGCACAGCTTTAAAAAGCCCCTGACGCCATTAGAAAAACCTTGACTAAAATGTGAGATTTAGACAAAATTCAGTTTATATCTAATATATTATCTATAATTCTTTCCCTTTTTTATGACCAAGGATAGTTGTATAATAGAGAATTACTGTCCCTTAGACTTCATCTGTTCTTTCTGCTTGCTTACTTCTGACATAATAATTCCCTTTTTTCTGGCATCATGATTATCTCCCCAGCAACAGACTGTTATGTCATAAACAGATCTGTGATGCCAGGTGTAGGCAAGCAGCAAGAACAGGAAGGGAAGTGATCCTGTTTACATGAAAAGGTCCTTAGCAATTAAGCAGCAAGGGTGAGAATTACAGGAAAAAAGATTAAATATAAGCTAAATTGTGTCTAAGTATTACATTTTTTCCATTTTTTACATAACAGCGTCAGGAGCTCTTTAATGAATTGTAACCTTTGCCATAGGGTGAGAATGGGTTTGGTATACTGACCAGGGCACCCGGTGGGTCCAGCAACTGCCTTGTCCTGTTAACTATGTAAATCATCTGGTCTGCAGAGGACGACTTAAGGAGCCAGTAACACAGATAGGGGAACACATGCAGCTTCTGCTGATGAAGGGCTGTGGCTACCACGGCAAACCATTTGATAAACACATGCAGTGCTGAGGACATGCCAAAGGACAACACCCAGAACTGAAAATGACAGTTCTCTAGACAAAACCAGAAGTATCATCTGTTGCAGTTTTCTGATTTATTTATGTGCAGATAAATGTGATGCATATTCAGTGGATCCATCCAGTCTCCTTAAGCCAACAGGGGAAGGAGTGACCCCTGCAAGAGAGCATATGAATGTTTTTGTTATGTTACGTACTTTTTCAGTGCCTGAAGATCCAGGATGGGATAAAACCCTCCTGTCTTTTTTGGCACTAAGATTATCTAGAGCAGAACCTCAGATTCTGTTCTAGTATTGGCTGGATTGCATATTTTTTCCAGTAGAGCCTTGACTTCCTCTGGAAGGACTGACAGGTGCTTCTACAGAAAGTGACAAGGCCTTGGGATGTTTCAAGGGCTGCAAGATGAACTACAGTGCATAGCCTTATTGAATTATTTTAGGGACCCACTTGTCTGAAGTGATGTATCTGTCATGGGGGCAGGAACATCAAAATTCTGCTCCCCACCTGAATCCCTGGATATGGAGCAGGAGGGGAGACAGTGAATCATAAGGATTTGGATCAGTGATGCACAACATACGGCCCGGGGCCACAAACGGTCCCCACAGCAGCTGTCTGTGGCCCCCGAGGACCTAGCAGCTTCCCCTTGCAGCCTTTGTTTATTTGATTTTGTTTTTAGTTTTAGTAATATGTGGATTGATAGATAGATAAATAAATGTATGTTTTGATTTATTTTATGTGTACATTTAATAATGTCTTGCTGGATATTTGTCACCTTGGGCCATTTCACAGTGGCCCTCGGCCAGTGGTCCTTGGCCCTTGGCCTTGACTCAAGTTTTCAGTTTGCCCCTCCACAAAAAAATTTGTGTACCACTGATTTGGATTGTCTGCCTGCTAGCATGACCTTTCTAGGCCTTTTAAGAAATCCACATATACTGCTGCTGGTAACCTCAGTCAGCACCCTTGGATGAACAGAAGTGACAGGAGCCCTTATGAAGGGACTCACATCCCCTTAGGCTGTTGGGGGCCAATGGGCTTGATAGACTGAATGGTCTGCCAGAATGTCTGAAGCTCATTCAGCGTTGTCTCCATCATAGGATCAAACAGTGTGTTAACCCCAAAACGGGATTTTAGAACAGATTGCTCTACATCAGGGGTGAAATCAGCAACTTTTTTCCAGGAAGGTCTGCGCATGCAGATTCCAGAGGCTGCTACCCTCACAGAAGCATCAGAGGCACTGTAGGTTGAATGCAGTAAATGCTTCCTAGCATCTAGCCCTGAGCTACATACTCTTTAGCCTCAGTTTTAGATGAGCCGTCAGACAGGTTATCCACAATCATGGACAGGTATTTCTCCAAGCAATTTGGTACTTCACCAAGTACAGTTGATACTCTACAATTTGGAGGAATGTGTTGCTGAACCAAATGCCCCTTTCCACATAATATCCTGTTTCCTGGATTTCCTATCTGGGGGTCAAGTGCTCATGTGTTCAGGTATTTTTGGCCAATGATGACCTGCTACGATTACCATTGAATCTGTTTTAAAATGGGTAAAATCATGTTTTTATCCCTAGCAGCCAGATATTTGCATGGTTGCCTTCCCCGGTACAGCTGACAAAGTGCTAGGCCTTTAACATGCTGCAATAGTGGCATCTTCTAGTGCCAGAAAAATGTGACAAATCATCACTGAAGAGGCAGACTGGACCTGCAGGAAATCCCTCAGATTATTTTTGGAAGAAACCTTCTACTTCATGGTCAACAGGGGGCAGATATAACATTTTTTCATGGGGGTAGAAGTTTTGTCAAGGGATAGCACTTTTCCTGAAAAACATAAAATGTTCTCTTTTAAACCTCAGATTAGCCTAAAACAGCTACTGTTTGCTGGCCTAAGGGGGTACCAGGTGCTGCTTTGCAACAAAGCTGGATTAGCTAGTGTGGTGAACTACAAAGTCTCTTGGACCAACCTTATCATGGTTTGGAAGGATGCATCCCTAGGGGAAGAACCTGGGAGTATAATACTGCATTCACACTGTCAGAGAAAGCAGTAAACTCTGAATAGTGTCTGACTGCAAACACCACTTCCTTCTCCTTTCCCCAGAAGTTATCCTATATCAAGTTAGGATTATACTCCTCCCCCTCCTTGCTCTACGGTTGGGGGGGGGGTCCTGAAAGGAGTCAGGACCATGATAGGGGTAGGAGGCTGAACCATTTTTGTCAGCACTGTGGACTGTAGTGTCACAGATCAGCTTGGTATAAGCACCACAGACAGCGATGACAGTAACTGAGGCAACAGTCTGTGTATCATTTCAAAACAATGGCCCCAAACAGCTGTATTGCCAAGATCAATCCTGATGGGCACAACCTTGGTGGTTGAGGTCACTGGACTAAGCCTCACAAACAGTGAGTCCTCCATCATCGTCGAACTTGCAGGCTGCTGCGACACCACTGACAACATTGTGCTTACTTTCATCCTGGGTTCTGACCATTCAGTGGCTGAACCCAGAGTTGGCGCTGGGTGCTGGGTGTTGGTAGGGTCATCCTGCTATGGCTGTGGGACTGTAAACAGTCTCAGTGAATGGCGATGTTGTTCCCTAGATGTCAGCAGCAGCCTAGAGCCCGACTGCATGGCCATGTGTTGTTCTTTCTGGTGACAGTACCATGATTTGGTCAACGGCATGGACTTCAACATCACTGATTTTGTCAGCTGTGACTTGTCACCTGAAGTTAGCAGAAGAACAAACATTTTAACTGTGACTGCATGGTCCTCTTCCATATTCTTCTGGGGAAAGTCCTCTAGTGACTTCCACCTGTGTCTTCGTGTAACCAATTGAACAATGCTAAATGCTGTGGCTGTTACTGAGGCAGTTAACATAGTGGTGGTGGCTGTCATCATGGGAGAGTCTATTGCTACAACAAAACTTATAAAAAAAGCAGCAGCTTTGGCAGTGATGGGCTGCCTGTGCAGTATACAGTGATGAGATAAACTGGTGACAGTGACCCCAGATAACAATGTCACTGTGCTCTGGTTAGAAATGCTAAACCAAGCTGACAAGAAAAAGCAAGGACGACAAATCAGAGAAAGAAGGCTCATCCCTGTCACCTGCAGGTACCAGTTGTCAGACAAACTCCAACGCCTCTCTGCAAACAACTTCACTCCATCAAACTGCAACTTCTTTGCGCCTATAAATTTCATCTCATATTCACAACAGTGGGCTCAGATTATTATGTGCCCTTCCCTTCCTCGGAATGCACAACAAACAAGGTAAAATATGTTTAATTTTTTTTATTTCTACTGGGATTACTTTTTGTATTAACCTAAAAAAGTTAAATAAATTTACATTTAATGATTTCAAAACATAGACACATCTGTCTGTCTCATTTATTTAGTGACTTTTTATTTTCAAAGTGCAATAATACCTCTTTGGGGTGGGTGGTATGGGCTATACCTGCCCTTCCAAGGGCTATAAGGTCCTCCGCCAACTACGTAGGGCCTCATTACTATTGAGTATTATTGCTTGCATAACAGCCAGCAGTCCCATAGTCTGTTGGATATATTTTGCTTTGAAAATGCAAATAACGAGCACTACACAACTAAGTACCAATACTTCTGATGTCTTGCGCAGTGTAGTTCTAGACAATGACCCAATTAACAGCTTCAGGTACTTCTGAGCTGGTGTTGTTATCAGCCTAATCACTCATACTTCATCCTGTTTTCAGGAATGATCTCACTGATCCTCTCTTGGTTTTACTTCCTTTGCACGATTCCTTAACTGATGAAAACACTTTAAATATCTGGACAGCTTTGCAGTGATGCCCACATAAAAGGACTACTGTTATAAGAACATTCCACTGTACTTCTAATCCCAATTATTTTCTATTTGCTCCAGTTTTATTTTTCCATTATTTATTTATTTATTTAAATGTTTTACCAGGTAGGCATACTGAGCAGAGTACCGCTCGACTCCAGATGCACCTGGGGGAGGAGGGGATAGAGAGAAAATTACAGAAATATAAATACAGAATTACAGAAATACAAATAGCAAATACAAACAACTGTACAGCTAGTGAAAGAAGAAAAAAAATACAATGGAGTAAAATTTAGAATATGAACACCCACATTTAGAATGCCTTGAGGAGAAAGACAAATAATGCAACCAGTATTGGAGATTCAATTGGACAGAAAGCAGACCCCTAGCTACTAACTAAGGGGCCTGAATGCATAGCAGTATATGTCTGTCTGGGTTGTAAGAAAGCAGCATTGTGTAGTGACAGCGATATAAGTAGGACTGTGCAAACCTCTAAAAGCTCTACCTCGCGAACTTTGAGATTCGAACCTCAAAAAGTTCTACCAGATTCTACTTTTTTCAGGGCACACAAGTGCCCCCCCCCACTGATAGCCGATCGCCGGCCCATTGTATTAAATTCCCTGGTGTCTAGTGGTCCCCCCCCAATAGCCGATCGCCAGCCCACTGTATTAAATTTCCTGGTGTCTATTGGCTCCCCCCCCACTGATCACCAGCCTGATAAACAATTAATTTGATTAAATTCCCTGATGTCTAGTGGTCCCCCACCCCGTAGGTAGTGCCCCCCACCCCGTTCGCCCTCCACCACAACCCTGAGTAGGTGACTGGCACAGCCCTCCCTCTCCACCATGCTGGCTGTCCGACTGAGCTGTCAGTGAATGAGCCTGTACTTGTACAATCACATGCTCATTCATTGACAGGCCACCAGCTTGTCCCCATTCAGTGAGCTCTTTGAGCTCTATCGGGGTACAGACAAGATCAGAGGGTTGTTCCATTTACCAGAGGGGGGCGGGATGGGGGGAAAGGAGCATTGTAGTCTGCTTCACCTCATCCTGCTCCCCCCACTGCTGACCGGAGCAACCCTTCGATCTTGTCTGTGCCCCCAACAGAGCTCAAAGAGGTCAATGAACGGGGGTGAGCTTGTAATGAATGAGCTCACATTTGTAAAAGTACTTGCTTATTCATTGACAGCTCAGTCGGGCGGCCGGTGTGGTGGAGAGGGAGGGCTGTGCTGGTTGCCTGCTTGGGGTCGGGGGCACTACCTGCCAATTGGCAGGGGGAGGCTCTAGACACCAGGGAATTTAATTAAATTTGTTCACTGAACTGTCGATTGACGGGGGCACAAGACACCAGGGAATTTAATTGTTTAAGGAGCGAACCAAAGTTCACAAAAACAACAGAAGGTTTGAGGGTGTTCTCGACCCTTCGAACAGCTGGGGTTTGACCTTTTTTTGTATTAAGGTTGAACTGAACTTGCAGCCCTAGCTGTAAGAACCTACTTTCATTGAATATATGAAAATTTCAGTTAAAGAAATTGTTTTGTGAAAAAGAAAACGGTTCTTATATTGGCTGTAGCACATCAGTGAATATAACAAAAATACACCTATTCTGGATAAGAAAGATTTTAAAAAGTTTATTAATTTATTTGTTTTCTGTTAACTGGGTAGGTATGCTAGGCAGTCAAATGCCTGTTTACAGGCATAACCCAGGAGAGTACAAAGTGGGTGTTTTACAACGCTCCCTGATGCAGCATGCCGGCCTGCAGGTGCAGCGTTAGTGCTGCTGCTTGTGATGCCGAAAATCTGAGTTTAGGAATTAGCATGGATCATTAGAGAGCCAGCTGGGGGAGGATAGCTGAGTGTCTCATAGATGTTTAACTCCTCTGGGGTGGGAAGGAGTATAGTTCTCGCTGCTCTACCACCACCTGGGTGACCACAGGTGGTGGTTCAGTGGAAGCCAAGGACTGAGAGAGCAGATATTGGCAGCATGGTGCTACACATCAGACAAGGCTTTCTCGAAGTCAGGGGATGAGACAGAAAAACATAAATGCCCCCAACTGAAAGCAGGATGCCGTCCACTGCCCGCCGCAGGCCCACACCGCCAACTGGGTTCTTTGCCTTGCCAACCAACATTTCAACTCTGTTTGGGGGAAGTAAGGGCCAGATTCCCCAGCAGCCTTTCCCATGGTGGGATATCTATGGGGGAAACTGCAAGGTAGAGGTAAGTCCCAGAGACAGCGGGTGCCGGGGCTGTGGGGGGTGATCTGGATGGATGAAGGCCGGTCGGGATGCTGGGGAACAAAGTACAGTAAATTTCAAAAAAAGCTACCTGCTGCAAAACAGTTTGGACCAGGTTTCATTTTATAACAACCACTGGCAGACGGGCACTACTCCAAGTGGAGAGGGTTACCAATCAGTGCTCCTCAGGAATTTGTGCCAAGGGCCACTGCTACCCGACATGTTCATCAATGATCTGGAAGCTGGGCTCTCCTGCAGGATGCTTATGTATGCAGATGGCACTAAGCTGGTCAGGGTGTCAAACTCCCTTGAGGAGGGGACAGTCTTCATAAAGATCTGAACAAGAGTTATTGATCGGGCTTCTGGGGCCAGAGTTTCCAAGGTTGATGTAGGGCTTGTGTCGAACCTGCAGCAAACCCTTGCACTGTCTGAATGCTGCAATTGCACCTGATTTTATAATCTCAGGCACAGTTGTGACATTCGACTTTCTGCATGGCAGCTTGCCTCAAAGTTTGGCCACAAGCTGGGTGTTACAAACCCCAGAACTGATGAATGCTAGACCAAAGAATGTTGGTCTAGCTGGCGTCACTTTGCCACACAGGAAAGAAAATCCTTTTTGTTTGCCATAAACCTGGTGCACCATATATTTGATGTACCCTGGGATTGCAGCATTCTCTGGGCTTTGAAAATCCAACCCCTGGTGTCCCAGATTCAATGTAACTAAATGCAGGGTGCTACACTCAAGGGCAACTGGAGGTACAGTAGAATCTATTCACTATGTGAGACTCCCCTTTGTGCAATGGAGGAGAAAAAGACAGGGGAGTAATGACAGACAAGTAGATAAGGAGTTGAAGCATGATAAGCAGTGTGCAGTCACCATTGAGATGGTCAGCAGAATGCTGCAGTGTACTAAAAAAAGAAGGGGGATGTGGTTGACACTGAAATGTACAATAGGTTTGATACACTAGGGGGAGGTGGAAAGGATAAGCAGAGACCTGAGAAAACTAGAGGAGTGGTCAAGGGTATGGCAGCTGTGTTTCAATGAGAAAAAGTGCAAAATAATCCAATTAGGGCACAGAAACCTGGGGGTGGAGTACAAAACAGGTGGAATGGGACTGATTACCGCCAAGCAGAAAAGAGACCAGAGGGAAGTCATATCAGATAACCTAAAGGTGGCTAGGCAGTGCAACAAGGTAGTAGGGAGGATGAGTGGGATGTAGAGGTTGCATAGGGAGGGGTATCACTGCAGAAGGAGGGAGGTGGTGTTGCCTCTGTATAGATGACAGGTAAGACCCCACCTAGAATACTATGTCTAGTTCTGCAGACCACATCTCCAGAAGGACATAGACAGAGTAGAGGTGGTCCAGAAGAGGGCGACTAAAATGGTGCAGGGTCTGCATCAATAGCCCTACAAGGAGAGACTAAAGGACCTCATTATGTACACCCTGGAAAAGAGGAGGGAGAGTGGAGATATGACAGAGACCTCTAAATACCTCACGAGGGTAAACAAGGTACAGGAGGGGAGTATTTTTCAGAAGAAAAGGTACTTAAGAACAAGGGGACATACTATGAAGATGTGGGGGGGGAGGGGAGGTTCAGAAGAGATGTGAGGAAAAACTTCTTCACAGAAAGAGTGGTAGACTCCTGGAACAGCTTTCCAGTAGAGGTGATTGGAGTGAAAACAATGGTGGGGTTCAAGAATGCATGGGATAAGCACAAAGGAATCAGTGGAAAAGAAGGGGGTGGGAGAAAGAGCTGTAGATTGAGTACGGTCCGCAGTGATAGTGTAGGTAGGAAAAATGGGCAGACTGGATGGGCCATCCTGGCACTTTACAAGGCCCTTGTAAGACCCCTCCTGGAGTACTGTGTGCAGGTCTGGGCTCCTCAGTACACAAAAGGACATTGAGGAAGTCAAGCCTAGCCAGCACCCTGATTACCAGCCTTCTGAGTTTGCTCGGCATGCTGGACCGCCAGGTAGCCCTAGGTTGTTCTTTTAAATGGACTCCACAAGGAGCCCAATAAGGGTAGCATTACTACTGAATAGATTTCTTGTGTTTTTTTCTGACGGCTAATGTTGCTGTTCTCAAACATCCTGGAAAGTCACTTGTATTGGCGCTCTGCATTGTGCACAATCTATAGTGTATTGCATTGCACTGCTTCTTATTTTGTTTTCTTCTCCAAACTGCAATAAACTGCGATTGTAACTGCTGTGCCCAGTTAAAAATAATAATTTTATTTATTAGGATAATGAATAGTTTTGATTTACAAGCTTTAGAAATGTGTAGTCTCTTCGTTCTGTATTATGCACTTGATAGAGATATTGTATGGGCCTTGAATGCTTGTATAGCTATATTGTTTGCTAGATTAATCATCACCTCACAGCCAGTTCTATATTTTTAGCAGAGTAACAGCAACACAGGACCCTCTTATCATTCTCATAATGGTTGATCGATAAGTGCAGACAGTATTAGTGCAAATATACAGTGCTTCATACTGGGCAGGACTGTAATCCAGCAAAGCTTAAAAACACTAGATTTCTACCAGGTATGTTGTAACTATTGTTTTCTAGTTGTTTTTTTTTTTTTTTTCACTTTCCCCTGCTGTTGGTCCACTAAGTATTGTAGATCATTTATCAATTTTTTCACTGAGTCTCTCAAAATGTATCTGACTCTCCCCTACCAACCACACAATTACTGTTTGTGACATCACAGTCTGTTGTCATAGTGAGCACTATTAAACAAAGGCACTATGATGTTAACAGGGGAAACGAACATTTTTCAAATGCTTCCTATACAGACTTTTTAGATGGACTAACGAGATGTGCTGTAATCTTGGAAAGGAACATTGTAAATGAAAAAAATGTATTCTCCAGTAAACTGTAACAGCTGAAACATTTTTTTTTGGTTGACTTTATTTCACTCCGGTCGCGGCCCGAGGAACCTTCTCTCAGGCATCCTGCCCACCTGAGGCTTCCCAGAACTTCACCTCCTCTCTCCCCCACTCCCCACAGCCAGCACCCCTGCAACCAACCCATCCGGGGTTGGTCGCCCCCTCCTCTTGGGTGCTCTTCTAAGGCAGTCTCTGGTGAGGGCTGGCAGGAGGAACTGGAAGGCCAGTCTAGGTAAGCCTGGCAGAGGGCATGGGGGACAGATGATGTTGCCTGTTCTTCGGAGCCGGTGTTTTCCCAGTTCTGAGCGGACCCCCCTCCCTGCGTGGACACGCCTGACACAATGGCGCATGGCAACCCTGCCAGCGTCAGTCATGCTGTGTAGTGTGCAGCCTGTGCACTGCAGTGCTCCCGATCTCCACCAGGAGCTGCTGGTGCACCAGGCTATCCCTCACCCACCCACCCAGAGAGGAGAGCCGCCTGTCGGGCACTCAATCCTCTACCGTCCCCTGCCGACCCCTGGCTCCCGAGCTCGCTCCCAAACTTGGGTCGCCAGCGTGGTGCGAGGTGTGGCGTCCAGTGCCTCAACCCTCAGCGCCACTGGGTGGCCTAACATTTTTTTTCTGAAAGCACATGCTGAAGTGCAGAGTTGCTCTTGAAGTGCTGAACATCCTTGAACAATGTTTGGAATCAGAACTGGAATTGGATTCCAATTCCAATGTTTGCTGGTGGCAGAATTGGAACCTTGTACTTCCTGCTTGCAGCCCCTGCCCTCCTCACAGATCTCAGCAATTTACATGTGGTGATGGACACGTGAGAGTCACTACTGTCTATTTGTAGTGTGCACTGTGTCCTTTGGAGACATGGAGGTGTGATAAAATGTCAAATTTGTGTGCCAGACTAAACCCATCCTGCACTCCTCATAAAGGTCAGGTTTCTGGTTATATTTTTGTGCCTACATTACTGTCGAAAAATTCTTACGTCTCTTTACTGTGCCTGTCTGTGAGGCTGAGCAGCAACATCAATATCTCATTCCATCCCATCCGTTTAGTGTGACTATCAGTCAAGCAGGGAAATCACTGCAGATATTTTTCAAGTACATTAGCAATGCAGTGCAGCACAGCACAGCACAGCATTTGATGACTGCATAGTGCATGCAAACAATATTTTTTCCTACTGACCTTGTGTAAATGTCATTATTTTGTTAAATATGCCTGGGGAAAGAGATCATAAAAAATGCAAGCAGAGGCAGTGTCTGGGAGTTGTGCGTTCCCTAAGCATGATCAGTGTGTGGAGAATGTCGCTGATTCAGAATCATTTCACCATCTAGGGGTCAAGGGAGTAGTGGTGTGGCTGCACCATCCTAACCTCCCTTGGCAAAGTGCGTTCCAAGGCCAGTGGCAGAATTGTGTAACTCATGCTGGTTCCTTGGGCCATTACTGGTGGATGTGAGGGGGGCAGTGATGTTACAGTTCTCCCACAGGCCTCTGCAGCCATTCCAGTTTGTGAGCCTTATACACATACAGTACCTCTCAACTGTCCCTGATTATTTTTATTTTTCAGTCTTTGGTAACCGGGTAAGGCCCACAAGGCACAAGTGCCTGTTTTCAGGGGCGACCTGGGAGCACTGGGTGGCTAAGTGACTTGCTCAGAGTCACACAGTATACAAGCTGAGGTTGTGGGAATTAAATCCCAGTCTGCTGGATGTAGCAAGCTCATTCACAGCTTGTTGCTCTAATCTCTAGGCTACACTGCCAGCCCCAACTAGGGACATCTCTCAGTTTACCCCTCAAAATTGCTCTGTCCCTCATCCATCCTTCATGGAAATAGTGCTGCCCACACACAGAAAATGTACTGTAAATGTAGACTTTAAAGTGGAAGAGTCAGCAAAAAGGGCTTCCACAATCAAATGTGGGGTTGGTCCCAAAGAGCACTTAGTGGACAAAAATATTTTGGTTTGCTTACTGTTCACAGTAGTATAGTAGATTGTATCTGACTAATTTTTGCTTAGTTCTAGGCTGACATCTTCTTTTACTACAAATCCCAGAATCCCCTCTTCAGCTAACATCAGAACAGTAGGCTGCAGTGGGAGATTCAATAGTCTGCAGTGCATGTTAGAGCGCCTGCAGTATCTAATCAGGCGTTTTTCAGGTCTGCTTTGCTCCAGGGGCTATTTTGGATGGCTAGCAAAGCAGGATGGGAGGGAGAGCTGGATGTCCTGGTTCCCCTTGGGACCAATGACCTAGCTAGGGACAAGGCTAGAATAGTACAGTACAGGAAGAGCTCAGGGAATTGGGGAGGGGTCTTAGGCAGGTAGCACACTCAGTGGCCTTTTCAGAGGTGCTACCTATCTATGACAGTGGGAAGGATAGGGTACTCTGTACCAGGAGCTTCAACACATGGTTGAGGGAATGGTGCAGAGTGGAGGGGTTCGGCACCGTTGGGGATTGGGGTCCCACTTAGAGGGATAGAGGCCTATATAGGGGAGATGGCCTGCATCCATCTGGGAGGGGAACCACAGTCCTCAATGAACAGTTTAAATGTTACATTGATGGGCATTTAAACTAGCCAAGGGGGGTGGCAGAAGGAAATGGGGAGACATAAACTGTCCCCTCCCAAAACTGAAGTAAGTAGTAGGAAGAGACCAAAGGGAAAGAAATCTCCAAGGGTACCCAACAAAAAAGGAAACAAAGTGGTACAAGTGAAAAAAGCTGGGACTAAGAGCAGAGGGGGTAAAGATGAATGGTCAAAGGGGACGGGGATGATGACAAACAGAAGAAGAAGAATCTGCATTTATATAGCGCTTTCATACACAGTGTATCTCAAACCGCATTACAAGCAATGCTAGACTAGTAGTGAAGTGAGGGTGGTAGCACATTCTGGAAGGTCATGTGTACAAATGCTTGAAGTCTGGGAAATAAAATCCCAGACCTAGAGGCCATCATGGCAGAGGCTGACCTGGACATTGTCACCATTACCAAGTCATGGTGCAATGAGAACCATGACTGGGATATAGCCATACCAGGCTACACTCTGTTCAGACAGGACAGGGTGGGAAAGAAAGGGGATGGAGGTGGCATGGCTCTTTATGTGAGGGATAACATAAAGGCTACCAAGATACAGGGAAACCAGGAAGGGGCGGAGGTACTGTGGGTCACCCTAGAAACAAGGAAGGAGCTATTCACACTGGCATGATCTACATACCTCCAACACGGGGCGAAGTGATAGGTTCTAGTAGAAGCCATCCAAAAGATGACACACAATGGAGAGGTGTTGCTGTTGGGGGACTTCAGTCTGCTGGGTGTAGATCCAGCTGCATTTTTGTCTATTTTATTTTTATTTATTTATTGTCTCAGATTACAACCTTTGAGTCAAAAGACTCTTTTACAGAGGTTCCATGTCAAAAAGCAAAAACATAACAAAACACAGCAGTACACAGTTTGGGAAGAAAACCCATAGACAAACAAGATATAGGACTAGTGAATTTGAACAGTGTGTCAGGATCATTACAATCAGGCAATTAGATAAGTACTTTTTAACATTTGTGCATGCCAAGGCAGAGCCAGTAGAAAGCAATCAATGGAGTATTGATCTTGTCAGGAACAGCAGACAGAGGCAGGTTCATTCATAGTTAGTGCAATTGTGCAGGATAAGACATAACCATTAAAGAGCATTCTAATTGAAGTAGAACTTGTCAGGGTACACTAGGGCCGGGAGATGGGCTAGGTGGGACAGTTGCACCTGCTGAGTGCCATGAGGTGTTCCTTAAGCTTCCTCTTGAAGGTGCCCAGGGTAGGGATATCAAGGACGTCAGGGGGACAACTAGGAGCAGGGACATCCTGGACTCCCTTCAGGGGGCATTCCTCAGGCAGCTAGTAAAAGAACCCACTCATGAGGGGGCAGTACTGGACCTTGTACTCACTAATGGGGACAGTGTTGCAGACGTCACAGTGGGTGGCCACCAGGGAACCAGTGATCACCATGCAGTGTGGTTCAATGTAAGTACTAAGGTAGGATCGAACCACACAAAGGCGAGGGTCTTGGACTTCAGCAGAGCAGATTTTAAAAAAATGGGGGAATGCCTCAGGAATGCCCTGGCAGGGGGAGGACTTTGGGGGAAGTGGAGGAACAGTGGGCAAATCTAAAAGGAGGGATACAGAAGGCAACGAAGCTTTGCGTCAGGCATGTAAGCAAAACCAGGAGGATAAAGAGATCGCTGGTTCTCAAAAGAGGTGTCTGGGAAGGTAAAGGCAAAGAAGCTGATATTCAGAAGATGTAAGAAGACACAGAGAGATGAAGATAGAGAGGTGTATCAGGAGAAACAGAGAGATGCATGGAAAGCAATTAGGAGCACAAAGATGCAGACAGAGGAGAAAATAGCCCAAGCAGTGCAAAAGGGGACAGGGTATTTTTCAGGTATGTAAGCAAAAAGAGAAAGATCAGGGGAGAGATAGTAAGGCTTAGGAAGGAAGGAGGGGAGTGTGTGGGGGGGGGCCAGGAAAAAGCGGACATCATGAACAAGTACTTTTGTTCAGTGTTTATGGAGGAAGGAGACCACAGATAAGGGCCAGAAACATAGATGGAAGGGAGACAGACACTAGTCCATCTACAGAGGAGAGAGTTCTGAGGGAACTCACAAATCAGAAAGTGGACAAGGCAATGGGGCCAGAAGGAGTGCATCCTAGGGCACTGAGAGAGCTCAGAGAGGTGCTGGTTGCACCTCTGACAGCCCTATTTAACCACTCACTGGAGACGGGAGTGCTTCCGGAGGACTGGAGGAGGGTGGATGTAGTCCCACTTCACAAAAGTGGACGCAAAGAGGAGGCTGGCAATTATAGGCCAGTCAGCCTGACTTCGGTGGTGGGGTAAGTAATGGAATCACTACTGAAGGAGAGGATTGTGGAATATCTGGAATCCAGAGGCCTTCAGGATCCGAGGCAGCATGGATTCACTGGGGGGAGATCATGTCACACAAATCTGATAGATATCTTTGACTGGGAGACCAGGGAATTGGACGGGAGTGGAGCAGAGGATGTGCCTACCTAATTTTCAGTAAGACATTCGACACTGTTTCACATAGGAGACTTGTAAACAAGCTGGGAAGCCCAGGAGTGGGTCCTAAGGTGGTAACTTGGGTGAGAAATTGGCTGGGGACAGGAGACAGAGGGGGGTGGTGGTGAATGGAGTTCACTCCGAGGAAGGGAGGATGACAAGTGGGGTGCCACTGGGATCAGTACTGGGACTGGTCCTCTTTAATGTCTTTATTAGCGACATTGCAGAGGAGCTAGAAGGGAAGGTATGACTCTGCAGATGACACTAAAATCTGTAATAGGGTAGACACTCTGGTGTGTGTGTTTGTGTGTGTGTGTGTGTGTGTGTGTGTGTGTGTGTGTGTGTAAAATGAATAGTGATATAGGTAAGTTAGTGAAGTGGTCCAAGGTGTGGCAGCTAGATTTCAATGAGAAGAAGCGCAAAATCATGTATTTGGGGCACAGAAACCCTGGGGCAGAGTACAAAATGGTGGTGGTGGTGGTGGGGGGGGGGGTTAGTATTAGCCACCACCAAACAGGAAAGGGACCTGGGAATAATTATATCTGATGATCTAAAGGTGGCCAGACAGTGTGACAAGCAGTGGGGAGAGCTAGTGGGATGCTAGGGTGCATAGGGAGGGATATAACCAGCAGAAGGAGAGAGGTGGTGTTACCACTGTATAGGTCACTGGTGAGACCTCACCTAAAGTACTGTTTCCAGTTCTGGAGACCACATTTCCAGGAGGACATAAACACGGTAGAGGCAGTCCAGAAGAGGGCAACTAAAATGGTACAGGGTCTGCATCACAGGCCCTATGAGGAGAGGCTCAAGGACCTCAATTGCAGGGAGTAGCCCGGTATTATGTGGGGGAAGAGCTCCTCCCCCACAGCCTATTTAAAGGAAGCAGCTGACTCTCGCTCTGCTTAGAGTGAGCTGCACTCACCCTCCATCCTCCCCGACACCTCCTCCTTCTGCGGCACTCTTATCCCACCGGGGGCTTTCATAATTCTAAACCAAGCTTCCTTCCTACAGGTGGGATACAGAGAAAGGCCAAAACCATCAAATATTATCAAACAACTCAATTCAAGCATCCAAGTACCTAAGCACAAACATTCTATACTACTACCTAATAAACATTGTCCTCTTAATGCTGGCCTCTGTATCCAACAACCATCTACATCATTCCAATATATATGTTACATAAGCACTGAGCTATGAACCACACATAATATATACACCCTGGAGGAAAGGAGGGAGAGGGGGGATATGATAGAAACATTCAAATACCTAATGAGTATAGACAAAGTTTAAGAGGGAAGCATTTATCAGAAAAAAATGCTCAAGAACAAGGGGACATGTTATGAAGCTAGAAGGGGGGGACTCAGCGGAGATGTGATGAAGTATTTCTTCACAGAAAGAGTGGTTGATGCCTGGAACAGCCTCTCAGTGGAGGTAGTGGAGGCAAAAATGGTAACAGGCTTCAAGAATGCATGGGATTGTATAAAGGAACCTTAGAGGTAGGGAAAGGGAGGTGTATAGCCAGAGATTGAGTAGGGTCTGAGGTGTGAGAGGAGGTAGGGAAAATGGGCAGACTAGGTGGGCCAAGTGGTCCTTATCTGCTATCAATATCTATGTTTCTATGTTAAGTACAATCCTCTGTGACTGTATGTAGTCCAGGGAGGACAGCGGGACCAACAAAGAAAAGATCAGAGCTTATACAAACTCTAACATGCACTGCAGGCAAATGAATTTCCCACTGCAGCCTACTGCTCTGATATCGGCTGCAGGGGATTCTGGGATTTGAGGTAACAGAAGATGTCATCCTAGAAGTAAACAAAATGAGTCTAATACAGTCTAGTATACTACAGTAAACAGCAAACCAAAATGTTTTTGCACACAAAGTGCACACTGAGTCCAGCCCCACACTTGAGTGTAAGGGCCCTTGGTGGAGACTGTTCCCCTTTAAATCAATTACCTGTCTTACAGTATAATGGATTATTAGATGTGGTCATATCACTTGCAAGCAGTTGCAACAAATAAACGATGAGCATGAGTTTTGATTGTGTTTACCAAAATGGAAGATTAAAGATAATGCACAACATGATTGTACCTTTGTGAATATGACTAATACTGCATAACATTAACCATGTGTTCCTTACAAGGTTATCAGCACTAGCATAACATCAAAAGCTTGAAAACCGATACCCGGCATCTCCTCCACTGGTGTCTCTCTCTCTCTCTCTCTCTCTCTCTCTCTCTCTCTCTCACTCCTTCTGCAATGGTATGTGCCTGTGACCTCCCTAAAATACTGGTTAATTAATGTTTAAGTACTTGACAGCGCCCCAGGAATCAGAAACCCTTGGTCACCTGAGAACAGGTTCCAGCTTGTCCTCTGACACACAAAACTCAACCTGTCTCTTTTCTCCCTTAATGTCTCCCTTTTTTGCAGGTACTGCAGGTATGGGGGTAGGGCAGCTGCAGTATAGGGGTGCTAGTGGATGGGAGGTGGGTGGAGAAGGAGGAGAAAAGGCAGAAGTACTGAATGGATACTTCTGCTCTGTGTTCACGAGGGAGGTAGGAGGTCTGCTACTCTGTGGACGGGGTGGGTGGGTGGGGAGGAGGGGAGGTTGACTGAGTGATTCTGGAAAGCAAGGTATTGGAAGGTCTGAAGGCGTTTAGGGTGGCTAAGGCACCAGGTCCAGATGGCAATCACCCTAGGGTGTTGAGGGAGATGGCAGAAGTGTTGGCTGGACCACTGGCTGACTTGTTCCACACCTCAAGGGACACGGGGTGCATGCCGCAGGACTGGAGGTTGGCTCATGTGGTGCCTATCCAAAAGAGCGGCCCACAGGATGAGCCGGGTAATTATAGACTGGTCAGTCTCACTTCCATAGTGGATACATTTATGGAAGCAATCTTGAGTGAGAGACTGGTAACGTTCCTGGATGTCACTGAGCTCCAGGATCGGCAGCAGCATGGGTTCATCTCTGGGAGATCAAGCCAGACCAACCTAACAGAATACTATGACTGGGTCACAAGGGAGTTGGACAAGGGCCATGCAGTGGCTGTCCTATATTTGGATTTCAGCAAGGCCTTTGATTTGGTCCCTCATGGGCGACTGGGGGCAAAGCCGGAATATGTTGGGGGGGGGGCTAAGATGGCTAACTGGATCAAGAAATGGCTGGAAGATGGACTGCAATGGGTGGTTGTGGGAGGGAATCTCATCTCCTAGGCCAGTGACCAGCGGTGTGCTGCTGGGCTCTGTGCTGGGGCTGGTGTTGTTTGGTCTGTTCATATTGGATATTGCACATGGGGTTGGAGCAACATCAGTTTGTTCTCTGATGACAAAAAGATGGGGGTTGTTGTCGATAACATAGAGGGGTGGCAGAAGCTAGAGTGTGATCTAACCAGAATTGAGGAGTGGTCAGCAATGTGGTAATTGGGTTTTAAAGCAAAGAAGTGCAAAGTTATGCTCTTCGGGGCAAAGAACCCGAGGAGGGAATATTGGTTGGGTGGGGTGCGGTTTGGTGTCACTGAGGCAGAGAAGAATATAGGGGTCATAGCAATGGGGAGCATAAACAACTCTGCTCAGTGCAGGAAGGCTGTGGCTAAGGCCAATAGGATGCTGGGGTGCATTGCATGGGGGTTCTTGTCCAGACACAAGGATGTGATTTTACCCCTGTAAAGGTCCTTGGTCAGGCCGCATTTGGAGTATTTGGACTACTGCGTGCAGTACTGGTGTCCATACCTGATGAAGGATATCAGGCTGCTCGAGGTGGAGCAGCATAGGGTGACAAAATCAATACAGGGGATGGAAGGCAGAACCTACGAAGAAAGGCTGAGACACTTGAGTTTGTACAGCTGGAGGAGAGAAGGGGTCAGGGGGATATGATTGAAACTTTCAAATACTTGAGGGGGATAAACAAATCTGGCACAGAGGGGTTGTTTAAGCTGAGGAAGCGAAGGGACATGAGGGGGTACGGGCTAAGACTGGAGGGTGGCAGATTCAGGAGGGAGATGAGGAGGCATTATTACACTGAGAGGGTGGTGTTGAAATGGAACGCACTAATAGAGGAGGTGGTGGCATACAGGATGGTGGGGAGGGCAATCTCAAAAGAGTATTGGACAGGGCAAGGGGGGGCTGGGTAAACAACGCTGAGCAGTTTCCAAGAGTGAGGTGGGGATGGGTGTGGGGCAGCTGCAGTACAGGGGTGCTAGCTGCGCATTCAAGCAGACTTGATAGACCGTGAGGTCTGTCTCTGCTGGCAAGTTTCATGTTCGTATAGCTATTGTTGGCAGTGACCAATACAGAGGCTCTTCCTCCTCCTCCTCCTCCTCCTCCTCCTCCAGTGACAGTATGTGACAGCCTCTAATGCAAGCAGTTCCTGGAATAAAGAAATCCTCCTCCAGAGACATGGTCTCCTGCACCTGTATAGTAGATTCGACAACACCAGCTCCTCCAAGTCCTCCTCTGCCAGCATCTCTCTCTCTTCATGGTCTTTCTTCACCTGTTGCAATGGTGCATGTCTGTGTCCTCCCTGTAATACCAGTTAAATAATGTTCACTTACTTGACAGTGCCTTAGAAATTGTTGACCTGTGGTCCCCTGAGAGCAGATTCCAGCTTGCCCTTTGACAAACACAAGACTAAAACTGCGACTTGTTTCCCCTTGTGTCTCCCTTACTGCAGGTATAACTACTGCTGGCAATGACAAGAACACAGAGTGCTCCTCCCATTATGCGGGTTACAGCCTCCAGTATAAAGCCCCAGCCTCTAGAATACTCCATCTGGTGACACTTTCCTGTAAAATGGGATGGTAATTGTGCTGTCAGTTATTCTGTTTTCCTGAAAAAGAATGCTTGTTATTTCGCAACTGTGTCTCAAACTTATTTTCTTCACTTTGGTCTCCCATTTTCTGTAGCTCCAAATGATGAACAGTCTCCAGTTTGCCCCAGTGTAATGTGCTTCTGTGTTAACATTAAATTTATACCCGTCAACAACACCACCACCTTTAGTAGTGATCAGCACTGAAAATAAGATCTCTGTAATCAGCTTTGCCTGCTTCGAAGGTGCAGCTCAAATCACCATTCACCTCCTTGCCAACAGATTGGTTTGTGTGTCAACATAAACTAAGCACACTACAGGTGCCATTGGCTGTCACTGGGGTTGCTTCTTAATCATGTTTATCAGTGTTATTCATACTTCTGTACATTATATGAGGGTGACCCCTGGTCACAGAATCCAGCAACAAAAAACAGAAAAGAGGCAGAACAATCTGTTGAAGGGAAGAACATACGGTAGGTCACTAATTAGCAATGGATAAGGGAAGTACTGAATAAGCAGAATTTTTTTTATCTTTGTTTCCATTATTTTTTTCAATCAGTATTTTATCTCCTATTGTCACCCCACCTGCCCTGTTCTGGACCAGTCCCTCAAACCCCATCACCTGGCTTTCTCTGGCACTTACCTCATGTTACGATTGTCTTGTGTCACAGGACTGTGAGATGCCCGTCACTGGTCAGTCATGATCGGGATTGTTGCCACCATTTTCTCTCCCAGGGCCCACTAAGCATGTGCAATAACAAATTGTGCATACTCCACTTCCATGGAGATACCACCTGGGGTCTTGCTGGAGGGATTCCTTTTCCTTGTGTCCCACTGCATTGCCACCCAGATTCCTTCAGGTGGCAGCAACCTAGCAGGATGTGTGCGTGCACTCCCCAAGGCAAGAACGCTGTCTGGGGATGCTCAATCCTCCCTCCCTCCCCTGGCCAGTCCCCAAGTGACCCATGTCTGTTCTTAAACCAGTGTCACTAGTGTGCTAGGCAGTGTGAAAATCACTGCCTCAGCCCACCACACCACTGGCCTGGCCCATATTTTGTGATCTTAATGATGTTTGGTGCTTATTTCTTTTTTGAATACATTGTTTATGCTCACTCTTTGGGGACAACTCCAGAGCCTGGATCAGCCTAGCACTGTCCTTTTAAATTCCAGGCACTTAACCTTCTCCAATCCCATGGGAGTATTCTCTGGGGCAGACCCCATGCTGGACTCAAACCTCCCACCCCTCTTGGGGCACAGAGGCAGTAGAACCCAGGTTGAGAGGACAGCAAGTAGCAGGAAGTAGGGCATGAAGTGAGCTCTTCCAACTCACTCCAGGGTGTTTCTCAGGCTTGGTCCCACTTCCACAGGATGTTGGCATGCTAGGGGTTCCAAGGGCAAGCAGGACTTGGCTGACATCCCCTTCCCAGTGTCCCAAGCTGCACTACCACCTGTGGTCACCCAGGTGGCAGTGTTGCAGTGGGGATCATGTCCCTACCCACCCTCTGGAATACTCAGTCTTCACATGGCTGGTCCCTGACAACCTGAGCTCAGTCATGAACTCATGGTGACTGATGATATCAAAAGCAGTAGGGCTTACTTCTGCTTAAATTTATTTATATCGCATTATTGCTTATAGTTAGGATTTGAACTTCAGAATTTAGGATTTGGACTTTTTTTATCCTGACAGGAAATCGGAATCATGTTGGAACTGGAATCTGATTTTCTCAATTCCAAAAAAGTCCAATCAGATCGGATTTCAGTAATTCAGAAACCAAATAAATGAATCTGATCACCCCTACTTCATACAGTAGTTCCCTGAATTTTAATGCCTGTGAAAGGCACCAGACAGATAGCCCTGGAGATGAAAATCATCTCCTGTATGAAACTATGTGCAAGATAAGATATTGGAAGCTGTAGTGAAACCTCTGCACACTAGCTTTTATTCATATGGGCTCCTATGCACAACTGAGAAGAAGATATGCACCACAGGCACGTACCCCACCCACGGAGCTCTGCATCTGCAGACAGGTGCACACCAGGTGGCATTCACGACTGCCGGCCACCTGTCCATGGCCCTGCCCCTCTGGTGTGCAGGTTCAAGTGGGCAGACAGGGGCAGCACAGCAGACCTGGGTGGGGGTCCTCTGCACCCCCATGGGCAGCACTATGCGCCATAGTGCATGGCGGGTAGTGCTGGCACGCCCCCCCACCCACCGCTGGTGCTCTGCTGTCCCCGCGGCTGGGGGATCGGGCACATAGCTGCAATCTGCACCAGTCGTGAATGTCACACAGGGTCCATGAGACCTCGCTCCACAGCATTCATGCGTATCGATGCCAACATACCCAGTTTACACAGCGTGTTGGCATCATGCATAGAGCCCATGGTTACCACCAACTTGCTTTGTGACTGAATGATTCAGTTTCTAGATCCAGATTCAGTCCTCCATATTTTACTGCTTCAAATTAGTTTTTTTTTTTAGCTTTTTTTATATGGTGGGCCAAGCAGCATCTGTGAGATCCTTCTTTAATTTTTGTTTATTAGATGCTTCTTATCGGACTTTAAGGAAATATCAGACATTTCAGTATGCTTGCAGTGCAGGCTAATCAGGAAGTGTCCTTAAATGACAGCTGCTAGAAAGAGCTGACACTGTCTGCCCAATAGTAACCTTCAACCTCCTTACACCTCACACCAGCCAGCTGCAAGAGTATTGCTGGGAAGGGTAAATTATAACCCCTAACTTAACACCTACATTTTGTTAAAACCCACCAACACCCAGGCAGACAACAACTAGAGTTGCTACCTGTCCTGTTTCAGACTGGATAATCTGGTATTCAGGGCCTTTATCTGGTCATGTAGTTTTATTTCAGAGTTGGTGCTTTTTATAGCCATTCTGAATGCTCTCATACTTGTAAAAGAGATTCTATCAAATCATTCACAGCTTTACCAAGTTGCAAACAAGCTGTGATATGATACAGACCTTTGTAAACCAGTCAGCTTGGGAGGTGTAAAATAAGGCTATGAAGACCATTAGCAGTAAATTAACCTAATCCTCTCCATGGTGCATAGTAAGCATGGCTTTTCACTGCTGTGAGAGGGAACAGTTTTTATAAGTATACATGGTCTCCTGTTTTTAGGGTCTGTCCTATATTTCAGTACTGCATTTGTAGCCCCTTTTTGTTAAATTAATAATCAAATATTTTGTTGCCTTTGTAACCACATGAAATCCCTCTCTCCTCAGCAGATACTGCTTGCAGTTTTCATACTACCTCGACATGCCAGTTACATTGCTCTGGGCCATTCAGATGAGCAGCATAGAATGGTGTGGCTAATGTCATGCAAAGTTTTAGAAATAAGAAAAGGTAGAGAGAGAGCAGTAGCTGATGACATGAAAACAACATAATCTAGATTCCAGGGCGCCACAAACCTAGAAAATTAAATTATCAAAAACTATTCAAAGCATATCCAAAATCATGCCTGACATAGAACAAGTGAGGGTATTTAATGTTAAAAGCTTAATTTCTTCTCACTTGACTTCTCTCACTTTGTAAATGACTTTGGGGGAAGAGCGGTAAGAGGGAATATAGGCAGTGACTCATCTTAAAATGGCAGACAAGTTTTGTAAATAAATCTCGTCCAACATTACGGTTAAAGTCACTTGATGTGTGAATTAAAATGTGTACTCTACAACCCCACCCAACTGCAACCCACACTAAAATGAAAACTAAAAATATTTGAATCGAAATCAAACAATGCAAAAATAATAATCACACTGTTATTTGACAAAATAATGAACAATTCAGTCACGGTAGCCTTTCTGAATAAATCATGTGAGTAAGAGTCTACAGGCTACAGCCTATCAAAGCAATGTCCTCATCAGTCAGAAAGAGGGATGAGGCCAGTGGCAGAGTTTGCAGATATGGTTCAGAATCAATTCTTCACCTCAACCAAAGGTGGCGACCATATATATTCATGAACCTTTGGTAATCATGAAGCATGTGGTATTTTAACTTTATTTTACCCTGCTATTCGTTTTGTCTAATTTGCTTTCATTTTACTTTTCTACTTGTTTAAATGTTGAATCAGGAGTGGCATCAATGGCAAAGAAATGCAGAAGCTGTCTCTGTGGTGCTGAGCGACAGGGCATTGCACTGGCATGCCGGTGACCAGAGTTTGCATCCCAAGCTCGTATGTCAGGAGCAGAGGCCGGCAGGGAGGGAGGGAGTTAAGGGTATCCCATGGACACTTCCCTCCCGGGGGGGGTGGGTTATTGCAGACCACTCTTGGAGCGGTTCCTGATGGCGGCTTGTGGTGATGCTCTAGGCTGCGTGGGTGACCACATGCAGCTGAGCATCCCCACCCCCATTATGTCACCAAGGTCACACATGTGGGAAGTGGTGAGAGCCCCAAAAAATAGAAAATGCAGGACTGATGCAGGATGCTGCCTGCTGCGTCCCTGAAGACCCGCACAGCCTAACCTGAGGTGCTCCTTGTCACAAATGCACTCAGCAGTTCAAGCCCTCTGCTCCCACAGTGCTAACCTCTGAACGCAGTAATGTGAACAGGTAACAGACAGGGTAACCCTCCTATCTGCTTGTGGGTCTGAATCACCTTTAGTCTCAAGTTCTGGGAGGATTCAAACTGTGAACCTTATGCTAGCATACTCAAATGTACAGGCTCAGATAATATTCTCTTCGGGGGATGCAATATATCTTTCGCCTCAGGGCACCTAAGGAGGTATCCAAAATGAACCCTTTAAAACTCTATAAAAGACCTTGGGTATATTCTTACCTTTTCCCAGTTTAGTAACACCATCAGGCTTTTGAACAGTTTTTGTCAGTTTTAACCCTCTATACGTCACATGCAAAAAAGAACTGGCAGGCCCAGACAGTCTTTCAAAATAAAGATTTTACTAAAGATGATAAAAATATGAAAAATGTAAACACAGAAGAATATATCAAAGAGCATACAATCACTTAAAAGAAAACAAGGAAAAGTACAAAACAAAAACTCCTACCACAATACATTTAGACTTTTTCTATCTAATGTATTACCTCTATAGTGCTTATAGTTATATCAGACAGCTGTGTCTGTCTAGAGTCCCAAGATGGTATGTCAAACAGATCAGACACCAGTATTAGTTTAAACTGTATCTCTCCACACCCCTTCTGTGAGTCATCTAGCTCCTCCTTTTAGAATATAAAAAAATACAAACAGGATGTCCTATCAGGAGGTATATTAAATAAAGTAACACCAGCAAAAATTCCACTTCCTAAATATGACTCCTTAATTTAAATTTTTTTTTATTATGATGGTATTTAACCTCCTGTGGCCACCCTAGCTGCCCCCCCTAAGACTCGCATCCTCCTATTGGGGGGGGATCCGGCCACTGTCCATCTCAACCAGGACCACTGGCACCCAGTAACCTCTGCGGCTTACCCCCCGAAGTGGGGCAGCAGGGAGCCCCCGAACTCCCCACCCCAACGGATCCAATTTGGGTGCCAGCACCCAGCGAACACTCATGGACGGCCATCAAGCCACGGTTAGTGCCACTGATTTCCCTGTTCTGTTTCCCCTGAGTCGGCAGGCATGCAATGACGCCAGTGGTCATGAGTGTGCACGCATCCGCATGCATCCCTGTCCAGGCATCTGCCCCCTGACTCTGCCCCAGTGTACACCGTGCATCCCTGACCCCCAGCCTTTGCCAGGGGGCAGTTGGATGCTGACCATTATGGACCCCCCTCCCCAGAGAGGAAGAGCCATCCATTGCATGCTCAATCCCTCTCCTCCCCTGCCAGACCCCGGCGACCCGTGCTCGCTCCCAAACCCGGGTCACCGGCGTGGAGCGAGGTGTGGCGTCCAGCGCCTCAGCCCTCAGCGCCACTGGGCCAGCTATATGACTCCTTAATTAAACATTTTCTCTTTGATCTTGAGCAGTTCCTATTCCCAAGGCGTATCAAAGGGTTTTATAACTTTTAGCACCATGGTGGTATAACATGTTCTTCCTATAGGAATCATAAAACTTTATGATCCCTATATCCTGGCAGCTGGGTCAGTTCTAATTAAGACAGAAAAACAGGAGACCCGTAATTAAGTCTCTCAGGTCTTTTAATTATCTCCTGGTTTCAGGTTAATATATCATGTAGCTTCTCTGAAACCTGGGGGGTGAGCACCCATGGAGCACAGACTCACATACTATATTTTTATGTTACAAATATCACACAGCAATCATAAGCAGCTGGCCAAGCATCACACTTCTCATGGAAACTGAGTAGAGTACGTCCTCCAAGGTCATCCCTTGGGGGGCAAGCCAGGGAGGAACACTGAGGTGGAGGTTAAGTCCTGGGAGGACGGGCTGGGATGTATGGCAGAGCTGATGGAGGCCGGCCACTGAAAAGTACCTCATGAATAGAGGCCACTGTCTTGTCATTGCATCTCAATTATGTCATGGAGGGATCACTTCCTGTAGGTGAGAGAGTAGTTGCATACAAACATAACATTTTAAGAAAGAAAGACCATTAGTCCATTAAGATTTTCCTCCACCAGCTCAGTGAAAATACCCTGTCGACCATTTTCATCAAAGTACCCATCAGATCCAAGTTTGAATGTAGTTACGGCATGAGGTGATATCACCAGCTCTGGGAGTCCTTGACCTCATGTTCACCACTTGGTCTGTGAAGAAGTTCGTCCTGATATTTCCACTGAATTTCCTACTTTCAGTGACATTTTTTAAGTCCCTGTTCTTTCATCCTTGCATATTCTGATAAGCTGTGGTTGATCTGTAGGTATTTTCCCTTCCAGGTATTCAAATACCACATACTGCATGGTGAAATGTTGTTCTGCACAGAGATCCATGCCTAGTATAAGGTTAGAATAACTGGTGACCCCTATAATGACTGGATATCCAGTCCTGATAAATCGAGAATAATGGATAGGTAAGTGTGTATTATGGATTTTTTTCACACACCTGGGGTGTGTGATGACCCATAAACTGCTCGAGAGGTTTATGTGGTCATCACACAACGAGGGTGTGTGAAAAAAATCCATAACATCAAACTTACCTATCCTTTATTTTTTATAATTGCTGGTGTGGATGTTTAGACTGTATTTCTAGCAGCTTGAAAGAAAAATACGTTTTTTAGCTAGTGTGAAGATCGTTTGGAGACTCTTCATGTTGGCAGAGAAGACAATCACTGTAAATACCCACTTTCAGTGTCTCGCACTGACACTGCTGCACAGCAAGGTTCAGATGCACTGTTTCTTTGAGCACTGTCATATCAACTGGATTTCAGGTTATTATGAAGGGTAATGTCAACCCGATTTCGGGTTATTATTGCCTTTGGGGCATAATAACCCGAAATCTGGTTGATATGCATTTTTAACAAAACAGTAGTCTGGTTGATATTTTTGGTCACCAGTAATTATAATGCCATAATTACCCACAGAATTCCATAATAACTCAATTGCAAGTTATTACAGGGGTTTCCTCCTTGTGCTCTCACTTCACTGAAGTGTGAAAGAGTACACGCTGTATTTGTGCAAGTACGGCAGCTGCTCATGGAAATGCTTGCACAAATACAGTTTTTTTCTCTGAAACCTTGCACCAATTATAAAAAATAATGCCTGTGCAAAGTTTGTTTTATGAGGATTTTTCACACACCTTGGGTGTGTGAAAATCCTTATAACATACACCTGCACAGGCATTATTCTCTATATAGTGTAGGATGGAATTCCAGCCATAGAACAGTCTTGTTGTGCTGCAGTAGCGATGTCACCATGTTGTTGTGCTGCACTAGTGATGTCACTAGTGCAGCACAGCAAGATAGAATGACTTCGTGCATGCGCATTTCGAGTCCTCTGCAATTCAGGAAGCGGCCATGGTCGTGAGAGCTGGCCCAGAAATTGAGTGCCGATGGAGAAAAACACCCAAGTAAGCATACAACCTTGTCTAAATGGTTACCCATACACTAAAAAGATTGTGTATGAGCATCCATACACATACAATGCTTTTTTTCAATCTCGAGGTTTCCGTGGTAACGAGACCTCTCAAGCTGCGCTCTTGAGGTCTCTTGTTACCACGGAAACCTCTTGATTGAAAAACAGCGTTGTGTATGATTGCTCATACACAATCCTCTATATTGTTTATGGTAGAACCCTGTTATGCATGGAATTCCATGCCTGGAATACTCTTGTTGTGCTGCAGTAGTGACATTATTATGTTGTGCTGCAGTAGTGATGTCACTGCTGTAGCACAACAACTTAGAATGCTGCCACACAGCTGCTTTTCTCTATCTATTTGAACTGGAAGCTGTTTTTTTTAACTTGAACTTACAGAAAAAGCTACAGCACACTGAATCTGTAATTTGAGTCCACAACCAACCCTCAATGCCCCCCAACCCCCAGTCCACTGAAAGGATGCAGAGTGTCTGACTGGGGCTTGGATACATGAACATACATTATAAAAGATAACATATGGGCATCCGTACACAGACAAGCCTGTGTCTTCATCTTGAATTTTCTATGGCAACCAATGAACCTCTTGAGTTTCGCTCTTGAGGTTCTTGGTTGCCAGTTTCTCCTCGCTTTCAATGCAGACACAGGCTTGTTGTGTATGGCAGCCTATACATTGTCCTCTATGTTGTGCCGCAGTAGTGACATCAATATGTTATTATACAATGGGGTAAATTAAAAGACCAAAATCCTACATTCTGATTGGCTGGCTGGCACCTTTTCAGCATGGTAAATCCTCCAGTGTACCAACTGAAAAAGGTGCCAGCCGCCAGTCTGCCCCATCAGAAAGTCCTCCTAAAATCACTCTGAGCACCATAGAGTGCGAACTCGCAAAGACGGCAATGAACGGCGAGATGCAGAACTCTACAGTACTACTGTTACTACTCTTAACAGTACTGGCCAGTCTCACTCTGAAGCCTGGAAAGTCAAGTTCTGTACACTGTAAAAGGAGAGGCACATCAGGAAAAAAATGTAAACAGTCAAACTACAACCACTGCGATTCGCTGTCTGCTTCAATCCCGTCAACAGGTACCCAATAAAGTTTTTTCACATCTCAATACATTAACCGACCACTGCACCCAACTCACTTCTTGTACTCTGTGCAGTCTACTCCCCCCGTGCTCTCAGTTGTCACTCCATTCCTCACTGCAGTCACACTTTCTCTCTCTGTTTACAATGACTTGGCCAGGAATCTAACCGAAAAAAAAAACATTAAAAACAAATTCCCATGAATGGCACCATCACTGAATCTACTTAAAATCAGAAGCACATGCTCCATGATCTCTTCCCATTAGCGCTCTGCCTCGCACACTAACACTTGCCACACAGTCTGTCTTTCTCTAAGAAAACTTAATAATTAACCCACAGACTCGGAGACCCTCTAAAAAAAAAGAAAATTACAACATGCAACTCTGTATGTGGCACTGTACTATGGATGTAGACAACAAGAGTGGACACCAGCACTGCATCCATAACAACAGTCCTACTAACCCAGAACTAATTTTTCTAGCAAACTAATAAACATAATAAAAATGCCCCAAAAAACGTTTTTCTGTATTATTTTTTCCATCTAAAAAAGGGGAGGAACATTGTATAATAGCAATATACCACTCCAGGATATGGGTGTATGGGTGGATTTACCAGTTCTGGTGTGGTTAAGTCACTCGGCCTGCGGCCTCATGACCAGACCACACCAGGTGTGGTAAATCCACCCATATACCCACACCCTGTTGTGGTATATTGCTTAATTGTGCTGCAGTAGTGATGTCACTGCCGCAGCACAACTCAGAATGCCACCACACAGCTGCTTTCCTCTAGCTAATCAAGCTGGAAACAGGTGTTTTTAAAACTGAACTTACAGAAACAGCTGTAGTCGCTAGCTGTATACTAAATCAGTAATTTGAGCCCATCACCTATTCCCAAGTGCCCCCCCAACTGCCAGCTCACTGAAAAGAAGTTGAGTGTCTGAAATCGGCATGGATGCCCATACACTCTAAAAGATAATGTAAGGGCATTCACATACAGACATGCCTGTGTCTTCATCTCGAGTTTTCTATGCCTGTCTGAGAGCTTCTCAAGCTTTGCTCTCAGGGTTCCTGGTTACCATAGGAGCCATTTGATGCAGGCACAGGTTTGTTGCATATAGCTGCCCATACATTATCCTCTGTGTTCATTTCACCCAAGTCTAATTTTTTCCAAGGCGAAGAGCCCTAGTTCTGCCACTCATTTGACGATCCTTTGGTTTCTGAACCCCTAACTGGCTCAACTCCCTCCAAGATGACCAATTAAGTGCCCGTTAATAGCCCCTAACAGGCTGAACTCCCTCCCAGGTGACCTATTAATGGAGCCTAAACTCGGTCTTTCCAAATCGAAACTCCGCTCACATCTTACTGACCTAAAGAAGTGCACTTGTCTCTGCTAACCTGTCTTTATGTCTTCAGTTGGGTTGGTCTCTAACCTCCAATAGTTGTTTCCCATCACCTCCTACTACCTGCACCCATCCTAATACTTTTTCCACGCCCCTTTACTCTACCCTTCCTTCCACCCTCATCCCCTAGTTTTTAACTCCCATTCTCTTCTCCCTATCTCACTCCTTGCACATCCTCCTATCCCCCTTCTGCCATCCCCATCCTTCCCTCCTTTCCCCCCCTTTTCTGACAAAGGATTCTGGCCTTTCTGGTTTCCCGCACTGTATGTGATTGATCGCCTTGCTACTTTGTTGCTATTATATCCTGTTATTGCATCTCCGCTCCAATTATAACTTTGTATTGTACTAAGCAGTTTATTTGGAAATAACTGTTGCTTTACTTGTGAGCATATTATTGTTATTGTTAACACCACCTTATTCTATGTAATTTGTGTATGTTACTTTCACTTTATTTTTTATGGACGTGGAACCTTTGTAAATAAGCTATTAGCTCAAAGGTTGTAATCCGATACTGCAATAAATAAATAAACATTTCTCATAGCTCATGTTCTCCAAGCCCTTAGCCACCTGTGTTGTTCCCCTCTGGACTTTTTTGATTATGCCAATGTCTTTTCTCAGATATGGTGCCCAGAACTGCACACTGTACTTCAAATGAGCCAGTACAAGGGTATTATAATATTTCTGACTGGCATGTGATATTCCTTTTAATGCATGCCATGATTCTGTTGGCTTTGCTAGTTGCCACCCTACACAGTTGGTTGGTCCTATTTGAATGTGCTGTTGATCACTATACAAATATCCTTTTCCATTTGGCTTTTGGTAATGTCTAAACTATTTAAGTTATCTTTTGCCTTTGCATTCTTCTTTTCAAAGTGCCAAAGAGTGATATAACTGCTGGTGTGGCTGTTGCTGCTTCTTTCTTAATGTCCTCTCTGATTGTGAATTGTGACTGGACATCCTCTGGTCTGCTTCATAATATCAGGTGCAGTACTAAGTAAGACTAAAACATTGCCAATAAAACAGGAATGTCACTTTTTCCCCTGCCCTACTCTAAACCCTATCAGTAACTCTGGTTACTTCAGTTGATTACACTGTCACAGTAGCCCGTAGGGCTGGGTAACAGTCAAACTCCTTTACATTGTAGCTATGGGACTGGATTCACAAAGAGAGCCAAAATTTCCATAGCTGTGGAAAAATGGCTTGTAGCACTGTGGAAATCTAGTTGCACTATATTCACAAAGAAAACTTCCACAATTGTGGAAATCCATAAAATAGGCACATTACAGAAGTCCACAAGTGCTGAAATCTCCCTAACATTCTTTCCTTAGCTGAGGAAAAATCTCAGCGGGCACAACAACAGGTGATCCATATTAGCTGGAGCAGCAGACTTTGACAGTCTTGCCATAGATGCAGTTGTAAGTACTCACAGAGAAACCAGCAGCCAGTCCCTCAACTGAGACCACTCCAGCACCACTGGTACCAGCAGGGCCATGCACCACAGTGGCTGTCTGTAACTGCTGCTGGAACTGATGGTTGTGTCTCTCCCTGGAGTGTTTATATTGTCTGCTTCAGTAGCACTCACTGCAGGCTGTTACCAACTCTGCCTCTACTGCCTGTGGGGTGACTTTATGGGCTGCACTGGGTCTAGTGGTCGCGGTTTGTTGTATTTCAATGAAAATGTGTGCTATTTTTGTTGTAACAACTGACACTACTGTACACCCACTGCTTTGCTATTACTTGTGCCTGCACCGCCACTATAATTGTATCTTACTTGTCGGTACACTGTACTTTGCTCATGGAGAGTTACGCATCACTCTTTGTGGTGCAGCATGTGTGCAACATTTTTTCTGCAACTGCAGAAAAACACTTATTTATTTATTTGTTTGGTATTCGGAAAATAACCTTTGGGCCAAGGCTCTATTACAAAGGTTCCACGTCATGTGCACAGAGTATAGACATTCAATCAAGAAAGTTACAGAGTTTTAGGACATTTGAGACACTGAACAGCACAACAATCAGGAAAAAGTTACAGAGTTTCTTAGACATTTAAAACACTATACAGCATATGGACATCAACTTTAGTTGATTACAAGTGCAGCTAAGGTGCAGAGGCACTAGAGGTTAAGGGTTCATGGACAACTCGTCGCCGTTAATTTTGTTGCCGTGAAGTTGGAGCGGACAAGTGGCAGCAGATAAGAAATTGCCGTGCTCAAGCTCGTCATTATAATTTCATAGCCGCATCTTTACCGTGATCAGATGTCCATTCCTTATATTACAGTCACAACACTGCACAACATGCTATGCTTCAGATGAAGTTGTATTTTAACAATTCCAGACTGACAATGGAAAAAACATTTTAATTATACCGTATTCCACCATATGCAAGGATATGTTGTTGCTGAAAGAATCTGAAACATCTTACGTTTCACTGAATTAAAATACATTGCAGTAAAGTACCTTGCTGAACAGTCAAAAGGATGTTTTTCTTTTAAGCTCCTGATTTAGTCCTATCATACTGATTTTTTCTATTGATTGGTGTTCAGAGTGAGGTATCCCATTTTTGCAGGTGACAGTATTCATTCAAAATGAATAAGAAACAGAATGACAGAAAAGACAATATCTTTGCTCCATGAGGTAGCAGCCAGCATAAACCTGATGACAGAAAACAGCCAGCTGGTACCTTTGGACTTCCTACAATGTGCAGCGCTTAACGATCAGCTCACAGAGAGAATAGGGCAGCAGCGAGCAGTGGTTTTTATGAAGTGAGGGGCAAAGTTACGGCACAATTTTTTAAGGAGACTGGTAACTAGGACTGGAATGAGTGGCATTGAGAGGAAGAGGAGATCGAGCTCAGTGAGTCAGTCCGAGAGGAGACCTATATCAGAAAGTAAAAACAGGTATAGGGGTTTCTGTGACAGGAAAAGTATGCTTAATTTTTATTTCCAAGAGATTAAATAAGTTGTTTGGGAGACTGCAGTGCGACCACTGTACGAGCGACGACAATACTTGCACGATGATTGTAGTAGTGTCTACTTTACATTGCTACTAATAGTCTGCTACCACTTCTCCGTGATGAAATGTTCGGGGACTAATTGTCTGTACCCCAAGGTTAGGTTAGTTTGAATAGCCTCTAAGGGGATATGCCATACTTTTCAATGGCTTTTTTCCCTCAGGAACTTCCGTAGCTGCACTTTTTTCCACAGTTCTCAGTGTATTTT
Source organism: Neoceratodus forsteri (assembly GCA_016271365.2). Lineage (NCBI taxonomy): Eukaryota > Metazoa > Chordata > Ceratodontiformes > Ceratodontidae > Neoceratodus > Neoceratodus forsteri. The sequence continues at coordinate 1,095,452,238 of CM057456.1, read as the reverse complement.
TTTCCCCAGCTGTGGAAGTTTTGTGTATAGCACTCAGAGCAACTTCCCTTTTTTTTCCTGCAGCTAGGCAACTTTTGGGGATTTAGGGAAGGTTTTGCACCTTCAGAGTTTTTTGTGAATACAGTGCATGGTATTTCCAAGTTGTCTGATCCAAGCATCACCTCCCCCCCCAACACAAACTCTCTTCTCCCTGTGTTCTGCGCTCCCTCTGTATGAACTCTCCCAGGCCCCAGAGGCTGAAAGCAGCTCCTGCTGTGTCAGCTTTCTCACAGCAGCATAAGCCACATTGCTAGCCATACTCAGAACGTTGGGAGTTGGAATATTCCGACAGCTCTAACTTGTCAAAAGAAAACAAAACAAAAAAAAGTTATTTATATTACTTCTTTGGGCTAATTTTTTTCTTATACATATTTCCCTTGTATTTACTTTTTACCTATAAAGCCAATCATAAAAAAGGGCAAATCTTAAATAGCTATGGTCAATTAGCGGAGTTCAATCAAATCAATCAATCACATTTTATTTGATACAGTGCACTTTCTCATTAAGAATCAAGGCGCTTTACAAGTGAGACAGAAGACAAATTAAAATGAACATATCAACAATAAAACAACAATAAAACTCTCCAGGTTAATTCATTTTAGTACAGCTAGCTCGGATTGGACTGAAAAGCCTGCCTAAATAAAAATGTCTTCAGCTCCTTCTTGAAGGCTTCTAATGTAGTAATCTCTCTCATCACAAGAGGGAAAGAGTTCCAAAGGATTGGTGTCATATAAGAAAAGGTGCAGGCATCAGATGTTGCCAGCGCACCGTTAGAACTTCTGAAAATACCTCGTTGGCTGAGCAGAGGGGACGGAAGGGGTGGTAGGGCTGCAGGAGGTCTTGCAGATAGCCAGGCCCCTGACAATTAGGGCTTTATAGATCAGCAAGCCGACCTTGAAAGTGATCCACCACCTAACAGGCAACCAGTGCAGAGAGTGCAGCACAGATATAATGTGACATGATCTCGACAGACTGGTCAACAACCTGGTTGCCTCATTCTGCACTAGCTGCAGGTGGCAAATATCAACCCCCGGTAGCCCCAGGTAAAGGGCATTGCAGTAATTGAGCCGCAAAATCATGAAAGCATGAACCAGTGATGGCAGATCACTTGGGGCTATCGGGTGTTTAATCCTGGTAAAGTTCCTCAAATGGTAAAAGGCACTCTGAACCATGTCCCACACCCGAGACTTAAGTGTCAAGCTGCAGTCTGGAACATCACCACGATTTCTTACCCCAGTCAAAGTGAGCAACTGGGAATCCCCAAGCCTAAGCCCAGAGACTCGACCAGATTGTTCACTCACCCCCGGGTGGCCAGCTTCCACCATTAGCACTTCAGCCTTATCCAGATTCAGCCTCAGTCAATTGGCCCTCATCCAGTCTTGGATCTTGGTGGGCACTGATTAAACACCGAGACCGTCTCCTGCTACTTGGGCACAAAAGACAGGTATAGCTGAGTGTCATCTGCATAGCATTGAAAACTCAGCCCATATCATCTTATAATGTCCCCTAGTTGTAGCATATACACTGCGAACAACATGGAGGAAAGAATGGAGTCCTGCGGGACCCCACATGGGAGGGGCAGGGATGCCAAGGAAAAAATCCCTGACACCACCCGCTGAGTCCTCTTAGAAAGAAATGATTGAAACCAGTTGAGAACCATACCAGCTAGTTCACAACAAACCCACAGGTGCTCCAACAACACCCCATGTTCCATAGTGTCAAATGCCGCTGAGAGATCGAAGAAGATAAGAATGGAACGCTTTCCTCTATCTCTCACCACCAGGTGATCATTAAGGACCCGCACCAGGGCAGTCTAAGTGCTGTGCCTCTTCTTGAAACCCAAATGGAGAGGGTCGTAGATATCGTGCGTTGACAAGTGGGTCTCCAGTTGAAGGGTCACCACCTTCTCAATAACCTTTCACACAAAGGGAAGGTTAAAGACTGGTTTGTAGTTAGCCAGGCAGTTAGAGTTCAGTGATGGCTTCTTTAGTAGTGGTCTTACAACTGCCTCCTTCAGAGGCCCAGGAAAGACCCCTGTCACTAGAGAATACTGGACTATCCTAGCTGGAACCGGGCTGATGACCTCAACACAGCCCACTAAAAGGCGTGTTGGCCTAGGTCTAAACTACAGCAGGTTGGCCTCAACTCCTGGATGACTACATCCACGACCGCCCCCTGTTCAAAGTTGAACCAGACAGACTGAAGGCTCATAACTCCCAGCCCATCACTGCTTGCCCCATTAGAGGGTGCTAACCAGATCTCCAACCTGATGGAGGCAATCTTATCAGCAAAGAACAGAGCAAACTCATCACACCTTCTTTGAGAAAAAGCTCCCCAGACTGAAGACAGGCAGGATTACATAGCCTGTTGACAGTCTGGAAGAGCTGAGATGGTCTGTTAGTTGCTGCAGCAATCTTCCTGGACAGGAACTCTGCCTTCTTACAGGAAATTGCTGATTGATAGTCCCTGTAATGAGACATCAATTGATAGTTCCTGTAATGAGACATCAATATAAGCTTGTCCTTCCCAGATCGGGATCCCCAATGTTGCTCCAACCTTCGACCCCTCGTCTTCAGCTCCTTGAGAGTCCCATCATACCAAGGGGATCCCTGGTGTGAAGTGAGGGGTCGAACACAGACAGGTGTGATAGAGTTGAGGGCTTCAGTCACAACTCTGTTATAGGTCATAACCAGCTCCCCCTGCTCATTGCAAGCACTCATCATACCTTATAGGTCCATCAGACCCTGTGGGGTCAAAACGCTCAAAGGGCAGTACTGGACCATCTCCGTAGGGAAAAGTCTTTTTAGAGGGGGCTTCAAATGAGAACCTCACAGTTTGGTGATCTGACCATATGACCGGTTCCACCATGAGGTCCATGACCTCCAATCCCAGTGAGAAGACGAGGTCCAGAGAGTGGCCATGTACTTGGGTTGTAGAGGTAATAACCTGTGTCAGGCCCAACGAACATGTTAGTTGGAGGAAGTCTTGCCCAAACTGCCAGAGTTCATTGACCCAGGCATTGAAGTCACCCAGAATAATCAATCTGGGCGACTCCAACACCAGTTCAGTGACAAAGTGTGTGACTTCCTGCAGGGATTCTTTCTCGTCCCCTGGAGAACAGTAGATGAGAAGGATCCTGCAACCCCCTGTACTGCCACACATTCAATGGACTTTGTTGCTCCCACCGGGAGGGCTGTGAGGTTCAGGTCAGATTTAAAACAAATTGCCCCACCCCCACCCTTACAATCCTTTCTTGGATGGTGCACTACTGAGTACCCAGTCGGAAATGGTGATTCCAATACTGGACCAGCATTTTCATCCAGCCAGGTCTTGCTAATGCAAGCCAGATCAGACGTTGAAACAAGATCGGCAATAATAGACGTTTTGTTCTTAATTGATCTGGCATCGCATAGCACCGCCTGAGAAGGATAGGTAGATGAGACTGGTCCAGATATCTGCCTACTAACCAAGGAGCCTTTGGGTATAGGCACAAGGCAGGGAGGACCCCTTTACTAAGCCAATTTCACCCCAGGATGCCTCCTATATCTCACCACTCCAATCAGCTCCCCGGCCCTATTCCCTATCATAGGCCCTGCCAACCCTCGTTTTCTTTCCTTATGGACAATCCCCAGTGCCCTACATCATCTGTAGGCCTCTGCTGTTATTGAGGGGACAGTAAAAGGGTGCAGGTCATGGAGCCTAGAGGGGGAATAGTACCTTCTTGAAGGGGCTGCCAACCAACACATAGTAACAGCTAAACACACTCTCAAGTAAAAGCTAACCCACCAGGTATTAATCTATCAGCACTTTAATTTAGTAATTAAATATCCATTCCACATTTACGCATCCACACACTCAAACACACACACACATCTTCCCAACCCTCACTTATCCCAAAATTAAACAAGTAAAAATTTTAATGAAGGGGGTCTGAAAACAAGCAGTTACACAAGATATTTCAAGCAGGGAGCTCACTGAGTCATTTTTCACAGTCCACAAAAGAGTCTCTGACTTTATTGCCAAACAAGGGGCTCTCATCCCCTTGGGCTGCAACAAATAATCCAGTTGTTCGGTTCTTACACAGCCCCCTCATGGCTGGGAGTTCCAAAAAGTCAAATTAAACAGTTCACCCTCTGTGATTTATAATCTGGTGACAGGTTATTTAAAATCATGATTATTTAAAATCACGACTATTTAAAATCTGACTGTAACTTTTTCTCTCCTTACCGATCCGGTTTCCAGAAGAACCACTCCACTACTTCCTCTCTGATCAGGCTTACTGACTCCATCCTCTCTGCGATGGATAGTGGCCTTATCACATCAGCCATTTATGTTGACCTAGCTAAGACTTTTGATGCTGTTTCCCACTCCCTCCTATTAAAATATCTCTCCTAGGCTGGCCTATCTGAATCTACCGCACTCTGGTTCAGTGCGTACCTGGTAGGCAGGTCCCAGTTGGTCAGAATTGCCAACTCCATTTCTCCTCCCCTACCCATTAACACTGGTGTACCTCAGGGGTCTGTTTTGTGTCCTATCCTATTCTCCATATTCCTAAATGACCTCCCCTCTGCTTGCCCCTCCACCTCTATTCATATGTACGCTGATGACACTGTCCTCTTCATGTCAGGTAAATCTCCAGTCAAGATAAAAACCAGACTTCAGCAAGATTTCAATAAAGTACAACACTGGTTTAGTTCCCATCAACTCTCCCTTAATACTAAGAAGACAGTCTCCATGATGTGTGGCACTAGGCAGAGACTCTCATGACTTCCCTCCATGCCCTCCTTCCACACCTTAGATGGGACAGTCCTTGAGGGCTCTACATCCTTTAGGTATCTGGGAGTTTGGCTTGACCATCACCCCAGCTTCTCTGATCATGTGGATGCTATCCTGAAGAAATTGCACCCCAATCTTGGTGCATTATACAAGAACCATAGCTGCCTCACTTTACCGGCTAGACGCGAACTTGTCCAGAAGATGATCTTACCTATTATTGACTACTGCGATGTAGTCTACAGTGCTGCTTCCAAGTCTTTCCTAACCAGATTGGATACCCTTTTTAACTACCTCTGTCATTTCGCTCTTGACTCTTCCCCTCACACATACCACTGTAACCTATATCACTCCCTGGCTCTTCCCTCTTTAGAACATCGCCGACACCTCCACTGCACCAAATTCATTTCTAAATTCTGGTTTAGTAAGCTTCCCTCATACCTAACCTCCTCTATATCCAGCCTCCCCCTTCTAGACCATTCCCTTAGGTCTTATGACTCTCGCGTATTGTTAATTCCTTGTCGTTCTACCGTAGTAGGCCAAATGGCATTCTCGCATCGTTTCCCTAAACTATGGCACTCCCTCCCTCCTCAGATTCATCTCTCTTCCTCTCCCCACTCTATCTTTCATAACTTCCTGTCAGTAAACTGGACCTGTGGTTAATTTCCCCCTTTCTTCCCCCCCTTACCTGCTAGGCGAGACAACATTAGCATCTCCCCTCGGATATGTGGTACAAGTTTATAGCACTTACTGTTAAACCACCATTATTATGTTTTCAGCACTGCTTACATTGTTCATTTTCTGTTTCCAATATTATTGTATAAATTGTACTTTTCTACCTTGTCGAATATATGTTTATATGCACTCCCTGTTACACCCCACCTCCGGGCGCACCGTGAGATGAGCAACTTGTTCAGTGTGCCCTTCCTGGTGAAACATTTCAATAAATACATAAATAAAAAAAGCAATTCAGTACTCTATTCCTGTTCTGCAGATCCCTGGGCCCTCTCACCACCTGACTCCACTCCCAGTAGTGTTTTCCTTGAAACAGCAGCATTACAACACTTGCCCAGAAAGATTACAGTCCAGTCTCATCATGTCGAGTCCTGCTAAGTCCAAAATCAAATTCCATGAACTCCACAAATCAGTCTCTGGAAAACAGTACATGCAGAATTCATCAGCAATCTCTGCTGTAAACCTCCTGGCTGATTCAGGACGCAGACACTGTGCACCGCAGCCCGGATTCCGTTCCGGTTCTGGTTCTGGTACTCGTTCATTCTCCTTTCCCTCTCGGGCCACTCTCCACAGCTTCAACTCTGAGGGTTGGCAATCAACACATCACCATACAGCCAGTAACAACTCCGGAGTCTTCCAGACAGGGTGAATGGTCTCACGCTCCTCGACGCGGCCAGCACTACCTTCAGGACCTACTGGCTCTGCAACTTGATAACAAATCTTCAGAAGCTCTCACTGTTGTGACTAATGAACTTGCACATTAGAGCAGCTTTACTTTCTGCTCCCTTCTGTTTGCAACTGGTTGCTATCTAATAAAACAAAAAACCTAACCTCCTAGCTCTGTCTCACTTTCACCCCTAACTACGCTCCCAATCTAAGCCAAAAACTCAACTTAACCAGACTTTATACTTTACACAAAAGTTGTTTAAACATTTAATAGTCAAAGTTTAAAAAGGTTTAAAAAGATTTAGAAACCCCCTTATAATTCCACACTAGCGATGGCACCAATATGATGGTTAATTCAAATTAAATATACAAAAGACAGAGGTCCTTCTTAGCTACTACTCCCCTTCCCCTACCTTGAAAAGATCACTACTATTAAAGTGGCATAGCACAAAGTTGAACAAGCATTTGTCAATGCCGAATGTATGCTTGCTGGCATTGGCAGTGGTAGTGTAGAAGTTACAGAGCTGCGTAATAGGAATGGCAGTGAAGTATTGAACTGAAGCCAACCCCACCACTACCTTGCAGAGAGTGACAGGCATTGGGGTGTGCGTTTGGGTCGTCAGGCATAATGGCCATGCCATTTCACCACACCCCAACCTGCAGACACTGACAAGTGTCACGGTGTTCCTTGGGGTCTTTGGCCCTTATGCACACCCCATTTCATTAGGAAATATGGTGAGATGGGTGCGATATAGGAGAATGGAGTGAACTTTGGGGCCGAAGAGTCCAAGGCATACCTCAATGCCTCTCACTGGCTGCAGGGTGTGGAATGGTATGAGCATTACAGGCAAGAATCCCAAGTCACACCCCTGATGCCTGTCATTCTCTACAGGGTTGTGCGTTATGGTTGGAAACCCTAATACCTCAGGCATTCGTTGGTATTTTCACTTTAAATTTTCAACATGTTTTTTGTGACCCCACCTCATGAACGGGGGAATATCAGTTTGTTAGCTAAAGCTGCTTATGACAGCGACTCACGGCATTTAGCACCACAGGTACAAAAACATTCCGAACAGGATGTAAAAAATGACAGCTGTACTGTTCATGGGGAGGTGTAAAAAATGGCAATGTTGCAAATCTGCAGTAAAAATATTTAAAAAAATGGTGAAGTCACGAGCGTACATAGAAACTGTGCAACGCACACCCGTAATATAATTAGGTTGGGGATTTTTTACAGCAGATTGTCAACTCAGGCATTTTGGTGCCTCCGATCATGAACAGTGTCACTGTAATTTTCTTTATCTGTGCCGAACAATGATTTCCCACAGCGACCACGCATCTCTGCGCTGAAAGTGTGAAAACACACTTCAGCCATGTTGTGAAAAATGACAGCTGTACTGTTCATAAGGAAGTGTGGAAAAATGCCACTGGTGAAAATCTGGACTGAAAATATTACAAAGTCATGAACTTACGAGGGTGCGTGGAAACTGCACATTGCTCACTCGTAACACAGTCATTTTATGGACTTTTGTCACCAAATTTTCAACATAGTCATTTTAAGACCTCTGCTCATGAACAGTGTAACTGTGATTTTCTTAATCTGTCCTAAACATTGCTTTCGCACACCAACAGCACCATTGTGCGCTACATGTGCGAAAACACATTTTGGGCGACATATGAAAAATGGCAGCTGTACTGTTCATAAGGAAGTGTAATAAAATGGCAATGTTGAAAATCTGGAGTGAAAATATTAAATTCACAAACTTATGAGCATGCATAGGAACTGCGCAACACACGCTCGTAAAACAGTCATTTTTAGGAATTTTTTCACCAAATTTTCAACATAGCCATTTTAAGACCTCTGCTCATGAACAGTGTCACTGTGATTTTCTTAATGTGTCCCATACATTGATTTTGCACATCGACTGCGCCACTGTGCGCTACATGGGCGGAAACACATTTTGGGCAAGATGTGAAAAATGACAGCTATACTGCTCATAAGGAGGTGTGGTAAAATGGCAATGTTGAAAATCTGGAGTGAAAATATTGAACATTCGCGAACTTCTGACGTGCGTAGAAACTACATAATGCACCCTCGTAAAACAGTCATTTCAGAAATTTTTCACCAAATTTTCAACATGGGGTTTTGGGACCCCTTCTCATGAATGATATCACTGTCATGGTGTTATTCAGGCCGAAGGTTGATTTACGCAGTCACTCGCGCGAAATCACCCTTCGGCCCAATAACACCATGACAGTGACATCATTCATGAGAAGGGGTCCCAAACCCATGTTGAAAATTTGGTGCAAAAATTCCAAAAAATGCCTGAGATATGCAATAAAGTTGAAAACCCCCTATCTAGCCCATTATACAGCTTACCAGCATTTCCTCAGTTCGCGGTCGGCTTTGAAGAGTGCAGACATGTTCCCGGTCCACCGAAGATCGTCGCGCTGAGCTCCAGAGGTAAGTATGGGGTGGGGGTGTGTGTGGGGAGGCAGGGTGCACAGTGGGTGGGTGCAGGTTGTGGGAGGGAGGGCTGGAAGACTACGTGGGACTGTTTTTATTTTTCAGGTTGAAAAAAAAAAATAGACGACGCGGGACATTTGCCACGCTGGGGTGGGCTCCAGCGTGGCACGATGAGAGGGGGCGTTCAGCTGACGGGGATTGGGCACCCCGTCGGCCATGGCATTTGTTGCCATGCTGGGGTGGGCTCCCAGCATGGCACCTTGTACTGGGGGAGAGCAAAGCTGACGGGGATTGGGCACCCCGTCGGTGATAGTATGGGGGAGGGAGAGACGGTGAAGCCGGCGGGGATTGGGCACCCTGTCGGCTATTCTATGGTTGCCACGCTGGGGTGGGCACCCAGCGTGGCATTTGGAGACGCTTTGGGAGGCTGCACAACCGACGGGGATTAGGCACTCCCGTCGGCTGTCACGTGTGTGTGTGGGGGGGGGAGGGCAGCACGCAGGTTGCATGCGTTTCTGTCTGTGTGTGTGTGCGTGTGTGTGTGTGTAGGGGTATCTGCGCATGAGCAGGTGACATCTTATTGCTGCTCACTCAAGCGTAGCTCCCCCTTTCAACTGTATGCCACTGCATTTGGAGCTTGTCATAGACAGCTCCAGCATGCATTGGCTTACAGGGGCCGCACCTGCCAACACACTGACTGAATTGGAGGAGGAGGTGACACACCTCTGAAATCTCGGATGATGGCACTATGTTTCTTGCACATGCGTGCAAGCAAATATAAAAATGGAAATGCTCAGCGCATTCTGGAAAATGCACGATGGCACGATATTCAAAAGCATGAGATACAATGACTATTAAAAACATCATAGAGTGTGTGTTCAGCATGCTGAAGATGCACTTCAGATGCCTGGATAGGTCCACGGGTATCCTACAGTATAGCCTGGACAAGGCCTGTGGCATATTCCTGGCCTGTTGTATACTACACAACATGGTCATAGACCATGGAATAGTTGTCCAGGACCCTGAGGGTGACAGTGCAGAGGACGTGGAGACACCAGATGAGGGTGAGCATCAATAGCACAACAGGAGGGACCTAAGATTGGCCCCCAGGGGATGGTGGCACAGGAACACCATTATGCAGGAACATTTTGGAACCCAAACGTGAGTATAGCCTGCAGGTGTGACATTGCCGTTATGCACATAGACACTGTGTATGTGAGTGCACATTATGCCTCATGGTGATGGTGAGTATGCACTGGGCAATCTAGCGTGATGTGCACACAGGTGTGAGGAAGTGGCATTCACACATGTCCATAACTGAGACAACATTGGCAAGGATGCATAGAGGTACTGGTGGCAGTTTGGCATGGGTCAATGACAGACCACTGGCACATACCCATAGTGGTAAGCCACAGGTTCACTCATCACACCTATCCCAGTCCCATGACACCAGGAGTCACATCCATGCCCCATCTGCAATCCGTACAATGTGACAATGCCACAGGGGTTGTGAGGTGGGTCTGTGTGGTGTACAGAGTGTGGACATTGCACAACCATAGGCAATACAGGGCAATGGTAGCTCCACCTGTGGCCTGGAGATGTCATGGTCATGCTGCATAGACACTGGACCCTTCAGGAGTTGTGCATGTGGCTACCACAGACAGAACATGGCCTCGTCCTGATGATGCAGGTGTACTCATTGGGGCCACCAGGGCCACCTGGGGCGAGGCTTCCACCTCTGAGTTGGTAGAAACACATGTCCTGTATGGCTGTGTGAATGGGTGGGTGTGGAGAAATAAACACCATGTCCAGGCATGTGGGGACGTGCAAGGCTAGGCGTTGGGATGTGAGGGGAAAAGTGGTTGTTGCATGATGTTCTGGGGGGGGTTCTGGAGAGTTGCAGCAGGGTGTGCGGCAGGTGGTACAGCCACCACGTGCAGCCTGGGCTGCAGTGTTTTCCTGTATTGCTGCCACAATATTGGATAACTCTGTGGTAATGTCCTCATGGAACATGCGAATAGCCCCCATGAGTTCCGCATGGCAGACAGAAGTCCCCTCCTCATGGAGGTGCATCTGTGCCTGCAACCCCTGCACAGTGTCATGGAGTGCCTCCTGACTCTCTATGGCAGACCTCAGTAGCCACGTATGGTCGGACAGCTGGTTGTCTGGGTCAATGTGTTCAGGGTTGAACTGAGGCTGCTGATCTGGAGGGGTCCTGAAGTGCGACCACCACAGCATGTGGTGGCCACATGCCTTGCCGCTGGGGTTGTGGGAGATGACGCATGTGCAGTTACTGCATGTGACGGGGCTGCCCACACCTGCACCTGGTCAGGCTTTGGCTGGTTACTGGTTCCCCATTGCTGGGCAGTAGTGCCCATCTGCTGTGCCTGTGCAGGCTGCAACAGGTTGCCCTCTAGCTGTGCAGTAGATGACTGCAGTTGTTGGCCCACCCGTTGTGCGGGGGCTGGCCCTGGATGACTGCTGGTGGCATGGGCAGCATCTGGGGGATTAATCTGGAGCACATTGAAGGTGGTGTCAGGGATGACACTGTCAATCATAGTGCTGTCATCCTCAGTGTCACTGGCAAGCACCTCTGCAGCAGTGAGGAGGGCATCAGCATAAAGGGAGATGGTCTTATCATCATCACCATCCGACCCCTCCTCTTTGTATGCAGGGCCACATCAGAGGGCCCCACATTGGCAGTGGCTGTGGCCATAGGTACGGGCCATGCTGTGCAGCATGTGCTACCAGTGGACCAGCACCTGTCCCAAGGTGTGATGGTGCTGTGAAAACCAAAGGATAGATCACGGTTAGGGATGCATGTCCATGTATACATTACCATAATGTACTGTACACAGGTATATGCACATAGATGTAATAGAACTGCAAGTGAAACCACACACAGACATCACATAGTGAGCAGTGCACATGCCAGCCATACTAGGGTGCACACATGTGCTGTGAAATGCACAACCATACAGTGGAAGTAGCTGGTTGGACACACAGTGCTACACAACATGTTTATCTGGAAATACACATACATAGGGTAACACATGCAGGACCAGACGTGATATGCAACATGCTTACTTACAGTGCTGGGATGGGTGACCCCTGGTTTGGAAGCCTCCAGCAGGAACACCCTGCACAGCCACCTGGCAGAATGTTGTGGCCATGAGTGCCTCCTGTACTGTCATCTGTGTAGGCCTGCAGGGTCCGCCACCAGTAGACCTTTGCATCATTCCCATAGGCCACTGACTCATTTATTGCACTCCTGGGAAGTGCAGCTGAAGTTGCCCTGGGCATTAATGGCCTCTGCCATCTTCCTCCAGCCCTGTTCCTGCAGTGTCCCCAACCTCCTGCACTGGAGGTCTTCCTGGAGCACATAGGCCTCGGTGAGGGCCTTCAACTCGTTTTTAGTAAAATTAGAGCATCTACAGCTTTCTGTTGACATTTCTGGTGCTGGTGGAACAAACACATAGAGACAGGCCAGTTACAATGACATGGAATTGGTAAGAAGCACCGTTCACAGAACAATGAATTCCTCACACACACAAACAGGACACAACATCTACCTTCTTTTTTTTTTTTTTTTATGTTAGCATGCTTTTTGGCCCCTAATGCTTGGCCTATCAGCCCCTACTCCATGCTCCTGCCTCGCTCCTCCATTACTGCCTACCACCTCACCAATACTCCCTGGCTTACCCACCAGGGCGGGGCTGTGGCACCACTTACCTGCCCATCTGTGATGGGGAAAGGTGTCGGCAAACCCGACATTCCCTCCCTGGCTCCCCCTCCCAGGGTGGGGTTCAGGGCCTGCAGTGGTGTCTGCAGTGCCGTAACTAAGTTGGCGGGTGGTGCGGTGGAGAGCTATTGAAATCAGGAGCCGGGGGGGCGGCATCATGTAGATCAACCTGAGTAATTTTTCTGTTTTTCTGGAGGCAGGGATGTGCAGTGATGTCCAGCGTCCAACCCACCTCCCAGCACATTCAGATGCTGGTCACTGTTGTACCACTGGCCACTGCCAGGGATCCGTCAAGCACTGAATATACACCCAACCCTCCCCTTGGAGAAGGAGAGCAGTCCACGGGATGCTCCATCCTTCTCCCCCCTTCCAGCCCTCCGACGACCTGGGTCCATTCCTGAACCCGGGTCGCCAGCATCGCAAGTGGAAATCGAACCACTGTGCTGACGGGCCAGGACAACACCTACCTTCAAGGCTGCAGTACCTCTTGGTCATCTGTGTGGAGTGGTGGTGTTGCTCTGCTTTTACGGTAATGTGCATGCAAATGAGCTGAATAGATTCCAGTGATGAGATACAAATGTGCTGTTTGGGCACAGGCTGTGCAATAAGGCTATTTGCATATCCTGGCCAAATATTTCAAAGATGCGTGCTGCGAAGGTAGCTTCCAATCATGTATTTCCGTTTGTTCTGCAGAACACCATGGCAAACAGTCACAGACTTTTGCGCAACAGATGCCACACATCACTGCTCTGCACAGGACACGCACAATGCCATTCAGTGACAACAACAGTGGTGTATCATGCATATGCAAATGCGGATCAGTCATGCGTGACACTAGCCTGCCATGCATGCCCCTTGCAATGCATGGTATGGTTGGCTTGAGTCATGGCAATGAGTGCCCTTCACAATATGGTGCTGCACAACTGCCGCACAAGCACAGTAGCATGGGGTGCAACCTTAGTTTGCTGTGTGGCTCATCGCTATTATGTATGCACAGTATCATGGCTGTAATACCTTATCATGCAGAGGCATGGTGCTAACACCCATGGCAAACCAGTGATGCACTATCATGCTATTAACATGGGTTTCAGGCCTGCTATAACGTGGCTGGCTGTGCATGTCTACAGCAGCAGCTGCAACATGGCGAGGGCAACAAGGAAGATGGCACCAAGCCAGGATGACAAGAGTTGGGCAGAGGTTGAGCTGTTTAACCTGGTGGACCTAGTAGTCCCTAGGAAGGGCCAGTTTTTTGGTGAAGAGGACCTGGACAGACTCAGGTCTGTGGTGTGGGCCAACAGGGGTGTAGCCAGGAATTTTAAACTTGTGCTCAAAACTGATGCACTGTTGCCCCTGTCCCCCCATTATGTAAACATATACCAAAATATGTGCTGCTACCCCACACCATTGCCCCCTCCCCCTCTGTTTGCCATGTCTGGGTTCAAGTACAGTAATCAGTTTCTTCCTGTTATCCTCCTTCCTTTGTGTTTCTGTCTGCCTGGTAAGTTGTTCTTGTTTGTGTATTTGGCTGGTGGCATCAGTGCTCCATAGCAAACAACAAAGGCAAAAGGGCTCAGTGCGACACACACACAATGTTACTCACAATGTCCTTGTTTTTCTCTTTTTGTTGCCCCTGCTTGATTTGCTGCCCCTGCCAGATTGTTTTTACTGTACTCTGCTGTGTACATTGCGTATGCCTGCCGACACCCCTGTGGGCCAACATTGCCATTCGGCTCTTCAGGAGAACAGGGGTGCAGTATGCTGGCAAGCAGTGTCCCACCAATTTGGGGACCTCAGATGGAAGGACAGGCCACGGCTCGACTGGTACCATACCATGGTGGAGGAAGGCACAGTGTCACACCCAGGTATGCACACCATGAGAATGTGTGACATGTAGGATGCTATCAGTCAGGGGTATGTCTGTGTCTGACAGTAACCAGTATGTAATGTGGCATGGTATTTCTATCGATCCACAGTTGCAGAACACAAAGCCACATACCGGTCTGTTGTGTTTGGCACAGACATAGCCCACCCTTTCTATAGTGCAGATGTAAAGTGGCACATGTTCATGTCTGTTCTACTTAGGGCAACACCTGCCTACAGAGGCTGAACACATGCTGAGCAGTACCATTGTACATCATGCTGACCAGGGAATGGTGCCGTCAAATGCTGGGTGCACAATGGGCGATGGTGGACAGACCACAGGACCTGTGCATTGCACCCTGGACATGGCACAGTGTGGTGACAATCACATACATGACCAACACTGACAAACATAGGTGACTGATATGCTATGTAGGCAAGGGCTAGAGGAGACAGGTCAAGTCTTGTTCTTCTAGATCTCTCCTCAGCTTTTGATACCATGGATCACATTGTGCTGCTGGATCACCTTAGAGAGTATTGTGGACTCACTGGTACTGTCATCAACTGGTTTGAGCCCTACCTCTTGGACAGGATGCAATGGGTGGTGATGGGGAATTTATTCTCCTCCCTGAAGCCCCTGTCCTGTGGAGTGCCTCAGGGCTTGATCTTGTCACCAATGTTATTCGTGTTGTATATGCTACCCCTGGGTGAGCTCATTAGGCATTATAGTTTGGGGTTTTACTACTATGCAGATGATACCCAACCATATATGTCCTTTTCCACTGGAACATGTAATGCCATGGAAGTGCTAAACAGCTGCCTGTGGGAGATCAATGACTGGATGTCCTCCAACTGGTTGTGACTAAACCCAGATAAGGTGGAGGTAAAGGTAATTGAGCTGAGTTGTGGGTGTGATGGGAATGCCTCCAGAGTGGCCTCGGGACTAGCACTAAGGACTGCTCCATTGATGGCTTCCCCTAGGGTGAGAAATCTTGGCATCATCCTGGATGACAGATTGACTCTTGATGTTCAGGTGTCATCTGTCGTCCAAAGTAGGTTTTACCACTTATTGAATGTCACCAGGATTAAACCCCTATTTCCACCTGAAGATCTGCCATCACTGGTTCCATCACTGGTTCATGCCTTTGTGATGTCTAGGCTGGATTACTGTAATGCTCTGTACTTTGGGGTCAGTGGAAGGACCCTCTGCTGGCTGCAGCTGGTGCAGAATGCAGTGGCCAGGTTACTGACTGACCTGTCAAGGTCTAGTCATGTGACTCCAGTCCTGCGAGCTCTGCACTGGCTGCCTGTCAGGTGAAGGATCATCTTCAAAGTGGGCTTGCTCACTTATAAGGCCCATTATGGACTGGGCCCTGGCTGCCTGGTTGATCTCCTAACACCTGCCTTCTCAGTTCACTCCCTAGGGACCTCCTGGGCTGGCTGTTCTGAGGGCTAGGTTAACAGAGCCTATGAAGTTGCTGGTCTGGCCCTCTGGAACACATTTCCTATCTTAGTCAGAGAGTCCCCACTGGCTGTCAACAGTCTGTATCCTGTTCACACATAGCTGTCCTGCATCCCACCCCTGATTCCCATGATACATGTACATATGGGCCATGGACCGCACCATTCCCAATCAGTGTAACTGTTGCACTTTGGCACATATATGTCCAGTACTGTGTTATGTATATTAACATGGGTGTATCACATCCCCGGTGATGGTATGGTGGTCAGACATACCCAGTCCACATTGTGGGAGGGTGTTGGACGTTACTTGTACCATGCACCTGGGATGTGTCTCCCATTGTACATGTCTCTCTGACATAGCTTGCATGCATGAGCACTGCACATCCAGAGCTCCTCCAGTTCTAACTGACCACACTGCTCTCATAGTGTACACGCATGTCAATGAGAGTGTGTTGCAGTCCCACAAACATGCACAGCAGCTGTGTAACAGACGTGTGATTCTGAGCAATGTGTACATACCCACTATGCAGGTGCAGCCACATGTATGTCACAGTGATCCTCGCATGTACACATGGCATCCTGCCACTGCATAGTTCATGGAGGCATGTGGAGTATGTCACTGCAGATGTTCCGTTCCAATGTCAGAGACACAAATGGCACATGTATGTTGCATGCTGGCCCTATTGGTCAGCATGGCCATATCACATTGTGTGCTCACAGTGATGTATGGCATAGCCACTGTGGATTGCAGCATCACAACCCATTCCCATGCCTGTGTTGTCCGTATGCATACATGCAGATGTTCGCCCATGTGCCACAGGCCACACACCAGGACCATGTACATCGGCTAACCGTGTCATGGCATAACAGTGAACAACATTCCCCCTGGAGACCCCACATGTCCTTGTGCGACACAGTCCTCCATTTGGCCTGGTATGTTGGGTTATGTAGGCAGATATTGGTGCACGGCACAGTATGTGGTACTGTGTACCCATTGTGCATCTCCATGATACAATGTGGTAGTTGACATGTCACAGCAACAGTGTATACAGGTGCAATGCTGACATTTGTGCCTTACAGGTGTCGACTGTGCATTGTGCATCCCATCCTATAACCATTGTAGCACTATTGACAATGCAACCATGTATCTGCTGCAGGTCAGGGATCACAGTGGTAACAGACACATGACTGCTGTGGTGTGTCCTGCCATGACATGATAAGGTGGGCTTGTGTATATATATACACATGTGGGTACCTGTCATGGACATGGTGTCTGTCAGGTATATTGGCACATATAGGCAACCCTCATGCCACAGCTATGTGGGCCTGTGTCTGCCCATGGTATACAATTGGTTGAGCAGTACACCACCTTGGTATGCACATAGCAATGACAGTGACCCCATCCAGTGTTGTCCTGCTACCCTGGCCTCCCATTGGTGTCACATGTCCGTCTACATCTGTTCCACACATTCTGGTCTGATACAGACATGGGACTGTCCATGTGCTGATCCTTGTATCCATTACATCCCACATGACACCACTCACTGTGATGATTGCCTGTCCTGTGCATTGGTCACTCATGGCACACAATAAGGGTGCACCCCCCAGCCTGGCTGACCGCTATGTCACCCATCATCATGACGCTGCTTATGTATTGTACATGCAAGACCCACACTCAGGAGATGGAGGTAGGGTGTCGCATACATTACATGGTACACCTGCTAACTACATGTCTGTATTGTGGTGGTATTCAGGTGTGAGGGCGAGTGTACATCCCTATTTCATGACTATGCATAGGTACACTGTATGCCGACCACTGTTGAGTGTACATACATTCTCTTGTGGGTTTATAGTAGACATCCACATTGCTACATCATGTTTGAGTGGACTGTGGGGGGACATGTGTGGTAATGCATGGCTCTGACTGTGTCTTTGTCATTGTGTTCTCATTGCAGACAGAATAACCAGGTGCTAGCGGAGGAGGAGAAGGGGGTCCCCTGATGATGCTGGGGGAGCCAGCCATCTGCGCATGGCACGGGTGTTGATGCAGGGACAATCATGTGAGTATGCATCTGTGATTATCATTGCCATGACCATTCTATGCGGCACTTTCACCATGATGCATCCACTGTGGCCTTGCATTCACCGCATGTGGGTTTGCTTCATGTAGATGCACATGTGGTGCATCCACCATGTACATAGTGGTCTTCCCCACCCTGTTGCCCACCATGGGGGACCCATGTCTACTCTCACACACCGGGCACCGTGCACATGATAGTCCTGTCCTGTGCCACATAGCATGACCACAGCAGCTGTTTAGCCCATTTCTGTGTTGGACTCATATCCCCTGCAGGGCAACCCTGTACATTGTGCGTGCAGGCACATTACATGAAACATGTGGCACCCTGTGTGTCCCTGTCATGCTACATGTGGTCTGCACTGGGGACATCTACATACCTGCTGTAGTTGTCTTGGTGGGATGGTCATTTGGCCCCGTCATGGGCTGTGGTGATCAGTGGCCTGTGGCATGTACACATTTAGGCGACCCTCCCATATGGCCCTTGGGATGGTTGTGGTATTCTGTGGTTTGAGTTTGTATTGCTTACAGCTTCACAGGTCTCTGCATAGTCCAGTGTGTCACAACTCCTGAACAGACCACCAATTGCACTATCACCACACACCAATGCACTTTTCGTGCCCTGTTCTGCGTGTCCCCCAGGTGTGTTGTCACATTAATGTGTATGCCCCTGCACAGCTCTCCCAGACCCCTTTGGTGTCCACCATACATACATGGTATGTTGCTGTCATCCAGTGGACATGTCCACCCCCATATCACCTTCACATTGTATTGGTGCTGTGCCCTTATACTTTGCCCATTTGTTATTTGCATTTCAGGTATGTTACTGTGTTGTGCCCAGATGTGATACCCCTGGATAATGGTATGCCCATAGCCACCTCCGGTAAGTGCAACATTGTGTAGCCATGCCCAGTACAGCATCTAACCATTGGCAGTGGTGGGCAGACTGGGCCTTTTCATATCAGCCAATGGGGGATGTGTTGCCACAGCACTCACCTATGGCCATGTGTTGCATGTGATTGTGGCCATGGCTGTATGTTGATGCTGACCAGGTGTCACCATTGGCTGTTGCCTAACAGCCGCTCCAGATGGCCTACAACACATGTCACTGTGTTGCCTAAATGTAATGCACATCAAAGGTTGTGTCCACCTTCTGTTCCTCTGCTACACATCCACACACGCAACCACCTGCTGTTATAACCAAACTTCTCTACTGGGACTATATTGCCCTTCTTCCCTCCCCACCCAAAACCGGTTCTACTTTTATAGGTACAGGATTTGACTGACAACAGGAACTTCCTGTTTGGGAGCAGGAAAGGAGTGATCACAGAGCCACCAAAGACTCACCATCCTCGAAGGAAAAGAGTAGCTCTTCGTCCCCAGCTGCTGGAGGTCTGACTCTGAGCAAGTAAGGAAACTACTGAGAAATATAGGAACTTCTTGTCTCAGAACAGGAAGATCAGGAGATAAAAGGGCACAGAGGTGTAAGTAAGTAGGGAGAAAAAAAATAAACAAACAGAGGAAAGATTAAGTATTCCAAAGACCAGTTAAGGGGCCACAAATAAGACATGATGGGAATGGTGCAATGCAGTGGCTGTGGAGCAGCAGTCTTCTGGAAGACGTTCTGGAGGATGCGGTGTTGTCCCATCTGCAGGCACCTCTCTGGGCTGAGGGAGGAGGTTGCTCATCTCCAGGCTGAGTTGGCCAGGATTTGTGGGACCTCCTCTCCCACCCAGGGACCACCAGGGCCACTGCCATTGCCTCAAAGTTTGCCAAGAAAGAGGAGTGGTGGGACCACAATGGGCTCAGGGAGAGTGAGGGTGGTGGAACAGAGGTGCACCCTCCAGTTGTACCACTTCACAATTCATATGCCGTTCTGGCAAAATGTGGTTCCTCTATGGAGGCACCCACAGTGGAGACCAAGGAGGATGCCGGGAACCTCCAAAAAGGAGACCCACAGGAGGGTGGCATGGGACCCCATAGGGGAAGGAAACAACTCCTGGTGAGGGACTCCATTTTTAGGAAGGTAGAACTGGGGGAGGAAGGGGAGATGGAGGTAAGGTGCCTGCCTGGCGCCATGGGTTGGAGGGACAAGGAGCGAATCCTCAGGATCGACAGAGCAGCTGCACAGGGGAGAGAGCTGGATGTCATTGTCCACCTAGAGACAAATGATCTGGCTAAGGAAGGGGATCAGAGCAGTGCAGGAAGAGTTTGTGGAGTTGGGGAAGGGTCTTAGACAAGTAGCAGGTATGGTAGCCTTCTCGGAGGTGCTGCCTCTCTATGACATGGGTGAGGCTAGGGTGCTCCACAACATGGGATTCAATCAGTGGTTGAAAAACTGGTGCAGAGATCAGGGATTTGGCTTCATTGGGGACTGGGGTCCACCTGGAGAGATGCAGGCCTGTACTGGCGTGATGGTCTGCATCTGTCCAGGAGGGGAACTAGGATCCTAGGTGATAGGTTTAAATACTTCATTGGCAAGCATTTAAACTAGCCAAGGGGGGAGGCACTGGAAAGGAGCAGGGAAATCCTAGCCCCCCCTCAGAAAATCAGGGTAGTAGATGAAGTAAACATCAAGATAGAGATGTCTATAGGGAGAAGTTCAGGGGTAAATGGAGAAAATGACAAACACAGTATGGACAGGGATGGGGCAAAAAGGGGTAAAGCCATCAAGTAATGGAGGGTAATAAGTACCAATGCCCATAGTCTGGGCAACAAGCTCCCTGAACTGGTGGTCTTGATGGAAGAGGGATGCCTGGATATCATAGCAGTCACAGAAACATGGTACACAGAGAACCATGACTGGGATGTTAACATACCAGGGTACACAACCTACAGGAGAGATAGAGAGGGGAGAAGAGGGGGTGGAGTAGCTCTCTATGTAATGGAAGGGATAAAAGCAATGGAACAAAAGAGTAAACAGGGAGGAGAGGAGGCACTGTGGGTCACCTTAGAGACTGGAAATTGTATTACAATCCATACAGGGGTTTTATACAGACCCCCATGTCAGGGGGAAGGAATGGACATGGATATGATAGAAGGCATCCTTAGGATGGCTGAGAAAGGGGAGTTACTGTTGATGGGGGATCTGAATATGCCAGATGTTAACTGGAGCACCTTTGCTGCAGCCACATCCAAAAGCAGGGCCATTCTCAATGCTCTTCAGGTGGCATGCCTCAGACAACTGGTTTTGGAACCCACTCGTGAGGGAGCAATCTTAGACCTTGTACTCTCAAATGGGGACAGTGAGAGGATCAGATCTAGAAGTGGGTAGCCATCTGGGAACAAGTGACCACCAAACAGTGTGGTTCATGATAAACTCAGCTACAGAGTCAAGCCATACAAAAGTGAGGGTTCTGGACTTCAGGAGGGCTGACTTTGGCAAGATGGGAGAGTGACTTAGAAAAGCACTAGCAAACAGGCTAGAAGGAGGGATGGATCAACAATGGGGAAACATCAAAACTGCCATCACAGAGGCAACAAGCATTTGTGTGAAGCAAATAAACAAATCAAAATGAAAGAAAAAGCCACTATGGTTCTCAAAAGAAGTGGTGGTGAAGGTTAGGGAGAAAAAGATAGCATTTAGGAAGTATAAGGAAACACAGAAGGAGCAGGACAGAGAACTGTACCCGTTAAGGCAGAAGGAAGCAGGGAGGGTAGTCAGAATAGCAAAGGCCCAAGCTGAGGAAAAGATAGCCAACTCGGTTAAGAAGGGGGATAAAACCTTTTACAGGTATATCAAGGGGCGTAGAAAGACAAAGGGAGGGATAGTGAAGATGAATAGAATGGACGGTGGGTGGGCAGAAAGGGATAGTGAAAAAGCAGGGAAACGGAATGAATACTTCTGCTCAGTATTCACAAAAAATGAGGAGGGGGAGGTTACTAATCCAATTGACAGAAGTACTGTGGATAGGGGGATCGATCCCAGTCCTTTCACAGAAGAAAGGGTTCTGAAAGAACTCCTAAAACTGAAGGTGGACAAAGCAATGGGTTATGATGGAATTTACCCCAGAATTCTAAAAGAATTAAGTAGAGAACTAGTGACACCACTGACTACCCTTTTTAACAAATCATGGGAGGATGGTGTGGTACCTGATGACTGGAGGAAGGCGGATGTGATTCCCCTTCACAAAAGTGGGAGCAAGACAGAGGCAGGAAACTACAGACCTGTCAGTTTGACCTCTGTGGTAGGGAAAGTGATAGAATCACTTCTGAAGGAAAGAACTGTTGAGTACCTACAGGCCAGTGGGGCACAGAACCCAAGGCAACATGGGTTCACAACGGCAAGGTCATGTTAGACAAATCTAATTGATTTCTTTGTCTGGGGGACCAAAGTAGTAGACCAGGGAGGGGCTGTGGACATGGCCTACCTAGACTTTAGCGAGGCATTTGACACAGTCCCACACAAAAGATTAATAGTCAGATTAACCAGAGTGGGTCGCAGGGTGGTGGCCTGGGCAAAACATTGGCCGGACAACAGGACACAGAAGGTAATTGTAAATGGAGTCCACTCAGAAGAAAGAGGGGTTGTGGGGTACCGCATGGTTCAGTACTGGGTCCAGTCCTTTTTAATGTCTTTATAAGTGACATTGCAGAGGGACTGGAAGGAAAAGTATGCCTCTTTGCAGATGACACAAAGATCTGCAACAGGGTTGATACAGAAGGAGGTGTGGAAAGGATGAGAAGGGACTTGGCAAGGTTAGAAGAATGGTCAGAAGTATGGCAGCTTGGATTCAATGCAAAGTGCAAAATAATTCACCTGGGAAACAAAAACCCAGGGGAAGATTACACGATGGAGTGGGGGTGGTGGGGAGGTAGTAACAACAACAAAAATGGAAAGGGACCTGGGAGTAATCATATCAGATGACCTTAAGGTTAGCAAGCAATGTGAGAAGGCAGTTAGCAGGGCTGGGGTCATACTGGGATGTATAGGGAGAGGCATCACCAGCAGAAAACAGGAAGTTGTTATCCCTCTGTACAGACAGTTGATGAGACCCCATCTGGCGTACTGCGTCCAGTTCTGGAGACCCCATCTCTGCAAGGACATAGACAGGATGGAGGCAGTCCAGAGGAGGACAACTAAAATGGTGCAGGGCCTGCAAGAGAAGCCATACGAGGAGAGACTAAAGGAGCTTAATATGTATAGCCTTGAAGAAAGGAGGGAGAGGGGGGACATGATAGAAACTTTTAAGTACCTCAGTGGAATCAACAAGGTCCAAGAGGTAGCATCTTTCAGAAAAAATGTGCAAGAACAAGGGACACAATTTGAAGATAGAGGGGGACGGCTCAGGTGCAATGTGAGAGTATTTTTTCACAGAGGGTGGAGGATGCATGGAACAGCCTTCCTGAGGAAGTTGTGGGTCTAAAACTGTGGGAGAATTCAAGAATGCATTGGACAGACATAAGGCAATTTTTGTGAGGGGTAGGAAGAAATAGGCTGTTGGTTAAATAGGATCTGCAACTTATCCTGTAGGCAGGGAAATGGACAGACTAGGTGGGCCAAGCAGTCCTTATCTGCCATTAAAGTCTATGTTTCTGTGTTTCTACGTTTCTGTATACATGACACCAACCATTGTGCAGGTGGTACTTGTGCCATGCAGTCGTGCTTGCTGGTACTGCATTTGGCCTTTGCATTGTCCACTGCCATACACAGTGTGTGTAGGCCTGACATGTCAGTGATGTGCCAGATGTACCCAGTGACAGGTGTCAGCTCCATGGTGCCCTCTCTGTGGTGAGGACATGAGTATGTGCCTTTGTCACATGTGGACACCTCTGCACCGTGTGGTATGTGCGTAGGTGTGATCCTGTGGTACACAACACATGTTTCCATTGCAGGGGTCATCATTTACTCATGCTTCCATTGCCCAACAGGGCTAGTGACTGAGATTATACACCGGCCCATGGACTATTTCAATAGCCCAGCTGCTGTACCTACTAAGTCATGTCCCTGTTCACTACAGGCCCGCAGGCCTAGTTAAAGGATGTTATTCCCATGACTCTATGACATCCACCGGTATTTGCCTAGCATGCTGGTGCTGGTGTCAACATCTGCATGTTCCTCTGCACAGATGTCTCCAGGGCCACCAGACTATGGGTGTAATCTTGGGTTGTGGAGGTAGTGTTGTTTGCCCACATGGGTCCATGCTGCATCCCATCCATCCATGCTTGCATTGGTGGGCTACTATAGGCAGTCAGAACCAACTGTGGGAGGGCTGCTACCATCCCTGTCCCATAGGTCTGACACCTGTGGCTGTCCTGCACACACTCCTGCCATTGGACGGTGTACTGTGGCTGCAGCTACTGCACATGCTATGCACAGCCATGTGCAGCTCCACAACATTGCCCTGTGGCATATGGGCTGCATGTCCTGCAGTGGCCTATCATGGTGGCACACCCACGACATATGTGTTGTGCTTCATGGCACACATGTCCACTGCATATCTGTGGTCATTGTTGCATGCAGCACTGTGACACAGCCTCTGGATGGCATACCACACATGTACGGATGCACATCACCATCATTGTTCTGTTGGGGGGGCAGGCTATCTGTGCATACATAGCAACCCATTGACACTGCTTCTCTACTGAGTTGTTTTCTTCCCATAGGTCATGTACAGGCACTGGCCGGTGCACACAGGGGTGTCCGGACATGTGCTGGGACTCACCACAGACATTCAAGAGTTAGGGTAGGGAATCACAAATACTCTTCAATACCAATAAATTCTTCAGTTTCAGAATCTTTATTATTGCCCGTCCGTTTTGCCTCTATAAAACAAGCTTTTTTGAAGGGGTTTCATCTGAAAGTAATTAGATATAAGGTCATTCACATCTTGTTTCATTATTTACATGTTAAGTGCCTTTATACATTTTTTATGTGGTAAAAAAAACTTTGAGATTACCAGAGATTCATTTCAATCTGAGTTTACAACACTTCTTATGGTCCATTTCATTATTATCTGAGCAGCCTAAACAAATCTGTCAATTTATCTTTTTACTTTTAACTTTACCGTTAACAGCTACTGCTAAGTGGGAGGGGCCTGTGAATAGCAGAGTCAGTTGTGCTTCAGCTACATTTTGATTCAGCTTTTAGAAGCAGTAGCTAGCAGCTGAAAGGGAGCTAGCCTTTACTTTTGTTTCAGCTTTTAGAAGTAGCAACTAAAAGGGAGCTAGCATTTGTTTTTAAGAGTACCTCATTTTGGAGAGAAAGAAGGGAGTCATCTAAATCTCCCCCCCTCCCCATCACTTAACTGCTAACAGCTACTGCTAAGGGGTGGTAATAGTACTATCCACCCAACCACCCGGTACTTTCTACATTTATAGGAGCCCAAGGGAACTTCCTGCAGGACTCCCAAAGGAAGACACCAGTGAGAACAGGAAGAGAAGATAGAGAAGACACTGTGAAGGGAGAAAGAAACAGTGACACCTTCAGGTTGGGAGGAAAACAAACATAGACATCCAGATCTGCCAGAGCTGTGGAGGGCTGGTAGTGAAGCAGACACTCTGGAGACTGGGGTGCCCTTCTGCAGGGCAGTTGAGGAACTATGGCAGGAGCTATGGCAGGCAAGAGAAGAGATCACGAGACTGCAGAGGAGACTGGATTGGGGATACCCACACCCCCACCCACCCACTCCCCCAAAGGCCCACGGGTCTTGGGGGATGGAGGGTGGTGAGAGAGAGCAGCGGGGAACCTAGAGCTAAGATGGGACACTGCCAGCCACATGCTATCCACATGCAGAATTGTTTTGGCCCCCTAGCCAGGGGACAGAAACAAAGTGAGGTGGGCTCAACAAACCTGATATAAGAAAGCAGGAAGGTGATACAAGCAAAGAGAGGAAGAATACACAGAGGAACAGGAGGATTCTGGTCATGGGAGACTCTATGTTTCAAGAAGTGGAGGCACAGTCCATCAGTGTGAAGGGAGGTGAAACCATGATGAAATGCTTGCCGGGAGCATCTGCAAGAAGAGCTAAGGACAGAATAGGATGGCTGGTGAGAAGCGATCAGGATTTTGCAGGGATCATTGTCCATCTTGAGACAAATGACATAGCCAATAGGACTATGGAAGAAGCCAAGACAGATATGAAGACCCTAGTGAAGACCCTAAAGGAGTACACAACACATCTGGCCTTCTTGGAGGTGTTGCTGGATTGGAGGAAGGGTGGAAGTGAGGATAAGATCAGGAACAAAGAGATCAGGGAATTCAACTGGTGGCTCCAGGGTTGGTATGCAGACAATGGGATGCACTACACTGGAGACTGGGGGACCTTCTGGGACAGGAAGCTCTTTAAGCAGGATGGTCTCCATCTCACTGGAGAAGGAGTGAGAGCACTAAGGCAGAAGTTGGAGGTCTTCTTGTAGGGTTTAAACTGGGAGGTCTCCAGCACTGAGAAGAAGACCTAAATGAGGACACAGCAGAAAGATACGAAGGTAAGGGGATCAGTGAATGGAAGGGAACTCCCCAACATCGGACTAAAGGAAATAGGCATGGCCATGAGTGAGGAGTGGCCATAGGTAAAAAAAGGAGAGACCTCATGTAAAGTGCAGGAGGGGCAGACACAGAAAAGGGGGGGATGGTACTGAGGTTATAGCAGAGGGGGGAGCCCATGACTGGAAGGCTGTGGTGACAGCTCACATCACCACCATCGGTGGACTTGTCACCGCTCCCCTTAAATCCAAGGGAGCACATACACACCCAGAAGGAGGAATGCAGAACCCAGGCATTTTGACCACAGAGGTCTTGATTAGCATTCCGCAACAAGATGGCAACCTCAAAAATCACTCGGGCACAAACAGTAAGTTGGCACTGTCCAAGAAGAGGGTGCATCCCCATACCAAAGGGGGTGCACATTCCTAGAAGGTGATGGTTGCAAATGCTAGAAGCTTTACAACCAAACTACCTGAACTCGCAACCATCATGGTAGTAGAAAGATTGGACTGGGTCACTGTGACAGAAACGTGGTTCAGGAAAACCACAAATGGGACACAGCTATACCCAGATACAATCTGTTCAGAAAGGATAGGCAGGGGCAAAGAGGGGGAGGAGTAGCCATTTACATTAGAGAAGACATAAAAGCCACGGAGATGCAGAGACACCCTGGGGATATTGCGTCACTGTGGCTTACTATAGATACAGGAAATGGAAAAACCTTCAGGATTGGCGACATATACAGACCTCCAAATCAAGGACAGAAAGGGGACAAAGACCTGATAGAAAAAATACACAAAATAACTCAGGGAGGAGAGGTGATACTGGTGGGGGACTTCAACCTTCCAGATATAAACTAGAGTATACTAACGGCGGCAACAACAAGAAGCAGGGTTTTCTAACTGGCACTAGTTGCTAGTTTCTGGCAGAGGGAATCTTGCTTTCAGAGCAAGCAGCTGACTAAAAAAGCTACAGATTTTCTTACTGATAAATCAATTCTATCTCAGCAGGAGTCAGTGCCTGTTGGAATTAAGCAACCAGATACTTTATTAGAAGCAGGGGGTCTCATTTAAGTTAAAAAAAAAAAAGAAGAAAGTCACTGTGTGTTTCTCTGTTTGGGGAAGGGGACTGTATCAACTTAGTTTGCTGAATCAGGAACAGAGGAGAGAAGTTAATTGGGGGTGTGGCTTGATCAGTAGCACAGCAGCTGTCTCTAATTACAGCTTCCTGCTGCTAGTTTCTGGAAGAGGGAATATTGCTTTCAGAGCAAGCAGCTGACTAAAAAAGCTACAGATTTTCTTACTAATTGCCCTCCTTCCCACCCCTCCACCCTCCCACACTAAGCCAGTTCTACTTTTATAGCCACTGGATTTGACTGACAACAGGAACTTCCTGTTTGGCAGTAGGAAGGGAAGGATCACTAAGATGTATTAGTTTCATCACCTTGAAGGGAAAAAAATAGCTCTTTCTCCCCCCCTTCCCAACTGCTGGAGGTCTGAGTCCAAGCAAGGAGGAAGTAGACTACTGAAGACTACAGAAATTTCCTGTCCCAGAGCAGGAAGGGCGAGAGTTGTAAGGGTATATAGACAGTAGGAAAGTAGGTAGAAAAATACGTAGAGGGTGGAGAGAGTAAGCATAAAAAGCAACAGGAGAGGGGACACAAAATAAGTCATGATGGGAGTGGGGCAGTGCAATGGCTGTGGGGTGGCAGTGTTCCGGGAAACATTCTGGAGGCTGCAATGCTGCCCTATTTGCAGGCACCTCTCTGGTCTGAGGGAGGAGGTTGCCCGTCTCCAAGTTGACCTGGCTAGGATTTATGAAACCTCTTTCCCCACCCAGGGACCATCTGGGCCACTGCTGCTACCTCAGAGGCTGCCAAGAAAGAGGAACGGTTGGACCAAGGTGGGCTCAGGGAGGGAGAGGGTGGTGGAACAGATGTGCATCCCTCCAGCTGTACCTCTTCACAATTCATATGCTGTTCTGGTGAAGAGTGGTTCCTCTATGGAGACACCTGCAGTGGAGACCAAGGAGGATGCTGAGAACCTCCACGAAAGAGACCCACTGGAGGGACTCAATCATTAGGGGGGTAGAATTGAGGGAGGAAGGGGAGATGGAGATAAGGTGCCTGCCTGGTGCCACGGCTCAGAGGGGCAGGAAGTGAATCCTCAGAATCACGGGAGCAGATGCACGAGGGAGGGAGCTGGATGTCATTGTCCACCTAGAGACAAATGACCTGGCTGGGAATGGGATCAGAGCAGTGCAAGAGGAGTTTGTAGAGTTGGGGAGGGGCCTTAGACAAGTAGCATGTACGGTAACCTTTTTGGAAGTGCTGCCTGTCTATGGCAATGATGATGCTAGGGTACTCTGCACCATGGGATTCAATAAATGGTTGAAAAACTGATGTGGAGCTCAGGGTTTTGGCTTCATTGGGGACTGGGGAGCCACCTGGATGGATGCAGGCCTATATAGGTGCGATGGTCTGCCATTTGTCCACGGAGGAACCAGGATCCTAGGTGATAGATTTAAATGCTTCATTGGCAAGCATTTAAACTAGCCAATGGGGGAAGCACTGAAAAGGAGCCAGGAAATCCCAGCCCCCCCCCACAAAATGCAGTAATTAGCGAGGTAAACACCAAGGTAGAGAAGTCATTCGGGAGCAGGATAGGGGTAAATGCAAAAAAAGGCAAAGGCAGTAAGGACAGGGTTGGGGCTGAAAAGGGTAAGGCCATCAAAAAATGCAGGGTGATGAGTACCATTGCTAGTAGTCTGTGTAACAAACTCACTGAACTAGTGGCCTTGATGGAAGAGAGATGCCTGGCTATTGTGGCAGTCACTGAAATATGGTATACAGAGAGTCATGACTGGGATGTCAATATACCAGGATACACAATCTACAGGAGGGACAGGGAGGGTAAAAGAGGAGGAGGAGGAGTAGCTCTCTATGTAAGAGAAAGATTAAAGCAACAGAACTAAAGAGTAAACATGAAGTAGATGAGTCACTATGGGTCACCCTGGAGACAGGAAATGGCACCACAATCCGCATGGGAGTTGTGTACAGACCCCCATCTCAGGGGAAAGAAATTGACAATGAAATGATAGAAGGCATCCTAAAAATGGCAGAAAAAGGGTGGATATTGTTAATGGGGGACCTAAATATGCCAGATGTTAACTGAAGCATCTTTGCTGCAGGCACATCCAGGAGCAGGGTCATTCCTGATGCCCTAGAGGAGGCATGCCTCAGACAGCTAGTGTTGGAACCCACTCGAGAGGGAGCAATCTTAGATCTGGTACTCTCAAATGGGGACAGAGAAAGGATCTTGGATTTAGAAGTGGGTAGCCATCTGGGAACAAGCGACCACCAAACAGTGTGGTTCACAATAAACACAGCCATAGAGTCCAGTTATACAAAAGCAAGAGTATTGGACTTTTGGAGGGCTGACTTTGGGAAAATGAGAGAGTGTCTCATAAAAGCACTGGCAAGCAGGCAAGAAGGAGGGGTGGAGGAACAATGGGGAATAATCAAAACAGCCATCACAGAGGCAACAAACCTTTGTGTGAAGTAAATCAATAAAACAAAATGAAGGAAAAAAACACTATGGTTCTCAAAAGAGGTGGCAGGGAAGGTTAAGGAGAGAAGGATAGCATTCAGGAAATATAAGGAAACACAGAAGGAGCAGGACAGATAACTGTATCAGTTAAAGTAGAAGGAGGCAGGGAAGGCAGTCAGAATAGCAAATGCCCAAACCGAGGAAAAGATAGCCAATTCTGTTACGAAGGGGGATAAAACCTTCTATAGGTACATTAGGGAGTGAAGAAAGACCAAGGGGGGGATACGGAGACTTAATAAAGGGGAAGGAAATGTGGACAGAGGGTGATAGTGAAAAAGCAGGGATACTGAATGAATATTTGTGCTCTGTATTCACAACAGAAGAGGAGGGGGAGGTACCTAAACCAAACAAGGGAAACACTCTGGATAGGGGTGTCAATACCAGTCCATTCACAGAAGAAAGGGTTTTGAAAGAACTTTTGAAACTGAGGGTAGACACAGCAATGGGGCCTGATGGGATTCACTCCAGAATTCTAAAAGAGCTAAGGGTAGAACTAGTGACACCACTGACTACTCTCTTTAACAAATCATGGGAGGATGGGATGGTACCTGAGGACTGGAGGAGGGTGGATGTGATTTCACTTCACAAAAGTGGGAGCAGGGCAGAGGCAGGAAACTACAGACCAGTGAGTTTGACCCCAGTGGTAGGGAAAATGATGGAATCACTTCTGAAGGAAAGAATTGTTGAGTACCTAGAGGCCAGTGGGGCACAGGACCCAAGGCAGCATGGATTCACAGCGGGAAGGTTGTGTCAGACAAATCTAATGTATTTCTTTGACTGGGTGACCAAAGTAGTAGACCATGGAGGGGCTGTGGATATGGCCTACCTTGATTTTAGCAAGGCATTTGACACAGTCCCACACAAAAGATTAATATACAAGTTAGCCAGCCTTGGAGTGGGTCCCAAGGTGGTAGCCTGGATAAAAAATTGGCTGGACAACAGGACGTAAAGGGTAATAGTAAACAGAGTTCACATTGAAGAAAGGAGGATAAGTAGCAGAGTACCGCAGGGTTCAATACTGGGACCGGTCCTCTTTAATGTCTTTATAAGTGACATTGGAGAGCACCTGGAAGGAAAAGTATGTCTCTTTGCAGATGACACAAAGATCTGCAACAGGGTTGATACACAAGGTGGGGTGGAAAGGATGAAAAGGGACTTGGCAAGGTTGGAGGAATGGTCAAATGTATGGCAGCTCAGATTCAATGCAAAGAAGTGCAAGGTAATGCACCTGGGAAAGAAAAACCCAGGGGACAAGTACACAATGGGGGGTGAGATACTAACAACAACAAAAATCAAAAGGGACCTGGGAGTAATTATATCAGATGACCTTAAGGTGGGCAAGCAATGTGAGGGCTGGGGGGATACTGGGATGCATAGGGAGAGGCATCAACAGTAGAAAACAGGAGGTTGTTATCCCTCTGTACAGACAGTTGGTGAGACCCCATCTGGAGTACTGTGTGCAGTTCTGAGACCCCATCTCTGCAAAGACATAGACAGAGTGGAGGCTGTTCAGAGGAGGGCAACCAAAATGGTGCAGGGTCTGCACCAGAAGATATATGAAGAGAGACTAAAGCAGCTTAATATGTATACCCTCGAGGAAAGGAGGGAGAGGGGGGACATGATAGAAACGTTCAAATACCTCAAGGGAATTAACAAAGTCCAAGAGGGTAGCATCTTTCAGAAAAAGAGATGTGCAAGAACAAGGGGGCACAATTTGAAGATAGAGGAGAGATGGCTCAGATGTAATGTTAAAAAGTATTTTTTCATGGAGAGGATTGTGGATGCATGGAACAGCCTTCCTAAGGAGGTTGTGGAGTCAAGAACAGTGGGAGGATTCAAGAGTGCATGGGACAGACATAAAGCAATTCTAGTGGGGGTTAGGAGGAAGTAAGCTGTTGGTTAACTAGACTCTGCAGCTTATCCATCAGGTAGGGCAATGGGCAGACTAGGTGGGCCAAGTGGTCCTTATCTGCCATCAAATTTTGTTTCTATGTTTCTACAGGGAGCAGGACTAAGTCAGCTGATCAAAACACCAACAAGTGGAGGTGCCATACTTGACCCGGTCCTCACAAATATTGAGAGGGTCAGGCAACTCAACGTGGGATGCCATATGGGTAACAGTGACCATCGCATAGTTAGCTTCAAGGTGAACATAACTGAGGACACGTGCCACTCAAAAATTAAAGTATTAGATTTTAGAAAGGCGGACTTCAACCAAATGAGGACCAACATAAGAAATAACTTAATTGATCTACAAGTGGATGAGGTCAATGTCATGTGGGGGAAACTTAAGAAAGCAATCCAGACAGTCACTGACCACTGCACCAGAAGGGTTACCAAAGCAAAAAGAAAATGAAACCCCTTATGGTTTTCAAAGGAAGTGGCTAAAATAGTGAAAGAAAAATGGAAGGTGTTCAAGCTATATCAGGGAACAAACAAGGAAGAAGACTAGGTGTCGTACAAGGAGAAATTGAAAGAAGCCAGCAAAAAAAAAAAGGCAGGTAAACGTGCAGACAGAAGCAAGTATAGCAGAGAGGGCAAAGAGAGGAGACAAATCCTTCTTTAGATACATCCGGGAAAGAAGGCAGGCAAAAGGGGGTATAGTCAAGATTACAACTCAGGAAGGGAAAACAACAGAAGATTACCCAGAAAAAGCAGAAATCCCGAACAAGTACTTCTGCTTGGTATTTACTGAGGAGGACCCAGGGGATGGCCCAGAAATGGCAAAATGCAACACCCCTGGACAGGGGGTTGATACTAGCCCCTTCACAGAGATTGAAGTACTCGAGGCACTAAACAAACTACATGTTGACAAGGCCATGAGCCAGACGAAATGCACCCCAGGATCTTAAAAGAACTGAGATTAGAGTTGGCTGCCCCACTGGCTAAACTATTCACCAAATCCCTAAAGAGTGTGGAGGTACCTGAAGATTGGTAAAGGGCAATCAGGGTTCAGCTCCACAAATCAGGCAGCAGGGAGGACACTGGAAATCACAGGCCCGTAAGCCTCACATCCATAGTGGGGAAGTTAATGGAGACACTACTTAAATGGAGGATCATGGCATTCCTGGATGCTAGTGGCCATCAGGACCCAAGCAGCACGGTTTCACAGCAGGTAGGTCATGCCAGACAAACCTGATTGAGTTTTTTGACTGTGTTACAAAGGTTATAGATGATGGCGGGGCGGTCGATGTGGTCTACTTGGAGTTTAGCAAGGCCTTCGACTCGGTTACACACAGAAGGCTGGTAAAGAAGGTAGATCACACAGGAGTTGGATCAGAAGTAGTTAGATAGGTTAAAAACTGGTTACAGGGCAGAACCCAAAAGTGCAAGTAAACGGAGCACTGTCATCAGAAGGTAGAGTAACCAGCAGTGTGCCCCAGGGTTCAGTACTGGGGCCCCTACTCTTCAATATTTTCATATCAGACATAGCTAATGGACTACAGGGAAAGGTGTATCTGTTTGCAGACAACACCAAAATATGCAACAGGGTCGACACCCAGCAGGGAGTGGGCAAGATGGAAGAGGACCTCAAGAAACTGGAAGAATGGTCTGGAGCATGGCAGTTGAGATTCAATGTCAAAAAGTGCAAAGTCTTGCACATAGGAAAAAGAAATCCAAATAAGGCATATTACCTTGGAGGGGAAAGACTAGCTGCCTCCACCCAAGAGCACAATTTGGGAATCATTATCTCAGACACTTGAATGTAGATAAACAGTGCGAGAAGGCAACATTAAAGGCCAGCAGTATGCTGGGATGCATTGGGAGGGGAATCACAAGCAGGAAGAAGAAAGTGATCTTGCCGCTGTACAGATCACTGGTTAGGCCTTGCCTGGAGTACAGCATCCAGTTCTGGAGGCCCCACCTCAAAAAGGACATTGACCAAGTGGAGACGGTGCAGAGAAGGACACCAAAAATGATTCAGAGACTGCACAAGATGTCCTATGGGGATAGACTGAAAGAACTGAACATGTATTTCCTGGAATAGAGAAGAGAGAGGGGTGACATGAACTAAAAATTCAAGTACATAAAAGGCATAAACCAGGTGCAGATAGACGATCTCTTCCAATTTAAGAAGGGTAGCAGAACCAGAGAACATGATCTAAGGCTGCAAGGAGGGCAGTTCTCCACCAACACCAGGAAGTTTTTCTTCACAGAAAGAGTGGTGGATGCCTGGAACAGCCTGCCTGCAGAGGTGGTGGGACAAGCACAGTGGTAGGTTTCAAGAATGCTTGGGACACATACAAGGGAGCCCTCAAACCCAAGGGCAGTTAGAAAGCTAGGCTTAAAAACAGTGGGCAGATTAGATGTACCTGGTGGTCACCTTCTGCCGTCAACTTCTATGTTTCTATGTTAGGCATTTTTTTCACTTTGTATATCGTGATTAGGTGCCACCACCAGCATTATTCCTAGTGCAGTTTATATTGCAAAACTGCCTTTGGCCTGACGTACACAGTCACTGAACTGTGTAGAGCCTACTGTTATCCAAATGGATTAATTCCTAAACCCTCTTGCATGAGGCATACGAAAGGCATACTGTTTCTGGTCTCAGCCTATAAGAGATAAGCAGGTCTTCTTTGAGTTATCCGAGAACATACCTGACAACAAATGAAACCTTTATTTTCCTTTTATATGTACTGCTGTATATCTGCGTTTAAATAAGTTAAATAATGTTTTTGCTTTTATTTTTAATAGTGCTGTTTGCATCTGGAATTGTCATTTAGTAACTTTGGGTTTTATATGCCCATTCATACCTTGTTTCTTTTTCTGTTTCTCCTATCTGTCTTTACTGCATTATTAATGGTTTAGTTAGTTCCTGCAATGACAAGAAAAAGTACTGGATGAACTCCACTCTGACCAAAAGTTGCTTGTTGCAGTATTCTTACTTTATTTTCTCAATATGCACACTTCATGGGGAAAGTTTCATGGTGCACCCACTTCCTCAGCCCCTCCTGTTTTTCCTTAATAAATCAAATAGTTACAATTAATATCATATTTTTTCTTTCTCTTTCTTTTCATTGACAAAAACTGATAAACCAATCTATACCACACATCTCTTTAGTGAATCCACCTCTGTTGTTTACAGTTCACCATTGTATATTTACTCAAGCTATCCTCTATATTTCCCA
Organism: Neoceratodus forsteri; assembly: GCA_016271365.2. Taxonomy (NCBI): domain Eukaryota; kingdom Metazoa; phylum Chordata; order Ceratodontiformes; family Ceratodontidae; genus Neoceratodus; species Neoceratodus forsteri. The sequence goes on along the minus strand of CM057456.1, from coordinate 1,095,417,253 downwards.
GTGCAGCCTAATATCGCATATTACCACCCCACCTATATGGTCAGTAAATTAATAGTCTCACCTTTTTGGTAGCTTTCTATATACTTTCAACATGTGTTCAGTATTTCTTTATATATCATGCCACTGTTATTTTCTGTATGGAAGAAATCTTGGGCTTATCAGAAAGTCTTCTGTAAACTAAACTTCATGTTCTAATTACACTTTAAAGTTCTTACTCAAACATAAGGTCATTAGGCTTATTTTTGCAACCCGCCTAAGCCTCTAGGTGCTCTCCACCTGCACTCCCCTTCCAATGTTCAAACTCTTTCTTAGTCCTTTTTTCTTTAAGACATCACGCATTGGGAAATGTAAATATAAATATAGTTTATTTCTTATTTTTTATCCTTTTAAATCATGGACTTATAAAATTTCAAACTGCTTTAACTGAATTTTTTAAAAAGATTTTTCAACGATTGTAATGTCAGTATTTTTCTTTCAGTTCAGTTGTTATTCACAGAATACATTTCTTCGTTTGTACTTTACCATCCTTCTCATCCACCAAGTCCACACTCATGGGGCTGGATATTCAAACTGCGCTGTTCTGTGGCGCAAGCCCTTGCGCTGCACAAAATAGTTGTGCAGGGGTGTGGCCAGGGCGATATTCAACAGAGTTGCGCTATTGAGCAACTCCTTTAAATATCATCCCCCGGCCACAGCTACTGTGCATGGCGCAGTGGAACTTGCGCCACCGCAAGTGGTCAGAGTGGAGCATTCAAGATGGGGCGGTGGCGCCAAGTACCATTGCGCCCATCGCCAAATTCTGATATTCAAAGGTGACATGCAAATGGGGCCATAATTCAGTGCAAGGCACGGGGTGGCATTTGCATCTATTTATGGCCCCATTTGCATCCATCATTAGCATGCAGGTGCACCGATCCCGAGGACTTGTGCCTGGCCCTGCGGAGGCAGCAGCCATCGAGGACCGACACCACAGCCCGATCGCAGGCATAGTTCAAACATCCCCACCCCGACTGGCCCGATCAGGCATAAGTGAAAAAAAACAACCCCCACTAGCCCGATCGCGGGCAGAAAAGTTCAACCCCCAAGAACATATCCTTGGTGGTCCAGTGGACCTCGAAGCCAATCAGCGGGCAGAAAGTTCAAACCCCAAGAACATATCCCTGGTGGTCCAGTGGACCTCGAAGCCCGATGCGGGCGAAAGGTTCAACCCCCAGGACCACCTACCCTGGTGATCTAGTGGCCCCACCCCCATCCACGGGCCCCACCACCCCGCTCCCCACCCATCCAGCGGCAGCATCACCGCCTGCTGCCCGCCGCCACCGACTGACTGCTCGGTAGGGCTGCATACCCATTGGTTCAGAGCAAGGCCAATGGGCGTGCAGCTCCTCTAAGGCAATCGAATATGTGAATGATAGATTGTTCCACATATCTGACTTTAGAAACTAATGGGTGTGCAGCCCCACCGGGCAGTCAGTCGCAGGAGGGGCGGCAGGCGGTGGATGATGCCACCCGCCGCTGATGGGGAGCGGGTGGTGGGGCTCTGTGGTGGGTGGGGTGGGGCCACTAAATCACAAGGGTAGGTGGTCCTTGGGGGTTGAACCTTTCTGCCCACGATCGGGCTTCGAGGTCCACTGGACCACCAGGGATATGTTCTTGGGGTTTGAACTTTTCTGCCCGCGACTGGCTTCGAGGTCCACTGGACCACCAGGGATATGTTCTTGGGGGTTGAACTTTTTCTGCCTGCGATTGGGCTAGTGGGGGTGGTTTTTTTCACTTATGCCCGCGATCGACCAGTCGGGGTGGGGGATGTTTGAACTTATGCCCATGATCGGGCCAGTCAGGCGGGGGATGTTTAAACTTATGCCCGCGATCGGGCCAGTCGGGGTGGGGAGATGTTTGTTTATGCCCGGATCGGGCCAGTCGGGGGTGGGGTTACCATATGCCCGTGATTGGGCTCGTGGGGCACAGGGAGAGCGTTGAGGGCCACACAGGTGGCAGCTGCTGTGTTGTGCCCTGCAATGCGGCAGCTCACCTGTGGGTGGCCCTCGACTTACTCCTTTTTTGCTCAAAGTTGTGCAGGCGCAGGTTGGGGGTTGTGCCTGCACAACTCTGCACAGCCCGCTGAATATCGGGCTGTGCAGTTTATGTATGGTTCCTCCCCCTCCGGTTGAGCATGCCTTCATTAGCATTGTGCTGTTGCTCAGCTTGACTTGGGGGGGGCACAACTGCCTCCTGCTGAATATGGCAGAATGGCGCAATTTCGGACTTGCGCAGGCGCAACCCTATTGTGCATGGCTCAACCCTTTTGAATATCCAGCCCATGTTGTTTTTTGTCCTTCTTGGCTCAATTGCCTATTCCACACACTTTTTTCTTTCCCCCAAAGTTTTACTTTCTCCTTTTCATTGCGTGCATCCACCTTTTTATCTTCATTTATTTGCCTGATATCTAGAGTGCTGTCCACCTTCTTTTAATCTAAAGACGTGCTATAGAAATGCTGTTCCATGCTTATTTAGTGCTCCAAAGTGCTTACCCGTGCCATTCCATCTTCTTTCAGCCTCCTTGGTGCTTCAAGGAATCAGGTGATGCTATCACGCAAAAATGTGCTGACGTTTCGGAGACCAAGTCTCCATTATCAGAGCTGTATTACTATGTGTATTCTGCCTTTTTATACTCCTTTAATCATCAAATTCACATACTACTTGTATTACTGAAACAAATAATAAAAAAAAAATTGGTCAGTATTAGAAACAGATGAGAGTTTGAAGAATATTGTCAATAAGGGATCTTTATTCAGTTACAAAAGAAATACAAATTTGAAAGATGTATTAGTACATACTTTGTATACAGAAGAAAAGCCAAATAATAGACCAGATTGGATGCCAGAGCCCCCACAAGGGAACTATAAATGTGGGAATTGCACACATTGCAATGGGACCAAAAATATAAAAGTATTAAACCATCCTAGGACTGGGAAAAAATATAAAGTAAAAGGTTTTATTAATTGTGCTTCAGAGTGGGTAATATATATGTTGAAATATCCGTGTGGAGAAACGTATATAGGACAAACAAAAAGAGCATTAAAAATTAGGATTGGTGAACATAAGACGGCTATCAGATGTAAGAACATGAAATATGCGATAGCCAGACACTATATAGAGGCTGGACATGGGTCAGCTGCATCCCTTACACATGTAGGATTAGAGAAACTGGAAGTGCCATCCAGAGGAAGACGATTAAATGACATACTTCTCCAAAGAGAGGCCTTTTGGATCCATGAAATGCAGACTTTGGTGCCTAACGGACTTAATGATGATGCAGGATATAACAGTTACCTGTAGTAAAAGTCAAATGAATTAAGGATTGTAAAAATGTATGGGGCTATAAGGAATGATAAGCAAATGAAAGAAAAAAGAAAAAATGAGATGAAGGAAAGGGGGAAAGTAATAATATAATTTGTGACCTTTAGCAGTCTGCTTGACCTTCGGATTTGGTATAAGTAGATGCTAAAAAATTAAATATGTTAAGATATGGTGTAGATTAAGAGTGTAGGTAGAAGTATCTACAAAGCAAATAATAGCCTGCTTTTGAAATACTTTGGAGTTTAAAGTTATAGTAAGCTATGAGGGGACTTATAAATAAACTAAGAAAGGTAGAGTGATAATCAGTAGAAATGAATGGAATAATTTCCAGATGGCTAGTAGACTAGCAGACAAAAAAAAAAAAAAAAAAAATCTTAATTATTTATTTATTTATTTAGCTTTTGTTGACCGGGTAAGTGCACTAGACAAATCCTGCCTATTTTCAGGCACGACCCGGGGGAGGGGGATACAGATGAATGCCAACTGACCTTGAACCAGATTAAGCTGTTGGTGGTATTTTTAGTGAAAGAGGGAAATTTGGCCAGGACACCGGAGAAATTCCCCTCCTCTTTTCGATAAGTGCCATGGGATCCTTAACATCCATCTGAACTACCACCAATCCAGGCAGATGGGACCTCGGTTTAACGTCTCATCCGAAAGACGGCACCTCAGAAGTGCAGCACCCCTCTCATGCTGCACTACAGTGTCAGTACTGGGATATTAACCCAAGTGCCAGATGTGGGAACTGAACCCACAGCCCTCTGATCTCCTGGCCTCAGAGGCAAGTGTGCTACCTACTGAGCCACTGACACTATTAATTTGAATATATCACAGCATGGCACAGATGTATAGATGATATATTTTTTGTATGGACTAGCACAACAACTGATCTTAAAGAATTTCAAAATTACCTTAACAACATACAGTTTTTGATGCAATTTAGTCTCACCAATATTCCCTATTTTGATATTTTGAATTACAGACAATATTATATAGAAAAGAAACAGACAGCAATACACTCTTTCATGGCACATGTTTTCATGAACCAAAGCTAAAAAATAGCATTCCATACTCACAAATGGTTAGGGTGAGATGGAACTGTAGCACTGACACAGAATTTCAGAAAAACAAAACTGAAACACTCAATAGGTTCAGACAGAGGGGGTATGGCGGAAAGACAGTCAGGCTGGCAGACAGGAAAATACAATCAAAAACAGAGAGGATACACTGTCAACCACAATAACTGACAATAAACAAAACAGAATTGTGTTTGCAACAAAATACAATCACAAATTTGAAGAAATTAAACACATAATCAAGAAATATTGGTACCTGGTTAAGACAGACAGTGAAAGAGCTGCCACACTCAGGGATGAACCCATAGTGGCTGCAAAAAAAGTAACAACCCTTAAGGAAAAACTAGTAAAATGACAATTTCAGGCAACAACACCAAAGGATGTCCAGCTTCTTTTAGGACCCCTACAGCTGGGAATGGTCTCCTGCAGACGTTGCTTGGTTTGTTGATACACAAACAAAAAAGATAGGTTTAGACACTCACATACTGGTCAAACTTTTTACATTAAACAACATATTAGCTATACAATGGGAGGTGTGATTTACGTAGTGCAATGTCCCTGTGACATGCTATATGTTGGACAGGCTACTTGAGCTTTAAAGGTCAGGATTCAAGAGCACAAAAGTGACATATGCAGGAGAGAGTAAACCTCTCAGGTAGCAGAACACTTTGAAAATGCGGGATATACTGGAGCATCCATATGGTTTTGGGGATTAAAGGAAGTAAAACCAGCAGAATGAGGTGGAGACTATCAAAGAAAAGTGGACAGGGCTGAAATGAAATGATGTTTAATTTGAAAACACTGGATAGAAATATTGGCATGAATGTGGACACAAATTGGAATGCTTGCCAATAGATCAATAATGTATAGACAATTTATGTTAGAAGTCAAAAATAAGGTAGTTACGTTTTCACAGTCATATAAATAAATAGTAAAAGGACATTCTTTTATGAATAGAACCTGAAATATTGTCCAACTGTAGAACACCTTACAATCTGGAAGACCCCCCCCCATAGTTAGCAGATAGAGCATATAGGTTAACCAAGAAACAGAGAACCACTAACGACTATAATGCACCCTGGAAACATGCGCTAAATGCACTCACAGTTAAGAAAAGACCATATTATGAATATTCAAGTTAGAACAACAAATGTTTGCAACATAATTTCCACTACGGTTAGCAAGCCTGATCATCCACGCTCCACCCTGAGACCTCAGCATGGTTTACAGTTGCCTAACAACTGTTCCCAAATACTATAGGTGCATGGGTTGCCATGGAATAAGTTCACATGACTAGGACAATCTGGCTAAGAGGTAGGGTAGAGTTGCCTATGCATTTGATAATAAACTTCAACCACCATTGAGGCAAGCCCTGAAATGAAAGGAAAATGCAGACAGAGCAACTAAGGTAAAAAAAAGCAATGTTTATCACCTAAGGCATAGCAAAATAAAGTCAGAAAAAGAATTATATAAATGCATGTTAAAAAATATGTCATTGCAGAAACTAACCAAATAATTAGGAATGCAGTAAAGACGGATAGGAGAAACAGAATAAGAAACAAGGTACGAATGGGCATATAAAATCTGAAGTTACTAAATGACAATACCAGATAGAGATAACACTTTTAAAAAGAAAAGCGAAACATGATTTAACTTATTTAAATGCAGATATATAGCAGAACATATGAAAGGAAAATGAAGGTTTCATTTGTTGTCAAGTGCAGTATGTTCTCAAATGACTCAAACAAGATGTGTTTATCTCTTATAGGCAGAGACAAGAAACAGTATGCCTTTTGGATGCCTCATGCAAGAGGGCTTAGGAATTAATCTATTTGGATAACAGTAAGCTCTACATAGCTGAGTGACTGGGTGTGTCAGACCAAAGGCAGTTCTGAAATATAAACTGCACTAGGAATAATGGTGGTGGTGGCACCTAATCATGATATACAAAGTGAAAAAAATACTTAAAATAAAAAGATAAATTTACAATTTTTTTTAGGCTGTTCAGATGACATGGAATGGACCATAAAAAGTGTTGTAAGATCAGACTGAAATGAATCTCTGGCAATCTCAAAGGTTTTTACCACATTAAAATGTATAAAGGCACTTAACAAATGAATAATGAAATAAGATGTAAATAAACTTATATCTAATTACTTTCAAATTCAAGCCCTTTGAAAAAAGCTCATTTTATAGGAGCAAAACATCAGGGCAATAATAAAGATTCTGAAACTGAAGAATTTATTGGTATTGAAGAGTATTTGTGATTACCCACCCTAACTCTTGAAAAACTGCTTTCTGCACCTTGGAGGAACACCATCTATGCATACCATTACCCATGGATTACATTTTATTGGACACATATCATAGATGGACAGCCTGAGGGATGGCAACTTTACTCAGGGCAATACTGCTGCACCAGAGGGCCCTGCTGCACTCAGTGAGGGCAATAGCATGGACACTGGGGGCCTTATGGCAAGAGACGGCATCATCACACTGCCTGCAGGCACCACTACCCTCTGTTGGGCCAGGAGGTGGAGAGCATACCCCTTGTTAAATAGTTGTACCCCTTTCCCACTTCATTCTCCAACCCCTACTCCCATCCCTGCATTGTAGGTAGGATGGAAAGTAGAGACTGCGGCTGTTTGTGCCCTCTACTTCTGTTTCTGAGTGGGTTTAGTAGTCAAGCTGCTGTTGGGTTTGGGTAGGCTGCAGTGTTTGTTTATAAAGGGTCCTGCAGCCTACTCTTCGTTCCTGCTGCCCATCTTTTTGAGCCTTCTGACTCTGTTTTGAGGTCCAGCTCACAGGGCTTCTCGGCCTCAAGTTATTTACCATGGCTATTAGCCACTATTTTGTGTGCTTGCCCCTGGTATGTGCCCTCAACTCCTGGGAGCCATTGTTTCAAGTTTTAAAATATAATAATTTAATTTTTTTAAATCAGTGTGGTCCCTCACTGCTGAAATGAATTGTGCTGCTTTCTAGCTAGCTATTGCCACCCCCCCCCCAGTAAAGCACCAGGTTCGGTACCTGCTTCCCCACCTTCTGCTTTGTGGGGTAGCCTGTGAACTGTGTTACATCTTTCAGATATGTTTATCTTTATCTTTTGCCACTGGATGTTCTACAGTGCTTATACCCCCCTCCATATCCTCTTTTAACATCAGGCCCATAAAAACAGGTCGGGTGGTTACATGCGGAATCATTCCCACAGATCATGGACATATCTTTTGGCAATGCCCAGTGTTATCTACATTCTAGGAGCAGATACTGATTCAGATGGAAGAATTGACAGGTTATCCCTTTCTTCTGACCACACAGCTTGCACTTTTGTCTATCCATTCCAGGGACGTGCAGCTTTCCACTAGATCCCTCATTCTAATTTATCTGTTGGCTGCTAAAAAAGCTATAACACAATACTGGATGAAGCCAGATCCTCTGACAGTGGATATCTGGTGTGCAGTAATGAAAGAAATATATCAAATGGAAAAATCAACCACCACGGTGCATGATAAATTAGAACAGTTTAATACTAAATGGCAACATTGGGTAATATATGTCTCAACGATTGACTCAGCTTTTGTTCACTAAAAACAAACTCAAGGTAGTAATATAAATATCAGCATACCATGAAACACTAGGGATAGGGCTAATGCAAACCAATAGTCACATTACTTTATGCAACTCACTGACAGTTGTGCATTGTCATGGGGGTTCAGATTTACTCAATAGTATAAATTAAAAATAATAAGATAAAACTGCCAACAGAATGATAGAGACAGTCCAATAATTGAAATGTCACCATGTTAAGATATACAGGTATTCTGTCTATTAAAAGTTTATGTAGCATTGTGAGTTGTTTGATTGAAATGTGTATGTTGTATTTCTTATGTGCAAATACCTCAATAAAAGGATAAAATAGAACAAAAAAAAAACTGATCATAAAAGGTAAGGTTCACCGTTTATTGTATTTGATGTGTAATTTAATGTTGGAGATTGCAGTTTCCTTGATTGTTTCATTATATGACCTGTTGATTTGTTTTTTTGTAATTGTTTCCTTTCCTTTTTTTGTTTTTAAAAAATCAATAAAATATTAAATTGAAAAATAAAAGGTTTCCCTTTACAGTGTCCTGTGAATTTTCTAAGGGGATATTATGAAGTACAAGGCAGGCTCCCCTTCCAAGACAAAACTGTAAAACAAGAATCCCTTTCAAAATTCATTGTCAAAAGGAGGTATACAAAATGTAATGCATCAAGTTTCCTAGCTGATTTGAGCACAATAAACTGGCAACAATTTTATCTCATCTCCACAATCCACGACATAATTGCACACTTCAGTTAACTGTTGTTGAGAATCATGGAATGGATCATGTGATTGGATATTTAGACTGGGAAGTGTAAAACCTGATGGTCTCAGTGATCAATGGGACCATAAGCCATTCCTAAAAAAGAAAAGGAAATTAATTTTTGTCCTTGATATATGGCAAAATTTGATATTATGGCATCTTGACCTTTAGCAATTCTTAATAACCTCCCTAACCTGTTCTTCTGTTTCATCTTTTACAGAAGCTTCTCTCCACCTGTCATGTGTCCAGCAACCACTCCTGCTGATTCTCTCTTGAAGCATTGATTTTTGTGTCGATCCCCACTACACCTTGCTTATATGGTTAATTTGAAATAATGGGTGATCATAAATTAGCTTTGCTCCCCTCTCTAACATGGGGAGTAGCCTCAATTAAACCTGAACTGGTCTCTTATGTCCTTTTGTGAATTCTTTTACAGAGTAAATTCATTAAACAAATAGATACCGTGAACAGGTTGAATTTTGTTATTTTGTTTTATTAGTATTGGAAGTTTATTATTAGTATTATTTTCTTATCTCTACAATGTTTTGACGAAACATTTATTTTGAATCACTGTATGTAACTACTAATCAGTTATATGCAGGTGATGCTAATTAATTGTTCTGTATAAAAATATTGGGTGTACCTTCCTAAGCCACACCCCCTGACAAAGGCAACTGCCGAAGTGCTGAGGTAAGAGCTGAGTACCCAAGCCTGTTGAATACTACTGAATAAATCTGCATTTTGCTGCTATCTTTGGTATTATCCCTGGATTTATTTACTTTCCTACATTGTATGCTGAGCCTGTGGACTCAGTTGTAATTGTGGGTTTTGCAACCCATAGTAGCACTGCACCAGCCACTCGTGGTTGTAGTGTGGCAGCAGCCCTGTGGACTTTGATAGTCAAAAATATAGAAGGCCTAAAAACAGACCCCTCACTCCCAATCAAAACTGAGTTGTAACTTAAGCAAACTAATGACAGATAAACAAATAATTCTGGAAGAACTAAACTCCCACTTTGCCACAGCCAGACTTGCGTTTGAGAGCTCACTGGCAGCACATTACCCCATCCCTCATTCGGGAGACACCTGCAATCTCTGTCACCTGACAAATCTATTTTCATTCCATCCCATTACATATAAAAAAGTGGAAGACTTACTATTAAGCCTAGAAACTAAAAAAGTGCTGGCGCTGATAGTTTAAACCTCTTGTTCCTAAAAATCAGCTATTGTTAACTCTCGGCACCAGTAACCAATCTTTTTAATCTCTCACTCTCCAGCAATGAACTTCCTACAATTTGAAAAATACCACATATTACACCGCTATTCAAATCAGGCAATGCATGCACTCTAATTACCTACAGACCTATATCTCTTCTCACCATCCTGGTCAAGCTCCTTGAAAAACTAGTCAACACCCAGTAAGGGATTACCTAGAGCATTCTAACATTATAAATCACATGCAATCTGGATTCAGACTCAAGCATAGCATTGCATTGGCTCTAGCGAACGTTACCAATGATTGGTTAATAGCCCTTGATCATAGGCATATTACAGGAACTGTATTCCTAGGTCATACAAAGCCTTTGACGCAATATATTACTATGCAAGTTAAAGGTTGTAGGCCTGAGTGTAACCGCACTATCCTGGTTCTCAGATTATCTAACTGGCAGACAGCAACAAATCAAAGAGGAAGGTTCCTTCTCCTCCTACACAGTTCTACTTAGAGGAGCACCACAAGGATCAATCCTGGGCCCCTTACTATTCATCACATACACAAATGATCTTAATAGGAACAGAAGTATGGCTAATTTGCAGTTCTGCACTGATGACACAGTCCTTTATATCTCTCGACCCACCCTAACCAGTGTATGTGCTGCTCTCCAATCAGAGTTCAACCAATTTCAATTAAACCTATTCCAATCCAAATTACTGTTAAATGCAAAAAAGACAAAGCCAAAGTTTTTCTCGGCAACTAACTCTACATCCCCCATTTTATCTGCTCCCACCATAACCACACTCCTGGCAGATACACTTGAAGTGGTGAACAATCTAGTTTTTGTAAAAAAGTGTGAACTGGACTTTAGAAATCTTCAGGAAAACAAGATTATGAACAGGTATGATAATTGTAGTAGGAATGAATGAGAGGCCTTGAAAACTTTAAGCTTGAATATAAATGTAACAATCAAGCCAGCTGATAAAGGGGAGGCAGTAGTAGTGCTTGACACTAAGGATTACATACAAGAGGTCAGTAGATTATTAAGTGATGCTTCTTTCTATGTTAAAGTGCCACACAAGATTATAGAGGAGTTTAAGGCAGAAATTGATTGTGTTTTGAATGAGGGTTTTTTGAGAACTTATATCTCAGATGTTGAATATAAAACCCTTACTGTAGCATGTCCAGTCACTCCTACCATCTATATCTTTCACAAGATCCTGACACAACTGCCCAGGAGACCGATAGTATCAGGCAGAGGATGGCTTACTGAGCCCCTATCTATGTATCGAGATACATTCCTACAACCCTTGGTGCAAAATCTAAGATCCTTTTTAAGGGATTCTACCCAGGTAGTTCAGATTATGGAGGAGCTGTATATAGAACTAGAATGGAACCTAGGAGTAATAGATGTCAATTCCCTGTATACAGTTATACCTCATCAAGAGGGGTTGGAGGCTCTAACATTTTTTCTGGATATGAGATCAGAGGAAGAACGGGTAGGGGTCCCTACAAACTTTTTGGTCCGTATGGCTGATCTTGTCTTAAAGATGAATATATATTTATTTCAAGGACAAATATATCACCAGATTCATGGAACAGCCATGGGCACTACAATGGCCCCAAGTTATGCAAATCTCTTTGTGGGAAAATGGGAACTTGACCATCTGTATAGTGTCGCCACAAATCCATACATTGATAGCTTGGATTTGTGGCGGCACTTTATAGATGATATTATTGTTGTTTGGAAAGGCACAGATGAGAAATTTAAGTGTTTCATTCAATGGATGGAGAACACCAGTATTAGCTTGATGTACAAATATGAACTTAGTCAGGTAAGTATTAATTTCTTTGATTTAAAAATTTACAAGGATGGGGAGGGGGAGTATATACCACCCTCTATCAAAAAGGTACGGATCGAAACACACTTCTGAGATTTAATAGTTGTCATCCATATCACATGAAGTATAATATACCAAAGGGCCAACTTATTAGAACTCTGTGTAACTTTACTGAACCTGTGGAATTCAAAACCAAAAAAGGGGAAAAAATACATAGATTTTTGGAAAGGGGCTATAATCAACATAGTATAGCATCAGCTATTAAGAAGGTGGATGATTTGGAAAGGAATCAAGTATTACAATATAAAATGAAAAGTATGAAAAAAGAGAACCCAGAATGCCCATTTATAACCAATTTTTCTAAAAGAACTAGGGAAGTGAGACAGGTCTTTGAAAAAAAAATTGGCCTATCTTTGAACTCAAACCAAAATTACATGAGATCAGTAAGAATGGACCCAAAATAACTTTTAGAAAATGTAAAAACATAAGGGACCATGTAGTTTCTAATATGACGTCTATCAGTGAGAAGAAACAGACACTGTTAGCATCAAAACCAAAGGATACGTTCAAATGTGGCAACTGTACATATTGTAGATATGTACGTAATTGTAAGAGCTTTACACATCCTGTTACAGGGAAAATCATTGAAATTAATGATATGATTACATGTAATAGCAAAGGTGTAGTTTATATGTTGTCATGTGACTGTGGTGCCTATTATGTGGGGCGTACAATACGCAAGTTTAAAATCAGAATAGGCGAGCATGTAAGAGCAGTTGAGAAATGTGACTTGAGTTATGCTATAGCAAAAAATTTGCAAGCACATAGTCCACAAAAACATAATTTTTATTATTTGGGTTTAGAACTGGTTAGTTTGGGACCCAGAGGTGGTGACCTAAACAAGAAAATAGGGCAAAGAGAAAGCTTTTGAATTTTTAATTTAGAAGCATGTTCTAAGAAGGGGTTAAATGAGACAATTGACCTTTCAGCCTTCCTAAAAAGGCATAGATGCTGATGCATTCTGAGTGTCTGGTTTGTATTATTATAGAACTGAGCCTTCTGTTGCTGTGAAGTTATGTAAAGTGCCTGGCCTTTCCAGAGGATTGCCTAGTGTTCGTGAATAAGTTAAAAACAGCTTCATAGTTAAATGGATTTAATATTGATAAGGAAAGTTTATCAGTGTTTCCTTGAGACTACATTTTATATATATATATATATATATATATATATATATTTATATTATGAACATATGGCATCTGGCAATCTGTGGATATCTTCTCTGGGATGACCAAGTTTTTATTCCAACAGTATAAAGTTAAAAAACTAATGAATTGTATGTGTTATTTGATATTCAGCTTTTAACCTCTTGGCAATGAAATAGTTAATTATGCTGTAAGAAGAATCTTTTAAAAACTGATTGGTTTAATTAGGTCACATGTATAAGTTTATATGTATATTTAAGGGCACTAGTTCTGAGTATTTTTTACTCTGATGAAGCCTGGCAGTGGTCCAAGTGAAATGTTAGTTTTTTAAACCACTGTGGAGTATTTGTATGCACGTCTGTATTTATATTAAATTCTGCGCTTCTGTTACAAATATGCGAGTGTATTTTCCAGTTTCTGCTGTGTGGGTGCTTTTTCTTTTTTGCTTGATTTTCATGTTTATTTGGATAATAGCACCACACTTATCTTGGTGCTTCTACTTTTTGTTTTTTCTACCACATTACTTAGTAGTCTGTTTCACATGTCCACCACCCGCTCTGTGAAAAAATACGAATTCTTTTTTTAAGTTCCCCCATTCTAACTTGAGATTATGCCCCTTGGTGAAAGAACTGTTCTTCAACTTCACCAGGGTTAGTGGCCTCTTTAATTTGTTGGGCAGTGGCATAGGCATGTTCCCACTGAGAATAGCCTGGCAGCATACATAGTAATGAATTATGAGATGAGAAAGTTCCCATTACCATCCTCCGCATCCTATCACTGAGGTAAGGATATTAACTGTTATTTTCATGTATATGAATGTGGGAAGCTATGTATACTCAGTCTTGTCTGGTTTCGTGATTCACTACGATGGTCAGGGTTTTGGGATTTGTTTTAAGTCTAGCAGCTATAGGTATGTGTATCAGGTATGGCCTGGAACCCCCTAGGTTTAGCTACTCCTCCTCATGGCTTCATGATTTGTGCTCCTTTCAGGACATCCCCTTGCTTAGAGTTGCCTTTCATAGGTTCAGGGAAGTGAGGATCGAGAGGAAGCGTTGTGGTTGGCATCTGGGTGTGAAAGGTGCTAATGAGGGGGTGTTATTAGGATGGTTAGGACAAGGAGACACTCTGGGATGAAATGGGACCTGAAGAGAGAGAGAAAGATGAGATGTGTTTGGTTCCCATACCCAAGGAACCCACTGGATTGAGTGGGTAGGCAACCATTAGGCTGGCTGCCTCACTCTGTGCCCTACGGGTGGTACTTTCCAATCCAAGATTGATAAGGAACAAAACTGCCATTAACATAGACTTAATTTTGGGTTCTTTGGTCAATCTGGCTTGCATCACAGAAACCTAGACGAGTGGAGATGACAGCCCAGTTTTGGAACCAGTTGTCCAAGCTGGATTCTCTGTGGTACACTGCCTGCAGTGGGATCATGGAGGGTGGGGGCTATCTATTTTAGATCTGAGTTTAATTTCACTGTGAACCAACTGGAGGATACCTCATCATTTGAATGAGTTATCTGTGCATGGGGTTCCAGGGTGCAGGATCCTCCTAGTGTTCCTGCCCCCAAGATATGAGGGGGAATTTCTGAGGGAAATCATTAACTTCATTGCTGACAGGGTCCTGAAGTCATTCAGAAATATCCTTCTGGGCTATTCTAACACCTGGGTTAATGATGAATTCTCACACTGTGCAAGGGATGTCCTGCAGTTGATGGAACAACTGGGCCTCACACAAGTTATTACTTCTGTGACTCACCAATATGTACACACCTTGTATCTGGTTTTCTCCCTGGGGCTTGAGGCTAGTAACCGTGAGAATGACCTGGTTAGTTGTTCATATCACTGCATGCTGATGTTCTCCTTTGGGCCTCCTCCACCCCTGTAGTCCTCCCCTTTTGGAGATGGTTCAGTACCACCCTTTAGGAGGGCTTACACCAGAAGGACTGCAGGTGGTACTGGACATCTTGGAGATGTTGGCAGCATGTGAGATAGGATTGAAGAATGTAGTAATGACCTATAACAGAGTTACTGCTAGAGCCTTTGATTCTATAGCACCTCTCCATGTATGACTGCGGGTTTCTTCGGTTTCTCATGTTGATGGGGAGCTTAGCAAACTGAAACAGGGGGGTGTTCCAAGTGGCACTGAGGAATGCACTGATTTGGCCCCTTCCGAAAAAAACAAAAACATTTTTGGACCCGAATATTCTAGTGAGTTGCTGTCCTGACTCTAACTTACCTTTTTAGGAAAGGTTATTGAGAAGGTTGTGGAGCTATAGCTTGAGGTGCACCTCGTGGATCATGGCATCTCTGAGCCCAACCAATCTGGTTTTAGGCATAGCACTGACACGGCATTGGTCAGGTTGCATAATAGCCTCCTTAGGGCTAGAGATAGGGGTGAATAGTCCATTTTCATTCTACTCGATCTCTCATCTGAATTTGACACTGTGGACCATGGGCTGATGTTGGATCACTGGAAGGAATATGGAGGGCTCACTGGCACTGTCATTCACTGGTCTGAGTCCAACCTCAGTGGTATTATGCAGAGGGTGGGGATGGGAACTTTCTCTCTGTGCTGTGTCCTAAGGTTTGATCCTGTCACCTGTGTTGTTCACAGTGTACATGCTGCTCTTTGGGAGGATTATTGGACAATACAATTTGGGTTTCCACTGCCATGCAGATGACACTCAGTTGTATTTATCTTTTGTACCCAGGATACCTAGTGCTGAATTTGTGCCTGTCTCAGATTCAGAAGTGGATGGAATCTAGTTGTCTACGACTTAATCCAGACAAGAATGAGGTACTAGTGACTGGGATGGGGGGGAGCAGAAGTAGTCATGGGAATGACAGGGCTTTGGTTCAGGTCATCTAGGCTGTTGGGTTCTGTTACGGTGAAAATTCTTGGAGTAATTTTTGATGATGGGCTGACACTGGAGGCTTAGGTGTCTGTGGTTATCAGGAGTGGCTTTTGCCATCTGAGTAACATCAGCTGGATTAAGTCCCTTATCCCTATTGAAGATCTACCAACACTAGTGCATCCATTTGGAACATGTAGGCTGGACTACTATAGTGCTCTCTATCTTGGGGTTAGTGGAAGTAACCTATGACACCTGCAGCTGGTGCAGAACACAGCAGCCAGGTTGACTGGTCTCTTGAGGTCTAGTCATGTAACCCCAGTTCTGCATGACCTGAACTGGCTGCCAGTGAAGTGGTGTATTACCTTCGAGGTTGGTTTATTAACCTATAAAGCTCAACATGGGCTAGGCCCTAACTACCTGTTTGATCTTCTGAATTCTCTCCAGTCCTTGCGCCTCCTTTGCTCCTTCTCTGAGGGCCTCCTCTAAGTCCCAGGGGCCCAGCTTAAGTCCTCAGTGGATGGTGTGTTTGTGGTTCCCAGCCCTTTATTGCAGAACACTGTGCCTGGGGTAGTGAGGGAGGCCCCTCAGTGGAGGCCTTTAAAAGGGAGTTGAAGGCTTACCTGTTTAGACAGTCTTTTGGGTGTTGTTCATAATGTAGCTGCTGTCTCTTAAGTATTCAATTGCCAAAACTGGATTCTGTTTATCTGCAATATTTATTTTAAGTTGTTTGATTGATTTATTCATTTATTTAGTTATTGTTGCTTTTATTTTCCTGTCTATACCTGTATGGCACCCTGAGCCTCCAGAGAAGGGTGCCTTATAAATACATTTACTACTACTACTACTACAACTGTAACAGCTCTGTGGAGTTCACCCTGTTTTACCCCTGTATGTATTTGTATGCTTGTATCATGCCCTAACTCCCTCCTGTCCTCCAGTGAATACATATTTAGACTTTTCAGTCTCTCCTCCTAGGACTTACCCAGTGCTGTCTGTGGGTAATTTTTGTTACCATTTGTTGCAGTTTCCTAGCTCTCCCTGCCCTCCCTCAGATATGGGCACTAGAACTGCAGTGCACATAGTACTTTAGGTGAGGTCAAACCAGTGACCTGTACAGTGGCAGTATGACCTCCTTCCTGCAACTAGTGAACTCCCGCCTCATACACCCCAACTTCCTGACAGCCATATCACATACTTTATCATATTTGGAAGAGGTTTTCAGACTATTATCAGGGCCCCTCGTTCTCTGTAGCGCTTCTGCCTGGATTTCTGCAACACAGCTCCTAGGCGTTTGTTCATTCCTGTGGCATGAATTATTCATTTCTGTGGCAGAATACAGTCCTGCTATTGGCTTAAATATGATGTAATGTCATCAATGGCATCACGTGCTGAGCATAGAGAAGAAGCTTTGGAATAAGAAAGGAAGGGAAGAGAGCCAGGCACTTACAAAATACTGCACATTTGAATGAGCAATCACCAAGACCAAAGAATTCTGTGGCACTCCATATATTCTACGGCATGATCCAATATCTGCAGCCGTGGAACCATATAATTCCAGAGGCCTTAACTATTGCTAATTATTATCACCTGGTCACTTTCCTCTTTTGCATGCCCCATCTTTTTCCCACTAATGCAGTATTTTGTTTGTAGATTTCATCAGTCAATGTGCATTACTTGCCATTTTTGGACATTGAATTTTAAGTGCCAAATACTGGACCACTTTTCCAGTCACTCATCATTTTTTTTCATGTTGCCAATTCCTTCCTCACTGTGCACCCTCCCACATAGCTGAATGTTGGCTGCAAGCAGATTCACCTTCTGCTGTAGCCTCACCCAGATGCCACTTACATACATGTTGAATAATACTGGCCCCGGAACAGACCTCCTGAAACATCCCACCTGTCTCCTCCCCGACATCAGAGAACATTCGATTCAGAACTGCTTGCCGTGTCCTACCAGACAACAGCTCCCATTCTATCTAGCTAACCCACCTTCAAGTGCTAGGTTCCCTAACTTCTGCACCAGCCTTCTATGCAACACTGAATCAAAGGCTTTGTTGCAATCTGAATAAATTATGTTGACTGCCCGGACTTTATCAAGCCTTTATCGCACTGAATTGGAAAAAATAAATCAAGTTTGTTTGACACCACCTTGCATACCCATGCTGGTTTCTATCCATGAGCCCAATTACCTCCTGGAATGAAACTTTCTGCTGTTTTCTGTAGCTTGTCTGATAGAGACGTTAGGCTTACCAGCCTATAATTACCCAGGTTCTCCCCATCCCCTCTCTTCTGTAGGAAGATTGTGTTTGCCTCCCTCCAGTCCATTAGCATAACATCCAATTCTAGTGATTCATTGAATAGGTCTGTCAAAGATGCCACCAGGGCCAGCCTTGTGTCCCTCAATACATTCAGTTTGGCCCTTGGAACCTGTTTACATTTAGGTCCTGCAAACCCTTTAGTGCTCTCTCCTCAGTTATGACCCCCTTAGAGGACTGGTGTGCACATAACAAACCACCATCACAACTGGTGCTAATTGGCACCCTTGCTGGCAGTCTTTTGTGAGAGGCCAAGAACTGAACAGTTTCTGAGACTAGACAAAGACAAGAAGAGTGTTCGGCACCAGGGTATGCACAGACAATAACAACCTGTGATTCGGGTGGTCAATACCAGGAAAATATCAAACTATATATATTACATATAAAAATATTCTCTGTATGTAGGCACTCATAGTAGTATTTGCTTGTAGTCCCTACATGAACACGTTCTGATCAGAGCCGATATGGCTCTGGAAAGGTTTTGGGATGCTTTTACCCATTATTTTTAATAAATTTGCACAATGCAGATCTGCTGAGAGGCAGTTTCAATGTGGTCTTCCTTTTACACATTTTTACAATGTGGTTTCCTAGAATATGTCTGCTGATTGCTATATAGTTAGCCTGCATAGTTCACAGAAGAAATGGCCTCTTATTTTTGTGTGGCGGAGCACTAGCAGTAGGATGCTGGAATGTGTGATACATAGGTACGAGCTGTGTGTGGGTGATAACGCCAGTGGCCATACATCTCAGGCACTTGCATGTGGATCCATTGTCCCAGTTCTGTTGCACTCCTCAGTGCAGGTGAAATCCGATGCTGTACTCACTCACACAGGTCCTGGAACATGCATGTTACAGCCGAGCTCCCATTTGTTTGTACAATTGGGGAACCATGAACGCACTATCCATAGCCTGGAATGTACACTACAAACAGCATTGCAGGATATCGCACCCCATGGCACCTGGGATACCTCAGCAGTCTGGAGGGTGGCATGTTACACAGGGGAATGGGGAGAGTGTATGACAGCAGGAAGCTACAGCATCGACAAGGCATGCATTGGAGGTATGTCAATTCCCTCTTACGGTTTGCCAGGGACATACACACGGCTGCATACACTGGTGGGTCCGCAGCTTGTATGGTATAGCCACTTGGGTCATTCTGGAGTGCAGTTTTCTGGCCCAGGTCCAGTGCAGTCAACAGTTAGTCATGGCAGGGTGTGGAGGGCAGTGCCAGTCTCTGCAACAGGTTGGGTATGTGTGGAGCGGGGTTGTCTATGTACCAAGGTGGTGGTTGGGGGTTCTTTATGCTATGGATATGGACCATGGTTTCCTCTGGTGAGATTGGGTCCAGGTGGGTCCTACACTATGGAGCTCTTCGGGGATGGAGTTGGATTGATCAGGGATGGGAGGGGATACTTGTAGTCCATCAGGGCTGCCAGGCTGCTGTGCACCTGGGTGCACTTCCGCAGCCTGCCTGTGGGTGGCTGGCTGGATTAGGCCAGCTATTCATGGCCTAACTGTGGGCTGCACTACTCTGGGCTGTGAAGGGTGCATTCCCACTGAGTATGCCACAGCACGGCATATGCATGTGAATGCACCATCGACCTACATGGCATACTATTTGTGTTCACCCTGGCCCATTCTCTTGTGGCAGGTGCATCCTGTACATTTGAATATCATACTGCAGCGCATTATTGGAGTTGCGTGGCACATCTCCCTTTTCTGCTGGGATGCGCTGCACATCTCCTTTGAATATGGGGGCCCTGGGCTACCCTGAAGAAATGCATTATCAAAATGGGAAAATCATGACCCTACTGAAAACAAGATATTGCATCTAATCTGGGACAGCCTGAGTAAATACAGTGCAACAATCTGTAAATGAAGATCCTTATGACAATGAGATGTAGTATCTCCCCTGCACTACCCAGGATACAAAACATAGGTTAAGAAATATTTAAAGGAAATCTACTCTAAACTAAACTTCACTAAAGTGTATGGTAGAATGCTGTTATGTATGGAATTCCATTCCTGGAATATGCTTGTTCTGCTGCAGTAGTGACATCATTATGTTGTGCTGCTGCAGTAGTGATGTCAGAACAACTTGGAATGCTGCCACATACTTGATTTCCCCTATCCAATTAAGCTGGAAGTTGTTGATTTTTAAACTTGAACTTGCAGAAACATCTGCAGCACACTGTCAGTAATTTGAGCCTACCACCAACCCTCAAGTGCCTCCCCAACCTCCAGTTCACTGAAACAAAGGGCAGTGTCTGAAGTAGGCATTGATACCATACACTATAATAGAATAGCAAATGGCACCACGTCACACCAGTGTGTTGTGCTCACTTTGGGGAACTGATCCCACAGACCTCTTGAGCTTCACTCTCGAGGTGACAGGGAATCAGTATCCCTTGCTGGCACAACACACTGGTTGTGCATAGTTGCCCATCCACTATCCTATATGTGGTCACTGACATAAACAAACAGTTTATTTATTGTAACAATAACACAGGAGTGTGATGTGCATATTTTATGGAACACATGCAAACAGAGGTAAGAAAGAATAAGTGCCTCAGCTGGGACCTGAACCCAGGCCACCCGGAATACCATTCCGATTGCACTAACCAGCTGCGCTACTTAGACAACTGAAACCTGGGCTGTCCACAAGCACATTACTCTTTCTCAAATGCACAACCCAATGGCAACACAAATATTTACTTGTAACAATCACACAGGAGTGTGGTGTGCATATGTTATGGAACACATACAAACAGAGGTGAGAAAGAATAAATGCCTCAACTGGGACTTGAACCCAGGCCTCCCAGGAGTATTATGGCCATGCAGATGGTGTGTAGTGTGTGTGTGTGTGTGTGTGTGTGTATACAAAATATAGGATAAGAAATATTTAAAGGAAATGTACTCTAAACTGAACTTCACTGTGTTCACTGACATAAAACAGTTTCTTTATAACATACTAGAATGCAATATTTATTTTGAATGTTGTGGCCACGAAGATGGTGTGTGCAGAATGTGTGTGTGTGTTTGCTGTAGCTCAATATAATTTTCTCCCAAAAAGCATAGTGGAAAATGTCTGCTGATCGCTACATACAGTATTTAGTCTGGGCAGTTCACTGAAGACCTGGCATATTTCTGACTCAGTGTTCATCAGATAGTGTCTGCAGAGGTTGAAAAAACAGTGTAAATCATAGATTTGCTGGGAAAGGGTGACATTTATGAGGTATGAATCTTTCTTGAAAGGCAATACATTCCCAAGTGAAACTTGTGTCAAGAAGCTGTTTAAATGCTAGGGCCCGGATATTCAAACTGCGCCATTCTGAGGCGCAAGCCCTTGCGCTGCTCAAAATAGTTGCACAGGGGTGTGGACGGGGCGATATTCAAAGGAGTTGCGCTATTGAGCAACTCCTTTGAATATCACCCCCCAGCCACAGCCACTGTGCATGGCGAGTGGAACTTGGCGCCACCGCAAGTTGTCAGAGTTGAGCATTAAACCTCATGTGGCGTTAGTACCATCGCGCATGCGCAAATTCCATATTCAAAAGGTGACATGCAAATGGGCCATAATGTAATGTAAGTAGGGGGGCCATTTGCATCTGATTATGGCTCCCATTTGCATGCCATTAGCATGGTGGTGCGCCGATCCCCGAGGACTTGCGCTGGTCACTCTGCCAGGCAGCAGTCGCCGGGACTGACGACTCTGCAGCCCGATCGCAGGCACAACGTGAAAACAACCCCCCGCCCCAAACATCTCCCAATGCCCGATCGCTGGCAGAACGATCATGACAACCCCCGCCCAAACATCTCCTAATGCCCGATCGCGGCAGAACATATCATGACAACCTCCAGTGCCCGATCGCGGCAGAATGTAAAAAGACCCCCAACCCGAATATCTCCCTGGTGGTCCAGTGGACTATAATGCCCGATCGCTGGCAGAATGTATAATGACAACCCCCAAACATCTCCCATCGCCTGATCGCAGGCAGAACATGAACATCCCCCAGTGCCTGATCACGGGCAGAATGTAAAAGACCCTCCAACCTGAATATCTCCTCAGGACTATAATGACGCTGGGGCAGTATGTCCAGTGAGAACTTCTTCATGCCTCTGGTGCCTGCGTCTTCATTTCATTTCACGCCGAGTCCCCCACCGCTGCCGGCAGCCAGCGGGCGGGCAGTATTTCACCCGCCCAGCCGTCCTCGCTACGCGCCGACCGATCTGTCCGGGTGCTGCTGTTGCGAGTTATAGCCATCGGCATGCAGCCTATAAGTCAGAGATGACAGTCCAGATTTGTGAATGAACATCACTCACAAATCTGACTGTCATGTACGAGTATGGCTGCATGCCCATTGGCTCTAGCTCTGCACCAATCGGGCATGTAGCCCTACCGACAGTCAGTCGGCGGGCGGTGGCGGCAGGCGGGTGGATGCTGCCGCCCGCCGCCGCCGGGGAGCAGGGTGGTGGGCTTCGTGGGTGGGTGGGTGGGTGGGACACTAGACACCAGGGAGATGTTTGGGGGTTGTCATTGACATTCTGCCCGCGATCGGGCATTGGGAGATGTTTGGGTGGGGGTTGTCATGATATCGCCTGCCCGCGATCGGGCATTGGGAGATGTTTGGGCGGGGGTGGTTGCCACGCTCTGCCTGCAATCGGGCTGGTGGGGGGGCATAGGGACGAGTTGGGGGCCAGCTATGGTGGCAGCTGCTGTGTTGCGCCTGCAATACAGCAGCTCACCTGTGGGTGGCCTCAACTTGATCCTTTTTGGCTCAAAGTTGTGCAGGCGCAGGTTGGGGTTGCGCCAGCACAACTCTGCACAACCCGACTGAATATCGGGTTGTGCAGTTTATGCATGGTTCCTCCCCTTCCTGTTGAGCATGCATTCATTTGCATTGCGCTGTTGCTTAACCTGTTTTCAGTGGCGCAACTGCCTCCTGCTGAATATCGCAGAATGGCGCAATGTAGGACTTGCGCATGTGCAACCCTGTTGCGCATGGCGCAACCCTTTTGAATATCTGGGCCCAAGTATTTAAATGTGCAGTTTGTTGCAATCTGAAGGGGTAAGCAAATCTCCAGTTTAATAGGCAACCAATATTTAAGCAAAAATGCATGACAGGGTGTGGGTTGTACTGGGATAACCTCATGCCTGGGTGGTTGGGCAGGAGGCCGCAGGCTGAGTGCAACCAACATCCCAGAAGTAAGGTTATCCCAGCACAAGCCACATCCTGGAGTGCATTATTGCTATTATACAATGGCTCGTTGTTATTCAAAATAAAAAAAAATGTAGAAAATGTTTTTTAGTAGATTTTTAGTGTGGCAATATATCTCTGTTTCTTAAGAGTAGCTCCAAACAACTATCCGACAAATCAATACAGTGAGATTGTGCTAGGATAGCCTCACTGTGCCAGGGACACACTGACCAATCAGAGTCCAGGAAATTTTTTTGTCATTGTATAATTAGCAAATATTTAACACGCTGTTTCAGTTTCCTAATGGCATCTGATAAGCAGCTTGGAGTTATGTCTCCAACATTCTTAACAGAAAGAAGGGAATATTTTATTTCAGTTGACATGGAAGGATACATTGAAAAGTCCAAAACATGTGCTCCACAATACTCCATTTCCAGCTACAGATAGCAAGATGGCTGTAGGCTCTGGTGATAGCCATAAAAACTGCAGTGACTGTCTATATGCTGAGTATCTGTAGTTAAAGAACCTGAGATATGGTGTGCTGATACATGGATGAAATGCATAGTATCAGGGTGTCAGATACAGAGACTGCCAAGCAAAGAGGTCCTGGATGGGGCCAAAGAGAACAAATATAGTTAAGTGAGAATGGGGGGGGGGGGTGTTGGAAGAGAATAATATTAAAAAAAGACAGCTATGCTCTGCAGGCCTGTGACTTTATTTTAAATCTGTCCCAGCACCTCTGTTGATCTGCTCTTTGAAGTGAAAGCTTTCAGCTGTTGAGGTGGCATGTGTATAGTCAGCAACCTGGTAAGTCCTACCAATCAATAACAGATGTTCAGATTTGTTTTTAGTGGTCATTATTGAAGAAGACATGCACAGCTGCTGGAAACCAAGCAGTCAGACTAATGTGTCTAAAACTAACTATTAAAAACTGAAAAAGAAAAATGTTTTGTATGATAATAAAATGTTATATTTGAAAAAAGAATAAAGGTTGACCTCAGATGCTTAGCTGCCAACAGAATCAACTAGGTACAATGTGACATCTCAGGCTAATTTCTTTGCCCAAAACTGGATTCTTTCCCCAGGGCTAAGCCAGAAGACTTGTGGAAAATACTGTGAAAGCTTAAGGGCTATGTGTTCACTGAGGTATAGTACCATACTCCTTTGTAATTAGTGGAAATGTTGACTGTAACTCAGAAATTATAGCAAATGAGTTTAATAGAAACTTTGCAGCCTCAGCTGTCATTGTTCAACCATCAGGAACAGAAGTTTAGCCTCAGCTGTCTACCTTTGATTCCCCAAGAATGCAATGGTCAGAACAGACCCATATTCACGTTCAGTAAAAAAATTATGAAAAGGCTGGAGGGATAAAGGAATACTGCTATTAGGCCACCTTTATGAACAGCGTAGGCTTTTGTCCTTCGCAGAACTGAATTCAAAATACTCACTGCCTCTAGCACACAGCTTCAGATATAATTAGGCATTTTCTGAGTACCACCTTTTCTTCAATTCTACAATTGCAAGACCTCTTGGACTTGGGAAAAATCTAGATTTCTTTAAGGACACTAGAAGGCTCATTACGAAACTGTACAACCACATCTTGATAGGATCTAAATCTAAACTAATCTAAACTGATAGATTATAGAAGGAAATGGGAGGACATTTAGTGCCTGGTTATTTCAGAGGAAGACTGGTCAGACTTATGGGAAGAGGGGTGGTATTTTCACATACAGTGAAACTTTAAGCTTGTACAATATTTCACACTACATATGGGCCACTACACCCCAGAGAAGCTCCAAAAATATCCCCACAATGTGATGGTTTATGTCACAGATGTAAAACTGAGAAAGGTACCCTGTCCCACATGATGTTCACTTGTCCCAAACTGGGCCCCTTGAAGGGGACAGTGAAGAACACACTAAGTGTGATTACAAAAAAAACACATCAAACTAGAAGCCTAAATGCTTCTCTGGGAGACCTGGAGAATCCGCCTAGGCTAGAGGAGGGACACAGAAGATTTGTATATTTGGCATTGATATGTGCCAAGCTGGAGATGCTGACCATCTGGAAAAATGAACAACCCCCTAAAAGCAAGGTTGGCTGTTCAAGATGGCAAATTGTGCCAGATTGGGAAAAATAACCTATAGAACCAGGGCCATACCTGAGATATATCACAAACTATGGTTAGCAATGGAAGAGTTTTTGTCTAATTCCCAGATAAGAAATGATGAGGCGGTATAGACCAGGACACCACCAACCCTCCCACCGTTAATGTAGAGGACACTCTTAAAACCCATGAATTCAGACAGCCAAAGAAGTTGCTACTGCTGGTTTATTGCATTCAGCACTGTATTGTTTATTACTGTTCTTTCTATCCTTCTGCTCTTTTTCCAGCTTCACTACTTTTCTGGCCCGATCAGACCGCAGTTCTTTTTCACAATCTTCTTTTCTTTTCTGCCTTTATCTGTGTGCAATAATGTATATTAGCTGAGGCCTCAATGATGCCAGCAAAATCTAAGCGTTATAAGGCAGACTGGCTGCTCTGTGTTTATAACAAAACAAATGTACTGCATTTTAGATGTTGGTAAAAGTACTGATGTGTCTTCTGCTACTTATGCCTGTACAGCAATGACAAATCAATAAAATACAGCTGAAGAAAAATGATGAAAAGGCCATCCTAAGGGAACTATTAGCATTAAACTATGCAAACCCTAGGGACTTAGATGGAATAAATTGCAGATTACTGATGTATTTGCCAACATAATATGCAGAGCCCTTACAGTCCTATTAATTTGCCTCTTGAAGTGGGAGATGTCCCAAGTGACTGAAAGAGGGCTATGATTGTCCCTGTATTTATGTCTGGGCAGAAAGACATACTCAGTAATTATCACCCTATCTCACTCTCACTGTTGCTGGTGGTTTCAGTGGTGCTGGAGAGTCTGGTAGCTCAGCAGAAACATGTTTCTGCTGATTCAATACAGCCTTCTTACTAACCAGTGTGGCTTCAGAGCCCAGCATGGCAGTATGACAGCAGTCCTAAAAGTACCCAATGGTAGTTAATCTGCCATGGATAGAAATCATGGACAGGTACTGTCTATAAGAACCTCTCCAGATACTTTGACACCACTGACCAAGGTATTAATTATGGTTAAGAAACAAGCCAACCTAGGATTCAGATGTAATGGGCTGAGATGGAGTCCAGTTTCCTGCCCAACCAAAAACAACTGGTGACAGTATATGAGGAAAAAAAGTATAAATTCCTGTCAGTTTTAAATGGGGCTGGCCAGAGCTCTGCACTAGGCCTCCTTTTGTTCTCACTTTAGATTAGTGACATTGTAAACCGAATTCAGGGTATTCATTGTCACTTGTACACTGGTATAATTATGTTGTTCTGTACAGATAACAGTGTAGGTGAAGTGCAGATTGCATTACAACATGGGTTTGACCAGTTACAGAGCTATTTATATATTAGCAGACTGACACTGAAGTCTAAAAAGATACTACAGTTCATATTTCAAGTCATGCTGCAGTGTTAGGGACAGAAGTAGACATCCGCTACCCCTGCTAAGCTGTTCCACTGCCTTCTCAGCTGTTATAACCATTAACTTGCTTGTCATTCATAAATATATCCAGATTTATTTTAAAGGTTTTCAATGCAGGTGATTCAACCAAAGCTGCTGTCGGCCTACTGCACTCCCATACTGCCTGTTCTGTGTAGAAGAACCCCCTGGCCGTGGTGTTAAAGGATTTAGGCTGGATTTGGTAAGCATGCCCCCATGTGCTGTATGTGTCAAATTTAAAAGATAAACCTAAATCGTTTTTTCAATACTGAATCCCTGAATATTTTATAGAAAATCATTGGGTTCCCCTGAAACCGTCTTCTCTCCGAGCTATGCAGTCCCAGTGATTTCCTCCTTATTTTGTAAGGTTGGTCAGCAACATTTCTCACCAACTTTTGAAGCCCTGCTCTGCACCCACACCAGTTTTAGGATGTCCTTTCCAAGGTGCGGTGACCCAAACTGTAATGAGTAATCAAGATATGGTCACACATACCGCCTGCACAGTGGCATAACGACTCCTGTTCTGCTGACAGTATGCCTTCTAATCCAGCCTAGTACACATGTAGCTTTGTTTGACACTTGATAACAATGTATATCTAATTTGAAGTCATTGCTTACTATCAGTGGTGCCGGAACGGTTTGAAAAGTGGTAGGGCCAAGGACATAAGGGGTAAATTTTCCCCTATTAAATATATTACCATGATAGCAAAAAGTGATAGGGCCACTTACGAAAGTGGTAGGGCCATGGCCCTAGTGGCCCCCTCGTTCCGGCACCTGTGCTTACTATTACCTTCAGGTCCCTTTCCTTCTGGCTGTTTCTCAGGGCAATTCAATTTAAAGAGCTAGTGGAACAAAAATAGACAGACAGGAATTATTTTAACAAGTAGACAGTTGCAACTTTTTATTTCTGAAGTATTTTTCTTTTTCCTTTTGCTCATTAGAATGTTTCTATGTGATAATATTGTACTGGATGTATGGAACAACTCTCATCCTGGCAGCTGACATACCTATCTTTAATTCTCCCAATACATCATCAGCTCACTGATAGTGACATCACAGACAACTGACCTGGCAGCTACTGAGTGGCTGTTCCTTAGCAGCAGTGATGTCACAGTCAGTCAGGTCACAATGCTGAATATGTAGTGGGAGGAACAGAGCTAGATACGTCAGCTGCCAGGAAGAGTGCTGTTCCACACATCAAACCTACTAACATCAGGTAAACCATCTTTTAATTAACTAAAGGGAAAAGAAAAAGTACCTCAGATATAAAAGTTAATGGTTGTCTGCTTTTAAAAACTAGTCTTAGTTTTAGGTGATACACTAGCTCGCTAAATGGTATGTAGCCTTTCTGTAGGTCTGACGAATAAATTAAAAAGAGACAAGGCCCCAAAACAGAGCCACGTGGGACTCCAGTTGTCATCCTAGATTCATGTGCTACCACCCCATGTACTCTTACTCATTATTTTCTAGCTCTTAGCCAGTTGTTAACCCAATTAAGTATGTGTGTGTCTAGTTTTATGGATATTAGTTAATTAAAGTTAAAGGGCGGCTGTATAGTGCAGTGGTTTAAGGCTCTGCACTGCAAATCTGGTGACATCCAGCAGCCCAGACCTGGGTTTGAATCCCACAGCTTCCACTTGCATACTGTGTGACCCTGAGCAAGTCACTTAACTTCCCTGTGCTCCCAGGTTGCTCCTGTAAAAAAGCTTTCAGTTTAGTGTGCTACTCCTGAATAAAAAAAATAAATAAATATATGTGTGACACTATGTTGAAGGCTTTACTAAAATCTAAATAGGATATATCCACTGGTGTTCCATTATAGAGGGAAGGCATAGGTATAATGGGGGAGCTAGTACAGGCGGAGGCATGAAAACATGGAAAGCCATGTGTACAAATGCCCATAGCCTGGGAAACAAGATCCCAGACTTAGCGGCCCTGATGGTGGAGGAAAACCTGGACATTGTCACGGTCACTGGAACATGGTACACAAGTAACCATGACTGGGATGTTACCATACCAGGATGCACAATCTTCAGAAAAGGCAAAAAGGGGGAGGGGTGGCTATGTACATCAGGAAGGGGATCAAAGCAACAGAGTTAGGAGGAAGAAAGGGAAGAGGCACTATGGATCACCTTAGAAATGGGACATGGCACCACCATCCACACTGGGGCTGTCTACAGACCTCCGGTGCAGGTGGAGGAACTAGACAGAGTATTAGTGGATACCATCCACAAAATGGAAGAGAAAGGGGAAATGTTGCTGGCGGGGGACCTAAACATGCCAGATGTAAACTGGTACACCTATGCAGTATCCACTACCAGGAGCAGAGACATCTTGGAGGCCCTGTAGGAGGTATGCCTCAGACAGTTAGTGGTGGAGCCCACACGGGAGAGAGCAGTATTAGACCTGGTTCTCACCAACAGGGACAAAATAACAGATCTATCAGTGGGCAGCCATCAAGGGACCAGCAATCACCATACATTATGGTTTAAGGTGAAGACTGCAGTAGAGTCAAGCCACACAAAAGTTAAGGTACTGAATTTCGAAAGGGCCAACTTTGCAAAAATGGGGGAACACCTCAAGAAAATCTTGGCAAAGGTGGTGGGAGGAGGGTAGAGGAACAGTGGGAAGCACTTAAAGGAGCCATAGCAGAGGCAACAAGCCTCTGTGTAAAGCAAGTCAACAAAGCAAAAAGAAGGAAAAAAAAACCCACTATGGTTTTCTAAAGAAGTGGCAGGGAAGGTTAAGGAAAAGAATCAGACATTCAGAAAGTACAAAGAAATGCAGAAGGAGGGAGGCAGGGAACTGTATCAGGCAAAACAGAAGGAGGTGGGGAAAGCAGTTAGGGGCACAAAGGCATAAACTGAAGAAAGAATAGCACAGTCAGTAAAAGAAGGAGACAGGTATATTAGGGAGAGGAACAAGACCAATGGGGGAATTGTGTGGCTAAATAAAGGGGTGTGTGTGTGAAGGGGGGATCCAGAAAAAGCAGAAATTCTGAACAAACACTTCTGCTCAGTATTTACAAAAGAAGGGGAAGGAGAAGGGGAGGGTCCATAATTAGATGGTAGAAACACACAGGGAGGAAAGATGGACACCAGTCCATTCACGGAGGAGGGTGTCCTAAAGGAACTCTCAAAACTAAAAGTGGACAAGGCAATGGGTCTAGATGGGATACATCCCAGAATACTAAAAGAACTAAGAGAGGTACCTGGGGCACCATTGACAGCCCTATTCAGCAAATCACTGGAGGAGGGAGCGGTACCAAAGGACTGGAGGACGGTGAATTTGGTTCCACAACACAAAAGTGGGAGCAAGGTGGACACTGGGAACTGCAGGCCAGTCAGTTTGACATCAGCGGTGGGAAAATAATAGAATCTATGCTAAAAAAAAGGATTGTAGCATATCTTGAGGCCAGCGGGGCACAAGACCTGAGGCAATGTGGATTCACAACAGGGAGATCTTGTCAAATTAATCTGATAGATTTCTTTGGCTAGTTGATCAGGGTGGGAGATCGGGGGGGGCAGTGGACATGGCCTACCTGGATTTTAGTAAGGCATGTGACACCGTCCCACACAGGAGGCTAGTAAACAAGCTGGGCAGTCTGAGAGTGGGTTCCTTGGTGGTGAACTGGGTCAGAAATTGGCTGAGCAACAGGACACAGAGGGTGGTTGTAAACGGAGTTCAGTCCCGGGACAGGAAGGTAACCAGTGGTGTGCCACAGGGCTCAGTACTGGGGTCATTTCTCTTCAATGTCTTCATTGATGACATTGCAGAGGGGCTAGAAGGGAAAGTAAGCCTCTTTGCAGACAGCAACAAGATCTGCAATAGAGTGGACACTCCAGGGGGAGTAGTAAAAATGAGGAGAGACCTAGGCAAGTTGGAAGAATGGTCAAGAATGTGGCAGCTTAAATGCAATACAAACAAGTGCAAAGTTATGCACTTGGAATCCTGCAGAGGAATACAAGATGTGGGGAGAGATGCTAACAACAACAAAAATGGGAAGGGCGCGGCGGGGGCATAATTATAACAGATGACCTAAAAGTAGCCAAGCAATGTGAGAAGGCAGTGGAGAGGGCCAGGTTGGGGTGCGTAGGGAGAGGCGTCACCAGTAGAAAACAGGAGGTGGTGATGCCATTGTACAGACAATTGGTATGGCCACATATGGAATACTGTGTTCAGTTCTGGAGACCACATCTCCAGAAGGACATAAACAGAATGGAAGCAGTCCAGAGAAGGGCTACAAAAATGGTGAAAGGAATGCACCAGAAAACATATGAAGAAAGACTGAAAGACCTCAACATGTATACCCTACATACAAACATATGAACATACAAAATTGCCAGCAGATACAGGCCATATGGTCTATCTAGTCTGCTCCAGTGTGCAGCACTTCAGTCCATTAGACTGCAGCTGCCTCCCCTCCCAATAACTCTTCCTTCCCCAACTGCCCCCCCCGGTATGTACTTTCCCCTTGAATTTGTCCCACCCCTCTTGAAGCACCCCACAGTCTGCACTGATACGAGTTGCTCAGGGCAGTGCATTCCACCCCATTACCACTCTTTTCAGTGAAGTAGTGCCTCCTCCTTTCCCTCTTGAATCTGCCCCCTTTAACTTCAGGAAGTGCCCTCCAGAATCTCTTCCATTCTGGAGAGTGAACCCACCCTGGAAGCCTACTCTGTTCATCCTCTTCAGGTACTTGAAGGTCTCTATCATGTCATCTCTCTCTCTCGTCTATCCTCCAGGGTATACATGTTGAGCTCTTTTAGTCTTTCCTCATAAGTTCAATCCCCCAACCCCTGGATCATCTTTGTTGCTCTTCACTGCACTGCCTCCAGTAGTTTGATATCCCTTTTCAAGTATGGGTGCCAGAACTGCACGCAGTACTCCAAGTGCGGCCTCACCAGGGACCTGTACAGGGGCAATATGACTTTGCTACATCTGGATGTAATCCCCCTTACTATGCACTCTGGCATCCTGTTAGCCTTAGCTGCTGCCTTCCTACACTGGGCCAAGTGATTTAGTTCCCCGGTCACCAGCACCCACAGATCCTTCTCCTCGTTGGATGTGGACAGTTTGATACTATCCATCCAGTAACTGTATCCTGGGTCTTCGGCTCCGAAATGCATTGCCTTGCACTTCTTGGCATTGAACCCAAGCTGCCAGGTGTGCGACCACTCCTCGAGTCTTGCTAAGTCCTCCTGCAGTAATTTGCCACCCTTCTTCACATCCACCTTAGCATAGATCTTGGTGTCATCGGTGAAGAGGCTGATCTTATTCTTGATACCAACCCTAGAGGAAAGGAGAGAGAGAGAGAGAGAGAGAGGAGAGATATGTTAGAGACATTCAAGTACCTCAAGGGGATAAACAGGATTCAGGGGGCAACACCTTTCAGAAAAAGAGATGTGCAAGAACAAGGGGTCATAATATGAGGATGGAGGGACTCAGAGGTAACATGAGAAAGTATTTTTTCCCAGAAAGGGTGGTGTATGCATGGAACAACCTCCCTGTGAGGTCATAGAGGCTAAAACAATAGGTGAATTCAAGAATGCATGGGATAGACAGAAGGTGGTCATAGTGGTAGGAAAGAGTAAGTAAGCTACAGATCATTTAGAACCTGGAACTTCTGTAGGTCGGGAAATGGGCAGACTAGGTGGGCCAAGTGGTCCTTATCTGCCATCAGGTTCTATATTTCTATGTTTCTCAGCATAATGCTAAGTGGTTCATATAATGTCAGATAGTTACTTTTTAAAATTTATTTAAACATTTGATAACCGGGAAAAGCACACTGAGCCAAGGCTAGTTTCCAGGTGCAACCCGGGAGTGAAGGGAAGGGAGTTACAACAGTATGCATACATAGAATAGATACATAAGAATATTACGTACAATCACATGATTCTGTACGAAGGACTTATTTATATTCAGTTGCATATATACAGTTATTTACAATCAGTTGCATGAATACAATAATATACAGTACAGCGGTTTTGAAGTTTAAACCGTGTTCATTTGGCTAAAGGCAGACTAGTTGCAGTTTCAGGTGGAACAGTTATGCATGGTTTGCCTTTTTTGAACCCATGTTGATATTTGTCAACAGCTCTCAGTAGGCTAGTTTGATTTTCCAATGCCCTTTTATGAAGGACTCCAATACCTTGCTAATCCAAACTTGCAGAGACACTAAGCAAAGGGAAGTAAAGATCATGGGAGTGGTGTAGTGCAGTGGTTAAGGTGCAGAAGTATTTCAGGAGACATTCTGGAGACAGGTGCTGTCCCATACGTATTCACCTCTCTGGGTTGTGGGCACAGGTTGTTGGACTCCAGACTAAACTAACATGGGTATAGTCAACCTCCTGCCCTATCCAGGGGCCTCCAAGTCTGCCGCTTCTCCCCCAGAGGATGCCTAGACAAAGGCAGAGCGGGTGGACCTTGGTAAACTCCAGAAGGGTGATGGTGGGGTGAAGGTTACAAACTCCTAAACCTACACCACTACAAAACACTTTCACCTTACTGGTGGAACAGGGTAGCCAAATGGAGGTACTGTACCTGTTACACTAGGAAGGGAGGAGGTGGGAGTCATCAGAAAAGTGAAGGCCCCAAGGAGGGAGGAAGAAGCCCCCAGCCAAAGAGGAAGCAGCTGCTGGTGGGGGACTCAATTGTGAGGGGGGGATAGGCTTGGGAGCTTAGGGGGAAGGACAGGGTGATGAAGTGCCTGAGGGGTGCCTCTGCTGGGAGGGATAGTCAATCTTAAGGATGGCTAGGGCAGTGGGGAGGGAGCTGGACATCATTGTCCATCTTGGAGCAAATGATGACTTAGCACAGGACAAGGTAGGAGTAGTGAGCAGTGCAGGGAAACTTCAGGGAGCTGGGGAGGAGCCTCAAGCAGGTAACACATTTGGTGGCTTTTTCCAAGGTGATACCTGTGTACAGCTGGGGAGAGGCAGGGACACTTCACACCAGGGCATTTAATGAATGGTTAAAGGCACGGTGCATGGATGAGGGATTTGGATACATTGGCAAGGGGGACCCAGCCTGGGAGGACATGGGCCTCTATAAGGGAGACAGCCTGCATCCTTCTAGGAAGGGGACCATAGTCCTTCTTGGGGGGTTTAAATGTTACTTTGATGAACATTTAAACTAACCATGGAGGAGGCACTAAAACCAAGGAGGCAACAATTGTCTCCACTGGATGGTAAAGTGTCAGAGTAGGAGGGTTGAGGGGAGTGAACTCTCCTGGGCAGAGGTGCAGAAAGGCAGGAAATGGGACAGGACTGAGAAAATTGGGGATATAACTAAGTTAGGAGAGGAAAGGGGATTGAAGAAGACCAGGAATGAGGAACATAAAAATTGAAGAGGCGAGTTGGTGGAGGCTTCAGAAAATAACAGAGGCAGGAAGGGGGGAGAAGAAAGGTAGCAAGTGGGGGGAAGGTGTGGGGAGCCATGTGAGTAAATGCAAGGAGCCTTGGAAACAGAATTCCAGACCTGAAAGCCATCATGGTGGAGGCTAGCCTGGATTTTGTGGGAGTCATGGTGTACTGAGCACCACATCTGGGACATGGCCATATCAAGCTACTGTGTCTTCAGACTGAGTACAACATCTGGGATATGGCCATACCAGGTTACTCTCTGTTCAGAAAAGTCAGGGAGGGAAACAGTGAGAGAGGAATTGTATTATATGTGAATGAGGGAATCAAGGCTACAGAGATACAGGGAAAGCAAGAGAAAAGGAAGGGATGGATGTGATGTGGGTTACACTGGAGACAGGCCCTAGGTCCACTATCTATACCGGGGTAATGTATAGATTTCCAGCAAAGGAAAAGGAGATTGATAATGCACTTGGGGTAGCCATCATCAAAATGGCTATAAGGGGGAGGTTCTGCTTGTTGGTGACTTCAGTCTGGCAGATGTGGAGTGGAGCCTTCCAGCTTCAGCTTTGGCAAGCAGGGCAAAGAGTAGGGCCATCCATGACTCCCTGAGGAAAGCAAAGGTGCAAACAGAGTAAGGAATGATTAAAGGGACCATTAAAGGGGATAAGGCTTTCTTCAGGTATGTAAGTGAGAAGAGGAAAACAAGGGGAGGTGTAGTAAGATTAAAAGGTATGAGGGGGAGACTACACAGAAGGGGACCAAGAAAAGCTGACATGTTAAACAAATACTTCTGCTCAGTCTTCACTGTTGAGAGAGGAGAGGATGGTCCAGCTGGGAGACATAACAATGGGGTTGGGGGGGTGGACAGACATCAATTTTAATTGGAAACAGTCCTAAAATGACTTGCAGCCCTGAAGGTGAACAAGGCTATGGGACCACACAGGATTCACCACAGGGTACTAAAAGAACTCAGGGAGGTGGCAGCTACCCCAGTGACAACCTTGTCCAACAGCTCACTAGAAATGGGAGTGATTCCGGAGGACTGGAGAAGGGCTGATGTAGTCCCTGTTCGTAAGAGCAGCAGTAGGGAGGAGGCAAGCAACTACAGTGCTTCCTTGCTATAATAAACAACATGGGAGCCATAACATGAATTTGTTATAGCTCCCCATTCATTACATTAAGGGACACTGAAAAATAAAACTGGTCATCACTAGGCTTTAAGCCCATTCCTCTTGTAATTGTTTACAAATACAGATGTACATTACTGATATGCTTGTCAGCTAGTATATTTATTTAGTTTTTAGTAATAGTTATATTTTGACAGTAGATTTAAAGCATAAGTACTGTATACTGTTCACTTATTTTCACTACCTCAGCAACTACTCCACCTCATCTTCTCCCATTTGCTTCCCTGAATTTCCTAACTGCTCCTTCCATCTCTCAAACAGCCCCTTATTTAAAAGTTTCGCCATATTTTACCTGTATTCCTTTCTGTTCAGTGAGGGTGAGGGTTGACTGCTGGATGAAGATTGAGGACGAACAATGGAGAGCAATTGAGGCATGTATACTACTGTACTAACTGACCTTTAAATTTTTATGTTTGCTTGCACGCATGTGCAAGAAACATAGTGCCATCATCCGAGTTTTTGGAGGTTGGCACCCAGTCTTCCAATTCAGTCAGTGTGTTTGCAGGTGCGGCCGCAGTTCTCCAATGAATGATGCAGCTGTCTATGACAGCAGTTGAAAATGCAGTGGCCATACAGTTGACAGGGAGAGCTATGCTTCAGTGAGCAGCGATAAGATATCGCGTGCTCATGCATGCTCCACCCCCACACACGCATGCATACTGCGTGCTTGTGCCCCCCCCACGCATGCACTGTATAGCTGATGGGGGTGCCCAATCCCCCATCGGCTGTGCTGCGCCCCCCCAACAGAGTTCCAGATGCCACACTGGGAGCCCATCCCAGCGGGCAACAGATCATATGGCCAACGAGGGTGCCCAATCCCTGTCAGCTCCACTGTCCCCCAAGAGACTCAGGTGCCGCTGGGAGCTCACCCCAGCATGGCAACAGATCATATAGCTGACGGGGGTGCCCAATCCCCCGTCGGCTCCACGGCCCCCCCAAACAGCCTTCCAACTGCCACACTGGGATCCCACCCCAGCGGGGCACAAGTCCCACATCGTCTAAGTTAAAAAAAAAAAAGAAACCTGAAAGAAAAAAACCTTCCCTCGCTGACTGTCCTGACCCAATCTCCCCCACCTGCGCCCACCCTCGGTGCACCCTGCCTCCCCACACCCCCTCCTCACCCCATACTTACCTCCAGAGCTCAGCGCGATGATCTTCGGTGGACCGGGAACACATCTGCACTGTTCAAAGCTGATTGCGAACTGAGGAAATGCAGGTAAGCTGTATAATGTAATAAATAGGGTTTTTTTTTTTCAACTTTACTGCATATCTTTGGAAGTTTGAGGAATTTTTTCACCAAATTTTCAATATGGGGTTTTTGAGACCCCACCTCAGGAATTCTGTCACTTGCATGGTGTTAATCTGCCCCGAAATGTGATTTCACTGTCACTGCACGGAACCACCTTTCGGGACTGATTTATGAAACAACAGTGTCATAGTTCATGAGGTAGGCCCCCAAAAACCCTATGTTGAAAATTTGGTGAAAAAATTCCCCAAAAATGACTGTTTTACGAGCATGCGTTGCGCTGTTCCTATGCACACTCATAAGTTCGTGAATTTTCAATATGTTCACTCCAGATTTTCAACATTGCCATTTTACCATACCTCCTTATGAGCAGTACAGCTGTCATTTCTCACATCTGACCCAAAATGTGTTTCCGTGCATGTAGCACACAATGGCGCAGTTGGTGTGCAAAATCAATGTTTGGGACAGATGAAGAAAATCCCAGTGACACTGTTCATGAGCAGAGGTATTAAAATGGCTATGTTGAAAATTTGGTGAAATAATTCCCAAAAATGACTGTTTTATGAGCATGCATTGCGCAGTTCCTATGCACGCTAGTAAGTTCGTGAATTTTCAATATTTTCACTCCAGATTTTCAACATTGCCATTTTGCCATACCTCCTTATGAGCAGTACAGCTGTTGTTTTCACATCTTGGCCAAAATGTGTTTCGCCCATATGGCGTAGCAGTGGCGCGGTCGGTGTCCTAAATCAGTGTTGGGACAGATTAAGAAAATCACAGTGACACTCTTCATGAGCAGAGGTGTTAAAATGGCTATATTAAAAATTTGGTGAAATACGTCCATAAAATGACTGTGCTACTGTACGAGCGACCATTGCGCAGTTTCCATGCACCCTCGTAACTTCATGGATTTCTAATATTTTCTGTCCAGATTTTCACCACTGGCATTTTTCCACACTTCCTTACGAACAGTACAGTTTTCATTTTTCACACCATGGCCGAAATGTGTTTTTGCACTTCCAGTGCAGAAATGCGTGGTCACTATGGGAAATTACTGTTCGGGACAGATTAAGAAAATCACAATGACACTGTTCATGAGCGGAGGTTACAAAATCCCTGTGTTGACAATCTGCTGTAAAAAATCCCCAAACTAATTGCATTGTGCATTTTCTACGCACGCTCGTGACTTCACCAGTTTTTTTAATATTTTCACTGCAGAATTTCAACATTGCCATTTTTTGCACCTCCCCATGAACAGTACAACTGTCATTTTTCGCATCCTGTTCGAATGTGTTTTGGCACCTGTGGTGCCAAATGGCGTAGTCACTGTGCAAAATCAGCTCGCTAACAAACTGATATTGCCACTGTTCATAAGGTGGGGGTCACAAAAAACATGTTGAAAATTTGGAGTGAAAATGCCAATGAACGCCTGAGACGTTAGGGTTTCCGACCATAATGCCCCAGCCTGTAGAGATTGAGAGGCATCAGGGGTGTGATTTAGGATTCTCGCCTGTAATGCTCATACCATTCCACACCCCGCAGCCAGTGAGAGGCATCGAGGTGTGCCTTGGACTCTTCAGCCCCAAAGTTCACCCCACTCTCCTATACAGGACCCATCTCACCATATTTCCTGATGGAATGGGGTGAGCAGAAGGGCCAAAGATTCCAAGGCACACAGTGACACTTGTCAGTGTCTTCAGGGTAGGGTGTGGTGAAATGGCGTGGCCGTTATGCCTGATGACCCAAAGGCACACCCCAATGCCTGTCAGTCTCTGCAGGGTGGTGGTGGGGTTGACTTCAGTTCAATACTTCACTGCCATTCCTATTATGCAGCTTTCTAACTCCTACACTACCAATGCCAGTGCCAGAAAGCAAACATTCGGCATTGACAAATGCTTGTTATTACTGTTGCTCTGCTCTGCTTTATTTTACAGCATTTACAGTATTTGCTTGTATATGGTGCTTACAGAAGAGAGTTTTTTTAAAAGAGATGTGTGAGACCGGTGTCTGATGTATGCTCACTGCACCACTTGCCGACTTTGATCGGCTGATCAGACCACCCCCACATTCCACCAGCCACCAATCATGTCTCTTTAAATGCAGCACAGTACAAACTACAGTGTCTCAATCATGCATCTGCAAACTGTCCTGTATTTCATGCATTTTAGCATTATAAACCTTTTTACTTTAAATCAGATGGTCTGATGGATAGAAGAGACTGAGAGATACAGTATAACTTTGGGAGTCACAGGGGCCATGAGTAATAAGTGGAGGTTTTGCTATAGTGAGGGAGTGCTGTATAGGTTATTCAGTCTTACTTCAGTGATGGGGAAATTATGGAAACCCTACTGAAAGAAAGATTGGTACAGTATCTTGAATCCAATACTTTACAAGATCACAGGCAGCATGGATTAGCAGGGGGAAGGTCTTGCCAACACATTTTTCAATGTTTTTGATTGAGTGTCCAGGAAAATAGATCAGGGTAGGTGAGTGGGTGTGGCATATCTGGACTTTAGCAATACCTTCAATACAGTGCCACACAGGAGGCGGATTATCATATCGTTTCGAATCATATCATATCTGTGTCTGTCTGTCTGTCTGTCTGTATCTCTATCTATCTATCTGTCTGTCTGTCTGTCTGTCTGTCTATCTATCTATCTATCTATCTATCTATCTATCTATCTATCTATCTATCTATCATTCAGTTTGTTAACCAGGTAGGAGTACTGGACTGAGGGTTCTTATTCAGGCTTGACATGGACTGAAGCAAATTACAATAAAACAGCCATTAAACAATAACAACAAATATCAAGCATTACAAAAAAACAATTATATTGATACTGGTTATGAAGATATTTCTTAAAATGCCTTTTAAAAACAGCAAGAGAACATGATTTGTCAAGAGAATCTGGTAAATTATTCCAAAAGCTGGGAGTGCCAATTGAAAAAGTACGTGCCCTAACTTTTATTTTATGAAGTTTCTTTTAGAGAAGGACACTGCGATGAACACAGACTAACAAGCTTTTTCCTTAATAAAACAAACAAATACAACACAGCATAAGGGACAGGAGAAAAAACAGCTTTAAATGCTTGGCACCTAAAGAAATATTTAATACTTAAGGCAGGGGACAACCAATCTAACTTAGAATACAACAGACAGTGATGTGAATGCTTGGGCCAACAAAACAAAATGGCAAATATTATTATGAACAACTGATAAATGTTGATTGTCTTTTATACACAACTCCCAAAAAAACAACTTTGCGTATAATCAAAATGTGGTAACAAGAAATCAACAGCGATGGCTTTACGGGTTTCAAATAAAAAAATAATTTTTCAGTTTATAAAAAACTCCCAGCTTTTGGTTAATGTTTCAACACAC
Source organism: Neoceratodus forsteri (assembly GCA_016271365.2). NCBI lineage: Eukaryota > Metazoa > Chordata > Ceratodontiformes > Ceratodontidae > Neoceratodus > Neoceratodus forsteri. The sequence continues at coordinate 1,095,377,110 of CM057456.1, read as the reverse complement.
AGTTTTCACATGTGCAGAAAACATTAGTCCTAGATTAAGAAAAGCACCCAGATATTTAAACTGGGAAACATTCTCAATTTCATGACCAGAATTATCAAGCAACCTAAGAGAAGGACCTGCACTAATCATAGTCCTAGTTCCAAAAAGCATGGACTTTGCCTTCTTAGCATTTAAAATCAAAGAATTATTGGAAAACTAGCTACAAACAGAACAGCATGAAAGCCTAACTCAGGGTTACCAGGTATAACAGCTTGGTCCTTTCACTAGCAAAAATAAAGCATCAGCATAAAGTAATGAATCACTAAACCTGCAGGTATATGGAAGAAAATGAACAAATAATGCTAACATAAGAGGCCCTAAAATTGATCCCTGAGGTACTCACCTCTCAATTGCACAGGATTTAGAAAAGGTAGAATCTGCTCCCAGAAACTGAGACCTCCCAGTAAAATAAACATTTGCTCAAATACCCAGTGATCTGAGCTTTAAACACAGACGATTATAATCGCTCAAGTTGAATGCCTTGGTCAAGTCCACAAGCATGGCTCCAGTCATAAATCTGGCATCCATGCCACTGAGGACCAAGTTCATTAACCTGACCACAGCAGTTCCAGTCCCATGACCCTTACGAAATCCATGTTGCTGTGAACAAAAATACTACATTTTTCAAGTTAACAGTTTAATTGATTAGCTGCAATGTTTTCCCAGCAATTACCAAACAGGAAATAGAATTGAAGTTGGCCAAAAATCATCGATCAAAACAACATGGAACTTCTTGGGTACAGAAACAATTCGAGCACAATTCCAACTAGAGGGTAACTTTTGCAAAGTTAAAGATAAATTAAATATACTGCATAAAGGGGATACAACATATGGAGCCATTAGCCTCAGAAATCGACCATCTAAACCATCACCGCAGTCAGGACTCCTATTAGGTAGGGCTGAGATAAGTTTCAAGACCTCATCTGCAGCGACCATCTTAAAATAAAAAAAAAAAAACCAGCAAATCGCTAGGAACATAATTATCGATTGATTCAGAAGGAGATTCATGTGTGACCTTTATATTAAAACCAGAAAAATCAGAAAACTCAGAATTCAGAGATTCTGCTATTTCAAGTGGGTCACTAAGCCTTCTCCCATTAACAATCCGTTTCTTAATAGGTCCCATAACTCAGGAGTTAGTCAAAGTATTTATGTTGTCCCAGAAATGCCAAGCATCAGAGCATCTATCATCATTTTGTTTCTCGTAAAACTCAGATTCGAAGATCAAACTAAATATTTAACCTTATTTTTGATGTGCTCTGACAACAAACTGATGGGCACTGTTTGACAGCAGCCCAAGCAGATTTATGCTGTTTGATCAAATCCACCTGTTGTTACATCCTCTTAGTCTCTTTGACCAAATTAGGAAAAATTTGCCTTGGATAGGATAAGTTGATTTAGAAAAAAATCAAAAGCTAAATCAATATCTGGTACAGAATCAATAAAAGACCGATCAGTACTGGCCATTTGGGTAGGTAAAGCAAAACAATAAAAAATTCTAAAGTTACAAGTCTGAACAATGCATGGGGGAGTCCTAGATGATTTAAAAGTTAGGACACAGTAAGTGGCCAAATGGTCACTCACAGTATCTTCAAGTATACCAGCAGACAGGACTATTAGGTGGTTGACTAGCCTAGGGGTGGGATCTAAAGTGGTAAATTGGGTTAGAAACTGGTTAATGGACAATAGACAGAGGGCAGTGGTTAATGGCACTCATTCTAATCATGGAAGAGTGACCAATGGGGTACCACAGAGCTTGGTCCTGGGACCAGTCCTCTTCAATATCTTCACAGGGTACATTGCAGAAGAACTAAAATCAAAGGTATCCTAATGTAGATAGCTACCCCTTCTCCCTTTCTTCCCACCCTGTCTTTCTTGAAGACTGTGTACCCCGGTATGGTCGTATTCCAGTCATAGTTTCCCATGTACCATGTTTCAGTGACAGCAACATTGTCCAGGTCCTCCTCCACCATCAGGGTCACTAAGTCTGGGATCTTGTTTCCCAGGCTGTGGGCATTAGTACACATTGCCTTCCATGTTTTGATGCCTTTGCTCCTAACTGCTTCTTTCCTAGCCCTATGCCTCCCCCATGCCTCCCATGTCTTTACTTCCAATTTCAGATCCTTTTGGTGATTCCTCAGCTCTAGGATCCTCCCTTCTGACTTTTTTAACCTGTGTGTGTGTGGGGGGGGGGCAATTAGATTTTCCCTGCTGACTTCTGACACCCCCCCCACTGGCTAGTTTAAATGCTTGGCAAAGAAACATTTAAACCTCTCACTGAGGATCCTGGACCCCCCAGGTGGATACAGACCGTCTCTCCTGTACAGGCCCACATCCCTCCTGGTGGACCCCCAGTCCCTAATTAAACCAAATCCTTCAGCTCTGCACCAGTTCTTCAGCCATTCATTGAATCCCTTGGTGTGGAGTACCCTGGCCTCTCCCATGCCATAGACAGGTAACATTTCTGAGAAGGTTACCGTGTGTGCCACCTGTCTATGACCCCTCCCCAACTCCATGAACTCCCTCTGCACTGCCCTAACCCCATCCCTGGCCAGGTCATTTGTCCCAGGTGGACAAAGATGTCTAGCTCATCCTCCTGTCCTGCTGCCCCAGCGATCATTTGAATTTGCTTCCCATCCCTCCAAGCCATGGCACCAGGTAGGCACTTTACCTCCCTCTCTCCCACCTCTTCGGCCCCAAGTCTACCCCCCTAATAATAGAGTTCTCCACTAGGAGTTGCTTCCTCCTCCTCTGGGGTCCCATGCCACCCCCCCCCGGGTCTACACTGCAGAGGTTCCCTGCATCCATCTTGTCCACCACTATGGGTGCCACCATTGGACAGTCCCACCCTGCCAGAATGGTGTAGGAGTTGTGGAGTGGAACCATAGGTGGGATGTGCCTCTGCCCAACCTCCCTCACCATCTCTGAGCCCGTCATCCAACTGCCCCTCCTTTCTGGCATCCTCTGAGGCAGCGAGGGCGGACTTGGAGGTCCCTGGGTTGGGGAGGAGGCCACCCAAAACCTACCCAACTTCTCCTGGAGATGAGCAACCTCTGCCCTCAACCCAGAGAGGTGCATGAAGATAGGGCAGTGCCACAGCCTCCAGAAGTTCCCTCTGAAGAATGCTGCCCCAAAGCCACTGCATTGCACTGCTCCCATCATGCCTGTTTTCTACCTGACTTTTTTCAAAAAGCAAACAGTGCTGCTAAACCTTTCCCCACAGAGCTTTTACTTACATGATAGAACAATAAGCTTTACTCTTTCAAAAAGCAAACAGTTTTGTTAAAGAAAAGGAAAACAGAGAAAAAAACCTTTTCCTCAGAGCTTTCAAACCACAATAGAACTATAAGCTTTAACCACACAATCAATACCTTAGACTGACTTTGATATCACCTGCTGCTGACACCCTCAGATGCACCATGTTTTTGTTTGTTTGTTTTTGTTTTAAGAAAACAAATGAAAAATAGAACCCTCCCCCCCGAGCTTTCAATCACCCAATATACAACAAAAACTCCTTACATTCACTTCTTGACATTCGCTGCTCTGCTATCAATTTATAATCCTCTAGAATAGGTTTTGTTACTTATCTTATTCCTTTTTGGACCCCAGCTCCTGATCACTGCTCACTCACTTTGCTTGCTGACTCACTGCTCTTCTTGTTTGTTCCTCTGGTCCCATGTGCAATATTATATTTAGTTATTGGGCGGGCAGGGGGTGGAAGGGAGGGCCAAAATTCACTGATCGTTGCTCCCTTTCATTCCTTTGCTTCCTTTTTCTGCCCATCCCCTATGCTTCCCCTTAAGGTTCCTCTCCCCAATCCTGCAAAACCCTTTTCTGCTCAGGCTCCTCTCTGGTGCACAGAACAATCGGCGATGTCCTCAGACCACTACAGCATTGTGTGCTTTTGTGTTAGAGAGTGCTGGTATTTATTCAGAACCCTAGTTCTCTGTCTAGATTCAAATTTGGAGCTCTTTCATCTGCTGCCCCGAGTGGCTTTTGTGGTCACCTTTTTGTTTGATCTTTTCACTCCCCAAACTCCAAAAATGCGCTGTTCGCTGCTCCCTTCCCTTCCTCCCTCTGCTCCCTTTTGCTGCCGGTCCCCTATGCTGCACCTTAAGGTTCCTCTCCCCAATCCTGGAAAGCCCCTTTTGGCTCAGGCTCCTCTCCGGTGCATGGAACAATTAGCGGTGTCCTCCAACTGCTATGGCGTTGTGTGCTTTTGTATTCTTTTTTTTTTTGAAATTCTCTTTTTATTCATTTTCAGTTACTATTACAGCAATCTGGTAATTACAGTAAGGAAAGAAGAACAGTGTTACACACATTCCGATAATTGAACATTGAATGCAAGCATAGAAAATGCTTTTGTATTCAAGAATGCTGGTATTTATTCAGAACTCCGGTCCTCTGTCTAGATTCAAATTTGTTTGGCACTCTTTCATCCATTGCCCCTGATTGGCTCTTGTGGTCATCTTTTTGTTTGATCTCTTTGCTCCTCAAACTCCAAAAATACATTGCTTGCTGATCCCTTTCCTTCCTCTGCTCCCTTTTGCTGCCGGTCCCCTGTGCTGCCCTGTACTACCCCCACAATTTCCTCACAATTAAAACAACCTGTGGACCTCAACTTTGGGCCTCTCCTTACCAAAATTAAAATGGACCTGGACAGGTGGAAACCCTTACAATTCTCCATGTTTGGCAAAATTGAATCCCTTAAAATGATTATAGCCCCTAAACTGCTTTACTTAATTGCTCATATATCCCTGGCTATATCTGATATCTGGTTCTCCTGTATTGCTAAACTTCTGGGCAGTTACCTCTGGGAGGAAGAACAACCCAGATACAGTAGAAACAAACTCAGAGCACATTAAACTCTTAGATGGGTCCCAGATCCTGCTCAACAAAGTCCTTTATAGTCATCGATAGAATATTATCTCTTAGGGGTCTGTCTTCCCTCTATATGCCTATATGAGAATTAAAAATTACTAGCTCTTGCCCCACCCACTATTGATACCTCCAGACTCACTTGGACCTAGGTAGGTAAAAGGCTCAAAATGAATCTGTCACACCTGGTCTACACTCCTTTGTGGAGTTCTCGCAGTATACAGCTAGGGGGTAAACCAATCCACTGGACAAAATGGGGAAAAAAAGGGTATTTTACTCTTATGGGACATTTTGGTGCCTCATTCAGACCCTTTTGACTCCTTCCAGGGACTCCAGACTAGATATGGCATACATAAATCAGACTTCTGAAAATACTTGCACATGTACAGCGCTACCGCCTCTCTGATCTGGAGTCTCCAGAAGATGCAGGCCTCCCTCATACCTCACCCCCTTCCAAAGCTGTTAGTCAACAGCAAAGGCAGAGCAAGATCTGTTTACTTCCTAGTCAGAGATAATATCCCTAAATCAGACAGTCTCTGTGAAAGAGAAATGGGAGCATGCTATCAGACGCCTGCTCCCTGAGGAAGAATGCCAAGCCTGCTGGAGGGCAGTGCATATCCCAATGAGAACCACAACCAGAAGGTTGATACACAATAAAATATTGTACTGGTGGTACAGAATGCCAGCTGTTACAAAATGCCAGTTGTCCCCTATTCTGCTCATCTAATACCAGCTAACACATGCTGGTGATGTAAGCAACCTGTTTCACAAACCACAATCTTGTCTCAAGATTGTAAACTACTGGAAGCAGATACACACTATGTTACAACAGATGCTGCAAGCACCATTACCACTTGCTCAGAACTTTTTTTATTAGGTTTCAGGGTAACAGCTCACTTGCTGAGTAAATGTCAATGGAATTTTGTAGTATTGGCCAGTATAGAAGCCAAAGATGTCTGGTGCTCAGGTGGAGATCCACAATCATCCCTTCTACTAGTGAATTCTTAGAGTGTATGACACAACTAGCACATTGGCCCCAATGCACAAAGGGGTGGGAATAACACATATTCCACCTGCGGAGCTCCGCATCTGTGGACAGGTGTGCACTGGCAGCATTCACAACTGCTAGCCACCTGTCCATGGCCCCCCCCCCCAGGCATGCAGGTCTGTGCAGGGTGGTCATGGGCAGAGTCGCAGACCCAGCCAGGCATCCAGTCGGATACCCAACATGGGTCCCACAGTGGAACCCTTGTGAAAGGCATGGATCCATGTGTGTGAATGCCTACCACAGGCATCTGGACCCATGCGGCATGTCCCTGTTGCCCAGCGGACCCCTGCACCAGCCACTCCACATGTCGCCCTCCCAGCAGCACTTGGTTGGCCGGAGGCCAGGGAGGTGTGGGCAGGCTGTGCCACTGGCCGGTCCTGGCTGGGGCACTGGTGGGAGGGTCCGGGGGCAGAGGGGTCATCGGTGTCATGGCAGGTGGGGGGGTACACTCACCACCAGTGTGGGTCAGTAGAAGGCAGACATGGGGCAACTGTTGGGGGGGTGGCAGACCTGCTGAAAAAGGCAGGTGCACCACTGGGAGGGCTGTGCTGCCAAGGCCAGCAGGTGCTGCCATGTGTTGGGGCATGGGGCAATGGACCATACAGGGGTGGGGTGCACTGTGTTGGTGGACAGAGGGGTTGCCAGCTCACAGACTGGGTGGCCGGGTGCATCGCCTGGGTGCGGCTCCTCGATGGCGGCACAATGTGCCATGTTGTGTGGGCACTCATCCGATCAGCTGCCCCAGCCCTGTCTGTCTACCTCGTGAGCTGGAGTGGCATGGAGGGCTGCTTCACGGTCCCACCATGTCTGGTGGCTGGTTACTGTGGGGGCATGCAGTGGGCTAGTGCAGGATATCCCCTGGGGTAACCTGTGCCCTCCTCCGCACCCCTGTGGACAGCACTACATGCCTTAGTGCTCATGTATAGTGCTGGCCCGCCCCCTGCCCACCCCTGGCACATTGCTCTCTGTGCTGCTGGGAGATTGGGCAAGTGGGTGCTGTGCTCCCTCTTGGTGTATCCCATGTTGGGGGGCGCAATGGGTGCGGAGTGGCTATGCACCCAAGATACACGGCGCATCGCCACTCCACCCATTAGTGCATAGGGGCCATTATGAGAGAATGTTGCACATCTGCACCAACACTAAACTGTACTATGATAAAGTCTGGGCCCCCTTTTTGCACTTTTTGCAAAATACCGACTCATCCCAAGGTGTTCCAGCCCAGACCACAAATTTTCATCCGAAGAAAAGAATCGGCTAAAGGGATATACTACAGGGGGGCTTCCCTTATTAGTCTTTAATGGGACACTGCCTGCCCCAACCCCTCCTCCCCCTCCTGGGTCCTCTGGCAATTTAAAGTGCACAACCAGATGGGTTCCTAGCTGAACCCACACTAGATACTCTGTCCTTATAAACAGTCTGCGCTAATCTGTATATACAGCAGGTTCTTAGGTTTTCAGTTTTTTTCTTTAACGCTGCCATATTATACCTTTTGTTTCTCTGTACCTATCCTGATGTGTCTAGTAAGCCTTGAAGCTAATTATTAGGCAACATATAGTACTTAAAACAGATAGATGATTGTGTGATGTATCAATATTATCTACCCATAATGGCTTAGGGAAGTATCCATACTACTTACTAGCTCCTGTTATTGGATGTATTGGACCACAAATCATATCCGTCTACATGAACAGTAAATGCATTGTTAACCATAGTCATATGTAAGTGATGTATAGAGTGCTGTATTGTTTTTCCTAGAAACAATGACTATCATTCATTTTCTTTTGTTTTATAAAATCAATAAAATGTTTAACTTCAAAAAAGAGGGATTTTCTCTCCTTCAGTATGTGGCAAACTGGCATGCCTGTGCTCAGTTTACCCTATGCCCTCTCACCTCCTGCTGAGTCGATGCACTGCCCCATTAAGGGAATCATGTATTTGCAGCACATTCCCTCATGAGGGAGCAGTCTTGCTGGCCCATTACAAGGTGTCTCTGCAGAGGTGGTCTGTGACCTTTCTGACCAGGGTTGGGACAAATTGCCCTTGGTCTGGTGTCCCCCCTCTTCAGAGAAGGAGAGTTGTCTTCCAGACACTTGATCCTCCTCTCCCCGGCTGATCCCCGACACCCTGAGATCACTCCTGACCCCAGGTCGCCGATGTGGTGGCAGGTGAGACTTGTGCCTCAGCCCTCTGCGTCACCGGGCCAGCCCCAACTTTATTTTTTTTATACATTTTCTTAAAGTAAAGCTTATTTGAGTTGCAGTTCTTAAGTACATACTTCTAAAATAAATGTGCAAGAACAAATGTCCACTCTACCGCTATGGGATCTGATTTGGATGCCGGTATGATAAGGAACGCAAGGTGAAAGTTGACCAACTGCGTGGTATTATATGGAAAAATAATAGGTTTTTAAATTTTACATGTTTCTTTTTATATAGTAGATCATCCGAATGTGCTTTGCAAAGCAATGGGCTATATACCTGTGGGGTGGTAAGTGTACATTTTGCAGGCAAAAACTAAATCCACTATGTTCTTTAAAAATCATCAGTGCTAATCCAAAACATCAAAACGGAGATACTGTATAACCAGTGCAGGTGGATCTCTTTAAAACAACATACAGTCCAGATACACAGGGTTTTGATAAGTAGAATGTTTCACTTACTGATGTGGGTCCTGTGTTTTTAATCAAAATAAGAGCTACTGTATAGCTGAACAAATTTCTTTTGTAAGTGAAAAAAGGTGTTTCCTCATAATATATTCCCGCAGCCTCTGAGGCATCTCTTTACTCTGTAGGAATAGTGTCTCATGCACCTTTTGGGTGTCAAAACTGCTGGGATTCACTTCTCAGTTCTCTTACCCTGAGAACGTGTGAGGTAACATTCTGGTAGAGTGACATTATGTCTCAGAGGCTGCATTAATTAGCAGAATAAGACAAACCACCATATTATGTAAACCTGGAGCATTGCTCAAGCACCTGTCTTATGAAAAGGGGAGGTAATGCTGGTAGGCCCTCTTAGACTCTGATAGCCCATGAAGAGCTCTTTCAAACACGATATTGTGCTTACCTGTAGGTGTTAGCAGTCCAGAGATATTCACACATGAATGAGCCACAACATTGGCTCTGGATGAGAACCTGGGTCTCCAGCACACAAATGTAGTCCCACACTTCTTGGTACTATGCAGCTGGCCTCGACATTTGTTATTGTTGATTATCTGTGAGCATTTATGATTAAGCAGGTGATATTTTCTTGCAATCCAGATTTTTCTTGAGAAGGAAGAAAAAAGGGGACAATTAATTGCAAAGGTGCACAGACTGGCAATAGCACTGTAAGTATATAAGAGGTGCAGTTTATTGTCAAAAGTAGTATCTGTTTTGAAAAGACAGAGATGCATCTACAGTTTCGCATTGAAATACAATACTTTGGGTACCTTAGTAGCTGGGATTGTCTGACTTCACAATACAACAATTCTATTGAATTCTTCATACCAGTAGTTTGAAAACTAAATGAAAAAGCTCAACAATCTTATAGCATATACAAAGCAATTATTATAAAAGCAAAAAAGTCTTTTAAAAACATATTTATATACAATTATTAACATTACCGATTGCCTATTTAATAAATGTGAACACCTGCTCTTAAAGTACAGCTTGTTCTCCAATGACATAGTTTCTCATCTCAAGTTAATATTACATGGCAACAGCCTTGCTTTAATTTATGGTTGATTTACATATAAATATTTTTGGACAGATAGCATCTGCAGGTAAGCCCAGTATCCTATTTGAAAGGGGTTATCATGAGTTTTCAGACAATAAGAGGACCTGCAAAGTTTACTTCCCCTTTAACTAAGACAAAACATTTTTTGTTTCATGTTCAATCTGTTGTATTTTTCATTCTCATCCATCCATCCATCCATCCATTCATCCAGGGATATGCCCTTCATTCAGGGATGTACCTTGTTCAGGTTCCAGGTGCTGTCATGGAGATGGTGGGGAGATTTTCCTTCTGAGCTGTTTCTCCCTGACCCACCCTTCATCCTAGTGATGTGGACCATGCCGCCATTGGTCTCAGCATCACATGTTCCTAATGGTGGGAGACAAGCTTCCTGGCACAGTCATAGGGATCACTGTGACATTGGAACCCACTGTCACCCCTCCTTGGCTGAGGTATGCTGCTGAGAGTCAGGAACCTCAGCCAGGCTCACCTTCCAATGGGCCAACCCAGCTCCACTCCTGAACTTGGTTTGCCTGTGAAAACAGTGTGACATGCTGCCACTGGTCTATCAGAGTGGCAAGAGAAAAGAAAAAATCTTGGCCAGGACACCAGGGTTCTCTCTTGCGCTTCAATCCTGTCATGAGATCATTAACTTACATTGTGACCAGGACAAGCATACCTGAACTGGGCAGGAAAAAAGCCTGCTTAACAAATCATCTAATGGATGCAGTCCACGATGGGCAACTCAAATATGGGCATGTAGTGGCCAAAGTCCTCCGAAATTCTATTTCTTCAATAAAATATTCCTTTATTATCCCTTTTCTGAACAAAAAAATTGTTTTGTGTACTGAACCTTTTTGCTTTTTACATCTAGAGCCTCTGCTGAATATAAAGTTATACTAAGCCTACAATCAGAAATTCAGCCTTTTGACTGGCTAGCACATGCATTGATACCACATTGTAACCACATGGATTTCGTACTTGTTTGTTTGTTAGTTAGTTGATATAGTGAAACATTGCTGTCACCATACAAGCTGTAGTACATCATCAATTAAAAAGGAAGACAATACAATGGCCACAGTAAATATGTACATAGAACAAGAGCACTAAGGAAAAGCATATATATATATATATATATATATATATATATATATATATTTATGTTTTACAAATTTTTGCTGGGAAAGCATGCTGAGCTGATTCTCACTTCCAGGTATGCCCTTGCAGCACAGGGAAGTATAAGTGATTTGCTTAGAGTCACATATTATGCAAGTGGAGGTTGTGGCATTCACACCTATGACTGCTGGATGTACCAAGATCATTCACATTGCTTTAACCTCTAGGTTATACTGCCAACCCACATGTCTACAGCCAATCAGTGCAAAGAAACATGCGCTTTGCTTTTGCACAAAGCAGAGATGTGCATGTAGGGAAGTGTTGAAGTGTTTCTGTTTTTAACAATAAACAAAAAAAAGTGACAAAAGTGCCTTATTACATGTTATAAAGTCATCACACTTCCCATGCCAACAGCACTTGACTTTTGTTACTTGTGTGATTATGTGATCGTAATTCCCCCTCCCACCCCCACAATGCCTTATCCTTTAATTCCAGTAAGGAGAAATAAAGCTGGGCTTCAGATTTAAATCTGGAATAAAAACCCACACTTTTACTGCAGGACTCTGTAAGAGCAAGTCAACCTAACAGAACTGTGACCAGTGTGTGTTATCATGTCATCTTAAAGAAAAGTGTTGCATGCATTTCTCAAGTGGGTTTTAATGCAGCAGCCACTTCGAAGAGTGGGGTTATTCTAGATGCCCTACAGGGGGCATGCCTTAGACAACTAGTATTGGAGCCCACTCGAGAGGGAGCAATCTTAGACCTGGTTCTCTCAAATGGAGATGAAGAGAGAGAATCACAGATGTAGAAGTGGGTAGCCATCTGGGAACTAGCAACCATCGAACAGTATGGTTCACAATAAACACAGCAATAGAGTCAAGCCATACAAAGGCAAAAGTACTGGACTTTAGGAGGGCTGACTTTGCTTAAAATAGGTGAGTGCCTAAGGAATGCACTAGCAAATGGGCAGGAAGGAGGGGTGGAAGAACAATGGGGAATAATAAAACTGCCATCACAGAGGTAACAAGCCTTGCGTGAAGCAAATAAACAAAATGAAACAATGTAAGAAACCACTATGGTTCTCAAAGAGTGCAGTGAAGGTTCAAGAAAAAAGAAAGCATTCAGGTAGTACAAGGAATCACAGAAGGAGCAGGACAGAAAACTGTATCAGTTAAAGCAAAAGGAAGCTGGGAAGGCAGTCAGAACAGCAAAGGCCCAAACCGAGGAAAAGATAGCCAACTCAGTTAAGAAGGGATAAAACCTTTATAGGTACATCAGGGAGGCGAAGGAAGGCCAAGGGAGGGATAGTGAGACTTAATAAAGGGAGGGAGGGTGGGCAGAGGGTGACTGTGAAAAGGCAGAGATGCTAAATAAATATTTTTGCTCAGTATTTACAAAGGAAGAGGGAGATCGTAAAACAAACAGTAGAAACACTCTGGATACAGAAGTTGATACCAGTCCATTTACAGAAGAAAAGTTTCTGAAAGAACTCTTAAAACTGAAGGTGGACAAAGCAATGGGGCCTGATGGGATTCATCCCAGAATTCTAAAAGAACTAAGGGTAGAACTAGTGACACCACTGACTACCCTCTTTAACAAATCATGGGAGGATGGGGTGGTACCCAAGGGTGGAGGAGGGCAGATGTGATTCCCTTTCACAAAAGTTGGAGCAAGGCAGAAGCAGGAAACTACAGACCTGTTAGTTTAACCTCAGTGGTAGGGAAAATGATGGAATCACTTCTGAAGGAAAGAATTGTTGAGTATCTAGAGGCCAGAGGGGCACAGGACCCAAAGCAGCATGGATTCACAGCAGGAAGGTCATGCCAGACAAATCTGATAGATTTCTTTGACTGGGTGACCAAAATAGTAGATCAGGGAGGGGCTGTGGACATGGCCTACCTAGACTTTAGCAAGGCATTTGACACAGTCCCACACAAAAGATTAATATACAGTACAAGTTAGCCAGCCTGGGAGTGGGTCCCAAGATGACAGCCTGGGTAAAGAATTGGCTGGAGAATAGGACACAGAGAGTAATAGTAAATGGAGTCCACTCTGAAGAAAGGGGGGTTACTAGTGGGGTACCGCAGGGTTCAGTATTAGGACCGGTTCTCTTCAATGTCTTTATAAGCGACATTGCAGAGGGACTGGAAGGAAAAGTATGTCTCTTTGCAGATGACACAAAGATCTGCAACAGAGCTGATGCACAAGGTGGGGTGGAAAGGATGAGAAGGGACTTGGCAAGGTTAGAGGAATGGTCAAATGTATGGCAGCTTAGATTCAATGCTAAGAAGTGCAAGGTAATGCACCTGGGAAACAAAAATCCAGGGGAAGAGTACACAATGGGGGGTGAGATACTAACAACAACAAAAATGGAAAGGGACCTGGGGGTAGTCATATCAGATGACCTAAAGGTGGCAAGCAATGTGAGAGAGCAGCAAGGAGGGCTGGGGGGATACTGGGATGCACAGGGAGAGGCATCACCAGTAGAAAACAGGAAGTTATTATCCCTCTGTATAGACAGCTGGTGAGACCCCATCTGGGGTACTGTGTGCAGCTCTGGAGACCCAATCTCCACAAAGACATAGACAGAATGGAAGCTGTCCAGAGGAGGGCAACTAAAATGGTGCAGGGTCTGCACCGGAAGACATATGAGACTTAAGGAGCTTAATATGTAGACCTCGAGGAAAGGAGGGAGAGGGGGGACATGATAGAAACTTTCAAGTACCTCAAGGGAATCAAGAAAGTCCTAGAGGGTAGCATCTTTCAAAAAAAGAGGTGTGCAAGAACAAGGGGGCACAATTTGAAGATGGGGGGGCAGCTCAGAGGTAATTTAAAGAAGTATTTTTTCACAGAGAGGGTTGTGGATGCATGGAATGGCCTTCCGGAGGAGGTTGTGGAGTCAAAAACAGTGGTGGAATTCAAGCATGCATGGGACAGTCATAAGGCAATTCTAGGGGTTGGGGGTAGGAAGCAGTAGGCTGCTGGTTAACTAGGATCTGCAGCTTATCCAGTAGGTAGGGAAATGGGCAGACTGGGTGGGCCAAGCGGTCCTTATCTGCCGTCAAATTCTATGTTTCTATGTTTCTGGGTCTGACTAAAAAAAGTTGTGAGATGTGAACCTGAGCATAGCTGTTTCCATCCTGATGTAAGCCTGTCTGTGCCAAGATTTTGCATCCACAGGGTAGGGGTACCCCTGACTCCAGTAAATAGCTACAGTAGGAGATTCAGTTGTCACTTTGGAATACTGCAGGACTCTGTAAGAGCAAGTCAACCTAACAGAACTGTGACCAGTGTGTGTTATCATGTCACCTTAAAGAAAAGTGTCGCATGCATTTCTCAAGTGGGTTTTAATGTTTGGTTTTCACTCAGATTTCATCTGAACACCAAGGTGTCAAGCCAACTCTTTAACATAAGATAAACATGTTCACATTTTGCTACCACTAAGTTATTCATCTGTGATTACTGATTCATGCTAGGTTAACAGCATCAGGGTAACCTGCTTCAGTAGGCAGGAGAGAAACATGTCAAAGACATGGCATGAGTAGGCTATCCCTTTTGACACAAACTGTGACAGAAACAAGAGCATCGGTATTACTCTAACAGAGAAATTGTACATTTATACAGGAATGGGAACTAACAACAACAAAAATACTCTGTGGAGCATGTCTGAACAGTTTGTTGGCCTGGTGCTAAGCAATTTTTGGTGGTGGACTTCATGTCTTTCACTAGGGGTGCGTGTGTGTGTGTGGGGGGGGGTAGAGCAGTGAGAAATTTCTAAATTTTGCTTTCGTTCAAGTTTGTGAAAGACACAAAAAGCTCATATACCTGTAGTTCTGCATTTCACAAAGTTGCCAAAATAACATTTTTTCAGCAACTTCTTTCCCCATGGCTTGATTTGTTTACCACAACAACTATTATAATAATTATGAAAAGAATGTTCTGCAAGCAAGAAAAGCATTTCCCACAAGATTGTGGTGAACCTTGATCACACTACTTAGGGACTTTATACGTGGCGAAATTTTGAGAAATGTTAAAAAATATCCCTTTAATGAAAAATATGTACAGTTCACAAATTTTGCATGCAAACATGTTTTTTCCTGCGTAGCACTAATCTTCAGAGGATATTGCCATCTTCTTGTTTGGTTTCTTGTTAGATGTTCTTCAAGTCAAATTAATTACAGAAAGAGAGAGAGAGAGAGAGAGAGACTTAATGATGGCAAAGTATGGTATACAAGAAAGTAATACTATTGAGGGGGTCAAATAAGCCATAAAGCCACAAGCACAAAGAGGGAACGGTCTTTATGAGCTTGTTTGATGATGAGATGATATTATTTCATGAGTATGCTAGACTTTGGTATATTTTATTTTATATAATGCATTAGGCTGGGCACTTTTTGTTGTGTCCTATGCTTTGCCACAGTATAGTTATTTCCCATAATTTAGTGGTATGTACCTTTGAGAAGGTTAGTGTTTTTTTGTAGTGGAGTGGGTTTTTAAGGGACTGCCATTTTTATCCCAGTAGTATTTCTGTAGTGCAGGGGTTCCTATAAAAGGAGGTGTGGCTCTGGTGGTCTTTCATTTAAAGGGCCAATGGTGGGAGTGGTATGTGGCGGTCTCAGGAGAGATGTACAGTCAGTGTGGTCAGGAGGTGTATGCAGTGTGGTTTGTGGTTGAGAGCGGGCAATGAGTGGCTCTTCACATAGCTGGAGTGGCCTTTACTAGTGGGGCATAATGAGAACATCGAAGGATCGGCCAGGATAGTTTAAAACAGCAGCAGCATGGAGTGCCTTGGACCTGGACATCCAAGGGACTGCTTTGATGAGTGCAATGGGAAGGGGGATGTTAGGTGGATTTTTCTGTAGGGAAGGGTATATTTCTGCAAATAGCGTTTGTGGGGGTTGTGTGGCTGTTACATGTGTTATTAAGAGGCTTGTTAGATGTGTTATTAAGGGGCTTGCTACATATGTTATTGGGGTGGTTTTTAGTGTGTTGTTTATTAATGTGTTATTAAGACATTATATAACAAATTAATACAGTGAAATTAGCTAATAGGCATCATAATACATTAATTCTGGCAGGTCCCTGCCCTGACCAGGCTTCAACCACTGACTACCGGCTGTGGCGCAGAGCTCCACCAGCCACCCACTCTCCTTTCTATGCCCACCTACGCTTCGGATCCAGGCCCCTTCCCTGACTGGGCTTTAACCGCTGGCTAGTGACTGCAGCACAGAGCTCCTCTGGCTACCCGTTCTCCTTCCTCCGCCTGCCTGTACCTCGGATCCAGGTCCCTGCCCTGCCGGGCTTCAACTGCTGACTAGTGGCTGCAGCACAGAGCTCCCCTGGCTGCCCGCTCTCCTTCGTCCACCCACCTACACTTTGGACTGAGATCCCTGCCCTGACTGGGCTTCAATTACTGACTAGCGCCTGTAGCGCAGAGCTCTTTTGGCCACCCGCTGTCCTTCCTCTGCCCATCTATGCTTCGGATCTAGGTCCCTGCCCTGACTGGGCTTCAATGGCCAACCAGCAGCTTCGGTGTGGAGCTCCTCTGGCCACCTGCTCTCCTTCCTCCACCCACCTATGCTTCAGATCCAGGTCCCAGCCCTGACCAGACTTCAGCTGCCGACTAGAAGCTGCAGTGCTGAGCTCCTCCAGCCACCTGCTCTCCTTCCTCCACCTACCTATGCTTCGGATCCAGGTCCATGCCCTGAATGGGCTTCAACTGCTGACTAGCAACTGCTGTGTGGAGCTCTCCAGCTGCCTACTGTCCTTTCTCCTCCCGCCTATGCTTTGGATCTAGGTCCCTGCCCTGACCAGATTTCAACCGCCGACTAGTGTCTGTGGTGTGGAGTTCCTCTGGCCACCCGCTCTCCATCCTATGCCCACCTACGCTTTGGATCCAGGTCCCTGCCCTTACCGGGCTTCAACTGCTGACTACCGGCTGAGGCATGGAGCTCCTCCAGCTGCCCGCTCTCCTTCCTCTGCCCACCTACACTTCTGATTGAGGTATGGCATCCCGGGGATTGAAACCCAGGAATTGAATTGGCTCCAGCAACCTCTGCATTCCCTGCCATTGTCCACCGATCTAGCTCTGGGCCCACAATTGGCCGCTGCAGTTTGGACTGAGTCCGGCTTTTTTAAATTAACATCTCTCTCTCTCTCCCCATTTGAATCTAACACCTTATATTTTGGCTTTAATTTTAATTTCCCCTATTTTCCTGCTTTAACTTAATTCCTTGCCCTGCTATGCACTGTTAATATGTATCTAGGTAGCCTATTCAATGTTATCCAGTCTGCTAGCCTTTATTTGTTGTCCTTTTGTAACAGTTTTCTTCGATGTGATGCCAAGTTTAATCTGCTAAAGCTTAGCCTGATAGGAATTGTTACTTACTGGAATTTTATTCTGCAAAGTTCAGCCACATTCAGTTTAATTCCTGATTTAACTGCTAGCTAGCCTCATCTGATGTCCTTTGTTATAGTTATCTCGATATGATGTCAAGTTCAAGCTGCTACAGCTTAGCCTGGTAGGAATTGTTATTTTGGGAATTTTGTTATTCTGTTTAGTTTCTGCCTGATTTTTGTTAACACATTCTAACCTGCTATCTATTCTCCACTGCCTATCATCCCCCTTCCCTGCTCCATTCACAGTGTTTGAAATCCTTGTTGCTACCCTAGCTTTCTCCTAATTCCCTACCTATCTTCCACTGCCTATCATATTCCCACCCTACTTCCTTTTCCCTGTATCTCTTTCTCAGTCTAAACTGTGCTCCAACATTCTCTGAATCTACACTACCACCATGTTTCTCCATCTTTACTGTTTTCCTTTCAATCCCCCCCCATCCCTCTGTGTTTCTCCTTCTGCAATCCTTTGGAGCCTGGTCAGCCCCCACCTCTACCATAGCTGAACCCCAGCTCACTTAATCACTGTTCCTCTCACCTCCATTGTTTTCAACTCGGTGCATCTTGCTTGCCTCACCCACCAATTACCTATAGCACTGGCCTGTGGTGCTCTCCTTATCAACAGTTAAGCCTGTCCTTTTCTACCTCTTATAGGTCTCTGCCCTGACCGGGCTTCAACTGCTGACTAGTGGCTGCGGCGTGGAGCTCCTCCAGCTGCCCGCTGTCCTTTCTCCACCCACCTACTTTTCAGATCCAGGTATGACATCCCGGGGATCGCAACCCAGGAATTCAATTGGCTCCAGCAACCTCTGCATTCCCTGCCATTGATTGCCGATCTCGCTCCGGGCCCACAGTTGGCCACTGCAGTTTGGACTGAGCCAGGCTTTTTTAAATTAACATCTCTCTCTCTCTCTCTCTCTCTCTCTATTGACTCTAACACCTTATATTTTGTCCAGTCCACCCTCCCCGGACCCGACCTCTATTAAATACCCCTTAGCCCCTCCTTCTTAAATCCTTTTCCATGCTTATTGGCTCCTATCCTCCTAATCATGGTTTGAGTACCAGGGTTTGCTTCTCACTGCTCTTATCCCTCCCTGTTCTTACTATTCCTTCTGTTGTTGCTCACTGTTCTCTCTTTCCCTCTGTGCTTACTATAACCCTTGGCTGGTACAGATCACTATTTCCTCATTCCCTCTGTCGATTTCTCTAATCACTCTGCTCATGGTGCTCGCCCCTAACATAAACCCCGGGTTCTAGACCTAGCCAGGTTTCTCCCATTACACCTACACCTTCTAAAGCCTATATTACCTGCACAGGCTTCCTATGCTTGTGTGAGTTTATTCATTGAGGCTCCTAACCATAGGCTATTCCTGGCAGTGCTTGCACCAATCATCTTGCTAAGTTTTCTAGCAGCCTTCTGTGTGGTTTATGCTCACTGTCAGGTCACAGTATGGGCAGGCAGGGGATTGCTCTTGCTTTGTTATTTGTACTATCCTTCACACTATCAGAAAAAGTTATAGCCCTTTGCCTACTCTCCCCGTCCCATGACTCCTCACCCCTTTAGCCCAGTCAGACCTACTCTGACATTACACTTCCTCATCTTACTCACTTTATGCGTAAAAAGGATGCCTACTCCCTCAGGATATGCACCAGGTCCTCGCTACACTCTGTATGCAGGCTTAGCCTCAGTACCATTGGCCTATGCTCTTCAAAGTTAATCATGGTCTTGCACCTGCCCCTACTCCTTCTTCAAGCAGATGACATTGAACTAAATCCTGGCCCACTGGGCCCATTATCTACATCTGCCCCATCATCCCCACTTAACAATCCGCTGGTAAAGGGCATCAAAATTGCTCATCTAAACACTCAAAACCTCAGGCCAAAATATGCTGAGACACAGGCCTGGGCTGCTAAACTTAACCTGGACATCTTTGGAAGAAATGAAGCTTGGCTGAAGCCTCTTGTACAACAACATGAAATTGATCTGCCTGGTTACTCTTGTTTCAGACAAAACTGTATAGGTAAAAAGGGGGGTGGTGTCTTATTCTATGTTAAACCAAAAGTTCATGTCACTGTAATTTCTCTCCAACTGAGATACCTTCCTCTGCTGAATCTTTACTTATTTCACTGACCCTTGGCAATGTAAAGAAACTCCTGATTGGTTGTATTTACCTCCTCCTAGGGATGCAGCAAATAACATGCATCCCCTCAAGTCGTCCCTGTCTGCCCTTCCCCCACATGACACAGTAATCTGTGGAGATTTTAACAATGACTGGCTGTCCCCACACAATAACAAGGTTCATGCTATCATCTCTGACATCAATTTTGCCCAACTTATCATTGAGCCTTCATGACGTAACCCCATGACCGGTACTGCAACACTATTGGATTGGATTCTATCTAACTGCTGTTACAGGATTAAAACAGACAGTGTGGTATCTGGCTGTATCAGTGACCACTCTCCTACCTGTTGCATGTGGTGCAACAATTTTGACCCCCCCCCCAATATTTCAGGAATCCAGGAACATGTCTCAGTTTAACATAGATAATTTTTTAATGTTAGTAAGTAACAATGGTTGGATCCCACTTGTTCTCCTCCAAACCATAGACCAGGCCCTTGACTACTTGCTTCTAACCTTTAAAGACATTATCAACAGACATGCACCCCTAACTAAATGCAGATCTAAAGGCATCAAGGCACCTTGGCTCTCTACAGAAATCAGGTCCCTTATAAAAATTCATGATGCAGCCTGGAAATCCTACAAACATAGCCACCTACTCTCAGATTGGTTGTTTTATCGTCAGCTGAGAAACCAGTGCAAAAACAGGATACAGGGTACTAAATGTTCCTACTGCTGCTCACTTCAGACTGACAACTTCAGCAAGCCCAAAGAATTCTGGAAACAGATTAATTCTCTGATCAATGATAAAATGTCCCAATGTCGCAGCTAAATATTGTCCGGGGGCAGCCTTCTTCAAGATCCTCCTTTTACTGCAGAAGGAATTAATCAGTTCTTCATAGACCATGATAGATATTCGGCTCACTTTCATCCCATCTCTGAGTTTGCTGTCCTTACTCAGTCCTATGCTGCCCTTGGCCCTCGCCCTCCCTTCCACCTAAAACTTGCTACAAGAGTGGAGGTCTGCAAGTTATTATCTAATCTTAAAGCAGAACGTTCTCCTGGCAATGACACTCTAGAACCCAGGTTCCTCAAACTCGGGGCAGCAGCTCTTGCAGCACCTGTCTGTGATCTTCTAAACAGGTCCTTCCTTTCTGGAGTGGTGCCAAGACATTGGAAAGTGGCTGTGGTGATCCCCCTCCATAAGGAAGGGGCCTATGTCATAGAAAACTATAGGCCCATTTCAATACTATGTCCTCTGTCTAAGATCCAAGAGCGGATCAGTTGCAGTCCTACCTAGACATGTACCAGCTTCTCACAGAATGCCAGCATGGCTTTAGAAAGGGCCATAGTACTTTCACTGCCCTGGTCTAAATATCGGCTGGTATCCTTAAAGCCAGCGATCAAGGCCTAGTAACAGATGCAGTGTTCATTGACTTGACTAAGGCCTTTAATCTAGCCAACTACCTCCTCCTGCTTGGTAAACTCCATCAACTTGGCCTAGATTGCCTAGCACTCATGTGGTTTAAGGACTACCTCACTGATAGATTGCAAAGGGTAAAATCATCTGGATCACGCTCCTCCCTTAGACCCATATCGCATGGTGTACCTCAAAGTTAAATTCTTGGCCCAATATTATTCTCACTCTTCATAAATGAGCTCCCAAACATCTGTGGTGGTGCGTCTATGCAACTTTATGCTGATGACGCAGTCTTATACCATTCATCTAACAACATGGACTGACTTAACCAGTGCTTTAATTCTGACTTCATTGTGCTTGAAACATGGTTCTCTGCAAATCACCTAATTCTAAATAAATAAAAAAAAGCTGTGATCTTCCACAACCCCTCTTCTAAACTTATCAAACCTCTCCAAATCTGCTCACTGTCAGATAATCCTATGGAAATGGTCAAAACTTTTAAATATCTTGGGATCCACCTTGATGCCTTCTTTTCACGGGAACACCATGTAACTCAGCCTACCAAAATGGTAAACCAGAAGCTGCCACCTGTAAAAAGATTGATTGCATCAATATCCCTTCTCCCTACTCCCTATATTGTTCTATGGTGTCCCACTTTTACTCTCCACACAGTCCTCATCCTTTGCCCAGCTGCGTCAACTCTATCATAGGACTGGGTGATTTTCCCTCAGCGCTGACTCCAAAAAGCATCACTGTGATACCCTACTTTCTGTTCATTGACCTACTTATGACTCCAGGATACAGTTCTACACTCTATGCTTTATATTCAACCTAGTTAAGCTCTTTAATCCCCCTTGCCTAAAGGGAATTATCTACCTCAAAGCTTGCTCTTGCCCACTCAGATCTACTTCCTTCCCCTAACTAGAGATCCAGAAAACGTGCTGTCTTTTGAGTAAGCATTCATTTACCTTCTCAGCCACCACTGCCTGGAAGTCCCTTCCCTCTGCCTTACTCTCCTGCTCTACCCTATCACTCTTCAAAGAAGAGCTTTCCTCCCATCTACTTAATCCCCCCACTCTGCACTTGCTTTAACTAACCACTGCCTTCTCTGTACCTACTGATGATCTGTGTACTTTACTCTGAGACATGTATGTTGTAAATATTTATCACTTAGCCCTGTATTGCACAAATTCTTCAATTTTAGTACCATGCTTAATGATTACTGTAAATTTATGGATATTCATAATTTCATATATCTTGAATGCCTTTGTACTACCTTAAATCCTTGTTAATCATTTTTATGTTGTAATACCCATGTATTTATCAGTGGTATTGTACCACAATTGTCTCCTGGGTCATCAGGACTGCATGGTCTCAGTTGGCCTACCCGGTTACCAAAATTCAAATAAATAAATAAATAATTAGCTACCATCATACATGGGTAAAAATATAGCTTTTCAGTGTGTGTGTGTGTGTGTGTGTATATCTATATCTATATATATATATATATACTTACATCATCTATCTATCTATCTATCTATCTATCTATCTATCTATCTATCTATCTAACTATCTATCAATATATATTCTTTGCAAAAAACTTTGTTAATGCACTAGTTAGGGTCAAATCAACAAAAGTAGAAAAATGTGGTGTTAGGTTTTCCAACCTAATGCTCACCACCACCATCCAGGCAGCAACAGGAAAAACATTACAGCACCTCTCACCATTTTTGCAAATCAGGTATGGGGTGCATAAATGAAACATCAGCTAACACTCCCCCATTCAATCATTAAAAAAGCTGAGATGTGTATAATATATAAGAATGGTATGAGTGTCAGGGTTGTTGTTTGCTTGGCATATGGCAATTTTCGGTTACTCAGAGGACCACATTCAGTGGGAGCTCCCAGTCTTTTAGAACTTGATAAAAGCCATGTGCAGGCAAAATGGCAACAGGGAGAACAAATAACAGTGACAATGCTGTAGTGAGCATAGACACTGCCTTCCTCTTATTTGATGAAACTGAAGGAGCAAATATTGCATTTGACCAGGCAGCCTATGATCTTCTCTTTGCCCCATTAGCATTGACTAGCTCATTTTAAGCTAAACTTGATGCTAATACATTAGAGAATTTGAAAAAAAGATTGGTGAGGTATCAACTTCATACATTTTCCCTATCACATTATTGGAGGGAGAACAAAGTCCAGGGAGGGTTAAGAATACAAAAACCACCTGCTTATGGGTTAGACGATGGAATCCTGATGCAAGATTTGGAACAAATTCTAAACAAATCATCCAGTGATTTGATCCTCAGCTTAATTAAAAAAGCAAGAAGAGATATTGAGAGTGTTACCAAATAAATTGAGCAAAAGGAAATATAAATGAAACAGAATGTGACACAAGTTGAACTAGATCCTCTTTTTGCTAAAATTGACAGACATAGCTAAATTTCAAGAGGAATTAAAAAAAACTATAAACTGGGTGAACATGAGAGAGATGATAAAGAATATGCCAGAGGACAAGTGTCATACATAACTGGCAGAGCAAAACCAAAAGAGAACCTTACTATCATAAAGGCGATCGCCAGCAATTTAGAGATAATACCTTCATGTTTTCCCCAGAAAGTGATGTGGGCTTACTAAGACAGATCCCGAACAAGGAGTTTTTTTTGGCCAACAGAACAGGGAATCCAGTCCAAATAGATCAGCCAGTACAATCATATGCAATCAGAGAAGAAGGAAGATCTGGAAGAGGGCATGGGAGGCAGACGAGGCAAATGCAGAGGCTACTGGCATCAACCGGGGCCTCCCAGGAGATCAAACCTTCAGAACATGCGGCGGCCGTAAACTTAAGAAACACAGAATTAATTAAAGACCAAGAAAATGTCCTACAGAAAGGCTTGCCATTTGTTCCGTGTGCCAGTATAAATACATTGCAAATTAGATTCGATCTCTACAGATTTTATACATGACAGCACTTTAAAAACTTTTGCTCAACCACAAGATGCAAATTTACAAAGAGAAATTTGCAACAACATAAATACACAAGGGACTCAGGGTGTTGGAAATCAGCAGAACACAACAAATGGTGAAATACGTTTGAATCCCACCACTGAAGCAAAACATGTAGAGACATCTCATTTGAAAAAGAAGTCTGCCTTTTGTCCTCCTAGCCTCCAAAACCACAGTATCAACACTTTTGCAGCCCTAGTGGATCGAGATGTTAATAATCTTTTAAAAAACTTGCAATGATAAAACCAGCTAAATAAATAGAAACAACATGAGAAATTGTGAAAGAAATGCTTTAAAAGCTCTACAAAATTATCCGGATTTAGTTACTAAACCTGTGGATAACGGTGGAGAGATAGTGATTTGGGGCAAAGAAAAATATGGGTTGGAAATGGAAAGATAACTATCAAATAAGAAATATTATAAATGAATAGGTGCAGATCCTACAGAGAGCATTAACAAACTAGTTCTAGAATTTATGACACAGGGTGTTCAATTGGGGCAACTCAGCAAACTAGAAGTAGATTATTTGAAAGTTCTAAATCCAATAAAACCCTGTATGTGCCTATTACCTAAGTTGCACAAAGATCCCCCTAAATCCACCTGGCCGACTGATCATTGCAAGCATAATGTCCTTCATGAAAACTTTTTCTCAACTAGTTGACTGTTTTTTGAGATCCCATTTTTAAGGTTTACCCTTGTATCTAATGGATACGGTAAATATAATATGCCATCTCTCAGATGTGGTCGTATCAGTGGACGCAATATTAGTAACATTTCATGTTGAAAGTCTGCATTCAAACATCCCCATCAAGGGGGGTTGAGGGTGATGAGGCATTATTTAGACCAATATGATGAACCAGCATTGCTAGAAACAGACTTTGTAATAAAAACAGCTGATATCTGAACTATTTTATGTACAAAGAGAAACACTGCATACAAAAAAAGAACAGCAATGGGCACTACTTATATGTGCCAAGTCTGGCAAATTTATATGTGGGCCAATGGAAGGAGAGGTTTCTTTATACTAATTCCTTGTTTAAAACACATGCAGTTATACGGAAGAGGTACACTGACAATTGTTCACTCCTCTGGAAAGGATCTGAGGAAGAACTGAAGCTGTTGTTTTCTTTCGTGAGCAAAGCAGATGACAATCTAAAATCTGAAATGATAACAAGCAGGACATCAGTGGATTGCATAGATATAGCAATCTACAAACACAGCAATATGCTGTGTACCACAATGTACAGGAAACAAATGAATAGAATCAGTCTCCTCCATTATACAAGCAATCACCAGTGACAACTTGTGGACAATATATCAAAGGGACAGATGCTGCGGACTAGAAGAACATGCAGCACTGAAGCCGATTTTAACAAACATTCAAAGTTGATGGCACAAAGATTTAAAGATTTATATTTTATTGACAAAGCACCGGGACGCAAAATGCATCAGGAGAAACGCTGCGGGTAATGAGGGGTGATGCTTGAGATGGCATTTTTGGTGTGTATAAAATAATAAAATGAAGCACTTTACTTAAGCACTTTATTTGAAAGTCTTCCTCGCATTTTTCCTCTACTGCTGACATTGAAAGAGTAACTATTGGGAGCTAATAAGCACCTTAGTGCAAGTAAGTGCTGGCAAAATCTTTTTCTGCATTTTATTTGTTATTGGCCTGACACTGCGTCCCTGGTGTGACCATTCATGCTTTGACTGTGGAACTGTCCCAAGCATGCTTGAATCCATCCACAGTGTTCCATCCCACCACCTCCTGAGGCAGATCATTCCACGTGTCCACCACCCTCTCTGTGAAGAAGAAGAAGAACTTCCTCACATGCCCTCTAAACCTCCCACCTTCCAATTTCATGTTATGCCCCTTCGTTTCTGTGCTCCTTCTGTAATGGAAAATGTCTCCCCCCCGGCACCTTGTTTATACCCTTTAGGTACTTGAATGTTTCTATCTGTCATCTCTTTTCCTCCTCTCTTCCAGCGAGTGTATATTGAGGTAGCTTAATCTCCCCTCACAAGTCTTGTGTTGCAAGCCCTGTACCATCTTAGTCACCCTTCTCTGGACTGTCTCCAGCCTGTTAATGTCCTTAAAAGGTGCGGCCTCCAGAATTGCACACAGTACTCCATGTGAAGCCTGACCATGGTTTTATATAATGGCATCACTACCTCCCTCCTTCTACTGGTGATACCCCTGACTTTGCACCCCAGCATGCCACTGGCCCTCCCAGCTGCCTTAGTACTCTGCTTGACATTTTCAGGTCATCTGAAATAATAACCCCCAGTTCCCTTTCCTCCTTTGTGACTGTCAGCAACCCCCCCCCCATCCTTTAGCTTTTCCCAGGGTTTCTGTGTCCCAGGTGCATACTTTTGCACTTCTTTGAATTAAACTTCCATTGCCAGTCCTCAGACCATGTTTCAAGCTTCTCCAGGTCCCTCCTTATTTTCTCCACCCCCTGTGGGGTATCCACTCTGTTACAGATCTTGGTGTCATCTGCAAACAGGCAGACCTTTCCCTCTAGCCCCTCTGCAATGTTGCTAATGAAGACATTGACTCGAACTGGCCCCAGGACCAATCCCTGAGGCACCCCACTGGTCACCCCATTCCCAGACTGCACCCCATTTGCCACCACCCTCTGTCTCATGTCTGTTGGCTAGTTTCTAACCCAGTTTACCACCCTGACCCCCATGCCCAGCCTACCCAGCTTGTTTATCAGCCTCCTAAGTGGGATAGTGTCAAAGACTTTGCTGAAATCAAGGTAGGTGACATCCACTGCCCCATCCTGATTTACTTACTTTGTCACCCAGTCAAGAAATCAACCTGATATGTCTAATGTGGCCTCCCAGTTATAAGTCTGTGTTGCCTATGGTTCTGGGCTCTGATAGCTTCTATATGCCCTACAATCCTTTCTTTAAGCAATGTCTCCATGATCTCCCCCCCACTACTGAGGTGAGGCTGACCGGCCTATAGTTGCCGCCTCCTCCCTGCTGCCAGATTTGTGTAGAGGTACTACATGTGCCCTCCTTTAATCTTCTGGTATCACCCCTCTGTTGAATGACTCAGTGACTATGGCTGCCAGAGGTTCTGCTATCTCCCTTGACAGTTCTCTTAATATCCTTGGGTGTATGCCACCTGGTCCCATTGCTTTGTCCACCTTCAATTTAGTGAGTTCCTGCAGGACTCTTTCCCCTGTGAATGGACTGCTGTCCATCTCTTCACCCCCTTGGCAACTGCTGTACTGCTGTGGCCTCTGTCCCTCCCCCTCTTCTGTGAATATAGAACAGAAATATTTATTCAGTATTTCTGCCTTTTCCATGTCACTCTCCTTGCATTCCCCTCCCTCTCCCTTGAGTCTAGCAACCCCTCCTTGTTTTTCCTCTTTTTGCTGATGTACCTAAAGAATGTCTTGTTCCCTTTCTTAACTGACTGTGCTAAACCTTCCTTAGTCCATGTCTTTGCTCTCCTTACTGCCTTTCCCACTTCTCTTAGACACTATAGGTACTGCTTCCTGTCTTTCTCCCTTTGAGACTCCTTATATTTCCTGAACCCTTTCCTTTTTGCCCTGACCTTTTCTGCCACCACTCTCGAGAACCACAGTGATTTTCTCCGTCTCTTGCCTTTGGATACCAATCTGATGCATTGGTGTGTTACTTCCAGTAAGGCTTCCTTTAGACACTGCCACTGTTCTTCCATGCCTCCTCCTGCTCCCATTCTCTCTAGGGCTCTTTTGATACCCCTCCACATTTCAGCAAAGTCAGCATTTTTTAAATCCAAAACCTTTGTCCTAGAATGACTTGAGTGAGTCTCTGTTCCTATGC
Source organism: Neoceratodus forsteri (assembly GCA_016271365.2). NCBI lineage: Eukaryota > Metazoa > Chordata > Ceratodontiformes > Ceratodontidae > Neoceratodus > Neoceratodus forsteri. The sequence goes on along the minus strand of CM057456.1, from coordinate 1,095,349,552 downwards.
TGAACCACATAATGTTGTGATCACCGGATCCCAGTTGCCTTTTTACCTGGATATCTGTGACTTGATCCCCATTGGTCATTACTAGATCCAGAATTGCCCTGTCTCTGGTGGGTTCAAACACAAGCTGCCTTAACCCAGCCCCCTGGAGTGACTCAAGGATGCCTCTACTTCTGGCGGAACCAACTACACTGGTGTTCCAATCCACAATTTCACCTTTCATTGCTATGTTGTGTATCTCCTCTACTAGTTCCCTGTCCAGGAAGCCTGTATATCACCCCTGTGCATGTTTCTGTACCATTTCCAGGTTGAAGGGTGACTCACAGTGCCTCGGCCTCCCCCTGCTTACCCTGTACCAGTGTTGCCATTATACCCTCTCTGACATACAGGGTTATTCCCCCTCCCTTTTTGCCCTCCCAGTCCCTCCTGAATAGAAAATATCCTGGTACATTTGTTTCCCACTTATGATTAGCTGTATACCAGGTTTCAGTTATTTTGTTTCCCACTCATACTTAGCTGTGTACCAAGTTTCAGTAATTAGAACTGATCAGACATTTGATATTATTTCATTTCATTTCATCAACTGTTCTATTGCTGGGATAATTTATCTGAGCTGGCAGTATAGCCTAGAGGTTAGAGGAACAAGTTGTGAACGAGCTTGATACACCCAGCAGACCAGACCTGAGTTTGATTCTCACAACCTCCACTTGTATACTGTGTGACTCTGAGCAAGTCACTTAACCGCCCAGTGCTCCCAGGTTGCCCCTGAAAACAGGCACTTGTGCCTAGTGGGCCTTACCCAGTTATCAAAGACTAAAATAATTTAAAAAAAATTACTGACATGTCCATGCCATCTTGGGTATGTAGGACAGACAAATGCCCGCTAAAAGACTGTATCAGTGAGCACAAGTCAGCTATTAGAAATGGGGTACTCACGAATGCAATGGCAAGACACGTTTTGGGTGCAAATCATGGCTTTCTAGCTAATGTAAAGTTTTGTGGCATTGAAAAGGTGTCACTGGGTCCTAGAGGTGGAGATTTAAAAATAAAGTTAGCACAAAGAGAATGTTTTTGGATACACAGATTGGATACTTTAAGTCTGAAGGGACTCAATGAGGAGCTACCACTGCAGTGCTATTTATAAACTGAACTTTTTATAAATAATGATTTTATATTTATATGTATTTATGTATGTGTTTGTCGAGTGTGTGTGTGTGTGTCACAACTTTATGGTCAGCAGCAGAGAGTATGATGGCATGCCTACTTAATGAATATGGTAATGAATTCCATTTAAAAGGCTGTATTGCTGTACTAGACAATCAGCTCCGAGGAAGCCTGAACAGCAAAACGTCAGCTGGTCCTTGCATGGTACCTGATTGGCTCCAGGAGGCATGCATGGTTTGTCTGCACTGCCAGTAATCCAATTGTGCTGCTACGGATGCACTTTATGTGCCGGCATGTTGTTTGTTTATGTTTTCGATAGTACTCTTGCCGATTTATTTATTTTTGCGCTGGCGCTTTAGCCATGGATTATGAGCACATTTGCACAATAAAAAGAAACAAGGAAAGCGGTCCTTGGGATTTACTTTGAAGCAATTTGAGCTTTGGTTAGTGCTGTAGTTTCTGGAACAAATGCCCCTACGTTTTGCATGTTGCATAACAGCACCATCACCCCACCCTCACTCTGTAGAGCTGGGTCACTAAGCTCACCCCTGAACTGAGCTAACCAGCAAAGGATCACAACGCATATCCAGTGGGGTCGAGTGTCACTATACATAAAATTTGTTAACAATTATTATATTTTTCTTATATTAACCTCAGATTTTCAAGATACTTTTACAGTTTGCCTAATAAACGTGACATGTATCATTTATAGTATATTGGCCGAAATGTCATTTCACACGAGAAGTGCGAAAACACATATATTCCAGGATTTAAAAACGTACATGTCATGTTTATGATGTGGTGTGGGAAAATGGCTATATTGAAAGTTTGCACTCAAAACAGTGAAAATTAGTGAAGTTATGAGTGAACCTTGAAATACTGATGTTCACTCATAACCTGAGCATTTTATTGTATTTGTACACCAAATTGTCAGCATAGCCTTCTCATTACCTCACCTCATGAATCTGGCAGTGACAATTTTCAAATCCCTCCCAAAATGTTATTCTGCAGCATCGAAACATTATTCCACACCACAGATGCGAAACACATTTTGGCCAGGATTTGAAAAATAACAGCTGCCACATTCATGAAGTGGTGTAAAAATGGCTATGTTGAACATTTGGGGTCAAAATATTTAAAATTACCAAATTTATGAGCAAGCATAGTAAAATGTCAATGTATGTGCATAACTTTTCCATTTTTACATATTCTGACTGAAAAATTTCAACATAGCCTTCTTAAGACCCTACCTCATGAACAAGGGTGGTGAAAATGTTAAAATCCTGGCCGAAAAGTAATTTCACCAAGTGACCGCAAAAATCACCTTTATGTTTGAGTTGCATAATTCCACTGCCATTGGTTATAAGGTGGGGTCTCTAACATGCCATGTTGGAAAATTGGGGCCAAAATATGCAAAAATGGCAAAGTTATGCATCAAAGTTCAAAACCCCATTGAAATACATTGAACTGCACTTGCCTTAGTTTCTCATGTTGCAGCTGGTGGTTCCAGCAGCAAGGGGTGTCTTGGATCAGAGAGTGGATCTTTGCTCTGGTACATGTTCAGATGAGTGAGGGTGCATGGGGTGTGTTTGTAGTGGGGGGGTGGTGGTTGTTCAGTGGGAGGTCAGAGTGGGGGGTCAGATCAGCAAGGGACCATTTTCTTTTTAACAGGTTTAATTAGAAAAAAATTGAGGGATGGTTTTGTTCATTACAGGGAAACATAACACATATGGGGATGATAATTGGAGGGCTGGGGGTACCACAAGACACCAGGGAAACATAATAAATATGGGGACAGAGACTGGTGGTGGGGTCACTAGACACCAGAGAAACATAATAAATATGGGGATGGTGAAAGGAGGGTGTGGGGCACCACTAGACACCAGAGAAACATAATAGATATGGGAATGGTGAAAGGAGGGTGTGGGGCACCACTAGACACCAGGGAAACATAATAAATAAGGGGATGGTGATAGGAGGGTGTGGGGCACCACTAGAAACCAGAGAAACATAATAAATATGGGGATGGTTAAAGGAGGGTGTGGGGCACCACTAGACACCAGGGAAACATAATGAATAAGGGGATGGTGATCAGAGGGGAGGGGAGCACCACTAGACACCAGGGCAACACATTACATACATAAAGGGATGGCAATGGGGGGGACATCACTAGACACCAGGGAAACAGCGGCTCACTGCTTTCACTGCAGCCCATAGCATGAGTTCCAGCTATGGTTGCAAAAATCAAGAAAGTACCACTGTTCTCATGCAGAGAATGTGGATGAATGGCTACTCTCGCTAAGCTGGGCACTCTGGTATTTGGGTGCCCAGAAAATATATTTCTGCCAACTTAACAAAAACAAAACAAAACAAAACACCAGAATCTAGCTAAATGGGTCCCATTCAGCTATGTTCTATGTTTAGGTGTTAGTTTTTTTAAAAGACATTGGGCAGGATTCTCAAAACACTATGAAGGTGCACAAAATGCACAAGTTCCCAAAATGTACGCAATTGCAGAAAAAATGGGTAATTGTGCTGTGTCACATACACAAAATGTCAGCAGCTGTGGAAAAAATGCAGCTGAAGAAGTTCTTGTATAAAAGAAAGCTATTGAAAAGCATGGCATATCCCCTTAAAGGCTATTCACAGCAACTGTTTTCTCAAAGTTGCTGAAAAAATGTTGCGCTCAAATTGCACCAAAGAGAGTGAAGCTTAACTCACCTTGAGCCAAAAGGCAGTGTACTAACAAATGGGAAACAATCATCGTGGGCATTCAGGCATTAAGCAACTGCAAACATGTATGCTGTATAGTAGTGCCAGTTGTTACAACAAAAACAGCACACATTTCAATTGTCTGTCAACAAACCAGAATCACATGACCCAGTGTAGTTCATAAAGGAGCCCAACAGGCATTAGGGGCAGAGGTGGTAACATCCAGAAGTGTGTGCTACAGACACAGGCAAAGGAAAAACCTCAGAGAGAGAGAGAGAGAGAGAGAGAGACAACCAATGGTTACAAACTGCCATTGGGTGCAAGGTCCTCCTGGTACAGGTGGTGCTACTGTGGCCCCAGTTGAGGGACTGGCCTCAATGGAAGTGCTGGTTCCGCTGAAACTTTTACAAGACTGTCAAGGTCTCCTGCTCCAGTTAATATGGATCACCTGTTGCTCTGTCTGCTGGGCCATTTACAACATCTGTGGATCGACACTGAGAATTTTCTGCACTTGCAGAATTTCATAACTCGCTATTTTTGTGATTTTCCGCACCTGCGGAAATTTTGACTGTGAACATGCCACACTTGCAGTTCCACAGTTTTGAAAGCCTTTTTCTGCACATGTGGATTTGTTTACCCTCTTTGTGAATCTAGCCTATTATTTTTATGAACTTTAAATGGCTGTAAGTTTAAACAGTAAGAAGAAAATGGCAGCCACATGAAAAAAGATTAGCCCCATATGAAAAAGGATCCTTTTTCATATGGCCAAATTCTTTTTTGGTTTCAAACATCTATCCTAAAGTGCCTACTGAGCATACTCAGAACTGAAAATTTTCAAATCCTTATACTGTAACTCTGGAACAGATTATTAGTTTTTCACCAAATCAGTAAATGGCACTACTCTGGGCTAAACCCTTTCCACCCAGACAATTTCAGACCAAAATTCCAAATTGTCTGGGTGCTAGGAGCCAACAAATAAACACCACCACTCCCATTTTTACAATTTTGCACTCTGCAAATCTTAGAACATGCTCATCTGTTTGGAATGAAACATGGTATATGAATAGTCCTTGGGTTTCCAAAAACACATGCAAACATTTGTGCAAATCCTTTGAACAGCTTCAAAGTTATTAAAGTACAAAAACTGGGGCTTAACATTAAACAGCCTACTCAAGCCTAACTATAGTGGTATAACTGTGCCGCTATACATATATATATATATATATATATATATATATATTCACAAAAAACTTACATGCAGCGTTAGGGTTTCCAATTCTAACTCCTCACCCCCCAAGCAGCACAAGTACAGTACAAGGTCACAGAAGCAACTACAGACAGCCATCATCCAGTAACATAAACAATAAGCAACCATTTCCAGATAACACAAAGGCATCAATCATCAAGATCCTGCACTTCTGCAGCCACCGATACACATGCACACTGCAAGACATACATACCCACTTCTGGCTGCATATTGAAAGCCATGATAGTCTCAGCAGCACAAACAGGCTGAGACTAACTTTAATTGCCCTCTAACCTAACCCCTTTGACATGAAGCTGGCGCCTATGTGCATCTGGCTGGGAAACTAACTGAAGGCACTGCCCACACCACTTTCTGCTTCCAAACACAAATTTGGATTAAAATGGTTCCTTTTCTTCTTTTCTCCAGACTTGGATTAAATTTCCACTCTTAGGAGGTAAAATATATTTACTATGGAGTCTTAATTGCAAAGCATTCAACAAAGGCAGCACGGAGCGATATCTGCACTCTCCTCCTTTTTCTGTCTGCTAATTACTGGTATTTAAATTGCTAGCCAGAGTTCTGTAATGCTGTTCCAAGTGCTTTCTAATGAATTGACTATATAAATATTATATAGATAAACAGTTTTAAACCTCACCTCAACACACTGGCGGCAATAAATAATATAGGCCAGTCGTCCACAGTTATAGGTTCGAACCCTGCTGCCTCCCACTGATACATCTCTAGTATATGTAATATAAAGGGGCACTTGTCTGATAGGAATATATTATTTATTTATTTATTTAGAAATCTTGGATAGCACCAGTGAGCAGATGCTCGTTAATTGGCTACACGTCAGTAAACAAGTACTGAGTGATACATAAACATTCAAATACACAGTGGTTTGGTAGCAAATATACAAACACATGTTACGGTACAATAATACAGATAAAGTTCATGGTTACACTATACTGAGGTATTGTACAATATATGCCCACATCAAAGCAAGACAAAAATCAGTACAGTAGACAGAGGGAGGAGAAAGGGGGAGAAGATGGAGAGGTAATGGTAAAGAGAAAGGGGTGGGTGTTGGTAGGAGGTGGAGGGGTAGGGGTACGGAAGAGAGTTGGGGGGCATAGCAGCACCATGGGACAGGACGGTGGGTCAGTGAAGTGCAAGGTCTTGGCTACCCAGTGGAACAGTGACAGGGTTAAGAAGTGCTAGAGGGTAAGTGCAGACTACGGCATTTATATAAAGGCATTTGGTTATTAACTTTTTAAGCAAGTGTTTTATTACAGTAGATGGAAGTAAAGGAAGTTATAGGAAGAGGGTGGGGCAGATTAGGCTAATCTAAGCCTGGTGACACACACGTGCCTGCACATTGCAAAATACTTATTACCTATAGGGTATAGGGTATACAGCAGCCATTTTTTTCTCTCTTTCTGAAACCATTCCTCCTTTTCTCTCTGGCTGATGTTCTTGGCATGTGGTTACCCAATGAACATTCTTGAGTCGATGTAGCTGGAAGGATCTCCTAGATAAGGTGGTCTGTTTATTTATTTGGTTTTTGTTTACCGGGTAAGTACACTAGACAACAATGTTGCCTATATTCAGGCATGACCCGGGAGAATACAGACAGGGGAGACCAGAGTCAACATTAAAGAGTATTTCATGATGCAGTATGAGGTGAGAACAAACATTTGAACAGTATACAGCCAGGTACAGTCATTATCAGTGATGACAAAGAGAAACAGATAACATTACATTCATTATTTTTGTCTGATGATACATCAATGACTAAATTGAAATGACAAACAGCAAACAAAACTTAAATGAAGTAGCATCATAACAATAGGATTTCTGCTGGATGTGGGAAACTTTCAGATTTTGGAGACCAGCAGGAAATCAGTAAGTGCCATAGGGAGGAAAAAATGCTCGGAGAGAGGCTCAAGTTACAGCACAAGAGCAGCAGTCGGATTCTAATAGGTGTGCCCGAAGACCCAGTTTAAAGGCCTTGTGGGATTTGGGGAGTTTGATGTGGGAGGGAATGGAGTTCCAGGAGCAGGGGCAGATATGGCGAAGGATCGTTCTCCTTTTTTTGTGAGATATCTGGGAATTTTAAGTTGGTTTGAGCAGATGCCCTGAGGACGTATACTTGGGAGGGCTGAGTTAATAGTTCGGCAAGGTATTTAGGAGGCCCTGTTCTGATCATATTATCAATTGTACAGCCCTCAGAATAGTGTCTGAGCGAGTCTAGGTAGAGCCAATTTAGTTTTGAGTAGAGTAGGCAATGATGGGTAAGTCTGTGAGCGGAGAGAGCAAATCTGCATATACTGTTATAGCAGGTGCTCCATTTCTGGAGCACTCCTTTGCTAGCTTTAAGGTAAACCTGAGAGCAATATGTCAGAGCAGGAAGGAGATATCCTTGTACAATAGCAAGCTGGGCAGCATAATTGAGGGAGGACCTAATTTTAAAGGCAAGACCAAGTTTTGAGTTAACTGTCTTACATGTAGCTGCAATGTGGAGGTTAAAGTCAAGAGATGGGTCGAGAGTGACTCCTAGATACCTGAAGGAGGTAACGAATTCAAGAGAGGAGTCATCTAGAGAATGTATCAATAAGTCTGGAGTAGGGCAAGAGTGGATGGCATCCATAAGCACCTCAATCTAATTTGGTCAGCTAACAAAAAAAGGAACCCTATGTGATACTATCACTTGACATACCTAAAGCCTTTGATTCAGTGAACTGGGCCTACATGTCAAGGGCTCTAACTGAGTTTGGTTGTGAAGAAGATTTCTGTAAATGGGTGGCAATGCTTTATGATAAACCAGTGATGCACATTCTAACAAATGACATCTTATCCCCACAAATCAAATTGGCTTGCGGCACTAAGCAGAGGTGCCCTCCATCCCCATCTCTTTATTCTAGCTTTTGAGCCTCTTATACAGGCAATATATAACCATCCCAGAGTTAGAGGCCTTACATTTGGAAAAAGGAAACATAAATATTTTTGCATTTGTGGATGATTTATTGTTGACCCTTAGTAACCTAATTCACTCCTCCTGGAGTTTAAAAGCAATCCTCTTGATTTTTGAGGGGATTTTGGGACTTAAAATTAATTGGGATAAAACTCAAATATTGCACAACAACCTCACAACATACAATATGAGTTACTTTGAAGGAATTCTTGACAGTAAATGGTTTAAACCTAATATTAATTATTTGGGACTTCAGATCTCCACTAATCTAAAAGACATAATACCCCTTAATTATGAACCACTAATAAAGGTCATTGAACTGGATCTGTCTAGGTGGGTGAAGATTAACCTATCCTTATGGGGGAAAATAAGCGCAATTAAGATAAATATCACCCCAATACTTTTTATTTGTTCCAAAACCTACCAATACTTGTTGGGAAGAAAAGACTGAAAAGACTTGATAGGATCATTAAGAATTTTCTATGGCAAGGGAAACCACCCAGATTAGGGGTAACTAAGTTAAGGGTGCCATGTGCCACAGGGGGTCTTGCTCTTCATTGGTGAGAAAGATACCAGCTAGCGTTCATCCTTAAACATACTTTAAGGCACCTAGAGTTTCATTCTATATGAAGAGAGCATCATCCTTTATGACTGGCAATGGAAATGGATATGCTGAGTCCAGGCTGTCTTTTTGACTTTTATATATCCCACAGGCCATGCACATACTTGATAAACCTTGCTTGCAGGGCTCTGTGCTGGCGCTGAAAAAAGTAAATGCCATTATAAATCCAAAATGTATATCCCTAGATTTGATACCCATCTGGAATAATTCTAGGTTGGTAGGGCCAAAAAAAGGCCTACTAAATGCAGAGTGGTCTAAAGTGGGTATCACAAGACTTGTCCATTTAGTGGTCACCCAGTCAAGGGTCATGCTTTCTTTCCAGGACCTTGGGGGTAGAGATGTGGTATTCATAATTATCATTTTCATTACTATCTGCAATTAAAGGGGTACTTAGAAATTTGAATGTACTAACTCATGACTTCCTTCTGCCCAAATGTGAGGAGTGGGAACAATTGATACAATTAACAACACTCAGAAAGGGAGCAGGTCTATTATATAAATTTCTGACTAACAATTTATCTTCTACATGTCTAAGCATAAAGGACAAACAGAAGAGGGGGGAAGAGCTTCACCTTGTTATTACAGACCAGGAATGGGAATCTACATTGGGTATGGCCATCAAATCTTGTAGAGTTACAAGGTAGGTTAATTCAATTCAAGGTTCTGCTCAGGTACTGTCTCTGCCCAGAAAGGTTGAATGCAATGGGGTACTTAAGTTACACCAATTACTGGATGTGTAACAGACAAAATGCAAACTTGACACATATGTTGTGGGAGTGTCCTAAGGTCCATGACTTTGGAAACTAGTTTTATCCATTTGTAATACAGTCATAGGACAAAACATTCCTCCCTTGCCTTTGATTTATTTTCCTTTTAGGGATCTTTCAAGAGTCCCCAATACTTGATAAATACCAGAAAATCTGGATATCTCAGGCCTCCCTTTGTTTTAAAAGACTCATCCTAAAAAAATGGAAAAGTACTATAGTGCCTTCTCTCAGTGAATGGTATAATCAGATGGCATTTATATTTCACAACTAGCAAATTTGTTATTCCTTGGTGGATAAACTAGACACCTTGCAGGGAATCTGGGACCCCTTTTGGTCTATGTGATATGTATTGTTGATAACAGCTTTTTGAACAATTTGTAAATTAGAATTAATGTTTACTTTCGATTTAACTAAGAGCTCACTTATGAAAAGTTCTAGACTCAGTATTAGGAATATATGCTACTCATGTTGTATTGGTAATGCTTTTAATTTTCTCCCTACTTTAAGTTAATATGACTGTATTATCTTTTCTTGTGCATCTATTCTTTGTTTTCATGCTGTGTTATTTTATATGTATTTTCTTTCTACACTGGTTGTTTGTAATTGATTATTGTGTTGAAAAATTAATAAATAAAGAGGCAGTATAGCGCAGTGGTCTAAGGCCCTGAGCTGCAAATTTGGTGACATCCAGCAGACCAGACCAGACCTGGGTTTGAATCCCACAGCTTCCACTTGCATACTGTGTGACCCTGAGCAAGTCACTTAACCTCCTTGTGCTTCCAGGTCGCTCCTGTAAAAAAGCTTTCAGCTTAGTGTGCTATACCTGGTTAAACAACTAAATAAAAAAAAATATATTATTATGAAAAAAAGAAAGCTATCATACTTACATCACATTCCTACTACTATCTGTAGAAGCACAGGCCCCTCTGGGGCCAGTGCTTCTGCAGTCTCATATACCATACATTGTGCAAGACATACATATCTACTTCTGGCTGAATATATAAATCCACAATATTTAAAATTACAACACACACAGGTGAAATTCTCTCCCAGTGAGGGAGATCTAAGATGGCCAAGCAGAAGTGAAGACAAATGTCCCACTCACTGGTAAATTCTATAAGTATTTATTTTTTAATAACCTTTCATTCCTCCATAATTTAGATCAACTTTTTGTAACAACCCTACTACTTCATCAGGATCTGGTAAAGAATGAACAATAAAATAAATTTTACATTCATCATATATACGTGCTATACTGAAATGACTGATGAATCAACTCTAAAAAAGCATATCATGTAAATTGTTTATATAATACCATTAAATAATGTCAAATACCCCTCACTTATTTACAACCATGTATCTACAATTAAACGGTTATATTCCCATAGTTTGGAGAGTGTATGTGTGAATTTAATAACCAGGTACGTGATTCCTTCCTCTGCCCATCTTAGACCAGAGGTGCCCATGGTTTGAGGGATACAGAGGGGGTTGAGTGGAAGTACCTCTGTTTTTGTTTGGTTGATACAGAGACTGGACAAACTGTAGAAGTCCTGGAGTGTCTCCAGTAGGGGTGGGAGGAACCTGGGCTGGTACGAGACTGTTACCAACAGGTTGTTCACATACAAGAGGACTGTATATTCTTCATGGTCTACTGGAATTCCAGTGATCCCTTTATGTTGCCTGATTCTGTCTGCCAAAGGTTCCACTGCTGATACAAACAAAAGGGGGGAGAGGAGGCAACCCTGCCTTTGGCCTCTCCCTAGTTGGAAGGGAGGTGACAGAGTAGAGTTGGTAAGTAGTTGGGCCACTGGGGAGTTGTACAGAGACCCTATCCAGGTTCTGAACTGAAGACCAATCCCTAGATGTTCCAAGACTGCATGGGGGTAGTTCCACTCCAGCGTGTCAAAGGCCTTCTTGAAATCGATTGCTACTGCTGCTGCTGGTTTGGGAGACTACTGGCCCTGTGTGCCATATTCACCAGTGTCCTAATATGGTCAGCACTATATTGGCCTGAAACAAAGCCCACTTGGGATGGGTGGATAAGCTGGGGCAGGAAGGGGTTTAGCCTGGGGGTTATTGCTTTGGTGAAAATCTGTCTGCCCATATTGATTAATATGGGCTCTTAGTGAAGGGGTGAGGTGCAGTTTGGCAACTAAATGGTAATGTTTCTCTACCATCCCTCTTGCCACTCCACCCTCCCAAAATCCCACCCCCGACATCCTATACAGCTTGTTTTATATACCAAACATTGGGACAAGGGGTCTGCCACTTAAACAGCTTTAGTAGGCTTGGTCCCCCCAGACAAGTGCCTCACAGTCTTAAACCTAGCATTTTCATTGTGAGTGTACCCTCTGGCTGCTTGCCTTGACAGTCGGGAGGTTAGGGGAGTGTGGTGCACTTTGACCTGTGGCCTAGATACCTCCAGCTTGATGGCGTGAAAAGTGCCTGGGGCTACAGATCGGAAGCCAGTCTGATCTAAAACATTGTATTGCTATATGTGGCCACATTCCCGACCCCCTCCCCAACCCTCCCCAAGTAAGGCAAATATAGAAACAGTTACTCATCTAAGCCACCAAAGCTGCAGGGATTGTCATGTCCATATGCTGGTACCACTGACTCAAAGGTGAACAAGATGCTTCTGAGGAGACTTGGGGTCCTTCAGTGCCACTCCACTGGTCCAGTTCTCTTCCTTCTGCAGCCGCTCTTCTCCAGTTTCTCTGTCCCCTTCTGGCTGGCTCATCAGCTGTGGATGCTCTTCTACTCTAGGTGTCAGTGTGAATTCTAGTGGCATGTCTGGAGCTTCTGGTCAATCTGGCCGAGTGCAGCATATCTATTGTCAGTCATGCACCGGCCCAGGGCCGTCGATTCCTCCCTCTGAAGCTTGTGGGTCCCTTGGTAGTCATTTTGGTAATTTCTAGTCAGGGGGTGGTCTATTCTCAGATGGGAGCCTTTTGATGCTATTTTTCTTTTCCTGTGAGGCAGGGCCCAGTCCTTCTCTGCCTGCTGTCCCTCCTCAGCCTCCATTTCCCCCTGGCTGTCATCTGGATTCATCTCTGCCTGCACATAATTCCTGGGGCTCACCTGTCTTGATGGATGTTGCCCTGGGGCCAGCATTTCCCTCAGCCAGTGCTTGCTCAGCAAATCATCCAAGGCCGCTGGTGTCTCAAAGAGCGGGAGTCCTGTTATGCACCATGTGCATTGTAGCTGGATACCTCAGGGAATATTGGAGGCCCAGGACCTGCATTTTGTGTCATGCTACAGTGTATTCCCACCTTCTGGCTGACAATTCCTTGGAGAAATCTTGGTAAATGGCAATCAGGTGCCCTTGCCAGCTTAGATGACCCATCTCCTGGGATCTTGTAAGAATTAGCTGCCTTGTATTGTAGCTGAGCAGCTTGATCAGTATGGGCCTTGACTTCTCCTCTTTTTGGGCACCAGTGCAAGTGTCCTGTGAGCTCTTCCAATGTCAATTCAGAACTCTTGTTGTAAGCTGAGCATTCCCAGGATGACCTGGTGGAAGAACTGGATAGCATCCTAATTTTCAGCTCCCTCTGGGAACCCCAGTAGGTGATGGCTGCTCCTTCTGCTGTGGTTCTTCAGATCATTGACTTTTTGTAGCAGAAATTTAATGGTGCTGTGGTGATCTCTGTTCAAGGTTTGGACCGCCCCAGGGCTATTTCATGAGCCGTTAATCAATGCTCCATATATTGTAGGCGATTCTCCAGCTGTTGTATAGCCAAGCTAGTTTGCTGGGAGGCCAGCATTACTGCGGCCATCTGTAGTATTAGCTTGTTAAACATATTTCCTACATCTCAGGGGTCTATTGGGATCTCCTGCAGTGATGCCATGCTTTCAGCTCTCAACTTGGAACACAGCTCCGGTACCCATGATCGGCCCTGATTTCCACAAAAAAGGTATGTTTGAATAGCTGAGCCTTAGCCATTTTGATCTTAATGTCCCATTTGCTATTTAGTCACCTTTACATGGATAGTGGCAGATGTCTCCATACAAGGTTCGAGTAGCAACTAAATCAGGCTGCCATCTTGTTTTTGGTGAAATCAAGTCCCTCCAGAAAAAAATTAAGGAATTGTGTTACAAACTATGACACAAATCTAGATGTTTAGGGACTGGAATGCTTGTACTGTGCTTGTAGTGGTTTTGAAAGTGAAAGCACAAGTGCAATGTTTTTAACTAAAACTAAGCCGTTCTGTTACAAAGTATGACTCAAAGCACTGAATAACAGTGTGGTCAGCCTAGCAATGACTAATAGTGCTGTTGGTTGAGGAAGTGCTTTGATGGGGGAAGGTCTACAAACTGTTAGTGGTACAGAAAAAATGTCTGCCAGATGTTTTTCCTTTGTGAGCTGGAGAATGGATATGTGAAGAGGCTTCATACTAGGCTGACTGTGCAGTGGGCAATATTTCCGCAAGGTCCTGTGTTGGGTATTAGTCAATAGCAGTATTGGATTGTTTCTTGCCATTGTATAAACTAAACTAAACACATACACCATCGGCACTACGACTCCCCCACAGCGAGACCTCGACAGCGATGGATGTTGCGGCTACGGGTGTTTCACACCGACAGACTTTGCATCGAGGGGGGACATGTATCTAACTCCACTGTCTGTGCAATGTGGAGTTACATATATAAAGTAGGGGGGTGTGGGGGCACAGCCCCCCTGCATTGTTCCGTCCAACTGCGTCAGTCACTGTCACGGTGTTGCCAGTCGTCATCGGGTCATGTTGGTGTCGGGGATGTCGCTGCATGTCCATCACTGTGGGGGGTGTTAAGGTAGGCAATGTCACTGTGTTGACACAGAACTCCCTAAGCAAAGGATGGCAAAGACTGATATGTCATCATGATAGAAGGCCTTGCAACACTGCAAGACCAAAGCCAGCATGTCTGTGAGAGACTTATGAGAGAGCTTAGTGAAAGTATGTACAGTGCTCCTTGTGGCAGCAGCACATATATCAGAAACAGAACATTCCGAAAGTAAGCAACAGAAATGACCAATACCATGTGTAGAGTGGCCATGCATAGCACCAGAAAGTTTCTTATCATATTTCCTGTAACAGAACACAATGCAGTTAGCCAGCTATTTGGACAGGCACTGTTTAGACACAGGGGCACACTCTTTCCAAGGGGTGAATGAAACAAAAAGCTGAGAGGACTTTCTGCAGTTATTAGTGTGATCAAGACAGAAATGTAGTGTTCTATGTACATCCGGTATATGTAGCAATGCCTCACCTTTATTTGCATAGAAACATAGAAACTGACAGCATGTTAGAGCCGCATGACCCATGCAGTCTGCCCTTTTATGAACATATGAACATGTGAAATCTGCCAGCAGATAAAGGTCTATTGGTCTATTGAGTCTGCTCAATTTTGCAGCTAACTGCCCTATTCTGCAACTGCCCCTCCCTCATTACCCCCCTTGATCCTCCCTCTCATCCTGCCCCAGCCCCTCTTGAAGCAGCCCACTGTTCTACAGGCTACCACCTCCGCTGGTATCATGTTCCACTCTGCCATCACCCTCTTTGTAATAAAGTGTCTTCTCATCCGCCTCCTGAATCTTCCACCCTCCAATCTCATATCATGGCCATGAGTGTCCCTCCCCACCCTTACTTTGAATAGTCCTTCTGTACCAGTCTTGTTTATTCTTCTTAAGTACTTGAAGGTCTCGATCATAGCCCCCCTGTTTCTCCTCTCCTTCAGTGGGTACACATTCAACTCACTCAGCCTACATTCATATGGTAAGTCCCCCAGACCCTGGATCATCTTTGTTGCTTTGCACTGTACCTCCTTCAGCAATTTAATGTCCCTCTTCAGGTACAGGCACCAGTACTTAATGCACTACTTTAGGTGAGGTCTAACCAGCGATCTACACAATGGCAGAATCACCTCGCCCCTCCTTGAAGTTATACCCCTTGCGATACAACCCAGCATTTTGTTGGCCCTTGCTGCTGCCTTCATACACTGTGCTGAGTTGTTCATTGATCCCATAATGAGCACCCCAGATCTTTCTCCTCCTCAGTCTTGGCTAGCTGCACTCCCCCTAGTTGGTAGCTTCTCCTTGGATTCCTTGCCCCAAAGTGCAGTATCTTGCATTTCTTGGCATTGAACCCCATTTTCCAGGTATCTGACCAGGTCTCCAGCTTTGTCAGATCCTCTTGCAAACCCTGCCACCCCTTAGGTCATCCACCACCACTCCCATCTTGGTGTCATCAGCAAATAGACTGATCTTACTGTTGATGCCCTCAGAAATGTCTGAAATAAATATCTCAAATAACACTGGCCCCAAAACTGAGCCCTGTGGAACCCCGCTCATCACCACCCTGGGGGATGAGAGTTCCCCTCCCACCACCACTCTCTGCTGCCTTCCCTAAGCCAGTTTGCCACCCATCCCACCATTTTCACACATGCCCCAGTGCATTCTAGCTTTCTTCCAAGTCTCCCATGCAGCACCGAGTTGAATGCCTTACTGAAATCCAGGTACAGGACATCCACTGCATAGCCCTTGTCCATTTGCCTAGTCACCCAGTCATAGTATTCTACCAGGTTGGTCTGGCATGATCTGCCCATGACAAAGCAATGCTGTCTACTGTCCTGCAGCCCATTGGACTCCAACCTCTCCTTCAGGATTGTCTCCACTAGTTTTCCCACAATGGACGTGAGAATCACTGGTCAGAAGTTCCCCGGTTCATTCTTAGGGCTGCTCTTATGGAGGGGGACCATGTGAGCCATCCTCCAGTCCTGAAGTATGCATCCTGAGTCCAGTGAAGCATTAAATAGGCGTGCCAAAGGCCCCATCAGGACCTCTGCAAGCTCCTTTACTACCCTTGGGTGAACGTTATTTGGCCCTGGTGCCTTTAGTGTCCTTAATGCCTCAAGGCACTCTACCTTCTATGATTTCCCTATCTGTCAACCACCCCGTTCCTACCCTCCCTCCCACTTTGGGTATCTCCCCCCCTTCTCCTTAGCAAATACTGAGCAGAAGTTAAATTGGCTGACTAATGCATCTGCACCCCTGGTAACCTTCTGTGACACCTATGGATTCTCTCAATTAATCAAAGAACCAACAAGGATCAACCCAAAGAATACTCTCAACAGCACACTCCTGGATATTATATTGGTAAATAAACCTCATCATTATCCCTATGCAGGAGTACTATTCAGTGACATAAGTGACCACTGTCCCATAGCTGCCATTAGATCAACAATCAAGCCACCCAATCCTGCAAAATTCCTCCCACGAAGGTCAAAAAAGAACTTTAATATTACAGGTTATCTCCATGATCTGTGCCACACCACACGTTGGCAAGAATTCTATCTCACAGCCTCAATAGAGACAGCTCTTCAAATCCTAAATGATATAATCATAAGTGCCCTCAATTCATATGCACCCCTCACCAGTGTCAGAACCAAACTCAAATCCTGTCGCTGGTTCTCTGCCGACCTTAAATCCGCACTGCTTGCCAGAGACAAACTTTGGAAAAGGGCAAGAAAGACAAAGGACCCAAATGACTGGCTCCAATTCAGAAAAGCCAGAAACTCCTGCACAAAACAAGTAAGAAAAGCCAAGGCAACCTTCTACTCAGCTGAACTAGATGCCTCCTATAACAACCCTTCCAGGTTCTGGGGTACCATAAAGGGCATCATAGGTCAAACCTCTACCCCTGTCTTACCATCCAAAATTCAATTAAATAATATTGAAATCACAGACAAGCAAAATATCTTGAATGCCTTCAATGATAATTTCACTACAGCTGGCCTGGCTTTCGACTCCTCTCCTGCAAACCTATTAAGATCATCTCTAAACCTACAATCTACTGAGAGTCAAAGGTTGCTTCCACATTCTCATTCAAACCAATATTGTTCAAAAGTAGAAGACCTCCTACTCCAACTAGATACCACCAAAAGTGCAGGTGCAGACTCCCTGGATCCCTGCTTTCTAAAAAGTAGCACTGTATGCCCTACCCCCTCACCCACCTCTTCAATCTATCACTTGCCACTGGTTCTATCCCTCAATAGGAAAACAGCTCAAGTGTTTCCATTACTTAAGGCAGGTGATCCCATGGACCTCAATAATTATAGGCCCATCTCCATCTTACCAATACTATCAAGATGCTTGAGAAGCTGGTAAACTCTCAGTTAACTGCCTACCTTGATACCAACAATCTCCTAAATCCAGCTCAATCTGGGTTTAGATCTATGCATAGCACCATCTCTGCACTAGCAAAAGTCACAAATGACTGGCAGACTGCCCTAGACAAAAGAATAATACCTGTGCTGTGTTTCTGGATCTAAGCAAAGCCTTTGACACTGTGGATCATGATCTTCTAATCACCTCACTGAACTCCATAGGCCTTGACTCACTCTCTATTAAATGGTTCAGATGCTATCTCTCTGGAAGACTACAACTGGTAAAGAATGATGGTGATCTATCTACCTCTAAGCCACTCCTAAGAGGTGTACATGAGGCTCCATCCTGGGTCCCATCCTTTTGCCATTTACATCAACAATATTGACTCAATCTCTCTCTTTCTAATATCCACCTTTTTGCAGATGACACTGTACTTTATGTGGCGATCCTCACCATCAAAAGCCTGTGAGCTCCTATAGTCTCAATTCTCCTCCTCCAGCATAACCTATTAAAAAGAAATTATTACTAAATGCTAAGAAAACCAAAGCTATGTTCTTTGCCCCCAAGAACTGTTCTTCCACTATCCCATCATTCACCCTCCCACAACTCTCTACCATCCTTGGTGAAAATCTGGAATATGTTGACAAATTCAAATACCTAGGAGTATGGATAGACAATAAGCTAGACTATACTACCCACGTTGAAGAGCTCCTGAAAAAGCTAAGACAAAGACTTGGTCTATTCTTTAGGATCAAACACTACCTGACCAAAGATTCCAAACAAAGATTAATCCTTGCATCATTCATGTCCCTCATTGATTATGCTGACTTCCTCTATGGTCATTGCTCCTCTCCCATCTAAACAAACTAGACACCCTGTATCATAGAGCTATTAGATTCATTACTGACCTTCCTCTAGCACCCATCATTGCTCTCTACAATGCAGTCAGCTGGACATCCCTGCAACATAGAAGAAGAAAAAATGCTGCTACCTGGATCTACAAAGCTCTGACAAACTCCCTTCCTACATCTCAGACTGCTTCAACCAGATCACATCCAGGCCCTACACCTTGAGGATCAACAAACTGATCCTGCGAAGATTCCTATCACCTGCACCCGGTATGGAAGAGCTGCAATCAGTTATTCCCTGGCACTTATCTGGAATTCTATCCAAAAGACATTGAAAATGGAAACACTGTTTCCCCTTACATCCTTCAAAAAGCTGTACACCAGCCTAATCCCAGATTCATGCAATTGCTTCCACAAGGCCTAGTCCTCCCACACCCCACCCTCCCACACCCCTCTCCCCACCCCCTCTTTTAAAGCTCCTCCCTATTTCTTCTATCATTCCTCTGGTCCTTTCCACATCAAACCTCAAACTTTTATGCCCACCCATGTACCATTATCCAAGCCTTATCCCTACTAGACTGTTTGTTTATCTCCTTTATTAGGTTTTTGGTTTACTGTCCTCTGCCTTGTATATATGTAAATATTTGTACATCTAACTCACTCATAAATGATTGTATTTGTGTTTATTCACTATCATGTTTTTGTATACACTCTGTAACCTCTTTGTTATGACCACTCAGGTCCATCTTGTAAATGAGCTATGCTCAATGATGTTCGCCTGAATAAATAAAGATTTTGATTGATTGATTGATTGATTGATTGAGAAGTAGTTGTTAAGCACTTCTACCTTTTCGCCCCCCCTTATCCACCATCCCTCCGCCCTCTTAATCCTTACTATCTGGTCCTTACAACTCCTTTTCTCCCTGATGCATCTGAAGAAGTCCTCCTCCCCCTCTTTAATGCCCTGCACCAGCCTGAGATTCCTAGATGCCTTGGCTGCCCTTACTGCCCTAGTCACCTCCTTTATTTTCTTCAGGTACTTCTCCCTGTCCTCCTCCTCCCAGTTTTTTTGTATCTCCTAAAGGCAGTTCTTTTCTTCCTTACCCTTTTCATGACTCCCTTGCTTACCTAGCTAGTTTCTTAGCCTTAGCCTTTTTACTCTGGATCTTGGTGCAGGATATGGTTATCTCTACTATCCCTAGCTTTATCAGCTCCCACCTCTGGTCCGTATCCATATTAGGCTGAATTCTGTCCAGAAACCATTGTACCACTTCACCCAGCCTCTTGAAATTGTCCTTCCTAAAGTCCAGCGCCTTTGTGTCAGATCCCACTCCTTCCCTACCCATATTCCACTGGAACCATACTGACCAGTGGTCGCTCCCCCGCCAGTGGTTCTTCCACTCTCAGTTCCCTCACACACTCCTCGTTAGTCAGCATGAGAACGAGGATGTTCCCTTCCCTGGTTGGTTTGCTGACCTACTGCATCAGGAAGTTATCCTGGAAGGCATCCAGCACTACCTGCACTCTTCTATTATTGGTGGCAGGGGTACTCCAATCCACTCCTGGCAGGTTGAGGTCCCCCACTATCACCACACCGCCCTTCTTGCAGGTCCTCCGGATCTGCCCTGCTAATTCCCTTTTCAACTCCTCTGTTTGGGAGGGCAGCCTATACACCACTCCCAACCTCAGTGTCCTATTACTGGTGTCTTGAATTTGCACCCACATTGACTCCATTCTGCCCTTCTCCCTCTCCTCCCTTACACACTTCGGCTCCTCTCTCACATAAAGCGCTACCGCTCCCCCTTCCCATTAACTCTGTCTTTGTGGAATATCCTGTATCCTGGGACCACCAGGTCCCATTCATGATATTGGGTGGCCGATGTTTCGGTGATGTCCGCCATGTCCACCTCACCCACCATTATAAGAGTCTGTAGTTCCACCATTTTATTCTCCAAGTTTCTAGCATTTAAGGAGACCACCTTCCATCCCCTTACCTTCTCTTCCCCCCTGCCCGCTCTTTCTGGCACTTCCTCCAGTACTTGTCCCGAGTCCTATTTCACTGTTATGGAGGTGGGGGGTAAGCCTGTATGGTTTCTCATCCTGAGGCCTGTGCATACCTCTAACCCACTTGCTATCCCCCTGCTCCTAGTTTAAATTCCCTTTTACTTTTATGTACTCCCCAATCCTCAACACTTTCTTACCCTCTTTGTTCAAGTGCTGTCTATCTTTAGCGTAAAGCCTGCTGTCCTCCCAGGTCACACCCCACCCCCCCACCAGCCCATACCCTTTGTTCTGGCACCAGGTTCCCAGCCATTTGTTAAATTCCTGTATTCTCCGTTTTCTTGCTGTGCTTGCTCTGGGAACTGGAAGTATCTCAGTGAAAGCTACTGATTTTCCTGTCCCCATGCAAATTGGTCCTAGTTCCTCAAACCTCTTCTTCACTACTTCTTCGACTGTCCCATCAACTAGGTCATTTGTCCCCAAGTGCAGAATTAGGTGAGGTTTCTCCCTGCCCCATCTAGCATACTTCAGAATAGATTGCCCCACCCTTTCTGCTGTCATTCCTGGCATGGCCTCTACCCAAACAAGACTATACTTCTCTCCCTTGCTATTCCATCTGACACCTCTTAGTATTGAGTCCCTAAGCACCAAGGCTCCACCCCATTTACCATCTGCTTCCTTCCCAACCTCCGATCCCCTTCCTCCAGTTGTTCTTTGTCCTCCTGTGCCCTGTTTCCTCCATCTGCTCCTATTGTATTTCCCTCAGCCTTGCTCCCCCCATACCTATTCCATCCTGACACCCCTCAGTTTCTCCTCCAGTCCCATCCCATCTCCCCGGCACCTTTCCCTCCAGAACTATGACATGCTTTTCCTGAGATCCTTCTCCTTCAGCTACTACCTCCTTTCTCCTGCTATCCTGATCCCCCTTCCCTACTCCTTGTCTGTCACCACCTCCCCTCTTCTCTCATTCCCTTTTTCCTCCTTCCTGCTCTCTTCTGCCCTCTGGCCTTGGTATACCTGATTCAGTGTTCCAATGTCTGGGTCCCCATGACCCAGTTCCCCTTCCATTAACCTTTTACCCAGCTTCCCCTCAGACAATTCAAAATGTCGGCCCCCTCAGCTCCCCTCCTACCTTCCCATGCAGTTGGGCCATAATCCTCTTCAGCCCATCCTGCCTTCCTCCGCTCCTCCTGCAGGCCCATGATCTCATTCTTAGGTTGCCACATTTGTATGCACACTATACATCCCCTTCCCACTCTCCACGCCAACTTAAGAAAGATTGGCGCTCTGCAGTCGTTGCAGCCTAGCAACCTTCCCAATACCTTATGTACCCACCAACAACCCCTCATCCTTTCACCTGAAAGATAGCCATTCCTCCCCCAAGGCTCCCCCCTTCCTCCTCTACCACTGCTACACATGTTCTTCCTGGCCTCTTTTCCCCTTACCTCCCTGTACTAGCTACTGTATCAGGATGTACTGCTTTCTTTAAACTCTTCTCTCCTTTTGTACACCTAGTTTTTAGAACTTATTTAGCAGTCCCTTCTGACACTCCTACTCTACCTTAACCAAATCAGAACTTATAGAAGTCTAATCAAACATTTCTTTCCAAACTTTTCCCAAATTAAAGCATATTCAAAAAGCTAATAAAGAGCTCTAATTAAACATTTCTATCCGACCTTTTCCCAAATTAAAGCATGTTCAAAAAGCTATTATAAATATTTCTAGGGTATTCATTAGTTAGCCCACGAATGAAACAAACACCTCCCTCACCTGTTCCTTACGGCTATGTAATGCAGTACAATTTCTAATACCAATATTGGTGTAAGACTAGCTACTAGAGTGCTACATAATGCTTTCTAATACCAACAGTGGTTTAAGACTAGCTACTAGAATGCTATATAATGCCTACATTTCTAATACTAAATATAATTTAAGACTAGCTAAATGAGTGCACTAAGGTAGACTAGCAAGAGTTTTTAAAAAAAGTCAGTACTTCGTGTAAAACCCTCTATGCCGTTTCCCATAATAATCTTGCAGTGATAGCCCCCCCCGCTTAATTTAAATTAGAGTCACAGTTAATTAAACAGTCTCAGAGTCCTGTGTTGTTGAATACCAGCCCATTGCCTGTTAAAAATAAGAGTCACAGTTTATCTTCTCTGTAGTGACCAGCCCTTTCTGGATAAGTTCCTTTCTCAATACCCGCCTCTGTGCTCCTCTGCTCAAATTATACCAGTCCCAGGTTCGCTGCTGCTTTAAATGTCCCTGATCTTGCAGAGTCAGACTATTGCAGACCTTGGTTTCTCCTTCTCCAGCAGCCACCCCCCCCCGATGCGAACTTCTCTGCCCCCTGACTCATCCTGACTTTGTTGCATTGCTTACGGTGTAGACCTTTCCAGATCTATGGTACCTTCTTTTCCACCCCCATCTATCCCTTATGATTCCCTTGTGCTTATCCCCAGCTTTTTTGAATCCTGCCTCTGTTTTCACCCCCACCACCTCCACTGGAAGACTGTTCCAGGCATTTACCACCGTTTCCATGAAGAAGTGTTTCCTCACATCTCTCCTGAGCCTACCCCCCCCAGCTTCATATTATGGCCTCTTGTTCTGGAGAACCCTTTCCTCCAAGATATACCTCCCACTTGCACTTTATTCACCCCAGCGAGGTATTTAACATTCTCAATCATATCCCCCCTTCTCTCTCCTCTCCTCCAGGGTGTACATGTTTAGTTTCTTTAGCCTGTCCACATAGGACTTATGAAACAGACCCCACATCATCTTGGTAGCCCTCCTTTGCGCAGCTTCCACCCTGTCTATGTAATTCCTGAGATGTGGCCTTCAAAACTGGATACAGTATTCCAGGTGGGGTCTTACCAAAAACCTATATAGTGGCAGCACCACTTCCCTCTTCCTGCTGGTAATACCTCTACCTATACTCCCCAGCATCCCACTGACTCTCCTAATCTCTTTGTCACATTTTGTTTTGCCACCTTCAGGTCATCCAGTTTGATTACTCTCAGGTCCCTTTCCTGCTTGGTCATTGCTAGTATCTCTCCTCCTATTTTATACTGCACCCCTGGGTTTCTGTGACCCAAGTACATTATTTTGCACTTTTTTGCATTAATAAAGCCCATCTGTGAGGAACGTATGATGGTAGGAAGCATTTGTTCCAACTTGGAAGCCAGGACTTTAGCCAGTATCTTGGCAACTAAATTAATAAGGCAGAAGGAGGTGGACACATCTTTGCCTTTCTTGAGAAGGACAGTAATGACCACCTCTCTAGAAGTGGGGGAAGAGATTGTTTGTTGAGGAAATATGTGACTACCTTGAGGAGCAGATGAGACAGAACATTAAGCAGGGGCATAGTAGAAATCAATAGGGGATCCACCCTCCAAGGAGATTTTTTTTTCATTCATAGAAAGGATGACATGGGTAATCTGTAGGGAGATTGGTATATCTAGTTGCTGGCACTGATGTGGTGAAATGTGTGGTAGTGTCAAGGGGTTCAGAAAGGAAGAGATGTGTTCATCTGTTGTAAAGTTGATATGAGGTAAACATAACTGCATAACAAGATTTCATAATGTCACTGACATCAGAGGGACTCATACAGAGCACCTGAGGTGTTTTTTAGTCCAGGTATAAGGCAGTCAACTTGCATTTTATGTAGTCTGTACGCCAGTATCTTACTTGAATGTTCCCTTCATTCCCAGTTCTTTGTGTTGGGAATGGAATAGGGACAATTTTGTTTTCCTAGTGTAATGAAGGTTGAGTTTCATGTGGGTAGATATCAGCTCAGAGGGGTCATTCTGGGGATCAGATTTAAACTTTTCCTCCAGTGCGTTTAGCTTTATTTCCAGGGCTTTGGTCTAGCTCTCTGTTTCCACCTGTGCACAGCATAACCTATAACCCATCCTTTGAGGAAAGCTTTAAAGGATTCTCAGAGGGTAAGTAATAAAACCACACACCCACATGCACGCATGTGCACACACACACACACACACACACACACACAAAACGCAAAACTGACAGCTGAAGCTGAAAAGGCTTCTTTAGTTACAGTAAACAGCAGATAGCAGACAAGCACAACTAAAATCTCAACATTTTGCACATCAGTGCTTTGTCAAGACATACTACCCCCCGTGCTCATAAATTTATACAAAATGTTTTAAGGGTGACCTGGCATGATTAGAATGCCTACAGTGTAATTACATAAAAATATACAAAGTCACACAATTTTATGACAGACTCCATTCTCAAAATAGATCATTTCATGTTATAGAGGGAAAATATAATCACATTGGCAGTTTAAACAAGCATTTGTCAATGCCGAATGTTTGCTTGCTGGCATTGGTAGTGTAGGAGTTACAGAGCTGCATAATAGGAAGGGCAGTGAAGTATTGAACTGAAGCCAACCCCATCACCACCCTGCAGATAGTGACAGGCATTGGGGTGTCCCTTTGGGTCATCAGGCATAACGGCCACGCCATTTCACCACACCCTACCATGCAGACACCGACAAGTGTCACGGTGTGCCTTGGGGTCTTTGGCCTTTATGCGCACCCCATTCCATCAGGAAATATTGTGAGATGGGTGCGGTATAGGAGAATGGGGTGAACTTTGGGGCCGAAGAGTCCAAGGCGCACCTCGATGCCTCTCAGTGGCTGCAGGGTGTGGTTGGGGGTGGAATGGTATGAGTATTGCAGGTGGCAATCCCAAGTCACAGCCCTGATGCCTGTCATTCTCTACAGGGTGGGGTGTTATGGTCGGAAACCCTAACGCCTCAGGCATTCATTGGTATTTTCACTCCAAATTTTCAACATGGGTTTTTTGTGACCCTCACCTTATGAACAGTGGCAATATCAGTTTGTTAGCTGAAAGCTGCTTTTGCACAGCGACTACGGCATTTGTCACCACAGGTGCAAAAACACATTCTGAACAGGATGTGAAAAATGACAGCTGTACTGTTCATGTGGAGGTGTAAAAAATGGCAATGTTGAAAATCTGCAGTGAAAATATCAAAAAAACTGGTGAAGTCACGAGCGTGCACAGAAACTGTGCAACGTGCACCTGTAATGTAATTAGTTTGGGAATTGTTTACAGCAGATTGTCAACACAGGCATTTTGGGACCTCCAGTCATGAACAGTGTCACTGTGATTTTCTTTATTTGTCCTGAACAATGAATTCCACAGCGATCACACATTTCTGTGCTGAAAGTGTGAAAACACATTTTGGCCATGTTGTGAAAAATGACAGCTCTACTGTTCATAAGGAAGTGTGGAAAAATGCCACTGGTGAAAATCTGGACTGAAAATATTACAAATTCATGAACTTACGAGGGTGTGTGGAAACTGCGTAATGCTCACTCGTAACACAGTCATTTTTAGAAATGCTTTCACCAAATTTTCAAAATAGCTATTTTAAGACCTCTGCTCATGAACAGTATCACTGTGATTTTCTTAATGTGTCCCATACATTGATTTCGCACACCGACTGGCGCCCATTGATGCTACAGGCGGAAACATGTTTTGGGCGAGAAGTGAAAATGACAGCTGTACTGCTCATGAGGTGTGGTAAAATGGCAATGTTGAAAATCTGGAGTGAAAATATTGAAAATTTAAGTAACTTATGGCGCATCGAGGATCAGTGCAACAAACGCTCATAAAACTGTCATTTTTGGGAATTTTTTCACCACATTTTTAACATAGCCATTTTAACACTTCTGCTCATGAACAGTGTGATTTTCTTAATGTGTCCCATACGTTGACTTCGCACACCGACTGCGCCATTGTGCACTACATGCACGGAAACACATTTTGGGTGAGAAGTGAAAAGTGAGAAATGACAGCTGTACTGCTCATAAGGAGGTGTGGTAAAATGGCAATGTTGAAAATCTGGAGTGAAAATATTGAAAATTCGTGAACTTACGAACGTGAGTAGGAACAGCGCAATGCATACTCGTAAAATAGTCATTTGGGGAATTTTTTCACCAATTTTTTAACATAGCCATTTTAACACCTCTGCTCATGAACAGTGTCACTGTGATTTTCTTAATGTGTCCCGAACACTGATTTTGCACACTGACTGCGCCATTGTGTGCTACATGCATGGAAACACATTTTGGGTGAGATGTGAAAAATGACAGCAGTACTGCTCATAAGAAAGTGTGGTCAAATGGCAATGTTGAAAATCCGGAGTGAAAATATTGAAAATTCGCGAACCTACGAGGTGCGTAGGAACAGCACCCAACGCTACGCTTGTAAAACAGTCATTTTTAGAATATTTTTCACTAAATTTTAACATAGCTTTTGAGAGCCCACCTTATGAACACTGGCACTGTCATTTCGGTAATCAGTCCGGAAAGGTGATTTCACGCAGTGACCGCGAAATCACCCTTCGTGCCCAATTAACGCCATGACAGTGACAGAATTCATGAGGGGGGTCCCAAAAACCCCATGTTGAAAATTTGGTGCCAAAATTCCAAAAAATGTCTGAGATATGCAGCAAAGTTGAAAAAACCCTATTCATTACATTATACAGCTTAACAGCTAACTGGCATTTCCTCAGTTCGCAGTCGGCTTTGAAGAGTGCAGACGTGTTCCTGGTCTACTGAAGATCGTTGCACAGAGCTCCGGAGGTAAGTATAGGGTGAGGTGGGGGTGTGGGGAGGCAGGGTGTGCAGTGGGTGGGCGCGGGTGGGAGAGAGAGGGTAACAGCAGGAAGGTTTTCTTTCAGTTTTTTATTTGGACTCTGGCGGGATGTTTGCCATGCTTGGGTGGGCTCCCAGCGTGGCAGCTGGAAGGCTGTTGGGGGGCAGTGGAGCCGATGGGATTGGGCACCCCGTTGTACTATAGAACCTGTTGCCACACTGGGGTGGGTTCCCAGCATGGCACCCGATAGTCTGGGGAATAGTAGAGCTGACGGGGATTGGCACCCCCTGGCCAGCTAAGCAGTGTGTGCGTGGGGGGAGTGTAGGGAGCACATGAACACGCAATGTGCATGCGCGTGTGTGTGTGGGGAGGGGGATTGCTGCTCACTCAAGCGGTGCTCTCCCTTTCAACTGTATGGCACTGCATTTTGGATCGTCGCACTATGTTTCTTGCACATGCGTGCAAGCAAACATAAAAATGCTGAGCACTGCAGCTTATTTGATGCTCCTTAACTGATTCATAAAAATGGTGACAGCTCAATTTTATCATTACGGCAACTGCGTACAGTTGCTATGAGCCTAGAAATCCAATAACCCTCTCTTCTGCATAGCAGGTTTACAGCACCTCCCCCCATCCAGTGCCAACACCACTTTCTCAATTCCTGTAAAGGACCACCCAGGATCAGTTGGGTTGGGGGAGTTTTTTTGTCTGAGTAGCTGTGGCATACTCAGTGTTGCCTTGTGATATTGCCCTTACATGGTCCCCCACCCTCTCTTAATTTTCTCTTTGTTCATCCCACATAAAAATGTGAACACTTGTGCCTGGCAAGATGTACTACATTAGTGTAGGGCAGTTAATAAAATGCTGAATCCTATGCTTCTCTCCTGTACTAGAATTTGTGAATTCTTTGGTCACTGTGATGTTAATACAGAATTTACACCTTCCACACCAGAGGCAACTGACCAAGAGTGGTGGCAACCATGTAGTGATGTGTAGAGTAGTTTGCAGACTATGAGTCACCCTGTCCCCTAAATCTGGGGTCGCTTATACACCATATCTGGGGGATGTTTGGTCCACTTATTATGTCTAGGTTGTGTCGGCAACATTCTCCAATTTTTCTTCAAAATCTGTTCAACAGCACTAGGCTGCAGACTGAATATGGTCACAAAATTATATATTCTTTCTTGTGGAGCAGCATTCCCTGATGGATACAGTAGGGATTGTCTGTCTGTGTTTTTTGCTCTCTGACAGGCTCTATTCACATCCAGAGAGAGGCTGTGGCAAATGTACTCCTGGAACTAGAGTGTGCTTGGCAGCAAAAAAGTGTTCACTCAAGACGCAGGAAGTCTCACCAAAAAATAGTTTATTGGTGTGGTATCAACACAAAATTCAAATTAAACAAAGCGCATAAATTATACACTTCAAGGAGCTAAGAACTGCAGTTCCAGATGCCCAGGCACTTCGCTCACTAGAGCTTCTTCGGGGGTGTTATTCTGGGAAAACAGATACCCTTAAATACCATTTAGAGTATTATGTCACAATTGACAGATTTCATAAACCAGTAGTCCCAAAAAAAGTAATTAATAAAAGTGTCAAAGATATACAAACCCACCACAATAGTTTCTATACAAACAAGTAAATTTAAATGGAAGATTCAAATGTGTCACAATAACATTAAGTGCGTAGAATGAAAAAAAATGTATTATTATAGCAACAAGCAGTAAAGTGTCACTTTTATATAGTTGCTTAATAAGAATGCCCAAATGTAATCATATGACTGGTGTCTTGGGCAATAACCAGAGGGATTCGGGAGCCTTAGCTAAATCTATTGCTTTCATGTAGGACCTTCCTGCACTTACCTCTTCTCCGAGTTGGAAAAGAAAGAAAAGAAAAAATTGATCCACAGCGTGGGCCAATGGGCATGCAGCCCATACCGTACCATTAACATTTCTGGACTGTGTAGTATAGTATGGGCTGCACACCCATTGGCTCACGCTGTGGACACACTATGCAACCCTACCATACAGAGTCAGTTGGTGGGTGGCGGGGTGGCAAGTGGGTGGGGAGTTCACCACCCCGCTGACCGGGGAGCGAAGGTGGGGCTCAGTGGTGGTGGGAGGGGGTACCGCTGGACCACCAGAAGCTGGATTGGTTTGTCAGAATATATTACTGCTGCCCACAATCGGGCTGCGAGTGGTCCACTGGACCACCAGGGATGTGGGAGGGTAATTTTACTGTACTTTTGCCCGCGATCGGGCTGCAAGTGGTCCATTGGACCACCAGGAATATGGGACTATTCTTTATAACATATGCCCATGATCAGGCAGTGGGGCACTTTGCCACTTGTGCAGAGGGCATCAGTACCAGATGGCTGCAGCCTGGCAAGGTGCCAGATGCAAGTTGGCGGGGATTGGTGCACCTGCATGCAAATGGGGCCATAATGACAGGCAAATGGCCCCATTTGTGCCTTGCATACATTATGGCCCCATTTGCATGTGCACTATTGAATATAGTGGTAGCTGCGCCTATCGCAACGGCACTTGCACTAGCGCATCCCCATGCTCTACTCTGGCCACTTGCTCTGGCGCAGTGCCACTGCACCATGTGCACTGCAGGTGACCAAGGAGTGATAATCAACGATGCTGTGCCATGACGCAGCTCTGTTGAATATCACCCAGTCAACACACCAGAGCATCCAAGTTGCGCTGCGCCCAGGCTTGCGCCACAGCCTGGTGCAGTCTGAATATCCCACCCAGAAAGTATAAGGAAACACAGAAGGAGCAGGACAGAGAACTGTACCAGTTAAAGCAGAAGGAAGCGGGTAAGGCAGTCAGAATAGCAAAGGCTCAAACCGAGGAAAAGATAGCCAACTCGGTTAAGAAGGGGGATAAAATCTTTTATAGGTACATTAGGGAGCAAAGAAAGACTAAGGCAGAAATACTGAGGCTGAACAAACAGGAAGGTGGTTGGGCAGAGAGCGACATTGAAAAAGCAGGGATACTGAACGAATACTTCTGCTCAGTATTCACAATGGAAAAGTGGGGGGAAATACCTAATCCGGTCAATAGAAGCACTCTGGATAGGGGGGGTTGATATTAGTCCCTTCACAGAAGAAAGGGTTCTGAAAGAACTCTTAAAACTGAAGGTGGATAAAGCAATGGGGCCTGATGGGATTCACCCCAGGATTTTAAAAGAACTAAGGGATGAACTAGTAACACCACTGACTACCCTTTTAATAAATCATGGAGGATGGGGTGGTACCTGAGGATTGGAGGATGGTGGATGTGATTTCCCCTTCACAAAAGTGGGAGCAAGACAGAGGCAGGTAACTACAGACCTGTCAGTTTGACCTCAGTGGTAGGGAAAATGATGGAATCACTTCTGAAGGAAAGAATTGTTGAATACCTAGAGGCCAGTGGGGCACAGGACCCAAGGCAGCATGGATTCACAGAGGGAAGGTCATGTCAGACAAATCTAATTGATTTCTTTGACTGGGTGACCAAGGCAGTAGACCAGGGAGGGGCTGTGGACATGGCCTACCTAGACTTTAGCAAGGCATTTGATACAGTCTTGCACAAAAGATTAATAAACAAATTACCCAGCCTGGGAGTGGGTCCTAGGGTGGTAGCCTGTGTAAAACACTGGTTGGACAACAGGAAACAGCGGGTAATAGTAAATGGAGTCCACAGTGAAGAAAGGAGGGTTACTAGTGGGGTACCGCAGGGTTCAGTACTGGGGCCGGTCCTTTTTAACGTCTTTATAAGTGACATTGTAGAGGGACTGGAAAGGAAAGTATGTCTCTTTGCAGATGACACAAAGATCTGCAACAGGGTTGATACACAAGGTGGGGGTGGAAAGGATGAAAAGGGACTTGGCAAGGTTGGAGGAATGGTCAAATGTATGGCAGCTTAGATTCAATGCAAAGAAGTGCAAAATAATGCACCTGGGAAGCAAAAACCGAGGGGAAGAGTTCACAATGGGGGGTGAGATACTGACAACAACAAAAATGGAAATGGACCTGGGGGTAGTCATATCAGATGACCTAAAGGTGGGCCAGCAATGTGAGAAGGCAATAAGGATGGCTAGGGATACTGGTATGCATAGGGAGAGGCATCACCAGTAGAAAACAGGAAGTTGTTGACCCTCTGTACAGACAGTTGGTAAGACCACATCTGGAGTACTGTGTACAGTTCTGGAGACCCCATCTCCACAAAGACATAGATAGGGTGGAGGCTATCCAGTGAAGGTCAACCAAAATGATGCAGGGTCTGCATCACAAGGCATATGAAGAAAGACTAAAGGAACTAAAGATGTACAGCCTCGAGGAAAGGAGGGAGAGCGGGGACATGATAGAAACTTTCAAATACCTCAAGGGAATCAACAAAGTCCAAGAGGGTAGCATCTTTCAGAAAAAGATGTGCAAAAACAAGGGGGCACAATTTGAAGATAGAGGGGGGACAGCTCAGAGGTAATGTGAGAAAGTATTTCTTCACAGAGAGGGTTGTGGATACATGGAACAGCCTTCCTGAGGAGGTCGTATAGTCAAAAACAGTGTGAGAATTCACGAATGCACGGGACAGACATAAGGCAATTCTAGTGGGGGGTAGGAGGAAGTAGGCTGTTGGTTAATTAGGATCTGCAGCTTATCCGTTAGGTAGGGAAATGGGCAGACTAGATGGGCTAAGCGGTCCTTATCTGCCGTCAAATTCTATGTTTCTGTTTCTAATTGTAACTAACTCCAAGCTCATGAATTTTAATGTACCTATGTCCCCACTGTGCTGAGTGACAAAGTGTTCCGTAACAGGATTTTCATATTTAAAGTTTTTTATGTCCCTCAAATGGTCTTGGATTCTCTGTTTGAGATGTGACTGTACGACCAATGTATTGTTGATTACAGGGGCGCTAGATGGCATAAACAATGAAAATAGCAATGCAAGAAATAAATTGTTTAATGGTTACAGTCTTTTTTTGATTTGCCATTGTAAATGTAGAGTCCTGTACACATAAATCACAAACACTGCAGTTAATACATCAATGCATGCCAGTGGGTCTGACTGGAAGCCAAGAGCTAGACTCTTGCACATTACTGGAAAATTGATTTTCACCAATTTGTCTTTTATATTAAGACCTCTGCAGAATGTAGTCTTTGGCTTATTCCTTATTGTTTTACTCAGTTCCTGGGCACCATGTCGAATGGGCCAATATTTCATAATGGCATTACCTATCTGACCCGCCAGGCGATTATTTGTTGTTGAAAAACAAATCAACTAATTTGCACTGGTGTCCTTCAGTTTGGGTTGCAAAAGTGTATTTCTGTCAACATTTACTGCTTTATTCAAAGCTGCATTCAACACATTAATGCCATAGCCTCTATTTAAAAACATATCTTTAAGTTCCTCTGCTTTTTTTAGGAATTTATTCAACTCTGAGCAGTTTCTCCATAGCCAGAGAAACTGACTGTATGGTATACTCTCTCTGAGTGATCTCGGATGGGAACTACTGGTTAAAAGGAAGTTGTTGGTCACTGTATTGTCCCCTCTGTGTTAGCCATTAGAGTCAAATCAAGATAATCAATTGATATAGCCTCAACTCTGTATGTAAATTTTAAGTTTACTTGAGTAACATTTAACCATTGCACAAATGTATCTTCCTCAATGTCAGTATCATCCCTAATGCAGAGTACATCGTCTATGAAGCAATGCCACCTTACAATCTTATTTTTAAATTGGTGGGTCTGAGAATAAATTATGTCCTTTTCCTACTTGCCTATAAACACATTAGCAAAGGTGCAGGCCATTGATGCCCCCATTGCCATACCAGATTGTGCAAGTAAAAATCATTGTTAAACTCAAAATAATTGTGCATCAGCACAAACTCCAGCCCTTTGATGATCAAGTCTTTGGGCATGATGTCATTCAAAGGATCTCTCAGCAGATAATATGAGCATGCCTCCACCCCTTCACTATGTCTAATAGATGTGTAGAGAGACTCTGCATCAGTGGTTAGCCATTTACAAGTGGGTAACCATGTGAAGTCAGAAAATTTGGGCAAGCACGTCCATAGTTCACTTAAAAACTTCAGGGGCCAGATCTTTTAGTTTTATGGCCCCAACCCTGTGGAATTCTCTACCTCGTCAGGTGCGAGATTGCCCAACTGTCCAAAGCTTTAAGGAGGCTTTAAAAACATATCTTTTTAGCCTAGCATACAATGAGTTTTGAACGCTGTTGTCAAGTCTAATTTTTATATTGTTTTAATTATTTATTGTTTTTATCATGCAATGTACAGGCGCCTTGGTTTTGGAAAGGGCGCCTTTTATAAATAAAGATTGATTGATTGATTGATTGATTGACAGTAACCCTCACACGTGATTTCAAACACTCCACTCTCCTTTTAAGAAAAGCCATTGTATCTCTCAGTGGTGAGGCCACACCTAGAGTACTGTGTCCATTTCTGGAGGCCACACCTCTGCAAAGACATTGAAAGGGTGGAAGCAGTACAGAGGAGGGCAATCAAAATTGTGAGGGGGTTGCACAAGAAGCCATTGGAGGAAAATCTGCAGGCAGGTACTCCCTGGAAGAGAAGAGAGTGAGAAGGGACATGACTGAAACAAACAAGTACCTCGCAGGAGTGAACAAGATGCAAGTGAAGGGTCTGTTTCAGAGAAAGAAAGGCATTAGAATTGGGGAGCATGCAATGAAGCAAAGAGGGAGAAAGTTTAGGAAAGATGTGCAAAAATATTTCTTTATGGAAAGGGTGGTAGATGACTGGAACAGCCTGCTAGAGGATGTAGTGGGGGCAAACACTGTGGGGAGCTTCAAGCATGCATGTGATAGACACAGGGGCATATTAAGTAGAGGACTGGGGGGAAGGAGTGAAATCTATAACCAACTAGGGTCAGCAGTGATGGAATAGACAGGGACAAGGGGCAGACTGGATGGGCTAAAGGTCCTTTTCTGCTGACAAAATCTGTTTTTAGGTTTCTGTTCCATTTTTGATCAATTACCATGTGGCTTCCTCCCCATCTGTCACTCTTACCCCCTCTAGTTTATCCTGGAACAGCTCCCTTATTCTCCCAAAATCATCCCTCCTAAGGTTCAGGACTTCAATCTGGGACTGATTTATCTTTGCCTCAAGTCTGATGTTGAATCAAACTGATGATCACTGGTTCTTAGTGGTCCAGCACCATGACCTCATCCACCCTATCCCTATTGGTAAGTACTATGTCTAGACTGGCTGCCTTCCTAGTAGGCTTCTCTACTCTATGTACTTGGAATGCATCCTGAAAGCCTACTCCCAGCTGTAGACTTCTTGTTCTTGCTGCTACTAGGATCCATCCTCATTAACAGCACCTCCCCTAGCCTTGTTGCCATTTTGATCTTTTCCCTTAATTCCTCATCTGCTTCCCCATTTGTGATGGTAGTCTGTGTACCGCCACTATTCTGATATGTTCTACCCCATCCTTAACTACCTGCACCCATATTGTTTCTGTGTGTTATCTCTTCCCCATATCCTAGATTTCTGATGCTTTTATACTGTCCCATAAATACAGTGCCACTCTCCCCCCTCTTCCCCTTTCTGTCCATCCTGAACAGAGTATATGCCATCATGGTTATGTCTCAGTCATGGTACTGGTCAGTCACCATGTCTGTGATTGCCACCAGGTCCAAGAATGCCACAGCCATCATTACTTCCAGATCACTTACTTTGTTCAACAAACTCCTGGTGTTCATGCAGATAGCCCTCCCATTCACCAGTCCCCCCCCCCCCTTCTGGGCCCAACCCATTTTCTCCTCCTCCTCTCCTATGCAGCCTTGCCCCAGACATCCTTCACCCACCTTCAGTCTGTTCTACAACTTTGTCAGCTCCCCCATTTGCTTTCTGTTCCTCATTCCTTGTTTTCTAGCAGGGGATCATTTAGGCCTCCTGCTTTGGAGTAGGTACACCTATCCACTTCTGATCTGCCCCAGTTGCTAGCTTAAAGGGCAGACAATGTGCTCTTTAAACATGTACCCTGGCCTACTGGTGCCCACCTCAGAGAGTGAAGGCCATTCTGCTTAAATAGCCTTCTATACCCCAGGAGTAGCCTCACTCCCACAGATACCTTCATCCCTCCTCCCTGCACTCCTTCAGCCATCCGTTGAAGCTAGTGACCAGGACATTTCTCTTCTCTTCCCTGTCCCCAACTGGCAGGACCTCAGAAAAAGGTCACTAAGGATGCTGCCTGCTTGATTCTCTCCCTAGCTTCCTACAACTATCTGTAACTTCCCCCTAGGGGTCTACAAGCCAGGTCATTGGTCTCCAGGTGGACAATGACATCTAGTTCACTTTCTCCCCACTCTCCTGACTATCCTTTCTACTCTGCCTTCATTGTGCTCCAATGAGCTTCTGGCTGCTTCAAATGCCCCATCCCCAGAAGATTTTTTAGCATGATCTCGGCACATATTTGAGACCTGTCTCTTTGGAGCTTAGATGGCAGTTTGGGGTGGACAAAACAGGGAGGTTTTAAAGGTAGCAGGGGCCTAGTCCATTTAGGGCTTTATTTGGCACAACTAAAGCTGTGAAAGTGATGTGCCACTAAACAAAGTGCAGATTATTCAGCACTGGTTTGCATAACTGTCAACCACTCAGCATTAAAATGTGTAGCACTGGCCTTTAGAATGTGGAGCAAATGGCCAGAACTCATAACACATTTTTCAGTTTAAAGAATAACGTCTAAAAATAGTGGTCACTATAGGTTTAGTGTACAGGGCTATTTCTATCAAATTTAGTTTAATGTTTCAATAGTTTGTCCAGAAAAATCTCTAATATTGGACTCTATACACACGAACATGGCCTCTTATACCAGAATGGAGCATATTGGTAGGTGCTCAGTTGTGCACCCATGGAGGTATGCAAAACACGCAGCATTCCCTAACAGCTCCATGCACAGACAGAGAAGTGCACAGGAGCCTGCCAGAGTGCGCAGAGTAGGGCATGAGAGGGTCTGCCAGAGGCAGGAATGTCCCTTGACCCCGCCATGAAAGGTGATCCACACTGTAGAAGACACATGGACTGCCAATGTGCACACACAGAAGTGTAAGCAGAGTAGGAGGAATGGACAAAAAGATGTATGCCACACTGAGTAGGAGCCAGGGAAGCCAGCCCAACAATGGCATTCCAGCCCCTGGTTTGGATAGCAGTGCTTCATCGTCCACTAGGGTCAAGGCCAGAGCACAAGACCCCACATGTAGCTGCGGCCATGGGAAGGGAGGCATGCATGGGCCATCTGTTTCCTGTCATTCAACTTCAGCACCCTGCAGGAGGCCACGCTGACAACTGATATCAGAAGCCACTACAGCACCCTGTATAACTCCATTGCATTCAAGGCACCAGCGGAGGACAAGGTGCAGACCTGGCTGGACATACAGGCTGCTATTAATGCCTGTGGCTCTGAGCCCCGGACCCTGACTACAGTCAAGTACAAATGGCATGACCTATGTGCCATGGCTAAATGTGAGGTGGCTGCAGCATACTGGTACAGCCAGCAGACTGGTAGCAGCCCAGTGCCATCAGGACCCTCAAATGACCTCTCACCAATCAAGGGTATCTTAGCCAAGGTCCTGACAGAGGAGGTGCTAAACGGGGAAGAGGATGGTGTGCACAACCTACCATGTAACAACCCCCACAACACAGTGATGGAGTACTACAGCACCCTCTCTCAGATGCTGGGAATGTGGACCCAGCGTGCCCACAGGACACACTCATGCCACTGTCACCTGCTGTGGACAGCACACAGTGGGCAAAAGTAGTAGTTAAGGGCAGCCATTGCACATCATGGTACATAAATGAATGAACTGCCAATAAGCCATGCATGACAGGTAACCACTCTCTCCTCTCCTCTCCTCTCCACCGCAGGCTCACTGGAACATGTGGCAACAGAGCAGCTGGAGCATGGTACGCCAGCGGTGGGGCCAGGGAGTACACAGCCTGTGGAACAGGACATAGCACATGCCAGCACAGTGTCACCACACCTGGACACCAAACATCTGGAACAGAAGGTTTTGCCAATGTAGACATGCATGGCATGTGGCACACCACGGTGGAACACAGGGCAAGAACAGGCACAGTGCTGCCTCACCAGCAATGTGACGTACACACCCTTGGCTGAGAGCATGGACACTGACACTGCCATCCACTGTCTACCATCACAAGGCCCTGCAAGGCACAGTTGGGCAGCACGACTCCAAGCTATGCCAGCTAGAGCTTGAGCGAGTACATGCAACACAGGAGATCACAGAGCAGGCAGCCCTGATTGTGGCAGAGATGCATGGCATCTATGGCAAGCTGTGCTGGATTGGGAACATTCTTGAAAGGCAGGTCATGCATCATTCCCCCACCACCCACTGCAGAGGCCAGCACACAAGCACACATCCACATGCAGACCTCACCCCCGCATGTGATGTGGTTGCCCCAGAGGGGCAGGCCACAGGTGCACAACACCATAGAGCACAGCCCACCAGTGCCACTGCATGGGCTGGTGGTACAAGGGCCAGTGCCAAGCACCTTGGTACATACTCCTTGGCCTGCAGTGGGAGGGGAAAGTAGTGCCCCACTGCAGTGGCAAATCCAACCCCCCCTCCCCTGGGCCATGTGGTTACATATGGTGAATAAAGTGATGATGCTGGCATGCACACCAGTCTGCTCCATCCCTGTGGCAGTGCCCCTATGGGGCACTGTAGATGTTGTCCATATTGGGGACATGGACTGAGACATAACCCCACTGTGTGAACCATTTGAGTAGTCATGGCTATGTGATACCTGTGGCCACCACTATACCCTGGAGGTTGGTGACCTGTACTGCTGCAGTAACACATCTGTCGCATCCTGGAGAAACAACTGTCACATCACTGTGCACAGCACCCCCAGGAAACCTACCTCTTAGTACCCGGTACACATCACTGTGGCAGTCACCCATGTCGGCCCAATATCTGTGCTAGGTCCACATGCCCTGTTGCACAGGTACAGTAATGGATAGCAAATGATCAGGCAAGACACAGGCAAATAAGGTACACCACACCTAAATAGGTGAGGCTAGATTTATTAAAAAATGAAAATTAAAAATAAACAGAATACAAACAATTTACTTAGTTAAATAATAAAACAAAATAAACAGAAAAGCACAGCTCATGGTCTACAAGCATCTAGATGCCTAATCTAAGTCTGTGCTGGGTCTCCTTCCAGAGAACCCACTCAGGATATGTACTGAGCTTCCACTCCAAACTACATCTGCCTTCTAGGTGCTGGAGCCTGAGTTTTATAGCACCAAAACTCCTTCCCTAAAGAACAGAACCTCCCTCAATAATCTTTATTACAGTACATTTCTTTTTAATGTCTGACTAGACATATGATACCGGAGCCTATGTCTTGCAATATTACAATAATCAGTCATGACTGAAGGTTCCTATATTTTAATAACTTTTTCAACACAAACAACCCCTTTTACACAAAAATGGGCTTCTAATGAAACTTGACTCCACCCCTTTTCAGGTGATTGACATCTTAGGTTCCATAAATATATCAGAAAGGGAGCCGTGGTCTCCTTAAAAGAGACTACACCCACAGTCTGCTAGAAGAACCCTTCTGATTGGGACACCAGGGCCTCTAGCAACCAGCTTGCACAGTAACCCAGTAACACCAAGGTAAAACAAACTTTTCTTTAAATGTTATGTTTCTGCTATTGTAAAACCTTTTTCCCCTATTAGGGAGATTAATAAAGAATATGTGCACATGATAGTATATTTTCACAAATTTGTAAGCATACATTTTATACCAAAGACTGATTTATTACCAAACCAGGAAAACAGGGGAAACTATACATCTTTGGCAAAGTCTGGTTTTCTACATGGACAGCCTTACTATGCTTCACTCCAGCAAACCAGCTTTGCTCTGAAATATTCTCGCCGCTCAGTGAGTCGGCAACAAGAGACAGAGAAAAGAAAAACTTTTGCATTAGTTTTAAAACCTCTGCAGCCCATCGCTGTTTCATTTGGTGGCTGTTGCAGCACTGCTTTTCCTGTAACATACAAGAAGGAGCGCAAATAGTAGGTTATTTCTATCTGACAGCACCAATTGCCCACCTTTTTAATTGCTCATTTGCCCAAGGGGAACTGCCATATAGTTGGAAAATTGAGCACATTATTCCCTTGTTTAAATCAGGAGACCCTACAGACTTGAACAACTATAGGCCCATTTCACTGCTTCATGTATTATCCAAGCTACTTGAAAAAATCGTCAACGCTCAACTAAGGGAGCATTTGGATAGTGAAAACATCCTCAGCCCTGTTCAATCAGGGTTCAGACCCAAACATAGCACCGTGTCAGCTCTAGCCAAAGTCTGTAATGACTGGTTACATGCCCTGGACAATAAACAGCACATCTACGTCCTCTTCCTTGACCTTAGTAAAGCATTCAACATGGCTGATCATTCCATATTACTTGACATTTTGGAATGCATTGGTGTAATCCCTACTGCAGTACAGTGGTTCCGTTGTTACCTTACAAATAGGAGTCAGCAAATCAAAAGCCAAGACGAACTCTCTAAACTAAAAACTCTGCCATGCAGCGTCCCGCAAGGTTCAGTCCTAGGACCGATCCTCTTTGCCCTTTATAGCAACCGTATTGACTCTGGCCTTTTAGCAGGGAATGTTCACCTCTTCGCAGATGACACTGTCATCTACTCAACCAACCCCTCCCTTGACCTTGCCTACAAAGAGCTACAGCAAGACTTCATCACACTCCAACACAACCTGCTGAATCTGAAGCTTTTACTAAATGCCAAAAAAAACAAAGCCATGGTTATCTCCCAATCCTCCACCCTCAATATGAAGGCCCCCGATGCTACTCAGATTACCACCCTCCTTGGTGAACCTCTAGAAATAGTGGACAATTTCAAATATCTGGGCGTCTGGCTGGACAACAAACTGAACTTCAAAGTACTCCTAAACGAGTTATCTAAAAAACTAAGGCAGCGTCTTGGCATCTTCTATCGTATAGGACACCTACTCACCTTGGAAGCTAGAAAGAGGTTGGTTCAAACAACCTTCCTTCCCCTACTTGACTATGGCTACTTTCTTTATAGTCACTTCCCCAATGCAAGCTTCAAAAAC
Organism: Neoceratodus forsteri; assembly: GCA_016271365.2. NCBI lineage: Eukaryota > Metazoa > Chordata > Ceratodontiformes > Ceratodontidae > Neoceratodus > Neoceratodus forsteri. The sequence continues at coordinate 1,095,309,288 of CM057456.1, read as the reverse complement.
TGGATACTCTTTATCATTGCGCACTAAGATTTGTTCTTGGTCTGCCCATACAGACTCATCATTGCTTGCTGTACCAAGCATTAGAATGGCCTTCCCTCTCCCTGAAGAGACAAAAAAATGCCCTCATGTGGTTCTTCCGGGCCCTGTCTAACAATCTGCCTCCCTATAATGGCGAACTATTCGAGTGCTCAAAGTCTACCTATGGTATAAGGAACTCCTTTTTTAACAACTTTAAAATACCTCGGACCTGGACATGTCTTGGCTCTACTGCCATCAGCTCCCTCCTACCAACGCTTTGGAACAACATACAAAAAGCACTTAAACTCTCCATCCTGCCTAGCCCTTACATGTTCAGACAGCTGCTCAACCGTTGCTTGAATACGGTGTGTGACTGTTTTAGGTAAACAGCTTCCCACCCAGACAACCAACTCCATAGCCCTAATGGACCAGGCCCTTCTATTCCCCTGTTGGCCAGCATCCTTTTAGGGTCAGTATACCTCCCTCTTGGCCCCTACCCTCCTGCACTTAGCTAGCTCCCCTGGGAGGCCACCTCCTTATTCGATTGCCCCATCCTTCTCTCTCATTGTTTGTTATCCCTCTCTAACCTTCCCTGTGTCTCTGTGTCTCCCTCCCTTCCCCCCCACACGAGGTTAAGTTTTAGATTATTGTGAATTGCCTATGTCTGTATTTGCCATCGAAGCTAAATTATGTTTTTTTTTTTTACTCTCTTTCATTTCACAGTATTCTTATCTGTCATGCACAAACTGTTATGTTTTTGTTATCGAATATGTCCTATGTGTCCAGGACCATCTTGAAAATTAGCCTGCTCAATGATGTAACTGCCTGGTTAAATAAAGTTTGATTGATTGATTGAAATACTTGGACAGCCACTGGGAATATTAAAGAACAGGCTGGTAGTTTTGTAACCTGCAAGCGGGAGTAAGCGAGGGGGGGGCAGTTTAGAATATTACTAAGCGTCTTTTACTGAAGCTGCATATTCCTGCAGCTTCCAAGATAGCTTGCAGAAACCAGGGTTGCAGGGTAACTGGTGGGGGTGTAGGTACAGCAACATCTTTCCTACGGTAACTTTTCTGCAGGGGTTGTCGAACTGAGAGAAAGTCCTCGGCTAAAGTCAAGGCAATTTCTGGAGTCTCTGGATTGTGCTCCCTGATCCACAGTTGCACTTCAGGTGACATGATATTAATAAACTGTTCCACCACCAACAGTTCGATGATTTCCTTGACACTCTTGTTTTCAGGCTGTAACGATTTATTGCATAGATCATTTAACCTAGTAAATGTCTCTCTTGTGGACACGAGGCAGATGTTTTAAAGTCCGAAATCGCTGCATATATGTTTCGGTGTTTATGTCGTATTGTTTTAAAATCTCTTTTTTAACAGCTGCATAATCATTAGATGTTTGGGCATCCATGCTGGTATAGGCCAGCTGGGCATTTCCGGATAAATAAGGGGCCAATCGCACTACCCATTGTTGTTGGGACCACCCACAGGCCTGGACTACCCTTTCAAAGGTTGTCAAATAAGACTTAATGTCATCTGTGGGAGTCATTTTTGTTAACTTTATGTCCTTAGGACAGGTTTTAGCAGCTTCTTGTCCTGCCCCAATAATCTTTAATACCTTCATAGTATCTGCCCATCTCTGATCTTGTCTCCATCTCTCCTACTCACGTTCATGTCTCTCTCACTTTCTCTCCTGGGTTCTCATTGTTTGTTGTTCCAGGTCCAGTTGCCTCACTGCTAGCCACTTTAGTAGCCCTGCAACATCCTCAGGTGGCATCTCTTCTGGGTCCTTGCCCAAGCTGGTATCCTTGATTTTCACATCCTCCTCCATGACGATTACCACTGGTGGCGTTTCTCTTAGTGTCTTAGGTCTGGCCACCGGGTCTAGGCCAGGAAGTAACAATTAATCCATCCTCAGCACCTGTGACCTAGTGGAGATGCCCTGAATGGTTGTTGTGGCGTCCACCAGATGGGCCATGTACCACCTATATCAGCACTGATCAGGACAATATATGCAGTATCCAATGTGGAGTCTCCCAGTATCCTTCAGACCTCCACACTACCCCAGTCCTGATACCAATGTAATGGGTAGCAAATGATCAGGCAAGACACAGGCAAATAAGGTACACCACACCTAAATAGGTGAGGCTAGATTTATTAAAAAATAAAAAATAAAAATAAACAGGATACAAACAATTTACTTGGTTAAATAACAAAACAAAATAAACAGAAAAGCACAGCTTAGGGTCTACAAGCATTTAAAGCCCTAATCTAAGTCTGTGCTGGGTCTCACTTTGGAGAACCCACTCAGGAGATGTACTCAGATTCTACTCCAAACTACATCTACATTCTAGGTGCTGGAGCCTGAGTTTTATAGCACCAAAACTCCTCCCCTAAAGAACAGAACCTCTCCTCAATAATCTTTATTACAGTACATTTAGAAACATAGAATTTGATGGCAGATAAGACCGCTTGGCCCACCTAGTCTGCCCATTTCCCTACCTAACGGATAAGCTGCAGATCCTAGTTAACCAACAGCCTACTTCCTCCTACCCCCCACTAGAATTGCCTTATGTCTGTCCCATGCATTTTTGAATTCCCCCACTGTTTTTCTTTTTAATGTCTGACTAGACATATGATACCGGAGTCTATGTCTTACAATATTACAATAATCAGTCATGACTGAAGGCTCCTATATTTTAATACCTTTTTCAACACATACAACCCCTTTTACACAAAAATGGGCTTCTAATGAACCTTGACTCCACCTCTTTTTGGGTGATTGACATCTTAGGTTCCATAAATATATCAGAAAGGGAGCCATGGTCTGCCTAAAGGAGACTACATCCACACCCTGCTAGAAGGACCCTTCTGTTTGGTACACCAGGGCCTCTAGCAACCAGCTTACACAGTAACCCAGTAACACCAAGGTAAAACAACTCTTTCTTTAAATGCTATGTTTCTGCAATTGTAAAACCTTTTTCCCCTATTAGGGAGATTAATAAAGAATATGTGCACATGATAGTATATTTTCACAAATTTGTAAGCATACATTTCATACCAAAGACTGATTTATTACCAAACCAGGAAAACAGGGGAAACTATACATCTTTGGCAAAGGTCTGGTTTTCTACATGGACAGCCTTGCTATGCTTCACTCCAGCAAACCAGCTTTGCTCTGAAATATTCTTGCCGCTCAGTAGTCGGCAACAAGAGAGAGAAAAGAAAAACTTTTGCATTAGTTTTAAAACCTCTGCAGCCCACCGCTGTTTCATTTGCTGGCTGTTGCTGTGCTGCTTTTCCTGTAACATACAAGGAGGTGCGCAAATACTCGGACAGCCACTGGGAATATTAAAGAACAGGCTGGCAGCTTTGTAACCTGCAAGCGGGAGCAAGTGGGGGGGGGGTGGGATAGTTTAGAATATTACTAAGCGTCTTTTACTGAAGCTGCGTATTCCTGCAGCTTCCAAGACAGCTTACAGAAACCAGGGTTGCAGTGTAACTCAGAGGCAAGCTTTATTGAAAATGACCCGGTGCATGTATGCTCTGCACTAACTATTTTGCAGAGAACTGCCCACTTGAATATATTTGAAAATCCAAAAAAAACAGGCATTTATGATCCGTTTTAAGGGGCCGTGTTTTATACTATAAAATAAGACATACCTAACCCCCATACAGAAAGCAAACATGCAAATGTTCTGGAAATGGAGTTTTATGTGGCTACAATGGCATCAATGTTTTAACCTGGCCACAGGGAGCGTGACAAACTGTAACTTTTTCTCCAAGGAGGAGAAAGTTAGAAAATAATTAAGGAGATAGAGATAGCAGAGGGTGGCCAACCCACCGCTATATAAACTTAATAAGATAGGTTAGAGAATAGATGCTGTTGCACAACATACTGGAGAACATAAAAAGTAGAAAAAGAAAAAGATAGTTCAGAGAATACGTCCAGTTTAATGATGGCATGCTATTTCTAACTGTCACTGGTACCCCAGTGTCCATGGTAACTGTTGAATGCACTCTGCACTAGTAGATGCTGTGCCTGCCTGCTGGACAGTCCAGAATCATGCTGCTGTGCCCTTGCTGCAGTCATATCTCCTGGAGCAACACCATCATTATCCAGCTGATCCATATCATGTAAGTCCTCAGGCGTGGGCATGTGGCACCACACAGCCACGTTGTGCAGCATTACGCATGTGATGAGCATGCAACACACCTTCCCAGGTGCCAACATCATGATGTCACCCGTTTGGTCCAGGCAGAGGAATTGCATCTTCTGCATGCCGAATGTATGCTCCACCACTGAACGTGTCCAACGGCGCGCATCATTATACCTCTCCTCATCCTCAAGAGTCAGTGTCTGGTAGGGTGTCAGGATATATGTACTTGGGGGGTAGATGTTGTCACCTGTGGAGGGGAATAGAACATTGTTAGGTATGGTACACAAAGGCAAGGACAGACACCGATCACTCTTCACACATGCACTCACTGATCAGCCATCCCTCATGGCCATGATGGGTCTGAAACAGTGCCCACCATGGGTCTGAAACACTGCTCATAGATGTGACTGCTTTGAATATGTAGGTATTATGGCAGGAGCCTAGGTACTTCACAAGCACATTGGTGCTGATGCTGCTGGCATCGCACATCACCTGCACATTAATTCTGTGGAACCCCTTGCTGTTGTAATATGCTTCCTCATTCCATGTGGGGGAATAGTAGGACCACATATGTACAGTCTATGGCCTCGAGCATGTTTGAGAAGCCATGCAGTGCATGGAAGCCCAACTTGGTGACCTGCTTGGCCTGTTTGGTGGCCAGGAATGATATGTAGCTGGATAAATGGTGGACAAGAGCATCAGTCACCCAGTACAGTGCAGGGGACACTGTGGACTGTCTAACACCTATCACATCCCCTGCCACCCTCTGAAATGTGTCCAAGGTGTAGTATGCCAGGGAGCACAGTACCTTCTGTTCCATGGTCAGTGTACAGGACCGACCAATGGTGGATGCAATTTTGGAGCCTATCAGATGGCATATGTCCTGAATGGCATCGTGGTTCAGGCAGAAATGATTGTTGCACTGTGTATGTGTGAGGATGGCCATCTACAGGCATAGACAGTACAGTTGTGCCCTACAGTGCCTTCTATGGTCCTGCTCCCATAGTAGTGCATCCTCCAGCTTGAGTATGTATAGGAGGTATGAGGCACATATCATACTCTGGCTAGAGGCATGGCTATGTTAGTCAGGCAGCAGTTTCCTCCAGTCCAGTTCCTGGATGAACCACTCCCTTATGTACCTGTGCGGTACTGGCATGGGCCATGGGCTTCCTCCTTGGCCTGCCCATGTCTGTGTGTGTGTGATACAATGTGGCATGGCACACACATCCCTACAGTGCTGGTATCTGTGTGGGCCATAGCAGGCAGGGAACGGTGGAAATGGAGCAGGTGTGCAGGGGCAATACAGGCAGTGTAGCAGGCAGTGATCTGGTGTGCAGTGTACAAAATGTTCTCTGGTGCCTGGCCTGCCATCGAGTCTCATTTGGGTTAGTATAATGTCCTAACAGGACAATATGTGGTGGCTCTGGGCCATCACATGACCCCTCAGGTGAGCATTGTGTTGTGGCGTTTTGTGGGGAGGAGAGCTCTATGTGCAGTGCTGATGTATATTCCCCTTCTACACTATGCAGGACCATCTTGGCAGGCCAACGTGGCTGACACTGCAGCTGGAGGAGCACCATGGGGTCAGTGTCATTGTTGTGGTGGCCAGAATGGTGTGGTCACCGATGTGGTTACCAGAGGGCTTGTGGAGAGAGGGCCATGCCCACAGGGATGACTACATGATCCTGTGGTGGACTGCAGGGCCATCACCAGTAAGTGTATAAATGCATGCCTCGGGGAGGTATGGCCACAGCCAGGGATGTCATGCCAGGGAGGATGGGACACCACAGGTAGCCCATGTCACCATTTCATGACGATGCATGATTTGTTATTCATTCATTTATTTTTATTTGAATTTTGACAACCAGGTAAGTCCACTGAGACAAATACAGTCCCTTTTTCAGGGTCGACCAGGGAAAGACAGCAATAAAAAGACAATACAGTAAGCAACTTTAAAAGATTTAGAAAAACAAAAGTATAAAATTCTAAAGAGGAGCCAACTTGGAGACTTGAAGACATAACAATTCAAAGCGTGTTACTGAATAACATATGCGCATAGAGCCACCATGTGAGTCCGACCTTGTAAAACAGATAAATACATAGGGTAAATACTCATTTAGAAGAGAGTACAAAACCTAACGATGAATTTCAGTAGGTGTATACATAAAAATATAAGTAAAACGGATAAATACATTAGGTATATTCACATTATACAAAGGGTGCAAAACAAAACCCATAATGATGTCAGAAAGATTGCCTGTAGAAATGTAATGGGATCAAGTATTGTCTGAGACTGAGCGAGCGTAATGAATGGAATAGGGAGCAAGGAGAATAGCCAGGTTAATCATAGGGCGGTGAAGTGAAGGGGGGGGAAGGACTAGGGGTAGGGTAGATAAGAGGGGGCAAGGACATGGGGGTAGAGCAAAGATGAGGAGGATGTGGAGTGGGAGAGTCAATGGAAACAGGTGCAATTAGCGGAGGAGGTGAGGAAGGCAAATACAGTGGTTTGGAACATGGGTAGAGAGGTACAGAACAGAATGTGAGAAGGCAGGGAGTTCCAGTCAGATACTGCCATGAAGGAGAAGGACTTACGTGCAACTACAAGCCTCAGATTAGGCCATTCGAGAAGGGGCAGGGTGGTAGATCGGAGGGCATGTGTAGCTTTCCTAAGATGAATGATCTCACTGAGGCAGGGATGGGTAAACCTGTGAACAAGCTTATACACAAAACTCAAAGTCGAGTACCTTAGTTTAGATTTATAAGGGAGCCAACCCAACAGAGAGAGAGAGGATGTCACAGTGGTGATGGCGGTAATTGACTCCTAGGGCAAACCTTCCCACCCTATGGTAGGCCTGGGCAAGCAGTGCCATGTTAGTCACATTAGTAGACGGTAGTAATGGTGCACCGTAAGTAAGAAGTGGTAGGAGAGACGAGGAGGCAATCTTGATGCAAGAGGCAGAAGTAAGAAAGGGGCAGATTCGGTAAAGGAGTCCCAGCTTTAGGTTCAGTGTTTTGACCAGGGTGGAGATATGGGCACTGAGGGATAATGTGGTGTCCAGGGTAACACCCAGATACTTAAAGGTGGGGACAGACTCAAGAGTGTCACCATTATGGGATGCGATACAGAGAGGCGAGGGGGGCCTAGAGGAGGGAGGACAGTGAGAGAAGAGCATAAATTTAGTTTTTCTGTACCGAGGACTAGTTGGTTACACTGGAACCAGTCTCCAAGGTCTGCAAAGTCAATGGCAAGTTCCCTAGTGATCATGGCGGCATCAGGAGAAAAGTGGTATATAATAGCATCGTCTGTGCAGAGGTGCACAGTATCTTGGTAAGTCATTTATAAATAGTGAGAACAACACTGGGCCCAATATGGAGCCCTGTGGGACACTGTGGGTAATGTGTTTGAAGCCAGAGAGAGAGCACCAGTCCATTTGACTCCTTGAGAACGGCAGGAGAAATAGCTTCAGACCCATAACAGGGCACTGGAATCCAAACCAATAGCTTGCAACTGTTGCAGCAAGAGACCATGATTCACAAGGTCAAATGCTTTTGTTAGGTCAATGAAGATGGCATCAGTTGCTGATCCTTGATCCATGGTTTGGTAAATATCAGAAGTTACTTTCAATAGGGCCATGAGGGTGCTGTGGCTCTTTCAGAAGCCATGTTGGTAAGGTGACAACAGCTGGTGGCGCTCTAAGGTAAATCTGGAGATGATTGTAGACAATACACTCCTGGATCTTGGCAAGAGGACAGAGAGTAGAGATCAGTATAAAGTTCTCAACAATGATATTGGGCCCTCCTTAGTGCAAAGGTACAACTACTGCAGCTTTCCACTTGTCAGGTACAGTGCTGGACAAGAAAGAACGATTGAATAAATCGCGCACAGGACGAGCAAGGGCTGGAGCACTAAGCTTTAGGAATTTAGGCTCTAGGGTGTTGTGACCAGGAGAACTCTCAGCTTTCAGGTTGGCAAGGAGCCTCTGGACCTCTTTGCAGGTGGCCATCTTCAGATTGAAGGCTGGACTGGTTCCAGTGTAGCCTTCAGTGGTAGGTGTTGATGATGGGTTGGGAGACTGAGGAAACAGTGAGGTATATTTGTGTAGATCAGTAAAAAATTCATTAAATCTGGAGGCAATAGACAGGGGCTCAGTAAGGGAGGTGTTCTGGGCAATGAGGGAGTTCGGGAGTTCTGCGGCCTTCCCTTTGACCAGGAAACTGACTTGTCGCCATAACTCTTTGGGGTTACAAAGGTGTTCTGTTTGTAGCGTTTTGAAGTAATGGCATTTGGCTCTATGAAGGGAGTTCTTACATTGATTTCTGAGCTGCCTGTAGACGAGCCAGTCAGAGGGTAATTCACTGTTTTTAAAGGACCGCCAAGCCCAGTCACAAGAGGACATAAGCATCCTTAGCTGTTTGTTGAGCCAGGGAGCTTTAATACCCTTAGAGTTGCATTGTTTTACAGGAGCATGAGTATCAACAATATGAGTAAAGATAGATATAAAAAAATTCCAGAGCTTGGTTCATAACCGGGAGAGTCATGATGGGGGTCCAGTCTGTGTTGTTGATGGAGGTAATGAAACTGTTAACATCTAACTTGGACATATCCCAGACGAGGGTAATTTTAGGTGTGTGGTTAGGGCAGTTATTCCACCAGACGCACATAGTGGGAGAGTGATCACTTATACTGTCCGACAGTACACCTGCATATTTGACCTTCAGAGGACAGTTGGTGATAACCCAGTCCAGTAAGGTGTTCTTACTGGACTTGTTGATGTGAGTGAGGTCTTGAATGAGTTGTACTAGGTTGGAGCTAGCTAGGGTAGCACAAACTTTATCAGCAGCTGGGTTAAGCCAGTCATTGTTAAAATCACCACACAGTAAGAGGTCATGTCGGGGAAGATTGGCAAGGGAGGAGATGAAGAGAGGAAGGCCAGAAGGGGCCTTATTGGGGGGCAGGTAGACACAATCAGTGATTATCTTCTTGACATTGCCAAGAGCCAGGGTGAGGAACTAGGCTTCTACTAATGGGGATTCCATATCAGTTACAGGCAGTTCAGCCACATAAAGGTCTGACTGGGTGTATATCAGAACTCCACCAGCCCTTTTACCTAGTAGGTCCTTCCTGAAGCAGGTAAATCCAGGTAGTGCCACCTCATGCTGTTTAATAGCTGGCTTGCGCCAAGACTCAGTAATGCAGAGGATGTCAGGAGTCTTCTGGTTAACCCAGGCCTCTAATTCAGCCATTTTTGGTCAGATACTTCGAACATTCATGTGGGCAATTCTCAGTCCTTTCACTGGGGGATGAGTAACTGCACCAGGGTTTAAAACCAGCATGGGACATGGGGGCCCAGGGTTGAGCTCGATATCCCCTGCTAGTACCAGAAGAAGAGTGGAAACATGGAGTGATATCGAAGCACATGGGAGCAGCATAGAAGGATCTCTAGGGCTGAAGGGGACATGCAAGCATTTACTAAACTAGAACCCCAGGAGCACTGTATCAGATCTGGGAAGACATGGTATAAGTAAGCAGACAAAGGGGTTGTCAGGCCAGATTGGGCAAGAGGGGGGGGAAAGAGTACAGTTCAGAGGGGGACGACCTAAGGCCAATGCAGTAAGCTGGTCATCAAGGCATAGAAAGAGAGGCAGACTAGGGTTAGTACCCATCCGGGGCAGCCCATGTTAGTGGGATTTGGTGAGGAGGCAGCAGGAAAGAATATAGTCAGAGGCAGAAAACCCTTAATGGCTACCGTTAGCAAGGAAGAGAAGAGAAGACGTGCCTGGTGAAATAGCGGATAGGTTAGTCACCATACAATGTGACATGGAATGCTGCAGGTAGGAAAAAGCCAATATGTATTCAGGGGCAGATGCCAAGATAGGATGCTGTACCATACAGCCAATAGATAGATAATAAGTGTGGCGAGGATGGAGCCAAGCAGTATTTCGTTAGGGCTGGGGGGGCTGGGGGAGGGCCGAAAATCTCCCCAGAATGAAGTGAGAGGGAGAAAAACAAGCCGCGTTGGCCAGCAGACAAGCTTCTGCAGAGCAGGGCACTGGGAATTGATCAGCTAAGCTGCAAGGCTGGGATCCTGAGCCATGGATCTGATTGGATATACTCTCGCAACAGCGCCAATTGGGTCCCAGCTGCAGCAACAATTACAATCCGCGAATTGGCAAAAGGGAGCCAAAGTTCGAAAAAGGAGCCTGCCTTAGCGGATAAAGTAACGATTCGTACCTGAGGGCTTCGGCTGGCGAGATGTACAGGCAGGGTGGGCGGTGGCAGTAGAAATGCCGCACCGCCAGTGATGGAGTTGCACCCGGTCGGGGGCTCGGGGACACTGAGGGCTTCAGCTGGTGAGACGTGCAGGCAGGGTAGGTGTTGGCAGTAGAAATGCCACACTGCCAGTCATTGAGTCGCACTCAGTCGGGGGCTCGGGGACACTGAGTGCTTCGGCTGGTGAGACAGGCAGGGTGGGCAGTGACAGTAGAAATGCCACACTGCCAGTGATGGAGTCACAACCGGTTGGGGGCTCAGTGGCCTGTCACAAGGCTCTGCGACTATGTGCATGGCAGACATGGCTTGGTCACCACCACTGACCACCCTGTCGTACCAGTGCTGTGCTGCTTGGTGGGTGTGGCATGCCAGGGAATGGTGCTAATGCTGTGTTCCCAACCTGTGTCGTTCTGGGCTTTCCCAGGACTTTTGTGCAGGCTCTGCCTGAGGGCTGTGGATTTATTTGGAACAGACACTGTCACCCACTATCCCCAAGCCCATCTGAGGGCAGCAGTGAGGAGTCCAATGACATTGGTGCTTTAGACGGAGGATGTGGCATAGCCACCATTCTGGTGCTGGACTGGCATTTTCATGTTTGACTTCTGTGCCACAGGGTGTAGCTGCCCATTGAGTGGGCTTTGTGGACACAGTTGCACATGTCGAATCATCGATCTGTGGGGCATCTGGTGGCAGCGAGATGCATGCCTCAGGTTACGAGGCCAGATGTGGATCCTCATATGACTGTTGTGTACAACACTGGGGCCTGTCTATAGGGACATTGATGCCCTGCTGCTGTGCGGACACTGTGTGGACTATATCATTCATGCTTGTAGTCACGCCTGTGTTTCAAGTATATACACATGAGGTGCTGTTTGAGTAACTGGCATGCTGTGTCTGTGTGGCCTGCAGGAGGCACCCCCACCCTCTGATTGCCATCTCCGTTAGTTTTTGTCTTTCTTTGGTCCCCCATCTTCTGATACCTTTCCCTGTAATTATGCTATCTTTACCTGGTGTCTAGTGGCACCCCACCCTCCAATCGCCGTCCTCATTATGTTTTTTGCCTTTCTCTGGTGTCAAGTGGCACCCTCCAACCTCGATTGCTATCCTAGTCTGAAATGAAGAAAACCATCCCTCAATGTTTCATTTTTACCTGCAATAAATTTTAACTGCAAAAAAAAAAAAGATTCCTTGCTGATCTTACCCCCCCACCCCCACCTCCCATTCTGCACCCACCACCCCACCCCCATTACACTCCCACACAGCCTCACTCACCTGAACAGGTCACAGTGTGAAGTTCCACTCTCTGATCAAAGACATGTCTTGCTGCTGGAACCGCTGACTGCAATATGAGAAACTAAGGAAAGTGCAGTTCAATGTATTTTAATGGGGTTTTTAGCATTAATGTATAACTTTGTCAGTTTTGCATATTTTGAACATGACCTTTTTGGGGCCCCACTTCATGATCAAAGGCAGTGGAACTGTGCAAATCTGGCCTGAACGGTGATTTTGTTTTTGATTGGTGAAATCCCCTTTTGGGCAGGATTTGAAACTTTTCACCATTCTTGTTCATGAGGTGGGGGTCAAAAGAAGGCTATGTTGAAAATTTGGGGTCAAAATATGTAAAAATGGCAAAGTTACGTGCAAACGTTGACATTTTACTATGCTCGTTCATAACTTTAAATATTTTGACCCTAAATTTTCAACAGAGCCATTTTTTTACATCACTTCATGAACACGACAGCTGTCTTTTTTCAAATCCTGGTCAAAATATGTTTTCACACCTGTGCTGTGGAATGACGTTTCGATACTGCAGAATGACTTTTCAGTGGGGCTTTAAACATTTTTGCTACCGAGTTCATGAGGTGGAGTAATAAGTAATATAGTATAAATGGTACAGGTCATGTTTATAAGGTGAATCATAAAATTAGTATCTTGACAATTTTGGGTCAAAATTGAAAAAAAATATATATATAATTGTTAAAATTTTTGTGTAGTGCCACTCTTGACCCTGATGAGTATACTTTGTGATCCCATGCTGGTGAGCTGAGTTCAGGGGTGAGTTCAGTGACCCAACTGGATTGGGAGAGGGTGCTGTTATACAACACTGCCCCAGCTAGGGAATGAAAGTTGCTGGGTTGTCCGCACAGGCCTGGGTACCATATAGTAAAAATCATGTGTAAACAGATTGGCACAAAATGGACCAACTCACCCAGTATAAAATACACAACTAGTTGTATGAATAATAAATTAAGAGAATTTATTATTAATTGTGTTTATTAAACGCTTCAAAAAATCCTTCTTCAGTGACACACTGCATCTAAAGCACAATATTATATTGTCATTAAATGAAAACATTAAAATAATAAGTATATATACATATACAGTTATTTGTTCCCTAACTAAAACAAAACTTCTCACTGAAAAAACATTTGAATTGGTATTGTTCATAATCTACAACAAAAAAGATAAATATGTACACTTTGTCTCTCTCATTAAGTTTCCTATGTTAGCTGTTGTAAATACACCCACGCTCCTTGTTATATAATAGTATGCATAAACTCTGGTAATCGACTCCTACATTTACAGTTTCAAGTCTATGATATATTCTTGTCACAAAGACATTAATTGAAACACGTCAATACACACCGATGGTTAACTGACATAGTCACAGCCTTATAATTTCCTATCCTGGGTTCATGGCATTTCAATATGTTGCTTTTTAAGTACTGTGAATAAATTCAGAATCTTGCCGATTTTGAAAGTGTCTACTTTCTTCCTATGTTAACCTACATACTATAGCTTATTTTAGTTTAACACACAAGTTGCCCCAAACCCAAGGGGTGCGGACTATAGAACTAAGTTGTTAACAAGAGAAGCTTACTATACTGACAAATTTGAGGCCATAAATCCTAGATATGGCCTTAACGATACCATAGACTGGCAGCCAATAATATAAATTATCATATAAAATGGGTTACTGAACAACATATTATTAGACAAGTATAAGAGTAAAAAATGCCCCCCCACTTAAGAAACACTCTAAGTAATATAAATACATAGATGTGCGTTTCAAATGGGTTTTGCATTGTTGAACATTCACAACCATTTTGCCCTGGTTGCAGGAAAAAGAAATTATGTAATACAGCACCCTTCAACCATTATACCCCTTTTCCAGATATGCGCATGACCTCCTTGACCGCCAAGTAAAAAAGTACGAAGGTGGATGAACAGGTGTCAAACAACATGCAGAGAGAGATATCTTTACTGAACATAAAGATAACTACAAAGGACTCCACAACTGTTCACCAAATTCCCAGATATGCATATGACCTCCTTGACCTCCTGATAAAAAAGTACTAGGGTGGATGAAGGGGTGTGATTAATAGTAGACAGAGAGAGAGAGATATATCTTTACTGAACATAAAGATGAATGCAAAAGACCCGATACCTGTTCAGCAGCATAGTTAAGTATCAATATGACCTCCCTGACTTCCCAAAGATATAATCCATAAAAATATGGACTCCGGTTCAGTAAGAAAGATAATGATGAAAGGAAAATGCATGGGCTTAGTAAACATAAGAATAAATTATCTAAGAACAAAAAGGAATGGAAAATATAAAAAAACTGATTAACAGGGACACACTGCTTTAAGAGAAGTGTGCTGCTTTTGCAGGCCAGGTACCCAGGGTGATAATGAGAGTCATGTGACATGTAATGAGTCACATGACTGCTCTTGTTGCCTAGCATCTGGTTTCCTGTTAAAATAACCGCCTAGAAGCAGTGTTGCACCTCCATTACCAAGTTAAGAGCTGGAGGTCCTGCAACATTGCAGACAACTAAAAAGTAAGAAACATTTATAATGTATGGGAGAGGCTTATTATTACCAGAAATTGCTAAGTTTACAATGTTGTTATGGTATCGTTGTGACATCAAGAGGTTGTTAACCCCTCTTGACTATGTCACAATGATACCATAACAACATTGTTACCATCGTGCATGTGCATCCCTCAGTGTTAGGCTATTCCCTCCCCTCCATAAACAGTGAACTAGAATGGTCCTGGCTAAAAATGTTGTCTTTTTATTCATTTTCTTTGAAGTGTAGCTACCCAGAAAACACCAGCATCTCTTGGAGTCTTTCTATATGTGACCAGGTTGCTTGAATGTCCTGGTATTGATGAGGTGATGCTCAAGTCCCGCAACTGTGCCTGTCATCTGTCACACATAGGAAAGCGGACCCAACTACTTCCAATGCATGAGGGCAAAGGTGGGAATTTAAGTGAATGTAACATGTTATGCTAGTGCCCATATACTATATAAGCTAATGGATGGCCATTGGACAGTAACCATGCTACAATCCCTTCTCGAGGTTTCCATGACAACAGTAAACCTCTTGAGCTACACTCTCGAGGTTTACCATGTTGTCATGGAAACCTCTCGAAGAAATTACAGCATGGTTACTGTCCGATGGCCATCCATTATCCTCTATGTTTTACTAGACAGTACAATGTCATGACCTGATTCTTTTAAGATGCAAAGTTTCATGTTTAGAAGCTGCATGTTTGCAATGGAGCATCCTGCTATAAACAGACAACTCTTTGTTTATGGACCCAGATTGAAAAGAAATTAAAGCTGCAAGTGGGTCAGGTGTAGAGCAACACTACCATATAAAACCTTTAACATTGTTATAACAGTTTAAATCTTTTATTAGAACATAATAGCAAGAAAAAATACATTGCACTGAGAGTTTTTGAAGAAAACAAAACGGTTCAACCTGGGTCAGCAACAAACTTTAAGAACAAA
The DNA here is from genome assembly GCA_016271365.2 of Neoceratodus forsteri. Taxonomy (NCBI): domain Eukaryota; kingdom Metazoa; phylum Chordata; order Ceratodontiformes; family Ceratodontidae; genus Neoceratodus; species Neoceratodus forsteri. The sequence continues at coordinate 1,095,294,036 of CM057456.1, read as the reverse complement.
CCAATGGGCATTTGTTTAAGGGGATTACCAAAAAAAGATTAAAAATGTGTTTGACTGTAAATGAAAAGTGTAAAGGTATGTAGAGCACTGCAAACTATTATAAACTGAGTATATAAACACACCGTTTAGGGTGTGTTAAATTAAAATAAGGTCTCTGTATGAAGGTTAACATATGAAGAAAGTAGACACTTTCAAAACCAGCAACACTCAGTAAGTTTATTCACAGTACTTAAAAGGCAACATATCAATAGGCCATGAACCCAGCATGGGGAATTATAAGGCTGTGACTATGTAAGTTAACCATCGGTGTGTATTGAAGTGTTTTAATTAATGTTTTTGTGACAAGAATATATCATAGACTTGAAACTGTGAACGTAGGAGTCGATTACCAGAGTTTATGCATACTATTATATAACAAGGGGTGTGGGTTTATTTACAACAGCTCACATAGGAAACTTAATTAGAGAGATAAAGTGTACATATATATCTTTTTTGTTTTAGATTATGAACAATACCAATTCAAAAGTTTTTTGGGTGAGATAATTTTTGTTTTAGTTATGGAACGCATATCTGTATATGTATATATACTTATTATTTTAATAACGTGTTTTCATTTAATAACAATATAATACTGTGCTTTAGATACAGTGTGTCACTAAAGAAGGATTTTTTCTGAAACGTTTGATAAACACTGTACCATTAATAACAAATTATCTTGATTTATTATTCAAACAACTAGTTGTATATTTTATACTGGGTGAGTTGGTCCATTTTGTGCCAATCGGTTTACATATGATTTTTGCCTTGATCGGTCAGAGGACTACTCCCTTTAAACAAAACCTTTTTTTTTTACCTAGGTTGACTGTGCTGGAACACACTCTTTGAGTTACCATATAGTAAAGACAATTGTCCTCATGGCATATGACCCTGCACCTCTCCCCCCTTGGGTGGCAGAGGACCCTGTGCATTGGGTGACAGATGCACGCTTTGCCCTGTGCATCTGTAGCTGTTGCTACACAGAATTGCAGGGACTACAGGGCCCAGCACTTCCACAGTCCACCAGACAGCCACATGAATTCTTCACATATGTCATTGTACCAAACTGCAGGGCCTGCAATTTGCGGGCCCTGCGCTTCTGTAGGTGGACGGAATTTTCTCTTCATGCAGGGCATCTGCATCTGTTTAGGACCTGTGTGAATGAGGATACAATTCCACTATCTCAAAAAGAAAGGAAATTCTTTGCAAAAAATACTTTGTTAATGCACTAGTTAGGGTAACTTAAAGCCAGAAAAGTAATGAAATGTGGCATTAGGGTTTTCAACCATAATGCCCCATCCCAACCCCCTCAAGCAGCAAAAGGAAAATACAATAGGGTTTTGGGTCTTTGGAGTCTTCGCAAATCAGTGGTGGAGTGTTCCTTGGGGGTTGTCAGCCCTATTGCTGCCCCCTCCCCCCATCCCATAGCCTCCAATCTGAAGCATAAGTTATAGCTCCGTGCCACTGCCTCATAAAGGTAGAGAAGTATGTCTCAACATAGGTTGCCAACACAATTTGTTATACCGTTCTTCATGCAGGGCCCTGCGTGAAGAAAAGAGATTAAATTTGTGACATTGTTTGCTCACGGAATGGGGTGGACATTAGGGTTGACAACCCCCAAGGAAGACCCCACCTCTGATTTGCCAAGACTCCGGACACCCAAAACCCTATTGTTTTTCCCTTTTGCTGTCTGCTGTCCTAACGCCCCACTTCTCTACTTGTGTGGCATTAAGTTACCCTAACTGGTGCATTAACAAAGTTTTTGGCAAATAATACATACATAAATTGTGTTTTAATTTGTGTGAGAAACAATTCTATACACACAGCCATTTATACTTTAAGACTAACATAAAACAGTGGATAGTGGTCAAGTGAATGCAGAGGCTAAATGGCTAATCTGGGATGGTGGGCCATCAATGAGTGAAAAGGTAAAGATACCAAAGATCAATAGACCACTTTAACATCAAAATTACAAAGCAAGAGTATTCTGGGGGCTTATGGGCATGCCGACCTGGGGGGCCTGATCATTGCAAAACTTCTTGTGAGATCCTGATGCCAACAGCTTACAGTCCAATGTATTATGGCTTTATGAAGATACCCTCAAAGAAGATCCTCAACCCCCCACCGATAAATTCTGGCAGGTTATTCACTCTGTATTCAACACTCCCATTATCTGCCCACCAGAATTCTGAAACTCTGGAGCTCCTACTTTTCCAATCCTCCCAAGGCTGCCACTGCTTTTTTTTTTGTATAATATTTATTGATTTTATCTTTTATCATCAACAAAAAAGGACAATTGCAACCATATACTTGTAGAACTGAGTACATACATCCATCTCATAAATAACTTTCATAATATCATATCAGTTATCAAATTCCAGTTCCTACAGATCAATTCAGAATAAAACTGGATACTTAATTATTATTAATAAGTTGATTAACTTCTCAAAACTTTAAAGACTAAAGGTACATTAAAAAAAAGATAAATAACTGAACACTAACAGTGCAGCTCCTTTCATATTAGAAGTACAATAATATTAGCTAATAATTAATCTATATTATGCAAGCCATATAACCTTCTTTCAAAAAACATATTTTTCTTTCATTTTTATAGTGATGAACTGAAAGTGTCTTGGAACTCAGGAAGTCACACTATGCCTCCAAATCCCTCTGAGAAGATCAGGACCTCTGCCAGAGATAGTGTTGCCAAAAGCTGTGCCCATAGGCTAGAGAACAACTCCATCTTTCCCTTCAGAGCAAATGTTAGCCGCTTCATTGTTAATGAGGATAACATGAGACGTCTCCACATATGGACTTTGGGTACTGCGCTCGAGACCCAGGTATTCAGTATAATTTGTCGGGCCAAAATTAGCAATACTCTCACCCACCTGGGGTGTAGAGACCAGTCTCCCCTTCCATCTCTTACCAACCCAAATAGAAGCGAAATTGATGACATTTCTAGTTGTAACCCTCCCATTCTACTAATTTCTTGCTTCATTTGTTCCTAATACTTTTGTATTATCTTACAACCCAAAAAATAATGCAAATAGGTACCTCTTTCAGTCAGGCATCTACCACACATAGGTGAAATCTCCAGGTGGTATTCATTTACTCTCACTGGGGGGCAGAAAAGATAATGTAGGAACTTAAATTGTGCCTCTTTTAGTTTATTACAGGCTAAAAGACCCATATGAGAGGAGATCACTTGTTCCCATGTTTCGTCATCGAAAGTACACCTGAGGTCCCCCTCCCATCTTTTCCTACTAGTTTAAGCTGGTTCCCCAAAGTATTTTCTATCCAATCTTGCTATTCTCCCTATCAACCCCTTTTCACTGGTACTGGCCCCTCTAATTTCCCTTTCTATCAGTTTTATCAACTCTTCCTTCTCTGTCTGTGCCATTAACTTTTCCCCATAATGTCTAATTTGTAGGTATCGCAATCTATGAGAATCTGGTATATTAAGGCTTCTTTTAATAGCTTCAAATGAGTAGATACCCTCCTCCCCCCCATAAGTCACCCAGACATTTCACCCCATTGGCTTCCCAGTTAGTAAACCCCCCGTCCTCCCAACCTGGGAGGAATTCCGGGTTCATCGCCACTGGTACTAGCAGTGTATTGTTTCCCATGGAATTCCTTCTTTTGTTAAAGCTCCTCCAAGATGCCAGAATTGTCATTACCATGGGGTTTGGACATTTGGCCCTAGCATATGCTCTCTCTCTCCTCCTGGCACCAAATAAGCTATAAGTTGGCCTGTACAGCCTTCTTGTTCCAAGTCTAGCCATGCTGCTGCCTCCCCCCGCGATACCCAATTATGCATACAGTATATCTAATATGTGCCACCAAGAAATATCCCCACACATCTGGAAATTCCATACCTCCCTTAGCTTTCGAGGCTTTAAGTCTATGCAAAGCCATTCTTGGTTTGCTACCCCTCAAAATAAAATTAGTAAAGTTCCTATCTAGTTGTTTCAAATCTTTCTTGGATGGGCAGAATGGTATCATCTGCATTATGAATAGAAACCTGGGAAGTATATTCATTTTTATGAGGTTAATATTCCCAAGCCATGATATAGGTAGGCCATTCCATCTAGCCATCTTGTCACTTACCCTTTTTATGATTGGGGAGTAATTTAGCCCATATAGGCCTTTTAAATCTCTACCCCTTTGACTCCTAAATATGTAAGATTATGATCCACCGCCTTTAGCCCCCAAGTGGTTTTCCCTCTATAGTTATTCCCTTTATCTAAATACATTAGTTCAGATTTGCCTAAATTGAGATTATATCCAGAGAATGTGGCAAATTCCTGCACCACATCCAACAAAGCAGGTACAGACACCTCTGGGTTAGTCAAATAAAACACGAGGTCATCAGCGTATAGTAAAATATGATGTTGGGAACCACCCTGTGTCCCTATACCCTGAATCATTCCACTTTTCCTTACCCTGCACACTAAAGGTTCAATTGCCATAGCAAACAAGAGGGGAGAGAGGGGACAGCCCTGCCTCGTGCCCCTACATAGCTGAAACTCCTTTGATGGGGTGCCATTGACCAACACTCTTGCTTTAGGCTTATTATATAGTAATTTTACCAGTTTAATAAATCCCGTGCCCACCCCAAATCTTGCCAAGACCTCAAAGCGGTAAGGCCATTCAATTCTATCAAACGCCTTCTCCGCATCCATTGATATAACACAGGCTTTCCTGGATTCTTAGTCCCCCACCATACAACATTAAGGAGTCTTCTTATATTATGATACGACATCCTTCCCTGAATGAAACCTGTTTGGTCTGAGTGTATAATTGTGGGCAGCAAGACCTCCAACCATTGTGCCAATACTTTAGCTATGATTTTACAATCATAGTTGAGCAGGGAGATGGGCCAGTAAGATGAACACTCCATGCTATCTTTATCTGGTTTCAACAGGACATGAATATTAGCTAAGGAGCAAAAGGCAGGTAATTACCCTCCCTTCCCCACCTCCTTAATAAACCCACACATTGGGCCCACTAACATATCTTTTATTACCTTATAGTATTCCGCAACAAATCCACCTGGGCTCCCTGCCTTATCCAATTTTAATCTTGTTATGGCACATTTTATCTGTTTCAGAGATCTCCGCCCCCATTATGACAGCCTGATCCTCCAACAATTTGGGAAGTGTGACATGATCCAGGAATAGCTTTGCCTTTTCCTCATTGCCTAGGCATTCCACCTTATATAACTTTGAGTAAAATGCTTTAAAAGATCTCTCGAATACCCTGCTCCTGTGTGATAATTTTACTCCCCCTACCTTTTATTGAAACAATTCTACTGGAGGTTTTTCCACCCTTCATTAATTTTACAAGCAAGGGACCTGGTTTGTTGCCCCACTCATAGATTCGTTGTCTTGCAAATATCAAGTTCTTCTGTGCCAACCCAGTTAGGGTCTCATTGAGGGCTTCCTTGGCCACCTTCAGCTGCTGTCTGTCTATCATCTTATTGTCACACAAGACCTTAGTTTCTAAGTCTTTAATTACTGTTTTTAACTCATTCACTTTCTATCTTCTCTCCTTCTTTACCTTCGCTGTGTAACTAATTATAGCTCCTCTCATAACAGCCTTACCCGCCTCCCATACTAGGCCCTTTGAGGGGATATAATCCTTATTATTGGCCAATATTCCTCCCATGTAGATTTTAAATCGACTTGAAACTCCTCTTTACTCAAGAGGTAGGTGGGGAATCTCCACTGGCCTGGCTTTCTGTCTGTAGTCTTCCTGGTCAAATTCAATTGCACCATAGCATGGTCTGAAATTATTATCAGTCTATGAGAAACCTCTTTTACCCTCACAAATAGGCTCCTATTGATAAAAATGTGATCTAATCTTGACCATGAGTCGTGGGGTGTTGAGTAGAATGTAAATTCTCTGAGTCCCGGATGCATTGTGCACCAACTATCTATCAATTCGAGTTCCCGTAGGCCTGGTAGTCCGGTTTTGCCTCTTACCCTTCCCCTGATAGTCCATAGCCCAATCCATGATGCAATTGAAATCACCTCCAAGTATTAGCCCTTGGAACTGCTCTCTTTGTATTACATCAAGGATAGACTGAAAGAAGACAGCGTCATAAATCGCCGGAGCGTATATGCTGACAAAGATGACCTCAGATCCCCACAGTCTACCCCTGACAAAGACATACTGACCTTCCTTGCTGTCTTTTACTACTTGTAGCACCTCTAGGAGGAAGTTCTTGTGCACTAAAGTTGCAACGCCCCTCTTATGCGAGGACTAGGATGCGGCACGACATGACTCCACCCAACCCCCAACCAATTTCCCATGTTCTTTAGGCATCAAGTGTGTTTCCTGAAGCATTGCAATTTGTACTTTCCTCCATTTTAGTGCAGATAAAAGTTTGGTTATTTTAACGGGCGTATTAATTCCCTTAATATTCCATGAAATTATAATATCTTCCTGCTCATTAGACATCATTTTATATAGTTGGTATCCCAGGCCCACACATATATCCCACTAAGAACATCACTCATCATTTTTGATATGAATGAACTGCCATTAACATTAACAATAACATTAGGACAAAAACATTTAGACTTTTTGGACTGTTTATAACCGATAACCCTCCGCTCCCCACCTTCCCTCCCCTAATATCTCTAATTGCATATCAGTTGCTCTTTGTTTAATTTTATGTTCCTTGTCTACAGAACTAACAGCCCTCATGGCTGACATGTTCTATTTCCCAACTCACCCTCAGACTCAAAATTCCCCCCTCCCTTCCCCGCACCCATCAGCCCATTTTGTTAGCAGAAATGCCCTTTAGGATGAAAGTGAAAGATCAGTACGAGCTTGTATCTCTATCAAATATATTCAGTATCTTTTCACCCTGTGGTAGGCCACCCACCTTGTCCTGGAGCTCCGCAGAGGTATTCTCCGGACCAAACCCCCCCCCACCTTTTCCCTGCAACTACCACATGTCACGGTTTACTATTCACTGCTGGCACCCCATTGATCTTTACTATAAATCACCTCTGAGCACCCCTATATTCTGCAAGAGGGTTTGGCTGTTCCTGTACTCAAAACAGGCCTCAAGAACTCATCATTGCTCAGATTGTAACAGTTGAGGATGGCCGTCTCCCCCCGCAGTTCCCCACCCCATATTTACTTTGGCGCCCAGAGAGTTCAAATCACGCCATGAGTCATTCGCACCAAAGAGGTGAGCTTTAGTCCCCAGTGGATCCACCCACCCCATTGAAGCCACTAGAACCAGGGCCTGTTTAGCTTGAAGGAGCAAAAAGTCGCACATTTACCAGCCAGGAGTTTTATCTGCCTTTGTTTTGTTTGTCCCAGTCCTGGATAAAGGTTTTCAACTTTTGCGGCTCCCAAAATGAATATGAGGCCCCCTCCATTCTGACCTGAACCACTGCTGGATATGCAAGAAAAAATTCAATGTGCCTTTCCCTCAGCATATTCATTGTCTCACTGAAGGCTTGGTGTTTCTTTTGAATGCGTTGAGACAAGTCCTGATGCAGGGTCAGCTTGCAGCCCTCGTGGACTATCTCCTTCTTTGCCCTGTAAGCCATCATCTCCTGCTGATCTTGGAAATTGTGCAGGCAGAATATGATCTGCCTAGGTGGCAGATTTCGGCTGCAGCCAGTGATATAGGCCCCAAAGTGGCCGCGCTTGAAGCTTCACCTGGGCCTGATTTCTTGTTTGCGGTTTTGGTGGTATTCTGCGTCGATTTACCAGTAACCAAGAACTCCTCCACATTCTTGATCATTTCTCCTTCCAACTTTGCTATTTGGAGATTTGAACTTTTGTGCCAAAAAACAATTTATTTCAATAAGAGTGCGGAGGTGAGGAGATTTGCGTCTTCTCTACTAGTAGCTCATTAGCACCCCCTGCACTGCTTTTAACTCATTGCCTCCACAGGCTCACTCTGAGATTACACCACTCGTCTGCTGAATCTCCTGTATACTTTTAACAATGAATCCTGGGCCTTTCTAAGCAAAATCAAGCCATAGTCAGCATGTCGCAAACAAATGCTAATAGCTCAAAAACTGTACATGCTAGACACAAAGTATGAGTGGCAGAGTTATTCAACACAAAATTGCCTTTCCAATGGTGGCATGCATGTAATAATAAGTAATTTTGTTTTTTTTCTATGCTGGTTGAAAGAGCAAATTAAATATTTTTTTCACTAAAAAAGGGCAACATAAGCCATTTTTTGTTGGAAAAAATGTAAAATGTCAATACCAAATTAAACATACAGACATTAGATGGTGTTTTAATATTATGTTTGTTAAAAAAAATATATCTTTTTATTATAAAATGTAATTTTTCCCCATTTTAGTCAAGGTACTTTGGTGAGATTTGAGGGATGAATCTCAACCACACACACCATATCATAAACAAATGCGTATAACTCCAAAAGTATACATGATACACAAAAAGTATCAGCATGAAAGTTGATGAGCACAGAAATGTCTTTCCAATGGTGGTATGCAAATAATAATATGTAATTTTTTTTTCTATGCTGGTTGAAACAGCAAAAAAAAATATTTTTTTCACTAAAACAGGCAACATAAGCCATACACACCATACCATAAACAAATGTGAATAACTCCTAAAGTATACATGATATACACAAAATATCAGTGGCAAAGTTGTTCAGCACAAAATTACCTTTCCAATGGTGGTATGCAAATAATAATATGTAATTTTCTTTTCTATGCTAGTTGAAACAGCAAAAAAACATATTTTTTTCACTAAAACAGGCAACATAAGCCATACACACCATACCATAAACAAATGCGAATAACTCCTAAATTATACATGATATACACAAAATGTCAGTGGCAAAGTTGTTCAGCATAAAATTACCTTTCTAATGGTGCTATGCAGTCAAATATATATTATATTCTGTTACACTGTATATTAAAATATATAAGTGACTTCTCCAGACATTGCAAGGGCACACTGGGAGTCAGTAGCTGACTTCTGCAGGCGTCCTCAGGACACACCAGTGTATTTTACTGATGACTACAGGCGTCTGCTTGGAGACAATACAACCTGTGCATTCTCTGTCCTCCTTCACCTCTCTCCACCCACTTAGCCTCTTACAGCACCCTATCCACATACTTCTACTTGTCTCCCATCGCTCCTCTTCAACTCTTTCAGCCCTCATTTTACTTAACCCTGCTAAAGGTCACAGTCTTTTTTTTGTGTTTTGTTTTTATTGATTTTGCGAGCAAAAAAAAATGAGTACACAGAAGGATAGCAAAAGACTCATCATATGACCCAGGACATTCACTTACAAAGGATCCATTTAGGACACCTCCTCATGAGTTACATCATAGGTGGGAATACCCACAAAAAGCATCATCCATATAATATATATTCCCACTGCATGCAGCTAAGGAAGGACAAAAGGGAGTCAAACACAAGATAAGTAGTGCCCAAATATCAGTGACCAGTATAACTAAATGGTCAGAAAGATTCCCCCTATGGAGGCAGATAGTACATAAGTTATAGGAATTCCCCAACCTGCCAGGAATAAGCAAACATTCAAACATGCCCATATTTTAGAGCAACAAAAACACCCATTAGGAGACTGTAAGGGCAGAATAAGGTTAAAAGAAGCATAGTAAAACAGACAGACTTAACACAGATAACAGCCCCCCCACCCAAATGGCCTACAATATAGCCCAAAAGAGTCCAGCACAAATAGCTCCCAACATGGTAGGCAGTCTATCTATCAGCAACATCAAAATACAGTAGTTGGAGCTTATAAGAAAAAAATTGATTCTGTGTAGCTCCTACTGAGAAGAAGAAACCTGCACAATCCTTATGAAAACTCAGCCTGCCAGTGTCCAGCCATGTCCATCCACATTACTATAACCGAGTAGTTAAACCAGAACCCATGTGCCAAACTTGCAACTCAGTTCTTCCCAGAACATCAGTCCTCTTTTGAAAAATTTTCATCTTCTGCACCCACTGCCAGCTCCTGTTCAGTACAGCACACCATCTTTTCAGCATCTTTGGATTCATTAAACTGATACTGGTGACCCTTCTACGTTAAACTGAATTTAGCTGGGAGCAATAGCTGATGCTGGACTTTTAAGTGATGGAGATGGCTCCTGAGCCGGTCAAACTCTTTGTGTCATTGTCTGGTGCTGTAGGAAAGGTCTGGAAAGAGCATGAGAGTATCCTCCCTGTATTTCAAAGACCTCTACTTCCTGGCAATGGCTAGTGCTCAGTGGCTCTACGATGCTGGTTTGACAACTATTTCGTTGACCGGCATCACATCAACAGGCTCCATGTTGACCGTGATTTGCAGTCGACAGGGAGCCGTGCACGTTGGACAGTGTTTTTTTCTTTAGGGCCCAAACCCCCCACACAGGGGTCTCTGTCCCTGCACCACCATACTATTGGATTCCAACTCCAAGTCAGAGTTGCTTCAGGGAGGGGATGCAGGATGGGGGGAAGTGTTGCCGGGTCCCGGGCGGACTTCTACAGCGACATGTCAATGTTGTCGGCATCGACGTTTGTCACTGTAGAAGTGTCGATGTGTGGGAAGTATACCATGCTGGGTTCTGGTCTCCAATGCCAGTGCACACCACCATCAGTGTTGGAGGCGCTGTGGGGTCCGATGCTGCCCGGCTTGGGGTAATCCGGTAAGCTTTTTCAATAGATAGAAGGGGATCATCCTCAGAAAGCCCCAGAATAGTGTGTAGAAAGGTTTTTGCAAAACTGAGACAATCCTACCCCTCTGCAGCCTCAGATAACTCCACCACTCTCAAATTCCTCTCTCTGGCCTGATTCTCAACAGTTTCAAGATGTAGTGCATTTTATTTAATCAGCTTTAACGTTGCCTCGGAGGACTTGGGAGCTGAGACTTCTGATCACTGCACTGCCTGTTCACTCAAGTCCATTCTTGATTTCAGGCCCAAAACTCTGGGAATCAAAGTGTCAAACTTTTTATCCAGCTCCTATCCAGACTTAATGAGCTGGTGCAGAGTAGCCTGAATTGAGGTGAGTGATGTGCCCCCCCCCCCGGTGGTGGCTCAGCCGATTTTGTGGCTCCACTGGACAATGCAGGCCACTCCTCATGTTGTTGCTGCTGTTTCTTGGGAGCAAAAAAAGTCTACAGGAGGGGCATTTGCCCCACAAGATTTACCCATTCTGCCAACTTTAGAAGTACCATACACCCACTCATATACATAGATACATACATAGATACATAGACAGTGTCAGCAGATAAGGGCCTGTGGCCCACCTAGTCTGCCCATTTGAGTTTGTAACTTCAGTTTATGTTTTCCTAGAACTCTGTTGCCCCTTACCCCTGACCTCCAGAATTTCTTTATGTCTATCCCATGCATTCTTAAATCCCGTGATTTTTTCAGCCCCCACCACTTCCTCAGGCAGGGTGTTCCACTTGTCCACCATCCATTCTATGAAGAAATTCTTCTTCACATTTCCTCTGAATCGTCCTCCCTCCAACTTCATCCCATGCCCTCTAGTCCTGGAACATCTTTTTTGCTTAAAAATAGTGTATTCTTGCACCATGTTCCTCCCTGTAAGATACTTGTATGTCTCTATCATGCCCTCTCTCTCCCTCCTCTCCTCCAGGGAGTACATATTCAGTTCCTTCAACCTGTCCTCATAGGACTTGTGATGTAATCCATGAACCATCTTTGTTGCCCTCCTCTGAACCTTCTCTACCTTGTCTATGTCCTTATGTAGGTAAGGTCTCCAGAACTGTACACTGTACTCCAGGTGGGGCCTCACTTGTGTTTTGTACAGTAGAATCATGACCTCCCTTTTCCTGCTGGTGATGCCCCTGCCTATGCATCCCAGCATCCTAGTTGCTTTACCTGCTGCCTTGTCACACTGTTTCCCTACCTTGAGGTCATCAGAGATGATAACCCCATGATCCCTTTCCTGCTTGGTGCATGCTATATCCTCACCCCCCAACTGATATATTGTGCCAGGGTTTTTGTGCCCCATATGCATTATCTTGCACTTCTTTGCATTGAATTTCAACTGCCAAACCCCTGACCATTCTTCAAGTTTCTGCAGGTCCCTTCTCATTCTGTCTACACCCTCTGGAGTGTCTACTCTGTTACAGAGCTTTGTGTCATCAGCGAACAGTGAAATTCTGCCTTCTAGGTCCTGCGCAATGTCACCGATGAAGATGTTGAATAGGACCGGTCCCAGCACTGATCCCTGTGGTACCCCACTGGTCACTCTTCCCTCTGTGGAGTGACAGCCATACACTTTTTTCAAGAAAATGTCCAAGTTTTAGGAAGTTTTTAACAATGATTCCCGGGAGCTCAAGAATTGTGCTGCTTTCTTGACAGCTGCTCAGCAGCACCCGGTTCACAGTCTTGATGTGTGGACGCCATACTCCTGTACCTCTCTTCTCCTGCTATTGGATCTGCCCTCCTTTATCACCCATCTCAATCTCTCTTTTCACCGCAAGTCTGTCACCTATGTGTGAAAGCAACTTAAGTTCCTCCCCTCCACAAAGGGGGTGACTCCGCTTCCTCATGGAACTACCACCCTAGTTGTCTTCCCCTTTTGCTGGATAAACTTCTGGAGAAACTTATCCTTTCCCAGCTCTCCACCTTTCTCATCTCCATTGATTTCCTCTCTCCCTTCCAGTTTGGTTTCTGAAAGGTCCATTTCACTGTGTCTACCCCCTCATGGTCACGACTCCATTCTTAAGAGGACAGACCCGGAGAACTATACAGCCACCATCATTGACCATACCAAGGGCTTTGATCTGGTGCGCCCCCCCCCGGATAAGTTGAGGGAGCAGGAATATCCAATCATTTAGTCGACTGAGTCAATTCCTATCTTTTGCTTATTTCTTTTTTATTTAGTTTACAATTCTTGTCCAGGAAAGACACACTAAACTGAAGCTTGTTTACAGATGCATCCTGGGAGCAAAGGGATTGACTTGCTCATGGTTTCACAGTATGCAAGTGGTGCTTTGGCATTCAAACCCAGTTCTACAGGTCTGTAGCTCAGTGCTCTTAACTACTACACTATACTGCCTCCCACTTCTAATTGACTTACATTGGTTCAGGTAGATGATGCCTTATCTCCCTTTCCCTCTTAACTCTGGAGTCCTTGGGAGCTCCATTCAGGGTCCTGTCTTCTTCTCTGCCATGCTTAATGGTTTTACCTCAGCCTTGGTTGCGTATGTATGCTGATGACACAGTTCTCTATGCAACTGGTGCTTTAGTCAGAGTTGGAGTTATCAGTACACATGACTTTGACAATGTCCATTTCTGGTTCTGTTCCAACCTGCTTCTGATGACAGCCAAAATGAAGGTATGCATGTCCTTTTGTATTGCCCAGATCTACCACTGCTTTTTAATCTATTTATTATGTAGGAAGCACAAAGTTGGGTTAATAAGTTTGCAGATGGCACCAAAATTTGTGGTGCAGCAGACAAAGAGGAAGAAGCTGCTAGAAGCATCCAGCAAGATTTGGATAAAATCGCAGAGAGGGTAAATAGGTGGGACATGAAGCTTAATGAGGGTAAATGTACACTATTGCATATTGGAAAGAATAATGGTAAGGCAAGCTACTATTTAAATTGTGCTGAACTAAGACAGGTAAACACAGAAAGGGAGTTGGGTATTATAATAACATCAGACTTTAAAAAAGGCAGCGCAAGTATTAGGCTGGATTAAGAGAAACACTGTAAGCAAGTCAAAACGAAGTAATGTCACCACTGTATGGGTTTATATGAGGCCTCAATTGGAATACCACTGCCAGTTCTGGAATCCATATTGCAGGATAGACATAGAGTAGAAAGAGTCCAAAGAAGGGCAACTGGAGCAATGGTAGCTGGAGACAGAATGGAATATGGGGAGAGACTTAATACCTTTAATTTGCTTAGCTTGGAGCAAAGGAGGCTAAGAAGAGATCTAAGCTCTGTCTGCACTACATAACTGTTGAAAAATGTTTTCAAAACCAGTTTAATTAAACCATTTTAGTGCATTTGCACTACAGAGTAACCATTCTTGATAATGGTTTGCTGTGTCCACACTACTTGTGTTAAACCTGTCCTCCCAGTAACCATTTAATATTAATTCCAACACACAGAACTGTGCTTGCCTCTCCAGGCTGCAGCTAGAATGGTAGTTAAGATGTTACAGCTTAAACCATTTTAATGTTGCTTGCACGCATGTGCAAGAAACATAGTGCCATCATCTGAGTTTTCGGAGGTGTGGCACCCGTCTTCCAATGCAGTCAGTGTGTTTGAAGGCGTGGGCCCAGTTCCCCAATCACTGCAGCAGCTGTCTATGACAGCAGCTGAAAATGCAGTGGTCGTACAGTTGAAAGGGAGAGCTCCTCTTCAGTGAGCAGAGCTCCCCACTCCACACACACGCAAGCACGCATACTGCGTGCTCATGCGCCTTCCACCTCCCCCCCACACTGTATGGCTGACGGGGGTGCCCAATCCCCCGTCGCCTCCACTACCCCCAAAGCATCCAGGTGCCATGCTGGGAGCCCACCCCTGCATGGCAAAATGTTTTGGCCAGTGGGGTGCCCAACTCGTCGGCTCCAGCACCCCCAACAGCCTTCCAGCTACCATGCTGGAGCCCACCCCAGTGTGGCAAACGTCCCTCATAGTCTTAAAAAAAACCAAACACTGTAAATAACAAAAACTGCCCCTTGGCGCTTCTCCCAGGCCCCTCCCACAACCCGCACCCACCCACTGCGCACCCTGCCTCCCCACACCCCTCCTCACCCCATACTTACCTCCGGACCTCGGCGCGACGATCTTCAGTGGACCGGGAACACGTCTGCACTCTTGAAAGCCGACTGCGAACTGAGGAAATGCCGGTAAGCTGTATAATGGAATAGATAGGGTTTTTTCAACTTTGCTGCTTATCTCAGGCATTTTTTGGAATTTTGACACCAAATTTTCAACATGGGGTTTTTGGGACCCCTCCTCATGAATTCTGTCACTGTCATGGTGTTAATCAGGCCCAAAGGGTGATTTCTCGTTCACTGCATGAAATCACCTTTCGGGACTGATTAACGAAAAGACAGTGCCAGTGTTCATAAGGTGGGCTCTCAAAAAGCCTATGTTGCAATGACTGTTTTACGAGCGTGCGTTGCTCAGTTCCTACGCACGCTCGTAAGCTCGTGAATTTTTAATATTTGCACTCTGGATTTTCAATGTTGCCATTTTACCACACCTCCTTATGAGCAGTACAGCTGTCATTTTTCACATCTCACCCAAAATGTGTTTCCATGCATGTAGCGCACAATGGCGGAGTTGGTGTGTGAAATCAATGTATGGGACTCATTAAGAAATTCACAGTGACACTGTTCATGAGCAGAGGTCTTAAAATGGCTATGTTGAAAATTTGGTGAAAAAATTCTTAAAAATGTCTGTTTTACGAGTGTGCATTGTGCAGTTCCTACGCACGCTCGTAAGTTCACGAATTTTTAATATTATCACTCCAGATTTTTAACATTGCCAGTTTACCACACCTCCTTATGAGCAGTACAGCTGTCATTTTTCACGTCACCCAAAATATGTTTCCATGCATGTAGCGCACAATGGTGCAGTCAGTGTTCGCAATCAATGTTTGGGACAGATTAAGAAAATCACAGTGACACTGTTCATGAGCAGAGGTCTTAAAATGGCTATGTTGAAAATTTGGTGAAAAAATTCCCAAAAATGACTGTTTTAGGAGCGCACGTTGCGCAGTTCCTATGCAAGCTCGCAAGTTTGCAAATTTTCAATATTTTCACTCCAGATTTTCAACATTGCCATTTTACCACACCTCCTTATGAGCAGTACAGCTGTCATTTTTCACATCTCGCCCAAAATGTGTTTCCGCGCATGTAGCACACAATGGTAAGTCGGTGTGCAAAATCAATGTTCGGGACAGATTAAGAAAATCACAGTCACACTGTTCATGAGCAGAAGTGTTACAATGGCTATGCTAAAAGTTTGGTGAAAAAATTCCCAAAAATGACTGTTTTACGAGCATTTGTTGCACTGATCCTACACATGCTCGTAAATGCATGAATTTTCAATATTTGCACTCCAGATTTTTAACATTGCCAGTTTACCACACCTCCTTATGAGCAGTACAGCTGTCATTTTTCACATCTCACCCAAAACATGTTTCCGCCCATGTAGCACACAATGGCGTAGTCGGTGTGCAAAATCAATGTATGGAACACATTAAGAAAATCACAGTGACACAGTTCATGAGCAGAGGTCTTAAAATTGCTATTTTGAAAATTTGGTGAAAAAATTCTAAAGCGGCGCTGTTTCGTGCGTGCGTTGCGCAGTTCCCTTGCGCTAAATGAACGTTCCAAATTTTTAATATTTGCACTCTAGATTTTCAACATTGCCATTTTACCACACCCCTTATGAGCAGTACAGCCGCATTTTTCACATGTTGCCCAAAATGTGTTTCCGTGCATGTAGTGCACAGTGGCGCGATCGGTGTGCGATTCAATGTTTGGGACAGATTAAGAAAATCACAGTGACACTGTTCATGAGCAGAGGTCTTAAAATGGCTATGCTGAAAATTTGGAGAAAAAATTCCCTTCAGATGTTCTGCAATGTTACTAATGAAGACATTGAACAGGACTGGCCCCAGCACCGATCCCTGCAGCACCCCACTGGTCACCCCCTCTCCTTAGACTGCACCACATTTACCACCACTTTCTACCTCCTGTCTGTTAGCCAGTTTCTAACCCAATTTACCACCCTTTCCCCCATGCCCAGCCTACCCAGCTAGTTTATCAGCCTCCTGTGTGGGATGGTGCCAAAGGCTTTGCTGAAATCAAGGTAAGCGTTGTCCACTGCCCCACCCTGATTCACTTCCTTTGTCACCCAGTCAAAGAAATCAGCCAGATTTGTCTGATATGATGTCCCCACTATGAATCCAAGTTGTCTATGGTCCTGGGCTCCGATGGCTTCTAGATGCCCCACAATCCTTTCTTTAAGCAATGTCTCCATGATCTTCCCAACTACTGAGGTGAGGCTGAATGGCCTATTGTTCCCCGCCGCCTCCCTGCTGCCAGACTTCTGTAGAGGGACCACATGTGCCCTCCTCAAGTTCACTCATGCTGAATGACTCAGTGGACATGGCTGCCAGAGGTACTGCTATCTCCCTTCGCAGTTCTCTTAATATTCTTGGGCATATGCCATCTGGTTTCATCGTTTTGTCTACCTTCAGTTTAGTGAGCTCCTGCAGGACTCTTTTGCCTTTGAATGGACTATTGTCCACCTCTTCACCCCCTTGGCAACTGCTGTACTGTTGTGGCCCTTGCCCTTACCACTCTTCTGTGAATACTGAATGGAAAGACACAGTGGATGTCTTGGGAGGAAGGCATGGAACTATCACTTCCAAATACCTAAACAGCACATACAAGCAAGCAACATTCGGCATTGACAAATGCTTGTTACTCTTGTCCAAACATGAGTGAAACCATGCTAGCTCTTAAAATATTGTTTAAAATGGTTTTAAGACTAGGTACATAGCAGGGTATGAACATTTTTATGATTTAAGAGGCATGTAGTCTGAATGCAAACAGTGCTAGATGGATTTAAAATGTTTTAAAGCACCTAAATTATTTTAAGATCCATAGTGTGTACAGGGCTTTCATTTTGCTGTATGGTTTTCTTGTGGATCCAGAGTTATGCAAAGAACTGGGGCTAAGTATTAAACAAAACCAAAGTATAGCAAGGGGCCATAACAAGCAACACAGAAACATAGAAGTTGATGGCAGATAAGGACCGCAAGGCCCATCCAGTCTGCCCATTTTTCCTACCTTATGAATGTGCCATAGGCCTGTACTCTGTCAATGGCCTGTTTATTCATACTCATCTGTATTGCTCCCTTATGCCTGTCCCATGTCTGTTTGAAGCCCTGCACTGTATTCATATTCACCACTTCCTGAGGTAGGCCATTCCATGCATCCACCACCCTTTCTATGAAAAAGAACTTCCTCACATTACCCCTTAACTGGCCTCCCTCTAATCTCATGCTGTGTCCTCTTGTCCTGCTACTTTTCTTATATTGAAACATGTTAGACTTGTTTACTTTGTTAATGCCCTTACAATGTTTGAATGTTTCAATCGTATCACCTCTCTTTCTCCTTTGCTCTATTGAGCTCTGTTAATCTGTCCTCATATGTTTTTTGATGCAGTTCCTACACCATTTTGGTTGCCCTTCTCTGGACTGCCTCCATTTTGTTAATGTCCTTGTGCAGGTGTGGCCTCTAGTACTGCATGCAGTACTCCAGATGGGACCTAACCACTGTCTTGTAAAGAGGGATTATTACCTCCTTCTTATGACTTGTGGTACCCCTACTAATACACCTCAACAACCCTCTTGCCTTACCTACTGCCTTAGTGGTCTGCTTGGATGATTTCAGGTCATCTGTGATGATGATGATGCCCAAGTCTTTTTCTTCCCTTGTGATTGCCAGCAACTCCTCTCCCAACCTATAGGTAGCTTCAGGGTTTCTCTCCCCTATGTGCGTGATCTTGCACTTCATTGCGTTAAACCCTAGTTGCCACTCTTCAGACCATTGTGCCAGTTTTTCCAGATATCTTCTCATTCTGCCCACCCCATCTGGATCATCTACTCTGTTGTAGATCTTGGTGGCATCTACAAACAGGCAAATCTAACCCTCCAGTCCATCTGCAATGTCACTGATGAAGATATTGAAGAGGACTGGCCCCAGGACTGATCCCTACAACTACGGGGAAATATTGTCAGGGAGACAGGAGAAAGTATTACTTCTCAAAGAGGGTGATTGGTATACAGAAATTGCTCCCAAGTAGTACAGTAAACTTGGAAAGAAAGGAAACATTTAAGGAAAAATGATGTACATATATCGTCACAAGAGGCAACAACAGACAGATACTACCATGGACAAGTGTATGTCAATCAATCAATCAATCAAGTCTTTATTTTACCAGGTGAATGTATATGTGTGTGTGTGTGGGGGGGTCTCAATATGCAACAAGCCTTCTTCAATCCTACTGTTCATAGTATAAAGTGTGTGCCAGCACTGCTAATCGAATGCACCTGCTATTATGCAAATCTTGTACACCTGATATTACGTAGTGCTGCATATTATCTGTCTGCATAACTGGGGCATTTTGTTGCTTACTTGTCTTCTTGTGTCATCTCCCCTTTACATGTCTAAATGAGATTTCTTGTGTATCTTCGGATACTTACATTGTAAAACAATTTCAAGTGAAAAATAAAGTCTGGGATAGGCGTGCCCCCCGACCCCCAGCAAAACAGGAATAATGGAGGGAGTCCCACTGGAGCTGTTATATCATTGGGAATACCCTGCACTACACCTTTTCCATGTCATCTATGTCCTTCTTGTAGAGGCCAGCTTTAGTTGAGCCTCAACTCTGCTAAAACGGAAGTGTTGCTGATTAGACTAGGTTCTTGTCTGGCAGGGATGATGACACGGAGTAGTGCAATGATCACTGGCAGGTCCAGGATGTTACAGTGGGGTGTGCTGGGGTGGTATGCAATCATTTATATTGTCTGCTAGTATCTTTTTCAGTACATCTTTGACAGAAAATACAAATGTAATCTATAGTTTTGAATATTAACTTTTGTACAATCAATAAATCAGACTTCTGCAACAAAGAGCAATGCAGCAGCAAGTGTGGGGGTGCAGTCACACCCTTCGACACCCCCTAGATCTGTCTGGGAATAATATAATCTTTAAACATCATTCCTCTTTGAGCCCTGGATATGGCTAAAAACCGAGGAGTTGCATTGGACTGCAGGCTGACATTAAATCTTATGCACTGGCAGCAGTTCAATAGGGCATTTTTCACCTGTAAAAATATCACTAGATTGAAGCCATATTTGATAGTCGGGAACCTGGTTATTTTAAACATGCATTCATTGTGTCAGGCTTTAACTACTGCAGTTGTCCATTTCTGCGATTACCTGAAAATCTGATGCGCTGCCTGCAGCTGCTGCAGAGTGCAGCAGACAGGCTGAGAATATTAATAAGTACCTTGTCCCATAGTTTGCCTGTGCTGGACTGGTTATCAGTGACATGGTACATCATCCTCAGTGTCTGTCATTTGACATATAAAGCCCTGAATGGACTGGGTCTTCGCTACCTAGTCTTATGCCCCTGGCTGCCCCCTGTAGTCCATTAAGGGGAATTTGTTGTCAGCACCCAGGCACATCTTAAGCTCTTAGGGAGCAAGCTTTTTTGGTGGCAAATCTAGGAAACATCCTGCCACTTCATATTCACTCCTGTACCTTGACAGAGTTTTTTACAGCCAAACTAAAAAAATATCTATCAGCAGATGTCTCCCCACCTCTTGAAATGAATTCCAATACAATACTTCGGGTGCAGTCAGATGAATGCCATGCACAATCACATAATTCCTTTGCGCTACTGTCTATTCCTGTCATGATGCATCCCAGCATCCTATCTGCCTTTCTGAATGTTATTCACAGTGCTCCAGATGCTACAGGAATCCTTCTGCTAATATTCCCCCAAGTCCGTCTCCCGAACTAAAGCTACCTTTACCTTCCAATTTAGTACATATTTGTTCCCATATTTCTAGCTTTAAAGTGCATTGCTTTACTTTTGCCCAGATTAAGGTTCATTTGCCATTTGATTGGCCAGCTTCTCAGTATGTGCATTTATTTCAGCCTTATCTTCACAACCTCATTTTCTAAACTACTGAATTCCAGCTAGATTTGTGCCAACTAAAAACTGAAATGAATGTCAGCTTGTTCCCTTTTCTAAGTCATTAATAAATATATTGCGTGGAGAGATACATAATAAGAGCAGAGTGTTTCAAAGTCTAGCAGTATTTCCTTGCGCTTCCCTTTACAAAATGGCATTGAGAGGAGTAGCCCTCCTAACTAAACGAGTATTGAGCTCAGGGGCTGGGTTTTCCAACATTCACTAGCTGGGTGAAACCACTTATCGCTAACACAATGCATAAATGGAAATCTGACAATAAGGACAAGTTGAGCTGCAATTTGTCTCTGTGTTAAGACATTTTCTAAATGTTCACATCTTCACTTCCTGACATAGATGTGGCATTTCATATCACTTGTGGGTGTAATTGTGTTGCAAGAGGTTCGAACCACTAGTTTAGCTCTCAGACTTTGCAGAAGGAAGTTGGGGGGGGGGGGCGAGTCAAAGGGTTTAAAAACATTTTAGTACTTAAAATCATTAGTTAGATATTGGAAATTTCACACATTTGAAGCATTTGAGGTTAAAAAAAAAGCTACAAATGACCATTTACACTGAGGATGTAGAAACCGAGAAAACATGCAAGAGTTCAAGACAGAAGCAAGGCACACAGCCCACTGCAACCATCTCCTACTACAGAACTGTAACACTTCAGGTCTGCTTCTCTCATATTTATCTAGAGCCACCATAAAGGAAGTAAATGTTTCAGACTTGACCATTGTATTCAGCAGATGGTTTCAAAAAATATCCTGTAGTGAAAAATATTCACAGTTATCCCCTAACCTTCCCCCACATATTGCTTACTTTACCCTCTGATTAATTTGTTTTCCCGCTTCAGTTATCAGTGCAAGCTTTCTAGTGACTGTTATCCTTGATTAGTTTGTATACCTTATGTCACCTCTTATCCTCTGCCTGTCCAAGCTAAACAGGCTTAATTCTTTGGTACCTAGTTACACGCAGTGGTCTTTTCTCCCTCATGAAGCAAAGGGACAAAGTGCTAGGTGCGCTACAAGGCCTCCCTCTCCAGCGCTGACCTCCTTGAGTACAAACGGATGAGGAACTCCTGCAAAAGAGCCATCCATTTGGCTAAGAGTGAATTTTGTCAAGCTGCTCTACTTTCCTCTGCCAAAAACTTGAGGAGCTTCTGGCAGAATATCAAAAACATGGTTGGAGGGTCTGCCAGAGCTCAGGTCATGGACATGCACATTGGTGGGATTCATTGCAACAATCCCCATACAATTGATAATGCTTTCAACTCCCTGTTCACTGACCTGTCAGCTCTCCCCTACCAGCCTCACATCCCCAAAAACTGGGACTCTCCCCCCACTGTGGTAACCCCCCCGACCTCCCTTCTACCTCAGGGCTGTCTCTGTTAAAGAGACCCAGAAGCTTCTTGCTGGCCTCTCACCTCACACCAGTGCCGGGCATGACTGTCTTGAGCCCAAACTCCTCAACCTAGGGGCTTCCATTCTAGCCCGGCCTATCATACACATTTTCAATAGATCGCTTATGTCGGGTACCATTCTGGACACCTGGAAAGTGGCCAAAGTCATCCCTGTTCACAAACAAGGTGACCCCAAAGATCCCAAGAACTATCGTCCCATAGCGATACTGTCAGCGATCAGCAAGCTCCTGTTGCCACACAGGTCACCCACTACTTGCAGTCCTATGAGTTACTCTCCCACGCACAACACAGTTTCAGGAAAGGGCACAGTACCTCCACGGCCCTAGCTGTTGTCTCCTCTGAGATCAGGTCTGCCGCTGACCAGGGCAAACTGACTGGAGCCATCTTCGTGGAGCTCTCAAAAGCCTTTGACCGAATTGACCATGCACTCCTGTGCTCTTCTCTCCAGGCACTTGGCTTCTCCTTCCCCGCTCTTTCCTGGGTCAGTAACTACCTAATGGGCAGACAGCAGTATAGCAAGTTCAACAAGGCCCTGTCTAAGCCCTCACTGGTTAACTGTGGGGTCCCTCAGGGCTCTGTCCTAGGGCCCCTCCTATTTTCCCTTTTTATAAATGGGCTGCCCTCAGCCCTGGCCCATGGGCATTCTACTCTGTACACTGATGACCTAGTCATCCTGATCAGCTCCCTGGACATCTCTGTCATCAATGCAAAGCTCAGCACTGACTTCAACCTAATCCAAACCTGTCTGGTGGACCACAAGCTCACTATCAACCTGCAGAAAACTCAAGCCATGCTCTTTGGCTCCAATGCCAATAATAAAGTGGTCTCTGACCCTCTAACGATCTCATGTGCTGATGGGTCCCTCCTACGAGTTGCTGACTCAGTTAAGTACCTGGGTGTGACACTTGACCCACAACTGGTCCTCACTCAGCACATTTGCAATGCTTGCAAGGCCTCAAACTGCAAATTGGGCCTTGCTTACAGAGCAAAAAGCTGCCTCTCCCCGGCCGCTCGTCTCGCCCTAGCCAGAGGGGTCCTCCTACCCACTCTCTGCTATGGACTCGTTGCTTTTGCCCAAGCAACAAAAACAAGTCTCTCCAAATGGGATACAGTGTACAATAGTGTTTGTCGCTTTGTTCTCTCAGTTCCCCACCTCACCCACCGCTATGAACTCTACACTCGGCTTGAGTGGCTCCCACCAGAAAAGCACCATACCTTTGTACTAGGTAACTTCATCGACAATGTTCTCAGAACTGCCACCGCCTCTACCCTCACCATATCCCTCCTACCTGCTACCCCCTCTTACCACTTAAGATCCAGTGACTCCCATGTCATACTGGTTCCTAAAACATGCACCCTTCTAGCAAGCACTCACTCCTCCTCCTCCCATTCCTGCTTCAAAACCTTCCTCTGGGGCTTCCTCAGAGCAGCCGCTACCTGCCTCTGCACTTAATGCTTTCCTTAGGGCTTGCCACTCCATCTGGATGAGTCGATACCCAACGCCGCTGCTTAATTGTAGTTGGGGCTCCTCACCCTGTTTACTAATGAATGTGTTGGGCCCACCCTTTCTCTACTGATCAACATTTGTTGAATATTCTACTGCTCTAACTTTCCAGTTGCCGCTGGCTTCTCTTATCCCCCTTTTGCACCTCCATGAAGTGCCTGCTATCCTTATCCCCCATGGTGCTGTTGTCTGACTTTGATGTTCACTGCCTGTCCTGTGTGTGCCATGCTATTATCTTCCTCCCACTTGCTTTGTAATCCCATGTTGTTAATGCTTTGACTTGCTCTGTATGTTGCTCTTATTATACTTGCTCTTGTTGTTGCCTGTTATGCCTGTATGTATCTCTGCAATCTCCCGGGTCACACCTGAAAATAGGCACTTGGTTGTCTAGTGTGCTTACCTGGTAAACAAAAGCAAATAAATAAATAAATATAATAGTGCTTCCTGAACCATGCAGTCAGAACCATGCGAGCAAGAATAGCTATGGGGGAAGAATAGCATCTACTAGCTACTGCTACCACTGTCACTATTCCACCTAGATAGAAGCTCTGGAGAAGAGGAAGAACAGTGCACTTACTGGCTGAGCTGCCCCTGTGTCGGAGCAGGTTAAGGCAGCAGCTTGGCTAGCACAGATTGGGAGACCAGGGTTGTAATCCTGGTCTCCCCTCAAGGATTTTATTTTCTTGTTGTGGGATTTAGTATTTTTTTACAAAGGGCCATGGAAACAGTATTCCACGGCCCCACATAAGATGAATAAAATGAAATTTGTGGGGCCATATAAAAATAGATTTTAGAATCGTAGTGGTCATCTCTGCGGTGTACGACTGCTAATGTTGGCACTTTGCTGGGTGGTGGCATTCTTTCTTGCCGCTGTAGTGGACAGTGCTGTTAATACAGCACTGTTATGGAGGGTGCTGTTATTGACAGTGCTCTTCTGACCTAATGCCAATTCTTCCACTCTCTGCTCACAGCTTTTGTCCTCCACCTGGCAGTCCTCTCATCAGCAGTGTTACCTTTTCTGCACCTCTTCACTTGTTTAATGTGTCTCCGGTAGACTGGTGCTGGTGTTAAGTAACTTGTAAAAGACTATTTAATTTCAACTCATGTGACTGTGACACTATATTTGCTGCAATGTATACTTCAGAAAATTCAACTAATGTTTCTATCAAATGCATGCCAACTCTTCTGTGAGCCCTTGGGATTATTCCTCAGTCAGAACTGGGAGTAGTGCAAAACACATGTCTTATGCTTGCTGCGTTGCACCACTGCTCAAAAGCACCTTTCCCAACGCTGAGTTCATGCCACTGACTGGAGGGAGGCCCCTTCCCACAACAGAGGACCAATTTATATTGCTAGGCTCAATGTTAGTAACGATCATGGTTGAAAAGGACATAACACCAAGTTGTAGGCACAATGCCATATTCTGCCATAATTGCATCTTCTGGCAAAGGGGCACTCCAGACAGAAGTAAACCACTCCCAAATCCAACCATTTTTGATTGACCCTGGTGATTCAGAGGTCCCATCCCCACCCTTCTCTCTATACTATGTGTTCCTCATAGTGTACTAGATCCCCCACCAGCTCTTATAGCCACTGTTTGTCCTGGTGGTCAAGGGCCTTCCCCTAGCTACCTAAATTCAACATCCAGGTATCAATGATGGCCCTCCTTTCAACAAACACCAATATTTTGACTGTCAGACAGCTACTGCATACAGGTTACAAATAGATATGACATACTTCAGAACACCCAGGCCTGTGGGGGCTACCATCTGTTTATAAATGATCCTGCAGCCCATTAGCATGGTGCTTTCTGCACCCTTTATTGCCATTTGCCTTTATAATGCCTTTTTTTTGCACATGTTGGGGGGTAGTGATCTCCACTGAGTATGGCTTGATGAATGTCTGAAGGGCAGTAATGATGCTGAGTGATCACTATAACTTCTTAGAACCAGAATCTGTGACTAAGAATGGGGTTCCTCGTATCTGAATACTGCAGCCACATCATGGGTGCTGTCTGTCTTTATTAGTCTTCTTTTGTATTTGATGCTGCAATCGTCAGTGAAATGCACACAAGATACACTCTTGAAACACCTTCTGAACTCTCTCTGTACAGCCAATATATTCTCAAGCAAAGCAAAAAAAGTGAAATTGTTTTCCAATGTATCTGTATTCTTCTGTGTAGGTTACAAGCCATTTTTTCCACTTTGTGATTTTATTTTTTGCGATGCTCTATCTTTCAGCTGATAGTTTCATCAATATGAATAGGAGTGCAAGATGCAGTCTACTCTAGTCACAAAATCTGTTGTGACAGCTCAGAGCACATTGCTCCCCAAAGGAAATATTTAATTCCACCCTTTCACTTTATTCCATATGATTTTCTACACCACACCTCATGAGCAAGCCAGGAACATGCCACTGCCATCGAGATCTCAAATGGAATATACGATGAGATCTTCTCCCTGCTGCATTTGTTGTATATAGCATCTGGATGCCTGTATCCCTTTAAGAGTTCCCCTTTTGTAGTTTTGTAATGTCCGTTCCTTCGCTTGAGCAGAGTCACTTACTGTAGAGCCATGGCTGGGACTAAAACTGGGGACCACGAGTCATGAAGGCAGCAGTTTTTAACCATTCATATAAATGGAAAATCGCATTAGCAGGGATGCTACTGTGCTTTTTACTTTCATTACTAGCTGCCTCTCACTGGCCCTGCTATTAGAGGTATCTGATGTTACTATTCCTCAGCACCACAGGAATACTATTGCAACATCTCCCATCATCTCTAGGGGTGCTGCTGTTCACAGACTGCTTTTAACATACATGCAACACCCTTTTATTTTGTAAGGATAGTTTGAAGACAGTGTGATGTAGTAACAGTTGGATCACAGACCTGTAACATGGTGACCGAGTTTCATATCACCCAGTCATTTGTTCACCATGTGACCTTGAACAAGTCAATTACTATCAAGATGCTCAGTCTACCTAGCTGTAAAATTGGGTGAAAACACAACCTCATTGACAATGAGATACCACATCCAGGCTATCCTTGATAAACTAAAATAAAAAAAGTAAGCTCCTAATTGCTTCTGTTATATTTATTTCCTTTCTTGGGCAGACTAACCTACAGCGCTTGCTGGGAATCAAACTTGTAATCATGAGTCCCAAAGGCAGCAGTTGTAGGTATTCAGCTTAACTCTAATTTCCCGTAGCCGGAGGCTCAACTGTTTTCATACTGCTTCTTTTACTGTTACCTTTCCACCACTAGGGAGCATGGGCATAGAGTTTAGGTTTTCCCTGCAGGGGGCTCTCAGGCTCAAAACTATTGGCCTAAACATTTAACCTATTTTTAGACTACCCTGTTGGGGCGGGGGCTCGAGCTTGGAAGCCCACCACTTATTTTACTATTCTGCAACACAGTTGCAACATCTCATATCACATCTAGTTAGCACTGCTATTTACAGACTGCTTCCTACATATACAACAGTTTATAAAATGGGTCCTAAAAATTCTGTAACCTCATTGGTTGAAACATGTCACATGACTACTGATTACTTTCAGACAACTGGACACCTCTCCTGAATCACATATTTTTTCAACAAATAAAAGCCATTTATAAAATGGCAAGAAAAAATATAGAAATTTCAATGGCCAAGAGGTGTCACCTGACCATGCATTAAATTTGTATAAACACACAGTCAGGAGCTGAGTCTCTTTTTCTTCCCCCAAAAACTACTTAGAGACATTTTATAAGTGTAATAAGCCCTTCCAGGGTGTGCATCATAGGATTTCAATTCACTTCCCAGGGATGTAAGGACACTTGGTCTTCTGCCTTGTGCCTTCCTATACCCCTGGACGTACATTAAAATCCTATAATGCATACCCTGTCATGGCTTATTACTTGCTTATAAGTGGGATAACATACTCCATGATGTGTTGTCATAAACCAGAGAAGTGCACTATTCCCTTATAACTGCACCCCCTGTCATGTGTTACAGTAGCCTTTACTTTATTGAGTGTATTACGTTCTATGGACGACAAACTGAAAAAATAAAGCAATAAGTACCTTAGCTGGGACTTGAACCCAGGCCACCTGGAATATTGTTCTGATTGCATTACCAACTGTGCCACCAAGGCAACTGTAAACAGGACTGTCCAGAGGAACCTTACTCTTTCCCTAGTGCATAAGCTGGTGCTGCACAAATAATTACATTCTTTCTCTCTTCTGTTTGTATGGATTCCATAAATATGCACACCACACTTTTGTGATCGAAAACATTCTATGGATGAGTAGAGTTGTGAGGTTCACTGGAATATGAATGATTTTTAAAGTAGCAGCAGTAGATTAAAGCATGTTGCAAAAGTCTAACCATACTTTTTTCATTACAAGTTTTCAGACAAATTGAAATTGAGGAACAAAACAAAAGAGTTGTAAACGGACCAAGCTGCTGATGGGGAGGGGGATTGCTGCACAGAGTCTGTAGGTGCTCTACAGAACACTGCACCATTGAAACATACAGGGTAAATCACAAGGACCTAAATAAGAAGACAGTAAGAAAGGCAGATGAAACATTTTAAGAATTACAGGTGTTTAGAGCAACATGATGGGGAGCAGCACTGGATTCTTTTTAATTTGCATGAATAGGCCACACACCAGTTGGGCCCCTTGAAACCAAGCTAACCTATAAGAAATATAATTACAACATTGTGACTGAGTAAGGCAGGACTTGCTACCTTTTTTTTTTTTTTTTTTTAAATTTTAGTCTTTGGTAACCGGTTAAGGCCCACCAGGCACAAGTGCCTGTTTACAGGGGTGACCCGGGAGCACTGGATGGTTAAGTGACTTGCTCAGAGTCACACAGTATGCAAGTGGAGGTTGTGAGAATCAAACTCAGGTCTGGTCTGCTGGATGTATCAAGCTCATTCACACCTCGTTCCTCTAACCTCTGGGCTATACTGCCAGCCCAACCTCTTGTATAACTTAATGATTGTGGAGCAGTGGCCCTCCCTTTCTAGCAAGTTCCCCTCTGGCTGTGAGTTTCTGGGTGGGTACTCTATATAGGACTACAACTGGAAGCTTGAAGGTCATCTCACATAAGAAAAAGAGAGATATCAGCTGTGATAAACAAGATAAAAATAAAATGTTAGTGTACAACCCAGCAAATGGGCTCACCATGGAGTAAGTAGGACAGATAATATATTTTAAGAATCTGAGACATTTTGAGCAGCAGTGGGAAAGGGGCACTGAATTCTATTTAATTTACTGTCGCTAAGTGGTCATAATGACCACATGGCACCAGTCTCTTGTTTTACGCCCTTTTGTATTTTGTATAATGAAGTTATAAGGCTTTGCTTGCATAGTCATTATGGACACTGCTACCATGCAAATGGGTCACAAGGTCATGTAAGAGGGTTACCATCGATATGGCTGCAAGACCACATACAGGGTCCACCATGCAAATAAGCCACAATGCCACATAGAGGGGTTACCATGCAAATGGACCACAATGCCAAATACAGGGAACACCATGCAAATAAGCCACAATGCCACATACAGTGGTCACCATTCAAATGTACTACAATGCCACATACAAGGAACACCGTGCAAATAAGCCACAATGCCACATACAGTGGCCACCATGCAAATGGGCCACAATGCCACATACAGGGAACACCATGCAAATGAACCACAATGCCATATACAGTGGTTACCATGCAAATGAGCCAGTCACAATGCCACATACAAGGGACATCATGTAAATGGGTCACAATGCCACATACAAGGGACATCATGTAAATGGGTCACAATGCCACATACAAGGGTCACCATGCAAATGCGCCAGCCACAATGCCACATACAGGGGACACCATGCAAATGCGCCAGCTACAATGCCACATACAGGGGACACCATGCAAATGAGCCAGCCACAATGCCACATACAAGGGACACCATGCAAATGGGTCACAGGCCATGTACAGGGGTCGCCATGCAAATTGGCCACAGACCACATATAGGAGTTGCCATGCAAATAGGCCACAAGGACACATATGGAGGGTCACTATCCAAATGGCCCAAAGGGGGCATGAACAAGGCATGGTGAGCCTGATGCAGGCTGCCACATTATTTTGCAACATCCTCTGTCTGTAGGACTATTACAGGCAGATGGTAGGGGTGTTGCATTAGTGCATCAGTGGGCAGGGGTCCCATAGGAGTGCTGATGTGGGATGGTGATAGCTGCTGGATCATTCTTAAAGAAGATCACCTGGCAGACAGGGATAGGTGGGGTATTCCACTGGATGTACAAATAAATTAAGAATTAGCAAATAAGGGCTGCCAGTAGATTGCCAGGGATGGACCAAAGACATGCAAAAAAGGAACCATGGCCTCAAAGTGGACCTAAAATTGTGTGGTGGCTGGGGGGGGGGGATACAGTGGTAGCACATTTCACCAAGGGAATGGCGTAGCACCAAGCAACTGGGGCTATGCCATGCCCAGACCCTGGTGGCTGTCACTAGTCAGAATTTCAGAGGGTGTAAACTCCATATGTGCTCATTTACATCTGCCAAAATGATTTATATTGTGAATTAGTTGTTAGGGAGTCTCCTCCCTACTGCAGGTGGCTAAGTCTGCCATTTTTGCACAATAGTTTTTGGTGACAGTGCACTTGGTGCCTCTGCATCCTGAATTTGCTCTGCCACAGACTGTGACTGTGCATCAGGTCCTTATTTCTACACTGATACTCCACTGTCAGTGTCAGTGGCTCAGCAGGTAGTACACTCGCCTCTGAGGCTCTAAGATCAGCAGGCTGTGGGCTCTATCCCCACACCAGGCACTTGAGTTAAATCCC
Organism: Neoceratodus forsteri; assembly: GCA_016271365.2. Taxonomy (NCBI): domain Eukaryota; kingdom Metazoa; phylum Chordata; order Ceratodontiformes; family Ceratodontidae; genus Neoceratodus; species Neoceratodus forsteri. Next base: position 1,095,263,504 of record CM057456.1, on the reverse strand, counting down.
AATACTAACACTGTAGTGAAACATGAGGGGGGTTCTGCACTCCTGAGGTGCCGTCTTTCAGATGAGACATTAAACCGAGGTCCCAGCTGCCTGTTCTGGGGGTAGTTCAGGTTAAAGATCCCATAGCACTTCTCGAAAAGAGTAGGGGAATTGCCCTGGTGCCCTGGCCAAATTTCCCCCATTCTCTAAAAATGCCACCAACAGCTTAATCTGGTTCAAGGTCAGTTGGCATTCGTCTGTATCTCACTCCCCTGGGTTGTGCCTGAAAATAGATAGAATTTGTCTAGTAGTGTACTTACCCGGTCAACAAAATAAATAAAACTATATTTTCACAATATACTCTATTATCATGAGAAACATCCCAACTGCACAAGCATATTTGGGCACCTATTAAAATGATAGTTTCATTGTTTTTTTTTTTTAGGAACTTGTAGTTTAGCAAAGTTTTTTCAAATGGGAAACACTGGTGGGCTCAATGAAAAATAAATGCTTAAGCTAGCAATAATACCCAACAGGGTGGGCGATATTGGGCTATACTAGACTGCCCAGGGATGTAATGTTTATTTATTTATTTTATTTTTGTCTTGGTAACCGGGTAAGGCCCACTAGGCACAAGTGCCTGTTTTCAGGGGTGACCTGGGAGCACTGGCCGGTTAAGTGACTTGCCCAGAGTCATACAGTATGCAAGTGGAGGTTGTGAGAATCAGACTCAGGTCTGGTCTTCTGGATGTACGACGCTCATTCACACCTCATTCCCAACGCTGCAGGCAGAGGGCATTATAACCCCTGGAAGGTCCCATATAGCCCATATGCTCAGCCTGGAGGATATTAGTGCACTTGGAAAATGCTTTCTTTTCCAAGAAAATGTTTACAAACATAAAAATTGGGAAACAGACAAAAATAAATTAAAAAAGCATTTTCTGCAAAGCAGTCCCTGTACTACTGGAGTTGACAGTAGAGGGCAGTGTTGTATATCTTAACATTTGGAACCTGTAAGTGGTGTGCTCTCCTCCCCCCCCACCCCCAACTAGTATTCCAGTCCCCATACTGTCAGCTCCCTATCTGGTTTGGTAGTTTAATTGTCTTTATCTAAAAAGAGACGTAACTGTTGTTGCTTGAGAGCATGGTTGGGAAAGTGGGTGAGTGCAGAGGTTGGGAGAGTGGCTGAGTGTGGTCAGGAGGGAGACAATGCTGCAGCTGCAGGTGAGCATGATCAGATGGCAGCATGGGTCAGAAAAGAAAAGCAAGGTCTTTTTTTTTTTTTATTGAAATGGCAGGAATATCGAAGGTGGAGTTAAATAGGAAGGGGTGACTTAGTCACTAATTTGCCCGTGGTAAGAGAGATTGAGAGAACTTAGTAGGTGGGAGGCTCTCACTCACTAAGCGAGAAAAAAAATGGCTGCTTCACAGGTTTGGACCAGCAAAAACAGACACATCAGCCAAATGCAAACATTTCTTTTTGGCTGATGTGTCTTCTTTTACTGGTCCTTTTGTAATGAAGTTCCCAGTGAACGACACCTGATACGCAAGGGAGGTTGGGTGGCCATGTTTTCTGGGTTTCACAGGTTTGAAAATTCCTGAATGGGCACGTGATTACCATTACCAGCATGTGTTGAGACAGGTTGGCTGGCACTTGTTATTTCCTGGTCTCTGTTGGCACATATATAGTATGTACCCCTTGCCAGAGGGTCTCAGCTAATTAGAGGCCGGGAAACATTCTGCCCCTTTTCTAACTTGATGTACTACACAGAAATCATAAAATGTATTGAATTATACTATCTTCTCTGTTTCCCCAGGCTGAAAAAGGTCCTATGTCTCAGTTCGTTTTAACACTGTTATCAATAAACGAACAAAAACACAAATAAATAAATAAAATAAATACTGCACATAGATGCTTAAGGAAAGGAAAAGTCTAGAGGTATGCGTTCTCTGAGTCTGCCATGACCATTGTCTAACTGTTCCGTTTTAAAGTTCTCCATTCCCGTTGCCTTTGTTTTATTCCTTATTAGCCCCTTGAAAATGTCCCATTGGGTTTTGAACCCCTGAGATAGTCCAAGCATTGATTACATTGCTGGGTAGAGTTTTTTTTACCTATCAATGAACCCTTCCATGAAGAAATACATTCTGAAGTCCTTCCTAAAATTCCCCCCATCCAGTTTAAGACTGTGCCCCCTTGTGGTTGTGCTGTTGCTTAACTTAAATAACTGTGAAGTCTACCTTGTTTTGGCTTTGCTTATATTTGTGTGCTTCTGTCATATCCCTCTTTCCCTCCTGCCCTCCAGAGAGTACATGTGGCTCATTTTCATAACTCTCTACTAGACACTCTCTAACCTCACCCTGTCCTTCTTCAGATATGGCTTCCAAAGCTTAGTATACAATACTCCAGCTGTAGTATAACCAGCAACCTGAACAGTTGCAACATCACCTCTTTGCTACAACTAGTCAAACCCTGCCTGATGCATCCCAGCATCCTATGAGCTTTCTCATATGCCATACTGTATTAGGAAGAGCTTTTTAAACTGTTCATTATCACCACTAGGTCTCTTTTTGCCTTTGAGTGCTCTGCCATGACCCCGCTGGTGCAATATCCAGTCTGTGGATTTTTGTTCCCAGTGTGTATCGCTGCACATTTTCTGCCACTGAACTTCATTTGCCAAAGTCAGGACCACTGTTTTGTACATCCTTTCTACATCTCTTTTTATACTGCTAATCCATTTGTCACTATCTATTCTCCCAAAGTGTTTGGGGTTATTTGTGAACAGATTCCCTCGACCTTGTATCTCCAACCAGATGTTGCTTATATACAGTACATGTTAAATAGTATCATACCCAGCCCATGTGGCACCCCACTGGTGACCATCCCCGGATCAGAGAATTTGCCATCCTGGACCCTCTTTGAGCTCTGTTAACCAGTTCCCTATCTACCAGTCAGTCTTATTCCTAGTTCTTAATCCTCTACATTTTCTGTAAGCCTTCTATGTGGCACCAAATTAAAGGCCTCACTGAAGGTCAGGTAGAAAATGTTGACTGCCTGGCCCCTATCCACCATCTGTGTCATCGAGTTGGAAAAAATCGATTAAGTCTGTTCATCACAACCTGCCCCTCACTAACCCATGCGGATTCCTTTCAGTGTCGACTATTTGTTCCTTTGTAATCGACTCTAACAGCTTGCCCACTGTTGACATCAGGCTCACCTGGTCTGTAATTACCTGAATTTTCTCTCTTCCCACCCTTGTGTATGGGACAACATCCGCTACTGTCCGGTCCATCAGCATTTTCTGTTGCCAGTAACCCATTCAATTGGCCTACCAAGGGGGCTTCCAGGCCCTGTCTTATCTCCTTCAGTACTCACAGGTGTAGCCCATCTATGTCTGGGGACTGTTTAATGCTGAGGTCCTGAAGTCTCATTAGAACTCTCTTCTTAGTTATATACCATAGCTCCAATCTGTGGCTATGGCTCCTCTGAATCTCTTCTTGCTGTCAGGATTTGGATCTGAAGCAACCACCATGAACACAAAACTAAATTACTCATTTAATACTGTATGTCTGCCTAGCCTCCATCTTCCACAACACTCATTCCATCTTTCCTTATTCGTTCTAGGCTATCTTTTGCCTGATGATTTTCCCTTGTGTACAATATCTAAAGAAAGTTTTCTCATGTTTGTGACCCCTTCCAGTATCCTTAGTTGTCTGTTTGCTTTCACCTTCCTTATGAGGTCCTTGCTTTTCTGCAGCGTTTCTTTATAAATAGAGCCCTGCTGCTTTCATTCTGACCACCATTGTGTTTCTCAGTACCCCTTGTCTCACTTCTCCTCCTGAACCCTCTTGTCAGCTGGATGTAGTTTCCCTGCTATTGCTGCAGTCCATTATTATCTTCGTGTTTTTGTTGCTTTTCTTCTCTCCATTCAGTTCCACTATGTCCCTTTTCCTGACCCTTCTCTTTGCTCTGTTGTTGCTACCTCCTCTGAAATACCTCCAGAATAGGCTATTAACCCTCATCCTTACTCTGGACCTTTACTTTAGTGTATACTAAGCACTTATTATTCTGCTGTACTCATTGACTGCTATATTATTTTAAATTGTTGATATGTGTATATACTTTGCTTGATGTGTCACCAGTTTACCCAAATTACAACTGTCTTTCTGCACATGCTTATGGTTGTTAATACCTGTTCATATTTTTCTAGTGTCGCATTTATTTTCTGCATTGTATATTATTCAGTGTATCTTCTGACCTGTTTGCATCCTGTATACCCCAGGTCCACCTCAAAAATGAGTTATGCTCAATGGTGATAGCCTGGTTAAATAAAGATTTTGATTGATTGATTGATATCCTTGTATTAGTGGTGTGTTGAACCTGTGGGGGTGAAACTAAGCCATCCCAAACACATAGGGCTCAATTACCATGAGATCTGAGCTGAACCTTGCTGGCTCAGATCAGCTTGGGTCTCCAAGAGTTTTTTGTTGTTGTTGTTTTTCAGCTCCTGCCTGTCATGTGACAGATCAGAAGAGAACTGGTGAGGCAGCAGTTTAGACACATGCACAAACTGGAGTACAGCCGGAATGCACAGCTTTCCTCAGCACCATTTGAGCTAAGCCACTGAGGAGAGAGGAGCTCCAGAGTGATGGGCGAGCAAGCGGCCAGGCGGGAAGGGTCTCCGTGTGGAGTGTGGACCAGGAGGCACCAATGAAAGCAAAAGAAGAAAAAAAACAGAACATTAAAAAAAAGTCAAAATTCAACTGAGAGGGTTGGCTGGGGACTTGGAAGGGATTTGGGCCAGGGACTGGGGAACAGGGGAGTAAGTGAACAGGTGAGAAGGAAAATAACGGATCTCTGTGGACCAGTTACTTCCTCCACCCACACAACCTATGAAAATAACAGAAAAATTCAGAAGAAAATAAAAAAAAAATCTGAGAGGGAGTCGGGAGGGATGTGGGCCCAGGACTGACTGTGTGTGTGTGGGGGGAGGGCGGGGGCGCCTCATGCTCGCAACAGAAGCTGGCTGCCAAAGGGCCAAATAAAGGCAAGCTAGTGGAGGGGAGACTGTGTGTGTGTGTGTGTGTGCGTGTGTGTGGCAGTAGGAGACTGCATTATTTGCTAGCCCTAAAGCACAGTAGTGGCACAGTTCAGCACCAGACAGAAACAGAAAAGCACGAGTGTTGCAGTGCAAGAACTTGAAGGTCAGTTCAAGTTAAGTTTCACTGCACTGGCATTGGCACATGAAGCTGGCTGCCTGGCAGTATTTATTTATTTATTTATTTGCTTTTGTTTACCGGGTAAGTCACACTAGACAGCCAAGTGCCTATTTTCAGGTGCGACCCAGGAGGGTTACAAGCTTGGATAACAGGTACAGTGACAGATAGGACTTGAACACAAAGAGTATTAGAACACAAAGAGTATTACATGTCATATAGTGAAAAGAGGCAACCAGCAAAAAAAGACACCCGCCCGGGGAGGGTTACAGGCGGCCCGGGAGAGTTAAGATAGAGCATATACATATAGTGAGCGAGTCAGATTTACATACAGTGGTGATTGCAGGTACTAACAAAAATTTACATACAGTGGTGATTGCAGGTACTGACAAAAATAACATTACATTAACCAAGAAAGAAATCTAGTCCAGTGACCAGGAGAGTAAGTGCAGCGGACCTGGGGTGCGCAACCCCACCGTGAGAGGGTTGTTCAAGGGGCTACGGTGCACAAGGACAGGTGAAGGAGCCCTTCAGGAATGCCCATAGAGACATTTTGAACCCTGGATGGGAGGGGGTGGATCGAGTAAGGGCAGGGAATGAGTTTCATAGCTTGGGGGCATAGTTGGTGAATGCCTGATCGCCCGGAAGGGTACGTGTTCTAGGGACCACGCATTTTAGTGCTGCTCTTGACCTAAGGTGGTGGGAAGACTTGCCAGGGAAGAAGGACAGGGCGAGGGCCGAGGGGGTGGATGTTCTAATGATGTTGTCGATGAAAGTCCCTACTACGAAGGTGCGATGTTTCTCAGGGGGGAGCCACTCAAGGCGTGTATAAAGGTCACAGCGGTGTGTCAGGGAGGCGGAGAGCGGAGCGGCAGATGCTGTTGTAGGCTGTATCCCATTTTGAGAGGTTGGATTTGGCAAAGGCGAAGGTCACTAGCCCGTAACAGAGGGAGGGGAGGAGAACACCCCTGGCTAGGGCCATCCAAGCAGCCGGTGTGAGGCAGTTTTTGGCTCTGTATGCAAGTCCGAGTTTGACATTCATAGCCTTGCAGATGTTCCTGATGTGCAGGGAAAGGTCCAGCTGGGGGTCTAGGGTCACGCCAAGGTACTTGACAGCAGCAGCTATCTGCACGGGCAGGTCGTCAGCCCCACGTATTAGAAGGGGGCAGCGCAGGAGTTTGTTCTATTCAGGGACCCGAAGAGCATAGCCTGGTTTTTTGTGAGGTTGATGACAAGCTTATGCTCGCGCAGCCAGGTTTGTATCCGCTTGAAGTCAGCGTTCAGTTGGGAATTGATGGTGCTGATGTCTCGGGCGCTATCCAATATGACGAGGTCATCAGTGTATAGGGTTGCAGACCCATGGGTGATGATGGATGGCAATTCGTTGATGAAAAGGGAGAAGAGCATCAGGCCGAGGACAGACCCCTGGGGGACGCCACATTGGATAGTGGTGAGGTTGGAGAGGGTCCTGTTGAAGTTTGTGTATTGCTTCCTATTAGTGAGGTAATTATGGAACCAGGCATGAGCGGGGTTCGAGAGTCCTAGGGAGAGCAGAGTGGCGCTGAGGAGGGAGTGATCTACCCTCTCAAAGGCCTTGGATAAGTCCATGAAAATCGTGCCAGTGAGGTTGCCCTGATCGGTTGCAGTTCGGATCTGCGAGGTGACTACAGCGAGGGAGGTAGCTCTGCTGTGCCCCTTCCTAAACCCATGTTGGGCCAGGGAGAGGAGATTGTGCTCCTGTAGGTACTCTGTTAACTGAGAAGCCACAGCTTTCTCTAGGAGTTTAGATACGGCTGAAAGAATAGTAATTGGCCGATAGTTCAGGGGATCTTTCGGGTTTCCTTGTTTGAGGACAGGGGTGATCTTTGCTATTTTCCAGATGTCAAGGATGACACCGGTGGTAAGGGAGGCGTTAAAGATATGTGTCATTGGCCCGGCTAGGAGGTGCACACCTAACCTGAGCAGTTTGGGCTTGAGGTTATCGTGCCCTGGGCCGGTGTGGCGGGAGAGGCTAGCGAGCAGCCTGTGGGTCTCGGTGATAGACACCTGCTGTAGAAAGAAGGAGGGTCTGGGTGCGGGTCCGGGTCGAGCGGAGTTGGGGGGAGCTCTACAGGTGGGTTATAGTTAGAGGGCTTGGGGGCGGCAGGGGCAGGAGGAAGGGGGTGAATTCAGAGAACATAGTGTTAAAGGTGTTTGCGATTGTGTGGGGGCTATTACAGCTGACCCCATCAATGAGCAGATCCGTGGCTTGTTCTCTCGCAGAGCCCCCGACTGCGCGTTTTATGTTCTGCCAAAAACTCCTTGGGTTGTTGGTTGAAGAGAGTAGTGCAGATCGGCAGAACTCGCTTTTGGCGGCCCTGATGGCTTTTTTGCAGGAGTTTCTGAGGCACTTGTAGGTGGCAAGATCATTGGCGCTGTTTGAGGCCTTATAGGTCTCCCAGCATTTGTCCTTGTGTTTCATTAGAGAGAATAGATCCCCATGAAGCCATTTGGTGATGGTACCTCGCACCCTCCTTCTAGTGAGGGGCGCATGCTTGTCCTGCACTGGGATATATTTGGCTAGGAAAGCATCCAGTGCTAGATTTGGGTCCAAGGAGGAGGTGACCTCGGACCAATCCGTAGATCTGAGGTCCCTGAGGAAGTCGGGCAAGTGGAGCTTTGAGTAGTCCCTCATCTGTATCACTTTGCTAGGTATTTTCGCCAGAGGGATGCTCCAGGTACAAAAGGTGGGCAAGTGGTCCGAGATGGCATCGGGTAGGATGCCCGAGGATGTGACTCTGTCGGGCCTGTTGGTCAGGACCCAGTCGATCAGTGATCCTTTACCCCCCCCCGGGGGAAGGTCTTGTTGGTTCAGTGATAACCTGGCTCAGAGCGAGGCCTGATAGCACCTGCTCATAGGATTCTGAATTGGGTCCCATCCAGTCAAGGTTGAGGTCTCCAATAATGAGTACCTCACTTGTCCCCACTCTGGAGCTGACGCAGTGTAGTAGTGAGGAGAGTCCGGGTATCCCATCTCTGAGAGGGTTATAGCAGCAAATTAGGTGGATTTTCTTTGTGAGTCCAAGAAGGAGAAGGGTGTGCAGGAACTCACATGTCGAGGGGGTGGTTGTGAATGAGCTTGGTGGTACATCCAGTAGACAGACAAGGGTTTGATATGGATTCCCACCAGGGGCATAGGCAGAATTTTTTTTGGGGGTGTTTGATATGATATTTGTAAATAAGGACAATTAAAAGCCAGGAGTCTGGGGGGCTGCCAGGCCCCAGACACTCTGGAGGTTTACAAGCTCTGTGGTGAGTTTTAGGGTTTTTCTTGAAGAAAAAAACACACACTTTTGCTACATTTTCCCTACCCCTAATTTCAAGGGACCCCAGTGGAATCAGGGGTGTTGGAGGCTCTGGCGGGCATTAGATACTGCAGTTTAAATGGTTGTGGACAACTGGCTGTCAAACAGTGCCATCAACCACCTACCCTGCATACATTTTTTGTAAAATAAAGTGAATGATTTCTACACTAAGGCTGGGGGTCTGGGGTCTTTACATGCTCTGTGGTGAGTTTTAGGGTTTTTCTTGAAGGAAAAAACACACTTTTGCTACGTCTTCCCTACCCCTAATTTCAAGAGAAATGTTTGTCCCCCATGGAATCAGAGGCATTGGAGGCTCTGGCTGGCATTACAGCCTGCAGTTTAAATGGTTGTGGATAACTGGCTGTCAAACAGTGCCATCAATCACCTACCCAGTATACAATTTTAGTAATATAATGCGAAAGATTTCTACACTAAGGCTGGGGGTCTGGGGTCTTTACATGCTCTGTGGTGAGTTTTAGGGTTTTTCTTGAAGGAAAAAACACACTTTTGCTACGTCTTCCCTACCCCTAATTTCAAGAGAAATGTTTCCCCCCATGGAATCAGAGGGGTTGGAGGCTCTGGCTGGCATTACAGCCTGCAGTTTAAATGGTTGTGGACAATTGGCTGTCAAACAGTGCCATCAACCACCTACCCAGTATACATTTTTTGTAATATAATGTGAAAGATTTCTACACTGAGGCTGGGGGTCACTCTAGGGGGTTTACATGCTCTTTGGTGAGTTTTGAGGCTTGTCTTGAAGAAAAAATACACTTTTGTTAGATCTTCCCTGCCCCTAATTTCAGAGGAAATTTTTTCCCATGGAATCAGGGGTGTGAGAGACTCTGGCTGGCATTAGAGTCTGCAGCTCCAGTGGTTGTGGACAACTGGCTGTCCAACAGTGCCATCACCCACCCGCCCCATATGTCATATTTGTAATATGCCTTGAAAGATTTTTGCAGAAAAGCTCTGGGGGGTTTAAATGCTCTGTGATATATAGATGTGATGGGATAGATGAAGGGGATTTGGGGAAAGGATTTTATTAGTTGGACTGGACAGAGTTTGAGGATTGGAAAGGAATCTAGCAGAGGAATGGAGTGAGTGTGTGTATGTGTCTGTGGGGGAGGGAGGGTGGAGGCAAGGGGAATATATAGCCAGGTCAGTGTGGTACTGAAGGACAGAACTTCCAGAGAGATAGACATAAGCATGGTCTTAGGTCTTTGATCTAAGGTCTTTCATGTAAAAAAAAATAACTAGGAGGGGTTCTGCAGTTGGGAGAGTAACTGAACCAACCAGGCCAGCACAAGGACAAAATGTTGAGATGTAACCCTGCAACATAGATACACACACATAAAAAAACAAGCATTTGTCAATGCCGAATGTTGATTGCTTTGGTCCGTTGAGCTTGCTCACTGCCCCTCTGTCAGTCACTCATTCTGTTTCTCCTGGTGCTGCAGGCTGCCCTTTTGTACTGGGCTCCTGCCTGCATTGACACCATTTTCTGCCCACAAAGAAATCCGCAGCTGCCCCAACAGAGCTCTGTTGAGGTGGCTCACTCCCCTCACTCACTCACTCATTCTGTTTCCCTGGCACTGCAGGCTGCCCTTTTGTACTGGGCTCCTGTCTCTGTTGGTGGCTTTTTCTGCCCACAAAGAAATCTGCAGCAGTCTGGCCACAGCTCCGTTGAGCTTGCTCCTCCCCCTCTCTCACTGCTCATTTGTTTCTGCCAAGCGCTGCAGGCTGGTCTTTTTGTACTGGGCTCCTGCCTGCGTTGCCACCTTTTTCTGCCCACAAAGAAATCCGCAGCAGTCATGATAGAGCTCCATTGAGCTCGCTCACTCCCCCTCTCTCACTCGCTTGTTGTGTTTCTCCCAGCGTTGCAGGCTGCCCTTTTGTGCTGGGCTCCTGCCTATATTGGCACCTTTTTCTGCCCACAAAGAAATCTGCAGCTGTCCCGACAGAGCTCCGTTGAGGTTGCTCACTCCCCCTCTCTCACTCGCTCATTCTGTTTCTCCTGGCACTGCAGGCTGCCCTTTTGTGCTGGGCTCTTGCATCTGTTCGCACCTTTTTCTGCCCACAGAGGAATCTGCAGCAGTCCCGACAGAGCTCTGCTGAGCTCGCTCATTCCCCCTCCCTCACTCACTCGTTCTGTTTCTGCTGGTGCTACAGGCTGCCCTTTTGTACTGGGCTCCTGCCTGCATTGCTACCTTTTTCTGCCCACAAAGAAATCTGCAGCAGTCACCATACAGTTCCATTGAGCTCACTCACTCCCCCTCTCTCACTCGCTCATTCTGTTTCTCCTGCCACTGCAGGCTGCCCTTTTATACTGGGCCCCTGCATGCATTGCTGACCTTTTCTGCCCACAAAGAAATCTGCAGCAGTCCCAACAGAGCTCCATTGAGCTCACTCACTCACTCCCCCTTCCTCACTCGCTCGTTCTGTGTCTCCCAGCACTGCAGGCTGCCCTTTTGTACTGGGCTCCTGCCTGTGTTGGCACCTTTTCCTGCCCACAAAGAAATCCGCAGTAGTCCCGACAGAGCTCAGTTGAGCTCGGTCACTCCCCCTCTCTTGCTCACTCGATCCTAATCTGTCCCAAACACTGACTTCCAACAGCGACTGCGGTATTCTATGCCGGAAGTGCAAAAACACATTTCAGCCAGGATGTGAAAAATGACAGTTGTACTGTTCATAAGGAGGTGTGAAAAAATGCCAGTGTTGAAAATATGGTTGAAAATATTATTAATTTGTGAAGTTACAAGGGTGCGTGGAAACTGCACAATGCACGCTCGTAACACAGTCATTTTATGGAGTTTCATCACAAAATTTTCAACATTGGCATTTTAGGACCTCTGCTCATGAACAGTGTCACTGTGATTTTCTTAATGTGTCCTGAACACTGATTTTCCACAACGACCGTGCTGTTCTGCACCGGAAGAACAAAAACACATTTTGGCCAGGATGTGAAAAATGATAGCTGTACTGTTCATAAGGAGGTGTGGAAAAATGGCAATGTTGAAAATCTGGACTGAAAATATTGCAAAGATGCAAAGTTATGAGCATGCATGGAATCTGCGCAATGCACACTCATAACACACTCATTTTATGAACTTTCGTTACAAAATTTTCAACGTAGGCATTTTAGGACCTCTGCTCATGAACAGTGTCACTGTGATTTTATTAATGTGTCCTGAGCACTGATTTCCCACAGCAACTGCGCTATTCTGCGCCGGAACTGCAAAAACACATTTTGGCCAGGATGTGAAAAATGACAGATGCACTATTCATAAGGAGGTGAGTAAAAATAGCAATGTTGAAAATCTGGAGTGAAAATATTGCAAATTGGCGAAGTTATGAGCGTGCGTAGCAGCTGCACAATGCACGGTCGTAAAACAGTCATTTTTTTGGATTTTGCCCACCAAATTTGCAGCATAGACTTTTTGAGAGCCCACTTCATGAACACTGGCACTGTCATTTCATTAATCGGTCCTGAAAGGTGATTCCTCACAGTGACTGCGAAATCACCTTTCGGGACCGATTAACACCATGACAGTGGCTGAATTCATGAGGAGGTGGCCCAATAACCCCATGTTGAAAAGTTGGTGCCAAAATTCAAAAAAATGCCTGAGATATGCGAAAAAGTTGAAAAATCCCTATTTATGCCATTATACAGCTTACCGGCATTTCCTCAGTTTACGGTTGGCTTTGAAGAGTGCAGACATGTTCCTGGTCCACCGAAGATTGTCACACTGGACTCCACAGGTGAGTATGGAGTGAGGTGGGTATGGGGAGGCAGGGTGCGCAGAGGGTGGGCACGGGTTGTGGGAGGGGGCAGGGAGACGGCGAGGGACCGTTTTCTTTTTTCACAGGTTACTCAAAAAAAAAACACATCACGAGACTTTTTTTTTTTTTACAGGGCCATTTGGCATGCTGGGGTGGGCTCCCAGTGTGCCAACAGAGTGTTTCTTTTTTGGGGGGGCAGCTGTAGCCGATGGGGGATTGGGCACCCCCGTTGGCACAAAAGGGGAGCGCAAGAGCTGAGAGGGATTGGGCACCTCCTCGGCACAACTGTACTGCGTGTTTTGGGGGGGATTATGCTGATGGGGAGTGAGCTCCCCCATTGGCAAATAAAACTGGGAGGGGAGACATAATGCCGACGGGTAGTGGGCTCCCGTCGGCAACATGAACATCACGGGTACTGAAGCTGATGGGGATTGGGGCCCCGTTGGCAAACAAACACTGTGATGGGGGAGACATGCTGCCAAGGGGGATTGGGCACCCCTTGGCAGTGGGGATCAAGCCACCATGTTCACAAACAATATCACAATACCAATGTTCCGCCCTGCAATGACAGGTTGCTCCCTCATTGCATCATGGCTGACATTGCAATGACGAGGTGGCCCCTGACTGCAGCAGCTGAAATGTTTCAAGGTGGTTCACGCTGGCTGAACTAGTGTCAGCAGCAGCATGCCACCCCATTGGGGAAAGCGGGCCAAACCTTTAAAGGCTGTGGGGGCACTGGCCATAACATTGCCGCATCTCCACAACCTGCTTCTGGCAAGCTGCCACAATATGTTTCTTGTACATGTGTGCAATCAACATAATAATGTGGAACTGCATAGAACAAATATCCTGGAGGAGGTAAAGAATATAGAGGCCCTGGACACAGAGGGTACACCCAGAAATTGAGAGACCATGTCCAGAAGATCTCACTGGATAGGATCTGTGACAAAAAGAGTTACGAACCCTCCAATGTGGCACCCATAAAACTGCCATGATCTCTCCTGAACTGCATCTGACCTAGAGTTAGACACCAACATAGAGGAGCACTCACCAAGAGAATAAAAAAAGATTTTTATTTTTAAATGGCAATTTTGAAAACTGTTTACAGCTGTTAAATAGAGTTGATAACAGATCTGTCTGACTTAGGGTGCACTGGATGGATAAGAAAGGGGGTTCAGGTGGGGAGAATGGGCCTGATGGGCTCTTAGCTCTAACCAGGCCTGGTTCTGCTAACAGCAACTATTCTTAGCACAAGACAGAAGCCACCCTCCCACATGCTCCTTGACAATACCTCTGAATCACTCTAATGGGCTGCCCCTGTTCACCACTCACCCCCCTCTCCTCCCCCCGTCTCCAAGCTAGGATGGGTCTCTTCCCCGCCTCCTTGACCACTTTTACTAGCGCCCCCTCTTCTTCCCTACCAAAATCCTGTCCTTACTGACCCTCTGGCCAACCTAACCTAACCTCTAGTGCCTCTACACCTTACCTGCACTTGTAATCAACTAAAGTTGATGACCATATGCTGTATAGTGTTTTAAATGTCTAAGAAACTCTGTAACCTTTTCCTGATTGTTGTGCTGTTCAGTGTCTCAAATGTCCTAAAACTCTGTAACCTTCTTGACTGAATATCTATACTCTGTTCACATGACGTGGAAATTTTGTAAAAGAGCCTTGGCTCAAAGGTTATTTTCTGAATACCAAATAAATAAATAAATATTTTTTGTAATTTTATTTAAACATTTGGTAACCGGGAAAAACATGATGAACAAGGTTCGTTTCCAGGTGTGACCCGTGGAGATCTGGGGACTGGGGTACAAAGAAAAAAAACAATATAATCAAATCTCTTAAGCAATACAGTCACAATTACAAAGCAAAAGCAGGAAGTTTACAGAGGCAATAGATAAACAGTGTGTAGTATCACAAGTATGGAGGACAGTGTATATTGGTAAGCGTACAGTAATAAATCATATGGGATACAACGTAGTGCCAGCAATTAAGGAGGAATGAGTACAGAGCGACGAAAATAAAAATGCAGTATAAGTATGGTAACAGTATAGAGTAGCAGTACATAAGTGCTGTTAAGTGACATGGGAGCAGGTAGGAGGCATAGCTGAGACCTAATAGAGGGGTGTGAGAGGGAGTTTCAAAGGACAGGGAGCTGAGAGTTCCAGAGTTGGGTGAGACGATAGGTGTAAGGTCTTCGTTTCCTCCCATCTTGATTTCTTATGTCCTTATCTAGTTTGCTGCTTTGAAATGAGATGTAGGACTGGGGTCCCCTGTCCTACCTCTCATTTCAAAGTGGCAAACTAGATAAGGGCATGGGGTTAAGGGTCACTCATGTTTCACGGGTTACAGTCAAGAATCCTGTTGGCATTTTTTTCACTGGTGCACTTAAAACTACTTTTGGTTTTTGACTGTAATTTACAATCGAAATCCATAAGTGGTCTAAGCAGCACTTTGCACCAGTGGTAATTGTTCTCAAATCTTTTGTTTCTCTTGAGCCCTGATCTCCCTCACATTCATGGTATCTTTCCTTCCCTCATTCTTTGCTTGTACATGCATCAACTTGCAGTCTTCACTCCACTCCACACTAAATGGCATCTGGCCCACCTGATGTTTATTACAATATATGTGCCAGACAGTAGCCAAGTCCTACTCTATGACTAATCAGGAAGACCTGAGGTCAAGGAAATATGCAAAATTCTACTGCACTCAGCAGCTGTGGCAGTAATACCTCTCCTAATAATCCATAGCTAGTACTACCATCATCCATCAACATGTGAGTGGCTGGATTCTATATGTAAAAAAAAAACAACAAAAACCAGGGCTGCCTGTAGAGGGTAATATTCTGACACCACTGTCACTCTGAATCCGAGCACATCATCATATTGCTCATCTTACCCGACTGAGGCTTTGTTGTTGGCCAGAATGAATGGCTGGATCCTCCAGAACAGAATCCTTCCACAGTCCACCAAGCAGTTTACTGTAGCTAAGCTTAGGCAGAGCAGGCACAAAGTTGTCAGGCTGGCAAGGGACCGATACTAGTAGGACTGGAGGATGACAGGGCCCAACCGAAGGGATCAGGGCTGGTGGCCTGGCAGGGTCAGAATTTTAACAACCACTTTACTCCTCTCCAGATGAGTCCCAAGTCTCCCAACGCCTCCTACAATGATAGCTCTCTGGCTCACAGTCACAACGAACAAGCGACTCATGGGCTCCTCTGAACCGTCAGTCTGCTCTCCAGACTACACAAAATAATCTCCGATGGACTGAGGCTGTGCACACAAAAATCCTCTTCTGTCCTCAAGTCGACTCCTCACTATCTCACTCCTCATGCAGCTGGGAATCACGATATGGTAGTGCGTGTGTGTTGTGCCAGTGCACCAAGCTGCCAATTTCATGCAGTGCCCATTAACTGGCTGCTGTTGAGAGAGAAGGAGGAGCAGACTCGCACACCAACCCTTTGCACGTGCTACTTGGGCTCCCTGCTCCTGCTTTCAGTCCCACTCACTCCCTCTCCTCCACACAGCAATTCCCAGATAGTGAGCAGCCTGTGCAGACAGACATGGGTCAGGAATCGATCATGCCTTGCATGCATTTAAAGGGTCCGCACTCGTGCTGTGTGGTGGGTGACTTAAAAATAAAACATTTCAGAGGTCATTTCGGGGGGTATTTGAACACCCTAAGCACCCCCCCGCCTACGCCCCTGATTCCCACACCCTCCACTTGCATACTGTGTAACTCTGAGCAAGTCACTTAACTGTCCCAGTGCTCCAGGTTCTCCACTGAAAACCAGCACCTGTGCCAAGTGGGCCTTACCTGGAAATAAGCTGAGAGTAGAGTGGTGACTGAGCTTATTCAGCAGGGATACAAATGTGGCATACTGTGAGACACTGAGGAAGTCACTTGTGTAACCACCCCAAAGCTCTGTCAGAGAAGTGTCACCAGTCATTTCCCACACAAGCAGGAGTTAGACAAGACCTTATTTTTTTGTGTGTAATAAAGGCTTGTGTCATGTGTGAAATGTTTTGGAGGGAGAGGTCAGCCTGGCATTTGAGTAGCATTTATCTGCACATTGTCACCAGCCATTTCCCACAATGAGCAGGAGTCGGGATATGGACAGGAGGACCATATTTTGTTTTGTGTAGTCCTGTCAAATAGTCTTACGTCACATGTAAAATGTTTTGGGAAGGGGGCAGCCTGGCAGTTGAGTAGCCTCTGTCTGCACAGTGTCACCAGCCATTTGCCACACAAGCAGGAGCTGGGGGGAAAGGGACAGGAGGACCATATTTTTTAATGTAGTCCTGTCAAATAAAGGATTGCATCATATGTGAAATGTTTTGAGGGCAGCCCGGCAGTTGAGTAGCCTCCTTCTTCAGTGTTGCCAGTCATTTCCCACACAAGCAAGAATCAGGACAGGACCATATTTTTTTTTATGTAGTCCTGCAAGCAAATGGAACTATGTGCTTGTTCAACTTTAGCACTGGCTCAAAATACCTTACGAGATACATAATTCCCTGTGAACTTGCTAACAGCTGGGCCTTGCTGGCTGCCATGTTATTAAACTGTTTTTCTACAGAATTTAACCAGTTTTCCTTTATATTTTAAAATGAAGGTACAGGCCATGTTTTATGTTGAATGAATATTGGCCATGAATCCAAAACCAAAACCAGAGGTGATTTGGCAAAACCAAAATCAAAACCTCTCCTGTTTTGCACACCTCTACCTTGTATACCCCAAAGACTTTCCTTTTGTACCAAATTGCCTCCCTCACTTGCTTGTCAAGTTAAAGTGGCTGCCTTTGTTTCTTGGTCTTATCAATGAAATGTATTCAGTTTTCAGTTACTCCCATTACTGCCTCTTTAATTGCTACCCCCTCATTCTCTGCTCCATCTATTTTGTGTACGTCCTTCAGGTGATCTTTAGTTCTTTCCTTCATTTTGACAAAGTTAGCCTTCCTAAAGTCTGAGACTACAGGGCTGGATTTCAGTTGCTGAGATTCTGACACAGTGTTGAATTTAACAGTGTTGTAGTTGCATTGTCTGACTGGGTCCATATTAGGGCTGCTCGATAATCTGTTTCAAAAATGGATAGTTAGGATAATAAGTGTTCTTTAGGACATTAGGATTTTAGGATACTGATCCTCAAAATCCAGTATCCTTTTTTTCATTTCTGCTTATTAAACAATTTTGCGACATTACACAAAACTAAACACAGACGAACCAAGAAACAAACATCGTGCATCACATAGCATCGCAACAATGTACTGCACCACTCACTTACATCTGAAAAATGAGCTTTAGTAATTATTTTAAAAAAAAATTTATATATACAAGTCTTGTATATGTGTTAACATATACTGAACGCATCGGGCCCAGACCATGTCAAATTTAGGAACAACGTGGTTCAGCTGCACCATGATTTTCTCCACGTCCTACACCGACCACATGAGGTCTATTCAAAGTCATACAGTAGGTGCTGTATCTGTAAGCCATAATTTCTTAATGGATTTTTCAGCTACTACTAATGAAATATTTAAGAGTTTACATGTATTAAGACCCCTAAACCTCTCCGGAAGATACAAAAAAAGTACTAGTTGAAAATCTGATCCACAGATGTCCTGGAGTATAGAAAAGAGTTGAGTCCAATAGGGTTGTAGTACAGGAAAGCCTCCCAAAACATGGCCATGAGTGTCCGGGGTGGTGCCACAGCCATGCCAACAGGTCACTGGCAATGCAGGTTTGAGTTTTGCTACTATTTGTGGGGTTTAAAAAAAAATATACATGTGTTCCACGAGAATTCCTTCCAGAGGAATGAAGATGTTACCCTAGGAGCATGTGTTAGATATTGGTCCCAATCCTGGGGAGAGATCTGGGTCAGCCGGTTTCCCACTGAGATTTAATATGATTTGTGTAGCCTCCCTCTAGTTGCAGTAAAGCTTGGTAAGCTTGTGAGATAAGGGAGGTTAAGGTCCCCCCCACCAAAAAAAAAACTATAATACAGACCTGTATCAGTAATGGCAGTGGATTGTCTGTTGGCCAGTTCTGTAATGCACATTGTGAGAAATGTGTTACCTGGCAGTTACAGTACTGATCATCGGGACATAGGTGAAACTGTCTCTGTAAATCAGAGAAGGTGTGTTATTTTCCTGCCTCTTAAAATCTGAAAGAGAAAAGAATTAGGCCAAGTCACTCCCATCTACAGTAATCATGGTCTAAAGTGGCTGGTAAAAAGGAGGAATTATATGTTGGGGGGTAATTAAAAACCACACTGGATGAAACACCCAGGAAGAAAGGAGCCAATACCAGATATAGAGAGTATTACAGGCGTAAGGGTTATTGAGAGGTTGATTCCGGGGTGTGTGTGGGGGGGGGTAATAATAGGACCGATGGGAGAGAGACAGGATGTCCCCCATTCTCAACTCCATAGTTTTCCAATGGGCAACATAGGTGGGCATCAACCAAAATATAGGAGTATGAATCTGAGTGGCCTTATGATAGAGGGCAAGGTTAGGCAAAGAGAGCCCTCCCTTTGTACGTGACAATTGTAAAATGGAAAATGTAATGTGGGGAGTTTTCCCATGCCACATACACTTGGAGATAAGTTTGTCCCATTTCCAGAATAGGTATGCTGGCAGGGATATGGGAAGCGTCTGCGCTAGATAAAGAAACCTGGGTAGCAGAATCAGAAGGACACTCTCAATGCGTTGTATTAAGGTGAGGGGGACAGTCTGCCATGCTTCTAGCTCTGCTGGGTGAGAAAGTCATAATTTAAGGAATGCAAGTGGGCTATTTGAGATGAGAGCATGTCCCCAAGATATTTCAAGGCCTGCATGTCCAATTTAAACTAAAGGTTCTGTCGGGCTGCTGCACTGGGGGTATAATTCAATTGGAGGACTTCTGTTTTTGTTGTATTCAATGAATATCCTGAACAAGCCCCAAACTCCTTAAGGATCTGCCACCGAGGCACCAAGGATTCCTCTGGATTTTGGAGGTAAATCAGCAAGTCATCAGCATTAAGGACTAAATTCTGCAGACGGTTCGCTATAGTGGTGCCTGAATAGAAGGGTGACTCTGTATAGCCTGGGCCAAAGGTTAGAAATACAGGGTGAATTAAAGTGGGGACAGAGGGCACCTCTGTAAGGAAAATGATGTGGAAAGCCACCCATTCATCTTCACACATGCCTTTGGGGAGGCATAGAGAGCTTGCAGGATCTCAGTGAAAGCAGAGGGGAAGCCCATGTGGTCCATAACTGTAAACGAGAATTGTCACGCCATCCAGTCAAAACCTTTTTCAGTGTCAAGGCTGAGAAATAGGAAAGGTAATTTTGATTGGGCAGCATAGTGGAGGATGAGGAGTGTGCGTTTTATATTATCATGGGTTTGACGTCCCTGGATAAAACCCGCCTGATCCCCATCAATCAGATCTGGCAGAAAGGCATCCAATCTCTTTGCCAGAATAGAGGTGAAGATTTTATACTTAATATTTAAAACCAAAATAGGGTGGTAAGAGGGGCAATGGGTTCTGTCTTTGTTAGGTTTAAGAATAACTGAAACGGTGGCCTGGTTCCACATAGGGGGATTAGACAATCCTTCCTGGATCTTCTGGCAAGTTTGGAGTAGGGGAGGTGTCAAAATAGAGAGGACGCGCTTGTAGAACTCCCCAGTATAGCTGTCCGGTCCTGAGTTTTTCCCAGATTTTAGATTTTTAATCACCACCATAAGTTCTAGGGTTGAGATAGAGCAGTCAATGTTTAGGCCAATCCAGGAGGAATTTTAGGGTTCTGTAAGGGAAGAAGGTAGGTAGAGTAATCTGGAGGAGGTGATAAATCCACAGGGCCATATAAAGTCTGGTAGTAGAGGTAAAAAGCTGACAAGATCTGGTCAGGGTCTGAAACCAGGCTTCTCGTCCGAGGATCATGAACATGTATAACCTCTCCCTGCAGTACCTGTCGACGGAGTCTAAACGTCAAAACTTTAGAGGCCTGGGCACCCCCTTCATAAAACCTCTGTTTCAAGTAATGAAGGGCCATTTCAGTTTAAGCATTTAACAAATGTTTTAATTCTTTCTGTAGTTTGGTAATCTGGGAGCCTTGAGCAATGTCTCCTTGAGCATGCAAACACTGACATTCTGCCGATTTGTCCTGTAAATTTGAAAATTTTTCTTACCTTTGTTTTTTAAACGGGAGGCAAAATTAATAAGCTACCCCCTCAAAACAGTAATGTCCCATAAACTAGCTTAGAATAGCTCATGAGACCTCCATGTAATCATTCTCACACAGAATCTGCTGCACTTTAGTTGTGATGAGGTCTTGGCATTCTGGGTTATTCAAAAGGGAGTTATTCAGGCACCATAGCCTGGTGCCGGAGGAAGGGCTCCAGTTCAAAGTGAGTAGGAGGGGGGCATGGTCAGACAAATAAATGGGCTTAATGTCACAGGAATGACCAAGCCGACATGCTTTGCAGAGATGCGTAATACATCAATACAGGTGTAAATTTTACTAGGACCAGACAAATTAGTGAACTGCAATTGGGAGGGGTGAAGGAACTGCCAGATGTCAATCCAGCCACTTTCCATGAGAATGGAGCGGGCTCACTTCTGTGTGTGAGATTCTCTTGATGGGGAGGGGTTAGTAGCATCCAGTCTATCAAAAATTGTATTATAATCCCCTCCCAGGAGAAGCAGACCATTTTGATGCTGGAGAACAGTGTCAAGAAGGGACTGAATGACTGGAGAATTCACCACAGGTCGGATGTACACGTATACCATTACAACAGAGACTTCATTAGGGCACCATAATGTGAGCGCTATGACCAGTTCACCAGTCATGCTGGTGAACTGGATTTCATGGCACTCGCCACGGATGGTGCTGTACAGTTGTTGTCCCCCTTACCCCATACACTTCTGTCGTGGAAGTGATTATATATAGTTTCGGGGTCAGCCCACTGCAACAGACTGCACTTGCCCCAGGGCATGGGGTGCAACTAGGGTCAGGCAGCACAATGGCTGGGTGTGATAATCACTATCAGCATTACACTGGCACCCTAATGCCAGTCACCCTTTTTGTTGTCGCACCGAGATGGATGAACCACGTGTACAAGCTAGCCAATGTGATCTCGGACCCCAGGTACTGCTCAGTGACTATAGCTAGATGGTCCTGTGGATCAGCATAAGTGGATGTACTCTGGATGGGTGTATGCTTAAAAATGAGCATAGCCATTCCCCATTGTTGCCCCTGTTTATAAGAAGACACTACCAAGGAAAAGTCAAATTTGCATAATTTGTGATGTTCCTGTTCTAAGAGATGTTTCTCCTGGAACATAATAAAAGTAGGGTGAAGTTTTTTAATGGCAGACAGGACCTTGGACTGTTTAACAGGACTGTTAAGTCCATTCACATTTTGGAAATATACTGATTATGTGTAATAGCCAAAACACCAAATATAAAAGGGGGAGAGAGACCAACCTTTATGTGGAAGTGTGCTGGTGACCTCTTGGGAAGACTGCTTTCTACAGCCCAACACCTACTGCAGTAGCACCTCTTACTTTCCTTTCTCTTCCTGTTCTTGTTTGAAATTCTGTTTTTCCCCTTTCTTCAGGCAGGCCACCTGAATGAAAGTCCCTTTAGAGCTATCCCTTTTCCATTCCCTTTCCTGTAGTTTGCCATAAGGGTCCCAGTCCACCTCCCTCCTTTTTTTTGAAGGAACTAATCCTTTTACCTTGAGCAGTGCCATGCATTGTTCCCTGGACAGGTTATTTAGTATTGTGAGAAGCTGCTGCTTCTAGTAAAATCATATATTTTATGGTGGTAAATAGCAGTCCTGTTGTGAGAGCCAGAAAAGTCCAATCCCTGAGAGCTATGTTACTATGCCAGAAGGGAATGCACAGTAACACCCCTGTTTGCCTACTCTGAAAACTGATTGTTTGGTGCACCAAAACATTAAACCCCTTAAAATTAAGACAAAATGCACACAAGTAAAACATTCCAGGTAGCTGTGCAGTACCTGTGGAACCATGCAGTTTCTCTTCATTTTCCCAAATTCTGTTTTGTTTGCAAACAAGCCACAAAGCACATTATATGCATGCATTATTAACATTAATGTACAGACCTTATCCTTTTGTTTACTTACTAATTGAAATGACTTATAAAAGATATCCCATGCCTTACACATTGGGGAATGTTTCATGATAGAAACTTCCTGTACTGCTGGGATAGTCTCCACCTCAGCCGTAGGGGTAGCTCACTACTGGGGAAGAGTAGAAAAAATTACTCACCTTAGTAATTATGTTTCTTCTAGTGGAGTCTTGCTGTATTCTGACAAGTGCAGTTAGCCCCAGCCTTAAACTGCCCCGGAGAACAATGGGTAAACTTTTCTATGCATGGCATAGAATGTTCATCTCAAGCTCGGTTGATATCTTTGCCTGTTGTTATTCGAACTGCAACCATCAGATCTTTACGAGCAAAACTCACTAGGTGTTCTGTGTGGAAACTGTAAGAATTTTTAACTAGCCAACTGGCAGAAAAATAATGTTTTGGGTTCTCAAAGGAAGACTCAAGTCAGGAAACCCAAACACAAAAAACAATCAAATGAAATAACATTTCACCCCAAGAAAACAGAGGGTGTAAAGGGGGCACCCCTAGGTTGCCAACACTGCTTCTGCCCACCCACATCCCAAAAATCTAGGTTCTGAGAGGGGAGGCAGGGGGGAGGTCAGAATACAGCAAGACTCCACTAGAAGAAACATAATTACTAAGGTGAGTAATTTTTTCTTCAAACAACATGAAGTCTTGCTGTATTCTGACAAGTGCAGACTACCAAGCAGTACCTCCAGGCAGAAAGGACAGAACCTACTTTGGGAATAGGCTCTGAAGTACTGCTGTGCCAAACCGAGCATCACTCCTAGCCTGGATATCCAGAGAGTAATGACTGGTAAAAGTATGGACTGTTTTCCAGGTGGTTGCTTGACAAATTTCTAAAAGAGGGATATCCCTGGCAGCAGCCAGGGAAACAGCTGTACCTCTTGTGGAATGAGCCCTCAGGCCTGGGGGTGGAGTTTTACCCAGTTTTTCATAGCAGAATTGTATACAAGACACAATCCACCTGGCAATAGATCTCTTGGTGGCAGGTTTGCCCTTCCCAACTTCTCCATAAGTGAGGAACAACTGGAGGGAGTCAAACCTGTGACCCTTGGTACACTCTATGTAGTAGCTAAGGGCTTTTTTAACATCCAAACTGTGTAGCCTCCTCTCTCCCAAGGAAGAATGATCAGTGAAGAAAACAGGGAGAGATATAGATTGATTCAGGTGGAAATCTGAAACCACTTTAGGCAAGAAATTTCTGTTAGTTCTAAGGACCACTTTATCTCTGTGAAAAGAGATGAAATCAGGTTCCACTGATAGGGCTTGCAACTCACTGATACGTCTAGCACAACAGTTCTCAGACTTTGTCACAGTGAGCCTCCCAAAATCCATGGAAAAGATTTTGAGCCTCCCCAAAAATATAAATAATGTTGGGCCTCCCCAAAGAAAAATAACACACTGTACTTTGCACAGTACACTATGAATACATTGAACCCCCTTTGAGTACTAGGCTCACGTTCAGTTCTTTGTCTTATACTAACTAGGAACTTTTGAAAAAGAGCTCCAGTGCTCAAAGGTGTTATCTGAATAACAAATAATTAAAATGTACAAATATTATTCAGTTTATTGTAACCTTCCCCCCAGGCCAGCCTACTTGCTCTATTTTCATTCTTGAACCATTGTTACCCCTTGTTTCAGTACCTTCATGGGTCAGACTACTTTTTCTGTTTCCTCTCTATATGAAATAACCTTCCTACATACTTTGCCTCTTCCGTACTCCTAAGCAACTTCTCTTGGATTACTTTGCTCCTTCTTGCTATTGCTCTTGGCATTTCTATGCTCAAGCCTTGTATTTGGACTGTTCTGCCATCAGTTTACAAATTGATCAGTTACCACCACTCATTATTAGTTTATTGTTCATATTTATTTGCACTATTGCTCATTGTATATTTCTTGATTATTTTGCAGTTACCTTTTGAAATGTATTCACTCCCTACCTTTCCCCAGGTACACCTGAAATGAGCCTTGGCTCATTCACCTTCCCTTGTCACCTATTAGTAAATAAATACATAAAATTCACCTACTGTTATTATCCTCATCTCTTCACACAAAATATATAAAACCCAAAATTTAAATACAGTACTTTTTCAGACTTGCTTGAGCCTCCCCTGGATCAGGTTGGGCCTCCCAAGGGAGGCTGGCCTCACCAGTTGAGAACCCCACTCTAGCAGAGGTAATGGCTACCAAAAACACAGTTTTCCAAGTCAAGTGCTTAAGCTCTGCTGAGGACAAAAGTTCAAAAGGGGGTTGCATAAGCTGAGCAATGCAAACATTAAGATCTCAAGCAGGAGCAGGATTCCTAAGGGGGGGGGGTTGGTGTGAAGCAATCCCTTGAAAAACTTACAGAATACAGGGTGGGATGACAGTGAGGAAGACTTGCCTACTGTCAGGAAAGCAGAAACAGCTGAAAAGTGTACCTTGAGAGTAGCTGGTCTGAGACCTAGGCCATTGAGATGGACCATATAATCCAGAACCGTAGGCAATTTAGCAGTGTCTGGAGAAATATTCTTCTTAGAACACCAAATGCTGAATCTTTTCCATTTGGAGTTGTAAGTCTTTCTGGTGGAGGGCTTTTGAAAAGCCTTGAGGATATCCAGAACACCTTGAGAAAGATGCAGATCTGCAAACTCTAACTCTTCAAGAGCCAAGCCTTGAGATTGAGAGACTGAAGATTGGGGTACCAAATCGTCTCCTGAGAGGATGTTAACAGGTTGTAATTCCTGGGAAGAGACAAGGGAAGATGGACTGCTAGGGACAGCAACAAGGGATACCATGGCTGCCTGGCCCAGTCTGGAGCAATCAGAATCACTTTGCAAGGTTGTGACCTTATCTTGACTAACACTTTGAACTGAGAGGGAAGGGGGGGAAAAGCATACGGAAATTTCCCTTCCCAGTTCAGAATCAGAGCATCCAGGGGGACTGAGCCCAAGACTGGGGGTCTGCAACAAAAAAGAGGAAGTTGGTGATTGTCTGGGGCTGCAAAAAGATTTATCTCTGGAGTGCCCCATCTTGAGAAAATCACCTTCAACACCAGGGGGATCCAGGGCCCATTCGTGATGGCACTGGGATATTCTGCTCAGTGCATCTGCTAGCATATTGTCCTTCCCTGGAAGGTGAACTGCTATCAGAGAGGTTTGCAGGGAATAAGCCAGGGACCACAACTTCATTGCTTCTGTGCACAAGGCCATAGACCGAGTGCCTCCTTGCTTGTTGATGTACCACATGGTGGTGGTGTTGTCTGTTCTGACCTGAACCGCCTTGTTCTGTACTGATTTGGAAAAAGCTTTCAGTGCCAGAAACACTGACCTGAGTTCCAAGAGATTGATGTGTAGAGGAGATTCCTGAGGCGACCACAGTCCCTGGGTGGTGAGGTCTCCCAAATGGGCTCCCCAGCCCAGCAGGGAAGCATCTGTGGTAAGGACCACTGAATGAGACTGAGTGGCAAATGGAACCCCTTGCCTCAAATTGTCCTGATCCTGCCACCATTGCAGGGCTTGGATCACAGTTCGAGTCACTGGGATTAGTTTGGTAAGGGAATCTTTCTTTGGGACCAAAGCCTTAAGTGGAACTGAATGTCCCTCATCTGAATCTTGCGCCTTGGACCACTGCTGTAGAAGCTGCCATGTGGCCCAAGAGCTGAAGGAAATGCCTTGCTGGTCAAGACACCTGAAGGCTGAATGAAGAGGCCAGTTCCATGAGAGCTCTTGCCCTTTCCAGGGGAAGGAAGGCTCTTGCTTTTACCGTATCCAGCTCTGCTCCTATGAAGGTGAGGAGCTGCACTGGTTTGAGAACTGACTTTGGTAGGTTGAGAAGAAATCCTAAAGAAGTGAGCACTTGCTGGGTCACTTGCAGGTGTGACTTGACTTGGTCTGGGGACTGGCCCACTATGAGCCAGTCATCCAAATATGGAAAAATGGAAATATTTTGTCTTCTTAGGAAGGCAACAACTACTGCCAGGCATTTTGTGAAGGCCCTTGGGGCTGAGCTTAGGCCAAAGGGCATTGCTCTGAACTGATAGTGGCCTGAGGGCAACCTGAACCTGAGGTACTTTCTGTGGGAGCACCTGATGGGAATGTGAAAGTAGGCATCTTTGAGGTCCAGGGAGGCTAGCCAGTCCCCTGGCCTTAGAGAGGGAAGGATAATTCCCAGAGTTATCATCTTGAACTTTGGCTTTAAAAGATGTTTGTTCAGGTATCTTAAGTCCAAGATGGGTCGCCACTCTCCTGTCGTTTTGGGGGTTATGAAGTACCTGGAGTACAGTCCTTTGCCCCAGTGTAGGGTAGGTACTCTCTCTATAGCTCTTAGAGCTAGGAGAGAAGAAACCTCTGCCTCTACGGCAAGGGTCTCTGAGAGATTTGCAGGTGTAAAAGATCTGGCTCTCATCTTGGGAAATTTTTTGAAGCTGAGAACCAGTCCTTGGCTTACTACTTCCAGGACCCTCTTGTCTGATGTAACAGACATCCAGTCCTGGACAAAGTAAGCCAGCCTGCCCCCTACTGGGATAGGGGAATTGAGCCGGGCAGACCCATCAGGGTGTCTGCTTGGCAGGGGCTTTAGGCTGAGGGGTGGATGCAGGCCTGCTCATCCCCCTTCTGCCTCTCCCTCTGAAGAACCCCCTCTGTGAAAAGGAAGAAGAGGTCTGTGCTTGGTAAAAAGGCCTTTGGAAAGGCCTGCCCCTGCTCCTGGACTGCTACCTTTGAGGAGTTGCCTACCTTTCCTTGGCCTGAGCACTCCTGTAAGTGGTCCTGTATTTGTCCATTTTCTTCATGTAATTCTCTGTCTGCTCCCCAAACAGAGAATTACCCACTACAGGAAAATCCATGGCCTTAGCCTGGGTATCCTGTGAGAAGCTAGTACATCTGAGAGAAGCCATTCTTTGAAGAGCCACAGATATAGCCATGACTCTCGATGATACATCAGTGGAGTCCACAGCAGCATGAAACTGAACTTTTGATGCCTCGATCCCATCTGCAGCCACCTTCTCCAGCTCCTTGGCAAGCTGGGGGGAAGCCTGTTTAGTCAGTGCCAGTACAGTGTCCCACCTGGACTTCTGGTACCTGGCTGCATAGGCCATATAATTCGCCTGCCTGAGTCCCAAGGAAGATGCCATGTACTGCTTCTTTGCTATGGCATCAATCTTCCTGGAGTCCTTGTCTGGGGGGTGTGATGCCAAGGGAATGCTTGCCTTATCACAGGCAGCAGCCTGCACTACCCCAACATGGCTGCATTGCTGATAAAGGAACTCTGTATCTGAGCCTGAAAGAGTATACCTCTTGTCCATTCTTCTATCCACAGGAGGTATGGAATTGGGAGACTTAAGAATTGTTTGTGTCTGTTTCCCAAAAGATTTGTGGAGGGGAATAGACAGTCTCCTGGACTCTTGGATGTCTGTCATCTCTACATAGCCAGGCTCCTCCTGATCCTCCACTGCCTCCTCCACAGGAAAATGGAGGGTATAAGCCACCTTTCTGTAAAACATGAAGTGCGAAGGGGACTCAGAAAGCCTAGGAGGAGAAACACCTGAAGGTCTGTCTGGGGAGATGTCCGGTCAATAGGCACATCCAGACTTTCACCATTACCATAATCATCTTCCAACTCTCCTTCCTCCTCAAACTCCGGTTCATAAAATTCTTCCAGGGTGTAATCTTGAACCGGGGGAAATGACCAAACCGAGCCCCTGCCAAAAGGTGCCAGATCAGTCGGAACTGGGTGAAGCAATTCCACAATACGAATCGCTTTGGCTATTTCTTCGGCAGTCGGAGTATGAGATTCTGGATCCAAACTGGTCAATTTGTCTTTGCATTTTCTTTTTGTTGGAACTGACCCCTCAGGATCGGATCTCCTTTTGCCCGAAGAAGTATCGCCCTGTTCAGAGGGCACTCCTCCTGGTTCAGTCGGAACCGAACCGGGCTGGCCATCCGGGTCAGCGGACTTCTCGGCCTCCCTTTCCCTCAGTCTACCTAATCTCTTTTCCAGGGTAGATTTGGTAAAATGTTTACAAATTTGGCAGTCTGAATCGAGGTGGTCAAACCCCAGACAATAAACACAGGTGGTGTGGGGATCGGCCTTAGCAAAGACCTCCCCACACACACTGCAGTGTTGAAACCCAGTGGGCCCGTTTTTTTTCTTGGGTTTCTCAGACATGGCCAAACTAACCAAACTTACCCTTTTTTCGGCAACCGCCAGGCAAGACTCCCCTACTGGTTCCTGACCGTGTCACGGGTCTTGGAAAAAAACGTACTAAAACCCAGTTTTTTTTAGAACCGATATGGACCGGTAACCACACACTAAAGTAAAGTACAAAATTTACCTGAATGATCGGTTCAGCCAAACCGATCCACACTTTTTACAAGTTCCACACAGAAAACAGAACAAAACCTATCTAGTACTCACGGTACTACAGACAGAGACTTGAACTGACTATGTGGAAACAAAATTTCGGTAGAAAAACGGACCGAAAACCGACACTTCAACAGACTTTGAACCGAGCAGCAGGAGCAATCTCCGGAGCAACTGTTCAGTGAGGCGAAGTAAAGAATCTGACGGTTGCAGTTTGAATAACAACAGGCAGAGACATCAACCGAACTCGAGATGAACATTCTATGCCATGCATAGAAAAGTTAACCCATTGTTCTCTGGGGCAGTTTAAAGGCTGGGGCTAACTGCACTTGTCAGAATACAGCAAGACTTCATGTTGTTTGAATCACTGCCACCATAAATCAATTTTTAAACTGAAATTTATGGTGGAGAATGGATATGTACCCAGGTCTCTAAAATAGTGTCACCAAAACCATTCCAAAACATGTAAATTCCTTGCCCTTAACGCAAGATCATTAAACTTAACTAAAGTAGCAGAACTTGAAGCTAAGTGTAGAATCCTAAATTTAGGTATTGTAGGGGTCATTGAAACCTGGTGGGACTTGGCTTCCACATAGTCAAGGGACATCCCTAGCTATAAACTTTATTACAAAAATAGATCCAATAAGCAGGGAGGTGGGGTGTGTATTTATGTTAGAAACGATATCCCTGCTTATGAAGTAACATAGAAACATAGACTTTGACGGCAGATAAGGACCACTTGGCCCACCCAGTCTGCCCATTTCCCTACCTACTGGATAAGCTGCAGATTCTAGTTAACCAACAGCCTACTTCCTGCAACCCCCAACTATAATTGCCTTGTGTCTGTCTCATGCATGTTTGAATTCCCCCACTGTTTTAGACCCAATGACCTCCTCAGGAAGGCTGTTCCATGTATCCACCACTCTCTCTGTGAAAAAAAATTTCCTCACATTACCCCTGAGCCGTCCCCCCTCTATCTTTAAATTGTGCCCCCTTGTTCTTACACATCTCTTTTTCTGAAAGATGCTACCCTCCTGGACTTTGTTGATTCCCCTGAGGTACTTGAACGTTTCTATCATGCCCCCCCGTCCCTCCTTTCATCAAGAGTATACATATTAAGCTCTCTCATTCTCTCTTCATATGACTTCTGCTGCAGACCCTGCACCATTTTAGTTGCCCTACTCTAGACTGCTTCCATCCTGTCTATGTCCTTGCGTAGATGAGGTCTCCAAAACTGCACGCAGTACTCCAGATGGGGTCTCACCAACTGTCTGTACAGAGGGATAACCACTTCCCTTTCTCTACTTGTGATGCCCCTTCCTATGCATCCCAGTATCCCCCAGGCTCTCCTTACTGACTTTTCACATTGCTTACCCACCTTTAGGTCATCTGATATGACTACCCCCAGGTCCCTTTCCATTTTTGTTTTTGTTAGTACCTCCCCTGCTATTGTGTACTCTTCTCCTGGGTTTTTGTTTCCCAGGTGCATTACTTTGCACTTCTTTGTATTGAATCTAAGTTGCCACATGTCTGACCATTCCTCCAACCTTGCCAAGTCCCTTCTCATCTTTTCTACCCCCCTTGTGTATCAACTCTGTTACAGATCTTTGTGTCATCTGCAAAGAGGCATACCTTTCCCTCCAGACCCTCTGCAATGTCACCTATAAAGATGTTAAAGAGGACTGGACCCAGTACTGAGCCCTGAGGTACTCCACTAGTAACCCCCCTTTCTTCGGAATGTGTTCCATTCACTATTACCTTCTGTGTCCTGTTGTGCAGCCAGTTTGCTACCCAGGCTACCACCGTGGGACCCACTCCCAGGCTGGCTAACTTGATGATTAATCTTGTGCGGGACTGTGTCAAATGCCTTGCTAAAGTCTAGGTAGGCCATATCCACAGCCCCTCCCTGGTCTATTACTTTGGTCACCCAGTCGAAGAAATCAATTAGATTCGTCTGACATGACCTTCCTGCTGTAAATCCATGCTGCTTTGGGTCCTGTGCCCTGCTGGCCTCTAGGTACTCAACAATTTTCTTTCAGAAGTGATTCCATCATTTCCCTACCACTGAGGTCAAACTTACAGGTCTGTAGTTTCCGCTTCTGCCTTGCTCCCACTTTTGTGAAGGGAATCACATCTGCCCTCCTCCAGTCCTCAGGTATCGCCCATCCTGCCATGATCTGTTAAAAAGCATGGTCAGTGGTGTCACTAGGTCCTCCCTTAGTTGTTTTAGGATTCTGGGGTGAATCCCGTCAGGCCCCATTGCTTTGTCCACCTTGAGTTTTAGGAGTTCTTTCAGGAATCTTTCTTCTGTGAATGGACTGGTGTCAACCCTCCTACCCAGAGTGCTTCTATTGTCTGGTTTAGGTAACTCCTCCTCATCTTCTTTTGTGAATACTGAGCAAAAGCATTCATTCAGTATCTCTGCCTTTTCACTGTCTCCCTCTGCCCACCTCCCCTCTCCTTTATTAATCTTCACTATCCCTCCCTTAACTTTTCTGTGCTCCCTAATGTACCTATAAAAGGTTTTATCCCCCTTCTTAACTGAGTTGGCTATTTTTTCTTCGGTTGGGACCTTTGCTAGTCTGACTGCCTTCCCCACTTCTTTCTGCTTTAATTGATACAGTTCCCTGTCATGCTCCCTCTGTGATTCCTTATACTTTTTGAATGCAGCCTTTTTCTCCTTAACCTTCCCTGCCACCTCGTTTGAAAACCATAGCGTTTTTTTACTCCGCTTTGTTTTCTTTATTTGCTTCACACAAAGGCTTGTTGCCTCTATGATGGCAGTTTTTATTTTTCTCCATTGTTCTTCCACCCCTCCTTTTTGGTCATTTGCTAGTGCATTTTTCAGGTATTCACCCATTTTGCCAAAGTCAGCTCTTCTAAGGTCTAGTATCCTTGTTTTTGTATGGCTTATCTCCATGGTTGTGCTCATTGTGAAGCACACTGTGCAGTGGTTGCTTGTTCCCAGATGTCTACTGACTTCTAAATTTGTGATCTTCTCTCCATTTGAGAGTACCAGGTTTAATATTGCTCCCTCCCGAGTGGGTTCCAACACAAGCTGCCTAAGGCCTGCCCCCTGCAGGGCATCGAGAATGACCCTGCTCTTGGATGTGGCTGCAGTACCTGTTATCCAGTTAACATCTGGCATATTCAGGTCCCCCATCAACAGTATCTCCCCTTTTTCAGCCATTTTGAGAATGTCCTCTATCATTTTGTTGTCCATTTCCTCCCCTTGAGACGGGGATCTGTATACAACCCCAGTGCGGATTGTGCATTCCCTGTCTCCAAGGTGACCCAGGGTGCCTCTTGTCCTCCCCCTTACTTTTATTTCTGTAGCTTTGATCCCTTCCCTTATGTATAGAGTCACTCCACCTCCTCTTTACCTTCCCTGTCCCTTCTGTAGATTGTGTACCCTGGTATGTTGACATCCCAGTCATGGTTCTCGTGTACCATGTTTCTGTGACTGCCACAATATCCAACTGTTCATCTTCCATCAGGGTTACTAGCTCAGGAAGCTTGTTTCCCAGACTACGGCATTGGTACTCATTGCCTCCATTTAATGTTGGCTTTATCCTTTTTCCCCATCCCTGCTCTTACTGTCCTTGTCTATTTTTCCATTTACCACTGTCCTGCCCTGTGTTGAGCTCTGTACCTCAGTGTTTACCTTCCTACCTGCATGTTTTGTGGGGAGGCTTGAAATTTCCTGCCTTTTATCAGCGCCTCCCCTTGGCAGTTAAAAGCTTGCCAAGGAAGAATTTAAACCTATCACCTAGGAGCTTGGTTCCAGTCATGGACAGATGCAGACCATCATGCCAGAATAGACCTGTATCTCTCCAGGTGGCCCCCCCAGTCCCCAATGAAGCCAAAGCCCTGTGCTCTGCACCAGTTTTGCAACCATTCATTAAACTGCATGGTGTGCAGTACCCTAGCCTCACTCCTGCCATGGACTGGTAGCACCTCTGAGAAGGTTACTGTGCTTGCTAGCCATCTGAGGCCCCTCCCCAACTCCACAAATTCATTCTGCACTGCACTGATCCCATGCCTAGTTAGGTCATTTGTCCCAAGGTGGACTATGATATCTAGTTCCCTCTCCTGTGATGCTGCTTCTGCAATCCTGAGGATTTGCTTCCTGTCCCTCCAAGCCATGGCACCAGGCAGACACCTTACTTCCTTCTCCTCTCCCTTTTCCAGGTTTACCCCCTAACAATAGAGTCCCCTATCAGAAGCGGTTTCCTTCCCCTGTGGTGTCCCTTGCCACCCTTTTGTGGGTCTCCCTTGTGGATGTCCTCAGCTTTCTTCTGGGTCTCAACTGAGGGGGCCATCATAGAGGAACCTTGCTCTGCCAGAATGGCATATGATTTGTGTAGAGGTACAACTAGGGGCTTCACCTCTGGTCCACCACCCGCACCCTCCCAGAACCCACTGTGGTCCAACTGCTCTTCATACTTGGCAACCTCTGAGGCAGTGGTTGTGGCAGTGGTGCTCTTTGGAAGGGGGAGGCCTCCTTAGTCCTTGCTAGTTCAGCCTGGAGGTGGGCAACCTCCTCCCTCAGAGCTGACAGTTGCCTGCAAATAGGACAGCAACACAGTTTCCAGAATGTCTCCCGGAAAACTGCTGCCCCACAGCGGGTGCATTGCACCACTCCCCACATGTCCCTCTCCCTTATAATACACTATATATATATATATATATATATATATATCTTTTTTGTTATTATTTGTGGTGTGTACCTACCCTTTTTGCACTGTGCAGGGTTATTAAGGATATGACAGTTCTGCCCCAAGACCTATTGAGGAAGTGATGTCAGAACTGTGGCTATAAAGGAAATGCCACGCCTGGGGGTGGGTGAGGGTAGGTGGGTGGGTAGTCCACAGCCACTGGTGACTGTTAGAAACAATCAAATACACAACTGCTCCACCACCCTGGTGAGCATTGCCCTTTATAGTACTTCAACTAACACCACAATTTACTAGACTACGTCTCCTGCACAAATCACTCTACTGAGTCCAGGGATAAAAATTAACTCACTCCTCAGCCAGCAGGACACTTTTAAAATGTTGCAAAAATATCCTTCCAAATCCTAGGTCTCAACCCCAACAATCAAGCAAATTCAGTTGTATCTCACTCCCTCTGGTTATAAAATTACTACACTTTTAATGGAATCCTGCAATTCTCTGCTTAATGCCAATAAGGGAAAAAAAAAAAAGAAACTTTTTGTAGAAAGCGTAGCTCCCTTTCTTTACAAGTAATATGCCTCACCAGGTTTCCAGGTCCTAAATGGAGTTATAGTTTGTTCTTTGCAGTGTAGCAAGGTTCTCAGCTTCCACAGACAAATCAAAGTACATCACCTGTCTACATCAGAACGTATCTGGGTTAAAATTCAACTAAAAGACCACTTGCACATCACTGTTGGCAACTTATACAGACCCCCATCAGCAGACTTGGACTACACATCTAACATGCTCAAAGAGATTTCCACCTTATCGGATACTGAGGATGTTATTGTCCTAGGTGACTTTAACATGCCTCACATCTACTGGGACACTTTTTCAGGTCATTCTAGTGCAGAAAAACTTTTAATTGATACAATAACTAATACAGGATTACAGCAACTAATCATGGAACCCACAAGGGGCCCACACATCTTGGATCTATTACTTACAAATATAGAAGCACAGATTAGTGACCTTCATATTTGGGATCCACTGGGTACAAGTGATCATTCCTCTATTTTACTTGAAATCCCCCAGGTTACTATAAACCCAAGAAAACCCTCAAATATTAAAAATTATAATAAAGCTAACTTTCCAGATGTTAATAAACAATTAGCTGATATTAACCGGGAATCACTCCTCAATAACTTATCAACCGAGCAAGCCTGGACAACCTTTAAAAAAATAATCTATAACCTAGAAACCCTTTATATTTCAACTAATAAAATACAATAATGAAGGAAAAATGTCCCTATGGTTTTAATAAAACTTTTAAAACTCAAATTAATTGGAAAATCAGACTTTTCAAGAAACTCAAAAATAGTACGCAACCATTTAAAAATACATTACTTTATAATATAGATTAGCACTTAAAACAATCTATTCAACTTGCAAAAACCAAACTCGAATTTAAACTGGCACACACAAAAGACTGTTATAAGTCTCTCTTTTCATATTTAAATAAAAAAAGGGTAATTCTAGGGCCATAGGGCCTTTAATTAATAATGGAGTTGTGCTACCATCAGATGTTGACCCAGCTAGCCATTTCAACAAATACTTCTGTTCAGTATTTTCCAAACAGGATACAATTGCCCCAGTTTATCTCAGTTTGTATACCCCCCATGAAATTACAATATCTGATATTTTACAAGCTTTAAAAAGACTGAAAAAAACAACCAGTCCAGGATCTGATAACATCCACCCCTGGTTTTTGATTGAAACCTCCCAGGTAATTTCTCAACCCTTATCAATCATTTTTAACAAATTTCTGCAAGAAAACTCCATACCCAACGAGAGGTGTACAGCTATTGTTACCCCCATATTCAAGAGGGGTAACAGAGGCGATGTCCAGAACCACAGCCCCATTAGCTTAACCTCTATGATCGGTAAGCTAATGGAAAGGGTTGTCAAGACTAAATTAGAACAGGTAAGTGTAAGATTAAAAATCCTAGATACATTACAGCATGGGTTTACACCTAATCACTCATGTACTACAAATTTGATATCCTTTTATGACAACATTAATACACAGCTGGATAAAGGTATTCCCACCAATGTGGTACTACTTGACTTTAGTCGGGCATTTGACAAAGTCCCACACAATAAACTCATAGCAAAAATGTATAACACAGAGCTGCCCCTGGTTTAGCAAGGTGGACCTCTGACTGGCTGGCTGACAGAATGCAAAGGGTTAGAATTAATGATGTACTGTCTGACTGGGGCACTGTGTCAAGTGGAGTCCCCCAGGGATTGGTTCTGGGGCCCACACTATTTAACCTTTTCATAAGTGATCTACAGCCAGGGCCTAATAATTACATGTCAAAGTTTGCTGATGATACGAAACTAGGGGAAGGGTTAATAATCAAGACAATCTAGCATCTTTAATTTCTGATTTGGAGAAAATTGAACAATGGGCCAAACATAATGATATGTATTTCAATCAGGACAAGTGTGTTGTCATTCACTTTGGTAAAAATAATCCAAACAATATTTATTATCTGAACAAATCACCACAAAAAAACATCCATATGTGAGAAGGATTTGGGCATACTTATTGATAAACTTACACCAGGGGATCACTGTACCAAAACCACCAATATGGCAAACAGACTTTTGAGGCAAATCAAGCGAACATTTGTTAATCGATCTGAGCAATGTCTTATGCCCCTATTTAGGACTTTCATCAGGCCATATTTGGACTATGGTCTCCCTTTTGGAACCCTTGTCTTAAAGGTGACATGGCTCGGCTGGAGCAGGTCCAGAGGAGAGCCACCAGAATGGTACCCAGGCTAGCATGCCTTGATTATTCCTTAAGACTTAAAACCACCAGGCTCCACTCACTACAAAACAAGAGAATAAGAGGTGACTTGCTCCTAGTTTATAAATTACTTCAATCACCTGACCTTATGAAGCAATGTGGGCTATCATATTCTAATAGAAGATTAGTTCCAAGGCTACATAATAGAGAACTTGAGGTGAAATCCTTTAAAACTAATAAAAAGGGAAATTTCTTCACAATCAGAGCTCCGAGAATATGGAATACCTTACCACAGGATTCGACAGACACTGAAAATATTACCACCTTTAAAAACAAACTTGATGACTGGATCAGGGACAATTATTAGTAATTCTGAAAGTCCCACAATGTGTGGGGAACAGTCTCGATGGGCTTCGGCCTTCTTCTGTTCTTTTATACCAAGTTATACCAAGTTATACTTACTAATTGAATCTTTGGTACATTGTGGGCCGGATATTCAAACTGCACCAGGCAATGGCGCAAGTGGGGGCACAGCGCAACTGAGCTGCACCGGGGCCAGGACAGGGTGATATTCAAAGGTGATGCACCATGGTGCATCACCATTGAATATTGCACAGAATGCGCATGGCGCAAGTACAATGCGCCAGTGCATCTCACAGACAGGGAGGACCAGGAATGCTCCAGTGCAACTGCAGTTGCGCTGTGTGCATCACCCGCGATATTCAGAAGAGGGCATGCAAATGGGGCCATAATATATGCATGGCACAATTGGGGCCATTAGCATGTCATTATGGGCCCATTTTCATGTGTTGCAAAGGGCATCCCCTCGAAATACAGCTGACGCCCTGTGTAGCTGCTTGCAGCAGGTGTTGTTTCCCTGGTGGGCTAGTGCCCCCCTCCCGTATGCCTGATCGTGGGCTTCTGTAAAGTAAATGATAACCCGGTGGTCCAGTGGTCCCACCTTCCCCCCAGTATGCCCGATCATGGGCAGTAGTGACTTACAATACCACCTGGTGGTCTAGTGGCCCCCCCCCTTCGTTTCATTCACATATTCGTGCCTATGTAGTACAATATGGTCTGCAGGCCCATTGGTCCACACTGTGGACCAACAGGCGTACAGCACATACTGAACGCTGTCATTCGGCGGGCGGCCGGGTGGCATGCGGGTGGGGTGCTGCCACCTGCTGATGACTAGGGGGAAAGCAGGGTGGCCAGGGGTCCTCTGAGGGTGGAAGGGGAGGGGGGAACCACTGGACCACCAGGTAATGGGTTTCGATTACTGATGCCCATGATCAGGCATGATGGGGGGGGACCATGAGACTACCAGGTGATATTGTAATTCTCTACTGCCCGTGATCAGGCATACTGGGGGGAGGGTGGAACCACTGGGCCACCAGGCTATCATTTAGTTTACATAAGCCCACGATCGGGCATACAGGAGGGTGGGGGTCACATTGGGCACTGGGGAGGATGTGTGTGCTACGGATGGTGTCCCTGCTGGGCAGGAGGCCACCCATGGCTTGCGGGTGCTGTGTTGTGCCCTGCAATGCAGCAGCCAGCCTGTGGGTGGCCAGGGTTTTTTCCTATTTTTTTGGGCTTAACATTGCGCCCCGTATGCGGCACATCAGAGATGTGCCAGCACTGTCTGTGCTGCGTCCCAGGCTGATTATTGGATGTGCACATGAATGGGCACGCCCTCTGCATTTGAGCCACATACATTACCAATGCGCCTCAAGACGAGATTTGCGTAGTGCACTTGCTCTTTGAATATCATGCTGGGTGCAGGGGGTTGCGCATATGCAATCCCTTTGAATATCTGGGCCCTTGTATATTTTGTACATAGTAGTTTGTTTTCCATGTAAGATATAAGACTTACCAGAGGAAAGTTCTAGCAAACAGAGCATTGTTGGATCCTTCTCCTGTGCTACCCAGTGTCATTCTAGGAGCCAGCCGGACCCCTTTTCCCTAGCTTTATACACTAGCTAGGTGTGGGGAGGGGCCAACTCCCAAAGTACACTTTAATTTTGTTAATACAGAACTATTATTTGGTTTTAGACATCTGAATGTACAACAATGTGTTTACATGTTATGCTTTACTGTTTGTACATTAAAAATGAGATGTTTTGAAAGAATTGCATTTGAAGAGACTGACTGGGCAAAGTCTAAGGTGGTCACCTGATACTTTTCAAGTATAATGGGAGGTAACCTAGATAGCCAGATCAGATCAGTTGTGGGGTCAGCATAGTATTGACCCTGGTGTGGGAGATCTGCAAGCCTCTTTCAGATCCCAAAGGAAGGTTGGGCTATTTTCCCAACTTGTAGCAATCCTGTGAAGCTGAACAGTCATGATGCTGTAATGTCACTGATGATTTTGGGCATTATTTCTTTTATTTCTTTTTCTTTATTTTGTCGTACAAAGTCCACTCTTTTTGTTTGTAACCTTTAATAAAGAACCAGCTTGGCATTTCTTTAGTCTTGCTACACCTGATTCCTGTGTCCGTGTGTCCATCCATTTCTCACTGCCTTGGATAGAAGTTGTGCCCCTAAGGTTCAGCTGCAGGACATGTAGATAATAACCCTATGGTGCTTCCCCAGAAATTCAAGTAGACTATTAAGAGGTGGTACCAAGACTAAGAAATAACGAACAGCAGTTAGCCCACACAGTAAACCGTTAAACAACCAAGTACACA
This sequence comes from Neoceratodus forsteri, assembly GCA_016271365.2. Taxonomy (NCBI): domain Eukaryota; kingdom Metazoa; phylum Chordata; order Ceratodontiformes; family Ceratodontidae; genus Neoceratodus; species Neoceratodus forsteri. The sequence continues at coordinate 1,095,224,551 of CM057456.1, read as the reverse complement.
AGATAATAACAAGAACATTCGACATGAACATTAAAGAACTGTATTAGTAACAACGGGATCCCACATGGGAGTCCAAATACAGTGCTTCCAAGGTAGGAGAGCCCTATAGAAGGCTCTCTAAACTCCTGTGGCGGGGGTCTGGAGTGCTGGTCCCCCTCCCCAGGGTGGAGGAAGAGTGTGCGGTGCCACTGCAGCAGACCTCCACAGTGCAGGCCCATAAGGCTACACAAGGCGGAGTTACTAGGGAAGGTGGGTAAATGGCAGCATAGGGTGAGGATACAAGCAGAATTATGCAGAGGGGATGGGGGAATAGTTAGCAAGGGCAGGAGGGTCCAGAGCAGGCTGAAAATGCTCATGGAAGACAACGTACTGTTGTCATTGCTCCCCGCTTATGCGAGATTGAAGCTTTCCAGGTGTATATGGGGTAAACTAGAAATGTAAGAAGCCTGCTGTGAATGCCATAAAGTAGGCATTAACACTGGCTGTATCAGTCGAAGAACAGACCTTGAGGTGCCGAGGTAAATGACAGCCCGCAAACCAGAGGATATTGAGATACACAGCTGTCCTAGAGGGTCAGAGTTAATGGGTACCATGAGTCCTACTAAGCTATAGTTATATGGCTTAGGTAGGTGGGATTGCTCAGAAGCCTAACATCAGTTTTCTCAGCTCATGGCTGTTTACACTTCAAAACAAGGAGGTTACTCCTCTAGCCTGACAATTCTCAGTTACAGAATGTAATCCTGCCTTCCTATGTACATGTTCCTGTCTACTGTGTTAGGAGTAAGATGTTAATAAGGAAAAGAATACAGACCCCAAAGAAGGCAGATCACGAATGATACCTTACTAACATATATACACATCTATCATCTGAAACTAATTTCATTAAACAGGGCAGATGGGAAGAGGCAGCCCAACAGGTCAGTATAACTCGCAGTCTCCCCAGCTGATCCTGAACATAGGAAGAATATTATATAGTAAACAGACTGGTGGTAGGTGGAGACAACAAGCTGCAAAAGGGAAAAGGGTGAGAAAAGGAAAGCGGGGTAAACCTTCTATATTGCAATGTCCAGCCAATCCTTCCGGACAGGTGTTCAAGTGGCATTAAGCCTCCAGCATTGGTGACTTACAACGTTAAACTGTAATTGAACATTGCTGGCAGTCCAGCCTATAAGAGTCTGCAACTAAAGAGAAACGCAGTGCATAAGAAGTGTTATGCAGCTACGTAAAATCCAGTATCCTAAGAAACTCCTCAGATGTCTAATCGGTTTTTAGGCTATTGGAATATCTGAATCTGAAATCTCCTCCTTCTCCTTATAGTGAGATAATATTATTATTGATGCCTGCCATATCCTCCCACCAAATCCTATTTCCCCCACAATACATAACGAGCCCCACATCTTCAGATCTAAAAAAAAACATAAAAATTTAACACATGCACTAGCCCACACCTCCTTCCTCCACCCTTCCTCATATATAATAAAATAATAAAGGCATCGGCAACGTCTGGAACCTGCTGCCACCCTGCCACATCCTACCTCCCCAACCTGGCTTGTACAATATATACAAGAAAAAACCTCCCTATCCCTGATCTGAGCAATCCCCCTCCCAACCCAACACATCCACTAGCCCTCACCTCCGTCCACCTGCTCCTTATTAGAATAATATTATACTGTATATTGAGTTAATGCTGGCTGCATTCTCGGGAGCCTGCCACTCCCCCAACCAAATCTTACTTCTGCTCACCCATGCACGATATTAATCAAGACCTCCCCCCCGCCCCCAGATAAGAGTAACTTAACATACAGTATAATATTATTCTTATAAGGAGGAGAGGGAGGAGGGAGAAACCTGCAATAGGGCAGACACCCGGTGGGGGGGTGGAAAGGATGAGCAGAGACCTGAGAAAACTGGGTGTGTTGGGTAGGGGGTTTTGCTTGGATCCAGGGATGGGGGGCTTTTATACACTGTACAAGCTGACTTGGGGAAGTAGTATTTGGTGGGGACTGGCAGGCTCCAGACATGGCTGACATCATTATTATTTTATTATAAGGAGGAGGGGGAAAGGGAGGTGGGGGCCAGTGGGTGTGTTGGGTGTTGAGCTTCTTGGTATGATCCAGGGAGAGGGGACTTGTTTTATGTTGTGCCATGGTGGGGGCAGCAGAAGTATATGTAAGCACCCCTCCTACATGTATCTAGGGGCCTGATGTAAATGAGGGAAAAGGAGGGGAGGGCACAACTCAGTAGACCATCCAGACAGGCAAAGAAAAGATGGCACATACCTTTTACGCTGCAAACAGGGTTCTGAATTCTGGCATCTGATTTATGAAGGCAGTCGCAGCAGCTCAAGGGGGCAGACTTGAACCCAGAGACTCAGCTGGGGAGGTAACTCGTGTTAGCACCAGGCAGCATAGTTCATTATGTGGGAGGCCACACTCGAGTAAAAGAAAAATAATTATTTATTTTTTTTAAACTAAGTGGCTACCAGGAGCTGGGGGGCACAAGCTGGAGACAGGCACATAACAGTGGCTAGTTGCTACAGCATTTTACTTTGGGCCGAAAAGGACACATAGCTGGACTTTACAACGGAGCCAGGGGACTCAAAAATGTGGGCAGCAGCAATAACCACAGGCCACAGACACTTCAAAATCACCCACTGTGGCCTACTATACACAGCAGCTCGAATACATGCACCACTCAGTACGACATCAAACTTCCTCGGTGGATACTCAAGGCTGCAGCTTCTCTTCACATTCCTCCACTGATCTTGCAACTCAGGGAATGGAGCCTGGGCCTCCTGAATCCCAGAGCAGGCTCTACACGGGCTATGCCAGGGGACTCACTGGGAACACTACTCTCTCCCACAGGCTGTCTCATACCAGGCAATGGAATGCCACACGAGTAAAGGGGTCAGAGGACTGCCGCCACCTCCAGGCCCCACACCACAGGCTGCCACCACAGTAGCATCCCCACCTTCGCCTGCTTACCTTCCAGACACAGAGAACTAGGCCCCTACCTGCCCCAGTGCCAAGCCTCCTACAAGGCCTCTTACATCTCCCCGGTCCACAGCTCCCAAAATTGCAGACCCAGTCCCCAAATGACCACATACCCTGCACACCTCTCCAGTTCCTGAGTGGAACACCTTATTGCCAAGTCGCCAAGGCCCAAACTCCTGGACTGGGGCGAACCCTCAGCCCACTTTTAAGTATGTCTCTCTCCCGCTGGACTCCTCGATCACCAGACACCAACACCCTAATATACCCAAGGCCAGCTGGAAACTCCACTCAAAGCCAGGTACAAAATCTCCCAGGCCCAAATATGTATAAAGAAGGGAGGAGAGGGTGACTACAGTAAGCCCTCCCGGGGGGGGGGGGCTTACATATAATTTAGGAGGGGGGCATCAATGTGTGTCTGGAGGTAAATTAACTGTATCTTAGTAGTCAGACCGGACTGTTGAACAGAGGAAGTGTTGAAGCAGAGGGTGATCCTGCAGCAGCTGCATCAGTTTGGTAAGTACTACTCAGTGGGCCTGTGGGGAGGGAGGCTGTGGCTTACACTTACAAGGAAGTTTAGTAGGGACTGGGAGGAGTTATTTAATTGCTGGGAAGGCTTTAGGATAGTAGGATAGTCAGATTTTGTGATATCTGTATCTTAATCCGACATCATCTGATGCTAGGATCAGATGTCAGATTCAGATTATCCTAATATTCGACTATCCTTTTAAAAAACAGACTTAAATCAATTTGATTTTTTTCCAGTTTGAAGTCAAAAATGTTTCTTGATTAAATAAAGTTTGAAGTAACAAATGTTTCTCGATTAAATGAAGTTTGATGCTAATGTTTAAATGTGCTCTCTGTGTTGTAGTTAAAATAAAACCAGTTACTTTGCTTTCAAGTGCAGCAGTTTCTCCAGCAGGTTCCTTAGTTTCTTTGTTGAAAACCTGTCATCAAGTCAACCAGTCATGCATTTGGTGTATGATAACTTTACATCGAAAAAACATAGAAATCTGACAGAAGAAAAGGACCCCATTGGTCCATCCAGTCTGCCCCTATCCCATCCCCATAGATAGCCCTGGACCTACCTCTTTACACCATACACCTGCCCCCCCTCCCCATAGAGACTCCAGTCCCCTCCTTACTTCCAGGTTTCTCCTCTTCCCTCTCCTGTTTATTCTTGTGTAGTTATCCCATGCCTTCTTAAACTTCCCTACTGTTTTGACCCCTACCACCTCTTCCAGTAACCTATTCCAGGGGCCTACCACCCTCTCTGTGAAGTAGTACTCTCTTCTGTTACCTCTGAACTTTTCTCCCTCCAGCTTCAAACTGTGCCCCCTAGCTTTCAGATGTTCATTCCTCCAAGAGATGTTCCCTTCCCTCACCTTGTTTATCCCCTTCAAATATTTAAAAGTTTCAATCATATCCCCCTCTCACTCCTAGTTTCCAGGGGATACAGATCAAGCTCTTCCATTCTCTCCTCATAGGTCACCTGATGCATACCATGCACCATTTTGGTTGCCCTCCTCTGGACTCTCTCTCCACTCTATCTATATGCTTTCTTAGGTGAGGTCTCCAGAACTGGATCCCATATTCTAGGTGGGGTCTCATCATGGACCTTTTCAGAGGCATTAACACCTCCCTCCTTCTGCATGTAATACCCTTCCCTATGCATGCAAGCATACTGGTTGCTTTTCCTACCACTTTGTTGCGCTGGTTTATCTCCTTTAGGTTGTCTGAAATGATAATCCCCAGATCCCTCTCACATTCCATTACCAAATTTTCCTCACCCCTGCCCAATGTGCATTATTCTGCACTTCTTTGCATTAAATCTTAATTGCCAACTATCCAACCACCTCTCCAGTTTTATCAGGTCCTCCCTCATTATTTCCATCCCCTCGGAGTGTCCACCCTATTACAGATCTCTGTGTTATCTGCAAATATGCACATATTCCCCCTTAGTCCCTTTGCTGTATCCTCAGATGTAGATGTTAAAGAGGATGGGCCCCAATACTGACCCCTGGGGCACACCACTTCTCACCCTTTCCTCCCTGGAGTGCACCCCATTTACTACCACCCTCAGGCATCTGTCGCTAAGCCAGCTCTCCACCAATTTAGTTATTTTTGGCACCACCCCTAAACTGCCCAACTTGTTCACCATCCTTCTGTGAGGGAGAGTGTCAAAGGCCTTGCTGAAGTCCAGATAGGTTACATCCAGCACTCCTCCCTCATCAGTCATTCTCATCACCCAGTCGAAAAATTCAATCAGGTTCGTCTGTCATGATCTTCCCTCCGCAAACCATGCTGCTTGTTGTCTTGGAGACCACTGGCTGCTAGGTAGTTGACAATTCTTTCCTTTAGGAGTGCCCCCATAATCTTACCTACCACTGAGGTAAGGCTGACCAAACAGCAGTTTCCCACCTCCTCCCTGCCACCGCTCTTGTGCAGTGGCACCATATCTGTCCTTTTCCAGTCCCCTGGAATCCTCCCCATGTCTAGTGATAGATTAAATAGTCTAGTCAATGGTGCTGTCAGTTCCTCCCTAAGCTCCCGGAGCACCCTTGGATATAGGGCATCTGGCTCCATTGCCATATCTACCTTCAGCTTACCCAGTTCCTCCCTTACCCTGCCTTCTTTGAATGGGCTACAATTGCCCCTCTCCGGCAACTCTGGTCCCCTACCCTCCATTTCCTCCGTGAAAACTGAACAGAAATACCTGTTCAGCAAGTCTGCCTTCTTGAAGTCTCTCTCTACCAGAATGCCACCCCCCCCCTTTAAGTCTCATTATACCCTGTTTGGACTTCCTTCTCTTGCTGACATATCTGTAGAATTTTTTATCTCCCTTTTTGGCATCTCTTCCTATCCTCTCCTCTGCATCTGTCTTTGCTCTCTGAATTGTCTGCCCAGTCACCCTCAGCTTCTCTCTGTATACTTCCCTGTCCTCTTTCTCCTGTGTTCTTTTACATGTCCTGAATGCTTTCTTCCTTTTCTTTATTGCCATTACCATTTCTCTGGCAAACCAGAGTGACCTCTTTCTTCTTTTGTTTTTGTCTACCTTCCTAATGCACTGATCTGCAGCTCTAAAAACTCCCCCCTTTACTACACCCCACAGTTTTTCTACGTCCCCCAGTTTTTCCCTGCCTTCCATACTGACGATCGCCCTCATTCTAATGAAGTCCACACACCTGAAGTCCAGTACCCTTGTGGTGGTTCTACTCACTTCTGTACTCATCCTAAGCCTAAACCTAACAGCCCTGTGGTCACTTGACCCCAGACTGTCTCCCACTGAAACCTCAGCTACATTGTCCCCATTCATCAGTACTAAGTCCAGTGTCGCTCCAACTCTAGTAGGTACCATGACCAGCTGTTGAAGGAATGCTCCTTGCAGGGATTCCAACATCTCTACTTCTTGCTGATGTTGCTGATGGGATATCCCAGCCCACACTGGGAAGGTTAAAGTCACCCCTCAGCAGAAGTTCACTCTTGCTTGCCATCCTTTGCACCTCCTGCATTAGTTACTTGTCCACTTCCTCCCCCTGTGTAAAAGGCCTGTAGATCATACCTAGGCATATTGTCTCACCAGACCGCTTATGCAGTGTGATCCACAGGACCACCCCTTATTTTTCCTGCCCTACTGTTCCCCTTATACTGTCCCTTACGTATAGTGCCACCCCCATCTACCTGTCCTGTCCTTCCTGAAAAGGCTATATATACCTCAGGATAACCACCTCCCAGTCCTGGTGCTCAGTCCACCAGGTCTCTGGTGCCCCTTGACCAGGCTCCCTCCTCCAGACCGGCGGCCTGGCTCGCTCCTTGGAGCCACTGGCTGTACTCAGCCTCCCGCTGCAGAGAAAATCAGTTATGCCCGCTGTTGCTCTTCTTGCCTACTCGTATCCCACTGGCTAATTTCCTTGGAAATTGCTGGAATGCCATTGGTTAGTGTGCCTTCTTCAAGCGGGACATTTGGACACTGGCCCTTGCAAGCACCTTGACTGTTCACTGACCAGCTTTTGCTATTTTCTAGCTGTGCTCTGACTGACTTTTAGCTGGCTAGCCAGCCTACCGTGTACTACATAACCTCCTTATATGTGGATCTGCATGTTTCCAGACTATATGGGCAAATGTGCATGTTTCCAAACTATTATGGGTACATGTGTTTTATGCAGGGTACTGTTTTTATTTCTGCTTGTGGGAAACTGTTTGTGGGTTACTGTGTTAAATTGCTTTGGGTTTATAGAGCAGTTTCTGCTCGTGTGCTAATATTCTGTGACTATATTGCTAAAAGTGCTAAAATTTGCCTGTTGTATTTCTTTCATCCCCTCTGCTCTATCCTCTCAAATCTCTTCTCTTGGTTGTCCATTTTCCCATTAGCAAGTTATATTGTACTGCCACTAGAGGGACACAACCTTTAGCTAAAGCAATCCCTGCCTGTTGTTCATATAGATACCTCTCCTTTGCTCTATTTAAGCATCTGTTAAATAGACAATTAGATCTAGTACACCTCGCCTTGCTCCGTCCATCTTTTTTTCTTTCTTACCCCTACTTGCACAATTGCTGCTCTTATCACATTGTTACACATATCATGCCCTGAAACGTGAAACTCCCTCTCTCCCCCTTTCTCTACTCCTAGTACTTTTCCTAACCCCTCTGAATGGTCTCTACTCACAAATGTCAAATAACTCGCCTTCTATACCCTCCTATCTCCAATCCCCTACATCTTCGTTATCACTCCTCCCTCCCTCCCCACCCTTTGAACTATGGTCATATTTTGCCCTCTGTCCCTCATGCTTCGTTACTAACTGTCCCACCATTCTTTGCTGCTCTTTATCTCCTTCTCCTCTACTCTCATGAGCACTACCCTTCCAGTTTCACTTGTTCCTCGACATCTAACTCTAAATGCCCCAAGCTTCATTTCCTCATCTTAGCTCTACTCTTGCTCTCCTGCAGAGATATCCACCCCAACCCTGGTCCATCTGCATCTCATGATCTGAATGCTCCATTATCTACGTGGCCCCTTCTATTGCTCCTGCTGTCCTCTCGAAGGGTTTCAAGATCCTTCATCTAAATATATGTAGTTTGTTGCAAAACATTTTCCTTCTACAAACCATGGTGGCCACTCTAAAACCTGACATACTGATCATCATGGAAACTTGGCTAAAGAGCACGATCCCAGATCTCTCGGTCTCCATTCCTGGCTACTCCCTCCTGAGGCAAGACCGAGCAGGTAGAGGTGGTGGTGTCACCATGTACATTCTTACCTCCCTCCAATATTCTATTACTTATTCATCCACTAGCCCAGTGTCCCATGATGCACTGGCTATTCATTTAACTCTGCCCTTCACCCTCCCCATCTTTATTGCCAGCATTTGCTGTCACCCAAATGTCCAGTCCTCTATTGCTCTCGACCTCATAACCTCCATCGCAGCCCTTTTTCGCTCTGGTGAACTATACATCTTAGGTGGCCTAAACTTAAACTGGCTGTCTCCCAAGACATCCAAAATATGTAATGATCTTAGAGTCCTGAACCTCTCGCTATTGATCTTGGAACCCACCCAACCTAACCATAAGACACAAACTCACTCCCTGATCGACTGGGCTCTTACCACCCACCCTCACAGAATAATTAGCTCTGGCATCCTCCCAGATGCTGTCAGTGACCACAACCAAATATTCATTGCCAGGAAAATCCACAGACCAAAATATCTGCATAAAACCTTTCAACTTCGCTCCTTCAAATCCCTAGACCTTGAACCTCTCCTGCACAACCCATCTCTCTCTGACTGGTCTCCATTAGTCTCCTCCCTCTCAGCTGATAAGGCTCTAGCCTACTTCAAGGAAATATTCCTTGCAAATTGGAATGCATTTGCCCCCCTCAAACAAATCAGGGATGGATTAACCACCTACCGTGGATTACTCCAGAACTCTTAACCTGTTTTAGCGCCTGGAAGTGCCACAAATCCACCCAGCTTCCTAGTGATCTCACGGACTGCCGTAAGCTCTGAAATGTCTGTACCAGGGCAACAAGGCTATCCAAGTCCGATTACTTCAAAAATGCTTTCCTCACTTACATAAATTCTTTTTCCAAGTTCTGGAAGGTGGTTCATGCCCTCTTTACTCCTCAGGCCCACCCCCTTCCCCAGTGCTAAAGGTAAATGGCAATCTTGTAGCTGACTCCCATGCCAAAGCTGTGGAATTAAACTCCTTTTATACTTCCTGTGCAACTGAACTGCTGAAGTCCCTAATTACCCCTCCTCCCTCAAATGTCATGGCTGCCCCATTATCCTCCCCCCAAAAAACACTCCACTTCCTATTTCCCCACAGCCCTCCTTCTCATTCTCTTCAGTCTCTCCCACCGATACTCTAAATGCCCTCCTCTCCATCAACCCTACAAAAGGATCTTCCCCAGATGACCTTGACCCTAAACTCCTCTCTCTTTCTCAGCCCTGGCCATTGCCTACCCCCTCTCCTTAATCTTAAATCTCTCCTTCTCATCCTCTGATGTCCCTGCCACATGGAAGTATGCAGAGGTACTCCCCTTACCTAAAGGTGGAGACCCCTCCACCCCTGGCAACTATCGCCCCATCTCGCTACTCCCTACCCTAGCCAAACTACAAGAACATATAGTTCTCTCACAACTCACTTCCTTTCTATCTGATATCTCCTTCTTCACCTTGTCCCCATCTGGTTTCAGGAAAAAATGCTCTACCACCACCTCTTTACTTCGGCACACTGACTCCATACTTTCCTGGATGGACAATGGCCAAATCACCTCAACCATATTTGTTGACCTTGCCAAGGCTTTTGACACTGTTTTGTATTCCCTTCTCCTTGCTTCCCTCTCATCTGCTGGTCTAACCCCTTCTGCCACTAACTGGTTTAAGGCCTACCTTACTGGTAGAACCCAGTCAGTTAAGATCAAATATGCCATCTCGCCACCCCTTCTGATCTGCACTGGCATCCCGCAGGGCTCCGTGCTTGGTCTCCTTCTATTCTCCATCTTCCTTAATGACCTGCCATCTGTCTGCTCCCCCCTCTCTGCCATACACATGTATGCTGATAATACTGTCCTGTATGCATCTGGCTCATTCCCAGCTGCGGTTACATCTAGCTTGCAGCATGAATTCAACAAGGTCCCGCTCTGGTTTGTAAACCATCAATTATTCCTCAATGCCTAGAAGACAGTCTCCATGACCTTTGGCACAAGGCAGAGACTCTCTATGCTTCCCTACCTGCCCATTTTCTGCACTCCTGATGAAACTTTACTAAAGGACACCTCACCCGTTAGATACCTTGGGGTTTGGTTAGACCAACACCTCAACTTCTCTGGACACATTAACGCTATCCAGAAAACATTGCGCCCCAAGCTTGGTGCCTTGTTCAGGAGCTGCAGTTGCATCTCTCTAGGAGTGAGCTTGCCCAGAAGATGATCCTCCCCATTTCTGACTACTGTGATATAGTCTATGGTGCTGCTCCTAAGTCCTCCCTGACCAGATTGGACACTCTGTTCAACTCCTTCTGCCGCGTTGCCCTTGATGCTCCCTCTCACACCCACCACTGTGACCTCTTTCGAACCCTTTCCTTCCCTTCCCTTCCCTCACAAATAGACACCTCTCAAACTGTGCTAAATTCACTGCTAAACACTGGCTGGGTGAAATCCCTTCCTACCTCTCCCCCTCATTTATATCACCTCCTCCTCCTTCCCACTCCGTCAGATCTACAGACACTAGCATGCTAACTGTTCCCTGCCACTACACCCTCTCCGGCCAGTCTAGGTACTCTCACCGTTCCTCTAAAATATGGAAATTTTCTATCTCCCCTAAATCTGACACTCCTCCTCCCTCTATTCCATCAGCACTGCCCTCTCCAACTATCTTGCACCTAACTATTCCTGTTATAAGCCGCCTTAATTTCCTTCATCTTGCTCCTTACAGTTCGTCCCCCTTTGCAATTTACCCAATGCCTCTATCGACTCTACTGCCTCTACTGACCCTAGCCCCTCCTAGGTGCTAATTCTCATACCTTTCTCTTTTCCCCTACTCTCTCTCCCTTTTTCCCTAGCCTTCACACTCCCCTTGCAGGGTTCTTAGCATCCTGAAGGGGTCCTATAGTGCCTAGGCTTGCCACCTTTTCTTCCACCATCTACCTATCCTGGCCTTCCAGGTCTCCTTGCAGGGTCCCCATCATCTTGGAGGGTTCCTTGATTCAGGCCTCATCCCCTCCCAGGTGTTATTTCTCATTCCCTCCCTCTCACTATCCCTCTATAATTACAATGCCTAACCGCAGGAGTCTCTACAATCACCTATTCTTCCCTGCTTCTCTGCAGGGTTCATCGCATCCTGAAGGGTCCCCTTTTTGGGTCAGGCCTTATTTCCCCTTCTAGGTGTTAATCACACTTACCCCCCCCCTCTAATCCCTACTCCAGTCCCCTGCCCCCTTGCAGGGTTCCCCGCTTCCTGAAGGGGTCTCTCTGGAACATGACTCTGCACTATCTGTCATCTCATCCTCTCTCTCCTTCACCCCTTATTTCACGATAGCACTTGTTCACCTATTACCACTGCACTTATTAATTGTTCACACAGATTACATATGTATGCAACACTGTTTGTAACAACTCCCTTAATTAGTTGTATGCTATGTTGATCTTTGTGGCTTGAATATAAAATGACTCATCCCTATTGTACCCCTTCCCCCAGGTTGCACCTGGAGATGAGCAACCTGTTGCTCAGTGTGCCTTCCTGGTGAAACATTTCAATAAATAAATAAATAAGTGATGGCCACCAGGTCCAGTCCCTTTTCCACCATCATGGCCTTTAAGTCGCCCATTTTATTTCCATACTGCTAGCTTTGGCGGCCATACCCCTCCATCAATTTCACCTTCCCCTTTTCGTCCACTCCCTACTTCCCCTGCCCCCTCTTGCAGGGGAGTGCTAGCTAGGCAAGACCCTCCATTTTTGTCCCCATTCCTTTCCCCTTATAAACCACTTGAACTTCTCTCTTACGGTTATGTGGCGTCACACACCTCAGGTGTGTAAAGTAAAAACTTATAATAATTGGTGAGGTGCTTTCTCAACCTGAATTTGGTTGATGTGAATGCCACAATAACTGGGTGTGATGATACACCCGGTTATTACTGCTTTTCATCAGAAGTTTCAGGTGCTAAGTTATAATCCTGACAAACAGCTGGGATCTGACAATGCGAGCTGCAGTCTGCACTGTCAGACCTAAGGCAATCAGAGGGAAAGTGAAACTGCAAGTCTCACTCAGCGCTATTCTTACAGTAAACACCATTTGGGTGCAAAACACTGAAGTAAACCTCCATGCTGTTCTTCATATCAAAGCAGTTTGGGCACAACATGGTGAACTAATCTAAAGCCCTTAAGTTTGAGACCATCAAGCTGTGCTCTCACTGAGTCTGTCAGGTTCTACATATAACAGAAAATGATTCAATTTATTTTAAAATCAGGGACCAGTTTTTTTTTATAAAAATAATACTCAGGACATCTGTGTGCTTAGTTTTTTTTATACACCCTTGGTGTGAGATGACCTCATAAACCTCTCAAGCTTTGCTCTTGAGGTTTATGGGTCATCATACACATCAGGTGTGTAAAAAAAAAACCAACTCGTGATACATTGATGCAGGAGCATTCTTCTCTATGTTTCACACTGTTGCCTATGCATTATTCTCAATATATGGGCCAGTAAGGTATTTTTGTTTACAGCATTGTTTGAGTCTACAATCTTGTGTACACTGGCTTGCCTGATATCTGAGTCTGAGGACGTCACCCCATAGCAGTTAAAAGATGTTTAATGGAATTACTGCCTGGGATTTATTTCCCTATTACTGAATCTGGTTGCATGATTGTGCACAATGCAGACCATGTTATTTCTGTTAGTGAAGTAGGCTGGAAGGAGAGAATTGTTATCTTTACTTTGCTAAAATATTTTATTTATACAGGGGAACACAATAAAAATGTTTTTCCAGCATCCAGGTAACTTTTTTTTATACTTTTTATGCATAAAATTTTACAGCAAACACTATATTTACATAAAGCAGAAATGAGTATGTAGCCCAAAGGGTAAATGTACAGGCATCACCGCTCTAGCATTAACACAATACTATATACCTGCAGTGTCCATTTACTAACTCAGGACAGCCTAAATTGAATCAGGAGTGATGTCCAGTGAAATAATATTGTAGGATTATCCACTTTCACCTTTTCAACTACTCAAAGGCCCTTAGCCAATATTTCTCTCCCCTCAAAATATTGCAAACCAGGTAACTTTTTGAAGTATAATATTCAGACACAACTAATTAAATGGGACCAGGAGATCCGGAACCTCAAAATTGCTAAGTTTGGCACTTTTCTTATTACCAATAGGCAATATCAAAACTTATTTTTTATGTGGCCGACCCTGCCAACACTGGCTCACCCATCTTCATAAGCTAAAGCCTCCACAGCCATACAGCCAAAGTCTTTCAAGTATGATGGCAGTTGGCACTGGTGCAGGATCCAGTCATAAGTAGAATTGTAAAATGGGGAAAGAAAATCCTGTATTTTGATTGGTTTGTACCTGTGCATCAAATCTGTTTGGTGCACAGGTGAAAAAACAAGTCCTTAAAAGCAGGACCCCAGTACAAGAAAAAGAAATCAGTATGCCATTAGAACATTCAGTTTTTAAATGCTGCCTTTTTTTTTCTATCATACTAAACAAAATCACTGAGCAGAAAAGCCCACAGTAAGCTTTTTTAGAGAAAATAGCAGTCCAACACACGTCAGAGTTAAATTTAAATCAAAATACTGTATACTGAGCCCACTGGGCCAGTGGCTCTGAGGCTTGAGACACTGGATGCCACACCTCGCGTCACACAAGCAACCTGGGTTCGGGAATGGACTCGGGTTGCTTGGGGGTCAGCAGGGGTGAGGCAGAACTGAGCATCCGTAGACAGCTCTCTTTCCTCAGGGAGGGGGAACAGTGTGGCACGCTGTAGATTGACACCCATCATTGAGGGAGTGTCTGCACAGGCATGTCGCCCATCAGAAGGGAAGACTGATGCCCAGGGTATATGGCTGCTTCCATGGAGGCGGGGCCAGCTGTCCCACCTATTGCATGCTGTGTGGGTCCAGGGGAGAAAATGGAAAATACCGGAAGCTGACAGGGTCCATGATGATTCGACACATTCCCCCAAGTTGCCACCCCCGACATCTGGATTTGTGCTCTGGGGGGGGGGTGTTAAGCCAGCTCTCCTCTCCTTGGCCCCCGCTACAGGGGGGCAATCCATGGGGGAATTGGGGGTCCCGCTATGTGAGGAAAGACTCAAGGAATTAAAAATGTACTCTGTGGAGGATAGAAGGGAAAGGGGAAACATGATAGAAACATTCAAAATATCTCAAGGGTATTAATAAGATATAGGAGGGTAGCATTTTACATAGAAAGGGATGCTCAAGAACAAGGGGGTATGATATGAAACTGGAAGGGGTGAGGCTCAGAGGGGATGTGAGGAAGTACTTCTTCATGGAAAGGGTGGTGGACATCTGGAACAGACTTCCAGTGGAGGTGGTGGGTACCAAAATGGTGGCAAGATTCAAGCATGCATGGGATAGATACAAGGGGACCTTAGAAACAGGGCTGGGAGGGTAAGGCTGGAGATCAATTAGGTTCTGCATTAACACAATAGTTAGGGAATTTAGGCAGACTAGGTGGTCCAAGAGGTCCTTCTCTACCCATGACTTCTACGTTTTTGAGGTTCTATGTCTCCTCCAGCCCAATATATATGGGGGGGGGTCATTGCTGGCAACAATCTCAAATGATAATAAAGCACAAAAGCACATGACATCATTTTCTAACTGGTGGAAGGACTATTTTATCACAAATTCTGATAATAATAGCCTTCTTCTATACAGAAAAATGTTTTTGTAACATTAACAACTAAAATAAGAAGTAGCCCATTTTATAAGCTCAATAAGACACTCCGGGGGTGTACACTGAACATATGTTACCACACTTCCAGGTGTTGAAGGCACTCAGCCCATGGTCTTGTGCTTCACTATGCCACTGGGCATGCGGTAATATCTGTTCAATGCACACCCAGTCATGTCTTATTGCTTTCCTAATGCAACAGGGTAAATGCTGCTCTGGAATAGACACAAGACTTGGTTGCATGCCTGTACAGGTGATGCCTGTATATACATACATACAGATTGCTGTTTATTATGTCACGTAACTTAGCCATCTTCCCTGAGAGTTGATGTCTGCATCCGGGGAAGTCAATGTCTGTTTCCATGGAAACCAACACACACAAGTACTTAAAAACAAATTGCTACTCACATTTTAATTGCTTAAAGGGAAACAGTGGAAAAGGCACAGCATTACACAGGCGCTACAAAAATGCTTGATTAGTGCTTTCAGACAGTAACTTTTTTTTAAATTCCCTCTAATTGCTTTTTTAGTAATTTAAACAGTGGCCTTCAACTTTCACTTTCTGTTGCTGGCAGCCACCATTTCATGAGTGGCAGTGATCTTCCTGAGCTCACTTTATGTTAATATGTCCTGCCAACCAATAGCCGAGGTCAAACAGGCATATTAGCATCCAGTGAGCTCAGGAATCTTACTGCTGCTCATGAGATGGTGGCTGCCAGCAAAAGAAAGTGGCAGTTGTGGGTAGCTGTTTTAAATCATTAAAAAAAGTTGTTACTGTCTGACAGCACTAATTGAGAGTTTATGTAGTGTCTGAGGAAAGTTGTATCTTTTCCAGTGTTTTCCTTTAAGTACCAAAGTGTTTTGTAGTTATGTTTATTGACAAACTGTTAAAACAAGCACTATGACTCAGGCACACATATCAAGGAGTGACAGAATACTGGGCTTGTGTGATTAGATAAGGAGCTAACCTGGTGAGCACAGCTCCCCTCTTGTTAGAGCTTTTTTTGTTTTTTTAACAAATACAGACTTTTTAGTATCTTACTGAAAAAAAGCTGAAAGAAGATGTGAACTGTGCCTGACAGGCTAGCCCCTCATCTCGTCACACAAGCTGACTGCTGCTGTACCTGGGTGACAGCAAACAAAATGGCTTTGTAGCTGTGGAGACTTTTGGTTTCATGAAACTGGCTCATCAATAACGTCAGCCACTGAGCTTAAGAGATAGAAACCCAATCGGATCAGAATTGTGGGCAGCTTGGCATTGGCAGGATCAACCAGATTAAAATCAAGTGTTTGGCATTGTCTATTGGTAACAAAAAAGTTAAAATTGGTGAGTTCATAGATAAAGGACCTCCTTATCCTGTTGAGTTATTTTTTTTGTACTTATCACCCCTCTATATTACTGAGGATATGTTCATGAAAATAGAGGCTTTATGTCTCAGACTTGGGGTCATCCTTCAACTTTGTCCTCTGCTGATGTCACAATTCCCTGTTTGTGACATCACAACCTGTTGCTGTAGAAATAACTATGATATCATAAACAAAGGATGGGGTGGAGGGCAGGAGGATAAGACGAAGTCTGAGACATAAAGATGCTATTTTTATACAGATCTCCTCAGTAATAAAGAATGAGCGGAGATGACTATGGAGAATTCATTAATAAAATTGTTGGTAGGACTGCTTTTCATTGTCCACCTGGGAACAGAAGTAGGAGGTTGTTCAGGAAAGAGGTTTGGTTTTATCTTCTGTTTTAACTGAAATATTTGAATAGTTTTGTACTTGAAATTAGTTATGTGTGTTAAAAATTACTACTTTGAGTTAGAACCGTTACTTGGGCTCTGATATTGTAACTATTGGGGCTTGTGTGCTGGGTGTGGGAACACTTGTTTGGCAGTGATAATTAGAGTGAAATTTAAATGTGATGTTTGCCTGGTGTTAGGGGGAGGGGTAATTACAAGAATCATCTTGTCTTTCATTGTCCACCTGGGAACAGAAGTAGGATGTTGTTCAGGAAAGAGGGTTGGTTTATCTTCTGTTTTAACTGAAATATTTGAATAGTTTTATACTTGAAATTAGTTCTGTGTGTTAAAAATTACTACTTTGGGTTAGAACTGTTACTTGGGCTGTGATATTGTAACTATTGGATCTTGTGTACTGGTTGTGGGAACACTTGTTTGGCAGTGAGAATTAGAGTGAAATTTAAATGTGATGTTTGCCTGGTGGTGGTAGAACCCTGCCACCCACCCTGTTTTGTAGGCTTTCTTAAATACTGAAAAGCCACTGGGGGTTGGGATTGAAGGGCTGTGCATTTCTGTTTGTGACTGAAATTTTAAGCAACAGGAACTGGTGGGCCTGTGACATCATACGGTACCTGATGTTTGCATACTCACACTGTTAGCGGAACTGGACACACACTGGACTGTATGTGTTTGTGAGACTTGGGAACATTACTGGTGGGGTTGAAATAGGGGTCGTAAACAACTGCAGTCAGTATAGAGAGAGAGAGACTGTATTCAAGGGGAAAGGGACTGAGACAAGGGGTGTGTGCCATTATAAACGGAGAGGGACAAACAGGGTGGCCACATTCCACCATGGCAGGCATCTTCAGAAGGGTTGTAGGCTGCACAGGCTGTGGGGTGGCAATAATTCTCAATTGGGCCTGGAGAGAGGGAGGATGCCCACTCTGTAGACAGCTATCTCGTATCAGGAGTGAAGTATATTGGTTAAGGAGTAAGCTGGGGGAGTTGGGGGGTGTGTCCAAGGATGGGGGGTGTGGATATGGGTGGCAGAAGGGCGGGGCTGAGGGGAGGCTGGGGCAATGCTCAGAAATTACAGGACGTTATGTTACAGCAAGCAGGAGGGAGGATATTAGGGACAGAGGACCCTTAGATATGGATGTTGACGCTAACGGGAAAACTTATGGGGTAAACATCCCCAATATAAAGAGAGTGGAGGGGGAAGAGTCAGGAGGGTCTGTTGTGGGGAAGTCTAGAAGAGCAGACAGTGAGAAGGAAGGGGCTGTTGTGGGGAAGCCTAAAAGAGCAGACTGTGGGAAGGGAGCTTCTAAGGAGAACAGGGCAAGAGGGGAGGAAGAGGGGCAGTTTAGAGGGGCAGTCGGGGGAAACTCAGGTTACTTGATGGAGGCTGGCATACAGTGTTACAATAAATTTGAGCTACTAAGCAACCTAGAAGGGGAGGAAGGGTGTAAATGTTAAGCAGATGGGGGAGATGCAACATATTGCAGACATGAGGGAGGACAGCAAGACTGGAGAGAAACTGGGAGACAAGGAGGAAGGGGGTCTGTACCAAGGATGGGGCCCTAGATAAAGGGGACCCACAGAGGGCCTCTGGAGGTAGGGGTACTATTACAAGGGGGGAGGATGTTAGTGTGGGGGAAGAGGAAACCATCAGGGCCAGGATAAATGGTTTGGATAAGAGGCGGTTAAAGGGGACACCTATTCGGGGGGGTCTGAGTTAAGTGGGCAAAATAACAAGGGAGGCAGAAAGGGGAGGGTGACAAGGGGGTCTCTAATAAGGTGGGAAGACTCCCATGGAATTGAGATCATGAATAAAGGGGGGGATGGGGGGTTGAGAGCACATAGTGGAGGTAACCATAAGGATGATGGCGGTGTTAAGGTTCTATTATTGAGAGACTCGATGATTAGGGATATCCATTGGGAGGGACACGGGGGTGGATGCCATAGCCAGATGAAGGTAGTGAGTATCTCTGGGCTGACGGTGCACAGAGCAAAGTTCATGGTGTACGAACTGGTTGGGGATTGTGGAGGGAAACTGGATTTCCTGGTGCATTTGGGAACTAACGATCTAGAGGGAAATAGCATTTTGGAAATCCAAGCAAGGTTCTGAGAACTTGCCAGAGTCTGTTGGGATAATGGATGCAACATTTCCTCTTCGGAGATATTGCAGGTACCAAAGGCCTCAGTGGAGAAAAAAATGAAGATCACAGAGGTTAATGACTGGCTCAGGAAGTGGGGTGAAGAAAGTGGGTCGGGGGTGTTAGGGAACTGGAAAGGAGTTTGGGAGGATAAGGGACTGTATGCCAAGGACAGGCTTCATCTTGCCCCATTAGGGAAGGAAGTCCTTAAACAGGGGTGGCTGACTACATTCAAGAAAGGTGGGGTTTAAACTTGTTGGGGGAGGATGAGGAGGGGCTGACCAGAACCCTCTCCTCCAGATGAGGGAGTAGCCTTCAAACCCAAGGTGGGAGGGAGAAACAGACTGGGAGGAGGTTTCAGGAGGAGCAGAGGAGGATGGAAGTATAAGGAACCTGGGTGGGGTTTGAAAAAAGGGATCAGGGATAAGGGGTGGGGGTGGTGTTAGTAAATGCCAGGAGTTTGGGAAACAAGTTGCCAGAGTTCCAGGCCATGCTGTTTGGGGGGTGGATGTGGTGGCAGTCATGGAAACGTGAGCCAACAAAAACCATGACTGGGACCTAAACGTGCGGGGGTACACTATGCTTAGGAAGGATAGAAAGGAGGGCAGAGGGGGTGGAGTGGCTATGTTCATTAGAGATGACATAGAAATTGTTAGGGTAGAAGAGGCAGAGGGAAATGTGGAGCCCTTATGGGTCACCTTATGAACCCCGGCAGGAGGTAAGGTCAAGCTGGGTGTAGTATATAGGCCCCCAGGATGGGTGATATTCTGGAGGATGGTTTGCTGGACAACATCATTGCCCAGTGTGGACCAAAAGGGGAGGGAGTGGTGTTGATGGGGGACCTTAACGAGCATGTACCTACCTCTGGGCGCCACCACACCATGCAGCGGGTCCTATGCACCAAAGCAGTGGCCAGCAGTCCAAATCACCGAACGATGCACCAAACATGCCAGAAATGAAGAAAAACCCATACTGTACACGACAAAAGCCGAATGCAGTCGAGCAAGGGGAACTGACAACGCGTGACGTCAGTAAATGAATGCCGACATAAACAGGAAGAACCTAGTCCTAGTGGTGCACGACAAGGAGAAGGAAGGAGCGGAAGCAGAGGGCTACAGAACAGGAGAGCCACTGAACGAATCAGGAACACAGGTACACACACCACGGAAGTGTAGCAGATGTCTGAGTGGAGCACACAAGTCAGGGGCTCAGAACACAACAGCAAGGCAGCAATGGTACCGCAAGGCAGCACAGTAAGCAGATTGCAGTGAAGTTAAAACTGACACAGTGCTCTGGAGGTGCCACAGAGCATGTCAGCACAGCGAGTATGACTGAGTGTCCAGTGACATCTCACAGCACTGCACACAGCTACCAGATCTACAGTACAGGGACTCATGTATTTTACAGTGAACTAGAGCAGTCTATAGGTAAACTGTTCCCATTGGCATACATTAGTTAGACAGGAACACAGAGCAATTCAGCTGCAATAGGAAATAATGTCATTTTCAGGAAACACTGGAAAACTGCAGTTACTAGAAAAATGTCAGACTGATTTGGGAGCCTTGGCACTGCAGGAAACGCTGAGACAAGAAACATTCAGTAGTCAGGAAACCACACTGCAGTAACCGAGTAA
Organism: Neoceratodus forsteri; assembly: GCA_016271365.2. Lineage (NCBI taxonomy): Eukaryota > Metazoa > Chordata > Ceratodontiformes > Ceratodontidae > Neoceratodus > Neoceratodus forsteri. Next base: position 1,095,204,117 of record CM057456.1, on the reverse strand, counting down.
CATGCAGCAGGAACAACAAACTATGGGGCCAAACGTAACCCACAGTGGGGCACAGCTGCACCTATTCCCATCTGCTGGATCTGCTACTGCCTGTCACAGTACAGACACAGAGGAGCAGGGAAGGGTACATCTGTACAGGATGGCTAGGTGTAGAGGTGCAACAGTGCACCAAGGAACACTGTGCCATGCAGCACAGCAAGTGAGACCGACTGCATAGTGCTGATCCAGAACAGTGCAGGAATGCCAGTGGATGTGATTGGAATGCCATATCAGTGCTGTGCACACCAGGGTGCCCTGGAGGTGGCCCACTGCACCTGCAGCAACAATAGCAGAGTGGAACTGCAGCCATATTGAAAGTACCATAGGGTGGGAAGACATGACAGTGCAGTGGGTGGATCAGCTGTAAATGCAATGTCCCAAATGCATGTTGCAGGCTATCACACCAGGTACACAGGACTTGCTACAATGTGGATGTGGTGTGGTTGGCATAGGTATCCAATGGGGGAGGTGGTTGTCCCGGCATGCAACACCCAGGTCTATATCATGAGGATGCAGCATGAACTGCAGCAGGAAGAGCAGACAGCAGGAGCAGGCACTGTGGTATGTACAAAATACCAGTCCACACATAGCAAGGAAGACAGAGATATAGGCTTGTAGACAATGACCCAGGGAGTGCACAGAGGTTGATGACTTGACCACGGTGTGCACACGGCATAGTGGCCAGTGCAACTGACCCATGTGCAGACCATGTGTACAGGAACAGCACAGTGTCCAGGACATGTGCAGTGACAGTTGCAGCAGTACACAAAGTCCTGACAACACCATGACAAATAGGCAAAGGCAGTAGGATGATGGAGTCCACCACAATAGGACAGTTGGGACTGGAATGGTGGACAAGAAACATATCCCCACCACAGTACCCAAGCAGAGAAAGGACACCCACACTGCAAACATAGTGTGGCATGTCCACAGTAGGCAGCACAATGCTGGCATATGACATTGAGTACTGCACATGAGGTGGGATGTGACATAGTGCAGTGGATGCGTGACACTGGCATGGATATGGTGTCCCCTGCACAGGTGTGCATCACCATGGTGATGGTACCACACCACAGGCGTGCACTAGGGACAGTGGCAGAGTCCTGCAGAGTGTGCATGATGTGGTGTGGGCATGTGATGTCCAATGAACACAGGTGTGACAACCCACTGTGCCTGCAACATGTCTGTGTATGTGACTGTCGCACGTATGTGTAATGTCATTGCATGTGTGCACAGGTGATCATTTCATTGCATTGGGAAACACAGTCCAGTGATATGTATCTGCATGATGTTGACACTGGGGAGGGGATATTTCCCCCTGTGTGTGTTGTTGCATTGCGTGTAGTGTTGCAATCCAGATGGTGTGCTAGCACACAATGACTGAGGCTAGAAATGCAGCACACATTGTGGTGTGACCTGTGACCATGACGGGTGGCTGCCCCGTCCCAATATGCATAGCTGGCTTATCATGAGTGCAACACCAAGGGAAATACCTGGCACACAGCAAACATGTGCCCAACGCTGTGATGAATGTGTTGGATGTTAGCAGTGTACTAGGTTGTGGAAACAACAACACAGTGTGGTAGTGGACGTGTATGGCTGTGCAGTGATGGAGTGTGTGTGGCAATGCCTGTGTACAGCTGAATGCAATGCATACCCGCAGTGGGACAGCAGACAGTGCACGCGGGACCCATCATAGAAGTAGTCACCCATGTATGCATGTATGTACAATGGCATAGTGTAAGCTGCATAGCCATGTGTGTGCAGTTGTGGGGTGGGACTGTCAATGTGTATGTGTGTGCATGTGGATGCATACATGCCTGTGCATGGTAATCTACACTGTGTCAGTGTCCGACACTCTAGGGAGGCAGCAGAGCAGACAATCCCAGTGCAAGCACACTGTGGCAGGACACATGCCATGTAGTATGCAAGCACTGTCTGGCAAACATGGATTGCACCTGCAGAGGATAACAATATCTGTACCACCAATGGCATGGAGACATGTCACGTTGTGAACAATGGCCAGATGATGCATGATCAATCACAGTGGTCCCTTGAGACATGCAGGCCATCAGGCATGCTAACTGAGAATGTGTGGAATAGGTCTGAATGGTGCTGCTGACACACCAACAGTTCCACCCCCCCCAAGCATGGCTGGGACGTGCCGTCCCTGGGAACTGTACAACAGACAATGTGTGACCATGCTGTGGTGACTGACACAATGGACCTGAGTCCACAATGGATGACACATGTCACAATGTGATATGCGCTACAATATATGGCGCAAGGAGCACATAGCGCCATGGGTGATGCCACCCAGTACTGCAAGAAGCAGCCTGCAACATGTTGCAGATGTTGTGTGCCAAAGCCAATCCATGTCAGTAGGTATGCCATATACCACCTGTGACAGGGTGCAAGGGAGTGTATGTCAACATTGATGGCCTACACTGAGGGCGTGGCTTGCGGCTCAGCACATGTGACATTCCAAGACAACACCTGCGGTACAGTGACCTAAGCAATGTTACACCAGCCAGTAGCCCGGCCAAGTGACTGTAGCATCCACTGGGCATTGCTGGAGTGTGCCTGTGTCTGCATACAGCCCCACCTCAAACCCACTGACACCCCACCAACCACCAGTGTGTTAGGGACCTGTTGCAGGCTAATGACACCCCAATGCCGCTGAGTCACAGTGCATGGGTTGCAGGGCTAGCCTACCCTCCCGTGTCCAAATACACCAAAGAGCCATGAAGGGCAATACAAACCCCATGGGATGAACAACATATGGGTGGCACTGCTGCGCGCATAGATGGTATACCCCGCCTGGGACATGCCCAAGCCCCAGTCAGTACTGCACTGTGCACAGTCCACACAGTGCACACCAGAGACCCTGCATATCCTAGATGTCCACTGCTCCCCACCAGAGTGCCTGTCCACCCCCAACACCAGTTAGAGAATGCAATAATATGTCACACACCTCAGTGGCCAGCCGCAGACTGAGCATCCTCTGAGTGGTACCACTGTATACAGGAAGTGCACAGTCAGTCACTGCAGTGAGCACCGTAGTCAATAGTATACACCCGGAGTGCGCCTAGTTGGTGGTCGGCCATGGAGTCATCAGGTGGGTATTGCTAGATGCCAACCTAGGCCGGGGGCCTGTACTGCGGGGAAGGGGCATCAGACCACCATGATGTGTAGGCCACTGTTGGGTGTCTGGCCAGCCGCCACTGGGTAGGGGGAAGTGGGGGTGCCTGAATAGCCTGTTGGGCCATTGGCATAGCTGTGAGGTATGGGGATGTGAGGGTGGGGCATGCCATCCAGGGATCCAGGATGTGGAGCCTTGCAGCCTGATGGGGGTATGTACTGTGACGTATGATACCCTATAAAGGTATGTTGTCCCTGTGGCATGCCACCTGGGGTGCCACATGATGCAGGCCATATTCATCTGGGCCCTGCCTATCATGGAAGTGGGTGCACGGTCACTGGCACATCAGCATATGGCACAAGGCACAATTGGCGTCAACATGTAGCATATCACCTGGAAGCAGACACAATAATGCATGAGCTGATGGTGAGCAAGTGAATATGCAAGTGCTGGATGCATGCATGTGACTGTTCCCCAGTGGTAAAGGGGGGAGGGAGTATAGTCTGCACAAAACCAATGTACGTGCAAGAGGGGGTCACAGTGTGCCGCTCATGTCTCCTACAGGGATTATATAGCAATGTCCTCTGTGGATGATGAATCATTCACTGAAGATGACAATGCATCCACACAGGAGAGCGGCAACATCACATGAGCATGAAGAGTCAGAGCGTGATGGTGATGGCCAAGACACCTCATCGTATGCTGAGGATGAACAGTCAGACACCGAAAGCAATGCGTCAGGCACATCATCAAATGCAGAGGAGGCACAAGATGCACAAGAGATCCGTCTATATCCCTTTGAACCACCAGCACGAAGGCCGGTCCAGGTGACTGACAGTGAAGATGAGGGTGAGCTAAATGCTGACAGAATCGGCAACACTGACTGGTTAGTGTGATGCAGTGCCGGGTCTGTGTTGTATGATGCAACAACCACCATTGACACAGGTCACACGAGTCCAGATGAGGCATGCACATGTCAGCAATGTCACATGACAGGCTGAAGTGTAGGCTAGCTGTTGTCAGGCACAGGCATCAGTAACAGCAATACAACAACAGCAGCATACAGAAAACAGTGCCAGACAATATGTTGGGGGATATGTACAAATGGCTACACAGACACACCAAATGGAACACAGAGGACATGTCTGTACACAACTGTGGACACAGTACATGCACAAGGGGACATGGTGCATCCCTGAGGGGTGCCCATGCAGCTGCAGGATATGCCACCTGCCTGGAACCACACCAGTCACCACAGGGGTATCACAGTCGCGTAACACAAAAACAGCAATGGACAGACAGTCCCCATGGGTACCCAGGGGAGGTACCACCACAACTACCTAACTGCCATACATCAATGACATTATTCATGTATGTTGTACTGTGCATGACAGTACCACAGTGCACAGATGGATCAGCCGGTGGCATGTGCGGTGTTGGCCTCAGTAGTCCACCCTGTATGCAAATATGTTGTACAACATGTGCACCACATCCAGGGGACACAGATGTGGGACTGCAGTCGCATGAAATCCTGCATGTGCAAAGCTGCACTGGTACAAGGCTCCAACTGACCACATGGATGCCTGTGGAAGGGCAAAATGGCCATGGCAATGCCACACGAATGACACCTGGAGACACCTAAGACCCCATGAGACCTACAGAAACCACATGGGGATGACAGCACACACCTGCCTGCCCAAGCAAGTACACACCTGCAACACTCCTGCCATACCCCCATGACCAAAGACTGCACCCACATATGTGACGCCAGTGTGGTGGTGGCTGTGGCATACATCGGCATGGCACACCATGACCTTGGGTTGGCTGTGACACAATACATGTCAACACCACAATGAACAGGCAGGACAATGTGTCATGTGTGTGTAGCGGATGTGACAACAATGGTAGTGACATGCACAGTGATGTAACATGTTGGACACAGGCATTGTAATGTTGGACTGTGTTCAGTCTGACAGACAAATAGCCACCACCATGGTGTGGTAACGCACCATGTTCCATGACATAGATGCATGTTTTACACCCCACCACCCTGTACTGTAATGAACAGCCTGTCCCTAAACACTTGCAGTGTAACACACTGTACCATGTAACAGTGTCATGTGTATGCAAACAAGTAGTGAGCCCTTCCACAACATGCTCTGTGTCATGTGTGCAGTGGTGGTCTTGGCATGGGGGGAGTGAGTCAGGCATGCACGCCAGTCCCATGCGTGCAGTGCAGATGGTGAGGGTATGTCAACTGTGCACCACCAGTGATGATGAGGTGCAGGCCATGACAGAACACATGTACAGGCAGGACTGTGGCAAGTATACCAACTGATAGGCAAAAGCGGCATCAGTGAGGAAATGCTGTATGTGAGCCAATTGTGCATACCAATGTTGATGGTAGGGGTTGGCACAGTGCACAACCGACATGCGTGGCTGCTAACTGGTTGCACACATGACAGTCCAGTTGCTGTGTATAACAACCTTGCCATGGCACTGGTCACACCAATGAGAGTGGTTTGAAAGTACACACTGTGTACTGATGCAATAGGCACCTGACTGGAACACATGTGTGTGGACAGGTCATGGTGACGATGTGAATGCAGTCTGTGGACAACTGACACAGGAGAAATGTACAGTCCTGTGGTGGTGCATGGCGTGGTGTGCTATACGAAACGTACATGACACCATGATGTAAGATGCAGTGGAGCACATACGTGATGACTGCAGCAGGCAGTACACAAATGTGCAATGGAGCAGACAGAGCATGACACTGGTAGTCAGCACAGTGCCCTGTTTGTGCCACACACAAGGGGACACACTGCAGTGTCCATGACATATGCACATACATGCACAGACCACATGACAGAGGCACATACAAAATAATTAGAACAGCCTGACCAGTGGCAGTGGAGTGTGCCCATGAAGCTGTGCCCATGCACGACACTGGTACAGCCACCCAGTCCCACAGAGTCCATCCCACCAACCCATGACATGTCAAGGGTGGCCCCACTCACCCATCAGAGTCCTCCTGAACCACCCCCACAGGTGCAACAGCTACCAGGTCTGGAGGCTGCACAATCCAGGAATGCACATCACTCACAGTGAAGCAGTGCCATCCTGCCTCACCCCATAGTCCCCCACTGACCAGTCCCCCCAAGTGCCCCCTGACATCCCAACCCCCATCAGCTGTAGCAACCCCCAAGGTGTACCCCATACATGCCCCTAATGTCCCAGAGGACCCACAACATACCCCCCGTACTGCCCACCGTCAGTGAGTACAGGATGAGCCCCACTAGCCAAGCCCTGAGTGCACATGTGTGACTACAATAGGTAGCCATGTGGCCACCGCATCTGTAGTATGTCACAGAAGCCTGTGAAGCCAGGGCCTGTCAGCACCTGTGACGGACAGTTGCCATGGAGAAACACAGTGCCACACACACACACACACACACACACGAGCTATGAGGCTGCTACGGGCCTAATGCACCTGTGGATTACAATATGTATCAGTACACAAGGGACCAGAGCTAACTCCCCACCTGCCCTCATGTGATGCGCATGTCACAGATGCTTGTGGACTGTGAAGCACAACACCAACACTCCTATGTAAAGCAGGGATGTGACTGTCAGTATCATGGCACTACATATACATGCCAGACATGGTGTGTTCCAATGTACAGACATCCCCTACTCCCATTTGAAATCCCAGCACCATGTAACTCGACAAGCACTGAGGTACACATAACCTGTCAATATACACCCATAGTGGCAGACTGCAGAGCATTACACAGTACAACCAACAATGTACATGACACACCTGTACTGTATCAGTAGCACTGCATCTGCATCACTGTAGCTGACAAATGTTCATAGGATGCACAACAGGACTATACCCCCACCACTGGTGTACAGTACGGCAATCCCCACCACACAGTGGGTGCTGTGACCAACCCTACATGTCCTGAACACAATCAGAGCAGCAGGGGAGGCTACTGTGACATGATCACCCTCAGTGTGTAGTGCTGGACAACCAATGCCATGATCAATTGTCCAACATGGCTCTGTAGTAATGTGTCAGCATATGACACTGGATGCACGTACTCAGTAATGCAGTACTCACTGCACAGTGGGTCAGTCCTCCATACGTAACTGAAATGCTGAGTGCCAGGCTGGCACAATGTGGAAATGTCTGTGGAACCATGTGTGGCACCATGGAAACATGCACAGGTGTGTGTACTATGACCTGAGGTCCACCGTGCAAACGTGTACTGAGTGCCCCAATGGCAGTGATTCACCTCTGTTGAGAGTGTCATCACAGGCCAGCATATGGCATTGTCCCTGGTGGAGCAACAGGGGAGGTGTATAGTGGTCCAGTCACCTGTGGGATGTTCAGTAGTGCTGCACACCACACAGCAGTGTACACATGTCCAGACAGCATGTGACAGGGATAACGATCACTGTGTGTGGACACAACCCTGCCTGCCCTGCACCCAGACAATTGCAGCCTGGATACAACACCAATGCCAGCCTAACTAGCGCTGCACCATTGTGCAGGCCATGTACCTGCTGGCTGACAGACCCTGGCTGTACATGGCTGCATGTGGCATGCACAGGTGCTGCGGCTGGTGATGTTATGCTGAGCAACATCCAAACAGGTGAACCACCATCTGTGTAGATGGAGGATCCACGTGACAGTGACACACACCTGGGATAATGGGCTGAGGTAGTCAAGTGTCATGTCATTGTGTAATGTAAGTCACTCACTGTAGTACTTCTGTACACCATGCCAAGGTTGGCCCCTAACCTCACAGATACCCTTATCACACCTAACAGGTGCACATGTGGACAGTGCGTACCAATGGATGATGGGATATCGAGCACATGCTGTAGGGAGTCGGAACAGTTCCAACGCAAGATTGAGCACCACAATGAGGAAGGTGAGGGCGATCCAGTGTCCTGCATCACATGGCATCCAGGCTTCCATGGAGTCTGCAAAGATCACTGGGTGCTTGAGACTGCCTACTATCAATTCAGACAGCAGTATCCACAGGATGAGGGCAACATACAATTCCAGCATGAGTAACTGAAACATGTTTATTGTGACAGGAAAAGGTGTGCATCTTAGAGACATGCAGTTGATACAGTAAATGTGTACACAAAATAACATCACACATGATTTGTACTGTGCTGTGCACATCCCATGACTGGCTACACAAACTGTAACACATAATGCTGTTGTGTGACATAACGTCACTGGCACCTACGACAGAGATGAACACAACTGTGGAAACATGAAGGTGACTGTTGGACCACACATAACAGGTGCAGCATGCTGTATAGTGTCCAGTCATAATACATGACCACAGTGGTAAGTGTGTCAGTTGCATCCTGTGGTGGCATGCTGATGGAGTGTGTAGCTGGATACATCCCCATGGCACACGTAGATGTAGTGTGTGTGGACACAGCAAGTGTGGGTCACCTGTGTAATAATTGTACCATGATGTCATGACACCACAACAGGAAGACACACAGACAGCACACATGCAATGTACAAGTGTCAGTCGGGAATGCACATGACAGAGGTCTGCACCAATCCAACCTGGTGGTGAGGCAAGATGTGTACTGTGAGGGAAACTGAGCTGCCCAGTGTGCGTCAGTAGCACACATGACAGTGGCAATGACCATGTGATATGGCAGGATGGGAGATGGTTGGCTCACACAAGACATGCATGTGCAAGTGCCCAACAGTCAGCATATCATCCCCCTGGAGGCCCCCCCCCCGGTGCATCATACGTCAGTTGCACTAGCTTCATGATGGGCCTGAGGACCTAGCAGTACAAAGGCTGCCACCCTACACATGCCAGTGACTGGTGCCAACACAGTGTCAAAGTCCAACAAGGCACAGTATGTCGTCGATGTCCCCTTATGTGTGATATTAGCATACCTGCCACGCACTAACACAGTGAAGTGTGTAGCACACTCAGACGCGCCCAGCACCTGACCGACTGCATGGCTGCATGATGATGACTATGCTTACCGTGTATGCATCCCCATGTTAGAGAAGCAGGTGTGCTTTGCGGCATAGTGTAGTATGAGGCTGTGGAATGCCTCAAGAGATGATGTCTGATGCAGACTAGACATTCTCATTATGTCCTTGAGTAACACTTTGGAGTTCAGGATTCCATTTAGTTTCACTGATGCTTTACTATCTATAATGGGAAGGCAGACATGTCACAGCAGTTATCTCAATCATCTCAACATAGGACGTGCGTTCACACCATTAGATCCACAGGCATGACACGTGTGCCACAACTGATACACACTGTGACCTATTGTCACACCTATTGCAATCGCTGGCATCCGAGTGCAGTATTGGGGGGTGCTGTACTGCTGGGGTGTGCCATCCTTCGGATGAGACATTAAACCGAGGTCCCTTCTGTCCATCCTGGTGTTGTCCTGGTGGGTGTCCAGGTGGAAGTAAAAGAACCCAGGGCACTCTTCGCAAAAGAGTAGGGTGCATTCCCAGTGTCCTGGCCAACATTCTCCTTCCCATAAAACTGGTTCATGCAATTTCCAGGCTGTGTGTGGGTGATGATGTGCGATATGGCTGCCACCACACATTCAGTCACTTCACTACCAGTCTAGCATTGCTTGTAAAGCGCTTTGAATGTATGAAAAAGTGCTATATAAATACTGATTCTTCTTCTTCTTCTTCTTCTTCTTTTTCTATTGTACACCAGACAACTGTGGCACATGCATCCAGACTGTGTGTATGGTTGTACATGTGACTGCGGCCATGTAATATCCCCTGACATGTTGTTGATAGTGCTGTCAACATGCAGTGATGGTCAACATGTAGTCAGAGTGCCAATGGTTGTACAGACCCCCTCACTACAGCAGGCACAACAGTCACCGAGTGCATTCCTGGCAGCATGCTGTGGATGCCAAAGATCATGTTGCTAGCTGTAGCCCCCCTTGGCCATTCCACCAGCCACATACCCATATCATACCTGTCCTACTGCGATGTACACACACACACACACGCTATCAATGTCATGCATCCTTCCGTCTGAGCCATCCACACCACATGTGGACTGCACACAAGACTTCAGTCATGTTAACTGCCATGTATACCAGACATGTACCACATGACCAGGGATACTGCGCATTCATGTGACACATGTATGGACATGGACCATGTGTGTGTTTGGTAATGGCATGGCAGTGTGGACGGTGTCACTATGCATGTTGCCACAGGCACATTCCTCACACAACGTGATGTCCATGGACACCGTCACCTTGTCCAGAATCTTCCCGACCTGAAGGTGTGGGCATTGCAGGTCAGGCGTACTGGTGTTGTTGGTATGACAGCACACACATGTGCCCTCCAACATGTAACCACATCATAATCCATGGTGACCACCCATCGGTCAGGGCACCGACTGTAACACATGTTGGGGACACTTTGCCACACACAATCCACCCTGCCAACACCCACACACAGTGGCCAGTGTTCAGTGCCAGGTTATGTTACATGCACACAACCATCATGTGGCCCACCCAGTCCCACTCCACTCATTCATCAATGACCAGATTGATCGGGTCCCTGATGTGATGCATGGCTGGTGTGACAGGGGTTGTCCACAAGACCACACCATTGACTGATGTCATGCTGCACAACACTGTGGTGACCCTGCCAGGCAACTTACTGTGTGGTAGCCACTCCTTATCCCTGTCTTGTCCGTGGAGGGGACCATAAGCACATTGTTGGTAATGTGGAATGGGAAGGTTTACATGAACATTGTTAATATGGTGCATCACCGACTGCCATTTGGCCACAATCAGTTCTCCGTTCCCTTGCTCAGTCGACACTGCAGACCAGTAGAGGTGATTTATGATAGATTGCTTCCAAAGGGACATGTCGGAGCAGTCCTTCTGTGCTGATGCAGTCAGTCTTCTTCGCCACACCTGCAGAAGGGCAGAGTGGGGTTGACAGTGTTTATTAAGAGCAACATGTTGACATGATGTGACTATACAGCCTACAACGTCTTACATTGGTGGCATGGAAGGGACCATGTAGTACCTTTGGCTATGTGCCAGATGTCGAAGTAATGGGATGTGTCACTCATGTGTTCACGTATCCATTTCTGGTTCTGACGATGGCGGTCTGTGATCATCACATCAATGTGTAGTCCGTTCTCATCCCTTAGGTGTGACACCACCCTTCTGAGACCCTCGTGCTCACACTATGCGCAATTGTTCACTTCATTACTCTGCACAACACATTGTACATGTCAAATGGTATTGCTGGTGTAAGAACATTATCTGCTGGACATACTAGTCTTTGGTACATAGTGGTGGTCTGTGCTGCAGTTGGTGCATGTGTGATGTGAGGTGCCCATAGGACCTGGAGGGTGTACCAACTTGCTATGTGATGTTGACATGGCAATGTCATACATAACATGGGACATCCACCCTGTTCCCTGGCATTATGCTGTTGCATGGTCCCATACATAGCTCATAGGCATACATGCCTATGGCCCAAAACTATGAACTGCATACACATACCCCACATGTCATGTGGTTCACAGCACAGGGATATCAACATTACTATATGTTGGTATGTGCTCACATTGCTTGTGGTGCATAGATAGGGCAGGCTAACAATGCATACCTGTTGCGTGGCAACTGTGACACATGGGTACAGAACCAGTGGGCTGATGGGGATGACATGCTGTTACTGTACATCAGTGACACTGTGGTGATACATGCCTTATATGTCAACCAGACAGACCCAGTGTGTGACTGCATTCAGGGCACTGTAAGGCACTATGTGGGATGGCAGTCTGTTCACACATGTTGGCTGTGCACCAGGGATGTTTTGCAGATCATGGGAACCCATTCAGGTGCTACGTGTATGTGATGCATGTGGTGCATCATGTTGCCATGTCAAATGCCTGCATTGGATACACCCTTACCTGCCTGTATGTTGCAGGTCATGGGATATCATGATTCCAGTGCCATGACGGACCAACCATCATTGTACTGCCACTGTGACAACAGGTACTGTTGTGATTCCAGACATGCAAGTGAGTCGCTGAGGCCATTCTTAGTGCTGTGGGTGCATGTGTGTCATGCCGTCCATCCATGGGATACATTGCAACATCATCATGGAAGAGGATGGACATGGACTGGCATCAGGACTGGGCATGTGAGGTTCCCCTCCGGTGTCCTGACAGCCCAGCACAGCACAGCACAGCACAGCACATCTAGTTGTTCACTATTCAACCTCTGATTGTGCGACACCTACACAGCTGCTACCCTGACATGTCATCTGACTGAACATACCTGAACAACCTGAATATCCAGAACCTTCCTGATTCTCTGATCTATGACTGTGAATGCACCATACTTCACACTGTGGCTGGGGCTATCTGATTGGCCATCTCCTGCCAGTACCAGGCCTCCTTCCATGTCGCTGAGTGTTGTGATCATCTCCTGTTGTTGGCTCTTCCAAACTGTGTACACGGTGGGCTTAAGGTACATTCTTTGATGTTTGAAATATATGCCAATGGCAATCGTGGGCACATTGAGGAAGTTGAATAACCTGATGATCTTATTTGGCATTTGCCCAGAAAACAGGATGGCTGCAGAGAACAAGTTTCCAGCAGGCATTTGTCAGATGTACGGCTGGCTGGACCAGTGTGTGTCCTGTCCACAGTCTGCACACTGCTGGCTCACTGTGATTGCAGTTCCACAGTTGTATGATATGCATCCTACAGGCACACACGACACATTGTGAACAGTTTTAGGAGTTGGGACTCATACACCAAGTACTTAGGCTCATCATATTTCAGCAATGTCTCATCTGTGTCCTGTTCATTACTGTTGCAGAGGAAAGGAAACATGATCAGAGTGCATGAACATGTGTAGAAATGTGGATTGTACTATGCAGACTCCATTGGGTGCCTGTGGCATGCAGCTATCCACCACCGACTATCCCTACAAACTAGGTCCATTGTGATTTCACACACTCAGAGGTGAATGGCAGGTTGATGGTGTATTGCATGGGCATCACATGTGCTGTGACGGGTACCAGCAACACTGCTGGTCTGCTCCCATGTGTCTTGGGCTGCACATAAGCTACCCCTTGACCTAGGTGATAGCTCCAGCATCTGCTGGCTTGACTCATAGGTATGGTTGTTGTGCGGTCAATGGGCATGTTTCTGGCCAATATGATCCCTGCTGTGTAGCTTGTTCTGTATGTCTGTGTCCCATAGCTTCACTATTTCACATTCCTATGTCACTCCTACTGTACCTCTGATGTGGAACCTTTGCAAGGGAGTCCCTGACTCCCAGGTGTAGAGTCCAGACACGGATGTGCATAACATTGTACTACAACACGATAATCCGGTGCATGACATACTCCAAATGTACAGCATGGACACAGCAGTCCAACTGTCCAATGCAGTGTTCTATCAGGAGTGGGCAACTAGCAGCAAACACACAAGCCGCCTCTTGTGACATAGATGTTGCCTGTCATGGCACACAGATGTGTCACATACACAGTTGAAGGCCTATGTTGTACAGCATGTCACACGTGTAGCACCACCTGATCACAACATGATCCGCATGATGTTTCCAACATGCACACTACATGGTTCAGCAATGCTGAGACCACCAGTGCTGGACGATGTCATGTGCCGCCTGTGTACATGGCCATGCTCTGCATGCCTGAAGCCTGTTGCGTGCAAACACTGGGCAGGATAGTACAGCATTGTGATTCATGTACTGCCAGTGGTGCTGCACTCACCAATGGGCAGAGCAGGGTGCATATTCCGTCTTTCGGATGAGACGTTAAACCGAGGTCCCATCTGCCTGGATTGGTGGTAGTTCAGGTGGATGTTAAAGATACCATGGCACTTATCAAAAAGAGTAGGAGACTTCCCCCAGTGTCCTGGCCAAATTTTCCTCATTCACTAAAAATACCACCAACAGCTTAATCTGGTTCAAGGTCAGTTGGCATTCATCTGTATCCCCCTCCTCCGGGTCGTGCCTAAAAATAGGCAGGATTTGTCTAGTGCAATTACCCGGTCAAAAAAAGCAAAAAAAAATATTGATTGTGCAGAACGGGTACAGGCATTCAGATGGCAATGCAGGCCACAGGTTGACAGACACAGTGCACTCACAGGTACACTGTCGTCCTAGGTCCTCCCTACTATGGCACTGCTTATGTGGTCTGTGTGTCTGCATACCACAGTGGCAGTGGGTCTCACGGGTGCCTTGCTCCAGTGTACAGCTATGGATGCACGTCATGGGATGTTTCTGACATGGTTCACCTTGCACATTTGGATATCTTCATCCCACAAAATGGCTACACCAGCACACAGCCTGGCATGGACAGATGATATCACATATGGTGTGCAATGACATCACTGCATGACATACAGATGCCTGCTCTGGCTGCACCCTAACACAGGACGGTGACACTGTTACATTGCTAGGGTCAGCGACGATGGTCACTGGTAGCGTGTCATTGTATGTGTCACCCATTACGGGGATAGCTACATGGTGTTATGATAGGCAGGGGCACATGACGGTGTTGGCAGTCCAATGTGTGTCCACAGATATATGCTCGTTGCCTGCCTACACTTGCACATGATGATATACTACCATTGGAGTGTATGTCCACATATCACCAGACATGCAGTGTACAGCAGGCTGCAATTTCACATACACTGTTTGTTGATGGTATGGCAACATGCATGTTGCCATTGACATTGAGTCACTTGCCTGCTGCTGTGCAGTGACTGTGCCCTGTGCATCCTGCTGTGTGCACCTTGCACTGCGCTGCAGATATGTCCTGGAACACATATCCATAACACACATCACCTGCACATGCAGTAGTCCTCTGTGTGATGGATCACCACATATGCAACCCAGGTTGGGAATGTCCATGACCCAGTACATCACAGCTGTGCACACCCGAGGTGTGCCAAGAACATGTTCTGGCATGGTTCAACCCTGCTGGTCTCCATAGTGACACAACAGTGACAGCTGCACTAGTCCTAGACATGTATGTGTTTGTGGGATGCTGTATTAGGTGCATGTGTCATGTACCCAGTACATGGTCATCAGGGCAAGGGACACACAGCTTGCTGCACACAGGTGACACATACATGACAGACCATTCCCACTACACACCAGCCCGCTGTTCCAGATTCCATAACACAGCATTTTGTTGCCTACACTGTGGTCACGACCATCCTGACAGTAGCTCAGCTGTACATTCACAACGTGCAATGGTGGTGATGGGGGGGCACCCTTTGGCTACACAGTATGTGTGTGGACAACACAGACATCCTCTGTGTGACATGCTGTTGTACACATTTGTGTGGTATTACCCCAAACATCGTGCTCCAATGTCATGTGGTACCTGACCCTCCTGCACCAGTGATGCTATTCTCCTTGTTGTGCTATTATGTTGCCTTCTCCCCTGATCCATGCCCTTTTGGCTACTGCATCATCTACATGCTACATTTCCTACCCTCACTCCACAGTACCATCATACAGAGGCCCTCAACAGTATACATGGTCATGATGGCAACAAGTGCCAGATTCAGGTCTTTTTACCTTTGTGTATAGTATGTACATTACTGATGATGGCAACCTGCAGACAGGACCCAGTGACTTGCTAGTCCTCTCTGGTACGGTGCAGAGTGCACACTGGCAGTGTCACCATTTGTTCTGTCCATGTCAGTGCTGATAACCCATCCCACTATGATTGTAAACACACCTGTTTCCGTGGTCATCAGTCCCATCCTCTGTGTCAGTGTGGTAATCAGTGGCATCACTGGGAATGTACTCTGGATCTGCTTTATCAAGGCCCTTGTCAATGTCCCTATCACTGTCAACACTGCTGATATCTGGACTGTCCATTACTGCTCCCTTGTCCCCAAGTATGTCCACGAGTGTGCCACCAATCAGGTTGCAGGCAATGTCCTTGTCGTCCATGTGTTTCTTCACCTGGACACCTGGATGATACAAATGTAGCAGTATGTGTTAGACGACCTACTGAAACATGGCACTGTAGAACATGAATGAATGGCTGTACACTACTGCTGTACCACTCTGTACATCCCCCTTCCAGAGGGGTATGGGTTGTCATGTCTGTTGTGTCATGTCATTTGTGTGCAACAGATCTGTACACTACATGTACACTGCAGCTCTGGACTGGTTCGTACATGTGGTGTTACAGAGGCTATTATGCATTCCCATATGTTGTGTGGGTCACTGTGTCATTCTATATACATTATTATCCATTACCGTGTTTCTCACCTGCACAGACTGTACACAGTGCCCATTATTGCAGAGGCACATGGACACTGGCCACAGGCCACAGGCAATACCCATACTGTGGTTATGACTGCAGCACAGGTCATACACACAATGTGTGCTTGCATGTTGAATGTTACTGTTGGTTGTATGGCGCACAGGGGACAATGTGAAAATGCATAGGAGTGAAAAGTTGGGGAACATTACTGTACATGTTCATACCTGCAAGGTAGCTGTCCATGGTCACCATGTGACCATGTAGGTTGGCTACTCCTGCCCGAGGGGTTGTTGCCATGTCAGTGTGTACATTGTATAGGCAGCCATGTGTTCCTGTACATTGTGTATGTTTTGCATGCAACACTATCAGCTGTGCTTAGTGGTAATCCTATGGGAAGGGCCTGTTTCCAGCATACATGTGTACAGTAGCTTGGGACACATGGCACACCTGTTGCTACACTTTGGCATAGTATTGACAGACATCAGAGTGGTGTGTCCACTACATCAGCGGTGTACTGTCAACAAGTAGTCCTTACCAAGGCTGGTATTACATTGTGCGCTTTGAACGTGCTGTTCAACAGGAACGACATGGCTGCTGTGTGGCTCCCAGGTGTCATTCCCAGCATACTGTGACACACCTATGCACAACTGCTGTTGCTGTGCACTGGAGCACCATGTGGCACTGTGGATTATTACTCCTACAGCTCTATGTGACTGTGGATCATTTCCCATGGTGAGCATTTTGCTCACAGTCACAGGTGTTGACAGGTGTGTTTACATGCTGGTAGTGGTTGGGACAGCAGGATGCTATCATGCACAACAGATGCACCATCTCACCATGTCCAACATCCTGCTATGCACACCTTTTGCCGTCACAGTAGCAATACCTGGTGTACGTGACATTACACATGCAAGACCAGTGGTGGATTGAGGGTGACCAAGTGTGTGGTACAACTGCACTGTGCTGCACATGTGTGTTTGATGTTTCAGGGTGTGGGACCAGTGCAGGAGTGCTGGTCATGGCATACCAGTTCCTCCAACAGACACGTGCTGCTGTATTGCACATGGTGGTGGTAACAGGCACATGTACATAACCAATACATGCACCATGGTCTATGCTGTGGGGTCATGCAGTGATAGTGCCAGTGAGGGCATGTTATGTGTTTGCACATATGTTCTTGGGCAGTTGAGCAACATAGTCCTGGGTGACATACAACTGTGTTGGTTGTACCCACAGTATACATTGTCCATTGCAACTGCAGACATATCCATCATGTGATGTTTCAGAGGGGATAAGTGGATGTGTACTTGCTTTGGGGACCTAGGTGACCTAGGTTACTGGGCCACACATCAGACACTGGTGTTCAGGACCGACACGTGCGTTCCCTGCATATGCCCCACAGGCATGGATGCCGGCCCCTTGCATGTGTACACAGACCGGGGTTGGGGGTGGGCATGTGGTGTGTTTGGTGGACTGTTTGTTGGTTTGTTGTTGTGTGTTGCAGCACTGTTCTGATGTCAGACTGGCCCAGGGGGGCATTGTGTATCTGTGTTCTGTTGCTTGCCTACATGGCACGTGGGATATGTGTGCATAACGCACACTGGCACGACTCACTGTCCATTGATATGATGCAGGTCCACACTGCAATCTGTGTGATGTTGTGCCATTGTTGGGTCTGCATGGCATGTGGCTGACCCCAGGCATTTCAATGTGTGCCAGGGTGACACTGACTGTACATCAGTATCTCTCCTGTGTATACAGTGCTGCAGAGACACCGTTATCTGAGGGAGTGTGTTGTTACATGTGTGGCTGTTGCACTCCCCTGACATTACTACTGGATATGCCTTGTGATGGAAGTGGACTGCCTGGGCCACTTGTGTGTCACCTCACACACTGGTGTGCAGTCTGGCAGTGTACTGTGCAACACATGACTGCTCATCGTGAGATGTTGACAGGTCAGGACCATATGGTGGCTGCTGCAGTACAGTGTTCCTGGCATGCCCACATTCATGTCTGAACACATAGACATACCTGTTCCTGCACATGGGGGGATGGTATGGATGGTGGTGGCTGTATGTTGTGTGGGGGAGGGCTTCCACTTGGTTGCACATGTTGGGATGGACCCCATATAGGTGCACCTTGTCTATGTCTCATGTGTAATGTAGTGTGCCACACAGCCATTGTTGACATGGATATCACACATGTAGACCTCACATACCTCTGAATGATAGATTTGACAATACACCATGGCATGCAGTCTGAGGTACTGAGCTGTAGTGGTGAAAGGGTGTGACATTGCCACACACAACACAGTACAGTTCATGACATGACTGCACAGGAACAGTGACATTGTAGCCTAGGAGTGTGATGCTGTGGGTGACACACCTGGAACTTCATATGAGGCATCTGTCACACACCATTCAGTACATGACATGACAACTGCAGGTGATCTGACGAGACTGCACCGGATATGTGTATGGCATGCCCTTTGTGCTGGGTCCTTGTATGGACACTTGTGTACCCATCTACTCCACTGACATCTCTATTCTGTTACCCCTGATATTATCCTGTACCCTCTTGCATAGTATGTTACAGCTTTAGCTGCATTGCAGTTAGCTACCTAATGTTGCACATGCAGTGGTGGGTGCCACATTGGGTTGTCACTCTTTGTGACGGGTGTGGTGTTGCACTGCACCATCCTTTGGATGGTGTACCAGGGGCCAGTACAGTGGGGGTATACCCTATTGCCTGGGACACACACAGGCATTTGTCATGTGGAGGGGGGCATATTGTACAGTGGGAACATGTGTCATGGGTGGTGTATTTCATACAGACTCTGTGTGCCAGGATGTCATTCATCCTCCATCAGCTCTTGTGGATGCTAGATATGTGCTACAGTGGTACTGATCTGTCCTCGCCACAGAGCACGTCTGTGACATGTGTGTTGCACCTGCTACGGTGTGGTGTGTTTCACATACCCATTGTCCTCTGTGGCCATATGGCTGTAACCATCTGGACATAGTGTGTACCTGTTCATTGCAGCATATGCATTCAGGGGTTACATGTGTTGATGTGTGCATTTGCTGCTACTCTGTCATGCATAGTGGCTGTGGTGGGCCATTCCGTGTCCACTGCACTGTGATGTACATCACATCTACCCATATAGTACCATCAGTGTGTCAGCATGGTCTACACATCCTGCAGGATGCCAGTGTTCCCTTGGATTGTGCCTTGCCACCGCTGGTGACACACTGCGTGATGGTGTACATGTGTACCGTATCTCTGACGGGACTACTGCCACCCATGACACATGTGTTACCTTTGTGTGATCAATATGTGACTGCCACAGACATACATGACTGACTCCAGAATGGCAGTTGGTTACATAGCATTGCTAACACTATGTAGCATAGACTCCAGTGTTACCTTTACTACGTCTTGGTGCCCTAACACGACAATGGTTGCCACGTGTTGTCATCTGTCTGTTGTTGGTGTGGACATCATTGGGTGGTTTGCTGATGTTCGGTGTCGGTATGCTGCCATTATCACTTGTGTATGACTCCATGCTGTACTCCAACACACTGGGGGCATCTTGGATCACACGCACCTTACACTGCGTAGTCTCACTGTGCTGCAGGGCATGTCTGGGCATAGGGTTGTTCCCATTTACATTGCTCACCACCGTGGATGTGACAGCCATTTGCCCATGCTGATTCCTTTCCTGGTAAGAAAAATGTGGAATAGCGAATGTGACATTCCTGTAGGGTCATGCACTGTTTTCAACCGTTGACCTGGCATTGGTGTCACTGTAACATTCTGCTGGCACTGTGAGACACACGACGGTGTAATTGGAGTGATGATTGTGGCCCTTACATGTGTTTTGTCTGTTCCGTGTTGGGGACAGTAGCAGTGCTGGACCCCTGCATCCGACACATAGTGAGTGTTCATCACCACTGGTGCCACACACATTCAGTCATGCAGTATTGCACAGCAGGCACTACATTATGTGCCTCATTGTGTTGCTGTGGGCTGCACAACGGCATGCCATGGTACTGTGTGTCATTGGGCAACTGTTTGGCATGGTGTGTGTCATCAACAGCCACTGGCACTTGCATGTGTGTGTAGTGGGTCACATGTGCCATGGCTAGACATTACCTACCTCGGCTGTGCAGTGCCCATCTCATGATTTTGTACTGGCTCCATGTGCATGACACAGGTTCACTCCTTCTGCATGGTCATGTGTCATTTGCTTGCTATCTGAGGCCAGGGTCCCAATATGCCGGTACACATGCACATGCCTTGCAAGCAGTGCATTGCCTCATGCATCTGGCATGCCTTCCACTCCTCTGGGTGACATCTGTCTCACACACACAACACTACATGGCACATGACTCATGTTTGACCCTTCCCCCATATACATTCATGTACAGCGTCATGTCATATGGCCACCCCTCACACACGTCACCCCTGTAAATGCATTTGCCAGCCCTGTGATCCTGCAGTGCATGCCACATGTGCTACATAGTAGTCCCAGGGGTGCATGTACACACTGGCATGGGGACATGTCTGGTGGTTCCCACAGTGGTATCGCATCCGTACATCTGCATTGGTCACCCTCCCCCACACACAGACATGTCTAGATCTGTGTCATATGGTGTCATCTATGCATAGTGTATGGTGTGCCATGTTACATTCCCGCTGCCGACTCACATGGTACATGTTGTGTCCCAGCCCGGGGGGGGGGCACCAGTGGCCGCTGCACCCACAGCTGTTCATGCTGCATTGCTGCCTCATGCTAGTGTAGCACACCTAAACTGCACAGTAACACTACTACCATGTGACATTGTCCTGAGGTACCTTCCCCTCACTGCAGTGGTCTGCAGGCCCCATTCATGGACTGACTGCCCTCTACAACAGGGTCATTCCAACACTGGAGGGTGTGCATCATGGCTCACCATGTAGATGTCGGGACAGTTCATCATGCCATGGTTGTCATCCATTCTTATTACAGTGATGGCCGACTGGTATATAGGCTACTGACACTATTCGCTGGAGTATGGACATGCACACTGCTCATTGTTTTGGCTGTGTGTGTGTGTGTTCTGCAGTATGTGTTTTGCATGTGTGGCATTGTTGTACGTACAGGCTGCATGTGGTGCACTACATGTGCAACATGGGAGGGCACAGCACCCCTGCTGATCCTGTGTTATCCTGCCACAGTCATGGCCACTGTTATGATGGGTCGGTGGCTCTCACTCCCTTATGTTTGACCATCTGTACATGTTACTGTGGGGCACTGCCTTCCTTATCATGGGTACTGTGTGTGTCTGACTTAGCTCACTGTGTAGGGATGTGTAGCATTACATTTGGTGGGCTGTTTCCACTGTGGGATCTGAAACATGTTGTACTGTCAGTGTGCGGGATGCTTCACTGGTGACAGGGGCAATCCCCTGCTGCACCCTTTGACCACCAGATACATCCGACCCACACATGGGTTGCTTGCTGTACACAGGTGTGATTGTCAACTACTGTGACTACATGATGTTGGTTTGTGACACATGGCACTGTCACCAGGACAGTGCCATTCTGCACTGCCTACTGCATAGTACATATGTCATGTCATCCATATGCGCTATGTTCTTCCTATCTATGTACACCTCAACAGCGCAGCCCATACCTTGATAACTTACGGATGAGTACATGTGCATGTACACGACACTTCCATAGTGTGGCACACCACACAAGGGACCTACACGTTGCATCTGCCATGTTGCACACACCTGTCCCTGTCCTGCGTGTGTAGTGGACTTCATATCAGGATGGACCTCTATTACTGGGTCTGGTGTTCTGCCACCTGTGGTGCTTTGTGCCACATGCAGTGTGCCATGACCTGTTGGGTACCTTCCAGATGTGCTATGCTCTATGTGGGACTTTGTACCTGGGATACATTCTTGCAGTTTATCCATGGCCCATGGTTATTCCCAACATTGTGGCTGCATTGCCTGTGGCCTTCCAGCCATATGTGTGACTGACCATGACTTGCCAGGTACAGTGCTGTACTGCAGGTTGACACCATGTCAACCCAGTGTAGGTCACTTCTGTGCAGTGTTCTAGTGGCCAGTGGCATACGGTGCTGGCAACATCCCTGGGACATCCAGCAGGTTGTGACTGTGACATGGCCACTGTTGTGTCCACTGCTGTCACATCATCTGTATCTGTTGTGCCCTCCATGGTAATGTTGTATGTTGGGTTATGCGTTCTGCTCATAACAGCTACAACATCTGCCTCCACACATTGTGCTACTGCTGTCTGGCCATGGTGTGCCCTTAGGGCCTGCTTCCCAGGTTTGCTCAGCATGTATGTACACAGCATTTGTCACACATCAGATGGACTGGTGCATTGGCACCTGCCACTTACCCGTTCATTCAGCGTCATCCATGCCGTCGTGCTACATTGCAGTGCTGTACCATCACACAGGGTGGGGATGCCATCATTCGCATTGGTGCTCAGTTTTGTCCTCTGAGTTGGTACGGCAGTCGGCACTAGATCTAATTTACGTTTGTAGCCAGCAGCCCACGGATTGTAGTTTACAAAGTTATCTGGTGCATTGAAGTGCACACCACATATGACACTGGTTTTTGTACCGGTTGCCCACTTTTTACATGTGGTTGTCATGAATGTGTCCCACTGTTTATGAAGCCCCTCATCCTTGGGCCAGTGGTGCAGGCTGACCTTGTCCACGTTTGTGTTGCCGCACCCACCCACCACACATCATTTGGGCATGGTGCGGGGTACGGGAGGGATGCACAGTCAGCAGGTGTGACTGCTTTGCAAGCACCTGCTACACGGGCATGGGGAGTGTGTGTTCCTAGGTGTTTTACAGGTTTTGCAGGGTTACTGCTGGTAGTGTGCCAGTTGCACTCTGATTCAGGGACATACACATAGGGCTACATCTGTGTGTGGCTTTGCACTCCACCCTCTGGACCCTCTGCAGTGTTCCTGCTTATTATGCTGCTGAGCTGTAGTGCAGTGTTGGCACAATACCACTTTATGTACTGGCTTGTGTCTTACTGTGCTGGTTGCTGGGGGCAGCACTATTCCTATCCATTGGTGTCAGTGGCTCACACAATGTGACCACTGTGCAGATGCTTCTCTGTTCATACAGTCACATCCACACCACAGCTACCTGCACCGTTCAGCACTGCGGGTTGTATCACTGGGGATATACCCAGGTGTACTGCTTTGCCACAGCGGGCACACAGGCATGTAGTGCAGTTGTGGGGTGTCCTGCCTGGGCGTTGTGCACGTGTGGGCTTTCTACACACCTGTTCTGTACCTATCCAATGTTTCTACACTGCAGTACCCTGTTGTCAGTGTCTTCAGTGTGATGGCAACACTATGTGTGTTGCTGGCAGCATTTGGGTGCAGTGTACACAGGGGTGGGGTGGCCTCGGTGTGCTGTGCACTGACTGTGACCTTCCTCAGCCACTGGTCATGTTGGTCCATGTCTTTTGCTGTGGCTGTGCACAGGTGTGTATCCTCACGTGTCTGCAGACTGTACTGTGCTTCCACAACAATACCGTGTGCTCAGGGTCCACAGTGGGGTGCCGGATTATGGGCTGCTGCTGGTTGTCAGCGTGACTGCGACTCACACATGGGTGTGCACTGTTCTGGATGTGTGGGAGTGGGCACGATGTCTGAGGTATTGCTCATGCGATAACCACATTTCCTTCCGCTGCTGGTGTACATTGGGGCTTTCCTACACTGCCCCTTTGTGGTACTTCTGTGCTTCCAGAGTAACACACCCTGTTGCTCTTGTGTCTGCAGTGGTGTGCTGCCTGTTGCTGTGGTTTTCTCACTTGGCCGTGCTTCATTCTGGCAGATTAATGTTTGCGGGTGTGCTGGTGGACGAATATTGCACCCCCTTTCTGGGCCACTGCCCAGATATGTGTGTGATTGGCCTTTTCTGGTGTGCCCGTCAGTAGGGCTCCTGTATCTCCCTACCACACTACTGTTCTGCCAGTGTATCCGTGGGATTGTGACACTTGGAGGTTTCCTGTCAGGCTGCAGCTTTTCAGGTCTGGGTGCATTTATGCAGCGTGCTGTGACCGGTCTGCGTCACTGTTACTACACGGCTGCTCAGCAAAGTGCTGGGTGTGCTGTACCTTTTATTCCTTTGGCTGTCAGTCCTTTTCCACTGATGTCACCTTGCAAATTCATTTACTGATGTCTTTGCAGTGCTCTTGTGGGATTTGAGGTTGTTCCGCTGACATCCCGTTTTGTGATCAGCAGTCAGTATGGCCAGTTATTATCCATATTTCCATTCCTTCTATGGTGCTTTGGTTGTGGGACACTACATGGCTTTGTTTCTGCTGGCATCGGGACTACTGCTGTGGGGCCATCATCTACATTGAAGGTAGGCAGCTGCTCTTTAATATGCCAGGTACAAACTGGGGAACCATGTCCTCTAAGGTGGCCAAGGAGCAGAGGCTGCTGGATGACTTCCAGGATATGTTCTTGACACAGCATGTAATGGAGCCCACAAGGAGGATATGTCCTCGACATGGTTCTGGTGGATAGGGACCTGGTTGTAGAAGATCCCTGACTGGAGGAGACCACAATACTGTCTGGTTTCAAATAAGCGGGGAGGGATCTAGGACACTGGCAGTGGACTTCAGGGGGGCAGACTTTGTGGGCATGGGAAATATTCTCAAGGATCACTTGAAGGGGATTACTACAATGACAAATATGGAAAAGAGATGGGTGGTCATAAAACAGGGACTTCATGTGGCAGTCAGGACCTGCGTTAAAGTGAAGTGTAAGGGAGCAAGGTCACATAAACCATGCTGGTGGTCCAGTGAGGTTCAGATAGCAGTCAGAGAAAAGAAGGCTGCCTACAAAAAATATAAATCAATGAGCAGGGATAGGGAAAAGAAAATGTACCATCTTGCATCTTGAAAAGTCACCCGGATGGTGTGGGGGGCAAAGTCCAGTAAAAAGCAGCCGGCTGGCACAGGGATCTACGGGAGGAAAGGGTTCTTCCAGGACATTGGAGAGTTGAGAAAAACTAAGGGCCATCTTGCATATTGAGATCAGAAGGAGGGTGGGTGGAAGAGGCGAGGGACCAGGCAGAGGTATTAAATGAGTACTTCGCCTCTGTGTTCACTAGGGAGGGGAATGGTATATCTACAAAGCAATGCACGATGGGGATAGAAGCAGTAGTGAGTGGGATCAGGGGAGCAACAGAAATGGAGCAAGAGGGAGGGAGAGGTACCCAAGGGGTATCACATCAGGATAAGGATAAAAAGGCCAGTAAGGTGGAAGGGATGGATGATGCTATCTCCACCGAAATGGTGTGGTTAGCACTTAAGGCCTTAAAGAAAGATAAATCTCCTGGGCCGGATGGCATTCATCTGAGAGTACTATGGGAATTGGCGGACATACTGGCTGCACCCCTGGCGGCGCTATTCAACAGGTTGCTTGAGACAGGAAGGGTACCTAGGGATTAGCGAGAGGCACATTTGGTGCCAATCTATAAAGGGGGGTCGAGGGAAGTACCAGGTAACTATAGACCCATCAGTTTGACCTCGGTGGTGGGAAAATTAATGGAGAGTATACTAAAGGACTGATTGGGGGTGTACTTGGAGGCGGTGGGAGGTCTGGATAGTCCGTAATTTGGGTTTGCACCAGGTAGATCATGTCAAACCAATCTTGTGGAGTTCTACGAATGGATAACATTAGAACTGGACAGGGGAAAGCCTGTGGATGTATTATTCTTGGACTTCAGCAAGGTGTTTGACTCTGTCCCCCACAACGGTCTGGTGGAGAAACTGACGGGGTTGGGAGTAGGCCCTTTGATGGTCAAATGGATTGAAAACTGGCTAGCTAGATGCACTCAGAGAGTAGCGGTTGGTGGGGAGCTCTGGAACCCTAGAGAGGTCGATAGTGGGTACCACAGGGCTCAGTCCTGGGTCCAATCCTGTTTAATGCATACATTTTGGACATCAGGGAGGGTATAGGGTGTAAAATGAGTCTCTTCACTGACGACTCCAAGATGGGAGCAGTAGTTGAGGGGGAAGAGGGGAGGTTGGCCCTGCAAGCGGACCTGGACACCCTGGAATGGTGGGCTCACACATGGAAATTAAATTTCAATATCACCAAGTGCAAGGTGTTACATCTGGGTCGGGGAAACCCTAAACACAGGTACACCCTGGGAGGGAAGGCGCTGGAGGCCTCAACAGGGGAAAAAGACCTAGGGGTTATGGTGAATGCATGTATGAATAACTCTGAGCAGTGGAGGAGAGCGGCTAGCAAAGCAAACAGGATGTTGGGATGCATTGTAAGGGGGATCACCTCTAGGAGCAGGGAAGTGATTCTGCCACTGTACAATGTACTGGTTAGACCACACCTTGAGTACTGTGTACAGTACTGGAGACCACACTTGAAGAGGGACATACAGCTCCTGGAGAGGGTACAGAGGAGGGCAACTAAGATGATATGAGGACTAGGGGATTTGATCTATGAGGACAGACTTGAGGAGCTCTGCCTGTTTTCATTGGAGGAGAGGAAAGATAGGGGAACATGATTGAGGTCTTCAAGTATCTCGAGGGAATAAATAGGGTAAACATGGAGGGGATTTTCAGACTAAAGCAGGAAGGTATCACCAAAGGGCCTGGTTTGAAGTTGGAAGGTGGAAGGGTGAGGGGGGAAGAGGAGGAAATTTTTCACTGAGAGGGTGGTGGATCCTTGGAACGCGCTGCCTGGTGAGCTGGTTCAGAGATCCACACTGGAGGGCTTCAAGAGAGGGTGGGACAGACACAGAAAGCGGGTGTATCAGATGATGGCCTGGACCAGGGGGGGTGGGGATGGATGATAGGGGTTTCTGGAACACAAGAGGGGGGGGTGACAGCCTCAGTACCCAAATGGTAAGCTGAGGTTCGAGCAGACTCGGTAGACCATAAGGCCTAATCTGCTGGCAATTAATATGTTAGTATGACTATTTTATAAGATATGCAGTTAAATCCATTATGGTGTCTGAGTTTTCCAGCCAAGATCAAAGCTTCATGAAGTTTAACAAAATCTGATTTATATAAAAATGATGGTCTTTGCCCCCTGCACCTCCATTTAATGTTTTTTAAAAATTAATTTGTTCATACCTACCGAACAAAATAATAAAAAGTAAAAAAAGAAATCTCTTCTGGAAATCTTGGCTACCTGGATTTGACCTGCATGTTGTGAAATGTAAACTACCAAAATGGTCTCTGAATACTAAGAGGTTTTCCTGAATAGTGGTAAAAATTATTTAAGACCAGGGCCGTCCTTAGCTAGGTGTGAACTATGCCCCTGCACCTTGGGGGCCCATTCTTTATGCCTAAATTTTGTTAGAGATGAAAATGTTTACCAGCAAATGAAAATGGAAGACAATTGGCTCTGTTACTGTTACAAAAGGTGGGGGCAGCTTTGCTGCAGTGGAAAAGATTAGGTTAAGTAAGTGCTAATGGTGTTAATGGCCATACTTTACACCTCCCAGGTTGACTGCTTTCACAAACAAAGGGCTATATTGATAAGAGAACTTGTTTGAAACCTGGACCTGTAGCTGAAACAATGAATGATATGACAAAATCTGTTTCAAAAGTATGTGAGCGCTCAAAATGGCTCAAAAACCTGACCAGAAATATAGAATTTGACAGTAGATAAGGACTGCTTGGCCCACCTAGTCTGCCCATTTCCCTACCTACAGGATAAGCTGTAGATCCTAGCTGACCTACAGCTTATTTCTTCCCACCCCCCCCAACTAGAACTGCCTTATATCTGAGCACCAGGTCATCAGTGCAGCGGTTGGATTTCTGCTTGCGATGCCGGCAACTAGGCCGAGGGCGGACCCAGGTCATGGAGGGGCCAGCCGGGGGAGGATTGAGCATCCTTAGACTGCTCTCCCTCTCGGGGAAAGGGGGGGCTCAGGATCAAGATTAGGAACGACACCTGGCGGAGGCCAGGTTGCCACCCTGTAGTGAAGCAAAATCGATATTCTCTGGGGCGGGATGGATGCTGGATGTCATTGCATGTCTCTGCCCCAGCTTACAGGGGAGAAACAAGGTGGTGACCTCTGTCTTCATGAAGCCCTCCAGGGCTTCAATTAGCCTTCGTCGGCAGAAGTTCTCCCAACCAGATACTGGTTCAGCGGTACTGGAATAGCAGGGACCACTGCCGTGGCCCCGCCCTCTGGGGGGCAAGCTGGGGGTGACCGGGAGAAGCAACAGCAACTGACGGTAGGTAGGAGTCCCAGGGACTGTGACCAGGGCTGACTTTGACAGGCGGTCCTACCAGAAAAGCATAATAAATATACAAAAAAAAGAATTCCCTTATGTCTGTCCCATGCATTCTTGAATTCCCCCACTGTTTTTGACATCACTACCTCCTCAGGGAGGCTGTTCCATGTATCCACAACCCTCTCCATGAAAAAATACTTCCTCACATTACCTCTGAGCCATCCCCCCATCTTCAAATTGTGCCCCCTAGTTCTTGTACATCTCTTTTTCTGAAAGATGCTACCCTCTTGGACTTGGACTCTCTCCCTCCTCTCCACAAGGGTATACATATTATGGTCCTTTAATCTCTCTTCATACGTCTTCTGGTGTAGAACCTGCACCATTTTAGTTGCCCTCCTCTGGACAGCCTCCATCCTGTCTATGTCCTTGCGGAGATGGGGTCTCCAGAACTGCATGCAGTACTCCAGATGGGGTCTCACTAACTGTCTGTACAGAGGGATAACAACGTCCTGTTTTCTACTGGTGATGCATCTCCCTATGCATACCAGTATCCTGCCATCCCTCCTTACTGCCTCCTCACATTGCTTGCCCACGTTAAGGTCATCTGATATGACTATCCCCAGGTCCCTTTCCATTTTTGTTATTGTTAGTATCTCACCCCCATTGTGTACTCTTCCCTTGGGTTTTTGTTTCCCAGGTGCATTACCCTGCACTTCTTTGCACTGAATCTGAACTGCCATACATTTGACCATTCCTCTAACCTTGCCAAGTCCCTTCTCATCCTTTCCACTCCACCTTCTGTATCGACCCTGTTGCAGAACTTTGTGTCATCTGCAAAGCAACATACTTTTCCTTCCAGTCCATCTGCAATGTCACTTATAAAGACATTAAAGAGGACTGGTCCCAGTACTGAATCCTGCAGTACCCCGCTAGTAACCTCCCGTTCTGCAGAGCGGACTCCGTTTACTATCACCGTCTGCGTCCTGTTGTCCAGTCAATTTTTTACCCAGGATACCACCTTGGGGTCCACTCCAAGGCTGGCTAACTTGTTTATTAATCTTTTGTGTGGGACTGTGTCAAACCAGCACAGAGCAAAACTGGATTTCCTGATAGGGACCCTGGAAACCTGATCACCAGCTAAAACAAAATGACAGGTGGCAACCTTACTGGTGTCCCATGATAATCCTTTCTATCAAGGGTGTAGAAAGGCATACTCACTGTTCACATTTGTGTACAGTTTTTTGAGTACCTGCCCCAACCCATATACCTGTTTGTTACCAGTATCATTATAACCTGCATTATTTGAGACAGAGTAGGCCACTTAGTGTCTGTATCTGTTTAA
Organism: Neoceratodus forsteri; assembly: GCA_016271365.2. NCBI lineage: Eukaryota > Metazoa > Chordata > Ceratodontiformes > Ceratodontidae > Neoceratodus > Neoceratodus forsteri. The sequence continues at coordinate 1,095,173,986 of CM057456.1, read as the reverse complement.
ACTTCTATTGTTTAGGACATATACATATGTGTGCAACCTGTTTAGAGATTAGTTAAGCCACCTGAAAATCTGATTTGCTTTAAAATTGGGGGCAGCAGTTTAAAGGGTACCTAAACAAGCAGTTTTTAAAACTGCAAACTCCAAAATCTGGCTTCATCACAAGGTAAAGTAGAGGCCACTGTTTACATTTATGCTAAAACTGCATTTATGTAAATAATATAAATGCAGTTTCCTAGCTTTTGAAAAATGTAAACATCAGCCTTTCACTTTCAGAAAACTGCCTTGGTTTCTCCCTAAGATGGCTGCCAAGTCTGTTAAGTGATGAGTCATGATGACATCATCTGAGATGGAGCCCCACATATATTTCTATAGTGCTCCCTAGTTCTTCTTTCCCTCTTTGTTTTGAATTGTTGTACCAGAATGATCAACACCATGTATTAACTCGTGGATTATTTTGATCAGTACACATGTTAGGCTATGATTTTGTTCATTTTGTTTACTTTAACTTGAGGAAAATGTTTTGCAGTCCAGCAGACTTTTTCCTTGGCAAACTGCATTACAGTACACCACTTCAATTACCTGATGATCTAGTGGTTATGTGATGCACTGAATTTTGTTTTTTGTTAATCAGGAGAGACACACTAAACTGAAAGCTTGTTTACAGGTGTGGCTTGGGAGCACAAGAAAGAGTAATGACTTGCTCAGGGTCACAGAGCAAAGTACTGGTCTGGTTCAGTTCCAAAGCCCATGCTCTCTTGTTAATCCACAAATAGGGCTTTCTTTTTCCATGTGAACCTCCTACATCTAGCCTGCCTTCTGTTGAACACCCCACCACCCATACCCCGTTCTTAGTACTGCCTGGTGCAGCATATGTGTTTACAGTCTCATGAAGAGAATTATCATACCTCAGATCGTAATCTTGAACCTCAGAGAGTTGTGCACACCTATACCAATATGCATCATCAGCTGGCACTGTTAAAAAATGCCTCCCAAATCACTCTCCAGTCCACATTCTCAGTGTTTGACTTCTGCTCCTACAGTAAACATTGAGTGGATCACCACCCTTCTGCACAGTGGGGTAGTATGTACAGTTCCCCTGTTTTGTTTTTTTTCCACTTCATTAACCAACAACTAGGTATTCCTGGAGGGGCAAGCACTAAGCATCATGACCCACCAGAAAAACTGCTGTTCATGCCCTCATAAGGGCTGCACTTACAATGGATAATGATATTATTAGTAGGAGAGGCATACTAATACCTTGAGCGAATCCACCTGACTTCCAGTGTCAGTCTACTCCTTTACCTGTGATCTGCAGAACCCCGCAAGACAGTTCCCAGCAATTCTTCTCCAGTACTTTTCTGTGCTCTACTCCACAATTCGAGTTGGCTGGCTACCACCCTTCCAAATTTTGAACTATACACAACTCCCTCAATACTGTCCTATCAAACATCAACACCCCCCCCCCCCACACACCCGAGGGTAATCTCCTTACACTGAATTCAAGTAACAGTTTAGGTGCAGCCCTGCCACTCTGAGTATCTGTCATTGCTGACTACTCTTATCCACAGTCAGGTAGTGATCACAATATTGGCAGTCCCACATTTCAGATCTCACAGTGATCTGCTCAACGTCCTCCTTCATGTCTTCAACTAACCTGAATATACTGTAGCTATACCCTGCTAGAGTGGCCTGTTCAGTCCCTCTCTGACATTCATTCTTCTCACCTGCTCCTCACACCAAAAACTGGTGAGTTCACTACCCTTCTGCATCATGAATGCGGTTAGTACAGTCTCCCATGTTATTTTTACATATTAATAATAAACATGATCTTCTGGTAAGCCAGGCTGATAGCTGCATTGTACAAGTGGAAAAATAGGCTTTCCTACCCATGTAAGATCTAAGCCACCTATGATTAGGCACTATTAAATGACATGCATAATGATGTGCACACCCATCATTTAGCAGTGCCTAATCAAAGGTAGCCTAGATCTTTTAAGGATAGGAAAGCCCATCATTCCCCTTGTTCCCTGTTGCTATCAGCCTGACTTACTGGAAATATATATTTATATTTGATATGTCAAAATAAAACGGCGACTGTACTACTTGTATTCATGGTGCAGGAGGGTGATGAGCTCACTAGTTTTCAATGTGAGGAGGAACAGTGAAGAATGAATATCAGAGGGGGACAGAGAAGGCCACTCTTGCAAAGTACTGCTATATTCAGGGGAAAGAAATGTGAGCAGATTACTGTGAGAAATGAGATGTTGGCTGACAGCACCTTGATCACCACCTGACCCCATTGTCCTGGCCAACAATCCCCCTTCCCATAAAACCAGTTCATGCATTGTCCAAGGCTGTGTGTGGATATTAATGTATGAAATGGCTGCCACTACATGTTCAGTCACTTCACTACTAATCTAGTATTGCTTGTAAAGCACTTTGGGATACAATGTGTATGGAAACCACTATATAAATGCTGATTCTTATTATTATTATTATTTCCCATGGAAAAAGAAGACAAGACATGCATATATTTGAGTTTCATGAACGTATGAACTCTAACATTGGACTGAAAAAGAACTTTGCTACAAAAAAGAGGTGGCTCTAGGGGTGATGAAGGGTGTGGCTGCACCCCCCACATACATAGTAATGTACTTGAGTGCTGCTGCTGCTGCTGCTGCATTTCACTTTGTTGAAGAAGTCTGATTTATTGGAAAGAATAGCAGAAAATATAAAGGTTTAATAAAAATGTTAAAAAGTGCATATTAAGCATGCACATCACCCCAGCACCTCCACTGTAGCATCTTGGATCCACCATAACCAATAGACCACCAGGTTATTCAAGATTTGTACTGCACTGTGGTTTGCCACAGAGAAAGTAGGTTGGATTAAAAACACAATTTCAGCATGTTATAATAAACAGAACTAGCCCAGGAGGAAGAAACAGATAGGGAGCTGTTGCCAGCCATCCAAAGGATGGCAGACAAGGGTGACATAGTACTGGTTGGAGACTTCAATATTCCAGACGTGGACTGGAGCATCCCAGCAGCCGCATCAACTTGGAGCAGATTTATCCTGGACTCCCTTTAGGGTGCCTTCCTCAAGCAACTGGTCATGGAACCAACTAGGCAGAAGGCAATACTGGACCTTGTGCTCACAACAGGACAGTGTGATGGGGTAACAGTGGGAGCACCTGGGGAACAGTGACCACCAGTCATTGTGGTTTGAAATCACAGAAAGAGCAGAACCAAACCACACAAAAACACGTATCCTGGATTTTAGGGGGGCAGACTTTGGGAAAATGGGGAGATACTTGAAAGAGGCATTAAGGGGAATGGGACAGGAATCATGGGTTGAGGAACAGTGGCCAGTATTTAAAATGGGGATTACAAGAACAACATAATTATGCATTAAGCAGGTTAGCAAGAGGAAAAGGAAGAGGAGACCATTATGGTTTTCCAAAGAGGTAGCAAAGAAAGTGAAAGCCAAAAAGATTGCATTCAGGCAATACAAAAAGACATAGGCAGAAGGGGATAGGAAGAAGTACCAGGAGAAGCAAAGGGAGGCAGGGAGGTCAGTAAGGGAAGCCAAAGCTCAGACAGAAGAACACATTGCAAAATCAGTGGGTAGAGGGGACAAAACCTTTTACAGGTACATAAGTGAAAAAAGAAAACAAAGGGAGGGATAGTGAGACTGAAGGGGGAGGATGGGGGCTGCGTGGAGGATGACAACAGTAAAGTTGACATACTGAACAGGTATTTCTGCTCAGCCTTTACTGAGGAAGAGGAGGGTAATGGGTCTGAAGGGAGTACAAGGGGTGAGAATGGTGCAGAAATGGACACAAGTCCTTTTACATGAGAAAGGGTCCTGAAGGAACTGGAAGTAATAAGAGTTGATAAAGCATTGGGGCCAGATGGGGTGCACCCCAGGGTCCTTAAAGAACTAAGAAAGGTGGAGGCTGAACCTCTGGCTATCCTGTTTAACCGATCACTGGAAACAGGGGAGGTACCCAAAGACTGGAGGACAGCAGATGTAGTCCTCTTGTACAAAAGTGGGAACAAAGAGGAAGCAGGGAACTACAGACCAGTCAGCCTCACCTCGGTAGTGGGGAAGATCATGGAAGCACTACTGAAGGAGAGATTGGTGGAACATCTGGTTGTCAATGGACTACAGGACCCAAGGCAACATAGTTTCACCAGAGGGAGGTCATGTCAGACCAGCCTCATTGAATTTTTTGACTGGGTGGCTAGGGAGGTGGATCAGGGGAGGGCAGTGGACATGGCCTATCTGGACTTCAGCAAGGCCTTTGACACTGTGCCACATAGAAGACTGTTACACAAACTGGGGAATATGGGTGTGGGCAGGACAGTAGTGTGGTGGGTAGGTAACTGGCTGGGCAGCAGGACACAGAGGATGGTGGTAAATGGCTGTCACTCCACAGAGGGAAGAGTGACCAGTGGGGTACCACAGGGATCAGTGCTCGGACTGGTCCTATTCAACATCTTAATTAGTGACATTGCGCAGGACCTAGAAGGCAGAATTTCACTGTTCGCTGATGACACAAAGCTCTGTAACAGAGTAGACACACCAGAGGGTGTAGACAGAATGAGAAGGGACCAGCAGAAACTTGAAGAATGGTCAGGGGTTTGGCAGTTGAAATTCAATGCAAGGAAGTGCAAGATAATGCATATGGGGCACAAAAACCCTGGCACAATATATCAGTTGAGGGGTGAGGATATATGCACCAAGCAGGAAAGGGATCTTGGGGTTATCATCTCTGATGACCTCAAGGTAGGAAACAGTTGACAAGCAGCAGGTAAAGCAAATAGGATGCTGGGATGTATAGGCAGGGCATCACCAGCAGGAAAAGGAGGTCATAATTCCACTATACAAGACACTAGTGAGGCCCCACCTGGAGTACAGTGTACAGTTCTGGAGACCATACCTACGAAGGACATAGACAGGGTAGAGAAGGTTCAGAGGAGGGCAACAAAGATGGTGCATGGGTTGCATCACAAGTCCTATGAAGACAGGTTGAAGGAACTGAACATGTACTCCCTGGAGGAGAGGAGGGAGAGAGGGGATATGATAGAGACATACAAGTATCTTACAGGGAGGAACAGGGTGCAGGAATACACTATTTTTAAGCAAAAAAAATGTTCCAGGACTAGAGGGCATGGGATGAAGTTGAAGGGAGGACGATGCAGAGGAAACGTGAGGAAGAATTTCTTCACAGAACGGGTGGTGGACAAGTGGAACACCCTGCCAGAGGAAGTGGTGGGGGCTGAAACAATCACGGGATTTAAGAATGCATGGGATAGACATAAAGGAATTCTGGAGGTCAGGGGTAAGGGGCAACAGACTTCTAGGAAAACATAAACTGAACTTACAAGCTTAAATGGGCAGACTGGGTGGGCCGACACTGTCTATGTATCTATGAACCACAGCCTAACATGTGTATGGAACACATTCTGAAGAAAGGGGAGTTACTAGTGGAGTACCTCAGGGCTCAGTACTGGGTCTAGTCCTCTTTAACGTCTTTATAGGTGTCTGGAAGGAAAGGTATACCTCTTTGCAGATAACACAAAGATCTGTAACAGAGTTGATACACAAGGGGGTAGAAAGGATGAGAAGGGACTTGGCAAGGTTGGAGGAATAGTCAGACATATGGCAACTTAGATTCAATGCAAAGAAGTGCAAAGTAATGCACCTGGGAAATAAAAATCCAGGAGAAGAGTACACAATAGCAGGGGAGGTACTAACAACAACAATAATGGAAAGGGATCTGGGTGTAGTCATATCAGATGACCTAAAGGTGGGTAAGCAATGTGAGAAGTCAGTAAGGAGAGCCAGGGGATACTGGGATGCATAGGGAGGGGCATCACAAGTAGAAAAAGGGAAGTGGTTATCCCTTTGTACAGACAGTTGGTGAGACCCCATATGGAGTACTGCGTGCAGTTTTGGAGACCTCATCTACGCAAGGACATAGACAGGATGGAAGCAGTCCAGAGGAGGGCAACTAAAATGGTGCAGGGTCTACATCAGAAACCATATGAAGAGAGACTGAGAGAGCTTAATATGTATACCCTTGATGAAAGGAGGGATGGGGGTACATGATAGAAACTTTAAAGTACCTCAAGGGAATCAACAAAGTCCAGGAGGGTAGCATCTTTCAGAAAAAGAGATGTGTAAGAACAAGGGGGCACAATTTAAAGTTAGAGGGGGGACGGCTCAGGGGTAATGTGAGGAATTTCTTTTTCATTGAGAGAGTGGTGGACACATGGAACCACCTTCCTGGAGAGGTTGTGGCATCTAAAACAGTGGGGGAATTCAAACATGCATGGGACAGACACAAGGCAATTATAGTGGGGGGTTGCAGGAAGTAGGCTGTTGGTTAACCAGAATCTGCAGCTTATCCAATAGGTAGGGAAATGGGCAGACTGGGTGGGCCAAGTGGTCCTTATCTGCCATCAAAGTCTATGTTTCTGTGTTTCTATGTCTACAAAATAGTGCACCTGGTTTTGACCATTTGGGTGAATCAATTCTATACAAAGGGAAAAAATAACTAGTTAGCACTATAGAGAGCCATATATCTTTCTGACTTTGGCTCCAATGATGTCGTCACATAACACATTTGGCAGCCATTTTAAGGAGCAGGTAAGACAGTTTTTTTTGAAATTAGAAGGCTGATTTTACAATATTCAAATGCTCTGGAACTACATTTAGGTAAATTGTATAAATGTAGTTTTAGCCTTTACGAATACAGCAGCCTTTCTTTTAGTCACTTACGGAGTCAAATTATTGAATAGTTTGTTGTCAAAATGTTGTCTAGGTATCCTTTAAAAAAGCTGTGCCCATTTTTTTTTTAAATGGGGAGGGGGCAGCAGTTGGAGAAAGTGTGTACAAAATGTGTACCCCTGCTCTCTATTCCCTTTCACTCACAGCTCCAGAAAAGTTAGGTTGTTTAACTTGTTTGCAAATCAGAGTATCAGAAGTGTGAGTGTCCAGTGATGATGTCCCTGTCCTTTCAGAAATGAATACAGTAGTAGTACCATACTTACTTAAGTTCTTGCTCCAGGCTCAGTCAGATTCATTTCCAGTGGTGAAGTAAAATAATTAAATTCAGTCAATGGCACTAATTAAAAGATGCTGGTTAGAAACATAGAAACATAGAATTTGGCGGCAGATAAGGACCGCTTGACCCACCTAGTCTGCCATTTCCCTACCTAACAGATAAGCTGCAGATCCTAGTTAACCAACAGCCTACTTCCTCCTACCCCCCACTAGAATTGCCTTATGTCTGTCCCATGCATTCTTGAATTCCCCCACTGTTTTTGACTCTACGGCCTCCTCAGGAAGGCTGTTCCATGTATCCACAACCCTCTCTGTGAAGAATTACTTCCTCACGTTACCTCTGAGCCGCCCTCCTCTATCTTCAAATTGTGCCCCCTTGTTTTTACACATCTCTTTTTCTTAAAGATGCTACCCTCTTGGACTTTGTTGATTCCTTTGAGGTATTTGAAAGTTTCTGTCATGTTCCCCCTCTCCCTCCTTTCCTCAAGGCTATACATCTTTAATTCTTTTAGTCTTTCTTCATATGTCTTCTGATGCAGACCCTGCATCATTTTGGTTGCCCTCCTCTAGACAGCCTCCACCCTGTCTATGTCTTTGTGGAGATGGGGTCTCCAGAACTGTACACAGTACTCCAGATGTGGTCTTACCAACTGTCTGTACAGAGGACCAACAACTTCCTGTTTTCTACTCTCCCTATGCATCCCAGTATCCCCCCAGCCCTCTTTACTGCCTACTCACATTGCTGGCCCACCTTTAGGTCATCTGATATGACTATCTCCAGGTCCCTTTCCATTTTTGTTGTTGTCAGTATCTCACCCCCCATTGTGTACTCTTGCCCTGGGTTTTTGTTTCCCAGGTGCATTACTTTGAACTTCTTTGCAATAAATCTAAGCTGCCATACATTTGACCATTCCTCCAACCTTGCCAAGTCCCTTTTCATCCTTTCCACCCCACTTGTGTATCAACCCTGTTGCAGATCTTTGTGTCATCTGCAAGGAGACATACTTTCCCTTCCAGTCCCTCTGTAATGTCACTTATAATGACATTAAAAAGGATCAGCCCCAGTTAAACTAGTAGACCTGCTACTGCTTTATTAATACAGGACAGGAGGGTTAGTTAGGTGTAAATATTGGATGTGGGGGTGGCACAGAGAATGAAGTGGTAGGGCCCAGCAGGGGGCTGCACAGGGGCCCAGAATGGTTAAGGCCGGCCCTGTTTAAGACATACATCTTTTTAATTTTTTTTTTATTTAGTTGTTTAACCAGGTATAGCACACTAAGCTGAAAGCTTTTTTACAGGAGCAATCTGGGAGCACAAGGAGGTTAAGTGACTTGCTCAGGGTCACACAGTATGCACGTGGAAGCTGTGGGATTCAAACCCAAGTCAGGTCTGCTGGATGTCACCAAATTTGCAGCTCAGAGCCTTAGACCACTGCACTATACTGCCTTCTCCGCAGTTTGGTTCAGTTAAGATGATAGACAGTTATGGATACATACAGTATACTGTTATACTCTCTGACGTGAAACTAGAGCAATGATTTTGGTGCCTATTTTCAAGTGGGACCCCTCTGAGCTCTGCAAAGTGTGTGGATATAGACCTCCAGTAATTATTACCCAAAATCATTCTGTGTTCCTTGATTTCAAGAACATAGGGCATATGTCATGCCTCTTAGAAAACTATGCTCATATCTTATGAGTGTGCATCTCCCCACCCACTTCACCAGAGCTGGAGACAAGGAGCCTAGTCTCGAGAGGCGACAGGGCATAGGAATAGAATATAAACCAGATTTCTTAGGAAGCATAGCATATTTGGTTTATGTAATGCCTGTCTCTGACCTGATGAAGACTGAACAGTTTCTGTTTGACTTCCTTGCTTTACTTGAAATGTAGCACAGGGCCTCTGTGATGTCATCTAGCATTGTGAATGCTGCTCGCCAACTGGTTAGGTATTCCATTGTGGCAGACCTAAACTGAGAATATTTCCTAATAACAGATCTAGGATGACAGCATCAAAATATTCTTATTTTAGGCCAGTTATCAGCAAAATTATATTGCAACACTTCAGTCATTTTTATTCAGTTGTTACATTAGGATGGAGGCACTTTGTGGGTGACACTGATCATATTTTAAGCATAGTATGACTGTTTATTCAGACAGGGCCCAGGGAGCAAAGGAGCCCCCCAAAAGCTTCAGCTGTCTAATTAACCTTATCAAAGCATGTCTCCTCTGTGCCTCTGTTCAAATTTTCTTCAGAATATATTAGCAACGTATGTATCACTCACTTCCTGTCTTGGGGACTGCATTCTAATTCAAGTATAGCACAAAATGACACACAACTAGCTGAACAAAAAGATTTGGGGAGATAATGATAGGGATGATGCTTCTTGGGACTCCCCCACTCCTGATAGTGCCTCAGCAAGGAAGTTCTTTCAGGGCCCTGTTATTGCTGTTGCCTGCCATGGGAAAGGAAACAGGACATTTCTCTGTTTCATTAGTGACAGAGTTTTTGACTTCCTCGATCAATTGCCTTGTTAGCATGTGAATTGCTCATCAAATTAAGTCATCAAGGCCAATTTATCAGCAATTTAGAGTTTGAATTGCAACAGAACTGGCTAAACTGTGAAATGTAGGCAGTCCGCACAGGGGTTGTATACAGACCCCCAGGTCAGGGGGAGGGAATGGACAAGGATATGCTAGAAGGCATTCTTAGGATGGCAGAGAAAGGGGGGAGATACTGTTGATGGGAGACCTGAATATGCCAGATGTTAACTGGAGCACATTTGCTGCAGCCACATCCAAGAGCAGAACCATTCTCAATGCCCTACAGATGGTAGGCCTCAGGCAACTAGTTTCCGAACCCACTCGTGATGGAGCAATCTTAGACCTTGTACTCTCAAATGGGGGCAGTGAGAGGATCTCAGATCTAGAAGTGTGTTGCCCTCTGGGAACAAGTGACCATCAAACAGTGTGGTTCACGTTAAACTCAGCTACAGAGTCAAGCCATACAAAAGTGAGGGTACTGGACTTTAGGAGGGCTGACTTTCGCAAGATGGGAGAGTGTCTCAGAAAAGCACTAGCAAACAGGCTAGAAGGAGGGGTGGAGCAACAATGGGGAATCATCAAAACTGCCATCACAAAGGCAACAAGCCTTTGTGTGAACAAATCAAAATGAAAGAAAAAGCCACTATGGTTCTCAAAAGAGGTGGCTGGGAAAGTCGGGGAGAAAAAGACAGCATTCAGGAAGTATAAGGAAACACAGGAGGAGCAGGACAGAGAGCTGTACTAGTTAAGGCAGAAGGAAGCAGGGAGGGAAGCCAGAATAGCAAAGGCCCAAACTGAGGAAAAGATAGCCAACTCGGTTAAGAAGGGGGATAAAACCTTTTATAGGTACATCAGCGAGCGTAGAAAGACAAAGGGAGGGATAGTGAGGCTGAATAGAATGAACGGTGGGTGGGCAGAGGGGGACAGTAAAAAAGCAGGGATACTGAATGAATATTTCTGCTCAGTATTCACAAAAGAGGAGGGGGAAGTGCCTAATCCAACTAACAGAAGCACTCTTGATGGGGGGGGGGGGTCGATCCCAGTCCTTTCACAGAAGAAAAGGTTCTACAAGAACTCTTAAAACTGAAGGTGGACAAAGCAATGGGGTCTGATGGAATTCACTCCAGAATTCTAAAAGAATTAAGGGGGGAACTAGTGAAACCACTGACTACACTTTTTAACAAATCATGGGAGGATAGTGTGGTACCCAAGGACTGGAGGAAGGCGGATGTGATTCCCCTTCACAAAAGTGGGACCAAGACAAAGGCAGGAAACTACGGACCTATCAGTTTGACCTCCGAGGTAGGGAAAGTAATGGAGTCACTTTTGAAGGAAAGAACTGTTGAGTACCTAGAGGCCAGTGGGGCACAGGACCCAAGGCAGTATGGGTTCACAGCGGGACGGTCATGTCAGACGAATCTAATAGATTTCTTTGACTGGGTGACCAAAGTAGAAGATCAGGGAGGGGCTGTGGACATGGCCTACCTAGACTTTAGCAAGGCATTTAACACAGACCCACACAAAAGATTAGTAGTCAAATTAACCAGCCTGGGAGTGGGTCTCAGGGTGGTAGCCTGGGTAAAACATTGGCTGGACAACAGGACACAGAAACTAATTGTAAATGGAGTCCACTCTGAAGAAAGAGAGGTTACTAGTGGGGTACCACAGGGTTCAGTACTAGGTCCAGTCCTTTTTATGTTTGCTTGCACGCATGTGCAAGAAACATAGTGCCTTCATCGGAGATTTCGGAGGTGTGTCACCTCCTCCTCCAATTCAGTCAGTGGGCTGGCAGGCGGCCCTGTAAGCCAATGTATTTTGGGGCTGTCTGCTGACCGCTCCAAAATGCAGTAACGCCTGATTGAAAGGAGCTACGCTGAGTGAGCACCGATAAGATGCTCGGCTGCTCCGCGCCCGCCTCCCACGCTGAACAGATGTGCGAGCCCTCCTATTGTATAGCCGATGGGGTGCCCAATCGCCGGCTGAGCTCGTCCCCACCCCCAGTTGTAGGTGCCACGCTGCGGAGCCCACCCCAGCGTGGCAAGCACTCAATCCTTTGGCGGCGGGGGATGCCAATCCCGTCGGCTGAATCGCCCCAAGTCCATGTGCCACGCTGGGAGCTCACCCCAGTGTGACAAGCCGTCTCCCGATTTTTTTTGTTTTGCCCGTGAGGGTGCCCCAATTCCCTGTTGGCTGAGCAGCCCCCAAGTCCTTGACCTTGCGCTGAGGCTTCCACCCAGCGTGGCAAACTTCTACCGATTTTTTTATTTGGACCGACGGGGTGCCCAATTCTCCGTTGGCTGAATGCCCCCAAGTCCTTGTGCCACGCTGAGGCCCACCCCAGCATGGCAAACGTCCCATAACGTCTTTTTTTGTTTTAACCCTGTAAAATAAAAACTGTCCCTTCTCGCTGCCTCCCAACCCCTCCACAACCCGCACCCACCCACTATGCCCAGCCTCCTCACACCCCCACCCCATACTTACCAGTGGACTCCGTCGCGACGCTCTTCGGTGGACCGGGAACACATCTGCACTCTTCAAAGCCGACCGTGAACTGAGGAAATGCCGGTAAGCTGTATAATGGGTTACATAGGGGGGTTTCAACTTTATTGCATATCTCGGGCATTTTTGGGAATTTTTGCACCAAATTTTCAACATGGGGTTTTTGGGACCCCTTCTCATGAATTATGTCACTGTCATGGCGTTATTAGGGCCCGAAGGGTGATTTCGTGCAGTGACTGCAAAATCACCCTTTGGGCCTGAATACTGCCATGACAGTGACATCATTCATGAGAAGGGGTCCCAAAAACCCCATGTTGAAAATTTGGTGCAAAAATTCCAAAAATGACTGTTTTACGAGGGTGCGTTGCTCGTTCCTACGCAGGCTCGTAAGTTCGCGAAATTTCATTATTTTCACTCCAGATTTCCAACATTGCCATTTTATCACAGCTTCTTATGAGCAGTACAGCTGTCATTTTTCACATGTCACCCAAAACGTGTTTCTGCCCATGTAGCACACAATGGCGCAGTCGGTGTGCGAGATCAATGTACGGGACAAATTAAGAAAATCACAGTGACACTGTTCATGAGCTCAGGTGTTAAAATGGCTATGTTGAAAATTTGGTGAAAAAATTCCTAAAAATGACTGTTTTTGAGCGTGCGTTGCACAGCTCCTATGCACGCTCGTAAGTTCACGAATTTTCAATATTTTCACTCCAGATTTCCAACATTGCCATTTTACCACACCTTCTTATGAGTAGTGTAGCTGTCATTTTTCACATCTCACCCAAAACGTGTTTCCGCCCATGTAGCGCACAATGGCACAGTCGGTGTGCGAAATCAATGTATGGGACAAATTAAGAAAGTCACAGTGACACTGTTCATGAGCAAAGGTCTTAAAATGGCTATGTTGAAAATTTGGTGAAAAAATTCCTAAAAATGATTGTTTTACGAGGGTGCATTAGGCAGTTCCTACGCACACTCGTAAGTTCGCAAATTTTCAATATTTTCACTCCAGATTTTCAACATTGCCATTTTACCACACCTCCTTATGAGCAGTATAGCTGTCATTTTTCACATCTTGCCCAAAATGTGTTTCCACCCATGTAGTGCACAATGGCGCAGTATGTGCAAAATCAATGTATGGGACACATTAAGAAAATCACAGTGACACTGTTCATGAGCAGAGGTCTTAAAATGGCTATGTTGAAAATTTGGTGAAAAAATTCCTAAAAATGACTGTTTTACGAGTGTGCGTTGCGCAGTTCCTATGCATGCTCGTAAGTTTGCAAATTTAATATTTTCACTCCAGATTTTCAACATTGCCATTTTATTACAGTTCCTTATGAACAGTACAGCTGCCATTTTTCATATGTCGCCCAAAATGTGTTTTCGCACATGTAGCGCACAATGGTGTTGTTGGTGTGCGAAAGCAATGTTTAGGACAGATTAAGAAAATCACAGTTACACTGTTCATGAGCAGAGGTCTTAAAATGGCTATGTTGAAAATTTGGTGACAAAAGTCCATAAATCGCGCAGTTTCACGCACCCTTGTAAGTTCATGACTTTGTAATATTTTCAGTCCAGATTTTCACCAGTGGCATTTTTCACACTTCCTTATGAACAGTACAGCTGTCATTTTCACAACATGGCTGAAGTGTGTTTTCACACTTTCAGCGCTGAGATGCATGGTCGCTGTGGGAAATCATTGTTCGGCACAGATAAAGAAAATCACAGTGGCACTGTTCATGATCGGAGGCACCAAAATGCCTGAGTTGACAATCTGCTGTAAAATATCCCCAACCTAATTATATTACAGGTGTGCGTTGCACAGTTTCTATGTACGCTCATGACTTCACAATTTTTTTAAATATTTTACTGCAGATTTGCAACATTGCCATTTTTTACACCTCCCCATGAACAGTACAGCTGTCATTTTACATCCTGTTCGGAATGTTTTGCACCTGTGGTGCTAAGTGCCGTACTCGCTGTGCATAAGCAGCTTTCGCCTAAAAACTGATATTCCCCCTGTTCATGAGGTGGGGTCACAAAAACATGTTGAAAATTTGGAGTGAAAATACCAACGAATGCCTGAGGTATTAGGGTTTCCAACCATAACACCCAACCCTGTAGAGAATGACAGGCATCAGGGGTGTGACTTGGGATTCTTGCCTGTAATGCTCATACCATTCCACACCCTGCAGCCAGTGAGAGGCATCGAGGTATGCCTTGGACTCTTCAGCCCCAAAGTTCACCCCATTCTCCTATATCGCACCCATCTCACCGCATTTCCTAATGAAATGGGGTGCGCATAAGGGCCAAAGACCCCAAGGAACACCGTGACACTTGTCAGTGTCTGCAGGGTGGGGTGTGGTGAAATGGCGAGGCCGTTATGCCTGATGACCCAAATGCACACCCCAATGCCTGTCACTCTCTGCAGGGTGGTGGTGGGGTTGGCTTCAGTTCAGTACTTCACTGCCATTCCTATTACGCAGCTCTGTAACTTCTACATTACCACTGCCAATGCCAGCAAGCAAACATTCGGCATTGACAAATGCTTGTTAATGTCTTTATAAGTGACATTGTAGAGAGACTGGTAGGAAAAGTATGCCTCTTTGCAGATGACACAAAGATCTGCAACAGGGTTGATACACAAGGAGGCATGGAAAGGATGAGAAGGGACTTGGCAAGGTTGGAGGAATGGTCAGAAGTATGGCAGCTAGGATTCAATGCAAAGAAGTGCAAAATAATGCACCTGGGAAACAAGATCCCACGGGATGATTACACAATGGGGGGGTGGGATGGTTACAACAACAAAAAAGGAAAGGGACCTGGGGGTACTCATATCAGATGACCTTAAGGTTAGCAAGCAATGTGAGAAGGCAGTAGGGAGGGTTGGGTGTATACTGGGATGCATAGGGAGAGGCATCACCAGCAGAAAACAGGAAGTTGTTATCCCTCTGTACAGGCAGTTGGTGAGACCCCATCTGGAGTACTGCATCCAGTTCTGGAGACCTCATCTCTGCAAGGACATAGACAGGATAGAGGCAGTCCAGAGGAGGACAACTAAAATGGTGCAGGGTCTGCAAGAGAAGCCGTATGAGGAGAGAATAAAGGAGCTTAATATGTATACCCTTGAAGAAAGAAGGGATAGGGGGGACATGATAGAAACTTTTAAGTACCTCAGTGGAATCAACAAAGTCCAAGAGGGTAGCATCTTTCAGAAAAAAAGATGTGCGAGAACAAGGGGACACAATTTAAAGATAGAAGAGGGGGCAGTTCAGGGGCAATGTGAGGAAGTATGTTTTCACAGAGAAGGTAGTGGGTACATGGAACAGCCTTCCTGAGGAGGTAATGGGGTCTAAAACTGTGGGAGAATTTCAGAATGCATGGGACAGACATAAGGCAATTCTTGTGGGGGGTAGGAAGAAATAGGCTGTTGGTTAACTAGGATCTGCGACCTATCCTGTAGGTAGGGAAATGGGCAGACTAGGTGGGCCAAGAGATCCTTATCTGCCATCAAAGTCTATGTTTCTATGTAACAGAGGCACGCTTTCAGACTGGCATTTGCTTTCTTCAGCCCATCAATGTTTGCGTATTAGATGGGACATTTCCCTGATGGGTGGGGGATGCTGGGCACACCTGCAGGTGATTGACTGAATACTCTGTGTGAACCATAAATAAAAGAGGTGTCTACCACGTCTGAATCCAATCACTAGAGCCCTACAGTGATTTACTTATTAACCTGTTCCCATGGGGGAGGGAAAAGAAGGACAAAAAAAAAACATAAAGAGGATATGCTGTCTACTGGAAACTAATAAAGAAAATGGTCGAAATGTAATAGGTACAGGTCAGCTGCTTTTAATCTCCCTCTTCCTCAACTCTGACAATTCTTATACTTGCACTTCGGTATGGACTACCCAGCTCTTAGCCTGACGTGCTTAAATTGTAAATATTACTGCATTTTTTCCTATGCAACTGCTCTGTCTTAATTTTGTATTCTGATTCCCACCATAGCTGTTTACTCCTCTTTACCTGGGCTACTTGTATGATATTCCTAATTTCAACTGTGTATTTGCTGTATATTTTTGGCTTTTTCCTATATTTGATTGTTTCCCAATCCCCCCTCCCTCAGGACGCACCTGGAAATTAGCAATTTTGCTCAGTGTGCCTTTCCTGGTGAAACATTTCAATAAATAAATTAATTAATAAAAGAAAGTACTGCTTTAGTACAAAGTCCCTTGTGCTAGCCTGAATCCACAATTGTACCAAACTACTTTCTTTCCCTGACAACTGCCATTACCGTAGAGAGTTGGCTGATATAAGAAACCCCCAACTTGTTTAGTAAATCCCCTAGTGTGGTGCAAGTCGTGCCACAGCAGCAACCCTGCAGTAGGTACTACAGATTACAGCCCCCTTTATGACTTGGGGGGGGGGGGGTCATTTCAAACAGAATAACTTTGCTGCTGGACTCCACAGAAGGAAAAAAAAGTCAATTTACATTTTTACAATTATAACATTAGACAGATAAAAAAAAATCTACGAGCACACAGGAGGCACAATCTAGTTGAGACAAACCTTCCTTGTTTTGTGAATCCACTAGACTGGGAATAACAGGGAGGGATTGTGTCTCATGTTTGGGTCCTTATTTCAGACATTATAGTCAAGTTTCATAAAAAAACAACACACCATTTAATGGTAATGTAACCCCTAGATGGCGCTATCCCAGGGGCTACTACCCCTGCCTGATTTGCCACTAACAGGTTGAGGGGCCTGGATCCAATGGCGGGTGCCTCCACCCAGAGGTCAGGGTTTGCAATAGTTAAACTAACTTGGTCACAGCCCTCTGGGACACTGCAACCCCCCTTTCTTCCCACTAGTGGCCCACACAATATATCAGAATTACCTTCACAGTATACACTTACCCCAGGTCTGGTTCCGGCACTGGGACCTCCTGTGAAATGAGATACAGTGCAACAATCACAGTACAGTACTTTAACATAGACAAATACCTCAGGCAGTATAACTTTGCTGAAACAAGCAGCTCTGATTTATTTAGGGGATATAACAAGGACAGGGGAAATCAGGTTAATTAGCTTATCACTCTAATAATCTACCTATGGCTCTGTGCACAGGCCTATCCCTATCAGTTACTGTCCTAGGTACCCAAGCCTAGTGGCTAGTCCAAACCGTGGCAGCTGGTAGGGGCCTTTCACACAAGAAAAGGAGAATTAAACAGTCAGCAGTACAGTAATTCCATTTGGATTTAATGTGGCAATTCAACAGGAAGCGACCCTGAATTAGTACTCACGACCTCCAAATAAGATAGGGTCCTTCAATGTCAGCAGGGCTCACTTGAGGTACACAAACCTCTTCACACATCCATATAAAAGAAAGCACTATACCAGGCAGGCTGCATCTGTATCCCGATCGCAATTACTGCACAATACCGGGAGAACACAGCAGATTCAGTTCCTGACAGACGAGTGCAATTTTCAGCAATTCTTCCAGTCTTCTACAGGGTGAGCCTGGTTTCTACTCTTCAGAGATCCTTTGATTCTTTTCACAGGACGGATTCAGTCCTAACAAGCTGTTACACAAGCTGCAGACCGGAACTCTGGGCCTTACACACGTTTTTTGACTAAAACTGCACACTGAAAAAGCACAGGGCTCCTTCCTTCTTCACTGCCAAAGCTCAACTGAAACTCCAACCGACAAAACCGAGCACTTCCTTTGAGTTCCTCCCAGTTCTTGACTGGATTGGCTGTCACTCACAATAGACTGCTGGTGTTGGTCCAAAAGGCACTGAAGTCTAAACTACATCTCCCAAGTCACTGCCATACAATCCTCTTGTGGCTGGCTCAGATTATGAGTCCAAGTTCTGATTCGTCAAGGCACCATTTTAGAGCTAGCTTACCCCACACTGATTGGTCCAGTTCAGCAGTTCAAAACTAGAATGGGGAACTAGCAGACACAGTTCTGACTGCAAAGCAAGCAGGTTAGACAAACTGTAATTTCATTATTACTCTAAATAATTTCTGGCAAACAGTTACATCTTTCAGATAGGTTCCTTTGCACTCTAGTGACTGCAAAAATGAAGTGAATTGGCAGCAGCTCGAGTGGTACTCAGAGAAGCACACAGTCCCCCATACAAACTAATTATGTCTGCAAGCAGACAGCTCTTAAAGAGACAGTACCAGAGGCTCTAAAACACTCACTGATAAATGGCTTAAATGCCAAACACCATTCAGGCTTGGAGCATTCAAGCAAGCTCCTGAAGTCTTTTGGGAACCCCCATTTGCAGGGGGTTACACCTTCCTGGCCTGGGAAAGCTTGACGTCCGCGTCAAGCAAGTACCCATAAGTTTCAACTGCAACCATATACATTTGCATTAGGCTGCACATGTAATCATCAGTCAATATATCATTTTACCAAGAACACATTTCTGAAACATTGCAGCGTCACTCTTTACACAGTATTACATACACATTGTACCATAACTCAAGTTATTACCTCTTGTACATGAAACCTGAAGAGAGGGGCCCTTCCTATCAGTTACCTTGGGGCTGGATGGGGCAAGGCACCATATTAGAGGGCAACACAAGTAACTTGGAGTTAGCACTGATGCTCAGTTTGGGCAATGAGCTCGGGGACACATACACTCCTTTATGGACAACATTGAGAGGCAAGTCCACAGACCTCCCAAGTGAATCATAACTGAGGTGCACCACAGGCTTTACAGCTCGACCAGTCTTTCTAGGGGGAACTGTTATAGTCTCTGCACTCTGAGCCTCATTTTCAGCATTGTCCTCACTTGTCAGGGGAGTCTCCATGGGGGTAGAGAGGCTAGAACTTGGGGCACTTTCAGCTCCAGGAGTTACAGTTTCTGAGTCCACAACATTTGGCTCGCATGGAGAGCTTTCGGACACTGGCAGTGGACTGTCAGGGCACTCAAAATACTCTTCTTGTTCGGTGTATCACCAGTCTGCCCCAATCTATCATTTTCCTCCCTGAAAGCTCAAACAGTTCAACCATGCACAATGATTCCATTTCATCTGATCTGATGCTTTGCACTTCACTTTCTGGGAGCATTGGCTCCAGGGATGAAGCTGGGGCTTAGACAGTCCAGAAGGCCCAGCTTTGTCTCCAGTATTGACTAGGGATTGCCCCAAAACAATTGACTCAGTTCATAAGAAGGATAGTATTCAAAGTCACTCTCACTTTCTTCCGATATGGACTGACAGTCATGCTCAACTGGGACTTGTGGAGGGAACACTTTAACTTTGCTTCTGTAGGTGCAGACTTTCTTGATCTTTTCTTAGCAGCAGCTCTAGTCACTGGTCCAGAGGGGCATCTTCTAGGGGCTCAGACTCAATTAAGATTTGTCCAATGGGCAGTAAATGATTTCTATGCATTGTTTTTACATCTTTTGAATTATTCTCAGGCCTTACTTTGTACACTGGCAGATCATCTAGTTTGCCCACTACAATGTGAGGAGATGGTGCCATCTGTCAGCAATCTTGTGCTTGCCATGCAGTCCCAGATTTCTTAGCAATACCGATCTCCCTCCTGGAGTTCCTGTGCTTTCACCTTTTATCATACCTTTCTTTGTTGGCCAGATTTCTTTTGGCAGCCATGGTTTGAGCCAGTTGGTAGCATGAGTTAGCTGGGCCTTTAACTTTTGCACATACTGTAAATAGTTGTCAGCTTGAACCCCATCAGAGAGACCCCAAACACACATCTACTGGTAGTCGAGCTCTCTTCCAAACATCAGGCGGTAGGGGAGAATCCAGTGGCATCACTTTGGTGCAGTTATAAGCATGTACCAGGGTGCTAATTTGTTGGCTCCATCTAGGCTTGTCCTTTGGGTGCAGAGTGCCTAGCATATCTAGCAAAGTGTGGTTGAAACGTTCAGGCTGTGGGTCCCCCTGGGGGTGGTAAGGAGTGGTTCTGGACTTTCGCACTCCCCACAGAGAAAGCATCTCTTTGATCAGACGACTCTCAAAGTCTCTCCCTTGATCAGAATGGATTCTTTGTGGAGCCCCATAGTGAACAAAAAAGTTTTCTACAAGTACTTTGGCCACAGTGGATGCTTTCTGGTCTTTGGTGGGGAAAGCTTGGGCATATCTCGTGAAATGGTCAGTGACCACCAGCACATTACTGATATTTCTTTGATCTGACTCCAAACTCAGAAAATCAATACAGACCAGCTCCATGGGTGCACTGGTGGTGATGTTAACAGGGGGCAGCCTCTGGGGCAAAGCTTTCCTCTGTAAGCAGCGACTACAAGTTCGAATGTGTTGCTCCACATCAGCCCCCATCTTAGGCCAATAGAATCTGGATCTCACCAAGTCAAGTGTTCTGTCTATACCAAGGTGCCCCATGTGGTTGTGCAAGGACCTCAGTACTGAGTCTCGAAGGCAGTGGGCAGCACTAGTTGTTGTTTGTCTATTTGTCCCCTCTGTCTACTGTTTCTCTGTATAACAGTTTATTGATCAGTTTCAACTTAGGACCTTCTTTGTATAACAGTGCAGTTCTCAAATCAGTGGAGCGTAATTTGGACACATCTTTTCCTGCATAGAGGGCTTCTAAAGCTGCTTTGATCATGGGATCGGGATTGAGCCCGCGAATACTGTCATTGTCCAGCTGAGGCAGTGCACCAATGTCTATTGCAGAAAAGTGGCAATAAGCAGCAGGTATGCAATTCTCAGAGGCTCCCAAGCAATCCACCATGCAGTCCACTGCGTCCGTGGACATTTGTTCCTCCCTGTCAAACTTCCGGCAGAGTGCCCGAATGTCAGGTTCTGCCAATCGGACCCAATCATTCTGGGGAACAGGCCTCAGGAGAGAGCATCAGCATCTATGTGGTTCAGACCTGCTCGGTATTTGAGAGCATAGTCATATGTAGATAATGCAGAAAGCCACCTATGGCCAGTGGCATCCAACTTAGCTGAGGTCTGCACATAGGTCAAAGGATTATTGTCAGTTTTTACTAGTATTTTAGCCCCATACAAGTACTCATGGAATTGGTCAACAATAGCCCACTTCAAAGCTAGGAACTCTAACTTATGTACAGGATAGTTCTTTTCGGATGGGGTCAGGCTTCTACTGGCAAAGGCCACTGGTCTCAGGCCATTCTCGTGCTCTTGGTACAACACAGCCCCAACCCTTGCAAGCTAGCATCAGTGTGCAGGACGTAAGGTTTTCTTGGATCGGCATAGGCCAGCACTGGAGCATGGGTAAGTTGATATGATCTCATGAAAAGCAGTCTCACAATCAGGAGTCCAGCAGGCCCCAAATACTTCACTCGGATGAAAATACACTCTTTCAGTCTTGAGGACGCTGACTTTTGGTATTTTTGTGGGTTGGGGATACCCTTGAGTAAGGTTAAGTAAAGGGCGGATCACTCTTGAATAGTCCTTGATGAAGCGCACGATAATAACCACAGAATCCCAGGAATCTTTGCAGTTCTTTTAGATTTTGGCGCTGGCCAGGTGGTCAAGGCCTCAACTTTACTTGGGTCGGTCTCTATTCCTCGGTGGATACTATGTGTCCCACATACTTTACTGATGTTTGAAAGAATTGACACTTATCAATGGACAGTTTAAGGCCAAAGTCCTCCAGTCGGTCCAATACCTTAAATAATCGGCTCTCATGTTCCTCCAGTGAGCTGCCAAACACAATAACATCATCTAGGTATACCAGGCACTCTAGTAAGTTCATGTCCCCACTGCACTCCATCAATCGTTGAAAAGTGGCTGGGGCACCTGAAATCCCTTGAGGCATCCTCATGAATTCACAGAAGCAATAGCGGACAGATAAAGGCCGTCTTCTCCACGGTCCTCTGGGGCCATCGGGATCTGGTAGTACCCACTGCGGAGATCCAGCACAGAGAACCACTTGCTCCCGCTTAGGCAGTCCAAAGCATCCTGAATGCGGGCATTGTGTACTGATCAGGGATAGTCCGCCCGGTTTAAGGTGCGATAATCCACACACATCCTTACTGTTCCATTCTTTTCCTCACTACCACAATGGGGAAGCATAAGGGCTTCTGGATTCTTGTATTACACCAGCAGCTAACATCTCTTGCAGATGCCGCTCTCACATCATCTATGTCAGCAGGTGCCAAGCCGAGACCTCTCACGAAATGGTCTTTCGTCATGCAGCGGATATTGTGCTCAGCTCCTTGCACGCATCCTACATCCCATTCCTTTAAAGAAAACACCTGGTCTCTCTGGGCAAGCTTCTCACTGATCCTCACTTTCCATTCAGCTGGCAGCGGGGAGTCGCCGAAATCAAACAAGTCAGGCGTTACTCTGTCATTCTTCCTTGAACTCTTGTTGCTGGGTAGCACTGCAGTGTCTGCACAATGCACATTAGCCAGGATGCAACCTCTGTTTACTCGAATGTCTCTTTCAGACACATTATGAACTTGGACCATTACCCTTCTGGCATAAGCATGGGCTCTAGCGGGCAAAATACTAGGCTTGACCAGCAGTCCCTCTGGCAATTTTCCATCGCCTGGTGCATCCAACATTAATATTTTATTCTTAACATCCTTTCTGATACGGACCTCTCCTGTAAGGTACACTGGGCATTTGGCGCCAGGATCAGAGACTCAGGATCCTTCTTCCATACAATTCCGACCGGTTCCTCTGGTTCTGTTTTTCAGCATCTCTGTGCCTCATAGGCCTTCTTAATTAAAGCCGGAACTCTTAAAGCTCTACTAGTCTTTGACCCCTGTTTTTCATAACACAACTGTGCCAGCCTTCCGAACATATGAGCATTTGTTCCAATCAACAAAGGGACACCATCATACAGTCCAGTGGGGGACACACTAAGGCTAGGTCTCTACTTGTTCGGCCACTCCAGCCACGGAGGTGGGGAAAGACAGCCAAATTCGGATATACCCGGAATAGGGTAGGCCTTCTCACTTAACCCCATACATGCAGTCCTTCTAATGGTTGTAGGGTACGTCTGACAAATGCTTCTGATACCAATCCTGGAACATAATTGTCACTTGGAGCCACTGTCTAATACAGCTCTTGTAGACACTCCATTCACCTTTACAGTGGTCTCCATGGAGGACCCACTATTCTGGACCAGTCTGGAGGCGGTAGTGGGGCCTGGGCAACTGACCTTGCCACAAAGGACGTGAATTAGCATTTTGGTGCCCTCACTGGGATCATGTCGTGCACCTCTTAACCACTGATTTCTTCTCCAAGCTCTCCTTGTAGCCTATATGCAACTTTGTCAGTGTCTTTTGGGACTGGCATTCCTTTCATGTGCCCATCTTTCCCACAATTATAGCAAAACATACTTCTGGAGTTTGAGCTGGCCAAGGCGCCACACTGGGAGCCAGGGAGGGATATTACTAACTGGAAACCTGGGTGCCATTTCTGTCTGCGTGATAAGCATTTGGAGACATCTCGTCAGTTTCTCCACTTCCATGGTCAAGGAATTGAGTTTGGAGCTGTTATCAGCAGGAGATACATGGGTGGGTACCCCACCCCATAGCAGATGCAGTCAGATATAGGTCATGGCCTCGATTGCAGGCGTGGCCTTCATAAAGGACTGTTTTGAATTCCCGGATCTCTCTCAACAGTTCCCCCATTGTGGCATATCTTTTCCTTGTCAGAGCACTCATTGACTGTCAACCTCTGCCCCTGAACTTCACTTGATGGGTCACCTCAGTCACTCGGTCGTAGCCACAGCTGTTTATGCAGGTACCTCCCGAGTCGCCTTTTCTCAACTCCTCGAATTTCTCTCATTAACTCATCATAGGAGGGTGGGATTCCAGTCGATTTGCCAGGCGTAACTGAAGCAACAGCAGTTCTGAGAAGGGGCAGACTTAAGGATTCTGTCCAGTCTGGTTCGGTCCAGTTCAATCGCTGGCAAACTACCCTTTCTGAGGCATTCTTGCAACAATTTTTCCAGCCGAGAGACATACACAGACAACAGCTCCCCTTGGTACTGTTGTGCATTTCTTACTCTTCACCATAGGTCCTCATCAGAATCTGGGCTCCCATACACATTCTCCAAGGCCTCAAGATAGGCCTGTGCAGTCGCTTCAGGGTTACTGGCCCATTTAGCATGGATGGTAGCCAGGGCAGGACCTCGGAGGCTCTCACTAACCCTCTTTCACTTTTCGCCTTCCGAGCATTGCCATTCTAGCACTTGGGGGGCAACATAGTCTATCCAGGTCTCCCAGTCATCCTCCCCTTGGGGGGTGGGAAGGGTGCCAGAGAAGATCCTCAACCTTCGGTAAGAGTCGTGACTAATGGCAGGTGCAGAAATAGGAGTCTGCATTGGTTCAGCCACCATTACGGGCACTGGAGCAGGAGAGGGTGTTGGGGAGGAACACCCCAGGTGGCAAGAATAGTTTCTTCAAGTCCTCCACAGTTTTCCTCTCCCAGCAAACCATTCAGCAAATTTCTCCTCAAAAGTTTCAGATAGTGGTGGGGCTGATTCCCCCGGTCTTTACTGTCCTTAGTTATCACTCTCCAAGCAGTGAGGGCTCCTCTGGGGTAATGGTCTGTGGCACTTGGAGCTATCTATGGGATCCTTAAACTCTACTAGGGCCAGGAAAGTGTGGGTGAGCAGATTAGCATGCCGACCCACCACCACAGGGTTTTGTAAACCTTCCACCTTGGAAAGTACTCCTGCACAGTGTCCGTATTGATACCCAGGGGATGTCCAGGATAAGCATAGCATTTTGGGGTCGATCTCCTCCCAGTACACCACTCCACCAGCCGGTGCACAGCCACTTCTGTCGGGTACCCATTTTTTCTCAACAGTGGTTCAGTAATATGGCCACTAGAGGACACACAATCCCAGCGGTGAGCCTCCAAGATGTAACCCCTAGATGGCGCTATCCCAGGGCTACTACCCCTGCCTGATTTGCCACTAACAGGTTGAGGGGCCTGGATCCAATGGCGGGTGCCTCCACCCAGAGGTCAGGGTTTGCAATAGTTAAACTAACTTGGTCACAGCCCTCTGGGACACTGCAACCCCCCTTTCTTCCCACTAGTGGCCCACACAATATATCAGAATTACCTTCACAGTATACACTTACCCCCAGGTCTGGTTCCGCACTGGGACCTCCTGTGAAAGGAGATACAGTGCAACAATCACAGTACAGTACTTTAACATAGACAAATACCTCAGGCAGTATAACTTTGCTGAAACAAGCAGCTCTGATTTATTTAGGGGGATATAACAAGGACAGGGGGAAATCAGGTTAATTAGCTTATCACTCTAATAATCTACCACTATGGCTCTGTGCACAGGCCTATCCCTATCAGTTACTGTCCCTGGGTACCCAAGCCCTAGTGGCTAGTCCAAACCGTGGCAGCTGGTAGGGGCCCTTTCACACAAAGAAAAGGAGAATTAAACAGTCAGCAGTACAGTAATTCCATTTGGATTTAATGTGGCAATTCAACAGGGAGCGACCCTGAATTAGTACTCACGACTCCAAATAAGATAGGGTCCTTCAATGTCAGCAGGGCTCACTTGAGGTACACAAACCTCTTCACACATCCATATAAAAGAAAGTACTATACCAGGCAGGCTGCATCTGTATCCCGATGCAATTACTGCACAATACCGGGAGAACACACAGCAGATTCAGTTCCTGACAGACCGAGTGCAATTTTCAGCAATTCTTCCAGTCTTCTACAGGGTGAGCCTGGTTTCTACTCTTCAGAGATCCTTTGATTCTTTTCACAGGACGGATTCAGTCCTAACAAGCTGTTACACAAGCTGCAGACGGAACTCTGGGCCTTACACACGTTTTTGACTAAAACTGCACACTGAAAAGCACAGGGCTCCTTCCTTCTTCACTGCCAAAGCTCAACTGAAACTCCAACCGACAAAACCGAGCACTTCCTTTGAGTTCCTCCCAGTTCTTGACTGGATTGGCTGTCACTCACAATAGACTGCTGCTGTTGGTCCAAAAGGCACTGAAGTCTAAACTACATCTCCCAGAGTCACTGCCCATACAATCCTCTTGTGGCTGGCTCAGATTATGAGTCCAAGTTCTGATTCGTCCAAGGCACCATTTTAGAGCTAGCTTACCCCACACCTGATTGGTCCAGTTCAGCAGTTCAAAACTAGAATGGGAACTAGCAGACACAGTTCTGACTGCAAAGCAAGCAGGTTAGACAAACTGTAATTTCATTATTACTCTAAATAATTTCTGGCAAACAGTTACATCTTTCAGATAGGTTCCCTTTGCACTCCTAGTGACTGCAAAAATGAAGTGAATTGGCAGCAGCTCGAGTGGTACTCAGAGAAGCACACAGTCCCCCCATACAAACTAATTATGTCTGCAAGCAGACAGCTCTTAAAGAGACAGTACCAGAGGCTCTAAAAACACTCACTGATAAATGGCTTAAATGCCAAACACCATTCAGGCTTGGAGCATTCAAGCAAGCTCCTGGAAGTCTTTTGGGAACCCCCATTTGCAGGGGGGTTACAGTAATCTGTACTGCTCAGCCAACTGTCTGGAAAAAGAAATGCGTATTTGCACACTCAGTTTCATTATTAAACCACAATACATAGTTGATTTTAAAGTTTCATTTATTTATTCATCATAGGTTTTTGCCTCAAAGTGGGGAATTCCTTGCAGTTTGTTTACCTTTTCTAATGAGTGACAGATCATGATGATCAACAGGACAGGACAGGAAATATTTGCCTGGCTAATTACTTTTGTCTCTTAGCGAACAATTACAGAGACTATAACACAGGGGTCTGCAACCTTTTTGGGACTGAGAGCCACATGTTCATCTGCTTTGACCAGTCTGAGTACCAGAGTCCCATAAGCTCTAATCTTTTGTTTGTGGGTCCCAGTCACAAAGGATGTGCGTTGCCCAGGGAGAACAGCAGGACTGACTGCGATAAGAGCTTCTAAAAAAACTAATATCCACTGCTGGGTATTGAATCCCACACTGCTGCAGCCCTCCTCTGATGTCAGCTGCAGGGTATTCTGGGATTTGTAGTTACAGAAAATGTCAGCTTGCAAGTCAACAGAATCACAGATACACAGAAATGTGATGGCAGAGAAAGGCACCACGGCCCATCTAGTCTGCTCAACACCCTACCTCCCCCTTCTGTTATGCTTCCACCCTCTTTTCCCAACCCCTTAAATCTATCCCAAGCCCTCTTGAATCCCTCCACTGTTTCAGCTGCCAGTACCTCCTCCGGCAGTTTGTTCCAGGCCTCCACCACACTCTCCATGAAAAACTGCCCCCTGACATTACCTCTGTATTGCCCGCCTTCCAGTTTGAGGCTATGTCCCCTCGTGTTCACTCCCTTCTTCAATTTGAACAAGCTGTTACCCTCTATCTTATTTATTCCCTTCAGATACTTAAAGGTCTCAATCATGTCCCCCCTCTCCCTCCTAGTCTCCAGAGGGTACAAATTCAGCCCTCTCAATCGTCTCTCACAGGGAACATTCTGCATCCCTCGTACCATTTTGGCTGCCTTTCTCTGCAGCCTCTCCATCAGCTCAACATCTCTTCGTAGGTGAGGCCTCCAGAACTGCACCCCATACTCCAGATGTGGCCTAACCATGGTTCTGTATAATGGCATTAGCACCTCCCTTTTCCTGCTATTAAAACCCCTTGCAATGCAGGCCAACATTCCATTTGCCTTTCCCACCACCCTGCTACACTGGCTGCCCACCATGAGGTCATGTGATACCATAATCCCCAGATCCCTTTCTGTTTCCTTCTCCTTAATCACCAACCCCTCAAGGGAGTAAGTTTCCCTCCTATTCTTCCTCCCCAGGTGCATCAGCGAGCACTTTTGTGTATTAAACTTCAATTTCCAGGTGTCAGACCACCTCTCTAGCCTCTCCAGGTCCCACCTCATGGCTTGCACCCCACTAGGTGAATCCACCCTATTGCAGACTTTTGTATCATCTGCGAACAGGCACACCCATCCATCCAGACCCTCTGCTAGGTCACTAACATGGATGTTAAAGAGTATTGGTCCTAGCACTGACCCCTGTGGCACCCCACTGGTCACCGCCCATTCCCTGGAATGTGTCCCATTTACTACCACCATCTGACTCATTCCCTTCAACCAGTTTTCCACCCACCTGGTGATCCTGTTGTCCACCCCTAGTCTGTCCAGCTTATGTACCATTCCACCATGTGGAATGGTGTCAAAAGCCTTATTGAAATCCGGATAGGCCATGTACACTGCTCCTCCCTGGTCCACTATCTGTGTCACCCCATTGAAAAACTCTATCCGGTTAGTCTGACAGGACCTTCCCTTGGTGAAGCCATGCTGCCTGTCATTTTGCATGCCATTCATCTCCAAGTATTCTATCAACCTGATCTTAAGTAGTGTTTTAATTACCTTCCCCACCACCGAGGTAAGACTAATAGGACGGTAGTTTTTTGACCTCATCCTTCTGCCCCCCCTTATGTAGTGTGACCACCTCTGCCCTCTTCCAGTCCACTGGCACCACTCCTGTGACCAAGGACAAGTTAAACGGTCTCACTAGATGTGGCACCAGTTCATCCTTCACCTCCTTGAGAACCCTTGGGTGTATTCCATCAGGCCCCATTGCCTTGTCTACCCTAAGTCTACCCAGCTCTTCCCTTACTCCTTTAGCAGTGAATTCTGCTACAACCACCTGCCTGTGGCCGTCACCCTCCCCACCACATCCTGGTCCCCTACCCTCCCTTTCCTCCATGAAGATTGAGGCGAAATAGCTGTTTAATGCCTCTGCTTTTTCGAAGTCCCCTTCCAGTATTGTTCCACTTCCCCCCCTTATCCTTCCAATCCCATGCTGTGCCCTTCTCCTTTCTCCAACGTATCTAAAGAAGGTTTTGTTCCCCCTCCTTGCCTGCTTCGCTATCCTCTCCTCAGTGGCCTCCTTAGCCCTCCTTATCTTTTTTCCCTTTAGATTTCCCTGTCCTCATCCTTCTGTGATCTCCTGTACCTCTTGAATGCTCCAGTCTTCTCCTTAACCCCTAACGCCACCTCTCTAGTGAACCATAGAGGTCTTTTCTGTCTTCTATTCTTTCTTGCCCTTCTTATACATGAGTCCATGGCTTTAAATACCCCTCTCTTGATGGCTGCCCATAATTCCTTAACCCCCTGCACATCCCCTATCCTCAACATTTCTTCCCCAACTACCTTCCTCATTCCATGAAAGTCAGCCTTCCTGAAGTCCATTATCTTGGTTTTTGTCCTAACCCTCTCCCTACCTGCTCTCACCCTGAACCTGACAGTCCTGTGGTCACTGGTGCCAAGCTCTTCCCCCACCTCCACTTCCTCCACACTGTTACCATTTGTGAGGACCACATCCAACAGGTTTACACCTCTAGTTGGCTTGCTGACCCTTTGTTGCAGGAATATGCCCTGAAGAGCTTCTAAGATGCCCCTGCTCCTTGCAGAGATTGCTGTCTGGGCCTCCCAGTTGATGTCCAGAAGGTTTAAGTCCTCAACAAGCACAATTTCCCCTTTCCATGCCATCCTCGCTACTGATTCTACAGAGTGTCTATCCCCTTCCTCCCCCTGCATAGAAGGCCTATAGACTACCCCAACACGCAGGTTTTCACCCTGTCCCCTGTCTAGGGTGACCCACATTATCTCTGTTTCCCCCTCCTCATCCTGCCCTTCCATGGCCCCAGTCCCTTCCCTGACATATAGTGCCACCCCTCCCCCCTTTCCCTCCCGATCTTTCCTAAACAACCGATACCCTGGGATCACTGTCTCCCAGGTGTAGTGCTCATTCCACCAAGTCTCACTCACTGCTACAATGTCTAGGTTCTCCTCCATCATGGTGGCCTCCAGTTCTCCCATTTTGTTCCCCAGGCTCCTGGCATTTACAACCAAAGCCCTCCAACAAATAGCCCCATCCCATCTTTCCCTGCTGCTAAGTGTTCCTTTGATGAATGTTGTGACTTGGGGGGGAGGCTGATAGCCTCTCTGCTCTGCCTCACGTAAGGCTGTCCCTGTCCTTAGCCACCACCCCTCCCATTTAGTTTAAATTGAACTTCCTTGCCATGAAGTCCCCCAGTTTACTCTTTAGGGCATCTGCCCCTGAAGAGCTCGGGTGCAGCCTGTCTTGGGCATACAGCTCCTCCTCCCATGTAGACTCCCAGTCACCTATCCAGCCGAACCCCATCCAACTGCACCAACCTTGTAGCCAACTGTTGAATGCCCTTATCTTCTCCTTTCTGGGTGTGTTCGCTGTTGGTACTGGCAAGACCTCAGAGAAGGAAATGGAAGGAAAAACAGTGTTGCTCCTACAGAACCTAGCAAGTTCATCGAACCTTGCCTGTACCTCCATCAGACTGTTCCCTTCCAAGTCATTTGTGCCCAGGTGAAACACCAGATGTGTCCTTTCATCCTGCTGCTTACCCCAGGAAGGAATATGATGCCTCACCTCCAGCACTGTCATCCCTGGCATGCACTGTACCCATACTGCATTGTTCCACAGCCACTGCACCCCACCTCCCTGCCAAAGATCCTCCTCCCTTGGTCGCCCCTCCCTCTATGCTCCCCTACTATTCTTCCGTGATACTTAGATACAGTCCTAAAATCACCCTTATGTATTTTTTGGGCCCCCGACCCTCACCCCCTCCTCAGCCCCAACCCACAGTCAAGACTGTCAGTCAGTCTGATGCAATCTATTATACTGCAGTAAACAGTAAGAAAAAAATTTTTGCACACAAAGTGCAAATTGGGACCAGCACCACAACTGGGCGTGGGGCTCTTAGTGCTGACTATTCCCTTTAATTCTCTAGAAGCCCATGCTCTGTTGTGAGGTACTGCTTACATATGCCAAAAGGGAAAGAAAAGTACTTCAGATATAAAATGCAATAGTTGACTGCTTTAAAAAAATTAATATTAATTTCAGGCAGTACACTAAGTCTTTAAAACATGGTCCCATGTGCTGATCTCTGGTGTATGTCCAGGTGGAGGTTAAAGAGTCACATGCACTTATCATACAACTAGGTGATTTTCCCAAGCATCCTAGCCATCATCCCCCATCAGTTAAATGGGTCCACGTAACCCACCTCTAGGACACACCTGCAAATGAGCTGTCACAGCTAGTGTGTTTTTCCTGGTCAAAAATGCAAATAAGTAAACCATCAATGATTAGCTTCTCTTTCTCCAAACCCTCCCTGAGAAGTGAACTGAAGTAGTCTTAGGGCCCAATTCACAAACTGTTATGAGCATCCTCCAGGAGTGCGGAGAGGCTTTCATGTCTGCAATGGTGCTGACGCCCAATGTGCAGAAAACATTGCAATAACCTGAAAGGCTACATGCATGCCCTTCACACCCAATCCCAGGGCAAAAGGCACTCTGCACTTGGCTGAGATGGAGACACACTAGCACCCTATGCATAAACAAATCTTCACAGTACGGAGAGCTGGCAAAGGGGGTGCAGGCTATGGCACATTTCCCTGCTGTAGCACTTATACCCTCCACCCTTACCAGCAGCAGGTTACCTTTGGAGAACCTGATCAACCTCCCCCTTCACACCTCCAGCCCTCTGAGCTAGTGTGAGGGCCGGGATCCATTGCCACATACTGGTATGGGTTTGAAACCCAAATGGGATGCTGTTAAAGGGATACTGCAGTTTTTGGAGGACTGTCATAGCCCACATTCTGCTGCTGTGTGTGAAACAAGGGATCCACTGTGGAACGACTCGATGCCGAGGTCCCAAAAGTGCTCTGCCCTAGTACATCTCCCAGCCCTCTGCGAAGCTACACATTCATGGACCTTGGGAGGTGGGAGCTGTGGATAGCATCTGGTACAGACAGGCCTTGGAGGCACAGGTATGCTGCCAGGATGTGTACAGATCACATGCATCCCGGATTGCTTTGTTGATTGGACTCTTCATCCTGATTCTATCTTTAAGGGCAACACTGCTAGTACCTGTATTGATAAACACATAGAATGAACCACAAATGCCAGTGGTACCCTCGTTTTGATATCCAAGGATTTGTCAATTCAGAGTGAAACATAGTAAGCCAAGAGTCTACACTCCACCACATAATTTTGTCAGAATTATACTTCATAGTCTTATGTAGACAAATCAGATCCTAAATTTGGCATGCAGTATAATTTTGCTCTGTTCCTTGAAATAGACAAGCAAGTATGGGGCCACTTTCAAAACTGCATCCTTCTTGAACACACTATCCGTGAAAAGTTTGCCTCACAAAGCAACTGTAGGGCACCAGTAAATCTGACCAGAGGCAGACCACGAAGTTAAAGCAATGTTCTCTTTCCTCAGTTAATTTATTGGTTCAGCAAAGGCTTTCTGCCATGCCTCTCAGTCATATTTGCTAGCATATGTAACATGTTTTACTGTGACATGCCCCTGAAGGTATCTTATTTCTTGCAAATACTTTCTCGGTAAATCACATGAAACACAAGTCCATATCTGTTGATGAAGCTGAAAGCACCAGTCTGCTACTGTAGAAATATTTGATGCTCATCAATTATTTTTCTTTTCCTTATTTTTTGAGCAAATGTATTATTGAAGCACTTACAGATGATTCAGTCATACCAGTGCCAGAATAATTTTTTGGTTTTTTTTTCTAAAAACACAAAAAACATTTTTACTATATTTTGCAGTTTTTTGCCCTTGTGTGCCTTGGCTGGCTCTTACTTCCATCTCATATTATATCCAAAGAACTGCCACCTTCCTAACACTGCAGATTCTACATAGCGTCCTGGTGCAACTGTGGTTGTCTTCCACAGCCCTGTACAAACACTGGGGCATCTCCAAGTAACTGTACTGTGTGGTCAACTTCATTAATGGACAGAGGGAGATGACATAATAATTGGCTAGACATGGAGCTTTAAGAGCACGAGGCAGTAGGAAAGTAGAGAGAGAAAAAAATTACATAAAATAAAAAAAATAAATAAAAATAAAATACAATAAAATAAAAAAAATAAATAGAGACAGGAAAGAGTAAGTAACCTCACTCTCTGGTAAAGCCATTAACGTAGTCCCCTCCCTTAAATACTTAGGCCTCACGTTGGATCAGAATATCACATACAAGGAACACATGGACCAGGTCACCAGGACCCTACAACGGAAACTTGGCACCCTGTACCGGCTCAGGGACCAACTCATCTCTGAAGCCAGGCTCTCCATAGCTACCAGCGTCCTTCTACTCAACTTGACCTTTGCGGCCCCTATTATATACGGCATGGCTAAATAAGAGATTACCAGGATGCAAACCCTGTATAATAAAATAGCTCATTTTGCAACCTTAGACCACCCGAGACGTCAAGACTGTGACACTTTGGCCAATCTTCATTGGCCCACATTGGTCACCCGCCTCCAACATCCCTTGCTTGTCCAGGCCTACAATCTTCTCAAACCCCATGCTCTGCCAAGCATTGCTGGGACCATAACCCTCAAACACAACCCAAGGAACCTAAGGACCTCAGATAGAATGCTATTAGAAGTCCCTAGGGTAAGGACAAACGCTGGCGGAAGATCCTTTTCCTCCCAAGCAGCCTGCCAATGGAACAAGCTCCCTCCCCAGGTCCAGGCCTCCTCCTCAATCATGAACTTCCGCACCAGGCTTAAGTCCCATCTGCTGACCTCAAGCGCATGCCACTGTCATGGTACTTAAAGCTCCTAAGGTACTCCCCTCCTGTCCAACTCCCGTCTCCTACCTTTACCTTCCTACTACCTGCCTTATACAGACTGCTCACTAGAGGCCACGTGTAACCCCTGAATAAACTATATGCAAAGTACTACCAATTGCTTACATGTCATGATGATAACCATGCCTGCATCCACTGCTTTTCTTTTACCGTGCCTGTAAGCCATGCCTGTATCCACTGCTTTTCTTTTACCATGCCTATATCCACTATTTTTCTTTACTGTAATCACTTCATGATGTAACTCACAATGCCTCAAATGTTCCTTATGTCCTTGTTCACTCTTATAACTTGTGTTGTTATCCCGGGTTACCCTGAAACAGGAACCTTCGAGGCTCAGTGGGCCTACCCGGGTCACCAAAATTTAATAAATAAATAAATAAATACAAAACAACAGTTAAGGGGTCACAAATAAGACATCATGGAAGTGGTGCAGTGCAGTGGATGTGGAACAGCAGTCTTACAGGAGACATTCTGGAGGATGTGGTGTTGTCCCATCTGCAGGCACCTCTCTGGGCTGAGGAAGGAGGTTGCTTATCTCCAGGCTGAGATGGCCAGGTTTCAGGGGACCTCCTCTCCCACCCAGGGACCACCAGGGCCACTGCTGCTGCCTCAGAGGTTGCCAAGAAAGAGGAGTGGTTGGACCACAGTGGGCTCAGGAAGGGTGAGGGTGGTGGAACAGAGGCGCATCCCTCCAGTTGTACTGCTCCACATTTCATATGCCATTCTGGCAGAGTGTGGTTCCTCTATGGAGGCACCCGCAGTGGAGACCAAGGAGAATGCTGGGAACCTTCACAAAGCAGACCCACAGGAGGGTGGCATGGGACCCCTCAGGAGAAGCAAACAACTCCTGGTGGGGAAAGTACAGTTATGTAAGAACTTACCGTAACAGTAGATCTTCGAGAGGGGCTCTTGCAGCAGGCTATCACAAATTAGGACTATGCCGCAGGCACTAGGACCACACGGAAAAACTTCTTCCAGCAATACCAGCTGGGGACCCACTTCTCGACGCTGGCCCCTGGGGCCCCGACGCCGGCTCAGGGTACATGTGAGGCGGACCCAGCTCCACCTCAGTTCTCCCGCCAGTACCCAGCAGATGGCCTGACAAGAGAAGGAGAGAACCCTATCCTAGAGAAGAGAAGAGAAGAGAAGAGAAGAAACCTGCACACTCCGAGGGGGAAGGTGGGAGGGAAAACAGCGCCTGCTGCAAGAGCTCCTCTTGAAGATCTACTGTTATGGTAAGTTCCTATGTAACTGTACTATCTTACTTCGAGATAGAGCTCTTGCAGCAGGCTATCACAGTTTAGGACTGAGTCCCAAGCAGTTCCCTAGCGAAGAGACAGTCGCCCCCAGGAGGAGGAATATGCTGACTCCAGAGACCATCAGGACAAGAGTCCTTGTAAAACCACCAGGCCGAAGCCAGCACTGCGTCTGAAGACGATATCCAAGCTGTAATGCTTGACAAAGGTATGCACCGAGTTCCAGGTCGCAGCCGCACAGATGTCTTGAATGGTGATATTCCGCATCACGGCAAAAAAAGCTGAGACACCCCGGTGGAGTGACCCCTAACCAGACCCAGTAGGGGTTTGTTGTGATGCTCGTAACAGAATGAAATGCAATGGACTATCCACTTGGAAATAGTCTGCTTGGACACCGGTTGACCCAAGCAGTGTGGCGCAAAAGCCACAAAGAGCTGCTCCGATTTACGGTGTTGAACCGTTCTACTGAGGTAATACCTCAGGGACCTGTGGACATCCAATGTGTGGAGGAGAATCTCCCCTCTATTGGAGGGAGAAGGAAAATAAACAGGAAGATCAACTGACTGGTTGAGGGTCAACTCCGAGACCACTTTTGGAAGAAACTTAGGATTAGTTCGGAGGGAAACCCTTTCCCTATGAAAAACCAAATAGGGCTCTTTACACATCAGAGCCTGCAGCTCAGAAACTCTTCGAGTGGAAGTAACAGCAACCAAAAAACAAACTTTCCAAGATAAGAATCGCAGCTTGCAAGTCGCTGTGGGTTCAAAAGGGGGAAGGGTAAGTGTCTCCAACACAAAAAAGAGGTCCCAGGGTGGGACAGGGTCCCTGACGGGAGGTCTCATGTGAAGAACCCCCCTAAGGAAGGTGCGGGCCACTTCCAGCTGGGCCAATGCTCTGTCACCCACAAGAGCATGGTAGGCCGAGATTGCCCACAGATGCACCTTGATAGAGGAATAGCTCAGGCCTTTCTCATACAAGGAGAGGAGATACTGCAAAGTGGAGTTCACAGAGCATGTGACTGGGTCCAAATGCTGAGTCAAGGCCCAAAGACAGAACCGCTTCCACTTCATAGCATAAGCGGAGCGAGTAGAGGGCTTACGGGCAGATGCTAAGACCACAGCCACTTCCGGGGAAACCCCATATCTGTTCTGAGCTATGTCTGGAGGAGCCAAGCATGAAGGTGCAGGGATCAGAGATCCGGGTGGACCAGAGAACCCTGGTCCTGGGACAGCAGTTGGCGAGCATATGGGCAGCAGGATTGGAGGTTCCTGGGACAACCGCTGCAGAAGTGGGAACCAAATCTGCCGGGGCCAATTGGGGGCCACCAGGATCATGCGTGCTCCCTCTGCCTGTAACTTAAGCAAAACACTCTGGATGAGAGGGAAGGGCGGAAAGGCATAAAGAAACCTCCCGGCCCAAGAACGGCCCAAGAACGGGATAATGCATCTAGCCAGAAAACGCCAGGTGCGTGCTCTCGTGAGCAAAAGCATGGCAGCTTGGCATTGCGTGGTGACGCAAAGAGATCTAGTTCTGGAAGGCCCCACCTTCTGAAGAGCTGATCCGCCACCAACTGAAGCAATTCCCACTCGTGCGCACTGGCCCATGACCTGCTGAGATCGTCGGCCAGACTGTTTAGGACTCCCAGAACGTGCATCGCCGACAGACGAATGCCCCGTTCCAGCATCCAACACCAGACTCTCATTGCCTCCCAGCAAAGAGGATAGGAATGAGTGCCTCCTTTCTTGTTGATATAAAAGACGACCGCCATGTTGTCCGTCTGAATGAGAAGACAGCCGGGAATCAGGTCCTCCTGAAACTCCTGAAGAGCGTAGAGGACCGCTCGCATTTCCAGGACATTGGTATGGAGGGACTGTTCCTCGGCGGACCAAACCCCTTGCGTGCGGTGACCACCGAGATGAGCCCCCAAACCAGGTCTGAGGCATCCGTCATCAGAGTCTGACCTGGGGGCTCCGGATGAAAGCTGACCCCCTTTTCCAGATTGCTGGGGTCCATCCACCAAAGCAACATTCTCCTGACTGGCTCCGAGATCCTGACTAAGGCGTCCAGGTCATTGGAGTATTGATCCCACTGCACCCTGAGCATCCATTGTGGGATCCTCATGTGGAGGTGGGCCAAGGGTATTACAGGGATGGCTGCTGCCATATGCCCCAGTAGACTGAGGAAGTTCTGAGCCAGAACTCGAGGTGCTATAATCTGTTCTGCCAAACTAGCAGGCAAGTTCCCTGTCCTGAGGAGAAAAGCCTGCCCTGGACGAGTCAGAGTCGCTCAATGAAGGGGTTTGGCTGGGCTCTGGGAAGACTTCTTTAAGTTCAGGGTGATCCCCAGCTCTCAGAACAGAGTATAGGCATCTCCGAGAGAGCATAGGAGGCCGTCCCTTGATGGGGCTGTGAGAAGCCAGTCGTCGAGGTAAGGGAAAACATAATGGCCTGATCGCCTGAGAGCCGCAGCCACCACTGCTAGGCATTTGGTAAAGACTCGCGGAGTGGAAGAGAGGCCGAATGGGAGCACCTGGAATTGATAATGCTCTCCTAGGAAGTGGAACCTCAGAAACTTCTTATGGGGAGGAAAGACCCCGATATGCATGTACGCATCCTGCATGTCGAGAGAACAGAGCCAATCCCCTTGGTGCAGCAGAGGGAGGAGACCCTGAAGAGTCACCATCCTGAACTTTTTGTACTCTATAAAGAGATTTAAAGGATGGAGATCCAGAATGGAGCGAAGGTCCCCCGTCTTTTTTGAGATCAGAAAAAAGTGGGAGTAGAATCCCTGACCGCACTGCTCCATGGGAACTCTCTCTATTGCTCTCTTCTGCAGGAGGGCCTGAATTTCTCCTTCCAAGAGTGGAATGTGAGAAGGAGGATAACGGGAGAGCTTTGGTGGAGTCCGTGGAGGGAACTCTGTGAACTCCGGCGTGTGTCCTCTCCAAATGATGTCCAAGACCCATTGATCTGTGGTAATAAAGCTCCACCCTTCAAGATGAAGGGAGAAGTGGCCCCCGACTGGCTCCCCCTGGATGTCTGACCATGGAGGGGGGGCAGAAGGGAGTCATTGGGCGGAACCGGGGGTAGGGAGAGAGGCCTGGGAGGACTTGGGCCCACAGCCAGACAGTCCACCAGGCTACTGGTTTCCAGATCGCCGGTGAAATCCACCTCTCTGCCCCTGCTGGGAACCACGGACTGAAGTCTGGTTGCCTGAGGACTTTCGAAAAAGCCGACACCGATGGGGGCGCCGCTGGTCGCCACGGTACAGCTGGCGGACCGATCAGATAGACTTACCTGATTCCTGGAGACGTGAGATCAGATTCTCAATCTCCTGCCCAAATAAAATGGTACCCTGAAATGGCAGGTCCCAGATACCGGACTGCAGATCCTGGTGGAAGCCCGAAAGCCTCAACCAGGCATGGCGCCAGAGACAAACCCCAGAGGCAGCTGCTCTGGCAAGCCGTATCTGCAGTATCATACGAGGCCCTCAGAACATGAGTGCCTATGTCCGAGCCCGACTGCAAGAGGGCCAGGAGCTCCGTCTTTTTATCAGAGTCTGGCATGACCTGTGCCAGCTCAAGACCCCGTTCCCACAATGCATTCTGGAACTGCACCATATGCGTGAGGAAGTTGAGGGATCTAATGGAGCAGGTGGAGGCAGTGTAAACTTTCTTGCCCACCTGATCCAAGTAACGGGACTCCAGGTCGGGAGGCTGTGAGCTGAGGTGCCGCAGCTGTCGAGACTTGTCATGAGCAGCCGTGATCACAGTGGAGTCTGCCTGAGGGTGTTCAGCCAAAAAAGGTTCAGCCCTCGGAGCCTTGTAAAGCCTATCCGAATTCTTGGGAACCGCCAGGATGGAGGCTGGGCGCAGCCAGGTGGATCTAGTCAGGTCCTGAAAGGTATCCACCAGAGGAGGAATGACCAACGACTTTGGCTCCTTCTGCCTCAGGTACTTGGCCAATCTCCTGCGTTCTGGGTCCAGGTCTTCTGTGTCCCACTCATTAGAAGCCTGGATATACCTCATGACATCCATGAATGTGGGATTGTTCGGAGGCGAGCGAGGCATGTCCTTCTCCTCAGGGGAGTGCTTGAGGCTGAGGGAAGAGGATGATGAGGAAGAGGAGGACCGACTATCTGACTTAGAGTAGTCTGGTTTTGCCTCATGTCCATGCCTTCGCTGACGTCGGTATGCAGGGGACCGATGACGGTCTGAAGACCGACGACGGTCCGAAGACAGACTTCGGTCCCTGGACCAATGACGGAGCGATGACCGATGTCGGTCAGGGGACCGACATCGGGAACCATCCCGCTGAGCACGGGAAGGGTTCCGAGAATGAGACCATGTCCGACATCGGTCAGTTGAACCCAGGAAGCGACATCGGCGGTCCTCAGATCTGGAGCAGGAACAAGCCCTAGAAGGGGGCGAAAAACAGTGCTCCAGGGACCTCAATGGAGAGGCCTCACCCTCTGGCTGTGGTTCACCCGCAGGATCTGGTACCAGTGTCTGGGCCAGCGACAGGGTGGTACGCTTATGAACCTGCCCCCACCAAAACGAAAAAAGTTGTTTGAGCTTGTCCGGGGAGAAAACTTCTGCTGCCCGCTGTGGGAAAGAAGCTTCAGGCGAAGCGGGTCATGATGGCGAGCTCTCCTGATGGCCAAGGGGGGAGGAGGACTTGGGTGACGGGGACGTCGGCAGGACAATGACCGACCCCGGGTCCTTGGCCCCTTCGACCGGCGTCAGTGCTATGGCCGACGATGGGGTGATGACATAGGGTGCCAGAGAGTCCTTATGCTCCAGAGGCGCACCTTTAGCAGGCGGCGCGGTGCTGTGGATGGTAGGGCCGAAGCAGGAACTGCAACGGACTTTGTGATGACTTTAATCGGAGTCACCTTAGGCTTGGCCGGCTGCTCCCCCAACGGGCCGGCCTTAGCCTGGGATGAGCGCAGTGACTCACCCGAGCCCGAAGGACGGGCCTTCTACGGGGAAGGTTGCGACCGCGAGCGGGACCGAGACAGGGACTGGTGCCGGGACCGACTGCGCTCCTTACTATGGTGCTTTTTTTCCCTTCTTCTTCCCCTCGGACGAGTGCAGGTCCATTTTCTTCTCAAGTAGATAGGCCTTCAGGCATCGGATGTGAGTCTGGCTCGTGAACGCTTGGCAGTCGGCGCAGTTAGCGGTGTCGTGGTCCGGGCCCAAGCAGAAAACAAACCGCCGCTGACCGTCCTTGGTGGGAATTTGCCGGACGCACTTGCACTTGTTTAAGTGTTCTGGGGAAAGGGATGCCCGGGACGACATCGAACCCACGTGGACCAACCACGGTACTGACGTCGGCACCAACGGTGGTAAACACCGAGGGAAGGACAAATGAAATGCCGAAAAAACTGAGCCGCTAATGGAAACAGTGCAGGCGTCGGTCGCGGTAACAAGAAGAAACGGAATAACCGTCGATTTTAAAGATGACTTGATTGTAGATCTGTTCTCACTGGTGAATCGCAGGCAGCAGCTATTCACGTGCATGCTACGCGGCGGGAAAGAACTGAGGTGGAGCTGTGTCCACCCCCTCTTGTACCCTGACCGACGTCGGGGCAGGGCCGGCGTCGGGGGCAGTCCCCAGCTGGTATTGCTGGCAGAAGTTTTTCTGTGTGGTCCTAGTGCCTGCGGCATAGTCCTAATTTGTGATAGCCTGCTGCAAGAGCTCTATCTCGAAGTAAGATCTCCATTGTTAGAAGGGTAGAACTTGGGGAGGGAGGGGAGGGGAGAGGGTAGTAAGGTGCCTGCCCGGTGCCATGGCTTGGAAGGACAGGGAGTGATTCCTCAGGATTGCAGGAGCAGCTGCATGGGAGAGGGAGTGGGATTTCATTGTCCACCTAGAGATAAATGACCTGGTTGGCAAAGGGATCAGAGCAGTGCAGAAGGAGTTTGTGGAGTTAGGGAGGGGCCTTAGACAAGTAGCATGCACGGTAACGTTCTCGGAGGTGTTGCCTGTCTCTGGCATGGGTGAGGCTAGGGTGCTCCACACCATGGGATTCAATCAATGCTTGAAAAACTGGTGCAGAGCTCAGGGTTTTGGCTTCATTGGGGGTCCACCTTTAGGAATGCAGGCCTATACTGGCACGATGGTCTGCATCTGTCCAGGAGTGGAACCAGGATCCTAGGTGATAGGTTTAAATGCTTTGTTGGCAAGCATTTAACCTAGCCAAGGGGGGAGGTACTGAAAAGGAGCAGGGAAATCCTAGCCCCCCCAAAAAAAATTAGGGTAATTAGTGAGATAAACACCAAGACAGAGAAGTCAATAGGGAGAAGGGCAGGGGTAAACAGAGGCAAAGGCAGTAAGGACAGGGATGGGGCAAAAAGGGGTAAGGCCATCAAAAAATGGAGGGTAATGAGAATCAATGCCTGTAGTCTAGGAAATAAACTCCCTGAACTGCTGGCCTTGATGGAAGAGGGATGCTTGGATATTGTGGCAGTCACAGAAACATGGTACACAGAGAACCATGACTGGGATGTCAACATACCAGGGTACACAATCTACAGGTAAACAGGGAGGAGAGGAGGCACTGTGGGTCACCCTGGAGATTGGAAATGGCACCATAATCTGCACAGGAGTTATATACAGATCCCTATCTCAGGGGGAGGAAATGGACAAGGAAATGATAGAAGGCATCCTTAGGATGGCAGAGAAAGGGGAAATATTGTTGATGGGGGACCTGAATATGCCGGGTTGTATACAAGCCCCCAGACCAGGGGGGAGGACAGAGACACATTACTGTTAGAAGATATGCAAAACATGACAGCTAAAGGGGAGGTTCTGATAATGGGAGACTTCAACATGCAGGATATAGATTGGTCAATACCAGCAGGAACATCTGCCAGAACTAGACACATGGTGGATTCCCTGCAAGGGGAGGGCCTCAAACAACTGGTACAACAACCCACAAGAGACAGGGCTATCCTAGATCTAATACTGACTAACAGGGAAGGGATCACAGATCTCCAGGAAGAAGGTTACCTGGGGGCCAGTGACCATCACATGGTATGGTTCAATTTGATCACTACATCTAAATCATCCCATTCCAAGGCACAAATACGGGACTTCAGAGGAGCTGACTTTGATAAGATGGCCAACAGAGCTAAGCTAGCCCTGGCAAAAAGAAACACAGGTGAGGGGGTACAGGCAAAGTGGGCAAGCATTAAGGATGCAATACTTGAAGCAACATCCCACTGTGTTAGACAGAAAGAAGTGAAAAGAAGAAGGAAACCACTTTGGTTCTCAAATACAGTAGCAGAAAGGTCAGAGCCAAAAGGCTGGCCTTCAGGAAATATAAGGGAACACAGCAGGATGAAGATAGGGAGGCATACCAAACTACCCTGAGGGAAGCAGGGAAGGCAGTAAGGCAGGTAAAGTCCCAAACTGAGGAAACACTAGCACGAACAGTAAAAGAAGGTGACAAGACTTTCTACAGATACATTAGTGAAAGGAGAAAGTCCAGAGGGGGTATTGCTAAGCTCAAAGGAGAAAAGGGGACATGTGAGGAGGAGGACCCTGTAAAAGCATCTATCCTAAATAGATACTTTTGCTCAGTATTTGCTGAAGAGAAGGTAGGGCAGGGCTCACAGCTCAGCAGCATGGACACAGGGGGAACGGAGGTGAGCACTACTCCCTTCACAAAAGAAAGGGTCCTACAAGAGCTCGCTAAGCTCAGGATGGACAAGGCAATGGCACCTGATGGCATACATCCCTGGGTACTTAAGGAGCTAAGGGTGGAACTAGCAGAGCCATTAGCAGAACGGGAAAGCCGTGGCCAATCATCTGATTTCCCTGCCCACAGCACCCAGTTGAGCGCCGGGGCTACGCTCTGCCAGCGGGTGGTCGGCGACCACTAAGCCAACCCAGGGGACTACGAGGCCGGGAGGGACACTGAGGAAAGGCGCGGGAAAGCCGCTGCCAATCGTCTGATTTCCCTGCCCACAGCACCCAGTTGAGCACCGGGGCTACGCTCCGCCAGCGGGCGGTCGGCGACCGCTAAGCCGACCCAGGGGACCATGAGGCCGGGAAGGACACCGAGGAAAGGCATGGGAAAGCCGCGGCCAATCGGTAAGCGAGCGCTTTCAAGGCAGAGTA
This sequence comes from Neoceratodus forsteri, assembly GCA_016271365.2. NCBI lineage: Eukaryota > Metazoa > Chordata > Ceratodontiformes > Ceratodontidae > Neoceratodus > Neoceratodus forsteri. Next base: position 1,095,130,840 of record CM057456.1, on the reverse strand, counting down.
GCAGACTGGTCCTCCTGCCCCATTGAATTGCATTGCCTGAAGCTGTTCTGGGACTTAGAATTTTTTTCTGAAAACTTCAAAAAAGAGCTGCTTTACTTATTTTCTTGTAAATGTAGAGGTAAAATGTTAAATTCTGTGTAATTGTGATTACAAGCCCTTTTGTTGATAATTTAAAGTGGGCCAGACGCTACGGCGCCCCAGCCCCCCACAGCCTTTTGTTATGCAAATTTTAATCACTCTGACCAGCAGAAACACTTGTTTCTGTTTTCTACTAATTATTGCTCATTCCTCTGTCTCTCTCCAGTCTGATTTCCCTGCCCACAGCACCCAGTTGAGTGCCGGGGCTACACTCCGCCAGCGGGCGGTCGGTGACCGCTAAGCCGACCCAGAGGACCACGAGGCCAGGAGGGACACCGAGGAAAGGCACGGGAAAGCCGCAAAATTTTTGCCCACCCGCCCTTCCCCCTCCTTGTGTGTTATTTTTATAGGCATCTTCCTGACGAAATCTCTTCCCCCGCCCTCAGCACTACTCTAGCCAATAAACTGCATCACCGCCCTGCTGTACCACCTAATCAGCAATCCTTCCCTTACTGTTCTCCCGGTAGTTAACCATCAATACCACTTTCACAATGGGGAGACTCCTCCTGCTATTTCTCTCCCTGTCATGCATGGGGTTCCTTAAGGAGGATGTCCATATCACACAAAATATGGTGACCCATCCGCCTAGCCTCTCTGTCTCATCCTTATTGTATAATGTTCAGACCCTCATATATGCCCTACCATTCCTGCATCAGTACCCGTGGGGTGACTGCCATAAAGGGAAGCAAACCACCATGTATGTATTCCGATCAATGCTCCATTACTGCATATACAGTTCCCTCTTACACCTGACTACCAAACTGCTACTCGGTGTCTCGACACGGTGTCATAGCCCCTTTTGGAGCACCCCAAAAGAGTGGCGACAGAGCAAGAAAAGGAGGACCAAAGACAGCCGCCTCTTCCTGTCTCTTGCAGCCCTTATGAAACTCCTATTCTTTCTACTACTCTGTATTGGAAATGTGGAAATCAACCCAGGTCCCCCGAGTGTATCACCTCACCAGCAGACCTAACCTCTATCAAAGGCCTCAGTTTTCTACATATTAATGAATGCAGCCTCCTGAAAAAACTTACACTGATACAAGGCTGGGTTGCCCATACCTTGCCAGACTTTCTCGTGGTATCTGAGACATGGCTCAAACCCACCACAGCAGATAGGGATGTTAATCTACCCAATTATCAGTTATTCAGAGCAGATCGCCTAACAAGGGGTGGTGGAGTAGCTATAAATGTAAAGTCCAGTATACCTGTATCTTGCTTTACTGCAACCTCGATGCCCAAAGAATTCGAATGTATATCCCTCAAAGTATCTCTCCCTAATACAGCAGCTTTCCAGCTAGTAGGCTGCTACAGGCCCCCCTCTGCTGACCACAAGCTTTTATCCTACCTGGGGAATTTACTCAAACCAGGCTCTGAAGAAGTCATTATTCTAGGTGATCTGAATCTAAACTGGCTTCCAAGGCAGCTGCACCTGGTATCGTTCTGTGATACACATGGGCTCACACAACTGATAAATGAGCCAACAAGAATAAACTCAAACAATAGAAACAACAGCACACTACTTGATATCTTGCTGGTGAACAAACCCCATCTGTTCATACACACTGGAGTGCTTTTCAGTGATATAAGTGATCACTGCCTCATTACAGGAGTATGATCTTCCAGCAAACCAACAACCCCAGCAAAATTTCTAATGAGGAGAGCCAAGAAAAACCTCAATATTGAAGGATATCTGCATGATCTAGCTCACTCTCCAAGCTGGCAAGAGTTTTATCTTGCACACTCTGTGGAAAAAGCACATCAGGTGCTAAACAGCATAATACAAAGTGCCCTTAATACCCATGCCCCAATCACTAGTGTCTGAATAAAAAACAAATCTTGCCGCTGGTTTTCAGCTGACCTCAAATCTGCACTGTTGGAGAGAGACAAATTATGGAAGATGGCAAGAAAAACCAAGAACCCAAATGACTGGGTGTTATTTAGGAAAGCCAGGAATAGCTGCAGCAAGAAAGTAAGGGATACAAAGGCTGCCTTTTACTTGGCTGAACTTGACTCCTCCTATCACAATCCTGCTAGGTTCTGGGGCACCATCAAGGGTATTGTAGGGCAGGATTCTGGCACCTCTCTACCAACTCAATTGCACCACAATAATGGTTCTATCTCTGGCAAAATGGAAGTTCTGGATGCCTTCAATAACCACTTCACAACTGCTGGCCTTGCCTTTGACACCTCTCCAGCTAATCTGCTGCATGTACAACTAAGCTCCCAGTACACTGGTGCCCAGAGAGCTGATTCTTCCTTCTCCTTCAAACCCGTCCTGTTGAAGCAAGTAGAGGATCTATTATGGCAGTTGGATATTACAAAAAGTGCAGGGGCAGACTCTCTTGACCCCTACTTTCTAAAGATTGCATTTCATGTACTTGCAGTTCCCCTAACACATCTCTTTAACCTATCTTTAATCTCCGGTTCTATTCCTACAGTGTGGAAGACAGCTCAAGTGATTCCCCTTCTAAAATCAGGGGACCCTATGGACCTTAATAACTACAGGCCCATTTCCATTCTTCCAGTGCTAGCCAAAATGCTAGAGAAAATAGTAAGCATCCAGCTGAGAGAGTATCTTGATGATGCTAACCTCTTGAATCCAGCTCAATCTGGGTTTAGGGCCAGGTACAGCACTATCTCTGCACTGGCCAAAGTTACAAATGACTGGCAAACTGAATTAGATAAAAAGAATAGTGTCTGTGCAGTATTTCTTGACCTAAGTAAGGCATTCAACACTGTGGACCACGAGCTGCTACTCTCTTCCTTGCATTCCATTGGCCTAGATCCACCCTCCCTTAAATGGTTCAGGTGTTACTTTATGGATAGGTCACAGCAGGTGAAAGCTAAAGGTGATCTATCCCCTTTAAAACCACTGCTAAGAGGTGTTCCTCAAGGATCTATCCTGGGCCCTATCCTTTTTGCCATCTACATTAATAATATTGATTCAAATCTCACCAAAGCCACTGTCCACCTCTTTGCTGATGACACTGTTTTGTATGTCAGCAACCCATCACCTGCAGTTGCCCGTAAAATCTTACAGGCAGAATTCTCCTTGCTGCAATATCAACTACTTGAGAAAAAGCTTCTTTTAAATGCAAAAAAACAAAAGCAATGCTTTTCTCCAATCAAAGTTCCACCAATACCTCCCCACTAAGCAGTCTCTCCCAGCTATGCACTATCCTTGGAGAAAATCTGGAGTATGTAGAAAAATTCAAATACTTAGGTGTGTGGATTGATAACAGACTCGATTTCACACATCATATTGAAGAACTGCTGAAAAAACTTGGCCAAAGGCTTGGCCTATTCTATAGAATAAAACACTTCCTAACAAGAGAATCAAAGATGAGGTTAGTCCAGGCCACTTTTCTTTTAGTTGTTGACTATGCAGACTTCCTTTATAGTCACTGCCCCATCTCCTACCTAAGCAAGCTGGATACCCTGTACCATAGAGCAATAAGATTCATAACAGATCTTCCAGCTAACACTCATCATTGCTCTCTCCATGCTGCAGTTGGATGGGTTTCTCTACATCTCAGAAGGAACAGAAATGCAGCACTATGGATCTACAGAGCATTGTCTAAAAAACTTCCAAACTATATTCTAGACTGCTTCACCCAGGCCTTAGCTAGCTCCTATGCCCTAAGAAGCAACAGCCTCATCATGCTCAAAATACCTAAAGTCAACACCCAGCTAGGGAGGGCGGCAATCAGCTATTCTCTAGCTATGGCTTGGAATACTCAACAGAAATCCCTAAAGCTGTCCAATATTATACCTATAGCATCCTTTAAACAGCTTTGCACAAGCTTTTTCGCAGAGAAATGCAACTGCTACCACAAGAGCTAGACTTGCCATTTCACAACCCCCCTTCCAGACAGCCACCATATATGGCATATTTTTGTTCCACAGTTCTTCCTCCCAGGCAGCCACCCTTTTTTATAGTACCCCAGTTCCATTTAATGCTACCTAACTACCTACTACCTACCTAATCCTTCTCCCACTAATCACTGGCCCTTACATCATTCCTAAATGCTCCCCATTCATCCTAGTATTACGTTATGCTGTGTGTATGCCTTGACTCCTATATTGGGATATGTATATACTTTATCTTTTGTATAATGTTCCTGTAACCTACCTTGTCATGTATGTCTGAATCAAATTCTTACCCTTGATCACTGTATTTATAAGTGTTTTTTTCTGTATCTGTTATGCATATATAGTGCACTGATGCATACGTTGTGTACCAACTATCGAACCTTGACCTTATCAGGTCCATCTTGTAAATGAGCCTTGCTCAATGATGCTCGCCTGAATAAATAAAAATTGATTGATTGATTGATTGATTGTTTAGTGAGTCTCTGAGCACAGGAGAGGTCATAGAAGACTGGAGAAGGGTTCATGTGATCCCGCTCCACAAGAGTGGTAGCAGGGAGGAGGCAGGGAACTACAGACCAGTCAGTCTTACCTCAGTAGTGGGCAAGATTATGGAGGCACTCCTTAAGGAAAGGATAGTGCAACACCTGGAATCCATAGGGTTACAGAATTCAAGACAGCATGGGTTTACAAAAGGAAGGTCCTGTCAAACTAATCTCATAGATTTCTTTGACTGGGTGACCAGAGTGGTGGACCAAGGGGGAGCAGTTGATGTCCACTACCTTGACTTCAGCAAAGCTTTCGACACTGATCCACATAGAAGATAGATAAATAAGCTGGGTAAGCTCGGGGTGGGTCAGAAGTTTGTCACCTGGGAGGCAAACTGGTTGATGGGCAGCCTTGTATGGTATGGGCTGCACGCTCATTGTCTCATGCTCTGAACCAATGGGATGCAGCCCTACTGAGCTGTCAGTCGTCAGGGCAGCAGGCGGGTCGGGTGCTGCCGCCCGCTGACAGGAGGGAGCAGGGTGGTGGGGCCCGTGGGCGGAGGGTGGGAGCCACTAGATCACCAGGATTCTGGATGTGGGGGTTGAGGATGCCTCGATCGGGCTAGTCGGGGGTGGAGGTATTTACTGTATGCCCCTGATCGGGCTGAGTCGGAGTGGGGGAATTACGTTATGCCTGTGATCAGGCTAGTTGGGGGGTGGGGGCCGATTATGTTATGCACACGCAACGGGCTACTAGGGGAGTTTACATTATGCCGATTGGGCTGCTGGGGGACGGAATACTGTTCTGCCCACGATCAGGCTGCAGAGGGTCGGTCTCCGATGGCTGCTGCCTGGCAAGCGCCAAATTGCAAATGGTCAGGGATCGGCGCACCTGCATGCTAATGGCATGCAAATGGGTCCGTAATTAGATGCAAATGGCCCCCCGTGCACCTTGCATAAATTATGGCCCCACTGCATGTCCCCTTTTGAATATCGTAGGTGCTGCGCATGGTGCAATGGAACTTGCACCACCGCATCTGAATGCTCCACTCTAACCACTTGCGGTGGCACAGTTCCACTGCACCATGCACAGTGGGTGTGGCCAGGGGGTGATATTCAAAGAAGTTGCTCAATAGCGCAACTCCATTGAATACTCGCCCTAGCCACACCCCTCTTTTAACTTTTTGACCGAAGCGCAAGGGCTTGCGCCACAGAATCGCATGGTTGAATATCTGCCCATTGTGTTTTACAAAGTTTTTGCACATTTCTTCTTTCATTTATTTTTCTGTCCAATGTCCACCTCCACATTTACACTTTTATTTCTATTTGATCATGTTTCACAGCATGTAAGGCTAGCAACAGTGGCAGCTCCAGCTTCTGTTGGTTGCCAGGGCACTGGCTAGGCACTGCAGTTGGAAGTCTGGGCTCCTATTGTAACTCAAATGGAAAAGCATATGTGCATATTCATGCTTGCTTCTTGGAGTATTTGAACTAATGATGAATGTTATATTTCTAAAAATAAAAATGCAAATTCTATTTTATTTTTTACAGGGGATGGCCCTACTTCTCCTGTCTTGCGGGTGGGGTAGGGATGGCCCAGCTTCTCTTGGCTTGGGATGAATGGCTCTGCTTCTCCTGGCTCGTGAAGGGGGGATGGCCTTGCCCCCTGCTTTCTCTAGTTGGAGAAGCTGGGCCACATGACCCAGAATATAGGGCCACCCCCAAGCCAGGAGAAAGAGGGAGATACCTTTGCCCCAAGCCAAAAGAAGCAGGGCCATCCTCACCCCTTCAAGTGGGGAGAATCAGGGGCTCTCCTCCCCCAGGAAAAGCAAAGCTATTCCCCCCCGGGGCAGGAGAAGTAAAGCCTTCCCCATCTCCCAAACAAGAAGAAATGGCCATCCCAACCCTTTACAGCAGGTAGCCACCTACCAAAATCGTCTTCAATGGATTGGCCACCTGCAGTGGCAGACCAGGAGATTGAGAGCCATGCATTCTCTTGTTTGAGTCTCTTCCTTCCCCTCCTCTCCCCACACAGTACTGAGGCATTTTCAAATAAACCCATCCCCTTACCTTAAAGAAATGGCACAAGCAGTCAGAACCCTGTCACTCTGGTTCTGCATGCAGTTTTTTTCTTGGCTGTTTATGCTGCTGGCAGGACTTTTACTTGAGGGTCTGACTCTGTGTTGCAGCTACTGGCCGGCCAGGGTGGCTACCTGGTGCTGCACTCTCTCATTGTCAACCAGACTGCTCTAGTATTTTATGAAAAAGTACAGCACAGTATGGCTCTTTTAAGGTTAGCTGTACTACTGGGGGGGGGGGCTTCTGTGCTGTAGCCTGCAAGCAATAGCAATGCAATTCTAGTTTGGTGGGCATAGTTGGCCAGGTGACTCCTGATTCAGGCAGCTAGGCAGTCACCAGGAGTCAAGCCACAGTGTCACTCCCTGCCCCCAACACTGGGTGCCCAATTATGGGGTAGGGTGGTAAAATAAAATGAAAGCAAGTAGCCACTTGCTGCTCAACCCTGTTGCCACCAGACTTCCCAATTCTGACACCAAGTACCTAGGCCTAGAGTCAGGCAGTAAATGAAAAAGGTAAGCAAACAATGATAGCCAACCCCCAGCATTGCCAACCCTCTATTCTAAAACTAGGTGCCCAGCACCCCCTCCCCGGTCCAACAGTCAATGCAAAAAGTAAGCAGACAATGGGAGCCCATCTACAGTGATGTTTTAGAAAGAAACGTTACTTGTTTTCTGCATTAATCTATTGCAGCATTGTTCCCTGCTATTCATTGTACTATTGCACATTTGTGTACTTGCTACTTGTACATCAAATGAAAAGCAGTGTTATTCCATAGTCAGCAGAAAAACTTTAACCCGCTTAACAGAAAAGCTTATGGAAATTCATAGGATGAATACTAAAAACAACAAAAGCGCAGCAGTGCAATGAATAGCAGGGAGCAATGCTATGCTATATTGGAGCAAAAATAACTAACGTTTCACTCCAGAAGCAGAGTTTTATCAGAGTTAGTAACGTAATGCAGAAATGCCCTTATATTATCCGTCACTAGGTCTGAATAGCACTCTGAGTTGGAGTTGGATTATGGGAGAAAAACTAAATTTTGAATGCAACGATTAGAACTCTGGTCTCCACCACTATTGTGGCCAAGCAGCTCCATGTCTCAGTCCTCTCTGCCACAGGAACAGCTCACCCACCATTTCTGATTTCCCAGCCCTTGTCTTCTTCCTAGTACTATGGACAGTGACCTGGGTAGTGCTTATTGCACAGCACTGTTTAATCCCTGTCTCTGTCTGTGGTACGCCATTCGGACATTGCTGTTTTTTCCTTATGCTATATTTATAGCACTATTGTATCCGGTTATTATATTATCTACCACCAGTGCTGTGTACAAATAAAAAATTTGAAACAATGACTATGATGCATCCTCAGGATAGGAGGAGGCACTTAACACACTACAGCTGGCAATTAAGGTAATGCAAAGTATATCAAACCTGGTTTAAACTACCCCAAAGACATATTTCACAGTTGGTTAGTGCATGTAATTATAAAAAAAAGCTTTACATATAAACTACAATATCATGGAATATAAACTGTATAGAAATCCATTTTGTGGATGTTGGAATGAAGCAATGAGGATATAAAATTGACAGATATTCATTTATATGTCACTTCTATTGAGAGACATTTTCTTTAGAACTGTGGAACCAATGAACTCTGCAGTAAAATGATTCCAAATATCAGGAATCTATTCTAAAACATTAGATGAAAAGTAGGGCATTATTATATCATATGCTCAGCCATAATGGATCAGTACCTTGGGGGTGCGCTATAGCCCAGGTATGAAGGATTTCTATAGACATGCTTTATTTCTGGTATATAAAAATGGCAGACATACTTTGCAACAGAAGTGTTTTTTAGGTGTTATTGTATTACAGTATGACTATGACAAAATGACCATCTGGTATAATAATGTCCTGCTTTTTATTGTTTTTTTAAATACATGCCTGACATTTGCATTTTGTATAGCAGAGTTCATTAGATCCACAGTGCAAGAGAAAATGTCTCTCAGGAGAAGGAATATATATGAATGAACAGCTAAACATTTTAAATCCTCAGTGCTTTACCCCAACATGTGCAAAATGGACTTCGATATATATAAAGGATAGTGGATGGGCAACAGTGAGCAACAACACTGTTGCTCACTTCGAGAGGTTGTCATGACAACCATGTAAACCTCGAGAGGTTTTTGGTTGTATGAAACCTCAAGAAGTGAAAACAGTGTTGTTGTTTACTGTTACCCATCCACTGTCTTTTATAGTGTATGGGCAAAAGTGAAAAAAAAAACTTGTGGATTCTTTCACGGTCGCACCGTGATGTCAGGGAACCCTCCACCCAGCCCGTGTCTGTGACAACAATCCTCTCATTCCGGGTATGCATTTGAAATTAAATAATGGTGTCTGTTGTGTGCCAGCTAAGATTTGAACAAAACGGCACTTACTGTTAAATTAGGACTTCTTCCAGTGCCTTCGCTGAACTGCTGTGGCCATTTTATCAATGAATACGAACCGCGACTTGCACTTGCTCAAACTTGATCAGAGCTGTTGTACCATCGATGTGACATACTCATGATGGTACAACAATGTCGTGAAGTCGCATCGATGGTACAACAAGACTAGGGAAATTTTGATTTTAAGTGAATACAGCATTCTAACATACACTATAAATTTATATTTACTATTATTGTGGTTTATATATAAAGTATTTTTTAATATTTTTATCTACTAACCAACTGTTGAAAATGTGCCTTGTGGGTAGTTAATACCAGGTCTGATGTTATACTTTTCATTACCTTAATTGCTAGTTGTAACTTTATGTATCCTAAAGATGACCCACATTCCTCTCCTGCTACCCTATCGGCTCTGGCCAGAGTTTGTTTGTTGAAGCAGCAGTACTGGATAATCAGGAAGTGATTATCAAAATTCTGCTTTTTGGCTGGAAGCATGCAGCCATAGTTCCAGTTTCCATATCTGTAAATATTTTTTTCTAGCAATCTTTAGTTTATTAGATACTTGAAATGTATTTCCATTGTTGTGGAGCCATGATAAATATGGCTGCTGCCTGATTTTCCGCCAAGCTTCCCCCTCACATTGTATCATATCTTTTGCTTACTTCCGTGGGACCCTGTGTTGCGCATTCCTGCTGTGCCTATGTAGTACTGTAAGTCATGTGCATGTGGGGTTGGCAGCAGAGGGTTCTAGTTCAACATGGTGGGTGGAAGAAATGTAACAAAAACAAAGAAAAAGAGAGCAAACTATGGGGTGATAGTACAGTGAAAACAAGAAGGATTACCAGGAAAGACTATGGAGAGCTATCAAAGATAGAGTGAAGGAGGCCACCTTTATGAGCGTTAGGATGGTAAGCAAAAGAGCAAGGAGAAGGAGGCCCCTTTGATTCAGAAAGGATGTGGCAGAGGCAATTGGGGGCAGGAGGAGGGCACTCAAGAAATACAAAAGAACTCAGAACTATGAGGATAAAGAGACTTTTAGGGAAATGAGGAGGCTAGCAAGAAAGGTAATCAGGAGAGCAAAGGCAATCATAGGTGTAGTCAGTCATACTCCATGTACTCAATGACATAAAATTTAATTTAAGGGGGACAACAAACAGGCTCTGAACTGTTTATTTTGTCCATGAAAATATAACACAGAACCATCTAAACCTTTCTGTAATTTTATTCATAGGAGTCAAAACTAGAAGGATTGGCCACTGATATTGTCTCTGCATCCCAAGGACTATACAGCTTTACAGGCTCATGGTGGTATGTGGGTGTCAGAGGGAGCAATGTATGGCATCTGTATTTACTCATGTATGGGGGGCAATAACCAGTGTCACTGTGTAAAAAAGTTGTATTTATTGTGCCAGATGGGGGAACAAACATGGTCTTGGTGTACATATTTATATTATCTGGCTACACCCTTGAAGGCAACTACAGAGCAGAGGTTAGCATCACAGGTAAAGGGAGGAAATAAAACATTTTTTTAGTATGTGGGGGATAGGAGGAAGGTTGGTTAAGGAATCTCAAGACTGAAGGGAGAAGGTGTGGTCTTTTTGGAAGGGGACTGGGAGAAAGCAGAAGAACTAAATACGTACTTCTGCTCAGTGTTTACAAAGAAGGGGGAGGGGAGGGGACCAGAACTAAGGGGGTGGCCAGGGAGTGTTGGGGTGGACTTGAGACCTTTTATCATGGAGAGAGTCAGGCAGGAGCTAGGCCGACTAAGTGTGGACAAGGCTATGGGGAGAGACGGGCTGCACCCGAGAGTGATCAGGGAACTAAAAGATGATCTGGCTGCTTCGCTAGCGAAGCTGTTCAACCTGACCCTTGACTCTGGTAGTGTACCGCAGGACTGGAGGAAAGCAGCTATGGCTCCAATACACAAGGGGGGAAGCAGGGAGCTAAGGGAGAACTACCGCCCGGTCAGCCTCATTACAATAGTGGGCAAAGTCATGGAGACACTCATAAGGGAAAGGGTGACAGACTACCTGGAAGCAAATGGACTGTTAGAGGATAGGCAACATGGGTTTACAAAGGGGAGGTCATGTCAGACCAATTTAATAAAATTCTTCGACTGGGTGACACAGGTACTAGACCATGGAGGTGCGGTGGATGTGGTCTATCTGGATTTCAGCAAGGCCTTCAGCACCATGCCTCATAGAAGGTTGGTCTATAAACTGGAAAGCCTAAAGGTGGGAGACAAAATAAATAGATGGATGGATGGAAAGCTGGCTATCAGATAGGACCCAGTGGGTGGTGGTGAATGGGGTGCACACAGGGTCAAGGGATATGATGAGTGGGGTCCCCCAGGGGTCAGTGCTGGGACCACTCTTGTTCAATATCTACATAACAGACATAGCGGACAACCTCAGGGGACATGTGGCCCTATTTGCGGATGACCTGAAAATCTGCAATAGGCTGGACACAGCAGGTGGTTCAGAATATATGAGATGGGATCTGAGGACTATGGAATGGTGGGTGGATGCCTGGCAGCTGAATTTCAACACAAAGAAGTTTGCAGTGATGCACATGGGCAGCAGAAACCCGCAGTTAGATTACACAATTGGGGGGGGAGAAAATCAGGATCACAGATCAAGAAAGGGACCTGGGGATAACAGTCACCAGCGACCTAAGGGTGGGGAAGCAGTGCACCAGGTCTGTGGGGAGGGCAAATGGAATGCTGGCAAGTATGAGCAGGGGAATAACAAGCAGGAAAAAGAAGGTCCTGACCAGTGTTCCCATCACATCTACATAACAGGGGGTACAGCATACCCTTGTCCAAATTTTTCAGGGGTACAAATTGTGTACTGGGGGTATGCCATACCCTTTGCAGAATGTCAGTGGAGGTATGTATTGTGCATATCATGGCCACAGTTACTACCCTGACTCAAGGCAGTGGCACAACAGCAGGTTTTTGACACAGTCACTGCAAGAAACCCAGAATGAAACACAAAGTTAATCAGTCTTCTTCTAGTCAGTCAGTGCCTGGCTGCCTGCTGCCCTGAACTTGATCTTAACCTGTCTGGCTCTCATGTTGTCACAAAATATCATTAACCTCTGTGGTGGGTCACAGTGCAAATTAATAAGTAAAAAAAAAAATAGAAAGATTGTCTTGTCTGTTCTTGTATTTATTAAAGACCGAGTAAGTAGATTAGGGCAGGCAAGGAGGGATTTCACTGAACACAATGACTGAAGGGTACTGTTGAACAGCAATTATAATGTACACTGCAGTACTGTGATGAAGAATGGATCATTGACAATATTCAGAATACAGAACACAGATCTGCATCTGTGTATACAATACATGCAGCAGTAGCCCTCCGTCAAAAACAAGGCAGCAAGGGGGATTTCTAAAAGACACTCTCACCAACCAAGCAGGTTCAGTGACTCACCAGGGCACTTTCATTTTATCCATTAATATTATATGATGCTGCTCTGCATGATTCAACACAGCAGTTTTGGCATACAGGTTAGGTCAGTCAGTCAGACAGTGCCACACTCTCTCCTAACTTCTCTGCTGCCTCACACATATTACTAAGTGGCCACACATGAAAGGACTAGCCTAGAAAGCATGTTGTCAAGCCATCTTGCCACTACCAGGAGCCTCGAAGGGAGAGGAGAAGTTGGAAGAAGAGTGTGAGCACACACCGCAGCAGCAGTCGTCAGCATTACCATTACAAGAAGGTTGTCGCTGAAGTGGAGCAGCTGACTAGTTGCATGCATTGCGCACTACTATACATACTACTGATCGCTGAGCTAGGGGAATGGATTGGATCAGATACCAACAGCCAGCATGCCTGCCATAGATCATATTGTAATGCGAACCAGCAAAAAACTAGTTAACTGTCTCTGAGATGACTCCAGCAACACAGGCACAAACCACTTCAAGGATAGCCGAGCCAGGGGGTGGGGAATGAAACGCAGCTGTTCGGTTTGTTCAGGGACTTCGCCACTGCCAGTCACTGATTCATTAATGCTACACACACTCAGTCACCTGCTGCCGAAAAATGCATTTCCCTGAGCTCTTGGCAAAGCTGAGCAGCAGTCCCATAAAAACAACAGCACAGCTAGTACATTTTCAAATCTGAACGTGGTCGGTGCATCGGTAGGCCAGGGAAATTAAATGTCCTGGGCCTGAGGTTCGAGCTGAGAGAGAGACAGGAGGATGGCAGCAAACCTAGGAGGAGTGGGGATGGTGTTCAGTCATGAAATTCAGTGTGGCTGGCAAGCAAGGCAAGTGATGGGCTGGGGGGGGAGACAACAGGTCCATGCCATGGCTGATGATCAGTTGGCATGAGAACAGAACTAGTAACACCGATTGCCATCGGGCCTGTCCAGAGAATAGGGATGTTGATTTGGACTTGAGTGGTCGGTGCTGGAAAGCGATGGGGCAAGGTCGGGTTAACAGCAGCCATGGAAGACAGGGAGAGATAGAAGCAGACTGTCAGGGAAAGTAATCTAGAGGATGAGGATGAGAGAACTGATTTCCATGTTGTGAATCCAATCCGATAGACTCAGAGTAACTTTAACCCACGACACTCACCCACACCAGATCTGCCTAAAGATGCTATAAAGGTGAGCAGGCGGCAATCGATAATGGAATACTTGCTGAGGCCAGGTAGCATAGTGGGGACAAATGATTGATTTGGCGGGAACATGCTGACGGCATCACTGCAAGGAAAACTCCTACACTTTAGGCTCCATTCCACACATCCATTGGCTCGATCCAATGCACAAGTCAGTCTTTAAAAAACACAGATATAAACCTGCAGAAGAGGTCTCCTCTTGCCCTCCAGGTCTCCTTGCCTTCCAGTCAGGTCTGCCAAAGTCTGGAAGGGATGGGATCCTACTCGCTGAGCCGGCTGTTCTTCTGAACAAGTTCTGCAGCCGGCAGCTGTTTCCCCCTTTCTCTGGCTAGTTCTGCTGCACATGTAAAGCCCACGAAGGTGCCAGGTCCCTCTCTCTTAGGAAACGATCACATGCATGCGCACTACCAATTGGGGGAATAGGATAGGGTGATTTTTTTCTTACGTTGTGGATTGCAGACCAATCCTACGATGGCTCCAAACGTGGGGGGGGGGGATAAAAATGGCACAGACTGTATGTAAAGCTGCTCACTTGCTTGCATACACAAAACTCAACCAGGTGTCTTGTACCCCCTGCCCACATAGATGTAAGTGAAGTTTGTATTTTATAAGTGATTCACGTACATCTATGCATGAATGGGAATGCTGATCCTGACACCCCTGTACCAAGCCTTATTGAGGCTGCACCTCAAGTACTGTGTCCAGTTCTGGAGGCCTTTCCTCCAGAAGGACATAGAGTTAGTGGAAAGGGTTCAGAGAAGAGTGACCAAGATGGTGCTGGAGATGGATGGCAAGCCTTACGAACACAGATGTAGGGAATCAGGGCTCTACACACTGGGGACTAGAAGGGAGAGGGGGGGACATGATAGAGACCTTCAAGTACATCAAAGGGATCCATAAAGTGGAGGTGGGGCATTTATTTCGCAGGAAAGTAGGCTCCATAACACGAGGGCACAGCCTAAGACTACAGTGAGGGAACTTTAGGGGTAACATGAGGGGAAGATTCTTCACTGAGAGAGTGGTGGAAACCTGGAACAGTTTGTTAGAGGAAGTGGTGGGGGCTGAGACTGTGCCTGGTTTCAAGAGAGCGTGGGACAAGAACATGGGGCTATGGGGAGGAGCCCCAAGAGGGGGGAGGGGGGACAAGGGGCAGACTTGAGCCGGACGGTCCTTTTCTGATGTCAGTTTCTATGATTCTCTGATTCTATGAAGTGCTTAACAGAGCAAAGGGAACAAACTGTTGCAAAAGATCTGATTTTCATTATCTAGTACTGCTGCTTTAAAGGAAAAGAAAGTTTTTTTTTCTTATTGAATGAGAGACTTAAACATTTTAGTTTATTAACTTTCTGATTCTATCTTTCATGCAACCCACAGAACAACATGCAGTACTGCTCTCACACTGCAAATAAAGGGTTGGACAGCTTGCAAGAAAGGCATCACCAAGGAGGGCAGATAATCTCATTTCGTGTAATAAAAATGCTGGGCAGTTTGCAGATGAGGCTTCACCGAGGTCAAGTCTGCCCACAGCACTTGGAGCAAATAATAATCTGACATCATGCAATATAAGTGCTGGGCAGCTTGCAGGAAAGGCATCACAGAGGTCAAGTCTGCCTGCCACATTTGGGGCAGATAATCTCACATTCAGTAAATATAAGTGCTATGCAGCTTGTAGAAGAGAGAACACCCAGGTCAAGACTGTCTGCAGCACTTAAGGAGGGAGCTCTTGATGCTGTGGCATTTTATTTGAACAAACGGAATGAAGGAACACAACCACCTACTGAATTTTTGGTAAAAATGTTAGAGTTTGTATTAAAATGTAATGCATTTACTTTTAACAATGGTATATATGTCCAAATAAAGGGGACAGTGATGGGGGCAACGTGTGCACCATCAGTCGCAAATCTTTATGTAGGTTGCTGGGAGAAGGGTTTTATTTTTGATGCCACAAGAAATCAGTTTTTTGACAAACTGACAATGTGGAAAAGGTATATTGACGATGTGTTGGTAGTTTGGAATAGAAATACTAAGCATCGTACTAAGGTATAAGGAGTGGTAGAGGCGCTAATCCCATGTTAGCTCCTGTCCTCTTTGTCCATAATAAGTCAGCTTGTTTCCCTCCCTGATATAAGCATCTAGTCTTCTCTTGAATTGTTACTTGTTCTCACTTATCATGATTTGTAGTGGTAGTTTGTTCCAGGGATACAGCACCCTCTGGGTGTAAAAGGCTTTTCTTTTATTGGTATTAAATTTCCTTAGTCTTAACTGCAGCGGGTGCCTCCTGCTACTTGTTTTATTGCTTTTGAATTCCATATCTAGTTCATATAGTAGGTAGGTGTTGTGCGTAATATCTTAGCAAAGCAATAAATCTTCTCTTGTCCTCCTAGTTGCATTATTCTACAACAGGCACATTCGACATAGTGAAACACCCTATGCCAAAGGCCCCTTACGCCGCACTTGCGACATACCCCCAGATACGCATAAGTGTAGTGCGAGATGCACCAAACAAAGCAGGTGATAGTGCAAGAACAGTATTCTAGAAGGCAGGGAAGAACAACATATGCCAAGAGCAAGTGGCAGAAGTTACACCAGGTGTGAGCAGGTGTAACTCAGCACAGTATAAAAGGCAACCAAGGAGCTACACAGGGACAACACACTGTGTAGCAAGCTGAGGAAACGAGAGAGGAATGGCAGCCCCAATAGCCTAACTGGACATACTGCTGGCAGCAGAGAGGCAGCGTCTGTGGCACAGGGTGCGTGAGGACAGGAACCAAAGGAACAGGCAGCCAGAACAGCAGCCAGGAAGGGCCAGGCACATAGCACCACAGGTATACAGGCCCAGAAAGTCATACCTGGACCACACTGAGGAGCAGTGTATTGCACGCTACCGCCTGCCAAGTGCAATCATAGCTGAGCTCTGTGAAGATGTCAGGGAAGAGCTCCAGAGCACCACCCGTAGGGGGCACCCAGTCCTCGTGGAGGTAAAGGTCACTGCAGCACTCTGCTGCCTAGCTACAGAGACCTTCCAGACCCCCACAGGTGACACAGTGGCCATGTTGCAGCATGCCATGTCATGCTGCTTGAGGCAGTTTATGGATGCAATGCTGCAGCGGGTGGACACATACATCCAGTTACCACAGGATGAGCAGCAGCAATGGGCCGTCAAGCAGGCATTCTATGACATGGCACAGTTCCCGCATGTGTTAGGTGTAGTAGATTGCACACATGTACCCATCAGGGCACCATCAGAGCAGGCAGGCGTATATGTGAACAGGAAGGGGATAAACACAATGAACATGAAGGTCATGTGTGATGCCCAGTGCTGGATCCTGGATGTCATGGCACAGTACCCTGGCTCCTGCCACAACTCATACATACTACAGAACTGTAGGCTGCATGAGGCATGGGAGGCAGGACACATCAGAGGAGGTTTGCTCATTGGTAGGTACAACTGGCACATGGGACCACATGACTGCATAGGAATGGCAGGCACCCACAGCAGAACACTTACAATGTACCCATACCCCCAACAAATGATAGTGGATATCCACAGCTGCCATTGGTCAGGACACCCCTCCGCGACCAGCACACAGCTGCAGAGCACAGATACAATAATGCACACACTGTGGAGGGGTTGTGGGATAACAGATGGAGCAGACACCAAACTTCAGGTTCAACACACAATCTCTGTATGATGTTTATTCAAAATACAGGAAATAACCTTCTGCAAAGCCATATTCCTTCTTCAGTACATCAGTTTGCAGCAACAGACTATGTATGTCCTTTCTCTGCACTTAGCCAGCACCTACTGACACTGATCTCTGATCTAACCACTTTTCAGCGGCAACCCTTAATCCCTATGTGGGCCCCGTTTGCTTGGGTAGTGGGGGCTCAAAAAAAGCAAGCTATAGACAAAAAACCTCAGTGCAGTCACTGAAAGAAGAGTTACTCCAAAGGGCACTGGCAACAAATCAAGTTTCAAAGAAATACAACATCATACATACTTCCATAATGCAAAGCAACATGGAATATATGCAAATCACCAAGGAATTTCAGACTTATTCAGTTTACAGCAATTTACATGCATTTTAAACAGCACAACTAACTTAATTTCTACAATAGTCACCTAGTACTTTTTACCATTATCAAAAACACTTAGTGCCATGGTATTTTCAACATTTACAGGTTTCATAAACATAAGGCATATAGATCAAGGTATTTTATGACATAGTGCTATTACATACTAAATCCAACAATGATGAACACAACCTGTTTTACATACATTTGGAGGTCACCATAATAACCTCCCTGTATGAGGACCAGAGAGGGAAAAGGAAAATTAAAGAGGACACTATAGCATAGTCAAGAAAGGGGGTACCTATAGGTGGCCAACCCTATGGACTAGAAATTGTAAAGGATAGATTAGGCTAAGAAAATAGAAGAACTTTTGCAACAGATTTAAGGAAAGGTCAGTCCTCAAGAGTGGCAGGAGCGTTCTGTCACACACACAGTGCCAAGGGTCATGATAGAATACACCTTTGGCATCCTGAAGGCATGGTCCAGGTGCCTGGACCGGTTGGGGAGCACCCTTCAGCACAGCCCAGAGATGATCTGCAAGATGTTCCTCACCATGTTGCATCCTGTACAATCTTGCACTGAGGAACAATGTACCACTGCCAGACATGGAGGACATGGACCATGACGTGGATGGACATGAGCAGGACAGGCCCATGCGACTGTTGCAGGCACAAGCTGCACTGTGCCATGCAGGACAACATGCCAGACAGGCCCTGATTCACTGTCACTTTGCAGAAGGCCAGTAACACCATGCAAAGTGCACCAGCAGCAATAGGGAGGTGACACAGTGGGGGAGGACCAACACATGGAGATGCTGCCTGGTGCTGGGGACATGCAAGGGCGACACTGTACACATCTGCCAGTGCCCCAATCCTGTGCCCAGCGGCAGGTGGACAGACCACTCAACCAGGACCTGTGGGCCCTGACGCATGGCACATCCAGACCACACAGCCTGGCTACCCTGTGTAGTGTGTGGGCCAAAACACAGGGGACTAATGCACAAATGTGACAGAGGGGCCTACATCAGATACCCTGCCAGCACTGTAGACATGGCATGCACACACCAATAGAGGCCTGAAAAAAGCACACACAGTCAACAGTGCATTTGCATGAGGTAAATTATGCAGGTGCATGGAACACACTGACAGGCCTGGCAAAACACTATGCAAGTGTGTCAGGAATGTACACACAGTGCCGTCTGTAATGTACACGCATCTGCGGCATAAAGATATTGCACGCAGAAATACACGCTGCAACTGCGTTATGCATATAGTGTATATGCAGCTCTGGCCTACACATGTAGTGCATGAAGCACATGTGGCAGCCACGTGTGCTCGAATAGTAGTGACATCACAGGCCTGCAGAGGTACAGGGGAGCCTGCACATAGCAGACAGTAGCCACAGACCTACTGGAAACAGCCTGCAGGTGTGTAAGGGACTGCACAATATCCACATTAGGTGGCAGAGCAGCCAACTATGATGCAATTGCGACTAAAGATGATTAACCTAGTGCTGCAGCGGCACACCACACTGCTACCACCAGGGTGCAGGGTCCACACATCTAGGGAGAGGGACAAGGTGTGGAGGGCCATCAGCTCATGCCTGCAGGAGAAATCAGGAGTGAGGTGGATTATCAGGCAGCTCAAACACTGATGGCAGGACCTCTACTAGTGGGACAGGCCTATCCTGGTGCATCTCATGGACATGGCAGCAAGGCGTGATGCTGAGATGAGAGGTGGAGGTAAACCCAGGGAAGGTGAGTAGTGCTCCCTGTCCATAAAATGTCATCCAGCAAGGCTGCACGTCTGCGTGTGTGTGACAGTCACACTGACCTGTGTCCCTCTCTCACACTACAGGAGGGAGCGGTAACAGACATAGGCCAACAGGAGGACAGCACAGACACCACCACCATTGTAGGTAATGCCCATGTGCACTGGTGGACATGTGTGCAGCATGCCCCTGGGGCAGATTGCCATCATATGTAACATCACAGAATGATCTCTGCTATGTTAGACTAATGGGTGTCATGTTCCCCTGTCACAGGTGGGCGACTGGCAGTTCCAGAATGCAACAGGGTCCTACTCCGAGCCATGGTGGAGAAGAAGCATGAGGACACTATTGCTTACAAGGCAAGGACAAGGCAGATGCGGAGGAGGAGGAGGAGGGAACACCCACTGCCACCGGAAACATCTGATGAGGATGAAGATGGTGGATGACACAGCAAAGGCAATGCCCATGGCAGTGTTGTCTGTGGTGGCAGTGGACACACCCAAGGTGGAACAGGCCATGTTGGTCTAGACAGGTGGCACAGACACTGATGTGGCAACCTTGGATGGTGGTGCAGCCAACACAGGGGACCACAATGGCACCAGTCTGCAGGACATGGCCACAGTACAGGATCCGTGCCTGGTGACAGACAGACAGGGGTAGGAGGATGGTACAGAGGTGTGCACTGTGGAGATGCCTGAGGCAGGGCCACGTGCTGTGGACTGATCGCACAATGGTGAGGATGTGTGCGTGACTGTGGAAGCAGCTATGGGGGATGTGGGCCAGTGACCACAGGGACAATCGGCCACAGACAGGGACAGGAGACTGCAGACCTTGTTGGAGCCATAATGGCTGATGTTGCCTGGCTGCATGATCACTTGACACCCTCCTCACCACTCTAGCGGAACAGTAGTGGCCACCGTAGTGTGCAGTGCACATGAGGGCTGGGTAGGGCAGTGAACTTGATGTGTAGGGCGCTGGTCCATGCACACTACACTGTATGCTGTTGTATGGGCTGGGAGGTAAAGCATGCCAGGTAGGTAGTTGCATGTAGGGCACCATGACTGTTGTTGGGACACACTGTGGCACTATACAGTGCTGTTATATGGTGGAGGGGGAGTGTTACACATTCGTTCATGTTTCTGTTGCTGTTTGATAATAAACCATTAGCATTTACATGTTACACTGCTGGTGTTGTGTATTTCTTACTGGGCCTTACCACCACCCCTACATGTGTCCCTGACATTGTCCACATGTGGCTGCATGCATGCAGTCGGCCGTGCTGGTGTATGTTTTGCCACGCCCCATGTATGGCGCCTGCATGGCAGCTGGCCACTACACAGCCACTGGCGCATCACAGATGTACAGTGCAGCACGCCGTGGTGCACAGCCAGGGATGCACTGTGGTGTGCTCTGTAATCTTGCTCTGTGAACAAACAGGTGGTACACCACCACCCATTGGCCTGCATGGCACAACCCCACCTGCCTGCATCCATCGACCAGCTAGTGGCACCATTGGCACAGTGTTATGGGTTTGCACTCTACATGCCATCCACAGAGGTGTGCCTCCCAGTGCTGCATACCTGTCATGGTACCACTGTGATTCTACGTCAGTGGCCATGGCTGGTGTGTGGTGCCTAGTTGTATCAGCAGTACAGCAGGATGGTGACATTGTGTACTACGTGACAGAGGCCCATGTGTAGTGCCTGCCGACCGTCAGCTACAGTATACATGCAGAACATTGTTGGGGCCCAGGCAGGTGCTTGCTCTGCTTGCGGGTGGGTGTGGCAGACAGGCCATGGATATGTTGCAGTGCACATTTGGTGTGCAGCACTGCAGCTGGAGTGGGCATGTTGGTATGTACAGTGTCATGTAGTGGCCATTACAGTACTGATGATCATGGCTGCTGTGCAGTGTCCCATATGGTGTGCCGTGTGCGCTGTGTGTGTGTGACAGAGCTGGCAAAGGCTATGCAGTGGTGTTGGTGTGTGGTGCAGGGCATGGTGTGTGCAGCCATGCAAACAACGATGCATGTAACCATGTGTCCCCTGCAGTGGCTGGCATGTCAGCAGTGCACATGGCAGCACACACTGTCAAGGGCAGATGTTCACTGATGCCAGTCACACACACCGGCCATGTCCCCCACCATCGTAGGTCCTGTCTACCATCCATCAGGGGTTCGCATGCACAGACACACAGCATTCACATCACACACAGACAGACAACGGTGTGTTGGTACCCATGCTTTACTAGTGCACTGTGCATTTCACCCTACATACATACAAACCACCCCATCAGTGTCCGGTGCATCCTGTGATTCTGCATATGCTAGTCTTCATCACAATGTGTCCACACTCACATACAGTGCGGTGCCAGCGTCCCTGTGTACAGCCCAATGTGTGTGCCCACAGTATGGCATTCAAGTCCAGTGGTGTGCAGCTCTGCACACTGTCCAGTGTCTGTCAGGGAGCAGCGGTGGGTCACATTGTTGTGCATAGTCCCTGTATCAGTCATGTGCCACTGCTGTCCTCTGTGCTGGATTTCTGGCTCCAGATGTTGCCATCACTGTCCGGTGTTGCAGGCATTGGTTGTGCCTGTTGTACCCTTGCGCTACACCTGGGCTACACATCAGTTGTCTCCTGTAGCACACCTTGGCATGTCCCTGCACTCAGGGCACAGCCTGTGGTGCCCCTTGGCCTCCTGAAATGCTTCCTGGGTGGGTCTCTGGCCCCTGGTTGTTGCTGATCAGTCTCCCGAGGCTCCACATGCTGGTCAGTTGTGGCTGCCTGTCTGGTAGTGGCTGGTACACTGGCTGTGGTGGGTACACTGGTGGTCTGCAGCTGTTCCACTGTGTGTAGCTGTGTACCTGCACTGTACCCCCCCCTTGGTCAGCTGTGCCTTCCTGTTGCATGTGGTGCCCTTGCTGGATGATGCCCACCTGTATGTCCGCAGGCATCTCTGGGTAGCCATGGCCATGGTGCTGCTGGAGGGTCTGGCCCCTGGCTGTGCTGTGTGCTGCATGACCACCATGTGTGGTGGGTGTGTTGCAGCATCTTGCTGTCTGGCTAGCAGGGCAGTTGCCATGGCATGCAGGGCAGTTGTCATGGCCTCTGTTTGCTGTTGTTGCTGTGCTATATATCGCTGTACAGCAGCGGTGCACCGCAGGTGTGCTCCGTCTGCAGCTGTGCCTGATGCACTAGGCCATGCAGGGCCAATGCAATGTTCACCAGACCTGTGGTGCTGTCATGTGTCCCCACCTGTATGGCACTGTGGATCCCAGACATCTGCTCTTCCGTCCAGTTGTGATGCTCCTCCATGCTGTTCCACAGGAGTCCAAGATCCCCTGTCAGCTCAGCCTACTTCAGTACTACTGTCTCACAGCAGTCACCGAGATATTGTGG
The DNA here is from genome assembly GCA_016271365.2 of Neoceratodus forsteri. NCBI lineage: Eukaryota > Metazoa > Chordata > Ceratodontiformes > Ceratodontidae > Neoceratodus > Neoceratodus forsteri. The sequence goes on along the minus strand of CM057456.1, from coordinate 1,095,107,949 downwards.
TGTGCTGTCATCCCACAGCTCTTTCCATCTGCCATCATTGGGTTGGTCCCCTAGGTTGTCAAGTGGTGGGGGTCTCTCCTGGTCAGCACTGTGACCCTGGTGCCATGCCACAATTGTTCCCCATAAACCATGGTGTCTGGTGTGTCCCACAACCACTTGCGCTCCCTTGGGTGTCCACCTGTGTGTTCTCTTGTTCATCCCTGGACTCCCCCTGCCCATGTGCTGTGTCACTGTCCCAGTCCTCCACACCACCCATACTGACATCCATGGCTGACACTGCATCCTCCTCTGTGTCACTGGGGCCCTCCTGGGCAGTGGGTGAAGAAGTACTGCTGGTGTCACTGGCACTGTCCTCTTGGTCTGTGTCCTCCTCCTGTGGTTCCTGTTGTGAGCCTGTTGCTGCCTGGACTGTGGTACCTGTGGGAAGGATGCAGGCTGATGATTAGCTGTTTTGTGGGTGGTCCTGTGTGGGCACGCACATACACACATGTATGTCCATGCCCACAGTCATGTGTTGTTCCCCCCCTCCGCTTACCTCTGGCATGCTGCATCCTGTAGGTGTCCAGGCTGCTGTCCCTGCTAATGCTGTGGTCATCCAGGAGTGTGGCCACCAGCTTCTCCATGGCTGACAGGGGCTGTACCTGTGCTGGTCCTCCTCCAGTGCCCTGGGCAGACTGTTGGTTGTTTGTCAGTTTCTGCTTTACCACCTTCTTCACATCACTATACTTTTTCTGCAGGACACAGACCATGCGCCTCTGTGTGGCCACTCCTTTTACTTTTCTGGTGCGCTTCTTCCAGACGCACTTTCTTTTGTTCCTTGTTGCCTTTCCCCACCCCTGCTGAGCAGTAGGGATGCCTTGGCATGTATCCCTTCTATGAGGATGTTGGTTTCCTCATGGGAGAAGTTCTGTTTTCTTTTCTGTGCCTTTGTGGCTGTTTGTGCCATTTACCGACCTCCTCTATGCGCTGCCTGTTCCGCCATCACATTTGGTCTGCTCCAGCCACTGTTCCTGCGGCTTGCATGCCTTTTCATGATGCATGTCGTAGCTGCGACACTGTGTTCTGCGACATGTCGCAACTTCTCTGTTTTGCAGAATATGGCGTATTCACTTTGTCATGCTTGCAGTGGCCTATGTTGTGCATTTGCAAAACGTACGCATGTTGCATCTGTGTCTTCTAGAATCTGGCCCATGAGATTTAATGCTTTGAGGCGATCACTGTATGCTACTGTGTTTAGGTTATATATCATTTTTGTAGTATGTCTTTGAATACTCACAATTTTATTTATACAACCTCTTTTAATCGGGCCCCAAACAGGGCTTCCATTGTCCAGAAGTGGCCTGACACATGATCTATACAGTGGCATCACGACCTGCTCATGTCTACTCTGAAAATTTTGTTTTATGGCCCATAATATCTTTTTTGATTTGGATACTTGTTTATCACAGTGCGTATGATTCGTTAGTTCATCATTTATTATTATACTCAAGTCCTTTTCCTCATTTGATTCCCTGAGTGACTTTCTGTTAAGAAAAAGTTTCTTTCGCATTTCTTCTCCCCAAGTACATAACACAACAGTTATCAGTATTAAAACTCATACCTCTTTGGTTGGCCCATTTATAAATGTTGTCCAGATCTGCTTGTATAGTAACTTTGTGTCCTTTGTTACTAGCTACACCTGCCAATTTGGTGTCATCAGCATACTTACTAAGCCAATTTTTTGTCCCATACTAGTCATACAGATTTGGAATAACGCTGGTCCCAGGGCCAACCCCTGCAGTACCCCACTCGTCACCGGCACTGGGTAGAGTAGTAGCCATTGATGTATACCCTCTGTGTTCTTCCACTCAGCCAGTCAGCCATCCAACCCACACGTCTTTATCACAAAGGCTTTGCACAATTTCACTGTGTGGAACCTTGTCAAATGCCTTCACAAAATCCAGATATATACAGTCCACTGGTTCTCCCCTATCCAATGCCCTAGATATTTTTTCGTAGAAACACAATAGATTTGTTACACATGATCTCCCAGACACAAAACAGTGCTGTTCAGTATCCCTTTGTTCTGTACGCTCTATGTGTGAGGTTATTTCATCTTTTAGTATTGATTCCATTAGCTTTCCTGGTACTGACATCAGGCTAATGGCTCTATGATTTGTATGGTCAGCATTACTCTCTTTTTTTGTGACTAGGCACCACATTTGCCATTAACCAACCAGGTGGGACTTCTTTGTCCATTTATGTTTTTTGGAAGAACATTTGCAGTGGGTTGGTGATATTTGGCTTTAGTAGTTTGAGTAATTTTGGGGAGATGTTATCTGATCCTGCTGAGTAGGCATTTTCTAATTTATTTATTTTGTCCCTAACACATTCTACTGTAATGACTATATTTGTATTGTTAGGGGCATCCCCTGCGTACACTATATGTTTTGAGAACACAGATCCAGTATAGGAATTGAATTTGTTTGCTATGGTTACCGGTTCTTCAATAAGTTGGTTATCCACCATTATGGAACTTAGCCCAGATTTAGAATTTCTTAGCTGATATGGCTTCATGTCAATACAGTGATGCATTTTCGCTGATTGACAATTTCAGCGACTCAAAAATAGCGATGCATATTTACGCGATGATTGATTACAGCGACAGAATATTTCAACGAGTTTGCACAAACTCAGTGACAAGATTTAAACTTGCATCTGGAAATTATGCACAAGGCCAATAGATAGTCCATGTGATGCTTGGTCATCTGGTTATGATTGTTGGATGATATATGTAAATTAAAAAAATAGTGTATGATTGTCACAGTATGCCATGAGTGCCCTCCCCAGGTTTCAGTTACAGTCACGTGACCTGAAACCAGGAGGTAATTAAAAGACTAGAGAGACTTAATTAAGGGTCTCCTGTTTTTTTTTTCAATTAGAACTGACCCAGCTGCCAGGATATAGGGCTCAAAAACGTTTATGATGTCTTAGAGGAAAAACATGTATACCACAACGGTGTGAAAAGTTCTAAAATCTTTGACCTACCTTAGGAACAGGATACCGCACAAGATCAAAGGAAAGGCTTGATTAAAGACTGTCATAATTTGGGAAATTAGTTTTTGTTGAAGTCACGGTATTTAAAATATCTTCTGACAGGAAGACCACTGTTTGTATTTTTTTTTATATTCTAAAAGGAGGAGCTAGATGACATTGTAGAAGGGGTGTGTGGGGAGACACCATTTAAATTATACTGTGTCTGAGCTGTTTGATATATTCCATCTTAGGACTGTAGAAAGACATAGCTCCCTGCTCTAACTTTAAAGGCACTTACGGAGGTAATACATTAGATAGAAAAAGTCTAACTGTATTGTAGTAGGAGTTTGTCTGTAGTTTCTTTGCTTTTCTTTTAAGTGATTGTATGCTCTTTGATATATTGTTCTGTGTTTACATTTAACATGTTTTTATCCATTTTTAAGTAAACCTTTTATTTAAAAGATACTGCCTGGGTCTTCCAAGTTCTTTCTTTTGCATGTGACGTACAGAGGGTTAAGACTGACAAAACTGTTCAAGAGCTTGATGGTGTTACTAAACTGGGAAAAGGTAAGAATATACCTAAGGTCTTTTATAGAGTTTTAAGGGTTCATTTTGGAAGCCTGGATTGGTCCCCTTCTGGCATAAGATTGTACCACAATCCCCGAAGAGAGTACGAATCTGCTCTTGTACATTTGGGAGTGGTAGCATAAGGTTCACAGTTTGAATCCCCCTAGAACTTGAGACTAAAGGTGATTTGAACCCACAAGCAGACAGGTGGGTTACCCTGTCTGTTACCTGTTCACATTACTGTGCTTGGAGGTTGGCAATGTGGGAGCAGAGGGCCAGACCTGCTGAGTGCGTTTGTGACAGTTCATGCGTGGATGAATGTCATAATACAGTGAGCACCAATAGTGGCAGCATCTGCCACATGGTTGTGGCCATGGGAAATGTCGACAACATGGTCAGCGACGGTATGCAATCTCGCCCGACAGCGGTACTTATGGCTGTCTCCACACCACCTATACACATTGTCGGCAACCTGTTTGTCCCTCCGGTAGCAAAACCCACCATATAGCAACATGGGCATTCCCCTCTGGCTTTGAATGTACTTAACAGCCATTCTGCAGGTAGACAGGATGAGGATCAGCACCCTATTTATATATACTAAACTAGCAACTGTCACCAATTAGTACCACCAATTAATCAAGCATGTTGATGCAGGGGGGGCTCTGCCCCCTGTGCCCCCCCCAAACCCCCATATGTCTAGGATTCTAACACCATGGCATACTTGGACACTGGAGGTAAGTAGTTATTTGTTACTATCGCTGTTATTGTCAATCGCTATTATAACGCAGTCACTAATATGTGCCATGCGCTATTATTGAAGTCGCTATTTTTCAATCGCCGTATTTCCATCGCTATGTTGACGTGCTACCATTGATTCGCATACCTGTAACATTGTTTCATATTATCTTTATTAGCTGAGGTTGCAGTTTGCCTTTCTGTCCTCTGTTTATTTTTTTTTATCCTATTTTTACACTGTTTTTGGAGATGCTTAAATTGTTTTCATTTGTCATTCGTACCTATTTTTTTTAACTTTATAAAAGCTTTCTGCTTTTTCTTTAGGTGTTTTTTTAAATGAAGCTGTGAGCCATTTAGGTTTAATTCCCTTGTTATTTTATTTCTTGACCTTGCTTATATGCTTTTCACATATTCTAAATATGTGTTTCTTTATGATGGCCCACATTTCAGGGACATTTGTTTTTTTCAGAATGTTCTCCCAGTCTATTTTACCAGGATCCTCCCTACTGAGGGTCTTGTTTTCTGTATTAAAATTATAGATCTCCTGACAACCTTTTGTTATTGGCAGGTTTTCTTGTAGTTAGAAACTCACACTATTATGGTCGCTGTCACCTAACAGCTCCTTAACAACACATCTCGTGATATTGATATAATTTGTGGCTAGAACTATGTCTAGTATTCTGTCTCCTCTTGTTGGTTCTTTAACATATTGCAAGAGTCCCAGTTGATTTACTGTGCTTGGAAAGGTTGCACTCTGTTGCCTAGTGAACTCTAGTTTATTCCAGTCAATATTCCCAACATTTTAGTCTCCCACAAATAATACCCTGCCTAGCTCACATGCGTTTTCAAGTTCTTCATTTAATTGTTCAGTAACTACACTATTTACTCCAGGGGGTCTGTAGCACACTCCAACTAGTACATTCCTACTGTTTTCTGTGTAATTTCTGAGCCACATAAACTCAAGACTACTGACTTTAGTTTTTATTTTCTCAGATATATTTGTGGCTTTTATTTTATTTGATATATATGCTGCAACTCCTCTCCTCTCCTCTCCAAGTTGTACAACGTGTATCCAGATATTTGTCTTCCCTATTCCTCTCCCATCCCCCAGGTCTTGTTTATAAATGTCATAGTGATTTCATTTTGAGGGTGCAGTATCACTCCTTGCTCCTCTTTTTCATTTTGTAGGCTTCTAGCATTTGCTAGGTAACAGTTGTACTCATCTACTTTTTTCAGATTTCTATCTAATATATCTGTCCTTTTGTTCTTTCTAGTAGATTGCTCACTATGCCCCCCCCCCCGAGTCAGTTTAAAGGCACATTAGTCACAGAATCTCTTATCTTGGTAGCTAGTGTTTGAGTTCCTGCTGGACTCAGATACAGTCCATCCCTAGCATAGATTGTAAGTAAGTAAGTTTTATTTATATAAGGCACGCTTCCAAAGCTCAGGGTGCCTTTACACTTATAACATTAAAAATTCACCACACATCATAAAACATATAAAGCATATTAAAAAGCATTCATATAAATTCAAACTCATTATATTCCTGAGAAGGCCTGGTTAAACAAATATGTCGTCAAACAATTTCTAAAACCTTCTACAGTCTGGCTATTTCGTATCTGGCGAGGTAGAGTGTTCCACAGGGTAGGAGCCATAAAGGCAAAATAACTTCTTTCCAATGTTTTAAGGGATACCCTGGGAATCTCTGGCAATCCCTCACCAGAGGAACGGAGTGAGCGGGAGGGACAGTAAGGATGCAGAAGCTCTTTTGGGTAGTAGGGACCCTGCTCGTGTAGGGCCTTATAGGTCAGCAAAGTGACCTTGAAGGTAATCCGCCACTGTATCCGCCAGTGCAAATCACGCAGCACAGGTATAATATGACTAGACCTAGAGGCTCCAGTCAACAACCTGATTGTCATGTTCTGCACTAGTTGCAAGTGGCGGATAGCTACCCGCAGTAGCCCTTGGTAGAGGGCGTTGCAATAATCAAGATGACTGGGGACAAAGGCGTGGACCAAGGTAGGAAGATCTTCAGGTGGAACCAGGTGCTTCACCTGGGCTATGTTCCTAAGATAGTAATAGGAAGATTTGACTACAGCTGAAACCTGCGCCCTCAGGGTCAAGCCTTCGTCAAAAACAATGTCAAGGTTCCGCACCAGGCCAGAGACAATAAGCGGGATCCCACCAAGACTTAATTCTGATGGTTTTCTCACTTATGTTCCTATCATTCTATAACCAGGGTCCGAAACCAATACCTCAGTTTTTTCTGAGTTCAACCGAAGCCAACTGGCACTCATCAGGCTCTGAATCTCCAGTAGTCAGTTATTAAACACCGCAATGGAATCTAATTCCTGATCGGGTACAAAGGACATGTACAGTTGAGAATCATCAGCATAGCAATGAAAATTCAATCTGTACCACCTTATAATGTCCCCTAATAGAAGCAAATACACTGTGAATAACATGGGGGACAACACTGATCCCTGTGGAACCCCACAGGGTAGTCCACAAGGGTCCGAGGAATAAATTCCTGGCACCACTCTCTGAGACCTACCCTCGAGGAAGGACTTAAACCAATTGTGGACTGCCCCACTCAGTCCACAGAAAAACCACAGGCTCTCGAGTGGCACCCCATGATCCATAGTGTCAAATGCTGCTGAGAGATCAAGGAGAACCAAGACTGAACGGGCTCTCCGATCTCTCGCCATCAGATCATCATTAAGTACCCTCACCAGGGCTGTTTCAGTGCTATGCCTTTTTCTGAAGCCAGACTGGAGAGGGTCATAGATATTGTGGTTAGTCAAATGATCCTCCAGCTGCAGTGTGACCACCTTCTCGATAACTTTCCCAACAAAGGGCACGTTTGAGATTGGTCTGTAGTTAGCTGGGCAGTCGGGGTCAAGGGAGGGTTTTATTGTTTTAAAAGGGGGCGAACAACTGCCTCCTTTAAGGGATCTGGAAAGATCCCTCTCTCCAATGAAACTCCCACTATCCCAGCAAGGATCAGGCCAATAACTTCTACACACCCCACTAGTAGGCGTGTAGGGCCTGGGTCCAAACTACAGTAAGTTGGCCGCAGAGTCTGGATGATCCTCACTATATCCATGACTACTGGTTGGCTAAAGGTGAACCAGGTCAACTAGGCATTAGTACCATCCAGCTGATTAATGCAAGGCCCAATGGGAAGGCACTGGCTGATCTTATTTCTGATGGTGGACACCTTATCAGAAAAGAACTGCACAAACTCTTCACACTGTTTTTGTGACAATGCTCGACCAGAGTGAAGACAGGCTGGATTGCACAGTCTGTCCACAGTCCGGAAGAGCTGGGCTGGTCTGTTCTTTGCTGTAGCAATTTCCGTGGACAGGAATTCTGCCTTCTTATGGGAAATGGCTGATTGATAGACATGATAATGGTCCATCAATCTAAGTCTGTCCACCTCCAGGTGAGTTTTTTGCCAGTGTCTTTCCAACCTTGGCCCCTGTCTCTTTAATTCACGGATCTCCCCATTAAACCATAGGGCACCTGGATGAGAAGTAAGAGGGTGAGCACGAGAAGGAGCAATGATATCCAGTGCCTCAGTAACAGCCTTATTATAGGTTGACACAAGAGGTCCTGGGTCAGTGCTATCCCCTGGAATTCCGAAGAGGTCCAGAACTGCCATTAAGCCTTCTGAGGTAACTCCTCTTAAAGGGTGGAACTGTACCAACTCCCTTGGGGGAGGCCTATTTTGGGGGGCTGCGAAACTGAATCTCAGGAGGTGATGGTCAGACCATCCAATGGGCTCCACCTCCACATCGGAGGTCTCCATCCCTAGGTGAAACTCCAAGTCCAATGAGTGTCCTTTCTCATGGGTTGCAGTGGTAGTAACCCATGTTAAGGCCAATAAATCCATCAATTGGAGGAGGTTCTGTCCAAATGGTAAGAGTTCATCATCGACCCAGGTGTTGAAATCTCCTAAGATCAACCATCTGGGAGACTCAAATACCTTGTCAGCGATGAAGTATGCAACCTCCTTCAGGAAATCCTTCCCATCACCTGGTAGACGGTAAATGAGAAGGATCCTGTAGCCAACACCTGCACCCATTATACACTCAAATGCACTGGTAGCCTCAACTGGGACCTCCATGATACCCAGTTCCTGTCTAAAATGGACAACAAGCCCCCCGCCCCGACGATCCACTCTCGGGCAGTGAATCACCGAGAACCTGGCTGGAATTGCAGACTCCAAAACTGGGCCAGCACTTCCATCCAGCCAGGTCTTGGTGATACATGCCAGGTCTGCAGATGCCACAAGATTGGCGATAACTGCTGTTTTATTTTTTGTTGACTTGGCTTTACTTAACACTGCCCGAAAGGGACGGGAATCCAGGGAAGACCCCACTTCCTGCCTGATCAAATCAGATCCCTTGGGTATGGGCACAAGATAAGGAGAACCTCGTTCCTGTTTCCATTTTGCCTCAGGGTGTCTCCTAGTCCTCACTATCTCTATCCGTCCATTCCCCTCCCATCCCCCTTGACAGTTCCAGGATCTCCTATTCAATCTGTTTCCTCATCCCTTTAAAATACCAAGGACACGACATCTAAAATAAACATCAGATGGAAGCGATGGATAATCAAATGGACAAAGACCCCTTAGTCTCAAGGGGGAGTACTGCCTGACAGCAATCCTACTTCCCCAGCACATAACACAGGTGTTATAAAGTTCTCAATAATTGAATACAACAACCTTCCTATTTAACCCACCCTCCTCCCAAATTTCTTTAAACTTGTTTATTTAAAATGTAACCCGTAATAAATTAACCCTCTATATCAGTACCTAGCAACTCCTCCCCATACTCTTATTACATGTAAATCAAGTCAAAAAGCAAGAGAAAACCAGTTTTTCCAGTCCCCACTGGGTCTCTCACCCTGAAGAAGACCAAGAAATCCCCAAGAGCTCACACCTCCTGAGCAAGGCAGATGAAAATGTCTTAGTGAATTCTTCAACTCCCAGGACACTCTCACTGAACAAAAGGGTTTACTAAAATAAAGTATATCCAAATGTGCTGCAGTCCCCAGACACTCTCACTGCTTGGGTTTGAGCAAGGCACTCTCACTGCCTTTTTTAAACAAATAAAGTAGTACATTTGAATAATTTGTCCATAAGTGAAGAAGGAGGGGGAGCCCGAAGGAATCCTCTTCGTTGGTCAGTTGATCACCCCGAAGCCGGAGCGGGCCCTGAAAAATCTAAATGGGCGGCCAACAGTGAAACATATTGTCGCTGTTATGGGTCCTCAACCAGACCCACCAACCAGTAGGCCCAGTGGAGAAACCCTAGGGACCACCTGTCAATGCCACCGGAAACCCAGTGAAGTAGGGCCCAGGCCCCTGCACCACCGCACACCCACAATAAAACCCATCAGTAAGATCAGGATCAGCTGCTCCCTGCTCCAAATCAAGTTGCTCTACTTTGTCCACCAACCTGATGCAGTCCTAGTCTCAGGACTGAAAAACTTCACAGAAGGCGTCAATAGCCGATAATCCAGTATCTTTTCTTATGCTGTTAAAATCATCATATCCACAGCTCCCCCTTCCCGAACTCACACCTGACCTCTTCATTGGCAGGGTAGTCAAACACATTCAAGCCAACACAAATAATAAGCACCAGCAGTTATTTATCCAAGCCCCAAAAGGCAATAATATAGAATCATGCAGAGTCCAACAACAAAGTCCAGCAGTGAGAGAGGTAGCAGGCCTGACAATCAAATATGTGGGGGCGGCAACGAGGCCAAACCGCAACAGCCCCAGTGCACACTTCTAGGAAGCCTAGAGAAATGTTCCGATATCGGTCCCAAACCCGGAACGCTCAACTAATTCATTCATTCCAGCTCTGTCTCCCTCACACCTATGTATTTTGCAGGTGGGCATTAATTCTTTGTATGGTATGTTTTTTTTTTCCTTGTGACAGTTTAGCTTTGGTAAAATCCCAGATATGACTGGTGTTTGTCTCTTTGCTTTGATTACATTGCAAAGTTCCATTATTTCTTCAACAATGTCTTTTTCATGGTCTTTACCTATGTTGAACTGGCTGAGGAGCTGGCAGGGCCACTGGCAGACCTATTTAATAGTTCACTAGAGTCAGGCATCATACCAGAGGACTGGGGAACAGCACATGTAGAGTCCCTCCACAAATGCAGTCTCAAGGATGTCCCAAGGAATTACAGACCAGTCAGTCTGACCTCCATTGTGGGTAAGCTCATGGAGACCATACTAAAGGAAAGGTTAGTGGAATATCTAGAGAAGCACAGTCTCCAGGATGCAAGACAGCATGGGTTCATGGTGGAGAGACTTTGTCAAATGAATCTGATTGACTTCTTTGACTGTGTCACTAAAACAGTAGACAGGGGCCAAGCTGTAGACATCCTCTATCTTGATTTTTTTAGCAAGGCCTTTGACTCTGTGGCCAGCAGAAAGTTGATCAGGAAGTTGGTGGATCTCAGGGTTAGGGAAAAGATGGCCAGATGGGTAGAAAACTGGCTAAGGGACAGAACCCAGAGGGTGGTTGTGGGGGGAGAGCTATTTGGCACTGGAGGGGTAACAGTGGGGTCTCGGAGGGCTCGGTGCTGGGGCCAGTGTTGTTCAATGTCTTCATCAGTGACATTGGGGATGGCATTAAGGGCAAAATGAGCCTATTTGCAGATGACTCCAAGCTCTGTGGGAGAGTGGACACAGCTTAAGGGATACAGAACCTACAGGAAGATTTGGAAAAGCTGGTGAGGTGGTCCAGGATCTGGCAGCTTGGCTTCAATGCCAAGAAATGCAAAGTTATATATATTGGAGACAAGAATCCCAGGACAGAGTACTACCTGGGTGGAGTCTGAGTATCTGCATCAGAGAGGATAAGGACCTGGAAGTGATGACCACTAGTGATCTGAAGCACTCCACACCATGCAAGAAAGCAGCAGCAAAGGCAAACAAGATGCTGGGATGCATATCTAGGGGGATCAGTAGTAGTAGAGAGGTGGTTATACTGCCCTTGTACAGGTCACTGGTAAGGCCAAATCTAGAGTATGGAGTTCAGTACTGGTGCCCACACCTCAAAAGGACATTAACCTGCTGGAGAAGGTCCAGAGGAAGGCTACAAAGGCTACAAAGATGATAGAGGGTCAGCAGGGTAAGGCATATGAGGAGAGGTTGAGGGGTATGGAACATGTACTCCTTGGAAGACAGGAGAGAGAGGGGACATGATTGGGACCTTCAAGTACTTGAAAGGGATAAATAAGGTTGATAAGGAGAGTCTCTTTAAGCTGAGTGGCAACCATAACACAAGGGTGCACAGTCTTAAGCTGGAGGGTGGGAGGTTTAGGAGGGAGGTCAGGAAGCACTTCTTCACAGAGAGGGTGATGGACATTTGGAATGCACTGCCAGAAGAGGTCATCTCGTTGAAGACAGTGGGCAGCTTTAAGAGAGGCGGGGATAGGCGTAGGGGGAATAATAAATAATAAAATAATAAAATTTATTTAATAAAGCGCCTTTCAAGATTCCAAGGTGCTGTACAGTATTAATTCAGATAAAACATATACAAATACATGTAATATAAAATCACAATAAAACTGGAAATGCCTTTCCCCATAAAAAAAGTCTTTAGTGCCTCCATAAAACTCCCCACTGTCCTGCACTCCCGGAGCTGACAGGGCAGAGAATTCCAGAGGGTAGATGTCGCAGATCCAAAGGCACGCACGCCAGATGACTTCAAATTAACCCTTGGAATCTCCAGCAGCCCCTTGTCAGCCGAGCAGAGCTGTCGCACAGGAGTGTAAGGGACCAGGAGCTCTTTCAAGTAATCAGGACCCTGTCCATGTAAGGCTTTGTAAGTCAGTAGACCTACTTTAAAGGTGATCTGCCACTGTATTGGCAGCCAGTGCAGAGCGTGCAGCACAGGGGTGATGTGAGATCTCCTAGATGCCCCAGTCAACAAACATGCTGCCACGTTCTGCACTAGCTGCAAGCAGTGGATATCAACCCCTGGAAGCCCTAGATAAAGGGAGTTGCAGTAATCAAGGCATGATGTCTCAAAGGCATGGACCAAGACAGGCAGGTCACTGGGTGGAACAAGGTGCCTAATCCTGGCAATGTTCCTAAGATGGAAAAAGGCTAGCTTGATGACTGCCGACACCTGATGTCAGAGTCAGACCATCATCAAGCTCCACTCCTAGGTTACGCACCCGTCCAGAGGTGAGAATCTGTGCCTCCCCCAGAACTAAGCTGGAAGGGAGCCCAGTCCTCAATCCCTCTACCCTATGACCCGAGTCCACAACCAAAACCTCAGTCTTTCCAGGGTTCAACTTTAGACCACTGAAATTCATCCAGTCTTAGATTTCTGTGAGGCAGTTGTTCAGTACTGAGATAGCACCAACTGGTGAGGTGCAAAAGACAGGTAGAGCTGGGTATAATCAGCATAGCAGTGAAACCTCAGCTCATACCGTCTTACAATGTCTCTGAGGGGTAGCATATATATTATGAATAACATGGGGGACAGCACCGAGCCCTGAAGTACCCTGCAAGGCAGAGAGAAAGCCCCAGATGAAAACAAACCTGAGACCACCCTCTGCATTCTCCCAGTGAAGAAACATGAAAACCATCCGAGGACTGTACCCAACAGCCCAAAGGTGAACCTCAGGCATTTGAGCAGAACCCCATGATCCACAGTATCAAATGCTGATGCTAGATCCAGAAGAACCAAGATAGAATGGTGTCTCCAATCTCTGACCATCAGGAGATCATTGAGAACCCGAACCAGAGCAGTCTCAGTACTATGCCTCTTGCGAAAACCAGATTGGAGAGGTTCGTATAAATTATGGATGGTTAAATGGTTATCCAATTGAGTAGCCACAACTTTCTCAATAACCTTCCCCACAAAAGGGAGGTTAAAGATAGGCCTGTAGTTTGCTAGGTTCTCCAGGTCTAAAGAAGCTTTTTTCAGAAGGGGGATCACCACCCACTCCTTCAGGGAGCTAGGGAACTCACCCATATCCGAGCTAAGACTGGGCCAATGATCTCACTATAACCCAAAATCAGGGAAGTAGGGCCAGAGTCTAAACTACAGCACATGGGATGCATCTCCTGGACAATCCTCATAATGTCTACAAAATCCGGCAGGTCAAAGGTACTCCAGGAAACTCCGGGCTCTGTGACAGAGCACCGATCAACAGCAACCCCCTTAGAGTGAAGTTGGTGGCACTCCCTCCTGATGTCGTCGAGCCTTATTAGCAAAGAAGTGGCGATCTCATCACAATCAGTTTGTATAAAAACTTGGCGGAGCTGCCGACAGGCTGGGTTGCACAGCCTGTCAACAGTTCTGAAGAGTTGAGCCGGTCAGTTCCGTTCGACAGAAATTTCCCTGGACAGGAATTCTGCCTTCTTATAGGAAATTTCTGTTTGGTAGAGTTTATAATGCTTTAGCAAAATAAGGTGGTCGGCATCAGTGGCGGTCTTCCTCCAATGACGGTCTAACCTATGCTTCAATTTCCAAAACTCTCTCAGAGCCCCATCAAACCACAGGGCTCCAGGGCAATGCAGAAGGGGGTGAACATGGACAGGAGCAATCTGATCAAGGGCTGAAGATATGGCCCCATTGTAGGCCACTACCAACTGCTCAGGATCAGTGCAGGACTCGTCCAACAATGAGAGGTCAATAACCGCCATCAGGTCTTCAGGGACCACATCCCACAAAGGGCGGTACCTGACCAACTCCACAGGGGCCGACTTACCCAGGAGGGCCTCAAAATTGAACCCAACTGAGTAATGATCAGACCAACCGACTGGTTCCACCACTAAATCAGAGCCCTCGATCTCCAGGAGGAAGACCAGGTCAAGAGAGTGACCTCCCTTGTGTGCAGCTGAGGAAACAACCTGTGTAAAGCCCAGAGATGTCATCACCTGGAGGAAATGTTGACCAAAAAGTGAAGATTCGTTGTTGACCCAGGCATTGAAGTCGCCCAGAACCATCAGTCCGGGCGACTCCAATGCCATGTCGGTGGTGAAGTCTGCTATTTCCTGCAGGAATAGCTTCTCATCACCTGGTGGATGGTAGATGAGGGCAATCCTGCACCCAACACCAGCTACCACAGTACACTCAAATGACCTGGCCTCATCATGGGTAGGGAGGATGGTAGGAGTGGGGAGGGAGGGCAGGCACAGTAGCTCAAGCTGTGGACCCTGCAATATGAGCAGACTTGATAGACCAAATAGCCTTCTTCTGCTGGCTTCTTCATATGTTTCTATGTTTGTTCCAACATGTAATACTATGATTTGACTGTCCAGTTGCTTGTCTATGACACTTGGTAAACAGTTTTTTATGTCTTTAATATAAGCTCCAGGTAAGCAGTTTACTACCCTATTAGCTTTGTCCTCCCCCACATATTATACTGTCAGTTTTTCTTAGGATGGACTCTCCTATAATTAGTATCTTTTTCGGGGGAGTTGTGATCTCAGGTTCCCCGTGTGTCTCATCATCATCTGATGTTCGAGCTAGAATTAAAGGAATTTCTGAATTATATGCATAAAACCAATGAAAATTTGAGGTTTATGAATACATGCAGTAAGGAAAATGTGTCTTATCTAGATTTAAATACAAAAAGGGAACAGATGGTATGAATAATACAGAAACTTTTAGGAATCCGGTGGATGGCAATACCATTTTACTAGTGTCAAGTTGCATCCACCACACATGGCAGCTAACATGCCGAAAGGGGAGTTTCTGAGAATAAAAAGGAACTACAGTACTGAAGAAGGATTTCAGCATGCAGCAAAGGCAATAGGGGAGAGATTTCTAGACAGGGGATACAGTAAGTGCTGAAGGCGAGACAGTTTGCAGAGAGTAAAGAGAGACAGGACCTATTAATAACCAAGGAACCAGTAACCGCTAGCAGTTTGAGAATGAATATAGTGACTACTTATTTAACACATGCTAGATTACTTGAGAATATTATACATAAACACTGGGGCACTTTATCTGCTGATAAAGGTTTAAAGGAAACAGCTAAAGAGAAACCGAGGCTATCACATATGAGGGCAACAAGCTTAAAAGATATTTTAGTAAATAATCACTTAAGTGAACCAAACATGGCTAACCAGACCTACAGGCTGTTTTAAGTGCAACAATGAGTAATTTTTGCAAACATGTTAACAGTGGAAAAAGTTTTAGAACCACGAACTGTGAAAAAGATTTAGAAATTCAACACTTTATCTCTTGCAGTACAAGTGGTATAATTTATCTCGCCACTTGTATTTGTGGATCTTTCTATGTGGGAAACACCAGAAGACAATTTAAAGTGAGATTAGGAGAACATGTGAGAGCTGTGGAGGAAGGGGATCTAATTTATGCCACTGTGGTACATGTCATAAATGCTAGAAATGGAATGCCCCATGTTTTACCTTCATGGCAATTGATAAGGTGTGCTAGAATCCAAGAGGAGGCAGTTAGAAAAACTTAGTTTTGAAATGTTTAAATATTGGCTTCAAACTTCACCCATACTTGGAAGATAGAAGGAAAAACAACATGTTTTTGAGGTGCTGCTGAGACAGAGAGAGTGAGAAAGCAGCCACAGCTTCCTTGACTCAAGGAGGTTATTTTCTAGACTACACTGAACTGAATTATTAATTTTTGGACCTGTGTAAGTAACTAGTATTGATTCTGTTTTGGGGGTTGACTTTTCTTAGTTTTAACTTTAATTTGCCAGGGAAGAACTGTAGCTGGGAGATATTTGCAGTCATTTGTGATTAGATCTCTTACTTAACCTCTGTGAAATAGGTGTCTGAAAGGAAGGAAGGCACTCCCCGGGGTGGAGGGTCAGAGTTGTAGTTGATTGTTTCTGAATGGCACAAGTTTACTCCCTCCACCCTTCCCTCACTCCACCTGTCCCAAATGCATAACTTCTTTTATAGCAGGGGTTCTGACATCACTTCCCCAAAACTGCTAACAACATAGACCTGTTCATATTCTTAAAGGCACAGCACACTGAATAGGGGGTAGAGACAATCACAAGCTTGCACACACACTAAAACAAGAACAAAAAAAAACAACAAAAGAAAAGCATCTGTAACAGGAAGGGACACAGACATGTGGAGAGTGGTGCAATGCACTGGCTGTGGAGCAGCAGTCTTCCGGGAGACATTTTGGAGACTGCACTGCTGCCCTATTTGCAGGCACCTCTCTGGTTTGAGGGAGGAGGTTGTTCATCTTCATGCTGCCCTGGCAAAGATTCGGGAAACCTGCTCCCTCACCCAGGAACAACCAGGCCACCGCCACTGCCTCAGAGGTTGCCAAGAAAAAGGAGTGGTTGGACCACGGTGGGCACAGGGAGGGTGAGGGTGGTGGAACAGAGGCGTATCCCTCCAGTTGTGCCTCTCCACAATTCATTCACCACTCTGGCAGAGCATGGTTCCTCTATGGAGGCACCCACAGTGGAGACCAAGGAGGATGCTGGGAACCTCCACAATGGAGACCCACAGGAGGGTGGCACAGGACCACACAGGGGAAGGAAGCAACTCCTGGTGAGGGACTCAATTGTTAGGGGGGCTGAACTGGGGGAGGGGGGGAAGGGAGGTAAGGTGCCTGCCCGGCATCATGGCTTGGAGGGACAGGAAATGAATCCTCAGGATCATGGGAGTAGCTGCAAGGGGAAGGGAGCTGGATGCCATTATCCAACTAGGGACAAATGACCTGGCTGAAAATGGGATCAGAACAGTGCAACAGGAGTTTATGGAGTTGTGGAGGGGCCTTAGACAAGTAGCACACATGGTAACTTTCTCGGAAGTGCTACCTATCTATGGCATGGATGAGGCTAGGGTACCCCACACCACGGGATTCAAAGACTGGTTGAAAAACTGGTGCACAGCTCAGGGATTTGGCTTCATTGGGGACTGGAGCTCCACCTGGAGGGATGCAGGCCTATACATATGTGATGGTCTGGATCTATCCAGGAGGGGAACCAGGATCCTAGGTGATAGGTTTAAATGCTTCATTGGCAAGCATTTAAACTGGCCAAAGGGGGAAGCACTGAAAAGAAGAAGGGAAATCCTAGCCTCCCAAAAAAAATCAGGGTAGTTTGTGAGGTAAACACCAAGATAGAGCAGCTGATAGGGAGAAGGGCAGGGGTAAATGGAGAAAAAGACAAAGGCAGTAAGGACAGGGATGGGGCAAAAATAAATAAAACCATAAAAAAATGGAGGGTAATGAGTACCAATGCCCATATTCTAGGTAAAAAGCTCCCCCAAATGGTGGCCTTGATAGAAGAGGGATGCGTGGATATTGTGGCAGTCACAGAAACATGGTACACAGAGAACCATGACTGGGATGTCAACATACCAGGGTACACAATCTACAGGAGGGACAGGGAGGGAAGAAGAGGAGGAGGGGTTCTCTATGTAAAGGAAGGGATCAAAGCAACAGAACTAAAGGGTAAACAGGGAGGAGAGGAGGCACTGTGGGTCACCCTGGAGACAGGAAATGGCTCCACAATCCGCACAGGGGTTGCATACAGACCCCCGTCTCAGGGGGAGGAAATAGACAAGGAAATGATAGAAGGCATCCTTGGGATGGCAGAGAAAGAGGAGATATTGCTGATGGGGGACCTGACTATGCCAGATGTTAACTGGAGCACCTTTGCTGCAGCCACATCCAAGAGCAGGGCCATTCTTGATGCCCTATATGGGGTATGCCTCAGATAGCTAGTTTTGGAACCCACTCAGGAGGGAGCAATCTTAAACCTGGTACTCTCAAATGGGGATGGAGAGAGGATCTCTGATCTTGAAGTGGGTAGCCATCTGGGAACAAGCGACCACCAAACAGTATGGTTCATGATAAACTTAGCTGTAGAGTCAAGCCACACATAAGTGAAGGTACTGGACTTCAGGAGGGCTGATTTTGTCGAAATGGGAGAGTGCCTCAGAAAAGCACTAGCAAACAGGCAAGAAGGTGGAGTGGAGCAACGATGGGGAAACATCAAAACCGTCATCACAGTGGCAACAAGCCTTTGTGTGAAGCAAATAAACAAATCAAAAAGAAGGAAAAAAACACTATGGTTCTCAAAGGAAGTGGTGGGGAAGGTAAGGGAGAAAAAGATAGCATTCAGGAAGTATAAGGAAACACAGAAGGAGCAGGACAGAGAACTGTACCAATTAAAGCAGAAGGAAGTGGGGGAGGCAGTCAGAATAGCAAAGGCCCAAACTGAGGAAAAGATAGCCAACTTGGTTAAGAAGGGGGATAAAACCTTTTATAGGTATATTAGGGAGCAAAGAAAGACTAAGGCAGGGATACTGAGGCTGAATAAAGAGGAAAGGGGTTTGGCAGACAGCAACAGTGAAAAAGCAGGGATACTGAATGAATACTTCTGCTAAGTATTCACAATGGAAAAGCAGGGGGAGATACCTAATCCAGTCAATAGAAGCACTCTGGATAGGGGAGTTGATATCAGTCCTTTCATAGAAGAAAGGGTTCTGAAAGAACTCTTAAAACTGAAGGTAGATAAAGCAATGGGGCCTGATGGGATTCACCCCAGAATTCTAAAAGAACTAAGGGAAGAACTAGTAACACCACTGACTACCCTTTTTAATAAATCATGGGAGGATGGTGTGGTACCTGAGGACTGGAGGAGGGTGGATGTGATTCCCCTTCACAAAAGTGGGAGCAAGACAGAGGCTGGAAACTACAGACCTGTCAGTTTGATCTCAGTGGTAGGGAAAATGATGGAATCACTTCTGAAGAAAAGAATTGTTGAGCACCTAGAGACCAGTGGGGCACAGGACCGAAGGCAGCATGGATTCACAGCAGGAAGATCATGTCAGACAAATCTAATACATTTCTTTGACTGGGTGACCAAAGTAGTAGACCAGGGAGGGGCTGTAGACATGGCCTACCTAGACTTTAGCAAGGCATTTGATACAGTCCCACACAAAAGATTCATAAAAGAGTTAGCCAGCCTGGGAGTGGGTCACAGGGTGGTAGCCTGGGTAAAACACTGGCTGGACAACAGGACACAGCGGGTAATAGTAAATGGAGTCCACAGTGAAGAAAGGAGGGTTACTAGTGGGGTACCACAGGGTTCAGTACTGGGGCCTTTTTAATGTCTTTATAAGTGACACTGCAGAGGGACTGGAAGGGAAAGTATGTCTCTTTGCGGATGACAAAGATCTGCAACAGGGTTGATATGCAAGGTGGGATGGAAAGGATGAAAAGGGACTTGGCAAGGTTGGAGGACTGGTCAAATGTATGGCAGCTTATATTCAATGTAAAGAAGTGCAAAGTAATGCACCTGGGAAACAAAAACCCAGGGAAAGAGTACACAATGGGGGGTGAGATACTGACAACAACAAAAATGGAAAGGGACCTGGGGGTAGTCATATCAGATGACCTAAAGGTGGGCCAGCAATGTGAGAAGGCAGTAAGGAGGGCTGGGGGGATACTGGGATGCACAGTGAGAGGCATCACCAGTAGAAAACAGGAAGTTGTTGGTCCTCTGTACAGACAGTTGGTAAGACCACATCTGGAGTGCTGTGTACAGTTCTGGAGACCCCATCTCCACAAAGACATAGACAGGGTGGAGGCTGTCCAGAGGAGGGCAACCAAAATGGTGCAGGGTCTGCACCAGAAGACATATGAAGAAAGACTAAGGGAGTTTAAGATGTATAGCCTTGAGGAAAGCAGGGAGAGGGGGGGCATGATAAAGACTTTCAAATACCTCAAGGGAATCAACAGAGTCCAAGAGGGTAGCATCTTTCAGAAAAAGAGATGTGCAAGAACAAGGGGGCACAATTTGAAGATAGAGGGGGGCCGGCTCAGAGGAAATGTGAGGAAGTATTTCTTCACAGAGAGGGTTGTAGATGCATGGAATGGCCTTCCTGAGGAGGTTGTAGAGTCTAAAACAGTGGGGGAATTCAAGAATGCATGGGACAGGCATAAGGCAATTCTAGTGGGGGGTAGGAGGAAGTAGGCTGTTGGTTAACTAGGATCTGCAGCTTATCCATTAGGTAGGGAAATGGGCAGATTAGGTGGGCCAAGTGGTCC
The DNA here is from genome assembly GCA_016271365.2 of Neoceratodus forsteri. NCBI lineage: Eukaryota > Metazoa > Chordata > Ceratodontiformes > Ceratodontidae > Neoceratodus > Neoceratodus forsteri. The sequence continues at coordinate 1,095,087,584 of CM057456.1, read as the reverse complement.
TTATCCACCGCCACATTCTATGTTATATTTAATTTGCCTGTACCTAAATATACTTATGTAATAATGTATGGTTATCTGCAGAAACAGTCTGTGTGCTAGCACTTTATGATTCACCCCTTTCTCTCCCCCCCACCAGTATTTATGGATTTATTTATTCTCAGTATTGTCTGGCTTTTTATCCCAAATCGTACAACAAGAGGTTTATTAATGGTTTTTAATGCTTTTGATATGTTTAGTCATTTTTATAAGAGTTTTTATGATTGCATTCGTTTGTGATGTTTAAATAGAACTGTTATCCAATGAAATTATTATTTTTTACTGACATCACACTGATGTAATATGGAAGAGACTATAAAGGTGATGTATGTCTGAGGAGCCACAGCCTTTGATAAAGGGTCCGGAGGGATCTGAAACGCGTCTGACGGGCACCTATTTTGTTATTTTAACATGTCAATAAAAGTTTGTTTGCTGCAACTTGATATGGAGCCATCATCCATATGTGGTAGTGAGTGCCCAGGTGCTTATCCGCTTAAGAGCACTTAAAGAGCAGCAGATGCTTTTGGGAAAACTTTGAAAAACATAATATTGAGACACAATTCAGTTTGTATTTTACATACCTTCAATTGATTTCTCCTCTCCATTTATACTGAAAAATTTCCCGAAAAACAAGATCTTTAGCCCAGGGGTGTAGCCAGGAATTTTAAACTTGTACTCAAAACTGATGCACTGTTGCCCCCCCCCATTAAGTAAACATAAGCCAAAATATGTGCTGCCACTCCACAAGAACAATACCCCCCCAACTCCCACCCTCATTTGCTATGTCTGAGATCAAGTAATCCGTTTCTTCCTGTAATCCTCCTTCATTTTTCTACCTTCCTGGCAAGTTGCTCTTGTTTGTGTATTTGGCAGGTGGCATCAGTGCCCCACAGTGAACAACAAAAGCAAAAGGGCACAGCATGACACACACATAAGTGACTCACAATGTCCTTGCTTTCCTCTTTGTGTTGCCCCTGCCTGATTTGTTGCCCCGTCTGATTTTTTTTTACTGTACTCTGCTGAGTACAGTGCGTATGCCTGCTGACACCCCTGCTTTAGCCCTTAGAGTTCATCTGCTTTTATAGCTTATTCCCTACTTAAAGTTCTTCTCGAAGCATCAGTGGCTCTTTAAGGCAGATACTTATATCACAACATATAGTACAAGTGCTGGGCAGTTTGCACAAAAGGCACCGGGAAGTTTGATTCTGCCTGCAGCACTTGTGGCTGATAATCTCACACTGTAGTACAAGAATGCTGGGAAGCTGTCAAGAGAGGCACCGCTGAGGTCAAGAGTATTTGCAACACTTGGGGCAGTTAATCTCACATGTGTAATGTAAGTGCTAGGAAACCTGCAGGAGAGAAATCACCAAGGCTGAGTTTGCCTGCAGCACTTGGGGTATATAATAATCTCACATGATGTAATACAAGTGCTGGGTATTTTAGGAGAAGCATCACTGAGGTTGAGTCTGCCTGCAGCACTTGGGGGTATATAATAATCTCACATGGAGTAATACAAGTGTTGGGTATTTTACAGGAGAACCATCGCTGAGGTCCAGTCTGCCTGCAGCACTTGGGGGTATATAATAATACCTTACAAAATTACCTTACAGGCTGCACTCAAAGGGTCACGTGGTCCGGGTCTCTCTTTGACCTCAGACAATAACCGATGGTGTGCCTCAGGCCTCCATCTTGGGCCTATTACTAGTCTCCCTATTTATTAATGAACTGCCAAATAACTGTGACAGGGCCACTGTGCAACTTTATGTGGACGATGCCATTGTCTACTGGTGCTCTTCAGACGTCGGCTGGCTCAACAGCGTGCTCACCTCAAACTTCTGATCTCTTGAGGGCTGGCTTCTTGAAAACCAGCTAGTCTTCAACACTACAAAAACAAATGCATGGTGTTCTCCAACCCCTCCTCCACATCTCATCCTCACCCCTCTCTTGGGATATTCTTCCATAACGGTGATGCCCTTGAATCCATCCAATCTTCTAAATATCTGGGCATCATCTTAGACACCTCTTTCTCTGGACACCCATGTCACCCTCCTAACTAAAGCATTAAGCCAGAAGTTGGGCCTGCTGTATCACCTCCGTTCCCTCCTTTCTTCAGCATCTTGCCATAAGATCACTGCCACCACCCTTCTCTCCCTCCTTACTCATGCCCCCCCCCCAACTACTCACTACCAACACAACCATACTCTGTCACCTGCAACAAGCTTATCATAGGGTGGGAAAATTTGCCTTGGGGGTCAATGCCCGTCACCATCACTGTGATGTCCTTTCTTCCCTGGGCTGGCTCTCATACGAATCAAAACTCCATATGCCACCTTATGTCTAGGGTTCAAATTGGTCCACCATTACACCCTCCACTGCCTTAGTGAATTTATGCAGCTCCGGCACCCCCACATACTCGAAGGTCTGCCTCCCTCCCCCTTCTGGTCATGTCCAAACCCAGGTTAACTGTGGGCAGCAGATCATCTGCCTTCTGCTGGGACTTGCTGTCTCATTCTACTTTGTCCTGCTCCTCCTCCCTCCCTCCCTCCCTCAATTCCAATCCTCCCTATTACTCCACCTCTCTGCCTCTTCACTATGTTCCTGCTTCAGATGACTGCAGTCTAAACATCATGTTTTGGTGTTCATTCTGTCTGAACTCCATATGTGTATGTATATATAACTGTAAATGATGCAGATGTAACCACTGTATCTGCCTTGTCATTGTCATGAACTGCTTTTCCCGGGTCGCCCCTGAAAAAGGGACTGAACTGTCTCAGTGGGCTCATCTGGTTACCAAAATTCAAATAAACAAATAAACAATAATCTCACACTGTATAATGCAAGTGCTGGCAGCTCGCAGGAGAAGTACTGCTGAGGTCACATCTAAGAGCAGCACTAGGGGTGCTTAATAATCTCACACTGAGTAATGCAAGGGCTGGGCTGCTTGCAGGAGAAGCATTGCAGAGGTCATGTCTGGGAGTAATATTTGCAGCTTCAAGTAGAAGCAGGGATATCCTGGACTTTCTGGACATTTCTCAGGCAAGTAGTCTGTGACCCCACTCTTGATAGGGCAATACTGGACCTAGTACTCACTAACAGGGATAGCATTGCAGACATCAAAGTGAGAGGCCACTTGGGGACCAGTAATCACTGTATGGCGTGGTTCAGTATGTGGATGGCTGCAGAATCAAACTACACAAGAGTGAGAGTCCTGGACTTCAGGAGGGCAGATTTTATAAAGATAGCTGAATACCTCAGGGATTACCTGGTGGGGAGGATTGCCTGGGTGGGGTGGACGAACAGTGGGTGAAGATAAAAGGGAGCATAGTAAGGGCAACAAATTTGTGTCAAAAAATTGAGGAAAAGAAAGAGGAAGAAGAGACCACTATGGTTCTCGAAAGAGGTGGCTGAAAAAGTAAAGGCTAAAAGGATAGCACTCAGAAGGTATGCGGAGACACAGAGGGAGGAGGATAGGAAGATGTATTGGGGAAACAGAGGGCAGCAGGAAAAGAAGTAAGGAGTGCAAAGGTGTAAACTGAAGAGAGAATAGGCCAGGAGGTAATGAACGGGGACCAGATATTTTTTATGTATGTAAGTGAAAATAGGAAGACTAGCGGTGGGATTGTAAGGTTAAAAAGGGAAAGAAGGGAGGGACCAGGAAAGGAGGGAACGAAAAATTGCGGAGGGTAGAATGGAAGAAGGGAAAGGAAATTTACTGATGAGAGACGCATGCATAACATGATTTTCGAGGCAAACAGAGATGACAGGGTGGACTAAAGTGCATATAAGAGGGATATAGGAGTAGGTAATAAGTGCTTAATTGAGTGTAGGGATAGGCCAGTGTTAGGCTATGTCAACCGGAAAAGGGAGAGAGTAGGAGAAGAGGAGTGGTAGAGTGTGGCAGGGTGATGAGAGAGAGGTATTGTAGGTGAGGGGTATTCAAGGTGGGGGAAGGGGAGGGGAGGGAGTTGAAATTCAAAAGTGTCCTATTATCCCTATATAAGCAGGGTGGTGGAGAGCCCTACTGGTAGGACACAGGTTATTGGTGATGAAAGTTATTTATATATAGTGATGTAAGATGGAGGGATGTTGTGGGAGGAGGTAACAGAGGTCAACTATAGTGTGGGGGGGTAGTACCCCACCAGTGTGCTGGGTGATCCTGTCTGCACAAGACAGTGATCGAGCAGTGACGGGGGGGTGCAGTAAAATGAGAAATAGGGGAAAGGGGGTAAAGTTGTTGCCCACTGTGCACTATGGATCCTGCCTACCCAAGGTAGTGATCAAGCTCACAGGAGGGAGACAGATTAAGGGCAGAGAAAAAAGGGAGAGGAACAATTTGGGTGGAGGGAGAGTAGGGGACTAGGAGGAGCATGATCAGAGAGAAATAGAAGTGGTGGGGAGTAGGCATATGATAATATGGGCTTAGGGGAGATGGCAAGGGGGATTAGGGAGGGTCATGGCAGGCACAGGAAGGGGCAAGGAAGATCTTGAGGGCAGAGTTAATGGAGTAGCAAGAGGATGAGTGGTGAATTTGAGGGGGAAGGGAATTCCTGATGTTTGGGAGGCGATAAGAAAAACTCGATTGGCCAATAAGAGTGGAGTGGCATGGGGCCACCAGGGTTTGTGAGTTGGTAGATCTTAGGGAGTGGGAAGGGGGGGTTGTAAAGGCAGGGGATAGATAGGAAGGAAGTTCACCCAGCTAGTGCTTGAAGGTAAATTTTGCTCAGTGAGAGAGACGTTGGTTTGTCAGGGAAGGATAGGGGATGGTAGAGATCACAATGATGAGTGCAGAGGGGGGCATCAAGGGCAAAATGGCAAAAGGAGTTGAAGAGGACATCTAGTTTGGCCAGGGAGGACTTAGGGGCAGCACCATAGACTATGTCACAGTAGTCAAAGATGGGTAGGATCATCTTCTGGACAGTCTCACACCTAGCCGTGGGTGGGATGCAGGCACAGTTCCTGAATAAGGTGCTGAGCTTGGGATGCAATTTTTTTCTGAATGGTGTCGATATGACTAGAGAAGTTCAGGTGTTGGTTCAGCCAGACACCTAAATACCTGAAGGAGGATGTGTCCTCCAGTAAAGTTCCATCAAGGGTGTGGAAGGAGGGTAGAAAGGGAAACCTGGTAAGTTTCTGCCTGGTGCCAAAGGTCATGGATACTGTTTTTCTGGTGCTGAGAGATAGTTGGTAGTTTGCAAACCAACGCTGAACTTTGTCGAAGTTGTGCTGCAAGTTGGATGCAACTTCGGTGGGGCAGGAGTCAGATGTATACAAGACTGTATCATCAGCGTACATGTGAATGGAGAAGAAAGTAGAGCAGATGGACAGGAGATCATTGAGAAAAATAGAGAATAGTATGTAGCTTAACACTGATCTCTGGGGGACACCAGTTCTTATTGGGAGGGATGGGGAAATTGCGTCAGAGATCTTGACTGATTGGGTTCTGCCAGTGAGGTGTGCCTTGAACCAGTCTGTGACTAAGGGGGATAGCCCAGCTGTTGATAGGGTGTCAAGGAGAGAGGTGTGGGAGACTGTGTCGAAGGGTTTGGCCAGATCAACAAAAATGTCTGAGGTGATTTGGTCATTGTGCATTCCCACGAGGATTGAATCGGTGAGTTAAAGAAGGGAGGTGGTGGTGGAGTGATTTTCCCTGAAGCCAGAATGATAAGGGGTGAAAGAGGAGTCATTGAGGTAAGTGGTGAGCTGGGAGAGGGCTAGGTGTTCCTGAAGTTTGGCAAGGGAAGGGAAAGAGAGATGGGGTGGTAGTTGTCAGAGGAGGTGGGGTCTCCACCTTTTCAGAGGGGAAGGACCACTGCATGTTTCCAAGGGGAAGATGCTGAGACAGTTGAGAAAGAGAGGTTTAGGATAATAGACAGTGTGTAAGCGATGGCTGGAGCTGAGAGGGATAGTAGTTTATGGTCAAGGTCATCTGGGGAGGAGTCTTTTGAAGGGTTGATCGCTAGCAGAGCATTTAGGGTGTCATTTGGGGAGACAGTTGCGAAGGACAAGGGGGAATCAGAGGAAGGGGGTTGTTCATAGACAATAGGAAGGGGGAGAGGGTACTCAAGAACAGGAGGACATGCTATGAAGCTGGAAGGGGTAGATTCCGGAGGGACGTGAAGAGGTACTTCTTCGCAGAAAGAGTGGTGGATTCCTGTAACAGCCTTCCAGTGGAGGTGGGGGCCAAAAACAGTGGTGGGGTTCAAGAATGCATGGGATAAGCACAAGGGAATCACAGTGGAAGGGAGGAGGGAGAAAGAGCTCTGGATCAGGTACAGTCTGAGATAATAGTGTAGGTAGGGAGAAATGGGCAGACTGGATGGGCCAAGCAAAGCAAGGCAATTTTATTTATAAGGCAGCCAATCCCAGTGGCTATAGGCACTGAACTTGAATAAAAGATACAACAATAAATTAAAACATATAATAGACCCTCATTAAAACCATAATAAAATTAATATACTGCAACAATGAAAAGATTCCCAGAAGTCATACTTCAAGGGAATGTCCAGAACTAAGGATTACAACAGGCAAAAGCCAGACTGAAGAGGTGGGCCTTTAGCCTCCTTTTAAACACCTCTATTGAGGGAACCTCCTGGACTGCAGATGGAAAAGAATTCCACATGGTCGGCCCAAAGACACTAAAAGCAGGATCTCGTGAGGTCTGAAGCTGGACCCTGGGAATGTCCAGGAGGACCCTCTAAGAGGAGCAGAGGGAGCAAGCAGAAGACACCGGCATCAGGAGCACAGACAGGTAACAAGGACCCAGTCCATATAGGGCCTTAAAGGTGAGAAGACCCACCTTGAAAAGGATCCTCCATCTGACTGGCAGCCAGTGCAGAGCACGCTGGACCAGAGTCACATGACTGGATCTCAAAAGGCTCATCAGCAACCTGGCCACTGCATTCTGCATGAACTACAGTCTGCGGAGGATCCCTCCCATGACCCTAAAGTACAGAGCATTGCAGTAGTCAAGCCCAGAAGCCACAAAGGCATGCACTAGTGTCGGCAGGTCTTCGGGTGGAATGAGGGGCTTAATCTGGGCAATGTTCCTCAAGTGCTAAAAACCACTACTGAGTATAGATGACACCTGATCTTCAAAGGTCAATTTACAGTCAAGGATCATGCCCAGATTTTGCACCCTTGGAGAAACCACCAGTGGCACAGACCCTAGAACAAGTCCAGAGTCCACCCCTCATGGCAACCCATCACACCTGTGATCAGGCTCCATTACCAGAACCTCAATCTTGGCTGGGTTAAGTCTCAGCCAGCTGGAAACCATCCAGTCATTGATTTTAGCCAGACAGCTCTTAAGCATGTCGACAGCTCCCGATGTTCTGGGTGCAAAGGACAAATACAGTTGTGTGTCATCTGCAGAGCAGTGAAACTCCACACTGTATTGTGGAATGATCTCACCCATGGACAGCATATACACTAAGAAAAACATTGGCTCAAGATCAAACCTTGAGGCACTCCACAGAACAGAGGCATTGGGGAAGAGGAGAAATTCCCCATCACCACCTACTTCACCCTGTCTGAGAGATAGAACTCAAACCATTTGATGACGGTACCGGTGAGTCCACAAAACCCACAGAGCTGATCAAGAAGCATGACGTGATCCACAGTGTCAAAAGCTGAAGAGAGATCGAGGAGCACAAGAACTGACCTGTCTCCTCTATCTCTAGCCCTGAGCAGATCATTATGCACTCTCACTAGAGCAGTTGCAGTGCTATGCCTGGCCCAAAAACCTGACTGGAAAGGCTCATAGATATCTAAGGATATCAGGTGATCCTTGAGCTATTGTGTCACCAATTTCTCAACAACCTTGCTCAAAAAAGGCAGGTTTGAGATTGGACGGTAATTCATCAGGATGTCTGGGTCGAGGGAAGATTTCTTTAGGAGGGGCTTCACCAGTACTTCTTTCAAAGTGATTGGGAAGATCCCCTCCACCATCGAGCACCTGGCAATCCTGGCAAACACCGGGCCAACAGCATCAACACTTCCCACTAAGAAATGCATTGGTGCCGGGTCCAGTTCACAAAAGGTGTGCTTCAGCTCCAAGATCATCTTAGTCACTTCAGACACCTCCACTGGCCTAAACTCCTCCCAGACAAACTGAGTGCCACTGAAACTCCCAACTCTATCATTGCGAGGCAAAAGCCTCCCTGGCCGAATCCCTGACCGGATGGTTGACACTCTGTCAGAGAAAAATAGAGCAAACTCTTCACATAAAGTGGTTGAAAAAGCTTTTCTCGGCTGGAGACAGGCAGGATGTAGAAGCCTGTCTATGGTCCAAAACAGCTGAGATAGTCTGTTTCTCCCCACAGCAATTTCTTTGGATAGAATTTCTGCCTTCTTATGAGAAATTGCACCGATACTCAGCATAATGAGCATGTAAGGCCAACCTATCGGCCTCCAGCCAGGTCTTCCACCAGCAATGCTCCAACTCCTGACCCCTGATCTTCATCACCTTGAGATCCCCATCAAACCAAGGGGATTTCAAGTGAGTAGATCTAGGTTATATATGAACTGGTGCAATGGCATCTAGAGCTTCGGCAACCACTCTATTGTAGGTGGCCACCGCCTCTCCAGTGCCAATCGCACATGCTGCATCAACCCTAGATAGGTCTGCTAACACCAACAGTCCCTCTGGGTCAACACCCCTTAAGGGGCAACAGCTGACCATCTCCACAGGGGAAGGGCTTTCAGAGTGGCCCCAAAGTTGAGCTCCACGGTGCAGTGATCAGACCAAACAACCTGATCAATCTTGAGATTATGAATCTCAAGACCCAGCTGAAACACCAGATTGAGTGTGTAGCCATGCTGGTGGGTAGCAGCAGCAATTGCTTGTGACAGGCCCAGTGATTGCATCAACTGGAGGAGGTCATAACTGGAATACGAGGATTCGTCGTCAACTCATGCACTGAAATCCCCCAGAATCAAACACCTTGGGAACTCCAACACCTGATCAATGACAAAGCCTGCTACCTATTGTAGGAATTTCCCCCACCCCAGGGGGGCAGTAAACAAGGAGAATCCTGCATCCTGCACCTGTACCCCCACTCAGTGATGCACTCAAAAGATCGGGTGCCACCAACTGAGTGCACTGAGAAACCCAAACTGGATCAAAAAATGATGGCCATTTCCCCCCTGTGATCCTTCTTTGGACAGTACACCACAGTATATCCAGTAGGGATAGCAGCCTCAGAAACTGTGCCTGCATCGTCACCCAGCCAGGTCTCCGTGATGCAAGCCAGGTTAACAGAAAAAATCAAGTCTGCAAAAATCGCAGTCTTATTCCTCATTGACCTGGCATTGCAAAGCACTGCCTGAAGAGGATTAGAGGATGCAGCTGGTCCTCTAGCTGCTTGCCCAATTGGCCTGGCGGGAACCTTGGGTGCAGAAACCAAACACGTCGGGGCTCTCCCTAGGCTCCAATTACACCCAGGGCATATCCTGCACCGGACAACCTCAATGCTGCTCACCACCCCCTCCTTAGCTGTCCTTGGCACTCGACGAACCACATGTCTCCTAGTAATACCAACCCTCCTGCAGCACCTCGTTACAGTGACAGAAACTGAGAGGCCGGTGATAGGGTAAAGGTCGTGGAGCCGAGAGGCAGCACAGGTGATATGGGGGAGGCCACGGCACCAACACATCTCCTGTCTGGCAGAACCAGTCCCGAGAGAGTACTAGATGTTAATACAAAAGTGTAAAGACAAGAGAGAACACAAAATGCTAATACATTAATCCAATCCCCAAATTTAACACCCCATAAACTAAACACAATAAACTCCCCCAAAAATTGCCCTCCCACAACCACCCACCAACAACAAACACAAATATCACAGTTTAGACCCTCATACCACACACACACACACACACACACACACACACACACACACACACACACACACACACTCTCTCTCTCACAAATAACTCAACAATTATTTATAACTATACAATCCTCGGGGGAGGAGAAACAGCAAATCAGCAAGTTAGAGTTCTCCAAACTGTTCACAAATCCATACAGTTCTACACTTGAAAGCTTATCCGCAGCAGATCAAGTCAAAATCCAGCTCCCCCTGGATATTTAACAGTATACGTGGATAAACACTGAAGAGCTCTTACCTCCATAGCCCAGTTCGAACAAATACCAGGAGGCTCTCACCCTCCTTGTACTTACCATTTCTTATGGTACTATTGAGGAAAATATCCCACTGACCCAATTTAAAGCAGAAAGAAATCACCAACCAGCCAGCGTCCATATGAAAACTTTGCAACCAGAAATGCAGGATTCAAGATCTCAGTCACCATTCAGTTCACAATCCTAAAGGAGCAGCTCAAACGACCAGGATCCTCTTCGGATTATCTTTACAAACTTGTGACCCAGTTTTGACCTGTCCTTGGCCTCTAATCAGTCCTAGGACTCCCCTGTGTCAGGGGACAGCCTCCAGCAGCTGCTCTGCCAGTTCCTTCCTTTGGGGATAGCCACCCTTCGTTGGCTATCCCTCCAGATGCCCCTGAACCACACTCGAGGCCAGAAAACAAGTTCCACTGGCCATGCCTCCAGAATTCCTCTCCAGCCACTCTCCTCACTGTCACACTGCTCCTCCAATTCCTCAACCCTGAACTCTCTATTCCGAGCTGGTCCACTGCTGCAGGTTCAGCCGACAAACTTCTGACTTCCTTATCTGACATCATAGTCTATGTTTCTATAATAATTCCACATTGAATAACCTGGCAAAGTATAAGGTAGGTGTTGTGCAGGGTAACTTTAGTGAACTGGGGAGGGCCTCAAGCAAGTGGCACATGCAGTGGCTTTTCCTGAGGTGTTACCTGTGTGCAGCCAGGGAGATGCAAAGGTACTCCACACCAGGTCATCTAATGAATAGATGAAAACATGATGCATTGAGGAGGACCACAGCTACACTGGGGAGTGGGGACCAGCCTGGGAGAATATGGCCTCTATAAGGGAGATGGTCTGCATCCTTCAGTCCTTAGTGGGAAGTTTAGCAGCTACTTGAATGAGCATTTAAATGAACTTGGAGGATGCAGTAAAACCAAAGGAGAAAACAATTGCTCCCCCCTCCCGGATGGTGGAGCAGCATGGAGGGAGGGCTCAAAGGGAGAAAACTCCCCTAGGGCAGGGGCACAGAGAGGCAGGAATGGGGACAAGACAGAAGAAAAGGATGGTTAAAGGATTGAAGGTGACAAAGAATAAGGAAGTTAAAAAGGAAACAGGAAAGGAAGGGGGAGATTCAAGGAAAAACAATGGCAGGAATGGGGAGTGGGGGAGCAGGTCAAGTTTATTTGCAGAAAAACTCCAGAGGTCGGAGGGCAGGAAGAAGGAAGGAAAATGTGGACAGCCTTGTGCACCAATGCAAGGAGTCTTGGAAAAAAAATTCTAGATTGGGAAGCCATCATGACAGAGACTGACCTGGATTTAGTGTCCATAACAGCGCTGTGGTGCACTGAGCATCATAGCTGGGATGTGGCAATATCAGGCTATTTTATGTTCAGGAAAGACAGGGCAGGGAGGAGAAGTTGTTTTACATGTGACAGAGGGAATCAAGGCCATGGAGGTACAGGGGACACCATGAGGAAAAGGAAGGACAAGAGGTGCTGTGGGGCACCCTGAAGACAGGGTTCAGGGCTGCTATTCATAGCAGGGTACTGTACAGACCTCCAGCACAGGGAGGGGAGTTGGATAAGGCACTTGGGGAAGCCATCATCAGAATGGGGAGTAAGGGGGAAGTGCTGCTAGTTGATGACTTCAATCTGCCAGACATAGATTGGAGCCTTCCAACTGCAGTTTTGGCAAGGAGTAGGGTCATTCTTGACTCCCTACAAGGGGATTTTCTCAGGCAGTTAGTCAAAGAACCCACTAGGAATGGGGTAGTACTGGACCAGGTGCTTACAAACAGGGACAACATTGCAGACATCACAGTGGGTAGTCTTCTGGGTATGCCATCATGGCACAGGTCAGGAAGCATAGGAAAAGCTAGGAGCAGTTGTAGAATTTGCAAAAAGTGTTTATTAGTACTAGCAATAGCATAAAAAATGTTACTTGTTCAGTATAACTATTTACAAAGGCAGAATAAACAAAGAAGATCCATCTGAGTTTTCCTTCGATCTCCGTGTCTCTCCCAAAACATTGCAGATCTCTCTCATAAGTCTTTTTTTTCCAATTGTTTAACCAGGTGAGACACACTAAGCTGACAGCTTGTTTAGAGGTGCAACCTGGGAGCACAGGGAAGTTAAGTGACTTGCTCAGGGTCACACAGTATGCAAGTGAGGGCTGTGGGATTCAAATCCAGGTCTCTAGATTTGTAGCTCAGAGACTTAAACCACTGCACTATACTGCCTCTGTCTTTGCAACCCCACTCCTTAACAAACATCCTGTTTTTTTCTAAAATGTTCTTGTATGTTTCAGGCAGGTGCAGCAAGAACACAATGTCCCAGAACTGAGGCCCTTTCTCCACAGCTTCTGAAAAAGGGCTTAAAAACTGCTCTCAGGTTAACCCCTTGGGTTCCCAATCGCTTTTTGCAGTCATCTCAAACTATAATTATATACATTTCAACAGCAACACTATATAATTTCTAAACAAAGGGATCCCAATATCAGTTACATTTCCACACAGTGATTTGCATATATTTTTATACCAGAAGATATGCAAGGGAGGAATAGACAGAACAGCTAGTGAGGGTAGCGAGAGGCAGAGAATTGCGAGACTGTCAGAGTGATCAAATCCTAGGTATCACGAGAAAATTTGGTTGTGCAGCCAGACAGACAAGAGACAGGAAAGGAAAGAACAAAGCAGATCCCTGCATTCAAACTCTCCATAACAACTGGGACAGGGTCCCATTCAACCCTGTCACAGGGTACTAGTGATTACTGTACAGTATGGTTAACATTTAGACAGGAACAGAGACTAACCACATGTCAATGAGAGTCCAGGACTTTAGCAGGGTGGGTTTTAAAGAAATGGGAGACTGCCTGAGAAACTGCTTCGAAGAGTGGGGACTGCCTGGAAGGGGTGGAGGCACAGTGGGGAAAAAAATAAGTGAGGGTATAATTAAAGCAAACCACCTCTGAATGAAGGGACTGAGTAAAAGCAGAAGGAAAAAGATATTATAATGTATGGTAAGTGCCTATTAACCACCATAATCGGCAGCCACACAGCTTTGTTATGCACTGTTTAGAATTTTAAAAGTTGTTAACCACACTTCGGAACTTCCAAACAGTGGCATAAGAAAAAAGAATGCACCAGAGTTCCATAATTCTCACACATAGAATGCAAACAGTGTTTTTTTGACCATACACTATAAAAGATGATGGCTGGGGATTGGGTGACAACCACGCTGCAATCACCTCTCGTGGTTGCTAGGGCTACAGTAAACCTCTTGAGCTGTGCTCTCGAGGTTTACCATGTTGCCTAGCAACCACTCGAGGTGATTACAGTGTGGTTATCACCTGACCCCCAGCCATTATCCTCTATGTTATTGTTCTCTAAGGAAGTATCAAAGGTGGCGATAGAAAAAGGGTGGCATTCAGGGGGTATAAGGAAACACAGAAGGAGGACAGTGAGGTATATTTATTAAAGCAGAGGGAAGTAACAAGGTGGCTACAGAAGAAAAGGCCCAGAAAGAGGAAAGAATATCCAAAGGTTATAAGATTTTCTTCAGATGCATAAGTGAGAAGAGGAAAGCAAGGGGAGGGATAGTGAGTGTTAGAAGTGTGGAGGGGGAGACTGCATAGAACAGGATCAAGAAAAAGCAAACATCCTGAATAGGTACTTCTGCTCAGTCTTCACAATGGAGAGAGGGGGAGATAGACCACCAGGGAGTAGCAGGAAGGGGGTGGGAGTTTACAAAAGTTCATTTTCAGAGGAAAGTGTCTGGAATGGACTTGCTGCTCTGAAGGTGGTAAAAGCTATAGGACCAGATGGGATATACCGAAGGGTTCTAAAAGAACTGGAGATTCTACTGCACCACTGACACCCTTATTCAGCAGCTCTGTGGAAACAAGTGCAGTTCTGAAGGACTAGAACACAGCTGGTGTAGTCCCACTACATAAGTGCAACAGCAGGGAGGAGGCTAGCAATTATAGGCCAGTCAGGCTTACTTCAGCAGTGGGGAAATTAATGGAAACCCTGCTAAAGGAAAGACTGGTAGATTATTTAGTATCCAATGAGCTGCAAGACAACAGGCAGCATGGATTCATGGAGACGGGAGGCCATGTCAAACAACTTAGTTAGATTTTTTGACTGGGTGACCAGAGAAAGAGATTAGAAGAGGGTAATGGACATGGCCTTTCTGGACTTCAGCAAGGCCTTCCACACTGTGCCACATAGAAGACTGATAAAAAATTGAGCAGCCTAGGGGTGGGATCCAAAGTGGTGCATTGGGTTAGAAACTGGTTAAAGGATAGGAGAACACAGGGTGGTGGTAAACAACACTGACTCTAATGATGGGAAAGTGACCAGCAGGGTGCCACAGGGCTCATTACTGGGATCAGTCCTCTTCAATGTCTCCATAAGGGACATTACTGAGGAACTGAAAGGGAAGGTATGCCTTTTTGTAGATAATACTAAAAGTTGCAACAGGGTGGACACTCAGAGGGGGTAGAGAGAGAGCAAATGCACAGGGATCTTGGGAAACTCAAGAACTGGTCAAGAGCAAGGCTTTTTGGGTTCAATGCCAACAAGTGCAAAATCATGCACTTAGGGCATAGGAACCCAGGCAGTGAGTATAGGATCAGGGGGCAGTACTAGCAGTCACTAAACAGGAAAGGGACCTTGGGGTTATATCTGATGGCTTCAAAGTGGCAGGTCAGTGTGACAAAGCACTGGGTAGAGCAAAGGACATAGATAGGATGAAGGCAATCCAGAGGAGGCAATTAGAATGTTGCTGGGATTGCATGAGAAGCCTTATGAGGAGAGACTGAGGGATCTCCACTCTAGAAAAGAGGACAGCAAGAGGTGACATGATTGAGACCTACAAGTACCTCAAGTGGGGAAACAGGGTGCAGGAAGGGTGTCTCTTTCAAATGAGAAAGAGCACCAGGACCAGGGGGCATGTGATAAACCTAGTTTGGGGGTGAGTTTAAGGGAGATGTGAGGAAATATTTCTTCACTGAAGAGGTGGTTGACACCTGGAGCAGACTGCCAGTAGAAGTGGTGAAGGTGAAAACAGTGGTGGGCTTCAAGCATGCATGGGACAGACATGGGGTGTATAAGAGAACAGGCAGGAAGGAGGGACAATCACTGGAGACCTGTTACTGGGGTAGAGCAAGCAGGGAACATAAGGGCAGACTGGGTGGGCTAAGTGTTTCTTTTCTGCTGACAAATTCTGTGTTTCTATCACATAACAGCTTGCTGGGAAGGTACTGCCATGAGCAAGCCTGGCTGCAGCAGTTGGACAGATAATTATCTCACATAAAGTGATACAAGTGCTGAGCAGCCTGCAGAAGAGGCATCCCTGAGGTTGAGTCTGCTGCGGGACTTGGGCAGATAATCTCACATCAGGCAATACAAGTTCTGGGCAGCTTTCAGAAGAGATATCACTGAGGTCAAGTCTGGCTGCAGCACTTGGGGCAGATAATCTCATATTGTGCAAGTGTGGGCCAGTTTGCAGGACAGACACTGTTGAGGTCAAGTCTACTTGCAGCACTTGGGGCAGATAATAATTTTGCATCATGTAATAAAAGTACTGGGCAGCTTATAAGAGAAGTATCGTGAAGGTAAAGTCCGGCTGCAACACTCGTAGAAAATAATAATCTCACATAGTGTAATACAAGTGCCGGGCAGTTTGCAAGAGCAGTACTGCTGAAGTCATGTCTGCCTGCAACACTAAATCGGGGCAGGTAATAATCTCACATTGTGTAATACAAGTTCCAGGCAGTTTACAGGAGAGGTCTCATTGAGGTTGAGTCTGGCTGCAACACTTAGGAGAGATAATAACTTCACATAGGGTAATACATGAGACTGGTAGTTTGATGGAGAGGCAGAATAGATTCTGCCTTTAGCATTTAGGGCAGGTAATAATCTCACATTGTGTTATACAAGTGCTGGATGGCTTCTAGGAGAGGCATCGCTAAGGGGGTCAGATAATTTCAAACCTTTGTACTTAACTGCTTCTCTCTGTTATAACTCCATTATGGGATTCATTTTTCCTTGTATATTATGTATAGTAATTAACCTTTTTGATCTGCTGAGGTGTTCAAAGGTCTCTTGTTTAGCTTTACAGAAGTGTTGTAAGGTCTAGTTCCCTGTTTATTTTCTGTACAAATATTTTGCACCCTATCTCTTGTGATGTGTAATTCTTGTATGTACGTCTTTATGTAACTAATCCCAGGTCACCCTCGAAAATGGGATTCTGGTTCCAGTGGGGCTATCTCATTACCAAAAAACAGTAAATCAATAAATAACCTCACATTTTGTAATACAAGTGTGGGGTAGCTTGCAGGAGAGGCATCACTGAGGTCAAGTCTGCCTGCTGTATTCTGGACAGATAGTAATCTCATATTGTGTTACAGAAGCAGTGGGTAATTTGCAGGCAAGGCTATGCTGAGTGGGACAGATAACGTCAAATCCAGTAATACAACTGCTTGTCAGTTTCATGGAGAGGCATCACCAAGTGGGACATTTTATAATTTCACATTCCGTAAAACAAATGTTGGGCAGCTTGTAGGGGAGGCACTGAGGAGGCCGAATTTGTTTGCAGCACTTGAGGAAGATAAGATATAATTTAAAGGTGCTGGACAGGTTGTAGGGTAGGGACTGCTGAAGCCAAAGCTGTAAACTCTGGTCTCTTTGTTGAGCACTTAGTTTAATATTCACAACTTGGGCTAATGTAGTGGGGACAACTAACAACAGCTACATGAAGGAGGGAGCCAAACATATTTATTTAGAGGGCTTAAATGTGACAGAAATTTACAACACCCCCTTGATTTTGAGCTTTTTATTTGTTTTGCAGTGGGAGTTTCTACTCTTCTTTTTCCTGCTTGCATTACACTGCATCAGTGTCAGTGGCTCAGCAGGTTGCACACTTGCCTCTGAGGCCAGAAGATCAGAAGGCTGTAGGTTCCATCCCACACCAGCAACTTGGGTTAAATCTCAATACGGACACTGTAGTGCAGCATGAGGGGGTGTTGCACTCCTGAGATACCTCTTTTAAATGACACGTTAAACTGAGATCCCAGCTGCCTATTCTGGTGGTTGCTCCAGTGGATGTTAAAGATCCCATGGCACTTCATGAGAAAGAGAAGGGAAGTTCCCTGGACGAGTCCTGGCCAAATTTCCTCTATTCACTAAAAATATCAACAGCTTAAACTGATTCAGTGCGAGTTGGTTTCCATTTGTATCCTTCCCACTCTTGTGATAAGGCTGAGAGGCAGAATTTCCTAGTCCTCCTTCCCAGTCAACAGCAACAACAACAACAACAGAAAAAACACTGTGGAAGAATTATTCCTCCTCTAAGAATTCAGATGTAATCATACCCTGGCTGCATTCGGTCAAACTTACTGTACTGCATATTGATATTGGATTTATTACACATCCCCTGCCTTTTATCCAGCAAAGAAGCTCCTGGTCCTGCAGATGAAATTTTGATATATTTCATGTGCTGCTGACGACATCCATTTGTTGTGGGTGATGATTTATATATCTAGACAGTCATGTAAAGATAAGGTAGATGAGTTGACAGGGCTTGGAGAATATGCATCCACATGTCACAATGATAGGCAAAAGTGGAATGTTAAAACTGGTGGTATATACTCAAGAAATAAATGGTCAGTAAATTCCTACTGGTTAGCTATGGCCACTGTAGGAAACAGTGCAACAATACTTTGGCAGACGACGCACGTGTTTTCTGACATTGTCCCATTCATTCTACGTTTTGGCAGTCTCTGGCATAGGAATTTGCGAAACCTTTGGTCTCCTCAACTTTTGTTAATCCACATATGGTCCTCCTTTCTATTCTCCCTCCCTCTGCGAAGTTACATATTGGAGCCACAGCATTTTTGTACATTCTGGTGACCAAAAAGGTGATTACTCATCTCTGGAGGCAGACCAAGGCTCCATCCTTACAAGACTGGCATTCTATAGTAATGGACATTTATCATGTGGAGAAAATCACGGTTACTCTTCAGAACTGGTTGCAGCACTTTACTACACACTGGCAATACTGGCAGCTCTATGCTGCATCTTATGATCTTTCTATGTTATGTCGACCTACTGGATCTGATAGGAGAGTGAGAACAAAGAACAAAACAAAAGAAATAAAAAAAGAAACAGAGGAAGCCATTGTGTTCTGGGATGCCTGAAGGTTGGGTTCATTGCTTCCACTATGCACAGAGCTTGGCTACACGGTAATGGTGAAACAGACCACTGAACTTGTTCCACAATTAAAAAAGACAATATTTTATTGTTCAGGTGCAGGAAACATAGCAGCAGCACCCCTCACCAGATATTAAACATTTTTGCGTCACCTGACGCTTTCTCAAGATGTCTTGAATATTGTCTTTTTTAATTGTGGACCAAGTTCAGTGGTCTGTTTCAACATTACCGTGTAGCTGCACCCTTACTGACACATGGGGCAATGGTACAGTTTGCTGGAATAATACCAAAGAGGTTATAGGAAAAAAAAAAAAATCACCCACTTTACTTGACGTTGATGGGACTACAACTCTGGACCCCCTAGCTATTGCCAATACCTTTAATAACACACACACGGACCTTAGCAGTATTTTTCCACCAGACGTTTTTGATGCAGATGTCACCCAGGCCAATCCTGTAAGCTCTCCCCCAATGACCAGTCACCCGCCATTCTACTTCAAAGAAGTCTCATTGCATGAAACCTGAAAATACATCCGTAAAGCAATTGGTAAATCTAGACACAGTGGGGACTCCCTTGACTGCAAACTGCTGTCCCTCACCTTGAGGAAGTTATAGCACCTTTAACTAGGATATTTAACCTCTCACTCAGACTCACACAGTTTCCCAATAAATGGAAATCAGCCACAGTTACCCTGGTCTACAAAAGTGGAGAAAGGATTCTTCACATGACCTACCAGCCTATCTCCTATTACCACCTCTCCCTAAGGCTCTTGAAAGCATTGTAGCTGACCAGCATACTGAATATCTTGACAAACATAAGATCCAATGTGCCCAACAACATGGGTTCAGAAAAGAGCATAGCACCACCTCAGCCCTTACGGAATTCATTAGTTCTATACACAGCTCCCTGGACCATGGTCAGCTAGTTGATTCAGCCTTCATCGACTTGACAAAAGCATTTGACATGGTCCATCACCCTCTACTACTGGAACTACTTAATGCAGGGCTCTCCTCTGGCTCCACTGCCTGGATTAAAAATTATCTGGACAACTGCACTCAACAAGTTAAAATTATTGATGTCCTCCCTGACTCAAGACCTGTTCACTCTGGGGTTCCTCAAGGGTCCATCCTGGACCTATTCCTATTTAGTTTCTGTCTGAACAGTCTCCCAAGCTCCTGCCCTGAACAAATCCTACTCTACACAAATGATGCAGTAATTTACACAACTCACCCGGAGCCTATACTCCTTGAGAACCAGCTACAACTCGGATTTGCCTTGGTAGAGAAATGGTTTAGTCATCACAAGTTGATACTAAACTATAAAAAAACTAAGCTTATGCTCTTCAGCAACTCCCATAACAAGCACAGGCAACATCCTCTGACTATCCCTAACTACCTTGGTACTGCCCTCGAACAGGTACAATTCTTTAAGCATCTTGGAGTCACCATAGACAGCAACCTATCATATGGGGTGCAGATAGATAACGTTGCTAAAGCTATAAATACTCGTATTGGTCTACTCTACAGACACAGGTGATCTCTGACCCCTGAAGCCTTAAGGATCACTGTACAGAGCTCTATTATTTCTATAATTGACTATGGACTGATCATCTATGGCTCTGCGACTGATACCACCCTCCGGCGTATCTCTACTGCTCTTAACAAGGCAGGTCATCTCATCTCAGGAGCCCACCATCTCACCCACATGTGTGACCTCTTTGCCCTAACTAGTTGAGTACAGCTTAAAAATTGCATCAAATACCAAACATGCCTGATGGCCAAGAAAATAACCTTAGGCTTCTTGCCACCTGGAGTACAAGATCTTCTAAGCCCCCTCGTAATACACACTGCACCCGAGGTTCTGAATCTCAGCTCCTGCAGGTCCCTCATCGCCAAACCACCCAGGGGCAAAGATCATTCACCTACAGGGCCCCCTCTGGATGAATGCTTCCAACAGTGACATTTCCGAAACTAAGCTGGGCCCATTCAAATCCAAGCTTCGGTCACTACTCTCTAGAGCTAGCACCTGTGACTGTCTCCCTTAACCATGTTTTCCCAAACCTCGACCTTAGCACTCGACTTCTTTTATATTAACTTATCACTCTTACCTCCTATCCTTCCCCCCTGCATCCCCCTACCCCCTCTCCATCCTTCCTCCCCCCTTGCCCCACCTCTCCTCACGTCCTCCACTCCCAACCCCTCTCTTACTCTTCCCATCCCACCTCCCACATCCTTCCTACACCCTGTGCCCATTTTGTCTTGACAAAGCCTGCTGGCCAATAGCAATGTACTGTATGCATTTTCCTGTGCCTGAAACTGATTAGCATAATGTGTCTCTGTTAACATAGAAACATAGAATTTGACGGCAGATAAGGACCGCTTGGCCCACCCAGTCTGCCCATTTCCCTGCCTACTGGATAAGCTGCAGATCCTAGTTAACCAGCAGCCTACTTCTTCCTACCCCAACCCCCTAGAATTGCCTTATGACTGTCCCATGCTTTACGTTAACTGCCCATTATGATTTTTGTACCTCCTATTTACACTTTATTGTACTGTCCTGTTTAATCCGTTGTCCTTTCTACTGGCATAGAACCTTTGTAAAAGAGCTCTTAGCTCAAAGGTATATGTAATCTGAGACTTAAATAAATTGCACTTGTTTTCTCACATCACGCTATTAATTTAAACATTTGTTTTAGACGTGCTTGAATGTACTTCCATTTAATGCAGTTTTTTTTAAGTTATTTTTCTAGACTCATTATACATTTAATGAGTCACAGTATAGTATACCTAAAGGGACACTGTCAACCCCCTTAGGTCTTAAACAGTTCTGAGTTTAAAGGAGAAGACTCCTGTATATGTATGATTTGGATACATCTGATGTATTTATTATACATTACATCAAGTACTGTACATATGTCAATAAGATCAGCCATTTCTTCTGTTGCAACACATATCTAGAGTTTGAGGCTCTGACACAAGGTAGTAAAATGTCAAGCAAGCCTCCATGTACATGCAAATGAGTTATATATAATACAGCCCCTCCCATTCCTTGATGTCACTGCAGCAACAGTGCAGAACAAAACACAAGGTATCAATGCTGTTCTAGCCTGATTTTAGTTTAAGTTTGCAATGGCCTAAGGCAGTTCTGTCATGCAACTCATACAGGGAGTAGTACTTTTAGCCTTAATACTGTATGTGTAGAGCAAATAATACATCCGATAGTATTTCATTCACAGGAAACAAAAGCTGTTCCTGTGTACTGCTCATTTCTCTCTGTGAGACAGTTGTAACATGTTATGGAAAGCAGTAGACTGAATCAGTCAATCAACCAATCGAGCAGTCAATCAGTCACTCTGTATTGAACCAGGTGAGCACCCTTAAGAAGATTTGTTACAAGATGAGCCTGGGCAGTTTACCAAAGAATCACACAAGACTGACTTATATACATCCCCTTTCAGCAGCCCGAAAGTGGAGAGCTAGATCATTCATTTACTTTATAAAGTGTATTGTTTTATATTTCAAGTGCTCCTTAAATCTGAGTTTCTGACTGGAAATACCAAGACACAGAATGCATATGACATGGGAGGAGTGAGCTAAGCAAATACAGAGCACTACAGACAGAGACTGATTAGTTTCTTTATCTACAACAGCTGAGGTGTAGCATCTGATTTGTGAGGGACATCCTACTTCAAATGCTGGCATTACAAAGCGGGCCGGGGGGGGCTGCCACAGCTTATCCTTAGTACCTTGAAAGTGAAGTGCTATAGCTCTCACATCACTGCTAATGATTTATAATGGGAATTGGGGCACTTTTAAAGTCATGGACCTGTGGGGCCATCACAGTTTCTAAGGAGGTTAGGGGAACTTCTTAAGGGTTAGAGAGTAAGGGACTCTAGTAGGATTTGAACCAGAGTCCCCCAGTGCTTGTGCCTGTGCTTTCCTGGTAACCTTTTCCTTGCCATAGCTGAATTCTTTATTGCCTTACAGCAGCCATCCGATCACTGACTGACTAGTTACAAATGGAAAGGGGGCTATTTGCATGATTGTTTCTCACTGCTGGCGTCAATCAAAACAGAGAATGTTAACACACACACACACACCTTAATACAACAGCTGCATAACACCACTTAAAACTCTTGTTGTACCCAGAGTCATTTATTGGGTAAACTGTTTTTGCTAACAGAAACAGTAACACAACACATACAGGCACTTCCTTATGTGAATACTATATATACCTTAAATCAGTGCTGCATCACACTCACATGGTCCTAGTCTCTATTAGACCTGCACTTCAGGATGTGCACAACACTTAAAGGGTTCCTCCATTACACAAGTGGGGAACCAAACATTGTGGGTTTGGTCTACTGGTGGAACTGCATTTAGTGCAGCACCATTATCTGTTGCTCTGATGACATCATCCTCTGGCAACACTGATGGTAAAATGGAGGACAAACACATTGATAACTTTTGAGGGCTGTATATTTTTATTTATTTAGGGATTCGGATCATACCTTTGAGCTCAGAGCTCTTTTACAAAGGTTCCACGTCAAACAGTGACAATGACAGCAATAACAAACAGTTTACATACAATACTCGAATAGTAGGTAGCTAGTATACAGTAAGGATACAATGTCATTCATAGTACCAATGGTGATAGTACAGTGTCAAGAGCATTCAACTAGGGTAAAGGACAGTGTTTATATGTAGCGAAGGAGATAAACAGGTGTGACACCTAGTGTGAGAGTCCAAGGAGGAGTCAATATTATTCCAAAAGAAAAGTGTTAGAAGTGAACTTTATAATCTAGATCTGGACAGCAATAGGACTGCTGACAACTGGGGGAGGCACACAACAGTTACACATAAGGAGTTGGGAAAATATTGGTGTGGAACTATGGGAGAATTCCCCTTTAAAGAACACTTTGTTTGATTGTTCACATTTTATAGAATGTGCTAATGTAGCTGGTAACATAGTTTGATTCAGACTCCTTTTTTATTTTTAAATGTGAAAAAACAGACTGCTGCCTTACTGGTGTTAACAGACCAAAATGTGTTTGTTTATATTCCTTAATCAACTCCCACTGCATCTTTCCTGGATTTGGGAACAGCCTTAACACAGTCCAGCCTCTCAAGATGCGCTGGGAGAAGTGGAGATGATAGCATTATGAGTGGCTGCTCTGTTTGAGGGTGTTCCTAATATTCAGTAAGTGTGCAGTAATAGTATATGAAGCATTTGAAACAAAACGAGGTGGAGCATAATTACAGCATTTCAGTTCTATTAAGAAAAGAGACAGAATGAATAACCAGTGACATAAGTGCATTTTAGAGAAGGTAATCAATCATAAAATATGGGTTTTCAACTAGAAATAGTATGAAGCAAAATGGGTTGACAGTGTCCCTTTAAGCAAGAAGGCATGACTAGGAGTTAGATTAACTGTTAATCTAATTCATGGGAGTGCCTTATTACTATTATAAATATTATTCCAAAAGAAAAGTGTTAGAAGTGAACTTTTTGACGTTTTCCTCATTGAGAGGAGGATTTTTAATCAAATAGTTTGTGCAACAACTGTTTAGAAATGCTGGTTCGGCATCAGAATATATCATTCCAGTCGTTCAGCAGTGCTAGAGGATGGAATGCTGACTTGAAGCATTCGTGTGTCATGGTGCTCAAACTGTAACTGACAGTGTGGCAGTATACAATTATTAACCGGAGATGAGGGATACAATGAGGAAAATATTTACCCCAGGGGATGAACTACTTACTTGACAATAGTCATGTTGCCTGAATCCAAAAGCTGAGGGCAGTATCACTATAGAAAGGCAATAGTTCTTCCCAAGGGGTCCATATATTCCCACTGTATCCCACCACAACTCCAGTCAAACACTGGTTTTATTAAAACTCACCCAAGTTACAATGCTCTTTTACTTACTTACACACACACACACTGAATATAACTGTATTCTTAACTTTTTTTCCAGGGCTTGGTGTGGGACTGTAGTTATGGCAATTCCTGTCTGCTATGACTTTCAATTTTGAAAATGTCATTAGTGCCAATAGTTTCCCCTCCCTTTTTCATAAATGTTTCCCTGGTAGCCTAGTAATATCCTTTTTCCTCACTCTATTTAAAATAAAAAGTTTTCCTGGTGCTATTGGTTCCTCCTCTGTAATCCCTGCTCCTGGTTTAAAAATTAAAAATAATGATAAAAAAATATATATTTATTTGACTGATACCAGTTACTTATGCCTGTTAGTTTAGTGGATCAGGGCAACAAACATACTCCTGCATCTAGTGGCCAAACCCTCTCACCTCACAGCACTGAGTTTTGACCTCATGCCCCTCATCCCCAGTTGCAGTGACCCCTGACCCCAACAGACTTGAAACACTAGCTTGATATTTCCCATCACTCTTCTCTGCTGCCAATCACCATCTCATGCAAATTTAATAGAGTGCATTATTGATTGTGCTTGCTTGAGATGGCACCCAGCAGCAGAGAGAGGATAAGAGAAATACTGGGCCACAGTCTCAATGCTGTCAGAGTCGGGGGTCATGGGGATGAAGGAAGAAAGGGGAAGTGAGGGCTCAGTACCAGGAATGGGCCATGCCTCTAAACTACTAGGTATAAGTAAAAATAAATAAACAAACAACAAGTGACTTGGGGGAGGACAACCACAGGCACCAACAAAATACTTTTAAACCAGGAGAGGGGGCTTGAGGGGATCATTAGCAACATGGAAGGCAGTAATGGGTAATCAGTGACACTCATGCCATTTTATTTTTTAATTGGTGAGAGTGGGAGCAAGGTTACAGTAACTGACAAGATCAGAACAGGGAATAGTTTGAAAAACTATTGTCTGTACTAATGAACTTTTTCCCTGTGTTTTTTTTTTTATATTCTTTTCTTTTTGTGGAGCTGGTAGGTGGCTTTGGCCCCTCCCATGGAGGGGCTCGTCTCTAAAGTCCTGGTGTGGATGCAGCCAGATCATCATGGAGCCTGCCAGCTCTGTTTTTTTGATGTCCCCCCCCCCGGGTCCACAATCATGCAATGGGTGGAGTGGCTGGGCTCCGCCTCCACAGAGGCAGGCTTAAGCCCAGAACGTGGGCCCTCCCCATTCTGATAGCATGCCTGTGCTGACACCCAACCACCACTGGGTGCTGGGCAACAGCATGCTGCACTAACTCCCTTCCCCTGGGGAAGGAGAGCTCTCTGTGGATGCTCAGTCCTTCCCCACCCCTTCCAACCACTGAGCAACCCTAGTCTTTTTCCGAATCCGGGTCACTGGTGTGGTACAAGGTGTGGCATCCAGCACCTGAACCTTCAGTGCCACCAGTCCGGCTGAATTTTTGCCTTCAAAAATCTTGTATATCATGTGACTGTCTCTGGTCCAATCAGATACCAGTATTTCTTTTTCTAAAGTTTAGTGAAGATGAATGAGTGATCAAGGTGACTTTGTGGAAGGCTGTGTGAGCAGTAACCCAGCATCTTTTCCTTTGCAGTTTTGCACAGCATGTGAGTAATAAAAGTTTTTGCACTCATTTATGCTCTTTGGGTCTTTTAAATAAGAATATTGGTATTGTGTCAGTGTAAGGGTTGCTGCAAGGCTTTTTTTGTTTGCTAGATTTGCTCCCAGCCTTATGTAGCAACGACAGGGGGTGACCCCTTTTTTGTTGCATCATTTTTTCAAGAACCCATATTAAAGCCCTGCATATAGTGTAGTGTTTTCAATGGTTTAGCTCAGGATTTAGGATGTGGATATGTTGATGAACACTTGACACTAAGTTGTATCCTGCAGGCCAATATCGCACCGGAGCCACTGGCCTTAACCTTCATGTTTTGCAGTCCCTCTCAGTCTTAAACTGGGTAAAAACCAGAGGCATCATTTAGGAGTAGCCTGGGGTTGTGGTTGAGACCCCTATGTCTTCTTTGCAACTCCTATGATGTCCACTGCAACCCCCTAGGAACCCCTTAAACTAGGTTTCCATAGCATTTATTTATATAAAATGTGCTGAGTATGGAGCTTTGCAACACCTATGATTTTGCTTAAATGGGACTTTGTAACCCCTATGTTTCTGGTGAAATGATGCTACTGGTAAAAACAGTTCCCTCCTGCAGCTCTTCCCAATATCAAATTGGGTAGTAAAACAGGACCACCTCCCTGCAGTCTTTCCTGATGTAAAACTGACTAAAATGGGACCCCTGGGCACAGTCCTTCCTGAAGCAAGTTAAAAAAGAGGCAAGACTCTACTAACAATGAGAGGTTGCATCTCTGATAAGCTATTCTGGATGAACAAAGTGTAAAACATAACTATCTTTCATCATGGGGTGCCAGTATATCCAGTAGTGTGTATGATCAAGCAGGAGAGGAGAGAGAGAGGGGACATGATAGAAACATACAAGTATCTTACAGGGAGGAACAGGGTGCAGGACTACACTATTTTTAAGTGAAAAAGATGTCCCAGGACTAGAGGGCATGGGATGAAGTTGGAGGGAGGATGATTCAGAGGAAACGTGAGGAAGAATTTCTTCACAGAACGGATGGTGGACAAGTGGAACACCCTGCCAGAGGAAGTGGTGGGGGTGAAACAATCACAGGATTTAAGAATGCATGGGATAGACATAAAGGAATTCTGGAGATATGGAGTAAGGGGCAACAGACTTCTAGGAAAACAAACTGAACTTACAAGCTCAAATGGGCAGACTGGGTGAGCCTTAGGCCCTAATCTGCTGACACTGTCTATGTATCTATGTATCTATGATCATGGTCGACAATTTCCACTCTCCTCTCACACTTCTTTAAATCTGTGGAGTTGGGGGATAAGTAAACATTTTATTAGGCACAACCAAGTTTAGTAAATGTGACATTGCATTCTAAGCAACACCATTAAGGGAGAACTCCACTGAACCTGAAAGTTATTTTTCCCCATTAGAAGCTGCCTTTTAAATTCTGGTTCTAGTTCTATTATTGTTACATCTATATGGGCCTATTAGTAATGAAAGCAGGTGTTTCTGATACATATACTCTGGTGGTGTTAGGTGCCATTTTTGAACTCAGTTTATGTCCCTCAACCACAGAGTTCTATAGCAGAAAGTGGATGCATTTTGCCAGCAATAGAATATCTGAGCAAGGGACATAAAGTGTATCATACAATTCTAAAACTGTACTTAGTACATATGTATACATCTGAAAATTTATTTACTTGTTTATTTAAATTTTGGCAACCGGGTAAGCCCACTGAGACCAGCGGTCCCTTTTTCAGGGGCGACCCGGGATTAGTTACAATGAGGCAATGGTTACTTACTGTAGTCAAGATACATTTTCCTACAATAGACAAGATACATTTGTTAGTATTATTACATACAAGAGTGACAGAATTTACGGTTTACAATACTGCTAGTACACGAGGCACAAGCCTGCTGGAATCATTACAAAGCCTGTAGAGAAAGTAAGTAACAGAATCTGGAACCAGTATTTAAAAAATCTGATTCTATAGGGGGAAATGACATACAAGTTCAGGAAGTTCTTCTTTAACTACTAGATCAATTGATAGGTTCCAGAGTACAACATGACAATAGCTTATGAGGCTCTCTAGCAAAATCAAAATCATAGTCTCTCTCTCTCATACAGATTTCTATAAACAGCATTTTGTTGCAAACAGATTGACCTTGTTTAATAAGAAAGAAAAGGGACCTTTAGGTTTCTTAGACTTTATTTTACTGAGGACTTGTTTACTGGAATTTCGAAGATTAATTAGCACATTTATTCACAATTTGGTGTCTGGCACCACTGCTTATGGAAACACTTTATAATTAGTGGGTGTTAATTGGGGCCAGCCAAACACTTGTGCTACTATTAGATAGTGTGACTATACTCTGCACATGTTTATTGACTGGTCTTTTGTTTAAATACACTAACTTTAACCAACAGCTATATATTTTGGACTTGGGGGGCACGGTGGTAGGCCATAGTCACCAGTATGATTTGATCTGCACAGCTCTTCTAAATAATGTAAACCAGCTCACTAATAGTGTGCAGAACTGCAGAGGTAAATTGCAAAATATTATATTCAAAGTAAGAAAAATGCATCATGTCAGCACCCCCCTCCAGTAATTGCATTCAAACATTAAAAGAGAATTCTTCCATTGAGTTTGTCCCCTCTACTTTGTTTGTGGGATTTTCCAGTTCTCTCTCTTTTTCTTCACAGTACTTGTTCAGGCTAGATTTGTAGCATCTGATACTATCTGTTTTGGATGTCTGTGTCCATCACATGTTCTGTAAAATTGTTCTTCCTGACAGTTCCCTTACATTCTCCTTCCTTCAGTCACATCACTTTTAACATATCCTTGAAGAATGGAACACCTCATTCTACACAATATTACATATTAATATGTCTACTTGTGTGTGTTTCTTACTGCATAAGAATATTATCTCATGCTGTTTGGGCAAGAGGTCCACAAAGCTGAGCAGTTCTGTCAGCCCAAACAGCATGAGATAACATTCTTATGCAGTAAGAAACACAAACAAGTAGACATATTGATATATTATGAAGCAGTCAAAGGTTTTCCATCAACATAAATTGTTAGCTAACTATTTAAAAAGCATTTTTGTTTCTTTATCATTTTCTGTTCCCCCATCTAGTAAATGCTGACAAGTGGTACAGTCCTGACGTGCTCTGATATTGTAGCAGGCAGCGGCTGACAAAACTAAGTTTCCTGGTGTTTGTTTTAAATAATAAAAAAAATATTTTAGGAAGTTTTTTTTTTTTTTTTTAAGTATTTTTGAAAGTGAACTGACATATGTTAGAGGCAGGAAAATGCAGAGCAGAACTGTGGTCAATGAGTGCCAGTTGACAATTGGAGACAGCAGAAGAAAAGTCGAGTGTGTGCGAAGCAGCATCTCTATGCTCAATACGAGGTACAGTGGTTCTCTGCTCTGATTGGAAGAAAATCTGAGCCTGATTAGAATATAAAATAGCGTGGTCACTGGTGTGTGTGTGTGTTACAAACTGCAAGCATTGCTTTCATTTTACACCCCTGTAGGGTTTCAGAAGCATGTAGCATGTTTATGACAGCCAGTACTGTAGTGGAGAGTACTATTTTTGCAGTATATAATACCTACTTTTTGTTTTGGGGAGGCAAATATACACACTACTAAACCCTGTTGAAAGTCAAGTTTAGGAGTAACACCCTTAATACAACTCTTCCCAAAGGAGCAGGGTCATATCCTTTGTTGAAGGCAAGTGAATGCATGCTTGTTTTTTTATGTACAGCTACTGTGTCTCTTACAGTTATAAGAGTGTATTCTTGAGTTCATTGGATGAGAACTGTGAAGTGAAGCTGCACAATTCAATTCTGGCACACAAATGATTTCATAGGAAACCTGTGTAACCATAAGAGACACTGTACACGTTATAAATCATGTTGCAGATTTCTGTTTAGAAAATTAACTAGAATTTAAAATAAAAATGTTTTGCTTTGTAGAAAACTAGGAACCGCTTGTGGAATATGGACTATGCAACTAAACTTATAACTTCAGAATTTTATAACTGCTTTGGTGAGACACCCTCTTATGGTTGCTATAAATTGAGGGAACACTCTTAACCAATCAGAGCATTCTAATTCTCTGCATTTAAAATGTGCAGGTGCCCTGGAAAGTGGAACTTTCTGGGAAGGATTTCTAACTTTCTAAAATATTATAGATCACCCTTAATCAATAATATACTGATATTTCTCCTAACCACTCATGGTTGCAAGAGTGGTCTCATTTACAGTCTTAGGGAATCAGAACTGCTCACCTTCTATTCATGGCTCTCATACCCTAAAATGTGTCTGAGACCACTCTTACAACTGCAAAAGTGGTCTCAAACCACTCTTACAACTGCAAGAGTGGTCTCAGAGGTTGTATTAACTTAAACATAAGAGTGCCTGGAATGTTTAGAAATAACGAAATCCTGACTGGCTAAGAACAATGTCAGGATTTATGTAATTGGTTTTGTATTGCTTAGATTGTTGGTGCTGCACTTATATTCTCCTTCAAAGGGATAACACACACACAAAAAAAACTGCAGCTGAACTATCCCCAGTCAGGTAGGTATGCAACTAGGAAAATAAGGTCTGTACACCATTTTGTATAATGTCCATAACCCTGTTTGTTACTTCACAGTTTATAGGATCTATGTTGTGTAATGCATGGGAGAACAGCGAGTAAAATGCACTTGCATGGGGTTTGCTTACATACAAATATATAACATATGAAGGTTGGGCATATGTTGCCCACGTGGTAGGGCAAAATCTTGTTCCCTCAAAAATAAATATGTACACCATGGCTCCCTTGGTATATGTATTCCTACAGAGTTGCTATTCAGCATAGTAACAGTGTGCATAATGGAAGGGACTGGGGTGAATATTGTTTGCCCATCTTGTGGCTATAACATGGCAGTGACTACATTTTATGATGGACCCATATCCAAACTCCTCAGCAAGAATATTATAGCCTACTCATGATGTAACTCCTCAAGTTTCATTCTTCTTCAGAAGTCTGTCTAGTTCTGTTTTGTATGCCTAAACATGCTATGTTCCTGCACTACATCAAAGTCTCTTCCACATGCTAGCCACACCCTCTATGTGAAGTAAAGTTTTCTAATGTTTCCCTTTAAAGATTTGCTGATGCTCCAGAGTAAACTTTGAAAAACATCATATTTAGGCAAATTGAGTTTATATTTCAAATATCCTCAACACGTCTTTCCTATTATTTGAGAAAATGTATGTATATATACACACACACACACACACACACACTCACACGACTTTCATACTATTACGTTTCACCCATCCCAGCAGCTCATTCAACACTTTAATTTATAATCATCTGCTGTGACATCAGAGCCTATTGCCATGAGAATGTCTGATGTCACTAGCAGAGTATTATGACCTGGGGGGAGAATAAGCAACTAGAATAGAAGAAGCCTTAAGGAACCAAGATCTTATTTTTATGCAAAGGATCATAGTAATGAATATTGTGTATTGCAGAACTAATGTGAAATATAAGCTGATCTTTGTGAAAATATGTTTGTCAACATTCTCAGGGAGCTGTACAGTATGTTACTTTTTGAACACATTTATCCCAGTTAATTTGTTGAAAGTATTGTAGGACCATACATGACTGAGAGGGTGGTTGTCATGTATAATGCAAAGCGATATGGCAATATTGAAATTTAAGGTCTTTCACCCCTGTGCATGCTCATTTTACTACTGAGCACTAAACATTTGTATTTATCACATAGTGGTAACTGTGTTAAACATGGAACAAAATTTTATATCTTTCTGTTTTCCTTTATTTGCATTTATCCTACGTTCTGGGATATTTTGACCAAGTTTGTCACATTAAAAAACATTTTTATTGCCTTTGTAACTACCTTGAATTCCTCTCGCCTCAGCAGCTACTGCTGTCTCTTCTACATAACCAATTTATATCATCAGTTACACTATTCCAGGCCATTTAGATGAATAGCAATGAATAGTATAACTGAAGTAATGGAATGTCTTGAAAATATGAAAAGAAAGAGCAATAGTTGCTTAAGAAAGGGGACTATGATGATAATTTTAGTACACTATACATCTAGATCAAGACTTTATTAAAAATTAACAAAGCATATCAGAATACACCACTGGCATGGAATGGAGAACAAATGGACATTTACCAATGTAAAAAAAAAAAAAAATCCTATATCACCTTTTAAGTCTTAATTTTCAGCTGGCAGACCAATGCAGCTATTTAGTTCAGTCACCACAACATATCGTAGCACAATTAAGATAAAAATATTAAATTGCAATATTAAGGAGGGGCTTATAAAGGGATCACAAAGTGTCTGCCTTCTCCAGGGGATAACAGCTTAGGAGGCAGAACCAGTGGGTCAGCAGGCTTCTCCTTTTTGTGGCTGGCAGGTCAGTTTGACCCTACAAAATCCACTCAGTAGAACATCAACATTAATTTGAAAGATTTGAGTATAATGGGGTTGCTCTGATGACAGCTGGCAGGGTACTTTAAACTTTTATGCACTTAGTGTACAGAAAATTCAGGCAACAAAAAGTAGTTTAAAAAAAAAAAAAACATTTATATTAAAATGTGTTTTGCTAGGGAGGGGGCCACATTCAGAGCTTTACATCCTGACCCTGTTAAGCAATAATACAGGACAGGGTGTAGAATATCACTGTGGAGGAGAAAGACCTTGGGGTAATGATAACAGGGACCATGAACATCAATGCCCAGTGCAGGAGAGCGGCTGCAAAAGTGAACAACTTGCTGGGGTGCATAGTGAGGAGGGTTTCACCCAGGTGAAGTGAGGTGATCTTGCCCCTCTACAAATCACTGGTAGGGCCACACTTAGAGTACTGTGTGCAGTTTTGGAGGCCATACCTAAAGCGTGATATCAGGCTGCTGGAGGGGGTGCAGAGGAGGGTAACAAAGATGATATGTGGAATGAAGGGGGGGAGAGACTATGACAGCAGGCTGGAAGACCTCAATATGTGCACCCTGGAGGATAGAAGGGACAGGAGGGACATGATAGAAGCATTCAAGTATCTGAGGGGAATCAATAAGGATAGGGCAGATGGGGTCTTTAAGTTAAGGAGGGGGAGGGTCACCAGGGGCACAGGCTAAGAATGGAGGGGATAAGATTTAGGAAGGAAATGAGAAGACACTATTTCACAGAGAGGGTGGTAGCAAAATGGAATACCCTACCAGAATGGGTGGTATCATGTAAATCTGTGAACAGCTTCAAAAGGGCATGGATCAGGAACAGGGGAGAGTGAGGATGGAGGGGTGGCAATGGGATGACAAAAGGGAGGGGGGTTGGGGCAGCTGCAAACTAGGGGTGTTGGCTGCACACTTGAGCAGACTTAGATAGACCGGGTGGTCTGTTTCTGCTGGCACATTCACATGATTGTATATGTCATTATCATGTCTTGGTGGTTTGTGAGGGATAGACAACAAAAAAGTGATTATATCCCATGATATACCACACCTTGGAGTATATTATTGCATTATAAAATGGTCCCAAAGTGCAGCAAAATGGCTGATTTTTGGTAATGAGTTTTGAACTGGGTGGATGATATATGGAGCCAAAGACTGCTTCAGCCTATCAGCTTACATGATCTCTCCTAGCCATTTTATAGTTATGAATAAACCATTCTGCTCTGCAAATAAATCACTAATTATTAATGAAAATCTTCTGATAATGAAGCATCATAAAATGCCAGGTAGGATCAAAGTGTGTTCAAGAAGGCATTTGTTTTCCCAGTGCCCTAAACTGAAGTGTCTACCTCTGGTCTATACAATCCCCCCACCCCCACCCAAACACCACTGGACAAGAGTGGGAGTAAATGCTGGACTATTTAAAATCAAGTGTATGCAACTGTATTGTCCTTCTTCTGAAACCACATCCCTGCAAATGCAGACAGCATACTTGCTCCGTCAACAGTTTTGTTTCCTCACTTATAGTTCTTCCAAAAAATTAAATACACAGCAAGGGGTTCAGGGGAATGTTTCTTGCCACCTAATTATTTTTGTCCATTCAATATTTTATTCACTTCCGTTTCGTTTAAAAAGAGTGGCATGATTTCTTAGAAAAGCTCTAATTTGTAGAAGATGAAAGTTAAATCTGTGTACTTTACCAAAGGTGCACTGAAACAGTCTCAGAATTACTAACTTGCCGCTTATTCTTCCAGGGCCCTTTGATCTTTAATTAGCTGAAACCAGTACTCCGGATCTGATGAAGTCTACTATTTACAAGGTTTCCTACAGTGCTCTGTTCACCAACAAGCTAGCATTTTATGAAAGTTTAGTCCGAAGCCGGACAAAAAGGTCTCAAAATACTGAACGAGTTAGCAGGATCTAGTAGCTAGTGCAGACATGACCAGTTAATTTATGTGGCCTTCAGCAAGTCACTTACCCGCCTTGAGTCTACCCTAATGTAAGGAAGGACTCCAGTGAAACGAGATATTGCATCTCACCGCGTAACTAAAGTGTGCATATAGGTGTGTGTGTTATAATTGTAATTATATACAATTAAAAAAAAAATATACACAGAACCCTCCATCGCGATATGCAGAGTTCCAGTGACTAACATTTAATGGTGTTTGTAAACGAATACTAAATATTACACAGTGTCACTCGATCGAAAAAGAAAGATGCTTGCAATCTATTAACAAGCATTTTCTGAGCAGAACCTTTTCCCCCCAAAACGTTTGCATTTTACTCCTTACAAAATGACCTAAAATGCGGAAAGGTACATATTCAGTAGTACAATAGTCGGCTGTCCTCTGTGCGGTTAACATTTGGGACTTAACATTATCTCGGTGGGCATTTTATTGTTACAGTTAGTGTACAAAAAGATTATTTGAGATAGAGAGATATTAACTGCAAAGTGGTTAAGATCGTCAATGCGAATAAAACAACAGTTTATATACTTTATGGTCGAGCTAAAATATCGTTACACTTTACAGAATCCTGTCAGGAGGATAAACAAGGTACCTAGAGATCCATCAATGATTACATTTCCACTGCATCCAGTTGGCAGTTATCAGTTAAATCGCCCTCCAATTTATGTAGAGCTGATGCAGGTGCAGCTCTACCAGAGATCCTTCTAGCTCAAAATCCGCAGATATTTTTCCTCCAACTACTTGCTCTAACAGCGCCCGCCCTACCCCCGTCTCATAAAATCCCTAGATATTTTACTCCAACGATTAAGTCTTCTGCCTCACAGGCTCCCCTAAATCTACTACAATAAAGTACGCAGAGTTAGTTGTGGAGACCCAATACTATAGTAAGAAGTACAGGAAATATGATGGAGTTGTATGTAAAGGTCCTGGGTCTGGCCCGGGCTCTTAGGCAATTTGAATCGGAAAATGACTTTAAACTTGCTTTTTGGCCCATTAACGTTTGGGCTTTTAACAGGTACAGCGTGCTAACCCAGTAACTTAGATTCAGAGTACCTGAAGCTTCCCAAGCAACACCTAGACATCTATGGTAAAAGAGAAGACCCAGCAATGCGCTACACCCATTAACTTTGACAAATTGTTTTCTATATAGATAATTCCTGAAGACCGTGTGCAAACGTCCACCTCTACTCCATTTTCTACTTTTAGCCTTAGGCTACTCGGTGTCTATCTGGTAGTTCATGTTTAACCCCCCCCCCCCAATAGATACCGATACATAGTGGGTGCAGGTCACCACCATTGTAACTTACTTGCTTGCTGCTGCTACATTTCACTTTGCTGGAGAAGTCTACTATACTGATTGTAAGAAAATCTGCATTCAAAACAGTAGATTGCATTATTATTTTTAGTCAAAAATTTAATGGAAAAGATAAAATAAAGGATTAAAAAATGTCAAAAAGT
This sequence comes from Neoceratodus forsteri, assembly GCA_016271365.2. Taxonomy (NCBI): domain Eukaryota; kingdom Metazoa; phylum Chordata; order Ceratodontiformes; family Ceratodontidae; genus Neoceratodus; species Neoceratodus forsteri. The sequence continues at coordinate 1,095,051,822 of CM057456.1, read as the reverse complement.
TGCATATCAAGTCTGCACACCCCCACAGCACCCCTCGATTGTAAAGTCTTGGATCCGCTACTGAACACACACACACACACATTTTATGATTGCTCACATTTTGTAAAAAGTACTTGTGTATCCGGTAGACTGATTCCGATTTCTTTTGTGAAGAATGACCGTCCACTATTTTAGTTTTACCACACAAAAAACACATTTGTTTACAGTCCTTGATCAACTCCCATTGCATCTTTCCTGGAATTAGGAATACCAGTCCCCAACACAGGATAGCCACTTATAATGCACTGAGAGGAACGGCTACTATTGCGTCACGAGTGGCTGCACTGTTGGGGGTGTTCCTAACTTCACAAAGTATGCAACAAGAGTGCCTTTTGCACTCATGTCAATTCTAAGAAAGGAAGCAAATGCAACAACTAATAACATCAATAAATTTTAAAGAAGATAAACGATCATAAAACGTGCGTTTTCAACTAGAAAAATGTATGTAAAAAAGGTCGACAGTTCCTTTTAAAATACTTCTTTCAGCGTGCATTTCTTTCATGTGTTTGAATCCCCACGCTGTTGCCTTTTTATTCTGTACACACGGAGCTTTCCATTTAAAACGGCGCGCAACGAAGTGTTGCCATAGAAAAGGGCATGATTGCATATCCCACTTCCCTGATCTTTCACACCAAATCCTGGATCGCTTCTTGCTATGAGGGCCGTCAAGGTTCTAGGTACCTCATATGCTGACTACCAGGAGTGTTTTTTATTTTCAGTTCTAAGCCATATATGGCAGCCATCGTTTCCCGGGGGGGCTAAACTAAAACATTTATAATACTGACACTCTGATATGACTAGAATATTTTACCACTAATAAAACTAGAAGAGACCTGGATTTTTAGAGAAATAAATGGCAGGTCAAAATATTTTGCTTAATTATGTTGCACTGTTGCTTTGAAATGCATGGCATATATTTATGAACATTATAATTGTCCTTTGTTAGCTACCTTATATTGCCCTCACTAGCCCTTTTCAAATGTATTAGTCAATAACTGAAAGCTGCTTTCTTACAATACAAGTGGAAATGATGAGGATAACACGTGAACTCATGTCCAGGAATAGAGGCATGTATTCTTAAAATACACTTTACAAAAACAAGACAATGAAACCCTGCTACAGAATATGGGGAGTGGGTGGGAGGGCATAAAAACTATTACCGTACACAGACAGGAACAGTACCTATACAGAGAATTACCGCGTTAATAATTGCCAGCACCCACGACAAAATCCCGGTTGCGTTTAGGTCGGTTGGATTTCCTGCACGATTTTATTAACTAAAAATCTGGCTAGCACATGAATTAGAACACAACTTACTATATACCCACTTCCTGTCGCTCTAGTTTGTTTTTCCACCTGGAATCACCTTCTGCAGAAAGCAACCCTTGCAGCAGAGCACCCCAGGGAGTTTCTGTTGCAATACAGATTTCCGTTATACACACACATTTTACAGTCACAGTAGCCAACTTCAGGATGTTTATTTCTTGAGAATTAGTGCACTTCCTGGGTGCAGCGAAAGGCATATATAGTATTATAAATCAGATCCGAGAACTCTGTCAATCAGATCTTTGGGAGGGGGAAATACAGACAGTCACTAAGCAGGAAAGGAACCTTGGGGTTATTATATCCAATAATTTCAAAGTGCAGGACAGTGTGACGCCTAGGTAGAAGTATCCCCTAAACAGGACGAGGGAGATTGTGTCACTGATGCCTGCTTGGGAAACTCGGCCTGGAGTATTGTGTCCAGTTCTGGAGGTTACACCTCAGAAAGGACATAAACAGGGTGGAGGCAGTCCAGAGGAGGGCAACTAAACTGGTGCAGGGGTTGCACCAAAAGCCCTATGAAGAGATCTCAACATGTACACCTTGGAAGAGAAGACAATAGGGGGACATGATAGAGACACAAGCACTTCACATCAATAAACTGTGCTAGAGAAGAGTCCTAATGAGAAAGCACACAGGACCAGAGGACATGAAATGGGGGGTTTAAGAGAGATGTGAGGAAATACCACTTCATCAGTGGTGGACACCTGGTATAGACTGCCAATGGAAATGGTGGCAAGAAAAACAGTAGGGTGCTTCTAACATGCATGGGATAGACCTATGGTAATATTAGTAAAAAGGGTCTACAAAGACAAATTAGGCAGGGACCATCTGGGCAGACTGGGCGAGTCAAATTGCCAACAAATTCTATACTTCTCTCATAACTGACCTGCCTTATTTCTTGTACAGCTGAAGTTTTGCACATGCCACTCTCTCGCAGTGCCCACTCTGCTTTGAAAAGGGGGCTACTGCCCCCACTATCACCACACTTCAGCAGTGCTGCAGATAATTTGTAGTCCTGTGATTTTATCATCACACATTACAGTCTAGATTATATAGTAAACTATAAAATAGAATAAAAAATACCTACCAGTGCAAAGTTCAGACCTGCAGCTACAAACCCCACTCTGAGCCCCACAGGGCCAACTCACACAGACCATGATCTGAGAGTGTGATGCAACAGTTGGACCATTCCAAACAGTAATTTGCACGGAGGTTAAAAAGATTCTCGAGTGCCCTTTTCTCATGAACAATAATCACTGGCAAGCTTGGTGGAGTTCTAGTGCTTAGCAATAGTGTTTATACAGAATGTGTAGTTACTGAATAAGAAGGTATCTCATGCTGTTTCAGCTGGTAAACAGTTCAGTGATCCAGTAACATCTTATTTCAGTAAGACATCACAATGCCTAAACATAAAATGGAAGGATGGTCTGTTTTTACATCTTTATATTACATTTACAATCAATGCCGGGTATTGACTTTGTTTGTTTACATCCCAACTTAGAAGTTGATGGCTGATAAGGACCGCAAGGCCCATCCAGTCTGCCCATTTGTTTTTCTACCTTATAAATGTGCCATCGACCTTTGCTCAGTCAATGGTCTATCTATTCATACTCATCTGTATTGCTCCCTTATTCTTATTCCATGTCTGTGTGAAGCCCTGCACTGTATTCATATCCACCACTTCCTGAGGTAGGCCATTCCATGCACCCACCTCCCTTTCCATGAAAAAAAAAAAAAAATCCTCACATTACCCCTTAATCAGCTTCCCTCTAATCTCATGCTGTGTCCTCTTATCCTGCTGTTTTTCTTATATTGAAACTTGTTAGACTTTAAGGAGTTTGAATATTTAGATCATATCACCTCTCTCTCTCCTTTGCTCTAGGGTATACATATTGAGCTCCGTTAATCTGTCCTCATAGGTTTTCTGATGCAGTCCCTGCACCATTTTGGTTGACTTTCTCTGGACTGCCTCAACTTGGCTAATGTCCTTGTGAAAGTTTGGCTTCCAGTACTGCATGCAGTATTCCAGATGGGGCCTAATCAGTATCTTGTAAAGAGGGATTATTACCTCCCTTTTCAGACGTGATACCCCTACTAATACACCTTAACATCCCCCTAGCCTACTGCTTGGGGGATGATTTCAGGTCATCTGTGATAATGCCCAAGTCTCTCTTCCCTTGTGACTGCCAGGAACTCCCCTCCCAGCCTATAGGTGGCTTCAAGGTTTCTCTTCCCTATGTGCATGATCTTGCACTTCTTTGCATTAAACCCCAGTTGCTACTCTGACCATTTTGCTAGTTTATCCAGGTCTCTCCTCATTCTGCCTATCCATTGCTAGTGTAGTGGCATTTTTCTTGTCATTTTTTTTTGTTTCCTAATATTTTTGTAGTGTAGGGTCCTTCTATAATAGGAATGTCTGCAGCCATTCATCATTTGGTTCAGGAGTGATGAGACATCTACAGTTTGGCAATGTGAGTGTGCAGCACAACATTTACAGTCAGGAGGAATGAGGCATCATGTTGTGCAGCAACTGGGAGTCTGCCTCAGCAGCATGGAGAATTTACATGCAAGAGCTGGAGAATTGAGGGATATGGCTGTTATTTAAGTGAGGCTGAAGGCGGTGTTAGGTTACCAATGAGTTTTTAAGCAAGGGCAGTTTTTTTTTTTTTTTTTTTTTTTTTTAAATGTACATACACACGCTATCTCCCTCTCACCCGCTTCTCTCTTCACCCTCCATCTCCTCTCCATCCTCTCCCCCTCACCATTTCTTTCCTCTCCATCTCTCATTCCTTTTGCTCCATCTCTCCTTCCCCCTCAGTCTCTCACCTCATCTCTCCCAGCCTCTCTACCCATCTCTCTCACCTTTCCCCATCTCCTTCTCCCCGTCTCTCCCACTCCCTACCTCCTTTGTCTCTCTCTCTCTCTCTCTCCCCCTCCATCTTCCCTCCATCTCTTTTCCCCCTTCATCTCTCTCTCTCTCGTTCTCTCCCTTCATTGGGGACTAGGGCTTCACCTGGAGGGATGCAGGTCTCCACTGGTGCGATGGTCTGCATCTATCCAGGAGGAGAACCAGGATCCTAGGTGATGGTTTTAAATGCTTCATTGGCAAGCATTTAAACTAGCCAAGGGGGGAGGCACTGAAAAGAAGGGAAATCCTAGTACACGCCAAACCATCCCCCTCCCCCCCCAAAAAAAAAAAATCAGGGTAGTTAGTGAGGTGAACACCAAGATATAGCAGTCAATAGTAAGAAGGGCAGGGGTAAATGGAAAAAGAAAGTCAGTAAGGACAGGGATGGGGCAAAAGGAAAAAGCCATTAAAAAAAAAATTGGAGGGCAATGAGTACCAATGCCTGTAGTCTAGGTAAAAAGCTCACCGAAATGGTGGCCTCGATGAAGGGGGATGCCTGGATATCGTGGCAGTTACAGAAACATCGTACACAGAGAACCACGACTGGGATGTCAACATACCAGGGTACACAATCTACAGGAGTAACAGGAAGGGAAGAAGAGGAGTAGCTGTCTATGTAAGGGAAGGGATCAAAGCATAGAACTAAATGGTAAACGGAACAGAGGAGGCACTGTGGATCACCCTGGAGACCGGAAATGGCACCACAATCCGCACAGGGGTAGTATACAGACCCCCGTCTCAGGGGGAGGAATGGACAAGGAAATTATAGAAGGCATCCTTAGGATGGCACAGAAAGGTGAGATATTGCTGATGGTGGACCTGAATATGCCAGATGTTAACTGGAACACCTTTGCTGCAGCCACATCCAAGAGCAGGGCCATTCTCGATGCCCTACAGGGGGCATGCCTCAGACAGCTAGTTTTGGAACTCAATCAGGAGGAAGCAATCTTAGACCTGGTACTCTTAAATGGGGACAGTGACAGTATCTCCGATCCTTAAGTGCGTAGTCATCTGGGAACAAGAGACCACCAAACAGTTCACGATTAAAGACAGCTGTAGAGTCAAGCCATACAAAAGTAAAGGTACTGGACTTCAGGAGGGCTGTTTTGTCAAAATGGGAGTGTGCCTCAGAAAAGCACTAGTAAACAGGCAAGAAGGTGGGGTGGAGTAACAATGGGGAAACAAAACTGCCATCAGAGACACAATGAGCCTTTGTGTGAAGCAAATACACAAATCAAAATGAAGGAAAAAAAAACAAAACACTATGGTTCTCAAAAGAAGTGACGGGGAAGGTTAGGGAAAAAAGATAGCATTCAGGAAGTGTAAGGAAACACAGAAGGAGCAGGACAGAGAACGGTACCAGTTAAAGCAGAAGGAATCAGGGAAGGCAGTCAAAACAGCAAAGGCCCAAACCAAGGAAAAGATAGTCAACTCTTAAGAAGGGGGATAAAACCTTTTATAGGTACATTAGGGAGCAAAGAAAGATTAAGGCAGGAATACGGAGGTTGAATAAAGAGGAAGGTGGTTGGGCAGAGAGCAACAGTGAAAATGCAGGGATACTGAACAAATACTTCTGCTCAGTATTCACAATGGAAGAGCAGGGGGAGATACCTAATCCAGTCAACAGAAGCACTCAGGATAGGGTGGTTGATATTAGTCCTTTCACAGAAAGGATTCTGAAAGAACTCAAAAACTGAAGGTGGATAAAGCAATGGGGCCTGATGGGATTCACCCCAGAACTCTAAAAGAACTAAGGGAAGAACTAGTATCACCACTGACTACCCTTTTTAACAAATCATTGGAGGATGGTGTGGTACCAGAGGACTGGAGGAGGGCAGATGCGATTCCCCTTCACAAAAATGGGAGCAAAACAGAGGCAGGAAACTACATACCTGTCAGTTTGACCTCAGTGGTAGGGAAAATGATGGAATCACTTCTGAAGGAAATTGTTGAGTACCTAGAGGCCAGTGGGGCTCAGGACCCAAGGCAGCATGGATTCACAGCAAGAATGTCATGTCAGACAAATCTAATTGATTTCTTTGACTGGATGACCAAAGTAGTAGACCAGAGAGGGTCTGTGGACATGGCCTACCTATACTTTAGCAAGGCATTTGACACAGTCACACACAAAAGGTTAATAAATTAGCCAGCCAGGTAGTGGGTCCCAGGGTGGCAGCCTGGGTAAAACACTGGCTGGACAACAGGACACAAAGTGTAATAGTAAATGGAGTCCACAGTGAAGAAAGTGGGGGTTACTACTGGGGTACGGCAAGGTTCAGTACTGCGGCCGGTCCTTTTTAATGTCTTCATAAGTGACATTGCAGATGGACTGGAAGGAAAAGTATGCCTCTTTGCAGATGACAAAGATCTGCAACAGGGTTGAAATGCAAGGTGGGGTGGAAAGGATGACAAGGGACTTGGCAAGGTTGGAGGAATGGTCAAATGTATGGCAGCTTAGAGATTCAATGCAAAGGAGTGCAAAGTAATGCACCTGGGAAACAAGAACCCAGGGCAAGAGTACACAATGGGGGGTGAGACACAACAAAAATGGAAAGGGACCTGGGGTAGTCATATCAGATGACCTAAAAGGTGGGCCAACAATGTGACAAGGCAGTAAGGAGGGCTGGGGGCCGGGGGTACTGGGATGCATAGGGAGAGGCATCACCAGTAGAAACAGAAGTTGTTGGCCCTCTGTACAGACAGTTAAGACCACATCTGGAGTACTGTGTACAGTTCTGGAGACCCCATCTCCACAAAGACAGGGTGGAGGCTGTCCAGTGGAGAGCAGCCAAAATGGTGCAAGGTCTGCGCCAGAGACATGAAGACTAAGGAGCTTAAGATGTATAGTCTCAAGGAAAAGGGGGGGAAGGCATGATAGAAACTTTCAAATACCTTAAGGGAATCAACAAAGTCCAAAAGGGTAGCATCTTTCAGAAAAAGATGTGGAAGAAAAAAAGGAGGGCACAATTTGAAGATGGGGGGCTCAGAGGTAATGTGAGGAAATATTTTTTCACAGAGGGGGTTGTAGATGCATGGAACAGCCTTCCTGAGGAAATTGTAGAGTCAAAAACAGTGAGGGAATTCAAGAATGCATGGTACAGACATAAGGCAATTCTAGTGGGGGTAGAAGGACGTAAGCCGTTGGTTAACTATGATCTGCAGCTTATTTGTTAGGTAGGGAACTGGGCAGACTAGGTGGGCCAAGTGGTGTCTGTCTGTCCGCCCCTCTCCGTCTTCCCACCTCTCTTCCCCTCCCTCTCAGTCTTCTCTGTCCCCGTCTCTCTCCCTCTCCCAGTCTCTCCCCTGCCCATCTCTCTCCCCTGCCCCCCTCTCCCCATCTTCTCTATCTCCACCCAAAAATCTCTCCCCCTCATCTACCCCTCTCCATCTCCCCTCTCCCATCTCTTCTGCCCATCGCTCCCACCCCATCTCTCCCTCCCTCCTTCCTCAGTCTCCCTCCCATCCCCCTACTTCCTCCCTCTCGCTCTCTCTCCTCTCCTCCATTTTTCTCTCAACTGCCCTCCATCTCTCCCCGTCTCCCCATCTCTTCCTCTCCCTCTCTCCATCTCTAGCTCTCCTCTTGCCCCCTCCCTGTCCCTCAGTCTCTCCCTCTTCATCTCTCCCTTCCTCTCCCTCCCTCCATCTCTCTCCTCCATCTCCATCTCCCCAGTCTCCCTTCCCATCTCTCCCTATCTCCCTCCCTCCCACTCCCGCCTCCATCTCCCTCTCACTCTCTCCCCTCCCTCTGCCCCATCTCCCTCTTTGCTCCCCATCCATCTTTCCTCCCAGTCTCTCCCTCTCCCCAATCTTTCTCACTCTGCCATCTCTCCTCCTCTCCATCTCCCTCTCCCCATCTCTGTACTCATCTCTCCCTAGCTCTGCTTCTCCCCATCCCTTACTTATCTCTCTTCCCATCTTTCCCTCACTCTGTCTCTCCCCTGCACTCTCTCCCTCTTCCCTCCCTCTCAGTCTCTCTCTCCCCTCCCTCTCCATCTCTCCCCTCCCCAGCCATCTCAATCTCCCTCATCTCTCCCCATCTGTCTCACTCCCTCCATTTCTTCCCTCATTCTCTTCCCTCAGTCCCCTCTCCCCATCCCTCCCCACAAACGTCTCCCCTCCATCTCCCCCCACCCTTAGTCTCCCTCCCTCCATCCATTGCCTCTCCCTTCTCTCCTCCTCTCCCTTCTCCATCCCCTCTCCATCCCTGCCCATCTCTCCCCTTTCTCCTCTCCCTCTGCCCATTTATCTCCCATCTCCCCATCTATGCCTCCTTATTCTCTTCTCCCATCTCCTTCTGTCCCTCCCTTGCCCTTCCACTTCCTCCCCCTTCATCTGTCCCTCTCCCACCTCTGCCTCCCTCAGTCTCCCCTCTTCATCTCCCCCCTTCTCCCTCTGTCTGTCCTTCTCCCCTCTCTCCTCCACATCTCCCCCTTCTCTCCCTCCTCCTGGCTGTCCTCTATTCCACCCAGTCTCTCTGCCCTCCCTCTCCCCTCCCCAGTCAGTTTTACAATATAGAATTTGACTGCGGCAGTTTATGTCTATAGAATGCTCAAATGTAGAACTCTGCAGTTTCACCACACAATTTGCTAAATTTATGTTAAAAAAAAAAAATCTACCTCTCATGCAGGACACATTTTAGCATGGCAAACCAATTATTCTGAAGTATTACCCCATAAATATATTTATATGGGAGTAATGCAATGTCCCTATATTCCCTATACAGCATCCATCATAAAATCATAAGAATGTCCTTCATCTTAGGAAGATTACTCCTGACAAGTTCACTGACCATATAGAAGGAATGTGTAGAAAAGCAAAAAGGTCCAAATTGTACCAGCTTACCCTACACATTTATCCCAGGAACACAAAAAATAGGTGCGATTAATACCATAATTCTTGCAAGTCTGCCCTTCAAATATGCAAGCATTTCACCAGCTACTTAAAAGACAAAATGCTAGTGCAAAAAGCACTGAAGCAAGGGCGAGTCTGGAAGGGCACTGCAAATTAACCAAGTTTCTCAGAAACATTCAGATATAAAATGGGTGTGGAAAATCCTGCTTCCCAATTGGTGGAGATGATCCCAAAGCAGTGCAGATAAGGAATGTAAACCACACTGCTAAACAAATTGTTGTTAGAGACCCATTTTATAAGTGCAAAACAATCCATGGTGTGGGTCACTATTCCTGAATCGCATTAAGTGGCTGAAGGCTCTGTTCAAGCACCTCATGTCTCTAGCACACCTGGACATGCACAGTTCAGGAACAGTACTACACATGTCATGTCTTATTACTTACATACAGCATCTTTTAAGAATAAAAGATGCTGAGAAACGCAGTGTACTGTAGGCACAACCTATAGGTTACGCTGCCAACCATCCCCAAATCTTTATACTGTAGCATATCAGTTGATTTCTAACTTCATCAAAAAATTTTTAGGGTTTGAAAGTGCCTTTGGTTTGTATAAGACTCACTGTGGTAAATCTGTTGGGTGCAGTGCTACATGGACTATGTTCCAGAGTCTACACCAAGGACGTGTCCCGTTCAGATCAAATGAATGGGAAACAATGTACTTTTCTACAGGACTTATTTATTGTATGAATCTAAAACATTCTGGGCAACATTAAATGCAAAATATAGATGTTTTAATGCATGGATAGTTTTGTTCACATTGTTCCAATATTTTACATTATTTACATTTTTGAAGGTTGTAATTACAAACAAAAGGGCAATTTTAAAATGTAACAATTACGAATAAAAAAAAAAAAAAAAAAAAACTTAGATACATTCTTCCCACACAAAATGTTAGCTGAATCTCGCTTTCACTGTTAGTGCATTGATCACCTCATTGTGGCGAGTGGTTTTAAGAGTTGCATCTTAAAATCCCTAGTGCACGTTTATTGGGGGACATTAACCCGTCTTTCCCTTTAGTATAATTGGAAATCCATTGATTTACCATAAATAGTATACCTACTATACTATTCCTTCATATTTAAATTTTACTTTTCCCTTTGTAGGGTCCCTTACTGATCCCCCTCATTAATGCTTTAGTTACCAATTTCCTTAATCTGGCAATGTCAGTGGTTTGGAAGCCTGGACAGCACCTCACATAGTGGTGAGTTGTTTTAAGAGTTGCATCTTAAAATCTCTAGTGCACATTTATTGGGAGATATTAACCAGTCCTTCCCTTTAGTACATTAGGAAATCCATTGACTTACCATAAAAATTCCTACTATACGGTTTCTTCATATTTAATATTACTTTGTAGGGTCCCTTACTGATCCCCCCCCCAATATTAATGCTTCAATTAGCACAATGTCAGTGGTTTGGAAACCCGGATAGACAGCATCTTAAATAGGCTTCCACTCCACAATCTCCCTAGTTCATGAACAGACTGGTAATGCAAGAGGGGGAAGACCAAAAAAAAAAAAGAAACAGAAGTAATGATACACTAGGGAGAGGTGAAACAGACCATTTTCAAAAGAGAAAGCTGGGGCTGTTCTCTTGTATACCCTGTTAATAAAAATAGTTTGAAAAGCACCAACTTTTTTTTTTTTTTTTAATTTCTAACACTTATGTAGACAATCTGTACAAGATACTCCACTTATTCTACAGTGGACATATACAGCACAACTGTAAAGTTTTACTCTAATATTCAATAAATTAATCATAAAAAAATCCATGCTTACAACTCCCCCTCCCCCCGGTGCATTCTTCTAAAATTAAACACCGTTACATTAAGGGAACAGTCTGCTCAGTCTGTTGCTTACAGCAATCGAAAGCTTTGGCACCTTCTGTAGAGAATTGCACAAACCACATATCATTTCTCAAAGTGGCAGGCTAATTTTTGGCACTCTGCAAATCCTAAGGTTTCAAATTAATCAGTTTGAAAATATATATTAATATATATTTTAAGGACTTGTATAGAAAGCATAATAGCCCATGGCTTTTGAAGTGTCTTTGCCATATTCATCAGAGCCAATGTCCTCACATTTAATTGTTGGAGAGTTTTCAGTGCTTGAACTACTAGGTGAGACCCTCCTCCTCTTGCAGTCACTGGTGTATACCCCTGAATCTGTAGAATCCAGAGACTTTATGGAAGGAGGAGTTTCAATCCATGTGGAGCTGGCTTCCTCCTTTACCTTCTCTTTGCTGGGCAACTGATCTTCAGAGAAACCAGTTGGAGGACTTGTTCTGGAGGACCAAGATAAACCAGGGTTCATCTTTCTCTGGTAAGGAGAACCCCTTGTTCCCCAGCTGGCCATGGAAGCAAAGGCTGGGTCTGAATAGTATCCCAAAGCATGGGATGGCTGGAGGGGTAGAGACTTGATACTGTAAGGGAGTAAGGCACTGGAGGAATAATCTGCCTCATAGGATGTTAGGTCCAGTTTGTTGGCACCAGATTGTTGAACAGGAGTAACAAACCATCGTTGCGGAGAGGGATTGGGTACTTCCTCCAGCTGCTGAGGGGAGAGGAGGCCATTTGCCTGTGGCACCGTTCTTTCTCCATTGTAGAACCGAGCTGGAGGCAAACTATTAAACTGGTCCTGGAAAAAAGGCTGGACACTGTAACGGGTACCAGGGACAATCTGGTGAGATCTGGGAGAATCCGTGGGAGATGGAGCCAGTCTGTCGCCCTCTGGAGCCGTGTACATGCTGAAATTAAGATTAAAACATTTTAAATGCATTGTTTCAATAAGGTTCATGCAGACAAATTCTGCCATGATTATGCATAAATGAATAATTGGTTTCTAGTACAAAAAGAGAGTGTTGCTACACATTTTGTTGGGGTTTCCTAACCTACAAAAGATTCAGGACATAGTGTATGTTCCTGTTAAGCTCCAACATTGTCATAGTGCATTCATGTTTATTTTACAATTTACTGGTGAAGTACAATTTATATCACAATTTAAAACATAGTTCTTACCACCAAGGTTACATCAATAATGCCACAAATTCTAAACAGACTGAGAATCTGTATTAAAAAAAGTTTACACAGGACAATTACATAGATAGCAATATTTTCCAGTTTCTGGTAAAATTCAGTTTGTATGGCAGAACTCTTACACAACACCCCCCATTGTAATATAAAGGACCTCAATAATGATAGTTTCCCCCTTAATCTGTCCACATTACTTATTCCTGCTGAAGTGATAATCCACCATTTGACAGCACAACATGCTACCACCACAGAAATGCTTCTGATGTAAAAGAGGATTAGGAATTGAGGTACAAAAAGGAGCTTAAAGTGTAGGGGCAAAGAGCAGAAGGTGGTCATACTGACCTTCTACAGTTCACTGGTGAGACCACATCTAGCCAAGATACTGGCGTGCACACCTTAAGACGGACATCAACCTTCTGGAAGATGGTCCACAGGAGGGCAACCAAGATGACTGTGGGTCATCATGGTAAGATATGAAGAGAGATGGGGACCAGAATACATATTCCCTGAAGGAGAGGATGAAGAGGAACATGAGAGAGACCTTAAAGTACTTGAAAAGAACACATCGAGTGGATAAGGAGGGTCTCTTCAAGCCAAGTGGCAGCTGAACCAGGAGGGGACACAGTCTAAAGCTAGAAGGGGGAGGATTAGGAGACACTTCTTCAGAGAAGGTGGTGGCCAGTTGGAATGCCTGCCAGAGGAAATGGTCTCAAACTGGTGAGCAGCTTCAAGAGGCGCTGGGATAGGCATGAGGGGAAAATATGGGGCTAGGGGGCAGATTGAGAGGAGAGAGAGGCAGGGGCAGTAGCATAAGCAGAGGACCCTGCAATATAAGCATTCTGGACTGATCGAATGGCCTTCTGCTGGCTTCTTCATATGTTCCATTATGTAATTCATGGAAATGTATTTAGTAATGAAGGGTGTAATTTCCCAAAATTCATGTCATGCTTGGAGATGTAGGAAAACAGAATGTGTGCCCATATATGTTGTCCCCACTACTCAGTGGAGGTAACAAAATTACCAACTGCAATGTATCCATCTAACCTAGCTTTAAAAAGGAGTGGAATGAAGGTGCATTTACCACTTCTTCTGTCAGTCGATTCACAACTTCCATAGACCTAGACACAAAACCGTGTCTACCTAGTTCTGTTCTGTATGTCATGTCATTAATCTGTTTATAGCTTCACGTCATATTTGCAATCCCTGAAGACGATGGCCAAATCCTCCCTCAGCATATCTGAGAATTCTAAATAGTAATAATAATAATAATAATAATAATAATAATAATAATAATCATCCTCTTTTGCACCCAACCTCCAAGGACCACAAACCTTAAATGACCAAGTCTATCTGCATAGGATTTGTCCCTACATCCAGTTATTAATTTTGTTAGGGCCCTTTGAAGTTTTTCAACCATCTTTGTCTTTTTTAAAGTAAGGAAGTAAGGACACCAACTTGCACAGCTGTAGTCCAAGTGTGGTACTATAGAAGCATTATACAGAGGAAGCAGAACACCCTCACTTCTGGAGAAATAACTTCTCCACACAGGTTTGTGAGAAATGTTGTAAGATTCGAATCCTGCCAACATTGTTTTGCAGAAACTCAGTAAAATCACTAATCTCAATGATTTTTAACCCCAATTAACAGTTCTTAGGGCACAAGACAAAGCTGAATGGTTCCATTACCATAAATAGGTTTCAGAACACAAGTGTGGGATGGGGCTCAAGTCTGAAAGGGTCCCAGAGGGCCCTATATTCAAAGCCCTACATGTTCATCATGCAATTACCTACCGTGTGTGCAGATTAACCCAGCACCCTGATAATTCTGCTATACTGGAACAGAAACTGCAAACATACAGAAGTGTGCAGCTGCTATTTTAGTATAGAATTATTAGTGCAAGGCACTAACAAGTTCCAATGCGCAGACGTTGGTTGGCCACAGATGTGCCCAGCACACTGACTACAGCTGTGGAGAAATGGCATAGCTCGATGAGATAGTACCTCACATTGTACTATTCAAGAGTAAAATGTTAATGATCCCATAATGGATGCAGGTCACAAATTACATTTGCATCCCATTTCATGTCTACTAACCAGGCATCATGATGCCTCTGCACCTTAAACTGCACAGAGGCATGGTGTAGCCAGACTGACTGCTCTGCACCCACCTCAAGGGCCTGGCACCTTACGTCACCCAATCCCCATTTACAAAGATAAATCATTCCTTTATATCCATGACTGCCTCCCTCCCTCACTAGGTAGCCTCCAGCTCCTCCTCATGGCAGCTAGCACCTCCATTCACATCCTTGTCCAGCTGCCCTGCACAAGTCCTACATAACTATACACCACTGATACAGGACTTGCAGTCAGAGAAGTGAAGCAGGGTTAAAATACTGCCATGCATGCACACCAATTTAGTTTATTTTCACCTACTTTTAGTTTACCTCTAACTTGGTCAAATTAAAGGCTTGTTTAGTAAGGACTCCTAACTCCCACCCAAAATGGGAGACTGGTAGGAAAGTGCTGAACACCCATTTTGTAAGGGAGTTAACGAGTCATCACTAAAATGGTTGTTGGGGAGAGGGTCCACTTCCAACATGGTTTTGTGAAAGAAAGCTTTTTATTTGGCCAAGCTAGAGGTAAAAAAGAATTAGAGGAACTTACACAAAGTTGGCATGCATGCACAGTTGGTCCTTTATGCAGAGTTTCTCAGACTGCAAGTCCTGAACTGATGCATTTTATTTTATTTATTTAAATATAGGATTACAAATACCTTTGAGCCGAGGCCCTTTTACAAAGGTTCCATGTCAAAAAAAATGGTACATACATAAAAGCATAACTGCAGCAATTTACAGAAATCAAATGCATAAAATCAGCAATCACAAGGATACCATAACCAGGAGGAATAGCAGGGGGCAGCCCAGAGAGGGCAGCTAGGGGAAAGGAGTATAGATGAGAGAAATGACAGGGACACAAACACAGGAAGAGAGACTAGCACAGCACAATGGCATTGTCAAATAGGACTACAGGGAGAGGTGCTAGAGGTTTGGACCAGTTAGGGGTGGCAGTCACAGGAGCTGGAGGCAGCAAGATGGAGGCACAGTCTGGTTTTGAACATACCCAGAGTGGTGGTGGTGGTGGTGGTGGTGGGGGGGGGATGTCAGAACTATTTATTTTATTTAGTTTTTGTTGACCGGTTAAGTACACTAGACAAATCCTGCCTATTTTCAGGCACGACCTGGGGGATGGGGATAAAGATGTATGCCAACTGACCTTGAAACAGATGAAGCTGTTCGTGGTATTTTTTTTTTTTAGTGAATGAGGGAAATTTGGCCAGGACACTGTGGACATTCCCCTACTCTTTTCGATAAGTGCCATGGGATCTTTAACATCCACCTGAACTACCACCAATCCAGGCAGATGGGACCTCTGTTTAACATCTCATCCAAAAACCAATGGCATTCATCCAGCTAGGAGCATGGTGAGCAAAGGAACGTTGGCCCTGTGTGGTGCGACAACGGGGAACCTGAAATAGCTGATATTAAGCCCCTCTGGAGTTGCGTGAATTTAAACTAGGGTACAGGAGAGCTCAGACACCAGGGGGCGCAAGGCCTATGGTCATTTTTTCATCATCAGGCAGGTCTGATATGTTATGCAGTTGGCAAGTTGTAGCCATCCCATTTGGGCATATTGGTCACAAGTATGCGCGAGTTGGTGGGCTCCAGTAATGAGCCGAAAAGCCTTGTTTAAGGAGGTCACACTACGTTTGAGAGCAGTAGCAGGTGCAGAGCCATATATAATAAGACCGCAATCAATGATGGAGACAACTAAGTACAGCAGCCTTAAGGGCATCAAAGGTGAGGTGTTGTCTATTCCGCTAGAGTAAACCAATGAGTGAGTTGGTAGCTCTGGCAAGGTTATCAATGTGTGGCCCATAAGATAGGTTAGGGTCAAGTGAGATTCCAAGGTATTTAAAGAATGCCACCTGTTCCAGGGTAGTCCCGAGGCTTGTAGAAATGACCAGGGGGTGAGACCTATGCTTGTTTTGGGTGCTGCAAAAGAGCATAGACTTTTTTTTTGTGGTTTAGGACCAGTTTGTGGTCAGCAAACCAGTTCTCAACAGCGTTGAATCCTAGCTGTAAGTTGTGTTGAAGGGTTAGTGGATCTTTGTGGGAGGTGAGGAGCACAGCATAATCAGCAGAGAGGATTATTTGTTCCAGGCAGGAAAGTGGAAGGGAGTTCAGAAAATGGCTGAAAAGTAGGGGGCTCAGGATAGATCCTTGGGGGGCCCCCAGAGAGGACAGGTTTAGAGTCTGAGAGTAGACCAGTGATCTTTACTCAGAGCGATTTTCAGGGTAACTTTTGAGCCTGGCAGTAGTCTCATGGGAGAGACTTGCAAGTAGCAACTGTTTCATTAACAGGCCATGGTGAACTGCATCAAAAGCCTTGGTCAAGTCAATAAAAGCTTCACCTGTTAGTTGGCCTTTGTCCAACAGGTTGTAGAGGACTCCAGTAAATTTTATAGTGATACAGGACTTGTGCAAGATAGATGGCAACAGGTCTGGAAGGTGAGTGGAGGGTTAAGTGCAGGTCACAGTCAGGGGTGGGCTAGAGACTACGGTAAAGGGGCAAGGGATGACTGTACACCAGAGAATTTTCCATGGCAACAATAATTTGAGTGTGGGGATTCCTCTGGATACTAGAGAATGCTTTTATATGGCATCAGGTGAAGGGAATATTTTCTACAGAAACAGATCAGGTTGGGGGAGAAACTAGTACCAACACTGCAGTGGAAGGAATGATTAGGGGGATCTGGGCACCATTGTGTGTGTTAAAGGTATGGTTTTGTAAGTATTAAATACTGCCAAAGCAGCACTTTACCACTTTCAAAATCTGTTCCTATATACACGCAACTGTACCCTGTATGCAAGAGGTTCACCACATTTGCAAGACTGTACTAACCACATCACTAAGTGTGCCTCTGAATATAAATAACTGCAGCCATGCTAAGAGGCTGTTCACTATGTTATATCCAATTAGCATGGTATAAGCCCTTTAGCATTGCAAAGTACAGAGTAATGTTCCATAGAAAACAGTGGGGAGTGTTTAAGAGCCACTGACACCTTGAGAAGAACTTTGAAAAACACATTTTGACACAAAGTAGCTTATTTTTCATCAGATCTGTATTTCCTACCAGTATTTACTACCAAGGTCATATGCATGGAAAGACAATTCCTTTAGGGTTCATCAGCTCTTATTGCTTCTTCCCAACCTACTGTCATAATACTCTGCTTGTGACATCAGTCATTCCTATGGCAACAGACTCATGTCAGAGCATTATAATTTCAGGTAGGGAAGCTGCAATAGAGATTGATGAGCTCTAAGGGATAAGCGTTTTTTGAGGGAATTTCAGTATTAAATAACCAAGAGGAGAAATCTACTAAAGATAATGAAATACAAGCCAAGTTGTATCTAAATATTCTGTTTTTCAAGGTTTTCCACCAAAGCCGTCAGCTGCTTTTTAAACAGCTTAATACTTTTAGAAATCTGTTGGGTATTTTTTTTTTTTCAGAATGCACCATTGGTGCCCTTAAAAAGGGCACCATGTGTGGGCAGGAGGGAGATTATGCTCCTGCTAAGCCTGTGGTTTCTCCACCCAAGGCCATGACCATAAGCAATGGGGATGGGCATTTAGTGATTATAGTGATCGTTTATGGGTGACCATCAAGGGGGGGGCAATTAATTTATGTGCCCAGTCACCTACAAGACTATACCACTGAACTGCTTTTCAGCAACATACACTCGCCATAATAGTGATCACCATAACGCATTCGCCATTATGACATGGACCCATAGGGATGTGTAATGAGATAACATTCCATCAACCCTTACAAAAAAGGGAACTCAAACCCTCTTTTACATCAATTGTTAATGTGGGCATTAGTGAAGTCTGTTAGTGTGCTGAACATGTCCTATTTTTCTCCTTATTTAGAGTCCATTGTTAATGCTGCCTATATTCCTTACCAACATACGCTTTATTAAATAGTTCCAGAACCCAGTGACAGGCGAGCTGAAGCCTCCACTAAACCTTTCCATGCAGGGCTTTTGTTCAAATTTAGAAAACTTTATTCAAGATATAAAATGAACAAGAACAAGGCAGAGTGAACAGATATGCATGGATAGGAGCATATCTACAATCACAGTGATCAGTTCTAGAGTATTCATAATTACTCCAGATATTGCTATTGCTAACTTAAAAGGAACATATGATATTTAAGTAGCTAAGTAAGTCAAACAAAATATCACACACACACACACACACACACACACCCCCACGACACGCACCACTAATGCGATTATATAAAGGCAGTGGATGGTCAGGCATTAGATTAGTAATACACTAAATTACATAGCAATGTACTTGAATGATAGTTATGGAATGAGACTACACGCCTTTATATTTAGATAGTAAGGTATGAAGGGGAGCCCATACTCTCTAATACTTTACTCTGAGATACAGGCCAAGAGATTTTCTGCTTCTAGGGCAAAGAGGACCTCACGTAGCCACTCCATGAAAGTGGGAGTACATTGATCCACCCAATGATGCAACATTACTTTTTTGATGGACAGCTACACTAATGCCATGCATTTGCGTTGCTTATAGTACATCACTGTATCCATCTAAGATACATCTCAGGACTGAAGGCATCTGTGAGACCAAGAATAGGGTCCAATCTTGCCCTAATAGTTTACCAGAGTGGGGAGGCCTACTGCAGTCCCATAGCATGTGAAGTTGGTTGGTCACCACACAAGGAACAAAGGTTAGTGGAGAGTTTCCCCATTTATGGAGCTTGACTGGAGTGTAATACAAATCATGTATTACCTGAACCTGGAGATGACTGTATTGGTCTCATTTAACATCTTGATTTAACTGAAATCAATCTGTGACCAGGAGTGAGCAGTAGAAGGGGCAGGAGACATTACTTGATTCCACATGTAGTAAGGATGCCCCTTCATGTTCTCCAGGAGATCCCACAGGTGAGGGTATAAGAAAGTAGTAAGGTGGAAGGAGGGAGAATGAGATAATTGGGAGAATCAGGCCTGTCCTGTTTTTGTTCCAAGGCCCTGGACCAAAATGATGGAGTAGCTTGTGGGAAAGCTGGAAATATTTAACACAACAGGAGACAGGGAGGTCAAATTTAAGTCCGGCTTCCTGGAAAGACAATAGCTTACATTCCTTTAGTAAGTCACGAACAGTTATGGTCTTTTCATGTGGACAGAAAGTTGAGCTAAGGATCTGCCCCCACCCCAATTTTAAAATTAGGATTGTGTAATATAGGTTGCGAGACATTCCACATGAGAGGTAGTATGAGTAACAACACAGAGTTGGGAGTGCACATGGAGTGCTGCCATAATAGTGGTATCGCACGTATTTGCTTAGGAATGTGCTTAAGGGGAACGTATAACAGGAAGCCCAAGTCAAGAATATGTTGGGCACATATCGATTTTTTAAATTTGCAGCCATAGTGGGGAGTATGCCTTTGAGTGAGTCAGTACTGGCAATTTCAGGCAGAGGAGGAAAACCAAGCAATTAATGCAGAGATAATAAAAGGAAAAGGAAAAAAAAAAAAAAAAAATTAGGTAGCTGGAGGTCACCCTCTTAGTTTAGCAAGTTGTAATTTAGATAGAGCTCTCCTAGAGGGTTTGCTCCACCAGATAAAATTGGAGATGATCCGATGTTTTTGTGTAAACCAGGTTTTCACAAAAAAAATTGTTATACATTTGCAAGGGGTAGAGAAGACGGGAAGGACATTCATTTTCACCACACTTATCTGCCCCCAGAGGGTGATGGGAGTAGAGCCTTGCAGTTTAGATCAATCTTGATTTGGGTGAGAATCCCATCAAGATTATATGGGATCATTTTGGAGTTGGATTGTGAGAGGTAGATTCCTAGGCATTTCAATTTATCTTTAACCTACATGAGTCCCAGATAAGATATCCGCTTGTAAGGCAAGACATTAAGTGGCATTCCTCTGTTTTAGATGCATTTACTGTGTAGTTGGAGAATATACCGAATTTGATGATCGCCAAGGTGGCGGTGAGAGGAGGAGGAAGGGTGAGTAATATGGAGGAATACATAGTCTGCATAAACAGATAATTTATATTGGATGGTCTGATAATTACCATCGAGATAGAGGAAGATGCCTTGATTCACCAGATGAGGGGCTCTAGGTATAAATTAAACAGAAAAGGGGAGAGTGGGCAACCTTGCCTGATGCCCTGTTGTAAAATAAAAGGTTGAGAGTGTATTTCATTACAAAGTATACGGGCTATGGGGTGTGTGTATATAAAACTTTTATCTAATGGATAAATTGTGGGGGGAAATCTGTACTTGGGCAACAAATGAAAGAATCCCAGGAGACCAAGTCAAAAGCTTTCTCAGTATCCAGTGATGCCAATGCAGCTGGGATGGAGGAATCTCTGGACACAGATCAGATACATGAATTTACACAGATGATCTGCGGAAAGTCTGCCCACCATGAAACCTACTTGTTCTGGGCTTATAAGGGCATGCCAGACTTGAGATCATCTATTGGCCAGGACCTTGGCCAGAATCTTTAGATCTACATTAATCAAGGAGATAGGCCAGTAGCTAGAAACTAGGAGAGGGTCCCTGTCTGGTTTGGGAAGGACTACTATTGTGGCTTCGGTAAGGGAGAAAAATCGGACAGGCGATGTTCATAGATATAGTTAGACGTTTAGGAGAATAGCTGCTAATTGGGACTTAAAGATTCTATAAAAATCCTTAGTGTAACCATCAAGACCTGGTGCCTCGTCTCCTGGGTGTGCATCTATCCCGAGCCCAAGTTCTGTATGCATCAGGGGGGACTTGTAAGAAGGTAACCTGTTGCTGCCCTAGATGTGGGAGTTGGATTTCTTGTGTGAATTGGTCCACTGAAGCTGGGTTAAAGGCACCAGGAGGTTGGGAGTACAGATTTTGATAATATTCCTGAAAGCAGGCTGCAATTTCCCAGGGAGAGGTAACTATATTGCCAGCAGAATTGGAGAGAGGTGGGACAATTTTGTCTGCAACTTGGGCCAAAAGACGTAATGGCAATAATTTACCAGCCTTGTCTCCCTGGACAAAATAATGAACCTTTGAGCATAGTATAAGGTGCTCTGCTTTATTGGTCAGTAAAGTATTGTGAGGAGACCAAAGGATCTCTAGTTGGTTAAGATCAGTGGGGGTAGGTTGGGCAGGGAGGGACAGTTTCAATTGCCGGATTTGTTGAGAGTAGAGATGGCTTCTGTGGCGGTCTTCTTTCTGATAGAGGCAAGACAGATAATTTCTCCTCTTGTGGTGCATTTTAATGTCCCCCAGAGAATATCAAAGCTTGGTCATGGTGAGGGAGTTATCACTGAGAAGAGTAAAGAGAAAAAGTACCAAGGTGAGACATGAAGTTGTCAGATTTCAGTAACTGGGTATTAAATTTCCAGGTCTTGTCCCAATTGATGGGAGGGACCAGGTGCTAGTGTAAGTGTGTGGGGTGGTCCAAGATAACTTTAGCTAGTTACAAGACAAAAACTGCAGGAAGGTGCCCAATCCCCAGCAAGAAATAATCGATTCTGGAAAACAAATTATGGGGGATAGAATGGAAGGGGTATTCCTTTTGAGAGGGAAAGAGCACCTTCCAGGGGTCAATAAGACCGATATAGACCATCATCTAAAGGCAAGTTGCACTGGCGTAAGGGAGGGATCGCTAGTTCGGGACCCGTCCTGTAAGTTGCAATAGACTAAGTTCCAATCGCCCTCCAACAGGATGGGGAGAGTGGACCAAGGGGACTAAGTGCATCATAAGAGGTGAAAAATTGGGGGTCCTCCACTGTTGGTCTATAGACTGAGCTACACACAACTTCCAAGTGGCCCAAAAGTGCCTTTATAAGGATAAATCTCCCCTGGTGGTCAGTAACAGAGTCCAGCAACCTGAACAGTATTTTGCGAGCCACCAAAATGACCACCCCCCCTCCCCCACGTGTGTAGTCCTGTCCCTAGTACCTAGACCACCCAGGTCCTCCTAAGCTGGGTGACCTGGTAGGGAGGCAAGTGGGTTTCCTGCAGGAAGGCAACATTGACATTTAACTTGTGCAAATGCAGGAGAATTTTTGGCCCTCTTGGTGGGAGATTGGGCACCCTTTATGTTCCATGAACAAAATCTGAGACTAACCATCATTGTCCGAGGTGATATACATATTAGAAATAAACCATCTACCTGAAATGATTTCAACTGTCTGTAAGGTGCCTAAGGTAACATCTATGGTGGTGCATGTCCTAACCCTAAAACCCCTATTAGAAATACCCAGAGTGGGGTTTGCAATAAGAGACACATCCTTATAGACAGAAAAAGACTTGTTAATGCAATCCCTCTGTTGTCATCCCTTACCTCCTCCAATAACCATTTTTAAAAACCCTAACAAGTCAAAACACAACCAGAAATGTAAATTGAGAAATCCCCCAAAGAATTCCATACATAGGAACCCCACCCGCCACCCAAACATGTCCCCTCCCACAACAATAGGAACGGTGCCCCATGTAACCAAATATCTCATATAATATGAAGAGCCAAGTCTGTCAATGACCCCATAACATTATTTACAAACAAGACCAGGCATGGTACCCATATGGTTGTTGTGGGTACCCCCCCCCCAAACTCTGATACACAATGCACTGCTCGAATAGCAGGATAATCCACATACGCTCCCTCCCGCCCCAACCCCAAGATATTATATTCAAGAAACCGTGTCAAACCCACAGTGGCAAAAAAAAAACAAAAAACTGGAGCACACAGAGTATAAGAAGGAGAGAGATTAGGTGACATAAGGCACAAAATTGACTGATCCTAGAGGCATCAAGTCCCGGCATCATCTTGCAGCCATAACTGTGGGATAAGACAAGTGCATAGTCAGTCCAGCATGAGGAGAAAATAGAAGAAAAAAAAAAGTTCACCTGGTGGCAGCTGTGTATAATCAGAGAGGCAATGAATGAGATAGTGTCCCCAAGTATAGGTGTAGCAAAATCCCAACTGCGTCCTGATATTTGTGGCACTTCTGTGGACTATAAACAAAACAGACTGTGGGGGTGCTATTGAAGAGAGTGGATGGCAGAGCTTTTAAAACATGGTGAACTGTTCTGTGTAGAGACCTGTGGACAATTGATGAAAGTTGAAAGGAACCAAGGAGACCGGTACAGAGTCACACAACGTTGCTGACCTCTAGTGGAGAACTAGGGAAACTGACGTCTGTCGTGCAGGCGATGATGCGTACACTCTTGCTGTTAAAAACTGACAAATGATAGCCCTCTAGTGGTGGATCTCAGCGGGTGTGACAATTCTGGGATCACGGTTTACAAGGCAGGGAAGGCCTGTTCAGCAGATTCATAGGTATGTCAGGAGCCTTTATTCATAAGAGGCAGAAGGGATATATAACCTTAAAATCTGAGTCCAGCTGCAATCAATTTCATTACCATGGGATGATATGCTGCTCTTTTTGTCTCATAGCCGCG
The DNA here is from genome assembly GCA_016271365.2 of Neoceratodus forsteri. Lineage (NCBI taxonomy): Eukaryota > Metazoa > Chordata > Ceratodontiformes > Ceratodontidae > Neoceratodus > Neoceratodus forsteri. The sequence continues at coordinate 1,095,028,052 of CM057456.1, read as the reverse complement.
GGTAGGTCTTGGGATAATCTCAGCTGCTGACCCTCCCACAGCACTTCTTTAATTTCTCAAACCTTGGTAAGTACATGAATTTTATCCAGGTAGTTTAGGAACTTCAAAATTAAGGGCCTGGGAGAAGACATGGGGCCGGTTTCGGCTTCAGCAATCAATGTGATCTCTCAATTATGCATGTAGTGTTGGGGGAGGGCCCTGCAATTTTGGTCAGCATTTTCTGTAAAAACAGTATGTGACTTGCCTCCTCTTGAAAGCCTAAGATGACAATATTGTTCCGACGACTTCGGCCTTCCAGATCCTCCAATTTAGCTTCCATTTTTGTGGAGTTTGTGCCAGAGAGAGACCAGCTCGGGACTGATTTTGTCCCACCACCCCTCCAGGGATGAAGTGCAGGCAGATACATCGGCGATGGCTCATGTAGCATCTGTCAGATTCCCCCACATGGACTTGAGCTCTGCAGTTAAATCTTGCAGTGCCAGCTTGAAGGGTTGCAGTTCCTCCAAGAATTTATGTTCAGTTAGCAACACAGGCTGCTGTGGGGCAGCTGCTGATTTGGCTGAGGTGTTTGGCTGACCCTTTGTACGTTTTGAGGCCTTCTCTGTGGTCTGTGGAGGTGTATGGTGCAGTGGGGCATGGCGCATCAGACTCCATACTGCAGGCAAATCAAAGATGTAAACCGACTTTCTCCTTGTATGCTTGCCTCAGTCGGTCGTAGCAACCATCAGGAATAGCGATTACTATTAACTGGTGCAGGGTACTGCGGTTTAGCTGTATTAAATTATTTAAATTGAGTAGTTGGAGCGGGAGCTGGTCTATAGAGCTGCTAGCCTGGCAAGGTCATCACGCGACTCCCGCAGGGCTTTTGTTCAACTAAAGTCACTCTGTTACAGAACTACCGACTAATTAAAGTATGTCAACACTGAACCTTTGATGCATAAGTTTTGACCTCATCTTTTAAAGAGAGATTTTAGGATTTGCCTTATAGATATGACATGCACCATTTATAGTAATTTAGCTGAAATGTCATCTCTCACCAGAGGTGTGAACACACCTCATGCAGGATTTTAAAAATGACACATCATGGTTCAGGAGATGTGCACAAATTGCTATGTTAAAAGTTTGGGGTCAAAATATTAAGAGACTTAAAGTTACAAGCCTGCATGTATAGATTCCAGCCTAGGCTCAAACATTTCTGCCCCAAATTTTCAACATAGCCTTCTTTGTGATCCCATCACATGAACTGTGGAGACATTTTCAACTCCTGCCTGAAAAGTTATTTTGCTCAGCGACCGCAAAGTAACCTTTTGGCATGCGAAAACAGATTTTGAAGACATCTGTCACATTCATGAGGTGCTGTGAAACATACAAACATAGAATGTGTCAGCAGATGGGGACTGCATGATCCATTTAGTCTGCCCATGGCTTCAACCTTCCCCCCCATGTTGTATTTTTGAGGATTATCATGCCTGTTCCCATGTCATTTTAAATTATCTTACCGTTTTTGCTCTCGCTACATCCTTTGGCAGTTTGTTCCATGGTTCCACCACCCGTTCTGTGCAGGAACACTCACATTGCCCCCGAATCTGCCAACCTTAAGTCTTTCATCCTATCCCCTAGTCCTGTTACAGTTGTTTACCTGAAAAAGGCCTTGTGCCTGCACCTTGTTGATACCCTTCAGGTATTTAAAGGTCTGTCATACCACCCTCGATCTCTGTGCTGCTCCAGGAGTATAAGTGGAGTTTGCTTAGCCTTGCCCCATATGGCTCTCAGTGCATGCACTGTACCATCTTCATTGCCCTTCTCTTCACTGTCTAACAATATATGTCCTACTTGAGGTATGGTCTCCAGGACTGGATGCAGTACTCAAGGAGGGGCCTCCGTGATCTATACAGTGGCACGATCACCTCTAGTCTCCTACAGTACTTGTGATCCTCCTCCCTATGCATTCCAATATGCTACCAACTTTCAGTGATGCCTTTTCACATTGCTTGTTCACTTGAGTCATCAGAAATAACTCCGAAATTACTCCGATGCCGAGTAGCCTTTAGTTACTCCCCTCTCATTAAGTATACTTTACCTGGGTGAACTGCTATGTTGCAAGTTTGGGGTCAAATATTGAAAATCACCAACATTATGAGCCTGTGTTCATAAATTCCAACATAGGCTCATAGCTGTTCATTCCCTCTCATATATATAAAACACACACACACACACACACACACACACACACACACACTTTTACCTGAATGTTACCTTCTTGTAACCCCACCTCATGGAACAATAGTCGAGAAAATGTTCAACTCCTGCCCAAAAGGTAATTTTCCCACAGTGACTTAAATCACCTTACGAGATGCACACACATTTTGGCCACGATTTCAAAAATGACAGCTGTCACATTCATGAGGTGCTGTGAAGGAATAGCTATTTTAAACATCTGGGGGCAAAATATTGAAAACTACAAAAGTTACAAGTCTGCGTTTGCAAGCTTCAACGTAGGCTCATAAAAAGGAAAAACACGGGATGGACAGACTGTTTACTGTTTGGAATTGGGCACCCCAGTGTTGGAACCCTAGGGATGGTGGGTGGGGTCAGCATCTGTCCTCTCCCTCTCCTCTATAAAACCTTAAATGGGGTACTCAACCCTAACTAAACTCTGAAATTTGGCAGCTTGATAACTTTGCCACTGTACAACAGATTTGCCTGAAATTTGGCATGCATGGAGCGGTACCTTACGTCTGTGGATCTGTCAAGTTTTGCAATGATCGGATATACAGTTGCAGAGCTACACAGCACTGGAGAATGTGGTAATTATGTATTTTTGTGCATGCTTTGCTCACACCTACAGGTTGCACTGTCTGTGCGACCAGTCCGAAACCTTCAGGGAACGTGCAACCGGGGTCCCCAATGTGCCTTTTGAAAATTTTATGAAAAAATATTAAACTGTTCAAAAAGGTTATTAAAAAACACGTTTCCCCATTATAGTCAATGGGAAAAGTTAAAGTTCGACAGTGTCACAAATGACCCCTGTAGTGTCGCAAATCCACCGTCTTGTTTTCAGTTGGTGTTCACAGAAATGCTTGGCATTCAAATTTGGGACCCTCTAGGGACACAATTCTTGCTGCATTCACCTAGTCAAGTCCTGAGGATGCTAGCCATGTCTTTTTTGGGGGAGTTAAACACCCCAAAGATGTGTTTTTGAAATTCTTGTAAACAGTGTCGCACATTCGACACTTGTGATTTTTTATGCGAAAGTGTCGCAAATCACGACACTACTTTGCGACACTATGCCCAAAAGAATAGGAAATCTTTGCCACCCTGCTGCAAAATAGTGGTTTGTTCTTTCGGGCTGAAATTTGGAGGGAAGAAAGCCAAGATCCCACAGATGTGCCTTTTGGTGGTTTGGTGAGAAAATATTAGAGGGCTGCAAAATTTACGTCACTCCAAAGTTGATGATTTTTCCCATAGGCTAACATTTTGGCATCTGCCATGCCTGTCGGGGCCCGTATCTTGAAAATGCTTCGAGATACAGACTTCCTTGGAAAAACACTTAGTCCCCCACTATGGGGCCAAGTACAAAACTAGCCAGGAAAGTCATAAATAATTACATTTTAATTTTCTCTCTAAGATGTGCTTTTTCCTGGTATTGTGCCAAAATACTTAAGGATTATACACGGACACTGTTCCAAAATTGAACAATTTGTCATACACTAACATTGCAGCACTCATGATGCCTTTCGCCAGCTATATGTTGAAAAAGTGAGGTACACCATTTTTTCTACTGCCAGCTTGGTTTACCTTTATGCAAACTAATCTCAAAGAACAACTTTGTAAATCTAGGATATCTCAAGTTGGATTTCTCCACTTCCTACAGTAACAGGTATACACCTCTTGCTGGATTTGTGCGATTGGTTGTGTTGCCTTGGTCCTTCTCGTGTGTGTGTGGGGTGGGGAAACGCGCAGTTAGGGCTTTCAACCCTAACACCGAATTTCCTCACTTTTGTCGCTATGGAACCACTCTAACTGATGCATTAAACGGTTTCTTGCCATGAATATATACGTACACAGGAACAGTGGGTGGGCAGGACAGGTACTTGGCGGGGACAGAGAGAAAAGCAGCAATAGCAGGGGTGGCACCCTGTGCCACTTACATAGATAAAGATGGAAATGGTGGGTGGGAGAGCCACAGGGCTGGCAGGGGGAGAAAGAAGCATTAGTGGGGTTGGGCTCCCCGCTTCACTTACATTACAAAAAATATTTTTTAATATTCATGTTCAGCTACATACATTTCTAAGTACAAGAAAAAAAGCTAAACTCATGGAAGCTAGTCACTTTGACAATGAGAGCATGAAAGTATGGTAATCTCACTCCGAAAGTGGAGTTGCGACACTGCACCTATATGTATGCATATTCATATATGCTCACACTCAGTATCAAGTCTCCACTTTCTAGCATGATTAAAGTACATATTAGCCCTCATTTAAAAAAAAAAACAAAAAAAAACCACCAAGTTCATTCCTAAGTTCAGCTTTCTTTTTACTACCTAAAAACATTTAGCTGAACTCTGGAACAGTGGTCAGACTACATGCTGGTGCCAGGAACAACGACAGTCTGTCAACCAATCAACTGCTTTTGCGGACCGGCTTCATGAAAATCAATCTGATTGGAGTGGCTTCGGTCCTTTGAAATATATGAAATATGTCCAGCAAGCAGGGAGTGATGTCAGCCGGAGAGTGGGTGGTCATAGGCTTACACTGCTGAGCCCTCGCTATTTTCAACTGCAATGGGCTTGGCAGTGACACACATGCTTATTCCCCTTCAGTATAGCAAAACATTTGGTGCACACATGTGCAAACATAAAACTGAACACTGGGCAGGAAAAGGGTGCATGGAAAAGTGGCCCCAATTAAAAAAAAAAAAAAACACCACACACACACACACACACACACACACACACACACACACACACACACCACACGCTACTTAAAAATCAAACAAAACCACACACTGGGGAACAGACTTCACATGCTACGATTTACAAAGAAACACAAACAAAAGGGTTAATCAGTTTAGGAAAAATGACAGCACAATAATTTCTGTTTAACTAGTAGAAGCTCCCTTGGACGTATGCTGCTTTTATGTAAATGTTTAATGCATCCTGCATTTCTAGGAACAGAGACCTGCAAAACTAGCAGTTCTGGCATCCTAGGACAGAAGAAAAGACCCTTAAAACATGTTAAGGACCCAATCAGAGACAGACAGGCAGAAACTGAGGCAGACAGGCAGACACCCCTACTGGCTCCCTCCACAAGCACAACGCTCCTACCTGCTGGCCTGGACCATTGCTAATACTTTGCACACATATTCCCTCCTACTCTCCACTATCCCTTCTTATCCAGCCAAGAACTGCCACAATCTAGATCAGTCTTTACACCTTCAACTAGAACACCCTAACATAACTATGAGGATGGGTCCAAGAGCCTTCTCTGCAGCCAGACCCTCACTGTGGAACAACCTCCCCTCCTCCCTACATTCCCTCGTCCCACCTCCAAATCTAAACTCCCTGTTAAGAATGCACTTTGTCCACCATGACCAGTGACTGCTCACAGACCTCTAGCATGACTTCACCTCCCTTGTAGCTCACCCTTACCCCCATTACCACCCCCCCAGTGCTCTGCTAGCCTCTCCTGCCCTGAATGTTATTTCCTTTTGTTGAATGATTGAGCAACCTTATCCTGTTTACCTAAATGTTATACCTTGTTTGCTCAATTGCTGATGTATCCAATACGGTTTACCCTTTATTTCCTCTGGTAGCTTGACCTACACAGTAACGTTCCCTGTATTTTTATGTTGTGTGTGCAAGTTTCTGGCTTATGCTATGCCTGAAAAAGGTCTTCAGATCAGTGCATCAACCCAGTTACCAAATAAGAGTGTTATTTCTGTTTTTGAAAATATAACCTTCATGCAATGATTTTAGCAATCCACCATGTGGGTTAGCACAACATTCAGTACACATTGTATATAATGTCATTCCATGATCAATAATATAGAAGGATTGTGTATGAGCAACCACACACACAGCAAGGCTGCATTTCAGTCAAGATGCTTCCATGGTAAGAGACTTTAGCTCGAGAGGCAAAACACAGCCTTTTGTGTGTATGGTTGCTCATACATGATCTTTTATAGCATATGGGCAACCATCAGTACAAGGCAAGTTTGTGTCCAGCATGCATTAAAAAAAAAAAAAAAAAAAAAAAAAAAAAGGTTCCCATGCTCCATTAACACCCTTATTCTACAGGTTCTTCCAGGTGCTACAGTCTTCCAGGTCCAGCTCTCACCACCGCGGCCACTTCAACAGGTGCAGTTTGAATAAGGCAGCCACGTGAAGACATTCTCTATTATGCTGCAGCAGTGACATCCCCAGTGCAGCTCAAAAACATCACATCGCTACTGCAGCACAAGCAGCATATTGTACGGATGGAATCCCATCCTCAGTTGCATTCTACCATACACTACAAGTACTGTAATTTGTATTCCATGTCAAATATTGCATGATGCATCTCCCTGGGTTGCTCCTGTAAAATGAATTTTGGTCCAGTGAAATTACCCAATCACCAAATAGATTAATGTATTGGACCCACTTGGGCGGGCCTGCCCCCACACTTGGAGACCTCTCAGGGGAAGGGACTCTGAGGCTTCTGGGGAAAGGAGGGGTATCAGGTTCTGGTGCCTCTGTATCCTGTCAGCTGTCTAGTATCTGGAGTGACAGCACCAGGCAGAAACCAAAAACAGCTTGACCAGGGCCTATAAAGGCTGCACTGTGCTGGAGGAGCAAAGATCTCACTCAGGGAGATCTTGTGGTCAAAAAGGTCTGCAGTGCTGTGAGTGGCTGCAAGCTGTGCCATCCAAGGCCTCAAAAAGCAAAGAGCAAACTGTGAACAGGGCTGCAACCACATTCAAGCCAGCATGTGGGGAACGCTAAATATAGAGTATGCAGAAAAAGTCCAAGGACTGCTGATCCAGGCCATGTAGAAGGCACTATAGCATGGTGCCAGGTTGCCTCCAACCTAGGTTTAGAAACTAGGATATGTGGTCAGACTGGGGTCTCAGCAGTCTCGAACAAGTGGAAGGAGGATAACAAGCATGCAGCTGGTGTCCAGGGTTGCCAGTTCAGTACTGAGCAGCGGAGGAAGCCTACCTGCTTTGTAGATGCCCTAGTGGAGTACAGATCCAGTGGCCTGCTGCATCAGGAAAAGCCATCCAGGTCTGGGAACTATGAATATTCCAGTGTGGCATTATCACAGCATTTTTAAGTTGGGATTGCAAAATACCCCATGCTGAGGGGTTACCTGCCATTTAAGTAATTGTGTGGTCTATGGCGTGTTTTTTTTTTTTTGTTTATTATTAACTCTTTATCCTGAATCTCCAACCCCCAGACACTCTCCAGTGTGGTCACTCAGCACATCCCCATCCCATCCTGCCTGAAGTTCCCCATCTTACTTGCTAGTGGTGGTGGTGGGATCTCTGCTTCGCTTCTCTGGTCCCAGACACCCTGGATCCAAATTCCCTGGGGCGGGACTGCCTACTCCTCCCAGTGACCTTTCTATAATCTAGACAGGTGACTCAGTGAATGAAGGGAGCACCAGAAGCAGGCTGGAAGACCCAGCGATGGATGTGGTGGATGGCTACTAGACCCACCTTTGCCTACTAGGGCATGGGGTGTTTCCATGTTTTTTGTTAGAGGGTGCGGATGTGCAGGGTAGTCCAGTGCAGGTGTGCTCCCGCACCCACTATACTCCTTCAGCGTGCTCCATGTCTGTCATATCTCCTAGACCACCAGGAGACAGCAGAGCAGAGCGGAGCCATTAAACCTCCCCAGGAAAAGGAGAGCTGCCAGCTGGCAGCTCAATCCAAGTCCACACCCTCCCCCGCCAGTGCCAGAGTTTGCTCCTGAACCCAGGTTGTCTGTGTAGCATGAGGTATTGTGTCCAGTGCCTCAGCACCACCGGGCCAACTGGTCTATGGAGTCTGAGGAACAGAGCAGGTTGTTCCATTAAAATACACCAATACTTGCCAACCCATGGTAACATCTATGGGCCTGCAGCCATCCTACACCTATGATACCCAGGGACTGAGTTAAGGGAGCTCCCATTTTGGTGCGTTTAAAACTGGTAGCAGGTGGGAAGAGATATCTGGCCTGTGTAGGAGGGCACCTAAGGGTACTGTTTAAAAAAAAAAAAAAAAATCAGACATTTGCACTAAACCTTCTTGCAGGTGGTTGGTTGATGTTAAACCTGTTTCTACATTAAACTTGTTCTGGTTATTATTGCCTCCCATGTGGTAGAGAAATTAGTGGTTTCCTTACCAAGCCCACCAACAGCTGACTCCCTTGTGGTTCGGTTGATTGCAGTGTCTCCAGCACTCACCCCTGAACTGCAATTTACTGGACAGCACCAGTTTACCAAAGGTGGCAGCTGCCCCATGTGTACAGTCCAGGCACACCTTGCCATGGAGACTGTCAGACTGGGGGCAGTGGTGGGATTCACTGCAAACACGTTTGCTGGGTGAAAAAAAAGAAAACAGTTACTGTGTGAAATTTGTGTTTTGTAACTAAAATTAAACATGTCACAACCATGTGGCGCAACTAGCCCACAGGTACCCCAGGTGGAGGGGGAGGTACGACATGACCTGCTTTCATGCTCGATTCCTTCTCAGAGAATCAGAAGTGGACTGACTGGTTGGAGTACTGAGCTTGCAACTGAGCTGAACACATGAGAGGCAGCAGCCAAGCAAAACTTTATGGGACTTTGTTTTGGGGAAAAGCCTGTGAAATGCTTTAGAACCTGGAGCCTAAAACAAAATTATATCACTCTGCCAATGGCCATGAGAAGCCCTCTGAGCCTACCAAATGTGCTGATCAAGAAAGAAGGGTGAATCTGCTCAAGACTTTGGAAGTCCCCTGTGGCACCTGATAGTCAAGTCCTTTTCAGATGCTGGCTCAGCCACCCAAAAACTGCTGGGCCCAAGTGGATTTCATTACTCTCATGAAAATTGAGGAGCTCCGCTTACAGCTACACCTACAAAAACCCTTAGGGCTAGAGCAAGCAATCCAGTATGCTCTGAACTCAGGTTGTGAGAAATTGGGATTCTTCCAGACTCAGAGTCCCCAGGTTCAGGCCTATGAAGTGTTCCCAGTGACTGCTATTCTTAAATAACTGAAACCATTGCAGCGTTACAAGACAAAATACTGTGGGCACTCAACTCTGCACACTGAACCAGAAAAATTTAATGTGAAGCTGCTACTCTTAGGACTCCACAATCAAATACAGACTAGTTAGACTTTTTGGAACAACACCCTATCGGAGAACGTTCAGAATAGAAAGATGGATGATCAGACTGTTGGAGGTATGGAGGCCAGAATCACTTTGAAAAAAAAGTGCCCCAAGTGGAGAAGTTTTCTGGACTGGGAGCTGTGTGGAGTGTGGTTGATGACCAAATGCCCGACAAAGATGTCCCTCAGCAAATTGTGAGCCATTCTACAGAGGGACTGGACAATCATCTTCTAGGGGGGGGAAGGTGTCTCCTGCAAGTTTTTGGTCTATTCTGATGCACTGGTGTCCACTGTGAATGCCAGAGTGTGGGGAGGAGGAAGTAAAGAGCACCTGAAATCTTGCAGCCTTTCAAACAGTTTGCACAGTGAATGGAGTGTGGCAAACTGATCAACCTCCATGAGTTGCAATTGGCCTGTGAATTCTTAGTGGTCCAAGCACAACAAACTGCATTACTTGGGACTGACTGATTGCGGCAATACAGGGCAACATTGAACTTTGCCAAAAATGCCTGTATTGCACTGGGGAGGAAGTTTCCCCCAACTTCCAACAGTGAAGGGATGGAAGTCTGTGAGATTGTGGCCAGCAGCTATGTAATCATTTCACCAAGAAGTGAAGTGCTCATCTCTGGCCAGGACTGAAGGTGAGGTCGAAGAGTGAGGATGACTTGTTGAGCCCCAGCAAAAGGAAAGTCACAACTTCCTAGAGTACAGTAAAACCAGGGCAAATTCCAGTGCAGGTTGCCAATGTGAAGAGAGCCACAGACCATTAGCACTTTCCACTCTGGGGTGATATTGCCTAAAGACTCACACAGACTTGCAAACCAGACTCCCAAGAACTGTGAAAGGAAAACAAGCACCAAGTTGTGCAGAACAGACCTCATCTCAAAAACTCCAACTTGAGGAATGAGAAGTGAAGCTAGAGCAGATGTGAGCAGCTCAGGCTGTGATGTGGGAGTGTGCCAATGTATATATTTTGGCAAGTGTATCATAACCAGGGATGTTCTGGCCTAACCAAGCACCAGACTGACACTAGAAGCACCAGTCCAATCAAGCAGTGACCTCCGAGAATCCTGCTCAATTACTGGGGGGAGTTCAAAGAACAGTTGCAACAGATGAATGGCCAGGGAGTTATTCTGCCCTCCACAAGCCCATGGGCAACTCCAGTAGTCCTGGTATTACAGAAGGATAGAGGCAGATGAGTGTGTATGGACTATTGCTGCCTAAAGGAGGTTACTGCGAAGGGTGCATATCCACTACTTTGTATTGATGACACCCTCAATCTGTTGGCAAAGGCTTGCTTTCCATCCTGGACTTGGCTAGTGGGTACTGGCAAATGAGTACTGGCAAATGGAGGTTTGCCCCGAGGACCAGCCAAAGACTGCATTCACAACCAAACAAGGATGGTTTGTGTTTAATGCCATGCTGTTTGGGTTTGGATTGTGTAATGCTCCGGGGATGTTTCGACACCTGATGGAGGTCTTGCTGGTGGATCTACAAGGGACATCATGCCTGGTATACCCAAATAGTCATTGGCAAGATTTCAAGAGCATTTTCACAAGTTTTTAGGCAGTTCAGAGGAAGTTAGGGGCTGTAAACCTGAAAGTGAAACAATCCAAGTGTAATCTTTTCAGCTATGAAGTGAAGTATCTGGAACAGCAGATGGGAGTGGGAACAGACCCAGGCAAAGTGAAGGCAGTGCAGTCCAGGCCGGTACCTCATTCAGTGATAGAAGCAAGAAGCTTTTTGGGGACCGGCACCACACTACAGAAGGTTTATTGGGGAGTTCACCATCACCGCCCAGCCATTGGACAAGTTCACTGAGAAGGGGATGCAATTCACCTGGGCAGATTCCTGCCAGAAGGCCTTTATGGAACTGAAACAATGATAGATTTCTGCACCCATCCTAGCATATCCAGACATGCAACTGCTATGTCAACACCAGTGCCAGCAAGGTGGACATCGGAGCAGTGTTGGCCCAGGTGGTGGATGGCAAGGAGAGTGATCACCTGTACAAGTAGAGCTCTAACCACATCAGAGAGCAAGTATGCCATGACAAGGCAAGAGCTGTTAATGGTTGTGTTCCTCACCATTTCCACCACTTCCTGCTTGGAAAGACATTCATGCTACGGATGGACCATGGCTCACTTCACTGACTACACAACTTCATGATCCTGGAGGATAGCTTGCTCATTGGTTGGGGTACAGTTATAAAATAATACAATGCCCAGGAAGGCAGCACAATAATGCATATTCCCTATCCTGGAGGCAGAGATTTAGTACAATGACGACAGGAAAGGTCCTGGCCCTGGGATGCGCTGCATACCTGGCCCCTGACAATGTGGAAGAGGACACTGAAGGGCCAAGTTTGCAGGACCACCAACAGGAAGATCCAATCATCACCAGACTGATGTTCTGGCTGGAAAAAGAACTTACTGCATTCCCTGAATACACCCGACACAACCTCAAACTTTGTTAGTACCCAGCAGTATAGCCTTACTTCCATGTACAAACCAGACTTTTGGTCTGAAGGTCTGAGATAAGGAGGGCAGGCCTGATCACAAATGAATATTAGTCCCCAGAGTGGTGGTTCCAGGAGGTCCTTACTGCATTATGAGACACTGCAACTAGGGGACACTTGGGATAGAGAAACTCGCACAGAAAGTGCAGTTCAGGTACTACTGTCCAGGCTGGAGAAAAGTTAAGGAGTGGTGTAAAGCCTGCTGATTTGTGGGTCCTAGAAAGCTATAGGTGCTGTCCCTAGAGCTCCAATGTTCTTGTCCTAAACCAGTCAGCCCTTAGAGAGAGTAGCAATGGATATCCCAAGCCCATTGCCAGACCCCTAGAGGCAAAAAAACCACACAAAAAAAAAAAAAACCTCCCCAATCAGGGGGCTCAAATGGTTGCTAAGATTTTTGTGGAACAATTAGTTTGCAAATGTGGGGCCCCTAGATCTGTCCATGTGAACCAGGGATAGAACTTTGAGTCAAGGTTGTTCCGAAAGGTGTGCAAACTCCTACAGGCACACAAAACAAGGACACTCCATACCAGCCACAGGACTGGTCCAGCAGCTGAACCACACTCCTAGCCATGCTGTCCTCCTTCATGCAAGATACTTCATGGGATAATCTGCCGTTTTATGTCATGCTGGCTCATATGAGCAGTGTACCATCCACGATGGATTACAGCCCATTTATGGTGATGTTCAGTCATGAAACCACACTTCCTGGAAACTGCTCAATGGGGTAAATGTCCAAGCAAGGTACACTGATCCTGCTGATGTGACTGAAAGTGGCAGGGAGCCTCAGTACAGTGGCTGCAGTGAGAAAGAGGCACCAAGAGAAGGCCATGGGTAAGCAGAAGTAGTAGTACAACCTTAAGTTACCTGGCCAAGGTTATGCAGAGGGCGAGTGGGTGTGGGTGATGAATTAGGAGTCATAAAAAGGGTGTTTGCCACAAGCTGCAGCCATACTTCAAGAGCCCATGAAGTGATTAGAAAGGTCTCAGGATTTGTTGTATGAACGGTCATCTGCAAATGACAGGCAGACTGTAATCATGCATTATTAACAGACTGAACTTATGGGCCAAGATCTGAGAGAACTACTGAACCACAGCCTCCACCTGAACTTTCACCTCAAATGGCCAGGCAGCCTTCAATAACTCTGGGGCCAGAATGGCACCAGAGAGAGGAACTGGTACAGGACCCATGGCCTACCCATTTTCAGGACAGTGAAGATTCTGAAGAGGAAGACAGAGAAACTGGTCAACCTGGAATGTTGGCTCCCCTAGCAGGAGCTAGTACAGTGATTGGGCCCACAGAACTTGGAACATGAAGAAGCTGGCCCTGCCAATCCAGGTGAAAGGCTCAGTGGTGAGATGGCAAGAGATAGCCCTGCACTGCCAGTGGACTAAAGCAGCGTCAGACCAGAGTGTACAGGGCTCCTAGCTGGCACAATGACAAGGTTATGGAGAGTGACTTCTATCCAGAGTTGTGCCAGCTGGATGCAGGGATGCTTCCTCATATAGGAGGGGGTAGTGCAATAGACCACATGCTCAGAAACCTTGAAGGGTAATGCTTCTGGGGAAATGGACATCAGATTCTAGCACCTTTTTGATGTCCTGTGGGCTTTCAAGTTTCTGGAGTAGCACCAGGCACAAGCCAAGACAGACCATGAGCAGGGCTTATAAAGGATGAACTGTGCTGGAGAAGTGGAGATCTTGTGGTGGAAGGTCTGCAGCACTGGGAGTGAGTGAAAAGCTGCGCCATCCCAAGCCTCAAAAGTGAGCAGCAAATGAAACAGAGCTGCCAAGTTCTGGAGAGGAAGACAGTTGCAACTGCGTGCAAGTCAGCATGCAAGGGACACCGAGATATAGTGTGGAGAAAAAACAGGGCTGCTGATCCAGGTCCTAAAGCAGACACTACAGCATGGCACTGGGCTGCCTCTGAAGTAGGGGGTTTGGGAGATGTGTGAGGGTCAGACTGGGGTCTCAGCAGTCTGGAATGAGTGGAAGGTGGTCAGAAGAACTTCAGCCAGTGCCCAAGGTAGCTGGTTCAGCATAGAGCAGAGGGAGAAAGCCTGCCTGCATCAGATATGCCCTGGAAGAGCAGATATCAAGTGATCTGCTGCTTCAGGAGTAGTCATCTGGGTTTAAGAACCATGAATATGCCACACTGCAGCATTGTTTAAGGGACAGCATCTGTTTCACCAGGTCTTATAATTTGGATTACAAATACCCCATATGTTAAGGTTTTTTTGCCATTTAAGCAACTGCATGGCCTTTGAGGTTTTTGATGCGTTTAATGTGCACCAATGCAGGTCAGCCCAAGGCAACATCTATGGTCCTGCAAATATTCCACACCTATGGTACCCAGGGAATGCATTAAGGGAGCTGCCATTTGGGTTTGTTTAAAACTTGGCACCAGATGGGACAGGGTAGATTTGATCCCCCTAGGAGGGCACCTAAGAGAGCCTCGTTTAAAGCAGACATTTGCACCAACCCTCCTTTTTGCAGGTAAATTGGTTGTTAATAAAGCTGTTATGCCATTAAACATGGGTTGGTTATCATCGATTCCCCATGTGGTAGATAAATTAGTGGTTTCCTTACTGTCTCCCCTCCCCAAAAAAAAAAGAGTCAAAGCCTGTTCGGCTTGGTTGATTAGAGTGTCTCCAGCACTTGGCCCGAACCACAAATTACCAGACTACACCAGTTTGCCAAAAGGTGGTGACTACACCATGTGTATGACCCTGGCACACCTAGTCATGGAGTCCATCAGTGTATTGTACAAGTTGATGTACAAACTTCAACCCATTATATCTTCTTGACCAACAGATCCAGCCATTCTTTAATTTAGGGACAAGCCCCCTACCCATTCACTCCTCCTTCCTTGCTGGTGGTACTCTAAGCTGGCCAATTTCTGGATTGCAAGACCCTGCATCTTGCACAGGAAGTACTAGGGACTTTGCTTTTCAGTCCCTAGATTACAAAGGTTTTTCTGTTACTCCCAGACTATGTCTATATCTACTGATAACATGACTGTTCTATTTTGTTACCTTTTCGTCAATACTATGTTTCACACTATATTCACTGTGACCATGTGCTTATAAAAATGGTACTGTGATGTTTGCATTTTGATGAATGAAAGTCAAAAAAAAATAACTGCAAAAATAACCTAGCATAATTTGATTAAAGTAAAACATTCATTAAAAACTGAAAGCAGGACACAGAACATTCATGAGTAATGATTTAAAGGGCTTTTCAGGTTGAAAAACTGGACTGTTGGTGTGGCGCGCCTTCCAATAACTACCCACAAGAGACACAAACTGCCAAACATTCCTACTACATGGGATAATCCTATATAGCCAATACCACACTTTTGGTTCAGATAGATTTTCTGGTAGTGTTGGGAGATGCCATGAAAATGCATTTTCTTTGCACAGCAATACGACCGGAGAATCACTGTTCCCCTACAGTTTAGATGCTATGGCTGTTTGACATTACCTCACATCATAATCCTTTACTTGTGACATCAGTCTGCTGCTGTGTAAAAACATTATGATGCCAGATATAGACAAGCAGCCAGGGCTGATGGAGTCTAGGGGACAGTGCTCCTAGTTTCATGTCATGGTCCGCAGTTAAACAACATGGTGGACACCAAATAGAGAAAACGTATGATGTAAAAGCTTAAAGCAGCAGATTTGTTAAAAAAAAAAAAAAAAAAATCAAATGAGTTTTCTAATAATGTTAGAGGCACAATTAGTTTAATTATCACTGTAGTACTATTACAGTCTGTTTCTAAAACCACATTCATGACAAATTTTATTAAATAAAGACAAGGCATTAAAGATGGGCGCCACTGGTTTAGAACTCACCTTTCAGAGGTTACCATTTAATTTTTACATGCTGGATTCATACTATGAATGTATTAGGAGGATGCTAGCACCTGATGGGATGGTAAACAGCACAATAGTACATGAACCATCAAATTACATTTTGTATACAATTCCAGGGAAAGTATTTTCAGATCTTATCGAAATTTTGATTATATTGAAAAGTCATGTTAGATCTAGAAATCAAGATTGGGATAGACTGGATTTAATACCTACAGTGGATGATTCCTGGGCATACTTTTATAACATCTTATGGAAGTATGCGATAAACATACCCAACTAAGAAATAGAAAAGTAAAATCCAACAATGCACCCTGGTATAATGCACATTAGAGGGAAAAAAAAAAAAGAAAAAAGAAACTGGACAGGGAATTGAGAAGTGCGAAGAGTACTGGGAATCCTCAAGATTGGGTAAACTTTAAAAACAAGCAAAGACAAAACTACACATTGGAAGTAAGGAAAAGCAAAATGAGTTTCTATACAAGAGAGTTGACTGCTAATCTAAAAATCTGATTCTAAACAGTTTTGGAAACTAATAAAGAAGTTGCAGGGTACACAGAATTAGAGTGCGACTCTTGTCATAGATGATCAGGAGATTTCCATGAGCAACGATGCTGCAAGTACACTTAATGAATATTTTGTGATTATGGGTAAAAACACTTGACCAATCCCTTGATCATACAATTTTTAAAATATTGGATGACCTGGCCTGGTTGCGCCATGTGTTGAGGTGATGGATGCCACACCTCGTGCCACGCTGATAACCCTTGTTCGGAAACAAGCCTGAGCAGTCGGGGGTCAGCAGGTGAGGAAGATCGATCATCTGGAGGACAACTCTCCTTCTCGGGGGGGGCGCGTCAGGAGGTTGCCTAGCACTGCAGTGAGGTACTGACACACTTAGGGCACACAGAGAGGGATGTAGAGCCATGATGGATGTCCCCTGGTGTCATGGCATGCTCAGGCTCCACCTGGGTGGAGGTGAGGGCATAACCAAGGAAAAATCCCTGCCCCAGGGATAGGCGATGGCACCATCTGATTCTGCCACACTCCACTCGACTCTTCACTCCTGGGCTGAGCCTGGCTCAAATTCTAGATAGAGCACTCTGGAAGGATAGGGCATCCCTACCTCGGGAGGCTCAAAGCAGGAGGGATAGCCGGGCTGGTGCCAGGAGTCATGGAGGAGCTTTAGGCCTGGAGGTAGAGCAGAGATTGGGGTGGATGCCCGAGAGAGCTTCCTGGGAGTCGCAGCAGAAAAAGAATCGTTAAATATACGTATATGTTGGATGAACAGTCTCAGCATGAATCACCTCCAATAAAGTTAGACAAATTATGAAAAACTGACACTAGTACATCTGAGGGGTCTAAATGACCTTCCGGTTATACTTTTAAAAAAAATATGCCACTCCTGAGATATCACATTCACTAGCTAAATTGTTCAATTTATCACCCTTGAATGCCCCCAGGCCTGGAAAAATGCAAAGGTGGTACTCATTCTGAAATTAGTCCAAAGAGATGTATTAGAGAACTATCGTCCAGTCTCTTTTACAGATAATTTCAAAGGATTTTCAAAAATTGGTAGGGGATTGGTAGGGTATCAATTAAAGGTTTAGAAAAAAGGGAAAAAAAAATAATCAGCAAATAGTCTGGTTTCAGATCACTACATGGTACCACCTTGGCATTCTTGAGGGACATGGGCAACATTCAGGAATCTCTGGACAAGGGGATGTCAGTGGGAGCTATATTTGTGGACCTGTTAAAGGTGTTTGACACCCTGGACCATGACATCCTCCTGCCCAGACTATTTAAAGGGATATCAAAGGGAGTAATGGATTGGTTCCCGATCATACCTACAGGGTAGGCAACAACTGGTAGCAGTAAATGGATTTAGTTCAAAGTTTACCACTGTAGTATCTGGAGTCCTGCAGGTATCTATTCTAGGCCCGATTTTATTGAAAATCTATTTAAATACCACTGCTTTGACTAGTGCATCTTGCAACTAACTTGTATGCAGATGACACCATAAACGTGTAGGGAATACCTAAATAATGCAGATAGAACATATGTTGCAGGCTGCATTTGAGTTCTTTGTTTCAGTTGCAGCTTGTTATTACTGCTAAAAATCGAAAGTAATGCTATTCCCAAGGGAAATACAGCTCAACTAAATCATTCCCTACATATTGAAACTAGCGTACATGTAGTACTGGAACAGGTCTATAGTTACAAATATCTTGGCCTCTAGATCAATGACAGAATTAAGTGGGATACTCATTAACTGTGATTAAAGAGGTGGGAAAATGACTGGTGAATTATATTGTGTAAGGAACTTCATGACTTTGAAAGTTATGAATAATGTTAACTCACTCATTTTTACCATTGTTAAATTACGTAGACTTATTTGCAGGGGCCTCGGTAATGGAAGTCTTGAAGTTGGCAATATTACAATAGACTAGCAAGGTCTGCAGCAGACTGACCCAAAAGAACGCATAGATGTGCATTATATAAAAACTCTCAACTGCCAACATCCTAATGATTGAAGAGTCCTCCATATACTAGCCTATATCTTTAAGTAACACAACACTAGGATACCCAAATATATATGGGATAAAATTCAGGTTAGAAACAAAGTCTTAGATCGGTGGGAGGGCTGGAACATATTTTATCAGTGTGTAATTTGGAAAACAGGAAAATTTACATACACATACACATACACATACACATACACAAAGATACTCTGTGCTCCTAGTATGTAGGCCCTTACATTTTAAGTTTTATTTTGGGGATATTAAAAAATGGTACATACAATGGGCACAACAAAAATTACATCATTGTTCTGAACTGTGTCACATAACACGGATTTCCCAGTCTTAAAACTGTTCTACTGTCCTCAACTGTGTAATGATAAATTGTAGAAATGGCAGGATGTTGTGTTGTAGAGTTTTAATTTATATTTATTCTGTGTGGTCTTGTGATGTTAGTAATGAATGTCACGAAATTGTTTTACATTTTCTCTAATTTTGTTTTACCAAGGATCTTACTGGATGAGTTGGTTTCAGTTGAGTAGCCTATTCATTAATTCAAAATAAAATTTGTACTACTACTGTTAATTCATAGTGGGTGTAGCCATTTTGTTAAAAAAAAAACTTCAATTCTGGAATATATTGTAATGAAGGATATGGATATATTGACGTGTTTGCCAGATGTGCAATATCACAAAGAGCCCCCCCCACACTAATGAATACTGCCACCTTAAAAGGTTACAATAACCAATATAAATCTTATATACAAGATATGACAGGAGTCTAATGAAAATATGCTTGATCTTTTATAAAAGGATCTGACACCATGGCATCGAGTGGTGAACCAACAAGTAATGTTACAAGGATTACAGTTCAAAAGCGAAAGGACACATTTTTATCGGACTAAACCATTTTAGATTTATGCAATGGCATGAGTTAATAAAAACTGTTGAATTGTCCTTTCAAGTGAATTAACAGCTAAAGTTCTATAAGCAGACCATCTGCAGTAAGGTCAAATCCCAGCATGAAATGGCAAGCTTCTATTCTGAATGATCTACAGTAAGACAATTTGCTTTGCTGTTCACCTAGAGTGAGCATATCATTATAGTAAAGGTTACTGATTTATGGTGATGAAAACCACAAAACTCCATTTTCAAGACTTGGAATTCCAGGAGTTGTAATTGTAAGTCTAATTTCCAAATTTGACCAGGATTGTGTGTAAATAATCAGAAAAAAAAAACAGCATTAAATTAAGCAAATTGAAAATTGTACAGGAAAGTAGTTAAGAAATATACAAGTTCTGTAGATTAACTACTCTGGTATAAAATGCAGAATTCCTTGAAATTGTTTTTAACCAATGTGTAGGCGCTCCAAATTCCAGAATTTTAACTGGGTTTTTGTGCAGACAGTCCAAATTCTAGAATGTCTGGGTTTTCTGGTAAAAAAAACTGAAAACCAGTGGTGATTATATGTTCCGTTTAGGTCCAGGACAAGCATATATGTTATTTGGTCTAGTGTACACACCCACGTTATCAGAAGAACTCAGTTGCACAGCATTCCAAGAGTTTCCATTCTTTATTACAAATAGTTTTCACATGAGAAAAAAGTGCTGTCCTTATAGTTCGACTTACAGAGTCAGAATTTGGAACAGAAGTCATAATGCTATGCTTGTAGTATCAGTCATTCCCACAGCAACAGACTGATAGCACAATGCTAACCTCCATTTGAATACTGTGGAACTGAGCAAGTCACTTAACTTCCCCCAATGCTCCCACGCCACCCCTGAAAAACAGGCACTTGGGCCCAGTGGGCCTCACAGAGTTTAACCCTTAGGCTACTGACAGAATTAGAATTCATAGTAATTGTAGACTGATATCAGTCTGCAGCACAGCAAGGGTGGAAGGAAAAAAAAAAAAAAGCTTACTGATGCACCTAGAGGTCCCAAACCTTCATTCTTAAGATGTACATCCTTATTCTTATTAAGTACCAAGGCAAAAAAAATGCATGCACAAGGAATGTGGTGCTCAGAAACTACAAAGTATAGCAATGGAAAAAAATTTTCACACACACTAACCTGTAATGAGGGACTCCAGAGCCTTTGAAAAAGGATTTCTGTCCGAAACATGTTAGGCGGTACTGTGTCTGTGTTGTGTTGATGTATCTTTGATTTTGAATCTTTGCTCTGGCAGCCCTCATTACAGGATAGTGTGCAAGAAACGTTTCCATTGCTATCCTTACTAAGTATTTGCTCATTAAGCAATAAGACACCAAGACAAAACAAGGGGCTCGATTTTCAAAGGTTGACACAGGGATTGCGTCAAGTCCATACTTTGGAGCAGCTGCGCCAAACTCCATTGATGCAACTGCATCCAATTTTAGTACATTGCATGCAGATTCAACAGTTTCCACACCTTACAGCAGTTTGCACCAAATATTTAGTGAAAACCCTGTAAGAGAGTCACCACATGATGCAAATTAGACCAGGGAAAAGCTGGTCCAACTTGTGACATATGGTCCTCAGGATTGACTATCTTGATCACTGGATGAGGAGACTGCTGCAAGCCCCGTACTCCACACAGTCAGCACCACAGGGGGCTTGCAGCATTCTTGAGACTCAAAGTCAAGCTTAATTCACACCCACCTTTGTAATGAGGCATGCACAAAGTACTTTTGGCAGCTGGAAATGCATTACCTCCAGAAACCTAATGACCTGGATTGTCTGGTTACGCTTACAAAAAATGGGTTAATTTGAGAAAGGTTTTGTTTAATATTTTCTTTTGTTACACTACTGTCAGTCATCTATCTTTCACCACATTTAAACCATTAAAAAGATGAAATGTTTATTAAGGAATAAAATCTTCAAACATTCTGCAAAATTCCTCTGGCAGAGAGTGTGTATATTAGATATTTTATAATCACACATGCACTCTATATGGAGCCACCACCTCTTGTTTTTAATCTGTGGCAGAGATTACCCTAGCTAGACAGGATATGGATTTTTAATGATCCTCAAAGAAACACCAACATAGGGAGAGTGCTTTTTTTTGTATGGCTTTGTTGAAAGTTTGTTAGCAAACCTGGCAGCTACCTTTGTGATGCCAGAGTAAAACTTGTCATGAACTCTTACTTTGTCCAAATCTTACTTCCTGAACCTATTCCAACCTGTGTGTTTGAGGGATTTACATATGGTCATGATTTATTTAGCTAATCAGAAAACAGAAAATTCCTAACCAATTTATAATATATGTGCAACTGTATAGTTACCATTTATTTTATGGTTATAAGTTGCAGTTCTTACTGCCAAAGATGAGAACAGCTTTGGCACACAGAAAAAAAATTATTAACCATAGAGAGATTGTATAAAGTATAAACATAAATCAGGAATGAATATTATATATATATATATATTATACACACACACACACACACACACACACACACACACACACACACACACACACACCAAAATGTTTTATTTTGCAGAAAATTAAATAAAGGGACTATGCCAACTTAACTTTAATGTCAGGATTTTAGAAGCGCACGAGACCCTCTTGTGGTTATAATAGTAACCTGGACGTTTAGAAAGAACATTCCGAATTGCTAAGGTGTCACCATTTATATAAAATGCTTTAAGCGGGAGAATAGCGCGACCCAAAACTGTCAACTTAAAACAAGAACAGAACACTTCAGAACCTCAAAAGGAGTAAGTAGCAACCACTGTGCCTCATACTTACGAATCGTAGTTGTCCCTGAAGCCCTTGGCAAACGGGTTGTGATCAATCTTGAGTTGCGTGATCTGTATAGACACACAAAAAGGAATCATTTAAGAACAGGTTTCCATCACATTCGTTAACAGTTTCACATGAATGTATCGAAACCTGGAAACTCTTTTTTGGGGGCAGAATTGTCGGCTACTGGCTGACTTACATCTGTATTTGGTACGCAGTCACAGCTATAAACTGAGTTTCGGGGAAGGTGAAACTTTGAGTCTTTGAAGAATCACTCATATCTTCGACTCCATCTTCTGTTACCTCCACAATATGGAGTCGTGGTTGATACTTGTGCAAGGACTGCAACACTATCATCTGTGGAAAAAAATTAACCCAATTAGAGGGAAAAGATGAAAATACAATCACAACAGTACTTAACATTGTGGGGTCCCTATGGTGTAAGTTTATATACAGAAAGGAACTCTACAGCTGGAAACTTTTGGGTTACATTTATAGTTGGCAATGCTCAAACTGGACCACTTATATAGTTTAGGTTTGTGCTGTAGACAGTTAAATGGACGTTATCCAATTGTCAGCATCCTCAACACTATACACAACTCCTCAGTGACGTTATATATAGTACTAAATGTACCAATGTTTAGTGCGAGATATGATGCCTATGTGCTGATCACCTATATCATATGTATCTTTGTGGACTGTGAAGTGCGTGTATCTGTTAACTTTGAAAAACCTTCGAAAAATCTTAGTCATTTATGGAAGAAAAAAAAAAGAAAAAAAGAGGGCCGCTTTAAAAGGCGGCATATTTGCAAAATGATTACCCCACCCCCCCAAACACACACACACAAAATAAACTCCTATTCTTTTGGACAGAGTCTGAGCTCCAGGCGCTGTCCATGGTAGTCAAACCACCCTTACCTGCGTGTTGTTATTATTGGCGCCCTTGTTGTTAGTGAGCTTCAGTTTTCCGAACGAGATCTCCTGCCTCATCCAATGGGTTCCGGTGTTTGGGGACTCGGGGTGAACATACACTTTGTTACCTAGAAGGCAAAACGACATTGAGACCTTGATTGTAAAAATGCGTTTCCACAGGATTACTAAACAATTTAAGAAATCGGTAACTCCCTGTTGGGTCAAAAGCTTCAGTTTCCAAATACTGAAAGAAATATAACAATTGAGCCCCCAAACAAAACAAAACAAAACAAAAACAAAGCGCGGGATGAACTTGAATTTTAGCTCCGCACTCGTTTTTGTACATCAAGTTTAGATAATTACATGCATCACTGACAACATTAGCAGTAATTATTTTAACCTAAAGTAATTGTTCAAGACCCCTACCACCACAAAGGCAATAGATAAGGTTCAGCTATACAGCAGAGCCTATAGTTCGACATTTTCCCCCACCAATAGCCTCATTGTAGGTGCATCACTTAGTTTTCAAGAGGGTCATAAGGCAGCATTTAAAACAGAAGTAGCACATTTTAAGTAAATTACTTCAATTAAAGATGTACATTTGCCAAACGGGTGCAACTGTAATGTTCTATTGGTTACGACAGGATGTGTTATACATTTACAGTTTACAACTATATATTAATTTGCAGAACTTCATAGGAAGTAACATTAAACAGGCACACCATCTAGTAGTGCGATGGCCCCAAGCCCAGCTTGAAAGTGGTATTTGAGGTTTATTAATAATATGTGGTTGAGGAGACAAGTGTAACCAAGCAGCGCTGGCCTTGCTAGAGTTGCTCCGGAAAGAGTGTATACCTTTCAATAAAAGATAAAAGAAGGATGATGGATGGAAGCCTCACACTGCTGTGAAGATGTGGTTTTCAACAAAAAAAACAAAAAAAAAACTTTCGCAATTCTAGAACAGCACATTTATTTGTTAGGATACACTTAAGTGAAGCTGTACAGCGCCGCATTAATGAAAGCAAGGTATTCCTTTTAAGTACAGTTATTCAGACTATAGTAATGACTTCCGGTTAACAGCATTTACTTAAAAATGCATCTGGTCAAGGGCACAGACATAGGAAATTTGAACAATTTTCAACATCGTATTTCACCGGAGTCTTGCGGAGTGCAAACACCTGACCAGTGCCTAAAGTGGCATCCCCATTAAGCACTGGGCTTTTTCCCTCAGTACTGCAAACATATTATGTACCATATTTACTTAGTATTGCAACCATATTGCCGTATTTAATTTCATGCAAACACTGAACACGAAAAAAAGCAGCACCGACCAGCAAATACTGGGCCGACATGTGCAGCACAAGTTATTTGATGCAAGAATTAAAAGCATATCCAAGTGTGTCCAAATAAAAATTAAAAACAGATGGGTAAAATAAGTTATAAACTCACGCCTCTCAACCCATCAGCATAATGTGCAGCACTCACTGTTCATTGAATGCAGAGCAAATGGCCAACATGCATTCCATACTTGTAAGAATATATACCAATATATATCTTTCTTAGTTTACAAAGTTTAGTTTACTATATGTGTAAGTTTAAATGTGTAAGTTTTGATATAGATCAAACATTATGTGTAACATATATTCCGTATATATCTAAACATCTATAGCCACACCCATGTCTATATCCATATACATGGATACACACACGGAGGAGCAAGAGAAAAAGAATAAACGTGTATGCCCAATGCATAGCAACTGATATGTATGAAGTAAAATTACAAGAAGGAATATTGGGGGTAGAAAGAGGGGTGGATATAGGCGGTCTTATTTGTACCTTGCATGTTGTTGTCTGCCTTGCCGCAGGTCACCCATTTCCCTCCTTGGAATCTCCAGTGGTTGGGGTCGGCCAGAATCACCTCCACAAAAACATTGTAGTGAGCGGTGGGGTTCAGACCGGTGATGTTGAAGCTCAGGAAAGGAAACATGCGCCTGAAATAAAGGAGAGTTCATTATAGAGGAGCGTCTGTATACGTTGCATAGTAGATATCTGCAGCAAGACGATCAAAGCTGGCACACCGACATAAAGAATGCGACATTGTTTTTAAATAGCCCCTGGAAACAGGTGCGATGCAACTCGAATATTTACTTAATGTAGTTTTATTAACAAGATTGAGAGACGGGTCTTGTTTCTTGTGTGAAGTCGCTGACGAGAAAAATGTCATGGGGCTTTGCTAACATACAAGTTACCGGCTCTTCCTAAAAACTAAAAAGGGATAGAAGTAAACTATTTATCATTCCTTGATTCTGTACATTCTAGAAAAGAGTCCAATAGCTTTGGGTTCAGGACTGCTAAAAAAAAAAAAAAAACACACAGTCCAGTGCAATACGTCCAGCATTAGTTTATCAGTCACCACTACCAATTATGCCCATTTGCAAGGCCCTTCACCATTTGCGAAATGTTTCTGGGGAAGGGGGACTTGAAGTGAAAGCCTGGTTCAGATTCAGTTGCACACGTTTCAGTAAAGTCAGAGCGAGAAGAGAAAAACAAAGGGGTGATAGAACAGGAAAAGTGGGTTGCAGAATATAGCAGGTGTAAAACGTGTTCACCTCAGATTCACAGCCCCAGCACGATATATATAAATAATGTTTCAGCTCGTCATCAGTGCTTTGAGATCCATTTTTCCACAGTACAAAATCAATCCTGCAGCTCCTTGCAAGGCTGAAGCTGCCCTTCATCAATTTAGGGTTCGATAATGCTGGCAGGGTGATTTTTGAAATGAGGTTCCCTGAACCTTTTGATCGACACTGTTAACACTTCATTTGAAGCAGACCATGTTTCCGACAATTTATCGCCCTAGTTACACCACTGTTGTGTTTGTAATTTTTAACAAAGAATACATGGACTGTTTCATGGACGGGGAATGTTCACTGAGAAAACGTCCCTACGTCTGTCTCTTCCCTGATAAGTACCATGGGATCGTTTACTTTATCTGGACAGAGAACAAAGCTGCACATATGGGTACTCCATTTAATCAGGAAGGACGGCATCAAGTGTGTGTACTCCCTCGTACTACACTACAGTGTCCTTGTGGATATACCAAGTCAGTTAGAACCCACGACCTTGCTACCTACAGAGCCACCGACACTGATGAGTGTATAGCTCTTTGCCGTGTATGGAAATCCCTATACTGCCAGATGCTGTGCCACAGTAATATCATAATGCTGCTGTGCCACAGTGGCTATGTCACTATGGTTCAACAGCATAATGGTGCACCAGCATAGAATCTGTAAGGTTCCTAATGCTTAACTACACTACAAAGCCCTCATGAAGATAGCAGCAAAACTGAAAGCACCAGCGGACCTTTGTTAAAAGGTAAGTTAGAGGATGTTGCAAGGTCTTGCAGGTCAGTCATTACTTAAATCGCAAACATTTTTAGGCTATCCTACTGGTTGCAGTTTTCTGTTCATCTGACCACAGTGCTAGACAGAACTGGAAGAAGGTTAACTTAAAAATATACAAAGCAATGAACAACCATACCCAACCAGGTTAATATGTCCATCTCAGGGTAAGATGACACATAATACTGACATCTGGAACTGGAAAGTAACATGATCTTGTGTATATTCTCAAATACATTATTTTGTGTCAAGATGCGCCCTTGGTTCCTATCGACACTTGATATCCCATAATGTCATTAGTCCTACTCCCCCACTCCGGAACAGTACAGTAGGGTGGGGAGTCAACATGACACTATGGTCCCCAAAAGCTGCACTACTCATTTGGTTTCATGATCCCGAATACCTTAAATCCTTAAGAAATTTACTGTATACTCTAGTCTTCCATTTCAATGCACAATGAATAACCAACGAGCAGAAAGCAGTTCTGGCCATTTAATTTAATTATTTTTTTTATATCAAGGTCAGTCCATTAGCCTGTTGGTTTTAGTGGTTGGGGCGTTTGTATAGACTTAGTAGGATTTGTGTTCCATGGTGACAAATGGCAGTGTCACAATTTAATCCATTTACTTATGGCTGAGTTACAAGGGGTCATTGACAGTGGCAGAGCAACTATTTCATTGGTCAAGGACCAGCTAGCCGAAACAGACGCAGTACTCAGTTTGAAGCACAGCAATCCACATTTTATGTGGACAGGGCTCCAAGATCAATCTGACATTTTTTCGGTAACGCCAGAAGCACCCACGCAATAATATTTTCTTTGGAGAACCAATTGTTCCATTTTTCCTTATAAGCAATACAAGTACGTGCTAATTTCCCTAGTGCACATTTTCTCCTTAAATTACGTATCCCCATAACTTTTGGTAGCCCTGTGACTAAAATGCTCTTGCACCTAACTGGTTGGTCATCCATTCCTTGCCTGTCTGATGATGTGCCCACTGTTGAGCAATACCATTGACCCTTATTTGTCTTGTACCTTGTTTTGATCCTGTACCTGACTCGGTGTAAACTGTGCTGTACAATGACATTAGTTTTCCGTACTTGTTTTCCCCACTTGTTATGCTGTTCATGTGTTGCCTGTACCGTATCAGTTTGTTTACATTACCGACTCGGGAAAAAGAGCATTTGTGCTCAAAGGTATTTTCCTAGCAAATATAAAAGAAAGTTACTCATATCCTTCTGTTCCTTTTTAGATCACCCTATTCCTTTTTTGGGAACCCTTTTCCTCGTTGAGTTTATATTTTTAGTATTATTGTATTTGGTTTCCAAATGATGATGGGAAACATTAATACCCTTAGCTGTATTGTAACACCCATGATTTAACATCATATCTTTTGGGACCACATTTATGAACATACGCTGTCCTCTGGCATAATAGAACACAGAACCGACTTTGTAATATGGTGAACTCTTAATGGAATGAGACACAATCTAATGGACAAAGTGGCTGCAGGGATCAGTATCCGGAAATGAAACAGAGTGCATGCTTAAAGGAGTACTATGTCCAAAAACATACCTTGTACAGAGTTGTGTTTTGTTTAGTCCTGGTCTCTCTTCTCTTTTGTTTGCTATTAGTATTTTCCCCCTTCAAATTGCATACTAGTTTTATGGTCTCTGGAGATCTCCATATCGCCCTTGCTCTTTTCCCTACAATGCGTTCTATCCCATGTGACCCTGTTGGAGCCGGGACCATAAATTAAAGTGCTGGTTTACATTCAATTTTACAACAGCAGAGCTGTGATTTTAAGTCATGTTCTTTATCCAGAGTACACTGGAGGCCACATTTACAGTTTAGCAATCACCTGAGGTGTAAGAAAACCTCTAGCCTCTTCAATTATGGCACTGATGACCCGAGGTGATTTATGTGCATTTCAAGGCTGGGTGTAGTTTGATGAAATTAAAAGCAAAACATTTACTCCTGCTGGCTAGGCCCAGACAAACGAAGACCAAAACTACCGAATTAGTTTAATTGATGCCGGAATATAAGGCTCTTAATAGCTTCAGCTTACTGCTACACAACTTTCCCCTCACTGAATCAGGGGCCTTGGGCGCGTCACTGTAGGACTAAAAGCAATAAACCATGCTAACAGAGATCCCGAGAGGGCATACAACTATTAGGTAAATTTAGGGGGAAAACGTCAAATAGCAAACAAAGGGAAGGACACAATCAAAACTGTATTTTTTGCCAATTTTGACTGTAGTATCTCTTTAAATATTCAAAAATGTTACTGCTTTAAGCAACAGTTCCTTAGAACATTATTTGTTCGTTTCCAGTTCCTTAAAACTACCATCAGCGTTGGTGTTTACTGAAAGACAAGTCAATATACGTTATTCAGAAGAGGTGCGTTTTGTCAAACAGAACAATCGTTTTTAATCCGTTTTTTGAGAAGGACACTTTATACCTTTAAATCGGCTGGATGATAAAGCAAAAAAAAAAAAAAAAATATTTATACCTCTAGATTATGAGAAGATACATAAGATACATGCCCGCCGCCCCAAAAAAAAAAAATCATCCACCTATTGCTTTTTTTTTTTTATATAAATGGTGGACGGACTGTACAGGTAGTGCCGCCCTCCGATTACATTTCAATTGTGCGCTCTCTCCCGAATTGGCATGACGTCCTTGAAACAGACCCACAATGCATATTCATACAAAACCCCGCACAGCTTCGAATTGTAACCTTATTTAAGAAGGAAATCCCGTGAAATTGGGACAGGATCGCACGCCCTTCCGGCTAGGTTTTCCGGATGCTTTTTGACACTGAAAGTAGAGGGCTACAATGCTCACGTGCCGGTGTGTACCTATCTTTTCATTAGATCAGCGGGATGTAGTAACATATCAGACAGAGCAAGCAACACCCATTTGCGAACAAGTTACTGGCAACTAAAGTTGTGGAGGACAAGCATTCTGAAGATCCTGGCAGCATGATGTGTGGGCATATAGCAATGTAGATGCAGTTGAAACAGTTACGTTTTGTACCTTTCAACTGCTGTATTTCTAGCGATGGTCTCAGAACAGGCGTATAAAATATGCTGCTAGCAACCCCATTCGGAATAATCATGATACTTCAAGTCGTTCCCGACATGGAAAAAGGTAACATTAACAAGAGTTACTGTATTTTAGGAGGTGAACATACCTTAAGGTGGACGTAAGAATCCAACCCCCTCAACCCCGAGAAAGGCAAACACACAAAACAAACAAACAAAAAAACATCCTACATACATTATAGCTTTATATCTCAATATTGGGAATTGATGCAAAGTTCCCCATTTAGATGCATGGTCATCTGAACGTTCATTCCCTTAACTTAATAGTTTAAGAGCCAATGAACCAGTTTACCTGCAATGACAATTAGAAAACCTCAACGGGTGATTCCCTTCCTGCTGTCAAGAAAACTTCAGAATTAAAAATAAAAATAAAAAATCCAGCATACAGCCCTGCCAACATACTCCCCCAGTTCAGATAAAAGTAAAATTAGTGCATATGTTGCCTACTCTGCTGACCAGAACTCATCAACTCAACCCTCCTGCCAGCTTTAGCAGAGTTCACCCGATATAACAGTACATCCAGTTAGCGCCTCTACTGCCCGAGAATATTTGCCATGTTCCTACTTCTAACAAAATTGAGACGATACTTAAATCCCGGTATTATGTATAGAAAATTAATCTGTGCAAGCCTACACTGCCCAATTACCACGAAAAAGGTGATGACTGTTCTATTGTTTACATAAAGTTTTTGTTCATCTCTTTCCTGGACGCACATGGAAACAAGTCTTGGCTTAGTGTACCTTTCCCAGTTACAAATAAAAAGTAAAAGCAGCGCACATTTACCTATCTTTTGATCCGATAGTTCACACTTCACCTCAGTTACTATAAGAACAGACGATATTTCCTAGTAGGATGACCATATTATTGTGCAAATTTGTATTCAGATAACCATGATCAGTGAATGCAATACTCTACCCGATCATAATACTGTCACTCCGTTATAAAGAGCGCATAACTAGTCTGCCTACTGACTTGAGAATATTCGCCACACTTCATTCAGATACAATATACTCAGAGCACATTTCCCCCAAAGCTGCTGACGTTATGATTACAATCTGATATTCATAAATTCGGTGCACGCCTGACCTGCAGTCTCCTGGCCTGAAAATTACACCATCTGCTATAGTTAGATCCGTGCTGTCAATGTCCTGATAATACTGAACTCTCCTCGCATTCATATCCAGTCTCCTGGTTGGACACTTACCCACCCCCTTACAGTACACCATACAATGGGGGGATAAATATCTCGATATTACATCCTCCCTGCATGCCTATTCAGTCTCCAGACCTGGAGACATCACGCACAATAAATAACACACAGCTCCTACCTGCCCTGTTTGGTGATGATCATCTCGGTTTGATGTCGGTGGAACTTGAGCCAAAGGGGCCGGTTACAGAGGAAGACCTGTGCCCGCAGCCCCGATCCTGCTGCGCCGGGCATAGAGAGGGAGGCTAGCGCAGCGCCCGAGGACTGATAGTGCGAATAGAGCGCCGCGGCAGCCGCCGGTCCGCCTCCCCCCGCCGCGCCTGGCCCACTCCCCACAGGCCCGGGCTGACCGTACGTGGCGTAGCCTGAGAATTGCCCGCGCCCGGGACACACCGAGGGTGCAAAGGCGGCTGGCGGCAACATGGAGCCGTACGAGATCGCGGCGGGGTAGCGCGAGCCGTTGGGGCCCGCATACACGGAGCCGGCCGGTGGTGTCCCATAGGGGAAGAGAGCGCTACAGGGGCCACCCACGTCAGGAGCACTTGTACCACCAGCCACCCCCGCCGGCAGGAAATAGCGCTCGGGTCCCGCCGCCGTTCCAACCCCCACCGGTGGTGGGAGGCCCTCTAGGTTGTAGCGCCCGTCGCCGCCCACGGACGGTTCCTCATCTGGCGCACCGGGAGAGCTGCCCTTGTTGCGAGGCCCCTCCGCGCCCGCCTTGCCGAAGTTCTCGGGCTCCGTCTCACTCAACATGCCGCTGCCACCCAGGAACTTCTTGTGTCCCCCTGGTACGGTGGCCGAAGGGGGCCGGTCGTGCTCTGTGGGCCGGTCGCTGCCATTTCGGTACTCGGTGGCGGGGCTGATCTCTGCTGTAGCGGGGCGGTAAAAGGCTTTGGGCAGGCTGTGGTGGTGATGGTGGTGGTGGTGGTGGTGGTGGGCTGCGGCGGACAGTACGGCCTCTCCCAGCTGCATCCTCCTCTTCGTCCTTCTTCTCTAAGGCGCCAAGAGCATGCGAGCAGAATCGGTGGGGTTGGCACGGACCCCGGACCGGTGTCCCAAGTAGCGGGCAGTGAAACGTAGAACGGGAGCAATGTCAGAAGGTCCAGGTAGGATAGGAGGAATACGCCAGTCTAAAACTAATACACAGACCAACAACCACTTCCACTCTTCCCCCCCCTCTGCGCGATCTAGGCCAAGTTGAAATGTGTCCTAGAATTGCTTGCTCTGGGCCACTTATATCTGATCGGCTCATTCACACTTGCAGGGCAGTGCCGGCTCTGGGGGAGGGGCCTGCCAGCATCTCTAGCCCGAGAGAGAGAATGACAGAGGTGGACGGGTAAAGAATAACAGAGGATACGCGGTAGGAGATAAACAGAAAGAGAGGGCGGGAAACGGGGAGAAAGTGAATGTAGATTAAGAAAGGTAGAAAAAGTATAGGGAAGCAACCGGCTGGCTGGCCTATTGGACTGATTTAGGTGACGTTAATTGACATTTTTTTAATTAGAAGAAGTCACCTGTAATTCATAATGCAGCATTAGCAGGCTAGCGTGAGGCAGGCAGAGGTCTTTCAAAAAGCTTATGAAGCTTCCAGAGAAATACATACCTTTTAAAATGATTCCTTTCTTTTGAACACGATTTGGTAGAACTGGTGACTTTTTGCTGCACAAAAACTATTAGATCTTGCAGTCCCTAAGCAATGTATTGCTCAGATGATTAGTGCGATCACAACACTTGATACAATCACACTGCTTATAAACTCGTAAAGGAATAACAATGTTCTAGAAATGCAGATTAAATGACGTGATAGGGGCTTTTTCTAAGAAATTGGTTTAATACTATTGGATAACCGAACCCTTTCCTGACCATTCAGACCTTATTTAGTGTCCAATTCCTTTCCACCTTTGATTAAAAATAAAACAAAAAGTGAGCTATAGCCATATAGTGAATCGACTGCTTTCTGTACGGAAAGGTTCGGTTTGTTTTGTGCATAGGTAGCTAGCGGAGAACTGTGCTGAAACTAATTTGCCCTAGAGCTGCCTGCCTCCCACAGTATGTTGGGGTTAATAGGGGAGAAAAGCAGTAACGAAAAAAAAAAACCCACCACTTCGTAAGGGTACATTTTAATATTACTTTTACGTAATAAGTAGGTTTGCTGGAAAAAAAGCATGTTCTCATCCTTTAAAGTGAGAACAAAAAATATAACCAGGCGTGTAGAACTATACTGAATTTTTGAATAAGGGATCTGTATTCTTTGTAACGTCTTTATTCTTTGTGTGGAATGCAGCGAATGAGGCGCTAGCCGGCCTTTGCAGCCTTGTGGATTCCTCCTAGACAAGTTCATTTGAACTCCTCCGATTTGCATACCGAATCGGCAGCCTATTAGCAAGTAAGCGACCTCTCTTTAGCAGCCTGTTAAGTTCAACCCCACACACGTGCAGCTCAGACCTTCAGCCATTCTTTGTAAAGAAGACGGGGGTGTAATAGCAAGATACCATATGATATATACTATAACCCGAGCCTCGTACGCAGTGCAAGAGAGCACAGAACTGCCGCCCTCATGGGCTCAGCCTGCTGGCAAGTTCCAATAAACATTTATATAGATATTTTTCTGCAGTCTGTCTAGATTAAATTGTATGTATGTGATATCTTTTAATAACACTTTTTTTCATATTAAACAGATTAGGGTGTAATGCGTGTATGGCTATATGCTAGTGACTTCTGGGCGAATCACATACCCTTAAGACAATCGATGTGCCCTGACAGGCAGCTAATAGTATTAATACTCTGGTTTAAGTAATTGTGCCAAGTAAAAATCTCTCAGAAGGCGTTCCACATTGTGCCATAAAATCTGTCTTATATGTTTTACTATGTCAAGTTCTCCAAATCTTTCTCTTTCAAAACAATATATGGCTCCGTGTGCATTTATTGTTGCTTTGGCATGTAGAGACTGGTATTTTGTTAACATCTGATTTTCTTATTTTTGGGAAAAAGTTCATCTTATTAGATTTAGCATTTTTTAAAATGTTCTATCATATTTGCCTTCCTATACACGAATTGTTATCTAAGCCCAAGGAAACACTGCTATTGAAGTAAATTACCTGTTGCCGTGGGGCCATCCAATCGGGCACAGTTCTTGTAAATCAGTTGACAATCTGCTCTCTCTTTCAACTGCAGTGCGTTTGAGTGGGCTTTAAGAGGTGGAAACTTCACGCCCGTGGTGTTTGTTTTCCCCTTTCATCTCGCGCGCACACACACATATAAGATGTTTGTTTTTCTTAAAAGGGATTTCCATGACTTGGACATGAACTGCTCTACCCTCTCTTAAAAATCTTATACACGAGGCTAGTTTATATGCATAATATACTGTGCAGAACGAGACAGAAAAGAACAGTATTTATATACCGGTATATAGAAATGTACACCAAATGGTTTTAAAAACTGTCACGGTTACCCAAAAGGGATTGTCCTTCACGTATCAGCTAAAGGCATCGAAATTTGGTCGCTAATCCGGTTTACAAGAAAATATGGGGAACGATGACTAGTATGTCCAATGTCGCCACAATGGCCTTAGAAAAATCAACAGTAAAGGCAATTTGAGCTGGGGGTTGAGGGTCTGGGGTTAGTGTTTGGGGAGGGGCCTGACTGGAGTGCCCTTCCCAGTATAAATTTCTTGAAAACACAGACAGTTGAATCCTCTCAAAAAGGTGATAGTTCAAAGTCACAGCATTTTGCAAAGATTGTCCCAGATTTCTAATGGTGTAATAATTCCCCAGATTTTCCAGTTTCCAAGCAAAACAAGGAAAATGGACAATTATTTTTCTGTCTGAAGGATTCTGTGATGTGGCAGAAAGGGGTGGGGGTGGGGGTGA
The DNA here is from genome assembly GCA_016271365.2 of Neoceratodus forsteri. Classification (NCBI taxonomy): domain Eukaryota; kingdom Metazoa; phylum Chordata; order Ceratodontiformes; family Ceratodontidae; genus Neoceratodus; species Neoceratodus forsteri. The sequence goes on along the minus strand of CM057456.1, from coordinate 1,094,993,597 downwards.
GGGGGGGAACCACCTCCGCATTTAAAGCAGCAATTTGACCCACCTTTATCGACTAAGTGTTTTCCACACCAACCAATACTGCAGTGCTTCTGAAGCAGAATACAATTTCTATTTGAAAAACACACAGGTACTATAATCAAAATGCAGACTCCTAATCCTGTTAATTGGTTCTATTTAGCAGGGACAGTGCTGCATTTGATTTTACCTCTCTACAACAAAAGTTGACATTTTGTTTTGCTTATCCATTTTGGTTAGTCACCGTACAGATCGAGCGAGCCAGCGACCAAGTTCTCCTGTTCAATCCCATAAAATACAGTTTAGGCTGTGAATATTTTGTTAAACTCTGCAGCCTGCACGCATGGGGGTAGTTTTCAGGCTCAGGTTTGTGATATTGTTCGGGACAGTGGAGCCCAACATGAGGTCAGCGAGCAGATTTAAGCTGGCATACTTATTGAAACAGCTTCAGGTGAAGACTGAGAGTGGAGCAGCGAAGTTAGCCTATTATCACCATATCTGGAGCAGTCCGTCTGTAGTTTATTGCATGTGTCAAGTTTAGCGTTTCTTCGTGTTGCTAGCAACCAACCATGCCAACGTATACATCTAGGCTATCTGCTCAAAGTTTAATGACAGTCCAATGCGCGGACATGCAGTATGTATGGATATTGTATTTAGGTGAACCCACGTACTGCAATTCACATTGCCAGTGCGCTTGCTTATGAAGAAGATGCACATTAGTATAAGCTGATGGTAAACGGCGACCAATTTCTGCATACTGTCAGTTGTTACAGGGAAACGGTGGTGGTGGTGGGTGGTAGAGGAGGTAGCCTGAAATAAAAATTTTATATTTTAAACTATTATTTACATTTAGTTCCCTGGGATCAACAGTTGGCCTAAAGTCACTCTTTATAGGAATGTATTTTCTGAAATTATCTATGAAAGAGGAATACTCCCCGCTTCCCCTGTACCTTTTGCTGTCAAAAAATGAATCGCAATACTTGTATATAGTGGTTGAGAATGCGCAAAATGGAAGGGTTTAAAAGTAGTTTAAGTTGTGTGTTAAGTAAAACATTGGTGTACATATCTTGCATCCTGTACCTTATAGTAAAGCTGCCTAAACACTTCATTGATGAAAATTAATTGATGCGAGAGCTTACTTTTGCCGGCATAAACTTGGTTAACACAATAAATCTCTGCAGCCCAGTGATGAAGCCATATAACACGACATAGGACACTAGACAGTTGTACATTTACGCTACTGGCAGCTCCTGTTCTGGTGCATGGCTTATGCGAGCAACACGCACTGCAAGCTACCGATTTATACTTTATAAGGAAATGTTAATTTTACTGATCAGACCATATACAACGATGTACATGGCAGCTTCTCAATTTGATTATAAGCGTGTTGCGATTTTCAGGGCAACCTTACTTCGTGCAATCTTTTTACATCATATTATTTCTGGTTAAAAAGCCAACTTTAAGGAGGACATGATGGACAGGGTAGAAGCTGTCCAGAGGAGGGCAACTAAAGTAGTGCAAGGGCTGCATCGGTAGACCTACGAGTAGAGGCTGAAGAAGCTCAGTATGTACACCTGGAAGACAAAAGGTAGAGGGGAGACTTGATGGAGAACTACTGTATACATACCTCACGAAGTTAAATAAGATACAGGAAGGGAATAATTCTCAGAGGAAAAGATGCACAAGAACAGGGGGACATGCAATGAAGCTGGAAAACAGGTACATTTAGGAGAGCTGTGAATAGGTACTTGTGTAGGGAAAGAGTGATGGATGCCTAAAACAGTCTTCTATAGTAGATGGCGGCGAACATATGGGTGGGCTTCAAGCTTGTGTGGGATAGGTACAAGGGAATCTTAGGAAGTATGGGGGGGATGGGGAATCCGGGATTCAAGTAGGGTCGGGGTGTCGGGATAGGCAGGGGAAAAACGGACAGACTGTGTGGGTCAAGTGGTCCTTATCTGCGGTCAAATTCTATGCTTCGGTGATCGCTTACCTTCTCTAAAATTCATTGGTGTTGCTGTATCTGCCTCCCTCCTTCCTTCCTAGAACTGAAAATTGTAGTAATGTGACCTACTGGGAATTACGCCCCCCCCCCCAATCTGGTGCTCTAATTACCGCCCAGTGCTCTGACCACTAAGCTACAGGCTCGCATAGTAGGACCTGGCGTTCCCAGACACACTTCCTTTCTCTGGTATCCCATATCTTTAGATGAAATTACATTTTTTTGTTCAGTTTTAACCACTGCATAGCAACCAAACTGGAAATTGCAGTGAGAAAGAAATAATGCCACCTACTGGGAATTAAACCCATGCCCCCAGAATACCCTCAGGTGCTCTAACCACCGGGCTACAGACTAGCCTGGTTGGACTTGGGGATTCCTGGATACACTTCCTTTCTCTGGTATTGCATATTATGCAGCTAGGAACAATTAAGCTGACTGATTTTTTTTGTTTTTGTGCAGTTTCAGTCACTGTTTAGCAATTAACCCGAAAATTGTAGGGAGAAAGACAGACATAATGTTACCTACTACGAATTGAACTGGGGGGCCCTGGAATACCATCCTGGTGCTCCAACCCCTGGGTTTAGTTCCCAGTAGGTCACATGATTTCTTTCTCACTGCAATTTGCAGTTTAACTACTAAACATTGGCTAAGGCTGCTAAAAAGCATCTAATTGTCAACTCCCTAGTAGACCAGAGAGGCATGCTTATGGCCTAATTATACACAACCTTGTTTTCGTTCACATCCTTGATCTACTCTTTTTGCTACTTTCTGAACATTAAGAACACCCTAAAGAGTGTAGCCACTCATGGTGCAATAGTCTCTTCTCCTACTACTTAATGAGTGGCTTGTGTGTGTGTGTGTGTGTGTGTGTGTGTGTGTGTGTGTGTGTGTGGTGGGGGGGGTGGAGTTCCCAATTCCAGCAGCGATGCTCTGGGAGTTCATCAAGGAATGTAATCACACATGTTTCTGTGTGGTAACACCAGTATTGTGGGCAGTATGTTTTTACTTTTTAAAGGGGGAAAAAAATCGGAATCACTCTACCATAGCTGAGTACTGTGTACAATACTGGAGACCACACTTAAAGAGGGACATACAGCTCCTGGAGAGGGTACAGAGGAGGGCTACCAGGATGATTCGAGGACTGGGGGAGCTGATGTAGAAGGACAGGCTTGAGGAGCTGGGCCTGTATACTTTGGAGGAGAGGAGAAGAGAGACAGGGGGGACATGATCGAGGTCTTCAAGTACCTCAAGGGAATAAATAGGGTAAACATGGAGGGGATCTTTAGACTAAAGGAGGGAGGTATCACCAGAGTTTTTCACTGAGAGGGTGGTGGATCCTTGGAATGAGCTGCCTGGAGAGCTTGTCCAGATTTCCAATGTGGGGGCTTCAGGACAGGGTGGGACAGATACTGAAAGGGGTATTGGAACACAAGGGTGGGCCTTGGTTCCCAACAGGGGATCTGAGGTTCGAGCAGACTCGATAGACCATAAGGCCTAATCTGCTGGCAATTAGTATGTTAGTATATCTTCAGGCTACTATATATGGAATAATAAATGTTTCTGCAAATTAATTGCTTTGATTCCATGTCTGGTTTCTGAGTGGGTATACCTGAATCTTGTCTGACCTTACATGTTTTGTTTTAGGTATGCTAACCCAGAGGCTGTACCTGGTGTTCTGCACTGGAGCACACAGGCTCATTCTTGGTGCCAGTGCAAATATACACTGCCCTGTGAATATCCCTGAACTCACCAGTGGGGGAGGGGACCACTGCAAGCCAGTGAGAAGGCACTTCAGCCATCATGGTTGTTCAACTCTTGAACCCCTCATAGGACACTGCCAGTAAGAGGTGTCAGTTAGTGCCTGTTGTGACTGTGGTTTTGTGAGGTGGGTACCTGCCCATATAGAAACTAGTCTGAAGTATCATACCTCATTCACACAGAACACTGAAAAGTCATCAAAGGATTATGGTTTTGGCCAGATTCATACCAGCAACCCAGAGGTGAAAGACTCTGTGAACCATTGTGAATCCTGGCGGCAAGGGATTTCACACACTTACTACCGGAACACCAAACAGGCTGCCTTAACAGCACTGATTGGAGTCCAATCAAACTCCTCCCCTCATTGGATGAGGCTGCTGCCTTCTGTCAGTGAACTATCACTATGGTGGCTGACCGCCTTGCCCCTATGAAGAAACTTCACACCAAGGGGAGCTGCTACAAGTGGATCACCCCCCATGTGAAATCCCTTATGAAAAACCGGGACACAGCTTGGAAGAACTACAAGCTCTCCTCTCCCTACCTGCTGACCTAAAGTGCTATAAAGCTCTTAGAAATAGGTGCAAACTGGCCATTAAAGTGGCCAAAAGAAAGTATGTCACCCATCTACAGAAAAAGAATCTAGGCAACCCCAGTATCTTCTGGACGCATATAAATGGGTTAATAAAGGGGAGTGGCAGGATCGTACACGGCCCCATCAAGGTAAACGGTCAACTAACAAATGACGACCCTAGCAATGCTATGGCTCTCAACTGCCAATTCATGAACCTGGACCAATTCAAAGCGGGACAGCCACTCCTCCCCCTGGTCCCAAATGTTCACCCTCTCCACAGATTGGACCGCCCAACCTTCCACATTAGACTAGTAAAACCCAATGAAGTTCTCCCATTATTAAAGTCCCTCAAAACATCTGGATCTGTGGGACCAGATGGAATTCACCCCCGGATACTAAAGGAAGGGGGCCATGCACTAGCCAGGCCCCTGACCTGGCTCTTCAAGTAATCCCTAATTGAAGGTGCCATCCCGGAACAATGGAAACTGGCTCATATAGTCCCCATCCACAAGGGAAGCTTGAGGGAGTCAACCAACAACTACAGGCCAATCTCTCTACTCTGCAGCCTGGCAAAGATACAAGAGAGATTGATATATGGCCAACTCTGTGACTACCTAGAGCTCCATCAACTACTAGCTCCCTCCCAGCATGGATTCAGAACCAAACATGGGACCGACACCATGCTTATCAAGTTCTCCACAGATGTTCTCAGAGAACTGGACAAGGGAACCCCCACCAGAGCGGTCTTCATTGATCTATCCAAGGCATTTGACCTTGTCAACCATAACCTGCTGCTTACCAAGCTGAGCCATGTTGGGCTAGACAGCCACTCCCTGTCATGGTTCAACAGCTACCTTACTGGGAGGTCACTGAGGGTAAAATGGAAAGAATCCATGTCGGAGCCTCTCCCACTAACAGAGGGGGTGCCCCAAGGGTCTATCCTTGACCCCCTTTTCTTCTCTCTCTTCACCAATGATCTCAGTAAACACTGTGGCAGGAGCTCTGTGGTGCAGTATGCGGATGATGCCATCATTTACCGCCCCTCCTCTAATCTGGGAGATCACAGTTCCGGTCTACGAGATGACCTGAGATCCCTAGACAATGGCTTGTCACCAATAGAATGATCATTAATTCCAACAAGATCAAGGCCATGCTGTTTAGCCCAAGAGCCCTCGGTTGTGATAGAAGCCAACACCTCCAACTGACTACCACATCAGGCAACAGACTAGAGGTGGTCAAATCAATAAAATACCTTGGTCTTACCCTGGACCAGGGCTTCACCCTCAAGGAACACATAGACCAGGTAACCAAAAATATTCATGCTAAACTTGGGACTCTATACAGGTTGAAAGACCAGTTGATACCAGCTGCCAGGGCCTCCATCGCCACCAGCGTTCTACTACCGACCATTACCTATGCGGCCCCGCTGGTCCAGGGAGTAGCCAGACAAGAGATGAACAGACTAAAAGTTCTCTATCATAAGGTGGCTTGGTTCACCACACAATCCAGCCCCAGGACCCACCACTGTGACACATTGTCCCAACTAAACTGGCCCACCTGGAACACCCGGCTCCAATACCCCCTACTCTGCCAAACCTTTAAATTACTCGGCCCCTCCCCTCCTCCCAGCCTCTCCAGGCTCATCGCCCTAAAGAGTAACCCTAGGCTCCTCCGCACAATGGACCGGACACTCCTTGCAGTGCCTAGGGTTAGAACCAAGGTGGGTGGTAAGTTGCTCGTCCTCACTGCCCCCACACTATGGAACTCCCTGCCCCCAGGAGTCCAGGAAGCTACCTCCATCAACAGCTTCCACACAAGGCTTAAGGCACATATGACGGCCACCTCCAAGTGCAATTGCTAAAGGAAAGGGGCCCCCAAGCATAAGCCTAACACAATGGTTCTCAGACTTTGTCACAGTGAGCCTCCCCAAATCCATGGAAAATATTTTGAGCCTCCCCCCAAAAATTAAAATAATCTTGGGCCTCCCCAAAGAAAAACAACATACTGTACTATGCGCAGTACACCATGAATACATTGAAACCCCTTTGAATACTTGGCTCACATTCAGTTCTTTGTCTTACACTGACACGGAACCTTTGAAAAAGAGCTCCTGTGCTCAAAGGTGTTATCTGAATAACAAAAAAAATAAATAAACAAATATTATTCAACTTATTGTAACACCCACACACACACAAACACACAGGCCAACCTACATACTCTGCTATTTTCATTCTTGAACCATTGTTACCCCTTGTTGCGTACCTTCATGGGTCAGACTACTTTCTCTGTTTCCTCTCTATGTGAAATAATCTTCCTACATACTTTGCCTCTCCCCATCCTTCTCTGCTCTGAAGCAACTTCTCAGGGATTACTTTGCTCCTTCCTGTTATTGCTGTTAGCACTTCTTTGCTCAACCCTTGTATTTGGGCTGTTCTGCCATCAGGCTACAAATTGATCAATTACCACCACTCATTATTAGTTCATTGGTCATATTTGTTTGCACTATTGGTTATTGTGTATTTCTTGATCTGTTTTACAGTTGTCTTTTGAAATGTGTTCACTCCCTACCCTTTCCCGGGTACACCTGAAATTAGACTTTCATTCACCTTCCCTTGTCACCTATTAGTAAATAAATACATTAAATTCACCTACTATTATCCTCTTTCAGTTTGCATCATCTCTTCACACAAAATATATAAAACTCAAAATTTAAATACAGTACTTTTTCAGACTTGTTTGAGCCTCCCCTGGAACAGGTTGGGGCCTCCCAAGGGAGGCTGGCCTCGCCATTTGAGAATGCCTGGCCTAACATATCACAGCACAATATGCACAGGGATCCTTACTCCCCACCCCACCCCCCTCTTCCAGAGAAGTACCTACAATGACTATACTAACCCATATGGCTAACTCAGCATGTGTAACCAGCTGAAGTGCAACTATGTATTACGTCTTGATGTGTCTTATGTAATGTGTTTATGCTGTATGCTATACCATGTAAACCCTGGGTCACCCCTGAAAAAGGGACCTACGGGGCCCAGTGGGCTCACCCGGTTATCAAAATTTTAATAAATAAAAAATATGCACTAAGCCATCCAACCCACTCACCCCTTCCCCTCCCTTCAAATGCTAAGCCTCAGCAAATTATCCCCCCCAACTTGTAGCTTGTGGAGTGAGTAAAAGCTGCAAAAGTGTGACAGCTGTTCAACAAAACACCAAAGGCAAATTAAGAACAGTATATGCTAAAGGAAACTGACAAGATTTAGCACAGTGTGCAATTCAGTGTTTATTTACTTCAAGTAACTGCTGAATTCTAAGATCATATATTTCTTTTCAAACGTGCTACATCTCTTTAGGGGACAATATATTCATTATGAAATATCATGTCTCAGCTGAGTTATTCTAGGTAAATAAATTGTAACAAAAAAAAAAAAAAAAATTAAAACCAAAATCATAGCCAGTGCCCATTCTCTCTCTTCATTTAGGTTCTCTTATTCAACTTTAGGCACATCTACAAATTAACTTAAAATGTGCTTAGATTGGAATAAGTATCGAACATATGACTTAACTGACGTGGACACCTGTAATCTGTGCGTGCAGCAGCACATCCACTAACATCATTGCATGCAGCTCAACCCAATGGGGAAATGGAAGAAAGAAAAAAAAGAAACAAGAAAAAGGTATGTCATGCACTGACCATCATAAATGATAGCACTGGTGCCCTCAGGTCACATGCCATGTTGCTTCCCACTGGCAGGACAGTGGGGAGGGAGTGGAGGATGGGACTGGGGGTACTGGCAGTATGCCTGAAGCAGGTGTAAGGTGGCAGTCAGAAAAGCTCAACAGCCCTGTAAGAAGAAATATATACACACACTAGTTCTGGAAGAGGATGGTAGATGGTGGAACAAACTTCCAGACAAAGTTGAGAAGGCAAAGTCAATATAAAGGTTTAGAAGAAGATGGGATGCCTTTAGGGGAGTTATAAGACATAAATTAGAAAGAAGAAAGGCAGGATGAGGGAAATAATTAATGATAGTATGATTCTAAGAAGAGAATCTTGGGACAGAGGTGGCTGATTGTTCAGGTATATTCTGTCCTCTTTATGTTTCCAGGTTTCTATCTTTTTTAAGCAATTCATTTATCTACCATACCCTCTGTTTTTAGTGTGTGTGTGTGGGGGCGGTCTGCTTTTAACAGGCTCAACAGATAAGTCCTGAAGCACAGAGAAGTCAATTGACTTGCACAGGGTCATGCAGTGAGACAGTGGTTGTGAGGTCAAACATAGGATCTTTTATTTCACAGTTCTGTGTTCTAACCTAAACCTTATTTCACATTTTGATATAAAATGACTGCTGTTTACACATTTATTGCTTTTATTGTATGCTATTTGTTGCATCTTTTTCTCCTTACCTTCAAGTTATGATGTTCTGTAAACAAGACTTGTTTCTTATAGAACTCATCTTGTATATCATCAACATCTAAATAAATACTTACATTTTGTGGTGTTTACAGGATCGAAGTAGACCATGTTGCATTAATACAGTTTGGTCATAGAAATCTAGACTCTAGTGGCAGAAAGAGACCTATAGTCCATTGAGTCTGCCCCTATTATCTAATGGTTATAGACTTATACAGTACAAAGCTGCAAACCAAGGGATTTCTGCAGGTTGCAGTTCCAGAAGAGTCACTTACTGACTTGTGTGGCCAGGCACACCTTACTTGAACTCCATATGACAGGCACAACTGAAAAATCTGATAGCGCGCGCACACACACACACACACACACACCAGCTGAGTGTCCAGTGTTACAAAAATTTAAAAATAAAAATTCAGGTTAATGTTTCTTGTTATAATAGCTGTAGGTAGGTGTGTGTGTGTGTGTGTGTGTGTGTGGTATGAACAGAAATTGTTTTAGGTTGAAATTCCAGCTAAGATATCAGCATTGCACTTCTGTACAACCCAGGGTGAATTAAATTAAGTGTCCTGTTCATGTGCTTTAGGTTGTAAGCTGCCGGTTTAACATTTTGATTTTTGCTCTGTCCACAACAAATGCGTTTGTATTTCCTTTTAGCACTGACATATTTTCAGTCATTTGTGTTTTTGTGCTGCTTGCTACGTTTAATAGCATAAAGGATTCAGTCGGCGCCAGGTACACCAACACATGACAATGCTGTGCCGATAAATGAAGCAAGAGCTCGGTGTACTCTATACAAGTGAAGGCTCTGTAGCTGAGAACGTCCTTAGCTGGAAGTGTGGAACAGCCTTGTCACTTTTCAGCTGACCCTCTGAGGATAAAAAGTAAGCAGGCAGAGAAGAGTGCAGCCCTCCTGAGTCTCTCCTTAAGAGTTTAAAAGCAAAGTATTGATTTTGAGTTGCCCTGCTTCAGCTCAACATTCTCTCTCATCTGTTTTTTTATTCCCTTGTAGGATTTGAAGTCCATTTGTTCAAAACCACTGGTGAAACGGTGCAGTGTCCATGTAACATTCCTTCACCTAAAAATGGCCAATTGACGCCTTAAAGGGTCCCAGCCTACAAAGTCAATTTGTGACACCTTTAGAAGCATATATGTGTCTGTGTCCAAAACAGATGACACGGGTGGATTGGTTTTATTTGTACTTGGACCAAATCTCTCTGTGACCATCTGTTAAGTCTCTTGCTGACTTGGGTAGATTTGATTGTACCGGCGTAGTCCATTTTTCAGACCCATTTGCATTTACGGTTTCCACTGTGGACCTCCATTATACCGAATGTATAAAGTACACTCTGTGTTTCAGGTACTGTGGACTGGAATGATAGTTATGGTACTTTCACACTGGCGTACCCCCACCCCCACACACACACTTACACTTTTATGGATAAAAGCTATACTTCACATAGTTGGCTGAAAAGGGCACAGTACAGTGTTATGTAATCTTAACTTGTATACTAAGATAAATATGATATATTAGGTGAATGGAGCAAAAAGATGTCATGAATTGTTGAAAAGGTTTGAAATGAAGAATCAATTTATATTTCACGGTTGGCTGACGAGGATAAAGAGATATATTAGGTATTGTCAATATGAAATGTATCTTGCATAAACCTTATGTTTCATATTTTTCAGTACACTGAATTAAATAATGCATTTTATTAGAGTAGCCCAACTTTTTTTTTTTATTTAAACACACAAGCTTTCTCGATTCATACAGTCTCTTCTTCTCACAAGAAGATATTTTTAGGAGTCCCGAAAGCTTGTGTGAAAAGGGAAAATGTACGTCAGTCTAATTAAATGTATTGAAACACTACAGGACTCTACCTTTAGTTTTGTTACAAACGAGAAGAGGTACCCAGTCCATAAGAAACAGGCAGAAAATAATCTGAAAATGTCACTATGTTAAAAAAAAATGTCAGTGTTTTCCTGCAGAGATGCAACTTCACTTTTGTCACTGGACACTTTTTAGGAGAAACTTTTTCTCAGGGACAGCCATCTTGTCTTACTAATTACTATATACTTAGCCTGCATTTCCTGGCTGTCTTGTGGTCTTCAAGATGGACAGTTACAGCTTAAGGACAACAAGCAAACATCTGCGTTGACGCATAGCACACAGCGCTTTTTCATCTGAACCATAGGCTTTGCAGTTACACGCGCCACCCATCTAACTTTACATGGTCAAATCCTATTGTAGCAATTATTGTATTATCTAAGGGGCATCAATGGAAATCATAGGGCGCTCAGCTGCAACCTCTGGCAAACCCAAATGACGATTCTGACGGAGGACTCAGTTGATTCTTGCTGTGCGCTTGAAAACAAAAAGTGTATCAGTGATGCACCTTGTTTTTCTCTTTACCTTAGTCATTTGTATCCGTGACCATTGTACTTTTGTGGATAATGGGGCCTCAGATTTTGTGTGAAACTTTGATTTACAGCAAAAGGCTGGGGATGCGCTAAGAAAATAGTCAAGTATAAATTTGCTTTACTTTCACAATTATGTCTGTGTGTTAAGCAACTGTGTATAAATGAAGTAACATAAAAACGGGGGGGTATTGGAAATGAAAATAAATTCACTGGGGAACCCATCATCTTTGATGTGGGATTGAAAATAACCCTAACAGAAGTCTGACACACGTTTCTTTGTTCTGTGTTGCAGTTTTACAATTTAATCAGTTTTTATGCCTTTTGGGGTACTTTTAATATAGAGGAGCAGCATTTTCCTGGTTCCCGAAAACAGAGTCATACTTCAATTGCAGTCCTGGAACCGAGTTACTGATTTCTCCACCCCCATTTCCACCACTGCCACCAAGGAACTGCTGTTGTCAAGGCGTCATTTGTACACAGTTCTACTAAATAATGGCTTTCTACCAAGACAAGAAACAAAACCAGAGTACTTTAAAGGGACACAGTCGACCCCGCTATGGCTCAAAGTGTCCCTAGTTTAACGTAAAAAAAAATCTTATGACTGTTCAGGTTCTGTAGAGACTGTTTTATTGATTGATTGATTGATTGATTGATTGAAATATTTCACCAGGAAGGGCACACTGAGCAACAAGCTGCTGGTCTCACCTCAGGGTGCGACCTGGGGCTGGGAGTACAGGTGGAGAGCTTATACAAACAGTCTGACATTGTTACTAGGTTTACAAATTACAGGAAATAAAACTACAATAGATATACAGAAATTATAACCAATATATGAGAAGGAAGTTACATTTGGTATAACATTGTAACATACTAATTGCCAGCAGATTAGGCCTTATGGTCTATCAGTCTACTGGAAGCTCAGATCCCCTGTTGGGAACCGAGGCTCCCTCACCCACCCCTTGTGTTCAGATACCCCTTTTTGTATCTGTCCCACCCTCTCTTGAAGCCCTCCACATTGGAAATCTGGACCAACTCACCAGGCAATGTGTTCCAAGGATCCACTGCCCTCTCCCTGAAAAACCTCCTCCTCTTTCCCCCCTGATCCTTCCTCCTTCCAACTTCAAACCTTGCCCTCTGGTGATACCTCCCTCCCTCAGTCTAAAGATCCCCTCTGTGTTTACCCTATTTATTCCCTTGAGGTACTTGAAGACCTCGATCATGTCCCCCCTGTCTCTCCTCTGCAAAGTATACAGGTTGAGCTCCTGAAGTCTGTCCTAATAAGTCAACTCCCCCAGTCCTCAAATCATCCTGGTAGCCCTCCTCTGTACCCTCTCCAGGAGCTGTATATCCCTCTTTAAGTGCGGTCTCCAGTACTGTACATTATACTTGAGGTGTGGGCTCTCCAGCCCATTGTACAGTGGCATAATCACTTCCCTGCTCCTAGAGGTGATTCTCCCCCCCCTTACAATGCATCCCAACATCCTGTTTGCTTTGCTAGCTGCTCTCCTGCACTGCTCAGAGTTATACACACATCCACCATGCCCCCCTAGGTCTTTTTCCCAAGACAAGGTCTCCAGCACCACCACCACCCCAGGATGTACCTGTGTTTGGGGTTTCCCCACCCAAGATGTAACACCTTGCACTTGGTTGTATTGAAATTTAACTTCCATGCAAGAGCCCAACTTTCCAGGGTGTCCAGCTCCCCTTGCAGGGCCAACCTCCTCCCCCCAACTACTGCTCCACCTTGAAATCATCACCGAAGAGACTCATCTCACCCATCCTGATGTCAGATATCTATGCATTAAACAGGATCAGCCCCAGGACCGAGCCCTGAAGAATTCGACTACCAACTTCTCTAGGGTACAAGAGCTCCCCACTGATCACCACTCTCTGTGTTCATCCAGCTAGCCAGTTTCCTATCCATCTGGCCATCAAAGGGCACACTCCCAACCCAATGTGACATTATAGGCAGGAGAAAAAATGGGCAGTGTGGGTGGGCCAAGCTGTCCTTATCTGCCATCAAAATCTATGTCTCCATGCATGTCTAAAGGTGTAAGGAAAAACATTTTAGAAAATAATTTTGAATGTTATCTGAAAAGGATACTTTGGTCAGTTCTTGCTGTAGAATTATTCTTGCTGGAAAATGCCATGTTCACCGTTTCATTTCACTTTCTGAAGTTTAATGGTCTAGATTTACATAACAGACATGAGTCTAGCTGGCTTTTTTTTTTTTTTTGCAGAAATGCAGTAAGTCTTGTCAGTTTTTTTTTTTTTTTTTTTTTTTTTGAACAAATACCATATAGCATATGTGCTATGCATCTCCAAATAATTTCCCCATATATACCCTTGAACCCGTTGGAACACAACCTAATTTTTTAAGGACAATACCTACTTGATCATCTGAGGTGAAATGCCCAGTGCAGTAGTTTCAATAATCAATTGAACAGAACAATGCATTGGTATTAATTCTGCTTTAATGTTTTTAAATAATTTCTGTTGCAATGTAAAGTATATGCAATGGTCTATATTATTATGCATACAGGGCATACTTGAAAATGTATTTCCAGAAAGCCTTTCTCTGCTAGTAATTTTAAATAAAAATAAAATAAAGCTGCCCAGCTAATAACCAACAAGTACTGTAAAGCACTGTAACTCTTGAAAGTGGCTATGTTAAGTACACTCTGTTGTTGGCGGGGCAGGTGCAAGAATTGCACAGTATCATGCCATACAAAATTTGAGTACATATATTTTTAATTTTTTCCCACAATTCATTTGTATTTACCCAGGGTAGTCCAACTGAGTTGCAACATATGTCTTGCAGTGTGGTTCTGCTGATGCACTGTTTACAGCTACAGTAAGGGGGCTGATGTAAAGGGAAGTCCACTGACTTGCTTCACAAATCTAAATGACCCAGTGGCTGCAGTGGGACTTGGTGGTGGTGGGTTTCAATTCAGTATTCTAACCACTAGACCCTTCTGCCATTCCATTCACTGAGCTTTCTTTCAAAGTGGGATTTAACCACCCTGGTTTTACTAAATCATGTCCAATACACATCACATTATGTGTATTGTTTTTCCGGAATGAAAAATGTCAGGGACAAAATTTAAAATTCACCCAGTTTGCTGATATAGTTGTGTGCCTATATTACAATGTATTATTTTACCTAGGAAATCTCAACTGGTCCACATCAGGTCATGTTAACTCAGTCCTGCATCTACTCAGTTTTAGAGCTGGGATAGCAAACGGCCACCAGGTTAGCCACCAGCAAGTCTGATGGGACTCAAACCTATGATCTTCTCAACTGCAGTTCCATGGCAGAGTTCCCCAAATGATTATACTGGTCACGCTGTTTAATGAAACAAACAACCTCCCAAAAAAAAACTGCAAAGTTTACAGATTAATTAAAAATGTATAGGTGTACTAAAACAACCAGACAACCCAAGTAATTATGCGTACATTTTTTATTAAGCATGACCGTTTGCTCTCTAGGATCCCCATGCAGTAGGAAAACACTGTGCTCCTCATGCTTTCCTGCCACTGAGTGCACTGGTATACAACAGAGAGCAGTGTGGCTGCAACACTCCACTCTGCCATTTGGTGTTGCTGCTACTTGTTCACTCTGGCTGGAGGATATACCTACACACTCCCTTTCCTTTTGCAGCGCTTACAAGGCAGCGAAGGCAGGAGAATGACTGATCAGGATTGGGAATGAAGTTTAATAAAATAAAAAATTAAAGAAACAACAGGACTTTGCAGGGCAAGGTTTGGGGCCCCAGCTAAAACATTCAGTGCCCCAGCCCTAGAGGCTCAGACCTAACAACACCTCTGCATTTTACTACTGGAGCTGACTTTTAATGGAGTTTCTTTTTATTTTAAAATGTTGTTAATTGGATAAGAACTCAAGAGCAAAAACTACCCATTTTTAAGGGGGACCTAGACATTTCTATAGCACAGACAAAGTCTAGATAAAACAAGTACATTTAGCAGAATCAAGTTAAAAAAAAAAAAAAAAGCTTCTACAATTTTTTAAGTGCACAAAATAATGAATGGCTTCCCCCACTTAGAAATTGTGGTTCTAAAGTATGTTTGCTAATGATAAGTCGAGGGATGCTCCTTCCACTGTACAATTGCCTTGTTAGACCACACCTTGAATACTGCATGCAGTTTTGGCATCCCTACTTAGAGTGACATTGCTGTACTGGAGAGGGTACAGAGGAGGGTGACCAGGATGATACTGGGGCTAGGGGAAAGGACCAATGAGGAGAGACTGGAGGAGCTCAACTTGTACTCATTGGAGGAGAGAAGGAACAGGGGGGATATGATAGAGGTCTTCAAGTATCTCAAAGAATGAATAGGGTATGTCTTGAGGGGGTGCTTCAGCTGAGGGAGGTAGGGGCCACCAGGGGACACTCAATGAAGCTGGAAGGGGGGTGATTGAGGGGGAGAAACAAGGAGATGCTACTTCACTGAGAGGGTGGTGGAGACCTGGAATGCACTGCCTGGAGAGTTGGTGGCTGCTACAACCGTGGAGGGGTTCAAGAAAGGCTGGGATAAGTACAGGGGGAGGGTGCATCCCAGAGCCCCACTAGGGAATGGGGGACCTTGGAGGGAGGGAGGGGGGCTAACAACTGTGCCCTGGGAAGGCACTGATCATCGAGCAGACTCTATAGACCATAGGGCCTAATCTGCTGGCTTCTTAGTATGTTAGTATTAATGCAACTGTTTTTTTAGGGAGACAGTGTAGCCTAGTGATGTGAATCTGGGGAACCAAGTATGATTGCCACAACTATCACTTTCTCACCTTGTGACCCCTCACAAGTTACTTAACTTCTCTGTGCATCACCTCTCAAATGTTTCTCTAATATACCCCTGTAATGTGTAAATCACCTTGTGCACCTGAAATAGCAGCAACATCCTCTCTCTTTCCCTTCCCCTGAATAGTACAGTTCTTTGTGATACAGTTCGTATTAGAAGTGTTACTAGATTTGCTTCAATAAGGGCCCCAGCACTCATTTTTTGTGAGGGTCATGTTACTGGTGTTAATTCAAACAGGTGCTAATTCGGAATCAGGCACTACTTTATTTCAGCAGCCTGCACCCATTGCTGCATTTTGTAAACATGAACACAGACATTTGAGGAACAGGGATAGGGAGTAGGGAGTAGGGAGTAAGCAGCTAAGGTAACCTGCATGGTGGTGGTGGTGGGTGCTATGTACAGTCACAGGCACAATAACAAAAGCGATTAATCTGCTGTGCCAGGGAACCCCACAGCTGATTGAACCAGACATGAGTAAGGTCCTTGTTCATCCATTCGTTGTCACTGTAAACACACACCACACCTGCCACAGCGTCCAACACTTTATCACAGTGCTTGCCCATGAAAACAATAAAGGGTGGCAGTTTGATGCCATTCACCTTGGCTGCTAATGCAACTGTCACTTTGGACTTCTCGTGGCCAGTTGTTTTGAGAGGAACAAACAGATTTGTTCCCAATGAAATCAACAGTGGAGTCAGCTGCCATGTCCAACAATGTAGGGGTTTCATCCATTCCACCAATCTGAGCTAAGGAGTAGCCTTGCTTTATTCTCAGACTCCAGGCAAATAAAAGGAATGAGTGTTGCCGGTATTCATTATATGTAAAACAAAATCATTTTCATTCTTTTCCAACTATAATTCAGACCTCTCTTTCAGATTCTTTTTTGACTCTGAAAATAGGAACAAGAAGAAAGCTGTAGGAGAAAGCTGGTATGTTTCCCGGTTGAAGTTGCATGATTTTACATAGGAACTCACCATGGGTTACAAGATGTAAGATTCAACATGGCATGGCCTTAGAGTGTGAGGCACAACTTAGATATGTTGTTTGAAGTGGTACTGAAGGTAATAGGAGCTGGTTTGCAACAGAAGTGTATTTTATCACCTATTTCTTCTTTCAATTGCATCTATTTCTCTGATTGGCTTTGAGTGTTCTTTTTTTGTTTTTTAGTTATACGAATGATTTTTACTAGTTTTTTAATTGCAATTAAGTTGACTTGGTATTCTTTTCACTTTCACAGTACTGCTGTCTGCCTATTGGTTTCTCAAACATTCTATGCTACTACAGTATTTCTGCTGGTATTCCCAAGCAGTTTGGTCTGGTGTAATCCACATCACTGAGTACCCTGAACACATACCTGTAGCTAGCAAAACACACTGAAGAGGGAGACTGTGAGGCAGAGTCTGTGGTAGTAAAACAACTAGTAGTGATGATTTCTTTAAGAAGTGCCAGAAGAATCTCTGAAAGGGTAGATTATCTTTTTAAGGTATAGATCAGGGTGGGCTAATGCATTTTTTTCTTTTCTTTCTTTTTTTTTTTTTTTTTTTATTAATATAGTTTTTATTGACAGATTTTTACAGGTTAAGGGCAGTCAGCAGTCACATGTTCTTAATACACACATTTGATTACATACAGAGCAAGAGATACAGAGAGGATCATACAGATTCATTAAAATCAATTTCTCATTAGCATAGGCATTAGACAGGTCTACATTTGTTTCCAATATTGTATTCATAATTCCCAGGTATGTTTCTCCTCCCTCCTCTCCCCTCCTCTTCTTCCACTCACTCTCCTCCACAGTTCCCCCCATCTCTCCAGCCACCGAGTCTCCCCACTCCCAATTTTAACTCCATGTTGATCAAGGCACAAAACTCTGGTCCCTTGTCATCATGTAAAGAATCCATCTTGTCCATTTCAAAGTACGTAAATCCGCATGGTCATTCAATTGATAAGAAATTCTCTCTGCCTTATATATTTGATTTATTGTTTCTCTCCATGCCAGCATGGTAGGAGACTGGGGTGAGAGCCAGAGTCTGGTTATGGTTTTCTTTGCCGCCATGAGGGCTATCCCCAACAGGTACCTAATATGGGAGTCTCTGAACTCAGGAGATAAAACTAGTAGTAAAAAACACTCTGCGAACAAAATAATTGGAGCTCCTAACATGTCAGACAGTTCCTGCTGTAGGAAGGATAAAAAGGGTTGTAGGACAGGGCAGGCCCAGAAAATATGGGTGTGATGTGCGGGTGTCACTCCACATTGGCGCCAGCATCCCTTTAGCTCCATGGTTGAGTAGTGGGCTGTTATAGCCAGGGTATGAAAGAATCTAATCACTAATTGCCAGGAGAATAGCCTCCATGTATGAGAGTAAGTAAGCCTGGATGACATAAGCCAGCCTCTGTCCCACTGCTGTACAGGAATATCCGCTCCTAGCTCCTTGTTCCATCTCTCGAGCACCCCTGTGGTGTTCACTCCAGTGGTGTTATTGAGTGCCTTATAGAGGGTGGAGATAGAATGAGGGATCTCATTAACTGAAAGGGTGGTCTGGAGCAGGGCAACCAATGGGGGTATGTCTCCAGGCCTACGTAGCTCAGAAGGAAGGGAGTAGAAAAAGTGTCTTAATTGTAGAAACCTGCAAAAGTCCACCTGTCACAGGCCGTGGGTCTGTCTCAACTCTTGGAAGGACTTGGATTCATTCCCATTTAGTAAGTGAGAAAGGGGGAAAAAAGGCAGAGTTGGTCCCACTGTTCAAATGTATGATCATATTGGGCTGGGGGAAAGTTCTCCAGGAGAGCAAGCGGGCACATATAGATTAGGAAGGGGGACAAGGCCAAATGTTTACATATCACGCCCCCCCCATGTTCTAAGTTGGTGTGTGATTCATGGACCTGGGTTCAACTGGGGTGACATAGAAGAGGATTGGTAGAGAATTGCTCACACAGAGTCTTTAAATGGAAGTAGGCCTTCCTCTATCTCCCTCCATTTGGCAGGGTTACTGCGCATAAGGTGGGTAGCAATAAAGGAGAGGTGAGATGCCCAGTTGTATATTTTTAGGTTCGTTAGGGCCAGTCCACCTACTTGTCTTGGGAGACAAAGTACCGAGAGGTGGACTTGGGGATGTTTGCCCGCCCATATAAACTTTAGTATTGCTTTATTCTAGGCTTGAAATGTTTTGGCTGAGACATACTTTGGGACATTTTGAAAAAGGTATAGTGCCAGGGGAGGGTCACCATTCGGACAACCTCTACTCGTTGCAGTAAGTTGAGCAGGAGTATGGCCCACCTAGCAAGATCAGCTTGAAGTTGGGTGTAAAAGCGGTCATAATTATTTCTGATTATCTGCTTACTACAGCATGAGAAGTATATGCCCAAATATTTTAGTTCGTCAAGGTCCCATTGAAATGGATGGGACCATTTAAATGTTAAAGGGGGGTCAAAATGAAATGTTAGAGCATCTGTTTTGGAAGTGTTTAGTTTGTATCCTGAGCTCATCCCATATTCTTCTAGGATCTTAAAGACAGCTGGTACTGAATGAATGGGGTTAGCCAGGAACAACAGCACATCATTCGCATATAGGGCAATGTGGTGTCCCCCCCCCCCGCCAATCCATATCCCGGCTGTTTGGGAAGAGTGCTTAATTGCCTGGGCCAAAGGCTCGATGAAGATAGCAAACAGTTCAAGGGATAGAGGGCAACCCTGATGGGTGCTCCTGTGCAGCGGAAAGTAGTCAGAGTGGTGACCAGAGACCTTCACACATGCCTTAGGGGAGGAGTAAAGGGCCTTAACCAAGGAAACAAAAGGGGGGGGATCCCCATTTTAAGCATCGTGGTAAACAGAAAGGGCCAGGAGACTCTGTTAAATGCCTTCTCAGCATCTAGGCTGAGAAGGACTGACTGGACCCTGTGGGACTGCATCTCCTGAACCAGGTGTAGGGCCCTTCAGGTATTATCAGTAGTGGATCTCGAACTTCTAAAGCCTGTTGGATCCAGGCCTGTCAGGTGAGGGAGAATCGCATCTAGATGCCTGGCCATGCCAGACATCAGGATTTTATAATCTATGTTTAACACTGAAATGGGGCAGTATGAATTACATAGTTGTGGGTCTTTATCTGGTTAGGGGATGACAGAGACAGTAGCATGCGACCAGCTAGGGAGAGGGGCACCCAGCCCCTGCAACAGTTCATTATTATAGACCTGTATCATGGAGGGACTTATCAGGGGTTCCACACATTTATAAAATTCTGTCCCATAACCGTCAGGACCAGGGGCCTTCATGGTTTTTTAAGTGGGCGATGGCTTTTCTCAGTTCAGTTAGGGTTATGGGGGTAGTCATATCACTTTGTTGATCCATGCCAAATTTAGGTAGGTCCAGGGAAGAGAAGAAAACATCAGTGGAGCTTTGATCAGTTGGGTGGTCTGGGGAATATAATTTCTTGTAGTAATCACAAAAAGCCTGTGATATGTGTCTTAACCTTGTGTGTATTTCACCCGTTGCCGGATCCCCTAATGGTTGCTATGGTGGAAAGACATCTTTGCTTATGAAGTTGAAAGGCTAATGAGTGAGAAGCCCTGGGTCCCACCTGTCCGTACTGTTGCCTAAGAAATGCCAAGGCTATCTCAGCATGTTGCATGCACAGCCTATCTAGTTCCTGTTTGGTCTGTTTCAGCTGGGCACCCACTGATAGATCCCCTTGTTGGTGGGCTTCTTGGAGGAAGCTATGGTTCTGTTCTAGGTGTAATTGTCTCTCTCGACATTGTTTCGCTAGGGTGGAAGTGTACTGTATCAAGTGGCCTCTAAGGACTGCTTTCAGTGTGTCCCACCTGATCACAGAAGTAGTGTCCTGTGCATTATTGTCCTCCAGGATCTTCTGAATCCTATCTCCCAAGAACTCCTGGAAGGGTTTACTCTTGAGGTGTATTGAATTGAGTCTCCAAATGGTTTTATGTCTGTCAAGGCCCAGGTCCCAGTGTGTTATCACTGGAGCATGGTCTGAGTGGGCGATAGCACCCATGAAGGCTTCCCTAAGAATCCCCATGCTCTCTTTTTGTGTATAACAGTGATTAATCCAGGTGTACGTACCATGAACAGCCGAGTAAAATGAGTAACGTCTATGTCTAGGATAAAAGGTATGCCATACGTGCAGCCAGCCCACTTCCTGGATGAATCTCTTAAAAAAATTTGTGTGGGGCAGGTTGCCGATTCCTGGTAGAGCTAGTGGTGTCCATAGAAGGACTTGGGGTGATATTAAAATCTCCTGCTAAAATGAAGGTATGCCTGGACTTTGCTAGTATTTTTCTTAGCAGGTAGCTAATTGTTGGTGTAGACAAACCCGGGGGAAAATAGGCGTTCGTCAGGGTTACCTCTTTGTCTTGTAACATTCCTTGGACTATTACCAGGTGACCCTCTGCATCTGCCCACTCCCGGGTTGCCTGGAAGTGTATCTGACTGGAGATCAGTATGGCGACCCCTCACCTCCTACTCCCACCAAGCGAGGAGGAGAAAACCTGTGAGAATCCCCTAGAGGCTAATCTTTTGTGTTTATTAGCATTCATACGCATTTGCTGTATATAGACCATCCCCAGTTGACTTTTCTTAAGCATTGTAATCATTCTGGAGCATTTAACAGGGTTACCCAGTCCCTTCACATTCAGGGATATAATTTGTAGAGATTGGCTAGCCATTTATACTTTTCCTAGGTTTATATGAGTTATGTCTGGCCTCTCCGCTGTTCCCCATCCTGCAAATCTGCCTGCATTAGTATCTGTTATATAAGAAGGTGACTGCCTGTGGGATAGTGAGGGGACTAAATCTCCCTCTAACATTAAACTTTCCAATTTTAACAAATGGGAACTACTAACTTTGGGGAAAAATAGGGGACGTGAACTGAAGCAGACCCCTGCCAACTGGGCTAGGGCTGCTAAACTCTTAGTGGCTTCCATGAGTCTGGGGATTGTTAGGCACCCAGGTCTAGAGTGCCAATTTTGGCTTAGTACACCCTCGATGGGAGGACCTAATTAATACGTCTCTTCTAAGAGGTAGTCATGCAAAGAAAGTTCCTCCAGGCATGTAACAATATTATTCAGTATTAAAATTCAGCTAGAAGTTTTGACTTAAACATAATTTCCTGGGCCATTCTTCATTGGGTGTTAGGTCTCAGTAAAGTCCAGGGTTTGACCTAAAACAGCCACTGGTAAGAGCTAGGTATACAGTGTGTAAAGCTTTGGGATCAGTCAGTCCACCCTCAACCTCGCCATGACAGCAATGGCGAGGAGTAAAAGGGAGGGCCAGACCCTGGTTCCAGCACATGCTCAGTGACGTCCAGCTCCCCCACCCCGGTCCACCACCTAACTTGGAGTGGCTGGTGAGGAGAAAAAAGGCTGGGTGAGCGAAACAAACCCACCTACCCCACCAGAGTCCACCCTACATCCGTCCTCTGGTGGGCTGCTCTGCCTTCCATGTTTGGATTTATTTATGATAGGGAAGGTAATCCTAAGTATTCTTTGTGCAACCAACATGTGCCTTGGGTGCCCCCGATCTAGCTTCCCTCCTCGATTCTTTCCCCACCCCAGCAGAGAGGGAAAAAAAAGGAGGGGGAGAAAGAGAGAGAGGGAAGGGAAAGAGTGGAAAAAGGTGGGGCCATGAGGAGGCCCTAGGCCAAGCCAGCCAACCCCCCCAGCAACCCTCTGGTCCCCCGCTCCACCACCCAATGATCCCCATCCACAGTCTCCCTCTTCCCCTCCTAGCCCCCAGCTGTAGCCAAGTGCCTAAATCCCATGGCTATACTCTAGTCCAGTGGTAGGGCAAGTCACCTTCATGGCTGTGCCCATTCAAACTGGTTCGTTATGGTTGTCAAGTTGCCCCTAGCCCTTCGTCATTTGGCAGGGGGGAACATTGCTGTTAATTTCAGCCATGAGGTTGGACTGGCCTGGGGGAGGTAGAACCCTTGGGGAAGAGCAGGAGGCCCGAGTTGTGGGGGAGACCCAGTTTTAAGAGGGGAAGCTCAGCTGGCCTACCTGTTCAAGTTCATCTTCGCAATAGAGGTTAGTAGTCCATCAGTCTGGTCATTTCACCGCTTGTGGTGTCAGATCCGAGTCATCTTCAGCTGAGGCCTGTTTGCAAAGTCCAGCCACAATCTGTTGGAGGGCGGAGGTGCCTTCCCGTCTGCATTGTTCCTTCTGCAGTACATGATTCCAGGCCTTCAGTGCAAGCTTGGTCACCAGGGTCTTATTTGGCGGTCTCTGGGCCAGTGTTATCTTGATGCCTTCTTTTATGAGTCCCTGGGTCATCTCCTCAGCACTCTCATAAGTTTTGGGGCCATCAGCGAACTGCACCACAAGTTTCACCGGGTAGGCGGTCCTGAACTTAATCTTTGCTTCTTTGAGTTTTCTGAGGATGGGAGCATATGCATGGTGTCTTGCAGCAATAGCCATGGGGTAATCATTATCTACATAGATATGCTGGTCCTGGTGTTTTAAGTCTCCCTTTTGCCATGATTTGTGGAGAATCATCTCCTTCTTCTGGTACCATAGGAATCTAACTAGGATTGCACATGGGCGGTTGGTTGCCTGGGGCCCAGCATGCGATGGACGTGGTCCATTTCCAGGAGGCAGCTTTCCAGCAGATTTAGTGCATTTTTAAAGAACTGCT
This sequence comes from Neoceratodus forsteri, assembly GCA_016271365.2. NCBI lineage: Eukaryota > Metazoa > Chordata > Ceratodontiformes > Ceratodontidae > Neoceratodus > Neoceratodus forsteri. The sequence goes on along the minus strand of CM057456.1, from coordinate 1,094,969,963 downwards.
GCATAAACTGTATGGGATCACTGCCCTCGGTGCCCTCAGGAAAGCCTGACACGAGTAGATTGTTTCTCCGACTGTGGGCCTCTGCATCTTCCGCTCACTCATGCAGGCTCTGCACCGCTCAGAGAAGCTGTAAGATGGCATTTTTGGCGCCATCTACTCCGGAGTCTGAGGCTGAGGCCTGTTCTTTGAGATCATCCAGTCTTTTTTCCTATTTTTTTACGTCGGTGCGGAGTACAGCGAATGTGGAGCAGGTCTCTCGCCTAAAGTCTAAGTTCCCTCAGCACCAGATCCATCTGCCTGGAGATGTTCGGCGGCCCAACTGTGTCAGCACCTGTGGATTTGCTTCGTGCTGAGACATGTGAGCTGTCACTATCTGAGCCATTTCTCTCGAGATCAGCAAGGCGCAGGATTGATTTAGTCTTATCAGGTTTGCACCTAGGCATCCTCCCTCCTTCTATTTGTAAAGTTGGCCCGCATTTGAGTTTCTGGAGCTGAATTTTATAGGTTTTTCTGCCTTGGTGGGAACGGAGCTCGGCACTCAAGAGGCTTCCAGGGGCATGATGTCACTACATTTCTTTTTTCAGCCAGTACTTTGTCTCCTTAGCTTGCAGACTTGCCCATTTGGTCAAAGTCCCTGGCCCCATAATCGGGCTTCTCTAGGGTTCACCTCGTCTCCAGTGATCCTTTTCGGAGGTGCCCAGTCACCGGGGGGGGGGCAGGGGATTGGGCTGTCATTTCACTGTGGCCAGGGTTTTTCAACTATTTCCTCCTCAGAGGGCTCCCACTGTGTGCAATGATGCTTTGTGTGAGCTCCACTTTTGTGGAGATGCTTCCTGGCATCTGCTGGTGGGAGCTCTTCCCCTCGTGTTCTGCCATGCTACCACCTAGAATCCTGCAGGTGGCAGTTAATCGGGACATATGACCCTTTCCATGAGGGAGGAGAGCAGTCTTGGGGACATTCAGTCCTTCCTCCCCCAGCCATTCTTCCCAAGTGACCGATATCCATTTTTGAACCTGGGCCACCAGCATGGCAGGAGGTGAGGTGTCTAGTGCCTGAGCCCTCCATGCCATTGGACTGGCTCATACTAATCCATTTAAAGCAGTTTTTATTCCCTCACAATAACAGTAAAGAACTGCAGGTCATTGTCTGTTAATTGGCTGCCTTTGGGAAGAGATAGGATTTTGTACATGTATGTATTTATGAGTGTGTGTGTGTGTGTGTGTGTGTGTGTGGTTGAGGGAGGTCAGTTCAAATACTGACTTTCTGTCAGGTTTGACATAAGCTTCAATATTGTCAACCTCATTAATGCTGAGAATTGTTATGATGCACCTCCCACCGATGGGGGGAGGGGGCAGAGAAGAATATCTATCTATCTATCTATCTGGATGTCCTACATGCATACATCTTTAAGGATGTCAGTCATCAAATTTATGCCTTACTAAGTTTGATTCAGAAACTGGAATTATTTTCTAGACCCTCAGCAGCACATCTAGAAGGCATATAGAACAAAAACAAGGGTACTAATGGTCTGCTTGAACTTTTTTAATCCTCAAGGAACTCACTAACCATAACCTCTTCAAAGGTGGTAACTTGGATGCTCCTGTCTCAAAATTCTTTAAAATGTGTGCCTCTGCCATAGAGAAACAAATTACTCACATCTTCAACTGTTCCATGCACACTGCACGCTGGTATGCTTCCTTCTGCATGGAAAATGACAGTTGTGATCCCTTTTCATAAAGGAGATAACCCCCCCCCCCCCAAGATATGGGCAATTATCACTATCCCCATTCCTCATCCTTTCTAAAACTGTAGAATGACTAATCAACACACAGTTAACTGAATAATATGACTTCTCCCCCTGCTATTCAGGCTTCCATGTGGGGTGCATCACTATCACTTGAACTTATCTTCTCAGAATCATAAATCATATGCAAACTATCCTTGACAAGGGGCAACAACGATGGGGCTATTTTTTGCAGACCCGGTCAAGGCATTTAATATGGTAGACTAGGACCTACTGCTCCATAAGCTTAGGGCCTCTGGCATTAGAGGTTTCCCAACTGACTGGCTTGAATCCTACTTAATCAACCATGGCAAGCTAGTAAGGACATGTAGCTCAGCCTCAAGTATTCAACCTATCACCAGCGGTGTCTATCAGGGTTGTGTATTGGGGTACTTCTTTTCACCATTTTCATAAATGACCTCCCTTTGTGCTCCTACACATGTGGCACACACATGTATGTTGAAGATATGGTCCTATTCTCCTTCTGTCAGGATACCTCAACAGTCTCCAGCAAAAATTTAAAAACGGGCAGCAGTGGCTCATGGCAAACAGGTTAATTTTAAACCTGTAAGTCACCATGCCTTTTGGCTCCAGGTCTTTCCTGCTTGTCACACAAATATATGCTTCATTGATGCCCCACCCAAAGACATTACCCACCACAAATACCTGAGCCTGATGC